>CANJKZ010000955.1:617500-3309895 GCA_947471745.1 Closterium sp. Naga37s-1
GCTGTGCTGAGCTGAGCTGTGCTGTGCTGTGCTGTGCTGTGCTGTGCTGTGCGGTGCTGTGCTGTGCTGTGCTGTGCTGTGCTGTGCTGTGCTGTTTGACGTGCAGGCCTGGACCCTCACTTGGGTAACCTCGCTTGGGCTGATGCGTTCATAATCACTGCGGATTCTGTCAGCATGATCAGTGAAGCCTGCTCTACAGGGTAAGCAATGCATCCTTTGGGTGGACTAAAAAATGACCTCGCTTGGGTGGATGTGTCTATAATCACAGTACACTCTGTCAGTATGATCAGTGAAGCCTGGGTAAGCGCTGATTAATTTTTTATTGAATCAGCCTTATATGGTGAGTGTCACGGTGCAGATATGTTGCCCTCACACTTTTTTGATTAATCTCACCTTGCGGTATTGCTCATATTCTCATACTCGTGACTCTTTGCTGTCACCCTGCTGTTCATGCTTCATGCATGCATTTCATCCATCCACCCACGTGTTATTGCAGCAAGCCAGTGTACGTGGTGGGTGGGGAGCAGTGCAAGTGGAAGATAGCCGAGTTTCATCGAACCCTTCAACGCAGGGGAGCCATTCGGCCTTTCAACAACTCTGTCAATGTCAGTTTCACTCTGTCCATGCCAGTGGATATTCTGTTAGATGCCACCTCATGCCCTGCCAGTGTTGCCTCACCCTCGGTCAATGACAGTTTCCAATACTCATATTTTATTCTCCTCACGGTACCTCTCGTCCCAACCCACCTCCTTGTCACGGGTAACAGCTTGCAAGCACATGGAGCTACCCACCGTTGACAGACAATGTGGACGTTGCAACACGAGTCCGCGCAGAAGTGGCCAAGCATGGATGGGTCTTGCACCACCACTAACTAAATAAGATGTAATAATGCATGTGTTGGATGATGCAGCCTATATGCGATTGTGCTATACAAGCTGCAATGTATCGTGATTCTATGCTGTTTATTCCTGACTAAAGAGAGGACAATATGGTAACAAAGACGAGGAAGTGAAGCTGTGATGATGAGCTTCTTCATGGGGAGATTCACATCTTTAATGTACTAAGCTGGTATAATGGTTTCTCAAAATCAGTGCCACATCAAGTGTGTTCTTGAATAATTCAGAAATAGAATTTTGGTCCCGCAAGCACCCACTTTGAGATTGCCGCGCGTCAGAAATTCAAATTCGCATAGCCCGGCGGGAAACGCGTTTCTGACGCAGCACACAAATGCCAGAAGTGCCAATCCAGCGAGTCGCCTCGCCATGTGCGGGGGAGTCAGTCGGGTCAGCTTCTCATCCATCCAGCAAACTGCACAGACACAGCGCAATTCTACCCAGCCCTTTCTCAATTCATCAAACCGAGCCAAAACTCTCTATACCCCTGTCAAACACTGACCCTTCTGTTGCTCACCACCACCCATCCTCTCTGAGCTTGCTTCCTGGGTGATCCTCCCTTGGAATCCTGAGCCCAGAATTTCCTGGACCAACCTCCTCTCTCCCCATTGCTCTGGTTTGGTCTCCTGAGACTGTTTTTTTTTCCTAGTGGTTTCAGAATTCCCTGAATCCCCATTGCTCTAGTCACTGGTCTTTTGACTCTCCGTCCTCCCTGAATTCATCCTGTTACTCTTTGAGACGCATATAGCTTCCTGAGACCCGAGCGTGGCTGCTGACTAGATCCCCCACGTAGCTACTGCTGTTTCTAGCTTCTATTTATTACTCATACAGCTGAAACGCGTACAGCTCGTTTCTGGTACTGCTTGTAACAGGCTGGCTGACTCTCATTTGCTCATCCCTAGCTGAGTCTTGTAGTAAAAAAGCAACTTGCTGGTAGACCAGAAGCTTTTCGTTCCATTTAGGCCTTAGCCTGTACTGGAAGCCTCTAGTTTCTGTTACAGCTGATTTATCTGAACTGGCGCTCGCGTTTTGGATACTAGCTCTCGCGGTCCTGCACTCATTGGTGATAAGAGTACTCATTAATATATTTTCGGTGCTGAAGCCTCAGCTTCCTAAGAAAGCTCCATCGATGGACGTAGCAGTCAGTCCGACCTTTCCGAATGAGGGTACCGCAATGGAGGTTGAAGAAAAGCCGAAGCAATATATTGACCCAACATACGAGTTTGTGCAGGCCCCCAAGTATTTTGATTTCGTCAATGGTGATATGGAGGATGCCTCGGCCGATGAATGGTTCCGATCGACACCAGGACATCCAAAGTCTCGTAAGTGGCCTCTATAAACTTCTCAGATGATTTTATATTCATTGGTTTTTTATTTACATTAGTTCTCCATTAAAAAAGTTGGTTCAACGGAATTGTTGCGGTTTTTACTTGCAGCACTGGTTGTGAAGGCCATGGCTTCTGGTCAACGCATGATGCCGAAGGAGGCGATACCGCTTCTTAGCGCTATTAAGGTATGTTTTCGTTATCAAGGGAGCCATACGGCTTTTGACTTTAATGTTGAAGTATTTCTGCATAGAAGCTTCAAACTAACGGACGACTTCTCATGGATTCGCAGATTCCTGAACCAACTCCTCGTCCTACGCGGTTTATGACGAAGTCTGACGGTCCAAAAAGGTGATTAATGAAACCCTTTTTGGTACTTCTCAATCTGATTGATATTTTGTTACTACAGGTACTGATTGTTCTTGTTGTTTCCCCAAACTGTTCGGCATCTACAGAGTCAAGTGCGACGACGTCGCTACCATGGATGGTCCTGGAGAGAACGCCAGGAATGACGGCGAGAACGGCGGAGCAGTGAAGGAGGATGAGGAGGATAAGCAGTGGACCGACGTGGATTTGAAGGAAGAACGAGATGCGATGCACCAGGAAGGATCCGCCACTAAAATTCCGTTGAACGTGGAAATTTCAGGGGATGCTGAGGTGGTAGAGCTTCACGCAGCAGGCGTGAATGTTGCTGCAGCAGAGGCTGAATCGGACGCTGCAGCTGCAGGACAAGGGCCGGAAGTGGAGATTCAGCCTGTAACGGAGCAAGACGAACAAGGTCCGGCTGGCCGTTCCATTTGTAAAACTCGTGAAATATTTGTGAATTCTTGTAAAGTTACCAGAGATTTTGTAATGACCTTCTGTGATTGTGTCCGTTTGCAGGCTGCATGGCTGGATCGTCCGGCGCGAGGATTCACGGCATGCAGACCAGAGCAATGGCGTCGGCCTCGCACGCGGGAAATAGCAACCCTTTGCCTCCTCTCAGTGGTTCTGCGGGTAAAAGGAGCCGCGAGGAAGAGGAAACGGAAGAAATGATCACGGCCGTTTTCCCGGTCGAGGAGACGTCTCCAGAGAGTGGTGGATTTCCAAAGAAGAAGCTGTGGGATCAGCTGAGGAGCATGCGAATCAGCACGCCCCGCTCGACCCGCGCAAAATCGAGGGTTTCGAAGGTCCACAGTGCGCGAAAGGCTGGTGCTTCTGGTGATCGGAGTGAGGTGCCTGGCGGAGCTGATGGTGTGATGCGTGGTGCTGATGATACGCATGAAGCTGCTGCTGATGCGTGTGATGGTCAAGGTGATGCTGCTGCTGGCTCAGCTGCTGAAGCAGCTGATGCGAGTGGAAAGCCAGCTGGCGCTGCTAATGCCTCGGTTATTGTCGCCGCTTTCATCGCTGGTGCTGCTGAAGCCACTGCCGCAGCATCTGAGGCGGTTACCTTCACTTCTGCCGCTCCCCGACCAGCTGAAGCTCCTTCTGCTGCTGCTCCTGCTGCTCCTGTGGCTGCTACCACCCGTCGTGCTACTGCCCCGACATCCACCCGTGCTTCGCTCCGACGAACCTCTGCCAGGCTGAAAGCCAGAGGAGGAGCTCCCCCTTCAGGGTATGTGCGTTGCATTGACCCCTGTAGGATCGATTGCCTGCTGAGTGGCTAGTGTTTCTATCCTGTTGCCGTCTTGCGTCTCTCACATCCACGTACGGATTCGAAGGAGCTGACGGTTTCGTCTGTCATCTGTTTGGCAAACACTTTGCAGAGCTGCTCGTCCGTCTCTCATGGCGGCGACGGCAGCTTCTGCTGCCAGAAGTGCGGCCACCAGTGGGTCGAAGGCGGGGCCACGCGAGAATAAGAGGCAGAAGGTCGACAGGACCCCACAGCAATGGAAGGTAACGGACAGTTGTGCATGGTTTCGTTTCACTCTCAAACAAATCCTGCTGATCTTTCCAATGCTTATTTATTGCTCCCAACATGAATTGAGATTTGACGTTAGGACTTTATAGTGGTTTGAAGGTTGCGTTCTTTTGTGATCTCTGCCCCCCTAGCTCGTGTCTAATTTGACATATACACCACAACCCCCCCGGTCGTGCACGTACAGGCACCTCCCAGAAGTCGCCCTACAGGGCTTACAGTTCCGCAGCCGTTCAATCTCAGAACGGACGTCAGAAGCCGCCCAGGGGACGCAAAGCTGAAAAGCGAGGTGCGTCCCGCTCGAATGTAGTGCTTATACTGTTCATCCACACCTGCTGTCAGGTTACCGCCAAGGAAATCTTGCTTTCGGCCGCTCCAATAGAGCAGCTAATTTAGCCCGCATTTCTTATTGCCATTGATGCCCTGGTCGCAGGCGCAGCCCTTCGTCTCCCTTGCCCAGAGCGTGCAAGCCTTTGCTCGCTCAAGCCGATCATCAGATGCAGAGGTACGCTACACCAACGCAGTCTGCTGGAGCTGGTTTTATCAAATCAGCCTTGTTATTCCATTATTCCTATCTTTCTGTTAGGCTCGATGATTTTTCTCTCACGGTCAGCTCCGCCTCCCACTCTTATGGCACTCCTGACAAACTCTGGGATTTCTTGCTCACCGATCCTTTTATTCTTCCTCCCAGGCTGCTGCTGCTCATGGGACTCGCCGGGGGGTGTCAGCGGTACCTGCAGCAGCAGAGCCTCATCTTACGGTGCCTCAGCCATTCGTCTTTAACACGGAGAAGAGGCGTGGGTCTCAGAATGAGAAGATGAAGGAGGTGAGGGACGACCTGTGTGACACGTCTTGAGACGGACAGAGCTAGTGCGAAATGCATAAAAGTTAATTCTGAGGTGCCTTGTCGATTCCGAGGCCATATAAGAAGCCAGTTTCACTTGTCTCTTCTTCTGTTGTCTCATCATTCGGTGTAAATCTCACGAGTGGGCTCGTTTTCCTGGGTGTGCAGGTGAAACCGTTTGTGTCCCTTGCTCAGAGCATGAGCATGTTCGGCACCAGGAGCAACCGGTCTTCAGATGTTGAGTCAGGCTCACATGCAGGCGGATCCACTCATGAAGTGGGTCTTACCGTTCCGGAACCGTTTGACTTCAAGACTGACCGGCGCCTGCGACCAAAGGACGAACAGCTGAAAAAGGAAGCGAAGCCGTTTGTGTCCCTCGCTCAGAGCGTCAGCATGTTTGGCACCAGGAGTGATCATCGATCGTCAGAGGCAGCGCCAAAAGCAGATGAGAGTGAGTCTTCTCATGGGGCAACTCTAACCGAACCTGAGCCGTTTGACTTCAAGACTGACAGGCGCCTGCGACCAAAGGACGAGCAGCTCAAGAAGGAAGCGAAGCCGTTTGTCTCGCTTGCTGAAAGCGTCAGCATGTTTGGCGCCAGGAGCAGCCGGTCATCTGAGACCGAGTCACACGCACATGAGGGCGGGCCTTCCAACGGGGTTACTCTTACCATTCCTGAACCATTCGATCTGAAGACCGACCGGCGTCAGCGACCCAAGGACGAGCAGCTGAAGAAGGAGGCAAAACCGTTTGTGTCCCTCGCACAGGAGCTCAGCTCCTTCTCGGCACACATGAGGCCGGAGGGCGAGGCTCCTACTGCTCCTTCTGCCGCCTCCTCTGGTGCTGCTTCGAATGCCCCCCGTGTGACCAAGCCTGTGACACCCAAGCTGCTGACGGCACAGAGGGAGCGGCCGAGGAGGTTCAGGGTGCTGCAGGAAGGGGAGGCCACTGTCACTGGGGTGACGACCCGGTCTGCTTCAAAGAGGGGAGCGACGGCTGCTGGCGCTGGTGGTGCTGGTGGTGGTGTGGCTGGTCCGAGGCTTCCCACAGTACCTTGCTCGCCCATGCTGACCACCAAGCTGCGAGCACGAGCAGCAAAGTAAGTCGCGCGCCACAACCAACGGATCGACAGGTTGCGCATGTGGTAGGCTTGTTTCTTCGTTGCCTTTGTCTGGATTGTCATTTGATGGTCTTCTTTCTGGTGTGTGCTTCTCCCAGGGTGAAGAGCAGCGAGGAGAGGGAGCTGGAGGAGATGGCGAGCGTGGCTAAGCGCGTGCATACCAGCAAGCACGGCAGCTCAGAGGTACTGTTGGACGTTCTCTCGTGCACTTTTGTGTTACTCACTCGACCATTGTACCAATCCCCCTTGCGTCGAGTCGACCTTCTATTTGGTAACCCAGCTGCTGTTTGTTTGAGGCGCATCGAAAGCATAGACAGATCCATTTGGTTCCTCCTTTCCTCTGCTGCTGCAGGTGCCAACCGTCACTCACCCACGGGAGTTCCACCTGTTTACTGAGGTCAGTTCGCTGCTCCTATTCTTCCACTCTAGCACACTTCACCCATTATTCCCCACAGCCTTCCCCCTTGTGCATGCCTCCCTGTTCAACCCTGGTTCTCATCACCAACATCCGACTGACCTGCTGCATGGTAACCCTGTTAAATGTCCACGTGACCACAGGAACGTGGGCAAGCGAAGCAGCACAAGTTACAGCAGAAGCTGTCAGAAGAGGAGGAGGAGAGGCGCAGGGCAGCCATTCCCTTGGCAGCGCCCATGCCATACACCACCCTCGCCCCGGAGTTCCTGCGCAAGCCGCCCACCAAGCCGGCCACTGAGCTGCACGAGTTTGAGCTAGAGTCGGTGCGGCGGCACCAGATGGCGCAGCAGCGGCTGGAGGAGGAGGCGCAGAGGAAGGCGCAGGAGGAGGCTGCTCAGAAGCAGTTCCATGCACAGCCCCTGCCTGACATGACCAAGCGGTGAGTTGTGGATGCTACATAGGTCGAGCGTAAGAGTGTGGTTTGTTTTGGTTTGGTTTGGTTCCATTTGGATGTGGCTGCGTGGTTGTTCAAGCTACCAAAGTTGCGCTGCTCCTTGTCTCGAGGTTGGTGATAGGCTCTGCAAGCCTCGCCCCGTTCTCGTTTTGATCTCCTGCTTTTTAATCACTTTGTGTTACTAATCTGATTCTGCTCTTTGCTTTTCTCTGATCGCATCCTGGTTGCAAATATTTCGTCCTTTTCAGGCCTGAGTCCCCGAGGCGCGTTCGCGTGCTGACGGAGGTGAAGCCGTTCAACCTGAACATCGACCGCCAAGCAGAGCACCATGCATGCGTCAAGAAAGCGGTACGTGGAAAGATGTATGCTGTTGGTATATCCTGAAACAACTGGTACTCTCTCCATTTTCAGTCGCTGAGTTGCCATGACTCAGAGACTCATTGTCTGTGTTTCTTTGTAATTTGTGACTTAGTTGATGTCTACATAATTTTGACTTACCGTAGTTGACGTCTGGGTTTCGTTGTAATTTTCTCATTGTGTTGGTGCAGTTTGCTGAGAGGTGTCAGCAGGGGGAAGAGGAGTACGCCAAGATGCAAGCACGATGGAAGGTGAGTTTCCCTGCCTTGTCATTGCACGGTCTCGCCTGCGTTCTTGTTGTGGAATGATACTTTGCTGACTCAACCTCGAAGAGCCTCAAGGATAGAGTTTCCTGCTGCGACCATTCCTTGCTGACTTCTTGAGCATGCGCCGTGGGCCTTGCAGAAGGAAGAGGAGGAGGAGATCAAGAGGATGCGCAAGGGGATGGTTCACCGTGCTGTTCCCAAACCATCCTACGGGGAACCCTTTGTTCCAAAACGGTGAGATTGGCATGATATAGCCAGTCACGGGTGAAAAGTTATGCTTTCACCTACAAGAGCTTTGCACTTTCTTGTTTTGTTCTTATTCAGATTCGTGGCTAATCTCGTACTTTGTCCTTTTCTCAGGTCAGGGAAGCCCTTGACTCAACCAGTGTCCCCTTGTCCAGGCATAGTGGGTGTGCGGGCAAGTAGGTTGCAGCAGCAGGACATGTATTAACTGCGTGCTCAAAGCACGCCCGGGATTTGCAGCTTTTGCTGCCTCTCTGTTGGTCCAACAATACCTCCTTACGATGGTTGTAGCAATGCTTCAGTTGATGGTTTGTTATACCCTGGCACGATTCTCTGTGCCGTGGGAGTATTGTGGTGTAGTCGGTTAGACTTGGGAAGGAAGCCTAGGATGTATTACATCTTTTTCTGACGGTGCTACAGTAGAACAGTCCATGGTGCAACTGCAAAAGGATGGTGTGTGGCATCAAAACTAGATGATGCTATATATATGTAGTGTTAGAGGTCCACTGATAATCCCCGATTGATCCTAGGGAAGGGTTACAGGCTCGTTGTATTGAGTGGTCATGGCCGCACTGACTCGCTACACAAACAAGTCTTTTTATCCCAACAGTCTAGTGATTGGGATTTTGGCATGGTATCAGAGTGAAGGTCTCGGGTTCGAATCCTTGTGTGTGCACTTCGGGCATCTTAGTGCGGGGGGGTGTCCGAGGTCTACTGATGATCCACGATTGATCATAGGGAAGGGTTTCAGACTCGTTGTCCCGAGGGGTCATGGGCGCACTGACCCGCTACTTAACAAGCCCTTTTATCCCAGTGGTCTAGTGACTGGAATTCTGACATGAAGATTTGAATTACAATTGTTGGAGAGGAGAGTGCCATATGAAGTTGATTCAAGAACCATCTCTCCTCAAGAGAATGCAAGAAAAAGTGGAGATGAGAATCATAAGCATGGGAACGCCAGAACAAGAGCATTTGAGAACCACCAGCATGAGGATAATGCTAGAACAAGTGGATTCAAAAGAACCAGCAGCGTGGGGAGAATGCCGTAACAAATAGCCTCTAGTTCAGGGCCCAAAATGGGTTTAGGCTCACCCTTACAAATCAGAGCTCTAGCTGTGGCCAACTCTGAGTCCTAGGGTGAATTTTTTCGAAGTCTGATGGGTGCAGGGTAAAAAAAAAATTACTCTGATCTAGTCAGTGCAAACAGGCACCCAACACTGATTGTTATTGCAAAATCCCACCCAACACTGGTTGTTTTACATTAAGAAAGTCGATACATATGAAAAATGTCCCACTAATCTACACCTACATTGCCGTAGGCACACTCCCCTCTACATCCTCTTGTGCAAACAAGGTCTTGCTCTCGTTGCTGCCGGTGAAGTCTTTTGTAGACCTGCGCAATTTCTCCCCCCTGAAGATAGCCACCACCTCAAACCAGTCCACCTCATACTGCACAAGGGAACAGCGCATGAGGTGCTCCAGGCTGGTGTCCGAGAGGCACCCTCTGTCCCACGTCTTGATCAGGTTGTGCTTGCTGAACCCGCGTTCACATTCCACCGTGCTTAACGGCAGAACGGCGACGGCCTGCCACATCTTCATGATGTTGGGGAATGACTGCTGCCAGCCGTCGTCACGCATCATGTTCGAAAGCGCCTGGTGGAAATCCTCCCCACTGTGTTGGCTGAACAGTGTGGATGTGAACATCCACAGTTCGTTGCTCGCCTTCTTGAAGTCGAAGCCTGGTGTACGGGGTGGGGGTCAAATAGGGCTAAAGTAGCATACACCGGGTGGAATGGGGCGTATTAGACCAACAGAAGACGAAGACAAGCCACGGATGGTGCACCAAATTCAAGCAACATGCATGATCACAACGGACAGATAGTCAACGCTTCACCACACACCTGGCAACTTCTCGTGATAGAGTTTGTGCAGTTTTCCCAGCCAGCGCTTGAACGCCTCAACGCGCTTGGCGTCGTCCGTGAGGTAAGAGGCGGTGTGGAACAGCTTCGAACCCTCCAGGTTGGCGAGATCACACATCCGCCACTCCAGTTCCTTGTCAATCGCGCGGACAAATTTCAACGATAGCTCATAGCAGGTTGTCACGTCGCCATCATTTTCCTGCCCTTTCAACGGCCGCTCGTGCAGAACGAAAGTGAACGACACCGGATTTCCCTCGCAGTCAACGCCTTCAACTTTCATCTCGCGCTTGTCCTGCTTCTGGTGCTTCAAGAAGAAATCGGGAAGAGACATGTACTCCCCGCTTCCAAAGGTGTGACCAGGTGCCGCGTTCAGGTACCGCGCCTTCAGCCGCATGCGCGTCTGCTCCACGATGTGCGCCACAAGCGTGACGTCGATCTGCATCAACCACAAGGAAGCGACGGTGGGGTGTAAGGGGCAGTGCACTTGTTCATTTGTCTTGTCACTCTAGTTAAGCTCAAGTACTGACCTGTCTTTGCTGGAACCGCTGGTTCAAGTGGTTCAGCTCCCACAGGATGTCAGCAAGAAAGCGTAGTAGCCAATGAAACTTGAACGAGGTCACAACCTCGTACAAGTCGGGCTTGTAGTCCTTGAGCACGACGATGGCGGCTGGCAAGACCTCGAGGAGCCGGGCAACGGCCTCGCCACGCGACAGCCACCGGACGGTGTGTATTCCCTGCGCCTCAAGATTCGTCTTGCAGAACACTCGTTGCAGGTTTTGAAACTTCTGGTACTGCACGCCGCTCCTCCCTATAAGCTCAGAAAACGCACGGACGACATCGTCTATCATGTTCAGCTCAGGGACAGCTTCAGCGGCATCTTTTACAGCAAGTGCCTCCCTGCATGCTCAAAACAAGATACATGAGTTCATATCCTCTGAACTTGAAACTACCGAGCATAGACATCATAGTTACCGATGCGCGATGCAGTGTGTTGATGCCAGGTGAGGTATACGCATTCTGAGCCGCGCCACCACTCCATTGTTCTTCCCCACCATTACGCTCGCTCCGTCGGTCGCGATGCCTGTTACTTTCTGCAAGTCCACACCAATGCCGGTCAGGTACTGCACAACAGCGGAGGACAAAGAAGCAGCGTCAGCGCGATCCACGGTTATCAAGGTGAGGAACTCGTTGACGACGGCCCTGTTCTTGAGGTACGTGACGTAAATGATGAGGTGTTTGCCGTGGATGCGGTCAGTGCTTTCGTCGAGCGAGAGGGACATCCACGGCGATTCCAGAAGGTGAAGCCGCTGCGTCTCCTGCAGGCACGCGGATGTCGCACGAAGGGATTCCTTGAAACCGTAGCTGCAACACATACAACGCACAATTTATAATAAAAACTCCCACTAACAGTCATTCGAAAAGCACAACAAACAACGGACAATTAACGTACTCAGTGTAGTATGCACCGTAGCCGCCGTTGGGGGGAAGATATGGAAGTCCCTCCTTAGCGAGAAACCAGCAGAGGGGGACGAACATCGCGATGGGTGCGTCGGCCTTGCAGACGAACATCGCGATATGCAGGCAGCGGATGATGTGGCGAGTTGACGCATCCGTCTCCTGCCACCTTGTCAAAGTCACTTGCTTCTCCTTTGCTGCAAGTGACCGAGCCTCGCTCTCCAGTGCCTGTTTATGTGCTCGGGTGGATGAGTGAACACGGATGGTTCCAATTTGCAAGTCACGGCCACCCTCACCCTTCACGCCGTAGCTCGTGCGAGCGGTAGGATCGCCGTACTTCATGCAGACACTGCATTTCAGCGAAGGTCTCCCGTTGGTCTGACGATTTAGCCGTAACCATTCGAATTTCCCTGCCCACTCAGTATCGTACCTGTGCTTGAACGCTGCGTACTCAGCTTCAGCGGTTTCGGTTGGTGGTTTGGGATCGGCACGAGCTTCGGTGCGCGTTGGTGATGCATCGTTCTTTGGTGGCGGTGCGCCCCAGAGCCTCTGCTGACTGTATTTCACCCCGATCCTCGGCCTTTTGCCCGGCGTGCTGTTCACGGTCGACGGGGACGCAGTAGTAGGCCTTGAGCTGCCTTCATCGCCGCCAGGAACAAGAACCAGCGACAGGTGCGGCTCAACAGCACTAGGAGAAGTGGGCCGCTCGACTGCAAACACATAACCGACGCTTCGCACGGGCGAGGCGTCACGAGGCGGCTGTGCGATGGGAACGGTGAAATTATCAGAAATCTTGGGAAGAACGCCGAGAACTGAGAGCCCGTTTCTTTGGCCCCCAGACGGTTCCGAATCGGGCTCTTGCTCGGCTGGCATGACTGGCTGGTGCTACTCCGTGAGAACTCGGGGAAGTGCAAGAGAGAAGTGAGAGAGACGATTTCCGGTTGGAAAGGAAGGACGGAGGACCCCCTCCGCACCGCGAAAAGCTGTACATGCAGCGAGGGAAACCATGGCAAAAACAGCCACAGTTGGCAGGGACTATGAGCTGTATTGGCAGCAAACACGGGTGCGCTGGCACGATTCTTGCCAAATGCACCAATGGGTGCAACGTTGGGGTCAGTGGGGGGGGTTTGGCAGTTTTTCACCATAGGGCGGGTGCGACAAGATGGGAGAGTGGCACCGCGTCACAGGTGCAGTGTATGTGTAGTGTAGCAGAATCCTCGCTTCGAGGAACTCGGTATCAGGGTAAGTGGGAAAGAACACTGATGAAGTCAGGGGAACGAAACGCGAACTTTGATTCTATAAGGGTAAAAAATTTCAAACAAATTTCCAGTCAGTGTTTAAAGCCTGGGAGTCTGACTGCGTCAGGGTACTTCAAAAAAAAGCGGCCGCCAGTCAGGGCAATCAGGGTAAAATACCCTGACATTTTGGGGCCTGCTCTAGTTCCAAGAGCAATCTCTGTTTATTGCCAGACCAGAATATTCAGAAACGCCCTTCAGACAGCCATGCATGTCACACAGTATCTGCAGACTATGCTTATTGAACTACTGCCACTGCATGCATGGGGGTTCATGTTATGGGAAAAAGTGGGCTCTGGTATATACACTGTCACTACCTAAGGACCACAATAGGGCGAAAATGCTAAAGCTAAAACCTATAGACAGCATGTGTTTCCTTGAGAGCAGCAGACAGGCATAGCAGACCCACTGCAGCAGCTGGCGATGGGACAACACACCCCTCCACAGCACGTATGATTCAGCGTGCTCTCGCTCTGCATACAAAACCATGAGAAACACAATTAACATAAATTAGATACGGTATGAACTAGAAGATCTACATCAGGAAAATAGCTCAGCGGGTAAGGAAAGAAAAGCAAAGAGAATTAAGGAAGAAAGGTGGTCGCAAAAAATGCGGAGATTAATCTCAAAACTTAGTACTTACAACGCCGCAACAGGTAGTGTTTCCGCACACGCCCCAGCACAGCGCGGTGTCACCGTTGCCGCAGCACGTGGCTTCCGGAAGACAGCACGGCCGCGAGTACGCGCCTCCGCCAGTCACCGAGAGGCACACGGGACAGCTGGCGCTCGCAGGAGCAGGCGCTGCCGCCGAGGTGTTCGAAGCGATCGGTGGTGTCGGTGCGACTTGTGCTGGCGACGGTGCTTGCGACGGTGACGGTGACGGTGACGGTGACGGCGACGGAGACGGCGACGGCGACGGTGAGCACAAAACGGACACTTCTAGCGAGTCGTCGTAGGACGTCATTGAAGTAGAATCAGATCTCGTCGCAGTAGCTTCCGTCGAAGGTTCTTGCGGGACGGACGACGGATCTGAGTCCGAACGCGAAGCTTCTTGTAGGTTTCGCGAGGAGAGCCACAACCAATCCTTGTTGCTCGTAACGCCGGAAGGACGAAAGCTCGCGGAAACCGACGGCGTGACGGTGACGCCAACGAAACGCGCGTCCACGGAGAATGGGTCTGAGCAGAGAGTGACGAGAATCACGAGAGTGATGACGGCGACTGTCCGATTGACCAGAGCCATGGCTCCGGATAGAGATCGCCGAGACAAAAGAGCTGTACTAGAGAGAAAGAGGCCGAGAGACGGAGAGTGTCCGGAGCAAGCGTTAATTCCACCCTCTGTGAGAACGAAGATGATTAGTCGACGGAGGATGGAGGATGGAGACGTAATGAGATTCGTCGAGCGAGAAGGACTCGTGCTGGTTGCGATTTGCGAGTCAATGAGGCGAAGAGTGAGAACGAAAACGGGAGCGAAGATTGAGAAGGACCTGGGTGAAACAACCGCGCTTTATACTTGTTAGGATCCATCGAAAGAGCTGTAAGTCGCGCTTCGCCCATTGAAGGCGTTTCATCGAGTCAGAGACGCGACAGGTCAGTTTCAGCATTTGACGGCTTTCCTGACTCTGCCTCCTAACGCTGCCTTGATATCGTCGAACGAGATTCAACTCGCAGCGCGCTTACGCTATGTCTAGTCTGCTGGTACTCGCCTGGATGATCCTGACTCCCAGAACTGCGGCTATTCTGACGAAGTTTTCAGTTTCGCCCCCGCCGCTCCCCCGTCCTGCCGAAATTCTGCCGCCTGACGAAGCTGCATCTGCGCGAGATTCGCGAGAGGTAGCGAAACAAAACCCTCTCGCGCAGCAGTGCTTTCCGCAATGGCGAAAGTACTCCATCTAGTTTCAAAGAGAGATGCGTAACAAGGAAATATGCGATGTAGCACCCCTCGGTGGAGATTACATGCAGTGAGGTGCAAAATCACGGCTACAAGACAGTATCAGTACCATAAGGGAAGTTATTGAAATAATGGCAACAGCCCTAACTAAATAAAACACGAGTTCACTCAGTCCACAGTAACAACTGGGTATCTAGAACCAGGCAAGAGAAGTCACAGAAATCGAGAGCAATCACACCTCGAAGCATAACGTACACTGGAATTAGGAAACAACAAACCTACCTGACTGGAATAAAAATTTAACAGCAGCTGCCTACCATTCCACACAAGTATCTTGAGAGCACACTCTCCTCCACACACCATGCTCTAGGAATTGACGGAACACCACCCTGAATTCTTCACTACAGCTGAAACCTGATTGCAGTAGCTCCATCCAGCAATGCCAGCGAATCAGCGTCTGCCAGTCAACACCACTAATGCTTGCTGAACCTGAGATACTGAGTTTGACTGAGTCTCACTGCACCCATCCCTGCCCTCTCGCTCTGCTTTCACCATAACACCCACCAGCAGCTGCAGCTGCTGAATCTTCATACCACCACCCAGCACTCTCACAGCAGATACAAGCGTTTCAACAAAACGTCTCAAAACCTGAAACCAAACCAGACAGGAAATCGCACCGTCACAAGGCAAAGCACAAGCGCACAACCCACTACAACCACAGGACAGGACCTCAGCAGAACACACACACACACACACGACCCATTTGAGACCCAATCTTTGTTTTAATATTTCGAAGTCTGAAAGAACACCCTCAATGTTGTTTGCTCCAAGCTCAAAGCAACGAGCTTCTGACGCTTCCCCAATATTCATGCAACCCTTGAGACAACGATCGCTCCTGCTGCCGCTGTTGCCACTCCCGCCACTGCAACTGCTGCTGCAGCCACCACCAAAGCTGCTCCCAACGTCGTTGCAACTGCCCGTGCTGCGGCCACACTGCTGCTGCTGCCACCTCTGCTACTGCCAGCCTGCTACTGCACTGTGCCCTGGTGACTCTCAAGTCGACTCAAAATTACCTTCGAGTCAACTCAGAAATGCTACTGCCACAATGCTACTGCTGCCACCTCTGCTACTGCCACTCTGCTCTGAGCCCAGCAACCGGAAGCCTGCATGTGGCACTTCTCATGTGCCCCTGTCAAGAAACATTGAATATTAGCGCCTTCAAATTCAAGCCCCTTTTCCTGCAGGCTTTAGTCCACACCCCACTTCCACCGAGAGTTAACTCACAGCCCTATGATAAAAGAAGTGTTTTGAGACGTCTCAAAACAGCCCCTTTTCCTGCAGGCTTTAACCCACACCCCTACGTCCACCAAGGATTAACTCACAGCCCTACCTCACCTCTCCTCCCCCCGCCCACCACCAGAACCCTCTGCTCCCCCCCGCGGCCTCCAACTGCCCCCACCTGCTGCCCCCGCTCCCCCCTCTCTCCCTCTCCCTCCCCTCCCGCCCTGCCACCTCCCACCCCCTCGGCCCTCCCCATACCCCCATCGCCCCCCTTGCCCCCTCCCTTGCCAATCCTGCGCTCCCCCTCTTCCCCCTCCGTACCCTCCCCCTCCCCTGCCTCCGCCTCCCCCTCCGCCCCCCCCTCCGCCTCCCCACGCCCCCGATCTACCGCCATAGCCCTGCCCTTCCGCCCCCACGCCTCTGCCCGCGGATTCCCTGTCTTGGCCGCCCCTGCCCCCGCGCCCAGAACCAACTGCTGCTGCTGCTGCTGCTGCTGCAGTTGCTGATGTGGCTGATGCAGCAGCAGCAGCACCACCAGCACTGGTAGCAGTACCAGGACCAGCAAGGCTACGGCCAGCCGGCCCTCCTCTCGTGCTGCCTTGAAGCCGGCTCCCTTGTTGCAGCGAGGTTACGGCAGAGGAAGGGAGAGGCAGGATAGCAGCAGATGCCGCCGCTCCTGCTTGTGCTATTGATGGACCCACTGTTTTCACTGCCCCTCCTGCCCCTCCTGCTCCTGCTCCTGACCCTATGGCTATTCCTGTCGCTCCTGCTGCTCCTCCTCCTACTGCTCCTGACGTGCTTCCTTGTATTAACGTAGCAGACGCAGCCCCTGCACTCGAGCCTGAGTACAGCGGTACGGATGGAGAGGCTCGGGAATCCATCCGAGCCTCACCAGCAGGTTCGGCACCCGGTCCAGTCACAGAAGAATCCCGCACACCCTGCTGATTTACCGACAACTGCCGCTGCTGCTGCTGCTGCTGCTGCCGTTGCTGCTCTGCTGTGCTAGCAGCAACGCCCATACCTGAAGCTACCCCTCCTACTGCTGTACTCCCCACACCTGCCCCGACATGCCCTCCCACATCCATACCTAAAAGAGCCTCGGCCATCGATCCGTCCAGGATCGGCGAAGGGGACGAAGCTGGCACGCCAATCTGCCCGAACTGGAAAACGGGCAGCTGAGAGCCGGAATTGTTTTCATCCTGCCCGAGGGAGCCCATGCTGAAAGGAATGGGCATGGAGCCGATTTGAATCATGTATGGGGCCACTCCTGACTGTGCTACAGAAGGAATTGCTTGTGAAGATGACGAAGCAGACACAAACGAGGATGACACAGACGGGTATGAGGACGAGCCAGAACCAAACGCGTCAACGGTATGTGGGGGGAGGGTTGGGGGAAGCGACGAGGGAAGGGTTTGGGGGAGAGATTGGGCGAGGGCCTGGGGAAGGGACTGGGAAGGAGAGGCCAGACCCACGGATACGTCTGGACCAATGGGGGATCGGGAAACAGGGGAGAAAACGGAAGGAGCGATGGGAGCAAGAGAGGCGGCAGAGGCTGAGGGGAGGTGCGGACTGGGGGAGGTGGATGGCGTTATTCCGTTGGTTCTGCCACCTGGCAAAGTCGCAGTGATCGATGACGTGGCGGCAGCGGTGACGTCAGCATCTGACGTGGCAGACGAGGATATTTTTGATGCCACTGCATTAGGTTGGTCCTGAGAGTCGACCTCCAGTTTTGATGCGAGAAGCGCGCCAAGCTCGTCCACCACGTCTGCTGACGTGGCGTCTGATGAAGGTTTGACTTGCATTGACCCTGTAGACTGCTGCTGAGTCTGCTGTCCCCCGTCCCGCTGCTGCTCCGGCGTTTCTCCCTGTAACTTCTGTGCTTGCTGCTGCTGCTGTTGCTGCTGCTGTTGCTGCTGCTGCTGCTGCTGCTGCTGCTGCTGCTGCTGCTGCTGCTGCTGATTTTGCTGTGGCGCTACCATACCCTGCTGCTGATGCTGCTGATGCTGCTGGTGTTGCTGCTGCGGGTGCTGATAATGCCGCTGCTGCTGTTGCTGCTGAGAGTAACCTCCCTCCGGCCCTAAAGGCCCCCTCCGCCCCTCCAGATGATCCCCAGGCGCTCCCCACCGCCTATCTCTCCCCCCCGCGCCCCCATCCACGCCCCCCAGCCCGCCTTCCTCCCGCCCATAGTAATCCCCCCCCTGGCCATCCCCCCTGCGCTCCTGATACTGCCTCCCCCCCAGCCCCGCGGGGCCCAGTCCCCCAGGCTCCCCCACCACCCCCACCGCGCGTCCCATCCCGCCCCCTCCCCCCGCAGCTGCGCCAACCGCGCCTATGGGGTTGCCTGGCGGAAAGCGCCCCACGGGGCCTGGTCCGCCGATGTACTGGTTCCGCATGGGCGTGGGGCCCACAGACTTATCAAAGTACTGGTGCGGCGCACCCGGGGGAGCTCCGCCTGGCGGGCCCGCGAACGGCCCTCCCCCGCCCCCTACCCCCCCCGCGCCCATCCCCATGGCGGCATGCGCCCCTCCGCCTGCGCCGCCGCCCCCGAGCATGTGAAACCCGCGCGTGATGTCCCCGTTTCCGAAGAACGAGGAGGACGGAGGGGAGATGGTGACGGGGCGGTGTAGCAGCGGCGGCTGCTGCCCGTGCAGGTGGTGCTGCTGCGGAAGGGGCATCCCGGGCGCTGAGTGATGCGCGTGCGCATGCGCGTGATGGGGGTGCGCGTGGTGCGGGTGCGCGTGAAGCTGCGCATGGGGGGGCGCGTGCGGGGGGACCAGGAGATGCGACGCACTGGGGAAACCCCCCCCCGGGCCAATCATCCCCGGCGGGAAAAACTGCTGGTGCATCTTCCAAGGGGCAAACCCTAATTCCCCGCCATTCCCCCCGGCGCCACCAAAATCCCGCCCAATCCCGCCCATCTCCCCCATACCCCCCACTCCCCACATATCCTGCTGCCTTTCGCCTAAATAGCGCTCCTGAGACCCGTGTGAGTCTATGTGGGATCCGGGGTAGCGCGCGAGCGGTTGACTGTATGCGAAAGACGAGAGCATGGGTCCCGCGCCTGGATGCCTGGAGGGATAAGGGGCATGGTACGGGTCCATTCCGCGCATATCCGCGCCAGGGGGAAGTTCTGGCGCGCCCCCCTTGTTCTGCTCCACCGCTTCCCCTGCCGCCGCCCCCGCCGCCGTCGCCTGCTGCTGCTGCTGTTGCTGCTGTTCACGCTGCTGTTCCGGCTGCTCGTTTTGCGCCTCTGCTCCCCCGCGCTCCTGCTTCTCCGCATCGACTTCCGCTTCCACCGTCACTTGCCCCAACCCCGCGCCTTCCCCCGCCGACTTCCCTTCCCCTCGCCCTGCGTTCCCCTGTCCATCCTCCAAGCTTCCAGCCTCCGCCCCCGCCTTATCCAATATCTCCTGCTTCACAGATTCCGAGACTTCCGCCGTTGCGCCATCCACTTCGACCCTACCCGCTGCCGCTTCTGCCTTACCACCAACTGCCGCCGCTTCTGCCGCTTCTGCTGCAGCCTCTGCCCTATCTGAGTCTTCCCAGCTATCCGCCACCTGTTCCTGTTCCTGCTCCTCCATCGAGTCTCCCTCCCCGTCGCCTCCTCCCTCCGCTCGTCTCGCCTCCTCCTCCGCTCGTCTTCTCGCAATTCTCTCTTCAAGCTCCTGCAGCTTCTTCCTCGCATTTTCCTTCCGCCGCTCCTCCTCGTCCCGAATCCGCTGCTTCTCCTCCTGCACCTTCCGCCGCTCCTCCTCCAGCCTCCGCGCGGCGGCTTCCGCCTCCATCTGCGCGCGCATTTCCGCCTCCCGCGCCTCCTGCTCCACGCGCGCGCGCAGCTCCTCCTCCTCCCGCGCTTTCCGCACCATCTCCTCCTCCTGCTGCCGCGCCATCTCCATTGCCCGCTGCTCCTCCTCCTCCTTCCTCTGCTTCTCCTGCTCCTTCTGATTCTGAACCCTTTCTAGTTCCGCCTCGAACCTCTCCCGCTCCAAATCCCGGAATTCGCTGGCGGCGGCGGCGGCTTCCGCGTCCTCCTTCTTTTTCCGCGACAGCGCAAGGAGAGCCAAGCTAGGAGGCGGCTCCACGCCGACACGTGGCAGAGACTGGAACTCTGGCCGAGGCAATGACACGTCACCGAACACGTCACCTCCCATAAACCTTTCCCCACGCTCACGCGCTCCCCCCGGTCCGAACGACCGCGAATGCAGATCGCCACGCCCACCGCCAAACCCGCCACCGAATCCGCCGCCGTATCCGCCGCCGTATCCGCCTCCCCGCCCCAGAAATCCTGGGCCGAAGCGGTCGAAATCAGGCTGATACCCAGGACCTCCAATCCCACCACCCGCGCCCCCACCGCCACGCCCCCCACGCCCCATACCCCCCCCTGGAGGCCCATCTGTATACCCTCTTCCCCTACCCATCTGCCCTGGAGCCATCGCACCTGGATTCATCGAACCTGGACCCATTGGGCCAGGGCCCATAGCGCCTGGATGCATCGAACCTGGACCCATTGGGCCTGGACCCATGTGCCCTGCACCCATGCCATACGGAGGTGGCCCGTCCCAGTTACCCGGTCCCCCGAACCCTCCTGCGTCTCTCCCACCCCTTTCGTCGAAGTACCCGCCGGGTCCCGGCCCTCTGGAATCAGCAGGGCCCCTTGAATCGCCATAGTAACCAGGCGCGTTGCCCCTCTGGCCAGGGCCACCGCGAGGAGGACCCGAATCTCGCTCGTCGTCGGCCCACATGCGACGGGGCGGCGACGGCAGGCGAAACGGATCCGGTCGCATGGGCCCGGCAAACGGATCCGGTCGCATAGGCCCGCCGTCGCCGGACCCGCGAGGAGGAAAATTCGGCTCCTCCTGTCTGTCTCGACTCAATGAAGATTTTCCAAGCGGCGCTCGATCGTCCTGTTCTTGATCAGGCTCGTCATCCGCCCAGCGCCCCATACTTCCCATACCTCCCAGACCTCCCATAGCTCCCGTACCTCCCCTGCTGCTTCGGCTGCCCCCACTTTCTGGCCCCGCTCCTGTCTCCTGCCCTGCGATGCTGCTTCGGCGACCGCCGTCGTGGTCCCCTGAAGCGTCCGTTTTGTTGCCAGAGCTTCCCCCTGAGGGTACGGGGGGCTGCGGACTCTTTCCCCGAGAGTGCTCCTTCGCAAGCACCTTCTTGGCGGTTTCGAGCGACGGAAAATCCTCCCCGCTGATGATAGATGGCTCGTTCTGCCGCCCGGGAGGAGCAGGTTTCGCGGAAGGTGCTGCAGTTGCCATTCCGATTCCGGTTCTAGCTCCTGGGGGTTGATATACCCCCGGGCGAGAGGCACGGGAAGCATCGCCGGAATCTGCTGCGGAAATCGCGGAAGATTGGAATCCGAGCTGTCCAGAAGCTGCATTGACGTCAGACGGCGATGACGTGGACCCCAGCGGTTTCGAGGACGAGGAGTCACTAGCGGATCCGTCTGAGACGAGGACAGGTTTCTGCCAGCCCGATCCAATGCCGGTGGGTTGGACCAGGGACACGGATGGGTCGTTTCCTGCGTGCTCTCGCCGCAAAGACGGCAAGTTTACCGGTTTAGGAACGACTAGCCGTGACTTATGCGCAGATCCCATCGATGTTGACCCAGGTCCTGTTTTCCCCAAGACGACCATTCCACCAGAAGATGCAGATTTTCCGAATTTCCCGCTGCCATGGCCGCTTCCGCTTTGTGACTGACTCGAGCTTTGCTTTCCGAAAGAGTTGTTAAGGTTAACGCTGGTGAACCTGTTGCGATTGGCCATTCCCGTCTAAAAGCCGCGCGGAACGAGGAACGCTTAGAAGACGGAAATTGACGACCGAGTGTGAATCGCAGTGGAGCTTGCAGAGCATGGCAAGACGAAGTACGCTCTAAAACTGCACAATAGCACTGATACGCTTATAACAGATGCCAGACACGCATGGGATAGATAGATGCCAATGTTACGGCTACCAGTCCAAGACTTGATCGGGAGAAACCCTAGACCAGATCTGCCAGCAGAGGTACGAAAAAAGAGACGTTGGAGGTGGAGCAGATCTGGCTGGGGAATCCAGATTCCAGCTTCAGGGAAGTCCCGTAGAAGACTTTGGGAGTGTTGCGGGATTTTGGGAGTCTGGGGGGGGGGGGGATGATTGAGAGATGATGGTAGTGTAGAAGTGCGTTTACGATAGGAGAATCAAAGAATGGAGGATGCTGCCCCGTGTGGAGAAATGGATGCTTCTGGAAGGATTCACGAATTCATGATTCTAGGGAGCTCTCGCGAAATAGTTTGTTGTCGGTGTACTGCTGTAACCACCAGCTGCGAGGCTGAGTAAAATCTCTTTGGCGGGAAAGAGATCGTCATGATGGGTGCTCCCACCCTTCACTCCCACTGTCCAATAGGCAACCAGCATTATATGCGCTGGGTATGGTGGTGGTCATCCACATTATAAAGCCCCCATCTGTTCGTGCTGAAACACGAATCACTCGTTGCCGAAGCTTTCGAATCTGCAATACAAAGTTCTATTAGCTCATAATAGAATATATACGAGAATACTATACATTATGCAAAAATGCAAACGCATGATATTGATTTTTAATATTTTCATGATATTCATCTCGTAATATATATAATATTCTTGATATATAATGATTGGAAACAATTGTGTTTTATTAGCCATACCCCTGTAAGATCTGGTTCATCTTGTAGTAGTGTAAGAGTTTCCTTGTCGGAACACCAAAGAATGAGTTCTATTGACACTCGTCTTTTACCATAACGAAGAGATCGGCGTTGGCGAAACCCCAACCACCAAGTGCATCGTCGTTGCGTTTGTTCGCCTTGTGTTTTTTCGCAGGGTCAGTTTCGAATCGCGGAAGAAAGAGGTGTGCCTCAAACGAAGAGTGTGGTCCTGGGCAGCAAATTGAGGTCCAACCCAATGGACAATCAGCGGTGGCGGGAAACCAGAGTGAACAGTAATGTGGGCAGATTCTCGGTCAAGAAAATTATGATTGTATTGAGGGCTGGGTTCAAGCAATCAAGCCAATTATGAGGTGGCAGCACGAATACCCCGCATCCTTCCTTGGGAACTGTTTTCTCGACAGCTGTTTTCTCGTCAACCCCGAGAGTCCTCTTCCTGACCTAACCTCTCAAATGCCAGCCCCTTGGAGCCGGACAAGTTGATAGCATTTCTCAGAGTATGGGAAGCGGGTGGGTTGTGTGTGTTTCCCTCTTGAGTAGGTTGCATTTGCTTTGCGCCTTTTTCCAAGTCGCAAGGAAGAATGGGAAAGGTGGAAGACGACGGAGGATAGAGCTAGCTTAGCTGGAGCGATTAACGTACAGGTTATGAACGATTAGGGTTGCGTTAAAGCGACGGGCAACTTTTGGCAGTGTTGGGTTCAGAAGTTTTTTGGGTGGCAAATGTGCACCGTCGCTTTAAGTTATACTTTGCCGGTTACGGAACAGCGTTTGGACAGAACCAAGAGTCGAAGTCGAGTGTCCAATGTTGTAGAGAGGGCAGCCAGACGTCAATTAACCTGTATTATTTATGTCGGTAAAGTTAGGTATTTCGGTGCAGTGAGATATTCGTGGTGAATCATTTTTATCCCGCCAGTGGCCGATCCATCCGCCAGTGAATCGTTTACGCCGTTACGTCTTACGTATTTCGCTACGCGCCACATACCACCTCGCGCTTTTCGCCACACGCATCTCGGTTGGAGTTTCCACCTAACAGTTTAATACAGCTTTCCTAACGGGCCGCTAACAAGTTCCTACCTGGTTATTTGATGTCACCGTCCCTGCAAAAGTGCTCGTGTTGCTAACACTAGTCTGCTCGGAAAAAAGAAGTAGTTAGCTGATAGGGAGGACGGTGCTACACGTATTATGAATAACGTCTCGTAGTTCTCCTTTCATTCTCCTTCTCGGACCGAAAGTGTACGGCCATGAATAATAACGGCGGTGAAGGTCTTCCCGGCGCGCCGGAGGTGAGTTAACCTTCGCGGATTGAGAGCGCCGTCACGTGTGGTTTGTTGACCCAACTGATTCTTTTGAGACGATGGAAGGAAAGTGACAGTTGAATCGACTAAAAACTCCCTTTCCGCCACCGCTCCGAGGAGGTGAGTCAATCTGCGCGGTTAGAGAGCCGCATAACGTGTGGCCGGTTGGTTATGGAGGGAGGCGATTGTGACGAAACGTTATTTTATTTATTTATTTACAATACCCAGTCGGGTCGCCGGAGGGGAGGTAATCTGCTGTTGTGTTGAGAGCAACATCACTTAGTACACCTGGTATTGGGCTTCTTATTTTCCCTAGTACACCTGAGCTGGGGTTCTTAGTTTCCCTAGTAATCCCCTTCTTTTCCCATTTCCTCCCGCTCACCTTTCACCCCTTCCCACCTTCCTACTCTGTCCCCCGTGCGCCAGCCACGGGTGGAGCGCGAGCTGGAGAAGCGCATGGGGCAGCAGCTGCTGCTGCTGGGGAGTTCTTCCCTCACCCCGTAATCCCCTTTCCTTCTTCCGTCCCTACCTTCCGCCCTCCACCCCTCATTCTCGCCCCCCCCGTGCGCCAGCCATGGGTGGAGCGCGAGCTGGAGAAGCGCATGGGGCAGGTGCTACCGCTGGGGTGTCCCCCCTTCCCGCGCCTAATCCTCTTCTCTTTCCCTGTCTTCCGCCTTCCTTTCCCCGCCTCCTCCCCCCTCTCCCTGCGCCAGCCATGGGTGGAGCGCGAGCTGGAGAAGCGCATGGGGCAGCTGCTACCGCTGGGGTGTCCCCCCTTCCAGCCTAATCCTCCTCTTTCCCCGTCTTCCGCCTTCCTTTTCCCCGCCACCTTCTCCCCCCTCTCCCTGCGCCAGCCATGGGTGGAGCGCGAGCTGGAGAAGCGCATGGGGCAGCTGCTGCCGCTGGTGGAGGAGTCTTTCTCCGTTGCTTCCTCCCTTGCTAAGGTCCGTTGCTCCGTTAGTTTGTTTTATTCTTGCAATTCCTTTGTTTCTTTTCGCTCTGAAGTCTCTCAAGCGTACAATTCTCATTTTTTTTTCTGCCCCATTCCCGCTTCCTACATGTTTGTCTTTTCTCCTGCAATGTTGACGTTTCCCCCTCAAAATAGCAATTCGTGCAGGACCCAGCGGTCGATGCTCTGGTGGAAGCAGATGCATGTTTAAACTGTTCCGATATCCTCATGCATGAATACTTCCCCCATGTTGTTTCCCCCATGTTCATGTTCCCCCTCCCCCCTCCCCCCAAAACAGCAATTCGTGCAGGACCCAGCAGTGGATGCTCTGGTGGACGATGACGATACAGCCTACGCTGTTGAAGAGCTTGTGGCGGATCTCGCTTCTAAAGGTGAGTCAGCTTGTAACGCGGATGCAAGGCTGAGTCTGCTTTTAATTCGGATGCGAGACTAAGGCTGCTCGTAATGCGGATGCATGGCTGAGTCTGCTTGTAAAGCGGATGCCGTAGCCGTTTTTCACAGGCCTGCCTGCCTGCCTGAAGTGTGACAGCAAGCGCAGTCAGCTGTGCTGCACTCCGGTTGGTCGTCTAGCTGTGTGCCAAACAGGTTAGTTAGTTTGTTTTCTAGCACGGATATCTTTTTGGCTTAGAGCGGATCCTGAAGACAATGCTCTGCACCACTGCGGTTCTGGTCGCCCGGAGTGTTGCTGCGTGCCCCTTCTCTTGCCCATTTTTCGTCCGCCCCTCCCACAGGCTTCCAGGTGCAGCGGAAATGGACGACTCTCGTTGCAGCAGCAGTTTGAAGTGCTGCTGCGTTCCCCACCTCCCCCCCTCCGCCCCCTTTCTTCCCCCCATCCCTTCCCCTATTTTTGTCCACAGGCATCCCAGGTGCAGCGGATCTGGACGATGCGCTGCAACAGTTTGGGTCGCCTGAGTGCTGCTGCGTGCCCCATCTCGTGCCGTATCTCCCTTTCTTCTCCTGACAGGCATACCCCTCCCAACCCAACCCCCACCCACCCCTCCCACCCCCCACCCCCCCCACAGGCATCCCAGGGGCGGCGGATCTGGACGATGCGCTGCAGCAGTTTGGGTGCGAGCAGATCGCGGAGAGTGTGGTGGCTTACTTCGATGTGCTCATGGCGGCCGTGGATGGGCACCTCGAGAAAGAGGGCGAGGCGAGTGAGGGAGCGAGTGAGGGAGCGAGTGAGAGAGGGAGTGAGAGGGGAAGCGGGAGCGATGGGAGTTTCAGGAGGGGAAGGAGGGGCGCGGGAAGAGGTGGTGGGGGGAGCGAGAGCGGGAGTGGGAGTGGGAGTGGGAGTGGGAGTGGGTGTGGGAGTGGGAGTGAGGAAGGGAGTGTGATTGAGGGTCGCGAGGAGGAGGAGGATTATGATGGGAGAGGGGGGATGAGGGGGGGAGGAGGGATTGGGATGGATGGGAATAGGCATGAGAGAGGGAGCAGTAGAGGGAGTGAATCGTGGGACGAGGAAGGGGAGGAAGGGGATAGTTACGGGGAGAGTGAGGAGGAGGACGAGAGGGGAGGAGGAAGGGGAGGAGCTGGAGGAGTAGGAGGAGGAGTAGGAGGAGCAGAGGGAAGAGGAGTAAAAGGAGGAGGTGGGAGGATGGGAATGGATATTGATGATATGGATGAGGAGGGGAGGCTTGATGAAGAGGAGGGTGATATGGACGCAGAGGAGGAGGGATACGGCCGAGAGGAAGGCGGAGTGGGGAGGATGTGGGGGGAGGAGGATCGAGGGCTAGAGGTAGTAGAGGAGGAGGATGAGGATGAGTTTTTGGAGGAAGAGAGAGAGGGGGATGGTAGGGGTATGGGGAGGTTGCTGGGCGCTGGAAGAGTGAGTTTTAAAGAGGGAGGAGGGAAGGTGGTGTATGGAGGGGAGGAGGAAGGTGGGAGTGAGGTGGAGAGTGGGAGTGAGATGGGGAGTGGGAGTGAGAGGGGTGATAACAGGGGGGATATGAGAGGGCGGGATGGGAGAGGCGGAAGGATGGGGGAGGGTTCGGAAGGGGAGGGGGAAGAGGACGATATGTCGATGAGTGGAGGGGAGGAGAAGCAGGTAGGTGTAGGAAGGGAGGGGAGGGAGGGGTCTGGTGATTGGACTGAGGATGAGGAGATGAGGGAGGGGGAGGAAGGATTGAGTGGGAGTGATGTTGAGGGGGGAGTGGGAGGAGGGCGGGTGGTGGGTGGGGGGATGAACGTTGGGGAGAGGCAAGGGAGAGGAATGGGTGAGTTAGGAGGAGAAAGGGGAGACTCGGATCAAGGCTCGTTCGATGATGATGATGATGACGATATTCCCTTGGCCGAACCTGGAAGGGAGTATCATTCAGGGTCGGAAGAGGAGGGGGAAGGGGAGGAGGATGAGGAGGGGGGGCGGGGTGATAGTGGCAGTGTGATTATACACGATGGTATGAGCGCCACTGGCTCGGCCCGAGGCTCCTTCCGAGGGTCGCTCGCTGACTCGGGGTCTTTCCGAGGCTCCGTTGGAGGTTCGGCACGAAGCGGGGTTGGCTTGTACCAGGGTCCAGGCATGGGATTTCCGGAGCAGGAGGAAGGGATATTCGACGACGATGATGATGACGATGACGATGACGAGGATATTCCGCTTGCTGAAGCTGGAGGTTCGGGAGATTATGGGTCAGGTTCGGACAGCGATGTGGTGCCGATTGCGCAGCCGGGAAGAGCACCGGACCTGGATGGGGAAGGCTTGGGGGATTCCCAAGGAGAAGAAGATTCGTTCGGGGAGGGGGATTCCCAAGGGATGAATTCTCAAGATGGGGGCTCTCAAGGGGGTGAATTTCAAGAGGGGGATTCGCAAGGGGAGAGTGATTCTCAGGATGACGCTGGGATGCCAGAAGAGGCTGGTTCTGTTACCCCTGACAGTCTATCAGGGTCTGGTGAAGAGATTGAGGAGGATGATGATGATGATGAGGATGACGATGATGATGACGATGATGATATTCCTATTGCCATGGTGAACCTGTCGAGTCAAAGCAACAACAGCAGTTTCGGTAACTTGGGGGGCAGCGGCGGTGCTGGTGGTGGTGGTGCGGGTGGCAGTGGTAAGCACGACCTGCCGCACATCCCAGCAGCAATCAAGGCTTTAAGATCGCAGCATTTCGACGTTCCCCACAAACCGCTTACCGGGTCCGGGGGGCTGGGCAGTCCGAGAGTTGCCGCCCTCAGCCGCCCGGGCGCGGCTGGTTTCGTCCGTCCGATGCCGCCCGCCGCCGGCCGCGTCAACTCCTTCTCCGTATTTTCCGAGCCGCCCCAGAAGCTGCCGACCAACCGGGTGAACTCGTTCTCTGGACACCGTTTGCAGGGGGACGGCGTGCCTCTAACCCCGACCCCCCCACCTCACCCGCACCCTCCCATGTCAGAACGAGACCGGCTACTAGCCGCAAGAGTTAACTCCTTTCAGATGCGAGCGGTTAGCAGCAGCCCCAGGGCAGCAGCAACAGCGAATAGAGTCAACTCCTTCTCGCATCCGGCTAGTGGGCTGGCTTCCCCCCATGCTATGGCAGCAGGGCGGGTAAATTCGTTTAATGTGGACAACCGACCAGGGACTGGGGGCGGTGCAGGCGGGATTCCGTCCTCTCCTCTCGCCAATCGTGTGAATTCGTTTAATGTGGACGCGAGGGGCGGGAGTGGGAGTGGGTTTGCTGCCTCGCCGCTTGCTAATCGGGTGAATTCGTTTCAAGGGGTGGGGGTGGGTGTTAGGGGAGGGGGAGCGATGGGGATGGGTGAGACAGGGGTGGGGCATGGGCGAGGTTCGGTTGGATTCGGTGGTGGTAGGTTTGGGATGGGCATGGGAAGGGGGAGGGGGGCTGCTACTGGTGGTAGTGGCGGTTTTAAGGTTCCTTCCCAGGATTCGTTTGGAGAAGGGGAAATGGGAGATGAGGAAGAGGAGGATGAGGAGGAGGAGAAGGAAGGGAGAGGAATGGGGAAGGGTTATAGGGATGGGGACAAGGGGAGTGGTGGAAGTAGCAGGAGCGGCAGTGAGAGGAGTGAAGAGGAGGAGAATGATGCTTCATCAGCAGCAACTGAGGAAGGGGAGGGGAGCAGTGAGGGGGAGGAGATGAGTGAGGAAGGGGAGAGAGATGGGGAGGAGGACGGGATGGGGAGAGGAAGAGGGAGGTTTGGAAAAGGAGGGGAAGAGAGTGGGAGTGAGAGTGAAGGGGAGAATCAAAGTGAGGGCCAGAGCAGGAGTGGGAGCGAGAGGGAGAGTGGAAGTGACAGGTCTGAATCGGACGAGGATTACGGGGAAGAAAGGTCCGATTCTGCTTCTGCTGGTGCTGATTCTGTCGGTGTGGGCAGGGAGCGGGGGAGAGGGAGGGGGAGAGGGAGGGGGGTGGAGGGGGTGGGCGGGCGGGAAGGCAGGGGGAGGGGGCGCGGGCGGGGCGTGGGGAGGGGGAGGGGGAGGGGGGTAACACCCGCTGGTGACGATGGGGAGGGGGAGAGTGGAGGGGAGGAGGCAGGGGAAGGGGTGGGTAGAGGGAGGGGGAGGGGGAGAGGGAGGGGACGGGGCAGAGGGTTGGAGGTAGAAAGCCCGGGAGCTGTGGGGAGAGGCAGGGGAAGGGGGCGGGGGAGAGGGGAGGGGTTGGAGGGGCGGGGGAGAGGGCGTGGGGAAGGGTTGGAGGGGAGAGGTCGGGGGGAGGGTCGAGGGGAAGGGGCGGAGGGGCGAGGGAGGGGGAGGGGGAGAGCGGGAGAAGGAGGGTTGGCAGGAGGCCGAGGGCCTACAGGCAGAGGTTTGGGGAGAGGTGGGAGGGGAAGAGGGATAGGACGGGGCGGAAGAGGGGCCGATGGGGAATTAACCCTAGAAACAACTTCACTAGGAGCAGGTGGAGCAGGAGTAGGGGCAGGAGGAGTAGGGAGGGGGCGCGGGCGGGGGACAGGAAGAGGCGTGACAGGGCGTGCGTTCATACACACAGACAGTGACCCGGGCCTAGACCGGGTTCCTGGCGGATCCATGGAAATAGACGATGCTATGGCCCAGTACGGCCGCGCGCCGACCCTCCCCATAATGAGACAAGCCAATGCCAGCCCAACGAAGCATGCGCCGCTGCCCCTGCCGGTTGCTCCGTCCCCTAGTGGCAGTGTGGGCGGTGCCAGGGGCGGGTCTAGCTTCCTCAGATCTACCTCCACCGGTTCTGCCTCCCCTGGGTCTGCTGCTCCGTCTCCTGCTGCCTCTCCTGCTGCACTTGCAGGCGCAGCAGCAGCAGTGGGGGCTGTGGGGGCAGTGGCGGGAGTGTCAATGTCTCCTAGGCCGTTTCCACCTACGAGGGATAGAAGGAGCGAGTCCGGAGGGGGAAGCGGTGGAGCAGGGTTGGGAACGGTGGTGGAGGAAGGGGCTGAAAGGGGAGTGGAAATGTGGACGGGTGAGGACGGGGCAGGAGCAGCAGGGGCAGGGGCAGGGGCAGGGACAGGGGCAGGGGGAGGGGGGGGTGTGGGAGTGGGAGAGGAGGGGCCAAAGCGAGTGAGTGTGGGGGTAGGAGAGGAGGTGTTGGTTCCCCTTGTGCCTACACCCCCAGGAGGAGCAAAGAAGAGCCCGTGGGGGAGCTTCGGACGAAGGAGCTTCAAGAGGGTTAGCAGCAGGCAGGAGGCGGATACAGAGGCAGAGGAAGATGGGGGGGGAGGAGGGGGGACGGTGAAGGGAGGGGGTATGGGTGTGGCTGGAGCGGGAGTGGTAACTGGCATGGGTGCTGTTGCTGCGGCTGCTGTTGCTGCTGTGGGAGCCTCCGGGTTTGAGGAGAAGGAAAAGGATGAGGGGATTGAGGGAAGAGAGCTGGGAGGAGGAGAGGGGGGAGGAGAGATGGGAGGCAGGGATGTAATGGCAGCTTCAGCTGTGGTTGACGATTTGAGTGATAGTGATGAGGAGAGAAGGGAAAGGATGGAGGAAGATGAGGAGCATGGGGATGAGAGGAGTGTGAGTGGAGGGGAGAGCGAGGGGTCGGGAGTGGGCGGCAAGAGGAAGCTGGGAGAAAGATTTGGGCGACCGCCCGGATCTCCCGGGCAGTTTGGGCCAGGTGAATTGGACGAGGAGGTTGGTGCATCCCCGTCTCGCCGGACCAAGCTGCAGGATGGATCGGCAGCCGATCAGTGGCAGCTTCGGAAGCATGGCCAGGTTGGGGATGCAGGTCTGGTTACAGGCTCTGCAGCAGGCTCGGCAGCTGGTCTGGTGGAAGCAGCACCTTTGCAGAGCTTCGGAAGCGTTGACATGACTATGGGAGAGGCTGGGAGAGACGAGGAGAGAGTGAAGGGGGAAAGGGAAAGGGAGGAGGAGGGTGTTGGAGAGGAGGAAGGGGACACTGGTTCGGAAGGTTCAGGTCCGGAAGAAGGTGAAAAGGGTGAAGAGAGAGGGGAGGTTGGGGAGGGAGAAGAGGGAGGGCTGGAAGTTTCTGGTATAGATCGGGAGAAAGTTGGGGGAGAGGATGAGAGGGAGGAAGGGAGTGTGAGAGGGAGTGAGGAGGGAAGTGAGCGAGGAAGTGAGGGAGGGAGTGAGATGCACAGTGAATCCGAACAAGAGTCTGACCACAGGTCAGAAGGCTCAGCAGGAGGCCCAAATCATCACAGGCAAGGCTCGGGCGACTGGACTGGTTCGGAACGAGGCTCAGAGCGAGGCTTGGGACACTGGTCAGGTTCGGATTATAATGAAGAGTATGATGAGGAGGGTAGGCCGATAAGCCGAGATGGTAGGAGGCCGATAAGCAGAGATGGGAGACCTGATAGCCGGGATGGGAGGCCTGACGAATATGATGAGGAGGGAAGACCGATAAGTAGGGATGGGAGGCCTGATAGCAGTTATGGGAGGGATGGGGATTATGATGAGGAGGGAAGACCGATAAGCAGGGATGGGAGGCCTGATAGTCGGGATGGGAGGTGGAAAAGGGGAGAGGAGAGGTGGGTGGGGGAGGAGGGGTACAGTGGTAGCGAGGATGGGAGTGAACAGAGGAGTGAGAGGGGCGAGGAGGAGGGGAGTGAGAGGGGGAGTGGTGAGGAAGGAGGCGGGATGAGTGGGGAGGAGGGGGAGATAGAGGAAAGGGCGGACCAGGAGTGGAAGGAATGGGCTGCAAAAAGAGAATCAGATGAGGAGAGGGGTTCAGACGAAGAGCGGGGCTCAGATGAGGAGAGGGGTTCAGCTGAGGAGAGGGGATCTGCGAGTGAAAGGGGGTCGGAAGACGAAAAGGACGATGAGGATGCAGGGGAAGCAGAGGAGGCTAGAGGTTTCGAGGAGGAAGGGGACAGGGAAGGCGAGGATGGGGAGGAAGGCGACGAGAGGAAGCGGAGCGAGGAGAGCAAGAGGATTGGGTTGATGGGAGGCTTGGCGGGCCGATTGGGTTCAGGTCTGGTGGGGAGAAGAGGGTCAGGACTGGTGGTGGATGTGGGTAGGCCGAACGATGAGGAGGATGAGGATGAGGAGGGAGATGGTGAGCACAGCGACGATCATAGTGAGCAGCGGGAGCATGAGGAGTGGTCAGGTTCGGACAGAGGCTCGGCGGAAGGTTCGGAGGGTCGCAGGCTTGGCAGTGACCGTGGTTCGGCGGGTGTTTTGACTCCAGAGCTTACACCCCAAGGAAGCTGGAGGGGTGATGACGTCACTCCCCTGGGCAGTTTCAGGGGTGATGATACGTTAACTCCTCTGGGCAGCTGGGGGGGCGAAGGGGAACTTACCCCGGTTTGGAGGGGTAAAGGGGAAATTACCCCTCAAGGAAGCGGGGACTGGGGAGACGAGGCAGAGAGGGAGAGGGAGAGGGAGGAAGAGGGGGAGGGGGTTTTGACACCTGTGTTAACCCCCCAGGGCAGTTGGAGGGGGGACATGTCAGGGAGCGAGAGAGGGGAAGGGTCTGAAGGGGAAGGGTCTGTTATTGAGTTGACTCAGAGGGAGGGGGTTTTGACTCCTGAGTTGTCGCCACAGGGAAGCTGGAAGGACGAGGGGGAGAGAGAGGGGGTTTTGACACCTGAGTTCTCGCCACAGGGAAGCTGGAAGGACGAGGGGGAGAGAGAGGGGGTTTTGACACCTGAGTTGTCGCCACAGGGAAGCTGGAAGGACGAGGGGGAGAGAGAGGGGGTTTTGACACCTGAGTTGTCGCCACAGGGAAGCTGGAAAGACGAGGGGGAAAGGGAGGGAATTTTGACACCTGAGTTATCGCCGCAGGGAAGTTGGAGGGGGGAGTTTTCAGGGAGTGGGAGGAGAGAAGGGTGGGACGGGTTGGAGGGAGAGGGGGAGGGCAGATACGAGGATGAGAGGGGGAGTGAGGAGGGAAGTGAGAGAGGGAGTGTGGTGTCTAGGGGTGGAGAAGAAGAGGAGAGGGAGAGGCAGTGGGAGAGTCTGAGGGATGGGGAAGAAGAGGAGGGGAGTGTGAGAGGAGAGGACAAGGAGATGGAGAGAGGGGAGAGTGAGGGGGAGCGTGACGGAGACAGTGAGGAGGAGGAGAGGGAGAGACAATGGGCCAAGATGCATGCTGGGAGTGAGGAGGGGAGTGAGGATGGGAGGGAGGAGGGGAGTGCGAGGGGGAGTGAGGAGGAAATTGAGAGTGGGAGTGAGGGTGAGATGGAGGAGGGAATGGAATTGGAGGGAAGTATGGGTGAAGGGATGAAGGGGATCGGACAATTGGACGAGGGAAGTGATGATGATGATGATGATGATGATGACGATGATGCGGTGGTTGCAGTGGCAGCAGCAGTACCACCACCACTAGAAGAAGGGGATTCGGATAGGGACGAACACCAAGGCTCGGAAAGTGGCTTGAGGGGCGGCTCAGAAGCAGGTTCGGAAAAAGAAAGAGGTTTGGAAGATGAGGGGAGGATGGAGAGCGACGAGGAAGCGGAGGAAGTGGGAGGTGTGGGAGGCGGGGGAGTGAAAGGAGAAGGGTTTGGGGGAGAGCAGGAGGAGGAACTATATGAGCAAGAGGAACGTTTGAGTGAGGACGAGTTGAGGGAAGAGGCAATGGGGGACGAGGATGGGGACGGGCCAAGGGAGCAAAAGGACAGTGTTGATGTTGGTGCTGGGGGTATGAGCGAGAGCGATGGGAGTGATAGCGATGACGATGTTGCTGTTGCTGTGGCCGCCCCCTCTGCTGTGGCCGCCGTTTCTGCTGGCCTTGTTGGGGTGGGGTTGGCAGTGGGAGCTTCTCTAGGAGAGGGTGGAGAGGGAGTGTATCCTGTGCAAGGCGATGCGTCAGTTGCTCTTATCGAGTCTGCTTTTGACGAGAATGGGCTTGAGAAGCAGGAGAGGGAGGAGCAGGAGGAGAGGGAGGAAGAGAAGGAGGGACAGGAGGAGAGGGAGGAGCAGGAGGAGGAAAGGGAAGATAGGGAGCTTCAGGAGAGAGAGTGGAGGGAGGGACGTGAGGAGGAGGAGGAGGAGGCTGGTGGGGAGGAGGCCAGTAGTGAGCGGGATGGGGAGGAGGATGAGGAGGAGGAGAGGGGAGTAGATGCACTGGGCGGTGGTTTTATGATGGGGGGAAGTGAGGGAGGGGAGAGTGAGAGGGAAGTGAGTAAGGGAGAAGAGGTTGAGCGGGAGGTGAGAGAAGGGGAAGAGGATAAGGGAGAGGGGAGTGACAGGGAGGGGTGTGAGAGGGAGGGGAGTGACAGGGAGGGGGGGAGTGAGAGGGAGGAGAGTGAGGAGGAAGATAGTGATGGGGAGGTGAGGAGGGAGAGGCGACACAGGTACCATCAGAACCAGATGGTGGCAGATGAGGAGGAGGAAGAGGACGAGGAGCACAGAGGAGGGGATTATAAGGAGGAGCGTTATAAAGAGTACGAGGAGGATAGGAAGGAGTATGGGGATAATGAGGAGGAGGACGTGGAGGGCAAGATCAATGATGATGATAAGCGAAGTGACTTATCGGGGGAGAGTGGAGAAGGGTTGTTTGAGAATGGGGCTAGGGGTGGAGGGGAGAGTGAGGGGGAAGGAGAGGGGGAGGAGAGTAGAAGGGAGGAGAGTGAGGATGATGAGATGGATGTTGGTGAAGAGAGTGAGAAACAAGGCGGTGGAGGGATGGAGAGCGAGGAGGAGGAGGAGGAGGAGATGAACGAGAGAGAGGAGAGGGATTATGGGGAGGAGAGGGATTATATGGAGGAGGGTCAAGAGAGGGAAACTCTTAAGAGTGAGGAGAGTGAGGGAGAAGGGGAGGAACGGAGTGTGGCAAAAGAAGGGGAGGAGGTGGAAGAGGAGGAAGAAGAGGAGGAGGTGGAGGAGAAAGAAAGGGGCAGGGCGACAGACAGTGATGAAGAGAAGGACGAGGAGGAGGTTGCGACTGGACAGTCTGATCTGGGGGAGGTGTTATCTGTGAAAGGGGAGGAGGGTGCGGCGGAATCAGGCATTGACAATGAAGGGGAGGTGGTATCTGCGAAGGAAGATGAGGAGGATTTGGAGGATGACTTGGCTGATGGTAGGATTTCGGAACGGGTGTCAGAGGCAGGTGGTTCTGAGGAAGGTAGATCTGAGGATGGGGAAGGGAGGTCTGAGGACTGGGAAGGTAGATCTGAGGATGAGGAAAATAAATCTGAAGATGGGGAAGGTAGATCTGAAGATGGGGAGGGTAGGTTTGATGAGGAAGGAGAAAAAGCTTGGCAGGGAGAAGGAGAGAGAGTCCTTGGAGAAGAGGAGAGGCTAGAAGGAGAGGAGGAGAGAGTGAGGGAGGAAGGAGAGAGTGGGGAGGAGATGGAGGATATCGATAGTGAGGGAGGGGAGGAGAGCAGTGAGGGTGAGTGGGAAGGGAGAGGGGAAGAGTGGGAGGAGGACGAGGAAAGAGAGGCGTTAGCAGCGGTTTCAGCAGCTTCGGCAGCAGCAGCTTCGGCAGCAGGTTTGGCAGCAGCGGCGGCTGCTGCTAAGGCAGCAGCAGGAAGGCGTGAGGATGGTGATGAGAGGGAGGAGGAGGAGGAGGAGGAAAGGGAGGGAGAAGTGGGGGAGGAAGTGGGTGGCAGTGCGGCAGAATGGGCTCTCTCTGAAGGGGAGGAGGAGGAGAAAGAGGAGGGTGAGGAGGATGAGGAGGAGATAGAGATGGAGGAGCGAGAGAGGGTGGATACGGAGAGTGAAGGGGAGAGTGTAAATAATGAAGTGGAAGAACAAGAGGAAGAATTGGAGGAAGGAGGAGGAGGGGAAGGGGATGAGGTTGTTTTCCCTGTGACCCAGGGGAAAGAGATGAGTGATTCAGAAGCAGAGGAAGCAGAGGGAGCAAAGGGAGCGGAAGGAGCAGAGGGAGCAGGGGAGGCAGAGGGAGCAGGGGAAGCAGAGGGAGCAGGGGAAGCAGATATAGAAGCTGATTCCCCTGGAGCCATCGCTCTCACTGCTCGCTCCCCCCGCAGTGCCAGCTGGAGCCCCCACTCCCCCCAAGAGGCTGCTCCCCCCCACAGTCCCCCCTCGCCCCATCTAGGCACTGGAAGCTTAGGCTCCGCTGCTGCTGGTGCTGCTGCTGCCGCTGCCGCCGCCGCCGCCGCCGCCGCCGCCGCTGATGGTACTGTTGGTGCTGGTGCTGGTGCTGGTGCTGGTGCTGATGGTGGTGCTGGCATTGCTGCTGCTGGTGCTGATCCGTCTGGTTTCACCTTTGCCCCGCATAGGCCATCTCCCCAAGTCTCACTCACCCTACCCACCCACGCCCACCATCCTCCCCTCACCCTTTCCCCCCACGCCCCCCTCGCGCTCTCCCCCAGAGCGTCTCTGGCGCTCTCCCCGCGCCACCCCCCGTCCCCCCCGCCTCAGCGCCCCTCCCTGCTCTCCCCCATTTCCCCCCGGGCTCGCCTGGCCACGTATCGTGTGGCTGGGGAGGGGTTTGGGTTCGGTGTGGGGTGGAACGGGGAGGGCGGAGAGGAGGGGAGGAGAGCCGGATGGGCTGCTGGTGAGAAGGTGGAGGAGGAGGGTGAGGAGGGAGAGGAGAGGGAGGAGAGGGGCGAGAGGGTGGGTGATGATGAGGAGGTGAGGGAGAAGGTGAGGGAGGAGGAGGAGAGGGAGGAGAGAGAGGATGGGATGGAGAGGGACGAGGTGAGTGAGGAGGACGAGGAGGGGGAGGAGGAAGGAGAAGAGGTGAGGGAAGGGAAAGGAGTAGAAGGAGAGGTGGAAGGGGGGGAATGGATTGGAGATGGAAGGTCGGATGAGGGGATGGAAACGGCGGTGGAGAGGGAGAGAGAGATGAAGGAGAGTGAAAGACGAGAGAGTGAGAAGGGGGGGAGTGAAGGAGGGGAGAGTGAGAGAGGGGAGAATGAGAGGGGGGAGAGTGAGAGGGGGGAGAGTGAGAGAGGCGAGGAAGATCTGGGAGAGAGTGATATAGAGGAGGATGGGGAGGAAGGGGAGGATGGGGAGGAAGGGGAGGATGGGGAGGAAGGGGCGGAAGGGGAGGAAGGGAGGGCGGAGGAGCGTGAATCAGGTGACGAGGCGAGATCAGACGCGGGGTCAGCACTTGAATCAACGTTTACTGCTGCCACTGCCGCCGTTGCCGTGGCTGCTACTGCTGCCGTTGCAGGCACTGCTGCCTCTGCGGCTCCTGTCTTTGAAGATGCTGGTTCTGAGAGAGATGACAGGGAGGAGGAGCATGAGGAGGAGGCAGAGGCGAGATCAGAGGAAGGGTCAGAGGTAGCACTAGATTCGACTGCGGCAGCTGCCACTGCTGATTCTGTGTTGGATGATGCTGGTTCTGAAAGAGATGAAAGGGAGGAGGAGGATGAAGAGGAGGATGAGTACAGAGAGAAAGAGGGGTATGGAGAGAGGAAGGAGGGTGAAAGCGAGGGAGAAGTGGGAGAGGAGGAAGAGGAAGAGAGAGCAGAGGAGGAAGAGGAGGCGAGAGCGGAGGAGGAGGAAGATGAGGAGGAGGACGGTCGATCAGATTCTCTTTTGTCTCCAGCCCTCATTCCCCAACCTGACGCAGGCTCGGCTGAACCTTCCCCTCACGCTCGGTCTGACATTGGCTCTGGTGGAGGATTGGAAGGGGAGGGAGAGGAGTTCGAGGGGGAGGAAGATGGGAGAAGGGGGAGGAGGGAGTATGGTGAGGGAGAGAGTGGTGGGGAGGAGGAGGAGGAACGGAGGGAGCGAAGGAAGGATTTAGAAGAAGAGGAGGAAGAGGAAGAGGAGGAGAAAGATGAGGAAGGTGAGGAGGAGGAGGAGGAGGAGGATGAGATTCGGGGTTCAGGCAAGCATTACGATTCTGATCAGCATTATGACTCGGACCAGCGTTACGACTCCGACAGACGTAATGAATCGGGCAGACGTAACGAATCGGACAGACGTAACGACGACTCCGAAGGGCGTTACGACTCTGACAGACGTAACGACTCGGATGAGGATCGTTACGACTCGGAAGAACGCTACAGGTCAGATCGACGGTACAAGTCAGAGCAACAATATGACTCGGAGAAACCATATGACTCGGAGAGACAATACGAATCAGAGACACAAGACGAGGCGGATAGAGACCGGGAGGGAAGACGGGGAGAAGGTGGGAGAAGGCAGCAGGGAGAGGATGGCACGTCTGGTGGGGAGGATGAGGATGATAGGTATGAGAGTGAGAGAGGTAGGCATAATGGGAGGGATGAGACGGATGAGGAGCGGGATCAGTATGGGCGAAGGGAATATGTCAGGAGAGACGGGGATGAGGAGGAGGAAGAAGAGGAGGGAGAGGGAAGACGGTATAGAGAGGAGACGGGAAGTGAGGGGAGTGAGAGAAGGTATGGCAAGAAAAGTGGGGAGGACGAGGAAAGGGAGGAGGGTGAGGAGGAAGAAGAGGGAGGGAAGGGAGAAGAGGGTGAGGAGGGTGAGGAGAGTGACGAGGAAAGAGAGGAGAGGAGGCGGAGGGATGGAGATGTGTCTGATAGTGAGCTATCCCCCTCTGCTTCCGCTGTGAGTGATGCAGTACCTGTTGCTGCTCTGGCTGCCGGTGCTGCTCTCGCTGGGACTGCTGCGGCTGTTGCTGCTGGTGTTGCTGGTGCAGCAGCTGGTTCGGAGGCTGCTGCAAAGGTGGGAACGGAGAGGGACGCGGATGAAGAGGACGAGGAGGAGGGAGAAGGGAAGCGGGAGGAGGAGGAAGAGGAGGGGGAGCAGGAAGAGGACGAGGAAGAGGAGGAAGGGACTGAGGGCGAGGAGGAAGTCAGGAAAGGGGACGAGCAGGAGAAGGACGGTGGGGAGGAGGCTAGGGAGAGCAGGAGACCCGCTATGGAACCACTCCCAGAAGGGAAAGCTGTGCTTCTCTCAGGCTCTCTTGCTCCTGGAATGACAGGAGAGGTGGGTAGAAACGAGGAGGAGGAGGAAGAGGATAGTGACGATGATAGTGATGATGAAGATGCGCCGTTGGCGTTGGCTGCTGATCCGATTGCGGCTGAAGCCGTGGCGGAGGGACAGCGGCTCGGAAAGCGCGAGCGGAGGGAGCGGCGGGCGCGGCTGCGGCAGCAGGAGATGGGGAAAGAGAGTTATGGTGGAGAGCGGTACGGAGGTCATGAGAGCGATTCCTCTGCTATGGAATGGCGGACTGAGGAGGAGGAGAGGAGGGCGCGAGGAGGGGCGGCAGCAGGGGTGCTAGTTCTGGGAGGGACGGTGGTGAAACTGACAGGGACCGGAGCAGGGGACGAGCCTTTGACTTCAGATGCGGGTGCAGGGGGGTTGGGAGCGGTTGGGGGAGGTAGAGGGGGGTTGGGTGCGGCTATGAGGGATGGAGTGCCGGTGGTTCCTGTGGTGGACGAAGAGGGAGGGCCAGGGAGGGTGGTGAGTGGGATGGGTGGTGGCGGGGAGAAGAAAGATAACCTTGGCTCTGGTTTCCCAGAGTGGGAGGAGTTAGAGTCTCCTGCTGTGGTGATTGCGCCTGGCCCTGGAATGTTTGATATGGGTGCGGATGTGGCAGGTGAAGAGGTGGGGAGGAGGAGTGTGGGGAGTAAGGAAAGGAGAAGAGGGGCAGGGGGGAGGAAGGGGAAACCAGTGAGAACAATGAGTGATGGACGGGGGATGGAGAGGGTGAGGGTGGGAGGGGAAGAGGAGGAAGAAGAGGAGGAAGAGGAGGGGGAGGCAGGTGGTGAGGAAAGGAGAGGGGGGGCGGTTGGGGGTAGAGGGAAGGGGGGATTCAGGAGGAAGGGCACGTGGGATGGGGCTAGTCCCTTGGGATCCGGATCTGGTGCCTGGCAGTTTGATGCTAAGGGAACAGCAGAGCAGGAGGAGGAGGAGGAAGAGGAGGAGGAAGAGGAGGACGAGCAAGTGGGGATGGAGTCTATGCAACCACTGGGAGGGGGGTACAACGATTTTGATGCGGTTACGGATATCACGGCTGTAACATGCATGACCGATGCTACAGATGCAGACAGCCAAGTGCCCCTGGCGCAAGCTTATAAAGAGTACGACGCTGCTACCGATATCACAGGTATTACTGCTATGACAGAGGCAACAGATGCTGAAAGTCTGGTGCCTGTGGCTTCTCCTGTCCGCATGCCTGTGGTTGCTGCTGCTGCTGCTGGCATTGCTGCTGGTGTTAGTGTGAGGGACGAGGAGGAAGAGGAGGAAGAGGAGGAAGAGGAGGAGGAGGATGAGGAGGAGGATGAGGAGGAGGAAGAGGATGATGATGTTCCAGTAGCGGGCGCGATCCATTCAGTATTGGAACGTGGAAACTCTGTGAGCAAAAGCGCTCTTGACATCATTCCCGCTGCTATTCCCACAGAAGAGGAGGAGGATGAGGAGGATGAGGAGGAGAGAAGAGAGGGAGAAGGGAGGTACGGTGGGGAGGACGAGGAAGAAGGAGAGGAGGAAAGCTCGTATGAGAGAAGAAGAAAAGAGAAATATGATGATGAAGAGGAGGAGCAGGAGGAGCAGGAGGAGGAGGAACAGGAGGAGCAGGAAAGGCAGGAGGAGGAGGGAGAGAGAGGAGGGTATGGACCTCCTGCGCATGTGGCCCGGAGGTTTCCTCGTTTTGAGAGCGAGGGGGGCTTGAGTGACCTCAACGCTCCTATTGCCATGCCTGCTCGCAGCGTTCCGAGGCGAGAAACGGAGGAGGAGGTTGTGGAGGAGGAGGGAGATGGGGAAGAGGAGGGAGAAAGGGACGAGGAGAGAGAAATGGAGGAGAGAGAAATGGAAGAGGAGAGAGAAAGGGTAGAGGAGAGAGAGGGAGTAGAGGACAGAGAAATGGAAGAGGAGAGAGAAAGGGAGGAGGAGAGAGAAAGGGAAGAGGAGAGCGAAAGGGAAGAGGAGAGAGAAACGGAAGAGGGGAGACAATGGGAAGAAGAGGGAGAGGATCAAGCAGAAAGCGTGGGGGCAGATGAGGAGGTGGACGAGGACAAGGAGAAGGAAGAGGAGAGAGAGGAGAGAGAGGAGGGAGAGGAGAAGGCAGAGGAGGAGGAAGAGAAAGACGAGGAGGAAAACGAAGATGAAGGGGAGGAGGAATGGTCGTCAGACGAAGCAGGAGAGGACAGGGACTCTGTCGCCGAATCAATGCAGCTTGGGGGAACAGAAGGGGGAGCAGCACGCATGGATTCTTTGGAAAAAAGGTCTTCCAGTGGCAGGAAGTACCAGAGAAGCCTCAGTGAGGCAAGTGATGCTGATACACCGCTCGCCATGCCGGTCACAGTGGGAGGGGCGCGGCAAGGGGCAGGGGAGGATGGGGCGTCGGAGATAGGTGATGGGGAGGAGTCAGATATTGGTGTGCCGATCGCCATGCCCATGGGTCCCACGCCGAAAAGACGAGCGGAGGGCGCAAGGCGTGCTGGTGGTGGTGCTGCTGCTGGTGGTGGTGAAGAGGAGGAGGAGGATGGGGAGGAGGGAGAGGATGGGGAAGGGAGAGGGGGGCGTGCAATGGATGAGGAGAGTGAGCTGGACGCTCCCATTGCAATGCCGTTAGCCATGAGAGGAGCAGGCGGGAGCAGGAGGACCAGCGGCGACAGCAGCGGTGACGGGAGTGGAGGCGTTGGGATGGGGCATGGTGGATGGTCGGGCAGCGGTGTTGCTGATGCCATCCGGGCCGGTGTGATAGATGATGATGGGATGAGCGTGATGTCTAGCGAGCTTGGCGCGCCTATCGCCATGCCTGTCGACGACAGCTTCGGCAGGACACCCGAGGCTACGGACGAGGCCCGGCGGCGAGCGCCGAACCAAGGGTACGCTCTGCTTTCCCGCCACATGCCTCCTGTCGCTTCCACCAATTCCACCCCACGCAAGCCAAAGAACTTTCCGAACCACCATGGCGTCAGCACCCAGCAGCAGCACAGTCAGCAGCAGTCTTACCCGCAACAGTCTAAGGAGTTTTTGCTTCAGCAGCAGCAGCAGCAACACCTACCCTCCTCCCATGTTCAAACCCAGTCATCTCTTGGCATCTCCCCTTCCTTTGGCCGCCACAGGGCTCCGGCGCAGGTTCGGGCTCTAGCTGCGGAAGGCCTCCGAAGCGGAGGGCCAGGTTCGGCCCATTCCTCCCCGAGGGGTGCAGGGCCGGGATCGAGAGCCTCGTCAGCAGCAGGATCCCCGAGGGAGAGAGGGAGACTGGAGAGCCAACGCTCGTCTTCTTTCAAAGTTCCTGTTCGGTATGTTTCATCAACCCCTCTCTCACTCTCCATCTCTCTCTCATGCACTCTTTATCACTCTCTCCCTCTTCCACCCATCTTTCTCTTGGCTCTTTTGCGTCTGTACCTTAATATTGTGACCTAAGCCTGTGTGCTTCCATTCACTTCACTTCTTTCCCTTTACTCCCTCAGTGTCTCAAATCCTTACGCTCTAGTCTGGAACTTTCTGTTGTTCCCCTCCACCGCTCCACACCCACCTCCACCTCGCAGGACCTCGAGCCTGCACTCCGAAGCAGCAGCGCAGGTTCGGCACAGCCCTGGGAAGGACACGGACACATCAGCAGACGGCGCACAGGTGGCGCGTGGCTGGTCCTTATCCAGTCGCCAGGCTGGCAGCCACGCTGGCAGCCAGGCTGGCAGCCGACCAGGGAGCTTAGCTGGCAGTCCTAACAGCAGCGGGCATCTTGCTTCTGGTGCTTCTGCTGCTGGTGGTGGTGGTAGTGGGAGGGTGGCAGCAGGAGCAAGCAGCCTTGGTCCTGGTAGTGGTGCTTCTACCCCAACAGCTGGTTTCTTAGCTGCTGCTGGTTCGCCTTCTGCTGCTGCAACATCTGCTTCGGTTACTCCTCATTCAGTCACACCGCTCTCAGTCACACCCAATGGTGAGGGTGCTGCTTTTGATGCTCCCGAGCCTGCAACACCAGTCGCGCAACCTTATCCCGAACCTCCAACTCCCATAGCCCAACCCGCCGCGTCTTATCCCGAGCCTCAAACTCCCATTGCCCAACCTGCCAACGACTTTCCCGAACCACCCACCCCTGTTGCCCAACCTGCCCAGCCTTACGCCGAACCTCAAACACCCATCGCCCAACCTGCCGAGCCTTATGCCGAGGAGCCTCCAACTCCCATCGCCCAACCCGCTGAGACTTATGACGAGCCTCCAACACCGATCGCCAAGCCTGTCTCCCCACCCAAACCTGCTCCTGCTCCCGAACCTGCTCCCGAGCCTGCTCCCAAACCTGCTCCTGCACCCGTTAAAGCTCCTGCTCCTGCTGCTGCTTCTAGTTCGACCGGGATTTCTGCTTCAGTTGCTGAATCAACTGTTTCAAGTGCTGCCAGTGACGCAGAGAGTGGGAGATTGTGGGAAGACGATGCAGCAGGGGCTAAGCGATTGGCTGCTGCTGCTGGTGCGGGGAAGAAGAAAAAGAAAAAGTCCAAATGGTTCATGTGCTTCGGACCCCCCTCTGCTGTTGACGACTAGTAGTAGTATTGGCGGAGTATTGGCGGCAATCACAGGTAAAGCACTGAACTGGAGTCGCCTGATAGAGGCCAAGGGGAGAATGAGGTCTTCAATTTGGGCCGCCTTTTACGGTACTTGCTGTCAATGACAAGTCATTGACCAGGTAAATCTGGCTTGCTTGCCTGTTGTACCTATTTCCAACTTAATAATCTCCATCCAGTACAGGACGGTTCCTGCTAACTCCTAGCTTTTGTTTTTACACTCGTACAGGTTGCTAGTACAGTAAGTGCCCTCAGCCAATCTTTGTGAGTTGTAGAGAGTATTTGGGATGTAGCTATTTAGTGACTAATTATCCAGGTTTTATATGCAGTTCTCGCTGTGATGCATCATCTGTAGATTTGAGAAGGGGTTGGGAGTTTTGCTTCGCTTGCCCGCTGCCGTACCCGCTAGTGGATACTTCGCAGTACACGATAATGTGAGCCAATAACCCCCAATACAGGGTGGTTTGAGCTGAATTAGAATGGTACCCATATTAGTTTACCAAACCGACTAGCGGAAACAAAATATATGCAGTCAGGTACGCTTGTGAATTTCCTAAAAACTGGCTCCCCCTACTAAAGAAAATACCGTATGGCCCCGGATATAGGCGCCGTCCGATTAAAGGCGCCGGCGCCTCTATCTGGAGCATGGCGCTTATGGCCGGAACTCGATTATAAGCGCACCCCCTGAAAATTCTATCCTTATTATAAGCGCATCCCTTAACCTTTCATTGGAGGCATTACAAAAGAATTTACTAAATTGTCACTTTTTCTAAGCAACATCAAATTAAGCTAGATCTCCTAACAAGTTTAGCCGGGGTACTTCTACCTACGGTAACATGGATCATACAGTAACCCTCCTACTCCTCCTCGTCAGATTCGGGCTCCTGGCAGTTGTTGCCAAAAAAACCATCAGCGATGATGTCATCGTCGACATCCACTTCAGCTGTTAGCTGGCTCCGCCTGTGCGCCATGGCGAGTCCGTCCTCACTGCCGTCAAGCTGGTTGCTGATGCCACAGGTGAGGAAGGCATGCTTGATGAGGTCGGCGGGCACTGCCTTCCAGGCTTGTGATACCCACCGCAGGACGACCTCTGGTGAAGGCTTCTTCAGGTTCCCTGAAACATTACGGGAGAACGGTGGAAAGCAGTTAGTGCAACAACAAAGAATTTGGGGGGGGGGGGGGGGAGAATACTGTACTCATGCCATACCTGCTGCCGTCAGCTGCTCTTGCCCCTCTGCCTCAAACCACCTCTGGTACTGCTGGCGGACCGACGCCTTAAAGCTCTTGTTGATGCAGACATCGAGCGGCTGTACCTCCGCCGTACAGCCCGACGGGATGATCGCCGGCACGCAGTTCATCTCGCAGAGCTTCTCCTTCACCTCCTCGGTGAGGTGACCGCGGTAAGAATCCAGAACCAGCATCGAGCTCTTGGCGTGTCTGCCGAACCGAGGCTTCAGAAACGGCTTCATGCACTCCTCAAGCCAGCGAACGACGCCAGGGGAGTCCATCCACCCGTTCTCGTGGCAAGCCACGGCCACATCTGCATGAAACACGCACGGGTGGTTAGAATTCGAACTCTGAAAAGAACGCAGTGACCGAGCCGTGCACCTCTTTACTTACCGGCAGGGAAATCGCCCTTCGGCAAGGTTTTGCGCTTGAAGAACACCCACGGCTTCAGCTTCCTTCCGTCCGCCGTGCACGCCAACATCACAGTCACTCTCTGCTTCTGATACCCCGCGCTCCTGATAGGCACCGAGCGAACACCCGTTTCCTCCACGGTGGTGGTGGCGGGCATCTCCAGCCAGAGCGGCGTCTGGTCCGCGTTGATGATCCACGCGGTGTCGATGCCGCGCTCACGACGCTTGGCACGCACGAACTGCCAGAAGCTCTTGCACTGATCAGCGACATCTGCACGGCGGTGGAAGAGACGTCGGACACAGACGGAGGGCGTTAGTACAATTAAAGAAAATCAACGTGCCAAATTGAACGGGGTAATTCTCACGCGCTGCGGTTTTCTGGGCAACCCGGGTCTTCATGCGGACGCTCAGATTCCATCGCCACCGAAAGCGCTCCGACCACCTCTGGCTTCCTTTCCACTTCTTGTCCGGGTACAGAAGCTTCATGAACTCCCGCGACCACTCCTGCAAGCGGCCGACTGACACGGCGGTTCCCTTGCGGCGCCACTCGAGTAGCTTCTCGTACACCTTCAACTCCATCGGCCGGTACCACGACGCTCGCCCGCGGCCGTGCATGCGCTTCCGAGAGGAGTGAACATCCTTGAGGAATTCCGCCGCCCGCTTCCAGTTGGTGAGACACTTCCGGTGGATTCCGCTCTCGCGAGCCAAGGCGCGCACCGACACCGCCAAGTCCATCAGAGCAACCCACTTCAACTTCTCCGCGGCGGTGTAACCTTGCCGCTTGTGGTCGGTGAGCTTGTGCCTGGGAGAGGGGGGGCGGGCATCACGGTTCTGTGAAGAGGGGTGGGGTCGCTTGCGATTATTCGGAGGATAGGTTGGTATGGGCAGTTTCTCGGGTAGCCCGTCGCGTGACCAGTACTCAACGCCGTCGTCGTCAGCGTCGCCCGTAACACCTTCTGGAAACACATCGTCAGCGGTGCCGCCCTGGGCGCCGCCCCCGGCGGAAGCCTCCGTGCCACCCTCGGCGCCGTCAGCGCCGCTCGCTTCCTCTGCGTCAGCAACATCATCGTCGGCGCCGACCGCAGATTCGTCCCAAGGGCAATCGTCGGGCTGTCCCCAACGTCGTCCAGGAAAGTGTTCCACTTCCACGTACTAATCTTGCGCCTTGTTAGACTCCGGTTCGGAGAGGTATTCGTCGAACGCCGATGGGAGCAGTATCGTGAGCACGGGCTGATTGCCAGTGAGTTGCGGAGACGCAGGACCCAGAGGCGGAGGAGCAGGAGGAACAGGAGGCGCAGGAGGTGCAGGAGGCGAAGGAGGAGCAGGAGGCGCAGGAGGCGCAGGAGGCCGTAGTGGCTCTGGTGGTTCTGGTGGGATACGGGAGTACCACTCGTCAGCGTCTACTCTAAACGCGGGCCTTCGCGTAGGCTTTTTCTTGAACAAGAAGTGGGTGCCGCTGAATTCCGCCATGGCGGCGGCAGCCAGGCGAGAACTACCAAGAACCCGAACGAGAAACTGAGAGAGATGGAGAACAAATGAGAGATTCAAAGGGACCCCTTCTGGTTAGCGCCTCGGGGTCCTCGTCGGGGAGAGACGGGTACCCCCTGTCTGAACCCGGAGAGGAGGTTATCGCGGCACGAAGATGCTGCGCTGGCAGGGCATTCCAGCCCCTTCTCGATGGTTCGGGTGAAATGCAGCTGCCTGCCAGCGCATGAAAGCCTGATTGGGCCGCAAGGCAACTTTCACGTCAGCGCTGGCAGGTGCGCTGCTCCTGGACGGGATTTGTGCGGTCGGGAATCGAAGCGCAGCAGTTTTCGGCGGGATTACATGCATTATCCCACGCGCACGTTACTCAATTGTGTTCGCCTTATTGCGGGCTTCGATTTGGTACATAAAAATAACAAATTCATTTTTGCCATGATATAAGCGCCGGCGCTTATGGCCGTTATTCAATTACAAGCGCCACCCCTAAAAAAAATGATTTTATTATAGGCGCATATGCGCCTATATCCGGGGTAATACGGTAACAGCAATGCATTGTCACCACCACTCAGCATGCCCAGCACCAGGAATGCAAACATACGACTTTATTATTCAAAGCTTTCTTCAAAGAACTCCATCACTAAGAGCATCTGTGCGCTGTCGCCTCTAAGAAAACACTGCCGTGTTGAGGAGCGACGTGAGCATGCCAAGCACCAAGAACGCGAGCATGGGACTCAGATCCAGAGCTCCGAAGAAAGGAGGCTGCATTGGGATGAGAGAGCGTGTGGGGAGGTTGGGGGAGGTATGTGGAAATGCATCAGAACAGGAGAGACGCGACGTGAACATGCGGAGAACTGGGAGCGCGAGCATCGGACGCAGATCCAGAGGTTCAAAGAAAGGAGGCATCATGGCACAGGTCGGGTTGGGAAGGAAGGGAGAGAGGGAGGCAAGACGAGGGGAGGGGGGAGGAGGGGTATGTGGGACAACGAGGGTGGGTGGGTGGGTGGAGGGGGGTGCCAGAAAATGCAAGAGAGCAAAGGAGAAGTGTGGGAATGGTAAGTGACAAGTGTGGGAATGGTAAGTGACAAGTGTGGGAATGCGAGCACGGGGCTGACATAACCCGCAAAGCAGATGGTAGACCCGCAGAAGGTTGTGATGAGAGCACAATCAATGACTTGTCAAAATGGGACTAGGACAAGACGAGGACTTGTCAAGCATAAGGAGGTGACTTTTGAGTAAAAATGCATAATTGCGATTGCATGTCCACTGTACCAACTGTGCCCAGTCCGCCCCATCTTTCAATAGACTCAAAAGGTGTGCTTTGAGTCGATTCAAAACACAAGTGGTCATGTATTTGCAATCATGCATTTCCCTCCACAAGCTGGGTAACAGTAACTGCATACGCAAGCACTCCGTAAATTTCCGAAACGCATGGATTGCGGGAGTGCGGATACTGCGGGAGTCTGATCAACAGAGAGGATTCCTTTGTACCGCAATTGAAGTGCCAGCATTGTCAAAACTGTTCCTTTATTTTTTCCATTCAACCAGTGAACTCACCAGAATGTTGCGGAAGAGGTTCAGATACGGGTCGCTCATATCGCGGATGGCTTGCATTGGCTGCCTCTCCCAGTCGATGTTTGGGAACCACGACAGCAGCACGCGCACCAGCAGCAGCCCACTGTACAGCTCCAACCACTTTGCCATGCCACTCGCGATCACCGTCAGCGGCGTGCTGGTGCTTGCGTTTGATTGGCTGATCGCTGCGAAAAACAGGGGCGCGGCGCACGCCGCTAGTCGTTTCCCGGAGGCGATCATAGATGTCGCGCGGCCCGTGAGGGTGTCCAATTGGAGCTGCTCGGCGGCGGACAGCGGCGCGAAGAGCCGTCGCAGCGGCTCGAGGACTGCGCGTGCGACGGCCGCTGCTGTCGCCGAAGCGGCTGCGAATGCTGCGATAAAAAGAGCCGCCGGGGGTGGGGGCGCGGAGGGCTGCGCGGCGGCTTGCGCGGAAGCGGAGGCGGAAGCGCGGATCGACAGCTGGGCGCGGGATCGGAGAGCAGGAAGGGCGGCTGTTCGTTGTGGCGAAAAGACGGAGATCGCAGCTAGTCTGTGCGACGGTAGCTGGGTCGCACGGCAGGGGACGACGGCCGGGCTTGCCGCTTGTGTCGCTGCTCCGGTCGCATGCGACGGCTGCGACAACTTCGCTACGGTGAGCGAGGCTTTGAGGTGAAGCCCTATGGCTGCCATGGCGCCGATTCAACTGAGACGAGGAACTTCAAATATTGGAAAAGAACGTGCGACGTACTCTCAGCTAACCTTTGCCAGGAACGTTATTACTAGTGGGTGACCAGCCGACGAGCTTGCCACTTTGGGATGGGATGGGAATGAGAAAACAAAAAATGATGGGAGTGTCAACCGAGATCATAGAACCTATCAGCTGTGGGTGGAGGTATGCGTAAGGGAGCTTGGTGCCGGCGAACTCAGAACACTCTCGCGAAAAGCCTAACGATTCAGCAACCCTGGTTAGCGACGTGTGAAGGCCTTCGCGAACTGCACCTCAAGCCTTACTGGTTGAAGTGATTGGATGAGGTTCCAGAACTTTTTGAGAGCATGAGCTGCTGACACGTGCCATGACGACCTGTCCACGTCAGCCTCGGCCTTTGGGGGAATCCGAAAGTGAGCCACATCCGACAGCAGCGGAATCGCAGTCCCTCATCCCTGCAGTAAGACACAGCCTACTTATCACTCGAGCAGGATTCTCTTCCGCACTTGTCAGACAGTTCGGGATTCCTAAAAATTAGTAATAAAAAAATGAGGATGTGGTTCCAGACACAAGGCTGAACCCTGAGCTCTGGCCCAAAATGTTCGGCATAACATGGCTAGGCCTGCAGAGCAGTAAGCATCTATGATGTCTTACATCTCAGAATAAAATTATTTCCAGACCAGCTGTACAAGACAATTCCGACACATGCCGCCCGGCCGGCCGAAGCCCACTCAGGCCTGCTGCGGAACAGCAGTATGCACGTCCTCGTCCATCTTGGGCGGCGGGCCCATGCACGACCGCGCCACCGACTCAAAGAGCTTCTTGATCTCCGGTGCACACCGCGTGAAACCGTGGCTCCAGAAGTTGTACCTCGGGTTCTGAGGCACCACAGGGAAGCACAAGGAACCACAGCATCAGCAAATGGCAAGAGAGAAAACAAACATGTCAGATTTTAGAGCACAAAACAAACATACAGCAAGGGCAAGGACCAAGCACCTGTGGAAACAAGTCTGAATTGTGTCAAAACGAAGGGTTGGAACCGGAAGGAACGGAGGGATTGGGGGTGCGGGGAGTGAGTCGGGACGGGGGGGTGGGGGGGGGAAGGGGAAGGAGGGAGGAGGTAGACAGGGAACTAGGAACACAGACCCGAGATAAAATTTATTTAGTACACTCTCTTCTCGTACCTTGATGAGTTCGATGAAGGTGATGAGGAGACCCCACGGGTGAGGCCGGTTGACAATCAGCCGCTCCAGCAGCACACGTGTGATCTGCTCCTGAACGATCTCCTGTAAACACGGAACAACACAAAGAGAAGAACACGAGGGGAGAAGCCAGGCCGTTGATTCCGGTGCGCATCAACGGTTGACAATCAGCCACTCGACTCAAGCAGCACAAGACAAAAACAATGGGCAGCTCACCAGAGGGGCACCTTACCATGTGGACTTCTCTCCAAAGACTCACAAGACTGTGAGGGGCACCTTCCCCACAAGACTGTGCCGTGTCTCACATGGTTGGCCTATCACCCCCCATCCCCTATCACATCTCACCTGGTTGGCCTCGGCAAAGAGGTAGAGCAGCACGCAGGAGAAGTAGTGCGTGTGGTTGCTGGGGTACCGCAGCTGGTTGGTGTATCACCCCTCAAGCCACATCTGGTTACCCTATCAACCCACACCTGGTTACCCTATTAACCCTCACCTGGTTGGCCTCGGCAAAGAGGTAGAGCAGCACGCAGGAGAAGTAGTGCGTGTGGTTGTTGGGGTACCGCAGCTGGTTGGTGCATCACCCCTCAAGCCACATCTGGTTACCCTATCAACCCACACCTGGTTACCCTATTAACCCTCACCTGGTTGGCCTCGGCAAAGAGGTAGAGCAGCACGCAGGAGAAGTAGTGCGTGTGGTTGTTGGGGTACCGCAGCTGGGTCGCCACTGCGTTCAGAAACAGGTACCGCCCCTCCGAGTCCAGGTGGGAGAGCAGGCGCTGGAACACGTCCATGGGGGCGCTGTGGGTGATGGGGGCTGTCGGCACTGCCAGCTGCTGTGGGGTCGCCTTGCTCTGCAGCTGTTGAATGGCCTGGTATGAGGGAAGGTAGGCAGGCAGGCAGGCGGGGAGAGACTGGGGTGAGAGAGCGCCAAGCTGGCAGTCAGGTACCGCCCCTCCGAGTCCAGGTGGGAGAGCAGGCGCTGGAACACGTCCATGGGGGCACTGTGGGTGATGGGGGCCGTGGGAACCGCCAGCTGCTAGGGGGTTGCCTTGCTCTGCAGTTGCTGAATCGCCTGGAGTGGGGAGAGTGGGGGAGGGGAGGGGGGAGGAGGGGGAAAAAGGGGGGTAGGGGAGGGAAGGATGCGTGTGCGTTGGAGCCCAGGGCATGGCCATGAGGACCCACCTGCAAATCGACATGCAGCACAGAAGAGTTGCAATCAAAGATGCTCTGAGAGTAATTCCAGCTCACCTGCATGCCCTCGTAGAGCATGCGCCTGTTGAGCGGCAGCACGTTGTCGCGCGTGCCGCGCTGCACACTGCACACTGCACACTGCTTACTGCACACTGCTCACTGCACACTGCACACTGCACACTGAACACTGCTCACTGCACACTGCACACTGCACACTGCACACTGCTCACTGCACACTGCCCCATACCTTGCATAGAAACGCACCTGCATGCCCACATAGAGCACGAGGCTGTTGAGCAGAGGCACGTTGTACTTGGTGCCGCTCTGCACGGCTTCAGCGGGCGGCAGCAGCAGGCGCTGCTTAAGGCCGGCTGAGAGGAAGGAGGGCGGCTGGCGCGTCTGCAAGTACTCGTCCACCTCGGCTTTAAGCCCCTTTGTCCTCAGAGTAGCTTCCACGTCTGACAATATGCGAGGAGGTTGGCTGATCTCCGGAAGCAAGTCGACCTGTGAAAGTAGCGGGGGGGGCAGAGGGAAGGAGAAGAGGCGAGGGGGACGAGACGAGGGGAGAGGGGGGGGCGGTTAGGGATGAGGAGCAGCAGGAGCACCAGGCGGCAGCAACAGTCGCTGCTTGAGGTTAGCAGAGAGGAAGGAGGGCGGCTGGCACGTCTGCAAGTATCCATCAACTTCGGCTTTAAGCCCCTTGGCTCAGAGCGTTGCTTCGACATTGGATAATATCCGTGGTGGCTGGCCTGGTTGGGAGAAGGTTGGAGTGAAAGGCCGGGGAGGCGCATGTTGCGGGGGGGGGGGGCAGAGAAGTCGAAGTTGCACTTGGATGAAGGTGGGGGGGATGGTATGATGATGGTGTGGTGTGGTGTGGTGTGGTGTGGTGAGGTGAGGTGTGGTGAGGTACCTAGAAACCACACCAACAACAGTTAGCCAGCGCAGCTCACCTTGAGGTTCGGTGTGAAGGGGTCGGGGAGTCGCATGTTGCGGGGGAAGGCGGAGAGCACGAGGTTGCGCATTTGAATGTGGGGGGGATGATGAGATGATGGTGTGGTGTGGTGTGGTGTGGTGTGGTGCAGTGTGATAAAGTGCCAGGAAGCCCACAGAAAAAACACACCAACAACAGTTAGTCAGCGCAGCTCACCTTGAGGTTGGGCGTGAAGGGGTCGGGGAGGCGCATGTTGCGGGGGAAGGCGGAGAGCACGAGGTTCCGCATTTGGATGCAGGTGGGGGGGATGATGTCGCAGAAGCTGAAGTGGTAGTCGCAGAGGAACTCGGGGAAGTCATGCAGCAGCACCAGCAGCACTCGGATGGCTCCCTTGTACATCAGGCGGATCTGCCAATAACGAGAACAGCACGAAAATGAGCAAGCTCAGCTGTGTGTCGCAGTCACAGAGTAAGGCAACGGAGGAGGGTAACAGCGGGAACAGCTAAGTGGCTTCCAAACAGTTAGGAGCCCGTCTAGGCTGGTCTAGTAACACTCACCGGGTCGCTGAGCTCTGCATCCCGAAGGTAGGGATCCATGATTTTAAAGAGCGAGAGCAGCAGGCGCTGGAACCCACAAGGAGGACATGAAGGCCAACCAGAACCAAGCACTTGAATACACTCACCGGGTCGCTGAGTTCTGCATCCCGCAGGTAGCAGGCGCTGGAATGCACCCAACCCACAAGCACTGAGTGCTGAATAACCAACTTTACGAGCCCAGCCACTGGGCTCTTTTGGTGACAAGCCATGGCACTCACCGGGTCGCTGAGTTCTGCATCCCTGAGGTAGGGCTCCATGAATTTAAAGAGCGAGAGCAGCAGGCGCTGGAACCAGGGCCACCCCTTCTGGCCCGGGAAGAGCAGCAGCTTGGGCATGAAGGAGCGGTGGGAGATGAGCTCCAACCATGCGAAGCTGCCAGGGGGAGGAGGGGTAACGGGAGGAACAGCACAGGTGGTGGGGGGAACAGCACGAGGAAAGGAGAGAGCTCATTTGTGCTCCCAGCTACCAGCCCCCCGATGAGGAAAGATGAGAGCAGCAGCTTGGGAATGAAGGAGCGATGGCTTATCAAAACCAACCACGCGGAGGGGAGGGAGGATGATGGGTGGTGGAAGTTGTAGTGGGTGTCAGGGAAGAAAAGGAACATTGCTGCTGGCACTGCAGAGAAAAGGCTGCAGTGCAGTGCAGTGCAGTGCAGTGCGGTGCAGTGCGGTGCATGGAAGGTGTGGCCGCAATGGGCGTCAAGCTTGGGGTGAGACGCCTCCCAGGCAGCTAAACAGGCAGCCATGCACCCACCCCCACACCCACGCCCATGCCCACGACCACACACACACCCAGCCCTACCACACCCAGCACACCTGCACACCCAGTCTATGTTGCACTATACGCTGAGGGCTTTATTCGTATCATGTTTATGCGTTCACGTATAAACGGAAAAACGTGATACAGGGACAAATACGCGGTACGCTTGGACGGGCAGCCCATCGAAATAAAATAAAATCTGTTGCGACCGTTCTCGCGATCTGTGATTCTCCGTAACCTAATTTTGACATTTGAAAGTCGAATGCCTTCCCCCGCACCCACCCCCCCCCCCCCCTTCCACCGCACATAACCTCACACCACCTCCCAAACCCAACCCTTCCCTTCCAACCACATTTTGGCTTTCCCGTCGTCAGCTTCGAAAACCTATGTCGACCGCTAATGTCGCAGCTGGACGCAAGTAGGCAGAGGGGCGCAGATCTGGCATTCCGCTGCCAGATCCGCGCGATTCTAGTATTCCGCCAGCAGATCCGTGCGATTCTAGTATTCCGCCAGCAGATCGGCACAGATAGGGAAGAAACATTGAATATAGGGAACATCACTCACTCCCTGGCACTTTTTTCCCCTGCCCAGAACTTTTTTTCCCCTGCCTGGGACACCGTATTTTGAGCGTATCGAGGGGGCGGAAATCCATCGTACGACGTTCGTACGTTGGCGTAGTACGAACGCGATTGGTACGCCAGTCGCGTATAGTGCAACATAGCACCCAGTGACCCAGCCCACACCACACCCAACCAACCCCCACACCCACCCACCCCTTGCTCCTCACCTGAACGAGGACACTCGAAGGGGCTGCAGAGCGTGGAACGTGGCCGCAGGGGTGGTGAGAGCTGGGGCGAAACCGCCCCATGCAACCACACAAACACCCACACCCACCCCACACCCACCCACCCCTTGCTCCTCACCTGAACGAGGACACTCGAAGGGGCTGCAGAGCGTGGAACGTGGCCGCAGGGGTGGTGAGAGCTCGGGCGAAACCGCCCCATGCAACCACACAAACACCCACACCCACCCCACACCCACCCAGACCCTGCTCCTCACCTGAACGAGGGCACTCGAAGGGGCTGCAGAGCATGGAAGGTGGCCGCCAGGGTGGTGAGCACCTGATGCGAGGGACCAGGGGAAACAGGAGTTGATGGTAAGGGAATTGAAGATCAGGTATTGAAATAACAGAGATTGGAAGGGCACGAATCAACAGTGACGCTCGCTCCTCGTGCTCCACCCCACTTTCCCCTCCCAAATCTTCCCAAACTGTTTTAAACTACTAAAAATCCTTTCTGCCTCACCTGGTGGCTCGCGGCATCGAAGTTGGGATCCGGCGCGTTCAAGTCGATCAGAAGGTTGGCGAGGAGGCGGAAGAAGGGGCGAGGGTTGGTGAGGCGGCGCTCGTCGGCCTGGCGGTGGATGACCCTCACCATGCCCGACAGCACCTTGTTCAGCAGATTCACCTTGCTCAGATTCGCATTGCCTCCCAAATCCACGTAGTACTGTCAGTTCCAGGGGTGGAGAGCGGTGGGAATGGGCGGGAAGGGGCAGGGAGGGGTTCAAATGGGTGGGAAGCGGTGGAGAGCGGTGGAAGGGGGTGAGGCGGCGCTCGTCGGCCTGGCGGTGGATGACCCTCGCCACGCCCGGCAGCACCTTTTTCAGCAGTTCACCTTGCTCAGATTCGATTTGTCCCCATAATTATTCTCAGATGCTCATGGGCGAGCGTGGGAGGCGTACTTCTCACCTCGCACGGGGGCAGATGCTCACCATGACCCATTGGTCCCTGGCGTGCGACGGCGAGTGAAGAAAATCGTCAATGGGGTCTTCGAATGTTCGATGGTGGGGGAGAAGTTCAAAGTTGGGATTGAGTCGAGCAAAGGAAACGAAGTGGAGAAACTATCTGGTGGAGACATCATGCCTATTGCCAGCAGATAGTTTATCCACTTCGCTTCGCTTGCTCCGCTCAATCTTAACCTTGAACTTCTTCCCCACCATCGAACATCCGCAAACCCCATTGACGATTTCCCCCTCGCCGTCGCACGCCAGAGACCCTTTCCGCAGGGTGGCGGCGAGCATCTGCCCAAGTGCGAGGTGAGAAGTACGCCTCCCACGCTCGCCCATGAGCATCTGTGAATGCACCTTGTTCAGCAGATTCACCTTGCTCAGAGGCGTACCTTGATAAGGTGGGGTGGGGTGAGGGAAACAGCCACAAGAAGTGATCCCTACAGGGCGTACCTTGATAAGCAGCACCACAAGGCGACTGAACATGTCGACAGCCGTGAAAATCAGCCCTCGGGCTGGAGGCACCAGGCCACTCACAGGGACGGCCAGCGGGGAGACCACCGTGTCTGTGAGCGTGCGGAAGAGCCTACCTTGATAAGCAGCACCACGAGGCGGCTGAACATGTCGACAGCCGTGAAATTCAGCCCTCGGGCCGGCGGCACCTGGCCGCTCCCAGGGGCGGCAGGCGGGGGCGGGTTGAGAGGCTGGGAGGAGGCGAGGCAGTGTGCGACGACCATGTCTGTGAGCGTGTCTGTGAGCGTGCAGAAGAGCCTACCTTGATTAGGAGCACCACGAGGCGGCTGAACATGTCGACAGCCGTGAAATTCAGCCCTCGGGCCGGCGGCACCTGGCCGCTCCCAGGGGCGGCAGGCGGGGGCGGGTTGAGAGGCTGGGAGGAGGCGAGGCAGTGTGCGACGACCATGTCTGTGAGAGTGCGGAAGAGCCTTTCTGCGGCGTCCTCTGAGGCGAGCAGCGAGGAGTGCTGCAGCTGCGAGAGAAACACCACCACCGCCTTGTCGTTGCTGCCCGCCGCCTCGCTCACCCGCACCCAGTCGTCAAACAGAGCCACCGCCTGCGCCTGAGGGGGGGGGGAAAGGGGGTTTGGGTCAAGGGAGGCGAGGGGGTGGAGAAGGGATATGAGGAGGAATGGTTGGTTGCTGCATGCTGCTGCCTCGCTCACCCGCACCCAGTCGTCAAACAACGCCACTGCCTGCGCCTGAGGGGGTTTCAATGGGTACGTGGAAGTGGGATACGATAAACTGTATTACTCGTCACGTCACTCACAGCGTTCCACAATGACTATAACGAGTATGAGATAAGTGGGGGATTGTTGAGAAGCTGGGCGGTGTAAGTGAAGCAGGGGGGTGTGAGCGCAGCGTGGGCGTGTGAGTGAGGTGCAGAACTTGTCAGAAGAAGGAACGCCTCTGGCCACAACCGTTAAATCTGGTGCAGGAACGGTTGTGGCCAGAGGCGTTCCTTCTTCTGGGGGTGTGAGTGAGGTGCAGAACTTGCCTTGATCTCGTGATCAGGAGGAGCGTTAGCTGACTGTGGCATGGCTGACGAATCCACCTGCACACACACATGCCAGGCAAGACACGCAGATGCAACGCCAAGGCAGACGCAAAAAAAGAAGTGATGGCAACCTGAGACTAGGGAAAGACAAGGAAGAAGGCACATGGATCAAGGCACATGGATCTACGGTTCCAACCTACATTTGAATCCATAACCCACTTACCCGCTAGTTCAATCCTACCTAAGGATCCATTACCCACGTACCTGTTGGTTGAGCCCTGGGAGGTCCATGGCAGGGGCGGGGCTGCCAGCATACACCAGAGGACCCTCCGCGCCCATCTGGATTTTGGCCAGCCCAGGGGGGCCTGCCACAGCGCCAGCAGCGCCAGGGGCAGCGCTAGGGACAGAGCCGGGAGCAGCGCCTGGCGCACCAAGAGGCATGCCAGGGGCGCCCACACCACCCGCAGCAGCTGCTGCTGCTGCCGCTGCTGCTGCGGAGCCGGGTCTTTCAATTTCTGCTGCGATCAACTGGGCAGGCGAGGGCGAGGCGGAATTGGCATTGATCAGCTGAGCCGCTCCTCCTGCTGCTGCTCCTGCTGCTCCAGGTGCCCCTTGGAAACCCATCCCCGCCTGCTGCTGCTGCTGCTGCTGCTGCTGCTGCTGCTGCTGCTGCTGCTGCTGCTGCTGCTGCTGCTGCTGCTGCTGCTGCTGCTGCTGCTGCTGCTGCTGCTGCGCCTGTGCCTGTGCCTGTGCCTGCGCCTGTGCCTGAGCCTGTGCTTGCACCTGCTGATCCTGAACCGTTAGCAGCTGCTGCTGCTGCTGTTGCTGCTGTTGTTGAGAGGCACCATACGGGACAGGAGACATGGACGATCCAGGCAGCCCCGAAAGCATCCCTCCCATGCCCCCACCAGCAGCCCCACCACCAACCACTCCACCCTGCTGCTGCCCCACCTGCTGCCCCACCTGCTGCGGCCCCTGCCCTTGCCCCTGCCCAATAACCATCTGCCCCTGCCCGCCCTGCCCCATCTGCTGCCCGCCCTGCCCCCCCCCTCCAACCCCACCCAGCACAGCAGCAGCAGCAGCAGAAGCAGCAGCCGCTCCAGCCTGCGGCACCTGCCCCTGCCAGGGCAGATGCGCAAAATCCTCGTAGATTCTCTGCTGGACCAGCGTGAGCCGCCCGGGTTTGGGCCTGAGCGCCTCTGGGATGCGGGCAAGGGAGCCCTGGGAGTAGATGGATGCATCATAGTAGGCCGCGCCGAGGGCTTCCCGCTGCTTGCGCCGCATGGCTAGTGCTGGCCCCAGCACCTCCTCTAAATCGCGCACAGCCTGTGAATGGGGGGAGGGGGAAGAGAGGAGAAGCAGAGGAGGGAGGAGAGAAGAGAAAGAGGAGGTGAGGACAAGGTGGAAGGAGGTCCGTCAGACTGAGAGCCTCTGGGATGCAGGCGAGAGTGCCCTGGGAGTAGATGAACTCGTCATAGTAGGCGGCTCCCAATGCCTCCCACTGTTTGGTGGGCTGAAAGGGAAAGAGGAGGTCCGACTGAGCGCCTCTGGAATGTGGGCGAGGCTGCCCTGGGAGGGCCTCTCACCTCAGGTCCAGGTTGTCGCTGACCAGCAGCTGCAATGCCCCACCTGGTAACTCTCACCTTCTCACTGGCGGCCTTCTCGATGACGGCACACCCCAGGTCGAGGTTGTCGCTGACCAGCAGCTGCACCGCCTGCTCCATCTGGTGATTATCACCTTAGTCAACTCGTTTTGCAGCATTCACAAACGCCTTTCAGGGTCTCACCTTCTCACTGGCGGCCTTCTCGATGACAGCACACCCCAGGTCGAGGTTGTCGCTGACCAGCAGCTGCACCGCCTGACCTGGATACTTCTGAGTCGACTCAAATTGTATGACGAGAAACACTTGACCATTGTCAAACCTGACTCACCTTCTCACTTGCGGCCTTCTCAATAACAGCACACCCCAGGTCGAGGTTGTCGCTGACCAGCAGCTGAGCCACCTGCTCCAACTCCGCCCCTGCCAGCGCTGCCTGCAGCAGTGTTCTCAGGTGATTTGCCATCGCCACACGCAGGGGCTCCTGTTGGGACAAGTGGGAGGGGTGGGACGGATGACAGCAGTGGGAGAAAGCGGCAGAGACAAGAGAAGGGAGGAGAGGTGAGGTCAGCATTTTTGCCACCTGCTCCAGCTCTGCCCCGGCCAGTGCTGCCTGCAGCAGTGTTCTCAGGTGATTTGCCATCGCCACACGCAGGGGCTCCTGTGTGGGCGAGTGGGTGATAATAGAGGGTTGGGCGGGGTGGAAGGAAGGGGCACGGACAAGAAAAGAGCAGGAAGGGTCAGCATCTTTGCCACCTGCTCCAGCTCCGCCCCTGCCAGTGCTGCCTGCAGGAGCGTTCTCAGGTGGTTCGCCATCGCCACACGCGTCGGGGGTGAGAGGGGTGACAGTGGTGAGAGAGAAGGGTGAGAGGGTGGAAGGAGTGGGGGGTGGGAAGAGTGAGGGATGGGAGGGGTAAGAGGGATGAGAGTGGTGGGAGAGGTGAGTAAGAGGATGCAAGCGACAGAACAGGTGAGTAACAGAGGATGTGAAACAGAGAAAGCGTCAGGCTGCATGTGAGGCTACCATGAATGAGGTTGGCTACTGGAAATTCCCCACCACCCACACTCCAGCCAAAATCCCACCACCAAATCACCTTGCATATCCCATCTAACACACCCCACCGCACACAACCACCCTGCACCCCACCTTGCACGTGACGAGTGCCAGACTGCCTGCCAGGCTCGCCACCATTAGGTTGGCTGCCTTCTGCTGCCATGACCATACACCAAACCGTGAACCCCATCACCGCACACAACCACCACGCACCCCACAACACACCCACCTTGCACGTGACGAGCGCCAGACTGCCTGCCAGGCTCGCCACCATGAGGTTAGCTGCCTTCTGTGTGCGGCTGTCGTCCGCCTCCATTGCAAAGTCCTTGAGCACCAACTCGCGAGTGGTCATGCATGCAATGCTGCAGCTCCTCTCCACCACTGGCGACACAATCTCCCTCACTGCACGGTCCATGCACGCGGGCACGATCCTGGGAGCACAACACAGGGAGAGAAAGGACAGAGTGGCTGGATGAATCAGCTCCCACACACAGAACAAAAAGGCTGGGCAGCACAATATCCCACACTGCCCGGACCTCAAAATCTCCAGAGTGACCATTCCATGGACGGAACACATGTCACGCGATTTCACAAGAGGATAGGGAAGAAAAAATATGACCCTCCAACAAATCCCAAAAAGCCTACCATGTGACCCATTCCCACCTGGCACGGACAAGGACGCACCTGAGCTAGTACCATGCGAGGGGGGTGGGGGGGAGTGCTCACCTCGCCAGCTGCAGCTGCTATTTTGAGACGTCTCAAAATAACACCTTTATCACCTGGCACGGACAAGGATGCCCCAGAGCTAGTATCATGCGAGGGGGGTGGGGGGGAGTGCTCGCCTCGCCAGCTGCAAGAGCTGCACCACTGGAGAGAGCTTGGGGTTGATGACCATGTAGGACGCCAGTAGCAACAGCTGGGAGGGGAAGGCGTTGAGAGCAGTGGAGAGGGTTAGAGGGAGATGGGGGGGAGTGCTCACCTTGCCAGCTGTAGCTGTTGTGCCACTGGAGCGAGCTTGGGGCTGATGACGATGTAGGACGCCAGGTTGGGCAACAATACAGATGACTGGCAAAGGAGGGAGTTTAGAAAAAAGGGATAAGGAGGAGGAGGGGAGGGGGAATGGGAGGGGAGGACGGGGTGGGTGGGAGGGGAAGGGAGGGTGGGCAGCAGGGGGAGAGAGAGTCGAATCATAAAAGCTCCGGGTTGATGACGATGTACAATGCCAGGTTAGGCAGCAAATTTTATGGCAGGGAGGGGGGGCGTTAATAGGGGTGGGGAGGGGTTGGAAAAGGTGGAAATTTGTGGGAAAACCAGCAGCAGGGATGGAGGGTACGTGAGATAATAATAATTACTATTAAAGAATTAAAAAAATCGATGGAAGAAGCAAGAAACGAGTTGACGAAAATGGGGGCACAAAGATGGAATGGAATTTCAACACAGGTGAAAAGAGGGAGGGGCGAGTGGCTAGAGAAAAGAGGGACGGGAAATGGTAGGGGGACGGGGTGGGGGCGTGGAGTGGGGGAGGGCGAGTGGAAGGGGGAGGGGCGATTTGGAGAGAATGAGAAGTGTTGTCAGGAAATGAGGTTCGGTTATAGCCATACCGGAACAGCAGCCTTGGCACCAGCTTGCTGCGACTGCTGCAGCAACAACTGCTGCTGTTGCTGGGACTGCTGCGGTGGCGGTGATTGCTGCTGCATTGACATCTGTTCTTGCTGCTGCTGTTGCTGCTGCTGTTGCTGCTGTTGTTGCTGCAGCTGCTGCTGTTGTTGCTGTTGTTGCTGCTGTTGTTGCTGCTGCTGTTGTTGTTGCTGCTGTTGCTGCTGCTGCTGCTGCTGTTGCTGTTGCTGTTGCTGTTGCTGCTGCTGCTGCTGTTGCTGCTGCTGTTGCTGCTGCTGCTGCTGCTGCTGCTGCTGCTGCTGCTGCTGCTGCTGCTGCTGCTGCTGCTGCTGCTGCTGCTGCTGCTGCTGCTGCTGCTGCTGCTGCTGCTGCTGTTGCTGTTGCTGCTGCTGTTGCTGTTGCTGCTGCTGAAACTGTGAAACTTGCTGTTCCGCCTTCCCTGCACCAGGCACTCCCATTGCCCCTCTACCAGCAGGACCAGGCGGCTCAGGGGAAGCAACAGCTGACCGCACAAGAGGCTGAGGAGAACCCCTTCCTGACCCTGCTCCTCCTGCCCCCGCTCCTCCTGCCCCCGCTCCTCCTGCAGCGGATAGGTGAGCGGCTAACAGGTCCTTGTTTGAGAAATCCGGATTGCCCTCCATTTCCCTCTGCCGCCCAACTAACAGCTGCGATGGCTTCACCTCCTTCATCTCGATCCCCAGGTTCTTAAACAGCACCTGCGGGAAGGAAAGCAAGCAGAGCGAAACAGTGATGAGATGAGATGAGTCGGGTTCAAAACATTGCCATGATAAGGAAGATCCCATGAGCAAAAAGCAGCAAGCAAAGAGCAAAGAACAAAGAAGAGGGGCGCGCACCTCAATGTCAAACTTGAGATTGAGCTTGAGGTTAGGGAGGCTGTAGAGGTAGAGGGGCTGTGGACCCCCAGCAGGTCACTCCAAATCAGCAGTTAGACCAGGAAAGCACACAAGGAAGCCACACGAGGAACACGTACCTCAATGTCAAACTTGAGATTGAGCTTGAGGTTGGGGAGGCTGTAGATCTCCACCAGCAGACCCAGAATGCCCACAGTCCAGGGGTTGGGCTTATGGGGCGCCTCAAAAGACGTACCTCGACGTCGAACTTGAGATTGAGCTTGAGGTTGGGGAGGCTGTAGAGGGGCTGTGGACCCTCACCAGGCAAATCCAGTTCACCAGTACGACCAAGAACACCCCAGGGAACAACACACGGTAAGCTTACCTCGATGTTGACACACAAGGAACGCTTACCTCGATGTCGAATTTGAGATTGAGCTTGAGGTTGGGGAGGCTGTAAATCTCCACCAGCAGACCCAGGATGCCCACGGTCCAGGGGTTGGGCGGCTGGTAGATCACGCTATTCGCACAGGGTTCGAGAATCTGCAGAACAAAACGGGGGAGGGAAGGAAGGGGAGGGAGGGGGAAGGAGGTGGGCGGCTGGTAGATCAGGCTGTTCGCACAGGGCTCAAGAACCTGCACAAGGAGACCCCCAAAGGGAAAACAACCGTGGACACAAAAAAAAGGGGGGGACGGGAGGGACGGGCGGCGGGGGGGAGGGGAGGGGGGGGGTGTGGGGGGAAAGGGGGGGGGGGGGGGGAGAGGAGAGGAGAGGAGAGGGGGAGGGGGAGGGGGAGGGGGAGGAAGGGGGGAGCGGAGGTGGGGGGTGGGAAGGAGGGAGGTAGGGGAACGAGAAAATGAAACAAACAAACAAAACGGGTGGACGAGGAGAAATGTGTACACCGTATGGCAGGCAGTTATGAGACTGTCTATGTCGTCGTACACCCCAAAGTCGGCAGAAACTTCACAGTTATTAATAAACGGCATACAGTACGCCTAATAATCAGCAGATGCTTGCTGAGGTGGCTAAAGAGCTGAGGTGGCTAAAGAGCTGTGGATGGGTTTGCAAGCATCAAAGGAGCAGGAGGAAGAGGTGGGGGAAGAGGAGGGGGAAGAGGAGGAAGAAGAGGAGGGGGGTGAAGAAGAAGAGGAAGGGGAGGAAGAGGGGGTGGGGTTTCAAAAGGGAGCTCGCCTTGGAAGTGAAGGGAATGATGGCGATCATAAGGCCCTTCTCGTATGCCTGGAAGGAGGCGGGGATGAATGGGGCATATGGTGTTGTACAGGCAGTGAGTAAGCGAGGAAGGGGAAGCATGGAAGGAAGGGGCACAATTACAACCGAAACAAAAAGGGCTCACTTTACTTGAATAGGGTATGAAATGGGTAAACCAGGCGGAGAGGAAGTGGGGTTGGGGGTTGAAAAGAGGGAGGGGAGTGGGTGTAGCAAGGAATCCAATTTACGAATGGGAAGATGAAACAAGGCAAAAGACGGCAGGTGGAAGCTACACACGGGATGAGGGAAGGGGAGATGAGGGATAAGGGAGGGGGGAGAGGGGGATGCGGGAAGAGGGGGGAAGGGGCGGATGGGGGAGGGGGGGGAGGGAGGGGACATGAAACACGGAATAACTCGGGAAAAAAATGCAATTAAAAAAAGGATCAGAGGCAAGGAGGCACACCTTCCCACACCTTAGCCCCCGAAGCCCTTCCCCTCTCCACCCCCCCTTCTCCCTTCTCCCTTCACCCTCCACGTGCGCACACTCCCCAATCCGCCCTCACACAAAACCAGCCCGCGCCTACCTGTAGAAAGTAGATTTTTGAGACGTCTCAAAAACCCCCCACTCCGCCCTCACACAGAACCAGCCCGCGCCTACCTCATAGAGAGCACAGAATAATCACCTCACCACCCACCCACCTCGATGATTAGATTCTTAGGGTTAATTTGATTGGCTCGCAGCGGCTGGTTCCGGCCAATGGTGAGTCGGCCCAGCCAGCTGCCGATGTTCTTGAGCAGCGACCGCTCCTCACTGCTGGACCGGATCAGCTCCGACCGCAGCAGAACTTTGCAGTTCTCGTACGTCGCCTTGACCACTTCCTTCTGGAGCGACTTGGCCGCCATCTTGTCGACAAACTTGAGGTAGAGCTCGTGGAAGTTGGGCTCTATGCTCGCTCTGATGCATGGTGGCACACACACAGACACACACGCAGGCACACACACACACACACGCACAGCCACATACACACATGTACACGCACGCACACAGGGCAGAGGGAGGACGATAATGAGTCAGCTATTGGAGCACGGCACATCTTGTCGACAAACTTGAGGTAGAGCTCGTGGGAAGTTGGGCTCTATGCTCGCTCTGATGCATGGTGGCACACACACAGACATATGGACACACGCACACATACGCACGCACGCACGCACGCACACAGGGCTGAGGGAGGACAATAAACTTGAGGTAGAACTTGTGGAAGTTGGGTTCTATGCTCGCTTTGGTGTGCACACACGCAAACAGACACATTCGCACGCACACGCACACATGCCAGTGCACGCCATATTCCAAACTCACCTCTTCATGACGAGGTACTGAGCGAACCAGGGGAAGAAGGGCTCCTTGAGCACCTCCAGTATCTCCTTCGACTTCTGGTCCAGATTCGCCGCTGCTATGTTGTTGATTATGAACGCCACCTTGTCCTGTGCGTCTGACGAGGGCATCTGGGGAAGGGGAGAGGCAGGGAAGGGAAAGGCAAGGCAGAGAACGGCAAATATGTATGGGCATCAATTTGCCGCCGCAATGTTGTTGATTATGAACGCCACCTTGTCCTGTGCATCTGACGAGGGCATCTGGGGGGGGGGGGGAGGAGGGGGGGAGGGGGGGATGAGAACGGGAAGGGAGGGAGAGGAAGGGCGGCCAGGCAGGGAGAACGGCGAATAAGCATGGGCAGTAGCGATGTTGTTGATGATGATCGAAAACTTGTCATGCGTGTCTGACGAGGGCATCTGGGGGAATGAGGAACGAACGGGGAATGGGAGGGGCAGAGGGGAGTGCCGGGCAGAGAGGAGTGCCAGGCAGAGGGGGTGAGTAAGATTTGCCCTAATGGGTCGAAGAGATGTGGTTGATTATGATCGCCACCTTGTCCTGTGCGTCTGACGAGGGCATCTGGGGGGCTGAGTGAAGGGGAAGGGGGAGAGGAGTATCAGACGGTGAGGCGCGAGTATAAGATGGGCGACGGCGGATGAGGATCTTGCTGATGATGATCGCCACCTTGTCCTGCGCGTCTGATCTGACGAAGGCATCTGGGGGGGGGGGGGGGGAGGGACGGGGAAGGGAGAGAGTGGCGTCCAGCAGACGAGGGCGAACAAGGATGGGGGGTGCAGTATTGTTATTGATAACGAGCTGCCTTGTTAGGTTCCTCCGATAAGAAGCGCCTAAATGCGATTCTCACCATCTCACCTATTGGGTAGGGTTCTCAATCTCACCTCGATGGGGCTCTCGCGCTTCTCTGCTGCAGCCATGAGCGTCTCAATGTTGAGCGCATGCCCAAAGCCAGCAGCAGGCGCTCTCGTCGACACACGCACTATCAGTACCGACCAGACATGCCACCTCAATACGGCTCTCCCTTATGGGGTTTTAAGTCTCACCTCGATGGGGCTCTCGCGCTTCTCTGCTGCAGCCATGAGCGTCTCAATGTTGAGCGCATGCCCAAAGCCAGCAGCAGGCGATCTCGTCAACTCCAAACACTACCATTAGTACCAGACATGCCACATCCCATAAGGCTCACCTCGATGGGGCTCTCGCGCTTCTCTGCTGCAGCCATGTGCGTCTCAATGTTGAGCGCATGCCCAAAGCCAGCAGCAGGCGATCTCATCAACTCCAAACACTACCATTAGTACCAGACATGCCACATCCCATAAGGCTCACCTCGATGGGGCTCTCGCGCTTCTCTGCTGCAGCCATGAGCGTCTCAATGTTGAGCGCATGCCCAAAGCCAGCAGCAGGCGCTCTCGTCGACACACGCACTATCAGTACCAGACATGCCACCTCAATACGGCTCTCCCTTATGGGGTTTTAAGTCTCACCTCGATGGGGCTCTCGCGCTTCTCTGCTGCAGCCATGAGCGTCTCAATGTTGAGCGCATGCCCAAAGCCAGCAGCAGGCGATCTCGTCAACTCCAAACACTACCATTAGTACCAGACATGCCACATCCCATAAGGCTCACCTCGATGGGGCTCTCGCGCTTCTCTGCTGCAGCCATGAGCGTCTCAATGTTGAGCGCATGCCCAAACCCAGCAGCAGGCGCTCTCGTCGACACACCCGAGCCTGACCCCCCTCGGGGGCGCAGAGCATCCAGCTTCTGTGAGCCTCCGGACCCCCCCACTGGTGCCAAGGCGGCTCCTGCAGGCTGAAAGCAGAGGAGAGCGAATAGAGGGGAGAGAAGAGAGGAAACGAGAGGGTTCCTAGTCGACACTCCCGAGCCCCGGGGGCGCAGAGCATCCAGCTTCTGTGAGCCTCCTGACCCTCCCACTGGGGCCAAGGCCGCTCCTGAGGGCTGCGGGTAGGGAGACGATGAAGGAGAGGAGAGAAGAAGCAAGCATGGTGCTTCAAGTCAGTCAACTCTGTTAGCCTCCTGAACCCCCCACTGGGGCCAAGGAAGTGCCCACGGATTGCAAGTAGGGAGGGGATAGAGGAGAGGAGAGGAAGGAGAGGAGAGAGAGGGCAGGGGAGGAGGAAACCAGCACAAGACCAGACAGGCCAACACACCTTGAATAGAATGGAATCCTTAGCCGGGCTCTGCACAGCCGCTAGCCCTGCACTACCCGCCTCTGCCTTCCCTACCACTGCCCCATCCTGCTTCTCCCCCTGTTTCTCCCCATGTCTGTCCTCCGCCTCCGCCTTCCTCTGCTCTGCTTTCCCTTGCCCTTGCCCCTGTGCCTGCCCCTGCGTTCCCCCTCCAGCCCCATCCTTCACCTCCGTTGCTCCATTTCCTGCAACACCATCTGCTGTCTTCCCTGCCTTGTCCTGAGCCCCCACCCCCCCAGTATCACCGCCACCAGAAGCGCCCTTCCCCTTGTCGCCAGCACCAATGGCACCTCCACCATCCACTCCCCCTCCTCCCCCACCAGCCCCCCCACCAGCACCACCAGTGGAAACACCGCCAACAGCAGCTGCAACACCAGCGGCGGCAGTACCACCAACAGCACCAGGACCGCCAACCCCTGTCCCTGCCCCTGCCACCACCCCACCCTCCCCATTCCCTCCTGCCCCAGCCTTCCCTCCCCCTCCACCAACACCAGCAGCACCGCCACCGCCACCAGCAGCACCACCACCACCAGAAGCAGCACCACCAGCAGCAGCAGCAGCAGAGCCTGCACCGGATAAACCTTCCCCAGCCACGCCCTTACTCGCCGGCGCCGCTGCTGCAGCCTGCACTAACGCGTACAGGCGCGGGTGCACGTCCTGCAGGTGCGGAATGTGCAGGATGTGCGTGCAGTAGGGCGGCCACTCGGGCAGGCGCTGGTGGAACTGCTCGAGCGCGGTGACGCCAAAGGAGAACATCTTGGAGTCGGGCGGCTTCTTGAGAGCATCTAGCACGCAGCGCAGGGCTATGCCGAGGGTAATCGATGATACTAGCTGATGCTTTACCAGGGAGCCTGGGAGAGTTGGGAATTCAGAGAAAGGGGAACAGGGTGTGGTGGAAAATGAAAGGAAAGAGAGAGGGGAGAGAGAAGGGTAAGTGAGGCCCCTCAGGGATGTGCATGCAGTAGGGCGGCCACTCGGGCAGGCGCTGGTGGAACTGCTCGAGCGCGGTAAAGGGTGATTGACGAGACAAGCCCAGCTGGCGCTTTTAGGGTTAAGCAATTTTAGGGTTAAGTGCTGTGCTCTTACCAGCTAAAACGCCACTCACCGAAGAGGACAGCAGTGATGCGGAGCTCCTTGTCATGATAGTGCGGGAAGAAGCGATACTCGACAGAACATGCCTTTCAGGGGTGTTCCACTAGGAACAGCAAGCCTAGTGACAGTCTTACTCACCGAAGAGGACAGCAGTGATGCGGAGCTCCTTGTCAGGGTAGCGCGGGAAGAAGCGGTACTCGTCAAATAGGCTCTGAATCATGCACGCAAACACGTCTTGCTCCCTGGGAGGGGGAAAAACAGGTCGAACAAGAGTGGGAGGGGGAAACGGAAGCCACAGGGGGCACAGATGTTAAGGTGACTCGTAAGAGGAACCGTTGAAGCGCTTCAGCATATCCACCACCTCCTCAATGCTCAACTGCCCGACATATATCTTCTGGAAGTACGAATTCGCCTCCTCCTCTATGTCACTCGTGAACACGCCCACATCACCCTAAACCACAAACCCCAAATTTAACCCTAGGCCTAAACCCCTCCTCCCCTGCCCACCTTTGCACGGAGGAGCCGTTGAACCGTTTCAGCATATCCACCACCTCGTCAATGCTCAGCTGCCCCACGTATATCTTCTGGAAATACGCGTTTGCCTCCTCCTCTATGTCACTCGCAAAGACGTCTGCAGGGGCCTGCTCAGGCACTGCCACGGTCTGCAGCGCCGGGTGCAGCTGCAGCGCGGACGCGTACAGGGCTTTAAGGTCGTCGCCCAGCTCAGGCGCCTGCAGCTGCGGTGTGTTGGCTTGGAGGACCTGCGAAGGGGAAGGTGTGGCCAGGGGGGCGCGAGACAAGAGAAGGGAGGGTAGCGGGAAAATGGGGGGAGGGGGCCCCGGGGGCAGGGGAGGGGTGACAACGAAGCAGAAATCGAGTGGGCGTTTTAAATAGAACAATAAACAAAAACAAGAAAACAAAAACACAAACAAGAAGAATTAGGAAACGAGCATGAGGGAGAAGCAGAGATAGCTTGCCTTGAAGAAAATGGCGAGCGTTTCCAGTGACAGGTTGATTCTCTGTGCGCTGGCATCCTGGCTGTCCTGCACCAGCTTGGCCCTCAGGAACTGCAGACACGCCTGTACGGGGGTAGAAGCAGCAAGGGAGGCAGTACGAGAGGCAGTAAGGGAGTGAGAAGGGAGTGAGAGAGAGCGAGAGAGTGAGGAAGGAATCAGGTTGATTCGCCGTGAGCTGGCCTCCTGGCTGTCCAATAAGTGCATTATTTCGAGAGCCCATCTTGTACCTTTAAAGAGCGAGTCGCGGTGCAGCGTGAGCGAGCGCCTCCTGGAGCCACTTCTCAAGGTTGAGGTATTTGTGGTGAGGGGTGCTTGCAGTGAGTGGTGCATGCAACGAGAGGCGCTTGCAGTGAGAGGTGGTTGTTAAACGACAAAGCGACCCCTTCCCCCCACCGTACCTTGAAGAGGGAGTCGTGGTGCAGAGTGAGCGCCTCCTGCAGCCACTTCTTGAGGTTGAGGTACTCGCGGCGAGAGGTGCTTACGGTGCGATGTGTTTACAGCACGACAGCCCCCCCATAACGTACCTTGAAGAGGGAGTCGCGGTGCAGAGTGAGCGCCTCCTGCAGCCACTTCTCGAGGTTGAGGTACTCGCGGCGAGAGGCGAGAGAAGCGAGGTCCAGGGAGAAAGAGAAGGGCGTGCTCTCCAGCACCACCGAGAGAACCTGCAGATTAGTCACAGTGTGGAAGCACAATCCAACTCAGAAATGATCAACAGAAGAGGTAAAGCGGGGTGGTGGGTGAGAATGCTGGCACACGTTGAGCAGGCGAGCAATGCTGGTGGGGTCGCTGGCATGCACGCCCACCATCGCCTGCATCACCACGTCCTTTCCCCCGGGCTCCCCCCACAGCGCATGCAGCACAATGCTCCATGCATACGCGTTACATAACCTAGTCCATACTCGGTATAACTCGCACTCACCTTGAGATCCTGGCACACGTCGAGGAGGCGAGCAATGCTGGTGGGGTCGCTGGCGTGCACGCCCACCATCGCCTGCATCACCACGTCCTTTCCCCCGGGCACGCCCCACAGCGCATGCAGCACAATACTCGAGTTCGGATTATTCGCCAAATACAGCGGCACCAGCGCCCCCAGCACTTCCCTCTGAATCACCCCCCCTCCGGGGGTCTTCACCTGCCCGAGACCCACTACAAGCACCTCTGGACAGTGCTTTATCGGGTATCCCAGCACTTCCAGCACCTCTGCCTTCCTCCCAGTCTCGCCGATCCTACAGAGGGCTTCTAGAAGGTTTAGGGAGACCCAGGCGCAGTTGGGGGTGCCCGTGGGGAGCTTGTGCCCGTGGAGGTTGTCCATGGGGGGGGTTTGGCGGGGAGAGTGCGCGAAGGTGAAGACTTCGGGGGGCGCGGAGACCGCGTGGCGCAGGAAGGAGAGCTGCCCCTCCGCGTTCGCCCACAGCTTGCCGCATATGGAGGGCAGGGGGAAAAGCTCCTGTGGGGATTGGGTGGGGAGGGGAGAGGGGGGCGGGGGGGGGGGGGGAAGGAAGAATACGCGGGAGAGAGAGTGAGGTGGAAGGCGCGTTCAGAAACGTGAGCCAGTTTCGACTGTCAGCGCCTGAAGAGACAGCGCAGGAAGGAGAGCTGCCCCTCCGCGTTCGCCCACATCTTTTCGCATACTGAGGGCAGCGGGAAGAGCTCCTGCGAGGCGGAGAGAGACAAGAAAAAAAAACTTTTAAAGCAGTTCACAGCGTGGCAGAGAAAGGCGGGCTGTGGAATGGACAGGGAATACAAGACCTTCAAAAGCCACGGTAACGTACACATGATACGAGACAGACACAACAGACACCTTCGCGCCCAGAAAATGCGCCCTTCGAGACTTCTCGAAAGTGATTCACTGACTCGCATGCATACATACCTTGGTAGCTTTGGAGTGCATGAGTACGAGCGCGCTGAAGCCCTTCTGATCCTTGACAAAGAACCCCGGGTAGTCCAGATGGTTGATCACCGACGACCAGCTCAGCCTCGGCGCCTGGCTCACACGCACACAAGAAAGGATGTTGGAACGAAAGAGACGAGTTAACGAAGCCATTTGTGGTCCCTGGCAAAGAACCCCGGGTAGTCCAGACGGTTGATCACCGACGATCAGCTCAGCCTCGGTGCCTGCCTCAGGGGTGCACAACAGGGGATTGTTTTTAGAGAAAAAAACGCAATAACTTGAGAGTCTCTAAATTACTTTCCGAGCCTGCCTCACACACGCAAGAAAGAATGTTGGAACAAAAGACGACGCGCTATATTCTCGCCTGAAAAACAGGCTCGGTGCCTGCCTCAGCAGCGCACAACCGGGTGGTGGAGAGAAACGAGGGTTTGCGGAGGACGCGTCTCAAAAGATAGCCCCAGCAACACCACCATTTCCGCGAGTCTCCGCCAACCCTTGGCCACCACCCCCATGACCCGCGCTTATGAGGCGCCTAGAAAGGGTGCACGGACGAACGCTCACCAGCTGAACAATAGCCTCAACCAGCACATCCACGTTCCAAAACGTGAGCGGCCCAGCGCCGCCACCGCCGCCACCGCCACGCGTCTCCACCGACCCTTTGGCAACTACCCCCATGACCCGCGCGACGTCCGCCTCGCTGATGCTGGTGCCGGCGCTGTGCTCCTTGAGCACGGCCTTGCAGTGCTCCACCGTGTCCGTGCAGCCAAACCCTAGCTCCACCATCGCCGTCGCCATGTCCTGACACTCTCCAGCTGAAGACACTCACCAGCTGAAGACACTCACCAGCTGAAGACACTCACCAGCTGAACGATGGCTTCAACTAGCACGTCCACGTTCCAGAACGTGAGTGGCCCAGCGCCGCCACCCCCGCCACGAGTTTCCACGGAACCCTTCGCCACCACTCCCATGACCCGCGCGACGTCCGCCTCGCTGATGCTGGTGCCGGCGCTGTGCTCCTTGAGCACGGCCTTGCAGTGCTCCACCGTGTCCGTGCAGCCAAACCCTAGCTCCTCCATCGCCGTCGCCATGTCCTTCACCTTGGAATTCGAGGCGGAAGTGGACGCGGAAGATGAGGACATGATGGAATTGACGAAGGCGGACCAATCCCGAGGCAGGGCACTGCGCAGAAGAAACGGCGCGGGAACGACGTGATTAAGAGACCTTGTAAATGATGCAAAAAACAAAAAAGAAGGCGATTCCCAGAAATGCAATCGCGTTCCAAAAGGATGCAAGCCAGTAAGAAAACGTACACGAAATCTTTCCCGAGCGGACCGCTCTTTTCTAGGAACGGAAGGAGGTAAATCGGGAACGGATCCCTGGTAAGACGCCAGCAGAGCGATTCCTCCAAGATGAGGGAGTGCTCCTTGAGCTTCGGATAAGACGAACACGTCAGAAAGACGCTCCAGAACAAATCGCCTGGTAGAGCGGAAACTTCGGCTTCAGGCAATCCGCCAATCACGCAGTCAATTAGGTCAAGAGCTGCACCAAAAGTAAAAAAAAAGCAGGGAAACAGAGGATTTAACGGCGCAAAACATCCGGGAACCTGTATGATAATAAGTAGAAATTTGTTCTATAAAAAGAACCGCAAAACCGTTAGCGAACGCAATCATTCTTACCTTCCTCCTTCCAAAACGGAGAAAAAGGAATGCAATACTAAAAGTAAGTAACCGCAAAACTGCTAGCGAAAGGAATATATCTTTACCTTCCTCCTTCCAGAACGGAGAACCGACGTCAGCAAGACCAACGCCTGAGCGGAGCTGAACAGCAACAGGAAGACTAATAATCGCTAAAGAAATCTTCAGGAAACCCTTGTAAGGTTCCGAGAAATGCCCTAGCGCTCGAGCTACGGTTGTCGGAAAATCGGATCTACGAGAAAGGCACTCTAATGTGGATGCTAGCAGGTGATGCTTCAATTCCACGCTTTGATCACCACCTAGGTCGTCGCTAAAGAGAACGTCCAGACACGAACGAAGAATAAGCTGATTCGCCTCGGGTCCTGCTAGATCTGCAATCTGGAAAACGAGCAAAAACACACAGCAGATTGGTAAAAAGTAACGAATACGTCTCCATAAACGTACCCAAACATTATCTATATTTTGTAAAGTTACTGAAAGCCTAATGCATAACGTTAACAATTGACAAGCCTACCTGACTAAGCTCAGAAACAACGGCCTTATAATTGCTTTCCGTAATTCCGTGCACAAGGCGTCGTATCTGGACGGAAACAGTCGAGCCAAGCGGAAACATCATCACCACCTCCCACGCCGTCGCAACGAAATCTCGCAACCGCTAACATGACAGCCTCTTTTCCGAAAGGCTAGACGGCTATTGTGTTCTACGCCGTGCATCATGGATAGAAGCCACCAGCCATGTCATAAGAATCCTGGCGAAGCAGCTATGGCCAAACTCTGGTTGGAGTGATCTGGCTGGAATGGGAAGGAAGAAACAAGGTGGAAAGGGTCTGCGGATAAGGGAGTGAAGTTTCGTTAGGTATCTCGTCTAATCTGGTTACAGGTCATTGTGGTCCGATAACCGTCCATCGGGAATCGTTTTCGGCAACGCCCGCCGATTTCTTGGTGATGCTGGGTTTGCATCATGGGATCATTGACGCAAGGGCGTGGTACATCCAGTAATATAGGGACGCGTGACATCATCAATGCCGCCCCACGCCCCCTGGCACATTCGGAAATTGGGGCAAACCGAAAAAACCCTCAGAATCCCTCGGGTCACCCCGAAACTCCCGCCTGACCAGGCGAAAAATCCCTCCAAAAAACCCTCCGAATCCCTCCGTCTCAATGTCGTATTCTTATGCGCATATATATGTCAGCCGTACTGTTGCAATTTCGGGGACATTGATCGAGCACTGCTTGACGGGCATTGGCCAATCGCCGTCGAGCACCGTGCACCCCCGACAAGACGGGTGACAGCGCCAGACGTCGCCTGACAGGCCGCGCTGTCGGTCGACGTGAGTGATAACGGGTCTCGCAACCGGCCGAAGGTCACAATCGACGGCGCCTTCAACTGCGGTCGACCGACCGCTTCGACGGTCGAGCGAGACGTCGCTGTCGGACGGGCGACGGATTACGTAAGTCACCATCAAAGGGGTCACGTCAACAGATGACGGCCACGTCAAAGGCCAAGGCCTTGAGGACACCTGTAAGGGAAGGGTTATCAGCCCAACAACGGTTTCAATGAAATCCTGAACTGGGAGCAGCAGTAACATCGTTTTTCTCAGTTAGGCCAGCGCTACGGCAACGAGAGCTTTCGGGTAGGCACTGATGGAGAATGATCCGTCTAGGACAACGCCTTTCCGACAGGCAGCGGTAGGACCGCTACCTGTCGACGTTGAAACCATCTCGACGCAACCCCCTAGGACGTCACAAGCCATACCGGGCTCAACACCGCCACCCTCGACGTCACGAGCCATACCAGGCTCGACAGATCCACAATCGACGTCACGAGCCATACCGGTATCAACAGCGCCACCCTCGACGTCACGAGCCATACCGATAGTGGTTCAGCCGGTTGCGATGGATCAACGCTCGACGGAACGTGCCGTCAATGTCGAAGTGGGGGGGGCACCGACCGAAGTCCCTTCGACGGCGCAATCCATACTTGTAGTAGTAGAACCGATTTCGACAACATCCCCTCCCTCGACACCGGAAGCGACTAACCAGCCGTCATCATCTTCGGCACCACAACGTTCGACAACACCAACGGAACCAGTAGCCGCTGTCCCGAGCTCGATTGGTGGGCGACGTAGGAGAAGGGGTATGGGTGTTCCGGCTGAGGTTAGGCCACCACCCCCAGCCAGTACATCCGCTTCGCGAGCCACTCCCGCCGCGCCTATGCGCTCATCGAAAAGACCCAGCAAAGCGGACTTAGCCAGCCACGTCCCTGCAGAGACGAATGATGACGATGATGAATAGGGAGAACAGCCCGAGGCGGACGATGTCAAAGAGATGGACCCTTTGCGCCCTGCCGCGGCAAATATATCAGAAGAGGAGGCAACCCACATTCTCGATGATGAACAGGGCAAAGAAAATCCATACCTGGCGACGGGAACGCTCAAAAGTGCGATTCACCGTTGTCAGCTTCCGCTGCTGGCAATCGACCAGGATTCCACTCGGCCAAACTACGTCTCGGGTTTCATGCATTTCAAGGCTTGGGCCTGTGCAGCCCTGGCGCCCGGAAAAAACAACGGAGTGCCGGTCGAGGAGCAGGTCATCAACGAGGACGAGGTCGGGAGAGAGATCGGCAAGGATTTAGGGAAGCGGTGGAGGGCGGCGCTCCTTAACGAGGAGCACCTGCATGGGCCTTGGACGTCGAAATGGCGGTTGCGGGCTTACGTCGATTACATGTCGACGGAAACGGACGAACAGGCTGCTTCCTTGGATATCGGGCGGACCAGAGTAGCGGGACGGAAGCCGAAAAAATGCACCCCACCGATGATGCTAGCTCGCCTAACTGCGCTAGGGCGCTTGTGCAAAGTAGAGGCCATACTCTTTGACGAACCATTCACAAAACCGATGGACGACATCACCGAGGCTAGGCAGCTGCTAGCGGTCAAGCTGCGACAGCTGCACAACTATCAGTTCGAGTAAGTTCGCTTCCCTACCCCGTCGGCTACAACTTCTCACTCACTTTCTCACTTATTAATTGTTGTATCTGCCCACTCTATGCAGGAGCGGCGTCGACCCACATCGTGGCTCGCTCGACGATGTCTACACGGAGGAGCAGTTCCGCATTATTGTTTCAGACATCCTACCGCACTGGGCCAAGGTGTACTTCGGGTCGTCGATGGCGTACCCCAGTCTGTCGCTGTGGAAGGCCTTGGCTGTGAGGGTGATGATTCTGATGGCGCATCACATGCTGGGCAGGGGGATCAGCATCCGTACGATCCGCTACTGCAACATGTTCACTCACGTCCTTCTGCCCATCACGAACAGACCGGGGGAATCATCGATTCTCGTTCTCGTGGTCGCCTATCGCAATTCGAAGACCGTCAAAGACAACAAGCTCGGCCACTTGTACCTGACTCGACACATGGACTTCCAGCAGTGCGGCTTTGGAGTAGTTTTCCTCTAGCTACACTTCCTTTTCGACCTCTTGCCGCTCTACTACAACAACGAGAATATCGTGCCCCCCTTGGATTTTTCAACCCCGGAGGCCTGGTCGAAGAAACACCTGCTCTTCGCCCTCTTCGACAAAGAGAAGACAGAGATGCCGTACCCGACGCACAACAAATGGGTGACATGGGCGATGAATAGCGCGGTGTGGATCCTGTCGAAAGTCACGCACATCTTTCGACGGTCTGCTGCACAGATCCGCGTGGACAAGAACTTAGACCTCGACACCATCGCACAGCTGGGTCAATGGGACATGAACGAGATGCGCAGGTCATACGTCACAGGCATCCTGCGCCCGGCCATCCAGATGCAAGCGGGTTTCTCGCAGGAACCGGGCGACTATTACATCGGAAGATCGAAGACCAAAGTGCCCCCGAAGGTCCTGAAGGCTATCGAGGAGCACATCTTTCCTAAGGCGGAGCTGTGGCTCATCGAGGTATGTATCTGTCGAGCACTTGGCGTCTTCGTCGAAAGCAAGTTTTGCGCGCCCATCCATCTCTCGATGTCACCCCGTTCGTTTATGTTCAGGCCCAGGAGTGGAACAACGAGCAAGACAAGGAACATATGTACTACACATCGAAGAGTTTCTTGGAGGCCCTGGTAGCCGCCCGAATGCCCATCGCAGAGGATCTTGCGATGTACTACGTCCATTGTGAGGACCACCCCTTCGACGGGATCAGCGTTTGTGACTGCGAGCGTCACCCTTACGTCCAGATGTCGGGTTTGTGCAAGGACGAAGATTTCCAAAAATGGGCGCTCGACGTGTATACGCTCGACAAGCACGACATCGAGATGCGGACCAGCCCCACGATGTCGAGAGCAACGGTAAGAAGATCCTTCCAAAACTATGAGCGACGACTTTGCATCAGCCCACTGACTGCACGTGTTCTTGCGTGCAGGACGTATCCTCTCACCTCAACACCAAGCACCTCGTCACGCAACTTCGGGCCGAGATAAACCTCCACAAGGAGGAGGGAGGGAAAAAGGAAATCCAAATCAACCACCTCGAGAAGCAGGTCGAGTCATTGGAGCGGGAGAAGAGCTCGATGAAAGCTGAGTTGGAGGCGAAGACAGAGGTGTTCGTGCAACTACAGAAAGCATTCGACGCATTGAAGAATACCGCGGCGACAAGCACAGTTGCAAATGTGGGGGAGAGCGAGAGCGTGCCGCAGACGGTGACCGAGGAAGCCACCACGGCTCCACAGCAAGCCCAACAAGCAACGCCCTCTCGACAGAGTGTGGGCAGCCAGCTCAACCAGGCATTCTTCGACGCGGTGGTGTGGCCGTGGTGCAATTGCGAGACCGTGCGGAAGGCGTGGTCGTACTGGGACGGGCCAAACCCACTGAACAACGAGCATAGTCTTCGACTGGCTTACAAGAGGGGCTTCGCCGTCAAGTTATGCAAGTTCACACCGACTCCACCCCCCTTAACCTCCGAAAAGGAGGCACAGCCAAAAGAAAATCCACCAACCGCAAAAGCTATCGAGACGAAAATGCGGAAAATGGAGGCTGACATGAAGGCCGTCGAGCATTTCCGGATCGACAATAGCAGCGCGGCTACGTCGACGGTCATCGAAAAGCTGGACTCAATTGTGAACGGAAAAGGCTACTCGATCAACATGCTTTCGGAGGGCATCGTTCTCAAGGAGGATTCTGGGAGGCAGCTCACGAAAAAGCGCAAAGTCGAGTCTGCAGAGGAAAACCGCAAGGACAAACAACGCCTCATAATCACTCTGGAGCTCATTCGCGTCGAGCTCCGAACTGCAGAATGGGCGGAGAAGGTGTTCGGCAAGGAGAAATGGAAAGAGTTCACGGCAACAAGTGGCGCGCGGCTTAGTTCGACGGGCAACCGTGACGAGGGGGGACCCTAGTGTAGGTTGTTAAGGGTTTACATGGCATCTTCCCCCAATGCATGTTGTGACACCATCTCGACAAGATGAACCAATTGAGCATTCCCGAAAACATAAAGTCAAGGAACATCTGTCGATCAACCTATCGAAACAACAAACACATCTGTCGAATGATGCAAAAACCCCCATGCAATGCGCCCACCTATACTACTCCCCTTGCCCGCCTGTTGCCGCCTCTGTTGCCTCCTCGTCGCCCAACTTCGCCTTGCTCTTTTCTTTTGGCATAGCCAGGCTCCCATAGCCCGCGTCCCCAGCAAACGGGCAGCAAATCGACAGCAGCACCATTGAGTACAGACTTGTGTTGCCACGCGCACCATCTGCAACAGGGTGGCGTCAGTCGAGCCGAGGCCTTCGACAGCCGACGAATATAGCAGATCGGGCCACTGCTTGGCCGGGAACGTCATGCTGACGTGCAAAAGTACGGACAGCAGCGCAGCCATGGCAGCCGCACTAGCCCGTATCGCCATCTCTGGGGCGTAGAGCGCTGCGTTTGCGATAGCTAGGGCATCCTTCTTAATGTCTTCCCTCGACAACTTTCTGCAGGCCGCCCACGAGCTTGCCACAGTTGCTGCGACGGCCATCATGTGCGCAGTCCTGTGCATCTTCTTCGAGATCGGATAAATCACATTCCCGTGCCTCCGGCCAAGCGTCGCAACCTTCCCAATCGCCGCGCACAGCGCAATTCCCTAGTCGGTTCCGGCTCTCACTTCCGTATTTGTCGTCGCCAGCAGCGACCGGAAACTGCAAATCGAAACAAATGCGTTAGTCAGGCGGCACAACTTCGACAGGAAATCCGACAGCACTTCGACGGAAAGAACAAAACCGCTACGACAGTCAAACTACAGGACTTCAACAGAACTCACTCGTCCAAACGACATTCCCCTTGTTCTTGCGCCATGCTCCAAACGCCGGTGGGCATACGCGCTGCTGCATCGAGATAGACCTTCCAGTCCTTCTCATCCTGCGCCGTGAACCCCTCGTACTCCTTGAGGTCTATGTCGGGGAAGTATACACGCCAGCAGATGGCCGTACAAAACTTCTGGTCCGCCTCCGTTTCAAAAGTGCCCAGGAACCACTTCCTCGAGCCTACGGTCTGCTCGGAAACCGGCTTCCCCTTGCGCGACATCATGCCCGGTCCTTTGAAGGGAGCTTTGCAGCCTCTCATCTTGCCTTGGTCGTCCGGCGGAGGAGGTGGGGCGTAGCCGATCACCTTGGGCTTCTTTGACTTTTCGTGTCGAGCAGCAACGACGGTAGACGCCTTCTCGACGTCACTGCTCTCTGTTGCCTCTGCAGCCCGCTTCGTCGACTTCGTCACAGCCTGCCTTTTCTTCGAGGCAGAAGGGGACCTTGGCCTCGGACCAGGAGGAGGGGAATCCGGTTGGCTAAGGGAGACGTCGTCTAAAACAGACGACGGCCTCTTTCCCACAGGCTCGACAGGACGGCCAGCAATGCCGAGCTGCGCAGCGGAGTCGGCCTTTGTCTTTGACAGTAACCCAGCAGCGACGGCGACCTGGCTGGGATCACCCCATTTCTCCCCCACTCCTTTCCCCGCAGCGCCGCCGGATGGGGTAGGGGCACCTCGCTTTTCCATGGCTCCTTTCCCGGCTGAGGCGACCTGGCCATTTGGGGCACCACTTTTCTCCCCCACAACCACTCCTTTCCCACCCTTTTTTCCGAGGCCCTGCAGCATGTCCCGCAGCGGAGCAAAAGCATGAGGCGGAGGCTTCAGTGGCGCTTCAGAGGTCTGCTGACGGGGCGATTGGTCGAGTACGATGACATCTTTGTCCTCGACGGACTTGCCGACGGTCTGACGGGCACGCGACGGTGGGGATGCTAACGGGTTGCCGACATGTCCTCCCACCGAAGAAGAAGGAGGAACCGAGCGCTCATGAACTCGACGCTCAACCCCGCTGCGAACACCAGCCATCCCCTCCTCCTGACGCAACCTCGTCGACGCGCCCGCCGAGCCCCAAAACCCTCTCGCCATCGCTTCGGTGAGGACTTCCAATCTGCCAGCTTCAGCTTCTTGGTAGCTTTATCTCACAATGTCCTTCAGCTCCTTCATGCTCTCGGGCGGGAGGGTGGAGTAGAACAAGTCCTCCTTGACGGCTTTCTCAATACCCTTCACGACCGAAGCAACCAACCGCTCCTCGACAAGCTTGAGCTGCTTCTCGACGGCGTCCTCGCTCGCTTTTGTGATAACGACTGCCACCCCCTCGATGATTTTCCCACTCATCTCGTCGAGCTTCGAGCGTGCCCCTTCCAACAGCTTCCTCTCCTCCGTGACACCGTTTACGGCATCGCCGCACTACTTCAGCGTGCTCTTCGACGACTCCGAAATCATATTCCAGGCCGTCCAAAAATCCCCAGCAAGCTTGTTGAAAACAGCGGCTTGCTCACAGTGCTTCGCAAATACGTCGGCGACGAGCTTCTTTTGCGACGCCTCGACCTCCGCGACCCTCTGCAGTAGCTCGACGACCTGGTCTTCGGATGCAATGGCCGACGTCGAATGGCCTGCCGTCAAAGGGCACGCCTGTCCGCTGCCACTGGCCGTGCGGTGTCTCCTTCTTACTGCGACGAGTCGCTCCTGCGCAGCCTCCCCGCCCTCCTGCTCCTGCCCTCCCGCTCCACCCTCCTACGATGCCACCACGCCCTCCTGCTGCTGCCCTCCGACCCCACCCTCCTGCGCAGCCGCCCCGCCCTCCTGCTGCTGCACTCCTGTCCCAAAATCCTGCCCAGCCGCTCCGCCCTCCTGCTCTTCGACATCCCAATCGTCCCCCATCGCCTGTTGCTCGTCCACCCGCTCCCCGAGCGCCACTCCGTGCTTCTCCGTACGCTCCGTCCAACCTGGATGTAACCCTAAACCCTCGCCGTCGTGCTCGATCGACTCATCGTTCGAGCTCGAGCCGGAGCTCGATTCCGAGCTCGAGCCCTCCTGCTCGTCCGCATTGCCGCCCGGGCCGCTCACCCCGTGCTGAGCTTGCCTCGATGCATCCTCCTCGATCTCCTCCTCCTCCTCGTAGCTGTACTCAACCACGACGCGTGGCGCCCCCTCGCCTCCTCCCTCATGTCCGGCACCCCCTCCCACTCCTACTCCCTCCGCCGCCTCGTCCATCCTTTTCCAAAAAAGTTTGAGCATGAACGACGGTAGCAAACCCGGGCCAGGGCTCGTTCTCCCGAGCATCAGGAGGTCGCCCTGTCGAGGTTGCAGGATGAAATTGTCCCATTTCGACAGAATCCGGCGCACCTCATGCACGACACGAGCTGCCGCGCCGGGTTCACTGGGGTTCGTCAAGGCCGTCGTCGTCTGTGACGGGTATAAAACACACGTGAGCGACAGAAGAAACATGCTCGACGAAAACATGCACGGGTAAGGGTAAAGGTTGGCTTACCAGATGATCAAAACTCGTGATCATGTCCAGACGCAGGTCGATGAGGCTAAGCACCTCCTGCTCGTGCTCGGTCACAACCCGCTGGGTCGTCGCGTACTCGGCGCGAAGCTGCTTCTGTTGTAGAGTACTCTCCTCTACTTTGCAGGAACTGGAAATTGTTCTAATCAGTAGAGCACTCTGTTAGCTTTCCAACGAGCCGTAGATCACCTCGATCGCCTAAGTATCGAGCGAGATATGGCTACTAACGTGAAAGCTATGCTCTATGTTGAAGGATTGGAAACTCTCTGGAATTTGTTGTCGAATGCACTGTGTACAAAGTGATTCACGTTTTCCAGTATGAAGCATGCAATACAAAGCAAACAGATTTATAGCATGCAACAAACATCGAGTCGCACAAGTAACCTCGAACCGTGGTACACTCGAATGTTCGAGTAACATTTCGAAGGGGTGAAATTCGAGTCTCGAATTTCACCGAATCGAATTCTCCCTGAGTCTCGATTCTTCTTGTGCTGCCATGTGGCACCAAAATGCAAGTCTCTCGAAGTCAACCTGCACCTTCTCGAGACCTGCAGTGAAGCCAAACTTCTTGGAACAGTTGAGAAGCACCGTTCGGTGGTTGGGGGCAAAACCTTGCCTCACTCAACCTCCAACACTCCCCCTTGCACCCAAGCCACTAGGTGCTCAAACCAACACGCTCACAGCATGCATGGAATGAATCCTTAGGGAGTAGTTTAGTAAGGAAGTCCGCGGGTTGAGCTTTGGTGCTCACATAAGTGAGTTTGATCTCACCCTTCTCAACCGCCTCACGAATGAAGTGATGTTTCACTTCGATATGCTTGGTTCGCCCGTGAAGGACGGCATTGTGAGAGAGGCTTATGGCGGCTTGGTTGTCACAAAAGAGAGGAGTTGGGTTGTGTTGAGGATGCCCAAGCTCCGCTAGAAGACGCTGTAACCATATTGCCTCCATGGCACCTTGAGTGAGTGCCATATACTCCGCTCCCGTTGAGCTTAGAGCCACGGTTGGTTGCTTCTTGCTTTGCCAACTCACGGCTGCCCCAAGCAAGGTGAAGACATACCCAGAGGTACTTTTGCGCGTGCTCGGATCTCCCGCGTAGTCCGAGTCGGCATAGCCCTTGAGTTCAATCGGGCCGGCTTCATACACGAGCCCCAAGTTAGGTGTGCCTTGGAGGTAGCGTAGAACGCGTCCTCCCGCGCGCATATGCTCGGTATGAGGGTTGCTCACGACTCGTCCAAGCACCCCGGCGGCGTATGCGAGGCCGGGGCGAGTAGAAACGGCGGCATACATGAGCGAGCCCACTAGCGAATGAAACCGCTTCACTTCGGCTTCGTCGATGGTGGATTCTTCCTCTCCCGTGAGGCAAGAAAATCCCGTAGCTAGTGGTGTTCCCACCGGTTTGCTATCGCCCACGCCGAAGCTCTCCACTACCCCCTTCACATACTTCTCTTGGTGGAGGTGGATGGTCCCGTTGGCTCGGTCACGATCGACGTGCATCCCAAGGTAGTACGTGACCGGCCCCAAGTCCCTCATCGCAAACTCCGCCCCTAGCCGTTGCTTGACCTCCCGAATGAGGTCGGAGAAGAGGAGTAGGTCAGCGACGTAGAGCAAAAGCACCAATTGGTTCTCCCCCTCCTTCAACACGTATAAAGCACTATCGCACTCGCTACGCGCGAAGCCGTGTTGAAGAAGAATGTCGTCGATGCGCTTGTACCATCCACGTGGACTTTGTTTCAAGCCGTAGAGGGTACGCTTGAGCTTCCACACCCTTCCGCTACCGTCATCGTACCCCGGGGGTTGCCGCATGTAGACCTCTTCCATGAGAAGCCCGTAGAGGAAGGCGGTGCAAACGTCCAATTGCTCCACCTCGAGGTCGAGAGATGCCGCTAGCGCGAGCAACACCCGAAGAGTTGTAGCCTTAGCGACGGGAGCGAAGGTCTCGCTATAGTGCTCCCCCTCTCGTTGAGTGTAGCCTTGAGCTACAAGCCTCGCCTTGTAGCGTTCGACACTCCCATCGGCTCCCATTTGCACCCCACCAAGTAGGCACCCTTCGGCGGGTCGACGAGCTCAAACACGTCGTTCTCTTTGATCGAGGCTAGTTCCTTCTCCATCGCTTATTTCCATAGTGGCGCATCCGGAGAAGCCAAAGCGTCGGTATGGGTGCGAGGGTCATCACCCAAGGTTGTGAAGCAATATGCCGCACGCTCCTCGTCCAACTTCCCAACGGCTACCATAGCGTAGTCGTTGTACTTCGTGTTGAGGCGACGTATACGTTGCTCGCGGGTCAACGCCAATGGGAGGGAGGAAGGTGTGGAGGAAGTTGCCGCCTCGGTTGATGGCACCTCCACCACGTCGTCGTCGCTCTCCTCGTTCTCTCCCCCTCCATTTTCAGCTTCCTTTTCCACTTGTGATGGAACCTCCACCGCTTCATCCTCCTCTCATGCGGGAAGGACGACGGTGAGTTGCGGCGTTGGTTGTTCCTTTGTCGGAAACTTGTCTTCGTCGAAGACCACGTCTCGAGACGTGACGACGCGCTTGTCGCTAAAGTCCCACACTCGCCACGCACGCTCGTTCGCCGCAATTCCCAAGTAGATCGCCGCACGAGCCTTCGGTTGTAACTTGTGGCGAAGGTGATCCGGTACATGGTAGTAGCAAAGGCACCCAAAGGTGCGTAGGCGTGATAGGTTCGGCTTCGTTCCGCTCCATGCTTCGAACGGAGTCGTTCCCGGGAGCACCTTCGTCGGCAAACGGTTGCGAATCCACGCCGCTAGCGAGCTCGCCTCACCCCACCACTCGCTCCCAAGCTTGGAGGGTTGAAGAAGTGAACGAACGGCTTCCACCAATGTGCGATTAAGCCGCTCCGCCGCTCCATTTTGTTGGGATGTGTAGGGTGTTGTGACATCGTGCTTGATGCCCTTGCTCTTCATCCATTTCGCAAGCTCGTTGTTCACGAATTCGCCACCACCATCGGTACGAATAACCTTGATCCGCTTCTTGTCGTCGTTGCAAACTTCGAGCACCCACTCTTGTATTGCCTTGGCCGCGTCGCCCTTAGCCTTCAAGAGTCGGGTCCAACACATCCGCGTCGCGTCGTCGAGCATCACCAAGAGAAACCGCGCTCCTCCCTTTGATGCATGTCGCATCGGTCCACACACGTCCATGTGAACAAGCGCAAGCGGGTCCTTAGCGAGGGGTGACGTTCGGCTACCAAATGGCTTCCGAGCCATTTTTCCTTCGACACACGCCGCGCACACGCCCGTCTCGTCGTCGCCGGCGACCACGTCGACTCCCTTCGCAAGTCCTTTGTTTGCCAACTCCTTGACCGAGTCGTAATTGGCGTGCGCAAGTCGATTATGCCACGCCTTGAGAGTCGCGTTGGAACCTTGCGCCACGTTGGATGAAGCCGCTCCCGGGTGCGTCTTGAGTTGGTAGAGTTCTCCGTTGAGAACGCCTTGTGCGAATTGCTTCCCCTTCCAAAAGAGGTTCATCTTCGCATCGTCGATAGTGACCTTCACACCCTTCTTCGCGAGTTGAGTGACGGAGAGGAGATTCACCTTCAACCCCGGGACGTGAAGCACGTTCGTGATGTCCACCGGTCCGCCATCGACGATGAGGCGCGTACTTCCAACTCCGACCACCGGTAGCGACTTGTCGTTTCCGAAGACGACGCGCGTTACGTCTCTCGGTGCACCAACGTTGGTGAGGAACGATGCCGAGTGCGTCATGTGTTGTGTTGCGTCGGTGTCAAGGAACCATGCGTCGCTTGGTGTGTTGGTCCCGTCACCGGCCAATAATACGATCGACTCCCTTGAATCATCCGCATCGCCAGATGCCGTGTGTGCGTTGCCCTCGTGGTTCCGCGCCTTCGATGGAGTCCAATCGCTCGGGCACTTCCGACACTCACGCCAAAAGTGTCCCGCCTTGCCACAATAGTGGCACTTGCTCGAGCCATTCGATGTGTTTCTCTTGCCGCGATCGCTTCCACCGAACGACTTCTTCGTCGCACTCTTGCTCCACGTGGACTTCTTTCCGGAACTCCCCCCGGAGAACATGGCGGCACCCTCGCTCTCATTAGCGAATTGTCGGCGACGCGATTCTTCATGGAGAAGCCGACCGACCACCATTTCCTTCGTCCAAGTGTCTTGCACGCTATCGAGTGTCGTAATCACCGTCGACCACTCTTCCGGAAGGCCGCATAGCAAAAATCCAATCCTCCTCCGTGACCGTTCCACCGAGGTCCATGAACGTTTCCCCAAGTTCCTCCACACGAGTCGCATACTCGTGCATCGATTCGCCCGCGCGCATCTTCACCGTGTAGAATGCATTCCGGGCTAGGATCTTGGCGTGGAGAGTCTTGTTCACGTGGATGGTCTCGAGCCGCTTCCACGCTTCATGCGCCGACGCTTCGAGCTTGATGCACATCCGCACCGAGCTCACAAGATTGATGCCGATGCGCGAAATCAACGTAGCGAACGCCTTTTGGTCCTTCTTCTTCCATGCCGCGATGCCGCTCTCATCGTCCGGCTTCTTCTCCGTTCCATTGAAGAAACCCCAAAGTCCCCGCTCCATCATGAGCACTTGGAACTTAAACTTCCACGCGGAGTAATTTTGTCCCGTGAAAATCGGTACCGCCGACGTGTCGAACATCATCGCGGTTGCCCAGGGTTCGCCGGAATTTACAACGACACCATCCAAGGAAGTGCGGGAGGTCTCGCTTGAAGTCGGCATGCTTGCTCCTTGTTGCGCACGTAGACTCCTCCGACCAGCTTTGATACCACTGTTGTAGAGTACTCTCCTCTACTTTGCAGGAACTGGGAATTGTTCTAATCAGTAGAGCACTCTGTTAGCTTTCCAACAAGCCATAGATCACCTCGATCGCCTAAGTATCGAGCGAGATATGGCTACTAACGTGAAAGCTATGCTCTATGTTGAAGGATTGGAAACTCTCTGGAATTTGTTGTCGAATGCACTGTGTACAAAGTGATTCACGTTTTCCAGTATGAAGCATGCAATACAAAGCAAACAGATTTATAGCATGCAACAAACATCGAGTTGCACAAGTAACCTCGAACCGCGGTACACTCGAATGTTCGAGTAACATTTCGAAAGGGGTGAAATTCGAGTCTCGAATTTCACCGAATCGAATTCTCCCTGAGTCTCGATTCTTCTTGTGCTGCCATGTGGCACCAAAATGCAAGTCTCTCGAAGTCAACCTGCACCTTCTCGAGACCTGCAGTGAAGCCAAACTTCTTGGAACACTTGAGAAGCACCGTTCGGTGGTTGGGGGCAAAACCTTGCCTCACTCAACCTCCAACAGCTTCTTCATCCAACTGCAAAGCAACGGACAGGAGAGTAAGAGATTGTCGAGAACGCCAAGTCGACAGCAGGGTGGCAAATCGGTCACTCACACGAGAACTTCATGCGCCAGCGAAGATTGGTGGTTCAGCGCGGGAAACCTGTCTTTCGAATCGAAGTGCATCATTCGAGTTCGACAGCCATGGTGTCTCGGAGCCTGCAGATCGTCGGGGCGCGATACCACAAACAGGCTCGAGTGGGAGAACGGCGCCACAGTCAGGCTGCATGCAAAGCAAATGCACGGGTTTAGTACTAAACACGGAGCACGCAAGGCGACGGGATAGTGTCGAACTCACGTGGTCCGCAGCAGAACGAGAATCACTTGCTTGCCGAGCAGGCCGTGGAGGTGGTTGTTCGCAAAGCGACCGGTGTGGGATGTGCCATCTCTTCATGCGCACGCGTCGAAGTCACGATCGACAGCTTGGCGAGCTGCTCGACGGACAGCAGCTCCCTCGAAAACAGGCTACACGGAAAGCTAAGGCATAGTCAGCGACAGTTAAACATGGCAAACCTAAAGTGCTTGACAGGAAACGTACACAACGCCCGCGTTCATCATCGTCTCGTCTAGCTCCGCCTTCGGCACCTCGCTAAGCGCATTCAACTGGTCTTCGAACACCTCTACATCGATCCCGCCTGCGGTTAGGATGAGGCCGCGTCGAACCGTCGGCTCGTTCACGACGGGTAGGGAGGCGGGGCCCGTAGCCATGACAGGCCTAGCAGTAGGGAGGGCGGGAGCGCAGGGAAGTTGGGAACTAGGGAGTAGGGAAGAAAATCTTGGAGCCTGCAACAAAATGAGAACGCACTCAGTGTATTTGCTGTTTGCCATCCCCTCCACCGAGACAGACTCGGGTGCAAGGGCGACGAGGCAGGGCGCGTTCCGCGACGGCGGTAGGAGGAGCTTATGGCAGAGGGCGGCGGGGCCCTATATTACTGGTTGGTTGCATGAGGTGGGGAGCCCTGCATGTAGCTGAAAGGCCCCTCTCAAGGAGCGGGAGGGGGCATTCGACACATCACCACGGTCGAGTGCCAACCGAAACGGGCCCCAACGAGGGCGAGAGCGGTGGAGCGCGGCGCAGATGGGCGTCGCTTCCGTCCACTCGTGAGAATTCGCGGACGGGTTCCGTCGGCGAGGCGACGCCCGGCGAGGGTTCCGTGGGTTACTGGACGGAACCCGTCTACGAACCGAGGTTGGGGTTCGGTTCGGTTGGGGGGGACCGCTGCCAGCTGGCGCCGGCTGGGGGTGCCCATTTCCGGGCGGGGGGGGGGGGGGGGGGGGTCGGCTCCCGCCCCTCGCGTGCTTCGCTAGGCGACTGCGGGAAAACGCAAATCCCTCCGGGGAAATCCCGCAGGGGCAAAAGCGGGTTCCCGGAAGGATCTCCCTGATATCTTCCCGCTCATACCTAACGACTGACTCTCGCGTTCCTTCTCCCTCATTCTCGTCTGAGAAGCTTTTACTTTCGTTTGCGCAAATATCACGAAATGGCGGACGGTCCCCCGACTAGACAATGGACCACCGGCTGCTGTGGCTGCTTCGACGACATAAGCTCATGTAACTGTTACAGCCTAATTAGTACAAGTTGTGGTGCTTGTGTTCTGGGCATGTAAACATTGCTTGACTTGAAACAAGCTTGGTATGTTGCCTTGATCATACGTTGAACGCATCACGTCTGCGTAGTGCGATGATCACGTTATCGCCTCTGTGACATAACTGGAAAAAACCTGACGCTCTTTCGCTATCCCCAATGCAGGCTGTTGCGTTCTCTGGTGTCCCTGTGTCGCCATTGGCCGAATCGCTGAGATTACTGATCAGGGAGGCACTGGTAAGTTGGCAACGTTGGTGCTAAGTCGAGTATGTAATAGTGAGTACAACTGTGTCGCATGTTCGACAAGTCTTTTCTCGAATGTACATCCTCTAAAGTCTCAGGCTTCTCTGAAGGCTGCGACTGCGAAAACGAACCGTGGCTGTCGGCACTGCTCAGCGCGCGACGCTTCGCTATCCCAGTCACTACAAATTAACGCTATCTGATTTTTTGTTTGTTTGCTTGTTTTTTTGTTTTGTTTCGTTCTTTTTGACCTTTTTTTTTTATAATGACGTCCCACATTTATTTGCATTCGATCATTTTGTTTTGTTTTCGACGTTTTTCCTGTGTGATACAACAGGTTCCTGCCAGGCATGGTGCTGCTGGTACTGCATCCAAGCTTTCACTCTCAGTACCCTTGGTTGCCTCTATTCCAAAGGTATGATCCTTCTCTCTCTCTCTCTCTCTCTCTCTCTCTCTCTCTCTCTCTCTCTCTCTCTCTCTCCCTCTCTCTCTCTCTCCCACTCTCTCTCTCTCTCCCTCTCTCTCCCCCTCTCTCTCTCCCCCTCTCTCTCACCCCCTCTCTCTCGTCGCTCTCTCTCTCTCTCTCTCTCTCTCTCTCTCTCTCTCTCTCTCTCTCTCGCCCTCTCGCCCTCTCTCTCTCTCTCTCTCTCTCTCTCTCTCTCTCGCCCTCGCCCTCGCCCCCTTTCTCTCTCGCCCTCTCGCCCGCTTTCTCTCTCGCCCACTTTCCTTCACCCTCCAAGCTGTGACCATTGTCTCGCTACTCACACCATTCCGTGTCTCCATTATCTCCTCTCCCCTTTCCCCATCCCTCTCCTCCTGCCTTGTACTTCCGCAGGTTTCCGTACGAAGCTGAGGAGGAGGTACGGCCTGCCAGCATCACCGTGCGGCGACTGCTTGATGCACTGGTGCTGCCCCTGCTGCGCCATCTCTCAGGAATACCGCGAGCTCAAGAACCGCGGCTGGGACCCGTCCCTGGGTGAGTTGCCTTATGTCCTCTCACACACATGCGGCATTCTTGTGAAATTCCAAGGAACGTGTAGCACAAGGGTGCGTCGTGCACTGGTGCTGCGCCTGCTGCGCCATCTCCCAGAAGCACCGTGAGCTGAAGAACCATGGCTGGGACCCATCACTTGGTGAGTCCCTGTGATAAGTTTTGCCTGTCAACACACAGATTTCCTCGGGCTTGTATCTGGGTAAGTGCATTGGTTCTTGCACGCATGGTTTCTTCTTTTTCAGATTACATGCTTTCATTTTTTTGACTTTGTCGATTAGGGAGGAGAAATGAACCCCCTTTTCCATTCCAAACCACATAGACTGCTAGAAAGGCGACCTTGCCAGCAGCCCTCCCCACCAGCCAACTGACTGGTGGTGATTGATTTCTCAAGTCCCTGTGCGGGTTTTGGGGATTTTATTATTATGCAGGTTACGAGAAAAACAAGAACAAGAATCCGCCTCCCCAGCAGTTTATGAGTTAATTTTCAATAAGGTTGCCGCTGTTGTGTGCCACTAGATTGAGTTCATGTTGTAGCGCACTCAATTTGTGACAGCACTCTTCGTCACCACCACTTCGTTGGTCTGTCATATATTATAAATTTATTACCTTGTGCAGTGGTTTTTATGCTATCAGCATGCATTGTATAACACTGCCTACACATCTTCACCTACGCGTCCTATCCAGGGCTGACGTTTCATTTTAAGCTTCCCTGATTCCGGGGAAAATTTTCCCCCTCTATTATGGGTGCACATTTTCCAGAAAAGCAGTACCCTGATTGCTCAGGGTTGTTAAGTAGTTAACACTGATTGTTCAGGGTCGAGAACTGAACATCAGAGTAGTAACGCGCGCTTTGTTACCGGGGAAAATATCCCCACTCTCCATAAAGTCTCGAAGTTTCGATCAGAACGAAGTTTCGAAGAAACTTCGTCTCGATAAAGCGGGAAGGGGGGGGATTACGCACATGTGGGGGGATCACTGCAATCAATCCAAGGCGGGGTCATCGGAAGGAAACTTTCGAGAAACTTCCTCTCGATAAGTCGGGGAAAATATCCCCACTCTCCATAAAGTCTCGAAGTTTCGATCAGTACGAAGTTTCGAAGAAACTTCGTCTCGATAAAGCGGGAAGGGGGGGGATTACGCACATGTGGGGGGATCACTGCGATCAATCCAAGGCGGGGTCATCGGAAGAAAACTTCCGAGAAACTTCCTCTCGATAAGTCAGGGTCCACACAGTCGATACTCTGTTAAGTCAGGGTCCACTAACAGCCTAGTCTGTTACACTGTACTCAAAATCAGGGATAGCTAAACTATTACTCTGATTGGATCAGGGCTGGAAATTCAATAACTCTGAAATTTCAGTCTCCACGAAGTGGAAAGCCTGAAATCACCCTAAAATCAGGGTAATTACCCTGATAAAATCAGCCCTGGTCCTATCTCTTCCCGAATCGGCTAATAACAGCAGGAGCCAATCTTTACCGGGAAAATATGCCATTCGTAACCATCATGGGACTCTATAACATATTTGGTAAAAAAATAAAGGGTACGGTCACTGCAAAGGGTGTTTTCACGCGACTGATAAAACGTTTCACGTAATCAGTCACTATCAAGTGGTAAAAAAAACGCGAATGGTCATAGATGAAACTCCTGCCAACAAAACAAAATGAAACCCCAAAAGAACCTGGATGCATTTTCGGATGAATCAACCCTAAACACGTAACTCGCCAGGTGTTTAGGGTTGATCCGTTCCCAAACCGCATCCGATTCCGATTGGGTTTTAGTTTTTTTATAAGTTAGCAGATTGGTTGGGTGCGAGCGGAAATTTTGTTGAGTTTCAAGTTTTTTTGGTGGGAGTTACATGTGTGACCATTCGCGTGATTTTTTTCCTGTTGTTAGTGACTGAATCCGTGACCCCACTTACCAAACCCGTCAGAAAACCCGATACAGTGACCGTACGCGGTTTTTTTTTACCATTCACGTTACCGAGTCCCAAGTTGGTTACTTATGGCATATTTTCCCTTTACCTTCGCTCACTCGATCGCCGTTCATGTTAGCCATTCATCTCAATCTCAAAGCTGTTCATCTCGCCTGCCCGAACGGAAAAGACGGCGATGTGTCTGTTATTGAAGTCTAGTCTATCTGTAGCCAGAACAAGCGTACGCACTGGCGACAGTGTTTGGATTGTATGGGCTAAATATATATGTAAAAGATTGGGGCGGCGGGCAATAGATGACCTGACCACGAGGGACGTGTTGTGTTTGCCGCTGCGCCAGCTACTGCCTGGGTTATCCGTCTCACGAGACCAGCCCAATATCCCCTTCATCCCCTTCCTACCACTTTCCGAATCGGCTAATCGAAGCAGGAGCCAATCTCAATCAACGCTCACTCGATCGAAAATGCTCAGCCGTTCATCTCGCCTGCCCGAACGTAAAAGACGGCAATCCCGACTCGGTAATTCCTGCCCTGCCCTAACCTGGTCGCTGACCTACTTGGTCTGTATCACCCCACAGCATTTTCCGAGCTTTCTTGCCCAGCATAAACATCAGCCAAGCTTGCCTCGACATCACAAATATATCCTCCCAGCTGTTTCCCCCCATATCGTACCACTGGCACTGTCATCGCGTTCTTTCTCCCTGTCTCGTCTCCAATTTCATACTCTTCAGAGAGAAGCTTTCTCGATTGGGCAAATTAACGCGAAATGGCCGATGGAAATTATCCCCCGACTGGACAATGGACTACTGGCCGGTGTGACTGCTTCAAGGACATAGGCACATGATTTAGTGTCGTAGAACTAAACGCATTGTACTACTGAGCGTTTAAACACTGCTTTTGCGAAATGCGATGATGGCGTTATTGCCCCAGTGACATATTTGAGAAAACCTCACGCTCCCCTCGCTCTCTCCAATGCAGGCTGTTGCGTTTACTGGGTTCCCTGTCTCGCCATCGGCCGAATCGCTGAGCTTGTTGACCAGGGAGGGACTAGTAAGTTGGCAACGATGGTACTATGTAGAGTATGCGAACAGTGAGTGCAGCTGTATCGCATGTTCGACAAAGCTTTTCTTGAATGTACATCCACTAGTTAGGCTGTTTGTTGCCCAGGCTTCTCTGAAGGCTGCAGAAGCGACTCAACGGGCGTCGCTTCGCTGTCCTGATCTCAGCTTTGCAAACCAGCGCCAAACCATGAACGCCGGTTCATGGTCGCCGTTCGGACAGCCACAACAGTTTTTGTTTTTGCTTTTGTTTTTGTTTTTGTTGTTGTTTTTGTTTTTGTGTTTGTTTATGTTTTTTTTTTTTTCATTTATATGAGAACGGCGTCCGACCTACGCCTTCGATCATTTCGCGAATAATTCAGTTTCCACCATTTTTCCTGTGCGATACCACAGGTGCATGCACAGTGTGTTGCTGCTATGAGTGCATCCAATGTTGCACTTTCAGTTTGCTTGGTTGCCTCTATTCCCATGGTATGCTCTCTCTCTCGCTCTCACTCTCTCAAGCGATCCTTAATTGAGGATGTGCAGGGTACGTGCAGCACATGCAAGAGACAGCAAGTCTAGGCTTGTAGGCTAAACCAAGCAGTCTAAGCCTGCATTCTGTACATGCTAACTAAGACATGCAACCAAAGCATGCAGTTTCTCTCTCCCTCTCGAACAGCCCATCGTATTAATATCACCAAGGTACACACAAGGTAAGGCAACATCTACACACAGCCAAGCTATAGCAGTAATCTACTATCCTAGCACAACTAAAACCGCCCCTTCCCCTTCCGGCCCTAGTAGCCGGAGGGGTCTTCAATCAGTTGGTACGGCTTGCCCTCGCTCAGTGGAGTAAACGGGCCTTGCAGGCCTAACACATCCGCGGTAAGAGCCTCGTGGGTCTTATCCCTGAGGGTGTTGGCTTGGGCTCTCTGCAGGGTCACGCTCCATCACTGCCGGTACTCGGTAAGTAGCTTAGCGACCTCCCTCGACTTTGGAGCAGCGTTGAACCGCCGCTTGCCCGCTAGCTCCGCGCAGCTGCAGAGGAAATCGAGGACTCCAGGTGAGGGGTAGCCGCACGTCTCTACAGCCATGGCGTAAAAGCCCACCCAAGCGCTCCGCCCGGCGTATTTTCTCTCCTTTTTGTCCGCTTGCATCCTTGCTGCCCATCCGGGTGCCTTACGGGCCTGCTCATCCTGGTGGGAGACGGGGTCCGTGACTGTGATGTCACAAATCCATACCTCACCGGTGTCGGGATGGCGGATAGAGATATCCGCTTTGAGGTTTTCGACCGGTGAGTATGCCGTCGTCCCCTTGTGCACTGTGAAGCCTGCTTCAGCTGCTATCTTGGCGCACTCGTCCCGCAGGGCATGGTGAGTGGCAATTCCCCCCCCCCCCCCTTTCTCACACCGCATCAGGTGGTTCGGCAAGCGGTCGTCAGGGAAGGTGGTACGGTATCTGCAGTTGCAGCGTCTTGGCACAGGTAAGGGCAGGCCTAGGCGGAAGGAGGCCGTCGTGGAAAGCTGAGAGGGCCCGAGGCGGAGGGAAGAGATTAAGGGGACAGCGTGCAACCAGTCCCCCGCCCCAGGGCCTAGGAGGGACTGCAGCCTCTGCGTATGGCCGGACAGTGGGTTCAGCTCCATGTCCTGCGAGCTATCCAGTAGCCTAATGTACCGGGCTGTGTGTACCGCGAGGGAGAGTGCCTATTGGAGCTTGGGCCCGTTAGGCTTTTGTCTCCCCACTTGGAGAGCCTCAGTCCCGGCTGGCGGCAGCTCGGCTTCCAAGGCAGCTAGGCGTCTCGGGAGGAGGGAGGTGGACTCCCCGTCAGCATCCATCAGCGGCAGGAGTCCTGTGAGAGCCGGGTTTGCTGAGTCGCCGAAAGAGCGCAGCAGGTGGGCCGCAGAAACGTATGATGCCAGGTAAGCAAATCCCCCCTCCACTGCAGGGTTTGTGATGCCGAGGCCTCCCAGAGACGCGGGCAAGGCGGCCTGCTGCCAGATTCTGTCCCTCTCTGCCCAGTCCTTGGGGATCGTTGTGTGTGTGGCAGCCAGGTAGGTGTGGAGCAGATCTTCCCCCCAAGCGGACCATTCCCCTAGCGGCAGGGCCTCGAGCGGTGTGGCTCTGACCAGGAACGAGGCGCGGCGACTCACATAGCGGGTGAGCAGTAGCAAGCATAGCTGCGGGTCCATCTGTGAGAGGAGCGGTAGCGGCTCGGCTGCTGCAGAAAGGCGTTCGCGCACTCGAGCAGCACAGCCGGTGGGTGGCCCAATGGGGCTGCCTAAGACGCGGACACCGTCCAGGGAGATTTTGATGCCTGGGGGTAAGGTGGCGGGATCCAAGGCGGTGGCGGACCATGCTTCGCACTTCGCCGGGTTTTGAGCCAAGCCGTGGCTGAGGAGGGCCTCTGTGAGGTGAGTGAAGGCCGCCGTGCAGTTCGCCGCCTCGCCTAGCATGGTGATGTCATCTGCGTACGCGAGAAGCACCACCTCCGGATGAGCCGCTGCCGTGGCGACGAGACATGGGTGGATGCTGGTTGCGAATAGCATGGGTCCTAGAGGATCTCCCTGGCGCACGCCTCGAGCGCTCTGAAGTGGCTCTGCTCCAAAGTCATGGTCGAGGTAGAGTGCAGATGAGCGGACGTATGAGAGGCGGACGAGAGGCACGAGGAAGTTGAGGGCGGTGCCTTTCAGTCCCTCGAACACTGCCGCACGCTCAACTGCATGGAAGGCGTTTGCCAGGTCAATCTGCAGAGCCGTCGCTCCTGGGAACTCCTCCAGGTAGGTGCGCGCAGTGTGTATCGCCGCTTCTATGCCTCCGGCGATCACTACTCCAAATTGGAGTGGGATGAAGTGCTCGTGCGCCGCGAGAGCGGCTAGGAAAAGAGCCGCCTTGGCGATGAGGCGTAGCAGACATTCACCCACAGCTATCGGTCTCGTTCCGCCCTGTGGTTTCGAGAAAGCTAGTAGTCGCGACACTGTGAGGAGATCTGCCGCCTCTGCGCTCAGTTTTCCCGCTAGCGCCGTGTTGGTGAGTGCGTGTAGCTGCACTAAGACGTCGGCATTCCCGAGTGCCGCATCTCTCAGGTTCTCTAAGGTGGTTCTTGAGGGCCCGGCTCCTACATCGTTCGGGCATCTAGCTAGCAAACGCATGAAGTCACTGGTTGTGATTGAAGGTACAGTCTCAGAGGCGAAGTCGTGCACCTAGTCCGGTATGGCAAGGGTGGCCTCTGGATGCCTGACCGTGAGTGCACTAAGGACTTCAGCGCTCGGCGTGCAGACGGGCGTGGCAGTCAGGGATTGGAGAGATTTTGCCAGGTTTCCTCTTTTGGCCAACCCCTCGGCCCTCGCCAGCTTGCCCGTGGTGTCAGGTACGTGGCGTGGTTGGGGGTTGTTGGTGACTGCGTCCGTTGCCTCGTCATACAGGTCACGCCACAGGCCTTGGCAAAATCTCGTCAGTTTGTCGCCCATGGCCTTCCAGTCAGGTTTGCGGGCTGACGAGGAGCGCAGCAGGATACGCGGGAGAAACATCAGCAGCTTCCAACCAGGTGACGAGTCAGGATTTTTCGCCAGGTGGAGTAGTGGGGTCAGCAGACAGATTGCGAAGGATTCGCGAAGTGGGCGGGGTGGGTGGCGAGCGAGGGGTGGCTGTCTGCTGTCGCGCAGGGGGCAGAGGTCCCAGTTGGCGATGTCAGCGAAGAGGTCCTGACGGCCGGCCAGGTCGTCAGCGCTGACGATTGGTGCAGGGGTGTCGGGGGTAGTGGTAACCCCAGTGTTGGTGGCGGCTCGGTTTCCCCTCGCGGCCCGAGTTCCCCTCGCGGCCCGATTTCGAGGGGTTCGAATTGCAGATGCGGTTCGGCCCCCAGTTGGAATTTCACCCACTCCTTGGGCTGGGTCAACCTCTTCTTCCCCTGTCGAGGGACTCGAACTCCCCTCCCTTTCGGGGATAAAGGAGGGGTCACCCGCTGAGCCATTCCCTGAATCGTCACCAAGTGTCTCCCCTCCCTCCCTAGCTCTCTGCCGCAGGACCCGCTGTGCTGCTCTAGCGAAGCTACTTGCGCCTCTTCTCTGAGTCGTGGCGCCGCGCCCACGTCCGCTGCGGATGCTGCCTCGTCCCACACGAATTCCCCGCGTTTCTCTTCCTCTTGCCGCCCCCGCGCGCCTTGTTGGAGGATCGGCGGCGACATCGCTCACTCTTTGACGTTGCGCTGGCGTCGGCGGCAGTGGTATCGGGCGTAATGGATCCGACCGCGGGTCACGATCCTGCGTTGGAGGGTACAGCGGAGAGCGTGCAGCAAGAGCAGGAGCCTGCCGTTCCTCGTCCATGTGTCCCCGCGCGCCCCTCCGCAAGTGAGCCCTTCCACCGCTTTGAGCGCGGGCTCTCTCTTCCTCTTCGGGGAGTCCCACGGCCCACCTCGCCGGAGTACTCGTGGGCTTTTGCTCGGGTCGCGTCAAACCGCCTCGCTGGCCAGCCGGATCAGGGGCGCGGACGTTCCCCGCAGCGTCAGACTCCGCTGCAGCGATCTCCTCGTCGCCGTTGTCCTGAGCGACGCGAACCTCCTCGTAACGGAGCAGGCGACCAGCGATCTCCAGCGCGGCATCGCTCCCCCCATCACCACTCTCCTCAGCATCATCCTGTTGGGCGCGGGGGTCAAAATAGGCGTTCGCCGCCAGCGCGATCCCCCGCGCGACGCTCTCCGCGGCGATCTCCGGCGAGGCAGGGGAGGGGATCTCCTGGGCGCCGCTGGGATTCTGCTCGCCGCGAGCCGTCCCCGCCACGTCCGCAGTCGGCTGGATCTGGAGGCCGTCGCGGTTGGCGGAATGGCCCCGGGCGCGGCGGTAACAGCCGCAGTCAGGACTCCGCTGTCGAAGAGGCAATGAACGTTTTGGCAGCGGCGGTGCGGCAGGCGCAGGCAGGAGGGGAGCTGGCTCACGTACACATCGCCGTAACCAAAGGGCCTCCCGTCGCCCCGGCTCCTGACCTGGCGGATCCCATGCGCGCACCGACTTTGAGAGAGTATCTGTCCGCGCGATGAGGGAGGGCGCCGTTCCGCACCCCTCGACAGGCCCCGGGCTTCTCCGCTCCGCAATTCCCGTTTGGCCGTGCCCCTGGCCAGTTGACGGCGTTTCCGCGCGAAGCTCCGACTGCACCTCCCCCCACCCGCGCGGGGAGAGATCCCATGCTGACCATGTGCCGCTTGTTGAATCTTGCGGAGGCGTGCGAGGGGGTGGCGAGTTTGCAGATGTCGGTGTGTGGGGCCATGCGGAACACTCCGAGCAGTTACGCTCCAGGTCCCCGAGGATCATGCGTTTCTTGGGCAGAAGCTCTCGTCCCGCTCTTGGCGCCCGTGTCGGAAGCGCCCGTCGGGGTAGCGTCCTTAGCGCGTACTTTCCCCCGCCACGCGCGCCAAGCAAGACACTATCAAGGATCAACAAAAATCAAGGCAGAGCGTGGAACATATTGTTAGAATCAGGAACGGAGTGGGAAATAAAGAAGGGGTTTTACTAGCAAGCAGTTGAGTACATATAGCAAACCCTAAATTGGGCTGTACTCACTATTGAGTACCCCACTACAGGCTAGACAAATATAACATTCTGACACATGTGCCTGTTCAGGCATCACAAGAAGAAGTTTAAACACAAGTCGGTGCTCAAACTCAGCTCATCGTCAGCCCAAGGCTGTGCTTATCGATCTATTCATCATCATCGCACGATGGCCTCCAAGTCAACGGCCGCTGCTGCTGAAGTCACGGGTGCTCCTACCAAGCACGCTTCCCCAATGACGCCGGTACGCTCGCCGCTGGTGATGGGCCCGCTGGTTGCGTCGCCATCTCTGATCGCCAAGAGGACAATTGGTCCTTTCGAGGAGCTGTTGAACATTGCGCCTTCGAACGCTAAAGCCCTGAAGGACGGGAACAAGGACAATGTCGCGGAAGGTGCTGAGAAGGTTACTACGGAACCTGTTGCTGGAAGCTCAACGCAAGTCGCACCAAAAGCAAAGAGGTGGAGGACGACGGTTACCTGAGTGACAACCCTGATGAGGCAGCGGATCCGACGAAGCTGGATGAACTCGCCTCTCATGCAATGTTCCCGATTACTCTGCTTGTACCTGAAAAATATGTTTCTGAAGTGCCCAGGGTTATGGACAGACTGAAGCAGCTGTTTGTTTTCTGGGAAGACAAGCTTACGAAAGCGGCTGTGACAACAACAACCTTTCGGGAACTACTTCCAACTTACCTGTCAATGAAGCGTTACGGTTGCCTGCATGTTGCCTTCGTTAACGCTGCCGACGCCAAATTTGTCTGGTGTCTGCCGATGAATCACAAGTGTCTGGATAAGATCACCATTACGCTGCGTTGGCAGCATCCGGATAACGCTGTTTATACCAAAGAACGTGCTACTAACCCGGGTCTTATTAAGGTGCTCTTCAGGGGTGTGCCGGCTGATGTCTCACCGGAGATAATAAGGAAGGCGCTGGTTGACGTCGCCTTGGAAAAACGTGGTCGCAGTGCTTTCGCCAAGGGTCTGGCTTTCCACCACGTGCAGAAACCTGTTAATGGGATGAACACGGACAAGGTCAAGGGTCTGGTGTCGACTCACGAGGGTGATTTGTACCGCTGGCGCCATGTGCTGGAAGTCAGTCCTGGGGAGTCCCTGATGGTGCATTACCCGGTGCTCACCTGCTCTCTCTGCAACGGCTAGCACGCGTCAAAGAACCATGCCGCTTATGTGTTAGAGCATAAGGATAACATCAGCAAGTGGAACCTCACACTGAAGGGGGTTCATGAGCTCAACAGTACAAATGCAACTCTATTTCGCTCTGACATTACTGCAATTGTTTCTCAAAACTTACTGCTTGCTGACAATGGAGTTGTGCGCTCGACACACAGCTGCCTCGCTGAAAGCTGCAGGTGCGGTCAAGGACATCCTGCTGGACACGGCTATTGCGCTTATCTCAACAGGAGGGTCGAAGGAGACTTGGGTGTGCGTGCAGGCTGTGTGCGAGAAGGCTCACAGCACGACCTTTGCGCAAGCAACAGCACATGTGAAGTCTTTCAAGCATTTCTCCAGCCTGAACAAAGATGGATCTGCGACACGCAACAGTAGGGGGGCGACAAACCTGTTAGCGATCAAGAAAGAGTTTGAGGTTTAAATGCTTTAGCAGGATGCGATGATCTGTGCATCAGCAGTAGTGATAGAGGGGTGGTCGAAATCAGCGTCTCACCTGCTCCGATAGTTGCTTGTATCTTTACAGCTTGTGGATGCGAGGGGAGTTCTCAGTTGTTGATTAATGGATAAGGCCCACACAGTCACTTTCTGCGAGTTCAACATTAACGGACTCGGCGGCCTGGAAAGACAAAAGTTGTGCAGAGAATGGATGAGGGAGAAAGCAGACGTGGCAATAATCACAGACACCAGGATCCAAGCAGACCATAACTTCTGGACTCAATTTAATACAAGTGCATGTTAGAATACTGAACGAAAAATGAATGAACTAGCAAAGAGTTGGGTACAAGTACTAACCCTAATTGTGTTGTACCCCTTATGGGCTAACCCACTACAGCCTACACAATGTAAGCTAGATATGAGTTTGACACACCCCCATAGGCAAAGTGGGGGAGAACAAGGGTCACAAGACCAGTCAAGAAAAGCAAAGCAAACTCAGGGTGGATCACAAAGTCACCACACAATCCAAGCACAAGCAAAGGCCACAAGGCCAGTTCACATATAGAGTTATATAGAAGAGAACAAACAGTACAGTGATCATACCCTAGCAAGTGTAAGCATGCAGGTATATATATATGTATATATCACAGTACAAGCAAGTCAAGCAGTGAGCAAGTGAGGCAAAGTAGGCACAAGGCCTAGAACTGTACAGAAACGCTGATGATCACCAGACTGAAGTGCCTTGGTGAATATATCAGCAGTGTTGGCCCTAGTGGCCACGTAAGCAAGACGAAGTTGACCACGCTGCTGCAACTCTCGAGCAAGGAAGTAACGCAGAGCGATGTGCTTCGTTCTGTGCTCCAGTCTGTGCTCCTGGCACAAGGCAATCATTGCCTTGTTTTCTACGTACAGAACTGGAGAAGAACGAGGCCGCTCTCCCAGGTCGGTCCGCAGGTAGGTCAGCCAATGTAGCTCCTGTGCAGCCATGGCCCCTGCGTAGATCTCAGCCTCACAACTGGAACTGAGAACAGAAGAAGAGCGGGTAGACCGCCAAGAAACAGAGCCAGAGCCAAGGCTGAAAGTGTAACATTGTGACAACCACTGCGTAGCCAAGTTGTCAACCCAAGAAGCGTCCTCATGGCCAGTGAGGACAACTGGACCCCATCCTCCAAGCACGAGCCCCATGCCCGACGTACTGCACAAGTAGCGCAACACCCTCTTAGCGGCCTCCCAGTGCTCTGGTCGGTGTCTCCCGGGCGCAACGTAGCGTGCCAGGATGCTAAGAGGGTAGGCAAGGTCAGGTCGAGTGCAGGTCATCAGGTACATGAGGTAGCCCACAAGCTCTGGAAATGGGCCACTCGGCTCTACGGACTCGTCCGAAGGTAGAGATGAGAGTGAGTGACTGGTAGGTGGAGGAGTGGACTGGGGCGAGGAGTACCGGAAGCCGAAGCGCTGAAGGACCTGGTGCACCATGTGTGACTGAGTCAGGGTAATGGTGCGCCGTGCTCTGTCCCGGGTGATTTGCAAGCCAAGATAGCTGCGCAATTCACCCAAGTCAGTGCAAGTATGTCTCTTCTGCAGCTCCGACTTCACAAGGGCCAGTGCCTCAGTGTCAGTAGTGGCAAAGACCAAGTCGTCGACGTACACGGGGACATAGAACGGCGACAGCGAGGTGTCGGTGCGAAGAAAAAACGACGGGTCAGCAGTCGAAGGAGCGAACCCAAGAGCCGCAAGTGTAGTCCTCAGTGTGTCGTGCCACTCGCGAGGCGCCTGGAGAAGACCGTAGACTGGCCGCCGGAGGCTCCACTGGGTACCTGCAGGAAACGACCCAGTGAAGCCAGGTGGGCGGCGCAGCCAGATCTCCTCGTGCAGGCTGCTCTGCAGAAAAGCTGTGCTGAAGTCCAGGGAGTGAAGCTTGTAGTCACGCTGAGCTGTGACGTGCAGCAACACCCGAAGAGTGGTCATCTTCGGGGTAGGGAAGAAGGTCTGGAAGAAGTCAACTCCCTATCGCTGGCTGAAGCCTCGTACAACGTAACGATCCTTGAAGGCAGGCGGAGAACCCGGCGGCCGCTTCACCCTGAAAATCCACATGCCATCGACTATGTTCGCCCCAGACGGGGGAACTGCGACGACGTAGGTGCCTGTGGACTTCCAGGATGCCATCTCTGCGTCCATGGCTGTCTGCCACTGATAGGATTAGGGACCCGTAATCGCCTCTGCGTAAGAACGCGGGGTCGGGATGTCTGGTGCATCCTGTCAAACTTATATTCCATAGTCTGTTTAGGCTGTAGTGGGGTAGTTCTTACAGGGTACAACACTTTTAGGTTTCCCATATGTACCCACCTGCTTTCTAGTTCCATCATTCATTCGCTCACATTCTCACATGGTATTCTGAGCAGGTTCCCTAGTGGGAACGTTTTTTAAGGGCCCACCACTATACTTTTTTTTCCTGCCCTGCCCGAAGCGCACATCGCGCCTTCCCTGTCGCGGCCCCTAGCCCGTCGTGGCCCCTAGCCCGTCGCGGCCCCCAACAACTGGCGCGCCCCTGCCGGCCCCTGCTGACGCGCCCCTGCTTACGCGCCCCTGCCGGCCCTTGCTGACGCGCCCCTGCTGGCGCGCCCCTGCCGGCCCCTGCTGACGTGCCCCTGCGCGCCCCTGCTGACGCGCCCCTGCTGGCGCGCCCCTACCGGCCCCTGCTGACGCGCCCCTGCCGGCCCCTGCTGACGCGCCCCTACTGGCGCACCCCTGCCGACCCCTGCTAACGTGCCCCTGCTGGCGCGCCCCTGCCGGCCCCTGCTAACGCGCCCCTGCCGGCCCCTGCTGGCGCGCCCCTGCCGGCCCCTGCTGACGTGCCCCTGCTGACGCGCCCCTGCGCGCCCCTGCTGACGCGCCCCTGCTGGCGCGCCCCTGCCGGCCCCTGCTGACGCGCCCCTGCCGGCCCCTACTGACGCGCCCCTGCCGGCCCCTGCCGACGCGCCCTTGCCGGCCCCTGCCGACGCGCCCCTGCTGGCGCGCCCCTGCCGGCCCCTGCTGACGCGCCCCTGCCGGCCCCTGCTGGCGCGGCCCCTGCTGGCGCGCCCTCCTACTGGCGCGGCCCCTGCAGTCACTGCCCCCCCCCCTGCCGTCGCCACCCCTGCACCCGTCTCTGGTAAGCCGAGCCGCGCCGCCCAGCTGAGCCGCGCCGCCCAGCCGAGCCGCGCCGCCCAGCCGAGCCGTGCCGCCCTGCCGAGCCGCACTGCCTTGCACTGCCGTACTGCCTCTGCTACTACTGCTGCTACTGCTCCTACTGCTGCTATGGCTAGTCCTACCGTTCTCACCTTTGATGCTGAGGGACGTGCAGTTGACTTTGACGTGTGGGTTGACGACCTACAGCTCTTTCTTCAGTGTGATTCTAGGGATGGGGTATCCCTTTTCGATCACACGTCCGGTGTTTCTACTGCTCCTGCTGCCACTGCTGACGGTACGGTTTCCTCGCAGTGGACCACTGGTGCCGCTGTTGCTCGTCTTGCTGTTCGTAGTCACCTGCCGCCTGCTGAGCGCGCGCATTTTGGCCAGTACAAGACTGCTCAGTCTTTGTACGACGCTGTAGTTGCACGCTACTCCTCCCCTGCCACTGCTGCCCTCAGCCGCCTCATGCTGCCGTACCTTTTCCCGGACCTTGCCGCCTTTGCCACAGTCGCTAACCTGGTTGCTCACCTTCGCACTAGTGACGCCCGCTACCGCGCTGCCCTTCCCACTGAGTTTTGTGCCAAGAACCCCCCCCCCCCATGTACATCACCCTTTACTACCTAGTCACCCGCCTCCGTGACTCCCTTTCTTCAGTCAGGGACCACTTTCTCTCCCTTTGCCCCACCGAGCTGACTGTCGACCTGCTAGAGGAGCGCCTTGCTGCAGCCGAGAAGAGTATCTTAGCTGTAGGTGCTTCTCGCGGCGACCGTCGCACCCCTTTCTTTGAGGGGTGTTCCCCTGTCCCCCTTCTCCCCTCTGTTGCTTCTACTGCTGCTGTTGACCTCGTTGGCACTGAGGAGGTCGGAGCTGCGTCTGCCCCTAGTGGGAGACGCCGCAACAGCAAGGGCAAGGGGAGCAAGGGTGGTGGAGGGGGCGGCGGGGGAAGCAGTGGAGGAGGTGGAGGAGGCGGAGGAGGTGGCGGTGGAGGTTGGGGTGGTACCGGGAGTGGGGGCGTCAGTGGCGGCGGTGGAGGTGGTGGCGGCAGTGGCGGAGGTGGTGGAGGCAGCGGCAGCGGTGGTGGAGGTGGCGGCGGCGGTGGTGCTGGTCGAGGTGCAGCCGCGCAGCGTGGAGGCTTTGGTGGCAGCCAGCGCCAGCAACAGCTGCGCTCCCGTGAGACCCCGTCGGTCCAGCAGCTTCGTGAGTGGTACGCTGGGCGTGGGAGGTCTGGGGGTGCAGGTCCCTGCACTTACGTTCTTCGCACCGGCAGTCGTCGTGGGGAAGCGTGTGGGCTGCCACACACTACGCAGCGCTGCTTCGGTCGCTTGACTGACGCCTGGCGTGCCCAGTTTCCTGACGCTGTTGAGCTCCCTCGCTGGCATGATCTGCTTCTGCAGAATGTGCCTATCTTTGATCTTGATTTCGATGCTATCCTTGCTGCCATGTATGCTTTTGCTGATAGTGCTGAGGGTGACTGTTACCTGAGTGTCCCGCCCGACCCGGGCATTGCGGCTGCTGCTCTAGGTGCTAGTGCGTCTGCTGCTCCAGGTGCTGGTGCGTCTGCTCTCTCTGGTACTGCACCTACTGAGGCCTTGCACACTTTCACACTTGACTCTGGTGCTTCGCGCTCTTTCTTTAGAGACAGCACCACACTCACGCCGCTCAGTCGGCCTGTTGCGGTCTCCCTTGCTGACCCCTCTGGGGGCCCAGTCCTTGCACACTCTTCCACGGTTCTACCGTGTCCTGCGGCCCCGTCGGGCTTGCTGTCGGGACTCCACTGTGAAGAAACAGGAATGAGAATGACTAGGAAATGAGTTGGGTACAAATATGAAACCCTAGGAAACTGTACCCCATAGTGTCTACCCCACTACAGCCTAGACAGGCTATGTGATTAATGTTTGACACACCCCCATAGGCAAAGTGGGGGAGAACAAGGGGTCACAAGACCAGTCAAGCAAAGCAAAGCAAAGCAAGCTCAGGGTGGATCACAATGTCACCACACATTCCGAGCACAGGTTCAAAGGCCACAAGGCCAGTTCACATGCAGGATTATATATAAAAGGTAAACAAGCATGTGCAGGTATATGTATAGATCACAGTACAAGTAAAGTCAAGAGGTAAGCAAGTGAGGCCAAGTAGGCACAAGACCTAGCATAGTACAGAAGCGCTGATGATCACAAGGCTGAAGTGCCTTGGTGAAGATATCAGCAGTGTTGGCCTGAGAGGCCACGTAAGCAAGGCGTAGCTGACCACGCTGCTGCAGCTCACGAGCAAGGAAGTAGCGAAGAGCAATGTGCTTCGTTCTGTGCTCCAGTCTGTGCTCCCGACACAAGGCCAACATGGCCTTGTTGTCTACGTACAGAACTGGAGGAGAACGAGGCGGCTCTCCCAGGTCAGTCAGCAGGTAGGTGAGCCAGCGTAACTCCTGTGCAGCCATGGCCCCTGCGTAGATCTCAGCCTCACAGCTGGAGCTGAGAACAGAAGACGAGCAGGTAGACCGCCACGAAACAGAACCGGAACCAAGGCTGAAGGTGTAACCCTGTGACGACCGTTGAGTAGCCAGGTCGTCAACCCAAGACGCGTCTGCATGACCAGTGAGGACCACTGGACTCCGCCCTCCAAGCACAAGTAGCGCAACACCCTCTTCGCGGCAGCCATGTGCTCTGGTCGGTGTCTGCCAGGAGCAACAAAGCGTGCCAAGATGCTAAGAGGGTATGCCATGTCAGGTCGAGTGCAGGTCATCAGGTACATGAGGCAGCCAACAAGCTCTGGGTACGGGCCACTTGGCTCTACGGACTCATCGGAAGGCAGAGCTGAGAGCGAGTGGCGAGTAGACAGAGGAGTGGCCTGAGGCGAGGAGTACTTGAAGTCGAAGCGCTGAAGGACCTGCTGCACCATGTGTGACTGAGTCAGGGTAATGGTGCGCCGTGCTCTGTCCCGGGTGATCTGCAAGCCAAGATAGCTGCGCAGTTCACCCAGGTCTGTGCACGTGTGTCTCTTCTGCAGCTCGGACTTCACGTGGGCGAGTCCAGCAGTGTCAGCCGTAGCAAACACCAAGTCGTCGACGTACACGAGGATGTAGAACGGCGGCAGCAAAGTGTCGGTGCGAAGAAAGAGCGACGGGTCAGCAGTAGAAGGAGAAGAGTAGCGTGCAACTACAGCGTTGTACAGAGTCTTAGCACTCTTGTACTGACTAAAGTGCGCGCGCTCAGTAGACGGTAGGTGACTACGCACAGCAAGGCGGGCAGCAGCAGCGCGCGTGGTCCACTGTGAGCGAACAGTACTATCAGCATCAGCAGCAGGGGCAGTAGAGGCGCCAGACGTGAGATCAAACAGTGAGAGACCATCCTTGCTATCGCACTGCAGGAAAAGCTGCAGATCATCTATCCAGACCTCAAAGTCGACCGCTCGACCCTCAGCATCGAAGGTAAGAACACTGGGACTAGCCATGACAGTAGTAGTAGTAGGCTAGCAGCAGCAGCAGCAGCAGCAGCAGTGCGACTCGGCTAAGCGGCGCAGCTAGGCAGGGCAGCGCGGCTCGGCAGGGCGGGCCAGCTCGGCGGTGCTCTTACCAGGGGCGGGGCCGGGGCAGGGCTGGGGCAGGGCCGGGGCAGGGCTGCGACAGGTCCGGGGCAGAGCCGGGGCAGGGCCGGGGCAGGGTCAGGGCAGGGCCGGGACAGGGCCGGGGCAGGGCTGCGACAGGTCCGGGGCAGGGCCGGGGCAGGGCCGGGGCAGGGTCAGGGCAGGGCCAGGACAGGGCCGGGGCAGGGTCAGGGCAGGGCCAGGACAGGGCCGGGGCAGGGCCGCTACAGGGCCGGGGCAGGGCCGCGATAGGTCCGGGACAGGGCCGCGACAGGGCCGGAGAGGGGCCGCGACAGGGCCGGGGCAGGGCCGGGGCTGGGCCGCGACAGGACCGCGAAGGGGCGGCGACAGGGCCGAAGAGGGGCCGCGTCGGGGCCGCGAATGGGCCGCTACGGGCGAGGGGGCAGGACCGGGGCAGGGCCGGGGCGGGGCCGCGACGGGGCCGCAACGGGCGACGGGGCAGGGCCGGGGTAGCGCCGCGACAGGGCCGCGACGAGGCGGCGTCGGGCGACGGGGCAGGGCCGGGGCGGGGTCGCTAAGGGGGGGGGGGGGCGCGAAGGGGGGCCGCTAATGGGCTGCAAAGGGACCGCGTAGGGAAGGACAGGCCGCTAAGGGGCCGCGAAAGTCTAGGGCAGGGCAGAGCGCGAAGCGCGCTTCGGGCAGGTAGGAAAAAAAAAAAATTAACGGTGGGCCCTTAGGAAGGAACGGTCCCACTAGGGAACCCGCTCTATACCATGTGAAGAAACAGGAATGAGAATGACTAGGAAATGAGTTGGGTACAAATATGAAACCCTAGGAAACTGTACCCCATAGTGTCTACCCCACTACAGCCTAGACAGGCTATGTGATTAATGTTTGACATCCACCTCCCCTCGTTCTCTACAAACTTGGTGAGTGGAGCTGACCTCCAGGACGCGTGGGTTGACCAGTTCACCCCTGGAGGTCAGCGTGTGACCCACTGCACTTGCTCTCGGACGGGCCGCCACCTGGCCACGTTCACCCGTCGGCCAGGGTCGAGTCTGTACACACTGACTACTGCGCCTCCTCCGGTCTCTGCGTCTGGTCAGGTAGCTGCGTCTAGTCAGGTGTTTGCTGCCGCGTCCAGGTCTAGTCCTACGTCTGCCCCCTGCTCGTGTCGTCCTCTGTCGCACGAGACTCTCCTTTGGCACCACCGCCTTGGTCACCCCTCCCTGCCTCGTCTTCGAGGTATGGCCTCCCGTGCCCTTGTCTCGGGTCTGCCCCGGTCCCTCCCTCCCCTTCCTCCGGGGCCTGCCCCCACCTGTGTTCCTTGTGTCGAGGGCCGGCAGCGCGCCGCTCCTCACTCCTCCTCGTTCCCTCCGACTGAGGCTCCTCTGCAGACTCTTCACATGGACGTGTGGGGCCCAGCCCGCGTCCGTGGACAGGGTCACGAGCGTTACTTCCTGCTGGTCGTCGACGACTACTCGCGTTACACCACAGTCTTCCCCTTGCGCAGCAAGGGTGAGGTCCCTGAGGTGTTGATCGACTGGATCCGCGGTGCTCGTCGCTAGCTCAGTGAGAGTTTTGGCTCAGACCTTCCTGTTCTGCGTCTGCACTCAGACAGAGGTGGGGAGTTTTCCTCCGACCTCCTGAGGGCCTTCTGTTGTTCGGAGGGCATCCGCCAGACGTTCACGCTTCCAGCCTCCCCGCAGCAAAATGGGATTGCTGAGCGCCGCATTTGCATGGTCATGGACGTCGCTCGTACGTCCATGATCCATGCGGCTGCTCCCCATTTTCTGTGGCCGTTCGCGGTTCAGTACGCTGCGCATCAGATCAACCTTCAGCCTCGTGTCTCCTTGCCGGAGACCACACCTACTCTGCGGTGGATGGGGAAGTTTGGCGATGCGTCCGCGTTCCGTGTCTGGGGATCTCGAGCTTTTGTCCGCGATACTTCAGCGGACAAGCTATCCTCCCGTGCCGTTCCCTGTGTCTTCCTTGGCTTCCCTCCTGACGCACCTGGGTGGCAGTTCTTCCACCCCACCTCGCGTCGTGTTCTGTCCTCTCAGGACGTCACGTTTGACGAGTCGGTGTCTTACTACCGTCTCTTTCCCTACCGCACTGCCTCTCTCCCCCCCCCGCCGCTCTTCCTAGCACCAGGTACTCCCCCAGTAGACCCCCTCCCCGCCCAGGGTCCTGCCCCCTCAGGTGTGTCCCAGGTAGACCCTGCTGAGCCGGTCGAGGTAGCTGCCGACTCAGGTGCTACTAGGGGTGCTGAGCCTGCGGGTGCGGGGACTGGGGGTGTAACTTGTGGCGAAGGTGATCCGGTACATGGTAGTAGCAAAGGCACCCAAAGGTGCGTAGGCGTGATAGGTTCGGCTTCGTTCCGCTCCATGCTTCGAACGGAGTCGTTCCCGGGAGCACCTTCGTCGGCAAACGGTTGCGAATCCACGCCGCTAGCGAGCTCGCCTCACCCCACCACTCGCTCCCAAGCTTGGAGGGTTGAAGAAGTGAACGAACGGCTTCCACCAATGTGTGATTAAGCCGCTCCGCCGCTCCATTTTGTTGGGATGTGTAGGGTGTTGTGACATCGTGCTTGATGCCCTTGCTCTTCATCCATTTCGCAAGCTCGTTGTTCACGAATTCGCCACCACCATCGGTACGAATAACCTTGATCCGCTTCTTGTCGTCGTTGCAAACTTCGAGCACCCACTCTTGTATTGCCTTGGCCGCGTCGCCCTTAGCCTTCAAGAGTCGGGTCCAACACATCCGCGTCGCGTCGTCGAGCATCACCAAGAGAAACCGCGCTCCTCCCTTTGATGCATGTCGCATCGGTCCACACACGTCCATGTGAACAAGCGCAAGCGGGTCCTTAGCGAGGGGTGACGTTCGGCTACCAAATGGCTTCCGAGCCATTTTTCCTTCGACACACGCCGCGCACACGCCCGTCTCGTCGTCGCCGGCGACCACGTCGACTCCCTTCGCAAGTCCTTTGTTTGCCAACTCCTTGACCGAGTCGTAATTGGCGTGCGCAAGTCGATTATGCCACGCCTTGAGAGTCGCGTTGGAACCTTGCGCCACGTTGGATGAAGCCGCTCCCGGGTGCGTCTTGAGTTGGTAGAGTTCTCCGTTGAGAACGCCTTGTGCGAATTGCTTCCCCTTCCAAAAGAGGTTCATCTTCGCATCGTCGATAGTGACCTTCACACCCTTCTTCGCGAGTTGAGTGACGGAGAGGAGATTCACCTTCAACCGCGGGACGTGAAGCACGTTCGTGATGTCCACCGGTCCGCCATCGACGATGAGGCGCGTACTTCCAACTCCGACCACCGGTAGCGACTTGTCGTTTCCGAAGACGACGCGCGTTACGTCTCTCGGTGCACCAACGTTGGTGAGGAACGATGCCGAGTGCGTCATGTGTTGTGTTGCGTCGGTGTCAAGGAACCATGCGTCGCTTGGTGTGTTGGTCCCGTCACCGGCCAATAATACGATCGACTCCCTTGAATCATCCGCATCGCCAGATGCCGTATGTGCGTTGCCCTCGTGGTTCCGCGCCTTCGATGGAGTCCAATCGCTCGGGCGCTTCCGACACTCACGCCAAAAGTGTCCCGCCTTGCCACAATAGTGGCACTTGCTCGAGCCATTCGATGTGTTTCTCTTGCCGCGATCGCTTCCACCGAACGACTTCTTCGTCGCACTCTTGCTCCACGTGGACTTCTTTCCGGAACTCCCCCCGGAGAACATGGCGGCACCCTCGCTCTCATTAGCGAATTGTCGGCGACGCGATTCTTCATGGAGAAGCCGACCGACCACCATTTCCTTCGTCCAAGTGTCTTGCACGCTATCGAGTGTCGTAATCACCGTCGACCACTCTTCCGGAAGGCCGCATAGCAAAAATCCAATCCTCCTCCGTGACCGTTCCACCGAGGTCCATGAACGTTTCCCCAAGTTCCTCCACACGAGTCGCATACTCGTGCATCGATTCGCCCGCGCGCATCTTCACCGTGTAGAATGCATTCCGGGCTAGGATCTTGGCGTGGAGAGTCTTGTTCACGTGGATGGTCTCGAGCCGCTTCCACGCTTCATGCGCCGACGCTTCGAGCTTGATGCACATCCGCACCGAGCTCACAAGATTGATGCCGATGCGCGAAATCAACGTAGCGAACGCCTTTTGGTCCTTCTTCTTCCATGCTGCGATGCCGCTCTCATCGTCCGGCTTCTTCTCCGTTCCATTGAAGAAACCCCAAAGTCCCCGCTCCATCATGAGCACTTGGAACTTAAACTTCCACGCGGAGTAATTTTGTCCCGTGAAAATCGGTACCGCCGACGTGTCGAACATCATCGCGGTTGCCCAGGGTTCGCCGGAATTTACAACGACACCATCCAAGGAAGTGCGGGAGGTCTCGCTTGAAGTCGGCATGCTTGCTCCTTGTTGCGCACGTAGACTCCTCCGACCAGCTTTGATACCACTGTTGTAGAGTACTCTCCTCTACTTTGCAGGAACTGGGAATTGTTCTAATCAGTAGAGCACTCTGTTAGCTTTCCAACAAGCCATAGATCACCTCGATCGCCTAAGTATCGAGCGAGATATGGCTACTAACGTGAAAGCTATGCTCTATGTTGAAGGATTGGAAACTCTCTGGAATTTGTTGTCGAATGCACTGTGTACAAAGTGATTCACGTTTTCCAGTATGAAGCATGCAATACAAAGCAAACAGATTTATAGCATGCAACAAACATCGAGTTGCACAAGTAACCTCGAACCGCGGTACACTCGAATGTTCGAGTAACATTTCGAAAGGGGTGAAATTCGAGTCTCGAATTTCACCGAATCGAATTCTCCCTGAGTCTCGATTCTTCTTGTGCTGCCATGTGGCACCAAAATGCAAGTCTCTCGAAGTCAACCTGCACCTTCTCGAGACCTGCAGTGAAGCCAAACTTCTTGGAACACTTGAGAAGCACCGTTCGGTGGTTGGGGGCAAAACCTTGCCTCACTCAACCTCCAACAGCTTCTTCATCCAACTGCAAAGCAACGGACAGGAGAGTAAGAGATTGTCGAGAACGGCAAGTCGACAGCAGGGTGGCAAATCGGTCACTCACACGAGAACTTCATGCGCCAGCGAAGATTGGTGGTTCAGCGCGGGAAACCTGTCTTTCGAATCGAAGTGCATCATTCGAGTTCGACAGCCATGGTGTCTCGGAGCCTGCAGATCGTCGGGGCGCGATACCACAAACAGGCTCGAGTGGGAGAACGGCGCCACAGTCAGGCTGCATGCAAAGCAAATGCACGGGTTTAGTACTAAACACGGAGCACGCAAGGCGACGGGATAGTGTCGAACTCACGTGGTCCGCAGCAGAACGAGAATCACTTGCTTGCCGAGCAGGCCGTGGAGGTGGTTGTTCGCAAAAGCGACCGGTGTGGGACGTGCCATCTCTTCATGCACACGCGTCGAAGTCACGATCGACAGCTTGGCGAGCTGCTCGACGGACAGCAGCTCCCTCGAAAACAGGCTACACGGAAAGCTAAGGCATAGTCAGCGACAGTTAAACATGGCAAACCTAAAGTGCTTGACAGGAAACGTACACAACGCCCGCGTTCATCATCGTCTCGTCTAGCTCCGCCTTCGGCACCTCGCTAAGCGCATTCAACTGGTCTTCGAACACCTCTACATCGATCCCGCCTGCGGTTAGGATGAGGCCGCGTCGAACCGTCGGCTCGTTCACGACGGGTAGGGAGGCGGGGCCCGTAGCCATGACAGGCCTAGCAGTAGGGAGGGCGGGAGCGCAGGGAAGTTGGGAACTAGGGAGTAGGGAAGAAAATCTCGGAGCCTGCAACAAAATGAGAACGCACTCAGTGTATTTGCTGTTTGCCATCCCCTCCACCGAGACAGACTCGGGTGCAAGGGCGACGAGGCAGGGCGCGTTCCGCGACGGCGGTAGGAGGAGCTTATGGCAGAGGGCGGCGGGGCCCTATATTACTGGTTGGTTGCATGAGGTGGGGAGCCCTGCATGTAGCTGAAAGGCCCCTCTCAAGGAGCGGGAGGGGGCATTCGACACATCACCACGGTCGAGTGCCAACCGAAACGGGCCCCAACGAGGGCGAGAGCGGTGGAGCGCGGCGCAGATGGGCGTCGCTTCCGTCCGCTCGTGAGAATTCGCGGACGGGTTCCGTCGGCGAGGCGACGCCCGGCGAGGGTTCCGTGGGTTACTGGACGGAACCCGTCTACGAACCGAGGTTGGGGTTCGGTTCGGTTGGGGGGGACCGCTGCCAGCTGGCGCCGGCTGGGGGTGCCCGTTTCCGGGCGGGGGGGGGGGGGGGGGGGGGTCGGCTCCCGCCCCTCGCGTGCTTCGCTAGGCGACTGCGGGAAAACGCAAATCCCTCCGGGGAAATCCCGCAGGGGCAAAAGCGGGTTCCCGGAAGGATCTCCCTGATATCTTCCCGCTCATACCTAACGACTGACTCTCGCGTTCCTTCTCCCTCATTCTCGTCTGAGAAGCTTTTACTTTCGTTTGCGCAAATATCACGAAATGGCGGACGGTCCCCCGACTAGACAATGGACCACCGGCTGCTGTGGCTGCTTCGACGACATAAGCTCATGTAACTGTTACAGCCTAATTAGTACAAGTTGTGGTGCTTGTGTTCTGGGCATGTAAACATTGCTTGACTTGAAACAAGCTTGGTATGTTGCCTTGATCATACGTTGAACACATCACGTCTGCGTAGTGCGATGATCACGTTATCGCCTCTGTGACATAACTGGAAAAAACCTGACGCTCTTTCGCTATCCCCAATGCAGGCTGTTGCGTTCTCTGGTGTCCCTGTGTCGCCATTGGCCGAATCGCTGAGATTACTGATCAGGGAGGCACTGGTAAGTTGGCAACGTTGGTGCTAAGTCGAGTATGTAATAGTGAGTACAACTGTGTCGCATGTTCGACAAGTCTTTTCTCGAATGTACATCCTCTAAAGTCTCAGGCTTCTCTGAAGGCTGCGACTGCGAAAACGAACCGTGGCTGTCGGCACTGCTCAGCGCGCGACGCTTCGCTATCCCAGTCACTACAAATTAACGCTATCTGATTTTTTGTTTGTTTGCTTGTTTTTTTGTTTTGTTTCGTTCTTTTTGACCTTTTTTTTTTATAATGACGTCCCACATTTATTTGCATTCGATCATTTTGTTTTGTTTTCGACGTTTTTCCTGTGTGATACAACAGGTTCCTGCCAGGCATGGTGCTGCTGGTACTGCATCCAAGCTTTCACTCTCAGTACCCTTGGTTGCCTCTATTCCAAAGGTATGATCCTTCTCTCTCTCTCTCTCTCTCTCTCTCTCTCTCTCTCTCTCTCTCTCTCTCTCTCTCTCTCTCTCTCTCTCTCTCTCCCTCTCTCTCTCTCTCCCACTCTCTCTCTCTCTCCCTCTCTCTCCCCCTCTCTCTCTCCCCCTCTCTCTCACCCCCTCTCTCTCGCCGCTCTCTCTCTCTCTCTCTCTCTCTCTCTCTCTCTCTCTCTCTCTCTCTCTCTCTCTCTCTCGCCCTCTCGCCCTCTCTCTCTCTCTCTCTCTCGCCCTCGCCCTCGCCCCCTTTCTCTCTCGCCCTCTCGCCCGCTTTCCCTCTCGCCCACTTTCCTTCACCCTCCAAGCTGTGACCATTGTCTCGCTACTCACACCATTCCGTGTCTCCATTATCTCCTCTCCCCTTTCCCCATCCCTCTCCTCCTGCCTTGTACTTCCGCAGGTTTCCGTACGAAGCTGAGGAGGAGGTACGGCCTGCCAGCATCACCGTGCGGCGACTGCTTGATGCACTGGTGCTGCCCCTGCTGCGCCATCTCTCAGGAATACCGCGAGCTCAAGAACCGCGGCTGGGACCCGTCCCTGGGTGAGTTGCCTTATGTCCTCTCACACACATGCGGCATTCTTGTGAAATTCCAAGGAACGTGTAGCACAAGGGTGCGTCGTGCACTGGTGCTGCGCCTGCTGCGCCATCTCCCAGAAGCACCGTGAGCTGAAGAACCATGGCTGGGACCCATCACTTGGTGAGTCCCTGTGATAAGTTTTGCCTGTCAACACACAGATTTCCTCGGGCTTGTATCTGGGTAAGTGCATTGGTTCTTGCACGCATGGTTTCTTCTTTTTCAGATTACATGCTTTCATTTTTTTGACTTTGTCGATTAGGGAGGAGAAATGAACCCCCTTTTCCATTCCAAACCACATAGACTGCTAGAAAGGCGACCTTGCCAGCAGCCCTCCCCACCAGCCAACTGACTGGTGGTGATTGATTTCTCAAGTCCCTGTGCGGGTTTTGGGGATTTTATTATTATGCAGGTTACGAGAAAAACAAGAACAAGAATCCGCCTCCCCAGCAGTTTATGAGTTAATTTTCAATAAGGTTGCCGCTGTTGTGTGCCACTAGATTGAGTTCATGTTGTAGCGCACTCAATTTGTGACAGCACTCTTCGTCACCACCACTTCGTTGGTCTGTCATATATTATAAATTTATTACCTTGTGCAGTGGTTTTTATGCTATCAGCATGCATTGTATAACACTGCCTACACATCTTCACCTACGCGTCCTATCCAGGGCTGACGTTTCATTTTAAGCTTCCCTGATTCCGGGGAAAAATTTCCCCCTCTATTATGGGTGCACATTTTCCAGAAAAGCAGTACCCTGATTGCTCAGGGTTGTTAAGTAGTTAACACTGATTGTTCAGGGTCGAGAACTGAACATCAGAGTAGTAACGCGCGCTTTGTTACCGGGGAAAATATCCCCACTCTCCATAAAGTCTCGAAGTTTCGATCAGAACGAAGTTTCGAAGAAACTTCGTCTCGATAAAGCGGGAAGGGGGGGGATTACGCACATGTGGGGGGATCACTGCAATCAATCCAAGGCGGGGTCATCGGAAGGAAACTTTCGAGAAACTTCCTCTCGATAAGTCGGGGAAAATATCCCCACTCTCCATAAAGTCTCGAAGTTTCGATCAGTACGAAGTTTCGAAGAAACTTCGTCTCGATAAAGCGGGAAGGGGGGGGATTACGCACATGTGGGGGGATCACTGCGATCAATCCAAGGCGGGGTCATCGGAAGAAAACTTCCGAGAAACTTCCTCTCGATAAGTCAGGGTCCACACAGTCGATACTCTGTTAAGTCAGGGTCCACTAACAGCCTAGTCTGTTACACTGTACTCAAAATCAGGGATAGCTAAACTATTACTCTGATTGGATCAGGGCTGGAAATTCAATAACTCTGAAATTTCAGTCTCCACGAAGTGGAAAGCCTGAAATCACCCTAAAATCAGGGTAATTACCCTGATAAAATCAGCCCTGGTCCTATCTCTTCCCGAATCGGCTAATAACAGCAGGAGCCAATCTTTACCGGGAAAATATGCCATTCGTAACCATCATGGGACTCTATAACATATTTGGTAAAAAAATAAAGGGTACGGTCACTGCAAAGGGTGTTTTCACGCGACTGATAAAACGTTTCACGTAATCAGTCACTATCAAGTGGTAAAAAAAACGCGAATGGTCATAGATGAAACTCCTGCCAACAAAACAAAATGAAACCCCAAAAGAACCTGGATGCATTTTCGGATGAATCAACCCTAAACACGTAACTCGCCAGGTGTTTAGGGTTGATCCGTTCCCAAACCGCATCCGATTCCGATTGGGTTTTAGTTTTTTTATAAGTTAGCAGATTGGTTGGGTGCGAGCGGAAATTTTGTTGAGTTTCAAGTTTTTTTGGTGGGAGTTACATGTGTGACCATTCGCGTGATTTTTTTCCTGTTGTTAGTGACTGAATCCGTGACCCCACTTACCAAACCCGTCAGAAAACCCGATACAGTGACCGTACGCGGTTTTTTTTTACCATTCACGTTACCGAGTCCCAAGTTGGTTACTTATGGCATATTTTCCCTTTACCTTCGCTCACTCGATCGCCGTTCATGTTAGCCATTCATCTCAATCTCAAAGCTGTTCATCTCGCCTGCCCGAACGGAAAAGACGGCGATGTGTCTGTTATTGAAGTCTAGTCTATCTGTAGCCAGAACAAGCGTACGCACTGGCGACAGTGTTTGGATTGTATGGGCTAAATATATATGTAAAAGATTGGGGCGGCGGGCAATAGATGACCTGACCACGAGGGACGTGTTGTGTTTGCCGCTGCGCCAGCTACTGCCTGGGTTATCCGTCTCACGAGACCAGCCCAATATCCCCTTCATCCCCTTCCTACCACTTTCCGAATCGGCTAATCGAAGCAGGAGCCAATCTCAATCAACGCTCACTCGATCGAAAATGCTCAGCCGTTCATCTCGCCTGCCCGAACGTAAAAGACGGCAATCCCGACTCGGTAATTCCTGCCCTGCCCTAACCTGGTCGCTGACCTACTTGGTCTGTATCACCCCACAGCATTTTCCGAGCTTTCTTGCCCAGCATAAACATCAGCCAAGCTTGCCTCGACATCACAAATATATCCTCCCAGCTGTTTCCCCCCATATCGTACCACTGGCACTGTCATCGCGTTCTTTCTCCCTGTCTCGTCTCCAATTTCATACTCTTCAGAGAGAAGCTTTCTCGATTGGGCAAATTAACGCGAAATGGCCGATGGAAATTATCCCCCGACTGGACAATGGACTACTGGCCGGTGTGACTGCTTCAAGGACATAGGCACATGATTTAGTGTCGTAGAACTAAACGCATTGTACTACTGAGCGTTTAAACACTGCTTTTGCGAAATGCGATGATGGCGTTATTGCCCCAGTGACATATTTGAGAAAACCTCACGCTCCCCTCGCTCTCTCCAATGCAGGCTGTTGCGTTTACTGGGTTCCCTGTCTCGCCATCGGCCGAATCGCTGAGCTTGTTGACCAGGGAGGGACTAGTAAGTTGGCAACGATGGTACTATGTAGAGTATGCGAACAGTGAGTGCAGCTGTATCGCATGTTCGACAAAGCTTTTCTTGAATGTACATCCACTAGTTAGGCTGTTTGTTGCCCAGGCTTCTCTGAAGGCTGCAGAAGCGACTCAACGGGCGTCGCTTCGCTGTCCTGATCTCAGCTTTGCAAACCAGCGCCAAACCATGAACGCCGGTTCATGGTCGCCGTTCGGACAGCCACAACAGTTTTTGTTTTTGCTTTTGTTTTTGTTTTTGTTGTTGTTTTTGTTTTTGTGTTTGTTTATGTTTTTTTTTTTTCATTTATATGAGAACGGCGTCCGACCTACGCCTTCGATCATTTCGCGAATAATTCAGTTTCCACCATTTTTCCTGTGCGATACCACAGGTGCATGCACAGTGTGTTGCTGCTATGAGTGCATCCAATGTTGCACTTTCAGTTTGCTTGGTTGCCTCTATTCCCATGGTATGCTCTCTCTCTCGCTCTCACTCTCTCAAGCGATCCTTAATTGAGGATGTGCAGGGTACGTGCAGCACATGCAAGAGACAGCAAGTCTAGGCTTGTAGGCTAAACCAAGCAGTCTAAGCCTGCATTCTGTACATGCTAACTAAGACATGCAACCAAAGCATGCAGTTTCTCTCTCCCTCTCGAACAGCCCATCGTATTAATATCACCAAGGTACACACAAGGTAAGGCAACATCTACACACAGCCAAGCTATAGCAGTAATCTACTATCCTAGCACAACTAAAACCGCCCCTTCCCCTTCCGGCCCTAGTAGCCGGAGGGGTCTTCAATCAGTTGGTACGGCTTGCCCTCGCTCAGTGGAGTAAACGGGCCTTGCAGGCCTAACACATCCGCGGTAAGAGCCTCGTGGGTCTTATCCCTGAGGGTGTTGGCTTGGGCTCTCTGCAGGGTCACGCTCCATCACTGCCGGTACTCGGTAAGTAGCTTAGCGACCTCCCTCGACTTTGGAGCAGCGTTGAACCGCCGCTTGCCCGCTAGCTCCGCGCAGCTGCAGAGGAAATCGAGGACTCCAGGTGAGGGGTAGCCGCACGTCTCTACAGCCATGGCGTAAAAGCCCACCCAAGCGCTCCGCCCGGCGTATTTTCTCTCCTTTTTGTCCGCTTGCATCCTTGCTGCCCATCCGGGTGCCTTACGGGCCTGCTCATCCTGGTGGGAGACGGGGTCCGTGACTGTGATGTCACAAATCCATACCTCACCGGTGTCGGGATGGCGGATAGAGATATCCGCTTTGAGGTTTTCGACCGGTGAGTATGCCGTCGTCCCCTTGTGCACTGTGAAGCCTGCTTCAGCTGCTATCTTGGCGCACTCGTCCCGCAGGGCATGGTGAGTGGCAATTCCCCCCCCCCCCCCCTTTCTCACACCGCATCAGGTGGTTCGGCAAGCGGTCGTCAGGGAAGGTGGTACGGTATCTGCAGTTGCAGCGTCTTGGCACAGGTAAGGGCAGGCCTAGGCGGAAGGAGGCCGTCGTGGAAAGCTGAGAGGGCCCGAGGCGGAGGGAAGAGATTAAGGGGACAGCGTGCAACCAGTCCCCCGCCCCAGGGCCTAGGAGGGACTGCAGCCTCTGCGTATGGCCGGACAGTGGGTTCAGCTCCATGTCCTGCGAGCTATCCAGTAGCCTAATGTACCGGGCTGTGTGTACCGCGAGGGAGAGTGCCTATTGGAGCTTGGGCCCGTTAGGCTTTTGTCTCCCCACTTGGAGAGCCTCAGTCCCGGCTGGCGGCAGCTCGGCTTCCAAGGCAGCTAGGCGTCTCGGGAGGAGGGAGGTGGACTCCCCGTCAGCATCCATCAGCGGCAGGAGTCCTGTGAGAGCCGGGTTTGCTGAGTCGCCGAAAGAGCGCAGCAGGTGGGCCGCAGAAACGTATGATGCCAGGTAAGCAAATCCCCCCTCCACTGCAGGGTTTGTGATGCCGAGGCCTCCCAGAGACGCGGGCAAGGCGGCCTGCTGCCAGATTCTGTCCCTCTCTGCCCAGTCCTTGGGGATCGTTGTGTGTGTGGCAGCCAGGTAGGTGTGGAGCAGATCTTCCCCCCAAGCGGACCATTCCCCTAGCGGCAGGGCCTCGAGCGGTGTGGCTCTGACCAGGAACGAGGCGCGGCGACTCACATAGCGGGTGAGCAGTAGCAAGCATAGCTGCGGGTCCATCTGTGAGAGGAGCGGTAGCGGCTCGGCTGCTGCAGAAAGGCGTTCGCGCACTCGAGCAGCACAGCCGGTGGGTGGCCCAATGGGGCTGCCTAAGACGCGGACACCGTCCAGGGAGATTTTGATGCCTGGGGGTAAGGTGGCGGGATCCAAGGCGGTGGCGGACCATGCTTCGCACTTCGCCGGGTTTTGAGCCAAGCCGTGGCTGAGGAGGGCCTCTGTGAGGTGAGTGAAGGCCGCCGTGCAGTTCGCCGCCTCGCCTAGCATGGTGATGTCATCTGCGTACGCGAGAAGCACCACCTCCGGATGAGCCGCTGCCGTGGCGACGAGACATGGGTGGATGCTGGTTGCGAATAGCATGGGTCCTAGAGGATCTCCCTGGCGCACGCCTCGAGCGCTCTGAAGTGGCTCTGCTCCAAAGTCATGGTCGAGGTAGAGTGCAGATGAGCGGACGTATGAGAGGCGGACGAGAGGCACGAGGAAGTTGAGGGCGGTGCCTTTCAGTCCCTCGAACACTGCCGCACGCTCAACTGCATGGAAGGCGTTTGCCAGGTCAATCTGCAGAGCCGTCGCTCCTGGGAACTCCTCCAGGTAGGTGCGCGCAGTGTGTATCGCCGCTTCTATGCCTCCGGCGATCACTACTCCAAATTGGAGTGGGATGAAGTGCTCGTGCGCCGCGAGAGCGGCTAGGAAAAGAGCCGCCTTGGCGATGAGGCGTAGCAGACATTCACCCACAGCTATCGGTCTCGTTCCGCCCTGTGGTTTCGAGAAAGCTAGTAGTCGCGACGCTGTGAGGAGATCTGCCGCCTCTGCGCTCAGTTTTCCCGCTAGCGCCGTGTTGGTGAGTGCGTGTAGCTGCACTAAGACGTCGGCATTCCCGAGTGCCGCATCTCTCAGGTTCTCTAAGGTGGTTCTTGAGGGCCCGGCTCCTACATCGTTCGGGCATCTAGCTAGCAAACGCATGAAGTCACTGGTTGTGATTGAAGGTACAGTCTCAGAGGCGAAGTCGTGCACCTAGTCCGGTATGGCAAGGGTGGCCTCTGGATGCCTGACCGTGAGTGCACTAAGGACTTCAGCGCTCGGCGTGCAGACGGGCGTGGCAGTCAGGGATTGGAGAGATTTTGCCAGGTTTCCTCTTTTGGCCAACCCCTCGGCCCTCGCCAGCTTGCCCGTGGTGTCAGGTACGTGGCGTGGTTGGGGGTTGTTGGTGACTGCGTCCGTTGCCTCGTCATACAGGTCACGCCACAGGCCTTGGCAAAATCTCGTCAGTTTGTCGCCCATGGCCTTCCAGTCAGGTTTGCGGGCTGACGAGGAGCGCAGCAGGATACGCGGGAGAAACATCAGCAGCTTCCAACCAGGTGACGAGTCAGGATTTTTCGCCAGGTGGAGTAGTGGGGTCAGCAGACAGATTGCGAAGGATTCGCGAAGTGGGCGGGGTGGGTGGCGAGCGAGGGGTGGCTGTCTGCTGTCGCGCAGGGGGCAGAGGTCCCAGTTGGCGATGTCAGCGAAGAGGTCCTGACGGCCGGCCAGGTCGTCAGCGCTGACGATTGGTGCAGGGGTGTCGGGGGTAGTGGTAACCCCAGTGTTGGTGGCGGCTCGGTTTCCCCTCGCGGCCCGAGTTCCCCTCGCGGCCCGATTTCGAGGGGTTCGAATTGCAGATGCGGTTCGGCCCCCAGTTGGAATTTCACCCACTCCTTGGGCTGGGTCAACCTCTTCTTCCCCTGTCGAGGGACTCGAACTCCCCTCCCTTTCGGGGATAAAGGAGGGGTCACCCGCTGAGCCATTCCCTGAATCGTCACCAAGTGTCTCCCCTCCCTCCCTAGCTCTCTGCCGCAGGACCCGCTGTGCTGCTCTAGCGAAGCTACTTGCGCCTCTTCTCTGAGTCGTGGCGCCGCGCCCACGTCCGCTGCGGATGCTGCCTCGTCCCACACGAATTCCCCGCGTTTCTCTTCCTCTTGCCGCCCCCGCGCGCCTTGTTGGAGGATCGGCGGCGACATCGCTCACTCTTTGACGTTGCGCTGGCGTCGGCGGCAGTGGTATCGGGCGTAATGGATCCGACCGCGGGTCACGATCCTGCGTTGGAGGGTACAGCGGAGAGCGTGCAGCAAGAGCAGGAGCCTGCCGTTCCTCGTCCATGTGTCCCCGCGCGCCCCTCCGCAAGTGAGCCCTTCCACCGCTTTGAGCGCGGGCTCTCTCTTCCTCTTCGGGGAGTCCCACGGCCCACCTCGCCGGAGTACTCGTGGGCTTTTGCTCGGGTCGCGTCAAACCGCCTCGCTGGCCAGCCGGATCAGGGGCGCGGACATTCCCCGCAGCGTCAGACTCCGCTGCAGCGATCTCCTCGTCGCTGTTGTCCTGAGCGACGCGAACCTCCTCGTAACGGAGCAGGCGACCAGCGATCTCCAGCGCGGCATCGCTCCCCCCATCACCACTCTCCTCAGCATCATCCTGTTGGGCGCGGGGGTCAAAATAGGCGTTCGCCGCCAGCGCGATCCCCCGCGCCACGCTCTCCGCGGCGATCTCCGGCGAGGCAGGGGAGGGGATCTCCTGGGCGCCGCTGGGATTCTGCTCGCCGCGAGCCGTCCCCGCCACGTCCGCAGTCGGCTGGATCTGGAGGCCGTCGCGGTTGGCGGAATGGCCCCGGGCGCGGCGGTAACAGCCGCAGTCAGGACTCCGCTGTCGAAGAGGCAATGAACGTTTTGGCAGCGGCGGTGCGGCAGGCGCAGGCAGGAGGGGAGCTGGCTCACATACACATCGCCGTAACCAAAGGGCCTCCCGTCGCCCCGGCTCCTGACCTGGCGGATCCCATGCGCGCACCGACTTTGAGAGAGTATCTGTCCGCGCGATGAGGGAGGGCGCCGTTCCGCACCCCTCGACAGGCCCCGGGCTTCTCCGCTCCGCAATTCCCGTTTGGCCGTGCCCCTGGCCAGTTGACGGCGTTTCCGCGCGAAGCTCCGACTGCACCTCCCCCCACCCGCGCGGGGAGAGATCCCATGCTGACCATGTGCCGCTTGTTGAATCTTGCGGAGGCGTGCGAGGGGGTGGCGAGTTTGCAGATGTCGGTGTGTGGGGCCATGCGGAACACTCCGAGCAGTTACGCTCCAGGTCCCCGAGGATCATGCGTTTCTTGGGCAGAAGCTCTCGTCCCGCTCTTAGCGCCCGTGTCGGAAGCGCCCGTCGGGGTAGCGTCCTTAGCGCGTACTTTCCCCCGCCACGCGCGCCAAGCAAGACACTATCAAGGATCAACAAAAATCAAGGCAGAGCGTGGAACATGTTGTTAGAATCAGGAACGGAGTGGGAAACAAAGAAGGGGTTTTACTAGCAAGCAGTTGAGTACATATAGCAAATCCTAAATTGGGCTGTACTCACTATTGAGTACCCCACTACAGGCTAGACAAATATAACATTCTGACACATGTGCCTGTTCAGGCATCACAAGAAGAAGTTTAAACACAAGTCGGTGCTCAAACTCAGCTCATCGTCAGCCCAAGGCTGTGCTTATCGATCTATTCATCATCATCGCACGACGGCCTCCAAGTCAACGGCCGCTGCTGCTGAAGTCACGGGTGCTCCTACCAAGCACGCTTCCCCAAGGACGCCGGTACGCTCGCCGCTGGTGATGGGCCCGCTGGTTGCGTCGCCGTCTCTGATCGCCAAGAGGACAATTGGTCCTTTCGAGGAGCTGTTGAACATTGCGCCTTCGAACGCTAAAGCCCTGAAGGACGGGAACAAGGACAATGTCGCGGAAGGTGCTGAGAAGGTTACTACGGAACCTGTTGCTGGAAGCTCAACGCAAGTCGCACCAAAAGCAAAGAGGTGGAGGACGACGGTTACCTGAGTGACAACCCTGATGAGGCAGCGGATCCGACGAAGCTGGATGAACTCGCCTCTCATGCAATGTTCCCGATTACTCTGCTTGTACCTGAAAAATATGTTTCTGAAGTGCCCAGGGTTATGGACAGACTGAAGCAGCTGTTTGTTTTCTGGGAAGACAAGCTTACGAAAGCGGCTGTGACAACAACAACCTTTCGGGAACTACTTCCAACTTACCTGTCAATGAAGCGTTACGGTTGCCTGCATGTTGCCTTCGTTAACGCTGCCGACGCCAAATTTGTCTGGTGTCTGCCGATGAATCACAAGTGTCTGGATAAGATCACCATTACGCTGCGTTGGCAGCATCCGGATAACGCTGTTTATACCAAAGAACGTGCTACTAACCCGGGTCTTATTAAGGTGCTCTTCAGGGGTGTGCCGGCTGATGTCTCACCGGAGATAATAAGGAAGGCGCTGGTTGACGTCGCCTTGGAAAAACGTGGTCGCAGTGCTTTCGCCAAGGGTCTGGCTTTCCACCACGTGCAGAAACCTGTTAATGGGATGAACACGGACAAGGTCAAGGGTCTGGTGTCGACTCACGAGGGTGATTTGTACCGCTGGCGCCATGTGCTGGAAGTCAGTCCTGGGGAGTCCCTGATGGTGCATTACCCGGTGCTCACCTGCTCTCTCTGCAACGGCTAGCACGCGTCAAAGAACCATGCCGCTTATGTGTTAGAGCATAAGGATAACATCAGCAAGTGGAACCTCACACTGAAGGGGGTTCATGAGCTCAACAGTACAAATGCAACTCTATTTCGCTCTGACATTACTGCAATTGTTTCTCTCAACTTACTGCTTGCTGACAATGGAGTTGTGCGCTCGACACACAGCTGCCTCGCTGAAAGCTGCAGGTGCGGTCAAGGACATCCTGCTGGACACGGCTATTGCGCTTATCTCAACAGGAGGGTCGAAGGAGACTTGGGTGTGCGTGCAGGCTGTGTGCGAGAAGGCTCACAGCACGACCTTTGCGCAAGCAACAGCACATGTGAAGTCTTTCAAGCATTTCTCCAGCCTGAACAAAGATGGATCTGCGACACGCAACAGTAGGGGGGCGACAAACCTGTTAGCGATCAAGAAAGAGTTTGAGGTTTAAATGCTTTAGCAGGATGCGATGATCTGTGCATCAGCAGTAGTGATAGAGGGGTGGTCGAAATCAGCGTCTCACCTGCTCCGATAGTTGCTTGTATCTTTACAGCTTGTGGATGCGAGGGGAGTTCTCAGTTGTTGATTAATGGATAAGGCCCACACAGTCACTTTCTGCGAGTTCAACATTAACGGACTCGGCGGCCTGGAAAGACAAAAGTTGTGCAGAGAATGGATGAGGGAGAAAACAGACGTGGCAATAATCACAGACACCAGGATCCAAGCAGACCATAACTTCTGGACTCAATTTAATACAAGTGCATGTTAGAATACTGAACGAAAAATGAATGAACTAGCAAAGAGTTGGGTACAAGTACTAACCCTAATTGTGTTGTACCCCTTATGGGCTAACCCACTACAGCCTACACAATGTAAGCTAGATATGAGTTTGACACACCCCCATAGGCAAAGTGGGGGAGAACAAGGGTCACAAGACCAGTCAAGAAAAGCAAAGCAAACTCAGGGTGGATCACAAAGTCACCACACAATCCAAGCACAAGCAAAGGCCACAAGGCCAGTTCACATATAGAGTTATATAGAAGAGAACAAACAGTACAGTGATCATACCCTAGCAAGTGTAAGCATGCAGGTATATATATATGTATATATCACAGTACAAGCAAGTCAAGCAGTGAGCAAGTGAGGCAAAGTAGGCACAAGGCCTAGAACTGTACAGAAACGCTGATGATCACCAGACTGAAGTGCCTTGGTGAATATATCAGCAGTGTTGGCCCTAGTGGCCACGTAAGCAAGACGAAGTTGACCACGCTGCTGCAACTCTCGAGCAAGGAAGTAACGCAGAGCGATGTGCTTCGTTCTGTGCTCCAGTCTGTGCTCCTGGCACAAGGCAATCATTGCCTTGTTTTCTACGTACAGAACTGGAGAAGAACGAGGCCGCTCTCCCAGGTCGGTCCGCAGGTAGGTCAGCCAATGTAGCTCCTGTGCAGCCATGGCCCCTGCGTAGATCTCAGCCTCACAACTGGAACTGAGAACAGAAGAAGAGCGGGTAGACCGCCAAGAAACAGAGCCAGAGCCAAGGCTGAAAGTGTAACATTGTGACAACCACTGCGTAGCCAAGTTGTCAACCCAAGAAGCGTCCTCATGGCCAGTGAGGACAACTGGACCCCATCCTCCAAGCACGAGCCCCATGCCCGACGTACTGCACAAGTAGCGCAACACCCTCTTAGCGGCCTCCCAGTGCTCTGGTCGGTGTCTCCCGGGCGCAACGTAGCGTGCCAGGATGCTAAGAGGGTAGGCAAGGTCAGGTCGAGTGCAGGTCATCAGGTACATGAGGTAGCCCACAAGCTCTGGAAATGGGCCACTCGGCTCTACGGACTCGTCCGAAGGTAGAGATGAGAGTGAGTGACTGGTAGGTGGAGGAGTGGACTGGGGCGAGGAGTACCGGAAGCCGAAGCGCTGAAGGACCTGGTGCACCATGTGTGACTGAGTCAGGGTAATGGTGCGCCGTGCTCTGTCCCGGGTGATTTGCAAGCCAAGATAGCTGCGCAATTCACCCAAGTCAGTGCAAGTATGTCTCTTCTGCAGCTCCGACTTCACAAGGGCCAGTGCCTCAGTGTCAGTAGTGGCAAAGACCAAGTCGTCGACGTACACGGGGACATAGAACGGCGACAGCGAGGTGTCGGTGCGAAGAAAAAACGACGGGTCAGCAGTCGAAGGAGCGAACCCAAGAGCCGCAAGTGTAGTCCTCAGTGTGTCGTGCCACTCGCGAGGCGCCTGGAGAAGACCGTAGACTGGCCGCCGGAGGCTCCACTGGGTACCTGCAGGAAACGACCCAGTGAAGCCAGGTGGGCGGCGCAGCCAGATCTCCTCGTGCAGGCTGCTCTGCAGAAAAGCTGTGCTGAAGTCCAGGGAGTGAAGCTTGTAGTCACGCTGAGCTGTGACGTGCAGCAACACCCGAAGAGTGGTCATCTTCGGGGTAGGGAAGAAGGTCTGGAAGAAGTCAACTCCCTATCGCTGGCTGAAGCCTCGTACAACGTAACGATCCTTGAAGGCAGGCGGAGAACCCGGCGGCCGCTTCACCCTGAAAATCCACATGCCATCGACTATGTTCGCCCCAGACGGGGGAACTGCGACGACGTAGGTGCCTGTGGACTTCCAGGATGCCATCTCTGCGTCCATGGCTGTCTGCCACTGATAGGATTAGGGACCCGTAATCGCCTCTGCGTAAGAACGCGGGGTCGGGATGTCTGGTGCATCCTGTCAAACTTATATTCCATAGTCTGTTTAGGCTGTAGTGGGGTAGTTCTTACAGGGTACAACACTTTTAGGTTTCCCATATGTACCCACCTGCTTTCTAGTTCCATCATTCATTCGCTCACATTCTCACATGGTATTCTGAGCAGGTTCCCTAGTGGGAACGTTTTTTAAGGGCCCACCACTATACTTTTTTTTCCTGCCCTGCCCGAAGCGCACATCGCGCCTTCCCTGTCGCGGCCCCTAGCCCGTCGTGGCCCCTAGCCCGTCGCGGCCCCCAACAACTGGCGCGCCCCTGCCGGCCCCTGCTGACGCGCCCCTGCTTACGCGCCCCTGCCGGCCCTTGCTGACGCGCCCCTGCTGGCGCGCCCCTGCCGGCCCCTGCTGACGTGCCCCTGCGCGCCCCTGCTGACGCGCCCCTGCTGGCGCGCCCCTACCGGCCCCTGCTGACGCGCCCCTGCCGGCCCCTGCTGACGCGCCCCTACTGGCGCACCCCTGCCGACCCCTGCTAACGTGCCCCTGCTGGCGCGCCCCTGCCGGCCCCTGCTAACGCGCCCCTGCCGGCCCCTGCTGGCGCGCCCCTGCCGGCCCCTGCTGACGTGCCCCTGCTGACGCGCCCCTGCGCGCCCCTGCTGACGCGCCCCTGCTGGCGCGCCCCTGCCGGCCCCTGCTGACGCGCCCCTGCCGGCCCCTACTGACGCGCCCCTGCCGGCCCCTGCCGACGCGCCCCTGCCGGCCCCTGCCGACGCGCCCCTGCTGGCGCGCCCCTGCCGGCCCCTGCTGACGCGCCCCTGCCGGCCCCTGCTGGCGCGGCCCCTGCTGGCGCGCCCTCCTACTGGCGCGGCCCCTGCAGTCACTGCCCCCCCCCCCTGCCGTCGCCACCCCTGCACCCGTCTCTGGTAAGCCGAGCCGCGCCGCCCAGCTGAGCCGCGCCGCCCAGCCGAGCCGCGCCGCCCAGCCGAGCCGTGCCGCCCTGCCGAGCCGCACTGCCTTGCACTGCCGTACTGCCTCTGCTACTACTGCTGCTACTGCTCCTACTGCTGCTATGGCTAGTCCTACCGTTCTCACCTTTGATGCTGAGGGACGTGCAGTTGACTTTGACGTGTGGGTTGACGACCTACAGCTCTTTCTTCAGTGTGATTCTAGGGATGGGGTATCCCTTTTCGATCACACGTCCGGTGTTTCTACTGCTCCTGCTGCCACTGCTGACGGTACGGTTTCCTCGCAGTGGACCACTGGTGCCGCTGTTGCTCGTCTTGCTGTTCGTAGTCACCTGCCGCCTGCTGAGCGCGCGCATTTTGGCCAGTACAAGACTGCTCAGTCTTTGTACGACGCTGTAGTTGCACGCTACTCCTCCCCTGCCACTGCTGCCCTCAGCCGCCTCATGCTGCCGTACCTTTTCCCGGACCTTGCCGCCTTTGCCACAGTCGCTAACCTGGTTGCTCACCTTCGCACTAGTGACGCCCGCTACCGCGCTGCCCTTCCCACTGAGTTTTGTGCCAAGAACCCCCCCCCCATGTACATCACCCTTTACTACCTAGTCACCCGCCTCCGTGACTCCCTTTCTTCAGTCAGGGACCACTTTCTCTCCCTTTGCCCCACCGAGCTGACTGTCGACCTACTAGAGGAGCGCCTTGCTGCAGCCGAGAAGAGTATCTTAGCTGTAGGTGCTTCTCGCGGCGACCGTCGCACCCCTTTCTTTGAGGGGTGTTCCCCTGTCCCCCTTCTCCCCTCTGTTGCTTCTACTGCTGCTGTTGACCTCGTTGGCACTGAGGAGGTCGGAGCTGCGTCTGCCCCTAGTGGGAGACGCCGCAACAGCAAGGGCAAGGGGAGCAAGGGTGGTGGAGGGGGCGGCGGGGGAAGCAGTGGAGGAGGTGGAGGAGGCGGAGGAGGTGGCGGTGGAGGTTGGGGTGGTACCGGGAGTGGGGGCGTCAGTGGCGGCGGTGGAGGTGGTGGCGGCAGTGGCGGAGGTGGTGGAGGCAGCGGCAGCGGTGGTGGAGGTGGCGGCGGCGGTGGTGCTGGTCGAGGTGCAGCCGCGCAGCGTGGAGGCTTTGGTGGCAGCCAGCGCCAGCAACAGCTGCGCTCCCGTGAGACCCCGTCGGTCCAGCAGCTTCGTGAGTGGTACGCTGGGCGTGGGAGGTCTGGGGGTGCAGGTCCCTGCACTTACGTTCTTCGCACCGGCAGTCGTCGTGGGGAAGCGTGTGGGCTGCCACACACTACGCAGCGCTGCTTCGGTCGCTTGACTGACGCCTGGCGTGCCCAGTTTCCTGACGCTGTTGAGCTCCCTCGCTGGCATGATCTGCTTCTGCAGAATGTGCCTATCTTTGATCTTGATTTCGATGCTATCCTTGCTGCCATGTATGCTTTTGCTGATAGTGCTGAGGGTGACTGTTACCTGAGTGTCCCGCCCGACCCGGGCATTGCGGCTGCTGCTCTAGGTGCTAGTGCGTCTGCTGCTCCAGGTGCTGGTGCGTCTGCTCTCTCTGGTACTGCACCTACTGAGGCCTTGCACACTTTCACACTTGACTCTGGTGCTTCGCGCTCTTTCTTTAGAGACAGCACCACACTCACGCCGCTCAGTCGGCCTGTTGCGGTCTCCCTTGCTGACCCCTCTGGGGGCCCAGTCCTTGCACACTCTTCCACGGTTCTACCGTGTCCTGCGGCCCCGTCGGGCTTGCTGTCGGGACTCCACTGTGAAGAAACAGGAATGAGAATGACTAGGAAATGAGTTGGGTACAAATATGAAACCCTAGGAAACTGTACCCCATAGTGTCTACCCCACTACAGCCTAGACAGGCTATGTGATTAATGTTTGACACACCCCCATAGGCAAAGTGGGGGAGAACAAGGGGTCACAAGACCAGTCAAGCAAAGCAAAGCAAAGCAAGCTCAGGGTGGATCACAATGTCACCACACATTCCGAGCACAGGTTCAAAGGCCACAAGGCCAGTTCACATGCAGGATTATATATAAAAGGTAAACAAGCATGTGCAGGTATATGTATAGATCACAGTACAAGTAAAGTCAAGAGGTAAGCAAGTGAGGCCAAGTAGGCACAAGACCTAGCATAGTACAGAAGCGCTGATGATCACAAGGCTGAAGTGCCTTGGTGAAGATATCAGCAGTGTTGGCCTGAGAGGCCACGTAAGCAAGGCGTAGCTGACCACGCTGCTGCAGCTCACGAGCAAGGAAGTAGCGAAGAGCAATGTGCTTCGTTCTGTGCTCCAGTCTGTGCTCCCGACACAAGGCCAACATGGCCTTGTTGTCTACGTACAGAACTGGAGGAGAACGAGGCGGCTCTCCCAGGTCAGTCAGCAGGTAGGTGAGCCAGCGTAACTCCTGTGCAGCCATGGCCCCTGCGTAGATCTCAGCCTCACAGCTGGAGCTGAGAACAGAAGACGAGCAGGTAGACCGCCACGAAACAGAACCGGAACCAAGGCTGAAGGTGTAACCCTGTGACGACCGTTGAGTAGCCAGGTCGTCAACCCAAGACGCGTCTGCATGACCAGTGAGGACCACTGGACTCCGCCCTCCAAGCACAAGTAGCGCAACACCCTCTTCGCGGCAGCCATGTGCTCTGGTCGGTGTCTGCCAGGAGCAACAAAGCGTGCCAAGATGCTAAGAGGGTATGCCATGTCAGGTCGAGTGCAGGTCATCAGGTACATGAGGCAGCCAACAAGCTCTGGGTACGGGCCACTTGGCTCTACGGACTCATCGGAAGGCAGAGCTGAGAGCGAGTGGCGAGTAGACAGAGGAGTGGCCTGAGGCGAGGAGTACTTGAAGTCGAAGCGCTGAAGGACCTGCTGCACCATGTGTGACTGAGTCAGGGTAATGGTGCGCCGTGCTCTGTCCCGGGTGATCTGCAAGCCAAGATAGCTGCGCAGTTCACCCAGGTCTGTGCACGTGTGTCTCTTCTGCAGCTCGGACTTCACGTGGGCGAGTCCAGCAGTGTCAGCCGTAGCAAACACCAAGTCGTCGACGTACACGAGGATGTAGAACGGCGGCAGCAAAGTGTCGGTGCGAAGAAAGAGCGACGGGTCAGCAGTAGAAGGAGAAGAGTAGCGTGCAACTACAGCGTCGTACAGAGTCTTAGCACTCTTGTACTGACTAAAGTGCGCGCGCTCAGTAGACGGTAGGTGACTACGCACAGCAAGGCGGGCAGCAGCAGCGCGCGTGGTCCACTGTGAGCGAACAGTACTATCAGCATCAGCAGCAGGGGCAGTAGAGGCGCCAGACGTGAGATCAAACAGTGAGAGACCATCCTTGCTATCGCACTGTAGGAAAAGCTGCAGATCATCTATCCAGACCTCAAAGTCGACCGCTCGACCCTCAGCATCGAAGGTAAGAACACTGGGACTAGCCATGACAGTAGTAGTAGTAGGCTAGCAGCAGCAGCAGCAGCAGCAGCAGTGCGACTCGGCTAAGCGGCGCAGCTAGGCAGGGCAGCGCGGCTCGGCAGGGCGGGCCAGCTCGGCGGTGCTCTTACCAGGGGCGGGGCCGGGGCAGGGCTGGGGCAGGGCCGGGGCAGGGCTGCGACAGGTCCGGGGCAGAGCCGGGGCAGGGCCGGGGCAGGGTCAGGGCAGGGCCGGGACAGGGCCGGGGCAGGGCTGCGACAGGTCCGGGGCAGGGCCGGGGCAGGGCCGGGGCAGGGTCAGGGCAGGGCCAGGACAGGGCCGGGGCAGGGTCAGGGCAGGGCCAGGACAGGGCCGGGGCAGGGCCGCTACAGGGCCGGGGCAGGGCCGCGATAGGTCCGGGACAGGGCCGCGACAGGGCCGGAGAGGGGCCGCGACAGGGCCGGGGCAGGGCCGGGGCTGGGCCGCGACAGGACCGCGAAGGGGCGGCGACAGGGCCGAAGAGGGGCCGCGTCGGGGCCGCAAATGGGCCGCTACGGGCGAGGGGGCAGGACCGGGGCAGGGCCGGGGCGGGGCCGCGACGGGGCCGCAACGGGCGACGGGGCAGGGCCGGGGTAGCGCCGCGACAGGGCCGCGACGAGGCGGCGTCGGGCGACGGGGCAGGGCCGGGGCGGGGTCGCTAAGGGGGGGGGGGGGGGCGCGAAGGGGGGCCGCTAATGGGCTGCAAAGGGACCGCGTAGGGAAGGACAGGCCGCTAAGGGGCCGCGAAAGTCTAGGGCAGGGCAGAGCGCGAAGCGCGCTTCGGGCAGGTAGGAAAAAAAAAAATTTAACGGTGGGCCCTTAGGAAGGAACGGTCCCACTAGGGAACCCGCTCTATACCATGTGAAGAAACAGGAATGAGAATGACTAGGAAATGAGTTGGGTACAAATATGAAACCCTAGGAAACTGTACCCCATAGTGTCTACCCCACTACAGCCTAGACAGGCTATGTGATTAATGTTTGACATCCACCTCCCCTCGTTCTCTACAAACTTGGTGAGTGGAGCTGACCTCCAGGACGCGTGGGTTGACCAGTTCACCCCTGGAGGTCAGCGTGTGACCCACTGCACTTGCTCTCGGACGGGCCGCCACCTGGCCACGTTCACCCGTCGGCCAGGGTCGAGTCTGTACACACTGACTACTGCGCCTCCTCCGGTCTCTGCGTCTGGTCAGGTAGCTGCGTCTAGTCAGGTGTTTGCTGCCGCGTCCAGGTCTAGTCCTACGTCTGCCCCCTGCTCGTGTCGTCCTCTGTCGCACGAGACTCTCCTTTGGCACCACCGCCTTGGTCACCCCTCCCTGCCTCGTCTTCGAGGTATGGCCTCCCGTGCCCTTGTCTCGGGTCTGCCCCGGTCCCTCCCTCCCCTTCCTCCGGGGCCTGCCCCCACCTGTGTTCCTTGTGTCGAGGGCCGGCAGCGCGCCGCTCCTCACTCCTCCTCGTTCCCTCCGACTGAGGCTCCTCTGCAGACTCTTCACATGGACGTGTGGGGCCCAGCCCGCGTCCGTGGACAGGGTCACGAGCGTTACTTCCTGCTGGTCGTCGACGACTACTCGCGTTACACCACAGTCTTCCCCTTGCGCAGCAAGGGTGAGGTCCCTGAGGTGTTGATCGACTGGATCCGCGGTGCTCGTCGCTAGCTCAGTGAGAGTTTCGGCTCAGACCTTCCTGTTCTGCATCTGCACTCAGACAGAGGTGGGGAGTTTTCCTCCGACCTCCTGAGGGCCTTCTGTTGTTCGGAGGGCATCCGCCAGACGTTCACGCTTCCAGCCTCCCCGCAGCAAAATGGGATTGCTGAGCGCCGCATTTGCATGGTCATGGACGTCGCTCGTACGTCCATGATCCATGCGGCTGCTCCCCATTTTCTGTGGCCGTTCGCGGTTCAGTACGCTGCGCATCAGATCAACCTTCAGCCCCGTGTCTCCTTGCCGGAGACCACACCTACTCTGCGGTGGATGGGGAAGTTTGGCGATGCGTCCGCGTTCCGTGTCTGGGGATCTCGAGCTTTTGTCCGCGATACTTCAGCGGACAAGCTATCCTCCCGTGCCGTTCCCTGTGTCTTCCTTGGCTTCCCTCCTGACGCACCTGGGTGGCAGTTCTTCCACCCCACCTCGCGTCGTGTTCTGTCCTCTCAGGACGTCACGTTTGACGAGTCGGTGTCTTACTACCGTCTCTTTCCCTACCGCACTGCCTCTCTCCCCCCCCCGCCGCTCTTCCTAGCACCAGGTACTCCCCCGGTAGACCCCCTCCCCGCCCAGGGTCCTGCCCCCTCAGGTGTGTCCCAGGTAGACCCTGCTGAGCCGGTCGAGGTAGCTGCCGACTCAGGTGCTACTAGGGGTGCTGAGCCTGCGGGTGCGGGGACTGGGGGTGCTCCCTACCGCACTGCCACTGCTGACAGTGCTGTTCGCTCGCAGTGGACCAGTCGTGACGCTGTTGCTCGCCTTGCTGTTCGTAGTCACCTGCCGCCTGCTGAGCGCGCGCATTTTGGCCAGTACAAGACTGCTAAGTCTTTGTACGACGCTGTAGTTGCGCGCTACTCCTCCCCTGCCACTGCTGCCCTCAGCTGCCTCATGCTGCCGTACCTTTTCCCTGACCTTGCCGCCTTTGCCACAGTCGCTGACCTCATTACTCACCTCCGCACTAATGACGCCCGCTACCGCGCTGCCCTTCCCACTGAGTTCTGTGCCAAGAACCCCCCACCCATGTACATCACCCTTTACTACCTAGTCACCCGCCTCCCTGACTCCCTTGCTTCAGTCAGGGACCACTTTCTCTCCCTTTGCCCCACCGAGCTAACTGTGGACCTGCTAGAGGAGCGCCTCGCTGCAGCTGAGAAGAGTATCTTAGCTGTAGGTGCTTCTCGCGGCGACCGTCGCACCCCTTTCTTTGAGGGGTGTTCCCCTGTCCCCCTTCTCCCCTCTGTTGCCTCTGCTGCTGCTGTCGACCTTGTTGGCACTGAGGAGGTCGGGGCTGCGTCTGCTCCTAGTGGGAGGCGCCGCTACAGCAAGGGCAAGGGGAGCAAGGGTGGTGGAGGGGATGGCGGGGGCGGCGGAGGAGGCGGTGGAGGAGGCGGAGGGGGTGGCGGAGGAGGTGGGGGTGGTGCCGGGAGTGGGGGCTTCAGTGGCGGCGGAGGAGGTGGTGGAGGCAGCGGCGGAGGTGGTGGAGGCAGCGGCGGCGGTGGTGGAGGCAGCGTCAGCAGCGGTGGAGGTGGCGGCGGCGGTGGTGCTGGTCGAGGTGCAGCTGTGCAGCGTGGAGGCTTTGGTGGTAGCCAGCGCGTGAGACCCCGTCGGCCCAGCAGCTTCGTGAGTGGTACGCTGGGCGTGGGAGGTCTGGGGGTGCAGGTCCCTGCATTTACGTTCTTCGCACCGGCAACCGTCGTGGGGAGACGTGTGGTCTGCCAAACACTACGCAGCGCTGCTTCGGTCGCCTGACTGACGCCTGGCGTGCTCAGTTTCCTGACGCTGTTGAGCTCCCCCGCTGGGGTGATCTGCTTAGGCAGAATGTGGCTATCTTTGACCTTGATTTCGATGCTATCCTTGCTACCATGTATGCTTTGACTGATAGTGCTGAGGGTGACTGTTACCTGAGTGTCCCGCCCGACCCGGGCATTGAGGCTGCTGCTCTAGGTGCTAGTGCGTCTGCTGCTCCAGGTGCTGGTGAGTCTGCTGCTCCAGGTGCTGGTGAGTCTGCTCTCTCTGGTACTGCACCTACTGAGGCCTTGCACACTTTCACACTTGACTCTGGTGCTTCGCGCTCTTTCTTTCGCGACAGCACCACACTCACGCCGCTCAGTCGGCCTGTCGCAGTCTCCATGGCTGACCCCTCTGGGGGTCCCGTCCTTGCGCACTCCTCCACGGTTCTACCGTGTCCTGCAGCCCCGTCGGGCTTGCTGTCGGGACTCCACCTCCCCTCGTTCTCTACGAACCTGGTGAGTGGAGCTGACCTCCAGGACGCGTGGGTTGACCAGTTCGCCCCTAGAGGTCAGCGTGTGACCCACTGCACTTGCTCTCGGACGGGCCGCCACCTGGCCACGTTCACCCGTCGACCTGGGTCGAGTCTGTACACACTGACTACTGCGCCTCCTCCGGTCTCTGCGTCTGGTCAGGTAGCCGCGTCTAGTCAGGTGTTTGCTGCCGCGTCCAGGTCTAGTCCTGCATCTGCCCCCTGCTCGTGTCGTCCTCTGTCGCACGAGACTCTCCTTTGGCACCACCGCCTTGGTCACCCCTCCCTGCCTCGTCTTCGAGGTATGGCCTCCCGTACCCTTGTCTCGGGTCTTCCGCGGAGCCTCCCTCCCCTTCCTCCGGGGCCTGCCCCTACCTGTGTTCCATGTGTCGAGGGCCGGCAGCGCGCCGCCCCTCACTCCTCCACGTTTCCTCCGACAGAGGCTCCTCTGCAGACTCTTCACATGGATGTGTGGGGCCCAGCCCACGTCCGTGGACAGGGTCACGAGCGTTACTTTCTGCTGGTTGTTGACGACTACTCGCGTTACACCACAGTCTTCCCCTTGCGCAGCAAGAGTGAGGTTACTGAGGTGTTGATCGACTGGATCCGCGGTGCTCGTCGCCAGCTCAGCGAGAGTTTCGGCTCGGACCTTCCTGTTCTGCGTCTGCACTCAGACAGAGGTGGTGAGTTTTCCTCCGAGCTTCTGAGGGCCTTCTGTCGTGCGGAGGGCATCCGCCAGACGTTCACGCTTCCGGCCTCCCCACAGCAAAATGGGATTGCTGAGCGCCGCATTGGCATGGTTATGGACGTCGCTCGTACGTCCATGATCCATGCGGCTGCTCCCCATTTTCTGTGGCCGTTCGCGGTTCAGTACGCTGCGCATCAGATCAACCTTCAGCCTTGTGTCTCCTTGCCGGAGACCACACCTATTCTGCGGTGGACGGGGAAGGTTGGCGATGCGTCTGTGTTCCGTGTCTGGGGATCTCAAGCTTTTGTCCGCGATACTTCAGCGGACAAGCTGTCCTCCCGTGCCGTTCCCTGCGTCTTCCTTGGCTTCCCCCCAGACGCACCCGGGTGGCAGTTCTACCACCCCACCTCGCGTCGTGTTCTGTCCTCTCAGGACGTCACGTTTGACGAGTCGGTGTCTTACTACCGTCTCTTTCCCTACCGCACTGCCTCTCTTCCCCCCCCGCCGCTCTTCCTAGCACCAGGTACTCCTCCGGTAGACCCCCTCCCCCCTCAGGGTCCTACCCCCTCAGGTGTGTCTCAGGTAGACCCTGCTGAGTCGGTCGAGGTAGCTGTCGACTCAGGTGCTGCTAGGGGTGCTGAGCCTGTGGGTGCGGGGACTGGGGGTGCGGAGCCTGGGGGTGCTGAGCCTGAGGGTGCGGAGCCTGGGGGTGCTGAGCCTGAGCGTGTGGAGCCTGGGGGTGCTGAGCCTGAGCATGTGGAGCCTGGGGGTGCTGAGTTTGGGGGTGCTGAGCCTGCGTGTGCTGAGTCTGGGGGTTCTCCGGGTGTCCCGTTGCGACGGGAGCCCCTCTCTCCGCAGCGACTTCGTGAGTGGTATGCTCGACGCTGTCGCCGTGCTACTAGAGCTGCTGGAGGTGCTGCTGGTGCTGGAGCTACTGGAGGTGCTGCTGGTGCTGGTACTGCTAGAGGTGTTGCTGGAGGTGCTACTGGTGCTAGAGCTACTGGAGGTGCTGCTGGTACTGGAGCTGCTGGAGGTGCTGCTGGTGCTGGAGCTACTGGAGGTGCTGCTGGTGCTGGAGCTGCTGGAGGTGCTGCTGGTGCTTGTGCTACTAGAGGTGTTGCTGGTGCTGGAGCTGCTGGAGGTGCTGTTGGTGCTGGAGCTGCTGGGACCGCTGGTCCTGGAGGTGCTCGTACTGGAGGTACTGGAGCTGCTGGGACTAGTGGTGCTGCAGGCGTTGGAGCTGTAGGTACTGGAGCTGGTGGTGCTGTGGGAGTTGTTACTGGAGACCCTGGAGCTGAGGGTACTGGTGCTGTCTCTGCTGTTTCTGGAGGCGCTGAGCGGCCGCGGCCGTACTACGTTCCGCTCCTTCAGCAGGTTCTTGGTCTACCGCCTTCTCCTGGTCCTACTCCTCCTGTACTGAGTCCACCGCCTGTCCAGTCCCAGTCTCGGTTGCAGCCGGCCTCTCCACTGCCTGGTCCTTCTCCTTACTTTGGACCGACTAGAGGTCTTACGGAGCGTCGTGAGCCTGAGTCTTGTCCTGTGTCGCCTGCGTCTCGTTCTGCGTCGCCTGTCCGTACTGTTCGCGCTGGTCGTGTTTTGTGTCTGCGTCCTCCTCCTGTCCCTGGCTCTCACTCTATGACTCTGCGTCCTTCCACTGCTCCGCAGCGTGTCCCATTGCCGTCTCCTCCTGTGTCCTCTCTTCCTGCCGGTCCGGACCCTGCGTCTGACTCCCTACGTGCTGCTAGTCCAGCTGTCACGCGTTTTCTGGCCACTGCTGTCACTGACCCTTTGTTTGAGTCCACTGCTGCGTCTGCTCTTGTTACTGAGCTTGTTGACTTTGCTGCAGCCTGTCGCCTAGACTACGCCACTACTCTTGTTGCTGAGTCTGCGTCTGTGTCTGTCTGTCCTCTGTCCGTCGGGGGTGAGTGTGCTCTTGGCACGGACGTTCTCGAGGACAGACAGGAGGAGTTTGAGTGCTTTGCTGCTTCTGTACCTCATCTCGTGTCCATGCTGCTTGCCCCTGAGGGAGACCCGGATGCACCAGACATCCCGACCCCGCGCTCTTACGCAGAGGCGATAGAGGGTCCCTACTCCTCTCAGTGGCAGGCAGCCATGGACGCCGAGATGGCTTCCTGGAAGTCCACAGGCACCTACGTCGACGAGGTTCCCCCGCCTGGGGCGAACATCGTCAGTGGCATGTGGATCTTCAGGGTGAAGCGGCCGCCGGGTTCTCCGCCTGTCTTCAAGGCGCGTTACGTTGCACGTGGCTTCAGTCAGTGACAGGGAGTTGACTTCTTCCAGACCTTCTCCCCTACCCCGAAGATGACCACTCTTCGGGTACTGCTGCACGTAGCTGCTCAGCGTGACTACGAGCTCCATTCGCTTGACTTCAGCACAGCCTTCCTACAGGGCAGCCTGCACGAGGAGATCTGGCTGCGCCGCCCACCTGGCTTCACTGGGTCGTTTCCTGCTGGTACCCAGTGGAGCCTCCGGCGGCCAGTCTACGGTCTCCGTCAGGCACCCCGTGAGTGGCACGACACACTCAGGACGACTCTTGCTGCTCTTGGTTTTGCTCCTTCCACTTCTGACCCTTCTCTGTTTTTACGCACTGACACTACTCTGCCGCCGTTCTACGTTCTCGTGTACGTAGACGACCTCGTCTTTGCTACTGCTGACACTAAGGCACTCGCCCACATGAAGTCCGAGCTGCAGAAGAGACACACGTGCACAGACCTGGGTGAGCTGACAAGCTATCTTGGCTTGCGGATCACCCGGGACAGAGCACAGCGCACCATTACCTTGACTCAGTCACACATGGTGCAGCAGGTCCTTCAGCGCTTCGGCTTCACGTACTCCTCGCCACAGTCCACTCCTCTGCCTACCGGTCACTCGCTCTCAGCTCCACCTTCGGACGAGTCCGTAGAGCCGAGTGGCCCGTATCCAGAGCTTGTGGGCTGCCTCATGTACCTGATGACTTGCACATGACCTGACCTTGCATACCCTCTCAGCCTTCTGGCTTGCTACGTGGCTCCCGGTCGACACCGAAAGGTGCACTGGGATGCTGCGAAGAGGGTGTTGCGCTACCTGTGCAGTACGTCGGGCATGGGGCTCGTGCTTGGAGGATGGGCTCGAGTTGTCCTCACTGGTCACGCAGACGCCTCCTGGGTTGACGACTTGGCTACGCAGCGGTCGTCACAGGGTTACACCTCCAGTCTTGGTTCCGGTTCTGTCTCTTGGCGGTCTACCCGCTCTTCTTCTGTTCTCAGCTCCAGTTGTGAGGCTGAGATCTACGCTGGGGCCATGGCGGCACAGGAGTTACGCTGGCTCACCTACCTGCTGACCGACTTGGGAGAGGCGCCTCGTTCTCCTCCAGTTCTGTATGTCGACAACAAGGCCATGTTGGCCTTGTGTCAGGAGCACAGACTGGAGCACAGAACGAAGCACATTGCTCTGCGCTACTTCATTGCTCAAGAGTTGCAGCAGCGTGGCCAGCTTCGTCTCGCTTACGTGGCCTCACAGGCCAACACTGCTGATGTTTTCACCAAGGCACTTCAGCCTTGTGATCATCAGCGTTTCTGTACTGTTCTAGGCCTTGAACCTACTGTGCCTCACTTGCTTACTTCTTGACTCTGCTTGTACTGTACTGTATATACATATACCTGCATACTTACACTTGCTAGGTTGTGTTCACTGTATTGTTTGTTTTCCTTTATATAACTCTGCATGTGAACTGGCCTTGTGGCCATTTGCTTGTGCTCAGACTGCGTGGTGACTTTGTGATCCACCCTGAGCTTGCTTTGCCTTTCTTGACTGGTCTTGTGACCTCTTGTTCTCCCCCACTTTGCCTATGGGGGTGTGTCAAACTTATATGCTAGAGTCTGTTTAGGCTGTAGTGGGGTAGTTCTTATAGGGTACAACACTTTTAGGTTTCCTACTTGTACCCACCTGCTTTCTAGTTCATTCATTCCATTCTTTATTCTAACACTTCGGAGTGGCCACGATACGCACATAGACGGAGTGGGGCGCCGCACTGCGAGCCAGATTGGAGCATGTATCCGCCTCAGGTTCTGCTTGCATGAAGCTGCGTGCCTGGAAGCAGGTGACATCGTTCCAAGACTACACGGCGACGTTTTGCGCCTTGGCTGACCAAGTGGACGATATGAATGACGCGGAGCGGCTCGATAAATACGTCGCAGACCTCAAATACGAGGTGCAGTACGAGGTGCGACGAACGAGGCCACGCGACTTTCTCGATGCCGTGCAGCTGGCCGAATCAACGGACGCGCTGATACAGTGGGCGAGAATGAGTTCCCGGGAGGGCACTCAGTTTCGTGGACCGCCTCGCCAGCCCACAATCAACGGTGTGGATGTGCCGAGACGTGCACCAAACCCGTACTTCAACTGCAACCAACCGGGCCACTAGAGGAAAGACTGCCCGAAGCTGAAACAGGGGAACAGGAACGACGGAGAGGGGTTGGGAAAAGAGACGAGTCAGTAGCAGTCGGGCCACCTACTGACGAGACCCCGTCGCCCGGCAATCAATATCCACGCCGATTAGTGGTACCGATACGGGCTATCGACCGCAACCGGACAAATAAGGTGGATGAACGTGTGGATCACCCTGTGCTGGTCGTGGGGAGGGTTAACGGGTATAAAATAAAAATATTCGTTGATGGTGGGGTGAGCCACAGTCTCGTCAACCTGGCAACGGCAAACAAAAAAAAACGGAGTCAAGCTGGACAAGTGTCTGCCCGAGATTGATGCGCGACTGGTGGACGGGACACCGCTGGCGATTAGGGACGAGGTGCGACAAATTCGGATGAAGTATGGCGACGATTTCGGGTTTTCAATGAAGATGCTGGCGACAACACTGGAAGGTTGCGATCTACTGTTGGGACAAGACTAGCTACAGCGATATAATCCGACGATCGACTGGACGACGGGGGCGTGCACGGTGCTGAGCAACAAGGGACGTGTGACGCTTCCGAAATGGGCAGAGCCAGAGCCGATGACGACACGTGTCAACGTGATAACGCTGAAGAGGGCGATAAAACGAGGAGCGCAAGGCTATGTTGTACAGCTATTCGAGGTGGTTGCGTCTGATAAAATCACCGACATTGACACGCTCTATGCTGCTGTACCTGACGATGTGGCGAGCATAATTCAGAGGTATCCCGAAATTTTCGCGGATGACCTGCCTGATGGGTTGCCACCTCAACGACCAGAAGACCACAGGATCGAACTGGAACCAGGCGCGCAACCAACTGTTTGGTCCCAGTGGCGGCTCAGCCAACTGGAGCTCGACGAATTGCGGAAGCAGTTGGATTATCTGCTCTCGAAGGGATTCATCCGGCCAAGCATGTCACCATTCGCCGCCCCGATACTATTCATGTCGAAGAAGGACGGAGGCCTACGCATGTGCATCGACTATCGAGCGCTAAATCGGATCACCATCAAGTCATGTTACCCGATTTCGCGAGCGGACGACTTGCTGGATCAGCTTCGCGGGGCTCGCTTCTTCTCGAAAATCGACCTGCGAGGTGGCTACCAGCAAATTCGCGTGTTCGCCGACGACTGCCCGAAGACTTCTTTTCGCACCCGCTACGGAAGTTACGAGTATACAGTGATGCCGTTCGGGTTGACAAATGCGCCCTCGACGTTCCAGCTCACCATGAACGGGGTGTTTCGGGACATGCTGGACAAAACAAATCATTGTGTACTTGGATGACATCCTGGTGTACAGCAAGACTCGGGAGCAGCACTTACGGGGTTTAGAGGAACTGTTCCGGCGCTTGCAGCAGAACCGACTGATTACGAAGGGCTCTAAGTGTGAGTTCTTACAGCCAGAGCTGGAGTTCTTGGGGCACGTGGTTTCAGGGGAGGGCATTAAAATTGACCCTCTCAAAGTAAGAGCAATTTCGGAGTGGAAGCTCCCCACGAACATCACGGAGTTGCAGAGTTTTCTCGGCTTCGTTAACTACGTCCGCTGGTTTGTACCGAATATCGCGGGGGTAACCAGGCCGTTAACCGATCTTCTACACAAGGGCGTGCAATTTTTTTTGGGAGAGAGAGAGAGAGCAGTTGGCCTTCGACGAGCTCAATAAATTTTTGAGTTCACCCCCGGTACTTCAGCTGGCAGACCCATCTCGACCGTTCGAAGTCGTGACGGACGCCAACGATTTCGCCGTCGGCGCCGTCCTTCTACAGGATTTCGGCAACGGGCTGCAACCTATTGCGTACGAGTCACGTAAAATGCAGCCGCCCGAGCGCAACTACCCTGTACACGACAAAGAAATGCTCGCCATCGTGCATGCATTTCGTACCTGGTGCTGTTATCTGACGGGAGACGACGTCACGATCAGGACAGACCACAGTCATTACAGTACATGCGCAGCCAACCACAGCTCAACCCGCGGCAAATCAGGTGGCTCGATTACCTCGAGTCAAACTTCCGCTACACCATTACGTACAAGAAGGGCGCCAACAACTTCGCCGACGCCCCTGACCCGCCCCTCCATGCAGACCGCCGCAGTACTAATCGCCCATTCTAACCCATTATTGGCAGGACTTTTTAAGCACGGATAGAGGACGGACCGGTTTTTCAGGACGAATCAACACCAACGGGTCACCACGCCACACGGGAGCTATCACCTGAAATTCGGCACCAGACGGGTTTGGGTACCCTCCTACCGACCCCTACGAGAGTTGCTGACGCAGGAGGTTCACGACTCTAACCTATCCGGGCATTTCGGCGTCGAAAAAACATTGAAGCTGCTGCAACGGAATCATTACTGGCCCGACATGGCGTCGGACGTGCAGCGCTAAGTATCAGCATGCCCGACCTGCCAAGCGATGAAGTCGTCAAGACAACGTCCAGCTGGGTTGCTGCAACCCCTCGAGCCACCCAAACGACGGTGGCAACAGGTGACTATGGACTTCATCACGGGGCTCCCAGCTGGCGCAAGTGGCAACGACTCCTGGTCATCGTCGATCGCTTAACGAAAATTGCGCATTTCGCACCATGTCGCACGACGATCACCGCCGAAGAAACTGCGAAGCTGTTCATCTCGACCGTCGTCAGACTGCACGTGTTACCTTCGGCAATCATCAGCGACCGAGACCCGAAATCTACGTCGAAGTTCTGGCAGGAGACGTGGGCACAGTACGGCACCTGCCTGCAGTTTTCGTCGTCTTACCACCCGCAAAATGACGGTTAGACAGAACGGACAAATCATACTATGGAGCAGTTGATTCGCACGAACTGCCCCGACCTCACCAAGTGGGAAGATTTACTCCCCATGCTGGAATTTGCGTACAACAACGCGCCGTCTGCGACAACCAATCAGACGCCGTTCTACCTCAATTACGGGATAGACCCCGTGGTACCCTCTTCAACGACCCCCGATAATCCGGTACCACGATCGCAGCAATTCGTCTCGGAACTTCAAGCAGCCCGCGACAAGGCAGCAGAGTTTATTCGGAAGGCTAATACTGTTGCCAGCCGCTACACTGACAGGCATCAACGGAACTTACCCTTCCGTGACGGGCAGATGGTCCTCTTGGACACGAAGACTCTTCGCCTGCCCCGACCCGCAAAACAGCGTCCCCGCTACGTGGGACCCTTACGCATTATTCGGATGTTGACCCCAGTTATGACTGGAAAATCAACGACGCTTTCCACGTCAGTCTGCTCCACTATTACGTGGCTCCGCAGTCGTCCGACATCGCCCGCCCCAAGATCACGGCAAGTGTTCGGCCTGTGGCAGACCCGACACTGCAGCCCTGGAAGATTTTGAATCATCGCATCCGCTGGACGCCACGTCGATTTCCTCCTACGCTGACTCCTACGCCAAGTGAAGATGACACGTGGGTCCCCGCCGACTCACTCCAAGGCCACTCGGTACTACGGGATTATCTCTCCCGCTGACGCGTGCCTGATGTGGACCACCTTTCTTAAAGGGGGAGGTAGTGTAAGGAATTTTCCTAATTCCTTACTGAGGCACTCTGTGCGCGTACAATTCCAACTTTTGGAGTTCAGGCTCGATCCGACGATCTCGCCTTCCGAACGTCCCTCGGGTCGCCTACGGGTTTCCCAACCCCAAACCTGCACCCAACCATCTCACGACTCCGCGAACTCGGCCTAGCTAGCATTGCTATATTAGTCCTAGGCCTCGTTGTTAGCTCAGTAGTTGTAATCACTTCCGCGATATTGCATTCTGCGCACTCTTCTTTCGTACAACTCATAACAAGAAGTGTCTTTCACTGTTACATAGCAACTTCCGTACAATTATTGCCGCTTGAACGTCGTGCACTTGCCCCGTTATTGTATGGAGAGGGCCACAATTATATTTGTTGCTGCTTCCACCCAAGCTGCAATCTGAAGGAATCGAGCCGCAAGGTCCCGAGCCCCAACCTTCACTTCGCCAAACCACACGTTTGTTCCATGCCCATGGTCAGGAAGCTATTCACCGAACTTGCCGTATAAGGGTGGCCTGCCATACCAAACGAGCCAACAGCCAAGGCACCAAACCAGTATCCAAACCGAATCCTTCGTCAAACCATACGACACACTTCGGTATCCGCCCATAACACGGTGCGCCCCGGCTTGTCCAATTCCTGCTCGTCACACCAACATATATGCATCGAGCCCAACCATCAACTAAAGAATCCGACTTGCTACCATTTAGCAAATTCACTCGCCACACACACTCTCCGTTTTGTTTTCTTCCACACACTTCCTAGTTCTCGCACAGTTGAGCTTTTTCGTTTACGCATTTTCCCTCTTTCTCCAAAACGCAACTCAACTCGTCGCATGGCTTACCCCGCACCGGCACCACCTATGGCTGCGCCTGTGCAATTTTCGCCAGCCCCAACCGGCACGTGGACGACGGGATGCTGCGGCTGCTTCGAGGACTGCGAAACCTGTAAGTTATTATCTACGGCCTGAAAATTACGAAGAGCAGTGCCTTGGAAAAATCCGTAGACGCTAAAGCGTATGAAGACATCAATTTGATGCTACTACCAGAAGACCACCCTGCCAAAATTCCGCCGTGTGGGCCGCGGAAAATCTCGACGCTGCGCGCCTTATGTTCTCTCCCTGCGTGCCTCCCTGCTCTACATTTCTATAATTTCTCCTCCACTGATGCTTGCTCCTGCACGAATCCGAACCCTCTGGCCATGTTTATTTTATAACCACCGTTTTGCGTGCTGTGGTTTCCCCCCTGCGTGGTCTACGGCCCCTGCTCTGCATGATTTTACAGGCTGCTGCGCTTACTTTTGCCCCTGCGTGGTCTTCGGCCGAGTCGCCGAGATCGCGTCGGATGGTAACGTCGGTAAGTAGGCTTGAGGTGAACGGGAACGTGGGAAATTACGCCCCGGCTTCGCAAGCCGACATGCGATCATGGTGTCACGCTGGCAAAACAACAACATGCATCCTTGAGGCGAACGGGAACGTTCGATGATAGTATAATGCCAAAAAACTTGAAGCTGAAGGTTTCATCACCAAGAGTTTTCTTTCTCACCCGTCTTTCAGTATTTTCACAAACATTTGTTTTCCTCTTCCCCTGTGTTCAGCGATGGAGGAGGCTTGCGCCTTGTGGTATCTCATCCAATGTTGCCTCTTCGCTGGATGCGTGTATTCGTTCGGTGAGTGCTCCTTGCAACAGTCTGGTCGATGCGTTGTGAATTAAAAGCAAAGAAATGGCGCTGGTGATAGTTTGTTCCTCGTTTCTAGCCCATTCGTATGCCGTCTCATCTCGTGCCAGCTCATCGTGTCATTTATGCCGTCGCCTATTTTCTCCACGTCCGTGCATTCATCCATCTATTCGTCCACCCGTTGGGCCTCCATCCGCCTTACCCAGGCTTCCGAACCAAGCTGAGGGCGAAGTACAACCTGCCTGGGGATTCGGTGAACGACCTTTTCTTGCACTGGTGCTGCCAGTGCTGCGCCTACTCCCAAGAATACCGCGAGCTGAAGAACCGCGGATGGATTCCTGCGGATGGTGAGTTCATAACTGTCGTCATTTTTTTTTCACTGCCTTATGTGTCCCTTGTTCATGGTTCAAAACCTTAACCTTGATCTCTTCTTGCACCAACAGGTTACAGAGCTAACATCATGAGGTTTCAAGCAAGAAATGTACCACCTCAGGATCAGTTCATGAGGAAGTAGAGTTTTCCAGGAAGAGGCACTTCCCCAATTTGCTTTAGCTGCAAACTGCCATGTAACAACTTTCAATAAGGTGTTTGTATGGAATGAGATGCATCCTTCAATAGGTGTTTCGTAAATAGCCTTCTGAAGGATAAGCAAAGAATGGACAAGGCCAGTCTAACAAAAGTGTAGAGGTGGTTGTGCCTTGTGGTTGTGCAGAGGTGTGTAGAGTAGTTTCTTGAAGTTCATGTTCAAGCATCATCAGCGGTGTTCCTTATGCAGCGTATATCCTCGTGCGCGAATCTCTTGGTTCCCTGACCCAAAGGGCATCGTTGGCCTTAGGGCGCGTAACCATTTTGTCCCTGACGGTTTGTTTGTTGGACAGTCCGTTCTAAATGGTGGTTACTATTGTCGTGCAAGTTCGCATAGTAGTTCGCACGTAACTCTATGACGTCAGCATCGCAACATTACCGTGTGGAACTTTTAACACAAAATGGTGGGAATCAAGCAAACGCACGGTTTCGGTTCATCAGAAACGAACTGATCAAATATGGCGACTTGTGGTTGGCGAACGAATAGACGCTGAGTTTGCGGGAACTGTCGAAACATTTTTTTTTTTTTATGGCTGCCAAAATGACCGTAGATTGTGTTTCAAATTTTGAATCCGAGCCGCCAAAGTAGCTGTACGAAACTCGTGAATGTCGCTTGATTTCGTAACATCTCTCAAGTTCGCGAGTATTCAAAACTTCGAAACAAATTCAACTCGATGGTTTGAGTATTCGAGTTCTGTTTCGATAAACAGACGGTTCCATATCGGAAACGGAACCGTCCATTATCGAACGTTCGTTTCTGAACGTAACTTCAAGAAAAACCAAAATGGTTACGCGCCCTTATGCCACACGGCGTATTAACGTGCATGTCTCAGAGCCCAATCGAGCATGACTGAGCCACCACCACAACCACAAGGCGTCATACACACACTACCAACCACACAGCAAAGCCGAACCACCACCACCAGGGCTGGAGAAGCAAGGCCATTTGGCCTTAATGCCCTGAACATTCCGGGTTACGCTTGGAGCAGCTCGACCGTTTCAAGTGCTAGAATGGCATGGCACCCGTGACAGTCAGGGGCCTTGTTTGGGCCTTCCCCTGAATCCAAGTTTTGGTTTCTGTGTTGAGCACACCCCCCCACCCCCCATCCCACCACTACTCCCCCCACCCCTCCACGACTTTGCCTACGAACCCCTTCCCTCCTCACAATTTTTTTGCCTACGATGTAGAGGCTGTAAGAATGTTGAGCGTGCTAGAAAGGCATAGTGCCGTCGTAGCGGAAGCCTTGATTGTAGAAGAGAATAACAAGAGAACTTTGCAACTGAATGGATTGATTATGAAACCTCACAGCAGGGAATTTATGCTATCAGCTACCCTGCCCACACCTATCCATGCACACTAATAATTGTACCACCAATAATGGCAACTCCAATAAAGGAGTACCAATAATTTCACCCCCAAACCTCTAGACTTCAATAATTCTGGCCCTACAATAATTGTACAATTATTGTAGGACCTGGAGTCTTATAAAGGAGACTACAGTAAAAATCTAACAGCATATATAGTTCCTCATGTTTCTATTTCCAACACTCCCCCTTGCTGTAGATTTTACTATAAATTTACTGGGGTTCATTTTTGTGGAGGGTAGGAGTACAAGGTGGTACCGTTGGTGACACAGGTAATTGCGGATGATTCCGGCGAGGATTGCGGAGCTGTTGAAGATGACAGCGTTGTTTGCGGAGCAGACCACGTTAGGGTTTCAAAGTTCCGTTGACACGTTGGAGAGTTGGGTCGATTGTCATGTAGCAGATTTCGTGCACGTTCCTCGTCAGGTGTACACTTGGTCCCGACTTTCGGATCTCAGGTGTTTCTTGTTACGTTGCTGTCACATTGGTGCTGCGCCCTGGTGCTCGTCTCTCCTTCCCACAGCTCTTGCGACCTCGTCGAGCAGGGGTCCTCCAATCTTGTCATTTGCTCGCTTTCAGATGTCCCTTTCGAAGCTGTTTCTCTAGCTATGAGTGCTGCTGGCGAAATTATGGCGAAATCATAGCTTAGCTGCTAGCGCGCGACCTAGCAGCAGCCCGAAATGCTCCCCGATCCGCGTTAGCTGCTTCCATTGCGCGTCAGCTGTTGTATGTCGCGATATCCGGCAGCATCAGCTGGTGCGCGTCACCAGCGCTCGTGATGTCACGGCTGGCGCTCGGTGACAATAACGCACGTGACGACCTGCAGCGCCGGATGCGCGTTTTCTGCGGCTGCGGCCAGATCCGTGACTGCTGCTTCTGTCGCGTTACTGCTTCCTCTGTCGCGCGGCTGCAGTAACCTTCTCGCTTGACGTCCTGCGCGCTGCAGCTCCTTGCGCGTGACTGCTGTTCACGGCGCTCTGCGACATCGATGCCCGTGGTGATCGGCAGCAGCGGTTGGCGCACGTCTGGAGCATCATGCGCGCTGCTGCATTATATCGCATGTGGCGGCTTCTACTGGTGCGCGCCCTCCCCTTGCCATTTCGGACGACCTGGCGCTCCTGCAGCGCCTCGCGCATGACGCCATTGCCCACGACTGCAACGACGGCCGCACCTGTGGCGAGCTGCAGCACCTGTGGCGCACGGCAGCACCTGTGACGCACGGCAGCACCTGTGACGCACGACTTTCTTCTTCCTGCCGAGGTGAGAATGCTTAGTGGAACCTGACTGTTTCACCCATATTACCCTGTTACCCTGTGATGTTACCTTGTGCTGCTCCCCTTGACCCTGTGCTGCTCCATGTTGCCCTGTGCTGCTCCCCCTATACCAGGTGGCGTACGGGAGCAGCTGCAACTGGTACACAAGCACCTGGCGGCTGCTCCTGCACCTGTCGGCTGCTCCTGCACCTGGCGGCTGCTCCTGCACCTGGCGGCTGCTCCTGCACCTGGCGGCTGCTCCTGCACCTGGCGGAAGCTGCACCAGCGGCGGTTGACGAGTGGCGGCCGCATCAGCAGCTTGTGCAGGCCAGCTTTCTCGTGCCGACCAGCAGCTTCAACTTCAACGGCGTGCAGCAGGGGTCGCACATCAGCAGCACTACCCGGCGCTCGGCAGCAGCATCAGCGTATTGCAGTAGCGACACACTCGCGGAAGTAGCGGCGGGTGAGCTGGAGACGACTAGCAGCAACTGGCTGCTGACCCATTCTTCTGCCGAGGTGAGGTGTTCCGTTTGAGCGAGCGTTGTGCTCTCCTCTCTGCCGCACCCAAGTCCTGACTTCTTGCACCGTCGTATCTTATGCACCCTTGTGAGTGAGGCTCCAGCTTTCTACCCTGCCTCATGCCATGGTGCCTTACACCCCGTAAGCCTCGTCTTGTTCTGGATGCAGAGTCAGTCATGCCTGCTTTCACTTGTGATGCTATCCCCTTGTCACACCAGCGGGCGCACGGGAGCAGCTGTGGGCGACTGGCCATGGCGGCTGCAACATTTACTGCCCACCTGAAGCATCACTTGGCCGCTTGCAGCAACATCGGGCCTGCTGCAGCAGATGGCGGCAGAAGCACTCTGCACCAGCACTCTGCCTGCAGCTCCCCTTGACGCCCTTAACCAGAAGCTATGCGGCCTGCAGCAACTGTTGTGGCTCCAGCATGTCTTGGTACGCTACTGCTGCTCCAGCACACGTCCATCACATGTAGCTTGCCTTTTATCTTCGATCAGCAGTAACAGTCGTTTATCCATTCATGACTGTGTAATCCTCCACTGACTCTTGCTGTCGTGTTTTACTCCCCCTGAAATCAGCAGGCATATGAAGTCTTCAGGAACGGCCGCTGCAGATGGCGAGTGGTTGTGACCAACCAGCAGCAGCGACTGTCCAGCAGAATATCTGATGGCTGCTGTTACTGATTGCAGTAGGTCTTCTCATGATTATATGCTGACTCCTGTGATGACGAAAATGAAAAGATGGTTGTGAGATGAAATCCTGATTTGTTGCACCCCAAGATACTCCACACCCCACTCCCCCTCTCACTCGTGTGTTAGTAGGCATGCACATGCGTGAGCACGCACACATCACCAAACACATGAGTGAGATGTGTGGAGTTACGTGATGCTGTGTTGTTCCGTTCCCTTTGAGAAGCCCGGACTTGAGAGTGCAGCTCCAGCAGCTTCAATGTGAGTACTGGGTGCAGACGGTGCGACATGTGGAGTTGGTTGGAGACCGCACAAGAGGCTGCAGGTGAGATGTTGTTTGGCTATGAGGGGCTTGGTGAGATAATCCGCAGCTTGCTGAGCTGTTGGGCAGTACTCCGGCCGTACAACTCCATCACGAACAGCCTTCCTCGTCCAATGGTAACGGATGTCCATGTGCTTGATGCGTTGACTCATCTGCTCTCCGGTTGCAAGCGCAATGGTGCTTTGGTTATCCACAAAGATGACGGTAGGGTCCTGCTGTCGAAAACCGAGGTCTTCACACAAGCGGCGAAGGTATGTGGCTTCCCTTGCCCCTTCAAACAGCGCAATGTATTCTGCTTCAGCTGTTGATGTCGCAATGACTGTTTGTCGTTTAGTCCTCCAACTGACAGCAGCTCCTCCCAAGGTAAACACGTAGCCTCCAACTGAGTGACGCCCTTCTTCGTTCGCATAATCCGAGTCCGTGTATTCGCAGAGCACCAAGTCTCCTCCTCCATAGACCAGCCCCATGTCTGCAGTGTTCTGTAAGTAGTTGAACACCCTGTGGATTCCAAGCACTGTTGTTGCTGTTGGTTTGCTTGCTTGCCTGGCCAGCACATGCGCCTCATAAGTTATGTCCGGCCGCCCTGCTGTTGAGATGTACAGCAATGTCCCAACTTGTTTCAGCACCAATTGACCATTAATCTCGTCCGGTGGTTCTCCTTGTGGTCCAGGTTCCTTGGCGATCGGTGTCCGTACTCCGGAACGGCTGCCCTCCATCCCGAATGTCGCCAAAGCCTGTGAGATGTACTTTGTGAGTCCGAGTGCGATCAAGTCATTGTCCGCGGTGACGTTGAGCCCCAAAAATTGCGTCATGGTCTCGCTGACCGTTAAGGTAAAGTGCTGCTTCAAGTGTTGAATCACAACTTCAATGCCTTTTGCGTCATGAGACTGGATGAGAATGTCGTCAACGTAAGTGAGTAGCCACACCGTGTCCTGTCCGTCTCTTTTCCAAATAAATAGAGAGGGGTCTGATTCGGATTGCACCATGTCCAGCTCCAACAAGACACCCCGTAAGTGTTGATGCCACAAACGTGGTGCTTGTTTCAGTCCATACACACTTCTTTTGAGTTTCCAAACTTTGTCTCCGTCCCGCCTTGGTTCTGGTGGTCGTACGTATATATCCCGGTCGATTGGAGCGTACAGGAATGCGTTGGAGATGTCCAGTTGCACCACCTTCCGCTTTGTAGTAGATGCACCAGCGACGAACATGCGAGAGGTAGGTCCTTGGCTGACTGGTGCATACGTCCCATCGTATGTTCCCCATGTTTGTCCGCATCCCTTGACCACCCAGCGCGCTTTAAACCGGTTTGGCTGTCCGTGCTCATCTCGTTTCACCCTGAGAACGACTCCTTCCGCCAGCACCGTCGTTCCTTTTGGTACGTCCGCTCTGTCCACCACTTCGTATGCTTCCAGCTCATCGAATTTAGCCAATTCTGCATCCACCGCGGCTTGCCAAAGAGGTGCGTACGGGTCTGTTGTCATGTCCTTGAGCGTTTTGGGCTCCTTGTACGTCAAGTCCACCATGGGGATGCCGGTTGCTGCACATCCTAGCACGTGTTGTTGCACGTTGAACGCTTGTGCTGCCCGTTGTTTCCCAAACAGTACGTCCAGTCCTGTCATGCCGTCCGTCCCTTGTTCTTCTCTTCGAAGCACAGTCACCGTTGGGTTGAAATGAACCCGTCGTGGAGTTGCGTCATGAGCTGCCAGCTCGATTCCATCAGGTGGGTACGCAAAGTCATAGAGATGACTTGCCTCATTCTCCATGTTGTTGCTTTCAGCAATTTCAGGAACAGAGACGCCTGCTAGAGGTAAGTCACTTGCTGTAGCCCCTTCTCCTGTTTCGGCTGCATCGTCAATGGGTGAGTCCTTTTGAGTTGTGTCAACTTCCTGTCCTCGTGTGGTTGTGGGCGATGTAGGCGATGGTGGGGATGCGGGAAAGGAGTCAAACCTGGAGCCAAAGCCTTCTCCGCCTGAAGTCCAGCCGTCAATGTGCGGTGAGACTTCTTCCAAGTAGTGTTGGCGTTCGATTACTGATTCAGCGTCCGGTAACATGAGGTCATAAAAAAAGCGAGCGGAGCGTGTGTCAGTGTCAACGTCGCTTGCCAAGTCCCGCACGATCCATGCCTTTCGTGAGTTAGAGAGGCCGAGAAACATGCCTGTCCGACCTCTCTGCTCAAATTTTCCGAAGCTGCCTTGGGGAGGGAGATAGTAGCACAGGCAGCCAAATGTCCTTGCCATCGAGACATCTGCCGCCTTTCCCGTCATCATGAAGTACGGTGAGTGTGCCGATGGGTTGCTGCTGCAGCTGATGCGGTTGTGTAGCCATGCTGCATATTCCAGCGCACAAGGCCAAAACTTGGAGGAAAGGCTGGCCCCAGTAGTCATTGCGCGCACTCGGTCCATGAGTGTACGGTTAACCCGTTCGGCGACTCCATTCTGTTGTGGCGTGTGTGGTAAGGAAGTTTGGTGATTGATGCCGTGAGAGCTCAGGTTATCCGTGAAAGCATTCGCGGTATACTCCCCCCCGTTGTCCGTGCGCAAGGCAGCCAGCGGCTTCGTGGGCAATTTGGTCTTCATCTCGCGATGCCATGCCGAGAAAACAGTTGCCATGTCGGACCGGCGAGCCAACGGCGCCACCCACAGGTAGTTGGTGTAGTCATCCTTGAGCGTCAGCACGTAGCGAAGTGAAGGGTGAGCGTCACCCAAGTCCATGATATCGCTATGCACGAGCTCCAAAGGTCGAGTTGTGCGCTTGTCTCCACCTGTGGGAAATGGGGTTTTGCTCATCTTCCCTCGAAGACATGAGTCACACGGGGGTTTGAGGGGACTTGTCTTGTCGGATATGGAGAGTCCTTCAACATCTCCATTGCGAAATGTTGCGTCCATGGATGTGTATGATGGGTGACCCAAGCGTTTGTGGGCCATGCGGTATGTGATCGATGCATGAGCAGACTGCACATTCAGCCCTCCAAGACCAGGTTCATTCGATGCTTCATTCGGATGATCATGACCAGATTCATGGGCGGATGTAAGTGCAGGCTCATATTGCATCATGAGCACACCATGCATGATCATCCCAATCCCAATGACCACATGCTCATCTCCAGCTGCCATAGTGATCTCAATGTTGCCATCATCACGTGTGCGAATCCGAGCTCCCTTTTTGTGCAGTTGGCAATAAGAGAGCAAGTTGGACTTCAATCCGGGGACATAGAGCACGTCGGTGAAGCGTACGGTTGTTCCATCAGGTGCCGTTGCTCGAATTGTTCCCGCCATCGAGCTCAACAGGTGGCTCCCGTCAGCAAGCTCCACATACACAGGTTCATTCAGCTCCTTTACACCTTCAAACCAATCCTTTTCTGAAGTCATGTGTTGGCTGCATCCGCTGTCCAGAAACCACATCGACCCTCCGGCTGATGGTAACATTGCTTGTGACGATCGAACTGTTGCAACGCATGTAACGGTTCGTTTGTTGTCTCCCCCGGCTGCCCCTTGCTGTTTTGTCGCTTGATTGTCACGTTTCGGACTTTCACTCCTTCGAGGCGAGGACGAACGGCTACTCCAGGTGCGCTGGTTTGTTCTCCCTCTGTTTTGTGGTTCCCAACCTGGTGGTGACCAACCCGGAGGCGCCTTGGGACACTTGTAGAACGAGTGGCCGGATTCCTTGCAGTACCAACACACAAGGTTAGACCGCCCTCCTTTTCCTTCGTTGCCTTTGAATTTGTCCCCAACCGGCGCATGCTGCCCTCCCGTTGACCTTGTCGCATTCTGGTTGCCCTTTGTCTCGGTCCTCTCCTTTGCTGGTGAAGTATCTCCACGTGCTTGACCAGCCATGCGGGGAGGACGTTTGTCACGATTGGTCTTGCTAATGAGGTCTTGGTAACGTTGTTCCTGAATCATCATTCGCTGTAGTGTGTAGCTGTCCGAGATGTCGTGTAGCATTGCTGAATGCCTTAGCTCCTCCCAATGCGGCGGCAGCCCAGTAATCAGATTCAAGGTGAATGAATCTTCATCCACCATTTTTCCCGCCATTGCCAACTTGTCATGAATTGCAGTTGCTCGGTTGATGTATTCTTCCACTCTTTCTTGACTCCCCATCTTCAGGTTGTCCAATTGCCTTTGGAGAGATGCCTTTGCCACCGAATCCTTTGCCTGGTAAGTCTCCATCAGGTACTCCCATGCTTCGAATGCCGGACTGTATGACTCTTGGAACACGTCCAGTTGCAGCTGAATCGTTGCGCTCACGCTATGTAGTAGTACCCAAAAAGCCAGCGTAGCCCGTTGTGAGTAATCTGGTTGCAGAACTTCCAGCCGTTCCATTGCATCTCGCATGTCTCCATTCGCCATTGTAACCGGGTATTGTAGTGTCACGAAAAACTCCCACAGATTTGTCACGCGCGCGTTCATGCGAAACCGAAGAGCCCACTCTCGGAAGTTAGTCCCGTCGAACGGGGTTGTTGTGAACGCTTTGTCTACTGCTGCTCCCACCATCTTGCGTGACAACCTGTCCTTGTCTTCTTCCGTGTACTCTCGTGGAGACGGGTCGAAGAGCGTAGGCACGTTAGCTGGTCGAGGCAGTTGTACGGTGCGATGTGTGCCTTCACGTTCCACCACTTCCACTTGATCACGTCGCATGACACCACTTGACTGCATCCCGTGCCCCATGCGCCCCATGCTCCCTGCAGGTACAGCTTCCATTTGAGACCGTGGCGCACGAGGAGGTATGACGTTGTTGCCCAAAAGGTGAGATCTGCCCATCACGGGAACTCCAATGGGATGGGAGTTAGTACCAAGACGTCGTAGTGGGGGAGCACCAATAGTGTAGGATTCGAATCCCACACCTTCCATGCCCACATGACTGGTTCGACCACTCCCTTCACCAATCTGTCCTCTCATGTTTCTTCCCATGCCGATCCCATCACCATGCTCCATCACATTCGTTCCACTCCCGTACGCATCATCCCTCCCCGTTGCTTCCCTTTGCATGGTTGATTGAGGTTCAGGGTGGGAGCTCCCCTCTCCTTGGAAGGATGCATCCCTCCCTTGGGATGACTCTCCTCCTTGGGGTAAGCTTCCCTCTCCTTCACCTTCAATCTCTGCATCCATATTTGAAGTATGGTTTTGGTTAGTACGCGGAGTGTTTGGGTTGCTGAAATCTCGAACTTGGGCTGGCATGTTGAACTTTGCTCTTAATGACGCTTGGAGTGTCGGTGGTGCCCTTGCAATCATGTTCTCCAAGTGCTCATGTTGAGCCATGATGGCTTCTTCAAACGCCTCGTATCCAGCATCGACTTCATCGTCGAACCACGCCATGCCTTCAATCCAAATGTTGTCACTTGCTGTGCGAGTTTGCTAATATGTCAGTCCAATGTGAATGCTGATAAGGTTCTGACCAAATTTCGGCAGCATGCCCCCTAGAGTAGCTCTGATACCATGCTAGAAAGGCATAGTGCCGTCGTAGCGGAAGCCTTGATTGTAGAAGAGAATAACAAGAGAACTTTGCAACTGAATGGATTGATTATGAAACCTCACAGCAGGGAATTTATGCTATCAGCTACCCTGCCCACACCTATCCATGCACACTAATAATTGTACCACCAATAATGGCAACTCCAATAAAGGAGTACCGATAATTTCACCCCCAAACCTCTAGACTCCAATAATTCTGGCCCTACAATAATTGTACAATTATTGTAGGACCTGGAGTCTTATAAAGGAGACTACAGTAAAAATCTAACAGCATATATAGTTCCTCATGTTTCTATTTCCAACAGAGCGCTGAGTATGCACCTTCCCTCTGCTAAGTAGAAGGATGTTCTCCTTTGGACATTAGGGAAAAGTGACATTCCTTAGAAGTCCGTATTTTAAGCCTTGATTTCGGCCTGCGCCCGTGAAAATCAGGGCCAGAATTTGAGCACCTCATGACTCAAAGTTTTGGTCCCAGGGACTTCGACAGCCCTGACCACCACTCACTGGCACACCCCACCACCATTCCGTATATTTTGAAGATAACGACGTGGAATGATCGAAATCGTCCATTCGCCTTGTGTCAGCGAGCCTGACACCAGCCAAGAACACACACTGTGTTGTTTTGTTTTGTTTTGTTTTGTTTTTTCTGCCTTATGTGCCCTCTGTCCGTGGTTCAAAACCTTCTCAATTTCTTGATTTCTTCTTGCCCCAACATGTTACGGGGCTAACATCATGAGGTTTCAAGCAGGAAATGTACTGCCTCAGGGCCAGTTTATGAAGAATGGAGATGCATTTCCCCAATTTCGTTTTGCTGCAAACCGCCATGTAACAACTTTCAACAAGGTGTTTGTATGGAACGATATGCATCTTTCACTATATTTCATAAGTAGCCTTCAGAAGGACAATGCCATGTTTCACAACCCAGCATTAGCGAATGCTTATTTTCATATCAGCGGTGTTCCTTTGCAGCGTATGTTCTGGTGCGTGAATCGCGAGGGAATGACGGCCCGCCCTGGTTTCGGGTTTCCGATTCCTTTTGGCAGTGGTTTTGACACCGCCTTGCTTTGCGCTCGCGTCCGATACCTTCGGTCAGTTATTAACGCTATTTCCCCTTTTCAAGTCCAGAGACTAATCTTGTGTTTTACTTATTGGGATATCATACATTGAATTGTTACGTCAAATATGAGAAGCTCGGGACAAAAAATATATCCCTTCATGGAGGGCATGCCATTTGGGAGGCATCTGTCAAACTTATATATGCTATAGTCTGTTTAGGATGTAGTGGGGTAGTTCTTAGAGGGTACAACACTTTTAGGTTTCCTACTTGTACCCACCTGCTTTCTAGTTCAGTCATTCATTCGTTCACATTCTAACATGGTATTCTGAGCAGGTTCCCTAGTGGGAACGTTTTTTTTTTAGGGCCCACCACGATTTTTTCCTGCCCGAAGCGCGCCTCGCGCCTTTTTCACCTGCGCCGTCGCGCGCCCTGCCCTCGTGCCGCCCGTCGTGGCCCTTTCTTAGAGGCCCGTCGTGGCCCTGCCTTAGAGGCCCGTCGCGGCCCTTCCTTAGAGCCCCGTCGTGGCCCTACCCTAGTACCGCCCGTCACGGCCCTTAGCCGCCCGTCACGGCCCTTAGCCGCCCGTTGCAGGCCCCAAGCCGCCTGTTGCGGCCCTGTCTTCGCCGCCTGCTGCGGCCCTGCCCCGTGACCCTGCCTTCGCCGCCGCCACTGGCCCGTCCCGGCCCGCCCCGACCCGTCGCCGGCCTGTCCCGGCCCGTTGCCGCCCGTCGCCGGCCCGTCGTCGCCCGTCGCCGGCCCGTCGTCGCCCGTCGCTGGCCCGTCGCCCCCCCGTCGCTGGCCCGTCACTGGCCCGTTGCGGCCCTTCCTGTCGCCGCCCGTCGCTGGCCCTGCCCTGCAGACGCCCTGTCGCGGCCCTGCCTGCGCCGCCCGTAGCGGCCCTGCCCTGCTGCCGCCCCAGTCGCGGCCCTGCCTGCACCCGCCCCTGGTAAGCACCCGCGCCGCCCTGCTGCGCCGCGCCGCCAGGAGCCGAGCCGCGCCGCCCGGCCGAGCCGAGCCGCCCAGCCGAGCCAAGCCACGCCGCCCAGCTCAGCCGCACCGCCCAGCCGAGCCGCGCCGCCCTACTGAGCTGCACTGCCCTACCTGTACTGCTCCTGTTACTACTGCTGCTTCTGCTGCCACTACTGCCCCTGCTGCCACTACTGCTACTGCCACTATGGCTAGCCCCACGGTTCTCACCTTTGACGCTGAGGGACGTGCAGTTGACTTTGACGTGTGGGTTGACGACCTACAGCTCTTTCTTCAGTGTGATTCTAGGGATGGGGTATCCCTTTTCGATCACACGTCCGGTGTTTCTACTGCTCCTGCTGCCACTGCTGACAGTACGGTTCGCTCAAAGTGGACCACTCGTGACGCTGTTGCTCGTCTTGCTGTTCGTAGTCACCTGCCGCCTGCTGAGCGCGCGCATTTCGGCCAGTACAAGACTGCTCAGTCTTTGTACGATGCTGTAGTTGCGCGCTACTCCTCCCCTGCCACTGCTGCCCTCAGCCGCCTCATGCTGCCGTACCTTTTCCCTGACCTTGCTGCCTTTGCCACAGTCGCTGACCTAGTTGCTCACCTTCGCACTAGTGACGCCCGCTACCGCGCTGCCCTTCCCACTGAGTTCTGTGCCAAGAACCCCCCCCCCCCCCCATGTACATCACCCTTTACTACCTAGTCACCCACCTCCTTGACTCCCTTTCTTCAGTCAGGGACCACTTTCTCTCACTTTGCCCCACCGAGCTGACTGTCGACCTGCTAGAGGAGCGCCTTGCTGCAGCAGAGAAGAGTATCTTAGCTGTAGGTGCTTCTCGCGGCGACCGTCGCACCCCTTTCTTTGAGGGGTGTTCCCCTGTCCCCCTTCTCCCCTCGGCTGCTTCTGCTGCTGCTGTCGACCTCGTTGGCACTGAGGAGGTCGGAGCTGCGTCTGCCCCTAGTGGGAGACGCCGCAACAGCAGGGGCAAGGGGAGCAAGGGTGGTGGAGGGGGCGGCGGGGGAAGCAGTGGAGGAGGTGGAGGAGGCGGGGTAGTGGCGGCGGTGGAGGTAGTGGCGGCGGTGGCGAAGGTGGTGGAGGCAGCGGCGGCGGTGGTGGAGGTGGCGATGGCGGTGGTGCTGGTCGAGGTGCAGCCGCGCAGCGTGGAGGCTTTGGTGGCAGCCAGCGCCAGCAGCAGCTGCGCTCCCGTGAGACCCCGTCGGTCCAGCAGCTTCGTGAGTGGTACGCTGGGCGTGGGAGGTCTGGGGGTGCAGGTCCCTGCACTTACGTTCTTCGCACCGGCACTCGTAGTGGGGAGGTGTGTGGGCTCCCACACACTACGCAGCGCTGCTTCGGTCGCTTGAATGGCGCTTGGCGTGCCCAGTTTCCTGACGCCGTTGAGCTCCCTCGCTGGCATGATCTTCTTCTGCAGAATATGCCTATCTTTGATCTTGATTTTGATGCTATCCTTGCTGCCATGTATGCTATTGCTGATAGTGCTGAGGGTGACTGTTACCTGAGTGTCCCGCCTGACCCGGGCATTGCGGCTGCTGCTCTAGGTGCTAGTGCGTCTGCTGCTCCAGGTGCTGGTGCGTCTGCTCTCTCTGGTACTGCACCTACTGAGTCCTTGCACACTTTCACACTTGACTCTGGTGCTTCGCGCTCTTTCTTTAGAGACAGCACCACGCTCACGCCACTCAGTCGGCCTGTTGCGGTCTCCCTTGCTGACCCCTCAGGGGGCCCAGTCCTTGCACACTCCTCCACGGTTCTACCGTGTCCTGCGGCCCCGTCGGGCTTGCTGTCGGGGCTCCACCTCCCCTCGTTCTCTACGAACTTGGTGAGTGGAGCTGACCTCCAGGACGCGTGGGTTGACCAGTTCACCCCTGGAGGTCAGCGTGTGACCCACTGCACTTGCGCTCGGACGGGCCGCCACCTGGCCACGTTCACCCGTCAGCCAGGGTTGAGTCTGTACACACTGACTACTGCGCCTCCTCCGGTCTCTGCGTCTGGTCAGGTAGCTGCGTCTAGTCAGGTATTTGCTGTCGCGTCCAGGTCTAGTCCTGCGTCTGCCCCCTGCTTGTGTCGTCCTCTGTCGCACGAGACTCTTCTTTGGCACCACCGCCTTGGTCACCCCTCCCTGCCTCGTCTTCGAGGTATGGCCTCCCGTGCCCTTGTCTCGGGTCTACCCCGGTCCCTCCCTCCCCTTCCTCCGGGGCCTGCCCCCACCTGTGTTCCTTGTGTCGAGGGCAGGCAGCGCGCCGCTCCTCACTCCTCCTCGTTCCCTCCGACTGAGGCTCCTCTGCAGACTCTTCACATGGACGTGTGGGGCCCAGCCCGCGTCCGTGGAAAGGGTCAAGAGCATTACTTCCTGCTGGTCGTTGACGACTACTCGCGTTACACCACAGTCTTCCCCTTGCGCAGCAAGGGTGAGGTCCCTGAGGTGTTGATCGACTGGATTCGCGGTGCTCGTCGCCAGCTCAGTGAGAGTTTCGGTTCAGACCTTCCTGTTCTGCGTCTGCACTCAGACAGAGGTGGGGAGTTTTCCTCCAACCTCCTGAGGGCCTTCTGTCGTTCGGAGGGCATCCGCCAGACGTTCACGCTTCCGGCCTCCCTGCAGCAAAATGGGATTGCTGAGTGCCGCATTGGCATGGTCATGGACGTCGCTCGTACGTCCATGATCCATGCGGCTGCTCCCCATTTTCTGTGGCCGTTCGCGGTTCAGTACGCTGCGCATCAGATCAACCTTCAGCCTCGTGTCTCCTTGCCGGAGACCACACCTACTCTGCGGTGGACGGGGAAGGTTGGCGATGCGTCCGCGTTCCGTGTCTGGGGATCTCGAGCTTTTGTCCGCGATACTACAGCGGACAAGCTGTCCTCCCGTGCCGTTCCATGTGTCTTCCTTGGCTTCCCTCCTGACGCACCCGGGTGGCAGTTCTACCACCCCACCTCGCGTCGTGTTCTGTCCTCTCAGGACGTCACGTTTGACGAGTCGGTGTCGTACTACCGTCTCTTTCCCTACCGCACTGCCTCTCTCCCCCCCCCGCCGCTCTTCCTCGCACCAGGTACTCCCCCGGTAGACCCCCTCCCCCCCCAGGGTCCTGCCCCCTCAGGTGTGTCCCAGGTAGACCCTGCTGAGCCGGTCGAGGTAGCTGTCGACTCAGGTGCTACTAGGGGTGCTGAGCCTGCGGGTGCGGGGTCTGGGAGTGCGGGGACTGGGGGTGCTGAGCCTGAGCGTGTGGAGCCTGGGGGTGCTGAGTCTGGGGGTGCTGAGCCTGGGCGTGTGGAGCCTGAGGGTACTGTGTCTGGAGGTGCTGAGCCTGCGCGTGCTGAGTCTGGAGGTGCTCTCGGTGTCCCGTCGCGGCGGGAGCCTCTCTCTCCACAGCAGCATTGTGAGTGGTACTCTCGGCGCTGTCGAGGTGCTGCTGGTGCTGCTGGAGGTGCTGCTGGAGCTGCTGGAGGTGTTGCGGGTATTGGTGCTGCAGCTGCTGGAGCTGTTGGAGCTACTGGAGGTGCTGCTGGTGCTGGAGCTGCTGGAGGTGCTGCTGGTGCTGGTGCTGCTGGAGGTGCTGCTGGTGCTGGAGGTGCTGCTGGAGCTTCTGGAGGTGCTGCTGGTGCTGGCACTGCTGGTGGTGCTGCTGGTGCTGGAGGTGCTACTGGTGCTGGAGCTACTGGAGGTACTGTTGGTGCTGGAGCTGCTGGAGGTGCTGCTGGTGCTGGAGCTGCTGGAGCTGCTGGAAGTGCTGGTGGGACTGGAGACTCTGGGGCTGAGGGTACCGGTTCTGTCTCTGCTGTTTCTGGAGGCGCTGCGCGGCCGCGGCCGTTCTACGTTCCGCTCCTTCAGCAGGTTCTTGGCTCCCCGCCTTCTCCTGGTCCTACTCCTCCTTTCCTGAGTCCACCGCCTGTCCAGTCCCAGTCGCGGTTGCAGCCGGCCTCTCCACTGCCTGGTCCTCCTTACTTTGGACCGACTAGAGGTCTTACGGAGCGTCGTGAGCCTGAGTCTCGTCCTGTGTCGCCTGCGTCTCGTTCTGCGTCGCCTGTCCGTACTGTTCGCGCTGGTCGTGTTTTGCGTCCGCGTCCTCCTCCTGTCCCTGGCTCTCACTCTATGACTCTGCGTCCTTCCACTGCTCCGCAGCGTGTCCCATTGCCGTCTCCTCCTGTGTCCTCTCTTCCTGCCGGTCCGGACCCTGCGTCTGACTCCCTACGTGCTGCTAGTCCAGCTGTCACGCGTTTTCTGGCCACTGCTGTCACTGACCCTTTGTTTGAGTCCACTGCTGCCTCTTGTTACTGAGCTTGTTGACTTTGCTGCAGCCTGTCGCCTAGACTACGCCACTACTCTTGTTGCTGAGTCTGCGTCTGTGTCTGTCTGTCCTCTGTCCGTCGGGGGTGAGTGTGCTCTTGGCACGGACGTTCTCGAGGACAGACAGGAGGAGTTTGAGTGCTTTGCTGCTTCTGTACCTCATCTCGTGTCCATGCTGCTTGCCCCTGAGGGAGACCCGGATGCACCAGACATCCTGACCCCGCGCTCTTACGCAGAGGCGATAGAGGGTCCCTACTCCTCTCAGTGGCAGGCAGCCATGGACGCCGAGATGGCTTCCTGGAAGTCCACAGGCACCTACGTCGACGAGGTTCCCCCGCCTGGGGCGAACATCGTCAGTGGCATGTGGATCTTCAGGGTGAAGCGGCCGCCGGGTTCTCCGCCTGTCTTCAAGGCGCGTTACGTTGCACGTGGCTTCAGTCAGTGACAGGGAGTTGACTTCTTCCAGACCTTCTCCCCTACCCCGAAGATGACCACTCTTCGGGTACTGCTGCACGTAGCTGCTCAGCGTGACTACGAGCTCCATTCGCTTGACTTCAGCACAGCCTTCCTACAGGGCAGCCTGCACGAGGAGATCTGGCTGCGCCGCCCACCTGGCTTCACTGGGTCGTTTCCTGCTGGTACCCAGTGGAGCCTCCGGCGGCCAGTCTACGGTCTCCGTCAGGTACCCCGTGAGTGGCACGACACACTCAGGACGACTCTTGCTGCTCTTGGTTTTGCTCCTTCCACTTCTGACCCTTCTCTGTTTTTACGCACTGACACTACTCTGCCGCCGTTCTACGTTCTCGTGTACGTAGATGACCTCGTCTTTGCTACTGCTGACACTAAGGCACTCGCCCACGTGAAGTCTGAGCTGCAGAAGAGACACACGTGCACAGACCTGGGTGAGCTGACAAGCTATCTTGGCTTGCGGATCACCCGGGACAGAGCACAGCGCACCATTACCTTGACTCAGTCACACATGGTGCAGCAGGTCCTTCAGCGCTTCGGCTTCACGTACTCCTCGCCACAGTCCACTCCTCTGCCTACCGGTCACTCGCTCTCAGCTCCACCTTCGGACGAGTCCGTAGAGCCGAGTGGCCCGTATCCAGAGCTTGTGGGCTGCCTCATGTACCTGATGACTTGCACACGACCTGACCTTGCATACCCTCTCAGCCTTCTGGCTTGCTACGTGGCTCCCGGTCGACACCGAAAGGTGCACTGGGATGCTGCGAAGAGGGTGTTGCGCTACCTGTGCAGTACGTCGGGCATGGGGCTCGTGCTTGGAGGATGGGCTCGAGTTGTCCTCACTGGTCACGCAGACGCCTCCTGGGTTGACGACTTGGCTACGCAGCGGTCGTCACAGGGTTACACCTTCAGTCTTGGTTCCGGTTCTGTCTCTTGGCGGTCTACCCGCTCTTCTTCTGTTCTCAGCTCCAGTTGTGAGGCTGAGATCTACGCTGGGGCCATGGCGGCACAGGAGTTACGCTGGCTCACCTACCTGCTGACCGACTTGGGAGAGGTGCCTCGTTCTCCTCCAGTTCTGTATGTCGACAACAAGGCCATGTTGGCCTTGTGTCAGGAGCACAGACTGGAGCACAGAACGAAGCACATTGCTCTGCGCTACTTCATTGCTCAAGAGTTGCAGCAGCGTGGCCAGCTTCGTCTCGCTTACGTGGCCTCACAGGCCAACACTGCTGATGTTTTCACCAAGGCACTTCAGTCTTGTGATCATCAGCGTTTCTGTACTGTTCTAGGCCTTGAACCTACTGTGCCTCACTTGCTTACTTCTTGACTCTGCTTGTACTGTACTCTATATACATATACCTGCATACTTACACTTGCTAGGTTGTGTTCACTGTATTGTTTGTTTTCCTTTATATAACTCTGCATGTGAACTGGCCTTGTGGCCATTTGCTTGTGCTCAGACTGCGTGGTGACTTTGTGATCCACCCTGAGCTTGCTTTGCCTTTCTTGACTGGTCTTGTGACCTCTTGTTCTCCCCCACTTTGCCTATGGGGGTGTGTCAAACTTATATGCTAGAGTCTGTTTAGGCTGTAGTGGGGTAGTTCTTATAGGGTACAACACTTTTAGGTTTCCTACTTGTACCCACCTGCTTTCTAGTTCATTCATTCCATTCTTTATTCTAACACTTCGGAGTGGCCACGATACGCACATAGACGGAGTGGGGCGCCGCACTGCGAGCCAGATTGGAGCATGTATCCGCCTCAGGTTCTGCTTGCATGAAGCTGCGTGCCTGGAAGCAGGTGACATCGTTCCAAGACTACACGGCGACGTTTTGCGCCTTGGCTGACCAAGTGGACGATATGAATAACGCGGAGCGGCTCGATAAATACGTCGCAGACCTCAAATACGAGGTGCAGTACGAGGTGCGACGAACGAGGCCACGCGACTTTCTCGATGCCGTGCAGCTGGCCGAATCAACGGACGCGCTGATACAGTGGGCGAGAATGAGTTCCCGGGAGGGCACTCAGTTTCGTGGACCGCCTCGCCAGCCCACAATCAACGGTGTGGATGTGCCGAGACGTGCACCAAACCCGTACTTCAACTGCAACCAACCGGGCCACTAGAGGAAAGACTGCCCGAAGCTGAAACAGGGGAACAGGAACGACGGAGAGGGGTTGGGAAAAGAGACGAGTCAGTAGCAGTCGGGCCACCTACTGACGAGACCCCGTCGCCCGGCAATCAATATCCACGCCGATTAGTGGTACCGATACGGGCTATCGACCGCAACCGGACAAATAAGGTGGATGAACGTGTGGATCACCTTGTGCTGGTCGTGGGGAGGGTTAACGGGTATAAAATAAAAATATTCGTTGATGGTGGGGTGAGCCACAGTCTCGTCAACCTGGCAACGGCAAAAAAAAAAAACGGAGTCAAGCTGGACAAGTGTCTGCCCGAGATTGATGCGCGACTGGTGGACGGGACACCGCTGGCGATTAGGGATGAGGTGCGACAAATTCGGATGAAGTATGGCGACGATTTCGGGTTTTCAATGAAGATGCTGGCGACAACACTGGAAGGTTGCGATCTACTGTTGGGACAAGACTAGCTACAGCGATATAATCCGACGATCGACTGGACGACGGGGGCGTGCACGGTGCTGAGCAACAAGGGACGTGTGACGCTTCCGAAATGGGCAGAGCCAGAGCCGATGACGACACGTGTCAACGTGATAACGCTGAAGAGGGCGATAAAACGATGAGCGCAAGGCTATGTTGTACAGCTATTCGAGGTGGTTGCGTCTGATAAAATCACCGACATTGACACGCTCTATGCTGCTGTACCTGACGATGTGGCGAGCATAATTCAGAGGTATCCCGAAATTTTCGCGGATGACCTGCCTGATGGGTTGCCACCTCAACGACCAGAAGACCACAGGATCGAACTGGAACCAGGCGCGCAACCAACTGTTTGGTCCCAGTGGCGGCTCAGCCAACTGGAGCTCGACGAATTGCGGAAGCAGTTGGATTATCTGCTCTCGAAGGGATTCATCCGGCCAAGCATGTCACCATTCGCCGCCCCGATACTATTCATGTCGAAGAAGGACGGAGGCCTACGCATGTGCATCGACTATCGAGCGCTAAATCGGATCACCATCAAGTCATGTTACCCGATTTCGCGAGCGGACGACTTGCTGGATCAGCTTCGCGGGGCTCGCTTCTTCTCGAAAATCGACCTGCGAGGTGGCTACCAGCAAATTCGCGTGTTCGCCGACGACTGCCCGAAGACTTCTTTTCGCACCCGCTACGGAAGTTACGAGTATACAGTGATGCCGTTCGGGTTGACAAATGCGCCCTCGACGTTCCAGCTCACCATGAACGGGGTGTTTCGGGACATGCTGGACAAAACAAATCATTGTGTACTTGGATGACATCCTGGTGTACAGCAAGACTCGGGAGCAGCACTTACGGGGTTTAGAGGAACTGTTCCGGCGCTTGCAGCAGAACCGACTGATTACGAAGGGCTCTAAGTGTGAGTTCTTACAGCCAGAGCTGGAGTTCTTGGGGCACGTGGTTTCAGGGGAGGGCATTAAAATTGACCCTCTCAAAGTAAGAGCAATTTCGGAGTGGAAGCTCCCCACGAACATCACGGAGTTGCAGAGTTTTCTCGGCTTCGTTAACTACGTCCGCTGGTTTGTACCGAATATCGCGGGGGTAACCAGGCCGTTAACCGATCTTCTACACAAGGGCGTGCAATTTTTTTTGGGAGAGAGAGAGAGAGCAGTTGGCCTTCGACGAGCTCAATAAATTTTTGAGTTCACCCCCGGTACTTCAGCTGGCAGACCCATCTCGACCGTTCGAAGTCGTGACGGACGCCAACGATTTCGCCGTCGGCGCCGTCCTTCTACAGGATTTCGGCAACGGGCTGCAACCTATTGCGTACGAGTCACGTAAAATGCAGCCGCCCGAGCGCAACTACCCTGTACACGACAAAGAAATGCTCGCCATCGTGCATGCATTTCGTACCTGGTGCTGTTATCTGACGGGAGACGACGTCACGATCAAGACAGACCACAGTCATTACAGTACATGCGCAGCCAACCACAGCTCAACCCGCGGCAAATCAGGTGGCTCGATTACCTCGAGTCAAACTTCCGCTACACCATTACGTACAAGAAGGGCGCCAACAACTTCGCCGACGCCCCTGACCCGCCCCTCCATGCAGACCGCCGCAGTACTAATCGCCCATTCTAACCCATTATTGGCATGACTTTTTAAGCACGGATAGAGGACGGACCGGTTTTTCAGGACGAATCAACACCAACGGGTCACCACGCCACACGGGAGCTATCACCTAAAATTCGGCACCAGACGGGTTTGGGTACCCTCCTACCGACCCCTACGAGAGTTGCTGACGCAGGAGGTTCACGACTCTAACCTATCCGGGCATTTCGGCGTCGAAAAAACATTGAAGCTGCTGCAACGGAATTATTACTGGCCCGACATGGCGTCGGACGTGCAGCGCTAAGTATCAGCATGCCCGACCTGCCAAGCGATGAAGTCGTCAAGACAACGTCCAGCTGGGTTGCTGCAACCCCTCGAGCCACCCAAACGACGGTGGCAACAGGTGACTATGGACTTCATCACGGGGCTGCCAGCTGGCGCAAGTGGCAACGACTCCTGGTCATCGTCGATCGCTTAACGAAAATTGCGCATTTCGCACCATGTCGCACGACGATCACCGCCGAAGAAACTGCGAAGCTGTTCATCTCGACCGTCGTCAGACTGCACGTGTTACCTTCGGCAATCATCAGCGACCGAGACCCGAAATTTACGTCGAAGTTCTGGCAGGAGACGTGGGCACAGTACGGCACCTGCCTGCAGTTTTCGTCGTCTTACCACCCGCAAAATGACGGTTAGACAGAACGGACAAATCATACTATGGAGCAGTTGATTCGCACGAACTGCCCCGACCTCACCAAGTGGGAAGATTTACTCCCCATGCTGGAATTTGCGTACAACAACGCGCCGTCTGCGACAACCAATCAGACGTCGTTCTACCTCAATTACGGGATAGACCCCGTGGTACCCTCTTCAACGACCCCCGATAATCCGGTACCACGATCGCAGCAATTCGTCTCGGAACTTCAAGCAGCCCGCGACAAGGCAGCAGAGTTTATTCGGAAGGCTAATACTGTTGCCAGCCGCTACGCTGACAGGCATCAACGGAACTTACCCTTCCGTGACGGGCAGATGGTCCTCTTGGACACGAAGACTCTTCGCCTGCCCCGACCCGCAAAACTGCGTCCCCGCTACGTGGGACCCTTACGCATTATTCGGATGTTGACCCCAGTCATGACTGGAAAATCCACGACGCTTTCCACGTCAGTCTGCTCCACTATTACGTGGCTCCGCAGTCGTCCGACATCGCCCGCCCCAAGATCGCGGCAAGTGTTCGGCCTGTGGCAGACCCGACACTGCAGCCCTGGAAGATTTTGAATCATCGCATCCGCTGGACGCCACGTCGATTTCCTCCTACGCTGACTCCTACGCCAAGTGAAGATGACACGTGGGTCCCCGCCGACTCACTCCAAGGCCACTCGGTACTACGGGATTATCTCTCCCGCTGACGCGTGCCTGACGTGGACCACCTTTCTTAAAGGGGGAGGTAGTGTAAGGAATTTTCCTAATTCCTTACTGAGGCACTCTGTGCGCGTACAATTCCAACTTTTGGAGTTCAGGCTCGATCCGACGATCTCGCCTTCCGAACGTCCCTCGGGTCGCCTACGGGTTTCCCAACCCCAAACCTGCACCCAACCATCTCACGACTCCGCGAACTCGGCCTAGCTAGCATTGCTATATTAGTCCTAGGCCTCGTTGTTAGCTCAGTAGTTGTAATCACTTCCGCGATATTGCATTCTGCGCACTCTTCTTTCGTACAACTCATAACAAGAAGTGTCTTTCACTGTTACATAGCAACTTCCGTACAATTATTGCCGCTTGAACGTCGTGCACTTGCCCCGTTATTGTATGGAGAGGGCCACAATTATATTTGTTGCTGCTTCCACCCAAGCTGCAATCTGAAGGAATCGAGCCGCAAGGTCCCGAGCCCCAACCTTCACTTCGCCAAACCACACGTTTGTTCCATGCCCATGGTCAGGAAGCTATTCACCGAACTTGCCGTATAAGGGTGGCCTGCCATACCAAACGAGCCAACAGCCAAGGCACCAAACCAGTATCCAAACCGAATCCTTCGTCAAACCATACGACACACTTCGGTATCCGCCCATAACACGGTGCGCCCCGGCTTGTCCAATTCCTGCTCGTCACACCAACATATATGCATCGAGCCCAACCATCAACTAAAGAATCCGACTTGCTACCATTTAGCAAATTCACTCGCCACACACACTCTCCGTTTTGTTTTCTTCCACACACTTCCTAGTTCTCGCACAGTTGAGCTTTTTCGTTTACGCATTTTCCCTCTTTCTCCAAAACGCAACTCAACTCGTCGCATGGCTTACCCCGCACCGGCACCACCTATGGCTGCGCCTGTGCAATTTTCGCCAGCCCCAACCGGCACGTGGACGACGGGATGCTGCGGCTGCTTCGAGGACTGCGAAACCTGTAAGTTATTATCTACGGCCTGAAAATTACGAAGAGCAGTGCCTTGGAAAAATCCGTAGACGCTAAAGCGTATGAAGACATCAATTTGATGCTACTACCAGAAGACCACCCTGCCAAAATTCCGCCGTGTGGGCCGCGGAAAATCTCGACGCTGCGCGCCTTATGTTCTCTCCCTGCGTGCCTCCCTGCTCTACATTTCTATAATTTCTCCTCCACTGATGCTTGCTCCTGCACGAATCCGAACCCTCTGGCCATGTTTATTTTATAACCACCGTTTTGCGTGCTGTGGTTTCCCCCCTGCGTGGTCTACGGCCCCTGTTCTGCATGATTTTACAGGCTGCTGCGCTTACTTTTGCCCCTGCGTGGTCTTCGGCCGAGTCGCCGAGATCGCGTCGGATGGTAACGTCGGTAAGTAGGCTTGAGGTGAACGGGAACGTGGGAAATTACGCCCCGGCTTCGCAAGCCGACATGCGATCATGGTGTCACGCTGGCAAAACAACAACATGCATCCTTGAGGCGAACGGGAACGTTCGATGATAGTATAATGCCAAAAAACTTGAAGCTGAAGGTTTCATCACCAAGAGTTTTCTTTCTCACCCGTCTTTCAGTATTTTCACAAACATTTGTTTTCCTCTTCCCCTGTGTTCAGCGATGGAGGAGGCTTGCGCCTTGTGGTATCTCATCCAATGTTGCCTCTTCGCTGGATGCGTGTATTCGTTCGGTGAGTGCTCCTTGCAACAGTCTGGTCGATGCGTTGTGAATTAAAAGCAAAGAAATGGCGCTGGTGATAGTTTGTTCCTCGTTTCTAGCCCATTCGTATGCCGTCTCATCTCGTGCCAGCTCATCGTGTCATTTATGCCGTCGCCTATTTTCTCCACGTCCGTGCATTCATCCATCTATTCGTCCACCCGTTGGGCCTCCATCCGCCTTACCCAGGCTTCCGAACCAAGCTGAGGGCGAAGTACAACCTGCCTGGGGATTCGGTGAACGACCTTTTCTTGCACTGGTGCTGCCAGTGCTGCGCCTACTCCCAAGAATACCGCGAGCTGAAGAACCGCGGATGGATTCCTGCGGATGGTGAGTTCATAACTGTCGTCATTTTTTTTTCACTGCCTTATGTGTCCCTTGTTCATGGTTCAAAACCTTAACCTTGATCTCTTCTTGCACCAACAGGTTACAGAGCTAACATCATGAGGTTTCAAGCAAGAAATGTACCACCTCAGGATCAGTTCATGAGGAAGTAGAGTTTTCCAGGAAGAGGCACTTCCCCAATTTGCTTTAGCTGCAAACTGCCATGTAACAACTTTCAATAAGGTGTTTGTATGGAATGAGATGCATCCTTCAATAGGTGTTTCGTAAATAGCCTTCTGAAGGATAAGCAAAGAATGGACAAGGCCAGTCTAACAAAAGTGTAGAGGTGGTTGTGCCTTGTGGTTGTGCAGAGGTGTGTAGAGTAGTTTCTTGAAGTTCATGTTCAAGCATCATCAGCGGTGTTCCTTATGCAGCGTATATCCTCGTGCGCGAATCTCTTGGTTCCCTGACCCAAAGGGCATCGTTGGCCTTAGGGCGCGTAACCATTTTGTCCCTGACGGTTTGTTTGTTGGACAGTCCGTTCTAAATGGTGGTTACTATTGTCGTGCAAGTTCGCATAGTAGTTCGCACGTAACTCTATGACGTCAGCATCGCAACATTACCGTGTGGAACTTTTAACACAAAATGGTGGGAATCAAGCAAACGCACGGTTTCGGTTCATCAGAAACGAACTGATCAAATATGGCGACTTGTGGTTGGCGAACGAATAGACGCTGAGTTTGCGGGAACTGTCGAAACATTTTTTTTTTTTTATGGCTGCCAAAATGACCGTAGATTGTGTTTCAAATTTTGAATCCGAGCCGCCAAAGTAGCTGTACGAAACTCGTGAATGTCGCTTGATTTCGTAACATCTCTCAAGTTCGCGAGTATTCAAAACTTCGAAACAAATTCAACTCGATGGTTTGAGTATTCGAGTTCTGTTTCGATAAACAGACGGTTCCATATCGGAAACGGAACCGTCCATTATCGAACGTTCGTTTCTGAACGTAACTTCAAGAAAAACCAAAATGGTTACGCGCCCTTATGCCACACGGCGTATTAACGTGCATGTCTCAGAGCCCAATCGAGCATGACTGAGCCACCACCACAACCACAAGGCGTCATACACACACTACCATGAGAAGATTTGATCAAGAATGAATGAACTATGAAATGAAGTGAGTACAAATATGAAACCCTAATTGGTTGTACCCCCTATGGGATACCCCACTATAGCCTACACAACAGCATAAGCTACAATGTTCTGACACACCCCCATAGGCAAAGTGGGGGAGAACAAGGGGTCACAAGACCAGTCAAGCAAAGCAAAGTAAAGCAAGCTCAGGGTGGATCACAAAGTCACCACACAGTCCGAGCACAGGGTCAAGGCCACACGGCCAGTTCACATGCAAGAGTACACACATATATATAAAGCTAGACAAGCAAGAGCAGGTATATATATATGTGAGAGTACAAGCAAGGTCAAGAGGAGAGCAAGTGAGGCAAGACGGGCACAAGACCCAGCTGAGTGCAGAAGCGCTGATGATCACAAGGCGGAAGTGCCTTGGTGAAGACATCAGCAGTGTTGGCCTCAGAGGCCACGTACGCAAGCCGCAACTGTCCACGTTGCTGTAGCTCACGAGCAAGGAAGTAGCGGAGAGCAATGTGCTTTGTTCTGTGCTCCAGTCGCTGCTCTCGACACAAGGCCAGCATGGCCTTGTTGTCTACGTACAGGACTGGAGGAGAACGAGGCGGCTCTCCAAGGTCGGTCAGCAGGTAGGTGAGCCAGCGAAGCTCCTGTGCAGCCATGGCCCCGGCGTAGATCTCAGCCTCACAACTCGAGCCAAGAACAGAAGACGAGCGAGTAGCCCGCCACGAAACAGAGCCGGAACCAAGGCTGAAGGTGTAACCCTGTGACGACCGCTGCGTAGCCTGTTCGTCAGCCCAAGAAGCGTCCGCGTGCCCAGTGAGGACCACTGGACTCCGCCCTCCAAGCACTAGCCCCATGCCCGACGTACTGCACAAGTAGCGCAACACCCTCTTCGCTGCAGCCATGTGCTCTGGTCTGTGTCTCCCAGGAGCAACATAGCGTGCAAGAATGCTAAGAGGGTATGCAAGGTCAGGTCGTGTGCAGGTCATCAGGTACATGAGGCAGCCAACAAGCTCTGGGTACGGGCCACTCGACTCTACGGACTCATCCGAAGGCAGAGCTGAGAGCGAGTGGCGAGTAGACAGAGGAGTGGCCTGAGGCGAGGAGTACGTGAAGCCGAAGCGCTGAAGGACCTGCTGCACCATGTGTGACTGAGTCAGGGTAATGGTGCGGCGTGCTCTGTCCCGGGTGATCTGCAAGCCAAGGTAGCTGCGCAGTTCACCCAGGTCTGTGCACGTGTGTCTCTTCTGCAGCTCGGACTTCACGTAGGCGAGTCCAGCAGTGTCAGCTGTGGCAAAGACCAAGTCGTCGACGTACACGAGGATGTAGAACGGCGGCAGAGAGGTGTCGGTGCGTAGAAACAGCGACGGGTCGGCAGTAGAAGGAGCAAACCCAAGAGCCGCAAGCGTAGTCCTCAGTGTGTCGTGCCACTCACGTGGCGCCTGGCGGAGACCGTAGACTGGACGCCGGAGACTCCACTGGGTACCAGGAGGGAAAGACCCAGTGAAGCCAGGTGGGCGACGCAGCCAGATCTCCTCGTGCAGGCTGCCCTGCAAGAAAGCTGTGCTGAAGTCAAGAGAGTGCAGCTCGTAGTCACGGTGAGCAGCAACGTGCAGCAGTACCCGAAGAGTGGTCATCTTCGGGGTGGGGGAGAAGGTCTGAAAGTAGTCAACTCCCTGCCGCTGACTGAAGCCACGAGCCACGTAACGCGCCTTGAAGACAGGCGGAGAACCCGGCGGCCGCTTCACCCTGAAGATCCACATGCCACTGACGATGTTCGCCCCAGGAGGGGGGACAGCGTCAACATAGGTGCCTGTGGACTTCCAGGAAGCCATCTCTGCATCCATAGCTGCCTGCCACTGAGAGGAGTAGGGACCCTCTATCGCCTCCGCGTAAGAGCGCGGAGTCGGGATGTCAAGTGCATCCGGGTCTCCCTCAGGGGTAAGCAGTACGGACACGAGATGAGGTGAGGCAGCTGCCAGACACTGGAACTCCTCCTGCCTGTCCTCAAGGACGTCCGTGCCAAGGGCACACTCACCCCCGACGGACGGAGGACAGACAGACTCAGACTCAGCGACAAGACTAGCAGCGTAGTCTAAGCGACAGCGAGCAGCAAAGTCGACGAGCTCAGTAACGAGAGCAGACGCAGCAGTAGACTCGAAAGAAGGGTCAGTGACAACAGTAGCAAGGAGACGTGTGACAGTAGGACTGGCAGCACGAAGGGAGTCCGACTCCGGGTCAGGAAGAGCAGGAAGAGAGGACTCAGGAGGAGAAGGCAAAGGGGCACGCAGAGGAGCAGTGGACGGACGCAGAGACATCCGGTGCGTGCCAGGGACAGGAGGAGGACGCTGACGCGAACCGCGACCACTAGTGCGAGCAGCACGGATAGGCGACGCAGGGCGAGACGCAGGCTCACGACGCTTAGCCAGAACTCCAGTAGGACCAGTGTAGGGAGAAGGAGCAGGCAAAGGGGAGGTAGGCTGCAACTGTAGCTGGGACGAGACAGGCTGTGGACACTCTAAGGGAGGAGGAGGACCAGTAGAAGGTGGAAGACCAAGAACCTGCTGCAGGAGTGGAACGAAGTACGGTCGAGGCCGCGCGGCGACGCTAGAAGCAGCAGGGACAGCACCAGAACCCTCAGCAGGAGCACCCGCTCCAGCAGTATCACCAGTAGCTCCAGAACCTCCAGCAGCACCAGGAGCACCCCCAGCAGGACTGCCAGCGGTAGTCTCAGCGCCAACACCCTCAGCAGCACCAGCTCCAGTGCACCCAGGACGAGCACCTCCGGGACCCGCGACCGCAGCACCCTCAGCAGCCGAAGGACCTCCAGCACCAGCAGCACGCCTCCAGCGCCGGGCAAACCACTCACGCAGCTCCTGTGGAGAAAGTGGCTCCCGGCGAGACGAAGCACTCGGAGAACCTCCAGGCGGAGCACCTCCAGGCTCAGCACCCCCAGGCGTAGCACCCCTAGGCTCAGCACCCCCAGACGTAGCACCCCTAGGCTCAGCACCCCTAGGCTGAGCACCCCCAGACTCAGCACCCCCAGGCTCAGCACCCCCAGGCTCAGCACCCCGAGGCTCAGCACCCCCAGGCTCAGCACCCCTAGGCTCAGCACCCCCAGACGTAGCACCCCCAGGCCCAGCACCCCTAGGCTCCGCACCCCCAGGCACAGCACCCCCAGCCTCAGCACCCTCAGCAGCACCAGAGTCACCAGTGACCTCGACAGGCTCGACTGCGTCTACCTGGGACACACCTGAAGGGGCAGGACCCTGAGGGGGGAGGGGGTCTACCTGGGGGGGACCTGGTACCAGGAAGAGTGGGGGTGGGGGGAGGGACGGAGTGCGGTAGGGGAAGAGGCGGTAGTAGGGGACCGACTCGTCAAACGTGACGTCCTGGGAGGACAGAACACGGCGAGAGGTGGGGTGGTAAAACTGCCACCCAGGCGCGTCAGGGGGGAACCCCAGGAAGACGCAAGGAGCAGCACGAGGGGATAGTTTGTCCGCAGACAGGTCGCGGACAAACGCCCGAGATCCCCAGACCCGGAACGCCGACGCATCGCCAACCTTCCCCGTCCACAGCAAGGCTGGGGAGGTCTCCGGCCTGGAGACCCTGGGGTGGAGGTTGATCTGATGCGCCGCGTACCTCACCGCAAACGGCCACAGAAAATGGGGGGCAGCTGCATGCATCATAGACGTACGAGCGACGTCCATGACCATGCCAATGCGGTGCTCAGCAATCCCATTTTGCTGCGGTGAGTCCGGAAGCGTGAAGGTCTGACGGATGCCCCGCGCACGACAGTAGGCACGCAGAAGGCCAGAGGAGAACTCTCCGCCTCTGTCCGAGTGCAGACGCAGAACAGGAAAGTCCGAGCCGAAGCTCTGCCTGAGCTGGAGACGAGCTGCACGGATCCAGTCGATCAGCACCTCAGTGACATCACCCTTGCTGCGCAAGGGGAAGACTGTGGTGTAACGCGAGTAGTCGTCAACAACGAGCAGGAAGTAGCGCTCGTGACCCTGTCCACGGACGCGGGCTGGGCCCCACACATCCATGTGAAGTGTCTGCAACGGGGCCTCTGTCGGAGGGAACTGGGAGGAGTGAGGGGCAGCACGCTGGCGCCCCTCGACACAGGGGACACAGGCAGGGCCAGGGCCCTGAGGAAGGGGAGGGAGGGACCGGGGGAGACCGGACACAAGAAGACGGGAGGCCATACCTCTGAGCCGAAGCAGAGAGGGGTGGCCAAGGCGGTGGTGCCAGAGGAGAGTCTCGTGAGACAGGAGACGACACGAACAGGGGGCAGACTCAGGACCAGACCTGGACGCCGCAGCAAACACCTGACCCGACGTAGCTACCCTACCAGACTCAGCAACTGGAGGAGACGCAGTGGTCAGAGTGTACAGGCTCGACCCCGGCTGACGAGTAAACGTAGCCAGGTGTCGGCCTGTGCTAGCCTCTGTACAGTGCGTCACCCGCTGACGCGCAGGAGTGAACTGGTGTACACCCGCATCCTGGAGGTCAGCACCACTCACCAGGTTCGTAGAGAACGAGGGGAGGTAGAGACCAGACAGGGTGCCAGAGGGAGCCGCCGGACACGGGAGGACTGTGGAGAAGCGAGACAGGACAGGACCCCCAGAGGGGTCAGCCAGAGACACTGCAACCGGCCGACTCAGCGGTGTGAGTGTGGTGCAGTCCCGAAAGAAGGAGCGAGAGGCCCCAGAGTCAAGGGTGAAGGTGAGGGAGGCCGAAGCCGACGTAGTACCTGAGAGCGCAGACTCACCAGTACCTGAGGACGCAGACACACGGGCACCTAGAGCAGCAGCGTCGCAAGCACCTAGGGCAGCAGCCTCACCAGGACCTAGCGCAGCAGTCTCAATGCCCGGATCGGGCTGGAAACACCGGTAACAGTCACCCTCATCACTAATAGACACAGCATACATGGCAGAGAGAATAGCATCAAAGTCAAGATCATAGATGGCAACACCCGCCCTGGACAGCTCGCCCCAGCGAGGGATCTCTGAGGCCTCCGGGAACTGGTGACGCCACGCGTCCGTCAGGCGGCCAAAGCAGCGCTGGGTGAGGTGGGCACCCCCACACTGCTCACCCGCACGGTCGCCGGTGCGCAAAACGTAGGAGCACGGACCAAAACCCCCACCCCGCTGACGCGCAGTGTACCACTCACGAAGCTGCTGAGGGGACAGGGTGTCACGACCACGCTGCAGCTGCTGGCGCGAGCCACCACCGGAGCCACTCCTCTGCGAAGACCCGCGACCAGCACCACCGCCACCCCCGCTGCCTCCGCCGCCTCCGCCGCCTCCGCTACTGCCGCCGCCTCCGCCTCCGCCTCCACCGCCGCCTCCTCCGCCACCTCCGCTCCCACCGCCACCGCCGCCGCCACCTCCACCTCCACTGCCGCCACCGACCCCTCCACCCCCACCTCCACTCCCACCGCCACCCCCACTCCCCCCACTGCCGCCACCTCCACCTCCACCGCCCCCGCTCGCTCCTCCAGCGCCCTTGCCCCCCTTGCCCTTGCCAGAGCGGCGTCTCCCGCTAGGGGCAGACGCCACACCGACCGACTCAAGACCAAGGAGGTCGGCCGCAGCAGCAGAGGCAACAGAGGGCAGAAGGGGGGAGGGGGAACACCCCTCAAAGATGGGGGTGCGCGGGTCACCACGAGAGGCCCCTACAGCGACTATGCTCTTCTCGGCCGCTAGGAGGGACTTCTCGAGGAGGTCAACAGTGAGAGTGGTGGGACAGACAGAGAGAAAGTGGTCCCTGACTACGCGAAGAGAGTCAGGAAGGCGAGTGACTATGTAGTAAAGAGTGATGTACATGGGGGGGGGGTTCTTGGCGCAGAAGTCAGGAGGGAGTGCAGCTCGGTAGCGAGTGTCACTAGTGCGGAGGTGCGTAATGAGGTCAGCGACTGTGGGAAAGGCAGCAATGTCAGGAAAGAGGTACGGTAGCATGAGACGGCTCAGTGCAGCAGTGGCAGGGGAGGAGTAGCGCGCAACTACAGCGTCGTACAAGGTCTGAGCACTCTTGTACTGACTAAAGTGCGCACGCTCGGAGGTAGGGAGGTGGCGACGCACAGCAAGACGTGCAGCAGCGTCGCGCGTGGCCCACTGGGAGCGAACAGTGGCGTCAGCATCAGCAGCAGGGGCAGTGGAGGCGCCAGAGGTGAGGTCAAAGAGAGAGAGGCCGTCTGCCCTATCGCACTGTAAGAACAGCTGCAGGTCATCTAACCAGACCTCAAAGTCAACGGCCCGACCCTCACCGTCAAAGACAAGAACACTAGGGGTGGCCATGACCCTAGACGACTAGCAGCGCAAACAGTAGGGTGAGGGCAGTGCAGTGAAAAGGCGCTGTGCTCACCAGACAGGGCAGGTCGGGCGGCCCGGAAGAAGGGCGGCGCGGCGGCTCGGCGGCTCAGCTGCTGGGCGGCTCGGCTGCTGGGTGGCTCGGTTGCTGGGCGGCTCGGTTGCTGGGCGACTCGGCTGCTGGGCGGCTCGGCTGCTGGGCGGCTCGGCTGCAGGGCGGCTCGGCTGCTCTGCTGTCGGGCGGCTCGGCTGGTGGGCGGCCGGGCGGCTCGGCTGCAGTGCGGCTCGGCGGCGGGGCGGCTCGGCTGCTCTGCTGCTGGGCGGCTCGGCCGCTGTAGAGGAGTGGCAGCGGGGCCGCTTGATAGGGCGGCAGGGCCGCTGCAGAGAAGCGGCGGGGCCGCTGGGTAGGGCGGCGGGGCCGCGAGATAGAGCAGCGGGGTCGCGTGGTAGAGTGGCGGGGCCGCGCGATGGGGCAGCGGGGCCGCGAGGAAGGGCGGCGGGGCCGATAGGTAGGGCGGCGGGGCCGCGCGATGGGGCGGCGGGGCCGCGAGGAAGGGCGGCGGGGCCGCTAGGTAGGGCAGCGGGGCCGCGCGATGGGGCGGCGGGGCCGCGAGGAAGGGCGGCGGGGCCGCTAGGTAGGGCGGCGGGGCCGCGCGATGGGGCGGCGGGGCCGTGATGGGGCGGCGGGGCCGCTAGGTAGGGAGGCGGCGGGGCCGCGAAGACGGGCGGCGGGGCCGCTGAGACGGGTGGCGGGGCCGCAGTGAAGGGCCGCTAGGGCGGCTCGACGAAGTGAGGGCCCGGAGCGCGACTCGGGCTGAGCGCGCTTCGGGCAGGAAAAAAACCGATGTGGTGGGCCCTAAGCACAGTTCCCAAGGGGGAACCTGCTCGATACCATGAGAAGATTTGATCAAGAATGAATGAACTATGAAATGAAGTGAGTACAAATATGAAACCCTAATTGGTTGTACCCCCTATGGGATACCCCACTATAGCCTACACAACAGCATAAGCTACAATGTTCTGACATACCAACCACACAGCAAAGCCGAACCAAAAGGACCAAGCACCACCACCAGGGCTGGAGAAGCAAGGCCATTTGGCCTTAATGCCCTGAACATTCCGGGTTACGCTTGGAGCAGCTCGACCGTTTCAAGTGCTAGAATGGCATGGCACCCGTGACAGTCAGGGGCCTTGTTTGGGCCTTCCCCTGAATCCAGGTTTTGGTTTCTGTGTTGAGCACACCCCCCCACCCCCCATCCCACCACTACTCCCCCCACCCCTCCACGACTTTGCCTACGAACCCCTTCCCTCCTCACAATTTTTTTGCCTACGATGTAGAGGCTGTAAGAATGTTGAGCGTGCTAGAAAGGCATAGTGCCGTCGTAGCGGAAGCCTTGATTGTAGAAGAGAATAACAAGAGAACTTTGCAACTGAATGGATTGATTATGAAACCTCACAGCAGGGAATTTATGCTATCAGCTACTCTGCCCACACCTATCCATGCACACTAATAATTGTACCACCAATAATGGCAACTCCAATAAAGGAGTACCAATAATTTCACCCCCAAACCTCTAGACTCCAATAATTCTGGCCCTACAATAATTGTACAATTATTGTAGGACCTGGAGTCTTATAAAGGAGACTACAGTAAAAATCTAACAGCATATATAGTTCCTCATGTTTCTATTTCCAACACTCCCCCTTGCTGTAGATTTTACTATAAATTTACTGGGGTTCATTTTTGTGGAGGGTAGGAGTACAAGGTGGTACCGTTGGTGACACAGGTAATTGCGGATGATTCCGGCGAGGATTGCGGAGCTGTTGAAGATGACAGCGTTGTTTGCGGAGCAGACCACGTTAGGGTTTCAAAGTTCCGTTGACACGTTGGAGAGTTGGGTCGATTGTCATGTAGCAGATTTCGTGCACGTTCCTCGTCAGGTGTACACTTGGTCCCGACTTTCGGATCTCAGGTGTTTCTTGTTACGTTGCTGTCACATTGGTGCTGCGCCCTGGTGCTCGTCTCTCCTTCCCACAGCTCTTGCGACCTCGTCGAGCAGGGGTCCTCCAATCTTGTCATTTGCTCGCTTTCAGATGTCCCTTTCGAAGCTGTTTCTCTAGCTATGAGTGCTGCTGGCGAAATTATGGCGAAATCATAGCTTAGCTGCTAGCGCGCGACCTAGCAGCAGCCCGAAATGCTCCCCGATCCGCGTTAGCTGCTTCCATTGCGCGTCAGCTGTTGTATGTCGCGATATCCGGCAGCATCAGCTGGTGCGCGTCACCAGCGCTCGTGATGTCACGGCTGGCGCTCGGTGACAATAACGCACGTGACGACCTGCAGCGCCGGATGCGCGTTTTCTGCGGCTGCGGCCAGATCCGTGACTGCTGCTTCTGTCGCGTTACTGCTTCCTCTGTCGCGCGGCTGCAGTAACCTTCTCGCTTGACGTCCTGCGCGCTGCAGCTCCTTGCGCGTGACTGCTGTTCACGGCGCTCTGCGACATCGATGCCCGTGGTGATCGGCAGCAGCGGCTGGCGCACGTCTGGAGCATCATGCGCGCTGCTGCATTATATCGCATGTGGCGGCTTCTACTGGTGCGCGCCCTCCCCTTGCCATTTCGGACGACCTGGCGCTCCTGCAGCGCCTCGCGCATGACGCCATTGCCCACGACTGCAACGACGGCCGCACCTGTGGCGAGCTGCAGCACCTGTGGCGCACGGCAGCACCTGTGACGCACGGCAGCACCTGTGACGCACGACTTTCTTCTTCCTGCCAAGGTGAGAATGCTTAGTGGAACCTGACTGTTTCACCCATATTACCCTGTTACCCTGTGATGTTACCTTGTGCTGCTCCCCTTGACCCTGTGCTGCTCCATGTTGCCCTGTGCTGCTCCCCCTATACCAGGTGGCGTACGGGAGCAGCTGCAACTGGTACACAAGCACCTGGCGGCTGTTCCTGCACCTGTCGGCTGCTCCTGCACCTGGCGGCTGCTCCTGCACCTGGCGGCTGCTCCTGCACCTGGCGGCTGCTCCTGCACCTGGCGGAAGCTGCACCAGCGGCGGTTGACGAGTGGCGGCCGCATCAGCAGCTTGTGCAGGCCAGCTTTCTCGTGCCGACCAGAAGCTTCAACTTCAACGGCGTGCAGCAGGGGTCGCACATCAGCAGCACTACCCGGCGCTCGGCAGCAGCATCAGCGTATTGCAGTAGCGACACACTCGCGGAAGTAGCGGCGGGTGAGCTGGAGACGACTAGCAGCAACTGGCTGCTGACCCATTCTTCTGCCGAGGTGAGGTGTTCCGTTTGAGCGAGCGTTGTGCTCTCCTCTCTGCCGCACCCAAGTCCTGACTTCTTGCACCGTCGTATCTTATGCACCCTTGTGAGTGAGGCTCCAGCTTTCTACCCTGCCTCATGCCATGGTGCCTTACACCCCGTAAGCCTCGTCTTGTTCTGGATGCAGAGTCAGTCATGCCTGCTTTCACTTGTGATGCTATCCCCTTGTCACACCAGCGGGCGCACGGGAGCAGCTGTGGGCGACTGGCCATGGCGGCTGCAACATTTACTGCCCACCTGAAGCATCACTTGGCCGCTTGCAGCAACATCGGGCCTGCTGCAGCAGATGGCGGCAGAAGCACTCTGCACCAGCACTCTGCCTGCAGCTCCCCTTGACGCCCTTAACCAGAAGCTATGCGGCCTGCAGCAACTGTTGTGGCTCCAGCATGTCTTGGTACGCTACTGCTGCTCCAGCACACGTCCATCACATGTAGCTTGCCTTTTATCTTCGATCAGCAGTAACAGTCGTTTATCCATTCATGACTGTGTAATCCTCCACTGACTCTTGCTGTCGTGTTTTACTCCCCCTGAAATCAGCAGGCATATGAAGTCTTCAGGAACGGCCGCTGCAGATGGCGAGTGGTTGTGACCAACCAGCAGCAGCGACTGTCCAGCAGAATATCTGATGGCTGCTGTTACTGATTGCAGTAGGTCTTCTCATGATTATATGCTGACTCCTGTGATGACGAAAATGAAAAGATGGTTGTGAGATGAAATCCTGATTTGTTGCACCCCAAGATACTCCACACCCCACTCCCCCTCTCACTCGTGTGTTAGTAGGCATGCACATGCGTGAGCACGCACACATCACCAAACACATGAGTGAGATGTGTGGAGTTACGTGATGCTGTGTTGTTCCGTTCCCTTTGAGAAGCCCGGACTTGAGAGTGCAGCTCCAGCAGCTTCAATGTGAGTATTGGGTGCAGACGGTGCGACATGTGGAGTTGGTTGGAGACCGCACAAGAGGCTGCAGGTGAGATGTTGTTTGGCTGTGAGGGGCTTGGTGAGATAATCCGCAGCTTGCTGAGCTGTTGGGCAGTACTCCGGCCGTACAACTCCATCACGAACAGCCTTCCTCGTCCAATGGTAACGGATGTCCATGTGCTTGATGCGTTGACTCATCTGCTCTCCGGTTGCAAGCGCAATGGTGCTTTGGTTATCCACAAAGATGACGGTAGGGTCCTGCTGTCGAAAACCGAGGTCTTCACACAAGCGGCGAAGGTATGTGGCTTCCCTTGCCCCTTCAAACAGCGCAATGTATTCTGCTTCAGCTGTTGATGTCGCAATGACTGTTTGTCGTTTAGTCCTCCAACTGACAGCAGCTCCTCCCAAGGTAAACACGTAGCCTCCAACTGAGTGACGCCCTTCTTCGTTCGCATAATCCGAGTCCGTGTATTCGCAGAGCACCAAGTCTCCTCCTCCATAGACCAGCCCCATGTCTGCAGTGTTCTGTAAGTAGTTGAACACCCTGTGGATTCCAAGCACTGTTGTTGCTGTTGGTTTGCTTGCTTGCCTGGCCAGCACATGCGCCGCATAAGTTATGTCCGGCCGCCCTGCTGTTGAGATGTACAGCAATGTCCCAACTTGTTTCAGCACCAATTGACCATTAATCTCGTCCGGTGGTTCTCCTTGTGGTCCAGGTTCCTTGGCGATCGGTGTCCGTACTCCGGAACGGCTGCCCTCCATCCCGAATGTCGCCAAAGCCTGTGAGATGTACTTTGTGAGTCCGAGTGCGATCAAGTCATTGTCCGCGGTGACGTTGAGCCCCAAAAATTGCGTCATGGTCTCGCTGACCGTTAAGGTAAAGTGCTGCTTCAAGTGTTGAATCACAACTTCAATGCCTTTTGCGTCATGAGACTGGATGAGAATGTCGTCAACGTAAGTGAGTAGCCACACCGTGTCCTGTCCGTCTCTTTTCCAAATAAATAGAGAGGGGTCTGATTCGGATTGCACCATGTCCAGCTCCAACAAGACACCTCGTAAGTGTTGATGCCACAAACGTGGTGCTTGTTTCAGTCCATACACACTTCTTTTGAGTTTCCAAACTTTGTCTCCGTCCCGCCTTGGTTCTGGTGGTCGTACGTATATATCCCGGTCGATTGGAGCGTACAGGAATGCGTTGGAGATGTCCAGTTGCACCACCTTCCGCTTTGTAGTAGATGCACCAGCGACGAACATGCGAGAGGTAGGTCCTTGGCTGACTGGTGCATACGTCCCATCGTATGTTCCCCATGTTTGTCCGCATCCCTTGACCACCCAGCGCGCTTTAAACCGGTTTGGCTGTCCGTGCTCATCTCGTTTCACCCTGAGAACGACTCCTTCCGCCAGCACCGTCGTTCCTTTTGGTACGTCCGCTCTGTCCACCACTTCGTATGCTTCCAGCTCATCGAATTTAGCCAATTCTGCATCCACCGCGGCTTGCCAAAGAGGTGCGTACGGGTCTGTTGTCATGTCCTTGAGCGTTTTGGGCTCCTTGTACGTCAAGTCCACCATGGGGATGCCGGTTGCTGCACATCCTAGCACGTGTTGTTGCACGTTGAACGCTTGTGCTGCCCGTTGTTTCCCAAACAGTACGTCCAGTCCTGTCATGCCGTCCGTCCCTTGTTCTTCTCTTCGAAGCACAGTCACCGTTGGGTTGAAATGAACCCGTCGTGGAGTTGCGTCATGAGCTGCCAGCTCGATTCCATCAGGTGGGTACGCAAAGTCATAGAGATGACTTGCCTCATTCTCCATGTTGTTGCTTTCAGCAATTTCAGGAACAGAGACGCCTGCTAGAGGTAAGTCACTTGCTGTAGCCCCTTCTCCTGTTTCGGCTGCATCGTCAATGGGTGAGTCCTTTTGAGTTGTGTCAACTTCCTGTCCTCGTGTGGTTGTGGGCGATGTAGGCGATGGTGGGGATGCGGGAAAGGAGTCAAACCTGGAGCCAAAGCCTTCTCCGCCTGAAGTCCAGCCGTCAATGTGCGGTGAGACTTCTTCCAAGTAGTGTTGGCGTTCGATTATTGATTCAGCGTCCGGTAACATGAGGTCATAAAAAAAGCGAGCGGAGCGTGTGTCAGTGTCAACGTCGCTTGCCAAGTCCCGCACGATCCATGCCTTTCGTGAGTTAGAGAGGCCGAGAAACATGCCTGTCCGACCTCTCTGCTCAAATTTTCCGAAGCTGCCTTGGGGAGGGAGATAGTAGCACAGGCAGCCAAATGTCCTTGCCATCGAGACATCTGCCGCCTTTCCCGTCATCATGAAGTACGGTGAGTGTGCCGATGGGTTGCTGCTGCAGCTGATGCGGTTGTGTAGCCATGCTGCATATTCCAGCGCACAAGGCCAAAACTTGGAGGAAAGGCTGGCCCCAGTAGTCATTGCGCGCACTCGGTCCATGAGTGTACGGTTAACCCGTTCGGCGACTCCATTCTGTTGTGGCGTGTGTGGTAAGGAAGTTTGGTGATTGATGCCGTGAGAGCTCAGGTTATCCGTGAAAGCATTCGCGGTATACTCCCCCCCGTTGTCCGTGCGCAAGGCAGCCAGCGGCTTCGTGGGCAATTTGGTCTTCATCTCGCGATGCCATGCCGAGAAAACAGTTGCCATGTCGGACCGGCGAGCCAACGGCGCCACCCACAGGTAGTTGGTGTAGTCATCCTTGAGCGTCAGCACGTAGCGAAGTGAAGGGTGAGCGTCACCCAAGTCCATGATATCGCTATGCACGAGCTCCAAAGGTCGAGTTGTGCGCTTGTCTCCACCTGTGGGAAATGGGGTTTTGCTCATCTTCCCTCGAAGACATGAGTCACACGGGGGTTTGAGGGGACTTGTCTTGTCGGATATGGAGAGTCCTTCAACATCTCCATTGCGAAATGTTGCGTCCATGGATGTGTATGATGGGTGACCCAAGCGTTTGTGGGCCATGCGGTATGTGATCGATGCATGAGCAGACTGCACATTCAGCCCTCCAAGACCAGGTTCATTCGATGCTTCATTCGGATGATCATGACCAGATTCATGGGCGGATGTAAGTGCAGGCTCATATTGCATCATGAGCACACCATGCATGATCATCCCAATCCCAATGACCACATGCTCATCTCCAGCTGCCATAGTGATCTCAATGTTGCCATCATCACGTGTGCGAATCCGAGCTCCCTTTTTGTGCAGTTGGCAATAAGAGAGCAAGTTGGACTTCAATCCGGGGACATAGAGCACGTCGGTGAAGCGTACGGTTGTTCCATCAGGTGCCGTTGCTCGAATTGTTCCCGCCATCGAGCTCAACAGGTGGCTCCCGTCAGCAAGCTCCACATACACAGGTTCATTCAGCTCCTTTACACCTTCAAACCAATCCTTTTCTGAAGTCATGTGTTGGCTGCATCCGCTGTCCAGAAACCACATCGACCCTCCGGCTGATGGTAACATTGCTTGTGACGATCGAACTGTTGCAACGCATGTAACGGTTCGTTTGTTGTCTCCCCCGGCTGCCCCTTGCTGTTTTGTCGCTTGATTGTCACGTTTCGGACTTTCACTCCTTCGAGGCGAGGACGAACGGCTACTCCAGGTGCGCTGGTTTGTTCTCCCTCTGTTTTGTGGTTCCCAACCTGGTGGTGACCAACCCGGAGGCGCCTTGGGACACTTGTAGAACGAGTGGCCGGATTCCTTGCAGTACCAACACACAAGGTTAGACCGCCCTCCTTTTCCTTCGTTGCCTTTGAATTTGTCCCCAACCGGCGCATGCTGCCCTCCCGTTGACCTTGTCGCATTCTGGTTGCCCTTTGTCTCGGTCCTCTCCTTTGCTGGTGAAGTATCTCCACGTGCTTGACCAGCCATGCGGGGAGGACGTTTGTCACGATTGGTCTTGCTAATGAGGTCTTGGTAACGTTGTTCCTGAATCATCATTCGCTGTAGTGTGTAGCTGTCCGAGATGTCGTGTAGCATTGCTGAATGCCTTAGCTCCTCCCAATGCGGCGGCAGCCCAGTAATCAGATTCAAGGTGAATGAATCTTCATCCACCATTTTTCCCGCCATTGCCAACTTGTCATGAATTGCAGTTGCTCGGTTGATGTATTCTTCCACTCTTTCTTGACTCCCCATCTTCAGGTTGTCCAATTGCCTTTGGAGAGATGCCTTTGCCACCGAATCCTTTGCCTGGTAAGTCTCCATCAGGTACTCCCATGCTTCGAATGCCGGACTGTATGACTCTTGGAACACGTCCAGTTGCAGCTGAATCGTTGCGCTCACGCTATGTAGTAGTACCCAAAAAGCCAGCGTAGCCCGTTGTGAGTAATCTGGTTGCAGAACTTCCAGCCGTTCCATTGCATCTCGCATGTCTCCATTCGCCATTGTAACCGGGTATTGTAGTGTCACGAAAAACTCCCACAGATTTGTCACGCGCGCGTTCATGCGAAACCGAAGAGCCCACTCTCGGAAGTTAGTCCCGTCGAACGGGGTTGTTGTGAACGCTTTGTCTACTGCTGCTCCCACCATCTTGCGTGACAACCTGTCCTTGTCTTCTTCCGTGTACTCTCGTGGAGACGGGTCGAAGAGCGTAGGCACGTTAGCTGGTCGAGGCAGTTGTACGGTGCGATGTGTGCCTTCACGTTCCACCACTTCCACTTGATCACGTCGCATGACACCACTTGACTGCATCCCGTGCCCCATGCGCCCCATGCTCCCTGCAGGTACAGCTTCCATTTGAGACCGTGGCGCACGAGGAGGTATGACGTTGTTGCCCAAAAGGTGAGATCTGCCCATCACGGGAACTCCAATGGGATGGGAGTTAGTACCAAGACGTCGTAGTGGGGGAGCACCAATAGTGTAGGATTCGAATCCCACACCTTCCATGCCCACATGACTGGTTCGACCACTCCCTTCACCAATCTGTCCTCTCATGTTTCTTCCCATGCCGATCCCATCACCATGCTCCATCACATTCGTTCCACTCCCGTACGCATCATCCCTCCCCGTTGCTTCCCTTTGCATGGTTGATTGAGGTTCAGGGTGGGAGCTCCCCTCTCCTTGGAAGGATGCATCCCTCCCTTGGGATGACTCTCCTCCTTGGGGTAAGCTTCCCTCTCCTTCACCTTCAATCTCTGCATCCATATTTGAAGTATGGTTTTGGTTAGTACGCGGAGTGTTTGGGTTGCTGAAATCTCGAACTTGGGCTGGCATGTTGAACTTTGCTCTTAATGACGCTTGGAGTGTCGGTGGTGCCCTTGCAATCATGTTCTCCAAGTGCTCATGTTGAGCCATGATGGCTTCTTCAAACGCCTCGTATCCAGCATCGACTTCATCGTCGAACCACGCCATGCCTTCAATCCAAATGTTGTCACTTGCTGTGCGAGTTTGCTAACATGTCAGTCCAATGTGAATGCTGATAAGGTTCTGACCAAATTTCGGCAGCATGCCCCCTAGAGTAGCTCTGATACCATGCTAGAAAGGCATAGTGCCGTCGTAGCGGAAGCCTTGATTGTAGAAGAGAATAACAAGAGAACTTTGCAATTGAATGGATTGATTATGAAACCTCACAGCAGGGAATTTATGCTATCAGCTACCCTACCCACATCTATCCATGCACACTAATAATTGTACCACCAATAATGGCAACTCCAATAAAGGAGTACCAATAATTTCACCCCCAAACCTCTAGACTCCAATAATTCTGGCCCTACAATAATTGTACAATTATTGTAGGACCTGGAGTCTTATAAAGGAGACTACAGTAAAAATCTAACAGCATATATAGTTCCTCATGTTTCTATTTCCAACAGAGCGCTGAGTATGCACCTTCCCTCTGCTAAGTAGAAGGATGTTCTCCTTTGGACATTAGGGAAAAGTGACATTCCTTAGAAGTCCGTATTTTAAGCCTTGATTTCGGCCTGCGCTCGTGAAAATCAGGGCCAGAATTTGAGCACCTCAGGACTCAAAGTTTTGGTCCCAGGGACTTCGACAGCCCTGACCACCACTCACTGGCACACCCCACCACCATTCCGTATATTTTGAAGATAACGACGTGGAATGATCGAAATCGTCCATTCGCCTTGTGTCAGCGAGCCTGACACCAGCCAAGAACACACACTGTGTTGTTTTGTTTTGTTTTGTTTTGTTTTTTCTGCCTTATGTGCCCTCTGTCCGTGGTTCAAAACCTTCTCAATTTCTTGATTTCTTCTTGCCCCAACATGTTACGGGGCTAACATCATGAGGTTTCAAGCAGGAAATGTACTGCCTCAGGGCCAGTTTATGAAGAATGGAGATGCATTTCCCCAATTTCGTTTTGCTGCAAACCGCCATGTAACAACTTTCAACAAGGTGTTTGTATGGAATGATATGCATCTTTCACTATATTTCATAAGTAGCCTTCAGAAGGACAATGCCATGTTTCACAACCCAGCATTAGCGAATGCTTATTTTCATATCAGCGGTGTTCCTTTGCAGCGTATGTTCTGGTGCGTGAATCGCGAGGGAATGACGGCCCGCCCTGGTTTCGGGTTTCCGATTCCTTTTGGCAGTGGTTTTGACACCGCCTTGCTTTGCGCTCGCGTCCGATACCTTCGGTTAGTTATTAACGCTATTTCCCCTTTTCAAGTCCAGAGACTAATCTTGTGTTTTATTTATTGGGATATCATACATTCAATTGTTACGTCAAATATGAGAAGCTCGGGACAAAAAATATATCCCTTCATGGAGGGCATGCCATTTGGGAGGCATCTGTCAAACTTATATATGCTATAGTCTGTTTAGGATGTAGTGGGGTAGTTCTTAGAGGGTACAACACTTTTAAGTTTCCTACTTGTACCCACCTGCTTTCTAGTTCAGTCATTCATTCGTTCACATTCTAACATGGTATTCTGAGCAGGTTCCCTAGTGGGAACGTTTTTTTTTTAGGGCCCACCACGATTTTTTCCTGCCCGAAGCGCGCCTCGCGCCTTTTTCACCTGCGCCGTCGCGCGCCCTGCCCTCGTGCCGCCCGTCGTGGCCCTGCCTTAGAGGCCCGTCGTGGCCCTGCTTTAGAGGCCCGTCGCGGCCCTTCCTTAGAGCCCCGTCGTGGCCCTACCCTAGTACCGCCCGTCACGGCCCTTAGCCGCCCGTCACGGCCCTTAGCCGCCCGTTGCAGGCCCCAAGCCGCCTGTCGCGGCCCTGTCTTCGCCGCCTGCTGCGGCCCTGCCCCGTGACCCTGCCTTCGCCGCTGCCACTGGCCCGTCCCGGCCCGCCCCGACCCGTCGCCGGCCTGTCCCGGCCCGTTGCCGCCCGTCGCCGGCCCGTCGTCGCCCGTCGCCGGCCCGTCGTCGCCCGTCGCTGGCCCGTCGCCCCCCCGTCGCTGGCCCGTCACTGGCCCGTTGCGGCCCTTTCTGTCGCCGCCCGTCGCTGGCCCTGCCCTGCAGACGCCCTGTCGCGGCCCTGCCTGCGCCGCCCGTAGCGGCCCTGCCCTGCTGCCGCCCCAGTCGCGGCCCTGCCTGCACCCGCCCCTGGTAAGCACCCGCGCCGCCCTGCTGCGCCGCGCCGCCAGGAGCCGAGCCGCGCCGCCCGGCCGAGCCGAGCCGCCCAGCCGAGCCAAGCCGCGCCGCCCAGCTCAGCCGCACCGCCCAGCCGAGCCGCGCCGCCCTACTGAGCTGCACTGCCCTACATGTACTGCTCCTGTTACTACTGCTGCTTCTGCTGCCACTACTGCCCCTGCTGCCACTACTGCTACTGCCACTATGGCTAGCCCCACGGTTCTCACCTTTGACACTGAGGGACGTGCAGTTGACTTTGACGTGTGGGTTGACGACCTACAGCTCTTTCTTCAGTGTGATTCTAGGGATGGGGTATCCCTTTTCGATCACACGTCCAGTGTTTCTACTGCTCCTGCTGCCACTGCTGACAGTACGGTTCGCTCAAAGTGGACCACTCGTGACGCTGTTGCTCGTCTTGCTGTTCGTAGTCACCTGCCGCCTGCTGAGCGCGCGCATTTTGGCCAGTACAAGACTGCTCAGTCTTTGTACGATGCTGTAGTTGCGCGCTACTCCTCCCCTGCCACTGCTGCCCTCAGCCGCCTCATGCTGCCGTACCTTTTCCCTGACCTTGCTGCCTTTGCCACAGTCGCTGACCTAGTTGCTCACCTTCGCACTAGTGACGCCCGCTACCGCGCTGCCCTTCCCACTGAGTTCTGTGCCAAGAACCCCCCCCCCCCCCATGTACATCACCCTTTACTACCTAGTCACCCACCTCCTTGACTCCCTTTCTTCAGTCAGGGACCACTTTCTCTCACTTTGCCCCACCGAGCTGACTGTCGACCTGCTAGAGGAGCGCCTTGCTGCAGCAGAGAAGAGTATCTTAGCTGTAGGTGCTTCTCGCGGCGACCGTCGCACCCCTTTCTTTGAGGGGTGTTCCCCTGTCCCCCTTCTCCCCTCGGCTGCTTCTGCTGCTGCTGTCGACCTCGTTGGCACTGAGGAGGTCGGAGCTGCGTCTGCCCCTAGTGGGAGACGCCGCAACAGCAGGGGCAAGGGGAGCAAGGGTGGTGGAGGGGGCGGCGGGGGAAGCAGTGGAGGAGGTGGAGGAGGCGGGGTAGTGGCGGCGGTGGAGGTAGTGGCGGCGGTGGCGGAGGTGGTGGAGGCAGCGGCGGCGGTGGTGGAGGTGGCGATGGCGGTGGTGCTGGTCGAGGTGCAGCCGCGCAGCGTGGAGGCTTTGGTGGCAGCCAGCGCCAGCAGCAGCTGCGTTCCCGTGAGACCCCGTCGGTCCAGCAGCTTCGTGAGTGGTACGCTGGGCGTGGGAGGTCTGGGGGTGCAGGTCCCTGCACTTACGTTCTTCGCACCGGCACTCGTAGTGGGGAGGTGTGTGGGCTCCCACACACTACGCAGCGCTGCTTCGGTCGCTTGAATGGCGCTTGGCGTGCCCAGTTTCCTGACGCCGTTGAGCTCCCTCGCTGGCATGATCTTCTTCTGCAGAATGTGCCTATCTTTGATCTTGATTTTGATGCTATCCTTGCTGCCATGTATGCTATTGCTGATAGTGCTGAGGGTGACCGTTACCTGAGTGTCCCGCCTGACCCGGGCATTGCGGCTGCTGCTCTAGGTGCTAGTGCGTCTGCTGCTCCAGGTGCTGGTGCGTCTGCTCTCTCTGGTACTGCACCTACTGAGTCCTTGCACACTTTCACACTTGACTCTGGTGCTTCGCGCTCTTTCTTTAGAGACAGCACCACGCTCACGCCACTCAGTCGGCCTGTTGCGGTCTCCCTTGCTGACCCCTCAGGGGGCCCAGTCCTTGCACACTCCTCCACGGTTCTACCGTGTCCTGCGGCCCCGTCGGGCTTGCTGTCGGGGCTCCACCTCCCCTCGTTCTCTACGAACTTGGTGAGTGGAGCTGACCTCCAGGACGCGTGGGTTGACCAGTTCACCCCTGGAGGTCAGCGTGTGACCCACTGCACTTGCGCTCGGACGGGCCGCCACCTGGCCACGTTCACCCGTCGGCCAGGGTTGAGTCTGTACACACTGACTACTGCGCCTCCTCCGGTCTCTGCGTCTGGTCAGGTAGCTGCGTCTAGTCAGGTATTTGCTGCCGCGTCCAGGTCTAGTCCTGCGTCTGCCCCCTGCTTGTGTCGTCCTCTGTCGCACGAGACTCTTCTTTGGCACCACCGCCTTGGTCACCCCTCCCTGCCTCGTCTTCGAGGTATGGCCTCCCGTGCCCTTGTCTCGGGTCTACCCCGGTCCCTCCCTCCCCTTCCTCCGGGGCCTGCCCCCACCTGTGTTCCTTGTGTCGAGGGCAGGCAGCGCGCCGCTCCTCACTCCTCCTCGTTCCCTCCGACTGAGGCTCCTCTGCAGACTCTTCACATGGACGTGTGGGGCCCAGCCCGCGTCCGTGGAAAGGGTCAAGAGCGTTACTTCCTGCTGGTTTTTGACGACTACTCGCATTACACCACAGTCTTCCCCTTGCGCAGCAAGGGTGAGGTCCCTGAGGTGTTGATCGACTGGATCCGTGGTGCTCGTCGCCAGCTCAGTGAGAGTTTCGGTTCAGACCTTCCTGTTCTGCGTCTGCACTCAGACAGAGGTGGAGAGTTTTCCTCCAACCTCCTGAGGGCCTTCTGTCGTTCGGAGGGCATCCGCCAGACGTTCACGCTTCCGGCCTCCCTGCAGCAAAATGGGATTGCTGAGCGCCGCATTGGCATGGTCATGGACGTCGCTCGTACGTCCATGATCCATGCGGCTGCTCCCCATTTTCTGTGGCCGTTCGCGGTTCAGTACGCTGTGCATCAGATCAACCTTCAGCCTCGTGTCTCCTTGCCGGAGACCACACCTACTCTGCGGTGGACGGGGAAGGTTGGCGATGCGTCCGCGTTCCGTGTCTGGGGATCTCGAGCTTTTGTCCGCGATACTACAGCGGACAAGCTGTCCTCCCGTGCCGTTCCATGTGTCTTCCTTGGCTTCCCTCCTGACGCACCCGGGTGGCAGTTCTACCACCCCACCTCGCGTCGTGTTCTGTCCTCTCAGGACGTCACGTTTGACGAGTCGGTGTCGTACTACCGTCTCTTTCCCTACCGCACTGCCTCTCTCCCCCCCCCCGCCGCTCTTCCTCGCACCAGGTACTCCCTCGGTAGACCCCCTCCCCCCCCAGGGTCCTGCCCCCTCAGGTGTGTCCCAGGTAGACCGTGCTAAGCCGGTCGAGGTAGCTGTCGACTCAGGTGCTACTAGGGGTGCTGAGCCTGCGGGTGCGGGGTCTGGGGGTGCGGGGACTGGGGGTGCTGAGCCTGAGCGTGTGGAGCGTGGGGGTGCTGAGTCTGGGGGTGCTGAGCCTGGGCGTGTGGAGCCTGAGGGTACTGTGTCTGGAGGTGCTGAGCCTGCGCGTGCTGAGTCTGGAGGTGCTCTCGGTGTCCCGTCGCGGCGGGAGCCTCTCTCTCCACAGCAGCTTCGTGAGTGGTACTCTCGGCGCTGTCGAGGTGCTGCTGGTGCTGCTGGAGGTGCTGCTGGAGGTGCTGGAGGTGTTGCGGGTATTGGTGCTGCAGCTGCTGGAGCTGTTGGAGCTACTGGAGGTGCTGCTGGTGCTGGAGCTGCTGGAGGTGCTGCTGGTGCTGGTGCTGCTGGAGGTGCTGCTGGTGCTGGAGGTGCTGCTGGAGCTTCTGGAGGTGCTGCTGGTGCTGGCGCTGCAGGTGGTGCTGCCGGTGCTGGAGGTGCTACTGGTGCTGGAGCTACTGGAGGTACTGTTGGTGCTGGAGCTGCTGGAGGTGCTGCTGGTGCTGGAGCTGCTGGAGCTGCTGGAGGTGCTGCTGGGACTGGAGACCCTGGGGCTGAGGGTACCGGTTCTGTCTCTGCTGTTTCTGGAGGCGCTGCGCGGCCGCGGCCGTTCTACGTTCCGCTCCTTCAGCAGGTTCTTGGCTCCCCGCCTTCTCCTGGTCCTCCTCCTCCTTTCCTGAGTCCACCGCCTGTCCAGTCCCAGTCGCGGTTGCAGCCGGCCTCTCCACTGCCTGGTCCTCCTTACTTTGGACCGACTAGAGGTCTTACGGAGCGTCGTGAGCCTGAGTCTCGTCCTGTGTCGCCTGCGTCTCGTTCTGCGTCGCCTGTCCGTACTGTTCGCGCTGGTCGTGTTTTGCGTCCGCGTCCTCCTCCTGTCTCTGGCTCTCACTCTATGACTCTGCGTCCTTCCACTGCTCCGCAGCGTGTCCCGTTGCCGTCTCCTCCTGCGTCCTCTCTTCCTGCCGGTCCGGACCCTGCGTCTGACTCCCTACGTGCTGCTAGTCCAGCTGTCACGCGTTTTCTGGCCACTGCTGTCACTGACCCTTTGTTTGAGTCCACTGCTGCGTCTTCTCTTGTTACTGAGCTTGTTGACTTTGCTGCAGCCTGTCGCCTAGACTACGCCACTAGTCTTGTTGCTGAGTCTGCGTCTGTGTCTGTCTGTCCTCCGTCCGTCGGGGGTGAGTGTGCTCTTGGCACGGACGTTCTCGAGGACAGACAGGAGGAGTTTGAGTGCTTTGCTGCTTCTGTACCTCATCTCGTATCCATGCTGCTTGCCCCTGAGGGAGACCCGGATGCACCAGACATCCCGACCCCGCGCTCTTACGCAGAGGCGATAGAGGGTCCCTACTCCTCTCAGTGGCAGGCAGCCATGGACGCCGAGATGGCTTCCTGGAAGTCCACAGGCACCTACGTCGACGAGGTTCCCCCGCCTGGGGCGAACATCGTCAGTGGCATGTGGATCTTCAGGGTGAAGCGGCCGCCGGGTTCTCCGCCTGTCTTCAAGGCGCGTTACGTTGCACGTGGCTTCAGTCAGTGACAGGGAGTTGACTTCTTCCAGACCTTCTCCCCTACCCCGAAGATGACCACTCTTCGGGTACTGCTGCACGTAGCTGCTCAGCGTGACTACGAGCTCCACTCGCTTGACTTCAGCACAGCCTTCCTACAGGGCAGCCTGCACGAGGAGATCTGGCTGCGCCGCCCACCTGGCTTCACTGGGTCGTTTCCTGCTGGTACCCAGTGGAGCCTCCGGCGGCCAGTCTACGGTCTCCGTCAGGCACCCCGTGAGTGGCACGACATTCTCAGGACGACTCTTGCTGCTCTTGGTTTTGCTCCTTCCACTTCTGACCCTTCTCTGTTTTTACGCACTGACACTACTCTGCCGCCGTTCTACGTTCTCGTGTACGTAGACGACCTCGTCTTTGCTACTGCTTGTCAGATTTATATGACATAGCTACTGTAGGCTATAGTGGGGTAGCACATATGGGGTACAGTTTTCTAGGGTTTGCTTTTGTACCCAACTTTCCTTTAGTCATTCCATTTCCTCGTTTCTTCTCATGGTATCGAGCAGGTTCCCTAGTGGGAACACTTCCTAGGGCCCACCACGAATTTTTTTTCCTGCCCGGAGCGCGCTTCGCTCCTGCCCGAGTCGCGCCCTGTGTGCCCTCCCTACCGTCGCGCCCTCTCACGGCCCCTCACGGCCCCTTCGCGTCGCCCGTAGCGGCCCCTCTCACGGCCCCTTGCGCCGCCCTTACGGCCCCTCGTGCCACCCTTACGGCCCCTCGCGCCGCCCTTACGGCCCCTCGCGCCGCCCGTCGGCCCCTCGCGCCGCCCTTAGCGGCCCCTTACGGCCCCTCGTGCCGTCCCTTACGGCCCCTCGCGCGGCCCCTTACGCCCCTTACGGCCCCTCCCGTGGCCCCTCACGGCCCCCTACGGCCCGTCGCCGCCCTCCGCGGCCCCTCGCACCGCCCTTCACGGCCTCTCGCGGCCCTGTCACCGCCCCCTCCGGCCCGCCGTCGCCGCCCCTGCCGCAGCAGCCGCCGCAGTCCCTACAGCAGCGGCCGCCGCCGTCCCTGCAGCAGCAGCCGCAGCCGTCGCCAGCAGCAGCCGCCACCACCTCCCTCGGGGCCGCAGCTGCTGCCGCCGCTGAATGCACCCGCCGGTGCGCCTCGGCCCTACCGGCGCCGCTCCACCCGGCCCCGCCGCCGCTCCCCGCGCGGCCCCGCCGTCACCACCGAGCCGCCGGCGCCGCCGAGATGCTGCTGCTGCTCCTGCTGCTGGCGCTGACCACCACCGGAGCCGACCCTCTGCGCAGCGCCACCCCGACCAGCTCCACCTCCTCCGCCGCCGCCTCCTCCACCGCCGCCACCTCCGCTCCCACCGCCACCGCTGCTGCTGATGCCGACGCCACTGTTCGCTCACAGTGGGCCACTCGCGATGCTGCTGCACGTCTTGCTGTGCGTCGCCACCTGCCTACCTCTGAGCGTGCGCACTTTAGCCAGTACAAGAGTGCTCAGACCTTGTACGACGCTGTAGTTGCGCGCTACTCCTCCCCTGCCACTGCTGCACTGAGCCGCCTCATGCTACCGTACCTCTTCCCTGACCTTGCTGCCTTTCCCACAGTCGCTGACCTCATTACGCACCTCCGCACTAGTGACACTCGCTACCGCGTTGCGCTTCCTGCTGAGTTCTGTGCCAAGAACCCCCCCCCCCATGTACATCACCCTCTACTACATAGTCACCCGGCTCCCTGACTCCCTTCGCGTAGTCAGGGACCACTTCCTCTCAGTTTGCCCCACCACTCTCACCGTTGACCTCCTCGAGAAGGCCCTCCTAGCAGCAGAAAAGAGCATAGTAGCTGTAGGAGCCTCTCGTGGTGACCCTCGCACCCCCATCTTTGAGGGGTGTTCCCCCTCCCCCCTTTTGCCCTCTGTTGCCTCTGCTGCTGCGGCCGACCTCGTTGGGCTTGAGTCGGTCGGTGCGGCGTCTACCCCTAGCGGGAGACGCCGCCCTGGCAAGGGCAAGGGGGGCAGGGGCACTGGAGGAGCTAGCGGGGGCGGTGGAGGCGGCGGTGGAGGCGGTGGAGGGGGTGGGGGTGGCGGTGGGGGTGGTGGCGGGGGTGGAGGTGTCGGTGGCGGCAGTGGAGGCGGAGGCGGCGGCGGCGGTGGCGGTGGGAGCGGAGGTGGCGGCGGTGGAGGAGGCGGCGGCGGAGGAGGTGGAGCTGGTCGGGGTGGCGCTGCGCAGAGGGTCGGCTCCGGTGGTGGTCAGCGCCAGCAGCAGCAGCAACAGCAGCAGCGCACTCGTGACATCCCCCCCCCTCAGCAGCTCCGTGAGTGGTACGCTGCACGCCAGCGGGGTGGGGGTACTGGTCCGTGCACCTACGTCCTACGCACCGGAGACCGCGCGGGTGAGCAGTGCTGGGGTGCGCACTCCACCCAGCGCTGCTTTGGCCGCCTGACGGACGCTTGGCGTCACCAGTTCCCTGAGGCCACTGAGATCCCCCGCTGGGGTGAGCTGTCTAGGGCGGGTGTAGCTGTCTTTGACCTTGACTTTGATGCTATTCTTGCTGCCATGTATACTGTGACTATTAGTGATGAGGGTGACTGTTACCGGTGTTTTCCGCCCGACTTGGACATTGAGTCTGCTGCTCTAGGTACTGGTGAGGCTGCTGCTCTAGGTGCTAGCGAGGCTGCTGCTCTAGGTGCTCGTGCGTCTGCTCCCTCAGGTGCTGGTGAGTCTGCTCTCTCAGGTTCTGCGTCGGCTTCGGCCTCCCACACCTTCACCCTTGACTCGGGGGCTTCTCGCTCCTTCTTTCGAGACCGCACCAGACTCACGCCGCTTGGCCGGCCAGTTGCAGTCTCTCTGGCAGACCCCTCTGGGGGTCCTGTCCTTGCTTACTTCTCCACTGTCCTCCCGTGTCCGGCGGCCCCCTCTGGCACCCTGTCTGGTCTTTACCTCCCCTCGTTCTCTACGAACTTGGTGAGTGGTGCTGACCTACAGGATGCGGGGGTTCACCAGTTCACTCCTGCGAGTCAGCGGGTGACCCACTGCACGGACGCTCGGACAGGCCGACACCTGGCCACGTTTACACGTCGGCCGGGGTCGAGCCTGTACACACTGACCACTGCGTCTCCTCCAGTCACTGCGTCGGGTCAGGTGTTTGCTGCCGCGTCCAGGTCTGGTCCTGAGTCTGCCCCCTGTTCGTGTCGCCTTCTGTCTCACGAGACTCTCCTCTGGCACCACCGCCTTGGTCACCCCTCCCTGCTTCGTCTCCGAGGCATGGCCTCCCGTGTCCTTGTCTCTGGTCTTCCCCGGTCCCTCCCTCCCCTTCCTCCGGGGCCTGGCCCTACCTGCGTCCCCTGTGTCGAGGGGCGGCAGCGGGCTTCCCCTCACTCCTCCCAGTTTCCTCCGACAGAGGCCCCGCTGCAGACGCTTCACATGGACGTGTGGGGCCCGGCCCGCGTCCGTGGACAGGGTCACGAGCGCTACTTCCTGCTGGTGGTTGACGACTACTCGCGTTACACCACAGTCTTCCCCTTGCGCAGCAAGGGTGATGTCACTGAGGTGTTGATCGACTGGATTCGCGCAGCTCGTCTCCAGCTCAGGCAGAGCTTCGGCTCGGACTTTCCTGTTCTGCGTCTGCACTCTGACAGAGGTGGAGAGTTCTCCTCTGGCCTTCTGCGAGCCTACTGTCGTGCACGAGGCATCCGCCAGACCTTCACGCTTCCGGACTCTCCACAGCAAAATGGGATTGCTGAGCGCCGCATTGGCATGGTCATGGACGTCGCCCGTACGTCCATGATGCATGCGGCTGCCCCCCATTTTCTGTGGCCGTTTGCGGTTCGGTACGCGGCGCATCAGGTCAACCTTCACCCCAGGGTCTCCATGCCGGAGACCTCCCCAGCTTTGCTGTGGACGGGGAAGGTTGGCGATGCGTCTGCGTTCCGTGTCTGGGGATCTCGGGCGTTTGTCCGCGACTTGTCTGCGGACAAGCTGTCCCCTCGTGCTGCTCCTTGCGTCTTCCTTGGCTTCCCCCCTGACGCGCCAGGGTGGCAGTTCTACCACCCCACCTCTCGCCGTGTTTTGTCCTCCCAGGACGTCACGTTTGACGAGTCGGTCCCCTACTACCGCCTCTTCCCCTACGGCACTCCGTCCCTCCCCCCGCCACCGCTCTTCCTTGTGCCAGGTCCCCCCCCGGTAGACCCCCTCCCCCCTCAGGGTCCTGCCCCTTCAGGTGTGTCCCAGGTAGACGCAGTCGAGCCTGTCGAGGTTACTGGTGACTCTGGTGCTGCTGAGGGTGCTGAGCCTGGGGGTGCTGACTCTGGGGGTGCTGAGCGTGTGGGTGCTACGCCTGGGGGTGCTGAGCCTGAGGGTGCTACTACTGGGGGTCCTGAGCCTGGGGGTGCTGAGCCTGGGGGTGCTACTACTGGGGGTGCTGAGCCTGGGGGTGCTGAGCCTGGGGGTGCTACGCTTGGAGGTGCTGAGCCTGGGGGTGCGGAGCCTGAGGGAGCTGGGCCTGCTCGTGTGACGTCTGGCGGTGCTGAGCCTGGAGGTTCTCCTGGTGCTTCGTCTCGGCGGGAGCCACTCTCTCCACAGGAGCTGCGCGAGTGGTTTGCCCGGCGCTGGAGGCGTGCTGCTGGAGCTGGAGGTTCTTCGGCTGCTGAGGGTGCTGGTGCCGCGGGTCCCGGAGGTGCTCGTACTGGGAGTACTGGAGCTGCTGGGCCTGCGGGTACGACTGGAGCTGGAGCTGCTGAGGGTGTTGGCGCTGAGGCTACTGCTGTCGGTCCTGGAGGCGGTCCTACTGGGGGTGCTACTGGTGCTGCTGGAGGTACTGGAGCTGGAGGTGCTGCTGGCGCTGGTGCTGCCGCTGGGGGTACTGGTGCTGTCCCTGCTGTGTCTGGAGTCGCCGCGCGGCCTCGGCCGTACTTCGTTCCGCTCCTTCAGCAGGTTCTTGGTCTCCCGCCTTCTACTGGTCCTCCTCCTCCCTTAGAGTGTCCACAGCCTGTCCCGTCACAGTTACAGTTACAGCCGGCCTCCCCACTGCCCGCTCCTTCTCCCTACACTGGTCCTACTGGAGGTCTTACTGAGCGTCGTGAGCCTGCGTCTCGCCCTGCGTCGCCTGTCCGTGCTGCTCGCACTAGTGGTCGTGGTTCGCGTCAGCGTCCTCCTCCTGTCCCTGGCACGCACCGGATGTCTCTGCGTCCGTCCACTGCTCCTCTGCGTGCCCCTTTGCCTTCTCCTCCTGAGTCCTCTCTTCCTGCTCTTCCTGACCCGGAGTCGGACTCTCTTCGTGCTGCCAGTCCGACTGTCACGCGTCTCCTTGCTACTGTTGTCACTGACCCTTCCTTTGAGTCCACTGCTGCGTCTGCCCTAGTTGCTGAGCTCGTCGACTTTGCTGCTCGCTGTCGTCTAGACTACGCTGCTAGTCTTGTTGCTGAGTCTGAGTCTGTCTGTCCTCCGTCCGTCGGGGGTGAGTGTGCCCTTGGCACGGACGTCCTTGAGGACAGGCAGGAGGAGTTCCAGTATCTGGCTGCTGCTTCACCTCATCTCGTGTCCATACTGCTTACCCCTGAGGGAGACCCGGATGCACTTGACATCCCGACTCCGCGCTCTTACGCGGAGGCGATAGAGGGTCCCTACTCCTCTCAGTGGCAGGCAGCTATGGACGCAGAGATGGCTTCCTGGAAGTCCACAGGCACCTACGTTGACGAGGTTCCCCCGCCTGGGGCGAACATCGTCAGTGGCATGTGGATTTTCAGGGTGAAGCGGCCGCCGGGTTCTCCGCCTGTCTTCAAGGCGCGTTACGTGGCTCGTGGCTTCAGTCAGCGGCAGGGAGTTGACTACTTTCAGACCTTCTCTCCCACCCCGAAGATGACCACTCTTCGGGTACTGCTGCACATAGCTGCTCACCGCGACTACGAGCTGCACTCTCTTGACTTCAGCACTGCTTTCTTGCAGGGCAGCCTGCACGAGGAGATCTGGCTGCGTCGCCCACCTGGCTTCACTGGGTCCTTTCCTCCTGGCACCCAGTGGAGCCTCCGGCGGCCAGTCTACGGTCTCCGCCAGGCACCGCGTGAGTGGCACGACACACTGAGGACTACACTTGCGGCTCTTGGGTTTGCTCCCTCTACTGCCGACCCGTCGCTGTTTCTGCGCACCGACACTTCTTTGCCGCCGTTCTACATCCTCGTGTACGTCGACGACTTGGTCTTCGCCACAGCTAACACTGCTGGACTCGCCCACGTGAAGTCCCAGCTGCAGAAGAGACACACGTGCACAGACCTGGGTGAACTGCGCAGCTACCTTGGCTTGCAGATCACCCGGGACAGAGCACGCCGCACCATTACCCTGACTCAGTCACACATGGTGCAGCAGGTCCTTCAGCGCTTCGGCTTCACGTACTCCTCGCCTCAGGCCACTCCTCTGCCTACTCGCCACTCGCTCTCAGCTCTGCCTTCGGATGAGTCCGTAGAGTCGAGTGGCCCGTACCCAGAGCTTGTTGGCTGCCTCATGTACCTGATGACCTGCACACGACCTGACCTTGCATACCCTCTTAGCATTCTTGCACGCTATGTTGCTCCTGGGAGACACAGACCGGAGCACATGGCTGCAGCGAAGAGGGTGTTGCGCTACTTGTGCAGTACGTCGGGCATGGGGCTTGTGCTTGGAGGGCAGAGTCCAGTGGTCCTCACTGGGCACGCAGACGCTTCTTGGGCTGACGACCAGGCTACGCAGCGGTCGTCACAGGGTTACACCTTCAGCCTTGGTTCCGGCTCTGTTTCGTGGCGGGCTACCCGCTCGTCTTCTGCTCTCGGCTCCAGTTGTGAGGCTAAGATCTACGCCGGGGCCATGGCTGCACAGGAGCTTCGCTGGCTCACCTACCTGCTCACTGACCTCGGAGAGCCGCCTCGTTCTCCTCCAGTGCTGTACGTAGACAACAAGGCCATGCTGGCCTTGTGTCAAGAGCAGAGACTGGAGCACAGAACGAAGCACATTGCTCTCCGCTACTTCCTTGCTCGTGAGCTACAGCAGCGTGGTCAGCTACGGCTTGCGTACGTGGCCTCTGAGGCCAACACTGCTGATATCTTCACCAAGGCACTTCCGCCTTGTGATCATCAGCGCTTCTGTACTCAGCTGGGTCTTGTGCCTACCTTGCCTCACTTGCTCACCCCTTGACCTTGCTTGTACTGTTGCATATATATTTACACCTGCTCTTGCTTGTCTAGCCTTATATATATATGCAATCCTGCATGTGAACTGGCCTTGTGGCCTTGAACTTGTGCTCGGAATGTGTGGTGACTTTGTGATCCACCCTGAGCTTGTTTTGCTTTGCTTGACTGGTCTTGTGACCCCTTGTTCTCCCCCACTTTGCCTATGGGGGTGTGTCAGATTTATATGACATAGCTACTGTAGGCTATAGTGGGGTAGCACATATGGGGTACAGTTTTCTAGGGTTTGCTTTTGTACCCAACTTTCCTTTAGTGATTCCATTTCCTCGTTTCTTCTCACTGCTGACACTAAGGCACTCGCCCACGTGAAGTCCGAGCTGCAGAAGAGACACACGTGCACAGACCTGGGTGAGCTGACAAGCTATCTTGGCTTGCGGATCACCCGGGACAGAGCACAGCGCACCATTACCTTGACTCATCACACATGGTGCAGCAGGTCCTTCAGCGCTTCGGCTTCACGTACTCCTCGCCACAGTCCACTCCTCTGCCTACCGGTCACTCGCTCTCACCTCCACCTTCGGACGAGTCCGTAGAGCCGAGTGGCCCGTATCCAGAGCTTGTGGGCTGCCTCATGTACCTGATGACTTGCACACGACCTGACCTCGCATACCCTCTCAGCCTTCTGGCTCGCTACGTGGCTCCCGGCAGGCACCGAAAGGTGCACTGGGATGTTGCGAAGAGGGTGTTGCGATACTTGTGCAGTACGTCGGGCATGGGGCTCGTGCTTGGAGGATGGGCTCGAGTTGTCCTCACTGGTCACGCTGGCGCCTCCTGGGTTGACGACTTGGCTACACAGCAGTCGTCACAGGGTTACACCTTCAGTCTTGGCTCCGGTTCTGTCTCTTGGTGGTCTACCCGCTCTTCTTCTGTTCTCAGCTCCAGTTGTGAGGCTGAGATCTACGCTGGGGCCATGGCTGCACAGGAGCTACGCTGGCTCACCTACCTGCTGACCGACTTGGGAGAGGCGCCTCGTTCTTCTCCAGTTCTGTACGTCGTCAACAAGGCCATGCTGGCCTTGTGTCAGGAGCACAGACTGGAGCACAGAACGAAACACATTGCTCTGCGCTACTTCCTTGCTCGAGAGTTGCAGCAGCGCGGCCAGCTTCGTCTTGCTTACGTGGCCTCTCAGGCCAACACTGCTGATATCTTTACCAAGGCACTTCAGCCTTGTGATCATCAGCGCTTGTGTACTATGCTAGGACTTGTGCCTACTTGGCCTCACTTGCTCACTTCTTGATTCTGCTTGTACTGTGATCTCTATACATATACCTGTGGAGAGTCACTCTACAGCGGTGGTGAGCTAGACTACAAGGTTGGCACGAACTACTAGGAGTGATCGTAGCTTCCCTAGTTCCTTAGTGCTTGCACAATTACGGGAGAAATCGGCAAGAGTTTCACTAGCAAAGTTGGAGTTACAGGATTGTTGAACAAGCAATGACAAGAAAGACTACATCAGGCACCTAGCAATTCTGCAGCTAGCATGGTCAACAGACAGCACAGCATGGTCGACCGCGTGCCAGCGTTGCGTAGAGGAGCCGCGCCAGCACTGCAGAAAGGCGACCTGCCAACACAGCAAGTCGACGGTGTGCCAACGCTGCAGCAGCGCGGCTGTCCAGCGTTGCACCGTAAAAGACAGCAGTGCGCACGCTTACAGGTGTCAGAATGTTATCTTATGCTCTAGCCTGTAGTGGGGTGCTCTATAGCGAGTACAACCCTTCTAGGGTTTGCTATTTGTATCCTCATTCTTGCTAGTGCAATCCTCTTCTTTCTTCTAAACTTTAACATGCTATCAGAGCAGGTCGATCCCCTTGGATCGATCCTGTGGGTGGGCTTACCACCTCCTAGCTTCCGCTGCAACTCCTACCACTACACTCGGTGCCGCACGCCCCGTGGCGTGTGGCAGTTTTCTTCCCGCCGTGCGCCCCGAGGCGCGCGGCGGTTTTCTTCCCGCCGTGCGCCCCGAGGCGCGCGGCGGTTTTCTGCCCGCCGTGCACCCCGAGGCGCGCGGCGGTTCTCTGCCCGCTGTGCGCCCCGAGGCGCGCGGCGGGCTTCGGCCCCGTCAACCGTCGCGTCGCCCTCGGGAGGCGCCGCGACGGGCGACGGGGACCCGTTCGTCGCCCCCCGTCGCCCGTCGTGGCCTGCGCGCGGCCCGTACAGGCAGCGCGCGACCCGTACGGGCTGCGCCAGGCCAGCGCGCGACCCGTACGGGCTGCGCCAGGCCCGCGCGCCACCCGTACGGGCTGCGCCAGGCCCGCGCGCAGCCCGTACGGGCGGCGCCAGGCCCGCGCGCGGCTCAGGCCGCCTACGCGCGGTTCGGGCGACCCTACCAGGCCCGTGGTGGGCCCGCTCCTTGCTGCCCCTGCCCTCCCTACTGTCCCCCAGCGCTTCTACTCGTGCCCCACCCCTCCTACTCCCCATTCTCCTGTATTAGGGTTTGGGGGTGCGGGGTATGGGGGTGCACCCACTGTGTACTGTTCCCTGCTCCTCCTCCTCCTCCGTCTCCCTGTGCTGCAGCTGCCGCTGAGGGGGGGTGGACGTGTTGGAGCCGGTGGAGTGGTACTAAGGGGGGGTGAAGGGGGAGTGGAGCTAGCGGTGTAGCAGCGGGTATGTGCCAGGGGGGAGTGGGATAGTTTGGGGAAGCTGAATGGAGGTTGCCGTCGTGTCGCCAGCAGCACCTGTATTCCAAGGACTTCGTCCGGTAGCCCAGTCGTAGCCAGCTGTGCCAGCCGCCCGTGGGTCCGTTGCTCGTCTGCCGCTACTTTAGCCGCGGGGCCTGTTACTCCTGTATTCCGGGGACTTCGTCCGGTAGCCGCTGTGCCAGTCTGCCTCCTGTTGCCTGTGTGTCTGCAGCTTCAGCCGTCGCCTCCTATCTCCTCTCCTCTCACTCTCTCTCCTCCTCCTCACTTGCCCGTTGTGACTACCACTAGCTTTGCTCATAATTGTGAACTTAAACTATTGCTTCTTGAACTTGTGCTCAGAATGTGTGGTGACATTGTGATCCACCCTGAGCTTGTACTCCTTTGCTTACTCTGCTGATTACACCCCACTTTGGCTATGGGGGTGTGTCAGAATGTTATCTTATGCTCTAGCCTGTAGTGGGGTGCTCTATAGCGAGTACAACCCTTCTAGGGTTTGCTATTTGTATCCTCATTCTTGCTAGTGCAATCCTCTTCTTTCTTCTAAACTTTAACAACAGGTGCGCGCAGACGATTGGCCCGACTTGCACCGTTGTGCATTCGTCGGCTGTTGTCTGCGCCTGACGAGCCACATTGACTTCGGGATACCAACCCGAAGTCGCCTTCGTCATCGCGACCTCGACCGCGTGCCTCCGCAAAACCCGCCGAGCAGGTTACCCGGTCGACCTAAACAACCCCAGGTGCTCTGGTCGACCACCAAGTGCCTCTGGTCGACCACCGGGTCCCTCTGATCGACCGCCAGGTGCCCTTGGTCGACCACAACTCCCGTCGAGCTACCCCCTGGTCGACAGACCTCTTCTGTCGACCAGAACTGTCAGCTGTTGTCGTCGAGCTCCCCTCGTCGACCGCTGCTCACTTGTCAGGTCGACGGACAGCTTCGTCGACCTCCTGATCGAACTGTCCCTAACAGTCGACGGCCCATCCGTCGCCCAGACCAGTCAGTTGCAGCTGTCGAGCTCCCTGGTCGACAGCAACACCACAGCGGTCCCCTGCAGCTCGACGAAGCCTGTCGAGCAGCTCTCCCACTGTGGATGGTCGGCTGCTACTCCCGTACATCCGATCAAGTTGTCGGCGTTGCCCAAGCGAGGGCGGGGCCAACACTTCATTTCTCGTTAACACTCCCCTGCCGCGCTCACGCTTGGGCCTCCAGCCCACACGGCAGTACTCCACGGAGAAGACTCGTCCTCGGCGTGCACCCCACACACAGCACGCCGTCACCGCACCAGCCGTGCAGAAGAGCACGGCACCTACTGCTGCATGTCATCGTCGCCGTCGCTGACGTCGACCAGACGAACTTGGTCGATGGCGACAGAGCACCGGTTGAAAGCCGGAAAGTGCAGCGCCTTCGTCAGGAAGTCTGCCGGCTGCTCGGTGGTCGGGATGTACTTCAGTACAAACTTCCCGCGCCTCACCATGTGCTGCAGCCAGGCATAGCATCGCTCCATGTGCTTGAGGTTGCATGTCAGCCCCAAGCCTTCAGCGACCGTGATTGCCGACTTGTTGTCGACGCGGAGGATGGTCGGCTTCCCAGCGTCGAGCAGCTTGAATTCCGCAAGAAGGAAACGAAGTCGGCGTCCCTCCTTGCCTGCATTCGTGGCCGCCACGTACTCTGACTCGGTCGACGACAATGTTGCGCACTTGATGCGCTCGACCAAGAGACGGCGGCCCCTCCGTAGACGAACACGTAGCCTCCCGTGCTCGTTCGGTCCTGCTTGTCGCCCGCGTCGTCGGCATCCACGTAGCCGATCAGCTCCAGCGACTCTGGTCCACCGCCAAACTCCAGGGCGGTGTCGCGGGTGTCAGCGAGATAAGCGAGGCAGCGGTCGACCTCGCGCCAATGCTGGTCGCTCCGCACCGTAAGGCCGCTCCCCAGCTTGCTGCAGGCGAACGCGATGTCCAGCCTCGTCGTTGTCGCCGCGAACTGCAGCGAGCCAACCTTCTGCCGGTACTCCTCCTCCTCGCGCCCCTGCGCCTCCTCGTCGTCGAATGTCAGCTCGGCGTATGCATCGATCGAGACCGGCGTCTTCGGAAGTTGACCGCCCTGCTCCCCGTCGATGAAGCGCCTGCGCAGCTTGTCGGCGTAGCCCTGCTGGTGAAGCCACAGCTTCCTCGCTGGCCTGTCGCGCACGATCTCCAGCCCGAGGTACTTGACGACCGGAGAAATCTCGCGCAGCTCGAAGGCAGCCTCCAGCAGCTCCTTTAGCTCCTTCAGCATCGTGGGGCTGCTGCTGGCAGCGAGCAGGTCGTCAACGTAGACCAGCACCCAGCAGGTCACTCCGTCGTCGCCGGCCTTGAAGTAGAGCGCCTCGTCGACCTGGCTCTTCTTCCAGCAAGCTCCCAGCAGCACTCCATCGAGTGCCCTGTACCACAGCAGCGGCGACTGCTTCAGCCCGTAGAGTCTCTTCAGCAGCTTACACACCCGGCCGGTCCCATCGTCAAAGTAGTCAGGTTGGTACATGTAGAGCACCCTGTCGAGCTTGCTCTGCAGGAAGGCGTTCTTCATGTCGAGCTGCATCAGAGTGAGGTCAAAGACGGCGACGATGCTGAGGAAGATCCTCAGCGTGACGTAGCTGCTCACCGGCGAGTACGTCTCGTCGTAGTCGGCACCGCACACCTGCGTGAAGCCCTTCACGACCAGCCTCGCCTTCTCGCGCTCGACGGTGTTGTCAAGGCGGTACTTGGTCATCAGCACCCACCGGTTCTTCATGATGTTCACCCCGCGTGGGCGTTTGACCAGCTCCCAAGTGCCCATGCCGATGAGGCTGCGGATCTCTTCCTCCATGGCGGCCTTCACCGCCTCGCCCTTCCAGGTCGTCAGCGCCTCCTTTACCGTCATTGTGGCGATGTCCCAGCGGTGTTCGGGGTCTGCGTGCATGTCGGGGTCGAGCTCCGGCAATTCGTCATCCTCTTTGGCGTCGTCGTACAACAGGTCATCGCCGACCTCGTCGTACACAGCAGTGAAGGCAGCTGGCGGTGGGCAGGCGTGGAAGCTCAGCCGCTCCGGCGACCGTCGGGCTCGACCTGTGAGTCGCAGCTCAGGCTTCGTGATCGGCACCTCTACCACGTCGCTGTCGGTGGACTCTTCTCCTGCCGACAGCTCCCCTTCTTCGTCGACGTCCAAGTCGTCGACCAGCTGCTTCGAACCTTCGACCAGTTGCTCACATCCTGCTGACTTCGACAGCTCCCCTGTCGAATGCACCCCTGCTGATGCCTCCTGTTCTACCGGCTCCCCTGTCTGCTGCTCCCTTGTCGTCGACGGGGTCCCATCCTGGTCGACGGGCTTGGCGCCTTGTCGACCGCCGGCGATGCCGCTGGCCGGCGCCACAGCCGATGCCTCCACGCTCCCCTCATCGCCGGTGGTCGACACAGGTGTCGACGCAGGCCGATCTGCGACGGGGAAGGGAGGAGCAAGAACAGGGGGAGGTGGAGGAACCTCCACTACATCCTCATCAGCAGGCTCATCGACTTCGACGAGCAAAGGAACCGTCGCCGTCGAGGTGTCCGTCGGCGGGTGTGCCTGTGTTCGCCCCGACGCCGGCCCAAACTTTGCCTTCCACACCTCCAACGACAGCGTTTCATAGAAGATCACCTCGACCGACGTGACCACCTTGTTGTCGGTCAGATCAAGTACCTCCCAGCCCTTACTTTCCGGTGACACGCCCAGGTGAAGCCCCCAGCGAGCTTTCGGCGCCAGCTTCCCACCGCGCTGCTGCTCAGGGACCATGAACTGCACCATGCAGCCCCACACCCGCGCCAGCGTGAGGTCGGGCTTCTTCCCGGTCAGCAGCTGGTACGGAGTCGTCCCTGGCGGCGTCGTCGACCGCTCCAAGCAGTTGCGCACCCAGACAGCTTGTCGTAGAGCGAGGTGCCACCAGTGGTGCTGCACGCCCATGTGCAGCAGCATCGTCCTCACGGACTCGACGGTCGTGCGCATCTCCCGCTCAGCCATGCCGTTCTGCTGCGGAGTGTAAGGGCACGTCAGGTCGTGGACGATGCCCTTGCCGTCGACGAATTCGGTGAACTCCTTCCCGAGGAACTCCCCTCCTCGGTCTGAGCGGAGCATCAGCACCGACTTCTTCGTCTGTCGTTCCACCAGCACCAGCCACCTCTGAAACTCCCGCAGCACGTCGCTCTTCTTAGCGATCGCCATCACCCACACAAATCGAGTGTGGCGATCCTTCAGCAGCAGGAAGTACAGGCTGCCATCCTTGGCAGCGACTCAAAATGGCCCGCACAAGTCAATGTGCACGACAGCCAACGCCTCCGCGGCGTCCGAGCCTGTGGCGGGGAAGGTGTGCCGCGCCAGCTTTCCTCCGACGCACGAGATGCATGGCGGGTCTGTTCCGATCGACGGGGTGATGTCAAGGCCAGTAGCAACGTCATGTTTTGCCGAACTCTTTATCGTGTCGACGCTAACGTGCGCGAGCCACGCATGCAACCGATCAGGGGTCGACTTCGTCGCCGGGACGATCGTCCGCAGAGCCACTACCTCGGTCGACTGCGACTGCATTGGGCAGGGGCGAAGGTCGGTGCAGAGGACTCGTCCAGCGTAGCGTGCTCGACCGAGCACCTTCCCGGTCGCGGCGACGAGCAGCATCTCGTCGCCGTCGCCCTTCAGCTGCACCCCGCTCTCCTTCAGTTGGCCCGCAGATAGCAGGTTCGCATGCACGCCCGGAACGTAGAGCACGTCGGGGATGAGAACCCGCTTCCCGGCCTCCCCTTGCAGGGCAATGGTTCCGCGACCCTCGACAGGCTGCAGCGCCCCGTTGAATCCACGTACGTGTTTCACGCTACCGCTCGGTGCCATGTCGACAAAGACCGCCTTCGTCCCCATCAAGTGGTGGGAGCAGCCGTTGTCGAGCAACACTGCCATCGGGTTGGCTTGCACAGCTGCCGCCACTGCCTGGAAGTCCTCGCCAGCCTCCGGCGCCAGCGAGACCGTCGGCTCCACCAAGCCGACCATCGAACACGACGCCTCCCCGTCGCCTCGGCTCTTGCCGCTGGAGTGGTCGACGTCCTTTGTCGACGACGTTTTCTTCGACGTCTGCTTCTCCCTGCGCGGCATCTCATTTCGACGGGGGCGACTGCTGGTCGACCGGCCACGGCCTCCCTTGGTGTCGTCCTCGTCACTTTCGTCGCGGTCAGGACATTCGTAGGAAAGATGGTCGGGATCATGGCAGATCCAGCACTCTCGCCGTCGACCATCACCTCCACGGCTTTTGCCCCGCGTTGACCTTTTCTCGTCGACGTCCTTCGTCGACCCCCCACCTCCGCTACCACCGCCGCCATGCATCTTGCGCTGCCTTTGCTGCTGATTCAGCTTCGTCGGTGCAGCGTAGTTAGCCTGGGGAAGGAGCTCCGTGGGCTGTTCGGCCTCCTGCATCGCCTCATCTTGGAGGATGTAGCTGGTGATGGAGTCCTCGTCAAGGGACTCACGCGTGCCAGGTACCATCATCATCCTTTTCATGAGGTTGTATCCGCGTGGCAGGCCCTTGACGATGTGGGAGATGTAGGACGCCGTCGAGTATTCGGCACCCGCCATCCGCATCTCAGCCAGAATCCGTCGAGCACGGTTGCAGTAGTCCGTCGCCGACTCTTGCTCGCCCATTCGAATATGAGTCATCTTTTCCTCCAGTTGTGCGATGTACAGGTCATCCCTGACCTGGTACGTCGACAGGATGAAGTGCCATGCCTGGTGGCCCGCATCCAGTCGCTCTCGACAGCTCCTGAGCGCCAGCTGCACTAGCGGTGAGCAGCACCTCGAGATGACCATGAAGGTGAGTAAGTGAGCCGCACGAAACTCCCCGCGTAGCCCGACATCGTCCACGGGCGGAGTGGGCACTGTGCCGTCGGCGAAGCCCTTCAGCCCGGCGACCTCCAGCTGAGGTTCGATCGACTCCCTCCAGGTGATCAGGTCTCGTCGACCTTGCAGCGGTGCGACGGTGATCCGGTCCGGCGAGAACTTGAAGTAGCCATACGTCGGTGCGATCCCGCCCGACGTCACATGCGTCGTCGCTGAGAGCCCTCCACTGCTTTGTAGGGGTGAGCGACGTCGACCATCGATGTTGGCATGCGAGCTGCTTGCAGCTGCCGCCGACTGCTGCACTTGCGCCTGACTCCTGTCGACGCCAACGTCGACCTTGAGCACTCCTCTCTGCTTCGTGCCATAGTTGCCGCTGACTCGTGCACCGCCGTCGACCTCGTCGTCGACGCCACCTTCGTTTCGCACCGGTGGAGGAGTAGAAGGACGGGAGGGGTGTTCCGTCGCCGACTGCGATCGGATGCCCAACTCGACGATCACCAAGGGGATCGTCCCGTACTCGCCATCCGCGTGGCGTTTCCTCGCATCAGCCAAGCGTGTCTCCAAGGTGTCCGCTATGCCCGCATTAGCTACGGGGTCGACCATGGTGGCTATCGCTGCTGCCGGCCTACGAACGACTTAGTAGGTGCAAAAGTCGGCTCCTATCTGAAGGTCGCGTGTTCGATCCATGCTCACCGCACCATGTGGAGAGTCACTCTACAGCGGTGGTGAGCTAGACTACAAGGTTGGCACGAACTACTAGGAGTGATCGTAGCTTCCCTAGTTCCTTAGTGCTTGCACAATTACGGGAGAAATCGGCAAGAGTTTCACTAGCAAAGTTGGAGTTACAGGATTGTTGAACAAGCAATGACAAGAAAGACTACATCAGGCACCTAGCAATTCTGCAGCTAGCATGGTCGACAGACAGCACAGCATGGTCGACCGCGTGCCAGCGTTGCGTAGAGGAGCCGCGCCAGCACTGCAGAAAGGCGACCTGCCAACACAGCAAGTCGACGGTGTGCCAACGCTGCAGCAGCGCGGCTGTCCAGCGTTGCACCGTAAAAGACAGCAGTGCGCACGCTTACAGGTGCGCGCAGACGATTGGCCCGACTTGCACCGTTGTGCATTCGTCGGCTGTTGTCTGCGCCTGACGAGCCACATTGACTTCAGGATACCAACCCGAAGTCGCCTTCGTCATCGCGACCTCGACGACGTTTGCGTGCCTCCGCAAAACCCGCCGAGCAGGTTACTTGGTCGACCTAAACAACCCCAGGTGCTCTGGTCGACCACCAAGTGCCTCTGGTCGACCACCGGGTCCCTCTGATCGACCGCCAGGTGCCCTTGGTCGACCACAACTCCCGTCGAGCTACCCCCTGGTCGACAGACCTCTTCTGTCGACCAGAACTGTCAGCTGTTGTCGTCGAGCTCCCCTCGTCGACCGCTGCTCACTTGTCAGGTCGACCTCCTGGTCGAACTGTCCCTCCTAGTCGACGGCCCATCCGTCGCCCAGACCAGTCAGTTGCAGCTGTCGAGCTCCCTGGTCGACAGCAACACCACAGCGGTCCCCTGCAGCTCGACGAAGCCATTCGAGCAGCTCTCCCACTGTGGATGGTCGGCTGCTACTCCCGTACATCCGACCAAGTCGTCGGCGTTGCCCAAGCGAGGGCGGGGCCAACACTTCATTCCCGTTAACAATACCTGCATGCTTACTCTTTCTAGGTTGTGTTCACTGTATTGCTTGTTTTCTTTTATATAACTCAGCATGTGAACTGGCCTTGTGGCCATTTGCTTGTGCTCAGACTGCGTGGTGACTTTGTGATCCACCCTGAGCTTGCTTTGCCTTTCTTGACTGGTCTTGTGACCCCTTGTTCTCCCCCACTTTGCCTATGGGGTGTGTCAAACTTATATATGCTATAGTCTGTTTAGGCTGTAGTGGGGTAGTTCTTAGAGGGTACAACACTTTTAGGTTTCCTACTTGTACCCACCTGCTTTCTAGTTTAGTCATTCATTCGTTCACATTCTAACAGCATCAACCCTAAACACCATGAGGCAAGGTGTTTAGAGTTGCTGCCTCCCAAATATCCAGCCATCCTAGAGGGGTTTATTTTTTCCACTGGCCACTAAACTAAAACCAGGTAAACTTCAGAATTTTCCTGGTCACGGGAAATTGGAAATGTCGAAATCAGCTGCCCCAAGGAATTGGACGCGAGAGGAGAAGCAAGGCGGTGTCAAAGCCACTGCCAAAAGGAATCGGAAGCTTGAAAACAAGGCGATCCGTCATTTCCTGGTGAATCGTTTGGTTCCGTTGCGCATAGGGTATCGCTGGCCTTCAGGCACACGACGAAATAACTTGCACGGCTCGGAGGGCCTCATAAAACATCACCGAGCCACAACCTATGATCGAACCTTACGTTCTGCTTGAATGCGTACCGTGCCGCAACTCCGAACCAGAACCACAAATGTGTCACAACCACATCGCAAGACCGAACCAAATGGACAAAGCCAAAACAACCACCAATTGCCGAATCGCTGGCACACCCCACCAACATTGCTCTATATTCTCGCCCAGGTCCAAACCAAACCAGACCAAACGAGCACCAGCACATTCCCTCACTTCCCCCTGCGCACCCACACTCAATTGAAACCCCCTTTCGCTGTTCTCACTGTCATTCTGGCCCGTTTATCACCTCACCATCTGCGCCGCCTTTTCCCCTTTCAGTTTTAACAATTCCGTACACCTTCCCACGCCACGCTCGCTCCTCATTTGCCACCCTGAAGTTCCCTGCCTAGTTTTCCCAGCAGCCCGTGACCCGTCCCGTTTCCGTCAGTCGGGAAGTCCCCCGTTCGACTCTATCTGCTGCCTAGTGGTGGCAAACGATGGCCGACGCGATCGGATATCCCGTGCCTGGCCCAGCACCCGCACAGGCACCGGCACCAACCGCGCCTCCGCCTGTGCAATTCAATGCGGTGCCGATGGGCTCGTGGACGACGGGATGCTTCGGCTGCTTTGAGGACATTAACGTTTGTAATAAAGCTTTTTATTCCCTACCCTTGTTTGTTTGTTTGTTTGTTTTGTTCTGTTCTGTTCTGTTCTGTTTGTTTTGTTTGTTTGATTGTACGTTAGCATTTTCGGCCGTTAAGGAATCCATCGCGTGCTGTTTTCTTCATTCCTCCCGCAGGTTGCTGCTCTTTCTGGTGTCCCTGCGTCGCTTTCGGTCGAATCGCCGAAATCGTGACCGACGGTAACGTGGGTAAGTGCTTACTGCGCTGACGGTTTTTGTTTTGTTCTGACTGTAATTCATTTTTTGCTTTTGTTCTGCCGCATGCCGCTTTGCCATTTGCATTTCCGTTGGCCCACCCTTCTCTCACTCTCGCCGTTGTTTCTTTGGATGGTCGCAGATGCGCAGGAGGCGTGCGTGATCTGGTGCTTCGTGGATGCTTGCCTTCTGGCAGCATGCGTATATTCATTCGGTAAGTTCAGCTCACACGAAGTGTTCTGAGACGTCTCAAAACACTACTTCTTCGCGGACACACTTGCCTTCTGGCAGCATGCGTATATTCATTCGGTAAGTTCAGCTCACACGAAGTGTTCTGAGACGTCTCAAAACACTACTTCTTCGTGGACACACTTGCCTTCTGACAGCATGCGTATATTCATTCGGTAAGTTCAGCTCACCCAGGGGGCGATCCTAGTTCTGAGACGTCTCAAAAGGTTTCAGCTTACCCAGGGGGCGATCCTATTTCAGCTCTGCCGCCCTCTCATCCGTGTGTCTCCGGACCCCTGTCATCTCTTTTGTCCTTTCTTCGATCCGTTTGCCTGTTCGTCGTCTAATCGTCGGCTTATTCGTTCTTCTGATCGCCTGCCCTCCACGTCTCCTTCTGCCTCTATTTCAGGTTTCCGAACGAAGCTGAGGGCCAAGTACAACCTGCCCGGCGATACCATCAAAGACTTTTGCCTCGACTGGTGCTGTGGATTCTGCTCCTTCTCGCAGCAGTACCGCGAGCTCCAGAATCGCGGATGGGCTGTCGCAGACGGTGAGTTTGTAACGATTGTACACTTAAAACGGCTGTAACGTGGCTGGCCCATATCGTTAATTTTGTTGGCTATGGTGGTGAGGCTGTTCGTGAAATACCTTCTAAAGGGGTGTTCAGAGCGGGAAGTGTCAGCAGTCGCTGATAATCCCTTTGCAGTGTCTTCCAGCCCAGTGCTCCTTTTCTGTTCTGCATGACCTGTCTGTAGGTTGGCTAGGTTCTGTTTCGTTGGCTAGGTTAAAGGTTAACCGTTCATTGTTTCCTCTGGCTTTTCCTTGATGCCGACAGGTTACAAGGCGAACATTCAGCGATTTCAAGCCGGTAATAACACGGCACCTGAGGGCCAGTTTATGTCAAAGTAGGAAGGGGCAGGTGCAGGGTGGTTGTCGAAGATGGTATGCGCTGCGCGTCTAGTGGGGAATAACAATGCAGATTGCTGGTTTATCATCTGAGCTTGTACTCAGCATGAGCAGCATGCTGCATGATTGAATATGCTTCTGGTATAGTGCTCGTCCAAAATCAAAGCAACGCATAATTCAGGTTTTTGTTATCCGTATAATCCAGGGTTATCCTAGCATGTGTCAACTGCCATCTCAAGGTTTCATTCCCATCAAGACTGTTAGAATTTGAAGTGATTGAATAGGATCGTACTACTTAGGATGGTAGCTTCCTGTCGTAGCGGAAGTCTTATATGAGTTAAAGCCAGTTATGAAGGCTTTGTCTGGACTTAATAAAAGCCCATGTAGTGATATGTTTCAGGATCAATGTCTCTGAAATCAGATATATTATAAAATGACAAACATACAAAATATATAGCTAGAGTAAAGTACCTGTTCGCCTACTGTACTGTGCTATTCTTGTTCTGAAACGGTACGTAACTTTTCGCGAGGTCTATAGCTACGTGCTGACGTCATCCTAGGGCGCGTAGCGCTTTGCTGTCGTCAGCCTATCGGTACTTTACTGTTTCGTGCGAAGTCTCGCACTGTACTACACGAATCCTTGAAGTGCTTAAGTCTTCATATTATCTCAACACTCCCCTTCACTTCCAGGAGTTCGGTGTAGTTACCCAGTTGTTTCAGTAATGCCGCTGAGCTGGTTGTAGTGGTGAAACTTCTGTCGTGTCAGTTTCTTGGTAAGTGAATCAGCTGCCATGTCACCAGTGGGACAGTAGACAAGGCGCATCCTCCCTTTGTCGATCGCATCTTTGACGAAGAAGTAACGCAGTGAAATGTGTTTCGTGCGATTGACGAAGCCGGGTTTGTTGGCGATGGTAATCGCACTCTGGTTGTCGCACTGCAACGTGAACTGATTCGGCGTGACGAACTTTGCTTCGTCGAGCAGTTCCTGTAAGTATAGTCCTTCTCAAGTTGCAGCACACGCGGCAATGAATTCTGCTTCAGCTGAGGAAAGTGACACGAGTTCCTGTTTCGATGAGTTCCATGAGATCGGGCCAATTGGCTCGAGACGAAAAATGTAGCCTGTTCGTGACCGACGATCTGACGTGTCACCAGCGTGGTCTGCGTCAGCATATCCACTAAGGTACATTTTGTCGGTCGGTTTTCCTGTGTTGAAAATCAGCCCGACTGTTGGTGTTGCAACAAAATAGTGTAGAGCGCGCTGAAGATCGAGATGGTGTTCTTCTTTTGGGCAGCGTAAAAATTGTGCGAGATAGCTTGCGACGTACGCAAGGTCGGGACGACACGTGACTGTTAGAATCATAGGCAAAAGTGGATGTCGAGAGAGTTGGTACAAGGAAGAAACCTAAGGGGTTGTACCCCACAGTGAGTAACCCACTAAGCCTACCCAAACTATAACATATATAAACATATGTTGACACACCCCCATAGGCAGAGTGGGGGAGAACAGAGGGTCACAAGACCAGTCAGGAAGTGCAAAGCAAGCTCAGGGTGGATCACAACGTCACCACGCAGTCTGAGCACAAGCAAGAAGACCACAGGGCCAGTTCACATGCAGAAATATATATGTAACAACAACAGTACAGTGATATCTACCAACAAGAACAAGCATGCTGGAATACATATAAATCATGGTACAAACAAAGCCTACAGCAAGTGAGGAACTGTGGGCACAAGGCCTAACAAAGTGCAGAAACGCTGATGATCACCAGGCGGAAGCGCCTTGGTGAATATATCAGCAGTGTTGGGCCGAGTGGCCACGTAGGTAAGACGAAGCTGGCCACGCTGCTGCAGCTCTCGAGCAAGAAAGTAACGGAGAGCGATGTGCTTTGTTCTGTGCTCCAGTCTGTGCTCCTGACACAAGGCAATGACGGCCTTGTTGTCGACGTACAGAACTGGAGGAGAACGAGGCCGCTCTCCCAAGTCAGTCAGCAGGTAGGTGAGCCAGCGCAGCTCCTGTGCAGCCATGGCTGTGGCGTAGATCTCTGCCTCACAGCTGGAGCCGAGAACTGAAGACGAACGTGTAGAACGCCAGGAAACTGAACCAGAACCAAGGCTGAAGGTGTAACCCTGTGACGACCGCTGCGTAGCCTGGTCGTCAACCCAAGAGGCGTCAGAGTGACCTGTGAGGACAACGTCACCCCGTCCTCCAAGCACGAGCCCCATGCCCGATGTACTGCACAAGTAGTGTAGTACCCTCTTGGCAGCATCCATGTGCACCTTTCGGTGCTGACCAAGAGCCACGTAACGAGCCAGAAGGCCAAGAAGGTACGCAAGGTCAGGACGAGTGCAAGTCATCAGGTACATGAGGCAGCCCACTAACTCTGGGTAAGGACCACTCGGCTCTACGGACTCGTCCGAAGGTGGAGCTCAGAGCGAGTGACCTGTAGCCAGAGGAGTGGCTTGTGCTGAGGACCAGGTGAAACCAAAGCGCTGAAGGACCTGGTGCACCATGTGTGACTGAGTCAGTGTGATGGTGCGGCGTGCTCTGTCCCGGGTGATCTGCAAGCCAAGGTAGCTGCGCAGTTCACCCAAGTCTGTGCACGTGTGTCTCTTCTGCAGCTCCGACTTCACCAGGGCGAGAGCCTCAGTGTCAACAGTGGCAAAGACCAAGTCGTCGACGTACACGAGAACGTAGAATGGCGGCAGCGAAGTGTCGGTGCGCAAAAACAGCGACGGGTCAGCAGTCGACAGAGCAAACCCAAGAGCCGCAAGTGTCGTCCTCAGTGTGTCGTGCCACTCACGTGGCGCCTGGCGGAGACCGTAGACCGGCCGCCGGAGGCTCCACTGGGTACCAGGAGGGAACGACCCAGTGAAGCCAGGAGGGCGGCGCAGCCAAATCTCCTAGTGCAGGCTGCCCTGTAAGAAGGCTGTGCTGAAGTCAAGAGAGTGAAGCTCGTAGTCACGCTGAGCGGCAACGTGCAGCAGCACCCGAAGAGTGGTCATCTTCGGGGTGGGGGAGAAGGTCTGGAAGAAGTCAACTCCCTCTCGCTGACTGAAGCCTCGAGCCACGTAACGAGCCTTGAAGACAGGCGGAGAACCTGGCGGCCGCTTCACCCTGAAAATCCACATGCCACTGACAATGTTCGCCCCAGGAGGGGGAACCTCGTCGACGTAGGTGCCTGTGGACTTCCAGGATGCCATCTCTGCGTCCATGGCTGTCTGCCACTGAGAGGAGTACTCACCCGCGATCGCCTCAGCGTAAGAGCGCGGGGTAGGGATGTCTGGTGCATCCGGGTCTCCCTCAGGGGCAAGCAGCATGGATACGAGATGAGGCGCAGCGGCTGCAAGACACTCAAGGTCCTCCTGTCTATCCTCAAGGACGTCCGTGCCAAGAGCACACTCACCCTCGACGGACGGAGGAGAGACAGACGCAGACTCAGCAACAAGACTGGCTGCGTAGTCTAGACGACAGTGAGCAGCAAAGGCAACAAGCTCAGTAACTAAGGCAGACGCAGCAGCAGACTCAAACGACGGGTCAGTGACAACAGTGGCAAGCAGACGCGTGACAGTAGAGTGGTCAGCACGAAACCGGTCAGACGCAGGGTCAGCAACGACAGGCAGAGAGGACGCAGGGGGAGGCGGCAGAGGAACACGCGGTGAAGGAGAGGAAGGACGACCAACTACAAGGGGAGGGCCGGAGACAGCCGGCAGGCTCTGACGAGGAACACGACGACCGGAACTCACGGGGGAGACAGGACGCGACGCAGGCTCACGACGCTCTGCAAGGCCACTAGGCTGCTCTGTGTATGGCGAAGGAGTAGGCAGCGGTGAGCCAGGCTGTAATGGAAGACCAGTAGACGAGGGAAGACTGAGAACCTGGCGAAGTGCAGAGTCAGGTGGTGGCTGCGACGACGGAGACGGCGGAGCAAAGAGCAGGCGCGGCTGAGCAGTGCCACCAGCACGAGCAGCACCAGCTCCTCCAGCAGCTCCAGTACCTCCAGCAGCTCCAGCACCCCCAACAGCTCCAGCACCTCCAGCAGCTCCAGCACCTCCAGCAGCTCCAGCACCCCCAGCAGCTCCAGCAACTCCAGTACCCTCAGCAGCTCCAGCACCTCCAGCGGTACCACCACCAGCCCCAGCAGCTCCAGCACTCCCAGTACGAGCACCTCCGGGACCAGCGACACCCGCAGAACCTCCAGCAGGAGAGCCCTGAGGTGCAGAAGTGGGACGCTGACGGCGACCGTACCAGTCGTGCAGCTGCTGGGAGGTGAGGGGAACACGCACACGCGGACGAAGACGGCTACTCCAAGGAGACCGCGTAACAGCAGTCTCAAAACCCTCAGGCAACTCACCCCCAGACTCAGCACCCCCAGGCTCCGCACACACAGGCTCAGCACCCCCAGACGCAGCACCTCCAGACGCAGCACCTCCAGACGCAGCACCTCCAGACGCAGTACCCCAAGACGCAGCACCTCCAGGCTCCTCACGCGCAGGCTCAGCACCTCCAGGCTCCACACGCTCAGCGTCCCCAGACTCAGTACCCCCAAGCTCCGCACCCCCAGGGACAGCACCACTCGCAGCAGGACCGGAGTCACCAGTGACCTCAACAGGCGCAGGCGCAGGGGGGTCTACCTGAGAGACACCTGAAGGAGCAGGACCTGGCGCGGGGAGGGGGTCTACCTGGGGAGGACCTGGGGTGAGAAAGAGCGGCGGGGGGGGGGGCGAGGAGCAGTGCGGTAGGGGAAGAGGCGGTAAAAGGGGACGGACTCGTCAAAGGTGACGTCCTGAGACGCAAAGACACGGCGCGAGGCGGGGTCGTAAAACTGCCAGCCAGGCGCGTCAGAGACAAAGCCAAGGAAGACGCAAGGAATGGCGCGAGGGGAGAGCTTGTCCGCGGTGGTATCGCGGACAAAGGCACGAGCACCCCAGACCCGGAAACGCGACGCGTCGCCAACCTTCCCCGTCCACAGCAGTGTGGGCGAGGTCTCCGGCAAGGAGACACGGGGCCAAAGGTTGAGCTGATGCGCTGCGTACTGGACCGCAAACGGCCACAGAAAATGGGGGGCAGCCGCATGGATCATGGAGGTACGAGCGACCTCCATGACTAAGCCAATGCGGCGCTCAGCAACCCCATTCTGCTGCGGAGAGGCCGGAAGCGTGAAAGTCTGGCGGATGCCGTGCTCCGCACAGAAGGCTGCCAAGAGGTCTGAGGAGAACTCACCACCTCTGTCAGAGTGCAGACGCAGGACAGGAAAGTCCGACTGGAACCGCTCGCGGAGCTGGAGATGAGTAGCGCGGATCCAGGGGATCAAAACATCAGGGACATCCCCCTAGCTCTGCAAGGGGAAGACCGTGGTGTAGCGCGTGTAGTCGTCGACAACCAGCAGGAAGTACCGCTCGTGGCCCTGTCCACGGACGCGGCTGGGCCCCACACGTCCAGGTGGAGAGTCTGCAGTGGAGCCTCTGTGGGAGGGAACGAGGAGGAGTGAGGAGCGGCGCGCTGCCGCCCCTCGACGCAGGGAATGCAGGGCGGCGCAGGCGAGGGAGGGAGGGGAGGCAGAGACCTGGGAAGACCAGAAACCAGGAAGCGGGAGTGCATGCTGCGTAGGCGAGGCAGGGAGGGGTGACCAAGGCGGTGGTGCCACAGGAGAGTGTCGTGCGACAGCCGGCGACACTCACACTGTGTAGCTACCTGAGCAGACGCGTGCAACTGGGGAGACAAAGGGGCGGAGCGGGACGCAGTGGTGAGGGTGTACAGACTGGACCCTGGCGCACGAGCGAACGTGGCCAGGTGGCGACCAGTCTAGGAGCACGTGCAAATCGCCACACGCTGCCGGCCAGGGGTGAAGGTGTCAACCCCCGCATCCTGGAGGACAGCGTTACTCACCAAGTTCGTAGAGAACGAGGGGAGGTGGAGACCAGACAGCTCACCAGACGGGACCGCCGGACACGGAAGCACAGTGGAAGACCGTGCAAGCACTGGGCCCCCAGAGGGGTCAGCCAGTGAGACAGGAACAGGTGCAGGGAGGGGAGTGACTGTGGTACTGTCGCGAAAGAAACAGCGTGAAGCACCAGAGTCAAGTGTAAAGGTGTGCAAAGCCTGTGCAGGCGCAGTACCAAGGGGAGCAGACTCACAAGCACCTAGTGCTGCAGGGGCTATACCAGGGGCTATACCAGGATCCGGCGGCACACACAAGTAGCAGTCACCCTTTGCACTAACAGACAAGGCATACATAGCAGCAAGAATTGCCTCATAGTCAAGATCAAAGATAGGTACATCACGCCTAAGCAAGTCTGCCCAGTTGGGGAACTCAGGAGCATCAGGAAACTTGGCGCGCCAGGCGTCGCTAAGCCTAGCGAAGCAGCGCTGCTCAGTGTGAAAACCTGTGCACTGGCGACCAGCGCGGGGACCTGTGCGGATGATATTGGGGCAGCGACCAGGACCCCCAGAAACCCCACGCCCGGCATACCAGTCAAGAAGTTGTTGGGAAGTGGGGGTCTGGCGCTGACGCTGATGCTGCTGCTGCTGCTGCTGCTGCTGCTGCTGCTGCTGCTGCTGCTGCTGCTGCTGCTGCTGCTGCTGCTGCTGCTGCTGCTGCTGCGGCTGCTGCTGGCCCTGACCACCAATGCCACTACCGCTCCCTCCTCGCCCACCGCCGCTGTTGCCCCCTCCACCGCTCCCAGTGCCTCCGCCGCCCCCACCACCACCTCCACCGCCTCCACCCCCACGACCACCCCCCCCACCTCCACCTCCCCCGCCGCCTGCACCACCGCCACCTCCACCGCCACCCCCACCGCCCCTGCCACCCCTGCCGCCCCTGCCGCTGCGACGCTTCCCACTAGGAGCGGAAGCAGCTCCGACCCCCTCAGCACCAAGGTAGTCGTGAGCAGCAGCTGCGGAGGCGTAGGAGGGGGTGAGAGGGGAGGGGGAGCACCCCTCAAAGAGGGGAGAGCGAGGAGTGCCACGAGCAGCACCTACAGCGAGGATGTTCTTCTCTGCTGCGAGGAGGTGCTTCTCGAAGTCGTCGACAGTGAGAGTGGTGGGGTCTAGCGCTAGGAAGTGGTCCCTGACTGAGCTAAGAGTGTCAGGGAGGCGGGTGACGAGGAAATAGAGAGTGAAGTACATCGGGGGGGGGGGGGGGGGGGGGGGGTTGCGGCGCAGAACTCGGCTGAAAGGGCGGCACGAAAGTGAGAGTCAGTAGCGCGCAGGTGAGAAACTAGGTCCTCAGCAGTGGTGAACGAGGAAAGATCAGGGAACAGGTACGGTAGCATGAGTCGACCTATGGCTGCAGTGGCCGGGGAGGAGTAGCGCGCAACTACAGCGTCGTACAGTGTCTTAGCAGTTCTGTGCTGGCTGAAATGCGCTCGCTCAGTAATCGGCAGGTGGTTCCTAATAGCTAGGCGTGCAGCAGCATCACGAGTCTGCCACTGGGAGCGTTCTAGAGCAGGAGCATCAGAAGCAGGAGTAACGGCAGTGCCAGAGACGTAATCAAACAGTGAAACGCCCTCTTTGGCATCAGTCAGAAGGAACAGCTGGAGATCGTCTAACCACACAGCGAACTCGATGGGACGACCGTCAGGCTCGAACGCTAGAACGTTAGGCGTCGCCATATTGGCTTAAGGCAGGAGGCAGCAGGCAGCAGGCAGCAGGCAGAGGCAGCAGGCAGCAGACAAGAGGCAGCAGGCACCAGGTAGGAGGCAGGAGGCAGAGGTAGGAGGCAGGGGCAGCAAGCAGCAGGCAGGCGGCAGCAGGCAGCAGGCAGGCAGCAGGCAGGCGGCAGGCAGGCAGCAGCAGGCAGCAAGCAGGCAGGCGGCAGTAGGCAGGCAGCAGGCAGCAAGCAGGCAGGCAAGCAGCAGGCAGGCAGCCGGCAGGCAGCAGGCAGGCTGCAGGCAGACAGCAGGCAGGCTGCAGGCAGGCGGCAGTAGGCAGCAAGCAGGCAGGTAGGCAGGCAGCAGGCAGGCGGCAGTAGGCAGCAAGCAGGCAGGCGGAAGCAGGCAGCAAGCAGCAGGCAGGCAGCAGGCAGGCTGCAGGCAGGCGGCAGCAGGCAGCAAGCAGGCAGGTAGGCAGGCGGCAGGCAGGCAGCAAGCAGGCAGGCGGCAGCAGGCAGCAAGCAGCAGGCAGGCAGCAGGCAGGCAGCAGGCAGGCGGCAGCAGGCAGCAAGCAGGCAGGTAGGCAGGCGGCAGGCAGGCAACAAGCAGGCAGTCGGCAGCAGGCAGGCAGCAGGCAGCAAGCAGGCAGGCAAGCAGCAGGCAGGCAGCAGGCAGGCAGCAGGCAGGCTGCAGGCAGACAGCAGGCAGGCTGCAGGCAGGCGGCAGTAGGCAGCAAGCAGGCAGGTAGGCAGGCGGCAGGCAGGCGGCAGTAGGCAGCAAGCAGGCAGGCGGCAGCAGGCAGCAAGCAGCAGGCAGGCAGCAGGCAGGCAGCAGGCAGGCTGCAGGCAGGCGGCAGCAGGCAGCAAGCAGGCAGGTAGGCAGGCGGCAGGCAGGCAGGCAGCAAGCAGGCAGGCAGCAGTAGGCAGCAAGCAGCAGGCAGGCACCAGGCAGGCAGCAGGCAGGCTGCAGGCAAGCGGCAGCAGGCAGCAAGCAGGCAGGTAGGCAGGCGGCAGGCAGGCAGCAAGCAGGCAGGCGGCAGCAGGCAGCAAGCAGCAGGCAGGCAGCAGGCAGGCAGCAGGCAGGCTGCAGGCAGACAGCAGGCAGGCTGCAGGCAGGCGGCAGTAGGCAGCAAGCAGGTAGGTAGGCAGGCGGCAGGCAGGCGGCAGTAGGCAGCAAGCAGGCAGGCGGCAGCAGGCAGCAAGCAGGCAGGGAGGCAGGCGGCAGGCAGGCAGAAAGCAGGCAGGCGGCAGCAGGCAGCAAGCAGCAGGCAGGCAGCAGGCAGGCAGCAGGCAGGCTGCAGGCAGGCGGCAGCAGGCAGCAAGCAGGCAGGGAGGCAGGCGGCAGGCAGGCAGAAAGCAGGCAGGCGGCAGCAGGCAGCAAGCAGCAGGCAGGCAGCAGGCAGGCAGCAAGCAGGCTGCAGGCAAGCGGCAGCAGGCAGCAAGCAGGCAGGCGGCAGCAGGCAGCAAGCAGCAGGTAGGCAGCAGGCAGCGCGTGGCTACGGGCAGCGCGCGCGGCCTCAGGCTGCGTGCGGCGACGGAATGCGCGGGCTGCGGGCTGCATGTGGCGACAGGCAGCGTGCGCGGCTGCAAGCTGCGTGCGGCTGCGGGCTGCGCTGGGCTACGGGTCGCACGTGCGCGGCTGCGGGCTGGTCGCTAAGCTACGGGCTACGCTGGGCGACGGGCCGCGCTGGCGTGGCCTAACTCGGTTGCGCGCGGGCTGCTTAAGGGGCGCATAGGTGGGGCCGAAACGGGCTGCGCGGGCTGCTGAAGCGGCGCACGTGGGAAAAAAAAAAAAAGACCGAAACGGGCGCGCGGGCAGCCGAGGCACGCGTAGGCACTAGACTAGGTAGGCAAGCGTGGTGGGCCCTAATCGTAGGTCCTAAGGACCTATGCTCTATACCATGTTAGAATCATAGGCAAAAGTGGATGTCGAGAGAGTTTACAAGGAAGAAACCTAAGGGGTTGTACCCCACAGTGAGTAACCCACTAAGCCTACCCAAACTATAACATATATAAACATATGTTTGACAGTGACTGCTGCGAAGAGAAGGCACCCAAGTTGCTGCTGGTACAGTTGTAGACCAGCTGCCGAAAGTTTGGTGTTGTTTAGAATGTGCCCGGTGGGTGTAGACCGAAAAGGTGTAGCGACGTAATTTGTAGAAATCTTGAAACGCTTAGCGAGTGACTCAGCATACTTCGATGCTGTGAGGTGGATGGCGGAGGAGATTCGCGAAATGTTTAACCCAAGAAATTGGGTTACTTCGGTGGAGACGGTTAAGTCGAGGGATTTCTTCAGATCTGCTTCGATGCGATCACCCAAGGAAGCCGAAGAACTTACGTAGAGAACATCATCCACGTAAGCCACGAGTAGCGCGTAGCTCCCCTTGTCGTCTAGTCGATACATTCCGGGATCATGTGGCAGTTGTCGGAATCCAACCTCTGTAAGTTTCCTGTTCAAATGCTGTTGCCACAGTCGCGGTGCTTGTTTGATGCCGTACAGTGACTTCTTGAGCTTGCAGACACTTGGCGGATTTGTCGGATAGGTATGCGGATATTCGACGTAGATTTCAGCATCGACGTCAGCGTATAGAAATGCGTTGGAGACGTCAATTTGTCGAAGCGGAAAATTCTTCGTAGCTGCTTCGCAGATGACGAGACGAACACTTGTGTGTTGGCTGACCGGGGCGAAGGTTAGCGTGTAGTCTACCCCATGAGTTTGGTCAAAACCACGAACAACCCACCTTGCCTTATGTTTTTCATAAGAGCCATTAGCTTTCGTCTTCACCCTGAAGACACATTTTCCGGTAAGAATATTTTTATTTGTAGCTTTTTTGATGGGTATGAGATCCCAAGTCTCCCGTTTTTTCAGGGCAGCCAGTTCACGATCCATGGCTTCACGCCATTTTTCGCGATGTGGTCCTGAAAGGGCCTGTCGAGCAGTTTTCGGTTCTGCGACTTCTGAAGAATTATGCTGTACTGCTGCTGCGAGTCCCAGTATCTGAAGCCCAGTTTGATAATTAGGACTGTCTTCGGTCCGTCCTGCGAAATTGACAGGTTCACACTGTTCACCACTTGCCCCCCCAATTTCGTCAGGATCGACGCGGATGCTGCTGTCAGTTACAGCTGGCATGGGACGTCGTTGATCGTCCACCAGGTAAGTATGATGAACTTCACGGACATCGTCCGGATGAGTGTCGACAAGAGGAATAAATTCCGGGAATCCGGAAGAAGTGGTTGGAATGGGTGGATCTGGAGCAGCTTCACGTGCACCGTCAATGTCAGGTTCTTCGCTGGCAGCAAGTTCGGCATCAGCGCTGGCGAATGAACGAACACCGTGGAAAAGTGTAGCAGGGTCACGCTGCGTGGCGAGATACTGTTCGAAGACAAGAAGGGTCAGATTTTCGTAGAAAATACAGTCGCGGGCAGGAATTAAAAGTCGACTGCGATAATCCAGAATACGCCAGGCATAAAACTGCTTCTCAAGGCCGAGATGAAGGCCCCACTTAGCGCGTTGATCAAACTTTCCGAGCGGAGCGGTGGGAGGACGATATTGCACGACACACCCAAAAACTCGAAGAAGTTTCGTAGTGCCCAATTTTCCTGTCCACAACAAGTGAGGTGATGCGTTGTTGGGTAAAGCCGATGAAGACAGGAGGTTATGCAATAGTGTTGCGTGGTCCGTTGCGAAGGGCCAGTAGAGTGGGCCGAGCTGGGACTGTGCGAGTAGTGCTCGCATCTTTTCTTGCAAAGTACGATTGAGGTGTTCAGCTACACCGCTCTGCTGGTGAGCGTGAGGAAGTGAGAACAGGCGCCGTATGCCTCTTTCTTGCAGGTACGCTGTAAACTCGAGACTGCGATATTCTCCAGCTCCGTCACACTGGAAGGTTTTGAGTTTTGTGTCGGACTCGCGTTCTGCGAGAGGCAGCCATGTCTGAAACGCTGTGAAGGCAAGAAAACGGTTAGACATGTTACCAGTCCAGACGTATCGAGTAGAAGCTTCAGTGAACGTGATAACGTATTTCTCGCCATTGAAACCCTCCGCAGGTAAGTTTAGAATATCACTGTAAACTTTTTCCATCAATCGATAATCCTCAGCGCCAGGAAAATGAGTCGGGTACGGTTCGTGCGGTAGATTTGCTGCTGGGCAGATCAAGCAGGGTGATGGACGATTAACCGGTTTCATTTCGAGGCCGCCGGGTAAGAGAAGAGAATTCTTGTCGAGAACAGCTGCTTTGATTGTGTTGTTGAGCATAAACTGCGACGGATGACCAAGACGCTCATGCCACGTGTCTGCAGTTGCTTTGTGTCCCTGTGCGCGCAGATAATAATCGGCGTTAGCGAAGAAAGATAACAGCAGCCGATGACCGTCAGCGTGAACATGATCTGTGACAGGCGGGATGAACCTGGTAAGGTTAGGTGGTGGAATTTTGATTTCAATGTCGATGTATTCGCCAGGTGAAAGAACTAACTCCCCGCTCTCTTGATCTGATGCTGCAGGTTTAGGCTCAACACCGATAAGTCGTCCGGAGTCGATAACTTCCATGTCAGCAACACGCTGCTCTGCTTCAGTGAGAAGACATCGATCACGATCAGCAGGTGTTTCTCCCCAAGTGGTCTCGTCAGGTTCCTGTGCCCCCCAAGTGCCTTCATCCGTGGGCATATTCGTCGTATCTCCCCAACCGCCAACATGAGCAAGATCATCTCGGGAGCTCTAGACGTCATTCAAGCCTTGATTGTCGAAGGTCAGCATGACAGCGACAGCCGTGGTTGAAGACGTGGGTACAACTCCTTCACGAGGAACGATATCATCGGTGTAATCGATGTCATCACGATGTTCCCATGGGCCAAGAGAGAGAATATTCTCGGAGTCGGCAGTGGTGCGTTCAGGTACGAAGTTGAGAACGAATACACCGTTCTGTTCAATTGCCGTGCCGAGTTTCCTGTCTCCATATTTCAAAGTAAACTTGCCCGGTTCGCCAAGAAGAGTAATTCCATTCCTCATGAGCTGTGCAGATGACATCAAATTGAAGCCAAGTCGAGGAACGAGGAGTACATCATTAAGATGAAGACTGAAGTCTTCTTCAACAGAATCAAGAATGATGTTACCCATCCAGTGTGCTGTAAGACGTTGATTGTTGGCGACGGTTACAACGCATGGATTCTGAAGACGACGCTGATTGATGACGAAGCGATTTTCTGATGAACACATATGTTGGCCGCAACAACTGTCGAGATACCAAGTGTTGGGACCTTCCAAGGTATGTGCAAGGTTGGCGTAGACCTCGGGTGGTATGGGCGTATTGAGTTCATCGTTGAAGTTACTGTGAATACGTTCTTCAGCGTCAGGATCATAGACGGTAGAAACTGATGTCATGCAATTAATAGCCTCTTTTGCTTGTGTCTTGGCAGGTGTAGTAGGCGGCTTCGCAGAGTTCGGCTTCGCAGTATTCTGCTTCGCAGCTTCCGGCTTCTCAGCTTCACCTGAAGAATCTTTGGTATGTTTCGATGTAGTTCGCTTCCAAGATGGTTTATCTTTCGACCAGCAGGTATCAAGAGTGTGTCCTGCTTTGCGACAAAAGGAACAAACGGGCTTGTGACGTGGATTAGAATAAAAACTGACTGTATTGTTTACCACCTTTTTCCCTCCTCGAGCGTTGTGCAGGTCCATATCCTGCTGCTCGGCAATGAGAGCGGCACAGAGTGCCCCCTCGGACAACTGTGCTTGCATCCGAAGAATAGAGCGACACTGTCGCCATTCTGGTCCAAGACCCGCGAGTAGCACCGTGTGAAACATAGCGTCGAGGAAGTACCCTCCACACTTCTGAAGTTGATCGCGCAGATTTCGAGCGCGGTTGATATACTGCGTCACCTTCTCGCCGTTTATCATCTATATATTTGACAGCTGCGTTAAAATTTTACTCTGGTTGACAGTGTCCTTTACCATGTGAACCCCTTGCAGGTATAACCAAGCTGCTTCAGTGGGAGCGGCACTGGTACGAAAAGGACGAATTCCAAGCTGTTCAGTCGGTGTCAGATTACGAACGAGAACTGTGTATGCAGTCAGCGACGCCGATCGAAAAGTGGCCTGTTGAAGTGGTGACCCGTGAGATGGAAAGGGTGCTGTGCCGTTGAACAACTGCCAGAATCCCGCGGTCTGAACAAGAAGCTCAAATTCAAAGCTCCAGGTATAGAAGTCTTGACCGTTAAAAGGAACTGTCGTTTTAATTTTTGTTCGGTTTGCAGAAGCGGGAAGATAGTTTCCTGTACCGTCAGCTGACTGTAACTGATAAAGTGATGGCATCTGTGACCCTTGTGGTGCTTGTTGTCCTTGTCCAGCAGGAACGAAAGAGAAGGAGTTATTCGACTCGTCGCTTCCTTGTGGCATCTGTCCATGCTGATAACTGGAGCCATCAATGCTCATAGGAGTTGGAAACATAGCATTGACACGTTGTTGAAGATTTGCTGGTTGGTAAGCACCTTGATATTGATAAGGTCCAGTCGGTACGAAACTGGACTGTTGTCCTGGTTGACTAGAAGAACCAGTGACTGCGGCTGCAGCTGTTGTGGCTGCTGATGCTGCTGTTGCTGCGGCTGCTGTTGATGATGCCGCTGCTGCAGTTGTGTGTACGGGCTGATTGCTCAGTGGCATGCCGTACATCAGTTGTTGCTGATATTGTTGTTGTTGTTGTTGTTGTTGTTGCTGCAGATAAGAATTGTCAGCAGCTGGAGACGCTCTTGGGCGTGATGGGCTCGTAACAGAAGAGCCGTTGTTGGATCGTGGAGATCCAGACATAGTTGTAGAGTATGTAGTTGGAAGCTTGTAGTATTCTAAGACGCTCGCAATACCATGTTAGAATTTGAAGTGATTGAATAGGATCGTACTACTTAGGATGGTAGCTTCCTGTCGTAGCGGAAGTCTTATATGAGTTAAAGCCAGTTATGAAGGCTTTGTCTGGACTTAATAAAAGCCCATGTAGTGATATGTTTCAGGATCAATGTCTCTGAAATCAGATATATTATAAAATGACAAACATACAAAATATATAGCTAGAGTAAAGTACCTGTTCGCCTACTGTACTGTGCTATTCTTGTTCTGAAACGGTACGTAACTTTTCGCGAGGTCTATAGCTACGTGCTGACATCATCCTAGGGCGCGTAGCGCTTTGCTGTCGTCAGCCTATCGGTACTTTACTGTTTCGTGCGAATTCTCGCACTGTACTACACGAATCCTTGAAGTGCTTAAGTCTTCACATTATCTCAACAAAGACAGTACATGTAGACAAGGCGACTGAAAGCTCATCCATGAGACGATACAACAGATCTTAAGAGCTTTTTCTTGTACCAGAGAGGATTCACTGCACCACAAGGAGTGCATGTGCAACGCAATAAACAAATGCACTACACTACAATGTACAAATGTCCCCTTATACAGGGGACACAGCAAACGCATCAGAAGAAGAATACTGTAGAAGTAACTTCCTATGCTATGCTCTGAAGCGCCACCCGCGTCCGCACATAGGGCAGAGTCCATATGCACTTCACTACACTATATACAGGGAGTTTCTGAGGCGCCTAAAAAACCACTACACTACAGACGGGGTTTTTGAGGCGCCTAAAAAATCACTACACTACAGACAGGGGGTTTTTGAGGCGCCTAAAAAATCATTACACTACAGACAGGGGGTTATTAAGGCGCCTAAAAAATCACTACACTACAGACAGGGGGTTTTTGAGGCGCCTAAAAAATCACTACACTACAGACAGGGGGTACTACAAGAATAGAAGTCCCATCTTAAGCTCGAAAGCGCCACTCGCGTCTGCACATAGGGCAGAGAGGCCGGGGAGACTGCGAGTTGACCCACTTGAGAATGCAGTGCAGGTGGAAGGCGTGTGAGCACATACCCCATACTGCATCATCCAGTTACACATACAACACCGCAGATGCAAACACAGGTGGAAGAACGGGCAAGACTGAATCAACAGTAAGCACTCTTTTGTTTCGTTTGTCTCGATTGAAAAGGAGTGCAGGTGGAAGGCGTGGGGGCACACACCCCATACTGGATCACCCAGCCCAGCCCAGTTACACATACAACACCGCACACACACAGAGAATGGGACGAATGGACAGATGAGCATGGATAGAAGCATAGAGTATTTATCTTTCCTGGCGGCACAGCAGCCAGCTAAAACTAACATGGAATGCAGCTCTACTCACGGTAGAACATTCCAGAAGGCCCTGTCACAAACTTTTGCCACAAACGGGGTTGTACTGCGCTGCACCGCATTGCACATAGCTGTCAGATATTTGCACCGCACTGTATCCAAGCTTTTGTGACGCGAGTTGATTGTGATGCACGGTAGGATGTACCCTCACTCACGCATAAGTTTGTCTTATTGTCGCCAGGCATCTTGCAGTCAGGGCAACAGCCACCATATGCATGTGCATTTTTCCAAGAAATGCTCTACACTGAAGCGCGGTAATAATGACTCACTGAGAGGGCAGTCGTCGCCAGGCGTCTTGCAGTTGGGGCAGCAGCCATCTAAGGCCGGCGTGTATATCCAAGAAATGCATTGACACTGTAGTATTAACGCATCTGCTTCTAAAGAGGACTCACTGAGAGGGCAGTCGTCGCCAGGCATCTTGCAGTCGAGGCAGCAGCCATCAAAGGCCGGCATGTATATCCAAGACATGCATTGACACTGTAGTATTAACACATCTGCTTCTGAAGAGGACTCACTGAGAGGGCAGTCGTAGCCAGGCATCTTGCAGTCGAGGCAGCAGCCATCAAAGGCCATGCATATTGCCAAGGGATACTGTACTACTGCGAGAGTTACGATTTCACCCCAAACTTGACTCACTGAGAGGACAGACGTCGCTAGGCCTCTTGCAGTCAGGGCAGCAGCCATCAAAGGCTGGCACGTATATCCAAGAGATGCATTGGCACTATGATATTAACGCATCTGCTTCTAAAGAGGACTCACTGAATCATCGCCAGGCATCTTGCAGTCGGAGCAGCAGCCATCAAAGGCCGGCGTGAAATGCATTGACACTATAACATTAATGCATCTGCTTCTAAAGAGGACTCACTGAGAGGGCAGTCGTAGCCAGGCATCTTGCAGTCGAGGCAGCAGCCATCAAAGGCCATGCATATTGCCAAGGGATACTGTACTACTGCGAGAGTTACGATTTCACCCCAAACTTGACTCACTGAGAGGACAGACGTCGCCAGGCATCTTGCAGTCAGGGCAGCAGCCATCAAAGGCTGGCACGTATATCCAAGAGATGCATTGGCACTATGATATTAACGCATCTGCTTCTAAAGAGGACTCACTGAATCATCGCCAGGCATCTTGCAGTCGGAGCAGCAGCCATCAAAGGCCGGCGTGAAATGCATTGACACTATAACATTAATGCATCTGCTTCTAAAGAGGACTCACTGAGAGGGCAGTCGTGGCCAGGCATCTTGCAGTCAGGGCAGCAGCCATCAAAGGCCATGCATATTGCCAAGGGATACTGTACTACTGCGAGAGTTACGATTTCACCCCAAACTTGACTCACTGAGAGGACAGTCGTCGCCAGGCATCTTGCAGTCAGGGCAGCAGCCATCAAAGGCCGGCAAGTATATCCAAGAGATGCATTGGCACTATGATATTAACGCATCTGCTTCTAAAGAGGACTCACTGAATCATCGCCAGGCATCTTGCAGTCGGAGCAGCAGCCATCAAAGGCCGGCGTGAAATGCATTGACACTATAACAATAATGCATCTGCTTCTAAAGAGGACTCACTGAGGGGGCAGTCGTCGCCAGGCATCTTGCAGTCAGGGCAGCAGCCATCAAAGGCCATGCGGCAGATGCCGCAGGAGTCATCCTGAGCGCCCCATGTCCATGATGCCACTGCATGCCATCTGGAAAAGGAAAAAGAAGAAGAAGAAGAAAAAGAAGAAGAAGAAGAAGAAGAAGAAGAAGAAGAAGAAGAAGAAGAAGAAGAAGAAGAAGAAGAAGAAGAAGAAGAAGAAGAAGAAGAAGAAGAAAAATCCTTTTGAGTGGACAAGAAAATTAGCGGCATAAACCTGTGGAGTAAATTAGCATTATATAAATTGTTGTGAGTGCAAGGATGAAATTAAGCGGGACTGCCTGATTGCAGGGATTTGAACGGATCATGGGTTCGTGGACGTACCCTGTGTTGATGCGTGAAATCAAGGCGTGAAGGAGCATTGTGGACATGGAGGGGAAAGGGGGAAAGGGGGAATGGGGGATGGTGGGGAAGGAGAGGGTGAGAGGAGGAAAGGGGAGGAAGGGGAGAATGAGAATCGGAGGAAATGAGAATGGGAGGAGGGGAAAGCAGAGACGTGGTGCCAGATATGCGGCTGTTCAAGAGTTGACGACTATGATTGCACGAATCTGCTCAGAAGGTCGCTATCACGGACCGAAAATTAAAAGGAACCAATCATGGCTCACCGAGAATCTTGACCTTCATTCTTGCCAATGGAGGTTGCGATGTCTGGGGTGGATAAAATGAACAAAAATCTGAGCTGTTGTCTGGGTTGTACAACAGCTCCCAACACTAGATCTGTTGTCTTCAATACAGTCCACTCCGAATCGTCTCAACAGCTGGATTGATGAGCTGCAGAACCGATCGCTTCGTCGCGCAGCGCCCTCTTTCCTGTCGTCTAATCATCCGCGCTCCTCGTCAATCCATAGACAGCTCTGCCCCAGGGTTGTTTCAGCAGTGGATTCACGGCTCCGTCAACGGGTCAATAGCAATAGAGCAGCTAATTGCTCTAGAAATACTACTATTGATTCCCGAATCTTACTAAGGATGATGAGAACGTTCCGGATACGCAACCTGTGGTGAAGATGGTAAAGCCCCAAAAAATATAGATTTTCCACCACCAGGTTCAGTTTCAGAATATGGCGGCTCGGGGAATTTGTTAGTGCTCGTCAAGGCAATATCAAGGTGTTACGAGATGGAGTATGAGAAATAAGTGGAGTGTGTGTAGGGTAACATTTATCAGTTCTGCAATCAGATGAGATTGATGTAGCAGCGGTGTAACACACCCTCGTTTTAGCGAAGGTCGCGAATGACCTGTTCCACACGTTCACTACACCCTACAGCACGCTTCCACGGACTGAACCACGAGGTCATTATTGCCAATCGCCAGTTCGTTTAGGTAACATGAGGAAGCCATTCTCGCCAATCTTTTCGCATACTTTTTTCCCCTACAGAAATTCCCTCTGGCAGATCTTCCTGTACTCAACTCAGCAGCTTCCAGAAATCTCCACCACTAATTTCTAGGCGATTCCTTTCAGGTCCAGATTTCCTTAAAACCCGTGGGTCAAGAAGGCCAAATTTGGTTCATCCTTCCTAGTGTTGGTTGGATGTCCCAAAAACGCCTGTGATTTTCCCGAGTTTATAACAACTCGTCTAGCAACTCCCAACCAACCTTCCTAAGGTTGAATATCTTGGCCTGCGGGTTTTAACTTCCCTTTTCTAACGAGCTCCAAGGCGTATTTACTCTCTAGTTTCCAACGGGGGACTAGAGAATCGCCGAGTTTAGTGCAGGTGGGCTGGGGATGGTTGCTGTAGGCTGCTGAAGCAGCTCGACCGTGAGAGTCGTGAGTCAGGCGAGGGAAGCGGTGATTCCGCGCCGCGGGTCTTGATCCGTGCGTTCCCTTTTCGCAGAAAACATTTCGGGGGATTAAGAGAGCATGACTGCTCCGGTTCCGCCGTCTGAGGTGAGTAGAAGCGTCGCTTGCAGTGCTGTTGGACATTTTACAGTCTCTCAGGGGATTTTTTAGGGCCACTCATATTCTCGTGGGAGTAAGAGGGTATGTAAGGCTGCGATTCCGCTGTTGGAGGTGAGTAAAATCGTCGGATGGAGTGCTAGTTGGGACATTCGATTGTCGTTCAGCACGAGACATCTCGGGGGAAGTGAGAGGATTTGCTGTTCTTATTCCAACTTCAGAGGCGATAACCGGCGTCCTTTGAAAGTCTGGATGGACATTGACGGCTTTGATGTGTGCACTGTTAGTGAAATCATGTAGGGGACGTTACAAACAGTCTGGATATGTTATGTGTTTGAATTAAGCGTTTCTTGGCTTGCACCATCTGCGTTCTTATAACGCGACGTATGTTTTGGAGAAATTTAACTGCGTGATATTTTAGGGTTTCCTGGGTGGAAAGAGAGGCTTCGAGCGAGCCATGCCAGCGAAAGTACTCCGCGAAGGATTTGCGATTGCTGCGCATCCCGGACGATGTAAACTATTATTTTCCTGATATAACCTTACAGCTGCCGCCGATATCCTCGGATCTGGCATCAGCAACCTTTGCTGGTAACCGTCATGATACGAACAGAGTGGTACTTAGTCACTTATTCTCTCCCGAATTTTAAGTGTTATGTCGTACGGGATACGTGCAATTTGACTGCGTCAAATCTGTGTTTGTGTGATGTGATGTGATGCGTGCACTTTCGAGTTACTTTTCTTTACTTGCCATATTTGTGTTCTGATTTATAACCGAACGTGATAGCATTCTTTTTCTCTTTTGCGTGCACCTGGCAGGAGCAGCAGCGACTCCAGGGCGCGGCAGTGGACGTCCTAATGCAGGACAGCGGGATTCCTTCTATTGGGGATAGCGATCAGGACATGGGGGGAACGGATCCGCCAGGTCGGATCGGGGGGGAGGCGGAGGCGCGGGAGGCGGCGGAGATGGCGGAAGAGATGGGGGAAGCGCAGATTGGAAGCGGGGAGGCGGGGGAAGACGGGGAACTGGCCTCCCGCGGAGGCGCGGACTCCATGGAAGGTAGGTGGGGTGGGATGATTAGGAGGGAGGTGGGGTGGGGTGGGGTCGGGTTGGGTGAGTACCTGTCGAATGCCACTCTCCCAAACGTATGCATATCCATATCCATGTTCTGTGCCATACGGACCGACCTTCTTCTGCCGACATTCACGAAAGCCCCCCATCGCCCCTTGCTTTCATCCCTGATTCACCCTTTCACCTCTACCCTTTCACCTCCCACCCTCTTCTTCCAGCCGAATCCCCCACCCACCGACACCCCCCCCCCCCCCCCCCCGACACAGACGCCTCTCCGCCAGGCCTGGCGCCCGCCGCTATCGGCCCCGATCTTCTTCTTCTGTTCTCAATCCCATTCCCACCTCCCCATTGCTTTCCCCCAATCCCGTCCCTACGCCTCAGCCGAGTCCCCCACGGACCCCCCCTCGCCACAGACGCCTTTCCGCCAGGCCTGGCGCCCGCCCCCGTCGGGCCCGAGCTGCCCCCTGCAGACGACCACTGTCGCGCACGTTCCAGTGAACCCACTTTAGCACACCCCCTTCCCTCCCCTCCTCTCCTTCCCCCGCTCACCTCCCTCTGCGCCCACCCCCCATCCCCGTCCCGCCCGGGTTGCAGCCGAATCCCCCACAGACCCCCCTGCAACAGACGCCTCTCCGCCAGGCCTGGTGGTCCCCGCCCCCATCGGGGCCGAGCCCCCCCCTGCAGACGACCCACTTGTCTTTTCCCCGCTCTCCTTTCTCTCTCCCTCGGTTTCCAGCCGAATCCCCCACGGACCCCCCTGCAACAGACGCGTCCCCGCCAGGCCTGGTGGCGCCCGCCCCCATCGGCCCTGAGCTGCCCCCTGCAGACGACCCGCTGTCGCGCACGTTCCGGTGGCAGATAGACAACTTCTCCAAGGTCACAGAGCGCAAGATTTACTCCAAGCCCAATTTCGCCGTCGGAGGGTACAACTGGTGCGTCTCTCTCTGGGTGTGGGTGTGGGTGGTGGGTAGCGGGTGCGTCCCCCCTTCTTCCACGTTCCGGTGGCAGATAGACAACTTCTCCAAGGTCACAGAGCGCAAGATCTACTCCAAGCCCAACTTCGCCGTGGGGGGTTACTACAACTGGTGCGTCTCTGGGTGTGGTGTGGGGTGGTGTGCTGTGTATGGGAGGATGGCTGTGGTGGTGGGAAAAGGGGATTGGGGGTGACCGCGTGAGCAAATGAAACAAAGAATCCAAAGCTACCTTGTTCCTGATGTCCGTGTCTCTCTCCTTCCACCACCACACCAGGCGACTGACTGTTGATCTTTCCACGTGGCAACACCCAAGCGGAGCAGCTGTCAGTGTACCTTGACGTGGCAGATGCTGCCGGCTCTCTGCCGCCCTTCCTGTTTACCCTTCATGCACTGTTCCGTTTCCCTCCCCTCTTTCTCTTCCCTCTTTCCTTTCCCTCCCCTCCCTCCCTCCCCTCGTCCGTCTCTTCCTCACCCACTCCCCTTTCTCAATTCCTTCCCCGCTTCCCTCCCCTCTCGTGTCTCTCTCCTTTCCCCAGGCGACTGTTGATCTTTCCACGTGGCAACACCCAAGCATAACAGCTGTCAGTGTACCTTGACGTGGCAGATGCTGCCACTCTGCCTCCCCCCCTCCTTATGCACCGTTCCGTTTCCCTCCCCTCTTTCTACTCCCTCCCTCCCTCCCTCGTCCCTCTCTCCCTCACCTCCCTCCCTCCCTCCCCTCCCTCAATTCCCTCCCCGCTTTCCCTCCTCTCGTGACTCTCTCCTTCCCCCAGGCGACTGTTGATCTTTCCACGTGGCAACACCCAAGCAGAACAGCTGTCAGTGTACCTTGACGTGGCAGATGCCCAAACTCTGCCGCCAGGCTGGACCAAGAGCGCGCACTTCGTGCTGTGCCTGATCAACCAGTACGACCGCAAGATGAATGTGCGCAGAGGTACGAGATGGGATGTAGGGTGAAGAGGGAACGTTAGGGAGAGATAGAAAGAGGGAGAGGGCAAAGGGCGCGCACCCCGTGCTGTGCCTGATCAACCAGTACGACCGCAAGATGAATGTGCGCAGAGGTACGAGATGGGATGTAGGGTGAAGAGGGAACGTTAGGGAGAGATAGAAAGAGGGAGAGGGCAAAGGGCGCGCACCCCGTGCTGTGCCTGATCAACCAGTACGACCGCAAGATGAACGTGCGCAGAGGTATGGAGAGGGGGTGGAAGGAGAGGAGGGAGAAGTGCGAGGAGAGGATATAGGCGACGGACCAAGAGCACCCACTTTGTGCTGTGTCTGATCATCCAGTACAACCGCAAGGTGTCCGTGCGCAGAGGTATGGCAGAGGTACGCTTGTGTGGGCAGAGGTTTGCAGAGGGAGAGTGAGGGCGAGGTAGGGAGAGGTTGGGAGAGGTAGGGAGAGGTAGGGAGAGGTAGGGAGAGGTAGGGAGAGGTAGTAGATCCACCTCATGTCACTGCAGGACCTCTACCACTGTACTGAAGGCTCCAGGCTTCTGCACCTGTTACCTCTTCAATCACCCGGACTTGCCTTCTCTTCACTTCTTTCCCCTCCCCTCCAACCCCTCCTCCCCTTGCTCCCCCCACCCTCTCCTCCCCTCTCCTCCCCTCCACCCCTCCCCCCTGTTCGGTTCCCCTTGTCCCCCTGTTTGCCAGACACGAGTCACCAGTTCAGTGCGAGGGAGAGCGACTGGGGCTTCACCTCCTTCATGTCTCTGCAGGACCTCTACGACCCCTCTGACGGCTAAAGGCTTCTCCTGGTCTCTCCCCTTCTGTGCCCTCCTCTGTCAGACACGAGTCACCAGTTCAGTGCGAGGGAGAGCGACTGGGGCTTCACCTCCTTCATGTCTCTGCAGGACCTCTACGACCCCTCTAAAGGTTTCCTCGTTAACGATACAGTGATCCTCGAGGCCGAAGTGAACGTGCGCGTCGACTACTGGGCGTACGATTCGAAAAAGGAGACCGGATATGTTGGGCTGAAGAACCAAGGAGCCACCTGCTACATGAACTCCCTCCTCCAGACGCTCTACCACATCCCGTTCTTCCGGAAAGCCGTCTACCACATGCCGACTTCTGAGAACGAGCTTCCTTCCAGCAGCATCCCTCTCGCGCTCCAGAGCCTGTTTTATAAGCTCCAGTATACTGATACCAGCGTGGCGACGAAAGACTTAACTAAAAGTTTCGGGTGGGATACGTACGACTCGTTTCTGCAGCATGACGTGCAGGAGTTGAACCGGGTTCTGTGTGAGAAGCTCGAGGATAAGATGAAGGGGACGGTGGTGGAGGGGACGATAGAGAAGCTGTTTGAAGGGCACGTGATGAACTATATCGAGTGTCACAATGTGGACTACAAGTCGACGCGGAAAGAGTCATTTTATGGTGAGTTTTGGTTCTGTACGGAAGCTGTTTGAGGGGCACGTTTTGAGCTCTATCGAGTGTGACAAGGAGTCGTTTTATGGTGAGCTATTTGATGCCATGTAGTTATTTATGGTGAATTTTTGGGAGAAAAAGGAGTGTGAAACGTGTATGCGAGACACCCATTTATGCATATCCTCGTCTCGGCCTCTCCCTGCCTCTTCCCCCCCTTGCCAGACCTGCAGCTGGATGTGAAGGGGTGTCGGGACGTGTATGCGAGTTTTGACAAGTATGTGGAGGTGGAGCGGCTGGATGGCGACAACAAGTACCATGCGGAGCAGCACGGGCTGCAGGTACGGTTACAAGTTACCATGTGTGGTTACAGGGCATGGCTAAGACTGCTTCTGGCAGGTATGCTTGAGATGACGCAGTGTGGTAGAGCCTGCTGACTCAATTCGAGTATGTGTGTGGAGGTGGAGAGGCTGGATGGCGACAACAAGTACCATGCGGAGCAGCATGGACTGCAGGTAAGGTTGCACTACAGGTTAGTGTATATGGTAACAGTGTGTCTATGTCGCTAGTATGTCTGTCTCTCGCAAGTATATGGAGGTGGAGAGGCTGGATGGCGACAATAAGTACCACGCAGAGCAGCACGGGCTGCAGGTATGGTATGGGTGTTGCTGCTTCCCTTACTGGGTGGGTAGGTTTGGCATGCAAGTTATGCGCCAGAGTGGTTGAGCTGTGTCTCTCTCGAGTACGCGGAGGTGGAGAGAGAGGCTACCATGCGGAGCAGCACGGGCTGCAGGTATGGTTACAAGTTACCGTGTGTGGTTACAGGGCATGGCTAAGACTGCTTGTGGCAGGTATGCTTGAGATGAGACAGCATGATGGAGAGGTGGCTGACTCAATTCAAGTACGCGGAGGTGGAGAGAGAGGCTGGATGGCGACAACAAGTACCACGCAGAGCAGCACGGGCTGCAGGTGTGGTATGGGTGTTGCTGCTTCCCGTACTGGGTGGGTAGGTATGGCTGTTGGTTCCGTTAACACAGCTTACGGCTGCAGGTATGGCTGTTGGTTCCGTTAACACAGCTTACGGCTGCAGCTGCAGCTGCTTGTGTTCTCTCTGTCACTCTCACTCAGCCCGAATAATGTTCCATGCGTGTTCAGCTGCAGCTCTGTATGCATCCTCTCAATAAACCCTTGTTCTCTCTACTCTACTTTTTACTGCCCACACGCATTTTGGCTGCCAGGACGCCAAGAAGGGAGTGCTGTTTGTGTGGACTTTCTTCCAGGGCTCAAGCTGCTTCCATTTTTGAGGCGCCTCAAAAGACTTTTGACTTTTGAGGAAAGAAGGGAGTGCTGTTCGTGTGGACTTTCTTCCAGGGCTGAAGCTGCTTCCTTCTTCTGTCTCTCCGTGCCTGCTGCTGTTGCTCCACCCAACCTTTCTTCTCCCCTGACCTTCCCTCCCTTCCGTTACACCTGCCCACTGGCAGGACGCCAAGAAGGGAGTGCTTTTCGTGGACTTCCCTCCGGTGCTGCAGCTGCAGCTGAAGCGGTTTGAGTATGACTTCATGCGAGACACAATGGTCAAGGTGCGTACGCCAGAGACGTGCTCTTATCCTACCACACCTCATTGCACCCATCTGTAGTTCCTTCCTGCTCAATGCGCACGTAGCTGCAGCTGAGCGCTTTGAAAATGACTTCATGGGTGGGTCAAGGTACGTGGGTGGGGGATCAACAATCGCTACGAGTTCCCTCTGGAGCTGGATGTTGACCAGCATTCCCTTGTCCTTTCGCCTCTCCCACCCACCCACCCCCTTAGCTTCCTCACTCTCCACTATCCTTACTTCCCTCCCACCCACCCCGCTCCCCCTCCCTCACTCCGCCCACCAGATCAACGATCGCTACGTGTTCCCTCTGGAGCTCGATCTTCTTTCACGTGGCTTTTGAGATGTCTCAAAAACACCCTTCTTTCACTACGAGTGCCCTCTGGAACTCGATCGGGACCGGCAGGAGCGCAAGTACCTCACACCTGGCTGCAACTGCACTTACTCTCACACTCCCTACCCACTCCTCACCCCCCCGTCTCCTCACCAGATCAACGATCGCTACGAATTCCCTCTGGAGTTGGATTTGGACAGGCAGGATCGCAAGTACCTCACGCCTGAGTGCGACAGGAGTGTGCGCAACCGCTACCAGCTGCACAGGTGGGTGGGTTGGTGAATCAGGATTTTGGGGTTTTATTGACTCAAGAGGCACAGGCAGGAGCGCAAGTACCTCACACCTGAATGCGACAGGAGCGTGCGAAACCGTTGCCAGCTGCACAGGCGGGCTGTGATTCTGGGTTTTTCTAGGGTTTAGGTGTATCTGATTGATTCAGACTTTGAGTCTCAGAGGCTCAGGTAGGATCGTGAGTACCTCACACACCAGATTGTGACTGGATTTCGTGCAATTGCTCTCTGCGGCACAGCTGGGTTGCGAATGATATGCAGTGGTGCTGCTCCTTCCCGACCCCTCCTCCCCCCCTTTCCTTCGCCGCTCTCCCGCCCGCTCTCAGTGTGGCCGTGCAGTGTGCTGGTACACAGCGGGGGAGTGCATGGAGTGAGGTTCAGACATGTCTCTGTGAGCTGCGTGCGTGCCGCTGTGTACCAACACACTGCATGGAGTGGAGGGCACTGCTACGCATTGATTCGTGTTCTGAGACGTCTCAAGACCCAGCCTCCCCCCGTGATATTCCCCCCTCCTCTCTCTGTGCCCATGCAGTGTGCTGGTGCACAGTGGTGGAGTGCATGGAGTGGAGGGCACTGCTACGCATTCATTCGTGTTCTGAGACGTCTCACAACTCTGCTTCCCCCCCCCCTCCCTCCCTCTCACTGTGCCCGTGTAGTGTTCTTGTGCACAGTGGGGGACTGCATGGAGTGGAGGGCACTGCTACGCATTCATTCGTGTTCTGAGACGTCTCAAGACTCAGCCTCCCCCCCGTGATATTTCCCCCTCCTCTCTCTATGCCCGTGCAGTGTGCTGGTGCACAGCGGGGGAGTGCATGGGGGACACTATTATGCCTACATTCGGCCCAACCTCACAGAGCAGTGGTACGAAGGTGTTGAGAGGTTTATACTGGGTTGTGTGACGGATTGCATGTGTGGCTTTCAGCAACTCTCTCTCTCCCCCTGATGTTGTGGCCGCTAGCCCAGCCCCACCCTTTCTGCTTTGCGCAAACGGCCGGCCCCACCCCATCCCTTCGGCTTCTCTGCCCTATTCCTGCCGGGCGTTTGCGCAAAGTCCAAACCCTAAACCCGAAACTCTATATGCCCTGTTGATCCTGCCCCATTGCCCTACCAGTTTGCCTTCCACCTACCATGCATCCTTGCCTATTCTTCTCTCCCTGCTCCCACCTCCCTAATTTCGCCCGACCCTCTCCCTTCCGCTTCCGGTCAGGTTCAAATTTGATGATGAGCGAGTGACAAAGGAGGATGTGAAGCGAGCACTGGACGAGCAGTACGGGGGAGAGGAGGAGGTGAGTTGGTGGGATAGGAGGAGGAGAGGTGGTGGCGAGCTGGTGGGGAAAGGAGCAGGTGACTAGTGTGGCTTGTGACTCGTCCTAGCAGACTGGCAGGGGCGAGGAGGAAGACTGAGCAAGCAGTACGAGGGAGAGGAGGTGGTGGGGTGGGGTGGTGTGTGGGAGAGGCTGAGATGGGGGGTGGAAGCTAAGGCATTGCATGGAAAGAGACAGGTGAATTGACAAGGCTGAAGTTTGTCGTTTTCAACCCATCCGTTCCCAATCCATGCCTTCCCTCCCTCCCATCTCCTCCCCTCTCGTTTTCCCATCACTTTGAGCTGAGCCAGACCAACCCCGGGTTCAACCATCCGCCCTTCAAGTTCACCAAGTTTTCCAACGCCTACATGCTCGTGTACATTCGGGAGAGCTCTCATCTGCTCTTCCCCTCTTTCTCAACTCCTCCCCCTCTCCCCTTCCCTCCCTCAATTCCTTGCTTCCTCCATCTCTCTCGTCCCGCCACTCCCCTTGCTTTCCTTCAGCTGAGCCAGACCAACCCCGGGTTCAACCATCCGCCCTTCAAGTTCACCAAGTTCAGCAACTCGTACATGCTTGTGTACATTCGGGAGAGCTGTTAACATCCCTCCTCTCTCCTCCTCCCTCCTTCCCTTCCTCCCACCTTCAGCTGAGCCAGACCAATCCCGGGTTCAACCATCCGCCCTTCAAGTTCACCAAGTTCAGCAACGCATACATGCTCGTGTACATTCGGGAGAGCGATCGCGACAGCATTCTGTGCAATGTGACTGAGAATGACATAGCACAGCACCTCGTGGTGAGTGAGTGAGTGATTGAATGAGTGAGTGAGTGAGTGAGGTAGTGAGTGAGGCAAAGGCCAGTGAGGGAACCGTGTGTGCATCTTGGTGTGCGGTCGCGACAGCATTCTCTGCAGCATGACTGAGAATGACATAGCACAGCACCTTGTGGTGAGTGCGTAAGTGAAGTAGTGAGTGAGTGAGTGAGAGGCAGTGCACGTGTGTATGCAGCGATGCTGGGAGTTGACTGTCTCTGCAATGTGACTGAGAATGGCATTTCTCAGCACCTCGTGGTGAGTGAGTGCGTGAGGCAGTGCATGCATGTGTGTGTATGCGGCGATGCTGGGAGAGTGACTGTGATAAGAGCCTCTGCAGCGTGAATGAGAAGAACATGGCTCAGCACCTCCGGGTGAGTGAGGCAGAGCCCAAGGGAAGTCACACCCTTGAAAGCACATGTGCTGCACCCACAGTGTGTGTGGCACACGTCTATACACCCTCCCTATCGACCCTCCCTCCCTATACACCCTCCCTATCGACCCTCCCTCCCTATACACCCTCCCTATTGACCCTCCTCCCTCCCTATACACCCTCCCTATAGACCTAACTGTCCTGGCTCCTGTCTGCATCTGCCTACTTCTCCTTTCCCCCTGCTTCCCCTCGCTGCTGTCGGCGTGTGCCCTGGTGCTGCTCCCGCTCCCCCTCTCTCTCTCCCCTCCTCCAGGCGCGGCTGAAGCGGGAGCAGGAGGAGAAGGAGCGGAAGCGCAAGGAGAAGGCCGAGGCGCACCTGTTCACAATCATCAAGGTGTCGCGAGACGAAGACCTCTTTAACCAAATCGGTCGCGACCAATTCTTCGATCTTGTCGACCACGAGCGAGTGAGGAGCTTCCGAGTGGCGAAACAGATGCGGTTTTTGGAGTTCAAGGCGCTAGTGGAGAAGGAGGTGGGGGTTCCAGTGGCCGGCCAGCGCTTCTGGCTGTGGGCACGGCGGCAGAACCACACTTACCGCCCCAACCGACCGCTGAATGCTGAAGAGGAGAGCATGACGGTGAGGCAGGGGGAGGGGGAAGAGTGAATGAGAGGCAGCGGTTCTGGCTGTGGGCACGAAGGCGGAACCACACGTACCGGCCTAATCGCCCGCTGAATTCTGAAGAGGAGAGCATGACAGTGAGAGTGTGGAAGGGTTAAAAGGGAAGACAGAGTGAGAGAGTAAGTGATAAGAGGAAGGTAGAGGGAGAGTGAGAGTGGAGGAGTGAGGGAGTGAGGAAACGGAAGGTGGGTGGAAGAGAGATGAGGGAGTGAGGAGCTTCCGAGTGGCAAAGAAGATGCTACTTGCGGAGTTCAAGGCGCTCGTGGAGCGGGAGGGGTGGCGGGGGAGTGAGAAAGTGACAGAATAAAAGTGGAGGTTGGACGCGGAGGGCGGGGGGGGAGGGGGATGGGGTGGTTGGAGTGTGAGAAAGGAACTTGAAAGCCTTCAATTATGTCGCTCTCGGGTGGGGCAGCGAGGGAATTTGTTGGCATGGCACCCTCCATGGATGGACCAGCGTCCCTGCTCTCTCTTCCAACCGCTCCCTCGCGAATCTGCCCTGCCGTCAATACCCTCTAAGTTGGAAGATACGCTCCTACCCTTAAGCATTTAGCGTATGTACGCTTGCGTATATACTCAAAACGCTATTCGTTGCTAATACGCTATACGCAGTCAGAAAAATTTAGGGGCTGCCCGGGAAAAAATCGTGTGTATACGAAAAGATTCGGATTCTCCTAGTGAGCATTTCGCCGAATTCGAAATGCAATTCGGCGATCTAGGGAAGCGGGATGTGCTTTCGAAGTTTTCCTGGGAGTTCAAATTTGGAATTCGGATTAGTACCGCATTGAAACTCATCCCACCTACGAACTCCAACCTGTCCAAAATGTCCCAACAAACCACACACACACGCTACTTACCTGACCAGCCAACCCAACTCCACTCGTCATTTCTAGTTCACATTGCCTCTCGCTTCCTACACCACATCCCACCCCACCCCTCCCGTCTTCCAGACTCGGGAAAATGCTACGGAAGTCTTAGTAAGAATAGGGAGTACGGGAATACCTTCCCCGATGTTGAGCACGATTTTTCTTTTACCCTGCCCAGGAAATGTTTTTCCCTGCCCAAAAAAGCGTTTGCTCTATCCGACCCTCTAGCGTATCGCGTACACACGCTAGCGTATATACGCTAGACGCATTTATTCCAACCTGCTCTCCTCCCACACCCCCATTCCCTCCCTGCCCTCTTGTCTCATCCTTCCTTTGTCTGTCTATTTCAGGTGGGGCAGCTGAGGGACTCGGTCAGCAAGGCACACGCCGTGGACCTGCGTCTATTCCTAGAAGGCACACCGTCCTCGCCTGTAAGTCAGCTAGTCATGCGTTGCCACTGAGGGACTCTGTCTGGTAAGCCCAAGGGACTCTGTCAGCAAGGCACACGCGGTGGACCTGCGCCTGTTCCTGGAAGGCACTCCGTCGTCCCCTGTGAGTTCCCTCCTTGCCTCCCTTGTTGGTACCCTTCTTGTATTTGTTTCGCTGAAGCCAAGACACAGAAGGTAAGTCTCTGAGGTGAGTTTCGAGTCGACTCAGAAGGCAACCCGTGGTCCCCTGTTAGTGCCCTCACCTTCCTCCCGCGTTCCCCCCCCCAATCATCTCCAACCACCCATTCCCTTCCCTTTCTCCCCGGATTGATTGCACCAGGACCAGCCGTTGGTTCCGCTGCATGAGAGGGCCAAGGAAGACATTCCAATCAACGTTCCATCTCCACCCCACCCTGCTCCCCCCACCTGCCCCTGTTTTGCCCATTTCCCTCCCTGTCGGCACCAGGACCGGCCATTCGATCCACTGCATGAGAGGGCCAAGGATGACATTCTGCTCTTTTCTTTAATCTATCTGCTTCTTAATCCCCCCTCCAATGTGTCCCCCCTCCCATTGCCCTCCTACGTAACCTCGCTGACACCACCAGGACCGGCCGTTGGTTCCGCTGCACGAGAGGGCCAAGGATGACATTCTGCTCTTCTTCAAGTTCTACGACCCGGTCACTGAGACGCTTAGGTAAGTGTCGCTTAGGCCTAGTCTAGACAACTTAAGAGTTGCCTCGAAAGGACGACATCCTGCTCTTGTTCAAGTTCTACGATCCTGTCACTGAGATGCTTAGGTAAGCGACGCTTATGCAATATATGCTTAGGTGCTGACACGCTTGAGAGAACTTAGAACGGATGACACTTAGAATGGATGGCACTCTGCTGCTCTTTTTCAAGCTCCATGAACCCGTCACTGAGATGCTTAGTGAAGAGATGCTTAGATGACATGCGTAGGTGATACTCTTAGGTAAGAGGCGCGTAGGTAAGAAATGCTTAGGTAAGAGATGCTCTTCTCCCCCTTCTCTCCCTCTTTTTCCTCCTTCCTTTGCAGGTACGTGGGTCATCTGTTTGTGAAGCTCGGGCAGAAACCTGGTGATGTGAAAGGGAAAGTTAACGGGATATGTGGCCTCCCTCCTCCTCCTCTCCCCTCCCTTCCGTCGTCCCCTTTTTCTCTCGCACTCTTCCACCCTCCCGCTGGCAGGTACGTGGGCCATCTGTTTGTGAAGCTGGGGCAGAAGCCTGGCGACGTGAGAGGGAAGATCAATGAGATGTGCGGCCTCCCTCCCACGGAGGACATTCTGATGTATGAGGTGCGTATGGATCGAGAGAACTTTTGAGTCGACTCAAAAGTCACCTAGATCAACGAAATGTGCGGCCTCTCTCCCACGGAAGGCATTCTGATGTATGAGGTGCGTATGGAGCGGTGCAGTGTGGTGCGGTGCAATGTGGTCTGGGGCAGTGTGGTGTGGTGAGGGAAATGAGGGGAGTGTTGTTGATCGATTAGATGTGCGGCCTCTCTCCCACAGAAGGCATTCTGATGTATGAGGTGCGTACAGAGCGAGAGAGAGAAGAAGAGGGCGGATGGAGGGGAGGGCAGATGTGTTGAGTTTTGAGTCGGCTCAAAGAGTGAAGATTGATGAGATGTGCAGCGCAGCCTTCCCGCCCCCCCACGGAGGACATTCTGATGTTTGAGGTGCGTGTTTTGTGGTGTGTTGTGGTGTGGTGTGGTGTGGTGAGGTACGTCTCCTCTCCCCTCTCCTACTCCCTGCCCCTCCCCCTCTTCCTCCTCCTCCCTCCTTCCCCGTCCTCCCTCTCTCCACCCGCTCCCTCACTCCCTACTCGCCATCTCCCACCCCTTATCCCTCCCCATTCCCCCCTTTCCCAGGAGATAAAGTTTGACCCGGCGGTGATGTGCGATGCCATGGACCGCAAGTGCTGCATCCCGCTCATATAACCCCACTTCAACCCCCCTTTCTTCAACACCCCAGGAGATAAAGTTTGACCCGGCGGTGATGTGCGAGGCCATGGACCGCAAGTGCTGCATCCCGCTCATATAACCCCACTTCAACCCCCCTTTCTTCAACACCCCAGGAGATAAAGTTTGACCCGGCGGTGATGTGTGAGGCCATGGACCGCAAGGTGCAGCTTAAGCCTCTGATTGTCCCCCTCTTCCTCTCCCTCCTTCCCCCTGTTTCTTCCCCCCATCCCCATTCCCCCTCCCGCCCACACCACCCCAGGAGATAAAGTTTGACCCAGCGGTGATGTGTGAGGCCATGGACCGCAGGTGGTGCTTCACTCTCATATCCCACCTTCTCTCTTCCCCCCTCTCCATTCCCCCTCCCGCCCGCACCACCCCAGGAGATAAAGTTTGACCCGTCGGTGATGTGTGAGGCCATGGACCGCAAGGTGACGTTCAAGGGCGGGCAGCTGGAGGATGGCGACATTGTCTGCGTGCAGCGCGCCTCCCTGCCCCCTCCCACCGCCGACGGTGCTGCTGAGGGTGCTGCTGCTGCTGCTGCTGCTGCTGCTGCTGGGAATGGTGGCGGTGCTGTGAGGTACCCCGACGTGCCGTCTTTCCTGGAGTATGTGCGGAACCGGCAGGTGGTGCACTTTCGGCGACTGGAGAAGCCTAAAGAAGATGCCTTTTGCTTGGAACTGTAAGTTTGGGGTTTCTTAGTATGGTGAGGATGCTGCAGATGGGTAGGTAGGTAGGTATCTGTATCCCGACGTGAGGTGGTGCACTTCTGGCGATTGGAGAAACCCAAAGAAGCCTTACAGCTCCAAGCAGCACATACAATGATGTGGTGGCGAGGCTAGCAGAGGGGATAGGTTTGGATGATCCCTTTAAAACCCGACCCGACTCACCACACACAACTGCATGTTCTCTGTTGCTCCGTGTTGCTGCATACCCTCCGTCACTACCCCTCGCAGTTCCAAGCAGCACACGTATGACGATGTGGTGGCGAGGCTAGCAGAGGAGATAGGTCTGGACGATCCCTCCAAGATCCGACGCACCACACACAACTGCATCTTCTCTGTTGCTTGATCCCCTTCCTCTCTCCCCTCCCCCCGGATCCAAGCAGCGCACGTATGATGATGTGGTGGCACGGCTGGCAGAGGAGATAGGTCTGGATGATTTCTTTAAGACCCGACCCAACTCACCACCCACAACTGCATGTTCTCTGTTGCTCCGTGTTGCTCGATACCCTCTGACACTACCCTGCAGCTCCAAGCAGCACACGTATGACGATGTGGTGGCGAGGCTAGCAGAGGAGATAGGCCTGGACGATCCCTCCAAGATCCGACTCACCACACACAACTGCTACTCTCAGCAGCCCAAGCCACCCCCGATCAAGTACCGAGGGGTGGACAGCCTGACAGACATGCTTGTGCACTATAACCAGGTGAGGGGATGGAGGGGGGGAGGGTAGGGTTAGCATATAGGGTATGCCTGGGGTAGGTTTATTTAACGACTCTTCAACTCAATGCTTCCTCCTATCAAGTGCCGAGCGGTGGACAGCCTGACTGACATGTTCGTGCACTATAACCAGGTGGGGGAGGAGGGATGGAGTGGGGATGAAGGATGAGAGGTCTTGAGTAAAGCGGTTGGGATCCCCGTATCTACTGCCTTCTCATCCTCCATTTCCTGTTCTTACCGTCCGTGTGTGCTTGCAGTCGTCAGACATCCTCTATTTCGAGACGCTCGACATTCCTCTGCCGGAGCTGCAGCGGCTCAAGACGCTCAACATCACGTTCCACAACAGCAAGGCGGAGGAGGTGAGGGGAGGGAGGTGTGGGGAGGGAGGTGTGGTGAGGGAGGTGAGGGGAGGGAGGTGTGGGGAGGGAGGTGAGGGGAAGGAAGGATCGGTGAGTGTATGTGTGTGGGTGTAAATCGCAGCGGCTCAAGACGCTCAACATCACGTTCCACAACAGCAAGGCGGAGGAGGTGAGGGGAAAGAGGAGGGGAGAGGTGTGTGTGTTGTGTGGATGAGAGCAGAGCGGGATAGGTGAGTGCAGAGCAGAGCAGGATAGGTGAGTGCAGAGCAGAGCAGGATAGGTGAGTGCATGCATGCATGCTGTAGCTGCTTACCCTCAACATCACCGCTCCACAACAGCAAGGCGGAGGAGGTGAGGGAAGGTTCGACAGGATGGAAGTGAGGAGACAGAGGTGAGAGGAGAGATGAAAAGTAGTGCATGGAGGGACGGGTGGGTGCATGCATGATGTGTGATGTGTGGGTCGCAGGATAAGTATTTGCATGGCGGGATGAGTAATCCCTATTCTGCCATCCAAATACCTATCCTGCCACCAACAAGTGACTTTCAGCCCTGTTCTTACCCATGTCTCTATCTTATTTTCGTGATTTTTTAGAATTCTCAAGATGTGCTCACAATCCTGTACCTACCAATGGCTCACTCATGTTTTGCACCTTTTGTGAATCATTGGCCGTGCCTTTCGCAGGTGTCAGTGCACAACATTCGTCTGCCCAAGCAATCAACGGTGGCAGATGTGCTCGCGGACCTAAGGACCAAGGTAACGGACGTTGTAGATGCTTCAAAGCTTCAACTATTGCCGTGTGTGATAAGTCGATTTTAGAGTCGACTCAAAAATCGACTTACCACTAACAGACGGTGTGGATGCTTCAATTCAAAGCTTCAACTATTGCCCCAGTGGAGGTGCAAGGCAGTTTTCGCTGCATATTAAAGCACCTCTCATTAGCTGTTTATATGCTGCCCTACGATTTTTTCAAAATGCTACTTTGTATTGTTCCGACAAGTTCCTCCCCCTCACTTCATATCATACCAATCGTTCTGCTCTCCACCAGTCTGTACCTCTTTGAACCCCCGTGTACCGCTCTCTATCGCTCTGTACCATTCTGTGCCGCGTCTCCCAGGTGGAGCTGTCGAATCCCAAAGCTGAGCTGCGCATGCTGCAAGTGTTTTACAACAAGATTTACAAGATCTTCCGCCTCACAGAGCAGATAGAGACCATCAACGACCAATACTGGAGCATCAGGGCAGAGGAGGTGAGAGTCTTTTTTTTTTTTTTTTTTTTTTCCGGAAGTTAATTCTGCAGAAGCTTCTGATGTGGGGTGACGTGGGGGGAAGTATTGATGTGGGGGGAAGTATTGATGTGGGGGGAAGTATTGATGCGGGGGGAAGTATTGATGTGGGGGGAAGTATTGATGTGGGGGGAAGTATTGATGTGGGGGGAAGTATTGATGTGGGGGGAAGTATTGATGTGGGGGGAAGTATTGATGTGGGGGGAAGTTTTGATGTGGGGGGAAGTATTGATGTGGGGGGAAGTATTGATGTGGGGGGAAGTTTTGATGTGGGGGGAAGTTTTGATGTGGGGTGAAGTATTAGATAAGATGTGGTGGACAATATTGGAATCACATTATCACATGGTATTCGAAGCGAGCTTTGAGATTTGAGACCTTCGTGGCGACAAATCAGAGCTTCCAATTACAATGTTGGAGTTTATATATATATATATATATATATGTATATATATATTCATATATACAACTCTCGAACGTGTTGAGAGGCCTCTCGTTTCGAGACTCAATACAGTGTTTCTAAGACAAGGGGGGATCTGACTGACCATTATGGACCTCTGGTATTCCCCTCCCCCCATGTACCTGTATTCACCCATCGCCCACTGCAGATCCCAGAGGAGGAGTTGAGCATGGGCCCTCAAGACCGGGTGATTCACGTGTACCACTACACCCGGGATCTCTGTGTTTGCCTGGCTGTCTTAATCTCTCCCCTCGGAAACTGCCTGTTCCTGACCTTCGCTCACCCACTGCAGATTCCAGAGGAGGAGTTGAGCATGGGCCCTCAAGACCGCGTGATCCACGTGTACCACTACACCCGGGATGCGGGAGGGCAGAACCAGATGGTGAGTTTCCGCTCTGTCTCTCTAGTCCGCTGCATTCGTGCGCTATTCAAGCGCTAATCCGCTGCATATGGTGAGCCAGATGGTGATTCAAGCACGCTGACTTCAGAGGCGGCCCAAAAGCAAAGATGGGGTTTCAAGACCGAGTGGGTGATTCACGCGTACCACTTCACCTGGGAGAGGGAGGGCAGAACCAGATGGTGAGGTCCCTCACAGTCTCCAGTCTCCCGAATCCCCTAACAATTTCTCATAGTTGCGTCTGTCTTTGTGGCTTGTGATATGTTTGTGCCACATGTGTCAATCTAGCCTGGTCTCTTGCAGCAGAACCTGTTGGTGATTGGGTAATTGGCAACACCAGTTCGGAGATCCGTTCTTCCTGGTGGTGGGGGAGGCAGAGACCCTCGCGGAGATGAAGCTTTGTCTTTGCGCCCAGAACATTCCCTGTCCTCCACCCACTGTTATGCCTGCCACTGTACCCACCCACCAGCTGCAGACGTTTGGGGATCCCTTCTTCCTGGTGGTTGGGGAGGCAGAGACCCTGGCTAGCGGAGGCGAAGCAGCGCCTTTGTGCCTGCCTTGAACCTTCTCTGTCCCCCACCCACTGCCTTGCCTGCCACTGCACCCACCCCACCCACTGCCTTGCCTGCCACTGCACCCACCCCACCCACCCACCAGCTGCAGACGTTTGGGGATCCCTTCTTCCTGGTGGTGGTGAGGATGCGGAGACGCTCACGGAGGTGAACCTTTGTCTGTGCGCCCAAAACCTTCCCTGTCCCCCACCCACTGTTATGCCTGCCACTGTACCCACCCACCAGCTGCAGACGTTTGGGGATCCGTTCTTCCTGGTGGTGGGGGAGGCCGAGACGCTCGCGGAGGTGAAGCAGCGCATCCAGGCACGGCTGGGCACAGCGGATGAGGAGTTTGGCAAGTGGAACTTCGCCTTTGTGGCGCTCGGCACGCCAGAATATCTGCAGGACTCTGATGTCGTTGCTGCTCGGTTCCAGGTGACTTTGGCTAAGATGAAGTGTGGGGGGGTGGGGTGGGGTGGGTGGTGTTGAGGGGTACAGACCCCAACCAAACCAAAGGGGTACGCCTTTGTGGCTCTCGGCACGCCCGAGTATCTACAGGACTCTGACGTTGTGGCAGCACGGTTCCTGGTGAGGATGGCTGTATCAACGATTTGGTTTGGTTTGGTTTGGTTGGGATCTCAACGGGTGTCAGCCGGGAGGAGCTGGGCAAGTGGAACTTCGCCTTTGTGGCCCTCGGCACGCCAGAATATCTGCAGGACTCTGATGCCGTTGCTTCTCGGTTCCAGGTGACTTTGATATGGGGGGTTTGGGGCAGTTAGCCAGTGAGCCAGTGAGGCTGGGCACGGCGGATGAGGAGTTCGGCAAGTGGAGCTTCGCCTTTGTGGCGCTCGGCACGCCCGAGTATCTGCAGGATTCTGATGTCGTTGCTGCTCGGTTCCAGGTGAGCATGTCTGTATCAACGGGGGTTTGGTTTGGGTGTGTAAGCCGGGAGGAGTTTGCCAAGCGGACCTTTGCCTGTGTGGCTCTCAGCACGCGTGCGATGCGATGCGTGCAGCTTTCTGGCATCGTTGGGTGAAGGCCGCGTCGCGTACTGCTCGATTCCTGGTGAGAATGGCCACACTGAAGAGGTGGGTTAGGGGCAAGGCAAGCAGTCGCGCAGGAGTGCCTGGTGAAACGTGCATGAAAGCCAAAGAGGCGAGGATGTTGGCAAGTGGAATGTGCATTTTTTGTGCATTTATCCATCCGTCCGTCCATTGATCCAGCATCAGCATCTTTCCACGTACACGCATCCCTTGCATGTACCAATACTTCCCTTGCACCTCGCATGTACGTAAATTGCATGTTTTGAGGAGTCTCGTTTCGAGGCGTTTAGTTTTGAGACGTCTCAAAACAACATCTTTCCACGTACACGCATCCCTTCCATGTACCGGTACTTCCCTTGCACCTCGCATGTACATCCTTTTACATGTACATCCTTTTACATGTACATTTCTTGTCCCTATCACCCTGCTGTTATGTTACCCCCTTGTTCCACCAATAGAAGCGCGACACATGGGAGTATTATCTGGGCTTGGAACATCCAGACACCAACCCTCCCAAGAGAGTGCAGCACAACCAGGTGTGTTACCGTCACACCCCTTGTTCTGATCTGAAGTGTGAAGCCCATTCAAACAGTCACCGAGTATTGTCTGGGCTTTGAACATCCAGACATCAACCCCCCCAAGAGAGTGCAGCACAACCAGGTGTGTTACGAATCTTTGTTACGACTCTGTGTTATGACCCTGCGTTACGACTCTGTGTTACGACTGTGTTTTGACTCTGTTTTACGGCTCATGTGGTCCTTTGAAACAGGAAGGTGTCTTACAGTACGGCCGATTCTTTATCGCTAAATGACCCAGACTGAATGTCGGATCGTTTTCTCAGCTTCTGTGTTACTTTCCTTTTTCGTCTATAAATTTGCTGGTATCCTTGTATGTTTCTGTCTTGCAGAACCGGCACGCCTATGAGAAGCCTGTGAAGATCTACAACTGAAATGCAGAAAACGTACCGGTACTAGCAAAATGGTCTAATGTCAACTGCGCAACGGTTATATAATGCATAGATTACAATGTCGTGCCTCGTCCAACTGGTTCTAGTCTATAACGAGTTGGCCCATCAGTGACATACAGTAGAGAAGTGTTGCTTTCTACCTCAATGGAGCAGTTTCGGCACTACAATGCTGCAATAGGGTACGGAGGCATCATTATTCCGTTTGCCATACCGAAACAATAATTGCAATACAGTACAATGTGCAATTATTGCCATATCCGTTTGCCTCCCCTTTCATTTGACCAACAACAGCACACATTGATTTGCATCACAGTAGCATGCCAGGCAATAACAGTAACATATATACAGTATCCCATTACCTCACTTCACCGTGAGCGCTCTGTAATGTTACGGTACGGTATACCAACCAACAAATGAGCTGGAAATTGGAATGAAGAAAATAGCCACTATACCGTACTAGCCAAGGGCAAGAAAGAGATCATTCTTGGTTCCACCGAATCTGGATGGAAAAAACGTGGCGATGCAGGTGGGAGGGTGGGGACTCTGATGATCTGTGGCTGGAAGTCCGATTCAGATGCAGTATAGGTCGACTTATGAGGCGCCTCAAATGGAGACCGACTCAGGAAGTCACAAACAACGTCATGCAGATGGAAGAATGGGGTCCCTGATGATCTGAGGCTGGAAGTATTGGCGGCAGTATCAGTCCACTTTTGAGGCGCCTCAAAAGATTCCAACTCAGGAAGTCACAACGCTGTCATGCAGGTGGGAGGGTAGGGTGGGGTCCCTAATGATCTGTGGCTGTTGTACGTCTGATTGAGACGCAGGATCGGTCCACTTCTGAGGCACCTCAAATGGAATCTGACTCAAGAAGTCACACGCTGTTACGCCGGAGGGAGAGTGGGGTCTCTGACAATCTGTGGCTGGAAGTCTGGGCAGCAGTATCGGTCCAAAAGATCTCGGTACATGTCGTAGCGGGCGGTCATCTGGAAGCCCCACTTGTCCCGTACCTGGAGAGAGGATGATGGGGGCAGGGGGGGAAAGGGGGGGGGGTGGGGGGTGTGGCGGGTGTGGCTTTTGAGGCACCTCGAAGGTCCAAAAGATCTCGGTACATGTCGTAACGGGCTGGTTTGACTTGTGAGAATTCTCAGAACTCAAGGTCCAAAAGATCCCGGTACATGTCGTAACGGGCTGGTTTGACTTGTGAGAATTCTCAGAACTCAAGGTCCAAAAGATCCCGGTACATGTCGTAACGGGCTGGTTTGACTTGTGAGAATTCTCAGAACTCAAGGTCCAAAAGATCCCGGTACATGTCGTAACGGGCTGGTTTGACTTGTGAGAATTCTCAGAACTCAAGGTCCAAAAGATCCCGGTACATGTCGTAACGGGCTGGTTTGACTTGTGAGAATTCTCAGAACTCAAGGTCCAAAAGATCCCGGTACATGTCGTAACGGGCTGGTTTGACTTGTGAGAATTCTCAGAACTCAAGGTCCAAAAGATCCCGGTACATGTCGTAACGGGCTGGTTTGACTTGTGAGAATTCTCAGAACTCAAGGTCCAAAAGATCCCGGTACATGTCGTAACGGGCTGGTTTGACTTGTGAGAATTCTCAGAACTCAAGGTCCAAAAGATCCCGGTACATGTCGTAACGGGCTGGTTTGACTTGTGAGAATTCTCAGAACTCAAGGTCCAAAAGATCCCGGTACATGTCGTAACGGGCTGGTTTGACTTGTGAGAATTCTCAGAACTCAAGGTCCAAAAGATCCCGGTACATGTCGTAACGGGCTGGTTTGACTTGTGAGAATTCTCAGAACTCAAGGTCCAAAAGATCCCGGTACATGTCGTAACGGGCTGGTTTGACTTGTGAGAATTCTCAGAACTCAAGGTCCAAAAGATCCCGGTACATGTCGTAACGGGCTGGTTTGACTTGTGAGAATTCTCAGAACTCAAGGTCCAAAAGATCCCGGTACATGTCGTAACGGGCTGGTTTGACTTGTGAGAATTCTCAGAACTCAAGGTCCAAAAGATCCCGGTACATGTCGTAACGGGCTGGTTTGACTTGTGAGAATTCTCAGAACTCAAGGTCCAAAAGATCCCGGTACATGTCGTAACGGGCTGGTTTGACTTGTGAGAATTCTCAGAACTCAAGGTCCAAAAGATCCCGGTACATGTCGTAACGGGCTGGTTTGACTTGTGAGAATTCTCAGAACTCAAGGTCCAAAAGATCCCGGTACATGTCGTAACGGGCTGGTTTGACTTGTGAGAATTCTCAGAACTCAAGGTCCAAAAGATCCCGGTACATGTCGTAACGGGCTGGTTTGACTTGTGAGAATTCTCAGAACTCAAGGTCCAAAAGATCCCGGTACATGTCGTAATGGGCGGTCATCTGGAAGCCCCACTTGTCCCGCACCTGGGAAGAGGATGGGCGGTCAAGTTGGAGAGAGGGGGAGGGGGGGTTAGAGGGCCAGAGGAGGTTTGGGAAGTGATGTGACACAAATAGAAGCAGAGATGGAAGTAGGAGGAGCCGTAGAAATGCCCAAAGTCGCTGTGGGCCGGCCGACAGTCGCTGTGGGCCGGCCGGCCGACACCTGGCGGCACAGGTTCAAATCCAGGTCCGCGATCATGAGCCCATCGCGGCACCTAGAGGCAGCGGGGAGCCAAATTGAGAACCCTAAATTCATATCATAGCCCCTTATCCCGTCCCACACAGTGCACCCACGTCTCACCCACCCACCTGGCGGCACAGGTTCAAATCCAGGTCGGCTATCATGAGCCCATCCTGGCACCTAGAGACAGCAGGGTGGACGAGGCACACTCAAGTCCCCAAGTTCACTTCATGCTTCCCCTATTCCCACCCCACTGTTCTTTCCCACCCACCTGGCGGCACAGGTTCAAATCCAGGTCGGCTATCATGAGCCCATCCCGGCACCTAGAGGCAGCAGGGGTGCGCGAGCCATTAGGAGCAGCGAAGTAGGACGAGCCATAGAAATGCCCAAAACGCTGTGGGCCAGCCTTCCCTCAATGCATCCCTCCCTTTCTCACCCACCTGGCGGCACAGGTTGAGGTCGAGATCGGCAATCATAAGCCCGTCCCGGCACCTGGAAGCAGCGGGGGTGCGCGAGCCGTCAGGAGCAGTGAAGTAGGACGAGCCGTAGAAATGCCCAAAGTCGCTGTGGGCCGGCCGGCAGTCTCCGGAGGTGAAGGCGTGGGGGAAGGTCTCTGTGCCCACACGGTTGACTGCTCCCACAAACACACTGTTGGCTATGGCTGCACACCGCGCCTGGTGGGCAGGAGCAGCAAGGGATGCAGAAGCACGGGACGGAGAAGCAAGGGAGGGAGTGATCAGTTTTTTTTTTCTTTTTCCGGACATAAGCTATTGCCGAAGTGCCTTGTTTTGTGGGTCGCTGCGGCCGGACTTCTTGTGGAGTGCTAAGGCCATCCAGTTGAGTGGGTGGTGGCAGATCTTGACAGCCAAACTTCCCCCTTCTGCATCCACTGCCCACCACGTGGCCAACCCATCGTCCACCTCACCTCAATTGGCCACAGGGGTTCACTAAGCCCCCCCACAGTGGCCGAAGGGTTGAATATGATCTCAGCTCCATTGAGTCCGAAGGCCATCCAGCTGAGGGGGTGGTGGCGGCCGTAGCAGATGTTGACTGCCTGCTCTCACCCCTCCCCCAGTACCTTTCCCCTAACCCTCACCTCTATAGGCCACAGGGGTTCGCTCAAGCCTCCCACAGTAGCCGAAGGGTTGAAAATAATCTCAGCCCCGCTCAGTGCAAACGCCATCCAGTTGAGGGGGTGGTGGAGGCCGTGGCAGACGTTGACGACCCAGTTCTCACCCATCCCCCAGTTTCCACGGTCCACCTACCCACCCTCTTCTACCCACAGCCTCACCTCTATCGGCCACAGGGGTTCGCTCAAACCACCCACAGTGGCAGAAGGGTTAAAGATAATCTGAGCCCCATTCAATGCGAAGGCCATCCAGTTGAGGGGGTGGTGGCGGCCATAGCAGATGTTGACTGCCACTCGCCCGAACTCCGTCTCAAACACCGGGTGGCCCGTGTTCCCTTCCATGTAATACGTGCTCTCGTTGAAGTCACCCACCCGCGGAATGTGATTCTAGCGAGGGGACACAAAGAGGGGGTATTACGGCGAGGAGGAGAGGAAGGGAGTATCAATAAGAGGAGAGGAGGGGAGGAAATGCGGGGGAGGGGAAGGGATGGTGGGGTGTGAGTGGAAGGCAAAGGCCAGGCATGTAGTTGAGGGAGTGGTGGCGGCCATAGCAGATGTTGACTGCCACTCGCCCAAACTCCGTTTCAAACACCGGGTGGCCCGTGCTGCCCTCCATGTAGTACGTGCTCTCGTTGAAGTCACCCACCCGCGGAATGTGATTCTGACAAGAGGAGGGAGGGAGAAGGAATGGTGTGAACAGGGTGGCCCATGTATCCCTCCATGTATCCCTCCATGTATCCCTCCATGTATCCCTCCGTGTATCCCTCCATGTAGTAGGTGCTCTCGTTGAAATCACCCACCCACGGAATGTTATTCTAGTGAGGAGGAACGGAAGGGGGTATCAGAAGAGGTGGAGGGGATAGTGTGAACAAAACATTTCAAACGTGAATTGAAGGGTTGGGATGTGAGTTTCACTTCTGCTTCCCCACCATCCACTCACACCTCTCACACTAACAGTGACTACCCCAGATCTTCACAAATTACTCCTTAATGCTAAAAATAAGGTATAAAATACCTCTCAATTCCTTCTTCCCACTCATCCTCCCACCCTCCCTCTTGCCACATAACCCGTCTCACCTTGCGATGCTTCCCGATAATGTTCCCTTTGTTGCCTACGATAACGGCAGTGTTCCACACAGTGTCGCCGTGAGTCACATCCCTTTCAAGCACATGGCTTATAATCACCATGTTGTGCCGTCTCGCCAGCTCACACACCAATGACACTGTCGGTCCTGCCTCTCTCCCCCTCAAACCACTAGCGCCACCGCTGCCACCACCACCACCACTCCCGCCACTGCTTCTGCAGCTGCTGTTGCCAGTACCGTTACAGCCCATCCCGTTATTATCACCCCCGTTACTGATACTAGCCTCGGGAACCACCTCTGCAAACTCGCACCAGTGCTTCTCTCGGGTACAGAACGCGAAGGGCATCGGCCAGGCCTCCTGCAGGCACAGGATATTGACTCCGCACGACGCTGCTACGTCAATTATCTCTGACACGCGGCTCATGATTGCGCTGCGTTGCTCCGCGAAAGGCGCTGTGGTGGGAAGCACGATTCGGTTCTGGACCAGGGCTGCTCGAACGACACGTGGCTCCCGAAGCTGCTCGCGCGCAGCGCCAAACTTGTAGGCCTGGCTTGGGAAACATGAAGTATTTGGACAGAAAATCGCAAAAGAAAAAAACAAAATCATACTCCTTCAAAATTGACAGATAGATGATGTAGGAGCGGGTTCAAGGAGAAAACGCTTGGAATAACCAGCATAACCAGCGGACAGGGAGTAGTTAAAAAACACCAGATTTTGTATATACGAACAATAGTCACCTGCAGGTCGAAGTCAAGCCGTTTTGCTGCCTCCGCTGCTGCTTCTGGGAGGGTGACTGAAGAAACCAACCCCTCACCGTTGGAATGGCCGTGAAGGACGCGAAGGGCTTCCTGCTCGTATTGAGTAAAGGACAGATAGCTCCAGATTACATCGCAAAAGCTCGGAGAAAAAAGAACAAAGAAAACTGACGTTGCAACGCGAGGTCAACGAGAGGATTTTGTGTGATTTGGATTTCAAGGCTAAGATACCTCGAGCTTATCCTTGGGAAGATGAGCCTTCAGCATAGATTCCAGAGTCTCGTGACCGCACAAGGACCCATCAAGAGGCGACGGCGCTGCATCTGTTGCACCGTCGCTAGCCATAAACACGAACTTCACAGAATCAGTTTGTGATACCAGCTTCAATTCAAGGCTGCAGAATAGCAGTACTATATACGGAGTAATGAAATGGCCAAGGCCCGGTGGTGGGTCGAGGACCAGGATTCCGTCAGAACAATGCTGAATTCTGAGAAGGAAGAACCTGGTTGCAGCTTACATGAAGCTGTGAAATTGCTAGAATGAGAAGAAACAGAAAAGATGAAATTCGTCCCTTTTGTCTGAGGGCCTTTTCTTACAAATGGAGGGCCTTGGGAATGTCGTACACGGCCAGAAAGACCGACTCCAGCCTAGAAGACTGAGGATGTGATTGAAGCGAGAATGTATTTCTTTCACGCGATTGGTTCAAAGGTGCGCGGTTCACACCGTAACGAAAGCTTCGAATAAGCAACCAATGAGCGAAGTTTAGATCGTCAGCCTTGGGTCAGCTGACTCACACGCGTCAATGCCAGAGTGGATGATGCTGTTGGCTGGTAACTTTAGCGTCAATGCCAGTCGTCACTCCACTTCAAATTGGTACGAAGAGTTACCGTCACATGTGCGAACATTACAAGCACTGGACCACACTCTGCTTCTATACAAGATTTCGGAGCACACCTTATCTCTCGGTTTCATCTTGTTATTCTTCCACTGTCGCCGGAGATTTCTGAGGCTGATGTAGGAGCTTTCCGTGCCTGTGACCCACCTGCGAGGGTCCAATATCCGTACCGCGGCAGCCACAACAAGCAGTTTTCCTGTCAGATCCAGGTGGCTCGATTCACGCTGGTGAATCCGGCCCGGGACTCGATCATGCAGGTCTCTCCTGTGCAGTTCGCGTCGATTTTATCCGGATTCTCTGCATTGTCTGCCTGGTGAGGTTCCCAAGCCGCCCACTCCTTATTAGTTTCCACGGCCGTCTTGGTTCGTCAGCAGACAGACCCTTTCTGAGGTGTCTCAAAACGCGTCAGTGGTACATGGATTCCTTACCAAGGGAGTATGGATCTTTCATTCGGAGCTGTTCTTTCTGGCTTTCGATTTCTTCCCATCGCGCATCCTCCATCCTCAGCTTCTCCCATTAAACCACCTATTCGAGTTCCTTATTTTCGCTCTCAGGTACGGCTACATGTTTGGAAAGGAATCTGCCAGGAAGGAGCTGGACGGGAAGATTACTGAGCTTAGGCTGAGGGTGAAAGAGCTGGAAGAAGGAGAGGTGAAAAAAACAAGCAGGTGACTTCACTTGAAAGTCGACTCAATGGCATGCCACCCAGCTCAATTCCTGAGAAAAAAGAGGCGTCAGTCTCAAGCAGATCAGTTTTTAGTGGATTTAGAATCCACAGCAGCTCGCTAAGGGAGAGGTGGAGGATGCAAGCAGACGCAACAGGGAGCCTGTAATGAAGGAGCTCGGAGACAAGATAGCTGATGGAGAGGGTGAGGGCGAGGGTGATGGTGAGGATGCAGGCAACATGCGAAGACGCCACAGCCAAAGGACACTGTGTCTATGCGACTTTCTCTTCGTGACGGTATCATATCAAGCACAAGGGGAGTTACCAGTGTAGGGCTTGGAAATACCCGTAAAGACAAGCAGTTGGCATGGTGTTTCAAGGCACAGCAGATGGAACCAGCACATGAAACCAGCGGATTAGGGTTACTGTATCAGGCACATACACAACAAGTGGTGGAAGACTGGAAGTGTTTCCCTAAACAGAGGAGTAGCAATGGGGCTTGGCTGACACCACCAAGTGCTTACAGGCACTGCACCGCATTACAGTTGGAAGCAGCAATCACAGAGAGAAGTGCTGAGCGTACCAGAACGGCTAATCAATATATAGTCTGTAAATCATAATGCAAGAGCAGCTGTTTGTTGCCACAAAGAGGTGACTGGGTACAGAGAAGCACGTGCAGCAGCCATCCACCTTTACAGTCTTGTCAACATTCTACAAAGCTCCACTTCATTAGCATGCAGTACAACTACGGTATACATACATCTACAAGTACATCCCCATTTCCATTTTATCTTCTAAGACATCTCAAGGGTGAGCTGGAGGGACCCATGGTCGCCCACAGACTGCCGCTCCCACTTAGGCCTCCTGCCAGGAACCTCCTCCCTCCAATCTACAGCCTTGTTTTCTCCAGTCTTGTTCTCCAATCTTCTAAGGCTTCTCAACGAGGGTGAGCTGGAGCGAACCATGGTCGCCCACAGAGTACTGCCACTCCCACGTAGGCCTCCTGCCAGAAAGCTTCTCCAGCCTTGTTTGCATGGCTCCTGATGTGGAGATGACACAATGAAAGGGTGTGCAGGGATGAATTTTGAGTACAGTCAATCCACCACGAAAATGCCCAGAAAATGCTGTCTGGCAATCTAAACCCCAATTCGATGTCAACCCCGACGCGTCATGCCACTCTGCACTGCTCACCTGTTTCCGACGCAAACACAACCATTCGGTGCCCCTCAGGCATGTCAAACACATGATCGTCCACAATCTCCACGTCCCTCGCTTCAATTCCCCTCTCGCATCTAACCGCATCGCATTCAACCACTCTGCACCTATCACTCACCTGTTTCCGATGCAAAAACAACCATGCGGTGCCCCTCAGGCACGTCAAACACATGGTCGCCCACAATCGCCACGTCCCTCGCCTCGAACTCTGCATCACCGCGCAGCACCACTCTCAACGCCTCCTTCCTCTGCACCCGGTCCTGCCAGTAAACGTTTGCCCTGCTTTCCCAGTCGACTCCCCTGTTGGTAACCGTCACGTTGTGTAACTGGCACCGGCCGCAGCCTTGGCCTAGCTGTGTGGTGCGGAATTGAGTGTCCATAGAACCTGTGACGGCATCAGCTTCGATCAACAAGCTCCCAGATACCTGCATTGGGGATGGTAGGGTGGATGGGGGCAACAGAAAAAACAGGGGAGACTCTGAGTTGACTAGAAAAACCACCTCACAGCTCATGCTGTGGCCTAGCTGTGGTGCCGGATTGGGGGTCCATAGAACCTGTGACGGCATCGGCTTCGACCAACAAGCTCCCAGATACCTGCATTGGGGATGGTAGGGTGGATGGGGGCAACAGAAAAACCAGGGGAGACTCTGTGTTGACTAGAAAAACCACCTCACAGCTCATGCTGTGGCCTAGCTGTGGTGCCAGATTGGGGGTCCATAGAGCCTGTGACGGCATCGGCCTCGATCAACAAGCTCCCAGATACCTGCATTTGGGATGATGGGCAGGTGGGGCAAATGGTGAGTCGGGGCACTGGTGGGTGAGGGTCCGGATACCTGCGTTAACAGGCTCCCATATTAACTTAGTTTGATCACATTGACCCTGTTTGATTCCCATTGACCTGAATGATTTGTATTGAACCTGGCTGACTCGCATTGGTCAACTCTTACTGACCTTGTTTGACCCCACTACCCCTGATTGGCTCTCACTGACTGACCCTGGTTGTTGACTCACATGTACGTCGGACCACGCAAGCTCAGCTATCTCCAGCTTCACTTTCAGAGTGTGGCGCCACAGCAATTCTGTTGACTCGCATTGATCCTGTTTGACCCCACTACACCTGGTTAACTTGCATGACTCACATGCACGTTGGACCACTCAAGCTCAGCTATCTCCAGCTTCACTTCAGACTGTGGCGCCACAGAGCCTCCCTGTACCTGCAGTCAACACACAAGCACAAGAACACAGACAAGAAAAGAGGTAAGAAATACAGGGATGAGCAGGAAGGCAAACAAACATCCCCAAGAATCAGTTAAGCAACTTTTGATGTACAGAGGGTGTAACTTCTGCGGGAGGACACCTGAGAGCGAAGGCCTGAGGCAGCTGAAAAGCAAACAGATTTCTGAACTAAAGTGCTTGACCACGGGCAGATGTGGTATTTGTGTATCGCTGTACCTTTTGCCGAATGATGCTCCATAGCGGACCGAGGGCGACTTTTGAGACGTCTCAAGACTTTGAGACATCTCAAAAGTAGTCAACGGACAGAGAGCAGACATGCCTTTTGCCAGATGACACTCCAGAGCAGGCCGAGGGCGGGTTTTGAGTTGACTCAACTCTTTTGAAAAGCCTTAGAAACGCTATGGGCAGAGAGCAGACATACCTTTTGCCGAATGACGCTCCAGAGCGGGCCGAGGGCGGGGTGAAAGAGGAAGATGAACGGTGGAGATGAGTCCACGTAGCGCTTGTGATCGCTGTGCATCTGATGGGGGCAGAGGAGATAGTGGAGAGAGCGGAGAGAGAGGCAGGAGAAAGAAAGATAAAAGAGACGATAGAAAAAAAACAAAGGGAAGGAGTGGCGCATGGAAGGAGTGGGAGAGAGCTGCCAAAGGTTCATCAGAGCATGTCTCCTCAACGCCACAACAGGCACAACATGCACAACATGCACTCACATGTGGCATGGCAACACCACAGGACGAGAAGAGCTCCAGCGAGTTGCGGTTGAGGTCCAGGAAGGAGCCGTCTGGAGTCTGCATTGGTGTGGTGGGCACGAGAGGGGAGAGAAGGGGAGCGAGGAGGGATGAGCAAGGGTTCGGGCTTAGGGAGAGTGAGGAAGGACGAGAAGAGCTCCAGCGAGTTGCGGTTGAGGTCCAGGAAGGAGCCGTTCAGGGTCTGCAAAGGCACGTTATGTTGGGGAGAGGGGGAAAGGGAGGGGGAAAGGATTGGCAAGGATACAACGTAAGGGCGAGTGAAGGAAGGAGGAGGAAAAAGAGCTTCAGCGAGTTGCGGTTGGGGTCCAAGAAAGAAGGAACCGTCTGGGGTCTGCAGCAGCATGGTGGGTAGGGCATTGCAAAGAGTACAGAGTGACATGCGGGAAGCGGGCTAGTGGGGCAAGTGGGGCAAATGCGGCAAGTGAAGCAAGTGGGGCTAGTGGGTCAGTATGGAGGTCACTTTGCGGCAATCGTTGGACATCAGAAACGTCTTCAAACCAACCTGCACATGTCTCCTGCTATCCTCTCCCTGCCCCACCGCCCTCTGCCACACTGTCCTCTGCCCCACCGCCCTCTGCCACACTGTCCTCTGCCCCACCGCCCTCTGCCACACTGTCCTCTGCCACACTGTCCTCTGCCACACTGTCCTCTGCCCCACTGCCCAGATCCAACCATACCTGGTGCAGCGAGGTGTCTGTGGGCTTTCGCCGGCGCTTGGCGGAGGAGGTGACTTTGCGGCGATCGTTGTACACCAGAAACGTGTCCAGCACCGCCTGCAACTGATGCTTGCTGTGCTCTGCCGCATTCCCCTCTGTCCCACTGTCCACTGCAGTAGCACTCCGTTCGCCCTGCACCTGTGCTCCACCCCGCCCCTCCCTGCCCTCCTGAGCAGTGGCGTCAAGACTGTGGGTCGGAGAAATTGAGGAAGCAGCAGTAGAAGCAGTAGCAGCAGCATCCGAGTCGAGAGGCAGGCGGTACGAGAGGGAGGTGACGAGGAGATCAGCGATATTCTGCATCGTGCACTCCAATCGGCCTCCTCGGATGCTGCACAACCAGGGCAGGGAGGGAACGGGATGGAAAAAAATCCAGGGGGATGAATGAGAGGTGACGAGGAGATCCGCGATGTTCTGCATCGTGCATTCCAATCGGCCTCCTCGGATGGTGTGAAGACAGGATGGCGAGATACAGGAAAAGAAAGAAACCACACGACTGAAACGCTCGTCATAAATGGGGGAAAAGAGAAAAGAAAAAAAAAAAACAAGAAAGAAAATCCATTGAATGGAATGAATGGACGGACCAACACAACAGACGACGCACGATAATTCCTGCCCGCGACGGAGATCGACACACACCTTTGAGGGCGGCCATAGCCGTCTTCAAACGAGATGGACTTCTTCAGGTTCATGATCATTCCAGGTAGCGATGGTGGACTGCTGCTGCTGCGGCTGCTGCTGCTGCTGCTGCTGCTGCTGCTGCTGCTGCTGCTGCTACTGTTGGGGCTTGAGCTCCTCCTGTTGCTGCCACTCCTGCTGCCAGAGAACGCACTCCTGTTGGCGTTAACCACACTGAACAACCCGTTATTCACAGTGTCTGTATGAACGGCGCTGTCTGGGCCACACAAGCCCGCACAGATCCCACCGCCTGACCGGTCCCCAGGGAAATTTGCGCTGCTGCTTCCATTGCTGCTGCTGCTGCTTCCATTGCTGCTGCTGCTGCTTCCATTGCTGCTGCTGCTGCTGTTCAAAGCTGGTCCACAGCACGGCTGCTGTTGCTCTTGCCGCTGCTGACGCTGCTGTTCCTCGTTTGCACCAGCCTCACCAGTCACCCCTCTAACAGCCGTCTTCCCTAACACCGCCATCTCAACAGCATTCAGGTCAGCAAAGAGCACGTTGGTGTTGGCAGGGTACTTGGACCGGCTGCTGCCAGGAGCCACGGGCGCGTCGCTGATGCCGAGTTTCTCAAACTCGGTGTACTCGATGCATGTCAGCCCGTACGCCCACGACCCGTCCGCCTGCTGCTGCTCTGCCAGCACGTTCACACCCTCTGCTGTGCCCACGTTGCGGTCGCATGAAGCGAAGCCAAATTTCTGCGAGGTATGGGGCAGGGGGAAGGGGAAGGAATGGTGCAGAGCAGGCAGGATATTGAGAAGTGGTGCTGTGCGGTTAAGAACTCTCAAGAGCCACAGGCGCGTCGCTGATGCCGAGTTTCTCAAACTCGGTGTACTCGATGCATGTCAGCCCGTACGCCCACGACCCGTCCGCCTGCTGCTGCTCTGCCAGCACATTCACACCCTCTGCTGTGCCCACGTTGCGGTCGCATGAAGCGAAGCCAAATTTCTGCGAGGTATGGGGCAGGGGGAAGGGGAAGGAATGGTGCAGAGCAGGCAGGATATTGAGAAGTGGTGCTGTGCGGTTAAGAACTCTCAAGAGCCACAGGCGCGTCGCTGATGCCGAGTTTCTCAAACTCGGTGTACTCGATGCATGTCAGCCCGTACGCCCACGACCCGTCCGCCTGCTGCTGCTCTGCCAGCACATTCACACCCTCTGCTGTGCCCACGTTGCGGTCGCATGAAGCGAAGCCAAATTTCTGCGAGGTATGGGGCAGGGGGAAGGGGAAGGAATGCTGCAGAGCAGGCAGGATATTGAGAAGTGGTGCTGTGCGGTTAAGAACTCTCAAGAGCCACAGGCGCGTCGCTGATGCCGAGTTTCTCAAACTCGGTGTACTCGATGCATGTCAGCCCGTACGCCCACGACCCGTCCGCCTGCTGCTGCTCTGCCAGCACATTCACACCCTCTGCTGTGCCCACGTTGCGGTCGCATGAAGCGAAGCCAAATTTCTGCGAGGTATGGGGCAGGGGGAAGGGGAAGGAATGGTGCAGAGCAGGCAGGGTATTGAGAAGTGGTGCTGTGCGGTTAAGAACTCTCAAGAGCCACAGGCGAGTCGCTAATGCCGAGCTTCTCAAACTCGGTGTACTCGATGCATGTCAGCCCGTACGCCCACGACCCGTCCGCCTGCTGCTCGGCCCAGGTTCTCTCGACACAATGCGGAACAGGGAAGGGGATCGGATGTAAATAAGAACACCGACTACTCATGCCAAAGGTGGTTGATTACAAGTTCATGTGTTCTCACCTTGTTGCCATGGAGACCAACGCCAGAGAGAGCCAGGAGAGTCATGTCCGTTGCAGCCAATGGGTTGCTGTCAAGGGAAGGGGCAGAGAGGAGGGAGAGAGGAGGGAGAAGAGAAGCAACGGGGAGGGGAGGATTCTGTCAAGGTTCGAATAAGCCAAAAGAAAGTGCCAGCGAGTCATGTCTGTTGCAGCTAGCTGGTGAATCACTAGCTACAGTTCACATGCCACCGCAGGGCATTTTGATCTGCCTCACGATTGCTCTGAGCGCCCAGATGACCCCCTGGCTGTCAGGACATTGATGCTTGACATTGATGCTTACATGTATAGGCACCACTTCCCCACAACCAGCAGCAACTTACCTAGCACTAAATACTCACCTGATCTGTCTGATGACTGCTGCCTTGCGGCCCTTGAAGAGCAACCAATCGAACACGCCCTTGTCTGCTGCGAGCTTCCAGATGACTCCGTGGCCTCTTGACATTCATGCTTACATCCACCACTTCCCCACAGCCACCACACTATACACACACATGCATAGCACCAAAAGGCTTACCTGATCTGCCTGATGACAGCAGCCTTGCGGCCCTTGGAGCGCAGCCAGTCAAACACGCCCTCGTCGGCTGCGAGCTTCCAGATGACCCCGTGGCCACCTGGCTTGAGCACCGGTGAGAGAGGGCCGCTGGCCAGCCACCTGCCATCCTCCGCTGCTACCGTTGGCACCAGCGGCTGCAGTAGCAAGGGAAGACAGAGGGGTTGGGAGGGGTTTGGAGTGGGAATGGAGGGGTTGGGAGGGGTTGGAGGGGGTTGGGAAGGGTTTTTGAGGCGCCTCAAACATGCCCTCGTCCGCTGCGAGCTTCCAGATGACCCCGTGGCCGTCTGGCTTGAGCACGGGCGAGAAAGGGCCGCTCGCCAGCCACCTGCCGTCCTCCGCTGCTACTGTTGGCACCAACGGCTGGGAGGACAGAGGGGTTCGGAGGGGTAAAGAGGAATTTGAAGGGAGTTAAAAGGAATAGGGAGGGGGTTTGAGGCGGTTCGGAGGGCTTCCAGATGACCCCGTGGCCGCTATCCAGCCACCTGCCGTCCTCCGCTGCTACTGTTGGCACCAACGGCTGCAGCATCAACGGATGACAGAGGGGTTGGTAGGGATTTGGAGAGGTTGAAAGGGTTGACAAGGGTTGGAAGGGAAAACAAATTATAGCGTGCACAAGAATCGAGTTTTCAGAGGTCTAACGAATCAACATCCAGAGAAGAGTCAGCTCATGAGTATATCAACAACTGATAGAAAGACCTTACCTGTTGGAAGAGCCGGAAGTTGTGCTCGCCACGGCCGAACCAGTTGTGCTGCTGCAGCAGAGCCAGCACCCTCTGGTGGTTCTTCTTGGCTGCACTAGTCATGATGGCCACTGGCGTCACGTGCTGCTCGCCAAACACACGGAAATGCAGATACTCCCGCGCCTGCATTTCAGGGCGAAAGGCAGGGTAGGGGATGGGGGCCGACAAAAGGTAGAAACTTCATTCACTGCATTGCGTTGGTTTGTGAGGCAGCTCGTTTCGTCTCTGGTGGTTCTTCTTGGCCGCACTTGTCATGATGCCACTGGCGTCACGTGCTGCTCGCCAAACACACGGAAATGCAGATACCCCCGCGCCTACATTTCAGGAGAACAGGGGATGGAGGTGCGCATAGAAAAGGGAGGGGGTTCATTCATTAATTGCTTCTGAGCTAGCTTGTTGTGCTCCTCTGAGGTGTACCCCTCGGGGCTGCGCTGGTCCTGATGGCCACTGGCGTCATGTGCTGCTCGCCAAACACGCGCAAATTTTGAGGCGCCTCAAAAGGCGTCACGTGCTGCTCGCCAAACAGGCGCAAATGCAGATACTCCCGCGCCTGCATGTCACAGGTTTTTGAGGCGCCTCAAAAATCGCCAAACAGACGCAAATGCAGATACTCCCGCGCCTGCATGTCACAGGTTTTTGAGGCGCCTCAAAAATCGCCAAACAGACGCAAATGCAGATACCCCCGCGCCTGCAAGTCACAGGGCCAAGATGGGAGTGAGCGAGCAGAAGGAAGGGAGAAAGGGAGGGGTTTGTTGTGTGCTTCTCTGGTGGTCAAAAGGCGGGTGAGGGGAAGGAGAAAGGGGGGCACAAGGGTAGGACATTCGTTCTCAGACCTCAGCTGCTCACCTCCAGGTCTCTCAGTAGCCCGTGCAGCAGCGTGCGGCCGCAGTAGGGGAGCATCGCCACTGGAAGGCTCTCGCCTGTTGCCTCGTCTACTAGTCCCAGTCTGTCCCCCGCCCCTCCCAAGGGGTAAATTTCCGCCATTGCAGGCAGCCCCTGGTGACACAGAAGTATGGAATCAGGAGGTGGGAAAGAGGAACAAAACAAATAAATAAGGCACCTCATTTCGGCAAACTCTCGCCTGTAGCCTCGTCCACCAGTCCCAGCCTGTTCCCCGCCCGTCCCAAGGGGTGAATTTCCGCCATTGCAGGCAGCCCCTGGTGTCATAAGACGATGGAATCGGGAGAAGAGGACAGGGTAGAAATAAGTCATCTCTAGTGAAGGGAAACACGCAGCGAAGGGAAAAATCTTTGCTTCAGAGAGAGAAAAAAACGTCTCTCAGTCGCAAGGCAACGGGGAGAGAATGCCCGCAGAACTCACCTCAAGGCCCCAAAACGCTGCCTGGGAGGCAAACTCCGGATCACTGGCCAGGTCTTGGCCAGGGGGCATAAAAATCCGTCGCTGGGATTCGAACCCGGGTCTTTCGTTTTCCCCTTCATTGGCAATGCTGTTTGCCTTCTCTGCTGCCGGAGACGTTGCTGGAACTGCTGTTGTAGCTGCTGCCACCGCAACTGCGTGTTCTGCTGCTGCTGCTGCTGCTTGTTGCGATGCAGCAACGGACTGCTGAATGAGGTCCAGACACGTCGACTGATACCTGCGCGCAATAAACGGAGGTAAACAGGAGGCCGTCTCGTTACATTCAAAAGACAGGCAAGGCTTCAGGATTGATGCGGGGTCTTAGGAAGTTCCAATCCTAGATGGTACAGCAACCACGGAGAATTTTAGGGTTCAAAAACACGTATAAAACGATTCCGCCAATGCCGTCGTGGAACTTCTCCACTTGCCGCAGCTCTGTAAAAAACATTTCCCCGAGTGGTTGTCTCAAATAATGTTGTCGACTGTGTCGCCAATGCCGTTTTTGAGCCGACTAGAAAACCAGTTCAGAATATCGCACCGGAGATTGCCGCCAATGCCGTCCTAGAACTTCTCCACTCGCCGCAGCATCGCCAGAAGATTCTGAAGCTGCGCGCGTGACTTATCATCACAAAAACCGCGAGCGGCTAATGAGCCAATGTCTGAGGCGCCTAGAAGATAACGTACCCGAGAATGCCGCCAATGCCGTCGGTAAACTTCTCCACTCGCCGCAGCATCGGCAAAACACATTCGTTTTGAGTGATCGACTCATATATCATACCCGAGAATGCCGCCAATGCCGTCGTAAAACTTCTCAACTCGCCGCAGCATCGCCAGAAGACTCTGCAGTTGCGCGCGCGGCTCCTGCTCCCTCAAAAAGCCACCATTATCCTCCCACCCGCTGCTGCTGCTACCGCCGTCGCTCGCAAACCCACTGCTGCTGTAACTGTCACCGCCGCTACCACGGCTGCTGGTGTTGTTGCTGCTGGTGGTGGTGGTCGGGGAGCTTGCACCATCATCTGACTGCCACTGCCTCTCCCAGTCAACAAGGTCCAACAGCGGGGCGCCGAACACGCTCGGATACTCCAGCCCTTCCATAAACTGCGCGAACAGAGACGACGGCGGCTCCTCCTGCCCTTTCCCTCCTAAGCTGCGCGCCGAGCAGCGGTCCTCCCAATCGATAAGGTCCATAAGCGGAGCGGGAAACACGCCCGGGTTGTCGAATCCGGCGAGGAATGCGGGGAGCGCGGAACGCGGGGCGTCAGGGTGCGTGTCCCAACCGTCGATAATAGAGGCGAGCATGGAAAAGGCTTCCTTTACTCCTCCTCCTCCTGACTCTGCCTTGGCGCTGCTCTGGTAATGTGCCTTTTCCCAGATCGTGTCCAGCCCTTCAGCCCAGGCAACCGGAGTGTCCAGCAAATGCTCCTGCCCGGACGCCACCAGGCACTTGAGCAGGTAAATCTCCTCCTGACTGCAACAATCCACGGCCATCGAAACAGCAGGCTTGACGAATTTCCCAAGGGAGGAGCCTTGCTGGGGGAAGACGGCGCGCACCCGCGGGTCCGCGCTCAGGATTGCGTCTTTCTCGTCGAATGTCTGGGCTGTGGAGAGCTGCAGGAGAAGATCGTGCAGCCGATTGGCGTTCTCCGAGAGACGTTCAGAGGCTGAAACGGCTGGCTTGGTGACTTTCGCCGGGTCCTGTGGAAGCCGTTGTACCAGCCGCTGCTGCTGCTGCAGTTGCTGTTGCGGTTTCTCCTGTTGAAGCACCTCCGAATTTAACGAAATGTTGGGGGAAACGGAAATGCTACGAGGAGCGACACCAACGGATGCGCTAACATCCCGAGGAGGCTGAGAACGCTTCAACGAATTGCTAACATTCCGGCTAGAAAATGAACCAGGCTCAGCTGCTGCTTTAAGAAGCAACCTTCGGCCATTACTCGAACCAGCTCTTTTATTGTTATTTTTGGAGCCGGAAACGCAAACCAGTTCTCTCCTTGAAATGTCTTGAGGTAGCTTGAGACCTAAGAATAGAGAACCTGGCAATAGCTTCTGAGAATCACGGACACATCGCGAATGACCACGATCCAGACTACTGATCGTTGTCGGGACTGAGAGTAGACTCTGAGAGACGGACGCCTCGAGAGCCATTCTGTTAGGAAATCTGGAAATGCGAAAGGTCGAAACGGAAACCGCTGTAGATGAAACGCACAGGGTCAAAAAGTTCGTCTCAACTGGGTCCGAAACGACGCAAACGATCTCGCTTAACCTAGCGTGGCATGCGGAACGAGAAGATTACGATAGTAACATGAAACTGGCCAGGCGGGAAACTGCGAAACGAAATACGCAAGTGAATCCTGGCCTGGCTTGTATTCCTGTGGCTTTCTACTGACAGTGGAAAGCAAGAAGCACCAGTGAATTGAGTACACCTAGCTTGCTTCTTACTCTAACCAGTTTCTAGGTCTAGCATTCAGCTGATCCATCACGCCAGGTGGGAAATAGTACGGTTACAGACGGTGAACGGTGTTTCTAAAGTGGTAATACATAAACGTCGCTTGACCGTGATTTAGCGTATTGAACCGCACTGCATGAACCTTCAGCAAACGGGGATGTTGCAGCCTGAGTGCATCTAGGCGGAAGGGGGGCATCTGGAAATGGTGACCACTGTACATGTCAGCATGGGTTTCCGAGGCTGACGCAAAATTACTTGGGAACGTCTGATTGGTGTCAAACATCTGAAAGCGCCACGGTGGCAATGACCAGTGGCATCTCATCGGTCTGGCGGCAAAAACGGATCTCCTCGCTGAACGCCCGACCAATCCGGGGGCTGACCGGGGATGTCTTCATGCTGGGCCGCAGTCTGGAAAGGTTCTGATTTGCTGGGTGGGCAGGAGTTGGGGTTCCGTGGTTCGCTGCGCGCACCAGCAAAGCGAACCCAGAAGATTCCTTTTCTGCTCATCAGGCAGGTGATTCCTGGCGAGGATATTCTTTACTGGATGCTCAGCTAAGAATCATGTTTTGTTACGTTATCCATTTCCCGAAGATGCCTCTGAACACCACCGTTGAAAAAGCACCTTGGTGCAATATTATTGTCCTCCACTTCAACACAAGGTTGAGTGGGAAATGTGTAACACAGCTCATTATGTGGGAAAGCTAAGTGAGTTATATTGTACAATACAAGGTTCATAGCAAAAGCACGTGGTAGGTAAGTGGTTGCAATGACATCAATAATTCAAACACCAGTTCTACAGCAGCACATACACACGACCATAAAGGTCACAACTCATCATGGTCCTGGCTCCCACTTTTTCCACCATTTTGCAATTTCGACCGTCTCTTCGGAGAAGCCGCAGCACCAGGAGAGGATGCAGGCAGCGGGGAGCGGGACCAGGGCCAGAGAGCAGAGGTCATCCATCGACGCTCTACACTCGCCTTGAAACTCCAAGGGTCCCACCCCTGGCCGTGTTTCAGCGACCAGAAGAACGAACCGGAAGACGACGCAAGGTACGCCTGTAGTTGCGCTTTGGCGAAACGAGAGTTGATGTCGTCACTTGTGTCGCACAATAGAGCCAGAGACCACTCTCCTGTGGTGTGTGGTACGGGGTGTGGCGTTCGGCACAATGTAAGGATTGACATGGCACAACATGATCTGGAAATGGATGGCAATGTGAGGTTCGTTCTCTGTGACTGGCACCACTCACCCACGAACACGAGTCGCTGCCCTCGTTCCAGCAGGCTGAGAGCAGCGGCGCGCTGCTTCGAGGGGTACTGCAGATTGAAGTCCACCGACTGGGACCCAAACTCAGCGTGGTCGTGCACCTGGTACCAGTGCGCGTCGTAGATCACATTCGTGTACTGTGCACCTGTGGAGATGCACAGGACACACAGGCACACAAATAGACACGCATGCATGCATGCATGCATGCACACACATAGACACACACAAAATGATTATTGAAGTTCACTGACTGGGACCCAAACTCCGCATGGTCGTGCACCTGATACCAGTGAGCGTCGTAAATCACATTCGTGTACTGCGCACCTGCAGAGACACAAGACACACACAGGAATAAGGTAGACACATAAAGTGATTATTGAAGTCCACCGACTGGGATCTGAACAGAACTCCGCGTGGTCGTGCACCTGATACCAGTGAGCGTTGTAAATCACATTCGTATACTGCGCACCTGCATACATGCGCAACATAGAAGAAAATAAATCATTCAGACTTGTAAGTTGTAACATTCACGATAGCAAACATCGCAGCAATCAGTGCTTCAGTCCCCTTCCACTGTGCAACACAACACACTTATATGCACACACATATGCAGGCATGCACGCACACACACTTACTTGTCATAAAGTCATCCCACTCTCTCTCGTTAGCAAAGATTCTTCCAGAAATTACAAAGTAGGCGGAGGGCGAGTGCTCCCTCAGCACCGCATAGCACCGCTCATAGTAGCGTGCGAGGTCGTCGAATGACACTGCGTCGGCTCTCGGCTCGTTGATTGGCTCTAGCCCTGCAAAAGCTGGGTGCGACGCATACCTGGTGTGGGTGGGGGGGGAGGATGAGGAAGAGAGAAGGGAGGGGGGGGTAATGGACAGATAAGACACTGCGTCGTCTCTCGGCTCGTTGATTGGCTCTAGCCCTGCAAAAGCTGGGTGTGAGGCATACCTGGTGTGGGTGGGAGGGGGTGATTGGGAGAGAGGGAGGGGTGAATGGGAGGGAAAGGGGGAATGCAGGATGAGCGATGAATGGAGGGAGGGGGGATGGAGGAAGAGAGGGGAAGAGACCAGGGAGACAGGGGAACAATCCCTCTGCACCGCATAGCACCGCTTAGTCGTCAAATGACACTGTGTCGGCCCTCGGCTCGTTGATTGGCTCTAACGCTGCAAATGCTGGTTGCGAAGCATACCTGGTGGGAGGGGAGGATGGAGGAAGAGAGGGAAAGAGATAAGGCAGAGTATTCCCTCAGTACCGCATAGCACCGCTTGTAGTAGAGTGCGAGGTCGTCAAATGACACTGCGTCGGCCCTCGGCTCGTTGATTGGCTCTAACCCCACAGACGCTGGGTGTGAGGCGTATCTGGTGTGGGGGGGGAGGGGAGGACGGGGAAGAGGGAAGGGGGAGGGGGGTAATGGATGGATAAGACACTGTGTCGGCCCTCGGCTCGTTGATTGCCTCTAGTCCCCAAAGTCACTCCACTACAGCCACCCCCCCCTCAACCATCACTGCCCGTTCTCACAGCTGCTTGAGCAAGCGGGCGGAGCCGTCTATCTCTTACATACAGGCGATCGCATCTCGGGCGGCATTCAACCGAATCAAAACTTACCGCTGCACGAGGAAGCGGACGGCGTCGACTGTCTCATCCATGTAAGGCGTCCCGGGCTTGCCCCACATGGGAATGCCGTCTCGACTCGCGCTGTGCTCCCACCCGTTCTGCGACCCCGGGGCTGCATGCAGACACACTATAACGCGGATGCTGTGTGTGTGCGCCCAGTCCAGTGCCTGCAGAGATGAGGAGAAAGGGAGGAGGGATTTTTTAAGGTAGATAATTGATGCACGCATGGATGGATCATGCAGACACACTATAACGCGGATGCTGTGTGTGTGCGGGTGCGCCCATTCCAATGCCTGCAGGTAACGGGGAAAAGTGGAGCTGTGTTTGCCAGCCAGGGGAATGCTGCATAGATGCGAGCAGAGAAGACACATTGTAACGCGGATACTGCACACACTAGATCCGACACCCACCTTATTCAGAAGCTCCAGTCTCCAGAGCCCCTGCCACGACTTCTTCCAGTGAGGGGTCCACACCACAGCAACCCACCAGCCCACACAAGGTGCGAGCACCCCAATTGACCCACCAAAACCACTCCCAACACCCACGCACCATATCAAGCAGCTCCAGAGCCCCTGCCACGAATTCGTCTGGCGTGGGGTCCACAGCAATCCACCAGACCGCACACGGAGGTGCAAGCAGAGCAGCCCACTTGACCCACCACAACCACTCCCAACACCCACCTTATCCAGCAGCTCAAGTGCTCCTTCCACAAACTCCTCTGGCGTGGGGTCAACAGAAACCCACCACCCCACGGGTATCCGCACAGCGTTCATCCCTTGCCGCGCCAGCCACTCAAAGTCGCCTTCCCCCACCCACTCCTCCCGGTGCTGCTGCAGCCTCCTCTCTGCCTCCTCCCGCCCCAGAGCCAGCATGAGCTGCGCCTCCCCCCCCATGTCTGCTAGCTTGCTCAGGGTGAATGTGCACGTGGTGTCCCATCTGGGGGCGTCCTCACTGGAAGGGAGGGGGAGGGAAGGACAAGAGGGGGAAACGCGTTACTACTGGCTTGAGAGCTAGCATGAGCTGCGCCTCCCCCCCCATGTCTGCTAGCTCGCTGAGGGTGAATGTGCACATGGTGTTCCACCTAGGGGCGTCCTCACTGGAAGAAAACAGCAGCAGGAGGCGAGTGAGAGGGCATGAACAGGGAGGGAAGAGAGGAATACATTGGACTGGGAGATCAAGCGAGGTCAAACTGATCCTGTCCATGTAGTGAATGGTATCATCAACATATCTTGGTCTTCTACAAATACCGAGTGCATCAGATTTGAGACGTCTCAAAACCAAATACCGAGTGCATCAGATACTATGCATAACATGGTATATTGACTCAAGCGATATCCGCTATACGTCTGCCATCGTCCAGAGCCTGCACCCAGTTGCCATTGGCTGCTCTCAGCTGCACCGTGCCCTCCTCCCCCAGCTTGTGCCTCAAAAGGTACTCGCTATAAGCCCCTTTACAGACTCACTCGATATCCGCTATAAGCCTGCCGTCGTCCAAAGCCTGCACCCAGTTGCCATTGGCCGCTCTCAGCTGCACCGTGCCCTCCTCCCCCAGCTTGTGCCGCACCCAGAACATCTCACCCTCCTCCTCGTCCTCCCTGGGCCCAAGAGTGAGGAGGAAAACGGCAAGGGGGAGAGCGGACAGAGGAGGAACTAGAGATTCAGGTTGCAACAGCCACATGGCTCTCAGCTGAACAGGGCCCTCCTCCCCCAGCTTGTGCCGCACCCAGAACATCTCACCCTCCTCCTCGTCCTCCCTGGGGCCAAGAGTGAGGAGGAAAACGGCAAGGGGGAGAGCGGACAGAGGAGGAACTAGAGATTCAGGTTGCAACAGCCACATGGCTCTCAGCTGAACAGGGCCCTCCTCCCCCAGCTTGTGCCGCACCCAGAACATCTCACCCTCCTCCTCGTCCTCCCTGGGGCCAAGAGTGAGGAGGAAAACGGCAAGGGGGAGAGCGGACAGAGGAGGAACTAGAGATTCAGGTTGCAACAGCCACATGGCTCTCAGCTGAACAGGGCCCTCCTCCCCCAGCTTGTGCCGCACCCAGAACATCTCACCCTCCTCCTCGTCCTCCCTGGTGAAAGTGAAGAGCAAACAAGAGAAGGAGCAAAGGGTCTGTCAGCCTCAGCTGCTGCTCCCTGGCCTCCTCCCCTAGCTTGTGCCGCACCCCCCCCTCCTCCTCATCCTCTCTAATGACAGGGAGAGAAAACGGAAGGAAGTGACACAGAGGGGGATGGGGATTGAGAATATCTTGTCATTGTGACAAAGAATGGGGTTCAGCATGGGCAAAGAAAAAGTTAATTCAGATGACAAAAAGAAAGCTATGAGATAAGATCCTTTAAGCCAGACAGATGGGTAGGAAAGACGAGAGAGGGAGTGAGAAAGTGGGGTGGGTGAGGTGAGGTGTGAAAGAAGTTGCCTTATTTTTACTCGGAATTCAAGTTTCCTGTCTCACTTGTTTGCAAACACCTCGCCACTCGCAGCATCCACGCTCCAAAAGTGCCCGCTGCCCGCCCGGATGAAAAACGCGCCGTGGTCTGCCCGGCGAAGAAAAAACGTCTCCCATGCGCTGGCAGCATCCCTATTGGCCCTGAGCTGGTCACCGCCCCCTCCCTCCGCTGCCACCCACTTGCTGTCCACGGACTGTAGCTGGATTGACGTGCCATCAAGAAGATCCTGCAGTGCACAGATTGGAAGGAGTTAAGGAGGAGTTTAGAGGAGTTGAGGCGGGTTGAATTGAGGAAGGTGGTGGTGGGGTGGGGTAGAGGGGGGGGAATGAGGGGACTTGAAAAACGACAGCTGCACACAGCTCAGATGGATGTACGTGCTTTTTGCAGGTAGCAAATTCAGGGGCGGGCTGTTCACAAGAGTAGGCAGGCGGGCGGGCACATCCATGCCCCTGCCACGGGTTAACTCCGAGGAACTTGGGCAACACGTCAAGGCGGCGCACAGAGAAGGTCGCTGCATCGCCCTGCACCGCTCTGCACCGCACTCCACCCTAGACCTGACAAACCGCTTGTACTCACAGTAAAGACCCCGTCGAAAAGAGCAGGGGGGGCACAACCATGCTTCAGCAACAAGCCAGCCGCCCAGGTTGACTCCGAGGAACTTGGGCAGCATGTCAAGGCGGCTGCTTCACCTTGCACCGCGCTCCACCGCACAGCACTGAACTCCACTCAGGAGGTCCTGGGCGGGACATGATACTCACAGTGAAGACCCCGTCGAAGAGAGCAGGAGGGCACATCCAAGCTTCTGCCACGAGCCAGCCGCCCAGGTTGACTCCGAGGAACTTGGGCAGCATGTCCAGGCGGCGGATAGAGAAGGTCTCTGCTTCTCCCTGCACCATGGACGTGAAGAGGAGCGATGGCTGCAGCGCTCGTAGGTAGCGCTCATTGCTCATGGACTGGGGGAGGGGAGGGGAAGGCGAAAGAGGGAGGGGTGACGAAGTTAGAAGGTCTCTGCTTCTCCCTGCACCATGGACGTGAAGAGGAGCGATGGCTGCAGCGCTTGTACGTAGCGCTCGTTGCTCATGGACTGGGGGAGGGGAGGGGAAGGCGAAAGAGGGAGGGGTGACGAAGTTAGAAGGTCTCTGCTTCTCCCTGCACCATGGACGTGAAGAGGAGCGATGGCTGCAGCGCTTGTATGTAGCGCTCGTTGCTCATGGACTGGGGGAGAAGAGATGGGGGAAACGGGGGGGGAAGAGAGCAGGGCGACAGAAAGTGAGATGGTCTCTGCGTCTCCCTGCTTGCACCATGGATGTGAAGAGGAGAGATGGCTGCAGGGCTCGTAGGGTAGGGAAGGGAATTGGGGCAGGGGGGGGTGGGGATATGCAGGGAGAGCGACGATCGAAAGTGAGAATGTCTGCGTCGCCCTGCACCATGGATGTGAAGAGCAGCGATGGCTGCAGGGCTCGTAGGTAGCACTCGTTGCTCATGAACTGGGGAAGGGGAGGGACGTGGGAAAGGGGGGAAGGGTGGGTTGTTGAATATGCGGCACATTACAAGTAGGAGGCGTGTGTGTGAGCTACTACCCGGAGAGTGCGTGCTAGGGCCTGCTTGTTGAGTCGACTCAAAAGCGTGAGTGAGCTGCAACTTGGAGAGTGCGTGCTAGGGCCTGCTTGTTGAGTCGACTCAAAAGCGTGAGTGAGCTGCTACTTGGAGAGTGCGTGCTAGGGCCTGCTTGTTGAGTCGACTCAAAAGTGTGAGTGAGCTGCTACTTGGAGAGTGCGTGCTCGGGACGGATGGGACTCACAAAGAAGGCGAATTTCCCCGAGCGGACGTTCCTCGTGACGCGGAACACGTGGCAGTCCAGCAGGGCGGCATCTGTCGGCGTATCTGCCCGGAGCGACCCGTCATCATGTGCCGACAGCACACAGCCGTTGGGCGCCCTCAGAGACACATGCACCTCCATCTCCTCCACCTCTGCTTCCTCCGCTCCCTCTGCTCCTTCCCCTGCTTCCTCCTCATCGTCGTCTGAGCCGCCCTCCTGCTTCCTCCCCCACACGGATTGGGTTTTGTTGGAAGCAGCTGAGAAGCCAAACATGTTCCAGAGGGATCGCGATGCGGCTTCCCTGCACAGGGAGTGGGAGTGGGGGTGGGCAACAGGGGGAAAGGACGGAGGGATTGGGAAAAGACCGACAGCACAGCACACAGCCGTTGGGAGCCCTCAGAGACACATGCACCTCCATCTCCTCCACCTCTGCTTCCTCCGCTCCCTCTGCTCCCTCTGCTCCTTCCTCCTCCTTGTCGTATGATCCGCCCTCCTGTTTCCTTCCCCAGACTGATTGGGCTTTGTTGGAAGCAGCTGAGAAGCCAAACATGTTCCAGAGGGAGCGAGATGCGGCCTCCCTGCACAAGGGAGAGACGAAGTATGCTTTTCTGGAAGCGGAAGAGAAGCTGAACATGTGAGAATTGTGAAGAAAATACTAGAACAGAACATGCTAGAACAGGACATGCTAAAACAGAACATGCTAAAACAGAACATGCTAAAATAGAACATGGTAAAACAGAACATGCTAAAACGGAACATGCTAAAACAGAACATGCTAAAACGGAACATGCTAAAACGGAGCATGCTAAAACAGAACATGCTCCAGAGGGAGAGGGACAAGGCTGGATCAGAACATGCCCTCCCACCTCCCACACTCCGTCTCTTCTTTCGTTCCTCAGCCTCCCTTGCTGGATTCTCAATACCCTCTGAACCTCACCTGTTGGGTTTAGCGGTCTTCACAACGAAGACAGCAAACACGTCTCCTCCCACCCTGCTGTGCTCCTGCCCTCCCGACATTAAAGGATGCTAAAAAAAATATGTTAAACATCCTCACTTGTTAAGTTTGGCAATCTTGACAACAACAACGGTGAACAGGTCTCCCACCCTGCTGCCCTCCTTCCTACCCTCCCGGAATTCAAGGTGGCTCAGACATCCCCATTGAACAGCCTCAACTGTTGGGTTCAGCGGTTTTGACAACAACAACGGTGAACACGCCTCCCACCCTGCTGCCCTCCTGCCCATCCGCAATTCAAGGCGCTTAAAAAACTCGCAAAAACAGCCTTACCTGTTGGGTTCGGCAGTCTTCACAACCACAACGGTGAGCACGTCTCCCACCCTGCTGCCCTCCTGCCCTCCCACCTTCTCCAATCCCAGCGGTTGGCTCCAGTCGCCCTCAGGTGCTGCCACCACGGACCAATCCGAAGCCACGATCTGAATCACCACACCATCTGCACATAAGGACGGAGGGGACCGACGGGGGAGGGGGGAAAGGGGGTCTTGTGTGGAATTCGGCAGCCTAGACGAAAACAACGGTGAGCACGTCTCCCACCCTGCTGCCTTCCTGCCCTCCCGCCTTCTCCAATCCCAACGGTTTACTCCAGTCGCCCTCAGGTGCTGCCACCACTGACCAGTGACCAGTCCGACGCCACGATCTGAATCACCACGCCATCTGCACATAAGGAGGGAGAGGATGGAGCGGTCAGAGGGGAGGAGGTAGGGGCAAGGGTTCCTGAGAAATGGGAGAAAGGGGTGCGGGAGAGGGGAGGGATAGCGAGGGAGGGGGTGGAGTGTGTAAAATGGCAGGCTGCATCAGCACTGGTGGTGGTGTCTTGGCTTGTTGTAAAGTTACGCTCTGCGTACCTGGGAGGTCGTCAGCGTCACTGAGAGAGGGCATTTGAAACTTGGCCCACTTGGCCGCCATGCTGTGAGCACCGCTTAGAGGCGGCACAAGGGTCAGGAGATTCTGCAGGTGGGTGGAGGTGAGGAGGGAGGGCGAGCGGATATTGGAAAGGAAACAGTTAGTTGCGCCAAGGAACAAGGACAGTTGAAAGTAGGAAAACAGTTAGGTGCAGCATACCAGGCCCCAAGGTATGCTGGCGTGGAAGCAACTTCTGAAGAAAAACGTGAAAACTCACAGTGAGTCCTTGCAAGTAGGCGAAGGAGCATGAGGCGCGGTCACAGGTGCGGCATACTGGGCCGGAACGGTGGAGCGGCGGGAGAGGGGCTTCACCGAAGTTGAAGGCCTTGAAAGGTAGACTTTCGAGGAGGAAACTACCCTGTGAAATCCGCTGCCAGTTTCCCAGGAGGAGAGCAAGAGCGACTACAAGTAGAGCGTGGGCGAGTGTTGTAAGTGTTCGTTTGGTTAGAGGACTAGCTGTAACACCCTGTCGGGGGTGTCGGGGTGAGGGAAGGGAGTTGCGTGAGAAAGGGGAGGGGAGTGAGAAAGAGAAGGGAAGAGAGAAGGGGGGAAGGAGTGAGGAAGGGGAGCGAGAGGTGGAAGGAGAGAGTGTTCGGTCGAGAGAGTGACGGGCCAATGAGGGAGACAATGCGAAGCCGATGAGAGAAAATGTGAGAGAAAGAGTTCTAGCGCGCATGGCACCAGATACACACAAGCATTACGCATCATTGTATGCATATATGCTCGCACAAGCGTCACGACAGAAACACCAGTAACACGCACGCCGATACACACAGAAAATTACCCGGTTCGCTGTCTTGGTTACACGCTCCGCGTCGATATCGCCTCCAATCTGACCGTTGTTCGGCAAGCTTGCAGAGGATTGAGTTTCCCTTGCTGCTCTCTCGCTGGATGTGCTCGTATCTGGCTCGACTTTTTTATCGTCTTTCTTATCGACCTTCCGTCGCTGTTTGATCGACGCGTGCTGCCTCTGCTCCATCACACACCCGGCATCACTACTACCATTCTAACGCCGACGGCCATGTCGACGGGCTTACTTGTCCTCGTTATAAACCAACAATGTGCAAGGCAAAGGCTGTCAAGGATGACTCTCACTACTTCAGGTCGCAATGTGAGGGGCTCGACTATTATACGAGAGGAGATCGAGGCTTGCCGAGGCCGTGACTGGCGAAATTGAAAGCAGCGAGCGGCGAGAGCCTTGAAAAGTAGAGCAACGCGATGAAACTATCGGTTCAGGCGCCTGGTGGAATTAGTTGTCGGTTGAGGAGTGATATTGCGAGTCGATGACATTTTCTAGGTTCTGGCTACAGACATCAGTCGGGGAAGGGAACCCTAGAGGACAAAAATGATCAAGGTGTGGAACTCGAGGGCATTTTCAGTGAACAGTTCAACAAGAGAGGAGTCGGAGTGGGTTCGTAAGGGCATAGAGTGTTTTTGTGCGGTTAGGAACTCATTATGTTCTGTTTTATGTACAATAATCATGGTATAGTCAATAATGGTATAACTTAGCCTTGTTCTCAGTTTATCTGATCAACGCCCAATTATGCCTTAAATTAGATTTATGCCTTTTATAATTTCATGGGAACACTGAATTTAACAAATAATTTTTGCTTATGTACCTCAGCTTTGATTTGTCTTCTAAATTCGGCAATTCAAACTCACACATGTATATATTTTTCGAAGAACTCGTACGCAATCTTATCAAGTAGCGAGTGCGTCTCAAACTGGCAAAAAGCATCTCGTATGACTGTTCCCATCTAAGGCAGTTCAAGCTAGGCAAAGCTTCACAATCACAACCTAGGGATTGCCGCCAACAGATTAGGGTCGGCTCTGCAACGTAGGGTTTCTAGTTCCCGTAATTCTCGCCGTTCGCCTATCCATGTTGCGCTCGCCTAGGTGTGTCTTTGGTAAGTACGCTCTTCTTTAAACGTAATACATAGAAAACAATTACGCTCTTCTTTTCGTTATCACTATCCTTCGCGAGCCGTGTGACTCTGAGCCTGTTCTTTTGTGTCGCAGTCGGCAACATCCCTTACGATACTACCGAGGAACAGCTGCGTCAGATCTGTGAGGAGGTCGGGCCCGTGGTTTCCTTTCGGTATGTGCAAGCAGGACCGTCCGATCATCGCGATCGTGCAAGCTATTTGTCCGTATGGTTTCGGTGCTTCGTTTTCCTCCAGTGTTCCCTGTTTGTATCATTATTGTATGTATTCTTCCATGGAGTTGACGTCACTGAAAAGAAGCTCCAGTGTAAACGAAGAGAGCAAAAATCACAACAGCCGGCGACCTGAACAGAGGGTTTGAAATGTCCCGGCCGCTGAAAAAGAAGGAATACTAAGACCTTCTGCACTCCAGCAGGGAAATGGACCTTAGTTTCAGCTTGAAACTTTGCACACGCTCTGGCATTAATGGACCAGACTGGGTCGACCAGCTTCACGTGCTAGCGATTTTCGACCTGGGTAGGGTAATGAAAAATCGGGATTTTAAGAGTACCATGTCTCCAGCAATCGTGAACCAGTGACTTTATAATCACAGGGAAACAACAGCAGAATTATCTGACCAGTACACACAAACGCAAGATAGCTAGCAATCTTTGTCCCCGTGCCTAGCTCGCCTGTGCTGGCGCATGAGCGCACCAACAGGACTGATTTGATCTGGTCGTGCTGCTTCCATCCTGCCATTGGTTGGATCTCCCGCCTCGGCACCTGCTCCCGCCCTGTGTCTCCTCTCCGCGTTCCTGCTCGCTTGTCTACCTGCCTGCCCGCCTACCTGCTCCCCTGCTCGCTTGCTCCCTGTTTTCCCCGCCTCCTTTCCCGCTCGCTTGGCCGTTTTCTCTGCCCGCTCGCTTGCTCGCTTGCCTACCTGCTGCTTCCTGCGCGCCTACCTGCCTGGCTGCATCCAGGCTGGTGACGGATAGGGAGAGCGGCAAGCCCAAGGGGTACGGCTTCTGCGAGTACAGGGACGAGGAGACAGCACAGAGCTCAGCAATCCAGAACTCCAACGAGCTGATTTCGAGTCAAAAGTTTGCCTGCTCGCTTGCCTACCCGCTTTCCTGCTCGTCTGCCCGCTTGCCTGCCCGTTTTCCTTGTGCTTCCTGTCTTCCTGCCTGCTTCCCGCCCGCTTACCTGCCTGGCTGCATCCAGGCTGGTGACAGACAGGGAGAGCGGCAAGCCCAAGGGGTACGGCTTCTGCGAGTACAGGGACGAGGAGACAGCACAGAGCGCGCGGCGGAATCTCAACGGCTACGACATCAACGGCCGGCAGCTCAGAGTTGACTTTGCGGAGAGCGACAAGAGTGGGCAGCAAACGGTACTTATGCTGATTCTCCCTTTACTTTCTTTGAGTTGAGTTTAACCGTATGTCAAATCTCAATGGATACGACATCAACGGCCGCCAGCTCAGGGTTGACTGCTGAGAGCGACAAGAGTGGGCAGCAAACGGTACTGTGGCTACGGTGGTGGCTCTGTTTATATATTTTGGGATAATATCCTTATACCTCGTCGCCTTGGTCCTAACCTTCGTCTGTGATAATAAATGCTTATTCTGATGTGACTTCAAATTCACATGACTGTGGAGTTCTGTTTTCATTTCAGAGGGAACGGTTTGGTTTTCTGAATGTTGTTGTGCTGTGTGCAGGGAAAAGGAGGACTCAGTGCTCCAGGAACCCAAGGATACGGTAAGATCATACGCTCATGCTGTTTCCCCATAGGTGTATTGGTTGGTTGACTTCAAAACAATTGGTTGGTGAGTGGGTGGGTTGGTGGGTGGATTGGGGGGTGGGTTGTGTGCTTGCTAACCGTGTCTATTCTTGTTCATTAACCGTCTGGCATTACGCTGCCCCGTTCCGTTTCCATGTCTCCTTGCACTGCATCTCTGGACTCCAGGGTCCGCTCAACAGCAGCAGCAACAGCAGCAACAGCAACAGGAACAGCAGCATCCCGGGCGGTACCCCTACCCGCATCAGCAGCAGCGCCGCTCCCCTCAACCAAACCTCTCATTATCCCAACAGTCGTATCCGTCTCCCCCTTTAGAGTCACTCACTCAGCCCATCGGATTTCCCGCTGCGATAGAAGCAGCTTTCTTTGTAGCACAAGCTCTAGGAGCGCCACCACCAGTGGTGGTGAGAAAGCCAAGGAAAGGCGATATGGCGACGCCGGGAGGTGGAGATGCTGAGTCAGCAGATCCGTTGACCAATCAGCTTGCAGGGATGTCCAAGCAGCAGTTGTATGACCTGCTGGCGCAGATGAAAGTATGCTCTTTTTCTGATCATTAAGAGTTATGCCTTTGTCCTGCTCTTTCAGCAAGGGATTGTTGTATTTTCAAGGAAAGTTGAGTTTGTATGTGCTGTTTCTTCCCCTTGCTCCTCTCCCGCTTTCGCCTATCCTTCAAATTCCTCTCCGCCGCACTTTCTCCTCTCGCATAACCCCTATCCCTTACTCTCCCACTACCCTCTCCCCCCACCCCGACTCCCCTACTCTCTGATCCCCCAGGTGCTGATTCAGACCAACCGGTCGCAAGCACGAGCCATTCTGGTAGAGAACCCTCAACTGGCCAAAGGCCTGTTTCAAGTAAGTCCCTTTTTGTAAAGTCCTTGTCGTTTTTTAGGCGCCTCAAAGCACAAGCCATTCTGGTGGAGAACCCTCAGCTGGCCAAAGGCCTGTTTCAAGTAAGCCCTTCTCATCATAGCCAGCCTTTGATTGAGCCATTTTCAGATGCTGAGATATTAGTGGCCCCTGTTCTTCCATCTCCTTGCATCCATCTATCACCTCATATCCATTTTCTTGTGAGTTCCTTTTTTTTTTTCCTGTATGCGTGGGTGCAGGCCCAAGTGATGCTAGGGATGGTCAAGGCGACCGGCGCTGTGAGTGCATGCACGGGTTGTTGGCCTGAAACATTTTCCGAGGCGCCTAAAAAAATCTACGGGTGTTGGGCTGGAACTTCTTCGTTTAGTTTGACTGTTTCTGAGTTCATTTTTCATATTAACAAGGTGTTGGGGTGGGGTTTGTATTGTTGTTTGTTCCCATTGCTGCTTTGCTTCTCTCTGCCGCGTCTCTGCACTGCAGGCAGCACCAGAGCCAGCGCCACAGCCGCCACCAGCCCCTCCGTCTCAACAGGTGTGTTGCATCGCCCTCTTTCCTTCCCAACCCCCTGCTGCCTTCTGCCCACATCCCTTTTCTGTGGCTCGTAAAAAAATCACCACGGGTACCACCAGCGCCTCCGTCTCAACAGGTGTGTTGGTCGCGTCCTTCCTTTTCCTTGTTCCAGCAATAATTTCCATCCCAAATTCCTGGTTTCCCTTCCCTACATTGCTCCCTGGTGCGCTGTTTGTCTCGTCCTTCCTCTCTTTCTCAACCCTGGCATTCTGCTCCATCTTCCCTCCCCTGCGTTCCACCTGCGTTGCCACCTCCAAACTTCCTCCACTCAATCTCCGCTTTTCCAACCCCCCCAGCTGCTTTCTCTCTTCTGGTCCTCTTCATGCCCATTGTCTCTTTTTTACCCATTGTCCCTTCTCGTTCTCTCTGTTAGAATTGAACCATTGAGTTAATTAGGAATCATACGGGCTTACATAGTTGAAGCTAGGGGAGGGGGGGTTGGTTGGGTACCTAGTCATCATTATTGGCCCCCCACCAATAAGTTAGGTTGGAGAATTATTGGGGGGTCCCATTAATGTTGGCCAAAAGTGGGCCAACATTATTGGGGGGGGGCAATAATCTCTCAACTCAACCTTGGGGGCCAATAATTGGACCAAGGTTGGGTTCCAACCCCCAACTAGGGTTAACCCTAGTTGTGCACCCAAACATAGTTTGGGTGCCTATCTCTGTCCTAGGGTTTATAGGATCAATGCAGGATACAGAAGAGTAGTATAATCTAACACAACCCCTTAGCCTGCATAGATCTATAAACCTGGATGAGATAAGACAGCAACCCCTGAATCAGTCACCATGGGGAGCAAGGCCCAGGAGCGGCAAAATTGCCGAGTGAGTAGAGCGGTCGAGGGCCTTAGTGAATATGTCGGCGGGGTTGGAGGAAGAGTCGATCTTGCGCACGGTAATGTGGCCATCCTGGACAAGATCACGGGCGAAGTAGTGTCGGAGCTCGATATGCTTGGAGCGACCATGGAACACAGCTTCTTTGGTGAGGTGGATGGTGCTGGCGTTGTCACACCAGAGAGTGGGACAAGGCTGTGGTGAGCCAAGGTCTGTGAGGAGATAGCTGAGCCAGCGTGCTTCCTGTGCTGCCATCGTGACCGCGTACAGTTCAGCCTCGCAGGAGGAGAGGGCGATGGAGGAGGAGCGGGTGGAGCGCCAGCTGATGAGGCCGCTCCCAAGGGTGAAGCCATATCCTTGTGAGCTGCGACGATCAGGCTGTGAGTCTGCCCAGGACGAGTCGCTGAAGCCAGTGAGAATCGGCGGGTCTGCTCCACCAAGGGTGAGGGTGTAATCCTTCGTGTGTTGAAGGTAGCGTAGGACACGCCGGGCTGCCGTCATGTGTTCCTCCGTGTGCCTGCCGACACCAACAAATCGCGCCAAAACACTGACTGGGTAGGCAAGGTCGGGGCGGGTGCAGACCATGGCGTACATCAGGGCCCCGACAAGTTCTGCATAGGGGTTAGAGGAGTCGGTGGGGGTGGCAGGGGGCGAGAGCTGGTGCCCAACTGCAAGCGGGGTGGCGATGGGCTTGGCTTTTGACATTCCAAACCTCTCAAGGACCTTCTCAATGTAGAAGGACTGAGAGAGGGAGATAGTCTTAGCCTTGAGGTCGCGGTTGATCTCCATGCCAAGGTAGTTGCGGACCTCCCCCAGGTCTTTGCAGGCGAGGCGACGCTGTAGTTCGTCCTTGACCTCCTGCATCTCAGCATCTGTGTCAGCGGCTAGTAGCATGTCGTCGACGTAGACGAGAATGTAGAAAGGGGACGGAGTCGTCCGAAGGAAGAGGCTGGAGGCAGCTCGGGAGGGGCGAAAACCAAGCTCGCGAAGGGTGGAAGAGAGCTTGGCATGCCACTCCCGGGGTGCCTGCTTGAGGCCGTAGACGGGTCGGAGCAGCTTCCAAACGGTGGACGGGTCATGTGGAGCGTGAAAGCCTTTGGGGCGTTCCATGAAGATGAGTTCGTGTAGGTCGCCTTGGAGGAAGGCGGTAGTGACATCCATGGAGTGTAACAGCATGCCGCGTCTGCCGACGAAGTCGAGGAACACCCGAACGACCGGTGGGGTAGCAGTGGGTGAGTATGTTTCGAAGAAGTCAAAGCCGTGCTTTTGCGTGAAGCCCTTCGCCACATAGCGAGCTTTGTAAACAGGGTCTTCGCCAGGGAGAAGCTTGACACGGAAGAGCCATTTGCCCTTGACGACATTGGTCTTGGCAGGGCGAGGGACGTCGATGAAGGAGCGGTTGTGGATGAAAGCGTTGCTCTCCTTGACCATGGCTTCAATCCAGAGTGGGGCGTCGAGGCACGCAATAGCCTCCTCGTACGTGGTGGGTTCGAAGATGGTGGGGGTGCCCGAGAAAAGAAGAACTGGAGTGCCTGCCATGGTGCGGACGATGGGGGCGATGGAGGGCGCGAGGAGGTGGAGGAAGAGGAGTTCGTCGTGGGTGTCTTCGTAGAGGAGAGGAGAGAGAGGAGGAGGTAGAGGGGGTGGTGAAAATGCAAGACAGCTGCGCTGGAGGTCGAGTTTGGGACATTGAAGTGCTGCTGCTCGGCTGCGCGGTGGTGCAGTAAAGAGCGTGGAGCGGTTGCGCAGTGGATCTGGAGTGAGGGGGCTGAAGCGGGGGGGGAGGGGAGTACCGATGAGGGCGAGGAGGGAGGGGGGGGAAGTCTGTGGGGAACCAAGGATGGGGTCCAGGGAGCGGGTGTGGGGATAGCGGGGAAGGACAAGGGTAGGGGAGGGGCGCTGGGGAAGGGGGGGGGGAGGCGGAGGGGGGACAAGATTAGAGGAGGGGAGGGGGGATGGAGGGGAAGGGGGTGGGGGAGGTGGAGGAGGGGGAGGAGGAGGAGGGAGGTGGGTTGCAGCGGAAGGTGAGGTAGTGGAGTGGGAGGGGGAGGGGGGGGGGTGGGTTAAGGATGTCGCCGGAGGAGCTGGAGGAGAGGGGAGAGGGGGGGAGGGATGGGGGAGGGGGGGGGAGGGGTCATGGCAGGGGACGGGAGGAGGGGCAGGGTGTCAGTCCAGAGAAGGGGCCGGGGAAATGGGGGAAGGGGGTTAGGGGCGGAGGGGGAGGTGTAGTACGGGCTGGCCTCGTCAAAGACCACGTCCCGACTACGGATGAGGCGGCCTGAGGGGGGGTGGAGGAAAAGGTAGTCAGGTGAGTTGGTGTTGTGTCCAAGGTAGACACAGGGGAGTGTGCGGGACGCAAGCTTTCCACGTGCGCGTGAGCGGTCAGCAGGGTGTATGAGGACATACGCCTTGCAAGCCCAGACGCGCAGAGGAGATATGTCAGGCTTGCTGGAGGTCCATAGTTCGGTGGGGGTGGAGGTGGGACGGGAAGGGTGGGGGTAGAGGTTAGTGCAGCATGAAGGATGGCATAGCCCCACAGAGAAGATGGGCAGGAGGCGTGAACGAGGAGGCACCGAGCCGTTTTGGTGATCTCCCGCACGCAGCTCTCCGCCACACCATTCTGCTGAGGAGAGTGAGGGAGAGTGTAGGTGTGGAGGATGCCGTGAATGGTGCAGTAGGAGGACAGGGTGTGGTTGAGGAACTCACCGCCTCCATCGGAATGGAAGCGGCGAACAGGGCGACCGAAGTGGTTGCGTGCTTGTTCAGCCCAGGCAGTGATGGCAGCCGGGGCCTCCGCCTTCGTACGAAGGAGGGTGACGGAGGAGTATCGACTGTGATCATCCACCAGGATCAGGAGATAGCGATGTCCTTGCCTGGTGGGGGAAGGGTTAGGGCCCCACATATCCATGTGAACGAGGTCAAGGGGTTGGAGGGAAAAGGAGGGGTTACTCGTGTGTGGTTGTTGCTTCAGCTTGCTTTCAACACAAACTGAGCAAGGAGGGGAGGGGGACGGAGGGAGGGGGGGAAGGGTAAGGGGGAGACCGTCAAGGAGTTTAGTGAGGATGGATCGGCGAAGGGTGGCAAAGTTGGGATGGCCTAGGCGATGGTGGAGGAGAATGGTGGGGTGTGTGAGATTACGACAGTGACAGGGGGAGGGTGGGTTAGATGGGGGGGGGGGGGGAAGGGGCGGGGGGAGGGGGAGGGGGAGGGGGAGGGGGAGGGGGAAGGAAGGGGGGAGGGGGAGTTGGAGGGGGAGGGAGAGGTTCGAGAGGAGGGGAGGGGGCGGGGGGATGGGGTGTGGAGAGTTGGTGAAGGGTGGGGCGGGGGATGCGGAAGGTGTACATGTGGGTGGAGGGGCACCGATGGACACGGCAGAGGAAGCGACCGGAGGGGGTGTGAAATAAGTCACAATATGCTGCGTGACCAGGAAATAAGGCGGTGACACCTGCCGTTGAGAGGGCACCGAGGGAAACCAGGTTGTTACGAAGGGAGGGGACATAGAGACCTGTGACAGTACCTGAGGGAAAGAGGGGACAGGGGAGTGTGGAGGTGTAACGGCTTTGTATGGCAAAGCTGAGTCAGCCCCATAGATTGTGGAGGGGGTGGAGAGGGGGAGGAGCGTGCCTGCATCACGAAGGACCGTGTGGGTGGCACCGCTGTCAAGGATGAACTCAAGGGGCTGGGAGGAGGAGGACACGGAGTACTGGAATGAGGACTCATTAATAGCATTGGCATACATAGGATTATTGCAAGAGCTAGCAGTGGTGACATGACCTATGAAGCCTGTGGAAGGAAACGGTGTGAAGCCGGGGGGGTGAGAGGAGGAGGTGGGTTGTTCAGTAGTTGCAGCAGTTGCAGCAGTTGCGGCAGTTCTATGGCCATACATAGATGGGGGGTAGGGAGGGTAGGGCCAGCCGGCATAAGGAGGAGGATAGAGAGGAGGATAGGGGGAGGGAGGGGTTGGAGGTGGGGGCGTGGGTGGAGGCGGAGTGGTGAGGGTGGAGGGCGTAGGGGTGGTGGTGGGTGTGGGAAGAAGGTGTTGGACTTGCTGGAGGACGTGAGGGGAGAGGTGCTGAGCGAGGACATTATGGAGGTTAGGTGGAGAGGGTGCATAGGTGGAGAGGGTGCGAATATCATGAGGGGTGGGGCGAGGGGTGATAGTGTTCCAACGTGGAGGGGGACCTGTGTTGCCGCGTGCAAGCCATTCATCAGTGAGGGCTTTGAAGCACGTTTCAGTTGGATGAGTGGTCTGGTTGCAGGTCTGACCTTTGTTGGGGCCTTGACGAATGACGTACTGACACGGGGGAAACCCACCCGTGGATGGAGTAGTTGCTCCACGTCCGCCGCGTTCCCCAGTGCGCCCTCCTCGTCCGCCTCCGCGACCGCCTCCTCGACCTCCTCCACTTGAACCACGTCCAGGTCCGCTGCTGCTGCTTCCGCCAGTGTTATTGGTTCCTTTGCGAGCGTGAACAGCATTGACCGTTGCAGAGTCACGCAGGAGGTCAGCCTCACTGTCAAGGAGCCAGTCGATGGTAACAGCTACAGGGGGAGGACGAATGTGCTGGGAGGTGAAGTTGATGCGGTAAGTGTCATAGGTGGGTGGGAGGCAGTCAAGGATGCGTGCTGTAAGAAGGGTGTCTGAGATCAAGATGCCTCGATCATTGAGGCGTTGCGCAGTATCCGTGAGACGCCGAGCGAAGGAGGCAGCATTGAGGGAGGAGTCAAGGGTGATGACTTGGAAGGTGCGAAAGAGGGAGAGGAGTGAGCGTAAGTCCTGACGGTCATATTGGGCAGAGAGAGACTTCCAGAGAGAGGGGGAGGATGGAGGGCGAAGGTCACGTTTAAGGGAGGAGGGAACGCACGAGAAGATGACAGTGAGTGCACGGCGATCAGCAATGCGCCATGCAGCAGTATCGGAGTGATGCTTACGAAGGTTAGTAGAGTACGCTTCGGAGATGGCTTTGAACTCTGCAAGCTTTGCAGTAGCAGCTTCGTGAGCGGCGACGGCAGCCGCGTGTGCTCTGCCCTTGATGACGTAGTCGTCTCGCTCCTTGTTGTACTTGTTGAGGGTGCGAGCCCACCTGTCTGGGTAATCCTCCCAAGCCCCTAGGATGGGGGCTTGAGGGGCGGGTTCGGTCGGGAGTGGTGGGGCGTCAGGAGGGGAGGAGCCTGGGAGCGGGGGCGGGGTGGGAGGGAGGCCGTGAGGCGTTTCGAGGACGACGTCAAGAAGGCAATAATCTCCCACTCGGACGGAGCCAAGGTACGTGAAGAGACTCTCCTCAAACGACACCCAATTGACTGCGGTGGTGCCGTTGAGGAGCTCGAGTTTGTCAATCGAGGCGAGCTCAAGCGACGAAGGTTCGTCCGCCATAACGAGTGAGGGAGGAGGGGGGGGGGGGGAGGGGGGGGGGGGGGGGGGGGGGGAGGAGGGGAGGGTGGAGGTGCTAGAGGTGACGACGTTGTCCGGAGGGACGGCGCGGTCAGTGGTGGGGATGAGTTGCGTGCTGTCCGCAGCTGGGTACTCCCCCGTCTGGTCGCGTTCGCGGCTGCCCGCGTTCGTCCCGTCCGCGGCTGCTGCCCGCGTTCGTCCCGTCCGTAGCTGCTGACTGCGTTCGTCCCGTCCTCGGCGGTTGCCCGCGTTCGTCCCGTCCGCGGCGGCTGCCCCCGTTCGTCCCGTCTGCGGCGGCTGCCCGCGTTCGTCCCGACCGCGGCGGCTGTCCGCGGATGTCGCGTCCGCGCTGCCCGTCGGCGCGGACGTCGCGACCGCCCTCCGCGCGTCCGCGCTGCCCGTCGGCGCGGACGTCACGTCCGCCCTCGTCGTTGGCGCGGATGTCGCGTCCGCGCTGCCCGTCGGCTGCGGACGTCGCGTTCGCCCTCGTCGTCGGCGCGGATGTTGCGTCCGCGCTGCCCGTCGGCGCGGACGTCGCGTCCGCCCTCATCGTCGGCGCGGACGTCGCGTCCGCGGTTGTCGGTCGCGGTCGTCGCGTCCGCGGCTGACGGTCGCGTTCGTCGCGTCCGCGGCTGACGGTCGCGTTCGTCGCGTCCGCGGCTGACGGTCGCGTTCGTCGCGTCCGCGGCTGACGGTCGCGTTCGTCGCGTCCGCGGCTGACGGTCGCGTTCGTCGCGGCGGACGGTCGAGGGGAGGAGGGGAGCGCCGAGATGGCGCGAGGGGCACGGCAGAGCCGGCGGAAGTGCGCTAAGTTGCGCGAGAGGCGCGGCAAAGCCGGGGAGAGGTGCGCTAAGTGGCGCAAGAGGTGCGGCAGAGCCGGGGAGAGGTGCGCTAAGTGGCGCGTGAGGCGCGCTAAGTGGCGTGTGAGGCGCGCTAAGTGGCGCGTGAGGCGCGCTAAGTGGCGCGTGAGGCGCGCTAAGTGGCGCGAGAGGCGCGGCAGAGCCGGCGAGAGGTGCGCTATGTAGCACGAGGGGTCCTAGGATCTTGAGCGGCGTTGGCCGTAAGAGCTCTGATACCATGTTAGAATTGAACCATTGAGTTAATTAGGAATCATACGGGCTTACATAGTTGAAGCTAGGGGAGGGGGGGTTGGTTGGGTACCTAGTCATCATTATTGGCCCCCCACCAATAAGTTAGGTTGGAGAATTATTGGGGGGTCCCAATAATGTTGGCCAAAAGTGGGCCAACATTATTGGGGGGGGCCAATAATCTCTCAACTCAACCTTGGGGGCCAATAATTGGACCAAGGTTGGGTTCCAACCCCCAACTAGGGTTAACCCTAGTTGTGCACCCAAACATAGTTTGGGTGCCTATCTCTGTCCTAGGGTTTATAGGATCAATGCAGGATACAGAAGAGTAGTATAATCTAACACTCTCTTCCCCCACCTTCCCCCGTCAGCGGCCCCAAGGGGGTCCCCCTCTTCCCCAGGGGCCGCCACCGCCCCACCATGGGCGGCAGCAGGAGATGAGAGGGAGAGGAGGGGGGTACGGTCGACCACACCCCTACCAGGTAAGAGACGGGGCTTATCTGGTTCAGCTAGAGCGCTGATTTGGTTCAGCTAGTGTGCTGCTGAGGGGCTTCAAGAGCTGCAGCAGATTAAGCGCAGAGGAGGGGGGGTGTGGCTGTTTGTCTTCTCGGTGAAAGTTCCACCTTTGTTTAAGTGAATGATGACCCACAGGCTGTAGAAAAACAAATGTTAAGTTTCACGTTTACTTAAGTTTCACCTTTACATAAGTTTCACCTTAACTTGAGCTCTTCTGGCAACTTTTGGACTTGCCCAATGAGCCGGCCTGGCTGCTGTTATCATCCTTCACGTATTTTTGCTCCCATTTCTATGCCTTCGGTGCTTCCAACACCGTAGCATGTGCCTATGACTTTTGAGTCGACTAAAAAGTCACATCTGCTTGATAACTTCTCATTTGTAGCGGTGGTACAGTCTATCCAGTTTTCATGCTGTTGCAGATGTGTGTGCGTGCACTCATGTTCATGTGGGTTCATGTATGCATGCATACATGCGCTCATGTGTGCGTGCACGTCACCACTTGTCCATGTGTCCATGTGTCCATCCATGAATTTCTGTGCTACGTATGTCCATTGGTCCTGCTGGACATGCGCAGGACCAAGGACAACCTCCCATGGACCCCTACGGCCAGCCACAGTTCATGGTACGTGCGCCCCCCTCCCTCCTAATCTCCGTCCTCCTCTCATCGCGTCTCGTTCTTTTTTTTCTCCAGCTCAAGTGAACCCTCTTTTTTTCTTCTAAACTAGTGGATTTTTCATTTCCTTTTCAGGGCAGGGTCAGGCTGTTTTTATGTTACTTCCCTAAGAAAATGGAAGAGCCATTGCTGTGCGCCATTGCACCTGCGTTGCAAAAAACAGTTTTGAGAATTCTCAAAAGTGATTTCAACATAGCTGATCAGGAGCAGCACCACCTGCCCACACACTAACAGCCCCGTTTCCGAGTCGCCTAAAATAAATTCCTTAGCTAAGTGTCCATTTTCTATTTTCCATGCACTTCCCCGACTGCAGGATCAGGAGCCGCCCCAGCAGCAGCATCAAATGCCTTCCCGCCGGCACTGGCAACTGTGTTTCTGACATGCACAAAAGCACTACTTTCCGCTTAATAAGAACCCCTCTCCTATTTTCTCCTCACACGTCCCTGACTGCAGGATCAGGAGCCTACCCAGCAGCAAATGCCTCCCCGCCCGCACTGGCAGCACCAACAAGTTCCCCCACACCGCCCCACTCCCCCCCTTCCCCCAGACGCCCCTATGTACCCCCTAGACGCTCCCCCGCTCCCCCCCCATCCCCCCCCCGCGGCTGCCCCTGCAGCAGCGCCTGGGGGTGGGGGGGGCTACATGGAAGGGCCGTCAGGGGGACCGTTGAGGGGAATGGGGCGGGGGGCGAGAGGGGGGGATATGAGGGGAGGGGAGATGGGGGGGATGGGGGGTGGGGGGATGAGAGGGATGGGGGGGCCAGGGTATGGGCCAGGGGGAGGCGGAGGGGGAGGAGGTGGGGGAGGTTATGGAAGGGGAGGGATGCCAGAACCACCACTGCCATCACCAGCTGCTGCTCCTGAGGTGAGTATTCAGTTGGAAAGCGAAATGAGTTGGTAAGTAGTGTGATTGAGGAGTGGGAAGGTTGGTAAGTAGTGTGATTGAGGAGTGGGAAGGTTGGTAAGTAGTGTGATTGAGGAGTGGGAAGGTTGGTAAGTAGTGTGATTGAGGAGTGGGAAGGTTGGTAAGTAGTGTGATTGAGGAGTGGGAAGGTTGGTAAGTAGTGTGATTGAGGAGTGGGAAGGTTGGTAAGTAGTGTGATTGAGGAGTGGGAAGGTTGGTAAGTAGTGTGATTGAGGAGTGGGAAGGTTGGTAAGTAGTGTGATTGAGGAGTGGGAAGGTTGGTAAGTAGTGTGATTGAGGAGTGGGAAGGTTGGTAAGTAGTGTGATTGAGGAGTGGGAAGGTTGGTAAGTAGTGTGATTGAGGAGTGGGAAGGTTGGTAAGTAGTGTGATTGAGGAGTGGGAAGGTTGGTAAGTAGTGTGATTGAGGAGTGGGAGGGTTGGGAAGTATCAGATTTGTTTAGGAAGGAGGGGAGGAGGTGGGGGAGGTTATCGAAGGAGAGGGATGCCAGAGCCGCCACTGCCATCACCAGCAGTTTTTTTTTCTTTTTTTTTTCCTATTCTTATTTTTCTCAAGCAAGTCCAATGCGTCAGGCACCTGTTCTCCTTTGAGTCAAAAGGCATTCCTTCCCTTAATATCGCCTCTTCCCCTTTCCTCTTCCCCTTTCCTCTTCCCCTTTCCTCTTCCCCTTTCCTCTTCCCCTTTCCTCTTCCTCTTTCCTCTTCCCCTTTCCTCTTCCTCTTTCCTCTTCCCCTTTCCTCTTCCTCTTTCCTCTTCCCCTTTCCTCTTCCTCTTTCCTCTTCCTCTTTCCTCTCGCCCTTCCTCAGCCTGATGTGGAGCAACAGAAAGCCCATCCTGGGCAGGTGATGAGCCTAAAACTCGTCCTCTCTTACTCTTGCCTCCTCATATTCTGCTCCTCTTTTCCCCCCTCTTCCCTTCCTCTCCCCCCTTTCATCTCCCTTCATCATTTCCCTCCCCAGCCGGTATTGGACGTGGAGCAACAGAAGGCCCTCCTGGCTCAGGTGATGAGCCTGACACCTGACCAGGTGAACGCCCTCCCACCTGACCAACGCGCCCAGGTGCTGCAGCTGCAGCAGGCGCTGGGCAGGTGAAAACCTTAGCGTCGAGCCTCCACCTGGGCAGATGAAAAGATTGTGATTTGGTCAGATGTGTACCTCTTGTTTTGACTTACCACAAGTTCAAGCAGGGCTAATGAGGGGGGGAAAGCCCCTTACTGCATCCATCCATTCATCTGCCTTGTGCTCAGAATCTTTCTGACTGTATCGAGAAAAGGAGAAGGTCCACCTCACAGTGTAGTACAGAACAGTGGGGTTATCATCAGCATCGTGGATGCGTCTCATTGCCTTGCAGTGTAGCATGGGTAGCCGCACCAGCTGTGGCAGCAGTGGCAGCAGGATGACTCCTCTCTATCATCAGCGTGGCGCAAGCACTGCATTGCCTTACAGTGTAGCATGCGTGGCAGGCAGGCCTGCAGGCCTGCAGGCCTGCAGGCTGCAACTGCAGCAAGGCAACTGAGTGATGACTGCATGCAATGTGCATGCTTGTGGTGGGTCAAGCGAGTGAAACACATGCTTCAAAAAAACTCTCTAGGTCCTATAGGCAGCCGGGTCTGCAGCAAGAGCAAGGCGTTCAGTTCTGGTTTATGGTTTTGAGTCTAAGAAATGGAGCAAGCAACTTTGTTGGTGTAGCACAGCTCTATAACACTTAAAAAGCAACTTGAATAAAAGAATACAGAAACCAGACAACCGTAGTAGCTTGTTGGTATTAGTATAGAAAACCATTTCCTGCCATAACACATTGTACAGAGGGTTTAACAGTATGAAGGATTTACCAATTGCTGCGCTTCTCAACCTCTATCATATAGCATATGGCTGACTATGGCGCTATTGATATTGCCCCACACACACATCAATCAAAGTGCCACCATACGTGTCTGTCTGACTCAAAAGTCGCCACACGTGGATGATGCAGTATCGAACCTGCACCTCCTTCCCAGGCCGTGCAACATCTGGAATGCACAGGAAGCCCTTGAAACACCTTCTCCTGGGCAGCCTTGAAACACCGCCTTTCGGGCAGCCTTGAAGTACATTTTACCAGGCCAAAACAAGGAGCCGAATGGAAAGCTAGAAGCCGCAAAGCGACCTGGCGAGGGGGGCAAGGAAAAAGGAAACGGGAAGTGCTTTAGGCGTTCTTGGAAGGGGAGTGAAGCAAGCAGCTGAAACTACTCCAGGCAAGTCACTTCAGATTGAACACCGCGTGCCATGCAGTGCCCAAGCTGTGCCATCATGCCATGCCAACCACCCCATCCCACATGCCATGGCTTGCCTACCATTGCTTCTCATTGAGGTCCCTCTCACTGCTGGAGTAATACCCCGCCACAAATGCCCGCCCTGAAGAAAGGTACACAAGGAAAGTAAAAGAAAGGACAGAAAAATAAGCGGTAGCGAACACTTCTATTGAGGAGAAGCCCCGTGCAAAACAAATGCTTGCAACAAGAACAACAGAGCAGGATGATTGAGACTTCGGAAAGCTTGCTAAAAAAACTCTCCCACTCACCAAACCTCCCTGCCCCCATAAAAGGCTCCTGCAGCTCCTCTGGCTGGCATGTGGATGCTGCCTCTTCTGCAGCCTGCGATACAATAATTGGAAAATAGAAAGATTTTTTTTTTTTTTTTTTTTGGAGGTGAAGTGGAGTGGAAGGGGGAGGAGAGAGGATGCACACAATGGAGTTGGAAAACCAAGGCAACTGCGGACGGGCAAACATAAGCTCACTCTTAACTCACCCTCTGGTGCTCGAACTCCTCTTGGGGACTTAGCATGCGATCCACACACTGCCCGCTGATAGCACACACAAGCATGCGCGCACACAATACATGCAAATGTTTCCTCTCTCTCTCTCTCTCACCCTCTGGTGGTCGAACTCCTCTTGGGGACTCAACATGCGATCCACACACCGCCCGCTGATAGCACACACGAGCATCTGACTCTCTGCATCCTCTAAGAGCTCTGCACAGTTGTCGTCACACACTGAAAGAGCGGGGTGGGCAGGGGGGACAAGCACATGGCATGGGGAAAAAACACATGGTAGCGGGAACAAGGGCATATGTGGCTGGATAAAACACACACAAGCATTTGACACTCCGCATCTTCCAGCAGCTCCGCGCACAGTTGTCATCACACACTGGGAATGCGGAAAGAAAAAGCACAAGTGGTGGTGCAAAGACAGTGTACGAGCAGCAAGAGCATCCACCGGTGCTGAGGCGATTTTTGAGTCGACTAAAAAATCGCCTCATCACAAGCAGCAAGAGCATGAACAGGTACTGGCACACACAAGAGAGTAAGGATTAGCAAAACGTTGGGCCGCTTGCCAGCCCGCCCAGCCCACTGTTTCTACCCAGCTCTTACAGTGCTTCTCACTTTATACGTGCGCTTTTTCATGCCACCACTCTACTTTTGTGGGAGCAAGAGGAGGTAGAGAAGGTGCGTGGGGAGTGCAGGCAGCAGGTGGATGAGCTTCAGCAGACACTTGGTGCTGCCACGTACACTCTTTTTGAGGCGCCTCAAAAATCGCTTCAGCAGACACTTGATGCAGCCACGTACATTCTGAAGCGCCAAGGGTTTGCTCAAGCTCATCCACCTCCTGCCTGAACCCCTTACCCTGTGGAAGCTAAGGAGTTGGAGAAGGTGCGTGGGGAGTGCAGGCAGCAGGTGGATGAGCTTCAGCAAGAAATTGATGCTGCCAGGCACGCTCTGGAACAGTAGTGACCAAGCTGACAAGTGCAAGCGGATAGCTTGTTGAAACGACCTTGTATGTATGTTGGGTGTTTCGCCATGCTCGACCTAAATACTGCAAATCGTTTCAGCAGCTTGTGACAGCCACCAACTTGCACCTATCAGACTGGCGACTGCTCTTCCAGAGCACAACCGGCAGCACCAAGTGCCTGCTGAAGCTCCCTACTGCCTGCACACCTCTGCCCGTCCCATGCGCTCCACCCACACACACACACTATGCGCACGGGCCCGTCTTCTCGCACAGGAAAACGTTCTCAATGCGGTGGAACGTGCAGTTGCCTCCGGTGCACCGATGCACTTCTGCTGCACTCTCCTCCCCTGCACCATCTCCGGCACACCTACTGCTGAGCCCAAACTCACCATGCGCCCGGCCGGTTTTCTCGCACAGGAAAACGTTCTCAATGCGGTGAAACGTGCAGTTCCCTCCGGTGCACCAATGCGCTTCCTCCACCCTCTCAGGCATCAATGCGCTTCTTATGTTTCCTCGAAACTCGCCCGGCGCCCCACTCCCCACTCACCATGCGCCCTGCCGGTCTTCTCGCACAGGAAAACGTTCTCAATGCGGTGAAACGTGCAGTTCCCTCCGGTGCACCAATGCGCTTCCTCCACCCTCTCAGGCATCAATGCGCTTCTTATGTTTCCTCGAAACTCGCCCGGCGCCCCACTCCCCACTCACCATGCGCCCTGCCGGTCTTCTCGCACAGGAAAACGTTCTCAATGCGGTGAAACGTGCAGTTTCCTCCGGTGCACCAATGCGCTTCCTCCACCCTCTCCGGAAGCTTGTTCTGCTGGCGCCACTCGGCGACAGCTCGCGCCAGGTCAGACGTGACGTGGACCAGCTCATCGTACACCTGGTCGCGCCGGGGCACCAGGTTACGCTTGGCTGCCTGCAGCTGGGCATAAAATCCCCGCAGGTCCTGAGGAGAGTCGGCTACAAACTCCTTCATTTCGCCCCGGTCCCTCTGCAACACACCGTGGGAATAGAAAGAAAGGGAGTAGAAAAATGGACCAGCTCATCGTACATGGTACACCTGGTCGCGCCGGGGCACCAGGTTACGCTTGGGTGGCGTTTGGCAGCTTGCAGCTGGGCGTAGAAGAAGCCCCACAGGTCAGACGTGACGTGGACCAGCTCATCGTACACCTGGTCGCGCGGCTACAAACTCCTTCATCTCCCCGCGGTCCCTCTGACAAAACAGTGGATGGGCTTGGGGATGGAATAAATGAAGAGGCACCAGGTTACGCTTGGCAGCTTGCAGCTGGGCGTAGAAGCCCCGCAGGTCCTGCGGGGAGTCGGCCACAAACTCCTTCATTTCGCCCCGGTCCCTCTGCACCAGAAAGCGGGTTCAAAGGGTGGATACAACAAGGGGCACCAGCTTTTGCTTGGCTGCCTGCAGCTGCGTATAGAAGTCCCTCACGCCCTGAGGAGAGTTCGCCACAAACTCTTTGATCTCACTGTGATCCCTCTAAAAGGTGAGGTGTGAGAAGGTAAGAGAAACAAAGGAAACGATTCTTAAATGAGAGAAGAGGAGGGAAGATACGGGCCGAGCCGACTCACAAGGGGTCATGAAGAAATGAAATAGGACGGGTAAAAAAATAACAGATAGGGCGTGTCAGGACGAGGGATCGCAAAAGCTTGTTCTCCAATCGTTCTTAGGGAAAACCAGAAAGGGTGAAAATCAAACGAACCTCAAAGTACAACCGCTTCCAAAGGCTGCGCGCTTGAACTCCTGCTCCCCCTCCTCCTTCTCCACCCCCACCTCCTCCACCTCCTTCCCCTCCCCCACCCCCTCCCCCTCCCTCTCCCCCTCCTCTCATTCCCCCAGACCCGCCTCGTCCGTCCAAGGCGGAACGGGTAGAGGAGGGCGGAGGAGGGGGAGGGGGGCCCCATCGGATGCAGTAGGCTCGGCGCCAAAGCGTTTCTTCAGATGATGCTGTGCGGAGGTAGCGACAAACACACGCACACACTGACAGGTCCTGATGGGGAGAACAGGGGGGGCACGGGGAGAGAAGGGAGTGGGGGGGGTGAGGGGGGAGGAGGGGGAGGAGGGCCCCCATCGGATGCAGTAGGCGCAGCGCCAGAGAGTCTCCTCGCATGATGCCGTGCGGAGGTAGCGACACACATGCACACACCGACAGGTCATGATGGGGGGGGCGGGGAGAGTGGGGGAGGCACAGGAAGAGAGGAGGTAAGGAGACAGGAGTGGCATGAAAAGGGGCAAGAGGCGCCAGAGGGTCTCCTCGCATGATGCCGTGCGGAGGTAGCGACACACACCGACAGGTCCTGGAGAGGTGGGAGGGAGGGGGGGTAGTGGGGCACAGGGGAATGAGGGGCGGAGAGGGAAGGGGGAGGGGGAGTTGGGGGAGGCGCCCCCATCGGATGCAGTAGGCTCGGTGCCAGAGAGTCTCCTCGCATGATGCCGTGCGGAGGTAGCGACACGCACACACCGACAGGTCCTGGTGTGGGGAGGGGAGGGGGGGCGGAAGGGGAAGTGCGGGAAGGGGAGGGAGGGCAGCGCAGGGAAGAGTGCGGGACTGGGGGGGGTGGTGAGCGGGGAGAGGGGACCCCAGCCAGCGACTCTCCTGGGATGGTGCCGTGCGGAGGTAGCAACACGCACATGCACACACCGACAGGTCCTGGTGTGGGACAGAGAGATAGAAGAGAGGAAAGAAAGTTAGAGTACGGACGTGACGTTACAGCTCCCAGCAAGCGCCCTTCTTTCCACACCCCCCCTTTTGCTTCCCCGCCTACCCCCCCCCACCCCCCACCATCTCCCCAGCTTACCTCTGCGGACAGGAACGTATGGACGTGGCGGCACAGCTCCCCTTCCCCCCTCCCCCCCTCCCCCATCTCCACCAGCTTACCTCCGCGGACAGGAACGTACGGACGTGGCGGTAGATCCAGCGAGCCCCCTTCCTCCCCCCTCCCCCACACCCCCCTTTCCACCCCAACCCGTTTCCCCCCTCCCCGCCCCCCGCTCCCCGCTCCCCGCTCCTCGCTTCTTACCTCCGCGGACAGGAACTCAAGGACGTGGTGGTGGTACGGCTCTGGCACGCCCCCTTCCTTCCCCCTCCCCCACACCCCCCTCTCCACCCCAACCCGTTCCCCCGCTCCCCGCTCCTCGCTTCTTACCTCCGCGGACAGGAACTTAAGGACGTGATGGTACAGCTCCGGCGGGAGCAGGCCGAGACTCCCCGTGAATTACGGGTCTCCGAAATGAATCGCTGTCTTCGGAATCTCAATTCCCGAAGGGCCGGCAGAACCCGTTGGCTGGCTTCCTTTGTCGCTTCCTTTGTCGCCCATCCGCCTCTTTTTCTGCGACCTGCTGTTTTCTTCATCGCCGGAATTGTTATCCGCTTCGGCAGAAAATGTCTCGTTATTGTTGTCGTCAGCCGCACAGACGTCGATATCCTGCAAATTGATACAAGACAAGTAGCGCAAGAAAAACGAAAACACAAAACAAAACAAAAATAAAAAAACAAAAACAAAAAAACCAACAAATTTTTGTACAACGGACTGTAAAAAAAAAAACAGGGTAACTCACCCTCAAGGTTCCTCGCTTCCGTTCACCCCGTTGAAGATCTCTCTCGCCCTCACCGTCAGATCTGTCCGCGTCATCCGCATCACCGTCCGATCCGTCTTCGAATCCCGGATCCTTACCACAGCCGTCGTCTCCGTTTTCTTCATCCTCGCTATTAGATTCCTCGTCTCCGTTCCAAAGGTCGTCCTCTAAGGCTTGAGCGAAGTCAGCATCTTCGGAACTAAACGGATCCGCGTCCGCGAAATCCAAGGGAACGGCGGCATCGGATAACGGATGAGCCATAGCGGAATTTTTTTCGAGGAGGAAATTAAAGACCTATTTAATAGGAGGCCTACTAGTTAGCAAGAAATTCTAGTTACTGTGGAAGCGAAGGAGGCTGGCTTGGCTTGGCACTGAGCAATTCCTCGTTATTATCAACCTCGGTATATAGCCGAAGGTAAAACTTTCAACGTCTTTGTCTACCAGCAAGCGGGTGTCAATCCAAACAAACTTCTGGTGGTTCCTGCTCCGTAGGAGCTATTCCTTCCGAATCGTGACATTCAAATCGAAACGAGATCTGTACACATACCTAATATTGCTCCAGCAGGACTGACACGAGGTTCGGAACGAATTGCTTCTCCGAATTCCTATATGAAGACGCCCTCAATACGAAGTCCTCAAAGAATTCCGGAAGACCAGCTCTTCTCCAAAGCACAGAAAGGCTGTCCTCAACTCTGGCTCTTTGCCTGCCTTGGGGTTATTTTCTGGCTACGCTTTACGCCTTGTATCCCTTATTGCTTGCATTAGCCGCGATACAACCCAGCTGTACGCCACACGGACTTATCGGCCTTTTTAATATCGCGTGCTAGTTGAAACGAGGCCAGATCTCGCGTTATCCAACACGCGGTGCGGGCCGTTACTCCTCTCGACTGACAAGTTGCTCGTCGAAGTCGCTTTTGCGGAAGTTGCTCGTCGCGATCGACTCCTTCGACGCGCGGCTCCTCGTGAAACCTCGTGAAATCTCGTCCATCCGTGTTTTGCGATTTCCCAACCCGGATTTACTGGCTGACCGCCGTCGGCCGTCGCCTACCCCCCGGTTGATTCCCCTCTATAGCCCTTGATTATACCGTTAGCACGGACAAGCACGTATCATTACGTGCCAACCCCTACCAGCACGCACCAGCACGTACCAGCACGTACCAGCACGTACCAGCACGTACCAGCACGTACCAGTACGTACCAGTACGAACCAGCGACCATGGATCGGTGCATGAACCGGGTCATCGCTGGAGTCGCCGTCGGCGGCGCAGTTGGCGGCGCGATTGGTGAGTCGCCGCTGTGATAATCATCCGATTCTAGCTTTCCTCTCCTTGGTGTTCACCTCTTCTCATCACCTCCCGTCTCTCCTCTCCTCTCCTTTCCACTCTTTTCTCTAGCTTCACTCTTCTCTTCTCATCTCATTCCCTCTTGTCTCTTCGCACTATCCGTGCTGCAGGAGCCATGTACGGGACATACGAAGCGTTCAGATACAAGGTACGGCACTAGCATGGTGTTCATTTTTAAACTGGCTCTGTGATACAAAGCACGGTATACTGGGGATGAACTTTATATGGAATTTTGTATCGGGGATAAACTCCATATGGGGGATGCAACCCATATGGAAGTGAAGCAGTACAGGGGATAAGTCCGTATGTGGGATGAACTCCATATGGGGAGTGAATAAGGCGTCATGAGGGCTAGTCTATGACCCTGCGCCATAATTCAAGAGCCTGGCAGTGCTCTTAACCAATCAGTCATGCCCACCTTCCACATTCTCCTCTCTTTCTTTCCCGACTTTCATTCGAGCGCGCCCTTTCATCCCCCCACCCTCCACCCACCCCACTCTCATCCCCCAACCCCCTCTCATCCTCCCCCCCTCCCCCTACCCCCCCCCCTGTAATCCCACTCTTTATTCTTCGGTGTCCCCCTCTCTGCACGTTCCATTTACGCGCTAGCAACCTGTAATCCAGTTTCCAGACATCTCAAAAGACGGATAGCAGTATGTAACCATATCGCCAATCTCTTCCCGTCCCTGCCCCGTGTTCCAAAACACTGCCGAACCTACCAGGTTCCAGGCCTGCTCAAGGTTCGGTACATTGGCCAGACCACACTGGGGAGTGCAGCTGTGTTTGGCTTGTTTCTAGGAGCAGGAAGCCTTATCCATTGCGGCAAATCATACTAATAATAGTACTTCCCTAAATGTTTTCCAAAGCAATAGCCAACCGCTGCGATCCTGCTCCCTTAGGTCTTCCTGTTACGATTTTGCACATGTTTTGCGCTACTGTAGGCCCGTGTTCACACAATCCTCTATTATGGCAGCAGTTTACTGCTGGGATGTGATAATATGGTGAATGAATGTCCATTACAAGCCCATGTTCTCTACACCAGCCAGGTTCTATTCTATCCCCCTTTGTTGCTGGCATACGGACAACACTGATACACTTGAAACAAAACTGCACCTGTAGTAGATGTATTTATAAGGCATGTTAAGATACAATGCTCAGATACTACATGGCCAGCTGAAATACATCTGGCACCTGAGTGTGATGTTGGTATTCTCACATGCACCACAACAACTGTGCCATGCTTTGATGTGCTGGCAGGGCGAGCAAAGCCTGCTCCCCGCTGTCACAAGGGTGAACTCCACGAGTACCCCGCTGCCGCAAGGGCAAACTCCACAATTTACCCAACTGCCACATGGCAGTCTATTCAAAACTCGGACCCAGACTAGCATTCGCGGCTAAAAACTCCCCCACCTTGCCCAACTACCTGCCAAAAACAACCCCAATTTCCACGCCTAATAACCCTTCTGTACCGGCCGCAGCAACCCCACCACCACGAGGGCAAACTCGGCAATTTCCAGCCCAACAGAGGCTACAACCTCTCCCGCCCTCTCAGCAGGTATCCCATGCCTTCCCCCTCCCGTCCGCCCTCCTCCCGACCCCCCTGCATTCCAACTGATTGGCAAATGTGCCGCTGCTCCAAACACTATCCTCATCTGCCGCGCTTCCTCCTCTACAGACTCTACCTTGGCCCAAAAAGACTTGTCTAAAATTAGCTCTGTAACAGCAGTGCCCGCGGCAGCAGCGGCAGTGGTAGTGGTCATGGTGGTTGTGGTGGTGGTAGTGGCGGTAACCAAACAAGCAGTAACCGTACCTGCTGCAACAATAGCCGAATCATTCGATGCAGGGGCAGAAGCCGAGTTGCTGCTGCTGCTGCTACTACTACTGCTGCTGCTGCTGCTGCTGCTGCCACTGTAGGTGATAGCACCTGCGTCATTAGAATCCCGGATAGTACGAGCATAAGCACCTGCACTGTCTGCTGGATGGCGCATGGCTAAATGGCCCTGTTTGCTTTGGCTGGAGTGACCAGAGGGGGAGGAGGAAGAAAGCCCACTGATCCTTCTTTGCCCTTGAAAGTGGGCCTTGGACGAGGGTGAGAAGAGCGAGAGAGAGGATGTCGTCGGCCTAGCAGCAGGTTTCTTCGGGTCTTTGGTCTTGTTGCAAGAAAGAATCTGCTCCAGGCCCTGCAATTGGAGAGAGGAAAGCGGATTAAAAAATGTAAAAAAACATCTATACACCAACTCCCCTTCCTGCCTCCTTCCGTGGTGCTCGACTGTTATGACACCTCACCTGGGCGAAAAATGGGCGCATTTCAGACGAGGTCTGTGCGATCTGCTCAATTGTTGCCAAAGCCTCTTCAAGTGCCGCTATATCCACCCTCAGCCTTGCACCCTCTATAGGCAGGCCTATCCTTCCCCCATAAAGCCACTCACCTGGGCCAGGGACGAGCGCATGTTGGCTGAAGTCTGTGCGATCTGCTCAATCGTTGCCAGAGCCTCTTCCATTGCCGCTATATCCACCCTCAGCCTTGCACCCTCTATAGGCAGGCCTATCCTTCCCCCATAAAGCCACTCACCTGGGCCAGGGACGAGCGCATGTTGGCTGAAGTCTGTGCGATCTGCTCAATCGTTGCCAGAGCCTCTTCCATTGCCGCTATATCCACCCTCAGCCTTGCACCCTCTATAGGCAGGCCTATCCTTCCGAGTTGACTTTTGAGTCGACTCAAAAGCCGAGTTGACTTTTGAGTCGACTCAAAAGCCTATCCTTCCCTCGTACAGCAACTCACCTGAGCCAGGGACGAGCGCATGTCGGCTGACGTTTGTTGAGTTTTGAGGCGCCTCAAAAGTCCTGTCTGCTGACGTTTGTGCGATCTGCTCAATTGTTGCCAGAGCCTCTTCCAGTGCCGCTATATCCAACTTCAGTTGACTTTTGAGTCGACTCAAATGCCAGAGCATCCTCTAGTGCCGCTATATCCACCCTCAGCCTCGCCACCGCTCACAGTCTAACCCTCTAGGCGTCACCTGCTTCCCAAGGACAGACACCCACCTGAGCCAGGGACGAGCGCATGTCTGCAGAGGTTTGTGCAATCTGCTCAATCGTTGCCAGAGCCTCTTCAAGAGCTGCTATATCCACCCTCAGCCTCGCCACCACTGATGGGGTCACCCTCTCTCTCTCCCTCTCCATCTCGCCCCTAGGAGTGCTCCCCCTGCTACTCCCATTCGTCAGATACACCGATCCCCCGCTTCCCCCTCCTCCCCCTATTCCTCCCCCTCCGCCTCCCCCTCCCCCTCCCCCGCCTGCCCCAGTCGCGCCTCCCCCTGTACCCCTCCCCCCGACGCCCCGAAAGAGACCAAAGATGGAGAATCCTGCTGGTGCTGCACCTGCTGACCCTGGGCCTGCTCCTCCCCCCGTTCCCCCTCCTCCTCCCCCTCCTCCTCCTCCTCCGCCCATTCCAAAGCTGCTTTCCGAGTGGAAGGAGCTTTGTCGCGACCGGCTCACGTTGATCGAAGGAGGAGGCACAAAATTCCTCCCAAACCCCGGCGACCGGCTGTTAAACTGACTCTGATTCTGATTCTGATACTGATACTGCATTGAGTACTGTGGCACGTCAATAGCCCCTGTCCCAATTCCTCCTCCTCCTCCCCCTCCCCCTCCCCCTCCTGCTGCTCCGTACAGCCCCTGCAACCCCCCTCCCATAGCCATCATGCCGCCATACACACCCCCCCCGCCCCCGCCTCCTGCTCCCTCCCATGCCCCTCCAAGCCCCCCATATTCCGAGCCAGCGCTGCTGTCAAACGGGTCGTGGGAGGTTGAGGAGGACCAGAGGGCGGGAATCATGGTGCTCTCTGACCCGGCAGACCAGACTCCTGCTGTCTCCGCGCTCTGCCAGGGGAGGGAGCTGGAGGGGGAGGGGAGGGGAGGTGAGGAGAGGGTCAACTCTGCTGTCGAAGTGGGTTGTGGGAGGGCGAGGAGGACCAGAGGGCGGGAATCATGGTGCTCTCTGACCCGGCAGACCAGACTCCTGCTGTCTCCGCGCTCTGCCAGGGGAGGGAGCTGGAGGGGGAGGGGAGGGGAGGTGAGGAGAGGGTCAGCGATGCTGTCAAAGGGGTCGTGGGAAGGCGAGGAGGACCAGAGGGCGGGGATCATGGTGCTCTCTGACCCGGCGGACCACACCCCTGCTGTCTCCGCGCTCTGCCAGGGGAGGGAGCTGGGTTGTGAGGTGGGGAAGGGGGGAGTGGTGGGAAGTTGGCAGGGAGAGGTAGGGAGAGAAGGAGGTAGGGGGAGGTAGGGGCTAGGAGGGAAAATACTCTCTCGCGATGACGTCGCATCCAAGGGAAAAAACAGAACATAACAAAAACAAAGAAAAAGGACTCACTCTCTGGCGATGATCTCGTCTCGCTTCCGCACTTCCTGATGCAGCGCTGCCATCTCGTCCCTCAGTTGCTGCGCCTCTGCTGCCGTGTCCGCCAGCTGCATCAGCGCCTTCACCTTCTCTGCCGTCACCTGGGAGCAAGGAGTAAGGGTGGGAGTGAGAACGGAAACAAGGGTAGGTAGGGGTAAAAACAGGCACAAGGGTTGTCACCCATGTCCGCCAGCTGCATCAGCGCCTTCACTTTCTCTGCCGTCACCTGGGAGCCAAAGCCAGAGAAGATTAACACACGAACGGCACACGGAGAGAGACGGGGGATTCATCGGCATAAAAAGCCCTCCCCTCTGCCGTGAAAACCAATCCGGCCGCTCATCTCCTCTCCACTTCTCCTCTGTGGCCAGCATCACTAGCGCTTGCACCTTCTCCCTCATCGCCCCTGTACCTCTGTTGCTGCAGGTGCTCCCTACCCCAGTTCTCGCCTGGCCAAGGGTAGAATTCAGCCCAGAAATCGTCTCCCGCAGACTCCCCACCAGCTGCGAGTGCCGCAAATGCCTCTCTTCCTCTGCAGCCAGCATCACCAGCGCCTGCACCTTCTCCCTCATCGCCCCTGTCACTCTGATGCTTTCAGGTACCACCTACCCCAGTCCTCACCTACCCCAGTCCTCACCTACCCCAGTCCTCACCTACCCCAGTCCTCCCCTACCCCAGCAGTTCTCACCTGCCCCAACGTAGCGTTCAGCCCAGCAATGGTCTCCCTCAGGCTCCCCACCAGCTGCGAGTCCCGCAGGTGCCTCTCTTCCTCCGCGGCCAGCATCACGAGCGCCTGCACCTTCTCCCTCATCGCCTGAGACAGCATCTCCTCCGTCGGCTCCTCCCCATACGGATCCCTAGCCGTCCCATACGGGTCCCTAGACGCCCCATACGAAGTTTGGCCCTTGCCATAAGCTAAGAAACTCTTGCTAGAGAAGAAATCCTTTTCCAGATCATCCGAGCCTGGTTCCTTCGGGGAACATTCCTCAGCCAACCTTCCTTGGGGTATGTTCTTTGGCGTTCTGGCCGTTCCCGTTTCTCCTCCTCCACCTCCCCTCCTCCTCCTCTCCTCCCGCTCTCTCTGCAGCTGCCTCAGCACTTCCACCAGTCGTTTCTGCATCTCTTCTCTCTCCCTCACCCCTTTCTCTCTCTCTGCCTCCACGGCAGCAGCAGCAGCTGCAGCCAATGCTGCTGCTTCCGCTTTTGCACGAGTCACCTGCCCCTCTGATTCCCTCCCCACCGCCTCCCACTCCCTCGCACCGTTCCTCCTCCTCTCCACCTCCTCCTTCAGTCTCCCCACCTCCTCTTTCAACCTCGCTCCCTCCTCTCTCTCCCTCCTCACTTCCTCCCTCAACCTCCCCTCTTCCTCCTTCCCCTCCCTCTCCACCCTCTCCCTCTCCCTCCTCTCCTCCTCCCTCTCCCTCTCCACCCTCTCCCGCTCCCTCCTCTCCTCCTCCCTCTCCCCCTCCACCCTCTCCCTCTCCCTCCTCTCCTCCTCCCTCTCCCTCTCCGCCTCCTCCCTTCCCCTATCCGCCTCCCTCCTCCCCCTCTCCGCCTCCTCAATCTTTTCATCCCCCAGCTCCTGCTGCTTAACCAACGCCGCCGCATGCCTACCCGCCTCTTTCACCCTCTCTAGCAAATCCCACTTCTCCTTCATCAGCTTATCAATCTCGGCTCTGCTTTTCTCAGCAGCACTCGCTTTCTCCTTCCGCAGCTGCTCTATCTCCCCCTTGGCTCGCGCCTCTCCCTCCGCCTTGGCGGTTCTCAGCTGCTCCAGCTCGAGAGTCACTTGGTCCCGCTGCTCCAGTGCTGCTGCCGCCTGCCGCTGGTAAAACCGCACCTCCTCCTCCGCTGCTGTCCGCTGGAAAACGAAAGGATGCAAGTGGGGAAAGGAAGAGAGGGCGGGAAGAGGGGCGTTGAGAACAAGGGTGAGAGGGAATGAAGTGGCAGGAAGGCAGGTGGTGCCGCAGCTGCTCTATTTGTCCTTTGAATCGCGCCTCTCCCTCCGCCTTGGCGGTTCTCAGCTGCTCCAGCTCCAGAGTCACTTGGTCTCGCTGCTCCAGTGCTGATGCTGCTTGTCTCTGGTAAAACCGCACCTCCTCCTCTGCTGCCGTGCGCTGGAACGAGAAGGAACGCACGTGAGGACGGAAAGAGAGGGGAAGCAGGTGCGTTGGTTGGGAACAAGCCCTAGCGTCGGATAGGGTGCGAGGGAATGGAATGGCAGGGAGGGGAATGGTGCCCTAGCTGCTCCGCCTTCGCCTGAGGAAGGAGAGGGAGGGGGCATCGTGGCCTTAATCAGTTCGAGCAGAGAGAAGTTATCATAAGGAACTCTACCAGCACAAGTCCCGCCCACCCGTACCATCCCACATGAACGGCCCATCATCACACCAGAGAGCATGCTATTTGAAGTCATGCCACTGCCCTCCCATGCACTCTGATCCCCTGCCATCCGTCCCATGCCATGCCATGCCAAGCCATGCCCTGCCGTCAACGCACCTTGCTGTGCTCCTCTTTCCACATGGCCGCTGCTCCTGCCTGCGAGAACCGGCAACAGGCAAACGGCATGGCAGAGAAGGTTGGCATGGCAGAATGTCGCTCATGACAGCCAAAAGTAATAAATAATTCAAAAAAAAAAACAAAAAAAAAAGGACAGATAACACACATCGCTTCCCCATCTCGCACCTTCTTCTGCTCCGCATCCTGCAAATCATGCCGAACGTCTGCAATTTCCATCTCCAGGGACGCAATCGTGTGGCGACACGTGGCAAGCTCCGCTTCTAAGTTGGCCACCCTGAAACGCAAGAACCGGAAGATGACCGGGTGATCAAAATTCTAACATAGCGTCGCAACTCCCAATGTCCGTTTATTCTCTCTCTTGCTTTCTTCCTTTTTTTTTATTGCGACTCACCTTCTGGCCTGCATCCGAGCCATGGCGTCCTCGGCTCCGGCACTCCCCACCTGCTGCAAACACATCCCCTCCAGGTCTCGCTGCAACTCATCGCGCTCTGTTACAGAATGTAAGGGATGGAGGCACGGGGCGAGGAGCGAAGAAGCAATGAAGGAAGAGGATATGTAGCAGCTCAACGCGCTCTGCCACGTGTACGACGGGTGCAGAAACAGGTGACTTTGAGATGTCTTTAGAAGCGAGGAAGCAAGGAAGCACGAGCTTATGCAGCAGCTCATCGCGCTCTGCCACGCGTACGACCGATGCAGAAGGATTTGTAAGGGGAAACGGCGGAAGGAAGGATCAGGGTTGCATGTGTGGAGAAAGTGAGGGCTTTTGTTTTGCTAATGCGGTGTAACGTGGAACGACTCGGCATACTGCCACTCCGGCACACTATCACAACGGTTTGACCGCGTCAAACAAATGAGAAACCCTGCCTATCGCGACGCAAGGCCCCGAACAACCCAAAACGAACGCCAGGCAGAGTTGAAATGCGACCAAAAGCGGAATCGACTGGCAGAAAACACAACGTGGAAGTGAGCTACTTCTGCAAACTGTTTCAGAAGGCCCAGCATTCTATGCATCTGCTACAAAGTCAACTAGCTAGAGAAGGGCGTCAGAAAGGTAGGCAAGGAAAATGGAGGTTGCTGATTAGGTGAAATAGCTTCAGCACAGCCTGGGCTCAACTTCGACACGGTTTTGGCGGGATATTTCGCACCTGCAATCTGGTTCAGCCCGGCACCCGAGCCTCTGGGAACCAATTCGACAAAACCGAGGTTCGCAAAGCAAACCTAGCACGTTGGCGGCGTGGGCTGGCGTAACCAATAGGGCATGAGCCGTGTTTGAGATTGGCTCCAAGAAATTTGCGCAAGGAGGAAACGTGAATGGAGGTTTGGAAACGTTGGGGCAGCACGCAAACGCAAAGTCGTGGGGGTTGAAGTCTACAAACCTTCAAGGCTGAAGCTGTTCCTTGCCCGCGACTTGGGAAAACAAACTTATTCCTGCCCAGCCCATTCTCCAAATCCAGGGTTCAGGTCAGGGTGTCCGCTCCGCAATTGTCTGATTCGATGTAAATGATGGGCTCCACCTACACTCGATCTTTTAACGACGTCCAAGACGACTTTCAAACTCTTATTGATTTATTTGCTCACGCCATTACCTCCCCATTCACCGTACCCTTCACAAGGGTCGTCGCCAGATTGACGGTAATCGGCGGCTGAGCGACTATCTGAGCGTCGCATTTTCTGCGTCTGTGTCGGGCCGGTCAAGATGCGAGGAGGCGGCGGATCGCTCGCGTCGCGATTCTTCCGTGCGTTTCAGTCTTCATACCTACCCGCCGCTGGCGCTAGCGCATCTACGCCGTTCGTCCCTCTCGCCAACATTCCGACCACCGCCACCGCCACCACCGCCGCTGCCTTGAGCAACAGCCATTCCGTTTCTCGTTTGACGTCTTTCCTCTCGAACTTCCCGCTGCAACCGCCGCCGCAATCGTCGCCGCGATCTCCGCCGCACTATTCGACGGTCGCAGTATCTTCCAGGTCATTCTGCACCTCCTCTTCACTAGCACAGTCCCTCTTGACACGTGGACTTGCTCCCGCGCCTAGTCAGCAACACGTGGCGGTGTATGAACCCATCAGCGCGTCGCGGCTCGTTATAGCGCGTGGATTCGCTAAGCGAGCGAAGAAGTGGCGCGGAGATACGCGGATGGGGGAATAAAGTGAGCGAACGGGGAAATTACACTCCCCGGATAAGGAGCTAATCTGAACGGCGGGGAGGAATCATTCGCTTAGATTCCAGCGTCTGCCAATATGTTTGCCGCCCAAGCGAGCAGAGGAGATATCAGTGTCTCAGTGTATCAGTGTCTCAGCCCACTGATAAAAGTGGTGTTTTGAGACGTCTCAAAGCACTACTTTTATCACGGAGATATCGGTGTCTCAGTGTATCGGTGTCTCAGTGTATCGGTGTCTCAGTGTATCGGTGTCTCAGTGTATCGGTGTCTCAGTGTATCGGTGTCTCAGTGTATCGGTGTCTCAGTGTATCGGTGTCTCAGTGTATCGGTGTCTCAGTGTATCGGTGTCTCAGTGTATCGGTGTCTCAGTGTATCGGTGTCTCAGTGTATCGGTGTCTCAGTGTATCGGTGTCTCAGTGTATCGGTGTCTCAGTGTATCGGTGTCTCAGTGTATCGGTGTCTCAGTGTATCGGTGTCTCAGTGTATCGGTGTCTCAGTGTATCGGTGTCTCAGTGTATCGGTGTCTCAGTGTATCGGTGTCTCAGTGTATCGGTGTCTCAGTGTATCGGTGTCTCAGTGTATCGGTGTCTCAGTGTATCGGTGTCTCAGTGTATCGGTGTCTCAGTGTATCGGTGTCTCAGTGTATCGGTGTCTCAGTGTATCGGTGTCTCAGTGTATCGGTGTCTCAGTGTATCGGTGTCTCAGTGTATCGGTGTCTCAGTGTATCGGTGTCTCAGTGTATCGGTGTCTCAGTGTATCGGTGTCTCAGTGTATCGGTGTCTCAGTGTATCGGTGTCTCAGTGTATCGGTGTCTCAGTGTATCGGTGTCTCAGTGTATCGGTGTCTCAGTGTATCGGTGTCTCAGTGTATCGGTGTCTCAGTGTATCGGTGTCTCAGTGTATCGGTGTCTCAGTGTATCGGTGTCTCAGTGTATCGGTGTCTCAGTGTATCGGTGTCTCAGTGTATCGGTGTCTCAGTGTATCGGTGTCTCAGTGTATCGGTGTCTCAGTGTATCGGTGTCTCAGTGTATCGGTGTCTCAGTGTATCGGTGTCTCAGTGTATCGGTGTCTCAGTGTATCGGTGTCTCAGTGTATCGGTGTCTCAGTGTATCGGTGTCTCAGTGTATCGGTGTCTCAGTGTATCGGTGTCTCAGTGTATCGGTGTCTCAGTGTATCGGTGTCTCAGTGTATCGGTGTCTCAGTGTATCGGTGTCTCAGTGTATCGGTGTCTCAGTGTATCGGTGTCTCAGTGTATCGGTGTCTCAGTGTATCGGTGTCTCAGTGTATCGGTGTCTCAGTGTATCGGTGTCTCAGTGTATCGGTGTCTCAGTGTATCGGTGTCTCAGTGTATCGGTGTCTCAGTGTATCGGTGTCTCAGTGTATCGGTGTCTCAGTGTATCGGTGTCTCAGTGTATCGGTGTCTCAGTGTATCGGTGTCTCAGTGTATCGGTGTCTCAGTGTATCGGTGTCTCAGTGTATCGGTGTCTCAGTGTATCGGTGTCTCAGTGTATCGGTGTCTCCAGTGTATTCGGTGTCTCAGTGTATCGGTGTCCTCAGTGTATCGTGTCTCAGTGTATCGGTGTCTCAGTGTATCGGTGTCTCAGTGTATCGGTGTCTCAGTGTATCGGTGTCTCAGTGTATCGGTGTCTCAGTGTATCGGTGTCTCAGTGTATCGGTGTCTCAGTGTATCGGTGTCTCAGTGTATCGGTGTCTCAGTGTATCGGTGTCTCAGTGTATCGGTGTCTCAGTGTATCGGTGTCCTCAGTGTATCGGTGTCCTCAGTGTATCGGTGTCTCAGTGTATCGGTGTCTCAGTGTATCGGTGTCTCAGTGTATCGGTGTCTCAGTGTATCGGTGTCTCAGTGTATCGGTGTCTCAGTGTATCGGTGTCTCAGTGTATCGGTGTCTCAGTGTATCGGTGTCTCAGTGTATCGGTGTCTCAGTGTATCGGTGTCTCAGTGTATCGGTGTCTCAGTGTATCGTTGTCTCAGTGTATCGGTGTCTCAGTGTATCGGTGTCTCAGTGTATCGGTGTCTCAGTGTATCGGTGTCTCAGTGTATCGGTGTCTCAGTGTATCGGTGTCTCAGTGTATCGGTGTCTCAGTGTATCGGTGTCTCAGTGTATCGGTGTCTCAGTGTATCGGTTGTCTCAGTGTATCGGTGTCTCAGTGTATCGGTGTCTCAGTGTATCGGTGTCTCAGTGTATCGGTGTCTCAGTGTATCGGTGTCTCAGTGTATCGGTGTCTCAGTGTATCGGGTGTCTCAGTGTATCGGGTTGTCTCAGTGTATCGGTGTCCTCAGTGTATCGGTGTCTCAGTGTATCGGTGTCTCAGTGTATCGGTGTCTCAGTGTATCGGTGTCTCAGTGTATCGGTGTCTCAGTGTATCGGTGTCTCAGTGTATCGGTGTCTCAGTGTATCGGTGTCTCAGTGTATCGGTGTCCTCAGTGTATCGGTTGTCTCAGTGTATCGGTGTCTCAGTGTATCGGTGTCTCAGTGTATCGGTGTCTCAGTGTATCGGTGTCTCAGTGTTATCGGTGTCTCAGTGTATCGGTGTCTCAGTGTATCGGTGTCTCAGTGTATCGGTGTCTCAGTGTATCGGTGTCTCAGTGTATCGGTGTCTCAGTGTATCGGTGTCTCAGTGTATCGGTGTCTCAGTGTATCGGTGTCTCAGTGTATCGGTGTCTCAGTGTATCGGTGTCTCAGTGTATCGGTGTCTCAGTGTATCGGTGTCTCAGTGTATCGGTGTCTCAGTGTATCGGTGTCCTCAGTGTATCGGTGTCTCAGTGTATCGGTGTCTCAGTTGTATCGGTGTCTCAGTGTATCGGTGTCTCAGTGTATCGGTGTCTCAGTGTATCGGTGTCTCAGTGTATCGGTGTCTCAGTGTATCGGTGTCTCAGTGTATCGGTGTCTCAGTGTATCGGTGTCTCAGTGTATCGGTGTCTCAGTGTATCGGTGTCTCAGTGTATCGTGTTAGGTGTCTCAGTGTATCGGTGTCTCAGTGTATCGGTGTCTCAGTGTATCGGTGTCTCAGTGTATCGGTGTCTCAGTGTATCGGTGTCTCAGTGTATCGGTGTCTCAGTGTATCGGTGTCTCAGTGTATCGGTGTCTCAGTGTATCGGTGTCTCAGTGTATCGGTGTCTCAGTGTATCGGTGTCTCAGTGTATCGGTGTCTCAGTGTATCGGTGTCTCAGTGTATCGGTGTCTCAGTGTATCGGTGTCTCAGTGTATCGGTGTCTCAGTGTATCGGTGTCTCAGTGTATCGGTGTCTCAGTGTATCGGTGTCTCAGTGTATCGGTGTCTCAGTGTATCGGTGTCTCAGTGTATCGGTGTCTCAGTGTATCGGTGTCTCAGTGTATCGGTGTCTCAGTGTATCGGTGTCTCAGTGTATCGGTGTCTCAGTGTATCGGTGTCTCAGTGTATCGGTGTCTCAGTGTATCGGTGTCTCAGTGTATCGGTGTCTCAGTGTATCGGTGTCTCAGTGTATCGGTGTCTCAGTGTATCGGTGTCTCAGTGTATCGGTGTCTCAGTGTATCGGTGTCTCAGTGTATCGGTGTCTCAGTGTATCGGTGTCTCAGTGTATCGGTGTCTCAGTGTATCGGTGTCTCAGTGTATCGTGTCTCAGTGTATCGGTGTCTCAGTGTATCGGTGTCTCAGTGTATCGGTGTCTCAGTGTATCGGTGTCTCAGTGTATCGGTGTCTCAGTGTATCGGTGTCTCAGTGTATCGGTGTCTCAGTGGTGTAATCGGTGTCTCAGTGTATCGGTGTCTCAGTGTATCGGTGTCTCAGTGTATCGGTGTCTCAGTGTATCGGTGTCTCAGTGTATCGGTGTCTCAGTGTATCGGTGTCTCAGTGTATCGGTGTCTCAGTGTATCGGTGTCTCAGTGTATCGGTGTCTCAGTGTATCGGTGTCTCAGTGTATCGGTGTCTCAGTGTATCGGTGTCTCAGTGTATCGGTGTCTCAGTGTATCGGTGTCTCAGTGTATCGGTGTCTCAGTGTATCGGTGTCTCAGTGTATCGGTGTCTCAGTGTATCGGTGTCTCAGTGTATCGGTGTCTCAGTGTATCGGTGTCTCAGTGTATCGGTGTCTCAGTGTATCGGTGTCTCAGTGTATCGGTGTCTCAGTGTATCGGTGTCTCAGTGTATCGGTGTCTCAGTGTATCGGTGTCTCAGTGTATCGGTGTCTCAGTGTATCGGTGTCTCAGTGTATCGGTGTCTCAGTGTATCGGTGTCTCAGTGTATCGGTGTCTCAGTGTATCGGTGTCTCAGTGTATCGGTGTCTCAGTGTATCGGTGTCTCAGTGTATCGGTGTCTCAGTGTATCGGTGTCTCAGTGTATCGGTGTCTCAGTGTATCGGTGTCTCAGTGTATCGGTGTCTCAGTGTATCGGTGTCTCAGTGTATCGGTGTCTCAGTGTATCGGTGTCTCAGTGTATCGGTGTCTCAGTGTATCGGTGTCTCAGTGTATCGGTGTCTCAGTGTATCGGTGTCTCAGTGTATCGGTGTCTCAGTGTATCGGTGTCTCAGTGTATCGGTGTCTCAGTGTATCGGTGTCTCAGTGTATCGGTGTCTCAGTGTATCGGTGTCTCAGTGTATCGGTGTCTCAGTGTATCGGTGTCTCAGTGTATCGGTGTCTCAGTGTATCGGTGTCTCAGTGTATCGGTGTCTCAGTGTATCGGTGTCTCAGTGTATCGGTGTCTCAGTGTATCGGTGTCTCAGTGTATCGGTGTCTCAGTGTATCGGTGTCTCAGTGTATCGGTGTCTCAGTGTATCGGTGTCTCAGTGTATCGGTGTCTCAGTGTATCGGTGTCTCAGTGTATCGGTGTCTCAGTGTATCGGTGTCTCAGTGTATCGGTGTCTCAGTGTATCGGTGTCTCAGTGTATCGGTGTCTCAGTGTATCGGTGTCTCAGTGTATCGGTGTCTCAGTGTATCGGTGTCTCAGTGTATCGGTGTCTCAGTGTATCGGTGTCTCAGTGTATCGGTGTCTCAGTGTATCGGTGTCTCAGTGTATCGGTGTCTCAGTGTATCGGTGTCTCAGTGTATCGGTGTCTCAGTGTATCGGTGTCTCAGTGTATCGGTGTCTCAGTGTATCGGTGTCTCAGTGTATCGGTGTCTCAGTGTATCGGTGTCTCAGTGTATCGGTGTCTCAGTGTATCGGTGTCTCAGTGTATCGGTGTCTCAGTGTATCGGTGTCTCAGTGTATCGGTGTCTCAGTGTATCGGTGTCTCAGTGTATCGGTGTCTCAGTGTATCGGTGTCTCAGTGTATCGGTGTCTCAGTGTATCGGTGTCTCAGTGTATCGGTGTCTCAGTGTATCGGTGTCTCAGTGTATCGGTGTCTCAGTGTATCGGTGTCTCAGTGTATCGGTGTCTCAGTGTATCGGTGTCTCAGTGTATCGGTGTCTCAGTGTATCGGTGTCTCAGTGTATCGGTGTCTCAGTGTATCGGTGTCTCAGTGTATCGGTGTCTCAGTGTATCGGTGTCTCAGTGTATCGGTGTCTCAGTGTATCGGTGTCTCAGTGTATCGGTGTCTCAGTGTATCGGTGTCTCAGTGTATCGGTGTCTCAGTGTATCGGTGTCTCAGTGTATCGGTGTCTCAGTGTATCGGTGTCTCAGTGTATCGGTGTCTCAGTGTATCGGTGTCTCAGTGTATCGGTGTCTCAGTGTATCGGTGTCTCAGTGTATCGGTGTCTCAGTGTATCGGTGTCTCAGTGTATCGGTGTCTCAGTGTATCGGTGTCTCAGTGTATCGGTGTCTCAGTGTATCGGTGTCTCAGTGTATCGGTGTCTCAGTGTATCGGTGTCTCAGTGTATCGGTGTCTCAGTGTATCGGTGTCTCAGTGTATCGGTGTCTCAGTGTATCGGTGTCTCAGTGTATCGGTGTCTCAGTGTATCGGTGTCTCAGTGTATCGGTGTCTCAGTGTATCGGTGTCTCAGTGTATCGGTGTCTCAGTGTATCGGTGTCTCAGTGTATCGGTGTCTCAGTGTATCGGTGTCTCAGTGTATCGGTGTCTCAGTGTATCGGTGTCTCAGTGTATCGGTGTCTCAGTGTATCGGTGTCTCAGTGTATCGGTGTCTCAGTGTATCGGTGTCTCAGTGTATCGGTGTCTCAGTGTATCGGTGTCTCAGTGTATCGGTGTCTCAGTGTATCGGTGTCTCAGTGTATCGGTGTCTCAGTGTATCGGTGTCTCAGTGTATCGGTGTCTCAGTGTATCGGTGTCTCAGTGTATCGGTGTCTCAGTGTATCGGTGTCTCAGTGTATCGGTGTCTCAGTGTATCGGTGTCTCAGTGTATCGGTGTCTCAGTGTATCGGTGTCTCAGTGTATCGGTGTCTCAGTGTATCGGTGTCTCAGTGTATCGGTGTCTCAGTGTATCGGTGTCTCAGTGTATCGGTGTCTCAGTGTATCGGTGTCTCAGTGTATCGGTGTCTCAGTGTATCGGTGTCTCAGTGTATCGGTGTCTCAGTGTATCGGTGTCTCAGTGTATCGGTGTCTCAGTGTATCGGTGTCTCAGTGTATCGGTGTCTCAGTGTATCGGTGTCTCAGTGTATCGGTGTCTCAGTGTATCGGTGTCTCAGTGTATCGGTGTCTCAGTGTATCGGTGTCTCAGTGTATCGGTGTCTCAGTGTATCGGTGTCTCAGTGTATCGGTGTCTCAGTGTATCGGTGTCTCAGTGTATCGGTGTCTCAGTGTATCGGTGTCTCAGTGTATCGGTGTCTCAGTGTATCGGTGTCTCAGTGTATCGGTGTCTCAGTGTATCGGTGTCTCAGTGTATCGGTGTCTCAGTGTATCGGTGTCTCAGTGTATCGGTGTCTCAGTGTATCGGTGTCTCAGTGTATCGGTGTCTCAGTGTATCGGTGTCTCAGTGTATCGGTGTCTCAGTGTATCGGTGTCTCAGTGTATCGGTGTCTCAGTGTATCGGTGTCTCAGTGTATCGGTGTCTCAGTGTATCGGTGTCTCAGTGTATCGGTGTCTCAGTGTATCGGTGTCTCAGTGTATCGGTGTCTCAGTGTATCGGTGTCTCAGTGTATCGGTGTCTCAGTGTATCGGTGTCTCAGTGTATCGGGTGTCTCAGTGTATCGGTGTCTCAGTGTATCGGTGTCTCAGTGTATCGGTGTCTCAGTGTATCGGTGTCTCAGTGTATCGGTTGTCTCAGTGTATCGGTTGTCTCAGTGTATCTGGTGCTGTCCAGTGTATCGGTGTCTCAGTGTATCGGTGTCTCAGTGTTCGGTGTCTCAGTGTCCCGGGTAGTCAGTGTATCGGTTGTGTCTCAGTTGTATCGGTCTGTCTCAGTTGTATCGGTGTCTCAGTGTATCGGTGTCTCAGTGTATCGGTGTCTCAGTGTATCGGTGTCTCAGTGTATCGGTGTCTCAGTGTATCGGTGTCTCAGTGTATCGGTGTCTCAGTGTATCGGTGTCTCAGTGTATCGGTGTCTCAGTGTATCGGTGTCTCAGTGTATCGGTGTCTCAGTGTATCGGTGTTCTCAGTGTATCGGTGTCTCAGTGTATCGGTGTCTCAGTGTATCGTGTCTCAGTGTACGGTGTCTCAGTGTATCGGTGTCTCAGTGTATCGGTGTCTCAGTGTATCGGTGTCTCAGTGTATCGGTGTCTCAGTGTATCGGTTGTCTCAGTGTATCGGTGTCTCAGTGTATCGGTGTCTCAGTGTATCGGTGTCTCAGTGTATCGGTGTCTCAGTGTATCGGGTGTCTCAGTGTATCGGTGTCTCAGTGTATCGGTGTCTCAGTGTATCGGTGTCTCAGTGTATCGGTGTCTCAGTGTATCGGTTGTCTCAGTGTATCGGTGTCTCAGTGTATCGGTGTCTCAGTGTATCGGTGTCTCAGTGTATCGTGTCTCAGTGTATCGGTGTCTCAGTGATCGGTGTCTCAGTGTATCGGTGTCTCAGTGTATCGGTGTCTCAGTGTATCGGTGTCCCTCAGTGTATCGGTTGTCTCAGTGTATCGGTGTCTCAGTGTATCGGTGTCTCAGTGTATCGGTTGTCTCAGTGATTGAAATCGGTGTCTCAGTGTATCGGTGTCTCAGTGTATCGGTGTCTCAGTGTATCGGTGTCTCAGTGTATCGGTGTCTCAGTGTATCGGTGTCTCAGTGTATCGTGTCCTCAGTGTATCGGTGTCTCAGTGTATCGGTTAGTGATCGTGCTCAGTGTATCGGTGTCTCAGTGTATCGGTGTCTCAAGTGTATCGGTGTCTCAGTGTATCGTGTCTCAGTGTATCGGTGTCTCAGTGTATCGGTTGTCTCAGTGTATCGGTGTCTCAGTGTATCGGTGTCTCAGTGGGTAGGATCGGTGTCTCAGTGTATCGGTGTCTCAGTGGGTAGGTACGGTGTCTCAGTGTATCGGTGTCTCAGTGTATCGGTGTCTCAGTGTATCGGTGTCTCAGGTATCGGTGTCTCAGTGTATCGGTGTCCTCAGTGTATCGGTGTCTCAGTGTATCGGTCTGTCTCAGTGTATCGGTGTCTCAGTGTATCCGGTGTCTCAGTGTATCGGTGTCTCAGTGTATCGGTGTCTCAGTGTATCGGTGTTCTCAGTGTATCGGTGTCTCAGTGTATCGGTGTCTCAGTGTATCGGTGTCTCAGTGTATCGGTGTCTCAGTGTATCGGTGTCTCAGTGTATCGGTGTCTCAGTGTATCGGTGTCTCAGTGTATCGGTGTCTCAGTGTATCGGTGTCTCAGTGTATCGGTGTCTCAGTGTATCGGGTGTCTCAGTGTATCGGTGTCTCAGTGTATCGGTGTCTCAGTGTATCGGTGTCTCAGTGTATCGGTGTCTCAGTGTATCGGTGTCTCAGTGTATCGGTGTCTCAGTGTATCGGTGTCTCAGTGTATCGGTGTCTCAGTGTATCGGTGTCTCAGTGTATCGGTGTCTCAGTGTATCGGTGTCTCAGTGTATCGGTGTCTCAGTGTATCGGTGTCTCAGTGTATCGGTGTCTCAGTGTATCGGTGTCTCAGTGTATCGGTGTCTCAGTGTATCGGTGTCTCAGTGTATCGGTGTCTCAGTGTATCGGTGTCTCAGTGTATCGGTGTCTCAGTGTATCGGTGTCTCAGTGTATCGGTGTCTCAGTGTATCGGTGTCTCAGTGTATCGGTGTCTCAGTGTATCGGTGTCTCAGTGTATCGGTGTCTCAGTGTATCGGTGTCTCAGTGTATCGGTGTCTCAGTGTATCGGTGTCTCAGTGTATCGGTGTCTCAGTGTATCGGTGTCTCAGTGTATCGGTGTCTCAGTGTATCGGTGTCTCAGTGTATCGGTGTCTCAGTGTATCGGTGTCTCAGTGTATCGGTGTCTCAGTGTATCGGTGTCTCAGTGTATCGGTGTCTCAGTGTATCGGTGTCTCAGTGTATCGGTGTCTCAGTGTATCGGTGTCTCAGTGTATCGGTGTCTCAGTGTATCGGTGTCTCAGTGTATCGGTGTCTCAGTGTATCGGTGTCTCAGTGTATCGGTGTCTCAGTGTATCGGTGTCTCAGTGTATCGGTGTCTCAGTGTATCGGTGTCTCAGTGTATCGGTGTCTCAGTGTATCGGTGTCTCAGTGTATCGGTGTCTCAGTGTATCGGTGTCTCAGTGTATCGGTGTCTCAGTGTATCGGTGTCTCAGTGTATCGGTGTCTCAGTGTATCGGTGTCTCAGTGTATCGGTGTCTCAGTGTATCGGTGTCTCAGTGTATCGGTGTCTCAGTGTATCGGTGTCTCAGTGTATCGGTGTCTCAGTGTATCGGTGTCTCAGTGTATCGGTGTCTCAGTGTATCGGTGTCTCAGTGTATCGGTGTCTCAGTGTATCGGTGTCTCAGTGTATCGGTGTCTCAGTGTATCGGTGTCTCAGTGTATCGGTGTCTCAGTGTATCGGTGTCTCAGTGTATCGGTGTCTCAGTGTATCGGTGTCTCAGTGTATCGGTGTCTCAGTGTATCGGTGTCTCAGTGTATCGGTGTCTCAGTGTATCGGTGTCTCAGTGTATCGGTGTCTCAGTGTATCGGTGTCTCAGTGTATCGGTGTCTCAGTGTATCGGTGTCTCAGTGTATCGGTGTCTCAGTGTATCGGTGTCTCAGTGTATCGGTGTCTCAGTGTATCGGTGTCTCAGTGTATCGGTGTCTCAGTGTATCGGTGTCTCAGTGTATCGGTGTCTCAGTGTATCGGTGTCTCAGTGTATCGGTGTCTCAGTGTATCGGTGTCTCAGTGTATCGGTGTCTCAGTGTATCGGTGTCTCAGTGTATCGGTGTCTCAGTGTATCGGTGTCTCAAGTGTATCGGTGTCTCAGTGTATCGGTGTCCTCAGTGGTATCGGTGTCTCAGTGTATCGGGTGTCTCAGTGTATCTCGGTGTCTCAGTGTATCGGTGTCTCAGTGTGTATCGGTGTCTCAGTGTATCGGTGTCTCAGTGTAGTCGGTGTCTCAGGTGTATTCGGTGTCTCAGTGTATCGGTGTCTCAGTGTATCGGCTTGTTCTCAGTGTATCGGTGTCTCCAGTGTATCGGTGTCTCAGTGTATCGGTGGCTCAGTGTATCGGTGTCTCAGTGTATCGGTGTCTCCAGTGTATCCGGTGGTCTCAGTGTATCCGTGTCCTCATGTGTATCAGGTGTCTCATTCGGTGTCTCAGTGTATCGGTGTCTCAGTGTATCGGTGTCCTCAGTGTATCGGTGTCTTTGTCTCAGTGTATCGGTGTCTCAGTGTATCGGGTGTCGCAGTGTATCGGTGTCTCCAGTGTATCGGTGGTCTCAGTTCGTGTCTCAGTGTATCGGTGTCTCAGGTGTATCGTGTCCTCAGTGCTACCTCCGTGTCTCAGTGTATCGGGGGTCTCAGTGTATCGGTGTCTCAGTGTATCTGTGTCTCAGTGTATCGGTGTCTCAGTGTATCGGTGTCTCAGTTGTATCGGTGTCTCAGTGTATCGGTGTCTCAGTGTATCGGTGTCTCAGTGTATCGGTGTCTCAGTGTATCGGTGTCTCAGTGTATCGGTGTCTCAGTGTATCGGTGTCTCAGTGTATCGGTGTCTCAGTGTATCGGTGTCTCAGTGTATCGGTGTCTCAGTGTATCGGTGTCTCAGTGTATCGGTGTCTCAGTGTATCGGTGTCTCAGTGTATCGGTGTCTCAGTGTATCGGTGTCTCAGTGTATCGGTGTCTCAGTGTATCGGTGTCTCAGTGTATCGGTGTCTCAGTGTATCGGTGTCTCAGTGTATCGGTGTCTCAGTGTATCGGTGTCTCAGTGTATCGGTGTCTCAGTGTATCGGTGTCTCAGTGTATCGGTGTCTCAGTGTATCGGTGTCTCAGTGTATCGGTGTCTCAGTGTATCGGTGTCTCAGTGTATCGGTGTCTCAGTGTATCGGTGTCTCAGTGTATCGGTGTCTCAGTGTATCGGTGTCTCAGTGTATCGGTGTCTCAGTGTATCGGTGTCTCAGTGTATCGGTGTCTCAGTGTATCGGTGTCTCAGTGTATCGGTGTCTCAGTGTATCGGTGTCTCAGTGTATCGGTGTCTCAGTGTATCGGTGTCTCAGTGTATCGGTGTCTCAGTGTATCGGTGTCTCAGTGTATCGGTGTCTCAGTGTATCGGTGTCTCAGTGTATCGGTGTCTCAGTGTATCGGTGTCTCAGTGTATCGGTGTCTCAGTGTATCGGTGTCTCAGTGTATCGGTGTCTCAGTGTATCGGTGTCCTCAGTGTATCGGTGTCTCAGTGTATCGGTTTTCTTGTCTCAGTGTATCGGTGTCTCAGTGTATCGGTGGTGTCTCAGTGTATCGGTGTCTCAGTGTATCGGTGTCTCAGTGTATCGGTGTCTCAGTGTATCGGTGTCTCAGTGTATCGGTGTCTCAGTGTATCGTGTCTCAGTGTATCGGTGTCTCAGTGTATCGGTGTCTCAGTGTACTCGGTTGTCTCAGTGTATCGGTGTCTCAGTGTATCGGTGTCTCAGTGTATCGGTGTCTCAGTGTATCGGTGTCTCAGTGTATCGGTGTCTCAGTGTATCGGTGTCTCAGTGTATCGGTGTCTCAGTGTATCGGTGTCTCAGTGTATCGGTGTCTCAGTGTATCGGTGTCTCAGTGTATCGGTGTCTCAGTGTATCGGTGTCTCAGTGTATCGGTGTCTCAGTGTATCGGTGTCTCAGTGTATCGGTGTCTCAGTGTATCGGTGTCTCAGTGTATCGGTGTCTCAGTGTATCGGTGTCTCAGTGTATCGGTGTCTCAGTGTATCGGTGTCTCAGTGTATCGGTGTCTCAGTGTATCGGTGTCTCAGTGTATCGGTGTCTCAGTGTATCGGTGTCTCAGTGTATCGGTGTCTCAGTGTATCGGTGTCTCAGTGTATCGGTGTCTCAGTGTATCGGTGTCTCAGTGTATCGGTGTCTCAGTGTATCGGTGTCTCAGTGTATCGGTGTCTCAGTGTATCGGTGTCTCAGTGTATCGGTGTCTCAGTGTATCGGTGTCTCAGTGTATCGGTGTCTCAGTGTATCGGTGTCTCAGTGTATCGGTGTCTCAGTGTATCGGTGTCTCAGTGTATCGGTGTCTCAGTGTATCGGTGTCTCAGTGTATCGGTGTCTCAGTGTATCGGTGTCTCAGTGTATCGGTGTCTCAGTGTATCGGTGTCTCAGTGTATCGGTGTCTCAGTGTATCGGTGTCTCAGTGTATCGGTGTCTCAGTGTATCGGTGTCTCAGTGTATCGGTGTCTCAGTGTATCGGTGTCTCAGTGTATCGGTGTCTCAGTGTATCGGTGTCTCAGTGTATCGGTGTCTCAGTGTATCGGTGTCTCAGTGTATCGGTGTCTCAGTGTATCGGTGTCTCAGTGTATCGGTGTCTCAGTGTATCGGTGTCTCAGTGTATCGGTGTCTCAGTGTATCGGTGTCTCAGTGTATCGGTGTCTCAGTGTATCGGTGTCTCAGTGTATCGGTGTCTCAGTGTATCGGTGTCTCAGTGTATCGGTGTCTCAGTGTATCGGTGTCTCAGTGTATCGGTGTCTCAGTGTATCGGTGTCTCAGTGTATCGGTGTCTCAGTGTATCGGTGTCTCAGTGTATCGGTGTCTCAGTGTATCGGTGTCTCAGTGTATCGGTGTCTCAGTGTATCGGTGTCTCAGTGTATCGGTGTCTCAGTGTATCGGTGTCTCAGTGTATCGGTGTCTCAGTGTATCGGTGTCTCAGTGTATCGGTGTCTCAGTGTATCGGTGTCTCAGTGTATCGGTGTCTCAGTGTATCGGTGTCTCAGTGTATCGGTGTCTCAGTGTATCGGTGTCTCAGTGTATCGGTGTCTCAGTGTATCGGTGTCTCAGTGTATCGGTGTCTCAGTGTATCGGTGTCTCAGTGTATCGGTGTCTCAGTGTATCGGTGTCTCAGTGTATCGGTGTCTCAGTGTATCGGTGTCTCAGTGTATCGGTGTCTCAGTGTATCGGTGTCTCAGTGTATCGGTGTCTCAGTGTATCGGTGTCTCAGTGTATCGGTGTCTCAGTGTATCGGTGTCTCAGTGTATCGGTGTCTCAGTGTATCGGTGTCTCAGTGTATCGGTGTCTCAGTGTATCGGTGTCTCAGTGTATCGGTGTCTCAGTGTATCGGTGTCTCAGTGTATCGGTGTCTCAGTGTATCGGTGTCTCAGTGTATCGGTGTCTCAGTGTATCGGTGTCTCAGTGTATCGGTGTCTCAGTGTATCGGTGTCTCAGTGTATCGGTGTCTCAGTGTATCGGTGTCTCAGTGTATCGGTGTCTCAGTGTATCGGTGTCTCAGTGTATCGGTGTCTCAGTGTATCGGTGTCTCAGTGTATCGGTGTCTCAGTGTATCGGTGTCTCAGTGTATCGGTGTCTCAGTGTATCGGTGTCTCAGTGTATCGGTGTCTCAGTGTATCGGTGTCTCAGTGTATCGGTGTCTCAGTGTATCGGTGTCTCAGTGTATCGGTGTCTCAGTGTATCGGTGTCTCAGTGTATCGGTGTCTCAGTGTATCGGTGTCTCAGTGTATCGGTGTCTCAGTGTATCGGTGTCTCAGTGTATCGGTGTCTCAGTGTATCGGTGTCTCAGGTAGTGTATCGGTGTCTCAGTGTATCGGGTCTCAGTGTATCGGTGTCTCAGTGTATCGGTGTCTCAGTGTATCGGTGTCTCAGTGTATCGGTGTCTCAGGTGTATCGGTGTCTCAGTGTATACTGTGTCTCAGTGTATCGGTGTCTCAGTGTATCGGTGTCTCAGTGTATCGGTTGTCTCAGTGTATCGGTGTCTCAGTGTATCGGTGTGTCTCAGTGTATCGGTGTCTCAGTGTATCGGTGTCTCAGTGTATCGGTTTCTGTCTCAGTGTATCGGTGTCTCAGTGTATCGTGTCTCAGTGTATCGGTGTCTCAGTGTATCGGTGTCTCAGTGTATCGGTGTCTCAGTGTATCGGTGTCTCAGTGTATCGGTGTCTCAGTGTATCGGTGTCTCAGTGTATCGGTGTCTCAGTGTATCGGTGTCTCAGTGTATCGGTGTCTCAGTGATCGGTGTCTCAGGAATGTCTAGTGTATCGGTGTCTCAGTGTATCGGTGTCTCAGTGTATCGGTGTCTCAGTGTATCGGTGTCTCAGTGTATCGGTGTCTCAGTGTATCGGTGTCTCAGTGTATCGGTGTCTCAGTGTATCGGTGTCTCAGTGTATCGGTGTCTCAGTGTATCGGTGTCTCAGTGTATCGGTGTCTCAGTGTATCGGTGTCTCAGTGTATCGGTGTCTCAGTGTATCGGTGTCTCAGTGTATCGGTGTCTCAGTGTATCGGTGTCTCAGTGTATCGGTGTCTCAGTGTATCGGTGTCTCAGTGTATCGGTGTCTCAGTGTATCGGTGTCTCAGTGTATCGGTGTCTCAGTGTATCGGTGTCTCAGTGTATCGGTGTCTCAGTGTATCGGTGTCTCAGTGTATCGGTGTCTCAGTGTATCGGTGTCTCAGTGTATCGGTGTCTCAGTGTATCGGTGTCTCAGTGTATCGGTGTCTCAGTGTATCGGTGTCTCAGTGTATCGGTGTCTCAGTGTATCGGTGTCTCAGTGTATCGGTGTCTCAGTGTATCGGTGTCTCAGTGTATCGGTGTCTCAGTGTATCGGTGTCTCAGTGTATCGGTGTCTCAGTGTATCGGTGTCTCAGTGTATCGGTGTCTCAGTGTATCGGTGTCTCAGTGTATCGGTGTCTCAGTGTATCGGTGTCTCAGTGTATCGGTGTCTCAGTGTATCGGTGTCTCAGTGTATCGGTGTCTCAGTGTATCGGTGTCTCAGTGTATCGGTGTCTCAGTGTATCGGTGTCTCAGTGTATCGGTGTCTCAGTGTATCGGTGTCTCAGTGTATCGGTGTCTCAGTGTATCGGTGTCTCAGTGTATCGGTGTCTCAGTGTATCGGTGTCTCAGTGTATCGGTGTCTCAGTGTATCGGTGTCTCAGTGTATCGGTGTCTCAGTGTATCGGTGTCTCAGTGTATCGGTGTCTCAGTGTATCGGTGTCTCAGTGTATCGGTGTCTCAGTGTATCGGTGTCTCAGTGTATCGGTGTCTCAGTGTATCGGTGTCTCAGTGTATCGGTGTCTCAGTGTATCGGTGTCTCAGTGTATCGGTGTCTCAGTGTATCGGTGTCTCAGTGTATCGGTGTCTCAGTGTATCGGTGTCTCAGTGTATCGGTGTCAGTGTATCGGTGTCTCAGTGTTTATGTTCGTGTATGTGTCTCAGTGTATCGGGTGCTTTTGTCTCAGTGTATCGGTGTCTCAGTGTATCGGTGTCTCAGTGTATCGGTGTCTCAGTGTATCGGTGTCCTCAGTGTATCGGTGTCTCAGTGTATCGGTGTCCTCAGTGTATCGTGGCTCAGTGTATCGGTGTCTCAGTGTATCGGGTGTCTCAGTGTATCGGTGTCTCAGTGTATCGGTGTCTCATGTATCGGTGTCCTCAGTGTATCTGTCTCAGGGTCATCGGTGTCCTCAGTGTATCGGTGTCTCATTGTATCGGTGTCTCAGTGTATCGGTGTCTCAAGTGTAAAAATCGGTGTCTCAGTTGTATCGGTGTCTCAGGTATCGGTGTCTCAGTGTACTCGTGTCCTCAGTGTATCGTGTCTCAGTGTATCGGTGTCTCAGTGTATCGGTGTCTCAGTGTATCGGTGTCTCAGTGTAATCGGTGTCTCAGTGTATCGGTGGTCTCAGTGTATCGTGTCTCAGTGTATCGGTGTCCTCAGGGTATCGGTGTCTCAGTGTATCGGTGTCCTCAGTTGTATCGGTGTCCTCAGTGTATCGGTGTCCTCAGTGTACGGTGTCTCAGTGTATCGGTGTCTCAGTGTAGAGGTGTCTCAAGTGATTCGGTGTCTCAGTGTATCGGTGTCTCAGTGTATCGGTGTCTCAGTGTATCGGTGTCTCAGTGTATCGGTGTCTCAGTGTATCGGTGTCTCAGTGTATCGGTGTCTCAGTGTATCGGTGTCTCAGTGTATCGGTGTCTCAGTGTATCGGGTGTCTCAGTGTATCGGTGTCTCAGTGTATCGGTGTCTCAGTGTATCGGGTCTCAGTGTACGGTGTCTCAGTGTATCGGTGTCTCAGTGTATCGGTGTCTCAGTGTATCGGTGTCTCAGTGTATCGGTGTCTCAGTGTATCGGTGTCTCAGTTGTATCGGTGTCTCAGTGTATCGGTGGTCTCAGTGTATCGGTGTCTCAGTGTATCGGTGTCCTCAGTGTATCGGTGTCTCAGTGTTATCGGTGTCTCAGTGTATCGGTGTCTCAGTGTATCGGTGTCTCAGTGTATCGGTTGTCTCAGTGTATCGGGCCTTGTCTCAGTGTATCGGTGGTCTCAGTGTATCGGTGTCCTCAGTGTATCGGTGTCTCAGTGTTATCGGTGTCTCAGTGTATCGGTGTCTCAGTGTATCGGTGTCTCAGTGTATCGGTGTCTCAGTGTATCGGTGTCTCAGTGTATCGGTGTCTCAGTGTATCGGTGTCTCAGTGTATCGGTGTCTCAGTGTATCGGTGTCTCAGTGTATCGGTGTCTCAGTGTATCGGTGTCTCAGTGTATCGGTGTCTCAGTGTATCGGTGTCTCAGTGTATCGGTGTCTCAGTGTATCGGTGTCTCAGTGTATCGGTGTCTCAGTGTATCGGTGTCTCAGTGTAAACCCATTGCTAGCATGCGTCCCTTCCGCGCCTGCAAGTTCCTCTCCTGCCGCTCTCCCCCCCTCCCAAACAACCCCCCCCCCTACCCCTCCCCTCCCCACACCCGTAACCCATGCAACAGACCCCTGGGTGATGGTGAAGGTGCCACAGGGAGCAGAGCAGATGCCAGCGTCTCAGCCCGGCTGCGGGCTGGTCGCGAAGCTACGGTCTACGCTGGGCGACGGGCCGCGCTGGCGTGGCCTAACTAGGTTGCGCGCGGGCGGCCTAAGGGGCGCACAGGCGGGGCCGAAACGGGCTACGCGGGCTGCTGAAGCTGCGCACGTGGGAAAAAAAAAAAAGGACCGCCCGAGGCGCGCACGGGCAGTTGAGGCGCGCGTAGGCAGGCAGGCGTGGTGGGCCCTAATCCTAGGTCCTAAGGACCTATGCTCTATACCATGTCATAATCGTAGGCTAAGGTGATGTCGACTATCGAGAGAGTTGGTACAAAGAAAAAAACCCAAGGGGTTGTACCCCACAGTGAGTACCCCACTAAGCCTACCCAAACTATAACATATATATACATATGTTTGACAGGTGTGGGTGCGGTCCGAGAGAAGATCGTAGGCTCTGATAACCAAGTGTTACGAGTGCAATTGAGTGAGCGAGCGAGGATTGCACTATCGAGACAAGAATACAATGAGCGAAAGGTTGAGCGAAGAATATATAGCGAAGCTACGGTGGTAACGGTAACGTGGGAAATTGGGGTGCGCGACGGGCCAGGTGCCGAGGTTGGGAACTGTCGAGGCGGAGGTCCGGAGCGCGGGTTACCAACCGAACCGTGAGGTTGGGTCGCATCGTGAACAGTGGCGGGAATGGTGTCGAGGCGAGTGTCGCGAGTGGTAATGGAATGTTGTGGGGTGCTGTTGGCGGGAACAGTGGTGTACGCGTTGGGCAGGGACGCGAAGTAAGGTAAAGTGATTTTCCTTACAATATACCGTAACTAGTTCCTCGAGAACGTTGCAATTCTTGTCCCAAGCACACTCCCTCACACACTCCCTCGCTAAACCATTCGCTTTCGCTAACCCATTCCCCTCCCGCCCCTCTACCCTCCTATCCGCTGATATCAAGCTCGTAGTTTCTGGAAAACAGAGAATATCCTCTTATTGCACAATGGTCGCGTAGGTGTCGTATGGCTTGAAGCATCACAACTAGGTACCCGTACTCTGTTGTGCTCTGTACAACAGAGAAGTTTGGACGAGTCCTGCAGTAGTCTGGAAATCAAATCGTTGACACTCAAAAATCATATGCGTACAGAGCCTTTTTGCACCATCGCACTCCCCTCCCTCGATCCCTATCCCCCACAAACCCATCCCCTTCCCACTAACCCACTTCGCTCTGACTTGGACGAGTCCGCAATTATTCTTCAAACCAGACCTACTTGCTCTCAGCCATAAGCCTCGAATATTCTTCACCGCCTTGAGCGCAGAGTAAACGTCTACTTGGCCTCAGCCATGAGCTTCTTGAAGTTGGTCTTGGACGAGTAGAGCGTTTGAGGCTTCCAGGCTGCGGGAACGACATTCGCGAGGGTGATCTTCTCCTTGGTGTGTCCCGCAGTGAGGCGAACGCTCATCGCCTTCTTTGCGCCCACAACCTCCTTCGCCTCCTTGCCCTTGATCCCCCAAATCGCCCTGTTGTCGTCGCGGGTCAGCTTCACCCACTTCTTGCCGTCCGCGCTAAGCTCTACCTCGGTAAGCGTGCCGGGCCCGGCAAGGCCGACCATCTGAATGTTAAAATTCTCCGCGGTAGAGTTGCTGCGCACGCGCACCGCCGATCCAGCGGTCGACTGGCAGTTGGTGCGCTTGTACGTGATGTTAACGGGGGCGGCGTCCGAACCCTGCACGATTTTCGCCCATGAGACGGCGGAGAGCGAAATCTGCTTCCCCTCCGTCTTGGTGGCGCCGACGACGCGGACGGTGACGGTGGCCTTGCCGCTGCGGCAGCGCTTAGTGTCGTTGCTGCAGATCACCTTGAAGCACGCGCCGCATCGCTTGCCGAAGAGCGCGTCAGGAATCTTCGCGGTGAGTCCCTTGCCGAAGTAAGGGTTGGCGTTGTAGTTTCCGTAGTAGGCGCATGTGGAGTTCTTTCCTTCGCCCGCGCCCTTGCTCAGCCTCGCCGTAGTCACTCCCACGGCGCTGTTACCAACTTTAGTAGCATTGCCCGACTTTGTCGCGTTGGCAGGCGCGGCAGCCGCCTTAGCAGAAGCAGTCGCGTTAGCAGGCGCAGTCACGTTGGCCGGAGCCGCAGCTGCAGAGATGCGCGGGGCGGAAAGGAGCATCGCAGAGGCGATGACGACGACTAAGAATGTGGTTTTAGCCGGAGTCATTTTCACTTCTGTTTGTAGTGGACAACGCTGAACCGATAAAGCTGGAGCTATGTGACGATTTTTAGAGGAGAGTGAAAACGACTGGAAATGTGATGAAATGAATCCGCATTGATAGCTTCTATTTAACATACGCTTGTGTTGCTTCAATGAGTAACTCCCGCGAGCCACGGGGATTGGCTTTGTTGTGACTCGATCATGAGTAACTCCAGCTTCTCGAATCTCGAGTTTTGCAGCCCGAGGCGCACGAGTTTTCAAACTGATGATTGTGGTGATTTTCCTTCACTCACCTCGATCAAATTTGCTGTGGATAATTGCGGTGAGAAGTGAAAGCCTTTCGCGAATGGCGATTGGTTCCTGAACTGACGAAATCAAGGGAGACTTGTTCAGTGGCTCGCGACAAAAATCTCGCAATTCGGTGGGACCGTGCTCCTTGCATCTCCCGCATGCGACGGCGCAATGGACGCGAGTCCGAACTATGCTGCGATTGTTGAGTCCCGTCTGCACTTGCTTGGGACTGATAATAACGAGTAATTATTCATGTACACCTAATCTGTTATGGAGTGTAAAGCGCAACCCTGACCGTACCACAAAAAACCTAGCTAGGAACCTCAGGAAACTATGCTGGGCACTTGTGGGGAGACTAAGCGTTAGGGGGAATTAAATTAGCCTGAAAGAGTCAAGGAATTCAGGCCGTCAGACAGCCCAAGTTTTACTTTGGACATTGATTAGTTACATTGAACGATAATTCACACGGTAAAACTGTGTAGGCAGATTAGTCAACGAAAAGCTCTACTTGGGAGCAGCGTTTCTGGCTATTTTGCACAGCTTGGCCATTAAGCCTGATAGTTGCAGCACCGACCCCACTCCGTCTGCTATCCGCATGTGACAGAACCCAACCTCCTGCAACACAGTTACACAGGGCAGATAAAAAAGGTAATTATTTCTCGAGTGCCGCAACACTCAATCTGTCTGCTTTCCGCATGTGACAGAACCCAACCTCCTGCAACACAGTTACACAGGGCAGATAGAAAAGGTAATTATTTCTCGAGTGCCGCAACACTCAATCCGTCTGCTTTCCGCATGTGATAGAACCCAATCTCCTGCAACAAGGAAGAGCGGAGGTAGGTATGGGTATGCATTGAGGTAAGATGAGAGGAGTCAACTGAACACTTCCGGCATGTCGTACTTTTTGACTATTCTGAAGAGCATCAGCTACTTTTGACTTGATGTCAAAAGCACCATAGCCCAGATACCAGCAAAGGAAAGCCTCTACTCACCCTGGTAGCCTTTAAGCTGACCCAAAGGATCCGCTGTACTCTTAGACTTACTCTGATGAATACCAGCTTCAGGAATTCTGAAGAGCGTCGTGATGATGTCAGACGCAGCATAGCCCAGAGCAAAGAGCTGTGTCCCCTTGTACACGGCCCTGCTGTCAACCTTCTGAGCCATGTCCCCTTGTACACGGCTTCAGAACTCCAACCTTCCCCCACGGCGTAACTCACCCTGATGAACTCCAGCTTCAGAAACTCTGGCATATCGTCATTCTTGACTATTCGAGCGTTGTGATGATGTCAGACGCAGCGTAGCCCAGAGAAGTGACCTCTGACACAACCCTTGAACCCACCTCTTCCCCACGGCGTGACAGTGTGACTCACCCTGATAAACTCCAGCTTCAGAAACTCTGGCATGTCGTAGTTCTTGACTATTCTGAAGAGTGTCGTGATGATGTCAGAAGCAGCGTAGCCCAGAGCAAAGAGGTCCCGGATGCCCTCGCATGCCGTGTCAATGTCACCCGATAGACATGCCTTGACTGTCGCTGCTACCTTGAGTGGGTGAGGCTGGTCGCACACCTGGGAGAGAGAAGGGATACACACAAAGAAAATTGGGTTGACTTAAAGAATAGCCCAGAGCAAAGAGGTCCCGGATGCCCTGGCATGCAGTGTCAATGTCACCGGATAGACACGCCTTCACTGTCGTTGCTACCTTCAGTGGGTGCGGCTGGTCGCACACCTGGTGCGGAAGGGAAAGATATGTGCATAGGGGATAGCGGGATTTACACTGGCTTAAAAAAGGCCCAGAGCAAAGAGGTCCCGAATCCCCTCGCATGCAGTGTCAATGTCACCGGATAGACATGCCTTGACTGTCGCTGCCACCTTCAGTGGGTGCGGCTGGTCGCACACCTGGGAGAGGCAAGACAGGAGAGGAGCAGACAGGCCACATTCAACAATTAGAGCACTACCACAACCACCAACGCCTGCAGTCACCTAAACCATGGGCCCATGTGGAGGGTGGAAACCAACCAATATACCCTGAAAAAACGTTTTAGGCATTCACAAACCCGAAGCCAGTGACACAGGCCTGCAGGTTGTGGATTGAGCCTTGCCCCTCTCACTCACACACTCCCGTTGCATACAGCTACACCACGTGCCTGTGTGAGTGGTACCAATATAACACACATACCCGGAACATGTTATCGGTGGTCACCAGCCCGAAGCCAGTAGCAGTGGCCTTCAAGTTGTTCAGTCCCTGGCCCTCACTCTCCCATTCCCTACGACTATGCCACTTGCCTGTGTGAATGCTATCACTCACCCGAAACACGTTGTCGGCGTTTACCAGCCCGAAACCAGTAGCAGTGGCCTGTAGGTTGTTCAGCCCCTGCCTCATGTCCCCATCTGCTGTGAACACAATCGCCTCCAACCCCTCTGGAACGTACGCCACCTGGTGGAATCACAAGGGGACGCATAAAAATGCATATGCGTGTGAATGAAAAGCTAGACCCTGCATTTTGCCACACACATCCCCTGCCCCATGACCTCATCTGCCGTCAGCATTATCGCCTCCAACCCCTCTGAAACGTACGCCACCTAGTGCACTCATTGGCAAGGGGACGGAAACAAATGCGTGTGCATATGACTGGAAAGGCAGCACAAAAGGGCCTGCCTCATGTCGCCGTCTGCTGTGAACACTATCGCCTCCAACCCCTCTGGAACGTACGCCACCTGGTGCAATCACATGGGGTGGGGTGGGGATACAGGCATGATTTGACAGTGTCGCATGATAGCTGGATCAAGCAAAAGATCTTGGAGGACACAAATCATATGACACTGTCACATTGCATGCGACACTGTCACATTGCATGCGAGGCCTGGGCGAAGTGTTTCATACATCCGCTTTGCAGGCGACTTTTTGTAGAGAGAGGAAAACACCATACCATACTACAGCGGCTTTGAGTCCTCACTTTCTCCTCCTGCACCACCAGCATCAGTCGCGCCAGCACTTGTGCATCAGTGAGGCGGGAGATTCCCACCTCACTGATGCAGCGGTTCTGAATGGGCTCGATGAGCTTAGAGCCTTCCAAAGTGATTCACATGCATCATACAGCGGCTTTCAGGCCTCACCTTTTCCTCCTGCACCACCACCAGCATGAGTCGGGCCAGCACTTGGGCGTCTGTGAGGTGGGAGAATTGCACCACGGTGCATGGGCTCTGAATTGGCTCGATGATCTTAAAGTCCCATACACACACCATACACACACCATACACACACCATACACACACCATACACACACCATACACAGCACACTGAAACTCACCTTCTCCTCTTGAACAACCAGCATCAGTCTTGCCAGCACTTGGGCGTCTGTGAGGCGAGAGAATCGCACGACAGCGCAGCGGCTCTGAATGGGCTCAATGATTTTGGAGGACACGTTGCATGCGAGGGCGAATCTGGTGGTGGAAGAGTAGATCTCCATGGTTCGTCTCAAGGCCTGCTGTGCCCCTGCTGTCATGCTGGCATGGGGGGAGGGTGGGGAGGGGGATGGGGAGGGAGGGATGAGTCGAACCGCAAAACAAAAAAGAAACAGCAGGGGGGAATTGAAGGGAGGAATCTAAGCGATTCTAAGTAGGAAATAAAGTAGGGAGCCCACACCTTGGCTAACGCTAGTCGAGTTTTGAGTCGACTCAAAACTCGTCTAAGTAGGAAATAAAGTAGGGAGCCCACACCTTGGCTAATGCTAGATGCTACTATGAATTTCCGCCCCACCTGTCAGCCTCGTCCAATAAGATGATCTTGTGCCGCCCGGGAGGCAGAGTGACTTTCTTCTGGGCGAACATCTTGATCTTGTTGCGAACCACATCAATGCCTCGGTCGTCAGACGCGTTCAACTCCAACACTGCGTCTCTGTAACTGGGGCCCAGCAGTGCATGCGCCAGGGCGAGCACACTCGTGGTTTTCCCCGTCCCAGGAGGGCCCTGCGAAATTGAGGGAGCAGGGGAGCAGGGGAGCAGGGGAGCAGGGGAGCAGGGGGGAAGGCAGGGTGACTTTCTTCTGGGCGAACATCTTGATCTTGTTGCGAACCACATCAATCCCTCGGTGCTCAGACGCGCTCAGCTCTAAGACTGCATCGCGGTAACTGGGGCCTAGTAGCGCGTGTGCTAGGGCCAGGACGCTGGTAGTTTTCCCAGTGCCCGGGGGACCCTGGAGGAATGAGGGAGCAGGTGAGCAGGGGAGCAAAGGAGGGGTGGGGGGCAAGGGAGGGAGCAGGGGAGCAGGGGAGCAGGGGAGCAGGGGAGCAGGGGAGCAGGTGAGCAGGGGAGCAGGTGAGCAGGGGAGCAGGGGGGAAGGCAGGGTGACTTTCTTCTGGGCGAACATCTTGATCTTGTTGCGAACCACGTCAATGCCTCGGTCGTCAGACACGTTCAGCTCTAAGACTGCGTCTCGGTAGCTGGGGCCCAGGAGTGCGTGTGCTAAGGCGAGCACACTTGTTGTCCTGGGGGGCCCTGTGAGATTGGGGGAGGGAGAACAGAGGAACCAAATCAATCCCTCGGTCGTCAGACGCGTTCAGCTCTAAGACTGCGTCTCGGTAGCTGGGGCCCAGGAGTGCGTGCGCCAGTGCGAGTACACTGGTCGTCTTGCCCGTACCTGGGGGACCCTGGGAGGGAGAAGACGGGGGAAAGCAGCAAGGGCGGGGACGAAACAGCGGAATCATGGGGTAAATGTGGAGGCCTAGCAGCCCGCCCGTGGCGGAAACACACTGGTGGGTGTGGCTGTCCCGGGGGACCTTGTAAGATGGAGGGGAGGGAGCACAAGGATACGCATCCTGCATAGTATCCTTACATACTGCGAAGATTAGATTCGGCATGTTGCCATCGCGTGCGATGACGCAGAGTCTCGAAACCGCGTCTTCGTTGCCCACTATGTCCTCCACGCGCTGCGGCCGGTACTTCTCCACCCAGGGAATGTCGTACACGCGATCGCGCTCCGACCGCCCGGATTTCCCGGCAAGATTCGAGGGTTCCGCAGCGCTGCTACCTCCGGGTTTGCTGCTGCCTGCGACGGCTGCATCCGCGGCAGCCATTCAGGCTCTGCCACGTGGTGCTTCTGGAGAACTCGTGTCGCTAACCAGTGGGCGGCGAGTATTGCGGTGCTTACAACGAAACCTGATGTGGCTTAGAACGGAGGATGAATTCTGGGAATCTGAGGCACTAATGATCGCGAGGCGGGGTTGATGCAATCAAAGTGGAGGAGTCAAAGCAGCGTGGCGGACAGGGAGCCATGGCCAATTTCTGTAACGAGTTGGGATTTAAAAAATTGTCAATATGATGCTGGGTGGGTAAACACGATCAGTGTACACTGTACCTATATTGATCAAACAACATCCAGTCCTTCAGTTATTCCCGTTCACGCCTCAATTTTCCCTTCCCGCCAAAATGTGCTCTAGAAAACAGTTTTCTATGGGGTTGTGGACTACGTGCGACTCTTGTTCATGTGCGGTCTTTTTCGTTGCGTCGCGGTGAGGAACGGTAAGACCTTGACCGTTTTCCACCGTGTGAAACCGTCATGGGCCACGAATAAGAACCATAAACGTACGCACTGTCACGCGGGGCATTGAGGGGAGCTCAAGCACAGTGAACCTCGCCTTGTCAATCCCTATGCTCCTCACCTCCAACTCCCACAATAACTCCCACAATAACTCCCACAATATCTCCAAGACTTCACACCTGTCTTCCTCGCGCTTGGCATTGAACTTTTTCCACTCGTATCATCTCGCCTCTAATTTATGGACGTCCTCGTTTCGAAATTTCTCCCTATCTCAGAACGAAGACAGGATCGAACGTCGTGAACATGCGAATCCCTTATGGCCTTCGCGACTGACTTAGGAGAACTGACTGTCCATGAAAGGAGAGACAAGGAGGACTTTTTAGTAACGACGTGCATCTCCCTTGCTCGTCGTCAGTGTGAGATCTTAGGCGTGCTTGCTACACCACCGCCAGCAGCTTTCACGTTTGCTTGTCCGAATAGCTTTTATTCCTCGTAGCATATGGCTTTGCTAGCAGCGCCAATGCATTTATCGTAGGCGCAGAGCTTTAGTTAAGCTGTAGAACCTAGCACCGCAATTCGCTTGGTTTTTATGTTCCAATATACGGGAATTAGATTTTGGCAGTAAGTTATGTCGAGTTTCTGGTCCTTCCACCGGTGATGCCGTTACAGCTTTTAGGTTCAGTCAATTCACTTTTCAATCAAAACCGTCGATAAATTACATTGCAATAGATATAGTTAATCACGCTATGGCGTCGACATACGTCCATTATCAGGCAAACCGACAATTCGCTTAGAATAGGACAGCAAGGAGCGAGTGGAAAAGACTTTCCTGCGAATTTAGGAAGAATATTTCCGACCGGCGGCAACTTATGTAACAGCGTTACAGTGTAACAAGATTTGTTCTTCATGGGTCAGTTGGAAACAATTATCGGGTCGGTGGTGGTATCGGGTACAGCATTCGCAGCTTACGTTCTTATGATGGTGGCCGAGCACACCAAGGTGAGTGTTCTTATGACGGATGCTGCAGTGCTAAAGCCCACTGCCCCCCCACTGCTGATCCCTACTGCTCGCCGTTGCTTATACGCACTGCCTCATCTCTTCATGTATAACCACCTCCCAGCCCCCCATACCAGAAAATTGCACCTCTACGCATGCCACCTACGGCATCCCCCCGGGTGAAAACAGTATTGGCTCCCAGGTGGCTTTTGAGCCAACTCTATACGCACCCCCCTCTCCTGTATCTCCCTTCCCCAGCCTCCCACTACCAGAATACTTCTGTTCCACGCCTGCCACCAGGCCATTGCACCTACAGCAAGCCTCAAACTCACACCTTCGCCTTCCCTTCCCCCTTCTCTTTCCTCCCAGCCGGTCATACCAGAGGACTGCACCTCCACGCCTGCTGCCTGCGGCGTTCACCCGGGTCCAACAGTGGGCCTTGGGATTGCTGCCATAATGTTTTGAGGGCACCTCAAATATAGACCTCCACCCCTTTTGTCTCACCCTCTCGCCCTCCCAGCCGGTCATACCAGAGGACTGCACCTCCACGCCTGCCGCCTGCGGCGTTTCCCCCGGTCCAACAGTGGGCCTTGGGATTGCCGCCATCTTCTGCTGCTTCCTCTCAGCGTGCTTCGCCCAGGTGGCCGTTCGCGGGCCGCACACGGCGTATCTATCAATGAGCAAGGCGTTTGTGAAGCACCACCGATGGGGGGTCTCCGTTTGGTACTGCCTAGCGTGGTAAGCCTTTGGGCCCCAACCACACCACACCACACCGCACCACACTACACGGCGTATCTATCAATGAGCAAGGCGTTTGTGAAGCACCACCGGTGGGGGGTATCCGTCTGGTACTGCCTCGCATGGTAAGCAGCTTGGCTTGGCATGCTGTAGTGTCGGATCGGCCTGCAGCACATCACACCACATTGCACCAGTGGGTCCAACAGTGGGCCTTGGGATTGCCGCCATCTTCTGCTGCTTCCTCTCAGCTTGCTTCGCCCAGGTGGCCGTTCGCGGGCCCCACACGGCTTACCTCTCAATGAGCAAGGCGTTTGTCAAGCACCACCGGTGGGGGGTCTCTGTCTGGTACTGCCTAGCATGGTAAGTCTTTGGGCCCCACCCACACCACACCACACCACACTGCACTGCACCACACCACACCACACCACACCACACTGCACTGCACCACACCACACCACACCACACCACACCACACCACACCACACCACACCACACCACACCACACCACACCACACCACACCACACGGCTTATCAGTCGATGAGCAACGCGTTTGTGAAGCACCACCGGTGGGGGGGTCTCCGTCTGGTACTGCCTGGCGTGGTAAGCGTGTGTCTCTCTGGCGTGGTCCGTGCCTCGCTTCTGTTCCTTTCACCAAGGCGGCGCCCAGGTGGCCATTCGCGGGCCCCACACAGCGTATCTATGAATGAGCGTTTGTGAAGCACCACTGGTGGGGGGTGTCCGCCTGGTACTTCCTAGCATGGTAAGCTGCGTGGTATCAATTAGCCCCCACACCACACTGCACCACTGCACACCACGCATACGCCTCGATGAGCAAGGCATTTACACCAGCGAACCCACCCCACCCACCCCACCCCACCTCAACTCACCCCTCCCCACTCCACCCCACCTCAACCCATCCCACCCCATCCCAGGTGCTTCACGCTTGTGCCCGTGTGCTACAGCTCGTATCTTGTCTGGCAGCAGTCAACAGGCAGTGGGGCAGTCCCAGTGAGTTTTCCTCTCACCAGTGTTCCCTCGTGAGTGTACCCCACTTAGAGTTTTTCTTTAATTTAGAGTGTCCTATATAGTGTTTTCCCAAAATAGGCCTTTCCTGTGCCCGTGTGCTACAGCTCGTATCTTGTCTGGCAGCAGTCAACAGGCAGTGGGGCAGTCCCGGTGAGTGTCCCCTCAGTAGTGTGCCCCATATGAGGGTATCTCGTATAGAGGTTTCTGAAAAAACTTCAGTGTTTACCAAGTGGGTCACCCGCATCATCCCGTCTTCCCTACGTTCTCATATCCACCTCAGGTGGGTCTCATTCTGCTGTGCTCGAGCCTTCATTCCTCATCCCGCCGTGATCCCTTGCCTCTCATCCTCTCCCCCTTCCTTCCGACCTCCCCCCCCCCCTCTCAGGTGGGCTGTTTGCGGGCATGGGGTTCATCATGCTGTGCTCGTTCATCCCTTATCCATTCATCACTCATCCCTTCTTTCACATTCCTTGTTTTCATCCCCTTCCTCTCCCACCTCCTCACTTCCTTCTCTCAGGTGGGGCTGTTTGCGGGCATGGGGCTCATCATGCTGTGCTCGGCTCATCTTGTTACCTCATTTCATCCCTTAGTTCCTCCCTCCCTATCCCTCCTCCCACTCCCTCCTCTCAGGTGGGTCTGTTTGCGGGCATGGGGCTCATCATGCTGTGCTCGGGAGTGCTGTGGGTGGGCTTCGTAGCAATGAATTTCAATGCGGATAGACTCATTCTCGCTGGGGTGGAGGATGAGGATGAGGATGTGAGTATCATGTGGTGTATGCAGTGTGCAGTGTGCAGTGTGCAGTGTGCAGTGTGCATGGATGTGTACATGCATCGGTGATGGGGAGTGCTGTGGGTGGGCTTTGTAGCAATGACCTTCAACGCGGATAGACTCATTCTCAGCGGCGTGGAGGATAAAGATGAGGATGTGAGTAGCTTGTGTGGTGTGCACCATGGTGTGCAGTGTGCATGTATGGTTGTATGGGAAAATGGGGAGTGCTGTGGGTGGGCTTTGTGGCAATGAACTTCAACGCGGATAGGCTCATTCCCAGGGGGTGGAGGACGAAGCTGAGGACGTGAGTGAAAATGGGGCATGGTTACAAAGCACTATCCTTGGTTTCATCCATAGATGTGTTTTCTGAGATGTCTCAAAGAACTTCAACACACATAGCCTGATTCTCATCCATTCATTTCTACAGATATGGGGTGGGGGGTGCATGGGGGGTGGGTATCGCTTGGGTGCAGGGACAGGTGTTGCCTCACTCTCCACTTGCCACTCCCTGTGCAACTATTCCCTGAAATTCCCCCACCTTTCCTCTCCCTACATGAACCCCTCCCCCCAACTTTCTTGTCCCTGTGGCAGTTTACTATGTTCTTCCCACCACCAGCTCGCTAGCAGCACACACTGAATACGGTCGTTGCTCGCCCCCATCACCCCTTCCCCCCTCCGCCCCGGCTTGAAGTGTAGGGGGAAGAAGGGGGGGCAGCTTGCCTTGGGTTCCTTCTAACTTCTAACCTTGCTGATGGTATAGGTGCTGGCTGGTGTTTCTAGGCACCAGTAACCAGTAACTGCATCTGCATATTGAAAAAAAACAGTTTTTATTTTATTGATTATTGGTTTCCCTATCCACTGCAAGAAAGCAGTAGTACGGTATTTCATAGTCAATCCATTATTGTGGATCCTGACTCCTGAGGAGAATTATGCCAAGTGCTTCCTTCATTACCAATCCTATGAAGAAGTGCATCTGCTTCTGCTATCATGGACATGAGAACGTGCATTAAATACAATAATCTATATGAGTGCTGCTTTGCCAGCAGGCTTACTCGTACCGTAAACATGGTTGGTTTCGAAGCCTGTCACGTGGTGCTGCTTTTATTGACATGAGAACGCCCATTAGATACAAAAATCTACAGCAGTGCCCGGCTGCTTCGCCAGCAGACTTACTCGCACTGTACACATGGTTGATTTCTTAAACGGACGAGTACTGCCGCCGACGCCGCTGCTGCTGCTGGTAGTCTTGCGATCGAACGGTTCACTCTTGCTGCTTATCACCACCTCATGTTTACCAGCTGCTGCCATTTGCCCATGGCTGCTGCAATTGCTCAGGCCATGAGCCTCTGAGCAATTATGACTGCTACACTCCAACACTGTAGACGATTCTGCAGCAGGGGATGCTTTCTCTCCCCCTCCTGCTGCTCCTGCTCCTTCTCCTTCCCCTGCCCCTGCCGTCAATGCTGCTCCTGCTCCTGCCCCTGCCTCTGGTTTCAAGTCTGCCCCTGCTCCTACTCCTGCTGCTGCTGCTCTCGTGCCTGCTTCCCCTGCCGCTGCCGTTGTACTACTCACATTCCTCTTGTCTTGAGGCCCAACCCACAGCTCCGCCCACGAATTGGCCATCAATCTCCTCCGCCAATCACCCTCAGCATTGGCCCCAGCCCCAGCCTGAGCCTCGGCCCGAACCTCAGCCTGAGCCTCGACCCCAACCTCCTTCCCTACCCCTGCAACCGTCCCTTTCCTCCTGCTTTCTATCCCCACCCATTTCTCCCCCCCACTCCCCTCCTCCCTTCTCCTTTCCCTTTCCTTCTCCTCCTCCACCTCTTCCACCTTCCCCACTCTCTGCCCCCGCTCCTCCTCCTCCTCCCTCTCACCCCCAGCCTCCCCCTCTCCCTCCTCTCCTCCTCCCTCCAGTTCCAAATACAGGAGAATCTGTCCTCCCCCTCTCTGCACACCCACTGCCCTCTGCCCTCCTTTTCTCAGCAACTGCTGCAGTACTGTAGGAGTGAGATCCGCCCCTGCTGTCTTACCTACTCTACTGAAGAGGTCTTTAAGGAGGATGGGTGTTGGAGGGTAGTTCCGACAGCAAGGTTTAGAATGTGGGGTAGTGTTGGTAGTCACCCTACAGCTATGCTCTTTTTGTTGTTCCTGCCCGAGAGATGCAGGCGCGTGAGACTGCTGCCCGTGCGACTCGTTACAATGTGATCCTGTACTGTGCGAGTGCTGCAGTTTCTGTGGTTGGCACCAATACTTCTGTCCCTTGGTTGCCTCTGCTCCTTCTGTTCCCTCTGCTCCCTCTTCCACCTCTGCTCTCTCTACTCCCTCTGCTCTCTCTACTCCCTCTGCTCTCTCTACTCCCTCTGCCCTCTCTACTCCCTCTGCTCTCTCTACTCCCTCTGCTCTCTCTACTCCCTCTGCTCTCTCTACTCCCTCTGCTCTCTCTACTCCCTCTGCTCTCTCTACTCCCTCTGCTGCAACCAATTTTCCACACCCATGTAAACGCCCAAAACCCTCCTTCCCTTCCTCCTCCTCTCTCTCCTTCCCCTTATCTCTCTCCGTCCCCTCCTCTCCCCCTTTCACTGCCTCACCCCCCTGTCCCTCGTCTCTCTTCGTCCGCTTCTGCAACTGCTGCAGCGGCGGCAGCAGGGAGAACATGGCTCTTGCAGGGGCATCCATACCAGAAATGCGGCCAGATAAACTGATGTGGATTCGGCCAACCTGTGAGCACATGAGTGGAGTGAGAGCAAGGGTGTGTGGGATGAATGCATGGGGTGGAAGCAGGGAGAACATGGCTCTTGCAGAGGCGTCCGTACCAGCAATGCGCTCAGATAAACTGATGTGGATTCGGCCAACCTGTGAGGAGAGATAGACATGGGAGAGACAGGAAGGGAAGAGAGGGATGAGAGACAGGGAGGAAAGAGGGCAAAGGCGGAAGCAGGGAGGACATGGCTCCGGCAGGAGCGTCCATCTTCTTTCTCAGCCTCCTCCCCCCAGCAGCCCTGCAGTGCAGCCCTCCTCCCAAACAGTAATGAGTCGTGTGTAGAGTCGACTCAAAACACGACTGCATGAGCATCCATCTTCTTTCTCAGCCTCCTCCCCCCAGCAGCCCTCCAGTGCAGCCCTCCTCCCAAACAAGCAGGCAGCAGCAGTAGTGCTGGTCGCACTGCTTGCACCCCACTCACGCTTGCACAGGCACAGCCAGAGACATGTACCTTCCTCTGTTTCACTCACCTCAGCAATTGAAGCCATCTTCTTCCTCAGTCTTCTCCCCCCTGCAGCCCGCCAGTGCAGCCCGAACAGGCAGGTAGCAGCGGTGCTGGTCACAGGCTGCACCGCCTGTACCAAGGATTGGTTGTAACCGCCGATGCGGTTACCAACCACGGCAACACCGACAATACAGGGGCCTGTGAAGGAAAGACAGTGGGGAAAAAAGGGATGGGAGTAGGGTGGTTGTAGCAGCACTGGTGGTCACAGGCTGTACCGCCCACACCAGCGACTGGTTGTAACCGCCGATGCAGTTACCAACCATCGCAACACCAACGATTCAGGGGCCTGTGCAAGGGAAGAAGAGGGGGGAAGGAGGGAAGGGGGTGTCAGGGAGTTAAGAGGGTGGTTGTAGCGGTGTGACGTCTCAGGCTGGGCGGGGGGGGAAGAGGGTGGGGAAAAGGGAGGCCCTAGCAGCAGTGGTGGCCACAGGCTGTACTGCCAGCACCAGGGACTCGTAACCGTAAACACGGCTACCAACCATCACACCGGCCCCCTCTCACCGCCGCTTCCCAAAGAAGCCCGTGGGATCCAGAGGGAAACCGTTGAGGGAGAGGCGACAAGCCCTCAGGAACAAGCAACTCAAAACATTTTAAGGGCATGCAGAGAGTAGATTTGAGACGTCTCAAAACATTTTAAGCCCTCAGGAACAAGCAACTCACCCCATTTTAAGGGCATGCAGAGAGTAGAGGAGAGCTTGGGATGGTCCTTGGGCAGAGCAGCACGCGAATTTTGCATTGACTCACAAGTTACCCGCTTAGACACTCACTCAATCACCACAGGTTAAGAAGACGCAGAGGGCAGAGGAGAGTTTCGGATGGCCCTTGGGCAGAGCAGCAGGCGGCACCGCATTGTTCCTCGAAGCAGCCTCCCCTCTCACAGCCGCCCGGCCAGAGAGACCCGTGGGATCCAGGGGGGAGAGCAGAAGGCCGGTCGAAGAGGGGAAAGAAGCTACAAGCAAAGGAGCAAAGACTCACCACAGGTCAACGGGATGCAGAGAGCTGAGGAGAGCTTGGGATGGCCCTTGGGCAGAGCAGCAGGCGGCACGGCATTGTTCCTCCACGCCGCCTCCCCTTTCCACACCGTCACCCACATTGCACAAAGACTCACCACAGGTCAATGGGACGCAGAGAGCGGAGGAGAGCTTGGGATGGCCCTTGGGGAGAGCAGCAGGCGGCACCGCATTGTTCCTCCAAGCAGCCTCCCCTCCCACCACCGCCCGTCCAAAGAGGCCCGTTGGGTCCAGGGGGGAGAACAAAAGCCCGGTTGAAGAGGAAGCGTCCAGGAAGGTTCCGTGCAGCTGATCCGTCCAGCCTATGTTGTTGACGGCGTGAGATCTAAGCGCGAGCGTGAAGCTTTGCGGCGGGTTGGGGGGTGGGTTGTGAAGTGGGTTCTGAGACTGGTTAAGTGCCAGTATAGGGCTTCCAGATGGGTTTGGAGGTGGGTTAAGTGCGAGTGTGGGGCTTTGAGGTTGGTTGATAGCCAGTGCGGGCCCATTGTCAGGCATGAGGTGGGGAAGAGTGCGAGCTAATGTGGAGGTCTTAGGTGTGAGGCAGAGGGAAGCGATGAATCCGAAAGATGATTCTGTGAGATCTAGCAGGGAGCTGAGGAGGTTGGTGAACACGGTCTGACCTGTTGGGGACTGGGAAAGTGGGTGAGAAGGGGAGGAGGGGATGAGGAGAGGAGGAAAGGAGGAACATATGAGACAAGACGCAGAGGGAGGCGATGCAACCGAAGGATGATTCTGTGAGGTCAAGGAGAGAGCTGAGGAGGTTGGTGAACACGGTCTGACTGACCTGTTGGGGACTGGGAGCGGGGGGTAGTTTGGATAAAAGAGGGCATGAGGCAGAGGGAAGCGACGAACCCGAAGGAAGATTTGCTGATCTAGGAGAGAGCTGAGAGAGCTGCTGAGAGAGCTGAGGAGGTGGTAATCACGGTGTGGCCTATCTCCACAGCAGATAGCGACAGGTCTATTCGCAACAACATCGGCAAATATTCCCCAATTCAAAGTAATCACCAACACCCAACCCGACACCCCACTTACCCGGTCCTTCTTCATGTCCCAGTGCGCTTTCTCCAAGGCAGTCAGCATCGTTATCCACCTGACCTTTCTCACCCAGTACCGCACTCAACCAGTCCTCACCCCACTCACCCGGTCCTTCTTCATGTACCAGTGCGCTTTCTCCAAGGCAGTCAGCATCGTTATCCACCTGACCTTTCTCACCCAGTACCGCACTCAACCGGTCTTTTCTCATCCAATACCGCACTCACCCGGTCCTTCTTCATGTCCCAGTGCGCTTTCTCCACAGCAGACAGCAACAATTCGTTATCCACCTCCTCCTCCTCTTCCTCTTCCTCCTCCTCTTCCTCTTCCTCCTCCTCTTCCTCTTCCTCCTCCTCTCCCTCTTCCTCCCCCCCTCCTCCTCCTCCCCCTTCCAGTTCTCCCTTTTCCCCATTCCCATCCCCCACCCCCACCCCATTCGCTTCCTCTTGGATTCCCCTCCTCTTCCCCACCAGCCTGCCTGGACACGAACTGACCAATAGCGGCTGGACAGATAAGCACTCCTCTGCCAGCGTGACACCTGGAACTGGCCACAATCGCCCCGGATAGACTCTCCTGCTGCAGGCGTCGCTACAACTTCTGCTACAGCCACTGTGGTGGTTACACCTCCTGTTACAGCTGCCACTACAGTTTCTGCTACAGTTTCTGCTACAGCTGCTGCTACATCTTCTGCTACAGTTGCTGCTACAGGGACGATTACACCTCGTGCTACAGCTGCAGCTGCTACAGCCACTATTTAACATGCTCTTGCTATCTGTTCTGCTGTCATTGTTAACCTTCTCGCTGGTTCTGCTGTCGCTGCATAGCTGTCGTCTGCCGCGGTATCCCCTCTCCTCCCCAACCCTCTCCTCCCCAACCCTCTCCTGCCCACCCCTCTCCTGCTCAAGCCTGTCAAGCACTGCGCTTTCGAAACCCTCCCAACGATCCCATTTCAAGCATGGCACTGGCACTGACTGTCGTTCACACAGGACTGACTGTCGTTCACACGGGACTGACTCGAGCCCACATGATTCACCCAATCTTGAGCATTCCGCCCCACTCCCACCTCTCCTTCCTTCTCTGCTTTCACTTTTAACCTCTACTACCGTCCTCCTCCCTCCCGTCTCCCCTCCCTCCCTCTCCTTCTCCCTCCCCTCCACTCCCTCCTCTCCCTCCTTTGCCTCCACTCCCTCCTCTCGCTCCTCTCCCTCCCCCCCCTGTTCGTCCCAACACCCACACTCCCACTCCCCATCACCCCACCCTCTCTCCTCCCCCCAACCCTCCTCCTCCTCCACCTCCTCCCCCACCTCCTCCCCTTCAGACGAGCTGCTACTATCCGATTCCTCATCCTCTATAATTTCTGCTAAAGCCTCTGCTACAAGGGAAGAGCCAGCAGAAGGGGACCTAGGCAGCTGGATAGCCCTCCGGGCAGGCGAAAAAGCCGGCGAGAAACCCGGCAATGGCGAGAGGGGAGAGGTAGGGGCGAAGGGGTGGCTGCCAGAGGGAGACAGGAGTCGGTTATTTGGCGAAAGGAGGCTGTTACTAGAGGAAACGAGGCGGTTATTAGCGAAATGGGGGCGGCTAATTGGCGAAAGGAGGCGGTTACGAGGGGATAGGAGGCTGCTGCTGCTGCTGTTAGGAGAAAGAAGGTTGTTGTCTTTAAAGGAAGGGATGCCATTTCTCCTCTGTAAGAGGTTGTTTCCTACAGCAGCAATCGTTTCAACTCGTGGCATGCGCTGCTGCACCGGCACCGCTTGCTGCTGCACCGGCACCGCTTGCTGCTGCAAGGGGAGTGTTTGAGAAGCAAGATTCTGTGACGGAAGACTCGGCAAAGGAAGATTCTGAGAAGGGACGTTCTGCAGAGGAAGGTTCGGAGAAGGGTTCTGTGAACGCAAAGCAGCAGCGGAGGAGAAAGGGCTATGCATGCCCCCATCAGCCATCTCATCGGGGTTAAAGCTAAAACTATCAGCAGAGGCAGCTCTCCTGTGCCCTTGCCGTCCCCTCCCCATCCTCCCCCCCATTCCTCCCCTGCTGTTGCTGCTGGTGCCTCCGCTAGGGCTACACCAGCGGGGCGGGCGAGCTAGGGACGGGCCGGACGGGGCGATGGGAGAGTTTCTGCTGCCTTCGTTCTGCCTGATTTCGTAAGTTTGCCTTCTGCTCGTGCTGATTACGGGGTGCCTGATTTCGTAAGTTTCGGGCTGGTTGGGACCAGACTGCTGCGCGTGCTGTCTCGTTGACTGGTTGTGACTTATCTCTTGCTCGGGCTGATTCTGCTGCGGATTTGGGTGGTTATTTCCTTGGAAGTGCGGTGGAAAGCGGTTCGGATGGTGGGACGGGTGGAGGGCGGCAGAGGGCGAGACGGCAGGAGAGGAGGACGGGGAGGGGGAGGAGGAGGAGGAGGTGGAGGGGAGGGACCGGGGAGCGAGTGGGGAGGAGGATCGGCGGGGGTGCAGCGGAGGAAGGGAGTGAGGAGAATAGGAGTGAGGAGAGGCGTGAGGAGAGGAGTGACGAGAGGAGTGAGGAGAGGAGTGACGAGAGGAATGCGGAGAGGAGTGATGAGAGGAGTGATGAGAGGAGTGAGGAATGGTATGAGGAGAACAGGTAGACGGGGTACTGTGGCTTCGAGGGTATGTGACGGAGTTGCGGCGGCTGGAGCGGGAGGTTGGGGGTGAAACCGAGGCAGGAGGCCTGGTGAAACTCCTACGAGAAAGGGAGGAGGACGAAGCAACATCAACAGCAGCAGCAGCAGCAGCAGCAGCAGGAGGAGGAAAAGCAGCAGCATGATGAGGCGCAGGAGGAGCAGGAGCAGCAACACCAACAGCAGCAGCACGAGCAGCAGACACAGCAGGATGAGCAGAAGCAGCAGGAGCAGGAGCAGCAGAAGGAGCAGAAACATCAACAGTGGTGGCGGTAGAACTTGTAGTGGTTGTACTGGTTTTGGCAGTGGCAGTGGTAGTGCCAGTGCCACGTGGCAGCTGATTATTGGGTTGCAGCCCTTCGTTTTTAACTTGCCCCCCGTGCCACTGCATGAGAAGCTGCTGCAGCACCTGCTGCTGTTCCGATGTTGTCCCTATTGCTAGCTTCATGGGCCTCTCACTCTGCTGCTGCTGCTGCTGCTGCTGTTGCCCACTCTGCTGCTGTGGCGACTCACTCTCAAGCGGCCTCTCTAGAACCAACGCCTGCTGCTGCTGTCCTTTCCCTTTCTGCTGCTCTCCCTTCTCATGCTCGGCTTTCACCTGCTGCCCTTGTTGTACTTCAGTTCCCCGCCCTTGGATTCTTCCTTGCTCCCTTCCCTCTCCTTCCATCTGCTCCGTCTTGCCATCTCCCTCCCCATGCGCCTCCTCCTGCGCCTCCCCCTGTTCCACCCCCAGCGCTTCCCCCTGCGCCTCCCCCTTCTCCTGCTCCTCCTGCTCCTTCCCCTTCTCCTGCTCCCGCTCCTGCTCCTGCTCCTGCTGCTCATCCGCGCGTCCCTTCACCCTAGCTGCCAAGCCACCATCCAGAGACAATGTCCCTGTCACATGCATGTCCCCGCTATTAGCTGCTCCACTTCCCCCAGAAACCCTAAATCCCTTATCTGCAACTCCTGGCTTCTCCTCGTAACAATAATCCTGCTCCTCCTGAGATCCCACTACCCTCCCCTCCTGAATCCCCGGTATACTCGTCTCCTGTCCTGCTATAAGCTTCTCCTGTCCCGGGTATTGCTCTGATAAACTTCTCATAATCCTCACCTTTCCTCCTCTGCCTTCCCCTCCAGAATCACAGCCCTCACTGCCCAAATCCTCGTGTGGCGCCTCCTGACGTGGCACACGCTGCTGCTGACGTGGCTCCAGTGGCTGCTGCTGCTTTCCCGCGTGAAACGGCCGGTGGCGCTGCCACCAGTGGCCTAGCCTCGCCTGTAGCTTCTTCCTCGGAATTTGCTGCATTTGTTGCATTTGTCGGAGTAACCTCATTGGACTTCGCCAGCTTCCCCTTTCCTCCTCCCCTTCAGTACCCGCTAATTTCGCCGATCTGGATCTGGAAATGTAAGAAACTCGGAAATTAGCATCTGTGGTGTAGCTGGGAGCCTCATTCCAGGCCGAGTGGTCGATCGCGTCTGCCACGTCATCACTACCTCCTGGGCTTTCTCCTGCTTCTCCTTCTCTGTCTCCTGCGTCTCCTTCTTTCTCAGGTGCAGCAGCAGAAGCAGCAGCAGCAGAATCACCATCGCTATCTCGTATTCCATTCTTGACATCTGATTCGTGATCCAGATCGTCTGACGGTAGGCTGTGGAATCGGATCAGCTGCCGTCTATTTTCCCCAAGGCTAGTTCTACCTTTCTCGACCATACTGCTGGTTACATCGCTGCTGGTTACATTTTTAGAGTTACTACCAAGGAAAGCGCTGTGTACAGGAAGACAGCTAATTTCCGTTGCGTTCCCGGAGCTACTACTACTTAACCGCCGGTTGCTGCTGCTGCCGTCAATTCTGCTGCTACTGCTGCCGTCAATTCTGCTACTGCTGCTGCCGTCAATTCTGCTGCTGCTGCTGCTTCTGTCAATTCTGCTGCTGCTGCTTCCGTCAATTCTGTTGCTGCTGCTGCTGCTGCCGTCAATTCTACCGCTTCTGCTGCTGCTGCCGTCAATTTTACTCGGGCTTCCCCCGCCGAGTCTCCAGCTGCTTGCCAAGCTGATGCTCCGTAACGCAATATCGAAGCTCTTTCTAACGGAACCTGGTGCATTTTCTCCGTCGTTGTTTTCCGATTTCTTAATCCAACCTTGCTTCGCAACGGCATTCGCTGAGCCTTCTCGCGCGCTCTCCAGCGACCGCCTTTCGGCACGAGGCGATCCGTTAGAGGTGTCGTTATACGCGATATTAGTGACTCCCGGAACGCGGAATTTTGTCTCGTAATCGGAATCATGCTCCGCGACCGGGCTCAGCGGCAAGACGCTCACCTCGGACGGTGACGACGACTCCATTCGGCTGAAATATTTAAACAAAAACGACTTTCTCCCTAAGCGAGTGAAATCATAACGCGGATGCGATAGGAAAACATTCCCAAACTAAGCGAGCCGAATCCTCAAGTCGGAGTTTGACAACGATAAGCTAGTCCTACACACACCTACTCCACACACAATTCAAACCACTTGAATTTTGACCTTATGGGCGCTCGATCTGGGTTCACATCACACCATGGTCCATGATCTCCCGCTTCCCATGGCCATGGCGTGGCATATGGCCTGTGGCTCACCTGGGTTTCTTGTTCATGTCGAGGGGTACGGACAGTTGCTGAAGAAGCTTCGGTTTGTGGTGGTGTGGCGAGGGAAGTGGGGGGCGGGGGAGGGGGAGTAGAGGTTGCGGGCGGGAACCTACCCATCCCCCCCGACTCGTTTCCCGCCCGTCAAACCATTCTTTGCTTCCGCGCGCCATGGTCTCCGCCGCGGTGGTCTTTGCACCGTGTCCTGTGGTGGCGAAGCGAGGTGGGGATGCGAGTGCGTGTATCCAGCTCAGGTACACATGGCCGAAATTGTTACCACTCAGTGACGAAACCCTTTGCAAGTTACATCATGGTTATGGCTGAGAAAATATTGCTCTCACGTCACATCCCTCAGCTGAAATCCACATAAGGCTTATATGAGATAATAAGTGTAATTTATCCCATTAAATTTTAATATTTATATTTTAAACAACTTTGGCACATTTTTTATGGATGAAATTACACAGAAAACCATTTGAGCTTTTAAAGATAGATAAGTTTGTTGAAGCTTGACGATTAGTGCTATTAAATGCGGGAGCAACTTCTACCGAATATAGATCTCGTGGCTGGTGTGCACCCTCCAAGTCAGTCGCGTCTTCCAGAAGCACTTCAGCTCAAGGGTTTCTGTTGGTGGCCGAATCGACGACCATTGACATGTCAGATTCCAACATCGACGGTTCTCATCAACCAAAAACGCAGTCGGTGAGGTGTCTGCCAAACTTTCTTCCCTCCCAAGATTCTTCCGTCTTCCACCTTTCAAGGGAACTCCATAAGGAAGGCTCTCAAAACGAGTCCTCGCGATTCATTCCATATGATCCCATCCCAAGGTCCCTCTTGCGCGCTTCCTGTCTTTTCGACCTTCCAGTAGGTGTGAGTTGTGATTCTGCCTAGGGAATGCCTGAAACAGACTTGCTTGCTTTCAAGCTTCATCATCTGTATATTCTATAGCTGATCCTTCATCGCGACGAGGTATCAGCTCGAAAGTCTCGTTGCCCGTGACCTTGTCCCTTGACTAGTTTCGGCTAGCGTTCACACCTGCCTGTCAAATCCGCGGTTGCGCTTGCTACTCGCTTGCGCTCCGATCAAGTTCATTGTAACGACATCGTAGCGACGTCTCGACGACATGGGTGGAGGCAACGGACAGAAGGCCAAGATGGCTCGCGAGAAGGCGCAGGCCAAGATGCAGGGTAACCGAGGTACAGTAACAATCTCCTTCGTTACATATGCTTATTAGTTTCTCATCGATTTGTAGAATTATCGCGTCAACGGTTTTGTTTGTACTGAGTGAATTGTGATGTGTGTCACGACGTTCGATGCTTTTCGGTTCGCTAAATGTCTACCGGCGTTCATTCGTAGGCCTTTGCGAATCTTGTCGGGTCGTGGTTTCGTGAAGTATTACCGTTAATGACTCGATTAAGAGTAATTTCGTTCGTTTGTATTCCGTTCCTTTCCTTTTCCCTGATCATTTTTGTTCTGCAGTACTGTTTGCATTTCGAACCTTTCGACTTTCCCCTCTGACCCCCTACCCCTGTTTCCTTCCTTCCCCCTTTTTCCCTCTCTCTCTCTCTCTCTCTCTCTCTCTCTCTCTCTCTCTCTCTCTCTCTCTCTCTCTCTCTCTCTCTCTCTCTCTCTCTCACCCCCTCTCCCCATTTCTCCCCCGCTCTCGCTTTCTCTCTCTCCCCTTTTCCTTCCTACAGGCAGTCAGCTTGAGGTTAACCAAAAGGCCATGAACATTCAGGTAAGATGCGTTCTGGTTGTCAGCTGTCTGATTATGTCATGATGACCGCTAGATTGGATGATTCCACATTGTCGTTTGGGTCGTGCAGGTTGTCACATAGTCTGCTGCAGTTGATCACTTGTCAGAGAAGCTGGTACTCGCCAAGCTTTATTTCCTACTGCAAACGGCTTATGTTGACCTGTTTTATTTCTCCTCCTTGCTCGGTCTATGCAGTGCAAGGTGTGCATGCAAACGTTCATCTGCACGACGAACGAGGCCAAGTGCAAAGAGCACGCAGACGCACGGCACCCCAAGCACGACTTCCATGTGTGCTTCCCCCATCTCAAGCCGTGATTCGACCCCAAGGTACTTGTTCTAGGGTTTGGATAATCTGGATGGCGAGATAGAAGTTAGTCAGGCTGGGGTGGATAAAGGAGGAAGCTGATGGGGGGGGTTCCGGGGGAAAAGGGGTGCGGGTGCGGAAGGAAACAGGGTGGTGGGGAAAGGGGGTGGGGGTGCGGAAGGAGAGAGGGTGGGGGGTTGCGGGGTGAAAGGGGGTGGGGATGCGGAAGGAAAGAGGGCGGAGGGGGGGGGGGGGGGGGGGGGGGGGGGGGGGGAGGGGTTTATGAAGATATGGGAAAAGTATTTGAACATGTTCACATGACCTCTGTTGACAGAGGCTAGAGGAACATGAATGAGTGGTAAACCAGTGTGATAGTAAAGGTAGATGTAGAAGCATGGATGGGCTTACGGTACCTAAAAGGGATGATGGAGAGGACAGGCAGAATGAAAGGGCTTCGTATCTTACATGTTCTTTTATTAGAGCTATCACATCGGTATCTTCTTTGATTCTGCATTCTTAATATAATCAATTATACCAAGTGCGATTGTTGTGGTGTCTCAGCCTGATCCCCCCCATTTGCTGTCTTCTGCCCACCTGGTGTTATTGTGCAGGAATGTGCTCTAAGCCTATTGTGCAGGGAACAGGCTCTCTAAGAAGCAGTTTTACCTGGCCAAATATCTGGTATCCAGCTGTAGCGTTGTCTGCTTACCGTAGATTTTGATTTTCTGGAAAATAGGTTTTGGTTTTGGAGAACAGTACGGTACTCTATTTTTGTCCTAGAGCGTATTCCTACAGCCTCATATCAAGGCTACCTCGTATCAAGATTGTATGTTTTCCATGTAAAAGCTCAAGGTCAATCTTGCGCAAATTTGGGTGCTGGGGGGTGGGGGTTGTTGACTTGTCTGATTTTGCCGCAACACTTGTCTTTTCGCTGAGTCAGCAAGCTTCATTGGGGAGCGTGCGTTTGGGAACCTGTATGTCAAAACATGTTAATATAATGTTAGTGATGTTAGGCTATAGTGGGTTACTCCCTATGGGTTGCTACTTGTACCACTCATCCTGCTTTAGTCAATCATTCATGTTTCCATATTCTAACATGGTATTAGAGTAGGTACGTTCCTTAGGGCCCACCGAACGTTCCGCCCTGCCCGGACTTGAAACATTTTTTTTCCTGCCCTGCTGCCTAGCGCCAGCGCGTGCCTTACTGCCCTGCCCGCGCGCGCCCAGCTGCCCTGCTACTGAGCGCCCTGCTGCCCTGCCTGAGCTCCACCCTGTTCGCGCGCGCTCTGCCTGCAGCTGCGCCGCCCTGCCTGCCCGCGCGCTCTGCACGTGCACCCTGCTGCCCACAGCGCCAGCGCGCCCTGCTGCCCAGCGCGCCCCGCTGCCCAGCGCGCCAACGCGCCCCGCAGCCCAACGCGCCAGCGCGCCCCGCTGCCCGACGCGCCAGAGCGCCCTGCTGCCCAGCGCCCAAGCGCGCCACGCTGCCCGACGCGCCAGCGCGCCCTGCTGCCCAGCACCCAGCGCGCCCTGCTAAACCCTAAAAAAAAAAAAAAAAAAAAAAAAAAAAAAAAAAACCCTAGGTGCTGTTGCCCTAGGAGCTACTGCCTGCTATTGCCCTATGTGCTACCGCCTGGTACTGCCGCCTTAGGTGCTGCTGTCACCCGAGTGCGCTGCCCCACGCTGCCCTACCCCGCGCTAGTGCCGCCTTGCCCCGCGTGCTGCTACGCTCCTACTGCCGCATGTGCTATTGCTGCTACGCAGCTGCTGCTACTAGCCGCCACTGCCTGCCATGGCCACTACCACTGTCCTACGTCAGCGGCAGCCGAGCGTGCAGGAGTCTCTCTCGCCGCAGCAGCTTCGCGAGTGGGCTATCTGGAGGGGCATCCCCGGTGGCGGAGCTAGCCGTGCTCGTCGGCGGAAGCCGCTTTCGCCACAGCAATGTCGTGAGTGGACTGTCCAGTGGGGTGCTACTAGTGTAGGTACCTGTGAGTCTACTCCTGCTGGTAGTGCCGCTAGTAGACGCGGAGGTTCTGGGGGTGGACAGCAGCAGCAGCAGCGTCCGCTAGAGACTCTCTCTCCCGCAGCAGCTTCGTGAGTGGGCTGTCCGGTGGGGCAGCCCCGGTGGAGGAGGTTTTCGGGGTACTCGTACTGGGGGTGTAGAGGCACCTATTGGTGTAGAGGCTACGAGTCTCCGTGCGTGTGACTCAACTAGCGCATAGGCAGAGCCCGAGGAGGCCTTGCACACTTTTACGCTCGACTCAGGCGCGTCTCGTTGCTTCTTCTGCGACAGCACCACAGTCACACCACTCACAGTCCCTGTCCCCGTCACACTGGCCGACCCCTCTGGGGGCCCGATAGTCATGCGTGGCGCCACCGTTCTCCCTTGTCCGGCGGCCCCTTCCGGCCTCCTCACAGGTCTCCACCTCCCCTCGTTCGCTAAGAACTTGGTGGCTACCTCTGTCCTCTAGGACCAGTGGGTCACTGTCACCCAGCCTGGAGGCGAGCTAGTGGCGATCTGTACGGACTCGCGCACTGGTGAGCACCTCGCCACGTTCAATCGGAGGCCTGGGTCTGGCCTGTACACACTGACCACTGAGTCTACACTGGTAGCTGAGATATTTCAGGTAGCTGCGTCGGTTGAGGTCGCTTCGTCTTGTTCGTGTCGTCTACTCACGCACCAAACTCTTCTCTGGCACCACCGTCTTGGCCACCCCTCATTGCCACGCCTACATGACATGCACTCCCGTCTCATTGTGTCCGGTCTCCCCAGGTCCCTGCCCCCGTTCCCGAAGTCGCTTGCACCGCCCTGCCTTCCCTGCGTCAAGGGGCAGCAGTGCGCCGCTCCTCACTCCTCATTTCCTCCTACCACTGCTCCTTTGCAGACCCTGCACATGGACGTGTGGAGCCCCACCCGCGTGACTGGACAGGGTGGCGAGCGCTACTTTCTGCTGGTTGTCGACGACTACACGCGCTATACCACGGTCCTCCCCTTGCAGAGCAAGGCGGATGTCCGCGGTGTCTTGATCCGCTGGATCCACGCTGTCCGTCTCCAGCTTCGCGCTCGGTTCCAGCAGGACCTCCCTGTCCTACGGCTGCACTCTGACCGAGGTGGTGAGTTTTGCTCCCACCTCCTTGAGGACTTCAGTGGTGCTGAGGGCATCGTCCAATCGTACACGCTTCCGGCCTCTCCACAACAGAATGGGATTGCCGAGCGCCGCATTGGTCTTGTCATGAAGGTTGCTCGCACCTCCATGACCCATGCGGCTGCTCCCCATTTTTTGTGGCCGTTTGCGGTCCGATACGCCGCTGAGCAGCTCAAACTCTGGCCCCGTGTCTCCCACCCGGAGACCTCCCCCACTTTGAGGTGGACGGGCGAGGTTGGTGATGCGTCGGCGTTTCTGGTCTGGGGTTCCCTCTCTCTTGTCCGCGATTGGCCTGCGGGCAAGCTCTCTCCACGCACTCTTCAGTTTTACCACCTGGCCTCTCGTCGTGTGCTGTCCTCCCGCGACGTCACCTTTGACGAGTCCGTCTGCTTCTACCGTCACCCCCACCGCAGTTCCCTGGTACCCCTCCCGCCTCTCTCCTTGGTGGACGACCCCCCTCCGGTAGCCCCCCTCCCTCCTCACGGTCCCGCTCCCTCAGGTGTGTCTCAGGTAGACCCACCCCCCTTGGTTGAGCCTTTGGAGGTCTCCTCAGACACCTCTGGCCCAGCTGAGGGGGGTGACCCGACTCCTGCTGCCACAGTGACCCCTCCCCGCTCTGCACGCTTGGCTGTCCCTCCTGGTTTTCTGCCTCGACCGTCTTCACCACCGATGCAGACTGTCGCTGTGGACTCTGGTGCTGCAGGAGGTGGTACCACTGGGGGTGCTGGTTCTGGGGGTGCTGAGTGTCCTCTGGGTACAGGAGGTACCGGAGGTACTGGTACTGGTGGTCCTGCTACGAGTCGGCAGGAGGCTCTCTCGCTGGAGCGGCTACGCGAGTGGGCTGTCCAGTGGGGCAGCCCTAGTGGTGGAGCTAGCCGTCTTAGAGCTGGAGGTGCTGGCACTGTTGGAGCTGGAGGTTCTGCTACTGGTGGTACTGGGGTTGCTCGTATTGGTGGCAATGGTGCATGTCGGCGGGCGACTCTCTCGCCGGAGTGGCTTCGCGAGTGGGCTGTACAGTGGGGCAGTCCTGGTGGTGGAGCTAGCTGTGCTCGCTCTCCTAGAGATGGAGGTACTGGAGGTGCTGCTGCTGTGGGTGCTACTGCGGGTAGTCTTGGCTCACGTCGCCAGGCGTCTCTCTTGCCAGAGCGGCTTCGCGAGTGGGCTGTCCGTTGGGGCAGTCCTGGTGGTGGCGCTGGACGTGCTGCAGCTGCAGGTTCTGGAGGTGCTAGCCCTGGAGGTGCTAGTGCTGGTGTTCCTAGTACTGGAGGCACAGGTGCTGCTGGAGGTGCTGGAGGTTCAGGTTCTAGAGGTGCTAGCCCTGGAGGTGCTGGTGCTGGTGTTCCTGGTACTGGAGGCACAGGCGCTGCAGGTACTGCTGGAGGTGGTGGAGGTGCTGGCACAGGAGGTACTACTGGAGGTGCCGTTGGAGATCCTGGAGTTAGTGGTGCTAGTCGGCAGGTGTCGCTATCGCCGCTGCAGCTTCGCGAGTGGGCTGTTCGTTGGGGCATTCCCGGTGGTGGAGCTGGAGACACTGGTTCTGAGGGTGCTGTTGCTACTGGAGCTGGAGGCACTGGTTCTGAGGGTGCTGTTGCTACTGGAGCTGGAGGTTCTAGGGCTCCGACTACTCAGCCGTAGCCATCTGCGCTTCGTCACTTTCTCAATCTCCCGCCTGCTGCTACAGAGTTCCCGGTTGCTGGTTCTACTCCTCCGTTACTATTCCCACCGACTGACCAGTCTTAGCCACAGCTACTGCTTGGCTCCCCGCTGCCTGCTCTTGCTCCTCACACTAAGGTCACTGCGTCCCTGACTGCGCGTCGTGAGCCTGAGACTCGTGCTTCCACTCCTGAGCGTCGTGAGCCTGAGACTCGTGCTTCCACTCCTGTTCCCGGTCGTCGTGTTGTCCGTCCTCGTGCTCCAGCTGTGCCAGGCACTCACCGTATGGCACTTCGACCTTCCTCTGTTCCATAGCGTGTTGTCTTGACGTCCCCTCCTGCGTCTTCCCTTCCTCACGTTCCTGACCCTGAGTTAGACCTTGTCCGTGTTGCCAGTCCGACTGTCACTCATCTCCTTGCCACAGTTGTGACTGACCCTTCCTTTGAGTCTGCTGCTATGTCTACCTTAGTTGCTGAGCTTGTTGACTTTGCTGCTCTGTGCCACCTTGACTACGCTGCGAGTCTTGTTTTTTAATCTTCCTGTCCTCCGTCCGTCGGGGGTGAGCTTGCCCTTGGCTGTAACGTTCTTGAGGACAGGAAGTTTGAGTTGGAGTGCCTTGCGACAGCTGCACCTCATATCGTGTCCACGCTACTTTGCCCTGGGGAGACCCGGATGCATTGGACATCTCGACCCCGCGCACTTACGCAGAGGCGATCACGCGGGAGTACTCCTCTCAGTGGCAGATAGCCATGGACGCAGAGATGGCTTCGTGGAAGTCCACAGGCACATACGTCGACGAGGTTCCCCCACCTGGGGCGAACATAGTCGATGGCATGTGGATTTTCAGGGTGAAGCGGCCGTCGGGTTCTCCGCATGTCTTCAAGGCGCGTTACGTTGCACCAGGCTTCAGTCAGCGTGAGGGGGTTGACTTCCTCCAGACCTTCTCCCCCACCCCGAAGATGACCACTCTTCGGGTGCTACTGCACGTTGCAGCACAGCTCGACTACGAGTTGCACTCCCTCGACTTCTCGACAGCCTTCGTGCAGGGCAGCCTTCACGAGGCCATCTGGTTGCGCCGTCCACGTGGCTTCACTGGGTCGTTTCCTGAGGGTACCCAGTGGAGTCTTCAGCGACCAGTCTACGACCTACGACAGGCGCCCCTCGAGTGGCACGGCACACTGAGGATTACACTTGCGGCTCTTGGTTTCGCTCCCTCGACTGCTGACCCTTCGCTGTTTCTGCACACAAACACTTCTCTACCGCCGTTCTACGTTATTGTCTAAGTTGACGACTTGGTTTTTTCTACTGCTGACAGTGAGGCGCTGGCCTTGGTGAAGGAGGAGCTGCAGGAGAGACACACCTGCACTGACCTGGTTGAGCTGTGGAGCTATCTTGGCTTGCAGATCACCTAGGACATAGCACGCCACACCATCACCCTCACGCATTCACACATGGTGCAGCAGGTCCTTCAGCGCTTCGAATTCACGTGGTCCTTGCCACAGCCCACTCCTCTGTCTATCGGCCACTCGCTCTCAGCTCCACCTTCGGACGAGTCCGTAGAGCCGAGTGGTCCGTACCCAGAGCTTGTGGGTTGCCTCATGTGCCTGATAACGTGCACACGACCTGACCTCGCGTACCCTCTCAGCCTCCTGGCTCGCTACGTGGCTCCCGGTAGACATCGAAAGATGCACTGGGATGCTGCGAAGAGGGTATTGCGTTACTTGTGCAGCACATCGGGCATGGGGTTCGTGCTTGGAGGACCGAGTTCAGTTGTTCTCACCGGTCACTCAGACGCTTCTTGGATTAACGACCAGACGGCTCACCGGTCGACACAGGGGTACAGTTTCAACCTCGACACTGGTTGTGTCTCATGGAGGTCCACTCGCTCTTCTTCTGTACTTAGTTTCAGCTGTGAGGCCGAGATCTACGCTGGGGCTATGGCTGCACAGGAGCTCCGCTGGCTGAACTACCTGCTGACCGACTTGGATGAGCGGCCTCGTTCTCCTCCAGTTCTGTACGTCGACAACAAGGCCATGATTGCCTTGTGTCCGGACCAGAGACTGGAGCACAGAACGAAGCACATTGCTCTCCGTTACTTCCTCACACGAGAGCTGCAGCAGTGTGGTCAGGAGAGCCATGAACTCGGTGACCACGCTCTCGTCTCGAATGAAAGTGACATAGAGAATTAGATGCTTCCGGATGCAGCGGTCGGTGCTTTCGTCGACGGAGATCCCTACGAAGGGGCTTGCCTGCACTTGCGCGATCTGGGTCGTTTGCAGCTAGGTTGCCGTCGCTTGTGTAAGCTCCCCAAAACCGTACCTGGATAATAAGGCAACAACATGATCAGTAAAGGTCACGCATGGTGAAATAAAAAACAGAAACAAGATCCCTGGTTTGTGCGACTAAAACAAAGAGCTTACGTGGTGTAGTATGTCCCGTAACCCTTCTTGGGGAAGCCCTTCACACCCTTCTCTGCCAAGTAGTGCACCAATTTCACCCACAGTCCCATGGGCGCGTCACACTTGCTGACGAACAGCAAGGAGTCCAGTAGGGCGACGACGCGCAGCTTATCCTCGTCGCATGCCGCCCTGTGTTGATCGATGCGTGGTTGCCTGCTGCCGCCGTCCACAAGCGCGGTGTATTTCACCATCGACAGCTTATGCTTTTGAGTTCCTGCCTGCTTTCGAAAGACTTGAGTCTGAACGTCTGTGGCCCCCTTGCCGCGCCTCCTGCACTTGCCTGCATCACCAGCGTGGGCTACACAAACACTATATTTAAAGGCAGGCAAACCAGCCGCGGTTTTAGTTAGAACCAGCCAAGGAAACCGACTCGACCACGTCGCAAGCCACTTCTCGTACGCATCCTCATACACATCGTCAATGAGCTGAGCGAGGTTAAGTTTCCACCGCGGCTTTTCCAGGTTAGACGGCCCAACCCGGTTGTTGTCGCCATCAATGGTTGCAGAAGACTTCCCAAAGCTGAGCGTTGCTTACTTCAGGCGGATGTTGCGTGCCACAGCCTTAGGAGTGGGGGTCACTGTGTTGTTGTGTGGAGCAGACCCAATAGTAGGCTCGAGGGGCGTAGCATCGATAGAAACAGCCTCGCTCAAGTCGACGGGTGGAGGGTTGTCTGGGGTCGACTTAGCAACAGGTGGGGAACGGGGCCCCTTATCGCGAGCTAGAGACCTAAGCAGTAGATCTAACCCTGTTCTAGCATCTTCGAGCGTGGTTTCACAATCGTCTGTTGAAAACAGCAGTTGAAAGTTAGAAACGAGAAAGAGGGTTTTCACTAGCAGGCAATTGAGTACATATAGCAAACCCTAGATTGGGCTATACTCACTATTGAGTACCCCACTGCAGGCTAGACAAACATAACATTCTGACACACCCCCATAGCCAAAGTGGGGTGTAATCAGCACAACAAGCAAAGTAAAGCAAAGACAAGCTCAGGGTGGATCACAATGTCACCACACATTCTGAGCACAAGTACAAGAAGTGACAGTTTATAGTTCACAGCAATAAGTAAAGCTAGAGGCTATCACTGAGGGCAAGTGAGGAGGAGGAGGCTGAACTGATAGGAAAGGAGAGAGGAGGCAACGGCTGAAGCTGCAGACACACGGGCAACAGGAGCGGCGCGCACTGTGGCTACCGGAGGCGCACCTCCGGACTACAGGAGTAACTGGCTCCGCGGCTAAGACGAGCGGCAGGAGCAACGGACCCACGGGCGACTGGCGGAGCGGCATCACTGGGCTACCGGAAGCGCACCTCCGGCCTACTGGCACTGCTGGCAACACGACGGCTACTTCCCTTCAACCTCCCCCACTGTCGCACCCCCCTTTCACACACCCCCCGCTGCACCCCTAGTTTCACTCCCACACGACACACCCCCCTAGTGCCACTCCATCGTCTCCCACACACCCACCCCCCTCAGCGGCAGCTGCAGCAGTGGGAGACGGAGGAGGAGGAGGAGCAGGGGAGACCGCACACATTTTTCACCCCCATACTCGCCACCCCCAAACCCCAACACAGGGTAGGGCCGCAGCAGGGCAGGGCAGCAGGGCAGGGCCGCAACGGGGGCGGCAGAAGGGCAGGGCAGGGCCGGGACAGGGACGGGGCAGGACGGCAGGGCCGGGCAGGGCCGGGCAGGGCCGCGATGAAGACGGGAGGGGCCGACGCGCGGCCCCTTTCTGGCGCGCCCCCCCCAGGGCGCCGCGACGGGCGACGGGAAGAGGTCACGCGCGGGCCCCCCAGGGCGCCACGTCGGGCGACGGAAGGGGGGGCCGCACGGGCCCCCGATGGCGCCAAGACGGGCGACGAGGGGGGGGGCCGCGCACGAGCCCCCAGGGGCGACGAAACCGCCGTGCGCCCCGGGGCGCGCGACGGGCAGGGCACCGTCGCGCGCCACGGGGCACACGACGGGCAGTATAGGGCGCCGCGCTGCCCCCAGGGCTGCGCGACGGGCAGAAAACCGCCGCGCGCCCCGAGCGCGCGGCGGGAAGAAAAATTGCCGCGCGCCCGTGGCGCGCGGCAAGCAGAAAGGCAGCGCGCGCCCGAGGCGCGCGATAGGCAGTGATGACAACGGAAGTCTTGGTGGGCCCATGCACAGGATCGACCCGTGAGGGTCGACCTGCTCTGATTCCATGTTGAAAACAGCAGTTGAAAGTTAGAAACGAGAAAGAGGGTTTTCACTAGCAGGCAGTTGAGTACATATAGCTAACCCTAGATTGGGCTGTACTCACTATTGAGTACCCCACTGCAGGCTAGACAAACATAACATTCTGACATCGTCGTCCTTGTCATCGGCCACCAGGCCCTCCTGAACAGCCATAATGTTCGCCTGGGAGCGTGCCTGAGAAGAAATGAGGAATGAATTGACTAAGGGAAAGTTGGGTACAAATGTGAACCCTAGAAAACTGTACCCCATATGTGCTACCCCACTATAGCCTACAGTAGCTATGTCATATAAATCTGACACACCCCCATAGGCAAAGTGGGGGAGAACAAGGGGTCACAAGACCAGTCAAGCAAAGCAAAGCAAGCTCAGGGTGGATCACAAAGTCACCACACATTCCGAGCACAAGTTCAAGGCCACAAGGCCAGTTCACATGCAGGACTACATATATATATAAGGCTAGACAAGCAAGAGCAGGTGTATATATATATGCATCAGTACAAACAAGGTCAAGGGGTGAGCAAGTGAGGCAAGGTGGGCACAAGACCCAGCTGAGTACAGAAGCGCTGATGATCACAAGGCGCAAGTGCCTTGGTGAAGATATCAGCAGTGTTGGCCTGAGAGGCCACGTACGCAAGCCGCAGCTGACCACGCTGCTGTAGCTCACGAGCAAGGAAGTAGCGGAGAGCAATGTGCTTCGTTCTGTGCTCCAGTCTCTGCTCTCGACACAAGGCCAGCATGGCCTTGTTGTCTACGTACAGCACTGGAGGAGAACGAGGCGGCTCTCCGAGGTCAGTCAGCAGGTAGGTGAGCCAGCGAAGCTCCTGTGCAGCCATGGCCCCGGCGTAGATCTCAGCCTCACAACTGGAGCCGAGAACAGAAGACGAGCGGGTAGCCCGCCACGAAACAGAGCCAGAACCAAGGCTGAAGGTGTAACCCTGTGACGACCGCTGCGTAGCCTGGTCGTCAGCCCAAGAAGCGTCTGCGTGCCCAGTGAGGACCACTGGACTCTGCCCTCCAAGCACAAGCCCCATGCCCGACGTACTGCACAAGTAACGCAACACCCTCTTCGCTGCAGCCATGTGCTCCGGTCTGTGTCTCCCAGGAGCAACATAGTGTGCGAGAATGCTAAGAGGGTATGCGAGGTCAGGTCGTGTGCAGGTCATCAGGTACATGAGGCAGCCAACAAGCTCTGGGTACGGGCCACTCGACTCTACGGACTCATCCGAAGGCAGAGCTGAGAGCGAGTGGCGAGTAGGCAGAGGAGTGGCCTGAGGCGAGGAGTACGTGAAGCCGAAGCGCTGAAGGACCTGCTGCACCATGTGTGACTGAGTCAGGGTAATGGTGCGGCGTGCTCTGTCCCGGGTGATCTGCAAGCCAAGGTAGCTGCGCAGTTCACCCAGGTCTGTGCACGCGTGTCTCTTCTGCAGCTCGGACTTCACGTGGGCGAGTCCAGCAGTGTCAGCTGTGGCAAAGACCAAGTCGTCAACGTACACGAGGATGTAGAACGGCGGCAAAGAAGTGTCGGTGCGCAGAAACAGCGACGGGTCGGCAGTAGAGGGAGCAAACCCAAGAGCCGCAAGTGTAGTCCTCAGTGTGTCGTGCCACTCACGCGGTGCCTGGCGGAGACCGTAGACTGGCCGCCGGAGGCTCCACTGGGTGCCAGGAGGAAAAGACCCAGTGAAGCCAGGTGGGCGACGCAGCCAGATCTCCTCGTGCAGGCTGCCCTGCAAGAAAGCAGTGCTGAAGTCAAGAGAGTGCAGCTCGTAGTCGCGGTGAGCAGCTATGTGCAGCAGTACCCGAAGAGTGGTCATCTTCGGGGTGGGAGAGAAGGTCTGAAAGTAGTCAACTCCCTGCCGCTGACTGAAGCCACGAGCCACGTAACGCGCCTTGAAGACAGGCGGAGAACCCGGCGGTCGCTTCACCCTGAAAATCCACATGCCACTGACGATGTTCGCCCCAGGCGGGGGAACCTCGTCAACGTAGGTGCCTGTGGACTTCCAGGAAGCCATCTCTGTGTCCATAGCTGCCTGCCACTGAGAGGAGTAGGGACCCTCTATCGCCTCCGCGTAAGAGCGCGGAGTCGGGATGTCAAGTGCATCCGGGTCTCCCTCAGGGGTAAGCAGTACGGACACGAGATGAGGTGAAGCAGCAGCCAAACACTGGAACTCCTCCTGCCTGTCCTCAAGGACGTCCGTGCCAAGGGCACACTCACCCCCGACGGACGGAGGACAGACAGACTCAGACTCAACGACAAGACTAGCAGCGTAGTCTAGACGACAGCGAGCAGCAAAGTCGACGAGCTCAGCAACTAGGGCAGACGCAGCAGTGGACTCAAAGGAAGGGTCAGTGACGATAGTATCAAGGAGACGCGTGACAGTAGGACTGGCAGCACGAAGAGAGTCCGACTCCGGGTCGGGAAGAGCAGGAAGAGAGGACTAAGGAGGAGAAGGCAAAGGGGCACGCAGAGGAGCAGTGGACGGACGCAGAGACATCCGGTGCGTGCCAGGGACAGGAGGAGGACGCTGACGCGAACCACGACCACTAGTGCGAGCAAGACGGACAGGCGACGCAGGGCGAGACGCAGGCTCACGACGCTCAGCCAGACCTCCAGTAGGACCAGTGTAGGGAGAAGGAGCGGGCAATGGGGAGGCCGGCTGTAATTGTAACTGTGACGGGACAGGCTGTGGACACTCTAAGGGAGGAGGAGGACCAGTAGAAGGCGGGAGACCAAGAACCTGCTGAAGGAGCGGAACGAAGTACGGCCGAGGCCGCGCGGCGACTCCAGACACAGCAGGGACAGCACCAGTACCCCCAGCGGCAGCACCAGCGCCAGCAGCACCTCCAGCTCCAGTACCTCCAGCAGCACCAGTAGCACCCCCAGCAGGACCGCCTCCAGGACCGACAGCAGTAGCCTCAGCGCCAACACCCTCAGCAGCTCCAGCTCCAGTCGTACCCGCAGGCCCAGCAGCTCCAGTACTCCCAGTACGAGCACCTCCGGGACCCGCGGCACCAGCACCCTCAGCAGCCGAAGAACCTCCAGCTCCAGCAGCACGCCTCCTGCGCCGGGCAAACCACTCTCGCAGCTCCTGTGGAGAGAGTGGCTCCCGCCGAGACAAAGCACCCGGAGAACCTCCAGGCTCAGCACCGCCAGACGCCACACGAGCAGGCCCAGCTCCCTCAGGCTCCGCACCCCCAGGCTCAGCACCTCCAGGCGTAGCACCCCCAGGCTCAGCACCCCCAGGCTCAGCACCCCCAGGCTCAGCACCCCAAGGCTCAGCACCCCCAGGCTCAGCACCCCCAGGAGTAGCACCCTCAGGCTCAGCACCCCCAGGCGTAGCACCCATACGCTCAGCACCCCCAGAGTCAGCACCCCCAGGCTCAGCACCCTCAGCAGCACCAGAGTCACCAGTAACCTCGACAGGCTCGACGGCGTCTACCTGGGACACACCTGAAGGGGCAGGACCCTGAGGGGGGAGGGGGTCTACCGGGGGGGGGCCTGGCACAAGGAAGAGCGGTGGCGGGGGGAGGGACGGAGTGCGGTAGGGGAAGAGGCGGTAGTAGGGGACCGACTCGTCAAACGTGACGTCCTGGGAGGACAGAACACGGCGAGAGGTGGGGTGGTAGAACTGCCACCCTGGCGCGTCAGGGGGGAAGCCAAGGAAGACGCAAGGAGCAGCACGAGGGGACAGCTTGTCCGCAGACAAGTCGCGGACAAACGCCCGAGATCCCCAGACACGGAACGCAGACGCATCGCCAACCTTCCCCGTCCACAGCAAAGCTGGGGAGGTCTCCGGCATGGAGACCCTGGGGTGAAGGTTGATCTGATGCGCCGCATACCGAACCGCAAACGGCCACAGAAAATGGGGGGCAGCCGCATGCATCATGGACGTACGGGCGACGTCCATGACCATGCCAATGCGGCGCTCAGCAATCCCATTTTGCTGTGGAGAGTCCGGAAGCGTGAAGGTCTGGCGGATGCCTCGTGCACGACAGTAGGCTCGCAGAAGGCCAGAGGAGAACTCTCCACCTCTGTCAGAGTGCAGACGCAGAACAGGAAAGTCCGAGCCGAAGCTCTGCCTGAGCTGGAGACGAGCTGCGCGGATCCAGTCGATCAACACCGCAGTGACATCACCCTTGCTGCGCAAGGGGAAGACTGTGGTGTAACGCGAGTAGTCGTCAACCACCAGCAGGAAGTAGCGCTCGTGACCCTGTCCACGGACGCGGGCCGGGCCCCACACGTCCATGTGAAGCGTCTGCAGCGGGGCCTCTGTCGGAGGAGACTGGGAGGAGTGAGGGGCAGCCCGCTGCCGCCCCTCGACACAAGGGACGCAGGTAGGGCCGGGCCCCGGAGGAATGAGAGGGAGGGACCGGGGAAGACCAGAGACAAGGACACGGGAGGCCATGCCTCGGAGACGAAGCAGGGAGGGGTGACCAAGGCGGTGGTGCCAGAGGAGAGTCTCGTGCGACAGGAGGCGACACAAACAGGGGGCAGACTCAGGACCAGACCTGGACGCTGCAGCAAACACCTGACCCGACGCAGCTACCTGACCAGACGCAGTGACTGGAGGAGACGCAGTGGTCAGTGTGTACAGGCTCGACCCCGGCCGACGTGTAAACGTGGCCAGGTGTCGGCCTGTCCGAGCGTCCGTGCAGTGGGTCACCCGCTGACTCGCAGGAGTGAACTGGTGAACCCCCGCATCCTGGAGGTCAGCACCACTCACCAAGTTCGTAGAGAACGAGGGGAGGTAAAGACCAGACAGGGTGCCAGAGGGGGCCGCCAGACACGGGAGGACAGTGGAGAAGTGAGCAAGGACAGGACCCCCAGAGGGGTCTGCCAGAGAGACTGCAACTGGCCGGCCAAGCGGCGTGAGTGTGGTGCGGTCTCGAAAGAAGGAGCGAGAAGCCCCCGAGTCAAGGGTGAAGGTGTGGGAGGCCGAAGCCGACGCAGTACCTGAGAGAGCAGACTCACCAGCACCTGAGGAAGCAGACGCGCGAGCACCTAGAGCAGCAGCCTCGCTAGCACCTAGAGCAGCAGCCTCACCAGTACCTAGAGCAGCAGTCTCAATGCCCGGGTCGGGCGGAAAACACCGGTAACAGTCACCCTCATCACTAATAGTCACAGCATACATGGCAGCAAGAATAGCATCAAAGTCAAGGTCAAAGACAGCTACACCCGCCCTAGACAGCTCGCCCCAGCGGGGGATCTCAGTGGCCTCAGGGAACTGGTGACACCAAGCGTCCGTCAGGCGGCCAAAGCAGCGCTGGGTGGAGTGCGCACCCCCGCACTGCTCACCCGCGCGGTCGCCGGTGCGTAGGACGTAGGTGCACGGACCAGTACCCCCACCCCGCTGGCGTGCAGCGTACCACTCACGGAGCTGCTGAGGGGGGGGGATGTCACGAGTGCGCTGCTGCCGCTGCTGCTGCTGCTGCTGGCGCTGACCACCACCGGAGCCGACCCTCTGCCCAGCGCCACCCCGACCAGCTCCACCTCCTCCGCCGCCGCCTCCTCCACCGCCGCCACCTCCGCCACCTCCGCTCCCACCGCCACCGCCGCCGCCGCCTCCGCCTCCACTGCCGCCACCGACACCTCCACCCCCGCCACCACTCCCACCACCACCCCCACCCCCTCCACTGCCGCCACCGCCACCTCCGCCACCCCCGCCAGCCCCTCCAGCGCCCTTGCCCCCCTTGCCCTTGCCGGTGCGGCGTCTCCCGCTCGGGGCAGACGCAGCGCCGACCGACTCGAGACCAACGAGGTCGGCCGCAGCAGCAGAGGCAACAGAGGGCAAAAGGGGGGAGGGGGAACACCCCTCAAAGACGGGGGTGCGAGGGTCACCACGAGAGGCTCCTACAGCGACTATGCTCTTCTCTGCTGCTAGGAGGGCCTTCTCGAGGAGGTCAACGGTGAGAGTGGTGGGGCAAACTGAGAGGAAGTGGTCCCTGACTACGCGAAGGGAGTCAGGGAGCCGGGTGACTATGTAGTAGAGGGTGATGTACATGGGGGGGGGGTTCTTGGCGCAGAACTCAGCAGGAAGCGCAGCGCGGTAGCGAGTGTCACTAGTGCGGAGGTGCGTAATGAGGTCAGCGACTGTGGGAAAGGCAGCAAGGTAAGGGAAGAGGTACGGTAGCATGAGGCGGCTCAGTGCAGCAGTGGCAGGGGAGGAGTAGCGCGCAACTACAGCGTCGTACAAGGTCTGAGCACTCTTGTACTGGCTAAAGTGCGCACGCTCAGAGGTAGGCAGGTGGCGACGCACAGCTAGACGTGCAGCAGCATCGCGTGTGGCCCACTGTGAGCGAACAGTGGCGTCGGCATCAGCAGCAGGGGCAGGAGAGGCACCAGAGGTGAGGTCAAAGAGGGAGAGACCGTCTGCCCTATCGCACTGTAAGAAAAGCTGCAGGTCATCTACCCAGACGTCAAAGTCAATGGCCCGACCCTCAGCGTCAAAGGCGAGGACACTAGGGGTAGCCATGACAGTAGTAGACTAGCAGTGCGAACAGTAGGGTAAGGGCAGTGCAGTGATAGAGGCGCTGCTCTTACCGGACAGGGCGGCTCGGGCGGCTCGGCGGCTCGGCGGCTCGGCAGGACGGCGGGTCGGCGACTCGGCGGCTCGGGCGGCTCGGCGGCTCGGGCGGCTCGGGCGACTCGGCGGCTCGGGCGGCTCGGGCGGCTCGGCGACTCGGCGGCCCGGGCGGCTCGGCGGTCGGCTGCTGGGCGGCTCGGCGGCTCGGCGGCTCGGCTGCTCGGCTGCAGGGCGGCTCGGCGGCTCGGGTGCTCGGCTGCTGGGCGGCTCGGCGGCCGGTCGCGGCAGCAGTCGCAGAAGCTGTGGCGACTGCTGCTGCAGAGACGGCTGCGGCTGCTGCCTCAGGGACGGCGAAGAGCGGCGGAGAGGCCGTGAAGGGCGCCACGAGGGGCCGTCGAGGGCGGCGACGGGCCGTGAGGAGGCCGCGGAAGGCGGCTCGAGGGGCCGCGAGGGGGCCGTAAGGGGGCCGACTGGCGGCGGGAGGGGCCGAAGGGGCCGCGGGAGGGCCCGTAAGGGTAGCGTGAGGGGCCGTAAGGGGCCGTAAGGGCGGCGCGAGGGGCCGTAAGGGCGGCACGAGGGGCCGTAAGGGCGGCACGAGGGGCCGTGAGGGCGGCGCGACGGGCGCGACGGGCCGTAAGGGCGGCGCGACGGGCCGTAAGGGCGGCGCGACGAGCCGTAAGGGCGGCGCTAGGGAGCCGTGAGAGGGCCGCTAAGGGCGACGCGACGGGGCCGTGAGGGGCCTAGCGAGGGCGCAACGGTAGGGAGAGCACACAGGGCGCGACTCGGGCCGGAGCGAAGCGCGCTCCGGGCAGGAAAAATTTTTTTTGTGGTGGTGGGCCCTAGGAATCGTTCCCACTAGGGAACCTGCTCGATACCATGAGAAGAAACGAGGAATGAATTGACTAAGGGAAAGTTGGGTACAAATGTGAACCCTAGAAAACTGTACCCCATATGTGCTACCCCACTATAGCCTACAGTAGCTATGTCATATAAATCTGACAGTGCCGAGCAGAAATGAGGAAGCCCAGACACTCACGCAGAAATCAGCCAGGAAGAGGCTTGGTACGGGGTGCATGAAAGCGATGGAGATGATGACCCCTTTGAACATCAAGAAACCCCAACCTGTGGGTGCCCCTTTGCCTACCATGGACGGCATCTACGAGGCGCAGCTAGCGCTGCGCTTGTGTGTGCAGTGTCGTGTTGCTGCACGAGGCTGTACATAACGTTCAGGTTCAGGAAGAGGGTTGAGTGCGCTGTCGAAAGCTGCCTTCTCAACCAATCGGCAACTCACGTTTGTGTGACATGTTGCCAACGGGGAACGAACCGCGCCGCACCACGTCGCTGCCTGCCAAATATTGGTTGTATTCGCTGTACTGGCGGGCTTGACAGAACGATAATGTAAATGGAGCGGTGATCACGGCAATCCCCGCAAATCTCGGGTTCTCGAATTCAGCGTAGGTTCGCGTTTCTAGTATGACGCATCAGAGTAGGGCCTATGTTTGGATTTTGACTACTCCTGTTTAGCAGTGTAGCGTTTTCAGAAACCCTGATTATCAGCCTAAGTTTTGAGGTTACCCTTAACCATCAGTGTAACCTCTGTTTTTGAAAACATTACCCAAAGTCAACAGTGTAAGTTATTGTTTTACCCTGATTGTACTCTAGGTTGTTGAGGATGTGCTGGCAGCAAACTACAACACAATTCCTGTTTTTCCCAGGCGAGAGAAATGTCGCGGGTGGGCTGCAAGTAGGCATCGAGGTGGGGGGAAATATAGGTTGGCGAAGGTGTTTGGTTTGGGCTGGTGGTAGTGTACAAGTGGCACGAGGCAATTGGTTTGAGTGCAAGAGAGCGCAAGTTTGGTTGGTGTGTCGAATCGACCTGGTTTTGGCGGCGTCGACCTGGTTTCGTAATCATCATTATCGAGACGGAACTTCAAGGAACTTTCGTCTCCATAAGTCTAGATTGGTTGGGGGGGAAGGGGGGGGGTGCTGTACGCCGTTCAGGGAAATACTCGCTAACGGAAACCATCAGTGTCACCTAAACCATTACCCTTACGAATCAGGGTAATTTTATTCTCCAATTGTTTTACCCAGAGGCATCAGCGTGACCCCTAAAATTCACCTTTCTAACCAATGTAAAATTGTGATTTACACTGATAAAATAGGCCCTGATTTAGAGTTTACAAAAAAAAAAAACCTGAACTTTCAGCATTGCAACAAAAAAAAGGCTGGAAAATCAGAGTTTTTAAGGCAAATCAGCGAAATTTCGCTGACTTCTGGGGGCCTGTAGCCAACCAACACATAACAATATACGTAATTTTGACAGTGGCCTTGATATGAGGCCGTAGGTATACGCTCGTACCGTAAGCCCCCGGATATAAGCGCAGGCCTCGGATAAGCGCCGGCGCTTATAAAAGGATGACGGTGTTTATATCCGGTCCTCGATTATAAGCCCACCCCTGAAGGCTTACGGATTATAAGCGCCACCATCTGTTTGTTTTTGCTATAATTGTACTGAAATCGTTGTAATGGAACTCAAATTGTCCATTCCCACATTATTGAATTTCGATGCCCTTCACCTCGCTCGGCTCATTGCCTGCGTGTCCAGTCAGAATAAGCTGTCGGCAGCGTAAGTTGACTCATTATGACTCTGTGTATTGGCAGGGAATCATTCCCTGCCAACTGGCGCGAGATTCTCAATTCCAGCCCTGTATAGTTTCGACTCGATTCAAATTGCAACAACGTGATCTACAATTTGGTGTAAGAAATATGCATTTCATAAATGTCATTATATAAGCGCCGGCGCTTATAAAAATCATCGATTATAAGCGCACCCCCTAAAAAACAGTGTTTTTTTATACCCCCAGGGGCGCTTCTATCCGGGGGCTTACGGTAGTAGGTTGTCTGTCACTTTTGCTAGTTTCGCGGTTTTGCTGTATTATTTCCACAAGTCACACTTCAGGTTTCAGCCTTCCTGACTCCTGCCTAAGTACTGGTACTAGTATTTTCTGTAGAGAAGAATCTCAGTAGTACATCTTTCAGTAGTACATCTTTCAGGCGCAACGCGTTCATAAATCAATGTGGCAGGGTCTAGAGACATGGCCTGATAGTGCTTCCGGAAGTACGCTACAGTACGGTAAGAGCGCTTATCTAATCGATGAGTCACATCACGTCCAGGCTTCATTTAGAGCCACGTGCCCAGGGTACAGCCTCCCATTGGTCGATCTCAGCTCGTCGATCAGACGGTTCCAATTTGACGCCAGCGCGCCGACAAAATAATCCGCTTGCGTTGTGATGATGAGATTCGCGAAAATCTCCCCCGTGCGCTGCTTGTCCTTCACATGCTCCTCCTGCATCTGCGTTGCACTGGTCACCCGCCCACTTGTCGTGTAATGGAATGTCCAATCCGGGAAGCCGGAAGTTTCCTCTATCACACTCTGCCAGGGAGGTCGGGGGGGAGGGCGGGGGAGGGGAGAGGAGGGGAGGAGGGGGGCGGGGGTGGGGGAGGTGGGGAAGAAAACTCGCTGTTGGGGAGTGCTGAAATGGGGTTGGGGTTTGTCAAACATGGCAATCATGCTCTGTTAGGAAGCTGCAACCCAACCAAGGTCTCCCCCGTGCACTGCTTGTCCTTCACATGCTCCTCCTGCATCTGCGTTGCACTGGTCACTCGCCCGCTCGTCGTGTAATGGAAGGTCCAATCCGGGAAGCTGGACGTTTCCTCTATCACACTCTGGGAGGAAAGAATGAGGATGAATATGGGAAATGGAGGGGGGGAGGTGGAGGCAGAGGGGCAGTGGTGGAGGGGAGCTGGAGTGCAAGTGGAGTAAGGGGGGCATGGTATAAATGCTCACTTGCATGAGTCATTGTTTTCCTACTAAGCAGACCCACCAATTCACCTGCATCTCTGTGCTGAGCCACACGTGCGTGCTCCAGGTTCGGCACATGCGCCCACAACTAAAAGTAATACCTAACCTGCATGCAGGAATGTAAAATGTACCCCTTATAAGCAGACCCACAGCCTCACCTGCACACATATATGTACCCCTTATGAGCAGACCTGGAAGCTCACCTGCATCTCTGTGCTGAGCCACACGTGCTCCAAATTCGGCACGTGCGTCCCAAATGATAACAATAGCTCACCTGGATGAATAAACGTACTCCTTATAAGCAGACCCACTGTCTCACCTGCATCTCTGTGCTCAACCACACATACTCCAGGTTCGGCACATATCCCCCATCTTATAGCACTACCTCACCCTGCATGCAGGGATGTAAAATGTACCCCTTATAAGCAGACCCACAGCCTCACCTGCACTCATGCATGTACCCCTTATGAGCAGACCTGGAAGCTCACCTGCATCTCTGTGCTGAGCCACACGTGCTCCAAATTCGGCACATGCGCCCGCAGCTTATACATAAAATACATATAAGTCGCGAAGAAGTGTAGCTTCATCTCGAGGTATTTATCGCTCAGCCGCACGTGCAGGCTGACATACGGCCGGAATATAAACGGTTCATCTTGTAACGAGGAAAACTCCACCGCCGCACCTCCCCCCGCATTCGCACTCCCCGCTCCCGCACACGCCTCTGACTCATTACACCGCGTTCCCACACACCCCGCAAACCCCTTCATCTGCCACACAGTCCCGGCTAGGCTCGACTTGTATGCGACAGAAGGGGGAAAAGCAGAAGAGGCGTCTGGGAGAGAGGTCAAGTGCTGGGATTCCGGAGTGTTGGGGGGTGTAGAGTGGAGTATGGACTGCTGCTTGGCTGTAGCGGCTACAACCCGCTCCGCTACAGCCATCCCGTAGGTGTTGTGTCGCACGCGGTTGGTGATGTGGCAGAGGAGCGCAGAGGGCCAGCGGAGGAGAAACCGAGCGGTCTGGGAGCGCCACCAACGCTCCTGTTTGACGGGAGCCGGGGTGAGAGAGGGGGAGGAAGACGGGTGGGGGGCAGGAGAAACAGGGGACATGTGGTTACCTAAGTCTTTTGAGGTGCCTCAAAAGGGGGGCAGGAGAAACAGGGGACATGTGGTTCACGATGTGATTTCGGAGAGTTGGGGGGTGTGGAGTGGAGGATGGATTGCTGCTTGGCTGTAGCGGCTACAACCAGCTCTGCTACAGCCATCCCGTAGGTGTTGTGTCGCACGCGGTTGGTGATGTGGCAGAGTGGGGCAGAGGGCCAGCGGAGGAGGAACCGAGCGGTTTGAGATTGCCACCAACGCTCCTGTTTGAGGGGGGGAGGAGAGGGGGAAGGAGAGGGGGAAAGGGGCTAAAGGTCAAATGCGGTTGGTGATGTGGCAGAGGAGGGAAGAGAGGATTCCGGAGAGTTGGGGGGTGTGGAGTGAAGGATGGATTGCTGCTTGGCTGTAGCGGTTACAACCCGCTCTGCTACAGCCATCCCGTAGGTGTTGTGGCGAATGCGGTTGGTGATGTGGCAGAGGAGAGCCGAGGGCCAGCGCAGGAGAAACCTAGCGGTTTGAGATCTCCACCAACGCTCCTGTTGAAAGACCAGAAAGGCGAGGAGAGAGGAGGGGGGGTGGGAGGGGGGTGGGGGTGGGGAAGAGAAACGGGAGACACACGGTTGGTGATTGGCAGGGGGCAGAGGGCCCACGAGGGAGGGAGAAACTAAGCAGTCTGTAGCGGCTACAACCCGCTCCGCTACAGCCATCCCGTAGGTGTTGTGTCGCACGCGGTTGGTGATGTGGCAGAGGAGAGCAGAGGGCCAGCGCAGGAGAAACCGAGCAGTTTGGGACCGCCACCAAAGCTCCTGTCAAAAGAAGAAAGCGGTGGGGGATTGGGAGGTGGGGTTGGGGTTGGGGGTGAGGGTGGGGTTGGGGAAGAGAAACGGGAGAGGAGACATGCGGTTGGTGATGGACAGGGGGCAGAGGGCCAGCGAGAGAGGGAGAAACGAAGCAGCCTGAGGCTGCCTGAGGATGAACCAACAATCTGCTATGTTGTGCTACAGCCAGCCATCCCGTAGGTGTTGTGGCACACGCTGTTGGTGATATGGCAGAGCAGGGCCGAGGGCCAACGCATGAGAAAACGAGCGGTTTGGGATCGCCACCAGCGCACCTGTTTGAAAAGGGAAATAGAAGGTGGGGGAAGGAGAAACAGGTCACACGTGGTTGGAGATGTGGCAGAGGAGCGCAGAGGGCCAGCGCAGGAGAAACCGAGCGGTTTGGGATCTCCACCAACACTCCTGTTAGGAAGGACAGACATGAGGTAGGGGAGAGTGATACACAGGTCACACCACACCCAGTTGGTGATGTGGCAGAGGAGAGCAGAGGGCCAGCGCAGGAGAAACCGAGCGGTTTAAGACTGCCACCAACGCTCCTGTTAGGAAAGGCAGACAGGAGGGGTTGGGAGAGCACCCGGTCACACAACAGGTTGGGAAGTAAGGATACGCTCCCCCCCCCTTGTGCTGCTCACCCCCATGTGCTGCTCACCCCCATGTGCTGCCCACCCCCTTGTGCTGCTCACCCCCATGTGCTGCCCACCCCCATGTGCTGCTCACCCCCATGTGCTGCCCACCCCCATGTGCTGCTCACCCCCATGTGCTGCCCACCCCCATGTGCTGCTCACCCCCATGTGCTGCCCACCCCCATGTGCTGCCCACCCCAATATAATCACGTCCCGCAACAATCATGTAGGCATGCGTTGCTCACACAAGTCTGCTGCTCACCCCAACCTTCTGCTCACCCCAACCTTCTGCTCACCCCAACCTTCTGCTCACCCCAACCTTCTGCTCACCCCAACCTTCTGCTCACCCCAACCTTCTGCTCACCCCAACCTTCTGCTCACCCCAACCTTCTGCTCACCCCAACCTTCTGCTCACCCCAACCTTCTGCTCACCCCAACCTTCTGCTCACCCCAACCTTCTGCTCACCCCAACCTTCTGCTCACCCCAATGTGGTTGTCGTTGGGCACCCAGATTCTCCCCAGCTGCTCGATCGTGAACGGATGCTCCAGCTCGGGTGGTCTGCCGTCAGGCGCCACCCAGAGGCTGGTAGGGCGAGAACACAAAGAGAAGAGATGGTGTGGAGAGGGAAGAGAAGGTGTGGAGAGGGAAGAGAAGGTGTGGAGAGGGAAGAGAAGGTGTGGAGAGGGAATTGAGGGGAAGGTCCTTGATGGTGAAAGGAGGCTCCAGCTCGGGCGGTCTGCTATCAGGAGCCACCCAGAGGCTGCAGGAGAGACGGGAGTGATCCAATCCAAGGGGTCAGCAAAGAAGAAACTTCTTAGTTAAGAGCTCGGAACTTTGTTTGCAGCTCGCTGAGAACATGTCAGAAGACCACCCAGAGGCTGCAGGAGAGACAGGAGTGATCCAATCCAAGGGGTCAGCAAAGAAGAAAGTGCGTGGCAGGCGGAAGAGAGGATGCTCAGAGGAGCAGGATTCCCTCACTCACTCACTCACCCACTCACTCACTCACTCGCTCGCTCGCTCACTCATTCGCTCCCACAAACCTGGCAGCTCTGGCGGCGTCGTGGTGGTAGTGCGTGTCGTTGCAAATGACCACTTGAGTAGCCGATGCCAGCACAGTGATGAGGCGATTTTTTTTTTAGACGTCTCAAAAACAACCTCGCTACACGTGCCAGCACAGTGATGAGGCGATTTTTGAGTCGACTCATCGTAGTGCGTGTCGTTGCAAATGACCACTTGAGTAGCCGATGCCAGCACCGTCTCCTTGGTATCGTTGAACAAAGCGATGGGCGCTGCTGCTTCTGCTGCTTGTGCTGCTTGTGCTGCTTCTTGGTGTACCACCACATGAGGAGAGGAGCAGGATTCAGAGATGGAGAGCGATAGGAGCACAGCACACACCTGGCAGCTCTGGCGGCGTCGTGGTGGTAGTGGGTATCATTACAAATGACCACTTGAGTCGCCGATGCCAGCACTGTCTCTTTGGTGTCGTTGAAGAGAGCGATTGGCGCTGCTGCTTGTGCTGCCAGGGCGACCTTGAGGCAGTCTGGGGAGGCGACGGGGAAGAAGTAACACTCCCACTCGCCCTCCTGCCCTATGTCTGTCATGTGGAAATAGGGAGAGTAAGGGGGAGACAGAGCACGGAGGGCTGGTGTCGTTGAACAGCGCCATGGGTGCTGCTGCTCCCGCTGCCATGGCGACCTTGAGGCAGTCTGGGAAGGCGACCGGGAAGAAATAGCACTCCCACTCGCACTCCTGACCAATTTCTGGATAGGATAGGGCGGGCAAGAGGGGGACACCGAGGAAGGGGGGAAGACAGAGGACGGAGGGTTGGTGTCATTGAACAGAGCAATAGGTGCTGCTGCTTCAGCTGCCAGGGCGACTTTGAGGCAGTCTGGGGAGGCGACGGGGAAGAAGTAGCACTCCCACTCGCCCTCCTGTCCTATGTCTGGGGTACGCATGGGGAAAGGGGGCAAGGGGAAAAGCATGGGTAACTAGAAGAAGTAGCAGGGGAGTGCTTCTTTAGTCTACTCAAACGCTTCGTTGAGGAGGGTTTGATGTGTCGTTGAGGAGGGTTTGATGTGTCGTTGAGGAGGGTTTGATGTGTCGTTGAACAAGGCGATGGGTGCTGCTTGAAGGGCGCTGTGGGGAGTGTTTTGTCGGGGTGCTTGGTGTGCTGATTCCCTTCGTACAACATACCCCATCTGTATCCAAACAAACCCCCCCTTCCCAACTTAGCACTCTTGCGCACTGGCGCGGTGGAAGGAGCGAGGGCGGACAACGAGCGTCTTGTTGTGCCGCACAGCCATTCCCTTCCTTACACTCCCCACCTGTCCTGTACCCACCCACACCTCCCCCCCCCTTCCCACCTGAGCACTCCTGCCCGCTGGCGCGGTGGAAGGTGCGAGGGCGGATCACAAGAGTTCGATTGTGCCGGACAGCGGCGTTCAGAAACGACCCCATCACATGCACCATGTTGCCTGTCCCGTGGTGCTTGGGGGGCCAGTCGGTAATCATCAGCCGCCGCTCGGCACAGCTGGAGGGGAACTGCCGCTCCCACAGGTCCCGCTGGAAGACACGTGTCAGCGCGAGATTGGCCGCGTCAGAACCACGGATCTGGGGTTTCCCGGGAGGGGATTGGGTGAAGAGGAGAAAGGGGAGTGGGGAAGGGAAGAGAGGGAGGGGTGAGGAGGGGAAGAGGGGGTGAGCACTGTGCAATGCGCTCGATTCTAACAATACCATCTCAATAGATACAACTCACCCAGGGAGGCTGGGGCGTGCAGTTGCAGCACCTGCCTGGTCGCACCCACTCAGGGTCCTCCCCATTCGGCCCTCTCGCCTCTGTCTTCACCCTCAGAGCAGTCTTGGCGGTGCAGTCCCTTCTAGGGCGGGCACGTTGTGAATCATTTATAAGGCACAAACACACTCACCCAAGGCGGCTGGGGCGTGCAGTTGCAGCACTTGCCCGGTCGCACCCACTCAGGGTCCTCCCCATGCGGCCCCCTCGCCTCTCCCTTCACCCTCAGAGCAGTCTTGGCCGTGCAGTCCTCTAGATGGGGCGCCGGAGGGACGTCTGGGGGGAAGGAGAGTGGCGAAGGCGAGCGAGTGGTGTCGTCTGCTAGATTATAGACTTTAGTCCACGCCTGGGAAGGGAAGGGGAGAGGGGTGGGGTGGGATGGGGATGGGGGCAGGCGAGTTGTGGAAATGGGGAAGGGGAGCGGGGAGGAGAGCGGGGAGGGGGAGCGAGTGGTGTCTGACAGCCAGGTTATAGACCTTAGTCCGCGCCTGTGGTGGAGAAGGGGAAGGAGGGTGAAGAGGGAGGGGTGGGGGAGGGGGAAACGGGGAAGTGGGGGTGGAAGGGGGAAGGGAGAAGGCGGATGAGTGGAAAAGATGTTTTACTGGTGCAATCATTTAAGTGAGGCAATATCGTCCCCCTATCCCCCCCAGACCATCGTCCCCTCATCCCCCAGCCCGTCGCCCCCCCATCCCCCAGCGTAGGGCCCTACCTCGTGAAGGCGCTTCGCGGTTTCCGCTAATTCCGGGCTGATCTGCGGCATGCCTTGTCCCGCGGGGATCACGGCGCCAAGCACGGCGAGTGCCAAGAGCGGGACGACCCATCTGCAGCAACCCATCCGCGATATAGTGTGTCCGGCGAAAGGGACGGTTTTGTTCACTTCTTCCTTGGGAGTCTCAGAATGTGCCACGGGAAGGTCGCGTGTACAGTTTCTAACGACAACGGTAGAAGGTCGCGCCTGAGACACGTGTCGGCAACGACAACGGCGTCACGATTCTAGGCAGGCTACTGCTGCTGGGATTCTCCGAGCTTCGCGAACTTCGCAAGTTTCGCGGAACGTAGCAGTCGTCTGGTGGACATCACAATTTGGAAAAAGACCAGGTTGACGATTGTCCTAGTGATCCTATTGACCTGGTGAAATGACCTGGATGGTTCGCATAACAATAGGAAACACGATGTTGTGAGGCTGTGTCAGGAATCGGAAACTGTAGAGGAGCCTGAAACTATGAGCGGGAAATGCGGGCGCGTACGCGATACAAGCCGACTTCGTCAGTCGACCAATCCAGTGAGAGGAGATCATTGGTTTGGTCACCGAACTCCCAAGGCTTGTGAAGTTCCAAGGGGGAAAAACTCGATAACAAGAGGTCCTTTGCGTTGCTTGCACACCGGTACAGTAAGATCCACAATAATTTACGCATAATACATTTCGCTGTCTCCAGCCTCACAAATTTGGAGCGACCTTTCAAACCGATCGCAAGCGAATTCTCGTCACAAATACTGACACTTATCTTTCGCAAAGAGTACCAAAATTCCCATAACGATTCGGCTCTCAGCCCACAAGTGGATCAAAATTTCAACTCCACAAAACACTCGGGCACACTGCACACGCCCTCAACGACCTCTTTTCTTCCAGTGATGATCTCGAGGGCGGATTTGAAACCTCAGGGCACATGGGCCTGGGAGTTTTTGACTTCCATACAAACTACGGATTTATACATACAACACATTTCGGAGAGAATTGCTCCAGTGCCTTGTTTGGTGATTCGCTCTTGCCCACGTGTCCCCAAATTGCTCGAGTGGCCATCCAATTCAGTGATAATTGCTCGAGTGGCCACGCCAGGGCATTTTCGAGGTGTTTTTTTTCTCCGTCACATTACCCTACCAGGGTTTGTATTCCCGAAATTCCTCGTTCGCACGAGTTTCATCAAGCGGTAGAGTTTCGTACTATTCCCCACCCAAAAATTTCGGGTGGTTGGCGGGCGCGAACGTGGCCCGACCAACAGTATATGCGCGGCCATTTTTGCCCCAATGCGCGACCAATGAGCGTGCGGGCAAACAAATTCGTAACCAATAAGCGCTCGAGCATATAAATTGCTCGTAACCAATGAGCGCGCGGGCAAATACATCAGCGTTCATAAACTGCAAATCCAGAGCATAAATGCACGAACATATTATTGACCGCGCACGATTGGTCGATAATATGCTTCTTGCCTTTTTTGGCAATGCGCGTCCAATCACACACGGTCATATAATTCACGACCATATATTTAGGCGATAAAGGGTCGCTCAAGAGCCAATATGAGCGCGCATATACTACCATGAGTTCTATCATATTTCCAGTCCATATAAAACTATGTATATCAAATGCCATAAATATATTCTCTGCTATTAATTTAAACCCTTCATAACCTTGGTGGCAGCATATTATGCTAGGATTAAATTAATATTATGCTGCCGAACATATTATTTCTGCAACCATATTACCGGCAATACAATATTATGGACCACGGTGTCATGGGCTTAAATTAATATTATGGTAGGCCACGATAAAATATTATGTCTATTATGATGGGCTTAAATTAATAGCAGATAATATATTTATGGCATTTGATATATATGGTTTTATATGGACCGGACATATGATAGAAGTAATGGTAATATATGCGCGCTCATATTGGTTTTTGGGCGACCCTTTATCGCCTAAATATATGGTCGTGAATTATATGACCGTGCGTGATTGGACGCGCATTGCCAAAAAGGGCAAGAAGCATATTATCGACCAATCGTGCGCGGTCAATAATATGTTCGTGCATTTATGCTCTGGCGTTGCAGTTTATGATCGCTGATGTAATTGCCCACGCGCTCATTGGTCGCGCATTGGGCCAAAAATGACCGCGCATCTACTATTGTGCGAACGAGGAATTTCGGGGGTACGAACCCTTGTAGGGTTATGTGCCAGGGAAAAAAAACACCTCGAAAATGCCCTGGCATGGCCACTCGAGCAATTATCACTGAATTGGATGGCCACTCGAGCAATTCGGGGACACGTGGGCAAGAGCGAATCACCAAACAAGGCACTGGAGCAATTCTCTCACACATTTCGTGTACGGGCTACGGGTGCTGGAGTTCCTGAGGATAATAAATTACGATCATAAGCTTGTCGTGATTTCGAGGCAAATTTTGTCGAGAACTCCCACATTGCGACAATGAGTGCAAGCGTGAGTATGCATAGTTCTCTGTCCGCGCATACACTCTATCCCCGATACGAACCACACGACACCCTCAACGCGTCCGACCTTTGGTCCCTTCAAACTCGAACCCTCTTCGCAAACATTTCGCAAAAAGCATCCCTCCGCCTCCGTCTCCGGTCCCCTTCCCCCGCGCTCGTCACCGCGCAAGCGGGGAAAGGCTTCGGAAAGAAGCCGGCGGCCGGCAGCAAGGCCAAGCCGGCCGGCAGCGCAGCCGGCAGCAGCAAACTGCTGGAGGAGCTTGGCGCCGCCGGAGCGTCAGGATCTGCGCCGGCGGGAAAAGCGGCGGGGGCGGTGGGGGGGGCGGAGACGGCTGAAGCGGCTGTATGTCCGTGCGGGGGGGGCGGGGAGGGGGAGAAGCGCGCATACAAGGAGTGCTGCGCGCGGTACCATGGCGGGGTGAAGGAACCAGACGCTGTTTCCCTTATGAGTGAGTTGTAACTCTTGTGTGTAACATGGTAATCATTGTGGTACCATGGGGTGAGGGGGGAGAAGCGCGCATACGAAAAGGCTGCGTGCGGTACCACGGGGGGGGGGGGGGGGGGGGGGTGAAGGAGCCAGACGCTGTTTCCCTCATGAGTGAGTTCACTGAAGTGATGGTTACCAGAAACTTTGTGTAACATGGTAACCATTGTAGTATCATGGGGGGATGAAAGAACCACATGCTGTTTCCTTCCTGAATCATCTCAATCAAATGGTGGTCAGCAGACCCTCCGTAAACAGTACATAACATGGTAATTAAAAGTGGTAACTGGTACGTTACAAGACGACCATACGTGGTAACAAGCATGTAACATGGTAACCATTACAATACCATGGGGGGGTGTGTTAACCAGGCATTATTCTTTTCCCTCATGAGTGGATAATTTCTCGCATTCAACATAGGGAGTCGAAACGTGAAAGGGGCTAGCCATAAACCCTGAACCTCTTGGATGCGTGTGACCCTCTTCTGACCCCCTTCTCTGCCTTATCAGAGGCGCGTTATTCAGCCTTTGCGAAGGGTGTGATTCCCTACATCGTGCGCACAACACACGGGGACAACCCCAACATGGCACCCGCCGGGGGAGCGGAGGGGCGCAACACACCACTCCTCAACCCTCTCACCACTCCGCATCTCTCCCTTCCTCTCTGAACCCTCCTTGTGTCCTTGTTTTCAGAGCCACGCCATTCAGCCTTTGCCAGGGGTGTGATTCCCTACATCATGTGCACAACACACGGGGACAACCCCAACATGGCTCCGCGGGGAGCAGTGGGGCTCAACACACCACTCTTCAGCCCCTTCCTGCTCTTCTCTTGCTCCCCTCCTCTCTGAACCCTCCTTTTTTCCTTGCTTCCAGAGGCACGCTACTCAGCCTTTGCCAAGGGTGTGATTCCCTACATCGTGCGCACAACACATGAAGAAAACCCCAACATGGCACCCGGGGGAGCAGAGGGGCGCAAGAAGCTCACTGCTGACTGCGAGGAGACGTGCAAGCGGCTGGTGTTCAAACGCCTCGAGATCCTTTCCACTGAGGCGGGCGAGAATGATGATGTGAGTGGTGTAACTGTGTGATTCTAGACATGCGATTGTATTGGTGTGGTTGTAGCATGGTCCGTGCCATAGCGTAGAAGGGGATGTGCGAGCGGCTGGTGTTTGAGATTGAGTTGGCTCAAACAGCCCACCCGGGGGAGCGGAGGGGCACAAGAAGCTCACTGCTGATGGCGATGAGACGTGCAAGCGGCTGGTGTTCAAACGCCTTGAGATCCTTTCGACAGAGGAAGGCGAGAATGATGATGTGAGTGTAGCAGTGTGGTTGTAGTAGCAGTGCGATTATACTGGTGCGTTTGTGGGGATGTGACTAACAGAGGCACGCCTCGTGTGCACAACACATGAAGACAACCCCAACATGGCACCCGGGGGAGCAGAGGGGCACAAGAAGCTGACTGCTGATTGCGAGGAGACGTGCAAGCGGCTGGTGTTCAAACGCCTCGAGATCCTATCCACTGAGGCGGGGGAGAATGATGATGTGAGTGTAGGAGGTGTGCATGTAGGGGGTGTGCATGTAGGAGGTGTGGGTGTGGCACAGCAATTGCTATAACAGAGTGTGCACGCAGCCTAGCTCTTCTTTCCGAGCAGTCTACGCCTACAAGCACGGCACCACCACCAACAACCAGATCCTAGTCGAGAAATCCCCCTTTGTGTGCGACCCAGACTCAGGCCGATGGCTGTACCATGAGAAAATCCCCCCGAACGCTCTGAATTCCCCTTCTCTCCCTTCACTCATCTCCCTGTTTCTTCCCCCCCTTCCGTTATCCCTCTTCCCCTCTACCCCGCTCCCCTGTTTTCTTCTCCTTTTTTCCACAGGAGGCATTCGTCTCCTTCCGAGCAGTCTACGCCTACAAGCACGGCACCACCACCGACAATCAAATCCTCGTCGAGAAGTCCCGCTTCGTGCGGGACCGAGACTCAGGCTGGTGGCTGTACCGCGAGAAAATCCCCACTCTGGTTTTCCATCCCTCCCTTCCCCCCTCTTACAGGAATCATTTGTCTCCTTCCGAGCAGTCTACGCCTACAAGCACGGCTCCACCACCGACAATCAGATCCTCGTCGAGAAGTCCCGCTTCGTGCGGGACCCAGACACAGGCCGGTGGCTGTACCGCGAAAAGATTCCTCTAGACACAGCTTCAGAGGCAGCGTGGAGGCTGGGTCCAGCCCTGGTAGAGCAGGAGCAGCAGGCGGGTGGGAGGAAGTCGTATGTCATGCGAGGTGCAGCACAGCCGAAGCTACGGCCCAGATCAAGCTAGTTAGCAGGCTTGTTTCAGAGGCAGCGTGGCGGCTGGGTTCCACTCTGGTAGAGCAGGAGCAGCAGGCGGGAGGGAGGAAGTCATATGTCATGCTAGGGGCAGCACAGCCGAAACTGAGGCTCAGGTCAAGTTAGGGAGGCTTGTTCCAGTCAGCAGCAGGGCTTCAGAGGCGGCGACCCAGACTCGGGCCGGTGGCTGTACCGCGAGAAGATTCCTCTAGATGCAGCTTCGGAGGCGGCATGGCGGTTGGGTCCCGCTTTGGTGGAGCAGGAGCAGCAGGCGGGAGGAAGTCTTGTGTGATGCGAGGACCAGCACAGCCGAAGCTGCGCCCAAGATCAAGTTAGCAGGCTCGTTCCTGTCAGCAGCAGGGCTTTTCTATAAGAAGTTGCTTTCAATGGAAGACTTTTTTCTGACAGGTGGCTGCACCGCGAGAACTTCCCCCTAGACGCAGCTTCAGAGGCGGCATGGAGGCTGGGCCCAGCAATGGTAGAGCAGGAGCAGTAGGCGGGGGGGGAGGAAGTTGTATGTCATGCGAGGGGCAGCGCAGCCAAAACTTCGAACCAGATCAAGTTAAACAATTAATCTTTAGTGGTAAAAAATCGTGTTGAAACACTTGGTTTTATCGGCAGGGTTCCTATGTGCATACATGGCTAAAATATTTACAGGTTTAATATTAATAGCGATATATATCGCATCCTGCTATAGCTCAGTTGGTAGAGCGGAGGACTGTAGTCGAGCAATCCTTAGGTGACTGTTTCGAATCCGGTCGGCGGGATCTTTTGCCTCTCCTAAGGGGCTACTACAATATAATAGTTTGTTTGTGTGTGGGGCCAGTGCACCACCATAGCTTGGTTTTGGGTAACTTCAGCAACAATGGTGTTTGTCAGAATCAACTCTGCAGGAATGATTGACTAGCAAGCAAGAATACAAGTACTAAGTTTGACCTAAAGTGTTGTACTCAGTAGAGGCTACCCCACTACAGCCTACACATACAAATGTAATTTGACACACCCCCATAGGCAAAGTGGGGGATAGCAAACACAACGAACGGTCACAAGATCAGTCGAGCAAGAGAACAAAGCAAAGCAAAGCTCAGGGTGGATCTCAAGGACACCACACAATCTGAGCAAAACCAAGCGGCCACAAGGCCAGTTCACATGAAGAGTTATAATAGTAAGGCAGTACACTTATCACAACCTAGCAAGGGTAAACAAACAGGTATAGAGATGTATATCAGTGTACAACAAGAGCAAGTCAACCAACCAATAGGTGAGGCAGAGTGGGCACAAGCCTAAGAGCAGTGCAGAAACGCTGATGATCACCAGACCCAAGGGCCTTGGTGAACACATCAACAGTGTTGGCCCGCGAGGCCACGTAGGAAAGGCGGAGCTGACGATGCTGCTGCAGCTCACGCGCAAGGAAGTAGCGAAGAGCAATGTGCTTCGTTCTGTGCTCCAGTCTCTGCTCGTGACACAAGGCAAGCATTGCCTTGTTGTCGACGTACAGAACTGGAGGAGAACGAGGCCGCTCCCCCAAGTTGGTCAGCAGGTAGGTCAGCCAGCGTAGCTCCTGTGCAGCCATGGCCCCAGCGTAGATCTCGGCCTCACAGCTGGAACTAAGCACAGAAGAAGAACGAGTGGACCTCCACGAGACAGAACCAGAGCCAAGACTGAAGGTGTAACCCTGTGACGAACGCTGAGTCGCTTGGTCGTCGGCCCAAGAAGCGTCGGAGTGTCCTGTGAGTACCACTGAACCCCGTCCTCCAAGCACAAGCCCCATGCCCGATGTACTGCACAAGTAACACAGTACCCTCTTCACAGCATCCCAGTGCACCTTTCGGTGTCTACCAGGAGCCACGTAGCAAGCCAGGAGGCTGAGAGGGTACGCGAGGTCAGGCCGTGTGCACGTCATCAGGTACATGAGGCAACCCACAAGCTCTGGATACGGACCACTCGGCTCTACGGACTCGTCAGAAGATGGAGCTGAGAGCGAGTGGCCGGTAGACAGAGGAGTGGGCTGTGATGAGGAGAACTGGAAGCCGAAGCGCTGAAGGACCTGGTGCACCATGTGTGACTGAGTCAGGGTGATGGTGCGCCGTGCTCTGTCCCGGGTGATATGTAAGCCAAGATAGCTACGCAGATCACCCAGCTCAGTGCAGGTGTGTCTCTCCTGCAGCTCCGCCTTCACTAGGGCCAGCGTCTCAGTGTCAGCAGTAGCAAAAACCAAGTCGTCGACGTACACGAGAACGTAGAACGGCGGCAGGGTAGTGTCGGTGCATAGAAACAGCGACGGGTCAGTAGAGGAAGGAGAAAACCCAAGAGCCGCAAGTGTAGTCCTCAGTGTGTCGTGCCACTCTCGGGGCGCCTGGCGGAGACCGTAGACTGGCTGCCGGAGGCTCCACTGGGTACCCGTAGGAAACGACCCAGTGAATCCAGGTGGGCGGCGTAGCCAGATCTCCTCGTGAAGGCTGCCCTGCAAGAAAGCTGTGGAGAAGTCGAGGGAGTGTAGCTCGTAGTCATGCTGTGCTGCAACGTGCAGCAGCACCCAAAGAGTAGTCATCGTCGGGGTGGGGGAGAAGGTATGGAAGTAGTCGACCCCCTGTCGCTGACTGAAGCCTCGAGCAATGTAACGCGCCTTGAAGGCAGGCGGAGAACCCGGCGGCCGCTTCACTATGAAAATCCGCATGCCATCGACTATGTTTGCCCCAGGAGGATGAACCTCGTCGATGTAGGTGCCTGTGGACTTCCAGGAAGCCATCTCTGCGTCCATGGCTGATTACCACTGAGAGGAGTACTCACCCGTGATCGCCTCAGCGTAAGAGCGCGGGGTAGGGATGTCAAGTGCATCTGGGTCTCCCTCAGGGCAAAGCAGCATGGATGCGAAACGAGGTAAAGCGACCGAAAGACACTCAAGCTCAAACTGTCTGTCCTCAAGGAAGTCATTGCTAAGGGCAAGCTCACCCCCGACGGACGGAGGACAGACAGACTCAGACTCAGTAACAAGACTCGCGACATAGTCGAGACGACTCCTAGCTGCAAAGTCGACTAGCTCAGTGACTAGGGCAAACGCAGCAGTAGACTCAAAGTCAGGGTCAGTGACGACAGTAGCAAGGAGACGAGTGACAGTAGGACTGGCAGCGCGAGCAAGGTCGGACTCAGGGTCAGGAACGTGTGGAAGAGAGGACGGGGGAGGCTCAGGCAAGACAACACGTTGTGGAACACAGGAAGGACGAAGTGTCATACCGTGAGTGCCTGGGACAGAAGGAGGACAACGACGGGCGACACGACGAGCACGAACAGGTGTGGAAGCACGAGTCTAAGGCTCACGACGCTCAGTCAGGGACTCAATCACCTTAGTGTGAGGAGCAGGAGCAGGCAGGGGGGAGCCAGGTAGAAGCTGTGGCAGAGACTAGTCTGTCGGTAGACACAGGAGAGGTGGAGTGAGGCCAGTGGAAGACGGGAGACTAAGAACCTGGCGAAGGACTGAGTCAGGCGTCCGCAGGGATGTCTGCGGCTGCGGGTAGAAAAACAGTCTGCGCGGGGCAGTACCAGCAGCTCCAGCTCCTCCAGCACCAGCAGCACCAACACCTCCAGCACCAGCAGCTCCAGTAGCACCTCCAGCACCAGCAGCACCACGAGCTCCGGCAGCGCCAGCACCTCTAGCACCAGCAGTACCTCCAGCACCTCCAGTGCCAGCAGCTCCAGTAGCACCTCCAGCACCTCCAGCACCAGCAGCACCACCTGCTCCGGCAGCTCCAGCACCTCTAGTACGAAAACCTCCAGGACCAGCAGCTCTAGCACCTCCAGTACCTCCAGCTCCAGCGCCTCCAGCACCAGTAGTACCTCCAGCACCTCTATTACCAGCAGCTCCAGTAGCACCTCCAGAACCTCCAGCACCAGCAGCACCACCTGCTCCGACAGCTCCAGCACCTCTAGTACGAGCACCTCCAGGACCAGCAGCTCCCGCAGCTCTAGCACCAGTAGCACCAGCACCTCCAGTGCCAGCAGCTCCAGTACCCCTAGCACCTCCAGCACCAACAGCACCACCAGCTCCGGCAGCTCCAATAACTCTAGTACGAGCACCTCCAGGACCAGCAGCTCCCGCAGCTCCAGCACCAGTAGCACCAGCACCTCCAGTGCCAGCAGCTCCAGTACCCCCAGCGCCTCCAGCACTAACAACACCACCAGCTCCGGCAGCTCCAGCACCTCCAGTACCTCCAGCTCCAGCGCTTCCAGCACCAGCAGCACCTACAGCACCTCCATCACCAGCTGTACCTCCAGGACTAGTAGGTCCAGCACCTCCAGCACCAGTAGCACCTCTAGGACTAGTAGCTCCGGCACCTCCAGCACCAGCAGCACCTCTAGTACCTCCAGCACCAGCAGCACCTCCAGCACCTCCAGCAGTACCTCCAGTACCTCCAGCACCAATAGTACCTCCAGGACTAGCAGCTCCAGCACCAGCAGGACCGTACCCTCCACCACCAGGACTGCCTCGCCGAACGATCCACGCACGAATCGCCTGCGGCGAGAGCGTCTCAATTAGATCAGGATGCGGTGGCTGTCCAGCTCCAGGACCTCCAGCAGGGTCACCCACAGCTCCACCGCCATTAGGACTCGCGGCACCCCCAGAGTCAGCACCCCCAGTCGCAGCACCCCCAGAACCAGCACCCCCAGTCGCAGCACCCCCAGTCGGAGCACCCCTAGAACCATCACCCTCTGTCTGAGCACCCCCAGGCTCAGCACCAGCAGTCTCAGCTCCAAAGTACACGGCAGCAGGCTGCGGAGGCGGCAAAGACGGCCGAGTCGGAAAACGAGGGGGGGTCTCCAAGCGTGGAGAGCGGCGAGTGGCCGCCGTGCCGTCAGCGGCGGGGTCACCCCCCTCAGCTGGGCCAGAGGAGTTAGAAGAGATCTCCAAAGGCTCAACCAAGGGGGGTGGGTCTACGTGAGACACACCTGAGGGAGCAGGACCTTGAGGGGGGAGGGGGTCTACCGGGGGGGGGACTGGTACCAAGAAAAGAGGCGCTAGGGGGACCGGGTGGGACGCGTGCGGGTGTAGCCTGTGGAAACAAACAGACTTGTCAAAGGTGACGTCCTGGGAGGAGAAGAATCGACGCTCGCGCGGGTGGTAGAACTGCCACGGCGGGGCGTCGGTGGGGAAGCCAAGGAAGACGTAGCGGAGAGTGCGAGAGGAGAGCTTGCTCGCTTTGGCATCGCGAACAAGGGAGAGCGCGCCCCAGACCCGAAACACCGACGCATCGCCAACCTTCCCCGTCCACCGGAGTGTGGGCGAGGTCTCTCGCTCAGAGACACGGGGCCAAAGGTTGAGCTGATGCGCTGCATATCGGACCGCAAACGGCCACAGAAAATGGGGAGCATCCTCATGGATCGTGGAGGTACGAGCGACCTCCATGATCAAGCCAATGCGACGCTCAGCAATCCCATTTTGTTGAGGAGAGCTCGAAAGCGTGAACGACTGGCGGATGCCCTCGTCTCAACAGAACTCCGCAAGGAGGTCAGAAGAAAACTCACCGCCCCTGTCAGAGTGCAGACGCAGGACTGGGAAGTCCCGACTCAACCGCTCGCGCAGCTGGCGACGAGTAGCACGGATCTAGGGATCAAAACACCGCTGACGTCCGCCTTGTGCCGCAAGGGGAAGACGGTGGTGTAGCGTGTGTAGTCGTCAACAACCAGCAGGAAGTAGCGCTCCTGGTCCGTCCCACCGACGGGGGCCGAGCCCCAAACGTCCATGTGGAGAGTATGCAGAGGACGAGTGGTCGGAGGAAACTCGGAGGAGTGAGGAGTGGCGCGCTGCCGCCCCTCGACGCAGGGAAGGCACAGCGGGGCAGGCGAGTGCGGGAGGGAGGGCAGGGACCTGGGAAGGCAAGAGACAAGGAGACGGGAGTGCATGCTGCGGAGACGCGACAGCGAAGGGTGACCTAGGTGGTGGTGCAAGAGGAGAGTCTGGTGAGAGAGTACCCGACATGAGCAAGACGCTGCAAGCTGACCAGACGCAGACACCCGACTCGACGCAGCCACCTGACCTGCCTCAGCCACCTGTGTAGACGCAGTGGTCAGGGTGTACAGACCGGACCCAGGCTGACGAGTGAGCGTAGCAAGGTGATGGCCAGTCCGTGAGCATTTACAGATCGCCACACGCTGTCCTCCAGGAATGAAGGTGTCAACCCATTCATCCTGGAGAACTGCGTTGCTCAACAAGTTCGTCGAGAACGCGGGGAGGTGGAGACCTGAGAGAGACACGGAGGGGACTGCCGAACATGGGAGGACAGTGGAGGCTCGCGCAACTACTGGGCCCCCAGTGGGGTCAGCCAGTGAGACTGGGACAGGTGCTGCGAGTGGTGTGACTTTGGTGCAATCATGAAAGAAGCAACGTGACCCGCCTGAGTCAAGCGTGAAAGTGTGCAAGGCCTCGGCTGAGGCAGGACCTGTGGCAGTAGACGCACTAGCACCTAGAGCGTCGGCAGACTCACAAGCACCTAGAGCTGCAGCAGACTCACCAGCACCTGGAGCGACAGCAGACTCACTAGAACCGAGAGCAGCAGCCTCTACACGACCAGGGACGCATCGCTGAGAAGCACAATTGTGAGGTTGCTGAGGCCACATAAAACCAAAACCTCCACCACCAGGACTACCTCACTGAATAACCCACTCACGAAGCTGCTGAGGGGTGGGGTCGTCCGGGAGAGGCAGTGACCGCTGCTGTCCACCCCTAGCCACTGCAACTGCCATGATAGTGGCCATGACAGGCAATGACGGTCAGTAGTAGGTCCAGCACCTCCAGCACCAGCAGCACCTCCAGTACTCCCAGCCGCACCTCCACCAGCAGCAGCAGTAGCACGAGCAGCAGCAGCACCAGTAGTAGCAGCAGGGTAGCTCGCTGGGGCTGGGATGCGGCTCCTCCAGCACTCCGAGCAGCACCTCCAGCAGCAGCAGCAGCAGCAGCAGTAGCACGAGCAGCAGCAGCAGCAGCAGCAGTAGTAGCTGGGGGGCAGCTCGGGCTGGGCGGCGCGGGTCGGCCTGGGCAGCGCTTCTCAGCAGGGCACACCACAGCAGTAGCAGCGTGTGCAGCAGCAGCGTGAGAGGCAGCAGGGCGCACTGGGTTTTTTTTTTTTTTTTTTTTTTTTATGATATATTTTATTGTTTAGGGTTGCGGGGCGCGCTGGCGCGCTTCGCAGTGGGGCGTGCTGGCGCGCTGGGCTGCGGGGCGCACTGGCGCGCTTAGCAGCGGGGCGCGCTGGCGCGCTGGGCTGCGGGGCGCACTGGCGCGCTAGGCTGTGGGGCGCGCTGGCGCGCTGGGCTGCGGGGCGCGCTGGCGCGTTTAGGGCTGCGGGGCTGCTCGCGGGCAAAACGGGCGCACAGGGCAGGAGCTGCTCGCGGGCAGCAGGGGCGCTCGGGTCAGGAGCTGCTCGTAGGCAGCAGTGGTGCGCGGGGCAGGGGCTGCTCGCGGGCAGCAAGGGCGCTCGGGGCAGGGGCTGCTCGCAGGCAGCAGTGGTGTGTGGGGCAGGGGCTGCTCGCGGGCAGCAGGGGCGCGCGGGGCAGAGGCTGCTCGCGGGCAGCAGGGGCGCGCGGGGCAGGAGCTGCTCGTGGGCAGCAGGGGCGCGCGTGACAGCAGGGCAGCGCGCTAGGGCAGGCAGTGCGAGTAGCTGCAGGGCAGCGTGACACTGTGCGAGAGGGCCGGACAGCGCAACGGCGCTTCGGGCAGGAACTAGCAGAATGATCGGTGGGCCCTAAAAACCTAACAGATCTCCTGCTCTGAATACCATGTCAGAATCAACTGTGCAGGAATGATTGACTAGCAAGCAAGGATGAGTACTGGTACTAGGTTTGACCTAAAGTGTTGTACTCAGCCTACACATACACATGTAATTTGACAGGGTTCAGGGGTTTACAGTGTGCCTCACGATTTCGGCCCCACCATGTACCATTTATATACATTTGGCACTCGCCCTGCCAAATGTACACTACTGCTTTCATCATTGCTGTGTCGACCACCATGGCTGTGTCTGGACTCTGCTGCACTCCTGAGCTGATTCACTCCTAAGCTGAACCGAACTGAGCCAAACTAAATCGAGGTGAACTGTTCAGCTCTTCACGCTTCATTCGATCTCTCTTCCTCACTCATCTTGCAAAGAAACAAGATGAACTTGTTCCTGATGCCGGTAGCTTCTGGAGGAATCAGGAACCAGCAGTCTTGTTGGGATAACCAATAGGTTACTGTAAAAATTCCCGAAGGTTCTCCCTTAGCGCACCACTTGATAACCAAGCAGCGCACCTGTACCAGTACCTCGCTAGCTCAAGTAGAGCAGGCGAAGGTCAAGAGTCACGAGGAGGTCAACAGTCGACCACGTAAGCAAGACGAAGCTGACCACGATGCTGCACCTCTCGCGTGAGGAAGTAACAAAGATCAATGTGCTTCGTTCTATGCTCCAGTATCTGGTCCTATCACAAGGCAATCATGGTCTTGTTGTCGACGTACAGAATTGGAGGAGAACGAGGCCGCTCACCCAAGTGGGTCAGCAGGTAGGTCAGCCAGTGGAGCTCTTGTGCAGTCATAGCCCCAGCGTATATCTCGGCCTCATAGCTGGAACTAAGTACAGAAGACGAATGAGTGGACCTCCACGAGACAGAACCAGTGCCGAGGCTGAAACTGTACCCTGATGTCGATCGGTGAGTTGTCTGGTCGTCAGCCCAAGAAGCGTTTGAGTGACCGGTGAGAACAACTGAACCCTGTCCTCCAAGCACAAGCCCGATGCCCGATGTACTGCACAAGTAACGCAGTACCCTCTTAGCAGCTTCCAAGTGCACCTTCCGATGTCGACCGGGAGCCACGTAGCGAGCCAGGAGGCTGAGAGGGTACGCGAGGCCAGGTCGTGTGGACGTCATCAAGTATATGAGGCAACCCACAAGCTCTGGATACGGACAACTCGGCTCTACGGACTCGTCCGAAGGTGGAGCTGAGAGCGAGCTGCCTGTAGGCAGAGGAGTGGGCTGTGGCGAGGACCACGAGACGCCGAAGCGCTAAAGGACCTGCTGCACCATGTGTGACTGAGTCAGGGTGATGGTGCGCCCTGCCAAGATAGCTCCGCAGCTCACCCACGTCAGTGCAGGTATGTCTCTCGTGTAGCTCCGCCTTCAATAGGGCCAGTGCCTTAGTGCCAGCAGTAGCAAAAACCAAGTCATCAATGTACAAGAACGTAGAACGGCGGCAGAGAAGTGTCTTTGCATAGAAACAGCGAAGGGTCAGCAGTCGAGGGAGAAAAACCAAGAGCCGCAAGTGTAGTCATTAGTGTGTCGTGCTACTCATGGGGCGCCTGACGCAGACCGTAGACTGGTCGCCGAAGACTCCACTGGGTACCATCAGGAAACGACCTAGTGAAGCCAGGTGGGCGGCGCAACCAGATAGCCTCGTGAAGGCTGCCGTGAAGGAAGGTTGTCGAGAAGTCGAGGGAGTGAAGCTCGTAGTCGCGATGTGCTGCAACGCGCAGTATCACCCGAAGAGTGGTCATCGTCGGGGTGTGGGAGAAGGTCTGGAAGAAGTCCACCCCCTCACGCTGACTGAAGCCTTGTGCAACGTAACGCGCCTTGAAGGCAGGCGGAGAACCCGGCGGCCGCTTCACCCTGAAAATCCACATGCCATCGACTATTTTTGCCCCAGGTGGGGGAACTGCGCCGACGTATGTGCCAGTGGACTTCTAGGAAGCCATCTCTGCATCCATGGCTATCTGCCACTGAGAGGAGTACGGACCCGTGATTGCGTCTGCGTAATGACACGGGGTCGAGATGTCCAGTGCATCCGGGTCTTCCTCAGGGCAAAGTAGCGTGGACGCGAGATGAGGTGCATCGGCTGCTAGGCGCTCCAGCTCAAACTGCCTGTCCTCAAGGACGTCACTGCCAAGGGCAAGTTTGCCCCCGACGGACAGAGGAGAGGAAGAGTAAAAAACAAGACTTGCAGTGTAGCCAAGGCGGCACAAAGCAGCAAATTCAACAAGCTCAGTAACTAAGGCAGACGCAGCAGCAGACTCAAAGGAAGGATCAGTCACAACCGTGGCAAGGAGACGAATGACAGTCGGACTGGCAGTACGGACAAGGTCAGACTCAAGGTTAAGAACATGCGGAAGAGAAGACGCGGGAGGCGACGGCAGTACAACACGCTGTGGAACAGAGGAAGGAGGAAGTGCCATATGGTGAGTGCCTGGCAAAGCAGGAGCACGAGGACGGGCAACACGACAAGCACGAACAGGTGTGGAAGAACGAGAACCAGGCTCTCTAGTCTCTGTCTGGGAGTCTGCCACGTCACTGTACGAGGCAGGAGTAGGTTGTGGGGTGTCAGGCAGTAACTGCGGCGCAGACTGGTCAGTCGGTGGGAACAATAACGGAGGAGTAGCACCAGAAATCGGGAACTCAGTAGCAGCAGGTGGGAGACTGAGAAGGTGACTAAGCGCAGACGGCTGCGGCTGAGTAGTCACACCCCCAGAACCTCGAGCTCCAGTAGGAACAGCACCCCCAGAACCAGTACCTCCAGCTCCACCACCGGGACTACCCAAACGGACAGCCCACTCGCGAAGCTGCTGCGACGAGAGCGACTCCTGCCGACTAGCACCACCAACTCCAGTACCTCCAGTAGCACCTCCAGTGTCAGCACATCCATTACCTCCAACTCCAGGAACACCAACACTAGCGCCTCCAGGGCCAGTACCTCTAGTACCTTCAGCTCCAGTGCGTCCAGCTCCGCCACCGGGGCTGCCCCACCGGACAGCCCACTCACGAAGCCGCTCCGGCGAGAGAGTCTCCTGCCGACGTGCACTAGTACCACCAGCACCAGCACCACCGGCACCTCCAACCGCAGCAGCACCTCCAGCACCTCCTGTACCCGTAGGACACTCAGCACCCCCAAAGCCAGCACCCCCAGAGTCCGCACCCCCAGTGTCACCACCTCTAGCAGCACCGTAGTCCACAGCGACAGGCTGCAGAGGCGGTGAAGACGGTCGAGGCGGAAAACCAGGAGGGACCGCCATGCTCGCGGAGCGGAGAGGGGCCATGGTGTCGCCAGCAGTCGGGTCACCCCCCTCAGCTGGGCCAGAGGTGTCAGAGGAGACCTCCAATGGCTCAACCAAGGGGGGTGGGTCTACCTAAGACACAATTGAGGGAGCAGGACCGAGAGGAGGGAGGGGGGTTTGACAACCAGGGAGAGAGGCGGGAGGGGTACCGGGGAACTGCGGTGGGGGTGAAGACGGTAGAAGCAGACTGACTCGTCAAAAGTGACGTCGCGGGAGGACAGCACACGACAAGAGCCCGGTTGGTAAAACTGCCAGGGCGGTGCGTCGGTAGGAAATCCAAGGAACACACACCGAAGAGTGCGCGGAGAGAGCTTGCCCGCAGGCAGATCGCGGACAAGAGAGAGGGAACCCCAGACCCGAAAGTCCGACACATCGCCAACCTCGCCCGTCCACTCTAGAGTAGGTGAGGTCTCTGGGTGGGAGACACGGGGCCAGAGGTTGAGCTGATGCGCGGCGTATCGGACCGCAAACGGCCACAGAAAATTGGGAGCAGCCGCATGGATCATGGAGGTGCGAGCAACCTCCATGACAAGACCAATGCGGCGCTCGGCAATCCCATTCTGCTGTGGAGGGGCCGGAAGCGTGAACGACTGGACGATGCCCTCGGCACCACATAAGTCCTCAAGGAGGCGGGAGGAAAACTCACCACCTCGTTCAGAGTGCAGCCGCAGGACTGGGAGGTCCTACTGGAATCGAGCGCGAATCTGGAGACGGACAGCGCGAATCAGGCAGATCAAGACACCGCGGACATCCGCCTTGCTCTGCAAGGGGAAGACCGTGGTGTAGCGTGTGTAGTTGTCTACAACCAACAAAAAGTAGCGCTCGCCACCCTGTCCAGTGTCACGGGCGGGGACCCACACGTCCATGTGGAGGGTCTGCAGAGGAGCAGTGGTAGGAGGAAACGAGGAGTGAGGAGGGGTGCGCTGCCGCCCCTCGACGCAAGGAAGGCAGGGCGGTGCAAGCGACCCCCGAAGTGGGGGTCGGGACCTGGGGAGACCAGACACAAGGGGATGGGAGTGCATGCCACATAGGCGTGGCAAGGAGGGGTGGCCAAGACGGTGGTGCCAGAGGAGAGTCTGGTGCGTGAGGAGACGACACGAGCAAGACGCAGCGACCTCAACCGACGCAGCTACCTGACCTGACTCAGCCACCTGTGCAAATTCAGTAGTCAGTGTGTACAGACCAGACCCGGGCCTCGAGTGAACGTGGCAAGGTGCTCACCAGTGCGGGAGTCCGTACATATCGCCACAAGCTCTCCTCCAGGCTGGGTGACAATGACCCACTGGTCCTAGAGGACAGAGGTAGCCACCAAGTTCTTAGCAAACGAGGGAAGGTGGAGACATTTGACGAGGCCGGAAGGGGCCGCCGGACAAGGGAGAACAGTAGCACCATGTGCGACTACCGGGCCCCCGGAGGGGTCCGCCAGTGTGACAGGGACAGGGGCTGTGAGCGGTGTGACTGTGGTGCTGTCGCGGAAGAAGCAACATGACGCGCCTGAGTCGAGAGTAAGAGTGTGCAAGGCCTCCTCAGGCTCTCCACCTGTGCTAGCTGAGTCAAAAGCACCAAGACTAGCAGCCTCTACCCTAGCAACAATAGGCACACACGAGTAACAGTCATCCTCAACACTAGCAGAAGCAGCATACATCGCATACATGCCAGCATGGATCACAACCCAGTCACAAGCAAAAACATCTATGTCCTTCTTTAGCAAGGCGAACCAGTATGGAGTCGTCATTTGCTCACCATGCTTCGCACGATACAGATCGTCGAGGCGAAAGAAGCAACGAGACTCGGTGTGGTTGGTGCGAATGCAGGTCGCTCCAGGCTGACCTGTGTGACGGACGTACCCGCAGCGAGCTGGGCCACCTGAGCTGCCACGTTGGATCGCCCACTCACGAAGTTGCTGCAGCGAGAGCTGCGCCTGTCAGCTCGGCTGCTGCTGCTGACCACCCCCAGAGCCACCTCCACCACCCGTTGCATCACCAGACACAGCTGAACGAGTGGCTGGACCTCCAACTCCTCCTCCGCCAGCTCCACTCCGAGTGCCACCCCCACCCCCTCCACCACCGCCACTGCTCCCACCACCCCCTCCTCCTCCTCCTCTGCCGCCTCCACCTCCTCCTCCCCCACCACCACCACCTCCGCCACCACCGCCGCTGCCCCCGCCACCCCCACCACCCCCACCGCACCCACCCTTGCCACCTTTGCACCACCGTTGCGGCGCCTCCCAGTAGGAGCAGACGCAACACCGACCTCCTCAACACCAAAGAGGTCCACAGCAGCAGAAGAGGCAACAGACGGCGCAAGCATGAAGGGAGTAAGGGAGGCAGGTCATGAGAAAGTAATGGGTGAGATAAATGGGTGGCTTGTTCTCAGCCCGAAAGGTGGGCTCGAGGGCGGCAGCGTAACGGGTCTCAAAGGAGCACAGGTGAGTCAGGAGGTCGGTTACAGTGGTGAAGTCTGACAGCTCAGGAAAGAGGAACGGCAGCGCCAGGCAGCCTACAGTGGCTGATGACGGGGACAAGTAGCGCTTGACTACAGCGTCGTAAAGCGCCTTGGCTGTCTTTAGCTGGCGAAAGTGGGTGCGCTGGTCTAGTGGAAGGTGATTACGGACAGCAAGAGCAGTAGCGTCACGAGAAGTCCACTTGGACCGGTCTACAAGGGCAGCTGAGTCTGCAGAGACATCGAGCGACCCCGAGGTATGCTCAAAGAGAGAGACATCCTCCCTAGTAAAGCTCTGTAGGTACTCGTCCATATCCTCTAGCCACGACTCAAAGTCTACCGGGTGGCCCTCGCCGTCAAAGGTGAGCACAGTAGGGGTCGCAATAGCAGCAGTAACGGTAGTGGCAGCAGCAACAACAGTAGTAGCAGTAGCAGCAGTAAGGGGCGGCTAAGTAGGGCGGCTCGGTTGAGCGGCTCGGCACGGCGGCTCGAACGGGTAGCTCGACTGGGCGGCTCGGTTTGGCGGCTCGCAGGCAGCTACAACAGGCGCACTAGTCGGCGGTGCAAGCAGCAGCAGCAGGTGCACAAGCAGGGCAGGGAAGGGCGCGAGCTGGCGGTGCAGCAGTGCAGCAAGGGCTGGGCAGGGGCATGAGTGGGCGGCGCAGGGCAATGCGCAGGTGGCTCAGGCAGGGCGCACACAGGCAGCGTGAGCAATGCAGCGCGCAGGGCAGTGAACGGCGGGCCAGCAGCGAGCAGGCAGCGCGGGCGGCACAAGGCAGCGCGGACGACGAGCGGGCAGCGTGCGGGCCGCGTGAGCAGCGTGCGAGCAGCGTGCGGGCAGCGCACTGGCCGCGCGAGCAGCAGGCGGGCGGGCACACTAGGCAGCGCGACAGCGCGCGGCTTTGGGCAGGCAGCGCAATAGCGCGCTGGGCAGGGCAGGGCAGTAGCACGATGGCGTGTGTGCAGGGAAGAAATGATGGGTTGGGCAGTTGAAAAAAAAAAAAAAACTGCTGGGCAGAGCGAAACGAATACGGTGGGCCAAAAAAAAAATCGGTCCTAACCGGGACCTGATACAATTATGAAACCCTAGGTTTGTATCCCCTCTAAGGCTAGCCCCACAACAGCCATACAATGTTTAAGAATAGTCGCAGTTAGAGTAGCAATGCAATACAGTTAACAAGGGAATGTACCCCTCAGAGTAGATGGCTAGCTAGGATTGCTATTTAAACTCCTTGTATATCTTTATCATCTTGTTCTCTTTCAATTAAGAGTGTCACTACAATACTTCCTAGTCTTCTTCCAGAAATTCGCTGGTTCTATCATAATCCTTCGATTCCTTGTTACATCAACATGTGTTGCCCGAAATAGTACCTTCAAGTAGGAAATTAGGACCATGGTGAGCATTAGGTTAGGAGAGTAGTGAGAGAAGGTTTTGGCCAAAGAAGGAGGTTGAATAATAGTAAACAGGTATAAGATATAGGCAAGTGTGAACCAGAACAAGTGGTGCACCACCAAACAGATGGAAAGTATAACTACGCTACAACAAAACTACAAGCAGTTATAAAATATGCAAAGCATATTTCAACACGCCCCCATAACTACTTGCAGGAAGAATTGTAGTGTCGCTTTCTGAATGGGGTACACTAGGGCAGAGTAGCGCAATGGATGAGGGCAGAGAGGCAAGTGAGGAGGAGGAGGCGAGAGAGAAAGAGGAGAGGTGAGGAGAGGAGGTGGGGGGCAGGCACGAGCGTGACAGCTCCAATGCTGGCAACCCACTTTCAGACCCCATTTTACGAAGAGGGGAGGTGAGAGAGGAATGAGGAGAGGAGGTGGGGGGCAGGCACGACCGTGACATCTCCAATGCTGGCAACCCACTTTCAGACCCCCAAGTCCCCACCCCACTTCAACCACCCCCTTAACCTCACCCCCCTTTTCAGCCGCCCCCTTTAACCTCACCCTCCACCACTTCACTCTCCCCCCGTCCCCGCCACCTCCCCCCCATAGCAGCAGCTGTGGGTGAGGCGTGGCAGGGCGCGAATGGCTGCTGGCTGATCACATCTGCCACCCCCACACCCTCCTCCCCCCCCCCCCCCACCTTCCCCCAGCGGCAGTGGAAGGAAGGGCAAACAGGAGGAGGAGGCGGCTGGCGCTGCCACTCCCTCATCCCCTCCCCCCCCTACGGCGGAAGCCGCGGCAGGGAGAGGGGGGGGACGGCGCACGATGCTGCTGCCGGTAGCGCGCTGGCGTGGGGCGCGCGTTGCAGCGCCTGGTTGCGCGTAGCTGCGCCTGGTCGCGGGTTGGCGTGGGGGGGGGGTGGGCCGGAGGGGGGGGGAGGGGGGGGGGGGGGGGGGGGGGGGGGGTCGCCGATGCGCGTGGGACAGCGGGGTCGAGCGACGCACGAGGCGCGGGGCAGCAGGGCAGTGACGCGCGGGGCAATGGGGCAGCATGTGTAAGGCAGCGGGGCAGTGGGGCAGCGACGTCGCGCAGGCGATGGGGTGCAGCAGCGAAGCGCTCACGAGGCGCACGACAGGCTGCGCAACGGTGCGCGCCATAGCAAGCGTGATTGGTAGGCCCATTGGCATTTCGGTCCGCAGGAAGAAACTGCTCTGATAGCATGTTAACACAACATCATAACTGTTTGGGGGAGGAGGTATGCTGCAGCTGGCGCTATTGACTGCAGTTGTTGGTGAATATTCTCAAGAGATGGTACAGGGAAAACTGTTATACAGCTATTATTTGTACCCACATTGTGTTTGCTTTGGAAACACCCTGCATAATGACTTGATACTTAGAGATATTCAGGTACTAAACATCGTGTTTATAGATATGTTTCCTCTACATCCACTGATTTGCATTTGTAGCTGATTTTCCTGCCTTTTGTTTGCACATTGTTAGGCATTTCATCGTTTCGATGGGTGTACGCTCACGCCCCAAAGAAATACGGGATCCGGGTTTTCGTTGTAAATATTAGTTATGAGGTCCGACGCCTATCGCGCCGTCGTGTGCGGGAGAAATTGAATGAAGTTGGTGTGTGGGTTCTTTTTGTCACCAATTATTCTACACGAACCCTTGAACGAGTCCGTATCCTGTTTTCGTTGCTTCGTGAGCCTACTATTCAGTTCTTCGTGACGAAAAACTGGTCGTCGCGTTCTCGCCAAATCGTTCGCCCAAACCGCAATTATTCACAACAATGTTGATTCAACAAGCTTCACCTCAGAAGCTTCTCGAAACTCAGGCGACTCCGACTGCAATCTACAGCGAAGTCATATGCGCGACTCACGGACCAATCTCTACAAGCAGCAGAAATAAAGTTTATAAGGAGCTGCCATTGCCGTTCATTTCATCACCAAATTCAAGTATCTGCAGTCTCTAATCTTGTAACTTGTTTAAGCACCATCTCGACCTTCAGCCTAGTCTGTTACACACAGAAACGAAAATGGCTTTCTTCAGTCAGGCACCTGCTAAGGCCGCTTTCCTCGTAGTAGTCATCGCCTCTGCGATGCTCCTTTCCGCCCCTGCACGCGTCTATGCTGCTGGAGCTCCCGCCAACGCGAATGCGCCTGCTAACGCGACTGCTTCCGCTAAGGCGGCTGCAGCTGGCGCGGCTGGGTCTGCAAACGCGACCAAGCCTGGAGATGCTGCCAACAGCCCCGTAGCTGCGACCGCGAGGCAGAGCAAGAGCGCGGGGCTAGGAAAGAACTCCACATGCGCCTATTACGGAAACTACACCGCCAACCCATACTTTGGTAAGGGGCTGACCGTGAAGCTCCCTCCCGCCATATTTGGCGCTCGTTGCGGTGCGTGCTACAAGGTGATCTGCACCAACGACACGAAGCGCTGCCGCAGCGGCAAGGCGACCGTGACCGTCCGCGTCATTGGCGCGACGACGACGGAGAAGCAGATTTCGCTCAGTGCTGTCTCTTGGTCCAAGATCGTGCAGGGTTCCGATGCCACCCCCGTCAGTATCACGTACACGCGCACCAACTGCCAGTCGACCGTTGGATCGGCGGTTCGCGTGCGCAGCAGCTCGACGGCGGGGAAACTCGACATTCAGATGGTGGGTCTGGCGGGCCCCGGTACGCTTAGGGAGGTGGAAATCAGCGCGGACGGCAAGAAGTGGGCGAAGCTGACCCGTGACGGCAGCAAGGCGATCTGGGGGATCGCGGGCAAGGAGGCGAAGGAGGTTTTGGGCGCGAAGAAGGCGATGAGCGTTCGCCTCACTGCGTTGCACACCCTCGAGAAGATCACCCTCGAAAAGGTCCTTCCTGCCGACTGGAAGCCCATGACGCTGTATTCTTCCAAGACCAACTTTAAAAAGCTCATGGCCGAGTCTAAGTAGATGTTTGATTGAACAATAGGGTACAAGAATACGGTAAGATGGCTGAATGCTAGGGTACTTTTGAGAGGAGATACTTTAGCGGCTGGGAGGGGAATGGGTCAGCGACAAGGGAATGGGTTAGAAGGGAAGTGGGTTGGGGGGAGGGGGGGGGGGGGGGGGGGTGTGATGGTGCTGTGACTAAGAAATTCTCTTTGCTTTTTTTGTGTCGTTCATTCTGATAATTGTGTTACCTGAGTATCAGTCTACACGGAATCAGGTAACTCCTTAGTGATGCCTTGACCAGCCAGCAGTAGGCCACCTTTTCCCCATTTGCGCAACCCTCCTGGAACTCCTGTATAATACACCAGGGGAGAGAGCTGCTGAGCAATATTCCTTACGGTACTTGCATATGGTAGTTGTTTAGAAAGAGCATTACAGTCCTAGCATATTGGTAGCGCTCTATACCGTAACCTGCTTTTGGAGGCACCTAAAAATGTAACCACATATCTACTGCTTTGCTCTGCCCGGTTATCAGTAGGTCTAGTTGTTTAAGAAAGAGCAGTACCGCCCTACTGGTATCGCTCTAGAACCTTCTCAATGAGAAGTGAGAAGGCAGCAAAGCCAGCACACCCCATGCATGCTGCTTGCGGGCCCGCTGAAGGCGATGGGGGGGGGAGGGGGGTTGGTTTAGGATGGGGAACAAGGGGAAGAGGGGAGAAGGGAGAAGGAGAGTTAGTGTTGCGGCACGTCCTGATAGACAGGATACTCACTCTGGGGGTGGGGTGTGGTGGGATGAGGTGTGGTGTCATGGGGCGTGGTGTGGTGGGATGCGGCGGAGTAACCTGGCTGACATCTTACCTCTAGCTGACAGTGCTCCCCCGGTCACGCAGCCTGCAATCACTGTGATGACTTCATCATGCCTCGCCATCGCCTTCACCCACCTCTTGGATCACACAGCTGATAACTCACCTCTGGCTGACAGCACCCCCCCCGTGACACACCCTGCAATGACAGTGTTGACTTAAGTTGACTCAAAGCCACACACCCACCCACCTCTAGCAGACAGCCCCCCCCCAGTGACACAACCAGCAATGACGGTGTTGACCTCATCGTGCCTCGCCCTCGCCTTCTCCGCCATGCACTCTGATGCCGAGAAGATCGCCCCCCATCACTGCAAAGGGGGGTCTTTGCATAGCTGGAATTGCATTCACCCACCTTTGGCACCGCACAGCCGACAACCCACCTCTAGCTGACACCGCTCCCCCGGTCGTGCCTTCTCCGCCATGCACTCCACTCCACCACATTCACTTCACCCACCTCTACCAGACAAAACAACGCACCTCTGGCGGACAGTGCTCCTCCCGTGACAAAGCCAGCAATGACGGTGTTGACCTCATCGTGCCTCGCCCTCGCCTTCTCCGCCATGCACTCTGACGCCGAGAAAATCTCTCCCATCACTGCCAGTGCTCAGGCTCACCTCTAAGCTACACACGCACCTCTAGCTGAGAGGGTTCCCCCACCGTGTTGACCTCATCGTGCCTCGCTCTCGCCTTCTCAGCCATACACTCTGATGCCGAGAAGATCGCCCCCATGACGGCAAAGGTCTTGCCTGTGTGCCAGCTGCGCTGCGCCATCTGCCTGATTTGAGAAAATGGAGATGGGGAAGTGGAACGAGCAGAGAGGAGGAGGTGTAGACACAAGAGGGTTGGGTTGGGTTGGGTTGGGTACATAAGCTCTCTTTCAAGAAGGTCGCTCCCATCACGGCAAAGGTCTTGCCTGTGTGCCAGCTGCGCTGAGCCATCTGCCTGCAGGGGGAAAGCAGGCAGCGACCGAAAGGAAGGGCCGCAGACAAAGGTTAGCTGGCTGCGTGAGCTGTCTGCTGAAATAATATACCCTATAGCTGAGAAGGTTTTGCCCGTGTGCCAGCTGCCAGGGATGCTGGTGATTACCCATGTCAAGGCAGCACCGCACCCACCACACCCACACACACATGTGAACGCTTCACTGACAACACAAAGCACACGGCACTCACACCAGCTGCTGCCGCGTGCTCATGTCCTCCACATGCAGAGCAGAGGCTGGTGAATGCAGGTGGCAGCACCAAACACACACACACGCCCACTTGTGTAATGGCTGGTGAATGTGTTCATGCACCGCTCTGCACTCACTTGAACCCATGCACCAGCTGCTGCCGCGTGCTCATCTCCTCCACATGCAACGGCTGATCCAACGCACCAAACAGCAGACCCATCATCACCCCCATGCCGCCCCCTGTAACGAGGAAGGAGTGAGGGTTTTGGGTGCAGGGAACAATAGGAGTAAGGCTTTAAGCCACAGCATTTGCTTATCTCCTCACCGCCGGTGTGGTGTGGCAACTTGACTGAAAGGCGCTTTTGACTGTTCTGACATTATCAAATGCGACTACACTGCAACTGTACAAAGCTACCTTTCAGATACACTCACCCATAACACCGCAAATAACGGCTCGCACGCAGCAGTGGTTCATCATCTCCTCAGCCGCCATCTCCTCCGGTGTGTTGTGGCGTGGCCACCTTGACTGAACAGCGCGTTTGACTGTTGTTACATTGTCACTTACATTCCATTAACACTCACCGATCACGCCGCAGTGGTTCATAATCTCCTCAGCCGCCATCTCGGTGCGGTGTGGTGTGGTGTGGGCATCTTATATGGGCTATCGACTGCTGTGACACTGTCGAATGTGGCTATGCTGCAATGATAGGCACGCACTCACCCATCACGCCACTAATAACGGTGCGCACGCCGCAGTGGTTCATCATCTCCTGAGCCGCCATCTCCTCCGGTGTGGGCATCTTAAACGGCGCTTTGGCGGCTTGCGCGCTCCCCGCTTGCGGCTCCGCCGGAGCGCCTCCACTCGCCTCGGGTGGCGTGGCGGCAGATGCGGCGAGACCGTCAGATTGAGAAGACTGAGAGGACGACATGGCGATTCGACCGTTGATCTGACTGTGTGGGAGGAGCTGCAAAAGCGAGCCGTTGATTAGGCCACGTTTGGGTAGACTTTGAAGTCCACTGGACTAGCTAATGCCGTAAGATCGGGCGCGCAATGCGGATGAGGAAGCTGCAAAAGCAGTGAGTGCCAAAGGCGCTGGTCGAGTGTGATCGACTGAAAGGGGTTGAGCGATTAATGGCTGTCTAGATTAGATGGTACAAGCACGAGCCGTTCGATCGCATCGCGTCGCGTCCCGTCGCGCGGAGGCACTGAATCAGGTTACGAGCACACGGGTTTGCGGATCAGAAGGGCACAAAGGCTTCAGAATCGGGGCTGATTCCGCAGCTTCAGGCTGATCATGGGGAGGTCGTGCGGATCAGGGCTATTGCCTTTTGGATTAACTAGCTCCGAAGGACCTCTTAGGATCGAGGCTGTGAGCCTGTGAATGCGCGGATCGGATCGAGGCGCAGAAGGAGGTTTTGCGGATTTAACGGATAGCGGTCGCGAGTCGCGAGAGTAGAGGCACAGTATGGTTGCGTGCGGCGCAGATGGAGGGTGGAGGAGATTCGACGCGGCGTATTTGAAAGAGGTTTGATCCGAGTGCGTTCCACGAGGTGGGGAGAGATGGCGGAGCGACGCGGGGCGACGCGGAAGAACGCGGAATGGCGCGGAGCGACGTGGAATGGTGGGAAATCAGTGGTGCTGAGCGTACCAGGCAGGTCTTGAAAAGTGAAGTAAACGATTAGGAAGGGTAAATAGCAAGTAGAGAAAGAAAACTCCTAGAAGAAAGAGTTAAGAGTGACGTAAGACAAAATTGATAAGATAAAGAAACCTATGAATAAGAGATTGAGTAAGAACGTAAAGGCTAATAAGGTTAAGGATAAAAATAACAAATTTGAAAGGAAGATGATGAAGACATTAAAGGGAGAGAACAATTGATTGAAAGAAAGATATTGAATGGGTGATTGATGAGAAGGTAAAAGAGCTTGAAAAAATAAACAAACTTGATAATGGAAACTAAGATTTGAGAAGAAAGGAGACTTGATAAGAATGAAGAGGCTTTGAATAGGGAAGCTTTAATTGAGAAACTTGACAAGAGTGAAATGAGGAGGTGACTTACCTTAAAGAGTCTTACTTGTCATTTTGAAGGAGCTTTGTAACTTGAAGAAGCCAAGCTTGAATTGTGAATCTTGATTGTTGGAAGGAGAGTGAGATCCAAGCTTGATTGTTGAGTAGAGAAGCACCTCCAAGCTTGAGTGTTGAGGTGTAGATCTTGTTTATTGTGTAGAGAAGAACCTCCAAGCTTGAGTGTTGAAGGTGAAGCTTGAGTCTTGATTAGAAGAAAGTCAAATGTTGATGTTGAGGCCTCAAAACTTAAAATGCACTAGTCCAAAGGAGGTACATGATGGACTTAAAGAGCAACCATTGATAACAATCTAGTAGAAAGACTATGAAGCATAAACTTCTCTAGAGTTGGAGAACATGGCTATGAGCTTGGATTGGGAGAGGTTGGTGGTGAGTGGAGCCTTAGGAGTTGGGCATGAGGAGGAGGACTTTGAAGTGGCCTTGTGAGAGCTTGGAGTAGAACTTGTGCAGAGCTTAGGTAAAAACTTGCTTGAAAAGTATGTTTGAAGAATGGGGTGGACCCTTTGTTTTGTATTTGGTGGAGCTTGAGGTTGGATGAAGAAGAGGAGGAGATGAATGATTGTGATTGGTTAAGTTGGATAAGGTGGGGGTGATGAATGTTGCCTTGAATTTAAGGCTTGGTGAGTGGAATGAATGTGGCCTTGAAATTAAGGCTTGGTGATTGGAATGAATGGGGCTTTGATTTAAGGCTTGGTAGGGAATCTTTGGATTGATTGGTGGAGGAGAAGGTTGAGGAGGATTGGAGAAGATATGAGGTGGAAGGTTGAAGGATTTGTATTGGGTGAAAATGGAAGTGTGCCTTGCTGACTGGAGATAAGGATGATGAAGTGGCGAATGGGTAATGTTGGGAGATGCCCTTTGCAGATTCGAATTTTGGCTGACGGGGAAACTGTGGCGAAAAATTTCGCCACGTGAATTTTTTCCCGCCACCCTGGTGCCACGCGAGCAGCAGCAGCAGTTCATTCCAACAGCAGGACGACAAGTCCTGGCGAGGCGGGCGGGTGGGCAAAGAGAGGCGGTACGGGTGGGTTGTGTTGGTGGAGATATCGAGGTGCAGGAGGGTGGGGAAAGTGAAGAGGGAAGCAGAAATATATATCTTCAAGTTACGTACAACAAGGTGTATATTCAAATACTTGCTCTGTAGCGCGTACAACAAGGCCAATAGGTTCTCAGGCTACAAAATCTTGTCAGAATGCATTTTTGGTTTTCATGTTCTCTGTCAATATCAGCCGTCGATCGATCTCCTCGTTACCACAGAACCGACAACCACATACCAAGCCTCGAGATTCCTCCCAACTAGGAATCACTACCAACAGTGTCTAGGGAATTCCTAAACCTGCCAGACCCCAGAACAGCTATTGCTGACCAGACCCTCCAATCCCCTAACCATGGTTAAGCCTCTACCCTCTCCCACCTCCCCTCGTTACACCCTCTCTCCCTAGATTCACACGGGTAGGTACATGGATCAACAGCAGAGAGGCAATCTCAATTCTCACGTTAACCTTCCGAAAAGCGAAGCGTTTGAGTGATTAGAGAAACCCCAGAGGAGCTTTCAGCACGCAGCAGTTTTTCCATAGGAGTTTCTAGGTTTTGTCAGAGCTTGCTGGATTGGCAAGTAGAGCTTCACGAACAATCGTCGATCTTTCACAGTAGTCTTTTCACTCGGTGTTTTGCCGAGAAATCGAAGGCCTGCGTACCGTATTGGGTTTTCGTAAAACCCAGGGGGGAGAAGCCGGCAATTAGAAGGTGTAAGCTTCGTGATCTGAAGCCCGCTCTTATCTCCGAAACGACTGTCGGTTAAGGGATTGAACAGCACACAGTCAGGCAAGAACAGATGGAAAGGCCGGAAGGGGAAACGAGAGAGGAGATGAGAGAGGGAGTAAGCGAGGAGGGGAGGACGGGAGCGAAGGAGGGAGATGGGGAGGATGGGGAGGAGGAATGGCAGCAGGCGACAAGGCAACGGCCGCGATCAGGGATGCAGCAGCAGCGCGGAGGGGGAGGAAGAAGGGGTGGAAGAGGAGGAAGAGGGGAGGGAGGAAGGGGAGGGAGAGGCGGATGGGGGGAAAGAGGAAGGGGGGAAAGAGGGAGGGGGGAAGGAGGAAGAGGCTTTGGTGGGCGAGGAGAAGGGCAACGGGGTTTGCAACAGAGGCAGCAGCCACGTCAGCAGCAGCACGGGCAACAACAGCAGCAGCAGCAGACACAGCAACAACAACAACCGCAGCAGCAACAACAGCCGCAGCAGCAACAACAAGCACAGCAGGCACAACCACAGCAAGGTGCCCCTCCTTCCGCTTGGAATCGCCACGTGTGGGGTCGACCTGTTGAGAAAGCAGTGCCAGCAGCGCAGCAGCAGGCGACAGCAGCAGCGCAGCAACAGGCGACAGCAGCAAAGAAGCAACAGGAAGCAACAAAACCAGAGGCGTCAGCGCAACAGCAACAGCAGCCACAGCAAGGCCCCCCTCCGTCTGCCTGGAATCGCCACGTGTGGGGTCGACCTGCTGAGCAAGCAGTGCCAGCCGCGCAGCAACAGGCGACAACAGCGCCGCAACTGGGGTCAGTCGCAGGGCAGCAGGCGACATTCGCAGAGCAACAGGCGACAGTCGCAGGGCAGCAGGCGACAGTCGCACAGGCGACAGCCGCGCAGCAAGCGGCAGCACTAGGGCAGCAACCATTACCAGCAACGCAGCAACAGGCGACAGCCTCGCAGCAAGATGCAGCATCAGGGCAGCAGCAGGCGACAGCACAGAGGCTACCAGAGGTAGCGGCAGCACAAGCACAGGCCGAAGCGCAGGCACAACAGGCAGCGACGCAACAGGCAGAAGCGCAAGCACAGGGAGAAGCACAAGCGTCAGCACAAACAGAAGCACAAGTAGCATCTGAGCTGCAAGCAGAGGCATCAGTGCAACCACCTATTGCTCCTCTCGCTGCGTCCGCTCCTGATGTTGCTACAACTGCTGCCGCTGCTCCTCCTACCGTGGCAATTCCAGCCTCACCTGCTGGCAGTGCTGCCCCAGCTACCTCTGCTTCCCCTCCTCCCTCACAACCCCCCAACACCCCACCCCAACGTACCCCTCCCAAGCACACCCCTCCGAAGTCCTGGGCTGCCCTACTTGCCTCAAAACCGACACCACAGCAGCAGCAGCAACAGCAGCAAGGGCAATTGCAGCAGCAGCAACAGCAGCAAGGGCAATTGCAGCAGCAGCAACAGCAGCAAGGGCAATTGCAGCAGCAGCAACAGCAGCAAGGGCAATTGCTGCAGCAGCAACAGCAGCAAGGGCAATTGCAGCAGCAGCAACAGCAGCAAGGGCAATTGCAGCAGCAGCAACAGCAGCAAGGGCAATTGCAGCAGCAGCAGCAGCAGGAGCAACATGTACCGTCATCACCAACAGCAGCAGCAGCAGCAGCAGCTAGTGTGCCGTTGCCAGGCGTTGATGGGGAGAATTCCACGGCCATATCAGCTGCTGGTATCGCCAATGCTGCACCTGTGCCTGCTGCCATTGCCACTGCGGGGCAACCATCACGCGCGGGGCAACCATTAGCCGCAGCAGCAGCAGAGGGAGCAGTGCAAGCGTCAGCAGCAGCAGCAGCAGCAGCAGCAGCAGCAGCACCAGCAGCAGCAGCAGCACCAGCAGCAGCACCAACAACAGACTCGCAACCGCCGCCACTAGCACTAGCAGCAGTGGTCCCACCACCAGCTACAGCAGCAGCGCCAGCAACACCACCACAAAAACCAGCAGCAGCAACAGCAGCACCAGCGTCAGCAGCATCACCACAAACACGAGCAGCAGCAGCAGCAGCAGCACCACCACCGGCAGTAGTCCCGGTGCTACTGGGTTCACAGCCGTTAGTGGGGCGAGCAGCAGTTCCCATTGCTCCCAGGGGTCTGGTCAACAGAGGCAACCTCTGCTTCCTCAACTCCACTCTTCAGGTACTTTCCCTCCTTGCCCTCCTTGCCCTCTCCCCTTGTAGCCTGTGCTTGTATTCTACCATCTCGGGGTGCTCAAGCCCTAGTGGGGTGAGCAGCAGTGCCTATCGCTCCCAGGGGGCTGGTCAACCGAGGCAACCTCTGCTTCCTCAACTCCACTCTTCAGGTACTTTCCCTCCTTGCCCTCCTTGCCCTCTCCCCTTGTAGCCCCCATTCACCTGTGCTTGTATTCTACCATCTCGGGGTGCTCAAGCCCTAGTGGGGTGAGCAGCAGTGCCTATCGCTCCCAGGGGGCTGGTCAACCGAGGCAACCTCTGCTTCCTCAACTCCACTCTTCAGGTACTTTCCCTCCTTGCCCTCCTTGCCCTCTCCCCTTGTAGCCCCCATTCACCTGTGCTTGTATTCTACCATCTCGGGGTGCTCAAGCCCTAGTGGGGTGAGCAGCAGTGCCTATCGCTCCCAGGGGGCTGGTCAACCGAGGCAACCTCTGCTTCCTCAACTCCACTCTTCAGGTACTTTCCCTCCTTGCCCTCCTTGCCCTCTCCCCTTGTAGCCCCCATTCACCTGTGCTTGTATTCTACCATCTCGGGGTGCTCAAGCCCTAGTGGGGTGAGCAGCAGTGCCTATCGCTCCCAGGGGGCTGGTCAACAGAGGCAACCTCTGCTTCCTCAACTCCACTCTTCAGGTACTTTCCCTCCTTGCCCTCCTTGCCCTCTCCCCTTGTAGCCCCCATTCACCTGTGCTTGTATTCTACCATCTCGGGGTGCTCAAGCCCTAGTGGGGTGAGCAGCAGTGCCTATCGCTCCCAGGGGGCTGGTCAACAGAGGCAACCTCTGCTTCCTCAACTCCACTCTTCAGGTACTTTCCCTCCTTGCCCTCCTTGCCCTCTCCCCTTGTAGCCCCCATTCACCTGTGCTTGTATTCTACCATCTCGGGGTGCTCAAGCCCTAGTGGGGTGAGCAGCAGTGCCTATCGCTCCCAGGGGGCTGGTCAACCGAGGCAACCTCTGCTTCCTCAACTCCACTCTTCAGGTACTTTCCCTCCTTGCCCTCATTGCCCTCTCCCCTTGTAGCCCCATTCACCTGTGCTTGTATTCTACCATCTCGGGGTGCTCAAGCCCTAGTGGGGTGAGCAGCAGTGCCTATCGCTCCCAGGGGGCTGGTCAACCGAGGCAACCTCTGCTTCCTCAACTCCACTCTTCAGGTACTGCACCTGGTTTCCCTTGTGTTGCCTTCATTGCTCTCTTCTCCCCCAATCATGCGTGCTGGTACTATTGTTGCTTCCTCACATCTGTTTGCTGTCGTTGCTTCCTCAGCAGCACTAGCCAGCCAGCAGAGTGTTTTTTTCTTTCCGTACTCCAGTTATTTCATTCAGTTTTTTCGTAAGCGATTCTTGAATACAATACAATTGTGTATGCGATGATGCCCCTGTGTGCCTGTGTGCTTGATGCATTGCATTGTCCGTTCAATCTTCTGCGCCACTCTACAGGCCCTCGCTGGTTGCCCTGCTTTCCTTTCTTCAATTCTAAACCATCTGTCCGGATTTCTCTCCCCTTCTCATCTTCGTTCCGTACTTTGCTTACTCAAATCTGTTTCGCAGGCCCTCGCTGGTTGCCCTGCGTTCGCTCATCTTTTGAGGGACGTCTCAGCATCCCTCGCACCAAACCTTCTGGTGTGTGTGTGGGAGAGGGGAGGGGATAGGGGAGCGGGGGCGTAGGGGAAGATTGAATGGGAGGCGGTGGAGACCGTTGGGCCTTTGATGTTGCGTTGTTTAGACTTCTGATTGAACAAATGCAAAGTCGACTGCTTCATTTTGTTTGCCCAAGCGTCTGCTCCTGCTGTTGCTCTCTCTTTCTTTCCCAGGCCCGCCACTCCACGCTGAAAGCACTGGTTGGCTTCTGGAGGGAGTTTTGAGGCGCCCATTAAATGGTCTGCTTCTTTCTTTCTGTCTGCCCTATCTTTCTCTCCCGCTGCCCCTCTTTCCCGTTACCAGGCCCGCCACCCCGCGCTGAAAGCGTTGGTTGATTTCTGGAAGGAGTTTGAGGTGCCCATCAAGTCGTCATCTACAGGTCCTGTAGCAGCAGAGAGGCTTGGAGGGGCGGCTGTAGTAGGAGCGGCGGCTGTAGCTGGACTTATTATGTTTCCCATTCCCTGCCTCTGTCCCTTTCGCGTTCCCAGGCCCGCTACCCCGCGCTGAAAGCGCTGGCTGATTTCTGGAAGGAGTTTGAGGTGCCCATCAAGTCGTCATCTACCGGCCCTGTATCTCATTTCTCGTTCCCTCTCCCTTATCCTTCCCCTCTCCCTTATCCTTTCCCTTTCCCAGTCTCGCCACCCCGCTCTCAAGGCACTGGTGGACTTTTGGAAGGAGTTTGAGGTGCCCATCAAGTCATCATCTACAGGTCCTGTACCAGCAGAGAGGCTTGGAGGGGCGGCTGTAGCAGGAGCAGCGGCTGTAGCTGGTTCTGCTGCTGCTGCTGGTGCTGTTGGGGAGGATGGGGCGTGGGGGAAGGTTGGGGGGAAGGGCGGAGGAAGAGGAAAAGGGGGAAGGGGGGCGGCAGGAGCAGGAGTTGGGGGAATGGGGGCAGGGGCAGGAGTTGGGGGAATGGGGGCAGGGGCAGCGGGAGGGAGAGGGGCAGGGAGAGGGATAGCTGGTTCTCCTGCCACTGCTGCTGCTCCTGCTGCCGCTGGTGCTGGTGCTAGTGTTGCTGGCAGCACACGAGGTGTATCGTTTGTGTCAGCACTGACAGCAACGGCTGCATCAGCAACAGCAGCAGCGGCTGCAGCAGCAGGGGGGGAGGAGGGGTTGACAGCGGTAGCAGTGGGACGAGCAGTGGTGCCAACCATGTTTGAGGGGCTGCTGTCTCAGTTCAACCCGCAGCACCACAGGAACGGTGTTCATTTGAGGTGAGGGTTTGGCATGAGTCATAGGAGGGAAGGGTTGGGGGAAATGGGTAAGGGGTGTTAGTCACAACCTACTGTCGAAGTGGGTAATCGGGTGAGAAATGGTGGGTCTACTGTCCCCCCCGTTCCTCCCATGTTTCTGTTTCCTACTTTCTCTCTGCTTGAGAAAGAGGACGCCTGACCCGCTGGTCGCCCCTATTTCTGCCCCATTTCTGTGTCGCTGAGGCGACAGTCAGGCGAGAAATCCCTTACCGCTGCCGGATTCTACTGGGTCTACTGTCCCCCTTTCCTCCCATGTTTCTGTTTCCTGCTTTCTCTCTGCTTGACAAAGAGGACACATGACCTGACCCGCTGACACGTGACCTGACCCACTGGTTGCCACGTGACCTGACCCGCTGGTTGCCCCTATTTCTGCCCCATTTCTGTGTCAAGAAGATGCTTAGGAGTTTCTAATTCTAACCTTCCTGTCCGGTCCGACCGACCGCCTGCCCCGTTTTTGTTCCCCACTTTTATCTCGTTTTTACTTTGTTCCCCACTTTTATCTCGTTTTTACTTTGTTCCAAACAAAACTTACGCATCATTATCCAGGCAGGAAGATGCCCAGGAGTTTCACACCTTCCTGAAGGACTGCCTGCACGAGGAGCTCATTAAAGTCACGTCTCAGTATAGTCACAGCAGTCCCCCTTCCGTGTGTGTATCCTTCTCTCTCCCCCTCTCTGCTTCAGGCAAGAGGACGCCCAGGAGTTTCTCACCTTCCTAACTGATCGCCTGCACGAGGAGCTCCTTAAAGTCACGTCTCAGCTTAGTCACAGCGGCACAAGGCCAGGAGGGGGAGCAGCAGCAGGGGCAGGCGGAGGAAGGGGAGAGGGAGAGGGGGGAGAGGGAGAGGGGGGGGAGGAAGGGGATCCGGAGGAGTGGCAGACGGTGGGGCCGAAGCAGCGGGCGGCAGTGACGAGGACACACACGGTGCAGTCGTCCTGTCTGAGCGAGATCTTTGGCGGGCAATTGAGGAGTGAAGTGCGGTCAGCAGGTGAGTTTGCAGTGGGGGTTGTGTTTTTCCCGGCTGAGAAGAGAGGGAGTTGACTTTTGAGTCGAGGTGACTTCTGAGTTGACTCAAAAGTCAGCTGCTGCCACACTACGCCATGCCTCCTACTTGGGGCTCTATTGCAGGTGAGTTTGCAGTGGGGGTTGTGTTTTTCCTGCTGAGGAGAGAGGGAGGGATGGAGACAGTGGGCGGCAGTGACGAGGACCCATGCGGTGCAGTCGTCCTGTCTGAGCGAGATATTCGGCGGGCAATTGAGGAGTGAAGTGCGATCTGCAGGTGAGACAAGACTGGCACCTGGTGGGCATCTCTATATTACTGTCTGAACAGCTGATGCCTGATTGCTGTCTGAACAGCTGATGCCTGATTGCTGTCTGAACAGCTGATGCCTGATTGCTGTCTGAAGGGAGTTGGCAATTCGCCCTCGCCCATCTGAAGGCAGCACAAACAGGAGCAGCAAATTGAATCAAATCACCCCTCGTGATGACGAACTTGTTTTGAGATGTCTCAACCCCATATCTCATTCTTCTTTCCATCCTGTTCGCTCCCTTTCCATCCTGTTCGCTCCCTTTCCATCCTGTTCGCTCCCTTTCCATCCTGTTCGCTCCCTTTCCATCCTGTTCGCTCCCTTTCCATCCTGTTCGCTCCCTTTCCATCCTGTTCGCTCCCTTTCCATCCTGTTCGCTCCCTTTCCATCCTGTTCGCTCCCTTTCCATCCTGTTCGCTCTCTTTCCATCCTGTTCGCTCCCTTTCCATCCTGTTCGCTCCCTTTCCATCCTGTTCGCTCCCTTTCCATCCTGTTCGCTCCCTTTCCATCCTGTTCGCTCCCTTTCCATCCTGTTCGCTCCCTTTCCACCCTGTTCGCTCCCTTTCCATCCTGTTCGCTCCCTTTCCATCCTGTTCGCTCCCTTTCCATCCTGTTCGCTCCCTTTCCACCCTGTTCGCTCCCTTTCCATCCTGTTCGCTCTCTTTCCATCCTGTTCGCTCCCTTTCCATCCTGTTCGCTCCCTTTCCATCCTGTTCGCTCCCTTTCCATCCTGTTCGCTCCCTTGCCCTTCCCTTCCCTCACCCCCCTGCAGGCAGCAAGCCATCAGCGACAGTGCAGCCCTTCTTGCTGCTCCAGCTCGACATAGCATCGGATCGAATCAGATCCGTGGAAGAGGCACTTAAAGCCTTTGCTGCACCCATGAACCCTACCCCTCTTCCTTCCCTCCACCCCATACACCTGCACACACTGCAGGCAGCAAGCCATCAGCCACGGTGCAGCCCTTCTCGCTGCTACAGCTAGACATAGCATCGGATCGGATCAGATCCGTGGAGGAGGCGCTCAAAGCCTTTGCTGCGCCGGAGGTGGTGGAGGGGTATCGACCTAGCAACGCCAAGGTATGGTCGAGATAAATAGGTGTAGCATAGCATCAGATCGAATCAGATCAGATCCGTGGAAGAGGCTCTGTGAGCCTTTGCTGCACCGGAGGTGGTGGAAGGGTATTGACTCAGCAACGCCAAGGTAGGTGCGAGGGAAATGGAGTGTATGGCTGTGTGTGTTGGTGCGGATGGGTGGTCAGTTGTAAAGCCTTTGCTGCACCGGAGGTGGTAGAAGGGTATCGATCCAGCAACGCCAAGGTATGGAGCTTTGTACTGTTGCTGTATACGGCATAGGATGGCATGGGATTCAATCAGATCACATCACATCAGATCCGTGGATGAGACACTCATAACCTTTGTTGCGCTGGAGGAGATGGAGGGGTATCGACCTAGCATCCCAAGGTATCATCCTGCATTCCTCCTTCCTCCCCTCCCCTCTTGTGCCTTTCTTCCTCAGCCCAACCAGACGGTCCTGGCATAATGGCATTCAAGGCGGTCAATACTTCTTTTGAGGCGCCTCAAAAGTCTTTTGAGGCGCCTCAAAAGTCCTTCCTCCCCTCCCCTCTTGTGCCTTTCTTCCTCAGCCCAACCAGACGGTCTTGGCATAATGGCATTCAAGGCGGTCAAAACTTCTGCACCCCGCCACGTGCTCGTGCTGCCTCTCAAGCTCATGCTCTTTTCAGTCTCCCTTAGCATGCCACCCGCTCTGTGCCTTCCTCTCCCAGCCCAACCAGACGGTGCTTGCCTCCAAGACGGTCAAAATATTCACCCTCCCCCACGTGCTGGTGCTGCATCTCATGCGATTCTCTTTTTCCTCCCTCCCCCCTTTCTCGCGCCTTTCTCTCCCAGCCCAACCAGACTGTGCTGGCATCCAAGACAGTCAAAATCTCTGCGCTCCCCCACGTGCTGGTGCTGCATCTCATGCGATTCTCTTTTTCCTCCCTCCCCCCTTTCTCGTGCCTTTCTCTCCCAGCCCAACCAGACTGTGCTGGCATCCAAGACAGTCAAAATCTCTGCGCTCCCCCACGTGCTGGTGCTGCATCTCATGCGATTCTCTTTTTCCTCCCTACCCCCTTTCTCGCGCCTTTCTCTCCCAGCCCAACCAGACTGTGCTGGCATCCAAGACAGTCAAAATCTCTGCGCTCCCCCACATGCTGGTGCTGCATCTCATGCGATTCTCTTTTTCCTCCCTCCCCCCTTTCTCGCGCCTTTCTCTCCCAGCCCAACCAGACTGTGCTGGCATCCAAGACAGTCAAAATCTCTGCGCTCCCCCACGTGCTGGTGCTGCATCTCATGCGATTCTCTTTTTCCTCCCTCCCCCCTTTCTCGCGCCTTTCTCTCCCAGCCCAACCAGACTGTGCTGGCATCCAAGACAGTCAAAATCTCTGCGCTCCCCCACGTGCTGGTGCTGCATCTCATGCGATTCTCTTTTTCCTCCCTCCCCCCTTTCTCGCGCCTTTCTCTCCCAGCCCAACCAGACTGTGCTGGCATCCAAGACAGTCAAAATCTCTGCGCTCCCCCACGTGCTGGTGCTGCATCTCATGCGATTCTCTTTTTCCTCCCTCCCCCCTTTCTCGCGCCTTTCTCTCCCAGCCCAACCAGACTGTGCTGGCATCCAAGACAGTCAAAATCTCTGCGCTCCCCCACGTGCTGGTGCTGCATCTCATGCGATTCTCTTTTTCCTCCCTCCCCCCTTTCTCGCGCCTTTCTCTCCCAGCCCAACCAGACTGTGCTGGCATCCAAGACAGTCAAAATCTCTGCGCTCCCCCACGTGCTGGTGCTGCATCTCATGCGATTCTCTTTTTCCTCCCTCCCCCCTTTCTCGCGCCTTTCTCTCCCAGCCCAACCAGACTGTGCTGGCATCCAAGACAGTCAAAATCTCTGCGCTCCCCCACGTGCTGGTGCTGCATCTCATGCGATTCTCTTTTTCCTCCCTCCCCCCTTTCTCGCGCCTTTCTCTCCCAGCCCAACCAGACTGTGCTGGCATCCAAGACAGTCAAAATCTCTGCGCTCCCCCACGTGCTGGTGCTGCATCTCATGCGATTCTCTTTTTCCTCCCTCCCCCCTTTCTCGCGCCTTTCTCTCCCAGCCCAACCAGACTGTGCTGGCATCCAAGACAGTCAAAATCTCTGCGCTCCCCCACGTGCTGGTGCTGCATCTCATGCGATTCTCTTTTTCCTCCCTCCCCCCTTTCTCGCGCCTTTCTCTCCCAGCCCAACCAGACTGTGCTGGCATCCAAGACAGTCAAAATCTCTGCGCTCCCCCACGTGCTGGTGCTGCATCTCATGCGATTCTCTTTTTCCTCCCTCCCCCCTTTCTCGCGCCTTTCTCTCCCAGCCCAACCAGACTGTGCTGGCATCCAAGACAGTCAAAATCTCTGCGCTCCCCCACGTGCTGGTGCTGCATCTCATGCGATTCTCTTTTTCCTCCCTCCCCCCTTTCTCGCGCCTTTCTCTCCCAGCCCAACCAGACTGTGCTGGCATCCAAGACAGTCAAAATCTCCGCCCTCCCCCACGTGCTGGTGCTGCACCTCATGCGATTCTCCTTCAGCCACTCCACCGCCGGCAGTGTCAAGATCCACAAGCCTGTCTCCTTTCCGCTCTCCCTCACTCTCTCTCGCGACCTCCTCTTCTCCTCCTCTTCCTCAGCCGAGGTGCTTTCTCTTCTTACCCTGTCCTGCCCTCCACCCCTTTATACTCTTCCTACCACTGTCAAGATCCACAAGCCCGTCTCCTTCCCTCTCTCCCTCACTCTCTCACGGGACCTCCTCCTCTCCGTCTGTCGAGGTAAGCACACTCACCCGCTCTCTCTCTCTCTCTCTCTCTCTCTCTCTCTCTCTCTCTCTCTCTCTCTCTCTCTCTCTCTCTCTCTCTCTCTCGAATGGCCCTTGTATTGATTGATGGGTGGTACACGGGAAGATGCACACACATGCATAGCATACAAGCTTCCTAACTAACGCCTATCTTCTACACACTCCCACCCCCTTCCGTCCGACCCTAGTGGTCGAACGGGGGCTCTATCAGCTGGTACAGCTGGCCCTCACTGAGGGGGGCAAAGGGCCCCCGCATGCCCAGCTCGTCCACTGCCAGGGCCTCATTGGTCTTGCAGCGGAGGGCATTGGCCTGTGCCCTTTGGAGGCACACGCTCCAGCGCTGGCGGTATTCCGTCAGCAGCTTGGCGGCCTCGTAGGAGGAGGGAGCGGCGCTGAATCTCAGCTTGGCTGCCAGCTCCGCGCATTGCCGCAGAAACGCCATCACCCCGGGCGAGGGGTACCCATAGGTCTCGACCGCCATGGCGTGGAAGCCCACCCACGCGTTCCGGAGCGCGTATTTCTGCTCCTTCCTGTCCGCTGCCGCCCTTGCCGCCCACCCCGGGGCCTTGTTGCAATGCTCATCCTGGTGGGACACGGGGTCTGTCACTGTCACGTCGCACATCCACACTTCTCCCGTCAGGGGATGACGGATGGTTACATCCGCCTTTATGTTTTCAACGAGAGAGTATACGTAAGTTTCTTTGTGCACCGTGAAGCCCGCCTCTGCCGCTATCAAAGCTATCTCGTCCCGGAGTGCGTGGTGAGTAGCAATCCTACCTCCCCCTTTCTCGCAGCGCATGAGATGGTTTGGGAGGCGGTCGTCCGTTTGGGAGGCGGTCGTCCGTTTGGGAGGCGGTCGTCCGGGAACTTTGTGTGGTAATCTAGTTTTGAGAGGTCTCAAAACTCGTCCGGGAACTTAGTGTGGTATCATCCTGCATTGATGGGTGGTACACGGGAAGATGCAAACACATGTTAAGAAGGCTGTGCAGTCACAGCGCCTGGGGACAGGTAGGGGGAGACCTAGGCGGAAGGCAGCGGCGGAAGAGAGCTGGGAGGGTCCCATCCTGAGCGAGGGTATGATGGGTAACGCCAGCAGCCAGTCTCCCGCGCCTGGGCCTAGCACCGACTGCATCCGCTGAGCATGGCCAGAGAGAGGGTTGGGGCGCATCCGCCTCGCTTCGTTCATGACCCTCAGGAAGCGGCGTGTCTGAACCGCTAGCGCGAGAGACTGCTGCAGCTTGAGGCCTTGGGGGTCTATTTTCCCGGCCTGAAGGGCCTCTAGAGCCTCTGGGGGGAGGGCTGCTTCTGCTGCTGCGAGGCGTGCTGGCAGGGCGTGCACGGAGCCGGAGGTGGGGTCCATTAGGGGGAGGAGGGCGGCCACATCGGGTTGTAAAGTGTCAGCCAGAGAGTGCAGGAGGTGGGAAGTGCCAACCACCGACGCAAGGTAAGCATAGCTCCCTTCAACTGCGGGGTTGGTAATGCCGAGCCCACCCAGTGTTACAGGCAGCGCCGCCTGCCTCCATATTCGCCTCCTCTCCGCGTCGCTCCTCGGTGTTACAATATGGGCCGCGTCCAGGAAGGTAAGTAGCAGCTGCTCCCCGCACGCCGACCACTCATCTTCTGGCAGCACTTCTAGGGGAGTCGTTCTGGCCAGAAAGGAGGCTCGCCGGCCCATTCAGCGGGTGAGTAGGAGCAGGCACAGCTGGGGGTCCATCTGGGACAGGAGCGGCAAGGGTTCCCGATTGGGGGCTGATGGGGGTCCATCTGGGACAGGAGTTTAAGGGTTCAGCTGCTGCCGCCCATCTTTCCCTCACCCTGGAGGCACAGCCAGCGGGGGTCCCGATTCGGCTTCCGAGGACCCGCAGTCCATCCGCTGCGATGGGGAAGCCTGGCGGGAGAGTGGAGGGGTCGATGACAGCTGCGGACCAGGCTTCGCATTTCCCTAGGTTGTGCTTGAGGCCTATGCGGAGCAGCGCGGCTGTAAGGTGCGAAAATGCCTCGGTGTTGCTTCGGCCTCGCCTAGCAGCGTGATGTCGTCAGCGTAGGCCAGTATGACGACCCGGGGGTGAGCTGAAGCCGTGGCGACCAAGCAGGGGTGGATGCTTGCCGCGAAGAGCAAGGGACCGAGGGGGTCTCCCTGGCGGACGCCTCTGGCTCTTTGCAGAGGGGCCACACCGAAGTTGTGGTCAAGGTGGAGCACGGAGGGAGCCCTGTATGAGAGGCGGACGAGGGGCACTAGGGTTTCCCGAGCGTCATTCTTAAGCCCCTCAAACACCGCCGCCCTTTCCACCGCGTTGAAGGCATTGGCGAGGTCGATCTGCAGCGCCACCGAGCCCGGGTTCTCCTCCAGGTAAGTGCGCGCCGTGTGAATGGCCGCCTCAATCCCTCCAGTCACCGCCACCCCGAACTGAAGCGGCGCGAAGTGCGTTCGTGCTGCCGCGCCATTCAGAGACAGTGCTGCTTTTGCCACGATGCGTAGCAGGCATTCGCCACAGCTATCGGCCGAGTCCCCCCCTGCGGCTTCGTGAAGGCCAGGAGGCGCGAGGCTGTAAGGAGTTCTGCAGCCTCGGTACTCGGTTTTCCTGCTATTGCTGTGTTGGTGAGTGCTAGAAGATGTGCAAAGAAGTCGGGGTTTCCGAGCGCAGCGTCCCGGATGTGCTCGAAGGTAGTTCCCGAGGGCCCGGCTCCCACCCCATTGGGGAGTTTGGCGATGATGCGCCTGAAATCGCGTGGCTCAATCGCAGGTGCGCTCTCGGGGGAGGAGTTGCGCATCCACTCAGGTAGAGGTTGGAGTGCTTGCGGGTGTCTTGCTGCTAAGGCCGCGAGCACTTCGGGTGAGGCGGGTGAGATCGGTGTAGCTTGGAGGGACTGGAGAGACTTGGCGAGATTGCCATGCTTAGCCAATCCCTCCGCTCTGGCCAGGATGCCTTGTGTGTCAGGTACGTGACGTGGCTGGGCTGGGAGGGAGATTGCCTCTACAGCTTCGTCATACAGGCCAGACCAGAATCCCTGGCGAAAACGGAGGAGGCGGTTCATCATCGCGCTCCAGTCAGGTTTGCGTGCAGACGAGGTGCGAAGTAGAATTCGCGGGAGGAAAGTCAGTAACTTCCACCCTGGGGCCGAGTTGGGATTGGCTGCCAGGTGGAGGAGTGGCGTGAGTAGATAGACTGCGAAAGATTCGCGAAGATCTTTTGGCGGGTGACGGGCGAGGGGTGGCTGGCGACTGTCGCGCAGTGGGTCGAGGTCCCAGCCCGCGACTTGGGCGAAGAGGTCCTGGCGTTTCGCCAGGTCGCCTGGATGGATCATGGGTGGGGTGGGGGTTGGGGCTGCAGGGCTCCCATAGGCCGCAGCAGAGTCAAATGTGATTGCTGCCACGGTTCGATTTCCCCTCCATGCTTGATTCCCCCCCGCATTTCAATTTCTGGCAGGTGTTCGAGTTGCAGATGCGGCTCCATTCTGCTGGTCGGGAAATTCGGCCCCACGAAGCAGGAACACCTCTTCCTCTTTGATTTCTGCGTCAACCCCCCTCCGTTTTCAGGGTTAAAACCGGGGTCACCCCCATCACTCTCGTCATTCTCAGTTTCTCCGCTACCTTCCTCGTTAGCGGCCTCCTTGCCGCCTTCAACACTTTCCCTAGGTAATCTCTCGGCCGTCCTCGCATAGCCGCTCGCGCCAGTACGTTGCCCGCCTCCTCTGCCCGTTCTTCCTCCACGGCGCCCTCTCCCACTTCCGCGCCGTCCGCCAGGTGTGCCCCTCCCCACGGCCGGGCTAATCCTCGTTGGCGTACGGTTTTCGCCGACTTCATCCCCCGCCAAACGAGGCTCTGGCGTCCTCGGCTCACGCCTCGGTCGTGATGGCGGGGTCCGTGGGTCGCGACCGCGTCTTGGAGGCAACTGCGGAGAGCGCTCAGCTCGTGGCGGGGAACCCAGAGCCTGCGCCTCCGCGTCCCCATGTCCAAGCCCGTCCAGCCGCGTCTGAGCCCGTGCGTCGCCTCGTGCGCGGATTGTCTCTTCCGCTGCGTGGGGGGGGGCGTCCTGCATCTCCCGAGCATTCGCGCGCTCCTGTGCTTGTCGCGTCGAATGCTGAGCCGGCGCGTCAGGAACGTGGTCGATCCCCGCAGCGCCATGGATCTCGCCCCGCTTCCCCTGTGCATCACTCCCCTGAGCCGTGTGAGTCGTGGCGACGGTGGGAGGAATATCAGCGTGACCTCCAGCGCCGCGACCACCGCTACCGCTCTCCTCAGAGGTCGCCGGGGAAGCGCTCGCCGCGGCAGCGGTCTCTCCATCAACGGTCGCCTCGGCCGTCACCGCCACGTCGGGGCCGCGGTCCTCCCGCGGGGCGTTGGGATTCTCATCGGAGGGAGCCCTCCCTGCCGGGTCCTCAGTCGGCGGGGTCTGGTGGCCGTCGTGGACGGCGGAATGGTTCCGCGCGCGGTGGGAGTAATCGCGGTCAGGGCTCCGCGGTTGACCTTTTGAGACGTCTCAATAGTCGCGGTCAGGGCTCCGCGGTTGACCGCGCGGCGAATATGGTGGCGGAGGCAGTGCGGCAGGTGCAAGCGGGGGGGGAAGCGGCACATATTCATGTGTCTGTGACCACTGAACCCCCCACCGCCCCTGCCGCGGCTGATGTAGCTCCGTTGCGCGCGCCGACTCTGCGCGATTATCTGCCAGCTGCAGCGGCGAGGGGGCCGTTCCGCGGTCGCCGCCAAGCCCCAGGTTACCCTGCTCCTCAGAATTCGTTTGGCCCAGCCCCGGGCCAGGTGGCGACGATTCCGCCGTGCGGTGTTCCGACTGCACCTCTCCCCAGCCGCGCGGGGAGAGACCCCACGCTGAGCATGTGCCAGATGTGGAACATGGCGGGGGCGGCTGAGGGGGTGGCGAGCCTGCAGCTGGCGGCGTGTGAGGCCATGCGTCACACACCGAGCAGTTTTGCTCAAGTGCCCCGAGGACAGTGCGTCGCTTGGGCAGGAGCGATTGTCACCCTTTTAACGCCCGTGTCGGAAGCGCCCGCCGGGGTAGCACCCTTAGCCCGTACCTTCCCCTGCCTCACGCTTGATCTTCACGCGGCAGCTCAGAACGGGACCCCGGTTGACACTCTTCGCTTCTCGGCGGAGCTTCTCCATGCGATGGCGGGGTGTCTTCTCTCGATGCTTGAGGCGGAGGGGGCTGGCCTGTACACGCAGTAACGCGGCGTCGAGTGTAGAATTGCATCTTGATTGTTAGGTGATCCTCTCCGTTTTCTCGCCTCTCCTCAACGTGATATGCCTTGCTTGATCAACTCCTTGGTTGTGTGTCTTGCCACCGAAACGCGCGGCCGAAGGCCGCGCTGTTGATCGACGGCGGCTGAAGGCCGCCGAAGACTGAGAACACACGAAATAATGAAGAGGAGAAGGCACCGAGGGCCCTTAAATAGGCTCAGAGGAAGAGGGCAGAGGGCAGGGGAAGAGGGCTGTGTGCTAAGGCCTTCTCTCTCTCTCTCTCTCACTCTCTAAGTCCTCTCTCTCTCTCTCTCTCACTCTAAGTCCTCTCTCTCTCTCTCTCTCTCTCTCTCTCTCTCTCTCTCTCTCTCTCTCTCTCTCTCTCTCTCTCTCTCTCTCTCTCTCTCTCTCTCTCTCGCATAATTTCGTCACCCCGCATCACAATTTCGACCTAATCCATTCGCAAACTTCTCTTCCAGTCGTCTTGCCTCACATTCCATGCACTCTTACCTTCTCCAGCCCTCTCCCACCCTCTCCATTCACCCTTACCCTCTCATGCCTCTGTCTCCTCTGTTAGTATCTTACTGCTCCATTGCTCTATCCTCAAAATTTATATTTTATCGCATCAGATCTCCCACACGCTTATCGCGTCAGATCTCCCACACGCTTGTCGCATCAGATCTCCCACACGCTTATCGCATCAGATCTGCTTCTTGCTCCATTGGTTTCACAACGTGCCTAAAACTCGCTCCTTCCTCCTCTCCATTATCCTTTCCCTTGCATCGCCAGGGAACGATCTCCCTCTTTGCCACTGTAGTGCACCAGGGCAGAGACCCTTCTTCCTTGGTTTCATGCTTCACTTCAGACTTGCCCAAACCCATTTCTTCATCTTCCCTTTCCCCCCTCCTACCATATTTGATCGCCAGGAACGATCTCCCTCTTTGCTTCTGTAGTGCACCAGGGGGGAGACCCTTCTTCGGGTTTTGAGGCGACTCAAAACTCTTTTACCTCCTTGCCCTTTCATTGCACCACCAGGAACGGCGATGCTCTTTCGTTGCTACTGTATTGCACCAGGGCAGAGACCCTTCTTCCTCAGGCCATTACACTGCCAATGTTTGAGGCATCTCAAAAGTCGTCCCCTTCCCCTTCCCTATTGTATCACCAGGAACAAAGATACTTCCTCTTTGCCACTGTAGTGCACCAGGGCAGAGACCCTTCTTCCTTGGTTTCATGCTTCACTTCAGACTTGCCCAAACCCATTTCTTCATCTTCCCTTTCCCCCCTCCTACCATATTTGATCACCAGGAACGGCGATACTCCCTTTTTGCCACCGTGGTGCACCAGGGAAGAGACCCTTCCTCCGGTCATTACACTGCCGATGTTCGCCAGCCAGATGGATCCTGGCTCAGATTCGACGACGCGCGAGTTTTGTCTATTTCTGCCAAGCGGGTGCTACAGGAACAGGCGTATCTGCTGCTGTACCAGAGGGAAGGTGGAAAGCAGTGAGTGGAAAGTTCCTTTGCCTAGGGAACTTTAGTAGCGTGGTGGTCTTGTAACAAATGGGCGTATCAGCACTACACCTATTTGAAGAATGCCAATTCAATCATCTCTTAGCTTAACGCATTGTGTAGTTGTATTTTGCATGACCAATTTGCTTGCAAGTATGGTACTATGGAGAGCATCACTTTTTAGTGAGGGCAAGAATGGTGCCACTAAAGAAGGTTCTCTTCCCTAGTGCACTAAAGGATCAATGCCACATTGGGCAAATAAAATGGGAGAGCATTGTTCTCTAGACTGGAAACTAGGGATGAAGGAATGGGACATGATACTTGGTCTAAATCAGGGCCTCATATATCAGGAAAAAAACCCTGAAATTCCTGATTTTGGCAGTCCATTCTCAACCTACCCTGAAAAACCAGTGTTAAGATTTTTGTGGGACTGATCTTTCAGCCTTTTTTGTGAGGCCACACTGAAATTTCAGTTTTTTTTTTTTTCCAAGTACACCTGATGCCACAACGTTGAAACGAAACTAACACTGAAAGCGATTCTTACCTGTGTCGTGTGAATTTGACCGCAATTACAGGGAATCTCAAATTTTGCCTCAAATTCACGATTGAGAGGTGCTTTGTTGGCGCGGCGCCACACATCAGTGGGCCGTTTTGCTGCAGCATCTTTTCTTGGCCAATCCGAACGTGGCCAGTGGCCACCATGTGGTGCTGGAGGGCTGCAAACGTTCTTGCCCCGTTGACAACCCAGCCCATGCACCGTGGTTGCCATCCAAGGGCCCCTTCTTCTCCAAGCTTTGCATCCGAAGCTGGGTTTCCCCATTTCTTCCTAGTGTGCCAAGAGGCAGCCAGCCGTGGCCTATGCTTTTTCTGGAAACAATCCCTCTCGTTGTCGCTAGCTTAGATGTGAGGCCGTCCCCGCTGCTTACCATGGTGGAACACCTTGACGGCACGGAAACAAACGGCGAACACGGCGGTCAAGCGCATCGCCAGCCGCCTGTAGTCCATTCTGAAGCAGTTACGGGCCTCGATTTATTGTTTTCGAGCATAGCGGAAGTCAACGACAACGAGAAGCCACCAGATCTCGAGCCGCCCGACAAAATCCCGTTCGAACACATCGATGAGGAGGGTTGGTGTGCATCCCCGACAGCGCCAGTCACGGAGCAGGACAGCTCGCCGCCTCCAGCTGAAAAACTAGCTCCCGAACCCGTGACCAAGAAATCCAGCCGATACATGCAGTCAACGCTGCCATGGTTTACAAAGGGCGCTGACGACGGAGCTACCCCGCCTTCGCCAGCCGACCAACGGTCGTCGCCCGTGATTGCCGGCCCACAGGAGTCGCCATCGGTTCATGGTCCTTCTAAGCTGTCAGGACGCGACGCGATTTACGCTGAGTCTCTGTATAAGTACAAGACCGAGTGGCTAGACAGGTTTCCGTGGCTCATTCTTTTGCGGCAATCTGACGGTCTCCCAGCTTTCAAGTGCTCTATCTGTACCGAGCATGCAGGTTACGCTGGAAAGTGCGGGAAGGGCGGGAGGGGCGCGTCGGACGTACAGACGCGGGCTTTCAAGAGGCATGCTGCAACAACGAAGCACAAAGAGGCGGTCAAGCACCAGGAAAAGCTTCTTGCTGAAGCTGGCCGGCAGCCACGGATCAACGGTGACAACCTCGCTCGCGACACCGAGAAGGAACGCGTCATCGCGCTGTGCGACTCTCTGCTCTTCGTAACCAGGCAAGTTGCACCCATTGAGTTATGGGTGCATCTTGTTCGCTATCTCGCGGCGAAGAAGGTTCCGGGATTCCACGCAAAGGGATACGGAACCTATTACACAACGTGAGTACCCGCTGTCAGATATTGTTCGTGATGTTGCTTTTGTTTACCTTTTGTGTAAGCACTAACATTGGCTCACATGCTCCACAGGTACGGCTTTGGGCAACTAACACAAGCGATTGCCACGTGGTTGCACACAACGCTACTCCAGCACCTCCTTACAGGTCCTTACATCGGAATTACATGTGACGAGAGCACGGACAGGTGCCGGGGAAAGCACATGATCATTTTCGCGACCTTCATCCGGGAGAATCGTGCCGTCACCGAGTTCCTTGCCCTTCTGACCGTGGAGAAGTGCGACGCCGCCTCTCTACTCTACGTGTTTGTGTCCCACCTGCAGGCCCTCGGCATCGAGCTTGCCAAGATCGCTGGTATGAGCACCGATGGCGCGAGTGTGATGATGGGAAGCAAGAATGGTCTTGTCGCTCGACTGCGCCTCCGCATACCGCATCTCGTCTCAAGCCACTGCATAGCCCACAGGTACGTTCGCTTTTGTACTAGCGCCAATCCTGATTATCCATATCTCGGCCTTGCTGATACCCCGTGTTGCATGTTTGTGTTGTGATGTGCCTGCAGGGAGGCCCTCGCGGCAAAAGATGCAGCGGATGCAATCCCCGAGTTTGACATGGTGGACGGGCTGATCCGTCAAGTCGCAGAGTATCTCGGCCGTTCCAGCCCCTGGCACCAACGATTTTTGGAGCTGCAGGAACTCTTCACGGCTACGAATCTGGAGCTTCAAGGCATTCATCGAGTCCGCTGGCTCTCCAGGGGTGATGCCGTTCTGCGAACGGTGACGGTCTTCCCTGTGCTCATCGTAATGCTGTCTGAGTGGGACGAAACTCTGTACAAGCTCGCCACCAGCTACAGGTTCCATTTCTTGTTGTTCTTCCTTGCAGACGTGCTCGAGCAGCTGAACATCTTGAACAAGTCCTTCCAACAGCGAGAGGTGAGCAACAAGTCCTTTCAGCGTGTGCTGCACTTCTCATGATGTCTAGTTCTTGTATGCGTTACTTCTTTGCGTGTATGTCAATGCATTTATATTGTGGGAGCTTAAGCACAACACATATTGTTTGATAAATCACCCCCCCGGCTCGCTTTCCTTGTGTCCCTCTGTGTTATTTCTGTCGCCCTCTCATAGCTTGACATCGCAGGTGTCCATGCGCAGAACCATGTCTCACCTGGAGACCCGCTACGTCGACTGCGGCGACGATTTTGGAGGCGGGTTGAGCGTGCGCCTGTCCCCGTTCATCATGAAGTATGGGCCTGACAGTGACAAGCCCGAGGTGACGGTGCAGGGTGTGGACTCTGACGCTCGGCCGACTACACACAAGTTCCAACTGCATGAGAACCCAAGCGAGGACTACCCAACTCTGGGAACACACGACGCCTGCGTCGATCTCTGCACATCATTTGCCGAGACGCTCGTCAGTAACCTCAGCAAGAGGTTTGAAGACTTGGACAACCTGGTGGAGTGAGGCTCTTCATGCCAGACGAGTACCCGCCTGGGAGAGCTGAGCGCCACAAACAGTGTGTCGAGTGGCTCATGTCACTCGTCTCGCTGTTCAAGGCACAGGAGACTGACCACATCCTTCCAGGTTCTCGCATTTTGTGCACCCTTGTTGTCCATGATTCTCTTTGTTCCTATGTTTCAACAGTGCCATGCATACACGGGTATACCATGCCAAGCCATCCAATCTAATTGACAATCTCCCTTCTGTTTTGTGTGGCAGGGATCGACAAACTGCGGGCGATGAAAGAACTGCGTGCCTTCTGCCCCATCCTCGCAGGTGCCCCGAATAACGAGCGAAGCTTCCACGCCGGGCTAACAGCGATGCTGAAGACAAGCGATTGGACGACTAGCTACCCCAACCTCGTGCGTCTCTGGGTGGCTGTCGCAGTGCTGCCGCTGAGCACAGTGGAATGTGAGCGCGGGTTTTCCCGCCAGAATATCATCAAATCGTGGCAGCGTGGGAGCCTCAAAGACGTCGGCTTGAAGATCTCGTCACGATGTCGCTCCTCGACTACGAGCCTGACTACAACGATCTGGTGAAAATCTGGCGCAGCTACAAGAAGCGCCGGCCATTTGGTAATGTGGCAGCACCTCCAGCAAGAGAGGGGGAGGGAAGTGGCAGGGGAAAGGAGGCACTTGAGGAGTGGGAAGAACCAAAGACGCAGGGGAGTGATGATGAGTCTGGTTCCGATGCTGATACATGCATGACTCCTATTAGATAAGAGCAGCTGCTCTTTTCTAGGAAGCTACTGTACTCCTGAATTTTAAATCAAGACTTTACATTAGTTTCAGCTTTTTTACTAGTGGAACCCTGATGGATCAGTCTCTTTTTTAGCACAACACTGTCATTTCAGGCTTTTTTTTGTAGGAACACTTTCAATCAGAGTTTACACACAAGGGGACCCTGAAGGGTATACGACCCTAAAAGTGAATCTGAGGCCCTGGTCTAAATGCTTTCACTGGCTGAATGCTAGGGGTTTGCGGCTGGGAGGGAAATGGATCAGTGGAAAGGGAACGGGTTACTGGGTTGGGCAGGGGAGTGTGATGGTGCTGGGACTAAGAAATGCTCGTGAATGCTTTTGTTTTCCATTATGCTACCGTATTTGTGTTGCCCTAGTTCAAGCTTACAAAATCCAAGCAAAGGAATTAGCCTCAGGTTATGTAGTGATGCTTCCAACCAGATTGCACCTCTCTGATCTTTGCACCCTACCTTCAACATTGAGTTTGATGCTTTGATTCTCATGTTCCGATTCTCATCCCAACGGTGAGTTTGATGCATTGGGACTGGTCATGCAAAATATGGCACAATGTCTCAAGCAAAGCAATATCTGATTTTTTCCTAGCAACATCACCCTCCCCTCCCCCACTACCCCGCTAACCCACTCCTCTCCCCCCCCCGCCACCCCACTTCCCTACACCCAACTCCACTCCGAACCGTTACCCCCTAGAATACAGCGACTAACTTGGGTAAAAAGCACCTCGACTGAGCATCTCTTCACTTTCCTTCATCCCTCACACTGCCGGCGCCTAATTGCCTTGGAATTCGCCTCCTTAGGAGTTGGTAATCGACGAGCACAGGGGCTTTCAAGGCGGCGTCTTTAATGTCCACTTACCCTCAGCCACGCGCGCCTCGAAGTTGAATTTCGACGAGTACTGCAGCGGCGCCTCGAATGCTCCTCGCACTGACGCGGCTACTTGCTTTCAACCATCAGATTCCTGAAGTTGGACTTCGACGTATAATCCGTCGAGGCCTTCCAGAGAGCAGGTATGACATTTTCCAGAATGACCGTCTCGAGCGTGTCTCCCGCAGTGAGGCGAACGCTTATCGGCTTCTTCATACCCACGACCGCCTTCGACTCGTTGCCCTTGATTCCCCACACACCGGCGTTGCTGCTGTCCCGCGTCAGATTAACCCACGTATTGCCGTCCGCGCTTAATTCCACCTGGTTAAGCGTGCTCGAAGCGGCAAGCCCCACGATCTGAATGTTGAACTTCTCCGCTGATGATACGCTGCGCACGCGAACCTGCGTTCCGACGGTCGACACGCAGTTGGTGCGCTTGTACGTGATGTTAACATGCGCCTTATCTTCTGAATCCTCCACGATCTTGGACCAGGCTGCTTTGGAGATTGCAAGCTGGTTTCCCGTCTCTGACTCGCCCACCACACGGACGGTCACGATCGCCTTGTCATTGCGGCATCGCTTCGTGTCGTTGATACACGAAATGGCATAGCACGCGCCGCAGATATTGCCGAAGTCAGAGCCAGGAAGCTTCACGGTGAGTCCCATGTCGAAGTAGGGGTTGGTGCTGTAGTTGCCGAAATAACCGCACGTGGCGTTGATACCTTGGCCTGTCCAGTTGCTTGGCCTCGCCGTCACCGCTACGGCGCTGCTGCTGTTATCAATTTTAGTAGCACTTCCGTAACTGGCAGAAGCAGCCGCAGGCGCATTCCCATTAGCAGAATTTGTCGCGTCGGGGGGACTTTCTGCGGCGGAGGAAAACATAATCACGGATACGATGACTACCACGAGGAGAGTAGTCTTAGCAAGTGTCAGGCCGGAAAAAGCCATTTTCGCTTCTTTGTAAACCAGTCGAGGTTGCTACGATCGAGGAGATTTTTTAGCTGCCAAGATATGGTGAGCCGCAGTGGCAGCTTCTCTGCTGGATCTGCGTACACGGATGCGAGAGTGAAGGCGATAGGAGATTCTCTGATGCGATGAACATGAACTGATTAGCTTCTACCTGTTGCTTCCACAAATGGAAGAGTCATCACTGACTCGCTACGCGAGTCAATTGTTTTGACTTTCCTGAAGTTCGTCAGTCCGAATCGCACGATGATTTATATGTAAAAACCCATAATGCGCCTTGAGAGCGGGAATTGGCGTGGATACGACGCATATTTGCGAAAACTGATTCTGAAACGAAAGCTGGAACCGCGAGTGATTGGTTGACGATGTTGATCGCGATTCAAATATCGTTTCGGAAACGTTTTTGAGACCAAACGCATGATTACAGTACGGTTGAATTTTCGATCAACCCGTCAGACGCGTACATCTCGCGCATGCTACGGCGCAATTTACGCCAATCCGAGTGAGTTTGCATGTACTCCTTATGTGAACTGCTAATAGTGAGGAGGCGCATTATCAGAAAAAAAAATCAGCTGCTATAAGCCGCAAAATCCTCTGAGATTACATTGCGCTCTCCGCCTTACAGCAGCCATGGCCATGACCAGTAGCTTTAACGCCAATGATGAGTTACAATTTCATGCATGATAACGGACTTGAAGCCATCAGCCGAAGCCGCGCTTTAAGCTCTATACAGCGATATAGTTTTAGTGTTCATACACGGAACCCTAAACACATTTTTTACGAGTTCCAGGCTATCTGCTGGACTACACCTACCCTTATCCTCGTGCAAGTACACATGGCTACTACAAGCACCGACTTCAATGGCATGGGATTCTATCGCGGCTTACAACAAACACAACGAAACCATCAAGCAATGCTCAAGGAAATGCAAACCCAAGGAACGCTGTTGTGTAGCTCTCAAGTTTGCTGCTTCATCATTCAAGCCTGGAGCTACAGAGGTTTAACTTCAAACACAAGTGTTATAAAGCAACAATGTCGCGAAGTGTTGTGCTCATAACCACTTGTTTGTCAGCCTCTGCTGGGCTGTCAAGTATCACTCATGATCGCACCATGCCAAAATGACGTGTCAGAGGTCCACTGGAGATTCCCGATTGATCCTATGGAAGGGTTACAGGCACGTTGGCCTGGGGGGTTATGGGCGCACTCACCCGCTACACAAAAAAACCCTTTTATCCCAATGGTCTAGTGGTTGGGATTCTGACAGGACGTAGCACAAGGAACAACAAGAAGGTGTCAGATGCCGACCAGGGAATCGACGCGAGTGGCTTACCTAAAGTACCTGACAAGAAACCTGTTGCCAAGTGTCAAATGTTGTTATATGTTCTTAGGCTACAGTAAGTAGCACTCTAGGGAGTACAACACTTTTAGGGTTGCTATTTGTATCCCTTGCTTTCCTAGTTCACATACCGTCATCGCCCGGATATAAGACAGTGTTGAATAGTAGACAGGGGTTGTCTACTATACGGGTATCTCTTATAAACAGGCTAGCCTTTTTATACGACACCTATTTGTGTGTACGAGTTAAGACATATATGTCTTATAATCAGAACCGGGGTTTAGGGGTTTTCTTATAAACAGGGGGTGTCTTCTAAACGAGCCTTCTTTACTTTAGGGGGGTACATGCATACATTCATGAATCTCTACTTCTACCTAACCCCCCTCAGTCACCGCCTCCTCGCCTGCGCTAACAACAGGCTCTACACCCAAGTCTGGCACTCGCCAGGCATGCCTAGCCGTCTCCCTAGGCTCGATCATGCGGTCAGCCTCGGCCGCCGCCCCGCGGTAGTTGGGGGTCTCCTGGTACAGCACCTCCAGGCCGGCTGCCACTGCCACCTCCCGCACGCCCTCCGCCTGCATCGCCTCCTCCTCCTCCTCCTCCTCCTCCTCCTCCTCCTCCTCCTCCTCCTCCTCCTCCTCTGGAGCCCGACCGAGCAGGCGCGTGTTGTCGCCTGTGGTCCCCCCGAGGGACATGTCCGCGGAGACATCAGTGGTGCTCCTGGCGCGCAGGTGAGACATCACCAGGTGGTTCTCCGTTCCGTCCAGCTTGCCTGAGATCCCACAGTGGCGGAACGCGTCGATGATGATCTGCTTGGGGACTTGATCCCAAGCCTCCGCGATCCACTGCAGCACCACGGGGTGGGGCGGCCTCCGCAGGTTTCCTGCGGGTGGGTTTGAGGACGGGGCAGCGAGATGTTAGAGAGACGGACATGAAGGAGCATGTTTAAGACAAGGACAGGAAACAGAATAGGAATAATACCATAAATGAAGGACCAACTCACCCTTATTCGTCTTCAGGTGAATCCCCTCACGCATGAACCACCTGGCGTAGCGCGCTCGCACAGCAGCCTTGAAGCACCGGTTGATTGAGACGTCCAGGGGTTGAATCTGGCTCGTACAACCCGCTGGGATGACTGCAGGGGTGATGCTGTGCGTGCGGTACGACTGAAGCATGGTCTAGGTGATGTGACCGCGGTAGGAGTCCAACACCAGCATCGCACGCCTCGCGTTCTGGCCGCGCTGGGGGTTCAGATGGGGCAGCACCTCCTTGGACAGCCAGGTCTGCACAGCGCTCTCGTCCATCCACCCGTTGTCCTGTGCTTGGACCACGATTCCTGCCAGGCACACAAGGGACAGACGGGCTTCAGCACAGTGGGGCACGCTCATCAGGCAGTCGCACAGTTGAATTCATTACGCTTACCTTCCGGAATCTCACAGTTGGGGACGTTCTTCATCTTGAACCACACCCACGGCCGCAGCTTCTCCCCGGATGCAGTGCACGCGAGCATCACCGTCAAGCGCGTTTTCTGGTAGCCTGCAGTGCGGATTGGGACCGAGCGCGCGCCGCGGTGCTCGATCGTCCGTTCGGCTGGCATCTCCACGAATAGTGGAGTCTGGTCCGCGTTGATGATGCGGGCCAGGTCGATGTTGTGCCGCACCCTGTTGATGCGCACGAACTTCCAGAAGGACTCGCAGTCCTTCGCGCACTCTGCAAACGGTACACGCGCAACGGAAACACGGGATGGTTAGACACTGGGTGAGGGACATGCATTCAATAGCCCGCGCGCGACACGAATTCCTTCAACACGCACCTGCCGACAGTCGTTGGCCGACCTTGGTCTTCACCCGCATCACCAGGTTCCAGCGGTCACGGAAACGCTGGCTCCAGTGAGAGCTCGCGTTCCAGTTCTTGCCGGCGTGATGCTTCTTCATCCACTCGCGGCTCCACTTCTGGGTGTCCTTCACCGAGATGGCCACCCCGTTAGCGCGCTGAAGGCAGATGTAGCGGTACAACGCTGCCTCCATGTCGGGGTAGTGTGAGTGCCCCCCCCCCCGTGCATCCGCTTGCGGCAGTTAGCCGCGCCCTTGTAGACGCCCGCAGCCGCCTCCGCACTCCAGCGTCTGATGCAGGCGATGGACGCGGTTGACTCCACGCTCGTCTTCTTCAAGGAGCCGAGCTCCAGATAGCGGCGCGCCCACTTAAGCTTCTCACGCACGGTCCAACTGCGGCGCTTCCTCGTAGTGTCCTTGCTGCGAGGGGAAGGTAGGCGGGTGTTGGGATTATGGAGGGTGGGGTCCTTCGGCGTGACCTTCTCAGGGAACGTGGGAATCGGGCCCGCCGCCGCCGCGTACTCATCGTCGCTGCCCAGAGTCTCGTTCACGACGATGTCGTCAGGATTCGGCGCCTTCATCGCCTTCTTCTTAGCCGCACCCTTGCTAGATCCCGGGTCTCCGTCGGATGTCCGCTTCTTGTTGCTTGTGCGGCGACGAGCAGGGGCCTTAGCAGGGGCCTTAGCAGGGGCCTTAGCAGGGGCTTCCGCGACCTTGGCTTTTCCCTTCTCCGCAGCGGTGAGTTTCGGGCGACGCTCCTCCCCCGGACTGTCGTCGTCAGAGAGCACCACGCGGGCCCGCTTCGACTTGGACTGTAGGCGATGGCGCAGCCTCCGCTTCAGTAGCGGAACGTCGTCGTCTGTCCCAAGGCTACATGGGTCGTCGTCGCCGCTTTCACCGTCAAATAAGACGGCATCCGCAGCAACCGTGTCCGACTCTGCCACAGCATCCGCATCCGCAACTGCGGCCGCGCCGTCTTCAGCCTCCTCATTCACATCCATCGCCGCTTCCTGTGCATCCGCCGCTGCCTCCGCGTTGTCACCATTCGCATTTTCACCTCCGTCGTTGTCCGAATCTCCAGCCCGCCACTCTTCCACCTCGTCGTCGCTCCCGACCGGCCGATTCCACCATTCGTCCTCCTCGATGTCGGCAGGACCTAATTCGTCGCCCGAAGCGCTGTCGTCGTGGCCGTTCTCTGGCCAATCCTCCTCCTCGGCGTCGTCGCCGTTCGCTTCTTCTCCGTCGTCCCCGTCACAGCTCGCACCGGAGGCCGCGGTAGGACTTCCCGCCTTGCTCGCGTTCTTCGCCATGGCTACACGGATGTCATCGCCGGGCGAGTTAATTCGCCCGTAGTTATTCACCTGCACGTGAGGACGAGGAGAGGACGAGCCTGGGGGTACTTTGCTGCGCATGGTTAGAAAGCCTGCCGAGAGCAAGGTTGAGACGAGTATTCCTAAACCCTTGAGCACCAAATGAAGTGAGAGGCCGACTACCCCCCCCAGCCAGAGTGCCCCATCCACAGGTGCCGAGCCGCTCCTCTACGAGGCATCTCCTCGTAGAGGACAGCCCTCACGCTGCCAACGTGCTGCCAGCAGCGTTCTGGAAGCATCCCTGCGCTGCTGGCAGCAAAACGACGCTGGCAGCATCATTAGATGCTGCCAGCACAGAGGAATATTGCCAGCGGTGGCAGCTCCCTCACGTGGCAAGTGTGGGCGCTGCATGCATCACCACCGAGGTCGGCCTGTTTCAATGAATCTGGTCTCTGGGTGTTTTCTACACACTTTGCAAGTGTTACAGTCAACTTATTTTTTTTTCCATTTATAAGACTTATAAGACACCCTAAACCATCCCGTTTACAAGATAACTCAAGCATTTTTGCCCGTGTACGAGATAAGACATATATGTCTTATATCCGGGCGATGACGGTATTCCGATGCATTCTAATTCTAAGATGGTATCACGAGTAGGTTTAGAATCATTGCCTAGCCTAGCCTAGCTCGCGCCCTCGAGCCCTAGCGCCCTCCGCGCCCTAGCGCCCTCCGTCACGCGCCCTAGCGCCCTCCGTGCCCCAGCGCCCTCCGTCACGCGCCCTAGCGCCCTAGCGCCCTAGCGCCCTCCGCCACGCGCCCTAGCGCCCTCCGCGCCCTAGCGCCCTCCGCGCCCTAGCGCCCTCCGTGCCCTAGCGCCCTCCGTCATGTGCCCTAGCGCCCTCCGCGCCTTACGCACCCTCCGTAACGCGCCCAAGCGCCCTCCGTGCCCTAACGCCCTCCGCGCCCTAGCGCCCTCCGCGCACTAGTGCCCTCCGCGCCCTAGCGCCCTCCGCGCCCTCCGTAAAGCGCCCTCCGCGCCCTCCGTAACGCGCCCTCCGCGCCTCTGCGCCTAGCCCTCCCCTACGCGCCCTCCACGCCCTCCGTATCGCGCCTCCGCCCCAGCCCATCGCGTAGCCCGTGCGCCCTGCCCCAGCCTGTCGCGTCACCCGTGCGCCCTACCCCATCCCATCGCGTCGCCCGTGCGCCCTGCCTCAGCCCGTCGCGTCGCCCGTGCGCCCTGCCCCAGCCCGTCGCGTAGCCCGTGCGCCTTGCCCCAGCCGTCGCGTAGCCCGTGCGCCCTACCCTAGCACGTCGCGTAGCCCGTGCGCCCTGCCCCAGCCCGTCGCGTCGCCCGTGCGCCCTGCCTCAGCCCATCGCGTCGCCCGTGCAGAGCAACGCGTGCCCCTGCAGTGCAACGCGCGCCCTAGCAAAGCAGCGCGCGTCACCCGGGCATAGCAGCGCGCGCCCCTGGCCAGACATGCGCGCCCCAGCACCTCACGTACCTTCCTAGCCGCCCACACCTCCTCCTAGCCGCCCACACCTCCTCCTAGCCGCCCACACCTCATCCTAGCCGCCCACACCTCCTCCCAGCCGCCCACACCTCCTCCTAGCTGCCCACACCTCCTTCTAGCCGCCCACTGGCACCTCTCGCAGCTGCTGGCACCTCTAGCGCGCCACGGCCCATAGCAGGCCGTTCTCGGGTTTTCTCACCGTCGGTTTTCCCGTTCTCTACCGTTCCTTCACTGGGCTCACCGTTCCGTCGCGGCTGGAGGCCGCTACTCCTCGCCTAGTTTCACCTGGCGCTCCTAGTTGTTCTCGCTCCTCGCTCCAACCGCTCCTCGAGCCTATAGTTTCTAGCCTGCCGTTTCTAGCTCCGGCCGTGTCTCACTCCAGCCGTTCCTGCTCCAGTCGCTTCTAGCTCAGTTTGCTCCGTGCTCCGGCCGTTCCTCGCCAATTTTCACCATGGCGTCCACTAGAGTTCTCCAGCAGCAGGGACAATAGCAGCGGCAGTTTCAGCAGTGGGAACCTCAGCAGCAGTGGCGCCCTCAGCGGCAGTGGCACTCTCAGTAGCAGTGGCGCCCTCAGCAGCAGTGGCGCCCTCAGCAGCAGTGGCGCCCTCAGCAGCAGTGGCGCCCTCAGCAGCCGTGGGGGCCTCGTGGTTTAGGTAGCGTTGGCTGCAGCAGCGGTCCAGCTAGCTGGGGGGCTCGTCGCGGTGGTCGCGACGTCGGCCCCTGCCAATACCGGATCCTGACTGGCCCTGGTGCTGGCACTACCTGCTGGCGTCCTGACCACTTTGCACACCGCTGCTACAGTTGCCTCGACTGTCAGAATGTTATATTTGTCTAGCCTGCAGTGGGGTACTCAATAGTGAGTACAACCCAATCTAGGGTTTCCTATATGTACTCAACTGCTTGCTAGTGCAATCATTCTCACTTCCTTCATTCATTCCTATTATTCTCACATGGTATAGAGCTGGTTCCCTCCTGGGACTGTTCCTTCCTCGGGCCCACCACTTCGCTAAACTTTTTTTTTTTCTGCCCTGCCCTTAGCGCGTTTCGCGCTCTGCCCTGCTGCCCGTCGCGGCCCTTCGTGGCCCCTTCGTGGCCCCTTCGCGACCCCGTCGCGGCCCTGTCGTGGCCCTGTCACGGCCTCGCCCCGGCCCTGCCCCGTGGCCCGGCCCTGCCCCGTCGCCCTGTCGCGCCCCCCCCGTCGCGGCCTCCTGTCGCGGCCCCCCGTCGCGGCCCTCTGTCGCGGCCCCGTCACGGCCTCGCCCCGGCCCTGCCCCGTCGCCCGGCCCTGCCCCGTCGCCCTGTCGCGGCCCCCCCCGTCAGGGCCCTCTGTCGCGGCCCCCCGTCGCGGCCCTCCGTCGCGCCCCCCCCCCCCCCCCCCCCCCCCCCGTCGCGCCCCCCCATCGCGGCCCTGCCCCGTCGCCCGCCGCGGCCCTGTCGCGGCCCTGCCCCTGCCCTGTCGCGGCCCTGTCGAGGCCCTGCCCCGGCCCTGCTCCGGCCCTGCCCCGACCCTGCCCCGGCCCCGCCCCTGCCATGCTCCGTCGCCTGTCGCGGCGCATCGGGGACCCGTGCACCGCCCCCCCCCTCTTTTCCCGTCGCCCGTCGCGGCTCCCTGGGGGGTCGCACCTGGGGGGGGGGCCGCGCGTCGCCCCTTCTGCCGCCTGTTCTGGCGCCCTGGGAGGCCGCGCGTCGCCCCCTCCCCCCCCCCCCCCCTCCCTACCCGCCATCCCGCCCTGCCCTGTGTTAGGGTTTGGGGGTGGCGAGTGGGGGGTGGCGGGTGTGTGGTCTCCCCTGCTCCTCCTCCTCCTCTGTCTCCCACTACTGCAGTTGCCGCTGAGGGGGGTGGGTGTGTGGGAGTCGACGGAGTGGGGCTAGGGGGTGGGGTGTGAGTGAACCTAGGGGTGCAGCAGGGGGTGTGTGAAAGGGGGGTGGGATAGTTTGGGGAGGTTGAAGGGGGGTGGCCGCCGTGAAGCCCGCAGCTCCAGTCGCCCGTGAGACCGTTACGCCAGTAGCCCGTGAGCGCGTTGCGCCAGTCGCCCGTGAGCCAGTTGCTCCAGTCGCCCGTGAGTCCGTTGCTCCTGCAGCTCAGAGTTAGTCGCGGAGCCAGTTACTCCAGTAGCCCGTGTGCCAGTTGCTCCAGTTGCCAGTGTGCCAGTTGCTCCAGTTGCCCGTGTGCCAGTTGCTCCAGTTGCGCCGTGTGCCAGCAGCTTCAGCTGCCGCCCACTACCTCCTCTCCTCTCATAGTCCCTCCTCCTCCACACTTGCCCTCTGTGATAGCTTCTAGCTTTGCTTACTATTATTGTGAACTATTGCTTACTTACTTGTGCTCAGAATGCGTGGTGACATTGTGATCCACCCTGAGCTTGTCTTTTGCTTTGCTTTGCTTCTTGTGCTGATTACACCCCACTTTGGCTATGGGGGTGTGTCAGAATGTTATATTTGTCTAGCCTGCAGTGGGGTACTCAATAGTGAGTACAACCCAATCTAGGGTTTCCTATATGTACTCAACTGCTTGCTAGTGCAATCATTCTCACTTCCTTCATTCATTCCTATTATTCTCACATCGACGACCTTTACCGTGAGCGTTTTGGGTCTGAGTCAAGGCCACCGATCTGGCCCGGTCTGTCTCGTAGTGGTTACCCTGTGTTTGATATGTCTATGGATGCTGTTTATTCTGTCACGTATGGGTCTCTTGGCTTGCGTGTACCCAGCTTAGGCTCTTTGCCTGTTGCTAGTGTAGGTACTTGTGCTTTTAGTGTAGGTGCTTGTGTAGTCACTAGTCCAGCCGTGACAACTGCTGCCGCGTCGCTCTCCTTCACGCTGGACTCAGGCGCGTCGCAGTACTTCTTCCGTGACCACACCACTGTCACACCTCTTTCGGCTCCAGACCCAGTTGCCCTAGCTGATCCTAGTTCAGGACGAGCAGTCGCTCGCAGCTCGACTACTCTCCTGTGCCCGGCTGTCCCGTCTTTCCGTTGCTCCCTCCCTCGCTTGCTCCACCTTGCACTCCTTGCGTCGCCGGCCGCCTAAGCGCCACTCCGCACTCCTCCTCTCTTCGTCCGGCCACTGCTCCCTTCCAGACTCTCCACTTGGACGTCTGGGGCCCTGCCCCCACGCCGGGACCTGAGAGGGAGCGTTACTTTCCAGTGGTCGTTGACGACTACTCCAGGTACACCACGGTGTTTCCTCTCGCGAAGAAGTCCGAGGTGACTTCTACGCTGATCCGGTGGCTTTTGGCTACTGAGGGCACTCGTGGTAGTCGTGTCCGTTGTCTCCACTCCGACCGTGGGGGTGAGTTTCGCTCCGGCATCCTTGCTGGATTCTGCGGCAAGCATGGCATCAGACAGTCCTGAACGCTGCCGGGATCCCCATAGTAGAATGGGGTTGCTGATCGTCGCATTGGATTGGTCATGGATATCGCCCGCACGGCCATGATCCATGCACGTGCGCCCCATTTTCTGTGGCCCTACGCGTTGCGCTACGCCGCGCACCAGTTGAACCTCCAGCCGCGTGTCTCGAGGCCAGAGGTTTCACCGACCAGTCTTTGGACTGGGTCCCCTAGTGTTGGGTTGGCCTTTCACGTCTGGGGCTGCCTTGCGCTTGTCCGCGACACCTCTGCGGACAAGCTCTCGGCTCGCGCCATCCCCTGTGTCTTCCTTGGTTTCCCGGTGGGCTCTCCCGACTACTCCTTTTACCACCCACCCCTCCACCAGTTTCTCGACTCTCGTGACGTCCGGTTTGACGAGTCCGTGTCCTACTACACCCGGTACCCCTGTCGATGTCTCCCGGTTCCCCCTCCCCCCCTCTTCCTCGCACCCTCTCTTCCCCCTGCTCCCGCTGCTCCGGTCCCCCCACCCCCCCCTGGTCCTGCCCCGTCAGGTGTGTCTCACGCTACCCCTCTACCCTCGGTCGCACGTCAGGTAGCGTCTCCCTCCCCGCAGTCCTCCTCAAAGCCCCCTCAGCAGCCTTCGGCACTTCCGCGACAGGTTGCTGTGGACTCGGTTGGTGTTGGAGCTGGAGGTGCAGCCACTGGCGGTACTCGGTCTAGGGGTGCTGGAGCTGGAGGTGCTGGCGCAGGTGGCGCTAGTTCTGGGGGTGCTGGAGCTGGACGGGCTGGCGCTGCTGGCGCTAGTTCTGGGGATACTGGAGCAGGAGGTGCTGGCACTGTAGGAGCTGGTATTGAGGAGACAGGGGCTGGAGGCACGCCTACTAAGCCTCCCCACCACTACGACACACGTTTCTAGGCTCTTCGTCGGCTTGAGTGCGAGGAGCAGGAGCGGGTGGAGCAGGAGAGACAGGAGCTGCAGCAGTTGGACCAGCAGCAGTAGCAGCAGCAGCAGCAGACGCCGCAGCCGCCACCTTTGCAGCAGCTGTTCCCTCCAGTGAGTGGCCTTCGGGCCCTTGGTCTTCCTCCCTCTCCTCTTGTCCACTCCCAGTCACCTACTGCGTACGGTCCTACGTTTCCTCCTCCGGACTCGACTCCGGCTGTTTTCTCTCCTCCTCAGTCACGGTCGTCTCCTCCTGTTGTCCCCCGTGTGCTCGGCCCTTGTCTCCTCTTGCCGACCTCCGCACTATCTTGTTTTGTTCTCCTCCTCGTCGTTCTCCGCCTGTGTCTGTTCTCCCCTCACCTCCTGAGTCGTCTCTCACCGTTTCCTCTCACCCTATCACTGACTACTACCGTGCTGCTCGCCCTGTCGTCTCTCATGTTCTTGCCTCTCTTGTCACAGACCCTCGTGCCTCTCCGTCGTCTGTCTCGGCTCTTACTGCCGCTGTCGCTGATTTTGCTTCCACCCGCCATCTTGACTACGCCACGCGTGTGGTGGCTGCTCCACCTCCCCGTCCTCTGTTCGTCGAGGGTGAGTCTGCCCTTGGCTGTGATGTCCTAGAGGACAGGTAGTTTGAGATGGAGTTCTTAGCAGCCGCTTCCCCCTCTCTCTGCGCCATGCTGCTTTCCCTTGAAGGAGAACCCGACGCCCTTGACATACCGACACCTCGCACGTACCGTGAGGCAGTGTCAGGGAAGTGGGCCTCTCAGTGGAAAGTGGCTATGGATGCAGAGTTAGCGTCTTGGAGATCCACAGGCACGTACGTCGACGCAGTTCCCCCTCCCAGGGCGAACATTGTTGATGGCATGTGGCTCTTCAAGGTGAAGCGGCCGCCTGGTTCACCGCCTGTGTTCAAGGCGCGCTACATGGCTAGGGGTTTCAGTCAGTGTGAGGGAGTTGACTTCTTCCAGACCTTCGCCCTGACCCCGAAGATGACTACTCTTCGGGTGTTACTGCACGTAGCAGCACGGCGTGACTACGAGCTGCACTCTCTTGACTTCTCCACTGCGTTTCTCCAGGGCCGCCTACATGAGGAGATCTGGCTGCACCGTCCTCCTGGCTTCACTGACACCTTCCCACCTGGGACCCAGTGGAGCCTAAGGCGGCCAGTCTACGGTCTCCGCCAGTCGCCCCGTGAGTGGCACAATACTCTTCGCTCCACGCTTCGTGACCTTGGGTTTCGTCCTTCCTCTGCCGACCCGTCGCTGTTTGTTCGCACTGGTTCCACTCCTTTCTTTATACTAGTGTACATCGACGACTTGGTCTTTGCTACATCAGACAGGGCAGATCTGACTGAGGTGAAATCCGAACTACAGAAGAGACACAAGTGCACTAACCTCGGTGAACTGCAGTGCTACCTTGGCCTGCAGATCACCAGGGACAGAGCTGCTCGCACCATCACACTGACTCAGTCACACATGATGCAGCAGGTCCTTCGGCGGTTCGGGTTTCAGTTCTCCACCACACAGCTCACTCCTCTTGCCGTTGACCACCGACTCACTGGCCCTTTTCCCGACAAGCCCTTTGAGTCTAGTGGCTCGTACGCAGAGCTTGTGGGCTTCCTCATGTATCTGATGACTTGTACTCGCCTGGACCTCGCCTTTCCCCTCAGCGTCCTCTCTCGCTTTGTTGCGACTGGGAGACACCATCCTGTTCACTGGACAGCTGCTGTGAGGGTGGCGAAGTACCTGGCGACTACATCAGGCATGGGGCTTGTGCTTGGAGGGATACAGCCAGTTGTCTTGACCAGTCACTGCGACTCTTCCTACGCTGACGACGTGGAGACTCAGCATTCGACTCAGGGTTACTACTTCAGTCTGGGTGCTGGTGCTGTGTCATGGAGGTCTATACGGTCGTTGTCTGTGGCTACGTCCAGTGCAGAGGCAGAGATCTACGCTGGTGCCATGGCGGCACAGGAGCTTCGCTGGTTGACCTTCTTGCTCGCCGACCTTGGTGAGCGGCCTTTCTCTGCACCGACCTTGTACGCTGTCAACAAGGCCATGATCCTCCTGTGTCGTGAGCCTCGACTGGAGAGCACAGTGAAGCATATTGACATGAGGTACTTCCTCCTGCGAGAGTTGCAGCGACGCGGCCAGGCACGTTTGGACTTTGTGGCCTCAGAGGCCAACACTGCCGACGTCTTCACCAAGGGCTTGGCGTCTGGTGACCACCACAGGTTCTGTGTGCAGTTGGGGCTTGTTGAGGTAGGCCCTCGGTTGCTGTAGACCGATTGTTTGCTCTGCTTGTTGTGCTTTGCTATATATATCCTAGTGAACACTTGAACTGGCCTTGTGGCCGATGTCTTGTGCTATTATAAAACTTTTATGATTGCTCTTTGTATCCCTTGATTTCCTAGTTCGCACATTCCGTTGCATTCTAGTTCTAAGACTAAGGAGGTGTCATATGGGTCAGGCTCAACCGCTGGTGTGAATGGTCCTTTTGAAGACATCATCGATCTGCAAGGAAATGTTGGCCAGGACGTAAACGTTGGCGAAACCAATGCTGACACTGCTGATGGTGATGCTGCGGTTTTGGAGAAAGCTGACAATGCTGACGATAACAAGGTGGATGCTGATGAGAACGACGAACCTGCTAAAGAAGATGTGGTTTTGGATCTTGCATATGAGGATGAGGATGATGGTTACATGAGTGATGACACCGACAAGCACCTGTATCTGGATTCGCTCAGAAGTGTCATTGCTCTTAAGAGATTCTCGCTAACTCTCCTTGTACCATATGACACGAAAGCTGAAGTCTCGTGTGTGGTGGCGTCGGTTGCCGCTATGCTGGATAACTGGAAGGAATCCCTCTCGCCTGATGTGTCACAAACTACGAAGTTCCACGAGCTTTCGCCGATGTATCTTTCCCGCAAGTGGTACGACCGCCTGCAAGTCACCTTCAGCCAAGTCAGGGATGCAAAATTCGTTTGGAACCAGTCCATTGAATACGAGTGCCTTTGCAAGCGATTTTGGTTTTCACCGCACTGCTGATCCAGTTACAGGAATGGACACCGAACTCATCCGCGGCTTGGTCATCTTGCATGCTGCGGATGGTTACCACTAGAGGTACTTTGTGGAAGACCCAACGACAGTAAAGCGCTATCTGCTTCACTTCCCCTCACTCACATGTGATTACAGTGGGGGTCAGCACATGACGCGGTACCATGATCATTATATTACGGTGCGACAAGACAACTTCAGCAAATGGACAGCAAATAGAGCTTGCGATTAACTGTATAAGGGGTGGTGGTTTCCATATGCTTGCGACGGATTGCTTGTCTGAGAAATTCTTACCTTCACTTTATACTGACAACCAGTTGCCCACTTTCTCCCGCAGCGGCATCGTTAAAACCATAGACCTCCTTAAGCGGATCATGAAGGACCCGGCTATTGTCCTTACATCCACCAAGGGTTCTCGGGAGGAATGGGTATGTGTCCAGACGGCGTGCGAGAAGGCTCAAGGGAACCGCTTCGAATAAGCTGCTGCTCACATTGCATGCCAGGCAAAAGGGGGGGCTGCGAAAGCCAAGATTTGCAACATGTGTGAGCAAGCATTCGCATAACCTGTTGGATTTCAAGAAGGACTTTTCGGCAAAGCAGGGGAAGAAGTAGTCTGACACTCATAAAGTTGTACTATCGCCTAATCGAATGTGCTGATGTGGCGAGAGTGGTCATGGTAGCAAGAGGAGTAGTTGGAGCCATGTTGTCTTTTGCTGTAGCAAGCTGTATTGTTGCAATGAGGACCAATCGCCCGTGGATGTTGTGGGGCTTAAGGAAGCGGTTCAATGGGTAAACCACACTGACTCACCTTTCTTGAGCTCAACATCAACGGGATTGGCAGCAGTGGAAAGTAAGTAAGGTGTCGGAAATGGATTAAGAAAGTAGCAGATTTAGTAGTACTCATAGACACACGGGTTACAAGGACCATAATTTATAGACATAGTTAAGAACGGGGGCTCAAGTGGTAGTCGCACCATCGCAGAGTGCTGGCAGCGTGGCGGTGCCGAGTTTCTTGCAAGAGATGCGGTTCACATATGTGGTTAAACATGAATCGGGTCAGCTGCTGAGCTTGGTGCAGCGCTGGTAGAACCTAAGTTGTAGGCTCGTAGCGGCCTATTTCCCGGCGCAGGTGTCGAACAGGGGGACTTCTTTTTGGGATGTGCTGACATCGTTTGTGCAGAGTCTTGAAGTAGTCCCACACAGAGTCCTTCCTGGCGATCTAAACCTCGTTGTAGACCCGGAGCTGGACAAGTCGTCCAAGTTGGGCACGCAAGCGGAGAACCACCGGCTACAACAGATTTTCTCGGCCTGGGACCTGCAGGATGCCTTCCGCGCTTTACACTTGGGTCGCAAGGAATACACCTTCTTCTCCAGAGTTGCAAAGGCGAGTTTGAGGTTTGACATAATTTTGTTGTTGCATTCGCTCCTCAATTGCGTCATGGAGGCCAAGCATGAGATGGTTCCTTATGGCTTGATGGATCACTGGTTCGCGGCAGTAGTAACTCTCAAATCAGCGGCGGCTGATGACAAGGGTCCGGGTCTCTGGAGGCTCCAGGCGTCTCAAGGGGGGGGGGTGAATGCACCAAGAATATCATCTCCATAGTGCTGGATGCGCAAGCTGAGCAGCCAGATCAAGGTCTAGAACAGCTCCTCTCAAACCTGCGAGCCAGTTTGAGGGCACATGTAACAGAGGAGAGGAAGAGGGTGAGGCGATTATGGCACATCTAGAGAAGAAGCTGGAGTGGCTAAGGTGGAGAGTGATGAGCGATTCCTCGGCTCAGGATGTATACGAAAAGCTGGTGAAGCGAGAAGGAGCTCTCAAGCTCTACCATGACAGCAACAAGGAGCGTTTGCAGGTGCTGGAGGGATGCAAATGGAGATGGCTTGCCAAAGGAGTTCTTTGAACGCAACTGGAAGCTCCTCGGTCTAGATGTGATGCGACAGATCGGAGACTTCAAACGCTCGGCCAAGCTCCCTGAGGCCTTTGCAACAGCGGTTACAATTCTCCTGCACAAGAAAGGCGACCGAGAGCAGTTAGGAAACTACCGCACGATTACGTTGCTGAGTGTGTTCTACAAAATACTGGCGAAGGTGCTGGCTAACTGGATTAAAACGGCCTTACTATGGGTGCTTTCGCCAAACCAATTTGGTTTTTTCTTAGGGAGAAGTCTGGCGTGTGCTGTCTCACTGGTACCTGATGTCATCGATGCAATGGCGGAAGGGGATGATGACTGGTTGCTGCTCCTGGTGGACTTCCAAAAAGTATATGATTCGGTGTCGAGAAATTAGATGTTAAAATTGTTGGAGAGTATGGGTTTCTCCGACAATTTCATGGGGTGGGTGAAAGGGCTCCACGAGGGGGCAGCCACCACACTCCTGATTAACGGATGGCTTGGGGAAGGGGTGGAGATGAAGAAAGGAGTGAGGCAAGGGTGCCCACTGGCCCCTTACCTCTTTCTCTGCGCTGTGGAACCAATCTGCAAGTAAGTGGACGGGAGGAAGTTGGGGGTGAGAAAGAGAAGGTTTGGTGTCCGACAGCACATGTTTTGCCAGAGGTAGTGGCAGCACAAGCACAGGCGGTGATGCACACAGAGGCCGAAGCACATGCACAACAGTCGGCGACGCACGTTCAGCAGAAAGCAGCGCAACAGGCAGAAGTGGAAGCACAGGGAGAAGCACCACCATACGAAGTAGATGTATCAGATGATGGAGTGAAAGCAGAGGTATCAGCACAACCACTTGCTGCTCCTCTTGATGCGTCTGCTTCTCATGCTTCTACAACTGCTCCTCCTCCTACTACCTCTGGTACTCTCCCTCCTGCGGCAAGTGCAGCCTCTCCTGCTGCCAGTGCTGCCCCATCTACCTCTGCTTCTCCTCCTCCCTCACAACTCCCCAACACCCCTCCCCAACAAACCCCTCCCAAGCATACTCCCTCCGAAGTCCTGGGATGCTCTACTAGTGTCATCTACCGTCCCTGTAACACATTTTCTTTCCCTCTCCCTTATCCTTCCCCTCTCCCTTTTCCTTTCCCTTTCCCAGGCTCGCCACCCCGCTCTCAAGGCTCTGGTTGACTTATGGAAGGAGTTTGAAGTGCTCATCAAGTCGTCGTCTACTGGCCCTGTAGCAGCAGAGAGGCTTGGAGGGGCGGCTATAGCAGGACTTATTGTGTTTCGCATTTCCTGCCTACCTCTGTCCCATTCTCGTTCCCAGGTCCGCCATCCCGCACTGAAAGCGCTGGTGGATTTCTGGAAGGAGTTTGAAGTGCCCATCAAGTCGTCCATATTCAGCATGGATTTTCTCGTTCCATAGTCGCGTATTCCGACATATACACGCACCGTGGCTTGCCCTTGTCAGCATGGATTTCTTGTTCCATAGTCGCGTATTCCGACGTATACACGCACCGTGGCTTGCCCTTGTCAGCATGGATTTCTCGTTCCATAGTCGCGTATTCCGACGTATACACGCACCGTGGCTTGCCCTTGCCAGCATGGATTTTCTCGACCCATCAAATTTCCATGGAACTGCCCGTTCCTTCTCATGCCGCATGGCGGTGTCGGTCGACGCGTCGCCATGATCAACTCTCGCAACACACGTCAGTATCGGCCCAGCCATGGCTGGATCAGGCATTTGCTGGCGTCACCAAGGCTCTATGAGCAAAATGTCTCGTCAACATCGGTCCCGGTGTCACCAACAATCAAGCCTTGCGGCGGAATCGGCTTCTGCATGTCCTTATTCCTCCTCAACGTCACAAGCTGCTTACTCACTGCTAAGAAATTCTTGCTTTCACGTCTGTTCTCCCTCGAGAGATAGCGTGACCCCGTTGGGGTGTCTCTGAAATTATCAGGCCATTGCCTGCAAATCGAATCGCGTTTCATATCGCACTGGGACCTAACCTCTCGCGGTCCCTTGAGCAGAGCGATGTTGCCATGGAACCACCACATGGACTACTTAACGCACCCTCAAAGATCGCTATTCCTCGTCACTCCCACCATGACGTCCGCTCCCCACGCTTTTGACGCCGTCATGGCTGAGAACGGAGGTTATATCCCCTCCGTGAGTGATCTCTTGCTGGATGACGGCCCTTCACCTCCCCTTGCCAAGAAGGTTTGCACCGGTGAGGCCTCGTCCTCTGCGCAGCCTGCGCCTGTTCAGCCTCCTGAACCCAATACTGGGTTCGACGATATAACGCTCAACGCGGCAGAAATTAGTTCCGCGCCACTTCCTATACTGAACGGCCCGCATCAATGGCTGCGCCGCAACCGTGGTATCGTGGGTGTGGTTGTTGAATCGCTGGTTTGAGATACACTTAACCTTGTTACGATCATCTTTCCTGACAGCCTTGCTGAATCTCACTGCAGCAAGATTGTGAACCTTGTTCGGCTTGGCCTCCGCCTTGCGCAGTTTCCGCACTCCGGTCGTGTCCCTCACTTCGAATCATCGGCTGGAGAGATCCTGCGTCTCCCCCGTCGCTCCTACTCTTAGAGTATAGGCATGAGTGAAATTGACAATCGAGAGGATTGGTACAAAGGAGAAACCTAAGGGGTTGTACCCCACAGTGAGTACCCCACTAAGCCTACCCAAACTATAACATATATACATATATATATGTTTGACACACCCCCATAGGCAAAGTGGGGGAGAACAGAGGGTCACAAGACCAGTCAGGAAATGCAAAGCAAGCTCAGGGTGGATCACAACGTCACCACGCAGTCTGAGGACAAGCAAAAGGCCACAAGGCAAGTTCACATGCAGAGATATATATGTAACAACAACAGCACAGTGATCTCTACCTACCAGAGCAAGCATGCAGGTATACATATAGATCACAGTACAAACAAAGCCTACAGCAAGTGAGGAAGCGTGGGTACAAGGCCTAACAAAGTACAGAAACGCTGATGATCACAAGGCGGAAGTGCCTTGGTGAATATATCAGCAGTGTTGGCCCGAGTGGCCACGTGAGCAAGACGAAGCTGGCCACGCTGCTGCAACTCTCGAGCAAGGAAGTAACGCAGAGCGATGTGCTTCGTTCTGTGCTCCAGTCTGTGCTCCTGACACAAGGCAATGGCGGCCTTGTTGTCGACGTACAGCACTGGAGGAGAACGAGGCTGCTCTCCCAAGTCGGTCAGCAGGTAGGTGAGCCAGCGTAGCTCCTGTGCAGCCATGGCTGTGGCGTAGATCTCAGCCTCACAACTGGAGCCGAGAACTGAAGACGAGCGTGTAGAACGCCAGGAAACTGAACCAGAGCCAAGGCTGAAGGTGTAACCCTGTGACGACCGCTGCGTAGCCTGGTCGTCAACCCAAGAAGCGTCCGAGTGACCAGTGAGGACAACTCGAGCCCGTCCTCCAAGCACGAGCCCCATGCCCGATGTACTGCACAAGTAGCGTAGTACCCTCTTAGCAGCATCCATGTGCACCTTTCGGTGCCGACCAGGAGCCACGTAGCGAGCCAGAAGGCCAAGAGGGTACGCAAGGTCAGGACGAGTGCAGGTCATCAGGTACATGAGGCAGCCCACTAGCTCTGGGTAAGGACCACTCGGCTCTACGGACTCGTCCGAAGGTGGAGCTGAGAGCGAGTGACCTGTAGCCAGAGGAGTGGCCTGTGCTGAGGACCAGGTGAAGCCGAAGCGCTGAAGGACCTGCTGCACCATGTGTGACTGAGTCAGTGTGATGGTGCGGCGTGCTCTGTCCCGGGTGATCTGCAAGCCAAGGTAGCTGCGCAGCTCACCCAGGTCTGTGCACCTGTGTCTCTTCTGCAGCTCCGACTTCACCAGGGCGAGAGCCTCAGTGTCAGCAGTGGCAAAGACGAGGTCGTCGACGTACACGAGGATGTAGAACGGCGGCAGCGAAGTGTCGGTGCGCAGAAACAGCGACGGGTCAGCAGTCGACAGGGCAAACCCAAGAGCCGCAACAGTCGTCCTCAGTGTGTCGTGCCAGTCACGTGGCGCCTGACGGAGACCATAGACTGGCCGCCGAAGGCTCCACTGGGTACCAGGAGGGAACGACCCAGTGAAGCCAGGTGGGCGGCGCAGCCAGATCTCCTCGTGCAGACTGCCCTTTAAGAAGGCTGTGCTGAAGTCAAGAGAGTGAAGCTCGTAGTCACGCTGAGCGGCAACGTGCAGCAGTACCCGAAGAGTGGTCATCTTCGGGGTGGGGGAGAAGGTCTGGAAGAAGTCAACTCTCTCACGCTGACTGAAGCCTTGAGCAACGTAACGAGCCTTGAAGACAGGCGGAGGACCCGGCGGCCGCTTCACCCTGAAAATCCACATGCACGCACGCAGCGTCCCTTTACGCATCAGCTGGTACAAGAAGCTTGCAATCAACTACCCTCGCCGCTCATGCCGGAAAATTGGGATCCATGGAAACACATATTGTGTACCTTCCTTCGGCAATACTCTAAACAGGAGAAACTAAGGGTGGCTAAGACAACTTCCCACCTGCAAAATGAAAGCTGTCGGCTCCAGCTCCACCTGGTCCGCACCCCTCAAGACATAGAAGCACGGGCCGCCTTAAACAAAGCTTCAACACAGTTCGAACAATACATTGCGTGCAAAGCAGCGGACATAGCCATGAAGGCGAAACTAAAAGTGGAAGGAGCAAAAGAAATGGGTCTGCCCTCGCTGCTTGTAGGACTCACTACCAGGAATAAAGCCGCTTTGGTTACCCAACTCACCCTTCCAACCAGTGTGCTGACATCCGACTTACATACAATGTCAGACCATTGTTCCGAGTTCTATGAAAATCTGTACAAGGGAGGTGAATGTAACACCCCATCAACTTCCTTTTGGGACCACATATACCCTTCCACTTTACCTGCCCCCACGTGCACCAGAATCTCGGCCCCGATCTCACTCTCTGAAGTCAAGGCAGCCATGGCAACCCTCTCCCGGGGCAAGACGCCGGGACACGACGGTCTCGCCGGGGACTTTTACCGATCACACTATGCCACACTAGTCCCTGCCCTCCATTCCCTTTTCTCTTCGATTGAAACCAACCAGTCCATGCCACAATCCATGTTGATGGGACGCACGGTCCTCATCCCCAAAAAGGCAGACGCGACATTCGTCGAGAATCTTCGCCCAATCACGCTGATGATATCCGATTATAAGATACCTGCAATATGCCTAGCAAAACGTCTTCAACTTACCCTCAGACGCATTATTCACCCCGCGCAGTCCGCCTTCATCAAAGGGCGAAGAATCGGTGATACCATCAACGACTCGCTCGACCCCATGGAATGGGCCGAAGCAAAAAAGCTACCACTGTTTATGCTCACCGTAGACATAAAAAAGGCATTCGACATGGTTGACCGCGAGTTCATGTACAAATGCCTCGCCCACCTCGGAATTCTACCACCTTTCATTGCCTGGGTAAAACTCATGCATAACGGTGCACGCACTCAGGTCCTTGTAAACAACCTGGCCGGCCGCCCCATTCCAGTACTCACGGGTGTTCGTCAAGGATGCCCCCTGGCCCCCCTCCTCTTCATCTGCATCATTGAAGTACTACATCGCCATCTCTCTGTCTACCTTCCCGGCTTTACCTTCGCACCCGCTCAATGCCGGTTGGCAGCATGCTATGCCGATGACATGACTTTGTTTCTAAACTCTGGTGAAGAACTCAAAGCGACAATGCAACACTTACAATCCTTCGCTGAAGTGTCTGGCGAACAAGCTAACTGGGCTAAATGCTCTATTCATCTGGTGAACATTCCGGCAGCTACACTACCTCCAGCCTGCCCTACCCCAATCCGTCAACCCAATGAGGCAGAAAGGATCCTGGGCGTTTACATTCAGAGTGACACCCCCGGTGCCACCACATGGGAAAAATTCTCACCAAAGTTAGGGGAACCGCCTCCCTGCTTGCTAAGCTTCACGCCAGATCCACCTGTCGCTCTGCCCTCTCTTCTGAACGTCTCGTGTCTCTCTTCGGCTACGGTGGACGGTTTCAACCTCCCCCTAAAAAGGCAACCAAACAATTGGACATGGTAGTGGGTAACTTCCTGTCTGCTTCCAAATACAAAGAAGAAGGCATGGCCATGAGATTCATCCCAGACCGAATTCTGTACAACTCACGAAAGCATGGAGGCGTTGGCGCCATGAAACCATCACCTTACCTCCAGGCTCTGCAGGCACAAAGAGCTGCAAGACGTTTCGGCCCCACCCCCCTGGAGGACATAGCACGGACATGTTCACCGCTCCCCTTTGGTCTCCACTGTTTCCTCGCGCAGGAAGATATCCTGAAGTTCCTTCCCGAAAACCTTCCGGCAAGGGCTGTCGCGGAACTAAAAGCAGTCATGGAACTCCTATGCATCGTTCACCCCCCTCGGCTTGAACCCTGGGTACTGATGGCGGAACCAATCGCTTTCAACAGGCGCATAAGGAGGAAGGATGGCCTCTCCTTCGGACGCACCAAAGGGGACAAGTTCCTTCTCACTCAGGAAGTCAGGGTGGGGAACATCTAACAACACCCTAAACCGTTTCAACGGGAGCAACCAAGCCGTCAACGTGACGTGCTGCTGCGACTGTACACGCTGTCACTCTCGTGTGGGGCGCGATTTCGCTTCACGGCCTCTGGAAGCATCTGCCCACGCTGCCCCAACGGCCGCATAGAGACACTCACCCATATCTTCGCCGACTGCGGAAACGCACCTATCATCACCACGGCACTACAACGTACAGCAAGAGATCACCTCGGCATTACAGTCGCGGCGGAAATGACTCTGTTCCCGCTTTCATCACCGGCAGAAAGCTGTGCACCATGGAGTCTGCCGGTGGGCGCTGCTGCAAAAGTTCTGTGGAATGAGAGATGCACTGAAATCTACGACAACACACGATCATCCGCGGTTTCGTCATCACACTAAGTGCTCGCCACTTTCCTCATGGCGTGCAAAATTTTCTTCATTAAGAGAAGCAAGCAATCTATCAGGAAACAACGCGGCAAGGCAAGGCCTCACGGGTAAAATACGGGACCACGAATTGACTGCTCCACTCCAGCCATCCATCCAGATCTCAGACGCACCTGGCTGGGAAGGGAAATTTTCCATCCCCCTTAAGACAACGTCTCCTTAATCGGATAGTGTTCTGTTTGCATAAGCAAAACAGTCAAGCGTCGTAGGTGCATACCTCCTAGGTATTGGGATTTAGCCCCTTCACTGTTCCAACACTGTATGCATGGTTACGACCAGTTAATATAACTTAAAACTTCAAAACTTGCATGCATCAGGCTTCCAAATTGAACCCCAACACATCTCGAAAACAAGTACCCACCTAAACCGTACTGTATTTGATAAGACCGAACTGATTCGAACCTGTTCCGTAGCTTTGGAGTGAAAGGCGCTGGTGTGGTTGGTGGTTGTCGCATAAATCATTTTGTCGGAGAGAATTGCTCCAGTGCCTTGTTTGGTGATTCGCTCTTGCCCACGTGTCCCCGAATTGCTCGAGTGGCCATCCAATTCTGTGATAATTGCTCGAGTGGCCATGCCAGGGCATTTTCGAGGTGTTTTTTTTCCCTGGCACATAACCTTACAAGGGTTCGTACCCCCGAAATTCTTCGTTCGCACAACAGTAGATGCGCGGTCATTTTCGGCCCAATGCGCGACCAATGAGCGCGCGGGCAATTACATCAGCGATCATAAACTGCAACGCCAGAGCATAAATGCACGAACATATTATTGACCGCGCACGATTGGTCGATAATATGCTTCTTGCCCTTTTTGGCAATGCGCGTCCAATCACGCACGGTCATATAATTCACGACCATATATTTAGGCGATAAAGGGTCGCCCAACAACCAATCTGAGCGCGCATATACTGAGAAGATTTGAACAAGAATGAATGAACTATGAAATGAAATGAGTACAAATATGAAACCCTAATTGGTTGTACCCCCTATGGAATACCCCACTATAGCCTACACAACAGCATAAGCTATAATGTTCTGACCCACCCCCATAGGCAAAGTGGGGGAGAACAAGGGGTCACAAGACCAGTCAAGCAAAGTAAAGCAAAGCAAGCTCAGGGTGGATCACAAAGTCACCACACAGTCCGAGCACAGGGTCAAGGCCACACGGCCAGTTCACATGCAAGAGTACACACATATATATATAAAGCTAGACAAGCAAGAGCAGGTATATATATATGTGAGAGTACAGGCAAGGTCAAGAGGAGAGCAAGTGAGGCAAGACGGGCACAAGACCCAGCTGAGTGCAGAAGCGCTGATGATCACAAGGCGGAAGTGCCTTGGTGAAGACATCAGCAGTGTTGGCCTCAGAGGCCACGTACGCAAGCCGCAACTGACCACGTTGCTGTAGCTCACGAGCAAGGAAGTAGCGGAGAGCAATGTGCTTTGTTCTGTGCTCCAGTCGCTGCTCTCGACACAAGGCCAGCATGGCCTTGTTGTCTACGTACAGGACTGGAGGAGAACGAGGCGGCTCTCCAAGGTCGGTCAGCAGGTAGGTGAGCCAGCGAAGCTCCTGTGCAGCCATGGCCCCAGCGTAGATCTCAGCCTCACAACTCGAGCCAAGAACAGAAGACGAGCGAGTAGCCCGCCACGAAACAGAGCCGGAACCAAGGCTGAAGGTGTAACCCTGTGACGACCGCTGCGTAGCCTGGTCGTCAGCCCAAGAAGCGTCCGCGTGCCCAGTGAGGACCACTGGACTCCGCCCTCCAAGCACTAGCCCCATGCCCGACGTACTGCACAAGTAGCGCAACACCCTCTTCGCTGCAGCCATGTGCTCTGGTCTGTGTCTCCCAGGAGCAACATAGCGTGCAAGAATGCTAAGAGGGTATGCAAGGTCAGGTCGTGTGCAGGTCATCAGGTACATGAGGCAGCCAACAAGCTCTGGGTACGGGCCACTCGACTCTACGGACTCATCCGAAGGCAGAGCTGAGAGCGAGTGGCGAGTAGACAGAGGAGTGGCCTGAGGCGAGGAGTACGTGAAGCCGAAGCGCTGAAGGACCTGCTGCACCATGTGTGACTGAGTCAGGGTAATGGTGCGGCGTGCTCTGTCCCGGGTGATCTGCAAGCCAAGGTAGCTGCGCAGTTCACCCAGGTCTGTGCACATGTGTGTCTTCTGCAGCTCGGACTTCACGTAGGCGAGTCCAGCAGTGTCAGCTGTGGCAAAGACCAAGTCGTCGACGTACACGAGGATGTAGAACGGCGGCAGAGAGGTGTCGGTGCGTAGAAACAGCGACGGGTCGGCAGTAGAAGGAGCAAACCCAAGAGCCGCAAGTGTAGTCCTCAGTGTGTCGTGCCACTCACGTGGCGCCTGGCGGAGACCGTAGACTGGACGCCGGAGACTCCACTGGGTACCAGAAGGGAAAGACCCAGTGAAGCCAGGTGGGCGACGCAGCCAGATCTCCTCGTGCAGGCTGCCCTGCAAGAAAGCTGTGCTGAAGTCAAGAGAGTGCAGCTCGTAGTCACGGTGAGCAGCAACGTGCAGCAGTACCCGAAGAGTGGTCATCTTCGGGGTGGGGGAGAAGGTCTGAAAGTAGTCAACTCCCTGCCGCTGACTGAAGCCACGAGCCACGTAACGCGCCTTGAAGACAGGCGGAGAACCCGGCGGCCGCTTCACCCTGAAGATCCACATGCCACTGACGATGTTCGCCCCAGGAGGGGGGACAGCGTCAACGTAGGTGCCTGTGGACTTCCAGGAAGCCATCTCTGCATCCATAGCTGCCTGCCACTGAGAGGAGTAGGGACCCTCTATCGCCTCCGCGTAAGAGCGCGGAGTCGGGATGTCAAGTGCATCCGGGTCTCCCTCAGGGGTAAGCAGTACGGACACGAGATGAGGTGAGGCAGCTGCCAGACACTGGAACTCCTCCTGCCTGTCCTCAAGGACGTCCGTGCCAAGGGCACACTCACCCCCGACGGACGGAGGACAGACAGACTCAGACTCAGCGACAAGACTAGCAGCGTAGTCTAAGCGACAGCGAGCAGCAAAGTCGACGAGCTCAGTAACGAGAGCAGACGCAGCAGTAGACTCGAAAGAAGGGTCAGTGACAACAGTAGCAAGGAGACGCGTGACAGTAGGACTGGCAGCACGAAGAGAGTCCGACTCCGGGTCGGCAAGAGCAGGAAGAGAGGACTCAGGAGGAGAAGGCAAAGGGGCACGCAGAGGAGCAGTGGACGGACGCAGAGACATCCGGTGCGTGCCAGGGACAGGAGGAGGACGGTGACGCGAACCGCGACCACTAGTGCGAGCAGCACGGACAGGCGACGCAGGGCGAGACGCAGGCTCACGACGCTCAGCCAGACCTCCAGTAGGACCAGTGTAGGGAGAAGGAGCAGGCAAAGGGGAGGTAGGCCGCAACTGTAGCTGGGACGAGACAGGCTCTGGACACTCTAAGGGAGGAGGAGGACCAGTAGAAGGTGGAAGACCAAGAACCTGCTGCAGGAGTGGAACGAAGTACGGTCGAGGCCGCGCGGCGACGCTAGAAGCAGCAAGGACAGCACCAGAACCCTCAGCAGGAGCACCCGCTCCAGCAGCACCACCAGTAGCTCCAGAACCTCCAGCAGCACCAGGAGCACCCCCAGTAGGACTGCCAGCGGTAGTCTCAGCGCCAGCACCCTCAGCAGCACCAGCTCCAGTGCACCCAGGACGAGCACCTCCGGGACCCGCGACCGCAGCACCCTCAGCAGCCGAAGGACCTCCAGCACCAGCAGCACGCCTCCAGCGCCGGGCAAACCACTCACGCAGCTCCTGTGGAGAAAGTGGCTCCCGGCGAGACGAAGCACTCGGAGAACCTCCAGGCGGAGCACCTCCAGGCTCAGCACCCCCAGGCGTAGCACCCCTAGGCTCAGCACCCCCAGACGTAGCACCCCTAGGCTCAGCACCCCCAGGCTCAGCACCCCTAGACTCAGCACCCCCAGGCTCAGCACCCCCAGGCTCAGCACCCCTAGGCTCAGCACCCCCAGGCTCAGCACCCCTAGGCTCAGTACCCCCAGACGTAGCACCCCCAGGCCCAGCACCCCTAGGCTCCGCACCCCCAGGTACAGCACCCCCAGCCTCAGCACCCTCAGCAGCACCAGAGTCACCAGTGACCTCGACAGGCTCGACTGCGTCTACCTGGGACACACCTGAAGGGGCAGGACCCTGAGGGGGGAGGGGGTCTACCTGGGGGGGACCTGGTACCAGGAAGAGTGGGGGTGGGGGGAGGGACGGAGTGCGGTAGGGGAAGAGGCGGTAGTAGGGGACCGACTCGTCAAACGTGACGTCCTGGGAGGACAGAACACGGCGAGAGGTGGGGTGGTAAAACTGCCACCCAGGCGCGTCAGGGGGGAACCCCAGGAAGACGCAAGGAGCAGCACGAGGGGATAGTTTGTCCGCAGACAGGTCGCGGACAAACGCCCGAGATCCCCAGACCCGGAACGCCGACGCATCGCCAACCTTCCCCGTCCACAGCAAGGCTGGGGAGGTCTCCGGCCTGGAGACCCTGGGGTGGAGGTTGATCTGATGCGCCGCGTACCTCACTGCAAACGGCCACAGAAAATGGGGGGCAGCCGCATGCATCATAGACGTACGAGCGACGTCCATGACCATGCCAATGCGGCGCTCAGCAATCCCATTTTGCTGCGGTGAGTCCGGAAGCGTGAAGGTCTGACGGATGCCCCGTGCACGACAGTAGGCACGCAGAAGGCCAGAGGAGAACTCTCCGCCTCTGTCCGAGTGCAGACGCAGAACAGGAAAGTCCGAGCCGAAGCTCTGCCTGAGCTGGAGACGAGCTGCGCGGATCCAGTCGATCAGCACCTCAGTGACATCACCCTTGCTGCGCAAGGGGAAGACTGTGGTGTAACGCGAGTAGTCGTCAACAACGAGCAGGAAGTAGCGCTCGTGACCCTGTCCACGGACGCGGGCTGGGCCCCACACGTCCATGTGAAGTGTCTGCAACGGGGCCTCTGTCGGAGGAAACTGGGAGGAGTGAGGGGCAGCACGCAGGCGCCCCTCGACACAGGGGACACAGGCAGGGCCAGGGCCCTGAGGAAGGGGAGGGAGGGACCGGGGGAGACCGGACACAAGAAGACGGGAGGCCATACCTCTGAGCCGAAGCAGAGAGGGGTGGCCAAGGCGGTGGTGCCAGAGGAGAGTCTCGTGAGACAGGAGATGACACGAACAGGGGGCAGACTCAGGACCAGACCTGGACGCCGCAGCAAACACCTGACCCGACGTAACTACCCTACCAGACTCAGCAACTGGAGGAGACGCAGTGGTAAGAGTGTACAGGCTCGACCCCGGCTGACGGGTGAACGTAGCCAGGTGTCGGCCTGTGCCAGCCTCTGTACAGTGGGTCACTCTCTGACGTGCAGGAGTGAACTGGTGGACCCCCGCATCCTGTAGGTCAGCACCACTCACCAGGTTCGTAGAGAACGAGGGGAGGTAGAGACCAGACAGGGTGCCAGAGGGAGCCGCCGGACACGGGAGGACTGTGGAGAAGCGAGACAGGACAGGACCCCCAGAGGGGTCAGCCAGAGACACTGCAACCGGTCGACTCAGCGGTGTGAGTGTGGTGCGGTCCCGAAAGAAGGAGCGAGACGCCCCAGAGTCAAGGGTGAAGGTGAGGGAGGCCGAAGCCGACGCAGTACCTGAGAGCGCAGACTCACCAGTACCTGAGGACGCAGACACACGAGCACCTAGAGCAGCAGCGTCGCAAGCACCTAGGGCAGCAGCCTCACCAGGACCTAGAGCAGCAGTCTCAATGCCCGGATCGGGCGGGAAACACCGGTAACAGTCACCCTCATCACTAATAGACACAGCATACATGGCATAGAGAATAGCATCAAAGTCAAGATCATAGATGGCAACACCCGCCCTAGACAGCTCGCCCCAGCGAGGGATCTCGGAGGCCTCCGGGAACTGGTGACGCCACGCGTCCGTCAGGCGGCCAAAGCAGCGCTGGGTGGGGTGGGCACCCCCACACTGCTCACCCGCACGGTCGCCAGTGCGCAAAACGTAGGAGCACGGACCAAAACCCCCACCCCGCTGACGCGCAGTGTACCACTCACGAAGCTGCTGAGGGGACAGGGTGTCACGACCACGCTGCTGCTGCTGGCGCGAGCCACCACCGGAGCCACTCCTCTGCGAAGACCCGCGACCAGCACCACCGCCACCCCCGCCGCCTCCGACGCCTCCGCCGCCTCCGCTACTGCCGCCGCCTCCGCCTCCGCCGCCGCCTCCACCTCCGCCACCTCCGCCACCTCCGCTCCCACCGCCACCGCCGCCGCCACCTCCACCTCCACTGCCACCACCGACCCCTCCACCCCCACCTCCACTCCCACCGCCACCCCCACTCCCCCAACTGCCGCCACCTCCACCTCCACCGCCCCCGCTCGCTCCTCCAGCGCCCTTGCCCCCCTTGCCCTTGCCAGAGCGGCGTCTCCCGCTAGGGGCAGACGCCGCACCGACCGACTCAAGAACAAGGAGGTCGGCCGCAGCAGCAGAGGCAACAGAGGGCAGAAGGGGGGAGGGGGAACACCCCTCAAAGATGGGGGTGCGCGGGTCACCACGAGAGGCCCCTACAGCGACTATGCTCTTCTCGGCCGCTAGGAGGGACTTCTCGAGGAGGTCAACAGTGAGAGTGGTGGGACAGACAGAGAGAAAGTGGTCCCTGACTACGCGAAGGGAGTCAGGAAGGCGAGTGACTATGTAGTAAAGAGTGATGTACATGGGGGGGGGGTTCCTGGCGCAGAAGTCAGGAGGGAGTGCAGCGCGGTAGCGAGTGTCACTAGTGCGGAGGTGCGTAATGAGGTCAGTGACTGTGGGAAAGGCAGCAAGGTCAGGAAAGAGGTACGGTAGCATGAGACGGCTCAGTGCAGCAGTGGCAGGGGAGGAGTAGCGCGCAACTACAGCGTCGTACAAGGTCTGAGCACTCTTGTACTGACTAAAGTGCGCACGCTCGGAGGTAGGGAGGTGGCGACGCACAGCAAGACGTGCAGCAGCGTCGCGCGTGGCCCACTGGGAGCGAACAGTGGCGTCAGCATCAGCAGCAGGGGCAGTGGAGGTGCCAGAGGTGAGGTCAAAGAGAGAGAGGCCGTCTGCCCTATCGCACTGTAAGAACAGCTGCAGGTCATCTACCCAGACCTCAAAGTCAATGGCCCTACCCTCAGCGTCAAAGGCGAGAACACTAGGGGTAGCCATGACCCTAGACGACTAGCAGCGCAAACAGTAGGGTGAGGACAGTGCAGTGAAAAGGCGCTGTGCTCACCAGACTGGGCAGGTCGGGCGGCCCTGAAGGAGGGCGGCGCGGCGGCTCGGCGGCTCAGCTGCTGGGCGGCCCGGCGGCTCGGCGGCTCCGCTGCTGGGCGGCTCGGCTGCTGGGCGGCTCGGCTGCTGGGCGGCGCGGCCGCTGGGCGGCTCGGCTGCTGGGCGGCTCGGCTGCTGGGCAGCTCGGCTGCTGGGCGGCTCGGCGGCTCGGCTGCTGGGCGGCTCGGCTGCTGGGCGGCTCGGCGGCTCGGCTGCTGGGCGGCTCGGCTGTGCTGCTGCAGGGCGGCACGGCTGGGCAGCAGGTGACGGGGCCGCAGGTAAGGGCGGCGGGGCCGCTGGTAAGGGCGGCGTGGCCGCGGGTAGGGTGGCGGGGTCGCAGATAGGGTGGCGGGGCCGCAGCAGAGGGCGGCGGGGCCGCAGTTAAGGTGGCGGGGCCGCAGGTAAGGTGGCGGGGCCGCAGGTAAGGTGGCGGGGCCGCAGCAGAGGGCGGCGGGGCCGCAGGTAAGGGCGGGGCCGCAGGTAAGGTGGCGGGGCCGCAGGTAAGGTGGCGGGGCCGCGAGGAAGGGCGGCGGGGCCGCGAGGTAGGGCGGCGGGGCCGCGCGATGGGGCGGCGGGGCCGCGAGGAAGGGCGGCGGGGCCGCGCGATGGGGCGGCGGGGCCGCGCGATGGGGCGGCGGGGCCGCGCGATGGGGCGGCGGGGCCGCTAGGTAGGGCGGCGGGGCCGCTAGGTAGGGCGGCGGGGCCGCGCGATGGGGCGGCGGGGCCGCGATGGGGCGGCGGGGCCGCTAGGTAGGGCGGCGGGGCCGCGCAATGGGGCGGCGAGGCCGCGAGGTAGGGCGGCGGGGCCGCTAGGAGAGAGGCGGCGGGGCCGCTAGGTAGGGCGGCGGGGCCGCTAGGAGAGAGGCGGCGGGGCCGCGAAGACGGGCGGCGGGGCCGCGGAGACGGGTGGCGGGGCCGCAGTGCAGGGCCGCTAGGGCGGCTCGACGAAGTGAGGGCCCGGAGCGCGACTCGGGCTGAGCGCGCTTCGGGCAGGAAAAAAAAAAATCGATGTGGTGGGCCCTAAGCACAGTTCCCAAGGGGGAACCTGCTCGATACCATGAGAAGATTTGAACAAGAATGAATGAACTATGAAATGAAATGAGTACAAATATGAAACCCTAATTGGTTGTACCCCCTATGGAATACCCCACTATAGCCTACACAACAGCATAAGCTATAATGTTCTGACATATACTACCATTAGTTCTATTATATTTTCGGTCCATATAAAACCATGTATATCAAATGCCATAAATATATTCTCTGCTATTAATTTAAGCCCATCGTACTAGAAATAATATTGTATCGTGGCCTATCATAATATTAAGCCCATCATACCGTGGTCCATAATATTGTGTTGCCGGTAATATGGTAGTATATGCGCACTCATATTGGTTGTTGGGCGAAGCTTTATTGCCTAAACATATGGTCGTGAATTATATGACCGTGCGTGATTGGACGCGCATTGCCAAAAAGGGCAAGAAACATATTATCGACCAATCGTGCGCGGTCAATAATATGTTCGTGCATTTATGCTCTGGCGTTGCAGTTTATGATCGCTGATGTAATTGCCCGCGCGCTCATTGGTCGCGCATTGGGCCGAAAATGACCGCGCATCTACTGTTGTGCGAACGAGGAATTTCGTGGGTACGAACCCTTGTAGGGTTATGTGCCAGGGAAAAAAAACACATCGAAAATGCCCTGGCATGGCCACTCGAGCAATTATCACTGAATTGGATGGCCACTCGAGCAATTCGGGGACACGTGGGCAAGAGCGAATCACCAAACAAGGCACTGGAGCAATTCTCTCATTTTGTCGTCTATTTCTTGTTTTCAGGACATTGCTCGACAGCACTGGAAACCGAGAATGACGCCGCATCAGCAACATGTTCCAGAATGGAATTCCCAAGAATGTCATAGGCGTCGGTTGGTGAATCGCCGCGATTCACTCCCAAGAGAATCAGCACGTTCTCGACGATCGCTCTAGGATTAGTGACGACGCCTCGTAATGTCTCTGCTTATGACTTGAGATTTACGACGGATACAAAAAGCGTCAACAGTCCCAGACTTTTTTTCTGAACCAGTAGAGGTTTCTTCGTATTACCACGCGTCAATTGCCGTCCTTCCTTCTGGCCCGTGTTCCACTCAGATGGCGTCACGGCTTCCAATCCTAGCAGCGCTGACTCTCCTCTTCCTGGGCCAAGTCGCAGGCGGTCTCTTACCCTTTCCCTTGCCGATTCCTGTTCCCGGTGTCGGCTCGGGTGGGACGGTATGCACGTGGAATCAATTCGTCGGGGAGATGAAGCAACTGCGGAAAGCTTTAGGGAAACGGCCGAGGAAGTACCGGGTCATGGCTCTCGTACTGAAACGAGCGATTAAGGAGCTCGGTGTTGGAAGGAAACGGTGGTGGGGCGGTGGTATGCCCCCAACCCACCGAGGGCACTTCGGTGCCTTCGATCCCTTTGACTAGGGATCGGTGGGGTGGCACCGATTGACTTCGGGAGACTCACCCTTCGGTGCCACGTGGCGGCACCACATTCCAACCTTCAAGTGCAAGGCGAATTCGGTGTGTTCGGTGTGAAATTCGGTGGTCGAATTTCACCCCAACCGAAATGTTACACGCGGCGCATTCGCGACGCGAGTGTAGCGATGTGATGTTACATGTGCGGTTCGATGTAATGCATTTGCTATAAATCGACCTGCCTTGTATGCATGCTTTATACTGAAATCCTGAATCTTCTTGTACATGGTCCATTCGAACCAAAATTCCAGAGAGGTCTATCCTTGCTTCTAAGAGCACTAGCAATCACGTGAACGCCAATATCTCGGCGTATACTTGGGCGATTAACGTGTTTGACGGCTTGTTGGAAAGCCAAGACTGTGCTCTATCGTTTAGTGCAACTTAGAGTTCCTGCAAAGTAGAGGAGACGCCTCTACAACAGTGGTATCAGAGCTGGTCGGTAGAGTCTACGTGCGCGACTTGTAGCAAGCATGATGACGTCAAGCGAAACCTCCGGCACTTCCTTAGGTGGTGTCGTCTCGAATCCCGGCGAACCCTGGACAAACGCGACGGTGTTCGACACGTCGGCGGTTCCGATTTTCACGGGACAAAACTACTCCGCGTGGAAATTTAAGTTCCAAGTGCTCATGATGGAGCGGGGACTTTGGGGTCTCTTCGACGGAACGGAGAAAAAGCCGGTCAACGAGGACGAGATCGCGGCATGGAAGAAGAAGGACCAAAAGGCGTTCGCAACGTTGATTTCGCGCATCGGCATCAACCTCGTGAGTTCGGTGCGCACGTGCATCAAGCTCGAAGCTTCGGCGCGTGAAGCATGGAAGCGGCTCGAGACGATGCACGTGAACAAGACTCTCCACGGCAAGATCCTAGCCCGAAATGCGTTCTACACGGTGAAGTTGCGCGCGGGCGAATCGATGCACGAGTATGCGACTCGTGTGGAGGAACTCGGGGAAACGTTCATGGACCTCGGTGGAACGGTCACGGAGGAGGATTGGATTCTCACCTTGCTTTGCGGCCTTCCGGAAGAGTGGTCGACGGTGATTACGACACTCGATAGCGTGCAAAACACTTGGACGAAGGAAATGGTGGTCGGTCGGCTTCTCCATGAAGAATCGCGACGCCGACAATTCGCTAACGAGAGCGTGGAGACCGCCATGTTCTCCGGAGGGAGCTCCGGAAAGAAGTCCAAGTGGAGCAACGGTGAGGCAAAGAAGTCGTCCGGTGGAAACGGTCGCGGCAAGGGCAACGCATCGAACGGTTCGAGCAAGTGTCATTATTGTCGCAAAGCGGGGCACTTTTGGCGTGAATGTCGGAAGCGGCCGAGCGATTGGATTCCATCGAAGGCGCGGAACCAAGAGGGCAACGCGCACACTGCATCCGGCGAGGCGGATGATTCAACGGAGTCGCTCGTTTTGTTGGCCGGTGACGGGATCAACACTTCAAACGACGCGTGGTTCCTCGACACCAGTGCAACACAACACATGACGCACTCGGCGTCGCTCCTCAACAACGTCGGTGCTCCGGGAGACGTCAAGCGCGTCGTCTTCGGGAACGATAAATCGCTACCGGTGGTTGGAGTTGGGAGTACGCGTCTCATCGTCGATGGCGGGCCGGTGGACATCACGAACGTGCTTCACGTCCCGGGATTGAAGGTGAATCTACTCTCCGTCACTCAACTCGCAAAGAAAGACGTGAAGGTCACCATCGATGGCGCGAAGATGAACCTCTTTTGGAAGGGGAAGCAATTCGCGCAAGGCGTTCTCAACGGACAACTCTACCAACTCAAGACGCATCCGACAACGGCCTCATCCAACGTGGCGCAAGGCTCCAAGGCGACTCTCAAAATGTGGCATAATCGGCTTGCGCACGCCAACTACGACTCGGTCAAAGAGTTGGCCAACAAAGGACTTGCGAAGGGATTTGACGTGATCGCCGGCAACGACGAGAAGGGCGTGTGCGCGGCGTGTGTCGAAGGAAAAATGGCTCGCAAGCCATTTGGTAGCCGTACCTCACCCCTCGCAAAGGACCCGCTTGCGCTTGTTCACATGGACGTGTGTGGACCGATGCGGCATGCATCAAAGGGAGGAGCGCGGTTCCTCTTAGTGATGCTCGACGACGCGACGCGGATGAGTTGGACCCGACTCTTGAAGGCTAAGGGAGATGCGGCCAAGGCGATTCAAGAGTGGGCGCTCGACGTTTGCGACGACGGCAAGAAGCGGATCAAGTGCATTCGCACCGACGGTGGCGGCGAATTCGTGAGCAACGAGCTTGAAAAATGGATGAAAAGCAAGGGCATTAAGCACGACGTCACGACACCCTACACACCCCAACAAAATGGAGCGGTAGAGCGGCTCAATCGCACATTGATGGAGGCCGTTCGTTCACTTCTTCAACACTCCAAGCTTGGGAACGAGTGGTGGGGAGAGGCGAGTGCGCTAGCGGCATGGATTCGTAATCGTGTGCCAACAAAGGTGCTACCGGGAACGACTCCGTTCGAAGCATGGACCGGAACGAAGCCGAACCTATACCGCCTACGCACCTTTGGGTGCCTTTGCTACTACCATGTACCGGATCCACTTCGCCACAAGTTGCAACCGAAAGCTCGTGCGGCGATCTACTTGGGGATTGCGGCGAACGAGCGTGCATGGCGAGTGTGGGATTTGGATGAAAAACGCGTCGTCACGTCTCGGGATGTGATCTTCGACGAAGACAAGTTCCCGACAAAGGAGAAACAAACGCCGCAACTCACCGTCGTCCTTTCCGCACGAGAGGAGGATGAAGCGGTGGAGGTTTCACCGCACGTGAAGAAGGGAGCCGAAAGTGGAGGGGGAGAGAACGAGGAGTGCGATGATGATGTCGAGGAGGTGCCACCAACCGAGGAGGCCACTTCCTCCGCACCTTCTTCCCTACCATTGGCGTTGACTCGCGGGCGTCGTACACCTCGCCCCAACACGAGGTTAACCGACTATGCTACGGTCGCCGTTGGGGAGTCGGATGAGGAGAGTGCGGCGATTTGCCTAGCGACCATCGGCGACGATAACCCACGCACTCACAAGGAGGCTTTGGCTTCCCCGGATGCACCACTATGGAAGCAAGCGATGGAGAGGGAGTTAGCATCGATCAAGGAGAACGATGTTTTCGAGCTCGTCGACCCGCCGAAGGGTGCCTACTTGGTGGGATGCAAGTGGGTGCTTAGGAAGAAATTGAGGTGATGGAGGTGTCGAACGCTACAAGGCGCGGCTTGTGGCGCAAGGGTACACTCAACGGGAGGGGGAGCACTATAGTGAGACCTTCGCTCCCGTTTCGAAGGCCTCCACTCTTCGGGTGTTGCTCGCGCTAGCGGCATCTCTCAACCTCGAGGTGGAACAATTGGACGTTTGCACCGCCTTCCTCTACGGGCTTCTCATGGAAGAAGTCTACATGCGGCAACCCCCGGGGTACGATGACGGTAGCGGTCGGGTGTGGAAGCTCAAGCGTACCCTCTATGGCTTGAAGCAAAGCCCACGCGGATGGTACAAGCGCATCGACGACTTTCTTCTTCAACATGGCTTCGCGCGTAGCGTGTGTGATAGCGCTTTGTACGTGTTGAAGGAGGGGGAGAAGCAATTGGTGCTTTTGCTCTACGTCGATGACCTCCTTCTTTTCTCCGACTCCAAAGACCTCATTCGAGAGGTCAAGCAACGGCTAGGGGCGGAGTTTGCCATGAGGGACTTGGGACCGGTGACGTACTACCTCGGGATGCACGTCGACCGCGACCGCGCGAACGGGACCATTCACCTCCACCAAGAAAAATATGTGAAAGGGGTTGTGGAGCGCTTCGGCATGGGTAATAGCAACCCGGTGGGGACGCCACTAGACACGGGATTTTCTTGCCTCCCGGGAGAGGAAGAATCCGCCCTCGACGAAGCCGAAGGGAAGCGGTTTCATTCGCTAGTCGGCTCACTCATGTATGCCGCCGTTTCCACCCGTCCCGACCTCTCATACGCCGCCGGGGTACTTGGACGAGCCGTAAGCAACCCTCATACCGAGCATGTGCGTGCGGGAGGACGTGTTCTACGCTACCTCCAAGGCACACCCAACTTGGGAATCGTATATGAAGCCGGTCCAATCGTGCTTAAGGGCTACACCGACTCGGATTATGCCGGTGATCAAAGCAAGCGCAAGAGTACCGGCGGGTACGTCTTCACCTTGCTTGGGGGAGCCGTGAGTTGGCAAAGCAAGTTGCAACCAACCGTGGCTCTAAGCACAACGGAAGCGGAGTATATGGCACTCACTCAAGGAGCCATGGAGGCAATATGGCTACGGCGCCTTCTAGCGGAGCTTGGGCATCCTCAAGCCGACCCAACTCCTCTCTTTTGTGACAACCAAGCGGCCATAAACCTCACTCACAATGCCGTCCTTCACGGGCGTACCAAGCACATTGAGGTGAAGCATCACTTCATTCGTGAGGTGGTCGAGAGAGGTGAGGTCAAGGTCACATACATAAACACCAAGGCGCAACCCGCGGATTTCCTCACTAAACCACTCCCTAAGGATTCATTCCGTGCATGCCGTGAGCGTGTTGGTATGAACACCTAGTGGCTTGGGTGCAAGGGGGAGTGTTGGAAGGAAACGGTGGTGGGGCGGTGGTATGCCCCCAACCCACCGAGGGCACTTCGGTGCCTTCGATCCCTTTGACTAGGGATCGGTGGGGTGGCACCGATTGACTTCGGGAGACTCACCCTTCGGTGCCACGTGGTGGCACCACATTCCAACCTTCAAGTGCAAGGCGAATTCGGTGTGTTCGGTGTGAAATTCGGTGGTCGAATTTCACCCCAACCGAAATGTTACACGCGGCGCATTCGCGACGCGAGTGTAGCGATGTGATGTTACATGTGCGGTTCGATGTAATGCATTTGCTATAAATCAACCTGCCTTGTATGCATGCTCTATACTGAAATCCTGAATCTTCTTGTACATGGTCCATTCGAACCAAAATTCCAGAGAGGTCTATCCTTGCTTCTAAGAGCACTAGCAATCACGTGAACGCCAATATCTCGGCGTATACTTGGGCGATTAACGTGTTTGACGGCTTGTTGGAAAGCCAAGACTGTGCTCTATCGTTTAGTGCAACTTAGAGTTCCTGCAAAGTAGAGGAGACGCCTCTACAACACTCGGTATGTGTCCTGGTTCATTTTACGCTTTCTACGGTATATTCGGACCTATCCCATGGTATCGGTAATAGTTTTTGTCCCTTGTTCCGCTTTGTGCTTGTTAGTTGGGTTTCCAAGTCAACGGCGGGAAGCGGTTTCGCTCATCCTTTAATCCTCTCTCCACTGCTTTTCTGTCCTATGCAGAGGGCGACACGTCAGCTCCTGGAGTTCCGACAACCACGTTTCTTATCCCCACCAACCGTGGCATTGTATTGGCGGGTTTAAACCCCAGTAATCTATGGGGTCTTATCACTGGCTCTAAAAAGGTCGGTGATATAGCCAAGGTAAATACAATCCCAGGTTCCTACAGCTATTCTACGTTCATGTCAACTCCAAAAGGTACAGGAATACAGACGATGCATTCTAAGAAGAAGATAGCAAGATATGAGGGGTCTGATGGGCTTGCAGGTTGGACGGGGACAGGGACGACTCTGGGTGTAGTTGGCTTGGGCAGACGTGCTGAGATTATAACCAAAGATGTGTATAAAGGACAGTGCGTTGTTGCACAAGGTGTCAGTAGAGTTCTTCAGCCAGAAAAGTGATAGGTACAGGGCGTTGTGCCTAACGTAATGGCGTTGCATCTTGCATGCACAAGCACCCCAAGTTAGTTGTGACAGATGAGTTCTGAAGCCCTGTGATGACCCACATACTACAATGTAAGGTGGTGATTGTAAGTAAAGCCCAATAGAGCCTCAAACTTTAGCCTATCATTCTTTCAAATACCTAGTACATGTGAAATAACGACGAGTTTCAATAATTTGTAACACGACTTTGGCGTAGGCGAGAGTCTGTCCATTCATTTCTCGTGTTCGCTGCTGCTGAATTCCTTCGCGACATTGCGGGTTTGATCTACACCACGAGCCGCCAGATTGCTTCCCTCCCTTTCTCCACTACCCTTGATTTCTCCGCTTTCCTTCCAACCTGCAAATCCCAAGGCTTGACCTTTTCTCAGTCCAGCTCCTAAGACCTGCGTCCAGCGTTTTCTATCAGCTACTATATTTTAGCGTAGCGTTTTTATGATCCCTAATTCCGGAAAACACGTAGTTTAAGTTACTGCGGTGTCGCTTTTAGGAACAATGGCATGATTGCTGTTTTCCTTTGGTGGTTGACCTTCATCTAGGACTGTCCTAAATGTAACGTATTACCCTAACTACCGAGCTAACAACCATCGATCTCTCTCTAAGTCAATTGTTGAGAACTTCTCTCGACAAAGGAAGAGTTGGAGAAGATGGTTGAGTTGGTTGGGATGAAACTTGGTTTGGGTTTGCCAAGCCTCAACTTTGGAGGTTTGGAACATTTCCAACTCAACCAAGAGAATGTTGAAGGTTGGAATTCCAACCAATCAGAAACTGCCAAACAAGTGTTACAATCTACTCTATCCTAAACACAACCATTGAATGGTTCTAAGTTGGGTTTTCCAACCCAACACAATTGCCACATAGGCTCCAAGCCTAGGAACCATCCCACCATGGAAACCATGGTTGGGATAGTTCCCCAAGGGGTGTATTGAGGGGGTCTGAGCTAAGCAAGCTCATTCTCAACCTCCCACTCCAACAAAACAATTGGAAATGGGGTTGTTTCTCTAAGTCCTTTTGGGCTCTCTCACAAGTCTCCCTACACTACTACTCCAAGTGCTTTTCATCAAAGGCATCAAGAAGATCTTCATCTCCAAGGCTATTAAGGCTAGTTAAAGCTACTATTTTATATTGGAATATTATAAAAGCCTTGTAACCGCCATTATAATAGCCCTGGGCATTACATTGGTATCTAGAGCAAGGTTCTTCCTTGGCCTTGTGTGACCATTTGTTGCTTGGACTATTTTTTTTTAGAGGATCCTAGCTTGTGGATCCAGGATTTCATCCAAGGAGCTATCAAGATCTTTGAAGATTTTGAAGAAATTTCAAGATCTACAAGTGGTTCTTCATAATCTACAAAAGCTTCTACAAGATCTCCAAGCTTCAAGCTTCAATCTCCTCAACACACCATTGGAGCTTCAAGATCTACAAGGAGCTCATTTTTCTTCATCAACATTGAGAAGAAATTTGAAGAGATTAATTTCTCTTACCCACCTTTGGTGGAAGACTCTTGATCTACTTTGTGTAGAAGAGTGTACCTTCAGATCTATAAAGGGCTTGTTGAGGATTACTCTCTTGAGTATATCTTGCTCTATCATTGAGGTGATAGAGAGATTTGGCAAACAAGTCTATCTTAAGAGATTCTGTATTGGATTATTCTATAAGAGTAATCAGATTTCTTAAAGATTATTATAAGATCTGTTGAGATCTCCTCTCCTTAACCTGTTTCATGGCTGCTGGTCAAGAGATGGATGCTACTAAGGAGGTGCCCGTTGTTGGCACTGAGGGAGATAATGCTGCTGCTGCTGCTGACATTGATCTCAACCTTGAGGATTTCGTGGTTGACATGGAGATCAATGGAAGTGAAGCTGACCTTGAGGCTGATGCTGAAAATGAGGAAGAGGCTGGCTCTGATGATGGTGTTTCCAATGAAACTGAGAACATTGCTGTCAAGCTCCAGACTCAACTCACGGAGCAGAATATTCTCATTGGAGTGCAACAGTGTCGTATCCAGAACTTGGAGGCTGATTCTGTTAAGCTTCAGGCCTTGATTGAGCAGCTGACCAGGGAGGTGCAGTTGATCCCTAAGGAAAACGACACCTCCAGCCTCATTCAGGACCTGCACAACACTCTTCAGTTCGTGCAGGATCAGCTCAAGAAGCAGGAGAAAAGCATCTCTGTGCTTCAGACCCAGTACAGGGAGATCCGGCGTGGAAACCTCTACCAGCCTGCTCCTGCAGCAGAGCGAGTCGCCAACGCCGCTAACAGCCGTGCTGCACCTGCTGATGCACCTCCTGCTGTTCCTCCTCCTACTGGAGCACGTGCTGAGCCTCCTACTGCAGCAGCAACTGCCTTTGGCTCCTGCCCTTCGGCCCTGCCTCGTTTTGTCCATGGCAAGACCGACGTCGAGACTTGGCTCTCCATTGCGGAGGACTTTATGTCCATCCACAATGTGCGTAGCGAGGCTCGTGTGGTCGCTGCAACCCTTGCCCTGGACGACACTGCGAGCAAGTTGGTGTATGCCAACAAGCGCCACGCAGAGGCTAATGGCCATCCTTTTGGCTGGGAGGAGTTCAAAGCTGCCATGCTGGCGGCATTCCTGAGCAGCCCCCGGCGCTCGAGGTGCATAGCCGCCTGGAGAACATCCAGTGCGGTGACCAGCCTGTACGCGAGTACGCCAAGGAGTTTGAGAAAACTCTGTCGCTGCTGAAGACTGCTCTTCCTGAGAGCGAGGTCATCCACCAGTTCTTCAAGGGTCTCCCTGAGCACATCAAGCGTGTGCATGTTGTGCGCGGGGAGCACCAGTGGAGGACCTACAAGGAGTGCAAGGAGCAGGTCATTGACACGGATGTGAATTTCCGTGCGTACATGACTCACGCTCGTGCTCAGCAGCAGCCTAGTGCCGAAGGCCCTAGGGGGGGTGGTAACAGGACTCAGACACACAGGGGCAGTGGCTCTTGGAAGAGGCCCTATCAGCAGAAGGGGGAATCCTCTGGGACTCAGTCCAAGAGGGCCCATGCTGGGCCTGCCAAGGATCCTCAGGATGAGGATAAGTCCCCGGCAGGCTGCCGCATCTGTGGCAAGCTCGGGCACAAGTCCTATCACTGCCGTTGGAGGAAGTCCGTCAAGAACTCCGGCAAGCCCAACCAGGGCAAGAAGCCGGATGGTTCTGGCCCTTCGGGCCCGAAGGATTTTCCGAAGTCCAACTAGGGGGTGGGTACCTAGTTGGTGAGCGAGATCGAGTAGATGAGGCTTATGTCCTTCGTGATGAGGATTTGCTAAAGCTAGAGAAGCTTGCATCATGCAAAATCGCTTGTTTGTATGCCTGTTCTATTAATGAAAAATCTGTTTTTAAAACTCGATCATACCCACTTGAAAACATCTCAATTGAATCCTTGAGAGATAAATTTTCAATCATCTCTTGCTCGTTCAACGAGTTGCCAACAATCATGGATATTGTGGACCGTTGTGTCCAAGAGCACCCGCTCACGTCAGTGGGATTGGTGACTCGAATCGTGAAAGGAGAGTTGTTCCGCCGATTTCACGAATGGCATATCCTGGCAACATGGGACAAGGGGCACCATGTTTGGTGGACCACATCCCAAAGGTTTGGACGCGCTCACAACAAATTTAGGGTGTACTTTCGAACCTCCTAAACTTGTTGTCGCTTGTCCCATCCGTCCAAGATTTCAACAGAATCTACTGTTATCTGGACGCATGAATGGGGACGAAGCAAGGATTCTCGTCGATACAGGCGCGTCGGTTTCCCTTGTTGATGAAACTTGGGTTACGACACGCAACGTCCTCGTTGTAGGACCGTCGTGTCCCATCCGCTTGGGTGACGATCGTGTCATTCCAAGTAAAGGACAGACACATATCGACATGAAAGTACAGGACTATAGCGAAACAGTTCGCGTATATGTCCTACCACTTTTGTCAGGAGTCGACCTCATCCTGGGCATGGATTGGTTGAGAGCCAACGAAGTTATTCTGGACTTCCAGTACAACATTGTCTCGTTCAACAAGAACGGAAAGGCAATCCAGTGGCAAGTCAATGATACTTTGCCCACTGAAACACAGCCGCCTGAACGTCCCAGCGCGCTGTGTGTGTTGGCCAACCAATTCGGGCATTCTGTTAATTCGGCTGATACACTATTCGTGGTACAGCTTGAGAATGTCGAGGCCTCGGAGCCAGCAATTGAGGATTTCCCTCCTCAAATGAAAATACTGGCAGAGGAATTCAAGGAAGTGTTTGAAACCATCCCTGATGGACTTCCGCCTGACCGCGCAGTGGGTCACACCATCCCTGTTGAACCAGGAAAGGTTCCACCCTTTCGACCTCTGTATCGCCTCAGTCCAGCTGAGTACGAAGAGGCCAAACAACAGATCGAGGAATACCTCAGAAAAAGATGGATTGAACCCAGTGCATCCCCTTACGGAGCACCAATTTTGTTCGTTAACAAGAAGGGTGGAGGATTACGCATGTGCGTAGATTATCGTGCCTTGAACAAGATTACGGTGAAGAACAGATACCCTCTACCACGAATTGAGGATCTGTTCGATCGGCTACATGGAGCTCAGTGGTTCAGTGCGCTGGACTTAGCTCAGGGGTATCATCAGCTACGAATCACCGAAGAAGATGTTCCAAAAACGGCTTTCAGAACGCCGTTCGGGCATTTTCAGTGGCGTGTGTTAAGTTTTGGCTTGACAAATGCTCCCGCGTCATTTCAGCGAGCAATGAATGATGTGTTTCGGGAGGCAATCGGCCAATTCGTCCTGGTATACTTGGATGACATCCTCGTGTACTCGAAGACCGAAGAAGAACACACGCAACACCTGAAATGGGTGTTAGGAAAACTGCGAGAGCATAAATTCTTTGCTCGATTGTGGAAGTGTCACTTCTACAAACGCGAGTTGGAATACCTTGGTCACTTGGTAGGCAACGATGGCCTCAAAGTTGATCCAAAGAAAGTGGCGGCAGTCCAACAGTGGCCCGTTCCACAGGACGTGGGACAGGTCAGATCATTTCTTGGACTTGCGAACTATTTTCGCCGTTTCTTGGAAAATTATTCCTCCGTAGTCGCCCCACTGACTGCCCTCACTCGTAAGGGTAATGCTTGGCAGTGGACCGATCAATGCCAGAAGGCATTTGAGGAGGTGAAAACCATGCTGACCAATGCTCCAGTGCTGGCTTTGCCAGACCCGTCCAAGCCCTACGAGGTGGTAACTGATGCCTCGACAGTAGGGATTGGAGCAGTTCTTTTGCAAGAAGGACGCCCCGTGGCATTTGAGAGTAGAAAGCTTTCACCGGCTGAGCAGCGCTATACAACTTCCGAACAAGAATTGTTGGCGGTTGTGCATGCGCTACGAACATGGAGATGTTATCTCGAAGGTGTTGACTTTGTGGTCACGACCGACCACTGTCCGAACACCTATTTTGCCACTCAAGCCACACTCACCCGCCGTCAAGCTCGATGGGCTGAACTCCTGAGTGGGTTCACCTACGATATTCGATATCGAGCGGGCTCGACGAACATGGCTGATCCTCTGAGCAGACAACCGATTGGGGCAGCAACGAGTGTTGATGATAAGGAACATGAAGCTGTGTTTGCTGCTTGTTTCAACATCCTCGCAGTTGCTCGAGTGAGCGAGATTGCCTTTGGTGGTTTTCTGAAACGCATCCGCGCAGGGTATGTTATTGACCCTTGGTTTCAGAACCCACAGAATACAAACAATCTCTTGTGGGAGCATGAGCTCTGGTGGCACGAGAAAGAAATTGTAGTCCCACATGTGGGAAACCTGCGGAATGATATTCTCGCAGAGGTGCACGCCACTAAGTATGGAGGACACCTGGGTGTCAAGAAAACCCGGTGGGCCCTCAGTGATGTATACTGGTGGCCGGGATTGGGCATTGAGGTCCAGCAGTTTGTAACTCGCTGTGACACGTGTGCACGGAACAAGCCGAGCACACAGAAGCCTGGTGGTCTGCTTCAACCACTTGAGATTCCCGATGAACCTTGGGAGAGTGTATCGATGGATTTTATCACCGATCTCCCCAAGACGCGAGATGGTCATACAGCGATACTAGTGTTTGTGGATCGCTTGACCAAAATGGTGCACTTCGTGCCCACGACGACTGACGTGTCTGCGGAAGATACGGCAAAGTTGTTTGTGACACACGTTTTCCGCTTACACGGTTTGCCTCGTGTGATGGTGTCTGACCGAGACCCGCGCTTCACAAGCCGGTTCTGGCAAGAGGTCATTAAGACACTCGGAACGAAACTCAAGATGTCGTCTGCGTTCCACCCGCAAACGGATGGACAGACAGAGCGGACCAACCGCACTCTTGAGCAAATGCTTCGTTCTTTCATAAGCCCAACTCAGGACGATTGGGATGAATTGTTGCCAGTCGTGGAATTCGCTGTAAACAATTCTGTGCATGAAAGCACCCATGAGAAACCCTTTGTCCTGAACTTGTCAGAATATTATGCTCTAGCCTGTAGTGGGGTGCTCTATAGCGAGTACAACTCTTCTAGGGTTTTGCTATTTGTATCCCCATTCTTGCTAGTGCATCCCCCTTCTTCCTTCTAAATTTTAACATGCTATCAGAGCAGGTCGATCCCCTTGGATCGATCCTGTGGGTGGGCTCACCACCTTGTTGCTTCCGCTGCAACTGCTACTGCTACTCTCTGTGCCGCACGCCCTGTGGCGTGCGGCAGTTTTTTCTTCCCGCCGTGCGCCCCGAGGCGCGCGGCGGTTTTCTGCCCGCCGTGCGCCCCGAGGCGCGCGGCGGTTTTCTGCCCGCCGTGCGCCCCGAGGCGCGCGGCGGTTTTCTGCCCGCCGTGCGCCCCGAGGCGCGCGACGGGTTTCTGCCCCGTCACTCGCCGCGTCGCCCCCGGGAGGCGCTGCGACGGGCGACGGGGACCCGCACGTCGCCCCGTCGCGCGGCCCCTGCAGCCCCGTCGCGCCGCCTAGGGGAGCCGCGCGCGGCCCCTGCTGCCCCGTCGCGCGGCCCTGCTGCCCCGTCGCGCTGCCCAGGGGAGCCTTGCGCGGCCCCTGCTGCCCCGCCCCGTCCCGGACCTGCCCCGGCCCCGACCTGCCCCGGCCCAACTCCCGTCGCCTGTCGAGGCGACCCTGGGGGGGGCCGAGTCTACAGGGGGCCGCGCGTTGCCCCCCCCCCCCCTACCTCCCTACCCTGTTTTTAGGGTTTGGGGGGTGGCGGTTGGGGGGTGGCGGTTGGGGGGTGGCGGGTGTGTGGCGTCGCCTGCTCCTCCTCCTCCTTCGTCTCCCACTGCTGCAGCTGTCGCTGAGGGGGGTGGATGTGTGGGAGTGTACGGAGTGGTGCTAGGGGGGTGGAGTGTGAGTAGAGCTAGGGTTTGAACAGGGGGTGTGTGAAATGGGGGTGGGACAGTTGGGGGAGGTTGAATGGAGGCGGTCGTCGTGTCGTCAGCAGCAGCAGCAGTCCGGAGGCTACAATCTCCGGTAGTCGCCAGTCGCCCGTGGGTCCGTTGCTCGTCTGCCGCTACTTTTAGCCGCGGGGCCAATTACCCCAGTAGTCCGGAGCGCTGTTCCGGTAGCCACTGAGCCAGCAGCTCGTCTGTGTGTCTGCAGCGTCAGCAGTCGCCTCCCATCTTCTCTCCCCCACAGTCTCTCCTCCTCCTCACTTGCCCTCTGTGATAGCCTCTAGCTTTGCTTACATTTGTTAACTATAAAACTGCTACCTCTTGTACTTGTGCTCAGAATGTGTGGTGACATTGTGATCCACCCTGAGCTTGTTTTCTTTTGCTTGCTCTGCTGATTACACCCCACTTTGGCTATGGGGGTGTGTCAGAATATTATGCTCTAGCCTGTAGTGGGGTGCTCTATAGCGAGTACAACTCTTCTAGGGTTTTGCTATTTGTATCCCCATTCTTGCTAGTGCATCCCCCTTCTTCCTTCTAAATTTTAACAGAACTGTGGTCGGCACCCCACAACCCCCGCGACGCATGGGATTAAGAACCTCAAAATCCCTGCCGCAAAGGACTTTATTGGAAATCAGCAAGCGGCATTGAAGTCCGCTCGCCATTGGCTGCAGCTTGCCCAACAGAGGCAAAAATCCTATGCCGACATGAAACGCCGGGAAGTCGTTTTTGCAGTTGGCGACAAAGTATTACTGAGTACGAAGAACATTCGTCTCAAGATCCCGGGAGCACAAAAGCTTTTCCCTCGTTGGATTGGGCCCTTCGAGGTGATTACGCGTGTTGGTGAGGTCGCATATAGGCTCAAATTGCCTGCGACATTGCAGATTCACAACGTCTTCCACGTGTCTCTGTTGAATAAGTACGTTGCAGAAGGCAAGTACTTACCGCCACCAACCATCGCTCTCGAGAAGGAACTCTTTTACGAAGTCGAGCGTGTGCTAACGCACCGTGATCGACAACGCGGCCGCAAAACTGTTCGTGAGTTCCTAATTCAGTGGAAAGGCTATGGGCCGGAACACAACTCTTGGGAGCCTGAGGAACACTTGACCGAAGCAGCGGTTCAAGCGTATATGGAAGACCTGGCTCTACGAGCAGGCCCACAACCAGTGGACGGGGTTGACCCTGGTCGTAATGTGGTGCGCCGTGCTCGAAGCACTCGTCCTCAGAAGCACCCTAGGGCAACGGGGACGTTGCCACCTGGGGGGGGAGGAGTGTAACGTATTACCCTAACTACCGAGCTAACAACCATCGATCTCTCTCTAAGTCAATTGTTGAGAACTTCTCTCGACAAAGGAAGAGTTGGAGAAGATGGTTGAGTTGGTTGGGATGAAACTTGGTTTGGGTTTGCCAAGCCTCAACTTTGGAGGTTTGGAACATTTCCAACTCAACCAAGAGAATGTTGAAGGTTGGAATTCCAACCAATCAGAAACTGCCAAACAAGTGTTACAATCTACTCTATCCTAAACACAACCATTGAATGGTTCTAAGTTGGGTTTTCCAACCCAACACAATTGCCACATAGGCTCCAAGCCTAGGAACCATCCCACCATGGAAACCATGGTTGGGATAGTTCCCCAAGGGGTGTATTGAGGGGGTCTGAGCTAAGCAAGCTCATTCTCAACCTCCCACTCCAACAAAACAATTGGAAATGGGGTTGTTTCTCTAAGTCCTTTTGGGCTCTCTCACAAGTCTCCCTACACTACTACTCCAAGTGCTTTTCATCAAAGGCATCAAGAAGATCTTCATCTCCAAGGCTATTAAGGCTAGTTAAAGCTACTATTTTGTATTGGAATATTATAAAAGCCTTGTAACCGCCATTATAATAGCCCTGGGCATTACACTAAATTATCGCGCTCAGCGCTCGCGGCTCGCAGCTGTTTTTTAGTAGGGCTCGAACGGTTGCATACGGATAGATGTCGCTTTTGCGATTCTCTCGACACTCCTACTTCTACCCTACCCCTTACTAGTCTCGCACATTCCGCTTACTCTCTGGGATGGTACTAGCCCTGTACTTAGCCCTAGCTCCTACGTTCCGGCCCACCAGCAACTGCACGCCTCCTCCCCTCCAGTCAATACGCAACAGTGGCCGCACACGCAGCAGCAGCAGCGCGCGCATCACTGCAGCAGCTCGCAGTGCTGCAGCAGCTCGGCGCATAGGCAGCCGTGCACTTTGCTGCAGCAGCGCGCATTACTGCAGCAGCTCGCATAGGCAGCCGTGCACTTTGCTGCAGCAGCGCGCAGTGCTGCAGCATGCCTTAGGCAGCACGCTTTGCTACAGCAGCCCATGTAGGCAGCGCGCATTGCTGCAGCAGCTCGCGCACACACAGCTGCCAACCGCCAGCAACTGCTCATAACCTCCCACAGCCGCCCACAGCACCCTCCCAGCCGCCATAGCGCACACTCCTGCCACTGCAACAGCGTACTTTACCTGCCTACGCTCCGTCCTTGCAGACACGAGCCGTGCCCATTGAGTTTTGAGACGTGTCAAAACACACTCCTGCCACTGCAACAACGCACCTTACCTGTCTACGCTCCGTCCTTGCAGCCACCAGCGGTGCCCATTGTCTCCAACACACGCCTACTACCGATCACCACAGACTGTTACAGCCCGATACCTAACGTCCGCATTCATCCCCCTCTCGCGATGTCTCCTGCGTCAATCCCTAGTCACCAGCCCACGTCCTCGGTATTAGCAGACCTGGAACTCGCGGGAAGAGTTCAGCAGATGACAGCCAGCGTGGCGGACCAGATTGTGAAGGACTCGGCGAATCGCGCGAGCTACGCGGAAACGCGACTAATTGTTCTGGAGAAAACGCTGGGGTCCGTGAAGGACCAAGCAGCTTCGATGCTGGAGAGAATGCAGCTTAAAGCGGACGTTAAGGTGAGATATCTCGTATAATGTTTCCTGGTGCGTTAAACCAATTGTTTGAAACAAACGCCGGGGTCTGAAGGAGCGAGCACCGTCGATGCAGTTTAAAGCAGACGCTGAGGTGAGAGATTTCAATGGTACTAGCCATCAATGTTAGTATTTTGGTGCAACAAAACACGTCTACAATTCGGTTCATTTATTTATTACCTCCAGAAGTGTGACTGATTTATTTGGTTCACTATTGTCAGAATGGAACTAGGATTGTTGCTTGAGGATCGGATTGCGAGTTAGAAACACGTCCTATTGCAAAACATTTCTTTGCAACGGGTTGTGAGCTTGAAACGCAGTCTGTCAATGTGACATGAGCGTGAAGCATCAGGGCCCATTTTGACTATCCTCAAAAGTGACACGAGCATAGATCATCCGGGTCCTGCTGTAGGTGCGGCGAAGCATGACCAGCTAATTTGGAGTCTTGTTGTACACTTCCCCAAAATGCTCTTGACGCAAAGCAGTGAGGCATGATCAGTTGAATTGGAGCCACTTTTATGAATCACCAAGAATGCTCTTGGCGCAAAGCAGTGAAGCATGAGTACATGGTGCAGCTATCTTGTAGCTAGCGTATGCATGTGAAACTTGTTGTTTTGTCCTCCTCCTTTTTATGCACTAAACAGGAGGAGGAGAAGCTGTTTAAAGTGATGTCGAAGCAAACATTTCACAACAGAGCACCCGCCTCACTTTGCCCAACCCCCAAACCCCCCCCCCCCCCTCCTCCCTACCCAATCTCTCTTTCCTTCCCAACATTTTGGTGACATCAGACCAAGCAGCTTCAGCAGGAACTGGTGGAGAGAAAGACGCAGGCAGAGGAGCTAGAGGCCAGATTGGCTGCTCCCCCCCTTCCCCTGCACTTCCCAAAATGGATCTCTCTTTGCCCTTCTTTCCTCCCCAACAATTTCCTGTCATCAGACCAAGCAGCTGCAGCAGGAGCTGGTGGAGAAGAAGAAGCAGGCAGAGGAGCTAGAGTCTATAGTTGAGGCGCCTCAAAAATAAATTCCAAACTGGATTTCCCTTTGCTCCCTTCCTCTCCAACATTTCCCTGACAACAGACCAAGCAGCTGCAGCAGGAGCTGGAGGAGAAAAAGAAGCAGACAGAGGAGCTAGAGGCCAGACTGAAGACTCTCGAAGCACAGAACGCAGCAGCAGCAGCATCTGGAGGCGTTACTACTACCCTTCCTCTTACCACCGCCACCACCACCGCGGCTGCCACTGTTGCTTCGGCGATCCCCATCACTTCACTTTCCACCCGTCCTGCTCCATCACCAATCAAGCTGCTTCACTCCTCCAGCTTCGGAGCGTCAGGCAAGTCTGGCTTGGCCCTACGCCTCCCTTCCTTCTACTCCCTCGGAGCCCCGCTTTCCCCAACCGGACGGGGAGGATCGACGCTTTGCTCGGGGGCCAGTAGGATCGGGGCGGGGGTTTCAGGTTCAGCAGGGGGAGGAGGGGCCATGGGTGGGAGTATAGGGAGAGGGCACAAGATGGTTATACATAATAATAGCCTCAAAGTATCAACTGACATGGCATCCTCTAACGTCTCTTCTCCCATGCTGGGTCAGGGCATAAGAGACGGACATGTGACAGGAAGAGGGGCGGGTTATGGGATGGGTCATGGGATGGGAGGGCCTGGCATGGGTAACATGGGTCCTATGGGTCCTCCTGGGTTGGTTTCTGGGCCGGGCCCTGCAGGTAGGGGAGGGAACAGCAGCGGTGGTGCATTGGCGGCGTTAGGGTTTGGTCGGGGGGGGATCACTCCTGCGGTGGCTGCTCTCTCCGGAATGCCGACCACTCCTGCTGATCCGTGTGAGGCGTTTCCAAGCAGTCGCAGCGATGGCAATGCGAGCGGCGGCGGTGGGTTTGGTGGAGATGCTTCGACGCGGGTTGCTCTCTTCACGTCTCAGGACGACGGCTGGGCGGGCAGAAACGGATCTGTGCCATACGGTGCTGGTTCCGGTGCTGGTGCTGGCGGTGCTGGTGGTGGTGAGGCCTGGCTGGGAGATGGAGCAGTGACAGTGCCTGTGGAAGCTATAGACAACACCACGTACCTCACCTGGGCTGCTCAACGCCAGCACACTCGCAGCTACAGCCTTCATCTCGTAGGCAGCGGCGTGCCTCCACCTCCTCCCTCTCCCCTTCCTCCTCTTCTCCCACCCCCTCTTCCCCCTCCTCCTCTTCCTTCTCCGCCTCCTCTGCAATTCCAACCCACGCTTGTTGGAGATTTTCCTTCTGCTGGTGCTGCTGCTGCTTCTGCTGCTGCTGCTGCTGCCGTTTCTGGCGTTCGGGCAGCAGCAGTGGCTGCAGGCGCGAGGGTTCTAGGCTCCTCCGGAAACCTTCTTCCCGGGGGTAGATCCGGCCCCTCATCCCCTGCTGTGATTCCCCACCCCCGCGCGCTTGGCTTCGTGACTGTTGACGAAGCCCCTCTAGAGGCCTTTGACACTGCTCCCCAGCAGGTAACACCAGTTCAAAATCTGGTTCCTCCCCACCCTCGCGCGCTTGGCTTTGAAGCTGCTGAAGACGCCACTCGGAAAACACTGGAACAGTCGTTTCAGAGGGACACAATGACCCAAAGTGACGCCTTTCAAAGAGATGCGCTTCAAGGAGTAGGGGAGGGTTATGCGAGGGAAACGGCGTTTGGATCCGAAGTGGTTTTTGATGGGCAAACAGCGTCTCAGACGGGGGTTTTTCAAAGGGAGGGTCCTCACCCTCGCTTGCTTGGTTCTGTGCTTGTAGCTGATGCTTCGCTGACGGCAGCAGGGAGTGGGGAGGGGGATGCTGGCTGGTACGGTGCGGCAGCAGCAGCGTCGGCAACAGGGTCGGCATTAGCTTCGGGGTCAGCAGTGCCAGCTGGCATCCCAGGCTCTTCTCCAATAGCAGTATGGCACAGCAGCGGTAGCCGTTTACCCAGTGGCGCGGCTGCTGCTGCTGCTGCAGTAGAGGCAGAAATAGGAGTGGTACGGGCATCTGTGGTTTCACAAGGTAGAGAAGGAATGGGTGCTGTGGCAGGAGATAATGGAGCTGCTGTGCTGAAGGCAAGGGCAGTTGAAGCAGCAGGCGAAGCAGGAGCAGGAGACGCAGGAATAGTGGGAGGAGCAGGAGGAGTGGGAGCACCATTGATGGTACCAGCGGCAGCCGCAGCAGCAGCAGAAACAGCAGCAGGGCGGGTCTCAGGGCCAGAAACGACCTTGGATGCTGGTCCTCCTACTGGGAGTACTGCTGCTGTTGCCAATGGCACTACTGCTTCTACCATTGGTGAGGCTTCTGCTGCTTCTGCTGCTACTGCTGCTGCTGCTGCTGCTGCTGCTGCTGCTGCTGCTGCTGCTGCTGCTGCTGCTGCTGGTGCAGCTGGTGCTTTTGCGAATGGTAACACAGATCCTGCTGGTGCTGCTGCTGGGAGTGCTGTTAAAGCGCCAAAAAAAACCCCGATGAAATCAAACCAAGCAAAAACACAAGCCGTTTCAGTTGAGGGCAAGGGCGTGAAAGAGGGGAAGAAGGGAGGTTCAGGTGAAGCAGGACAGGGTGCGGACGACAGAGGGGAGGAGGATGGGGAGGGGAACGAGATGGATCCCGCAGAACTGCTGCTTGTGGCAGCTGCAGTGCAGGGTTTGGCTGGTAGGGTGGAGAACGGAGGGGGAGGAGGGGTGGAAGGGGGGGGCAGAATGGAGGAGGAAGGAGAAGGTGAGCCTGGGGAGGTCAGTGAGGTGGAGAGTGAGGGGGATGATGGGGAGGAGGAGGAGCAGAAGGAGGAGGAGGAAGACGAGGAGGTGGAGGAGGGAAAAGAGGAAGAGGAGGAGGACGAGGAGGATGAAGAGGAGGAAGAGGAGGATAGAGAAGTGGGGGACGAGGAGGGAGAGGAGGATGGACATGTGGGTTATGGGGACAGTGAGGAGGAGGGAGAAGCAGTGGAGGGGTTGGAGGGAGAGGAGAGAGAAGAGGAGAAAGACGAGGGAGAGGAGGAAATAGAGGAGGGAGAGGAGGAGAGAGAGGAGGGAGAGGAGGGAGAGGAGGAGAGAGAAGAGGGAGGGGGACCAGAATCCGCGGCAGAGGAGGAGAAGCAAGGTGGTGAGCTGCTGGAACTGCTACTGAAGGGTGTTGCTGAGATAAGCAAACAGGAGAAGGAGAAGAAGGAGGAGGAGAAGGAGGAAAGGCACGACAAGGAGGCAGGGAAGGAGGAGGAGGGGGAAAAGGAGGAGAAGCAGGGGAAGCAAGCTAGGTGGCGACACCAGAGAAGGAAGCAGAGAAGCTCAGCAGTAGCGAGACCAGAAGCTGACACGACAGCTGCAGCAGTAGAATCCAGTGCAGCAGAAGCGAGAGCAGTAGAAGCGAGAGGCTCAAAATGGCAAACAGCAGAAGCTGGAGCAGCAGTGGCAGCATCGGCTGGAGCAGCCCACAAGAGCAGTGAGGAGAGAGGAGGTGTGGTGGAGGCAGGGGGCAGGGCAGTCAGGAAACAACCTGTGAAGCAGCCTTTGAAGCGGCCTGTGAAGCGGAAACGGACAGATTTGGTGGGGGACATAGGCAACAGTGAGCCGGAGGATTTTCAGACGTCCAAAGCAGGACGTATTTCAGCAAAGCGAGCTTCCAGCCCCTTAAGAGGTCAGGGTGATGGTGATGCTGGTTACCACACTGGTGGTGGTGGTGGTAACCCTATCCCGAAGGCCAAGCGCCCAGGCCAAGGCAGGGAAAAGCAAACAGGAGTGGAAGGAGTGGAAGCGATGGTAGTAAAAGAAAAAGTTAAGAAGGGGAAGGCAGCCGAGGGGGGGATTACTGCTCGAACGTCAATTCAGAAGTCAGCGGGAGGAGCAACAGAAGTAGCACTTACAGGGAACAAGGCATCAGGAGCAGCAGGTGGAGCAGAGGCAGCAGTGCCAGCAGCGCGAGTGCTGGGAGGCCAAGTCAGCCAAGTCAACCCGGTCAAGCCAGTCAACCAGAGAGGGGGTTTGAGGGAAGGGGGTCTGTTTGGGGCTGGACAGGGGGACGTTGGGGGTGGCAGGGGTTACGGGGGGCGGAGGGCAGGGGCAGGGATTGACCGGGTCAAGGCAGGAAGGGGGAGGGGAAGGGGAAAAGGGACGGGTGGTGATGAGGGTGGTGGTGGTGTTGATGGTGCTGTTGCTGCTGTCGCTGGTGCTGCTGAGGTGGCGAGTCCAAAAAGGAAGGGTAAGGCTTCTGCTGTGACAAAATCAAAGGGGAAAGAACTAGAAGCCGTGGGTACTTCAAGAGGAAATCCAAGAGGTAAGGTTATGGCTGTTGGTTTCAAAAAGAGGAGGGATGGTATGGTCTCAAAGGAGACTGGAATGCAGGAGGATGAAGAGGGAGAGACGAAGGAGCCGAGGGGTGTTGAGGCGCCTCGAAAAACACAGGAGGAAGAGGAGAGGGAGGCTATGGTTTTGAGGATTTTGCGTGGTCAGGGAAGCATCAAAGGGAAAGGGAGTGTGGCGAAGCGACCGGTGAGTGTGGCGAGTATGGAAAAGAATGCAGCGAAGGGGGAAAAGAGTGCTATTGGGAAGAAACGAGGCAGAGGCAGTGATGGCGATGGAGAAGAGGAGGTAAAGGAGGGCCCAGGTGGGAAGGAGAAGGAAATAGATGCGGAGATGCCAGGGGAGGAAATGGAGGAAGGGGAGGAGAGGGAGGATGGGGAGGAAACAGAGGAAAGGGAGGAAGGGGAGGAAAGGGAGGAAGTGGAGGAAAAGGGGAAACGGGAGCCTGAAGGGGTTACCAATAAGGAAAGTGTCCAGAAGGAAGTCGGAGAAAGTGGGATACAGCAGCTGGGGCAAGGGTCAGGGCTACAGGCAGGGCTAAGGAAGGGGCACGTGGAGGGGCACGAGGAGGGGCATGTGGAGGAGCATGTTGCAGGGCATAGGGAAGGGGATAGGCCTTCAGCAAAGAGGTGGAGAGCAGTGGGAGGAGAAGGAATAGGAGGGGACGCGGCGAGAGAAGCTGGGTCTGGGGCAATGGACGTTGTTTCAGGATTTGTTGTGGAAGGGGAGAGGACGATGACCAATGCAGTGGGGAAGGGGGAGGGAAAGGAGAGAGAGCAGGGGAGAAGGGAGGGAGACGAAAAGAAGAAGGCACATGCAATAGCAAGAGAAAGAGATGCACCGAGTGAAGAGCACACAGTGAGTGAAGAAAACCCAGCGAGTTTGACTACCCTTACTGCTGTTATCAGGGTGAACACTGGCAGAGCAGAAGGAACAGGGGCTCGGGTAGGGGAAGGGGCTGGGACAGGGGCAGGGGGGGTTGCGGGGGCAGGGGTGGGGGCTGGGGCTGGGGCATGGGCAGGGGCAGGGGCAGAGGCAGAGGCAGAGGCAGGAGCAGGGACAGGAGCAGGGACAGGAGCAGGGACAGGAGCAGGGGAGAAGGAAAAATGTTCTGTAGCAGATACAAGGGAGGTAGTTAAGGAAGGAGGGGGGAAGGGAGGAGGAAGAGAGCATCCTAGCAGTGAGAGCCGTGCAGAGAAGCGTGATGACTGCAAGGAGTTGAAGGGAGTGGCAGGAGGAAAGAATTCTGTTCAAGGTGAGGTGGGGGGTGCAGAGGGGCAAGCAGATGGGCATGTGGATGGGGAAGGGGATGGGCATAGGGATGGGAATAGAGATAGGCATGTGGATGGGCATGGGGATGGGCGAAAACTAGAGGAAGAGCATGATTGGGAGGAGGAGGAGGATGAGGATCATGGTTGGGGGTACGAGGAGGTGGAGGAAGAGGAGGAGGAAGGAGATGAAGAAAAGGACGAGGAGAACCATGAAGGGGAGGATGATGGTGATGAGGTGATGATCGTGGGAGATGGAGATAGGACGGTGGGGCAGGAAACAGCAAGGATGGTGCGGCAGGAAGCAGGGAGCGTGGCAGTACGAGAAGAGGCAGAGACTGGGCTTATGGCACTCGGGCAGATGGGAAAGTTCCGCGTGAATTCCGTTGCTGCTGCTGCTGCTGTTGCTGGTGGTGGTGTTGCTGGTGGTGGTTCTGCTGCCGCAGCTGGGAAGGAATCTATGAGTTCTGCTAGTGCTGCTGCTGGTGATGGTGCGATGCTGGTCAGAATTCCCGCTAGCAAGAGTACGGGTGGAGAGAGCCAGAGGGGAGTTCGAGGGGGAAGCAGTGTGAGGGGGGTGAGTAGGGGTCGAGGACGGGGGGCTGGTGGGTCTGACCGCGGGGCCAGGGGAGGAGGCGGACTGACGGGGAGAGGAGGGAGAGGGGAGAGAGGGGGCCGAGTTGGGGGGGGAGGCGGCAGAAGAGGCAAGGGAGTGATTACTGGTGTAGGGATCGAGGCTGTGAGTGACTCGGGTGAGTTGGGAAACGGTGGGGAAGCGGGGGACGGAGCGGGAAGGAGGGCAGCAACTGAAGGAGGGGCAGGGGTGGGAGCGTCAGGAGGAGCAAGGGCAGCGGATGGGGTAGGGAGCAAGGAAGGGGGCGGGCATTCAGGAGGGGAGAAGGCAGCTGGTGAGAGTGGTGGTGCTACGGGAGGAGCAGGGCAGGAGGCAGGGATAGGCACCCGGCACAGCCAACGGCTCGGAGGCAGGCAGGTGGGCTTTGAGGAATGGGTGGGACTGCTGTGGTTCCGAAGAAATCATCGCAATGTGCTATCTGATGTACCGCTCTGTTCTCTCTCATTTGTTCCTTTCCTGCTCTGTTCTGTTTTTTCCTTTAATCTCGTGTCCCAATCTCCATCCTGCTGTGCTGGACTGTTACGCATTCCAGGTTTCAGGCAGGTGGAGCCGGAAGTATGATGGTTGACTTTGACTTCGTTAAAAACCACACGAGTGGTTTATGAGTTAGTGTGTTATTTGTTATGCATTGAGCACGATCTACAATCCTAGGAATCCTTGTGTGGGCCAATAAGCTGGTAAAATCTGGTGAAGCAAGCAACGTATGGAAGCTATCATGCACATGGGTTGGTCAGAAGATAATATAGGTAAATTTGTTTTTAGGGATTTTACGCACAAATCCCACTTAAAACCAATAGACGAAATGAAGGTCTTTCTAAAAGCGGGGTAAGTTGTGTTGAATGGTCCTATCAGTCACCATCACAGGAAATCTCATTGTAAAGGTAGGTCAGCAGATTTCGTTCCTGGCCTTCCAATCAACACGGCGGTGCAGTCACAGCGTCGCGACTCGCGTCCTGTGCCGTGATGATGGCTGGATTCTTGAGGGGGATTGGTCGTCACTTCTCACAACTAAGTGCACACTCCTTCGCGAACAGCATCAAATGTATTCTGTTCAGACAGACCAGAAATTTCAAATGGAAAAGATAGGACAACGCCGTTGACTGGCAAGTGTGCTGGCAAAGGTTGGGTTGGGGTTGGGGCGTGTTCCTTCCAGCGCTGTGTCAGCCTTGGAAATTGGGAGAGCCGGAAACGGATAGCGCGAACGGCGGACTGGCTTGAAACAGCCCGAATTCACGATTGGACAACGAGACGACGGACGACAACGACTAGCCAATGGAGCACCGGCATTACGTGGGCACAGCAGCACACAAGAAAGTGAGCGGGAGGCTGCCCAGAATGTCCAACTTTTTCGGATATGACGTCACGTCGGTCCGTCAGTGAACGGACCATCTGTCACCCAGCCTTCGAAACCGCCCCACTCCCGTTTCCGTTTCCCATCACCCTTCCCAGCCCAGTCCGTCAAATCTGGTTTGACGGCGCATGTTCAGCATTTCCTGTTATCCCCCCCCCCCCCCCCCTCCCCCCCACTTCCATGTGTCATTTCTTTGTGCTGCCCTGATTCCCCACTGCCCCCAGCCTAACGCCTACATTTACCCGCCGGCCGACCATTGTGTAGTTATCCTCTTGCCGTTTCACGTTTCTTTTCTCCCCTCCTCTTTTTTCCCCTCCCCGTCCCCAGATTTCTGCTCGCCACCGAAATTCCCCGCCACCCACCCACCTCACGGATCCTCCCCTCCCTTCCCAGCAGCACTCCGCTTCGCGTTCTTCGATCTCCACTTTTCGCAACGCGTCGCGTGTTCGCGTGACATTTAATCAAGTAAATGACGGACCGCCGTGTTTACGCATTTTTATTTCCTTTTAGAAGTGGCTTTGACAGCGACTCCCTTTGCGCTCGCGCCCAATTCCCCCCAGGTAGTTTTTATTGCCATTTTCCCTTTTTCTTGACCAGACGTATAGAAGGGAAAAATACTATGTCTATCTGGTTTCAGTATAGAGGTCAGTGGAAAAACTAAAATCCACTCGGATGACAAGCCATTTGGGAGGCATCAGCCCTAAACACCTTGCCTTACGGTGTTTATGGTTGATGCCCTTATAATACGTGGCATACCATCCATGAGGGTTTTTTTTTTTTGTCCCGAGCTGCGCATTTGCTATGGACTCCACGAATAAATTTGAAATATATCGTAACATAGAAACAATCTGTGAAAGACGGCGGTTTCTTCTTCAAGGATGAGAAGCTGCTAACAAAGGAGCTGGGCACGCGCAAGAAAGCAAGGAGGGCGCTCAGGGCTTTTGCGTGCGTCCCGTCCGCTTGGAAGGCGAAATTGATGGCGCCAATCACGGGGGAAGAGTTCCTAGCGGAGTCGGCCTTCGTGAAGAAGAAGGGCCTGGCGAGTGCCTGGAAGGCGGAGAAAGTGGTGCAGGATGGCCTTGCCTGCCGAGCGTGTGACTGGTTTGGCGTGCCCCTGGTGGGGGTGGCGGAGACAACTGCGGTTCTCCCCCTGGACAAGGTGGAGCCGTTGATGGTGAGGGGCGGAAGGGTGATTGGAGCGGGTGGCCTCCCCGAGGTACGGATGCGCTGCTCAGAGCTCTGCATGGAGGATCAGGTCCCCCCCCTCAGGCAGCTGAGGTTGCTTTTTGGCGCGCAGCAAAGGGTGATGCAGCAGCAGGAGAAGTGGTCGGATGAGTGGGGAAGTGTGATTGACTGGAAGAGGGTCATCAGGGTGCGGGACTCCGCAGTGCTTCCGAACCGAGCCCGGGATGTTCTGCTTCGCCTGCATTGTCGTAATCTCCAAGTCGGGGTGCGGCTAAAATTCCTGGAGGGGATGGCATGCCCGCACTGTGGGGAGGAGGAGACAGCGGAGCACTGTTTGTTCAGCTGCCCTAGGATTCAGCCAGTGGTGCGGGGGCTGCTAAAGGCTCTTCAGATCATCAACCCGGGCAGGAAAATCACTTCGTTGGGGGACTTACTGTTTCAGAAGGAAGGCTCGAGCTCGGGCTTCCCGGAATCCACAATCGCAGCCATCGCTTTGCATAAGATATGGGTGGAAAGGTGTGACGCGGCGTTTGAGAGAGGGCGGTTTCGGTCCAGGAGGGTATTACGAATGATTGCAGCCGCTTTCTACACCTACACAAGGATCTATCTTCGGGCGAAGAAGAGGAGTAAACGGGCAGGAGTTATGCTGGGGCCGGGGCAACGTTCCATCCTGGAACGGTTGGATCCGGACGAATTTCGGCTGGTAAGCAGAGTCTGTGACAGCTCGGCAAAATCGCTTGCGTGGACCGGTGGCTTCACCTCCATCTGTGCCAATCCACGCACGTTTTTCCATCCCCCTTAAGTTGTCAGGATGGGTACGACGGCAGGGTGTTGTCTAGGCCCATCAGCTACAGTTACGACTGTTAATGCTTGTATGCGCTGTTATAGTGTAACTTGCATTGCCAAAAAAAAAAACAATCTGTATTTGTGGACTCAAAAGGGGAAACGGAGAAATAATATGCCCCAAGGTATTGGACGCGAGCGCGGAGCGATGTGCTGTCAAAACCACTTCCCATTGGAATTGGAAACTAGAAAACACGGCGCTCCATCATTTCCTCCATGTGGTCAACCTTACCCTGACCTGACCTTCCAGTCAACTGCACGCAACAAACGAGCCAAGCCCGATTGACTGCTCCTGCTTCTGCCCCTGCAGCAGCTGCTGCTGCAGCAGCAGCTGTTTCGCTTGACTGAGCAATAAATTGCCAGAAATACGTCCCCCTCGCTATCAATAATTCGTTTCTGTTGCAAGTCTTTCAGCGCATCGTCTCGTCCCTCAGCCAGTTGAACACGCGCCCGCTGTTGTGATTGGACTTCACCAACGTGACGCAGACATTATTCCAGTCCCCACAGCTAGAGCAGCTGCTCCGTTCGCGAGGCGATTGACTAAATAGAAAAATTAGAGAAGCCGTTCGCGACTCACTGATTTAGGGCGAGGTGACTTTCTAACCGACAGATAATTTTCCGTCAAATTGGCTCCATGGTTGATTCACTTCGTTCCTCTTCCTCTCACAGACACTCATCGCCCACGAGCGCCTTTTCCTTCCACCGCACAGCACCCATTACAACCGGCTCCAACGACGTGACTCCGACGATGACTTCCTGCCTCCGACGCAACTCGCAAGAGAACGCCTGGACGCAGCAACAACCGCAGCCGCCATCGCAAGCGTCGCATCCGCCGTCGCATTCGTCGCAAACGGATCGCACGGCAGCCAAAACAGTCGCACGCGGTGCTCCGCGACCGTTCGCGACGACTACGCGATCGTCCGCGTGGCCCCACTCCCCGCCTCTCAAGGCGAAAACGACGAATCACCTGTCTGCAGCCGATTTTCTCCACCTGCTGAGTCCCAACGTCGCAATCTCCACCCTTGGATCAAATCCCGCCGCTTCACGAGGGCCGTACACGTGTCGCAAGTGCGAGCAGCGCTACCCCTCGCTGCACGCACTCAGTCTTCATCACAAGAACGCCCACGCGTCGCCAGGCTTCGAAGGCGCCGTTGGTATCGCCGTTGAAGGCGCCGCTGATTGCGGCGTCCGAGGCGCCAGTTCAGCGAATAAACGCAATGCCAGATATGAAACCCTTTCTCCAGCAGTGACGGCGGCGACAGCGGTTGCGAGGACAGCGAAGGCGAAGGCGACGGCGGCGACATCGGCAGCGATCACCGTGAAGACGACGGCGACGCCAGCTGCGAAAGCCAGTGCACTGAAGGCAACTGCGATGCGACTAGCGACACGCGAAGATGGAGGTGCTCCGAGCCGCTCCACAGAGAAGCACTCGAATATCGTCGACGCGCTCCGAGCGCGTAAGTCCCGGCTACCAGCTGCGCAGGCTGCGCCGCCGGCTGCGGCGACGGCTGCGGCGACGGTAGCGCCGACGGCTGCGACGACGGTTGTGGCGGCGGGAACGGTTGCGACGGAAGAAGCACCGGCGGGGATTCCGCGATGCGGGAAGCGAGCTCGCGACAATCGCAACGAGAAGGTTCCTGGAGCTTTCGCGTACGCCGTCAACCCTTCTTCTCGCGCCGCTAAAAGAGTCGCGCGTCGGTTCTACGCCTTAATCGACGCCGCAACTGCCGCCGCAACAGACGCTGACGAATTCGCTGAAGCTCCCATACTGGAATCGTCGTTTGTGGAACGTGCGCTCCTGCCACGTGTCACAAGCCCCGCGGCTTGCGCCGCGGATATCGCCGTCGACGCAGCAGCAGCTCTGGTGGAGCTTAAAACCACAAGTAACGCATCAGCTCCTCCCTCCCCCGTTTCTCTCGCCTCCACCGTTTCCCGCGCGGTTTCTGCCACTGCTCAAGTTCCTCCCACTAGTTCACCCCCTGCTGCTTCCGCCTCCGCCGCCGCCCCTGCTAGGGGGCGCGCAGACTTTCGTGTGTCGTCGTCGCCCGCGTCTCCCGCGACGTCAGCAGTCACGGGAACCCCCCGCATTGCTGCGGCCGCTTCGCACGCGCGGTGCAATGTCGGAAGGTTCCCTGTGTCCGCTCAGCCTGAGAGAATCGACACTTCTGCCACGCACTCTCTCAACTCCGCAGCTGCGCCGCTCGCGCTTCAGCTCTCAGCCGCCGCGTATGCCCTCCGGGCCTCTGCTTCGGCAACCAGACCTGCAGGCTCGGCAGCAGCTGCAGCTTCGGAAGCAGCGGGAGGGGGGGAGACTGAGCTTCGGAACACTCTGATTGCGACTCTGCTGGACAGATTGAGTCAGCTGGCAACAATGTTACCACAAACACCAGCGTCCAAGTTTCAAGTGGAGCAGACGCAACAAGAGCAACAGATGCAGCAGCAGCAGGATGAGACAATCCCAGAGGCCCAGGGATTGCCAGAAACTATATTGCAGCTTCAGCCTCCAGGTCTCGCGGATGCTTCTTCCGATAATTACACTGCGAATAGCACTGACAATTTTGCAGAAAATAGCGCCATGCATCGTGGCGGGGAGTGGGTGCGAGCCGCCTCTAGCTCTTCAGCCACCTTTCCCTCGTCGGGGAGTGAGACTCGCGGCAATCTCGAGGGTCATGGAAGTATGGATTATGGGCTAGATTTGGAACTGCGTCTATGAGCAGGAACGCGTATGGTCACTTTAGTGTAGCATTGATAGTAGCCTAGAGTTGTTATGGATCACGCCCACAAGTTACTGCTGTCTGGCCCAGGGCTCTTGCTAGGATTTAGGCCTCTCTGAAAAAAAACAAGAGGCGACGAAATCGTCTTTAAGGTTGCGAAGCATTTTGCAAAAGTACATTAACCTTTAAAGCTAATAGAGTGTACAAAACTTGAACATTCCAACAAAGCTATCCAAGAACAGCATAAGATCGAGCCTGCGGGAATCGAACTGGAAACCTTACGGCTTTCCGCCGACTTTCTTAAAACTTATTTGATCAATTTCTGTGCGACAAAATTTGAACTGCTCTAGGGTTTCAATTGTCAGAATCCCAACCACTAGACCATTGGGATAAAAGTGCTTGTTAAGTAGCGGGTCAGTGCGCCCATAACCCTCCAGGACAACGAGCCTGTAACCCTTCCCTAGGATCAATCGGGAATCACCAGTGGACCTCTGACACCCCCCCACACTGGGATGCCCGAAGTGCACACACTGGGATTCGAACCCGAGACCTTCACTTTGATATCATGTCAAAATCTCAACCACTAGACCATTGGGATAAAAGGGTTTGTTAAATAACGGGTCAGTGCGCCCATAACCCCCCAGGACAACGAGCCTGTAACCCTTCCCTAGGATCAATCGGGGATCACCAGTGGATCTCTGACATCAATGTCCCTTTTCTTCTTTGTCTCTCCCACTAGTTAGTGGAGCCCAGTTCTTCATATCAGCGCGGTACTCACGCTCCATCTGCTGCTATCTCCTAAAGGTGGGAAGACTTCTAGCTATTAAGTAGAGACTATGTTAGACGATTACAAGCTATACTAATATCTTCGTTTATTTCTGCATTTGGTTGTTTTTGTTAGAATAGTGAACGAATTAATGAGAACAGAGAAGAGAGGTTTCACTAGCAGGCAGTTGGGTACATATAGCAAACCCTAAATATGATTTTTTTTGAAAGTGTGAAACACTTTCTAAAAATAATTATTTTGAAAGCGCAGCTGACTGTAGTGAAGCAAGGCAACTGCAAATGCATATCTCCGAGTACATAACGATGGTTGGAGGCCATTTGGCCTCCACCCACGTCTTCATTTCGGAACTTTATGTCAGAAGTAGTAGGAGTACGGCCTAGGCTTAGTAGCCTAGGCCACAGTAGGACTAGTAACGAGGAGCCAAGTACGAGCTAGGAATGTGTGTAGGAACAGAATTGAGAAAGGATGATTGAACTAGCAAGCAGCAGGATACAAATAGCAAACCCTAAGGGGCTGTACTCACTATAGAGTACCCCACTGCAGGCTACACAAACAACATATTCTGACACACCCCCATAGCCAAAGTGGGGTGTAATCAGCACAATGAGCAGTCATAGCAATAGTTCATAATTATCAGCAAAGCTAGAGGCTATCACAGAGGGCAAGTGAGGAGGAGGAGGGACTATGAAAGGAGAGAAGATGGGAGGCGACGACTGAAGCTGCAGACACACGGGCAACAGAAGCGGCTGACACAGTGGCGGCTGACACAGTGGCTACCGAGACAGAGCGCCCCGGAATACTGGAGTAACTGGCTCTGCGGCTACGACGAGCGGCAGAAGCAACGAACCCACGGGCGACTGGTGCAGCAGGCTCTCAGTGGCTACCGAGACAGTGCGTCCCGGAATACAGGAGTAACAGGCTCTGCGGCTGCGACGAGCGGCAGGAGCAACGGACCACGGGCAACAGGTGCAGCAGGCTCTCTGAGCTACCAGGACAGTGCGTCCCGGACTACAGGTGCTGCGGACGACAAGACAGCAGCCTCCACTCAACCTCCCCCAACAGTCCCACACCCCTCTCACACACCCCCTGCTTCACCCCTAGCTCCACTCCCACATCACCCCCCTAGTGCCACTCCCCACGACTCCCACACCTCCACCCCCCTCAGCGGCAGCTGCAGCAGTGGGAGACGAAAAAGGAGGAGGGGAGAACCCACACCTCTCACCCCCATGCTCGCCACCCCACACCCCAGCCACCGCGGAACGCACGGTGGAATGGGAGCAATGGGCAGCACGGGGGGGGGGGGACGGGGCGGGCGTCTGCAGAGGCGGCTCGCGCGGGTCCTGGGGCGGCTGCTGCAGGTGCGGGCTGCTCCAGGGGCGGCTGCTGCAGGTGCGGGCTGCTCCAGGGGCGGCTGCTGCAGGTGCGGGCTGCTCCAGGGGCGGCTGCTGCAGGTGCGGGCTGCTCCAGGGGCGGCTGCTGCAGGTGCGGGCTGCTCCAGGGGCGGCTGCTGCAGTGGCGGGCGGCTCCAGGGGCTGCTGCTGCAGTGGCGGGTGGCTCCAGGGGCGGCCGCCGCAGTTGAAAGGCAGAAGGGGGGGGGGGGGAAACGCACGGCCCCCAGGGCGCCCCGAGGGGCGACGAGAAGGGAGCCGCGCGGCCCCCCCCCGGGGCGCCGCGACGGGCACCAGGGAGGGCGCCGCGACGAGCCCCCAGAGCCGCCTCGACGGGCGACGGGGAGGGTGCCGCGCGGGCCCCCCGAAGTCGCCTCGACGGGCGACGGGGAGGGCGCCGCGCGGGCCCCCCGAAGTCGCCTCGACGGGCGACGGGGAGGGCCGCGCACGGCCCCCGAAGTCGCCTCGACGGGCGACGGGAGGGGACCGCGCGCGGCCCCCGTGGTCGCCACGACGGGCGACTGGTGGGGAGGCCGCGCGGGCCCCCAAGGTCGCCTCGACGGGCGACGGGAGGGGAGGCCGCGCGGTCCCCGAGGTCGCCTCGACGGGCGACGGGAGGGGAGGCCGCGCGGGTCCCCGAGGTCGCCTCGACGGGCGACGGGAGGGGAGGCCGCGCGGGTCCCCGAGAGCGCCTCGACGGGCGCGTCGACGGGAGGGGACCGCGGAGGCCCCCCCAAGGGCACCACGACGGGCGCCACGGAAGGGAAAACCGCCAGGCGCCCCGAGCGCGCGGCGGGCAGAAATTAGGGTTTCGCCGCCGCGCACCACGGGGCGCGCGGCGGACAGTACGGCAGCGGAAGCGGGTGGTGGGCCCATACACAAGAAGGCGACAGACATGCCGCCCTCTGATACCATGTCAGAAGTAGTAGGAGTACGGCCTAGGCTTAGTAGCCTAGGCCACAGTAGGACTAGTAACGAGGAGCCAAGTACGAGCTAGGAATGTGTGTAGGAACAGAATTGAGAAAGGATGATTGAACTAGCAAGCAGCAGGATACAAATAGCAAACCCTAAGGGGCTGTACTCACTATAGAGTACCCCACTGCAGGCTACACAAACAACATATTCTGACACTTTACAGTTCCGCTTCATTCTCGTCCAACCACTTCTACTCTCACTAATTCCTAATTCACACTTATTTTAGTATGGGGACAACGCTAGAACAAGTGCTGCAGCAGCAACATAACTTAGTAGCTGCTACGCGCGTTAACTGCGGAGGGTACAGCATCGCGCCCGCGATGCACTTGGCGTGCGCACAACCGAGAATGAGCTGCGCATGAAGCAACGGCCACCGGCGCATCAGTGACGAAATTGCCACGTGCGCCAGTGGCGTAAGATTTTGACGAAATCGTCACTTGCGCCAGTGGCGCGCGTGTGTGGCGAAATCGCCACTTGCGCCACTGGCGCGCGTGTGTGGCGAAATCGCCACTTGCGCCACTGGCGCGCGTGTGTGGCGAAATCTCCACTTGCGCCAGTGGCGCGCGCCTGTGGCGAAATCGCCACGGACGTGTCAGATTTATATGACATAGCTGCTGTAGGCTGTAGTGGGGTAGCACATATGGGGTACAGTTTTCTAGGGTTTGTACTTGTACCCAACTTTCCCTTAGTCAACCCCATTCCTCGACATTTCACATGGTATAGAGCGGGTTCCCTCGTGGGAACGCTTCCTAGGGCCCACCAATCGAATTTTTTTTTTCCTGCCCGGAGCGCGCTTCGCTCCTGCCCGAGTCGCGCCCCGCGTGCCCTCCCTACCGTCGCGCCCTCTCTAGGCCCCTTACGGCCCCTTCGCGTCGCCCTTAGCGGCTCCTCTGACGGCCCTTCCAGCCGCCCTTACGGCCTCTCGTGCCGCCCTTACGGCCCCTCGCGCCGCCCTTCCGGCCCCTCGCGCCGCCCTTACGGCCCCCTACGGCCCGTCGCCGCCCTTCGCGGCCCCTCGAGCCGCCCTTCACGGCCCGTCGCCGCCCTCCGCGGCCACCCGCGGCCCCTTCACGGCCGGTCGCCGCCCTTCGCGGCCCCTCGCGCCGCCCTTCACGGCCCGTCGCCGCCCTCCGCGGCCACTCGCGCCCCCCCCCCCCCTTCACGGCCGGTCGCCGCCCTCCGCGGCCCCTCGTGCTGCCCTTCACGGCCCGTCCGCCGCCCTTCGCGGCCTCTCTCGGCCCGCCGTCGCCGCCTCTACAGCAGCAGCAGCTGCAGTCGCTACAGCGGCCGCGGTCGCCGTCCCAGCAGCAGCAGCATCCGCCGCCCCAGCAGCAGCACCCGCCGCCACTGCAACCGCGGCCGCCGCCGTCCCTGCAGGAGCGGCCGCCGCCGCCCCTGCAGCAGCAACTGCCGCCGCCGCTGCAGCAGCGGCCGCCGCCGTCCTGTGAGCAGCAGCCGCCGCTGCCCCTGCAGCAGCCGATCCGCCCGAGCCGCCGAACCGCCCGAGCCGCCGAGCCGCCCGAGCCGCCGAGCCGCCCGAGCCGCCGAGCCGCCGAACCGCCCGAGCCGCCGAGCCACCCGAGCCGCCGAGTCGCTGAGCTGCCGAGCTGCTGGTGCTGCCGAGCCGACGAGCTGCCGAGCCGTCCGAGCCGCCCTGTCCTCTACCCTCGGTCCGTCTCGCCTGCCCGGTAAGAACAGCACCTCTACTACTGCGCTGCTCTTACCCTACTGCTAGTGCTGCCAGTCTACTGCTGTCATGGCTACCCCCAGTGTCCTCGCTTTTGACGCTGAGGGTCGGGCCATTGACTTTGACGTCTGGGTAGATGACCTGCAGCTTTTCCTACAGTGCGATAGGGCAGACGGTCTCTCCCTCTTTGACCTCACTTCTGGTGCCTCTCCTGCCCCCGCCGCTGATGCTGACGCCACTGTTCGCTCACAGTGGGCCACACGCGATGCTGCTGCACGTCTTGCTGTGCGTCGCCACTTGCCTACCTCTGAGCGTGCGCACTTTAGCCAGTACAAGAGTGCTAAGACCTTGTACGACGCTGTAGTTGCACGCTACTCTTCCCCTGCCACTGCTGCACTTAGCCGCCTCATCCTGCCGTACCTCTTCCCTGACCTCGCAGCTTTTCCCACAGTTGCTGACCTCATTACACACCTCCGCACTAGTGACATTCGCTACCGCGCTGCCCTTCCCGCTGAGTTCTGCGCCAAGAACCCCCCCCCTATGTACATCACCCTCTACTACATAGTCACCCGCCTCCCTGACACCCTTCGCCCGGTCAGGGACCACTTTCTCTCTGTTTGTCCCACCACCCTCACCGTTGACCTCCTCGAGGAGCGCCTCCTAGCAGCAGAGAAGAGCATAGTCGCTGTAGGAGCCTCTCGTGGTGACCCGCGCTCCCCTGTCTTTGAGGGGTGCTCCCCCTCTCCTCTCTTGCCCTCTGTTGCCTCTGCTGCTGCGGCCGACCTCGTTGGTCTTGAGTCGGTCGGTGCGGCGTCTACCCCTAGCGGGAAGCGCCGCCCTGGCAAGGGCAAGGGGGGCCGGGGCGCTGGAGGAGCTAGCGGGGGCGGTGGAGGCAGCGGTGGAGGCGGCGGAGGGGGTGGGGGTGGCGGTGGGGGTGGTGGCGGGGGTGGAGGTATCGGTGGCGGCAGTGGAGGCGGAGGCGGAGGCGGCGGTGGCGGTGGGAGCGGAGGTGGCGGAGGTGGCGGCGGTGGAGGAGGCGGCGGCGGGGGAGGTGGAGCTGGTCGGGGTGGCACTGCGCAGAGGGTTGGCTCCGGTGGTGGTCAGCGCCAGCAGCAGCAGCAGCAGCAGCAGCGCACTCGGGACATCCCCCCCCCTCAGCAGCTCCGTGAGTGGTACGCTGCACGCCAGCGGGGTTGGGGTACTGGTCCGTGCACCTACGTCCTACGCACCGGCGACCGCGCGGGTGAGCCGTGCGGGGGTGCGCACTCCACCCAGCGCTGCTTTGGCCGCCTGACGGACGCTTGGCGTCACCAGTTCCCTGAGGCCACTGAGATCCCTCGCTGGGGCGAGCTGTCTAGGGCGGGAGTAGCTATCTTTGACCTTGACTTTGATGCTATTCTTGCTGCCATGTATGCTGTGACTATTAGTGATGAGGGTGACTGTTACCGGTGTTTTCCGCCCGACCCGGGCATTGAGACTGCTGCTCTAGGTACTGGTGAGGCTGCTGCTCTAGGTGCTAGCGAGGCTGCTGCTCTAGGTGCTAGTGCGTCTGCTTCCTCAGGTGCTGGTGAGTCTGCTCTCTCAGGTACTGCGTCGGCTTCGGCCTCCCACACCTTCACCCTTGACTCGGGGGCTTCTCGCTCCTTCTTTCGAGACCGCACCACACTCACTCCGCTTAGTCGACCAGTTGCAGTCTCTCTGGCAGACCCCTCTGGGGGTCCTGTCCTTGCTCACTTCTCCACTGTCCTCCCGTGTCCGGCGGCCCCCTCTGGCACCCTGTCTGGTCTTTACCTCCCCTCGTTCTCTACGAACTTGGTGAGTGGTGCTGACCTACAGGATGCGGGGGTTCACCAGTTCACTCCTGCGAGCCAGCGGGTGACCCACTGCACGGACGCTCGGACAGGCCGACACCTGGCCACGTTTACACGTCGGCCGGGGTCGAGCCTGTACACACTGACCACTGCGTCTCCTCCAGTCACTGCGTCTGGTCAGGTAGTTGCGTCGGGTCAGGTGTTTGCTGCGGCATCTAGGTCTGGTCCTGAGTCTGCCCCCTGCTCGTGTCGCCTCCTGTCTCACGAGACTCTCCTCTGGCACCACCGCCTTGGTCACCCCTCCCCTGCTTCGTCTCCGAGGCATGGCCTCCCGTGTCCTTGTCTCTGGTCTTCCCCGGTCCCTCCCTCCCCTTCCTCCGGGGCCTGCCCCTGCCTGCGTCCCCTGTGTCGAGGGGCGGCAGCGGGCTGCCCCTCACTCCTCCCAGTTTCCTCCGACAGAGGCCCCACTGCAGACGCTTCACATGGACGTGTGGGGCCCGGCCCGCGTCCGTGGACAGGGTCACGAGCGCTACTTCCTGCTGGTGGTTGACGACTACTCGCGTTACACCACAGTCTTCCCCTTGCGCAACAAGGGTGATGTCACTGAGGTGTTGATCGACTGGATCCGCGCAGCTCGTCTCCAGCTCAGGCAGAGCTTCGGCTCGGACTTTCCTGTTTTGCGTCTGCACTCTGACAGAGGCGGAGAGTTCTCCTCTGGCCTTCTGCGAGCCTACTGTCGTGCACGAGGCATCCGCCAGACCTTCACGCTTCCGGACTCTCCACAGCAAAATGGGATTGCTGAGCGCCGCATTGGCATGGTCATGGACGTCGCCCGTACGTCCATGATGCATGCGGCTGCCCCCCATTTTCTGTGGCCGTTTGCGGTTCGGTACGCGGCGCATCAGATCAACCTTCAGCCCAGGGTCTCCATGCCGGAGACCTCCCCAGCTTTGCTGTGGACGGGGAAGGTTGGCGATGCGTCTGCGTTCCGTGTCTGGGGATCTCGGGCGTTTGTCCGCGACTTGTCTGCGGACAAGCTGTCCCCTCGTGCTGCTCCTTGTGTCTTCCTTGGCTTCCCCCCTGACGCGCCAGGGTGGCAGTTCTACCACCCCACCTCTCGCCGTGTTCTGTCCTCCCAGGACGTCACGTTTGACGAGTCGGTCCCCTACTACCGCCTCTTCCCCTACCGCACTCCGTCCCTCCCCCCGCCACCGCTCTTCCTTGTGCCAGGTCCCCCCCCGGTAGACCCCCTTCCCCCTCAGGGTCCTGCCCCTTCAGGTGTGTCCCAGGTAGACGCAGTCGAGCCTGTCGAGGTTGCTGGTGACTCTGGTGCTGCTGAGGGTGCTGAGCCTGGGAGTGCTGACTCTGGGGGTGCTGAGCGTGTGGGTGCTACGTCTGGGGGTGCTACGACTGGGGGTGCTACGACTGGGGGTGCTGAGCCTGGGGGTGCTATGACTGGGGGTGCTGAGCCTGGGGGTGCTACGCCTGGGGGTGCTGAGCCTGGGGGTGCTACGCCTGGAGTTGCTGAGCCTGGGGGTGCGGAGCCTGAGGGAGCTGGGCCCGCTCGCGTGGCGTCTGGCGGTACTGTGCCTGGAGGTTCTCCGGGTGCTTTGTCTCGGTGGGAGCCACTCTCTCCACCGGAGCTGCGCGAGTGGTTTGCCCGGCGGTGGAGGCGTGCTGCTGGAGCTGGAGGTTCTTCGGCTGCTGAGGGTGCTGGTGCCGCGGGTCCCGGAGGTGCTCGCACTGGGAGTACTCGAGCTGCTGGGCCTGCGGGTACTACTGGAGCAGGTGCTACTGCGTCTTCTCGTGGTCCGACTGGAGCTGGAGCTACTGAGGGTGTTGACGCTGAGGCTACTGCTGTCGGTCCTGGAGGCGGTCCTGCTGGGGGTGCTACTGGTGCTGCTGGAGGTACTGGAGCTGGAGGTGCTGCTGGCGCTGGTGCTACCACTTGGGGTACAGGTGCTGTCCCTGCTGTGTCTGGAGTCGCTGCGCGGCCTCGACCGTACTTCGTTCCGCTCCTTGAGCAGGTTCTTGGTCTCCCGCCTTCTCCTGTTCCTCCTCCTCCCTTAGAGTGTCCACAGCCTGTCCCGTCACAGTTACAGTTACAGCCGGCCTCCCCACTGCCTGCTCCTTCTCCCTACACTGGTCCTACTGGAGGTCTTGCTGAGCGTCGTGAGCCTGCGTCTCGCCCTGCGTCGCCTGTCCGTGCTGCTCGCACTAGTGGTCGTGGTTCACGTCAGCGTCCTCCTCCTGTCCTTGGCACGCACCGGATGTCTCTGCGTCCGTCCACTGCTCCTCTGCGTGCCCCTTTGCCTTCTCCTCCTTAGTCCTCTCTTCCTGCTCTTCCCGACCCGGAGTCGGACTCTCTTCGTGCTGCCAGTCCTACTGTCACGCGTCTCCTTGCTACTGTTGTCACTGACCCTTCCTTTGAGTCCGCTGCTGCGTCTGCCCTAGTTACTGAGCTCGTCGACTTTGCTGCTCGCTGTCGTCTAGACTACGCTGCTAGTCTTGTTGCTGAGTCTGAGTCTGTCTGTCCTCCGTCCGTCGGGGGTGAGTGTGCCCTTGGCACGGACGTCCTTGAGGACAGGCAGGAGGAGTTCCAGTGTTTGGCTGCTGCTTCACCTCATCTCGTGTCCGTACTGCTTACCCCTGAGGGAGACCCGGATGCACTTGACATCCCGACTCCGCGCTCTTACGCGGAGGCGATAGAGGGTCCCTACTCCTCTCAGTGGCAGGCAGCTATGGACGCAGAGATGGCTTCCTGGAAGTCCACAGGCACCTACGTTGACGAGGTTCCCCCGCCTGGGGCGAACATCGTCAGTGGCATGTGGATTTTCAGGGTGAAGCGGCCGCCGGGTTCTCCGCCTGTCTTCAAGGCGCGTTACGTGGCTCGTGGCTTCAGTCAGCGGCAGGGAGTTGACTACTTTTAGACCTTCTCTCCCACCCCGAAGATGACCACTCTTCGGGTACTGCTGCACATAGCTGCTCACCGTGACTACGAGCTGCACTCTCTTGACTTCAGCACTGCTTTCTTGCAGGGCAGCCTGCACGAGGAGATCTGGCTGCGCCGCCCACTTGGCTTCACTGGGACTTTTCCTCCTGGCACCCAGTGGAGCCTCCGGCGGCCAGTCTACGGTCTCCGCCAGGCACCACGTGAGTGGCACGACACACTGAGGACTACACTTGCGGCTCTTGGGTTTGCTCCCTCTACTGCCGACCCGTCGCTGTTTCTGCACACCGACACTTCTTTGCCGCCGTTCTACATCCTCGTGTACGTCGACGACTTGGTCTTTGCCACAGCTGACACTGCTGGACTCGCCCACGTGAAGTCCGAGCTGCAGAAGAGACACACGTGCACAGACCTGGGTGAACTGCGCAGCTATCTTGGCTTGCAGATCACCCGGGACAGAGCACGCCGCACCATTACCCTGACTCAGTCACACATGGTGCAGCAGGTCCTTCAGCGCTTCGGCTTCACGTACTCCTCGCCTCAGGCCACTCCTCTGCCTACTCGCCACTCGCTCTCAGCTCTGCCTTCGGATGAGTCCGTAGAGTCGAGTGGCCCGTACCCAGAGCTTGTTGGCTGCCTCATGTACCTGATGACCTGCACACGACCTGACCTTGCATACCCTCTTAGCATTCTCGCACGCTATGTTGCTCCTGGGAGACACAGACCGGAGCACATGGCTGCAGCGAAGAGGGTGTTGCGCTACTTGTGCAGTACGTCGGGCATGGGGCTTGTGCTTGGAGGGCAGAGTCCAGTGGTCCTCACTGGGCACGCAGACGCTTCTTGGGCTGACGACCAGGCTACGCAGCGGTCGTCACAGGGTTACACCTTCAGCCTTGGTTCCGGCTCTGTTTCGTGGCGGGCTACCCGCTCGTCCTCTGTTCTCGGCTCCAGTTGTGAGGCTGAGATCTACGCAGGAGCCATGGCTGCACAGGAGCTTCGCTGGCTCACCTACCTGCTGACTGACCTTGGAGAGCCGCCTCATTCTCCTCCAGTGCTGTACGTAGACAACAAGGCCATGCTGGCCTTGTGTCGGGAGCAGAGACTGGAGCACAGAACGAAGCACATTGCTCTTCGCTACTTCCTTGCTCGTGAGCTACAGCAGCGTGGTCAGCTGCGTCTTGCGTACGTGGCCTCTCAGGCCAACACTGCTGATATCTTCACCAAGGCACTTGCGCCTTGTGATCATCAGCGCTTCTGTACTCAGCTTGGTCTTGTGCCTGCCTTGCCTCACTTGCTCACCCCTTGACCTTGTTTGTACTGTTTCATATATATATACACCTGCTCTTGCTTGTCTAGCCTTATATATATATGTAATCCTGCATGTAAACTGGCCTTCTGGCCTTGAACTTGTGCTCGGAATGTGTGGTGACTTTGTGATCCACCCTGAGCTTGCCTTGCTTTGCTTGACTGGTCTTGTGACCCATTGTTCTCCCCCACTTTGCCTATGGGGGTGTGTCAGATTTATATGACATAGCTGCTGTAGGCTGTAGTGGGGTAGCACATATGGGGTACTGTTTTCTAGGGTTTGTACTTGTACCCAACTTTCCCTTAGTCAACCCCATTCCTCGACATTTCACAGGACGAAATGGCCAGTGGCGCGGCAGTCAAGAAACTGCCACTGCCGCACCTAAGGCGTTTGACTGGGCGTCAACCAACAGTGCAGTACCCCATGCCACCTCACAAATTGTTTAGCTGCATATAAATTGTTGCAAAGTTGTTTTCATTTTATTTTTCTTCTTTCCAGTTCTAATTTCTTCTCTCATTGCCTATCAATCTCGATGCTCCCTTGTGGCAGGCACAAGATGGAAAGCCGCTGATTGAAGTTGGACTCTACTAGTCGCGCGGAAAAATTGCAACGACGACAGGACCAACTGCACGCACATCGAAACGAGGGGACCAAGAGCCGCCCCCAGGGGGGGAAGGGGACCGAGGGTCCCCGAGTTGGCCCGAGAGCCGCCCCCAGGGGGGGAAGGGGACCGAGGGTCCCCGAGTTGGCCCGAGAGCCGCCCCCAGGGGGGGAAGGGGATCAAGGGTCCCCGAGTTGGCCTGAGAGCCGCCCCCAGGGGGGGAAGGGGACCGAGGGTCCCCGAGTTGGCCTGAGAGCTGCCCCCAGGGGGGGAAGGGGACCGAGGGTCCCCGAGTTGGCCTGAGAGCCGCCCCCAGGGGGGGAAGGGGACCGAGGGTCCCCGAGTTGGCCTGAGAGCCGGGGGGAAGGGGACCGAGGGTCCCCGAGTTGGCCTGAGAGCCGCCCCCAGGGGGGGAAGGGGACCGAGGGTCCCCGAGTTGGCCCGAGAGCCGCCCCCAGGGGGGGAAGGGGACCGAGGGTCCCCGAGTTGGCCTGAGAGCCGCCCCCAGGGGGGGAAGGGGACCGAGGGTCCCCGAGTTGGCCTGAGAGCTGCCCCCAGGGGGGGAAGGGGACCGAGGGTCCCCCAGTTGGCCTGAGAGCCGCTCCCAGGGGGGGGAAGGGGACCGAGGGTCCCCGAGTTGGCCTGAGAGCCGCCCCCAGGGGGGAGAAGGGGACCGAGGGTCCCCAAGTTGGCCTGAGAGCCGCCCCCAGGGGGGGAAGGGGACCGAGGGTCCCCGAGTTGGCCTGAGAGCTGCCCCCAGAGGGGGAAGGGGACCGAGGGTCCCCGAGTTGGCCTGAGAGCCGCCCCCAGGGGGGGAAGGGGACCGAGGGTCCCCGAGTTGGCCTGAGAGCTGCCCCCAGGGGGGGAAGGGGACCGAGGGTCCCCAAGTTGGCCTGAGAGCCGCTCCCAGGGGGGGGAAGGGGACCGAGGGTCCCCAAGTTGGCCTGAGAGCCGCTCCCAGGGGGGGGAAGGGGACCGAGGGTCGCGAGGTTGGCCTGAGAGCCGTTCCTCATGGGGCAAAGGGGTCCAAGATTCGGGTGTAGGTACCTACAAAAGTACGCTGGCCAGAGAAGGCACCTTCTTAGGAAGGGGGGATGTGCGTACTAAAGCTGAGATGTGGAAAACCCTAACTATGTAATATGTTTGTTGATATGTATGTACCATTGGCTATTTGTTTACGATATGAATTTAGTGAAAAAAAAAAAAAAAAAAAAAACGTGGAACTTTTCTTGACTCAACAGGATGTTGGAGCCACATATAGTGACTTGACTGACTGTGGTAAGATTGGTAGAAGACTCTACTGGTAGCAAGGACGGGTACGGTATTGGATCTGGTTGTGTCACTCCCCCACCCATACTGGACATACCCAAATGCGAGAGGAGGGGAGGGAGTGTATTTCAACCATTATTGACTCCTACCTTGTTCCGTCACAATGGACAGGATACCGTATGGGAAAGTATCAACATTTACCACCGAATTTCAATGTACTTTGCATTCCATTACTGGTGATTGTTCGCGCTTCAACAATATTTGTGTTGAATGGAGCTACGGGACTGCCGTAACATGGTGTGGCAGGGCAGCCAAGGCAAATCTTGTTGTTTTTTCTTGACTGGCCGTTATAATACGGTATCGGTTAGAGATGAGCAACCAAAGGGCCAAGATACGAGCAACCGATGGGCCAAGAGATGAGCAACCGACCTTCCAAGCAATGAGCAATCGACTGGCCAAGCAATAAGCAACTGACAGGCCAAGGGATGAGCAATCAACCGGCCTAGGGATGAGCAACCGCCGAACCAAAAGATGAGCAACCGATGGGCCAAGCGATGCGCAACCGATAGGCCAAGAGATGAGCAACCGACGGGTTAAGAGTGTCAGGAACTAAGGGCATCTACCTCAACGAAGGAGCAACTCGCATACCCTCGTCGACGGGGAGCGCAACGACCATCACCGACAGTCAATCTCACTGGACATCGCTATCAAGTGGCTCCGCCATCCACACTTCTTCCGCGGACGCACATGTCTCAGAAGACCCAATTGAAATGAAGCACGTTGCCTTGCAAGAAACAGAAAGCAAGCTTTCTCAATATGATTTTTTTTGAAAGTGTGAAACAAGGCAACTGCAAATGCATATCTCCGAGTACATAACGATGGTTGGAGGCCATTTGGCCTCCACCCACGTCTTCATTTCGGAACTTTACAGTTCCGCTTCCCCCCCACCCGCCCCTAAATGATCTCTATATATTGTTTTAGTTGGACGAGAATGTTGTAATTACCCAATTGAAATGAAGCACGTTGCCTTGCAAGAAACAGAAAGCAAGCTTTCTCAATTGGGCTGTACTCACTATTGAGTACCCCACTGCAGGCTAGACAAATATAACATTCTGACACACCCCCATAGCCAAAGTGGGGTGTAATCAGCACAACAAGCAAAGCAAAACAAACTCAGGGTGGATCACGACGTCACCACACATTCTGAGCACAAGTACAAGAAGCAGTAGTTTATAGTTCACAAATATAAGCAAAGGTAGAGGCAGTCACAAATGGTAAGTGAGGAGGAGGAGGGACTGTGAGAGGAGAGGAGATAGGAGACGACAGGTGAAGCTGCAGAAACACGGGCAACAGGAGCGGCGCGCACTGTGGCTACCGGAGATTGTAGCCTCCGGACTACTGGAGTAACTGGCTCCGCGGCTAACTCTGAGCGGCAGGAGCAACGGACCCACGGGCGACTGGCGCAGCAGGCTCGCTGGGCTACCGGAGATTGTAGCCTCCGGACTACTGGCGCTGCTGGCGACACGACGGCTGCCTCCGCCCAACCTCCCTCTAACTGTTTCACCCCCTTTTCACACACCCCCTGCTGCACCTCTAACACTGCTCACACGCCACCCCCTTAGTACTACTCCGACAGCTCCCACACATCCACCCCCCTCAACGGCAGCTGCAGCAGTGGGAGACTGAGGAGGAGGAGGAGTAAGGGAGGCCGCACACACCCGTCACCCCCATACGCGCCACCCCCAAACCCTAACACAGGCAGCATGGGGCGGGAGCGGGAGCGGGACATAGGGGCCGAACAGGGGCAGCAGGGGCGGCTCACGGGTTGCAGGAGGGGTAGCGCGCGGGCCCCCCAAGGGCGCCTTGACAGGCGACAGGGGTGGGGGCCGCGCGGGCCCTCGAGGGCGCCACGACGAGCGTCAGGAGGGGGCCGCGCGCAGGCCCCCGAGGGCGCCATGACGGGCGACGGGAGGGGGGCCGCGCGCGGGCCCCCGAGGGCGCCACGACGGGCGTCAGGAGGGGTGACGCGCGGCCCCCCAGGGCGCCGCGACGGGCGACAGGAGGGGCGACGCGCGGCCCCCTAGGGCGCCGCGACGGGCGACGGAAGGGGGGGGCGACTGTTAGAATCCTAGGCAAAAGTTATGTTGCAATGTCGAGAGAGTTTGGTACAAGAATGAAACCTAAGGGGTTGTACCCCACAGTGAGTACCCCACTAAAGCCTATCTAAACAACAACATATACATATGTTTGACACACCCCCATAGGCAAAGTGGGGGAGAACAGAGGGTCACAAGGCCAGGCAGGAAGTGCAAAGCAAGCTCAGGGTGGATCACAACGTCACCACGCAGTCTGAGCACAAGCAAGAAGGCCACAAGGCCAGTTCACATGCAGAGATATATATGTAACAACAACAGTACAGTGATATCTACCTACAAGAACAAGCATGCAGGAATACATATAAATCGTGGTACAAACAAAGCCTACAGCAAGTGAGGAAGCATGGGCACAAGGCCTAACAAAGTGCAGAAACGCTGATGATCACCAGGCGGAAGCGCCTTGGTGAATATATCAGCAGTGTTGGCCCGAATGGCCACGTAGGTAAGACGAAGCTGGCCACGCTGCTGCAGCTCTCGAGCAAGAAAGTAACGGAGAGCGATGTGCTTTGTTCTGTGCTCCAGTCTGTGCTCCTGACACAAGGCAACGGCGGCCTTGTTGTCGACGTACAGAACTGGAGGAGAACGAGGCCGCTCTCCCAAGTCGGTCAGCAGGTAGGTGAGCCAGCGCAACTCCTGTGCAGCCATGGCTGTGGCGTAGATCTCTGCCTCACCGCTGGAGCCGAGAACTGAAGACGAACGTGTAGAACGCCAGGAAACTGAACCAGAACCAAGGCTGAAGGTGTAACCCTGTGACGACCGCTGCGTAGCCTGGTCGTCAACCCAAGAGGCGTCCGAGTGACCAGTGAGGACAACGTCACCCCGTCCTCCAAGCACGAGCCCCATGCCCGATGTACTGCACAAGTAGCGTAGTACCCTCTTGGCAACATCCATGTGCACCTTTCGATGCCGACCAGGAGCCACGTAGCGAGCCAGAAGGCCAAGAGGGTACGCAAGGTCAGGACAAGTGCAAGTCATCAGGTACATGAGGCAGCCCACTAACTCTGGGTAAGGACCACTCGACTCTACGGACTCGTCCGAAGGTGGAGCTGAGAGCGAGTGATCTGTAGCCAGAGGAGTGGCCTGTGCTGAGGACCAGGTGAAACCGAAGCGCTGAAGGACCTGCTGCACCATGTGTGACTGAGTCAGTGTGATGGTATGGCGTGCTCTGTCCCGGGTGATCTGCAAGCCAAGGTAGCTGCGCAGTTCACCCAGGTCTGTGCACGTGTGTCTCTTTTGCAGCTCCGACTTCACCAGGGCGAGAGCCTCAGTGTCAGCAGTGGCAAAGACCAAGTCGTTGACGTACACGAGAACGTAGAACGGCGGCAGCGAAGTGTCGGTGCGCAAAAACAGCGACGGGTCAGCAGTCGACGGAGCAAACCCAAGAGCCGCAAGTGTCGTCCTCAGTGTGTCGTGCCACTCACGTGGAGCCTGGCGGAGACCGTAGACCAGCCGCCGGAGGCTCCACTGGGTACCAGGAGGGAACGACCCAGTGAAGCCAGGAGGGCGGCGCAGCCAGATCTCCTCGTGCAGGCTGCCCTGTAAGAAAGCTGTGCTGAAGTCAAGAGAGTGAAGCTCGTAGTCACGCTGAGCGGCAACGTGCAGCAGCACCCAAAGAGTGGTCATCTTCGGGGTGGGGGAGAAGGTCTGGAAGAAGTCAACTCCCTCTCGCTGACTGAAGCCTCGAGCCACGTAACGAGCCTTGAAGACAGGCGGAGAACCTGGCGGCCGCTTCACCCTGAAAATCCACATGCCACTGACAATGTTCGCCCCAGGAGGGGGAACCTCGTCGACGTAGGTGCCTGTGGACTTCCAGGATGCCATCTCTGCGTCCATGGCTGTCTGCCACTAAGAGGAGTACTCACCCGCGATCGCCTCAGCGTAAGAGCGCAGGGTAGGGATGTCTGGTGCATCCGGGTCTCCCTCAGGGGCAAGCAGCATGGATACGAGATGAGGCGCAACGGCTGCAAGACACTCAAGGTCCTCCTGCCTGTCCTCAAGGACGTCCGTGCCAAGAGCACACTCACCCCCGACGGACGGAGGACAGACAGACGCAGACTCAGCAACAAGACTGGCGGCGTAGTCTAGACGACAGTGAGCAGCAAAGGCAACAAGCTCAGTGACTAAGGCAGACGCAGCAGCAGACTCAAACGACGGGTCAGTGACAACAGTGGCAAGCAGACGCGTGACAGTAGAGTGCTCAGCACGAAACCGGTCAGACGCAGGGTCAGCAACGACAGGCAGAGAGGACGCAGGGGGAGGCGGCAGAGGAACACGCGGCGAAGGAGAGGAAGGGCGACGAACTACAAGGGGAGGGCCGGAGACAGCCGGCTGGCTCCGACTAGGAACACGACGACCGGAACTGACAGGGGAGACAGGACGCGACGCAGGCTCACGACGCTCTGCAAGGCCACCAGGCTGCTCTGTGTACGGAGAAGGAGCAGGCAGCGGTGAGCCAGGCTGTAACGGAAGACCAGTAGACGAGGGAAGACTGAGAACCTGGCGAAGTGCAGAGTCAGGTGGTGGCTGAGACGACGGAGACGGCGGAGCGAAGAACAGGTGCGGCTGAGCAGTGCCACCAGCACGAGCAGCACCAGCCCCTCCAGCAGCTCCAGCACCTCTAGCAGCTCCAGCACCCCCAGCAGCTCCAGCACCCCCAGCAGCTCCAGCACCTCCAGCAGCCCCAGCACCCCCAGCAGCTCCAGCACCTCCAGCAGCTCCAGCACCTCCAGCAGCTCCACTACCCTCAGCAGCTCCAGCACCGGCCCCAGCAGCTCCAGTACCCCCAGTACGAGCACCTCCGGGACCAGCGACACCAGTAGAAGAACCTCCAGCAGGAGAGCCCTGAGGTGCAGAAGTGGGACGCTGACGGCGACCGTACCAGTCGTGCAGCTGCAGGGAGGTGAGGGGCACACGCGGACGAAGACAGCTACTCCAAGGAGACCACGTAACAGCAGTCTCAGAACCCTCAGGCGACTCACCCCCAGACTCAGCACCCCCAGGCTCCGCACACACAGGCTCAGCACCCCCAGACGCAGCACCTCCAGACGCAGTACCCCGAGACGCAGCACCTCCAGGCTCCACACGCTCAGCGCCCCCAGACTCAGCACCCCCAAGCTCCGCACCCCCAGGGACAGCACCACTCCCAGCAGGACCGGAGTCACCAGTGACCTCAACAGGCGCAGGCGCAGGGGGGTCTACCTGAGAGACACCTGAAGGAGCAGGACCTGGCTTGGGGAGCGGGTCTACCTGGGGAGGACCTGGGGCGAGAAAGAGCGGCGGGGGGGGGCGAGGAGCAGTGCAGTAGGGGAAGAGGCGGTAAAAGGGGACCGACTCGTCAAAGGTGACGTCCTGAGACGCAAAGACATGGCGCGAGGCGGGGTCATAGAACTGCCAGCCAGGCGCGTCAGGGACAAAGCCAAGGAAGACGCAAGGAATGGCGCGAGGGGAGAGCTTGTCCGCGGTGGTATCGCGGACAAAGGCACGAGCACCCCAGACCCGGAAACGCGACGCGTCGCCAACCTTCCCCGTCCACAGCAGTGTGGGCGAGGTCTCCGGCAAGGAGACACGGGGCCAAAGGTTGAGCTGATGCGCGGCGTACCGGACCACAAACGGCCACAGAAAATGGGGGGCAGCCGCATGGATCATGGAGGTACGAGCGACCTCCATGACTAAGCCAATGCGGCGCTCAGCAACCCCATTCTGCTGCGGAGAGGCCGGAAGCGTGAATGTCTGGCGGATGCCGTGCTCCGCACAGAAGGCTGCCAAGAGGTCTGAGGAGAACTCACCACCTCTGTCAGAGTGCAGACGCAGGACAGGAAAGTCCGACTGGAACCGCTCGTGGAGCGGGAGACGAGTAGCGCGGATCCAGGGGATCAAAACATCAGGGACATCCGCCTTGCGCTGCAAGGGGAAGACCGTGGTGTAGCGCATGTAGTCGTCGACAACCAGCAGGAAGTACCGCTCGTGGCCCTGTCCACGGACGCGGGCTGGGCCCCACACGTCCAGGTGGAGAGTCTGCAGTGGAGCCTCTGTGGGAGGGAACGAGGAGGAGTGAGGAGCGGCACGCTGCCGCCCCTCGACGCAAGGAATGCAGGGCGGCGCAGGCGAGGGAGGGAGGGCAGGCAGAGACCTGGGAAGACCAGAAACCAGGAAGCGGGAGTGCATGCTGCGCAGGCGAGGCAGGGAGGGGTGACCAAGGCGGTGGTGCCACAGGAGAGTGTCGTGCGACAGCCGGCGACACTCACACTGTGTAGCTACCTGAGCAGACGCGTGCAACTGGGGAGACAAAGGGGCGGAGCGTGACGCAGTGGTGAGGGTGTACAGACTGGACCCTGGCGCACGAGCGAACGTGGCCAGGTGGCGACCAGTCTGGGAGCACGTGCAAATCGCCACACGCTGCCAGCCAGGGTGTCAGAATATCATGTTTCTCTAGTCTGCAGTGGGGTACTCAATAGTGAGTACAACCCTGTTAGGGTTTCCTATATGTACCCAATTGCTTCCTAGTGCAATCATCCTTTCTCACTTCAATTTCTCTCGTCAATATTCTCACACAGGGGTGAAGGTGTCAACCCCCGCATCCTGGAGGACAGCGTTACTCACCAAGTTCGTAGAGAATGAGGGGAGGTGGAGACCAGACAGCTCACCAGACGGGACCGCCGGACACGGAAGCACAGTGGAAGACCGTGCAAGCACTGGGCCCCCAGAGGGGTCAGCCAGTGAGACAGGAACAGGTGCAGGGAGGGGAGTGACTGTGGTACTGTCGCGAAAGAAACAGCGGGAAGCACCAGAGTCAAGTATAAAGGTGTGCAAGGCCTGTGCAGGCGCAGGACCAGGGAGAGTAGACTCACAAGCACCTAGTGCTGCAAGGGCTATACCAGGGGTTATACCAGGAGCCGGCGGCACACACAAGTAGCAGTCACCCTCAGCACTAACAAACAATGCATACATAGCAGCAAGAATTGCCTCATAGTCAAGATCAAAGATAGGGACATCACGCCTACGCAAGTCTGCCCAGTTGGGGAACTCAGGAGCATCAGGAAACTTGGCACGCTAGGCGTCGCTAAGTCGAGCGAAGCAGCGCTGCTCAGTGTGAAAACCTGTGCACTGGCGACCAGTGCGGGGACCTGTGCGGATAATATAGGGGCAGCGACCAGGACCCCCAGAAACCCCACGCCCGGCATACCAGTCAAGAAGCTGCTGGGAAGTGGGGGTCTGGCGCTGCCGCTGATGCTGCTGCTGCTGCTGGCCCTGACCACCACTGCCACCACCGCTCCCTCCTCCCCCACTGCCGCTGCTGACCCCTCCACCGCTCCCAGTGCCTCCGCCGCCCCCACCACCACCTCCACCGCCTCCACCCCCACGACCACCCCCACCACCTCCACCTCCCCCGCCGCCTGCACCACCGCCACCTCCACCGCCACCCCCACCGCCCCTGCCACCCCTGCCGCCCCTGCCGCTGCGACGCTTCCCACTAGGAGCGGAAGCAGCTCCGACCCCCTCAGCACCAAGGTAGTCGTGAGCAGCAGCTGCGGAGGCGTAGGAGGGGGTGAGAGGGGAGGGGGAGCACCCCTCAAAGAGGGGAGAGCGAGGAGTGCCACGAGCAGCACCTACAGCGAGGATGTTCTTCTCTGCTGCTAGGAGGTGCTTCTCGAAGTCGTCGACAGTGAGAGTGGTGGGGTCTAGCGCTAGGAAGTGGTCCCTGACAGAGCTAAGAGTGTCAGGGAGGCGGGTGACGAGGAAATAGAGAGTGAAGTACATCGGGGGGGGGGGGGGGGGGGGGGGGTTGCGGCGCAGAACTCGGCTGAAAGGGCGGCACGAAAGCGAGAGTCAGTAGCGCGCAGGTGAGAAACTAGGTCCTCAGCAGTGGTGAACGAGGAAAGATCGGGGAACAGGTATGGTAGCATGAGTCGACCTATGGCTGTAGTGGCCAGGGAGGAGTAGCGCGCAACTACAGCGTCGTACAGTGTCTTAGCAGTTCTGTGCTGGCTGAAATGCGCTCGCTCAGTAATCGGCAGGTGGTTCCTAATAGCTAGGCGTGCAGCAGCATCACGAGTCTGCCACTGGGAGCGTTCTAGAGTAGGAGCATCGGCAGCAGGAGTAACGGCAGTGCCAGAGACGTAATCAAACAGGGAAACGCCCTCTTTGGCATCAGTCAGAAGGAACAGCTGGAGATCGTCTAACCACACAACGAACTCGATGGGACGACCGTCAGGCTCGAACGCTAGAACGTTAGGCGTCGCCATAGTGGCTTAAGGCAGGAGGCAGCAGGCAGAGGCAGCAGGTAGCAGATAGCAGGCAGCAGGCAGCAGACAAGAGGCAGTAGACACCAGGTAGGAGGCAGGAGGCAGAGGCAGGAGGCAGGGGCAGCAAGCAGGCAGCAGGCAGGCGGCAGGCAGGCGACAGGCAGGCGGCAGCAGGCAGGCGGCAGCAGGCAGCAAGCAGTAGGTAGGAGGCAGGAGGCAGAGGCAGGAGGCAGGGGCAGCAAGCAGGCAGCAGGCAGGCGGCAGGCAGGCGGCAGCAGGCAGGCAGTAGGCAGGCGGCAGCAGGCAGCAGGCAGCAGGCAGGCAGCAGGCAGGCGGCAGGCAGGCAGCAGCAGGCAGCAAGCAGGCAGGCAGGCAGCAGGCAGGCGTCAGGCAGGCGGCAGCAGGCAGGCAGCAGGCAGGCGGCAGCAGGTAGGAGGCAGGAGGCAGAGGCAGGAGGCAGGGGCAGCAAGCAGGCAGGCAGGCAGCAGGCAGGCAGCAGGCAGGCAGCAGGCAGGCGGCAGCAGGCAGCAGGCAGGCGGCAGGCAGGCGGCAGCAGGCAGCAAGCAGGCAGGCAGGCAGCAGGCAGGCAGCAGCAGGCAGCAGGCAGGCGGCAGCAGGCAGCAAGCAGCAGGCAGGCGGCAGGCAGGCGGCAGCAGGCAGCAAGCAGGCAGGCAGCAGCCTGAGGGCGGCTGCTGGCTGCGTGTGGCGGCTTGCTGCGCGAAGCTGCAGGCTTCGCATGGCTACGGGCAGCGCGTGCGGCCGCAGGCTGCGTGCGGCGACGGGCTGCGGGCTGCTAACAGCTGCGGGCTGCGCATGGCGACAGGCAGCGTGCGCGGCTGCAAGCTGCGTGCGGCTGCGGGCTGCGCTGGGCGACGGGCCGAACATGCGCGGCTGCGGGCTGCGCTGGGCGACGGGCCGAACATGCGCGGCTGCGGGCTGCGCTGGGCGACGGGCCGCGCTGGCGTGGCCTAACCAGGGTGCGCGCGGGCGGCTTAAGGGGCGCACAGGCAGGGCCGAAACGGGCTGCGCGGGCTGCTGAAGCGGCGCACGTGGCAAAAAAAAAGGACCGCCCGAGGCGCGCGCGGGCAGCCGAGGCGCGCACGGGCACTAGACAAGGCAGGCAGGTACGGTGGGCCCTAATCCTAGGTCCTAAGGACCTATGCTCTGATGCCATGTTAGAATCCTAGGCAAAAGTTATGTTGCAATGTCGAGAGAGTTTGGTACAAGAATGAAACCTAAGGGGTTGTACCCCACAGTGAGTACCCCACTAAAGCCTATATAAACAACAACATATACATATGTTTGACAGCGACGTGCGGGCCCCCAGGGCGCCGCGACTGGCGACGGGCAGGGGCGACACGTGGCCCCCTAGGGCGCCGCGACGGGCGACGGGATGGGGGGGGGCAACGCGCGGGCCCCCCAGGGCTCCGCGACGGGCGACGGGCAGGGCAGCGCGCGGGCCCCCAGGGCGCAGCGTGAGACAGCAAACCGCCGCGCGCCTCGGGGCGCACGGCGGGCAGAAAACCGCCACGCGCTCAGAGCGCGTGGCGGGAAGAAAAAACGTCGTGCGCCAGGGGGCGCGCGACAGACAGGACAGCAGCGGAAGCAGGTGGGCCCACACACAGGATCGACCCGGGAGGGTTGACCTGCTCTCATAGCATGTTAGAATAGTGAACGAATTAATGAGAACAGAGAAGAGAGGTTTCACTAGCAGGCAGTTGAGTACATATAGCAAACCCTAAATTGGGCTGTACTCACTATTGAGTACCCCACTGCAGGCTAGACAAATATAACATTCTGACAGTTTTAACGGAACAATAGCTCCAGGCCTTTGTAACGACGTCAGTTTTCCTTAGGTCGTTAATAGGGCTGCATGTTTTTTTTCATTCCCTATCGCGCTCTTATCTCTCGTATTAGCTTGAATCATTGTCTCTATTTATATGCATTCCGGCTGTTGTTTTTTCCTTCTTCTTTTTTCCTTCCAGTCCCATGTTCATTCCTTACTGATCTCGTTCATTCCGTTTCTTAAGATTTTATCGAGTTGTTCCTTCCTTTTAATAGATTCCGCATCTAGTGACGTTTGTCTTGGTTTTCGTGACCATTTTTGCTTTATCCGTTCTTCACATTTCCTTCTTTTTTTTTCTGACTCTTCGATTAGCCACTCCTTCTATTCATAGCTGCATCGTTTCTTCGTTCTTAGTTTCTATTTTTGAACTCTCTCTCTATCTCTCGTTCGTTCTATCTCGTTCTCTCTTTCTCGTCCTCTCTCTCTTGGTCTCTCTCTCTCATTCTCTCTCTGGTTCTCTCGCTCTCGTTCTCTCTCTCTCTCATTCGTTCTCTCTCTGTCGTTCTTTCTCTCGTTCTCTCTCTCTCTCTCGTTCTATCTCTCTCATTCTCTCTCTCTCTCTCTCTCTCTCTCTCTCTCTCTCTCTCTCTCTCTCTCTCTCTCTCTCTCTCTCTCTCTCTCTCTCTCTCTCTCTCACTCTCTCTCTCTCTCTTTCTCGTTCGCTCTCTCTCGTTCATCCTCTCCCTCTCGTTCTCTCTCTCTCGTCCTCTCTCCCTTGTTTTGAATCCATTCGCCTTGTTTTCTCTGCTTCTTCCTTTCGGTTGATTTTCTTTCACCGTATTCGCTCTTTATCCCTTCTACTCGTTCTTTTCTTCGTCTTGTGATGCTTGTTTTGTTTCTTCACCAGGTTGCACATACGCCATATTAACTACCTTATGATTGAGCCAAGCGATAGGGAAATGTTGGATTGTGGAATTTGTCAAAGTAACGAACGAGAATGAATGAACTAGCAAACAGTTGGGTACAAGTTGGGTACAAGTACTAACCCTAATTGGGTTGTACCCCTTATGGGCTACCCCACTACAGCCTACACAAATGTATAAGCTATAATGTTCTGACAGAATTTGATTTAGATTACTGTTCATAAATTTTGAATCTTCTGTTTTCATTTCTTCCTACTTGTCTTTTTTGTTTGTGCATTTGTATGCGGTTCTATTATCGTTAGTTTGCCTTCGTGTGTGTGTGTGTGTGCTTATGTGTCATTGTGTGCATGCATGTGTATTTTTTTATGTTCATCATTGCATCAACAATGCATGTCTGTGAATTTTAAAATGATGGCTCATGTCTATCATTTCACAAAAGGTTCATTGGCGCACAAAGTGATGTCGAAACTAGTAGCATAAAAGGGAGGAGCAAGCCTAGGAGCCATGGCTAGGGTGTGAAGCTAGGCATGGACTATCGAGAGGGTTGAGAAGGAGAAGGGGTTTCACTATAGAAAGTGGAGTACAAATAGGGTAGGAAAGATGGGTACACCACCAAGCAAGAATTTATGATAACTACACTATGGCTAGAACTACAAGCAGTTATAATATAATTCTGACATCCCCCCTTAACTGCATGCAGGAAGAGCCAAGTGCTAGACACAACCTGCAGGGGTACACCAAGCAGAACAAAGCAGCAGCACGCAAGAGCAGTGACAACCAGTGCAATAGTGAGTACCGCTGCCCTCGTTCTCTACGAACTTGGTGAGTACCGCTGCCCTCCAGGATGCATTGGTCACTACCACCACTCCTGGGTGTCAGCATGTGTCGATCTGCACGTGCACACGGACGGGGCGTCACCTGGGCCACGTTCACTCGTCGGCCAGGGTCGAGTCTGTACACACTCGCTACCGAGCCTTCTCAGGTAGCTGCGTCTGCTCAGGTGTCCGCGTCAGGTCAGGTAGCCGCCTCTTGCTCGTATCACCTCCTGTCGCACCAGACTCTTATGTGGCACCACCGCCTGGGTCACCCCTCTCTGCCACGCCTTCGTGGCATGCACTCTTGTCTTCTTATCTCTGGTCTACCCAGGTCTCTGCCTCCCCTGCCGCCCTCACCTGCCCCGCCCTGCCTTCCTTGCGCGTCGAGGGGCGGCAGCGCGCCGCCCCTCACTCCTCCTCGTTTCCCCGGACGACTGCTCCCCTGCAGACTCTCCACATGGACGTGTGGGGCCCAGCCCGCGTCAGTGGACAGAGCCGCGAGCGCTACTTTCTGCTGGTAGTTGACGACTACACGCGGTACACCACGGTCTTCCCCTTGCGCAGCAAGGGTCAGGTCGTTGATGTCTTGATCCCTTGGATCCGCACAGTCCGTCTCCAGCTTCACGAGCGGTTTGGCCAGGACCTTCTTGTCCTGCATCTGCACTCTGACAGAGGTGGTGAGTTCTCCTCCAGCCTCTTGCGGGACTTTTGTCGTGGGGAGGGCATACTCCAGTCGTTCACGCTTCCGGACTCCCCTCAGCAAAATGGGATTGCTGAGCGCCGCATTGGCTTAGTCATGGAGGTCGCTCGTACCTCCATGATCCATGCGGCTGCTCCCCATTTTCTGTGGCCGTTTGCGGTCCGGTACGCTGCGCATCAGCTCAACCTCTGGCCCCGTGTCTCCTTGCCGGAGACCTCACCCACACTGCGTTGGACGGGGGAGGTTGGCGATGCGTCGGTGTTCCGGGTCTGGGGATCTCGTGCCTTTGTTCGCGATATGTCCGCGGACAAGCTCTCCCCCCGTGCTATCCCCTGCGTCTTTCTTGGCTTTGTCCCTGACGCGCCTGGCTGGCAGTTTTATCACCCCACCTCGCGCCGTGACCTCCCGTCTTAGGAAATCACGTTTGACGAGTCGGTTCCCTTCTATTGTCTCTTCCCCTACCGCTCTGCCCCTCCCCCGCCCCCGCCGCTCTTCCTTACTCCCGGTCCCCCTCCGGTAGACCCCCTCCCGCCCCAGGGTCCTGCTCCCTCAGGTGTGTCTCAGGTAGACCCTCTCCCTGGTCCTGCGCCTGTTTATGCACCCCCAGGCTCCGCACCCCCAGACGCAGCACCTCGAGCCGCACCTGAGCCGACAGCTACCTGAACAGGCGCACCACATAAGAGTCTGGTGCGACAGGAGGTGATACGAGCAAGAGGCGGCTACCTGACCTGACGCGGACACCTGAGCAGACGCAGCTACCTGAGAAGGCTCGGTAGCGAGTGTGTACAGACTCGACCCTGGCCGACGAGTGAACGTGGCCCAGGTGACGCCCCATCCGTGTGCACGTGCAGATCGACACACGCTGACACCCAGGAGTGGTGGTAGTGACCAATGCATCCTGGAGGGCAGCGGTACTCACCAAGTTCGTAGAGAACGAGGGGAGGTGAAGACCTGAGAGTTGCTGTCGGCTCAGGTGCGGCTCGAGGTGCTGCGTCTGGGGGTGCTGCGTCTGGGGGTGCGGAGTCTGGGGGTGCGGGGTCTGAGGGTGCTGAGACTGGGGGTGCTGAGCCTGGGGGTGTTGGGATTGGGGGTGGTGAGCCTGGGGGTGCTGAGCCTGAGGGTGTTGAGCCTGGGGGTGCTGCGTCGGAGGGTGCGGAGTCTGGAGGTGCTGAGCCTCAGGGTGCTGCTTCGTCTGGAGGTTCTGTTGGTGCTTCGCCGAGACTGTCTCCACAGCAGCTGCATGAGTGGTTTGTTCGACACACACGCCTTCGGAGTGGAGCTACAGGATCTGGAGGTGCTGGAGCTGCTGGATCTGGAGGTGCTGGAGTTGCTGCTGGAGCTGGTGTTACTGGCGGTACTGCGGCCACTGGTCCTGGAGGTGCTCGTACCCGGGGTACTGGAGCTGCCGGGACTGGTGGTGTTGAGGGTACTGGAGCTGGAGACCCTACGGAGTATGGAGCTACAGGTGCTGGCGGCTCTGGCGCTGGTGGCGCTGGAGCTGGAGGAGCTGGAGTTGGAGGCACTGGCGCAGGAGACGCTGGAGTTGGAGGCTCTGGTGTTGGAGGTGCTGGAGCTGGAGGAGCAGGTACCTTTGACCCTGGTGGCGCTGTGCGGCCGCGACCGTACTTCGTTCCCCTGCTTCAGCAGGTTTTTGGTACCCCGTCTTCTACCGGCCTTACTCCTCCCCTCCTGTGTCCCCCGCTTGACCAGTCGCAGCTGCCGTTACAACCGACCTCTCCACTGCATGCTCCTTCTCCTTACACTGAGCAGTCCGGCGGTCTTCCAGAGCGTCGTGAGCCTGTGTCTCGTCCTGTCTCGCCTGTTCGCACTACTCGTCGTGTTCTTCGTTCGCGTCCTCCTCCTGTCCCCGGCACACACGCTATGGCACTCCGTCCTTCCTCTAATCCATTGCGTGTTCCTCTGCCTGCTCCTCCTGAGTCCTCTCTTCCTGTGGTCCCTGACCCTGCGTCTGACCGCGCTCGCGCTGCCACTTCCGCTGTCGCTCGTCTCCTCGCAACTGCTGTCACTGACCCTTCTTTTGAGTCTGCTACTGCGTCTGCTCTCGTTGCTGAGCTACTTGACTTTGCTGCTGCCTGTCGTCTAGACTATGCCTCTGCTCTTGTTACTGAGTCTGCGTCTGTGTCTGTCTGTCCTCCGTCCGTCGGGGGTGAGTGTGCTCTTGGCACGGACGTCCTTGAGGACAGGCAGGAGGACTTTGAGTGTCTTGCAGCTGCTGTACCTCGTTTCGCTTCCATGCTGCTTGCCCCTGAGGGAGACCCGGATGCACCAGACATCCCGACCCCGCGCTCTTACGCAGAGGTGATTACGGGTCCTTACTCCTCTCAGTGGCAGGCAGCCATGGATGCCGAGATGGCATCCTGGAAGTCCATAGGCACCTACGTTGACGAGGTTCCCCCACCTGGGGCGAACATAGTCGCTGCTCAGCGTGACTACGAGCTGCACTCTCTGGACTTCAGCACATCTTTCCTGCAGGGTAGCCTCCACGAGGAGATCTGGCTGTGCCGACCACCTGGCTTCACTGGGTCGTTTCCTGCAGGTACCCAGTGGAGCCTCCGCCGGCCAGTCTACGGTCTCCGCCAGGTGCCTCGCGAGTGGCACGACACACTAAGGACCACACTTGCGGCTCTTGGGTTTGCTCCTTCTACTGCTGACCCGTCACTATTTCTACGCACCGACACCTCGCTGTCGCCGTTCTGGGTCCTCGTGTACGTCGACAACCTCGTCTTTGCCACTACTGACACTGAGGCACTGACCCTTGTGAAGTCAGAACTGCAGAAGAGACACACCTGCACTGACCTGGGTGAATCGCGTAGCTATCTTGGCCTGCAGATCACCCGGGACAGAGCACGGCGCACCATCACCTTGACTCAGTCACACATGGTGCACCAGGTCCTTCAGCGTTTCGGCTTCCAGTTCTCCTCACCACAGCCCACTCCTCTGTCTACCGGCCACTCGCTCTCAGCTCCACCTTCGGACGAGTCCGTAGAGCCAAGTGGTCCGTACCCAGAGCTTGTGGGTTGCCTCATGTACCTGATGATGTGCACACGACCTGACCTCGCGTACCCTCTCAGCCTTCTGGCTCGCTACGTGGCTCCCGGCAGGCACCGAAAGGTGCACTGGTATGCTGCGAAGAGGGTACTGCGCTACTTGTGCAGTACGTCAGGCATGGGGCTCGTGCTTGGAGGACGGGGTCCAGTTGTCCTCACCGGTCACGCAGACGCCTCCTGGGTTGACGACTCAGCTACGCAGCGGTCGTCACAAGGTTACACCTTCAGCCTCGGTTCCGGCTCTGTTTCATGGCAGTCTACCTGCTCATCTTCTGTTCTCAGCTCCACTTGTGAGGCTGAGATCTACGCCGGGGCCATGGCTGCACAGGAGCTACGCTGGCTCACCTACCTGCTGACTGACTTGGGAGAGCAGCCTCGTTCGCCTCCAGTTCTGTACGTAGACAACAAGGCCATGATTGCCTTGTGTCATGAGCACAGACTGGAGCACAGAACGAAGCACATCGCTCTGCGATACTTCCTTGCTCGAGAGTTGCAGCAGCGTGGCCAGCTTCGTCTTGCGTACGTGGCCACCAGGGCCAACACTGCTGATATATTCACCAAGGCACTCCCGCCTGGTGATCATCAGCGCTTCTCTACTGTGTTAGGCATTGTGCCTACTTTGCCTCACTTGCTTACTGCTTGAGTCTGCTTGTACTGTGATCTATATATATACCTGCATGCTTGCACTTGCTAGGATATGATCACTGTATTGTTTGTTCTCTTTACATCACTCTGCATGTGAACTGGCCTTGTGGCCCTTTGCTTGTGCTCGGACTGCGTGGTGACTTTGTGATCCACCCTGAGCTTGCTTTGCTTTTCTTGACTGGTCTTGTGACCACTTGTTCTCCCCCACTTTGCCTATGGGGGTGTGTCAGAACATTATACCTTTTACATTTGTGTAGGCTATAGTGGGGTAGCCCATAAGGGGTACAACCCAATTAGGGTTAGTACTTGTACCCAACTGTTTCATAGTTCATTCATTTTCGTTCATTATTTTGACAACAGGTCGCTGGTCGGTCACACCCGCCACCCCCATATCTCCCCCCCTTCCACTGCAGAAGCTGCGAGAGGGAAGGGGGAGAGGGGGGGGGGCGGCGTTAGTTGCTGCTGGCGCTGGCGCTGACGGTGGCGCAGGTGTAGGCTCCGGCGCTGGCGCTGGCGCTGGGTGCAGGTGTTGGCGTTGGCGCTGTTGCTTGCGCTCCGCACTGGCGCTGGCGGCAGTCGCAGGCGCTGGCGCTGGCGGTCCGAGCTGGCGCTGGCGCTTTCGACGGGCAGGGCGACGGGCGGAACGACGACAACGATGGGCAGAGCGCAGGGCGACGACGGGACGGGATGGGCAGGCGCGTCGGGCGCGACAGGGCAGAGCGCGACGTGCTGACGGGACGGGACCGGTAGGCGCCCCGGGCGCGACCGGTGACGAGATAGGGAGACGGGGCCACGTGGCCGTGCTAGGGCGACGAGGCCGCGACGGACGATGGGGCCGCGGGGCCGTGTTAGAGGCGACGGGGCCGCGGGGCCGTGCTAGGGCGACGGGGGGCCGCGGGGCCGTGCTAGAGGCGACGGGCGACATTTCCGCATTTCCGCATTTCGTGCTGCAGTGTGGGTGGGCCCATGTTTCACGAAAGAGAATAGGTCCTAAGACTGTAGTAGCTCTTAATACCATGTCGAAACTAGTAGCATAAAAGGGAGGAGCGAGCTTAGGAGCCATGGCTAGGGTGTGAAGCTAGGCATGGACTATCGAGAGGGTTGAGAAGGAGAAGTGGTTTCACTATAGAAAGTGGAGTACAAATAGGGTAGGAAAGGTGGGTACACCACCAAGCAATAAGTTATGATAACTACACTATGGCTAGAACTACAAGCAGTTATAATATAATTCTGACAAGTGACTCGTGTGTTGCCACTTCGAACTGGATTTGATAGGATTGACCATTTTTTAAGGATTTTACAGATTGTGTTGTTTCATGTGATAGTTGATTATTCAAAATCTATGCTATTGATCCCCTCCCCCCCCCCCCACCCCATGCTAGGCAGGGGATGGCCGTAGCTTAGTTTTTGGGTCGTTATCTGTCACGCATTTTATTATGTGCATGCATGTGCATCATAATTGATGACATCATATTAAACATTACGCATCTTATACCATTATTTTATTCACATGCATTTATTTATCATTATTACAACACCATTTAATAGTAAAACATATAATGTAAACAGTACCGTACAACATATTTTCACAAAACACTTGATAAAAAAAATCATATGGTTTGATGTACTATGAATAGTATTGACAATTACTCACTATGCACAGTATGGGAAGGATACTGTAGTTTATGAATGTTATTTTCATATTTCATTTAAAATTAATAAATATGAAAATAAAATTTGGCAGAATCGATCGTTAAGGGTTGCTTCGCAACAAAAAAAAAAAAAAAAAAACGTTTCGTCTGACGTTTAGATGGGCAAATTTTTTTTGTCTGAATTTTCAGATGATTTGCTTTGGATGGTCTGATTCAACCAATTACCTATACTGTACACTATGTACATGTTGTGAATACGCAGCCTGGTGGCGCCGATGGCCCGCTAGAACACAAGTCACCTGGCGAGAGGGACTGGGCTGGGAGAGGCGGGGGAGAGTTGGGCTGCGAGGACCACTGTTGAATGTGTGTGACACGACGGACCAGGGGGAATGGACAAGGGCGAGGGACTGCGGGGGGAGGGGGTGAAAGGGGGGCTTTACTGGTAGAGGAGCGAGGGACTGTGGGGTGCTGGACTAGACTGCTAAATCAGTGAGGGATTGCGGGGGGGCTGGCTGGACTGCTAGAGCAGCGAGGGACTGCTGAGGCGGGGGCTGGTTTGGGGGAGCGTAAAAGATTGAGGGGGGGGAGGGGGGGTGGAATTCGATACTTGGTCGGTATCAGATATGAAAGTATACTCGATGTCTAAAATCTCAGACGAAGTATAACTCATTGTCTTATTTTTCAGAGGAAATAAAAGTCTTCGTCTGACGGTTCAGATGAAAATGAAATGCTGGTCTCGAAAATCAGATGAAACGAAAAAAGTAGGTCTGATTTTCAGACCATCAGACCAATTTGGTCTGATAACCAGAGCCCTGCTTGGGCCGCTGTGAAAGAGGAACCAGGGCTCTTGGCTTGAGCTGCAGGCTGAGATGAGGTTGTGTTCATCCGGTCTGCTGAAAATGTTTCACTAGGTGTACAGCTGTATTGTAATCCTGAATCATATGTTTGGGGTCATCAATGTAGACATAAACCTTATACTAACTAATATCCTACACTTTGCGCGCGTAGCTATGATATTCTTCTATAAAACATCCCTCCACGAATCAGATTCGGCAGCTGAAAACTATCAGTACGAGACTATAATCCTCTTACGGTATCTCATTTCAGTCGGGAAAATAGTAAATAAATGAAATTGTGCCCTATCTTTGCCCAGCATCCAGCCCTGCTGCTGAATCAACACCAGCATCCTCCTTTGGCTCGACCCGTTGCTTCACTTCTCCTGCTCCTGAGATTGACTCCCTCCCTCCTCCAGCAGCAGCAGCATCACCACCACCGCCGCCGCCAACAGAACCAGCACTACCAGCATCACCAGCACCGATACCAGCAGCAGCAGCGTCAGCAACATCAGCAAGAGCAGCAGCAGCCGCATCAGCTTCATCTAAAGCAGCTTCATCAACTCCTGCATCATCTTCCTCTAAGTTTAGCCCTGCTGCTGCTCCATCAGTCACCTTCTTTATCGCACTGCCACGGCCACCACCAGCAGCAGCACCATCAGCACCAGCCGCAGCACCAGCAGCACCAGCAGCACCACCACCAGCAGCACCACCAGCAGCACCACCAGCACCAGCACCAGCAGCACCAGCACCAGCAGGAACAAAGTCAGTGTGTCGAGGAGTGATCTTGAGCGGGTGTGCCTCCGTGTTAATCACCCACTTGTCCAGATTCAATGTATCATCCGGAGAGAATAGCAGGTAGAGGTACTTGAGCGTCTCTGCCAGGAAGAAGCTCTGCTGCATGTTGTCCTGCGGAGGAGGGTTCTTCCCCGCCTGGTAGAGCGGTGGAGAGGGGTGGAGCGGGGTGGGGTGGGGTGGAGCGGGGCGGAGAACGGGGAAATGAGACATCTGCTAAGGGTAGCTAGCATGGTGAGGCAAGAAGAGCAGGTAGAGAAGCTCTGTTGCATGTTGTCCTGCGGAGGGGGGTCCCTCCCCGCCTGCGGGGATGAAGAGGGGCGGAAAGGGCGGAGCGGGGATGAAGAGGGGTGGAGAGGGTGGAGAAGGGCGAGGAAAACAAGACAAATGCTAAGGCGAGAAGAGCAGGCAGATCTGCCAGCCACCCCTCCAAGCCACCAAGCCACCAAGCCTTTTGGACCCCTATACCCTTTACCCCACATGTGACCGGCTACAACTGAATAAGCACTCACATCCTCGAGCCCGACGTATCCAGCCTCCACCCGGCAATGCTTCTCAAACGCCTGCCAGATCTGCCACCCCCACTCGCGACACACGGGGTCCTTGGTGGCTCGCCACGAGTACCAGATCGCCTCCACTGCCTCGGGTCGGAGAATGTTGTATACTCTTCCCTGCAAGTGCGGGCCCTGAGGGATAGCAACCATAAGGAAGAGGAAAACCATGAGGGAAAAAAGGGGGTTCTTCAGTCATCGCGAGCAGCAGCAGCGGCCGGCAGGAGCAGCAGCTAGCTGACAGATCTTCCACCCCCACTCGCGGTACATGGGGTTCTTGGTTGCCGGGTTCTTGGTTGCCTGCCATGAGTACCAGATGGCTTCCACTGCCTCCGGTCGTAGGATGTTGTATACCCGCCCTTGGAGATGGGGGCCCTGAGGGGAAGGAACACACCACACAATAATAGCAAAGGAGGGGGCAGCAAGGAGTGGGCTAGCTGACAGATCTTCCACCCCCACTCGCGGTACATGGGGTCTTTGGTGGCCCGCCACGAGTACCAGATCGCCTACCAGGTCGCCTACCAGGTCGCCTACCAGGTCGCCTACCAGGTCGCCTACCAGGTCGCAGCATGATTCTAATAACAATACTGTCTGCTCACATCAGAGTGGAAGTTGTAGTCCTCGCCTGCCAGCTTGGAGGGAGTGCTGTTGAAGCACAGGTCACCATAGAGGCCAGGATAATCAATGAATAGCCTGTGATGACCTTTAACCAGCAGCTCATGTTGGAATGGACGTTGTAACCCTCGCCAGCCAGACTGGATGGATTGCTGTTGCTGGAGCACAGGATATTGTAGCAGCACTCTATTCATGCTGTTACATTTCTAATAACAATACTGTCTGCTCACATCAGAGTGGAAGTTGTAGTCCTCGCCCACCAGCTTGGAGGGAGTGCTGTTGAAGCACAGATCACCATAGTGCAATGATGCCCAAAAAGGCAACGATACCCAAAGAGGCAACGATACCCAAAGAGGCAACGATACCCCTAATCAAGCAGGTAACCAGCCACTCACATCAGCATGGAAGTTGTAGTCCTCGCCAGCCAGCTTGGACGGAGTGCTGTTGTAAAACTCGTAGCACGTTCGCGTTAGCTGCATTACACGAATGTGTGCTCACACAAAGTACACACACACAGCACACACATGTGGACACACGACCACACATACATGATACACACATACATGATACACACATACATGATACACACATGCACACATACATGCACACACATACATGCACACACATACATGCACACACATACATGCACATAAAAATATGAATCAGGCACGAGAGAGAATGGTTTCTCTTAAGAAAACAGCAAGAGGGTGCATAATAGCAGCCCAGTAAAAAACATACAGAATTTGATTAGCTTGGTGACCTAATACCTCATTAAGAGCTCACCCCTTCCAAAAGTCCAACTTCATTGAAAGCTCACCCTTTAAAGCCACCCAAACCTCGTTATAAGCTCACCTCTGTAGCAGCTGCCCCAGAATTGTTATAAGCTCACCTCTTTAGCCAAGTCCAGGTACTTGGCAGCATCAGCAGGCGACGCCTCTGGCATACCCAGAATAAGCATCCCCGGTACAAAGCACGTGAGATGCTCCATTTTGCGAATGAGCCCCCCTCCCTCCATCTCAGGCACGTAAGAGTATCCCTTGTGCCCCCCCTGGTCAGGTGTGCGCTGTACCAATCTGGAATACATTCCATTTATAGACTTCTCCCACATGTCTCTGTGAGGGGGTGAGCGGAAGGGAAGAATGGGCGTAAATACTGGTCGGCCACCTCTGTCTGTTGTGTGCTGTCCGAAAATGGAAAGCATTTTGTTAAAAAAAGATTCCGCATCAAATTTCCGCAACGGATATGAGGGTAGACGAAGAGGGAGGAACGGGAGGAGACATGGATGTCAGAAGTCACCTTGCCTTCTCAACACCACTCACTCACTCACTAACCTGTATTTCTTGACGACTGGAGTCTTGCCCCCGTGCACCCACATCTTGATCAGATACTCGTAGAAGCTGTGTGGAGGGCGGGGGAAGAAAGGTGGGGAGTAGTGTGGGGAAGAGGGGACGACGGGGGGACAAGGCACTCAGTCTTGCCCCCGTGCACCCACATCTTGATCAGATACTCATAGAAGCTGATGGGTAGGGAAGAAGGGGGGACAAAGGGACTCAGTCTTGCCCCCGTGCACCCACATCTTGATCAGATACTCGTAGAAGCTGGAAGGGGGCGGGAGGGTGGGGAAGAGGGTGGGGAAGCGGGTGGGGAAGCGGATGGGGAAGCGGGTGGGGAAGCGGATGGGGAAGAGGGTGGGGAAACGGATGGGGAAGAGGGTGAGGAAACAGATGGGGAAGAGGGTGAGGAAACCGATGGGGAAGAGGGTGAGGAAACAGATGGGGAAGAGGGTGAGGAAACGGATGGGGAAGAGGGTGAGGAAACGGATGGGGAAGAGGGTGAGGAAACGGATGGGGAAGAGGGTGGGGAAACGGATGGGGAAGAGGGTGAGGAAACGGATGGGGAAGAGGGTGAGGAAACGGATGGGGAAGAGGGTGGGGAAGAGGCATGAGGCCATGCCATGCCATGGCAGGTGCACAAGGTTCTCACCTGTCCCCCACGAGTTTCACCCTCTAGCCTCCAGAGCTTGCATGCTATGTGCCAGGTGAATGATGCAATGGTAGGTGCACGAGGTGACTCACCTGTCGCCCATGGACCCGAACGTGATGTGGCTGCTCGTGGGCTCCCCGCTGTCGATGCTGATGAACATGGGCACCAGACCATGACAGGTACTCTAGCCTCCAGGGCATGCTGTGTGTCAGGTACAAGAGGTCACTCACCTGTCACCCATGGACCCGAACGTGATGTGGCTGCTCGTGGGCTCCCCGCTGTCGATGCTGATGAACATGGGCACCAGGCCGTCCTCTGTACCAGATACAAGAGGCTACAGCAGCACAGACCCCACCCACTCACCTGTCACCCATGGACCCGAAGGTGATGTGGCTGCTCGTGGGCTCCCCGCTGTCAATACTGATGAACATGGGCACGAGGCCGTCCTCTGGGAAGATCTTCTCTATCTGCCGAATGACGTTCTCGGCATGTGAGGGGAGGGGTGGGGAAGGGGTGCGGGGGAAGGGGAGAGGTGGGGTATGGAAGCAGGAGAGGAGGAGGAGGAGCAGCATGGGCAGGCCGTCCTCTGGGAAGATCTTCTCCATCTGCTTAAGATGACCCCTATGTGATTAGCATATGCTTAATCACATTCTCTGCCTGTGGCGGGAGGTGAGGTGAGGGAGGGAAAGAACGGGAAGGGAAGTTTGCGAACAAGGGATTTGGGGGGTGGGAAGAGGGGAGAGGAGGAGGAGCAACATGGGCACGAGGCTTCCCTTGGGAAGAACTTCTCAATCTGCCGAATCACGTTCTCTGCCTGTGGCGTGACATGGGCAAGGAAGAGAATGACGGGAAGGAAGGTTCGAGAGTGGGGAGAGGAGGAGGAGGAGGAGGAGGAGGAGGAGGAGGAGGAGGAGGAGGAGGAGGAGGAGGAGGAGGAGGAGTCTCAAAAGTCGAGTTGGGTAAAGCCAGCCTTTCCCCAGCATTGCTCCGTAGCCTTGTCCAACAAAAATCGGACTCAGATTCAAAAAGGGAATCCCAGTGGGGGTGTCTTTTGAGACGTCTCAAAAGTCGAGTTGGGTAAAGCCAGCCTTTCCCCAGCATTGCTCCGTAGCCTTGTCCAACAAAAATCGGACTCAGATTCAAAAAGGGAATCCCAGTGGGGGTGTCTTTTGAGACGTCTCAAAAGTCGAGTTGGGTAAAGCCAGCCTTTCCCCAGCATTGCTCCGTAGCCTTGTCCAACAAAAATCGGACTCAGATTCAAAAAGGGAATCCCAGTGGGGGTGTCTTTTGAGACGTCTCAAAAGTCGAGTTGGGTAAAGCCAGCCTTTCCCCAGCATTGCTCCGTAGCCTTGTCCAACAAAAATCGGACTCAGATTCAAAAAGGGAATCCCAGAGGGGTGTGGAACACTGTCAGGAGCCTATCCCCACAGTTCCCTCGCCTTGTCCAAGAAGACCTTTTCTCCTGACAGGCCGAGCGCTGCTAGCAGCCCTATGGAAGCATGATGGGTGAGGGGGGAAGGGACAGCGACAAACTTAAAAATGGGAGGATGCGGGGCTCTGGCCTTATCCTCGTTATGAGCTGATCCGTTAACGGAGAGGAACTGGTCGACCAGCTGTTGGAGAGCAGCCCAACGGGCGAAGTAGCCTCGGTGGATGACTGGGGACCGCCTGGCCGGGCGGCGCACGAATAGCTTCACAAAGGGATCCTGGAAATAACCCTTTGTTACGCAGGATCTGTTGAGGGAGAGAGGTAAGGAAGGGAGAGAGGAAGAATTTGAAATCAGTGTTGATTAATTCGACAGCGCGGCGCCTCAAAGGCGAACAAAGAGCTTCACAAAGGGATCCTGGAAATAACCTTTGGTGACACACGAACTGACAAGGGAGTATAGGGGTAGCGGGAAAGGGTTGGGTGAAACATGGATCGCTCTTCTGCTCTGTGATGCCTCAAAAGCCGCCAACAAAGAGCTTCACAATGGGTTGTGTTTTGAGGCGACTCAAAACAAGGGTTGGTTGAAACATGGTTGGCTATTCTGTGATGCCTCAAAAGCAGGTTGTTTTTGAGAGTTTTCAAAAACAACCACCAACAAAAAGCTTCAAAATGGAGTCCTGGAAACAACCCTTGGTCACGCAGGAACTGTAAGAGAAGGGGCGTAACATAAGAGGGAGAGTGGAGGAGGGGAGAAGGGGTGTGTGTGAATCATACGGAAGTAGCGGCTTCTGGAGATACAGGAATTGCTGGGGGGGAATTTTTGCTTACTAACTTGAATAACTCAAGTAACAATACTTCACAGGCGGCCGCCCTGGTAGTTTCCGTCTGTCTGTCGTTCCTCGTCGTTCCTTGTCGTTCTTTGTCGCTCGTCGCCGCTTCCCCGTCTTCCGTCGCCTGAAAATTTCGACTCAAGCCATTCCGTTGTAGTCCCTAGGCTCATGACGTCACAATTCCTGGAATCATGACGTCACAACCCTGAAATCATGACGTCACAATCCCTGGACTCATGACGTCACAACCCGAGATCATGACGTCACAATCCCTGGACTCATGACGTCACAGCCCCAGGGCCTTGCGCTTGGCCCACTCCGGACAATGCTCGCAGTTTTTCTGATTGTCGGTTGAGAAACGGCCTTGCAGTTGACCAGCTCCAGACAATGCTCACAATTTTATGACGGTCGCGACGTCGTCTCGGGTTTCCTGCACATAATATCGTCTCGTGACAATACTGACAATACTTCACGTACGGTTCGTATCTTATCACCCGCTACAGAAAATACTCACAGTTTACTGACGGTCGCGTCGTCGTTTGTCGCTTGAACGTACTTCTCGTTACCCGCCATTAGCACCCAGCGCTGTACGAACAAGTGATCCGAACAATGTTCCGTGGGAAGTCTCCGCACCGTAATAGCAAGACGGCGGAGATTTCTAGACCGTGAAACAACAGAAGGCGAATCCTGGCTATTCCAGGCGAATCCTGGCGATTCCAGGCGAATCCTAGCTAGGCCTGGCTGGCTGCTGGAGTACTAAGCTTTTCGCTGGCTGGCACACAGCAATCCCAGTGCCGGAATAGCAGAAAGAGATTCCCTGGCAGAGCCAGCATACGCTTTATTGGATGATTTGTCTATTTGACCACAGTACTGATTCTATTTTGCATTCCAAACGATGGGAGTGTTGTCGAAGTGTGGATTATAATTGAATTTCGATTGGACACCTCTCTTCGATATCAAACCAGCCCTCCTCCATCGTTTCTTTTCCTCGTCTTCAGGCTCATGCCTGGAAATGTTTCATCCCCAACATAGATCAGCTTCTAAGACCTGTCAAGCCAACCCAAGGTTGGATCCATTAATTATCTACCAACATATTGTCAAGAAATGAAAGTGTTGGTTTCACTAAGTTTGGTTGGGGTACATAAACCTAACCCTAACAGTTGTACCCCCTATAACATACATCACTAAGACTACAACATTTGACACACCCCCATGGTCTAAGTGAGGGGTGTCAAACAAAACCAAAAGTGTACGGTCACAAGACCAGTCACAAAGGAACAAAGCTCAGGGTGGATCACAACGTCACCACACACTCCGAGCACAAGCAAAAGAGCCACAAGGCTAGTTCAAGAGTTCACTGGTATATGTAAGGTGTACAAACAAAGCAATGAGATAACTCAAGACTATGCAAGGCGAGAACCTGTGTCAACGAGACCTAACTGTACACAACACCTCTGGTGGTCATAAGGCGGCAGGGCCTTAGTGAAGATGTCTGCAGTGTTAGCCTCGGACTCAACAAAGTCGAAACGAGCCTGTCCACGCCTCTGCAACTCTCGCAGAAGAAAGTAACTGACGTGAATGTGCTTCCCTCTACTCTCCAGTCGCGTCTCTCGACAGAGGAGAATCGTCGCCTTGTTATCAGTGAACAAGGTCGGCGCAGAGCTCGGCCGCTCACTAAGGTCAGTGAGCAAGAACGTCAGCCAGCGCAACTCCTGTGCAGCCATAGCTCTAGCGTAGATCTCGGCCTCAGCAATAGAGGTCGAGACCAAGGAGGAACGTGTGGACCTCCACGAAACAGCTCAAGAGCCCAGGCTGAAACAGTACCCCTGAGTAGACCTGTGCGTCTCGGCGTCGTCAGCGTAAGAAGAGTCACAGTGACCAGTAAGCACGACGTCCTGTCTCCCTCCAAGAACCAGCCCCACGCATGATGTCGTCACTAGGTACTTCGCCACCCTCACAACAGCTGTCCAGTGAACTGGACGGTGTCTCCCTGGCGCAACAAAGCGAGCAAGGATGCTGAGAGGGAAGGCGAGGTCCGGGCGAGTACAAGTCATCAGGTACATGAGGCAGACCACAAGCTCTGCGTAAGGACCACTAGGCTCGAACGGCTCGTCAAGAAAGGGTCCAGTGAGTCTGTGGTCAACGGCAAGAGGTGTGCGCTGTACAGTAGAGTGCTGAAGCTCGAACCGCTGAAGGACCTGTTGCACCATGTGTGACTGTGAGAGTGTAATGGTGCGAGCAGCTCTGTCCCTGGTGATCTGCAGGCCAAGGTAGTGGCGCAGCTCACCAAGGTCAGTGCAAGTGTGTCTCTTCTGCAGTTCGAGCTTAACGTGAGCCAAAGCAACCCTGTCAGCAGTGGCGAAAACCAGGTCGTCGACGTAGACCAGTACAAAGAACGGTGTGGAGCCACGACGAACGAACAGCGATGGGTCGGCAGAAGAAGGCTGGAAACCAAGGGCATAAAGGGTAGAGCGAAGGGTGTCGTGCCACTCACGAGGAGCATGACGGAGACCGTAGACCGGTCGCCTACGCCTCCACTGGGTCCCAGGAGGGAAAGTGCCAGTGAAGGCAGAGGGACGACGTAACCAGACCTCCTCGTGTAGGCTACCCTGAAGGAAAGCAGTGGAGAAGTCAAGAGATTGTAACTCGTAGTCTCTCTGTGCTGCTACGTGCAGTAACACCCAAAGAGTGGTCATCTTTGGGGTAGGCGCAAAGGTCTGAAAAAAGTCAACTCCCTCGCGCTGACTGAAACCTCTGGCCACATAGCGCGCCTTGAAGACTGGAGGAGATCCCGGTTGCCGCTTCACCCTGAAGATCCACATGCCATCGACTATGTTTGCCCCAAGGGGGGGAACCTCGTCGACGTAGGTGCCTGTGGATCTGTAGGAGGCCATCTCTAAGTCCATGGCAGCTCTCCACTGAGAGGCCCAAGGCCCTGACACTGCCTCAGCGTAAGTGCGAGGAGTCGGTATGTCAAGGGCGTCGGGGTCTCCCTCAGGGGCGAGCAGCATGGCACAGAGATGAAGTGAATCAGCTGCCAGGAACTTCAGCTCAAACTTCCTGTCCTCTAGGGCGTCACAGCCAAGGGCAGACTCACCCACGACGGTCAGAGGAATGGTAGGAGGAGCAGCCACAAGACTGGTGGCGTAGTCAAGGCAGCGAGTAGAGGCAAACTCAGTGAGAGTGGCAGTAAGAGCGGAGACAGAGGACAGAGAAGCACGTGGGTCGGTAACAAGAGAGGCAAGAACACGAGAGAGAACAGGATGGTACGTGTGGTAGTAGTCCGTGATAGGAGTAGAGAGGGAAGCAGTGAGAGCCGACTCAGGAGGAGAAGGAAGTACAGAAGGAAACGAACGAGGAGGACTAGAGTGAAACAGGGTAGTATGAAGGTCAGTGAAGGGAACAGGGGATGAGGGACGAACACGAGGAGAGCGACGCGAAGGTCAAGCGTGAGAAAGAGGAGGGGACAACGGGGGCAGAGGAGGAGGGACAACCGCTGGGGAGGGGTCAGGAGGAGGAAGCGGAGGACCAGAGATGGGAGGAGAGGGGGGGGGGGGGAGGAGAAGGAGAGGGGAAACCGAGGGTCCGAAGACCAGAGACAGGAGGAGGAGGTGGCTGCTGCTGCTGCTCCTGCTGCGGCTGCGACCACTGCTCCTCCAGCTGCGGCGGCTGCTGCTGCTGCCGCTTCGGCTGCTGCTGCTGCTGCCGCTGCGGCTGCTGCCGGGGCTGCTCCTGCTCCGGCTGCTGCTGCTACTGCTCCTCCAGCCACTGTAGCTCCAGCTGCTGCCGCTCCAACTCTCTCTCCTCTCGCTCCAACTGCAGCTGCTCCTCACGGGCACGGCGAACACGGGCCTGGTGCCAGGTCGGGTAGGGGTGGGGAGGAGGAGAAGTGTCCGGAGCGGTGGTAGCCCCAAGACCGCTCTCCAAAGAACCAGTCGCACCAACCCTAGAGCCAGCACCACCAGAAGTAACAGGGTCTGTCCTAGACTCTCCAGGTCCAGCAGAGGGCGCACCCTCAGTCGTAGCACCCCCAGGGACAGCTCCACGAACACCAGCTCCCCGAAGACTAGAGTCTCCTGCAGTCACGGGCTCAGCTCCAACTCCAGCACCCCCAGAACCAGGACCTCGCACAGGTACGCTCTCTGCTCCAACTCCAGCACCACTAGAGCTAGCACCTCCAGGGTCCTCGCCACGAAAACCGGCTCCCACAGGGTCTGCTGTAGGCTGGGAGGAGGACTGCGGGGAAGGAGGCTGCACCTGAGGGGCTACCGAGGGGGGAGGGGTAGCGTGGGACACACCTGACGGGGCAGGACTAGGGGGGGGAGGCTGTACCGGGGGAGCAGAAGGGGGAGCTGAAGTTAGGAAGAGAGGGGGAGGAGGAACCGGGAGACCTCGACAGGGGTACCTAACGTAGTAGGGGACGGACTCGTCGAAACGGACGTTACGAGAGTCAAAGAACCGGTGAAGGGGAAGGGTGGTAAAATGTGTAGTCATATCTCTGATACCATGTCAAGAATGAAAGTGTTGGTTTCACTAAGGTTGGTTGGGGTACATAAACCTAACCCTAACAGTTGTACCCCCTATAACATACGTCACTAAGACTACAACATTTGACACATATAATATACGGTAAAACGTACTGCTACATTCTCAATATTCCCACTAATTCATTCTCAAGGCTGCGCGGGCTCTTGAATGCTCCTACTCGCCCCGTTTCATTCAACAGGCTCCTTGCTTCCCTCGACAGAAATTTCAATCTCATCGGAACCCTCTCCTTAGATATCCAGTCAGATTCTTCCATTTTTCAATTTATCAAACGATGCTCGTCGTAGCCCCCGCTCCCTCCTCAAGCTTCCGCCACACCCTCTGAAATCAACTTCCTCTCCCCTTCAGCACTTTCATTCTCCTCATAACCCTCTCCAACATAGCCACTCAATTTAAGCCAATCCTCCTCAGGCTCCTCCATCCTGCTTGCGGCCTGCTTCCCCCTCCTCAAGCTTCTAAGTTTTTCTCCCCTTCAGCACTTTCATTCTCATCATAACCCTCTCCTTCAACATAGCCACTCAATTACAGCCAATCCTCCTCAGGCTCCTCCACGCTGTTTGCAGCCCAGCCTCCTTGTCAATCTCCTGCATTTCCTCTTGATCACTTTCGTTCTCATCATAACCCTCCTCCCATCCCCACGTGCCCTGCTCCCATCCCCACGTCCCCTGCTCCCATCCCCACGTGCTCTGCTCTCATCCCCACGTGCCCTCCTCCCATCCCCACGTGCTCTGTTCTCATCCCCACGTGCCCTCCTCCCATCCCCACGTGCTCTGTTCTCATTCCCACGTGCCCTCCTCCCATCCCCACGTGCTCTGTTCTCATCCCCACATGCCCTCCTCCCATCCCCACGTGCTCTGTTCTCATTCCCACGTGCCCTCCTCCCATCCCCACATGCTCTGTTCTCATCCCCACGTGCCCTCCCCCCATCCCCACGTGCTCTGTTCTCATTCCCACGTGCCCTCCTCCCATCCCCGCGTGCTCTGTTCTCATCCCCACGTTCCCTCCTCCCATCCCCACGTGCTCTGTTCTCATCCCCACGTGCCCTCCTCCCATCCCCACGTGCTCTGTTCTCATCCCCACGTGCTCTGCTCCCATCCCCACGTGCTCTGTTCTCATCCCCACGTGCCCTGCTCCCATCCCCACGTGCTCTGTTCTCATCCCCACGTGCTCTTGGAAGTAACCCTTTGTCACACAGTAGCTGATGGGGGAGTATAGGGGGAAGGACAGAAAGGGTTGGTTGGAACGTGGGTGATAGACACTCAAAAGGCGAACAAAGAGCTTCACAAAGGGGTCCTGGAAGTAACCCTTGGTGACACAGGAGCTGCAGGAGTGACGGGGCGTAAGGGGAATAGGAGAAGCAGAGACGAGGCGTGTGTGTGTCAGGCAGTGACGCAGGAATTGCTGGGGGGGAAACTTTGCTTACCAACCCAAGTAAGAATGCCTCACAGACGGCCTTGGTGCATGGTAAAAAGTCGTCATCCGTCGTCGTCCGTTGTCTAAAGTCGCCCAAACGTTTCGATTCAAGCCATGACGTTACAGTCCCTAGGCTCATGATGTCACAATTCCTACACTCATGACGTCACAATCCCTGGACTCATGATGTCACGATCCCTGGACTCATGACGTCACAATCCCTGGACTCATGACGTCACAATCCCTCTACTCATGATGTCACAACCCACGGCCTTTCAGTCGACCTGCTACAGACAACGCTCGAGGTATACTTACGGTCGATTTTCGAGACGCCTCAAAAGGCTTTCAGTCAACCTGCTCCAGACAATCCTACTCAGTTTACTAACGGTCGCGTCATCGTTCGTCGCTTGAACTACCATTCGTTACCCGCCATAACACTCAGCGCTGTACGGACAAAATGCTTTTCGTCGTACGCACCAGAAAATTATCCGCTGTAAGTCTGCGCACGGTACGGCGGAAAAGGGCGGAAACCAAATCCTGCCAATTCCTGGCGAATCCTGGCGATGAATGGTGTTGGTTTATGTACCCCAACCAACCTTGGTCAAACCAACACTTTCATTCTTGACATGGTATCACCTAGGTTAAGATCCTACGAGATCCCGTTCCTCTCGTTCACGTCCGTAGCACCCGAGCCTGTCTCGTACCCTAGTGCCCGTTACGTCCGCACTGTCCCTTAGCGCCTATCGCGCTCGTCTCTCTCGTGCCCTAGCGCCCGCTGCGCCTGCCGTCGCGTCGCCCCTGCTGTCCCGTTGCCCCTGCTGTCCCGTCCCGTCACCCCTGCTGTCGCGTCGCCCTTCTGCCCCGTCCCGTCGCTCCTGCCGTCGCGTCGCCCCTGCTGTCCCATCCCGACCCGTCACCCCTGCTGTCTCTTCTGCGTCGCCCCCTGCTGTCCCTTCTGTCCCGCCGCGTTGCGCCGTCCGTCCTGTCTCGTCCCATCCGCGTCGCGCTTCCTGTCCCGTCCCGTCGCACGCGCCCCATGCGCCCTGCCCGTCCGTCGCGCCCCGTGCGCCCTGCCTGTCCGCGCTTGTCGCGCCCGTCCCTGCCAGTCGCGTCCTGTCCAGTCGCGTCGCACTGTCTGTTACGTCCTATGCAGGCCCTTTAGGCGTTTAGGGTTTCGGCAGCAGTAGTATCCACCTCTACGCTTCCGCTATGGCGACCCCTAGGGTCCTGTGCTTTGACGCAGAGGGTAGGCCGCCCGAGTTCTTGGTCTGGCTCCTGCGTGCGCGCCGCCTCCTAGAGAGCTAGGTTCAGGCACACGAGACTCTGTGGGCGCACGCTTCCGGTGACCTACCTGAGCCCGCTGGCCCTGCACCCTTAACAGCTGACCCCACACCTGTAGACAGTGACCGTTATGCACGCGAGCGTGCTGACGTGACAGCGTGGAAGTCGCGTGACGCTGCGGCCTGCATCGCCCTCAGCAGCCTCCTCCCTGAGTCTAAGGAGACCCACTTCACTCAAGTTCGCACGGCTAGTGAGTTCCTGACTGCGATCAAGGCCCGCTACGCTACTCCCACCACTGTCTCTCTTGGTTCCCTGTTCCTTCCGTTCCTGTTTCCTGACCTCGCCTCGTTTGAGCGCACTGCTGACTTGATCACTCATCTGCGCTCGCTTGATTCTAGCTACTGCGCTGCTTGCACTGACGCACAGCTTGCACTTCTCCCTCCCCCCATGACAATGACTATCTATTTCATCACCACTAGCCTCCCTGACCGCCTTGCCTCGGTTCGTGACGCGCTTCTTCTGAAGCACCCTGACGAGCTCACTATCGAGGTCCTTGAGTCGGCCCTCAAGGACGTCGAGAGCAACCTCCGCTCGGTAGCCTCTGCCTCTGGTGTTGTGCCCCCTCCACTATTCCACAGGTGCATTGTCCCTCAGCTGTCCACCTTTACTGCCTCCCTCGGCACTGCCGCTACTGACGTGACCGCAGCTGCTCTTACGACTTCTTCGCGGTCTCGAGGTAGGAGTGGCAAGAGGGGCGGTCAGGGTGCGGGCGGAGGCGGTGGAGGCAATGGGGGTGACGTGGCGGGCGGCGGCGGCGGGAGTGCAGGGGCTGGAGGAGCGCCTCGTGCAGCGGACGGTGACTCCCCTACTGCAGCTGGTGGAGATGACGCCCGTGTTTGTCAGCCACCTACTGGTCTGCCAGCTGCAGGGGGTGGAGCAGCGGCGTGGTACCTGACTCAGCGACAGCAGCAGCACCAGCAGCAGCAGCTCCTCCCCTCGCAGCAGCCACAGCAGTAGCAGTAGCGGCAGCAGCAGGTTTCGGGGCAGGGGTCAGGACAGCGTCAGCTGCAGCGCGGTGTCGTCCACCCTCCCCGCACCTATCACGTTTTGACAGGTGCCCGCCGCAGCCAACCTTGTGGCCGCAGCCACCCACCGGGTCAGTGCTTTGCTCAGCTTACTGACATGGTTCGCTTGGCCTACGGCGTTGACAGCCCTGCCCCTGACTGGCTTCCCCTTGTTCAGACGTGCGGCCCCGCTCTGTGGGGCATGTCGGCTTCTCAGCTGGTTGATCTCTTAGGAACTCCTCATGCTAGGTATTCTGTTGTTGACTCTAGTGCTTCTGACTCTGTTTACTCGAGTGTTGCTAGCTTAGGTGCTAGTCTTGCTGAGGTGCTTGTTGCTAGTGTAGGTACTTGTGTAGACACTAGTCCAGGAGCTGCTCCGGAGGACGCTTCGCTGTCTTTCACTCTGGACTCCGGAGCTTCGCACTGTTTCTTCCGCGACCGCATGACACTTACCCCGCTTCCGACGCCGTTCTCTGTATCACTGGCTGATCCCACTTCGGGACCAGTCACTGCTCGCTACACTACTACGCTTCCGTGCCCGGCTGTTTCCTCCGGTTCTCTGACCGGCTTCCACGTCCCCTCGTTCTCGAGGAACTTGGTGGGCGTGAGGCCGCTCGTGAGTCAGCACGTGGGTGTGTGGATTGAGCCTTCTGGCGAGACTGCGGTTTGTGTTGACGGGAACACGTACGCGCCTCTCGCCAAACTTACCGCTGAGGCGGGCTCTGGTCTCTACACACTTCACACTGGCCCCCGAGGGCAGCAGCAGCAGCAGCAGCAGCAGCAGTGGCAGCAACAGCAACAGCAGCTACTGCCCCCAACCCCTGTCACTGTCCCCCGTCAGGTTCCCGCGTCTCACTAGGTTGCCGCGTCTCCCTAGGTAGCTGTGTCTGGTCAGGTTCCAGTGTCTGGTCCAGTTGCTGCGTCGTGCTCCTGCCGGATGCTTGCCCACCCCACTGTCTTGTGGCACCACCGGATGGGGCACCCGACCATTTCTCGCCTGCGCGCTATGTCTAGTCAGTGTCTTATCTTAGGCCTCCCGTGTGTATTGCCGTCGTTGCCGCCTTCGCTTGCGCCACCCTGCGGTCCCTGCGTCGAGGGTCGGCTGCACGCCACCCCTCACTCCTCCTCCCTTCGTCCGGCCACCGAGCCCTTCGAGACTCTCCACTTGGACGTCTGGGGCCCCGCCTCGCGCCCAGGCCCTGAGTCAGAGAGTTTCTTTCTCGTGGTCGTTGACGACTACTCACACTACACCACAGTGTTCCCCCTGGCAAAGAATTCCGACGTGACTTCTACACTGATCCGGTGGTTGCTTACCACTGCGGACACTCGTCGTCATCGTGTCAGCTGTCTTCACTCCGACCGCGGGGGTGAGTTTCGCTCTGGCGTTCTCGCTGGATTCTATTGCGAGCAGGGCATCTGTCAGTCCCGGACGCTTCCATAGTCCCCACAGCAGAATGGGGTTGCTGAGCGCCGAATAGGCTTGGTCATGGAGATCACCCGCACCTCCATGACTCACGCCCGTGCCCCCCATTTTCTGTGGCCCTACGCGGTTTGGTACGCCGCTCACCAGCTGAACCTCTGGCCACGTGTCTCTCGGCCAGAGGTTTCACCGACCAGTCTTTGGACCCGGTCCCCTGGTGCTGCGTCGCGTTTTCGTGTCTGGGGTTGCTTGGCACTTGTTCGCGACACCTCCGCTGACAAGATCTCGCCTCGCGATGTTCCCTGCATGTTCCTTGGTTTCCCTAAGGAATTCTCTGACTACACCTTTTACCACCCTCCCCTTTACCGGTTCTTTGACTCTCGTGACGTCCGTTTCGACGAGTCTGTCCCCTACTACGTCAGGTACCCCTGTCGAGGTCTCCCGGTTTCTCCTCCCCCTCTCTTCCTGACTTCAGCTCCCCCTCCTGCTCCCCCGGTACAACCTCCCCCCCCTGGTCCCGCCCCGTCAGGTGTGTCCCACGCTACCCCTCCCCCCTCGGTAGCCCCTCAGGTGTAGCCTCCTTCCCCGCAGTCCTCCTCCCAGCCTACAGCAGACCCTACGGGAGCCGGTTTTCGTGGCGAGGACCCTGGAGGTGCTAGCTCTAGAGGTGCTGGAGTTGGAGCAGAGAGCGTACCTAGCAGCGGCAGCAGCAGCAGCAGGTGTTAGTTTGAGCTGGAGTTCCTAGCAGCCACTTCCCCTCATCTCTGTGCCATGCTGCTCGCCCCTGAGGGAGACCCCAACGCCCTTGACATACCGACTCCTCGCACTTACGCTGAGGCAGTGTCAGGGCCTTGGGCCTCTCAGTGGAGAGCTGCCATGGACTTAGAGATGGCCTCCTACAGATCCACAGGCACCTACGTCGACGAGGTTCCCCCCCTTGGGGCAAACATAGTCGATGGCATGTGGATCTTCAGGGTGAAGCGGCAACCGGGATCTCCTCCAGTCTTCAAGGCGCGCTATGTGGCCAGAGGTTTCAGTCAGCGCGAGGGAGTTGACTTTTTTCAGACCTTTGCGCCTACCCCAAAGATGACCACTCTTTGGGTGTTACTGCACGTAGCAGCACAGAGAGACTACGAGTTACAATCTCTTGACTTCTCCACTGCTTTCCTTCAGGGTAGCCTACACGAGGAGGTCTGGTTACGTCGTCCCTCTGCCTTCACTGGCACTTTCCCTCCTGGGACCCAGTGGAGGCGTAGGCGACCGGTCTACGGTCTCCGTCATGCTCCTCGTGAGTGGCACGACACCCTTCGCTCTACCCTTTATGCCCTTGGTTTCCAGCCTTCTTCTGCCGACCCATCGCTGTTCGTTCGTCGTGGCTCCACACCGTTCTTTGTACTGGTCTACGTCGACGACCTGGTTTTCGCCACTGCTGACAGGGTTGCTTTGGCTCACGTTAAGCTCGAACTGCAGAAGAGACACACTTGCACTGACCTTGGTGAGCTGCGCCACTACCTTGGCCTGCAGATCACCAGGGACAGAGCTGCTCGCACCATTACACTCTCACAGTCACACATGGTGCAACAGGTCCTTCAGCGGTTCGAGCTTCAGCACTCTACTGTACAGCGCACACCTCTTGCCGTTGACCACAGACTCACTGGACCCTTTCTTGACGAGCCGTTCGAGCCTAGTGGTCCTTACGCAGAGCTTGTGGTCTGCCTCATGTACCTGATGACTTGTACTCGCCCGGACCTCGCCTTCCCTCTCAGCATCCTTGCTCGCTTTGTTGCGCCAGGGAGACACCGTCCAGTTCACTGGACAGCTGTTGTGAGGGTGGCGAAGTACCTAGTGACGACATCATGCGTGGGGCTGGTTCTTGGAGGGAGACAGGACGTCGTGCTTACTGGTCACTGTGACTCTTCTTACGCTGACGACGCCGAGACGCACAGGTCTACTCAGGGGTACTGTTTCAGCCTGGGCTCTTGAGCTGTTTCGTGGAGGTCCACACGTTCCTCCTCGGTCTCGACCTCTATTGCTGAGGCCGAGATCTACGCTAGAGCTATGGCTGCACAGGAGTTGCGCTGGCTGACGTTCTTGCTCACTGACCTTAGTGAGCGGCCGAGCTCTGCGCCGACCTTGTTCACTGATAACAAGGCGACGATTCTCCTCTGTCGAGAGACGCGACTGGAGAGTAGAGGGAAGCACATTCACGTCAGTTACTTTCTTCTGCGAGAGTTGCAGAGGCGTGGACAGGCTCGTTTCGACTTTGTTGAGTCCGAGGCTAACACTGCAGACATCTTCACTAAGGCCCTGCCGCCTTATGACCACCAGAGGTGTTGTGTACAGTTAGGTCTCGTTGACACAGGTTCTCGCCTTGCATAGTCTTGAGTTATCTCATTGCTTTGTTTGTACACCTTACATATACCAGTGAACTCTTGAACTAGCCTTGTGGCTCTTTTGCTTGTGCTCGGAGTGTGTGGTGACGTTGTGATCCACCCTGAGCTTTGTTCCTTTGTGACTGGTCTTGTGACCGTACACTTTTGGTTTTGTTTGACACCCCTCACTTAGACCATGGGGGTGTGTCAAATGTTGTAGTCTTAGTGATGTATGTTATAGGGGGTACAACTGTTAGGGTTAGGTTTATGTACCCCAACCAAACTTAGTGAAACCAACACTTTCATTTCTTGACAATATGTTGGTAGATAATTAATGGATCCAACCTTGGGTTGGCTTGACAGGTCTTAGAAGCTGATCTATGTTGGGGATGAAACATTTCCAGGCATGAGCCTGAAGACGAGGAAAAGAAACGATGGAGGAGGGCTGGTTTGATATCGAAGAGAGGTGTCCAATCGAAATTCAATTATAATCCACACTTCGACAACACTCCCATCGTTTGGAATGCAAAATAGAATCAGTACTGTGGTCAAATAGACAAATCATCCAATAAAGCGTATGCTGGCTCTGCCAGGGAATCTCTTTCTGCTATTCCGGCACTGGGATTGCTGTGTGCCAGCCAGCGAAAAGCTTAGTACTCCAGCAGCCAGCCAGGCCTAGCTAGGATTCGCCTGGAATCGCCAGGATTCGCCTGGAATAGCCAGGATTCGCCTTCTGTTGTTTCACGGTCTAGAAATCTCCGCCGTCTTGCTATTACGGTGCGGAGACTTCCCACGGAACATTGTTCGGATCACTTGTTCGTACAGCGCTGGGTGCTAATGGCGGGTAACGAGAAGTACGTTCAAGCGACAAACGACGACGCGACCGTCAGTAAACTGTGAGTATTTTCTGTAGCGGGTGATAAGATACGAACCGTACGTGAAGTATTGTCAGTATTGTCACGAGACGATATTATGTGCAGGAAACCCGAGACGACGTCGCGACCGTCATAAAATTGTGAGCATTGTCTGGAGCTGGTCAACTGCAAGGCCGTTTCTCAACCGACAATCAGAAAAACTGCGAGCATTGTCCGGAGTGGGCCAAGCGCAAGGCCCTGGGGCTGTGACGTCATGAGTCCAGGGATTGTGACGTCATGATCTCGGGTTGTGACGTCATGAGTCCAGGGATTGTGACGTCATGATTTCAGGGTTGTGACGTCATGATTCCAGGAATTGTGACGTCATGAGCCTAGGGACTACAACGGAATGGCTTGAGTCGAAATTTTCAGGCGACGGAAGACGGGGAAGCGGCGACGAGCGACAAAGAACGACAAGGAACGACGAGGAACGACAGACAGACGGAAACTACCAGGGCGGCCGCCTGTGAAGTATTGTTACTTGAGTTATTCAAGTTAGTAAGCAAAAATTCCCCCCCAGCAATTCCTGTATCTCCAGAAGCCGCTACTTCCGTATGATTCACACACACCCCTTCTCCCCTCCTCCACTCTCCCTCTTATGTTACGCCCCTTCTCTTACAGTTCCTGCGTGACCAAGGGTTGTTTCCAGGACTCCATTTTGAAGCTTTTTGTTGGTGGTTGTTTTTGAAAACTCTCAAAAACAACCTGCTTTTGAGGCATCACAGAATAGCCAACCATGTTTCAACCAACCCTTGTTTTGAGTCGCCTCAAAACACAACCCATTGTGAAGCTCTTTGTTGGCGGCTTTTGAGGCATCACAGAGCAGAAGAGCGATCCATGTTTCACCCAACCCTTTCCCGCTACCCCTATACTCCCTTGTCAGTTCGTGTGTCACCAAAGGTTATTTCCAGGATCCCTTTGTGAAGCTCTTTGTTCGCCTTTGAGGCGCCGCGCTGTCGAATTAATCAACACTGATTTCAAATTCTTCCTCTCTCCCTTCCTTACCTCTCTCCCTCAACAGATCCTGCGTAACAAAGGGTTATTTCCAGGATCCCTTTGTGAAGCTATTCGTGCGCCGCCCGGCCAGGCGGTCCCCAGTCATCCACCGAGGCTACTTCGCCCGTTGGGCTGCTCTCCAACAGCTGGTCGACCAGTTCCTCTCCGTTAACGGATCAGCTCATAACGAGGATAAGGCCAGAGCCCCTAGTCAAGGGGAGTCAAGAGAGTCAACGGGGGGACCAGATGTAGCTTTACAGATCATCTCCCTGGGAGCAGGCTTTGATACCCTCTTCTTCAGACTCCAAGTGAGTGCTCCGTGTCTTTCATAAAGCGATGTTGAAGGGGAGTCAAGGGGAGTCAAGGGGAGTCAACGGGAGTCAACGGGAGTCAACGGGAGTCAAGGGGAGTCCAGAGAGTCAACGGGGAAATTGCAGATCATCTCTCCGGGAGCTGGATTCGACACCCTCTTCTTCAGACTCCAGGTGCGTTCTCTCTGCATGTCCTAGCGATTGTCAAGGTGAGAGTCAAGTCAAGGCACCTGCTGCTATGCAATCCCCTTCACATTCGTATTTGTTGTTAACTGGTAGGGAAGCTCCTCACCGCTGCTGCTTGTCCCTGGGAAAATAATCTACAGAGTCACATCCGATCCCGCGTTTGACTCCCTTGACTCAGTTGACTCCCCTTGCCTGTCTTGACCGCTCCCAGGAGAAATAACTGGCAGCTCGGCTCCTCACCTCACTGTGCTCTTTCTCTCTGCTGTGCATCTTTTGTGATGGCAGACAGAGGGCAGAGTTGGCTTTTGAGTCGACTCAAAAGTCAACTGGCGGCTCGGATCCTCACCTCACTGTGCTCTTTCTCTCTGCCGTGCGTCTTTTGTGATGGCAGACAGAGGGCAGAGCCCCACATAGGTTCACTGAAGTGGACTTTCAAGAGGTGAGCACTTGTTTGAAAGAGGGGCCACTGTGCCATCATGCGACTATGCCATGCCACCATGCCACCATGCCACCATGCCTACCATCTGTCCCCTTCTCTCCGTTGCTCTCACGACACCACGCATGAGGCGCCTTAAAAGCCGGTGCTCTCACCACACCACACACACACCCCACGCCATGCTGCCATGTCATGCCATTCCCCCCTGTCGTTGCTCTCTCCACGCACACTATCACCATCCCCTCCGTTGCTCTCACCGCACACCACCGTTTCTAACCCACTCCACCAGGTGGTAGCAAAGAAAACTGCCATCATCAACGCAAAGCTGGAGCTAGCAGCGTGCCTGGGCCCAGACGTCACTCCCCTACCCATGCTGCCATGCCTTCCCCCTCTCACCGCACACCACCGCTCTCAACCCAACCCACTCCACCAGGTGGTAGCAAAGAAAACCGCCATCATCTACGCAAAGCCGGAGCTCGCAGCGTGCCTGGGCCCAGACGTCACTCCATTGGGTAGGTGTACCGCTCAGCACTCCTCAAACGATCTCCTAGTAGATGCTGTCAACCCTCTTCGTTCCCCAATCAAACCACCCCTTTTGTTTCTTAGTTCCTCTTTCTCTCCCCTCTTTCCCTCCCCTCCCCTCTTTATCTAGGTTGCTTGCCTACCACCTCCCCACGTGATGTTGTTTTGAGACGTCTCAAAGCTCCCCTCCCCTCGTTTTCTACATTGCCTACCACCTCCCCACGCCTCTCCTCTCCCTCTTTCCGCTCCTTATTCGCTCTTTTTTCGTCCTGATTTATGGGGACGCCGCCCGTATTTCATCCTATCCTCATTAGAGGGCGGCGGGCTGCGCTCCTCGAATGGCTATTCACTTGTGTCGGCCGACTTCAGACACAGGCAAAACTGGTACTCTCTCCTCTTTCTCCCCTCTTCCCCCCACCCCCAACCTCCCCTCCCATCCCCCCCCTCCCACCCACACCCTCCTCCCCGCCCCCAGAGGGTGCCGGACTGCGCTCCTCAAATGGCTACTCCCTCGTGTCGGCCGATTTGAGAGACACTGATAAGCTGCAAGAGGCACTTGCAGCAGCTGGAGCCGAATTCGGGCCCAAGTGAGTGAAGGGAGTTGAGGGAGGTGAGGGAGCGGTAGAGAGGGGTGGAGACGGGTGGAGAGAGGGCGGTAGAGGGGAGGGAAGAGAGTACATTTGGGTTGAGAGACACTGGCAAGCTGCAAGGGGCGCTTGCAGCAGCTGGAGCCGAGTTTGGGCCCAAGTGAGTGAGGGGAGTGAAGGGATGGGTGGGGAGGGGTTGAGAGGAGTGGAGAGGGCGGGAGAGTGCTTGGGGATGGTACGTTTGAGTTGAGAGACGCTGATAAGCTGCAAGGGGCACTTGCAGCAGCTGGAGCCGAGTTTGGGCCCAAGTGAGTAAGAGGGGAGTTGATGGAGCGGTGGAGAGGGATGGAGAGGGATGGAGAGGGGTGGAGAGGGGGGGAGAAGGGTGGAGAAGGGTGGAGAAGGGTGGAGAGGGGGGGAGTTCGTGCTCATCCACATGGACGCGCCCATCAGCAGCGCCTGGGGCCCCGGGGTCTTATCTTATGAACTGCAGCAGATCCCTTCCACGTCCCCCCCATGCAACACCATCACAGCACAGCAACGCTGTTCTTTTGTGAGTGCGTCCTCATCTACACGGACGTGCCCAGCAGCAGTAGGCTCGCAGCCAGGGTCTAAGCAGCATTTTTATATCCCGCTCGCCTCCCCCTCCCGTCTTGCCTGCGTCTTCCCCCCCCTGCTAACAGCACAGCAATGCTGTTTCTCTGCGAGAGCGTACTGATCTTCATGGACGCGCCCAGCAGCCGGGAATTCGTGGCCTGGTCCTAGTCACTGTTTCAAATCAAAGCCACCTTTTCAAGTTCCACACGCATTCCCCCCCCTTCCCTGCTAACAGCACAGCAACGCTGTTTCTCTGCGAGAGCGTACTGATCTTCATGGACGCGCCCAGCAGCCGGGAATTCGTGGCCTGGTCCTAGTCACTGTTTCAAATCAAAGCCACCTTTTCAAGTTCCACACGCATTCCCCCCCTCCTTCCCTGCTAACAGCACAGCAACGCTGTTTCTCTGCGAGAGCGTACTGATCTTCATGGACGCGCCCAGCAGCCGGGAATTCGTGGCCTGGTCCTAGTCACTGTTTCAAATCAAAGCCACCTTTTCAAGTTCCACACGCATTCCCCCCCTTCCCTGCTAACAGCACAGCAACGCTGTTTCTCTGCGAGAGCGTACTGATCTTCATGGACGCGCCCAGCAGCCGGGAATTCGTGGCCTGGTCCTAGTCACTGTTTCAAATCAAAGCCACCTTTTCAAGTTCCACACGCATTCCCCCCCCCCTTCCCTGCTAACAGCACAGCAACGCTGTTTCTCTGCGAGAGCGTACTGATCTTCATGGACGCGCCCAGCAGCCGGGAATTCGTGGCCTGGTCCTAGTCACTGTTTCAAATCAAAGCCACCTTTTCAAGTTCCACACGCATTCCCCCCCCTTCCCTGCTAACAGCACAGCAACGCTGTTTCTCTGCGAGAGCGTACTGATCTTCATGGACGCGCCCAGCAGCCGGGAATTCGTGGCCTGGTCCTAGTCACTGTTTCAAATCAAAGCCACCTTTTCAAGTTCCACACGCATTCCCCCCCCCTTCCCTGCTAACAGCACAGCAACGCTGTTTCTCTGCGAGAGCGTACTGATCTTCATGGACGCGCCCAGCAGCCGGGAATTCGTGGCTTGGTCCTAGTCACTGTTTCAAATCAAAGCCACCTTTTCAAGTTCCACACGCATTCCCCCCCCTTCCCTGCTAACAGCACAGCAACGCTGTTTCTCTGCGAGAGCGTACTGATCTTCATGGACGCGCCCAGCAGCCACGAATTCGTGGCGTGGACTTAGCCACTGTTTCAAATCAAAGCCACTTTTTTCGAGTTCCGCACGCATTCCCCCCCTTCCCTGCCAACAGCACAGCGACGTTATTTCTATGTGAGTTTGTGCTGATTTACATGGACGCGCCCAGCAGTGACAAGCATTCCTCTGATGCACTCTCCCTATCCCCTGTCCCTCTTCCCTGCACTCTTGCCCACGCACCAACAGCACAGCAACGCTGTTCCTCTGCGAGTGCGTGCTGATCTACATGGACGCTCCCAGCAGCAATAAACACCATTCTTCGCCTCCTCTTTCCACTTCTCCCCCATGCACGCACCCCCCTGCTAACAGCACAGCGACGCTGCTCCTCTGCGAGTGCGTGCTGATCTACATGGACGCGCCCAGCAGCCACAGGCTCGTGGCGTGGGCGGCAGAGAAGTTTGGCACGGCGGCGTTTGTCGTCTACGAGCAGATCCGCCCCGACGATGCGTTCGGGCAGCAGATGATCCAAAACCTGGAGGTGAGCCACTCACTGGCTACTGGTTGCTAATTTTAGAAAGTGTTGCTGGATATAGAAAGCTCTAGAAGGCAGGGCACTGCTGTGTGACATGTTCGTCGTCTACGAGCAGATCCGCCCAGACAATGCGTTCGGGCAGCAGATGATTCAAAACCTGGAGGTGAGTGGGCTGCTGGGGCGGTTATTTTAGAAAATATTGCCGGATATGGAAAGTATTGCGGTGTTTGTCGTCTACGAGCAGATCCGCCCAGGCGATGCATTCGGGCAGCAGATGATCCAAAACCTGGAGGTGGGTGGGGTTGCGTGGCTGCTATTATTAGAAATTGTTGCCAGATATAGAAGGCTCAGGTTGCCCTTCCCTGTACACCACTAATGTACTGCTCATATTCCATGCATCTCATGTCACCACTCCTCACTGTTCCTCACCGCTCTTCACCTCAATGCACCTCCAGGTGCTTATCTGGATTGGAGCTGGCCTCTTCTTGTTGTATACTGCTTCCTAATGTTCCATGCATCTCCACACATACCACCACTCCTCACTGCTCCACACTGCTCCTCACCTCTCTTAACCGTTCCTCACCTTGCCGCACCTCCGGCTGCTTGTCAGGCTCGGGGCTGCCCTCTCCTTGGTATCAGAGCGACACCAACACTAGAAGCAAAGGAGAAGAGGTTCCTCGATGGTGGCTTTGAGGTAAGGTTTTTCCCATTCATGGTCCCAGTCTTGTGTTCCACGGTTGGAGCACTGTGTTTCAGGGATGTAGTGGTACCGGCTTCATGATTTGAAGGTACTGTTGTTTTTTTTTTTTTTTTTTTTTATCTTGTTTGGTTCATATCTGGTGCTGTGGTTGTGCAGAGAAGCAAGGCAGTGGTCATGGACGTGATGATATACTCACACCACATCGATGCTTGAGGCACTTGCACTGCTTTATCCGTTTGGCGTTAAATGAGAGACTGTTTTTTGTTCGTCTGGTGCGGTGACTGTGCAGAGAAGCAAGGCACTGGATATGGACGTGATATACTCACACCACATCGATCCACAGCTCGTCAGAAAGTGAGCACCGCAGTGCACTTCATTGCACCGCAGTGCACTACACAGCACTTCACTACACCGCACTGCACTGCACCGCGCCGCACGGCAACACCCTGCACTGCACGTGCCATTCCATTCCATGGTTACGTCTAACGAGTTTTGTTTCGCCCCTGATTGGACCATGTAAACCCCATAACCCCATTCGCTTGTACCTCTGTACCGAAATTTCCTACTGAGAACCCATGTTGTTGCCACTTTCCATCATTGACATCTTCTCTCCTGCTCTCCCATCCTGGTTCCGTTTACATGTTTCGACTCCCTCGTCTCAGTCTCGACTCCCTCGTCTCAGTCACGACTCCCTCGTCTCAGTCTCAACTCCCTCGTCTCAGTCTCGACTCCCTTTTCTCAATCTCAACTCCCTTGTCTCAACTCCCTCGTCTCAGTCTCAAATCCCTCGTCCCAACTCTCGCTTCACATCTCGTTTCACATTGCGTTGCAGATTGCGTTTCACATCGCGTTTCACTTTGCGATTCATGTTTGGTTTCACATCTCGTTTATGTTCCCTTGTTCTTGTCGTTCCAGAATCGAACCACTGGAGATATTCGATGAGTTTGAGGAGTGGCATCTCATGCAGGTAGGCTTCATCGTTGCTTTTGCCATTTCATGTTACAACTCATAATCCGTTGGTCTCCTAGGCGTATACTGCTGAGGCAAATTCCACCTTCATTTCAGTTCTACCGTACTAGCACTGATTAAATCCCAAGGATCAACCCCTTTTATGTACGCACAGGAACACTACTGTATCGCTTATGGAATAAAGGATGCTCTGGTATTTATTCTCACTTCACTGACCACCCTTTGGCACCACGTGGTGCAGCTGGTTTCCGTTTTTTCCTACAAACAGCTTATCATTTTCTTCAATAGCTAGAGTCCTCTGTTTGAGCAATGCAGCATGAGATATTAATTTGTGCTTGTGTTTTGTATTTCAGGGTGTTTTACATAACTTTGGATTTCGTAATTTCTCTCAAGACACAACATAACCTGCACAGGTGCAGTTTGTGATGGGATAGCTGTGAACAAATTTGGACCACCCTCTGATTAGAAGTTGTATTTTCCCGTGTTGCAACAGATTCCATGATCAATTTCCGCAAAATTCACTTTGTACAGAGTCGGAATTATCAAAACTACCGAACGAGTATCGCTGGATTCCCAGTTGATTCCGCGACCTGCAGTTTCAGTCATCAGCAGCCGCTGATCTCCGCCACCGCCTATCCCGCAACCCTCGATTCCCGCTGCTCTGCTCCTTATTCAACATCAACCAATCTGCTTCTCAAATCTCGATCTAGGAGGCGGCTACAGTACCACCAAAACACAGGTCCCATACTCAAGCTCTCACAATAGCTTTATTGCCAGCGAAAGCCTCCGTATTCTGAACAACCTCAAGGTTTTGAGCCGAACACGAGAGTTGCCGGCATTCACGGGTGCAGCACGCTGCTAGTTCCATGCGCAGCCACGCAACTTCCGCGAAACAGGTCCTTATTTACAATCTCCGTTCGCGACTTTCCCCCCAGCACGCCTAGCACCAATCGCGGGCCCTTGATCAGCGGGTTGTAAACCACGACTTTCTTTTTCGGATCCGCCGTTGGTAACCCTTTACCCTTGGGTTGCGCTTTCAAAGTAACGTAGTCATAATTGTCGAAGAGCACATTAACCATTGCGATATCCTGAACCTTTTTCGTCTTCCAAATAAGTTGCATTAGAATCGCGGGGTTGATGCTCGCGTTGAGAAGCGCGCGATTGGTTGGAACGAGAATCGTTACCGCGGGAGGCAACTTGCTAGGAGCGTCCTTTTCTGTTTGGGAAAAGGCAAGGGGGAAGGGCAGGAAGAGGGGGGAATGGGGGTTGAGGGGGAGGCGGGGTTGTGGGGGGGAGGATGGGGGAAGGGGAGCAGGGTGTGTGGGCAGGGGGGAAGGGAGAAGGGGAAGGGAGAAAGGGGAAGGGAGAAGGGGGTGAGACGATACAAGAAGTCCATCTTTGTCGAATATCACTTGTCTCAAAAACTCAAAACTCGCATCTATTGGTTACATCCCGACCCCGCCCAGCTCAACGCCCCTCCCGCCTTGTGCTACTAATATGATCTGTTCAAAATACTGCATGAAGGCGCAACGTTTGTATTTGAGTCGACTCAAAAGAAATTATTTTTGAGTCGACTCAGAACCCAGCTCAACGCCCCTGCCTCCTTGTATTACTAATATTATCTGTTCAAAAGACTGCATTAAAGCGCAACCTTCGTTTTTGGGTCGACTCAGAAATCGCCGCTGCCTCCTGTACTACTATCCTTTGTCCAGACTGCATGAACGAGCACTGACCCTTGTATTCAAGCCCTTTGCTCATCGCAATAGCCATGCCGTCGTAACGCGTTGGTCGTTTCGCCAAAGTTCGTTGAAGCTTCTTCAGGTCGCCGACGAACTGTCGCCACGTGCATCCGACGTCGGGGAACGGGAAGCCTGGACTTACGACGGCTTCGACAACGGTCTGCCCGATGAGAAAAACTGCGAGCGCTGCGAAAATATGAACGCGACTCGAAACCATGGTCGCAAACTTGAGGCTGCTGACGACGAATCTGACAGAGAGGCTTGGTTGGTCTGTCGAAGGTAGAAGTTGGAATGCGGGAAAGTGAAGTGACGCATCATGGGCTTTCACCTATTATACCACCCTGCGACTGTGAGAGGGCCTTACGACTTACAACAGGTCCGCGTTGACTTTTCGTTCTTTCTTTTATGAAAACACCAACGCGTGCGTGTGTTAGTTCGTGGTTCCATTACGCGTCAGGAGGAGCAGCTCAGGACAGGATTCAGGAGGAGCAATCGAGGAGTGAGTGCCGTGAGGAGTCTGGCACTAAAGATCTGAGTCTGATGAATAGTAGATTAGGGCAGGGGCAGAATGCACTATGTACCCAATGGGAAACGTACGCGATTCGGATTAAGGTTGACTATGCAGGTTATAGTTTTCCTCGTGGTTGCCCTAGTCGACTGTTCATACACAATGGGCTGCATTTAACATGTGCCACTTTTTCCTCTCTCTCCCCCCCCATCCCCACCACCCCCCGTATTTGATATTGTTTGTCGTGACTGGGTGCAGGGTGCCAGCTCGCACGGGATACAAAATCTTCCACAAATTTTCGGTACAAGCGGGAACTGTCCCCGCAGTACTGAAGCAGACCAAGATATATATTTATATGTCCATAGTCTCTGCAAACTACATATTCCATTTCTGCAAAAATATGTTACACTTTGGACAAACTCGTATTATATGTTTCTTGTGCATCTCTGTATCCCCAGTCGGTTCCCCGGCCTGCAAATACCGTCTTCACAGCAGTCGTTGATTGTTCACAAACAGATCCACAGCCTGAGCTTCATTCTCTCTGTACGCCCAGCAAAAGCCTTGATTCCTCATTATCAAACCTTGAGCTGAGCAGAATAAATTGGCTGCCTTTCACGGCTGGAGCAGTCTGCTGATTCCTTGCGCAACAACGCAATTGCCGCTAAACAGGTCCTTATTCATAACCTCCGCTCGTCCCTTCGCCCCGACAACGCCCAGAGTCATTCCCGTGCCTTGCATCATCGGGCTATCCTGGCCCTTGTATCTCGCGACTTTCTTTTTCGAATCAGCCGTTTGTATTCCTTGTCCCTTGGGTGTAGACTTTAAAGTACTGTAGTCGTATTCGCCGACGAGCACGTTCACCTTGGCGATACTCTGGACTTTTTTCTTGTTTTGAATGAGGTCGATCAGGAAAGCGGGGTTCAGGCTCGCGGCGAGAAGCGCGCGATTGGTCGGAACGAGAATGGTGACCGCGGGGAGCAATTCGCTTGGAGCATTCTTTTCTGTTGGTAAAAGGAGATGAAGATAAAGAGTGTGGGGGGGGTGGAGGGGGGGAATGTGGGAGACGGGGAAGAGCAGAGGATATGAGGGTAGGAGGGGAAAGGAAAGAGTTTAGGCTAAGCCAAAAGCTCGTCCTTCGATGAAACATCTCCCTTGGATTTTCATCCATAAGATGCATCTCGAACCGGCCCTTCTCGACTATCAACGCCCCCTGACCTAACCCCTTGACCAAACTGCACGAGCACTCACGCATCTTTTTGAGCCCTTGCTTCAGCGCGATGGCCATCCCGCCGTAACGAATTGGATTTTTCGCCAAAGTTCGCTGAAGCTTCTTCATTTCGCCCACGAACTGGTCCCACGTGCACACGCCCGTTCCGACGCCGGGGATCGGGATCGGAAAACCCGGAATCAGCCCAGCTGCGTCCGCGCTCTGCACGATTAACAGAACGGCGAGCGTCGCGAGAATATGCCAGCGAATCCACGCCATGTTCGCGAAATCGACGTCACTAGCCTTGAATCTAGCACAGTCAGGCGATTGTGGTGCGAGTGAAGGGTGGAATGATGGACTCGGGATTGGACGAGTATCTCAGTGGATGATTTGTTTATAGATTACACCATGAAGGATTCCAGCTTTTCTAGCTTGTATTTCGGCATAGAATTCGTCGGCCCCAATTGAGAACCCCACATTTCACTCCTCGACTTTTAACCACGTACACACCATATCATTCCATCTCATGGCCGGCGCACTTGGCGCTTGCTTGATCCGCTTGGCTCCGCAGCACCTGAAGGAGAAATCAACAGATCATCTTGTCCCCGCCATTTGACAGCCGAAACGTGAAGGCTCTAACCCCTATTGAACCAAGATAAACCGCATGAAAACCAGCAGAACCGCATGAAAGATACTCGCTCACTCGTGTCGGTGGTCAGGGGCTGCTGATGCTGTACATACCCGATGCAGGTTCGGCATTCAAATCAATCGACGGTTCAAAATCCTGACACGTTCACTACGAGCATCTGCAAATACAAGGAGATTACAGTGGTCGCTCTTTGCCACATTTTCGTGCATGATCGTAGCCGTTCAAATCCCCTGCGCATGCACAAACATCAAGATTCTGGTTCACCCAAGTATTCTGCTTTTGCCGAGGCGCTGCTATCCTTTGCCACCAACCTAAACAGAGACCTACATGAAGCAGCAAATGCCTATTGGTGCGGTTTGTCGGTGTGCGGTTGAAGTGGATCACCGATATCCTCGACAAAAAAATCTCTTGATGGTGAAGGAAGATACAGCTCCCGTCGTATTCATGGGTTAAAACCAGCATGAAATTGCTACATCACTTTTTTAGTACTGGTTGATGCTGATCAGTGTTTCCAGCTATCGTCTCAAATCCTACATCCCCTATACCTCCCCTCTTGTATTTATCCATGAAAATATACACCCCTTACTCTTCCACCTCTTCCTCTTTCTCGTTCTGATCTTCCTCCCCTTCTTCCTCTTCCTCTTCCCCCAATTTCTCCAATTCCTCCTCCACCCACCACTGCTTCCCTATCACACACACTCTCCTCCCTGCCTCTCCCACGACCCTCCCACGCCTCCGAGGGATTCATCTCCTGACTGACATTCTGTCCCCGTGCTCCTCCTTCGTTCTTGTCTTTTTCTGAACCCCATCCCTGCACTCCTCCCCTTCCCCACCCCCCTCCTCCTTCTCCTCCCCAACTACCCCTACCTCCCCCTCCCCCTCCCCCTCTTCCTTCTCCTTTCCCCTGACCTTCCCCTTTCCCCCAATCCCCTCCCCAGCCACCTTCACCCCTTCCTCCCCCTTCTCCTCCCCAACCACCTCTGACCCCACCTCCCCCTCCCCCTTCTCTCCCCCCCCCTTCTCCTCCTGCCCCTCCCCCCCAACCACCTGTGCCTACCGCTCCCCAACCCCCTCCACCTCCCCCTTCTCCTTCCCAACTACCTCCGCCCCACCCTCCTTTTCCCCCTTCTCCTCCCCCCTGACCACCCCCTTTTCCCCATCCCCCTCCCCAACTACCTCCACTTCCCCCTCCAACTCCCCCTCCTCCACCCCAAGCCTCCCCTGCTCCTCCCCACCCCACTGAACCCTCTTCTCCTGTCCCCCATCCTTCGTACAAACGCCCCTGCCCCTGTAGTTTCCCTTCCGATCGTCCTTCCACTCGCCCTTCTACTCGCCCCCGCACTTGCTCTTCCCCTAGCCCTTTCCCTACCAAAAGCCCTTCCCCTTGACCTCTCGCTAGCCCTTCCCCAACTGAATGCCCATAATTGAACCCAGGTGGTCCCTCCTCCGCACCAACATCAGCGCTTGGCTGAGCTCTAAAGATGTAAACCCTTGCTTCCCCTTCCCTTACTCTCCTCCCTCTCCCTCTCCCTCCCCTTCCTCTCACGCCTCTTCCTCTCCCTCCACCTTCCACGCCTTCTCCCCAACTCGGAATCCCTACCATCTCCGCCCCTTCACCCCTCCACCCCGACCCCCCTCGCTCCAATTCCCTCTCTCTTTCCTCTCTCCGCTCCCACCGCTCCCACCGTTCCCTACTTCTGCTGCTCCTCTCCTTTCCTCTCCTCCCGTCTCTGCTTCTGCTTCTGCTCATGCTTCTTCCATCTCTGCTCCTACTCCTCCTCCTTTCCCTGTCCCTGCTTCCACTCCTGTGCCTTCCCCTATCCTTGCTTCTGCTTCTCTTTCTACTCCTATCTCTGCTCCTGCTCCTCCTTCCCCTTTCTCTGCTCCTACTCCTGTGCCTACCCTTATCCTTGCTCCTGCTCCTCTCTCTACCCCTGCTTCTTCTGCTGCTGGGACTACTAACTCCATTGCTCCTCCTGCCCTCTTCTCCTCTTGTCCCTTGCTCCTCTCCTCTTGTCCCTTGCTCCTCTCCTCTTGTCCCTTGCACCTCTCCTCCTGTCCCTTGCTCCTTTGTTCCCCTTCCAGTCCCTGCCACTCCATATCTCCCTTCCAATTCCACTCTCTCTCCCACCCCCTCCATTCCCTTCCCCTGCCCTCTCAACACACTGCTGTTTTCTTCTGTCACTCGCTTACCACCCTCCCCCATTCCCTTACCATCCTCTCCCACTCTCTTACCACTCACTCCCACTTCTCCCCCTCTCCCGTCGCCTCCTCCACCCACTATGCCGCCAGAATTTTGTGCCGTCTCAGAACCATTTCCCACCCCCTCGCCTCCTCCCGCTCCCACGCCCCCCACTCCGCCCACTGCCCCTTCAGTCCTCCCTATTACTTCACCACCTGCCCTTCCCTCCCCATTCAGCTCTCCATTTCCCCACCCCCCTCCCATGCCCCCCATTGCCTGTGCGAGCCTCTCCTCTCTCCTCCTCCGTATCCCCAGCTTCAGCTCCATAGAATCTAATGAATCCTCCTCACTCTCATCATCACTCTCGCCATAGTCACATTCTTGCACATCCTCATCCTCCTCACTGCAATCCATGTCAACACCATTATAGTCACCACCATCACCATCACCACCATCATTATCGTTGTCAGCAGCACCAGCAGAAGCGCCATCAGCAGCAGCAAAAGCAGCAAAAGCAGCAGCGACAGCAGCACCACCATCAGCAGAACCACCAGCACCACCAGCAGCACCACCATCAGCAGAACCACCAGCACCACCATCAGCACCACCATCAGCAGAACCACCAGCACCACCAGCTGATGGTGCTGCCGGCACATCCTCCATTTCTGTTGCCGTTGTTGTTGCTGCAGTACCAGCAGCACCATTACCATCATCAACATCAGCAGCAGCAGCAGTATCAACAGCACCACTTACTGATGTTGCTGCTGGCACATCTTCCATTTCTGTTGCCATTGCTGCTGCAGTGGCTCCTGCTGCTACTGCTGCTCCTGTTACACGTGTTACACCTGTTGCTCCTGCTGCTGCTGTTACACCTGTTGCTCCTGGTGCTACTGCTGCTGCTGGTGTAGTAGTAGTAGCCAACACCCTTCGTTCCTCTCCATGCGCCACAATCTTCAGCCCTATTCGCATCGCCGGTACAATTTCAGTCGATGTTCCCGTACCCGTTGCCCTTGCTGCAGTTGCTGCTCCTGGTGCTCCTCCTACCAATGCTCCTGCAGCTGTAGATTCTCCTGCTGTTCTTCCTACCCCATCTGCCGCAGCTACTTCGCCCCCAGATGTTGCTGTTGGCCTTGATGCTCTTGTTTCACCTGCTCCTTCTGCCTTTTCTGCTTTGGCTTCTGCTGCCAATTGCTGCCCTGCTGCTAACTGCTGCCCTGTTGCTATCTGCTTCCCTGCTGCTAACTGCTGCCCTGCTGCTATCTGCTTCCCTGCTGCTAACTGCTGCCCTGCTGCTAACTGCTGCCCTGCTGCCAACTGCTGCCCTGCTGCTAACTGCTGCCCTGCTGCCAACTGCTGCCCTGCTGCTATCTGCTGCCCTGCTGCCAACTGCTGCCCTGCTGCTATCTGCTGCCCTGCTGCCAACTGCTGCCCTGCTGCCAATTGCTGCTCTCGTGCCAACTGCTGCTGCTCTGCTGCTAGTTTCACCGGCCTCCACTCATCCAAAAGCGACCCCAACCGATCAGCAACCACCGCACCACCACTAACAGCAGCATCCCTCGCATTCCACACAAGCGTATCCCTAAACCCGGCATGGCCTTCCCACTGGTACAACTGAGTAAGTGAGTAGGGCCCCTGAATGCGCCCTTTGGGGTCCGTGTAGCACCACCATGCTTGGTGTAGCAGTTTGAATGGCACGATAATAGTGGTGACGGTGGCAGGAGCAGCCATTGGGACGGTGGTGGTGGGAGCATGAGCAGAGACAGGAGCAGAGACAGGGGCAGGGGCAGCAGCAGGGGCATGGGCATGGGCATGGGCAGCAAGAGTAACAGAGGCGGACGACGCAAGAGGAGAAGGGGTTGAAGTTGTGACAGGAGCAGGCGCAGCAAAGGCAGGTGCAACAGGGGAAGGCATGGAAGAGGCAGGCATGGCAGGGGTAGTTTCAGCTGGGACAGGTTCAGCTGGGGCAGGCACAGAAGGAGCAACAGAAGCAGGCACAAATATGATAGGCGCAGGAGGGGCACGCACAGTTGCAGCAGGAGCAACAGAACCAAGAGCTCCCCCCTTCTCCATGTTCCCACTTTCCCTCCTCTCCCTGCTTCTATTATCCCTCCTCTCTCTGCTCCCACCATCCCTCCTCTCCCTCCTCTCCCTATTCCCACCATCCCTCCCCTCCTTGTTCCCATCTCGATGAACCTCTCTTTGCATCTCCCTGCTTCGCTCACTCCCCCTTTCTCGCCCTGTCTCCCCCTCCCTATCGCGTCCTCTCACTCTATCCCTCTCCCTGCCCCTCGATCCTTCACTATCCTTCTTCTCCCTGGACCTCTCTCTACCCCTCCCCCTCTCCCTCGATCTCTCTCCACCCCTCTCCCTCTCCCTCGATCTCTCTCTACCCCTCTCCCTCTCCCAACTCCTCTCCCTCCTACTCTCTCTTGCCCTCTTCTCATCCCTTCCCCAAACCCTATCGCCCCCCATGTCCCTTCCTCTTTCTCGCTCTCTCTCCTCATACCTCCCTCTCTCACCTCCTCTGCTCCGCTTCCCCTCCCTCTCCCTCTCCCCATCATCCCGCTCCCCCCCTTCCCTCCCTCTCTTCCTATCGTGAGTGCTGCCCCTATCCGAATTCTCTCCATACCCCGACTGCTGCTGCTGTTGTTGTTGTTGCTGTGGCTGTTGTTGTTGCTGTTGCTGTTGTTGTTGCTGTTGCTGTTGCTGTTGTTGTTGCTGTTGCTGTTGTTGTTGTTGCTGTTGCTGTTGTTGTTGCTGTTGCTGTTGTTGTTGTTGCTGCGGCTGCTGCTGCTGCAGCTGCTCCTGCTGACTCGAGTTCACTCCTTGCCCTTTGCTAATACTTCCCCTGAAACCAGCATTAGGGTCAGCATTAGCAGCAACATCGGCAGCAGCAGCAGCAGCAGTAGTATCAGCACCACCGGCACTACCAGCAGAAAGAGCAACAGCAGCACTTGCACCAGCATTAACAGCAGGAGCAGCAGCAGCAGAAGTAGCAGCAGCAACAGGAGCAACGAGAACAGTGGCAGAAGCAGAAGCAGCAGCAGCAGGAGCAACAGCAGCAGCAGCAGGAGTAGGAACAGCAGGAGCAGCAGCAGGGACAGCAGGAGTGGCAGAAGCAGGTGCAATGCCGCTTGCCGAACCAGGCGTTTCCACCAGTGAAGGAAGAGAGTGAGGGGACGTTGATGTTGAAGTGCAAGGTTTCCCCCCTGTGGGGGAAAGTGCGCCCTCTGGGGGAGGCGGTTTCCCCCCTGTAGGGGGAAGTGCGCCCTCTGGGGGAGGTGGAAGAGAGTCATTCGCCCCTGAGGTGCAAGGCTTCCCCCATGCTTGGGGAGGAGCGCCCCCTGGGGGAGGCGGAAGTCCCCCTGTGGGCGGAGGAGCGCCCCCTGGGGGAGGCGGAAGTCCCCCTGTGGGCGGAGGTGCTCCCCCTGTGGGCGCAGTTGCTCCCCCTGTGGGCGCAGTTGCTCCCCCTCGGGGTGGAACAGCCCCTCCTGGGGAGAAAACGGCTGGGGGAAGAGGGGAAAACGTGTGTGGGGAGGGAGCGACACCTGGAGGGAGGAGTTGGTCTTCTGGTGACTCATAGGTGGAGAGAGGTATGAAGTCTGGCGGAGAAGTCAACTTTTGAGACGCATCAAAAGGTGATTGACTGCTAGAGAGAGGTATGAAGTCGGGAGGAGCCGGCAAATTCTGAGACGCATCAAAAGGTGATTGGCAGCTGGAGAGGGGTATGAAGTCGGGAGCGGTCAGGGGACTATGCGCATTCGGAGGGAAAGGGGATGGATGGGCGGAGGCAGGGGAAGGATGGGCGGAGGATGGGGAAGGATGGGCAGGGTAGGGAGAGGGATGGGTGGTGGGGTGGAGTTGGGGAGGCTGTGGGTTGAGAGGAGGGCATGGGTGGGGAGGGCGTATGTGGGGTGGGGGCATTTGCGGAGGGGACATTTGGGGAGGGGGGATGTGGAGAGGGGGCATTTGGTGAGGGGGGATGTGGGGAGGGGACACTTGGGGAGGGGGAATTTGGGAAGGGGGGATGTGGGGAGGAGAAAGTGGGTGAAGACTTGAAGGCGCGGTGTAGGAAGGAGGATGGGCGGAGGGGGGGTGGGAGGAAGGGGGCTGTGAAGAGGGGGGTTGGGAGGAGGGGGCATGGGCAGAAGAAGGAGGAAGTTGGGTGTGAGGCAGTTGGGTGTGAGGCGGTTGGGCGTGAGGCGGTTGGGTGTGAGGCGGTTGGGTGGGAGGCGGTTTGGTGGGAGGGGCAAGAGAGGGGTGCGAGAGCGGGTGGTTAGGGGCAGAGGAGCCGTCAGCATCAACATCAAGGAGTACGGGGCGGTTGAGAAAGGTGAGACGGTAGTCTGGGCTCCGAATATCCATGAGGAGACGGTGGGACTCCACGAATGTGGTGGGAGGAAGATAGAAAAAACAATGAGAAGAGGGAAGAGAGAGAAAAGAGAATGGAGGGAAGAGAGAGAAAAGCATAGAGAACGGAGAAAAAAAGAGAACGGAGAAGAAAGGGAGAATTGAGAGGAGGGAAAAGAGAGAATATAGATGCGGAGAGGGGAGGAGAGATGAAGAAAGAGAGAGGTGGGGAAGAGGGAGGAGAGGGAGGGAAAGGGAGGGAAGAAGGGGGAACGGAGGAGAGGCATGCAATGGTGGAGAAGAAAGAGAGAGACAAGATAGAGGGATAGAGAGGAGCAGCAGGGACACAGTTAAGGAGAAACAGCAGGGGGGCACAAGACACACCGCAGCACAGAGACGCAAAACAGGAAGCGGGAGGATCAAGGAAGGCAAGAAAGGAAGAAGGGAAGAAGGAGGAGACAAGAAGGCATGAAGAGGTTTGATTGAGTGGACGGGTAATTTTTTAGGCGCCTCTTGGAGGCGACTTCTGACTTTTGAGGCGCCTCAAAAATCACCTCAATGCTTGTGGAGGTTTGATTGAGTGGACGGGTGATGGAGGAGTGGAGCTTCGTGGGTGTGAGAAGGACAAGTGAGTGAGCAAAACCAAGTGAATTAACGAGAAACGAGTGCAGGGAGGAGAGTGCGAAAAAATGCAAGGCAGTGAGGGGAGTGATCGGATATTTTTTTGCTTTCTTCAGCTGCTGCACTCGCTCCAGAGTTTGCTGGTACTCCTGCATGCATGGATAGGCACAGACAATAGAGAGGAAGCGAGTCGGGTTTAGAAGCAATAGGCGCACTCAACGATGAAGTGCACGTGAAAATGTGTTGCAGAGCCTAATATTAGTCGACAAAAAAAGAGACAAGGGAAGGGATCCAGGTTTAGAAGCAAAACGTGCACGGAAAATAATGTGCACGGAAAATGAATTGCAGAGGTGCATGTAAAACAGTAGTGCATGTTATTTCAAGTACATGCACATCTTACATGCACATCTTACATGCACATCTTACATGCACATCTTACATGCACATCTTACATGCACATCTTACATGCACATCTTACATGCACATCTTACATGCACATCTTACATGCACATCTTACATGCACATCTTACATGCATTTCGACTCAAAGTACGTAGTACACTCGCTCACCGTCATTGAGATGTCTCAAATCAAAACTTCATAGAAAAACTGTGTTAGGGAGATATGTTGTATACATATATCAGGTATGTGCGTTATATAGTTACGTTGTATATCCATTAGTACACTTACCATTTCAAAGAAGATATGCCTTATCTGCCGCACCTGCTCCTCCAACTTGTCCTGAGAACGTTGGGAAAGAGGGGGAAAGAAGGGGGTGTTGGTTGGCATGGAGAGGGGATGGAAGAGGGTTCATGCCTCAGCTGGCGCACCTGCTCCTCCAACTTATCCTGGGGCAATCCAGGGGTGGTGGTGGCGTGGTGGATGGGGAGAAATGGGGAGCCAGGGTTTAGGGTTCACGGTGAGGGGATGGAAGAGGGGTTCGGCCTCAGCCGGCGCACCTGCTACTCAAACTTGTCCAAAAAAATTGGGAAAGAAAGGATGAGATGGGGGGTGGTGGAAAGGGCGGGACGAGGGGAGGGGAGTGTTAGTTTACAAGTGTTACGAACGGTTTAGGGTTAACTCTTTGCGAGGTCCCACGCCTCCCCTATTGACATCCCTGCTGCGTCGGTGCGACGTAGCTGATTTGGGGGAGGAGCTTTTCCTTACCTCGCTCGAATTGGTGTGTAAACTCATCTTCGATGATGTAGCTCGTCAACGTGTCATCGTTGAGCACCTCGCACACATCCGATAGCTTCACCATCCGGCGCAACAGATTGTAACGTTCGCGAAGTCCCTTGGTGACGTGAGTGATGTACGAAGTCCATATGGTTGGTACTAAGAGTAAGTGCGTTCCTTACCCATATAGTTGGTACTAAGAGTAGGTGCGTTATTTATCCATATGGTTGATACTAAGAGTAAGTGCGCTATTTACCTGTATGGTTGGTACTAAAAATAAGTACGTTACTTACCCATATGGTTGGTACTAAAAATAAGTGCGCTATTTATCCATATGGTTGATACTAAGAATAAGTGCGTTATTTACCCATATGGTAGATACTAAGAGTAAGTGCGTTACTTACCCATATGGTTGGTACTAAGAATAAGTGCGTTACTTACCCATATGATTCGTATTAAGAGTGCATACACCACACGAACAACGTCTAGCACAACATTGTCGCCACGTAGCAACAAGGCGGCTTGTCAACGCCGCAACGGCAGGTGACCCACACACATGCACGTCACCTACCAAAGTAGTTGTAGGCCTGCACGACAGACAACAACGTGCACGTTGTGCACGTGATGCAAATTACGCAGGTGCAAGGATGTAAGCACGTGATGCCGTTTCCGCAGGTCTGCATTCGCCAATATCGCCTAAGGTTATTTTGCTGGTGGTGGTGCTGCTGCTACTGCTGGAAACAGCATGGATTATCAACTCACCATGAAGAATGGAAGCAATGACCCTCGTCGCACCAGCTCTCTGACCTCTGCCACCTCGGGAGCTCAAAACACCTCGGCTGAGGACCTCGCCACGAATCACCTATCATGGCAGCTTTTACGGCCATCCATTATCGTTACCAGCATCACTTCTTGTTATCGACTCACCATGAAGAAGGGAGGTAGTGACCCTCGTCGCACCAACTCTTTGACCTCCGCCACCTCGGGAGCGCAGAATGCACCGTCGGAAAACTCCGCCACACTGCACCTGTCCAGGCGGTTCTTACGGCCGTCCAATACTGTCACCAACATCACGTGGTGGTGGTGGTGGTGCTGCTGCTGGTGCTGTTGGTTCTGAGGTATGTTAAATCCTGGTGGGCCCAAGCCTAAGTTGGGTGCCACTGAGGTGAAATACTCAACATCTGGGCAAGGGGAAGCCACGGGATGGACAAGGGTATAGGGTTTAGGGTTGAAGGTAGCAGACGTTACAACAAGCACGAGCTTACTTGTAACGAAGGACCATCATGCTTGTAACAAGGACGGGCTTACTTCTACTAACAAGCACAAGCTTACTTGTAACGAGGACAAGCTTGTACCCCGAATAGTTCACCATCTCAAACCCATCCGAACACCGCAGACGAGCCAAACCCCCCACCAGCATCCCTCTTAACGCCTCTGCACACCTCTCCAAGCTTCCTCCCGGCTCAGCAGCCTTCTCTAACCCCAGCCTCTCAGCAACCTCCATGTGCCGGCGCTTGAGGTGAATCTGGGTCAGATTGCGATCGTTGATGGCTGCATAGGGCGCTCCTTCTACTGCTGCCCCATCGTCCCCACCATCATTATCGTCGTGGGTATGTGCATGTGCATCCGCATGAGCATCACCATGGCCATGGCCATGCCCATGGCCATGCCTATGCCCATGCCCATGCACATGCCTATGCCCATGCCCATGCCCGTACCCGTGCCCGTGTCCGTGCCCGTGCCCGTGTCCATGCCCATGCCCATGCACATGCCCGTTTCCAAGCCTGTTCCCAAGCCTATTCGCAAGCCTTTGGCTGAGCCCTTGTCCCCGCACATGCCCATGCCCATGCCCATGCCCATGTGTATCACTAACATCTCGATCCTTAGAACCAGCACTCCTCTGTCCTCTAAACCCATGCCCTTCCTCCTCCTCCACCCATTCCTCCTCTTCTTCTTCCTCCTCTTCCTCCTCTTCCTCTTCCTCCTCATAAAAGTCGTCTTCCTCCTCTTCCTCATCTCTATCACCCCACCCTCGACCTCCACCTCCTCCTCCTCCTCTTCCTCCGCCCCTCCCTCCTCTCCTGCCCCCACTCCCTCTGCCCCCTCCCCCTGCTCCTCTTCCCCTTCCAAACCCCCCTCTGCTCCCCCTTCCCCTTCCCCCTCCCCTTCCTCTACCCGCTCCTCTCCCCCTTCCTCCCCACTCTCCTCTTCCCACTCCTCTCCCCCACCCTCTCCCTCTGCTTCCCTCTCTCCCCCTCGTACTCCCCTTCTCCATACCACCAAATGCACAAGGCACAAAATCGGGATCACTAGCATCCCTGCCAGCCCCTCCCCCTCCCTCTCCTCCCTCTCCCCCCTCTCCTCCTCCCACTCCTCCTCCTCCTCTCCCCGACCCTTTCTCCAAACCTCTTCCCAAACCTCTTCCCAAACCTCTTCCCAAACCTCTCGCCAACCCTCTCCCCGCATCTTGCCTCCCACGTCCTCTTCCCATCTTCACCCAACTCCCTCCTTCCCCACCATCACACCCCGAAACACTCACATCCTTCCCCTTCGAATCACACAGCGGCAACTGCTGCTGCTGTGGGAAAACGTGCTTCGGCCTTTGCCCTCTCGATCCTTCCATTGCTGCAGCCGAAACCCCGCCAACCTCTGTCGCAACTCCTCCTACCTCTGGACCAGGCTTTGAGCTTCCAACCAGCTTAAAGCTCCCAACCTTCTTGAGTCTGCTTCCATACCTAACCCCAACCGCTCTTTTACGCCGTACAGGTATGTTGTATCTTCTGGCTAGAGGAATATCCTCCTCCTCATTCCCACTATCACTCAAATCAAAGTAGTTACTCTTCGCCAACCCTCTGCCCTCCTCCTGTGCTGCTGCTGCTGCTGCTCTATGCTTCCTCCCAAGCACAGAACCAACTCCCAGGGTACTATTCTCACCTTCACTCTCACTCTCACTCTCACTCTCACTCTCACCTTCACGCAGCTCCCTGTATTCAACTGCCCTCCCGCCTTGACCTTCGCCCTCCTCTCCTCCTCCTCTTCCTTCTCCTCCTCCTTCCTCATCTTCCTCATCTTCCTCATCTTCCTCCTCTGCTACCTCTTCACTCCCTTCCTCCTCCTCCTCATCCCGCTCATCGTCCTCCTCCTCTGCTCCCCCTCCTTCCCCCATCACTCCCTCTCCCTCTCCCTTCCCCTCCCCCCTCCCCCTCACCTTCCCCCTCCACCTCCTCTTCCTCCTCGCCCAACATACCCAGCTCGATCCCACACAGCCACCTCTCTCTGAGAGAGGCCCAGTCATCAGGAGCCTTCCCCACGTCGATCATCAACCGCTCCCGATCACGCATCACCGAGTGATAGTCCTTGAAATACCAAGCAGGGGAGAATGTATCGTCCATGTCTAGAACCCTCTGTGAGAGGCACAGACAGGGACAGAGACATAGACACAGAGACACAGAGAGAGCGAGATGAGAGGCGGAATACAAGAGAGACTGATCACCAAGTGACAGTCCTAGAAGTACCACGCAGGGGAATCCGTATCATCCATGCTTAGGAGTATAGGACCCTCTGTGAGAGATATAGAGAGAGGAAAACACAAACGAGAGGAGAAACTCACGCCAGTGGGAGTCCTCTCGATGCCGTGTTGAATCATCGCCAACTTCACATAGCACGCGCCGCACAGCCCCAGAACCTTCCGTCCTCCTTCCTCCAGTTGCTCCAGCATCCACCCCACACTCCCTTCCCTCCTCTCCTCGCCCTCCCTGCCCCACCAGATACTCTCTCCCTCTGAAAACCCCTTCTCCTCCCTATTCTCCCTGACATTCTGCCCCTTATCCTCACTTTCCCTCTCCTTTGCACTCTCTCGCCCCCTTTCCCTCTCTGGTCCCTCCTCATTCTCCTTTTCTGTTCTATTCTCTCTGCCGCCATCACTCCCTCCCTCCCCATCCGTCCTTGCTTGCCCACTCTCTTTTCCCTGCTTCCGATCCCTCTCCCTCCCACCTTCCTCATCCCCCTTCACCTCGTCCTTCTCTCCGCCATCCCCATCCCCACCTTCCATCTCCTTCTCCCTCGCCTCCTCCTCCCCATCTTGTTTCATGGGCGCCTCTACATTTAATTCATCCCCAGTTACCCCCTCCATCTCCTTCCCCCTCGCCTCCTCCTTCCCATCCTGCCTTTCCCCACCAACAGACCCACTCCCCTCCCAACTTCTTCTCCTGCCCTTTCCTCCCTCCAAACCCGAAACCCTGCCCAAAGCAAGCCGGGCAGCGAACTGAGCTGCCCGAGAAAGTTTCAAGGTCCAGATTCTTTCCACTCGGGCAGAAGAAGCAGGGTCCATCCAGACATGGCGGCGCAGGGAGCGAAGGCAGCGCCAGCAGAGGGATGTGGGGCAGAGGAGGCAGAGGAAGAGGGAGGAGCGACGACAGGCACGGGAGCAGGAGTGCCACACTGTGGGGGGGAGACAGGGAGGGAGGGGTAGCGAGGAAGGGAGAGCACAGAGAGGGACGGAAAGGGAAAAGGGAGGTGGAGCAAAGCAGACTGAGGAAGAGCAAGGAGCGACGGCAGGAAGGCACAGGGGAGCAAGGGTATGTGGAGGAGGGATGCGCAGAAAGCATAGTGCATCAATCGAAAAAACAAAAAACAAAAAACTCCTTGCCCAACACCGCATGTAGTGTCAGCAGAACTGCATGAGCCTCAAAATACCCCTTGTCCTTGAGCCTGAAACCTTAAGCATATCCAAAAACCAAAACCCTAACGTCACTAGGAAGCATGGACTACATTACACCACTCACCACAAGTCCATGGGGCAGAAGACTCAAAAACCTTTTCGGGCAGCCCGGTGCACTCCGGATGGTACGCCTTGGGGCAACCCCTGAAAGATCAAAGGGGAAAAAAAATACATTGACGAGACGAATGGAGGTCTGTACACCACCAACTCCAGGGTATGATGAATTACTAGCACCCCACCTCGCCCCTCATCCCACTATCATCCCGCTCATCTCTTCGCATGCCACCAGTTCAACGCTATCATAGCACACAAAGAAGTAGTCCTCGCATTGCAAATCTCTCTGCTTTATTCACACCACATACCTCACCTCTAATGATCGCTAACCTTGCCGTACTTCCCACCTGTCACCTCTCATCGTCCCTTTCATCCCACGTATCATCTCACTCACCTCTTATCGCACGCCACCAGGTCACCGCCATCATAGCACACAAAGCAGTAATCTTCACACTGCGCATCTCCAGCCCACCTCCTACCTCACCTCTAATGTCGCCCCTACTCCGACTCTCATCCTACTATCATCTCACTCACCTCTTATCGCACGCCACCAGCTCACCGCCATCGTAGCACAAAGAAGTAATCCTCACACTGCACATCTCCCCATCCCACACCAAATACCTCACCTCACCTCACCTTACCTCACCTCACCTCACCTCACCTCCAATGTCGCCCTTCATCCCACCTATCAGCTCTCTTACCTCTCACTCAACTCTCATCTGTCATCCCACTCACCTCTTATCGCATGCCACCAGGTCACCGCCATCGTAGCACACAAAGCAGTAATCCTCACACTGCATATCTCCCCCCCCCACCTCCTCCTCCTCCCCCCTCCCTTCACCCCCCTCTCCCTCCACTCCCTTCCCCTCCACCACTCCTCCTCTCTCCTCCTCCTTCTCTGCCACTGCTCCCCATAACAACAACTCCACAGCAGTCTGTATGTGCCTTTTTCGAGCATCCCCAGCATTCTCTCGTGACGATGATACCACAGCCGTTTGGGCTTGCGAAGCGGCCACCAGAGCAGCCTGTGCTTTCCGAAAGGACACCGCAGTTGCTGCCTGTTCCGCTGTCGTGCAGGCATCGTGCAACAGCCGGTTCAGCTCCTTGGAAAGCCTGGGAGCTTTTGGAGGTGTTCTGTGGGAGACCGCTTTTGGAGGTGTTGTGTGGGAGACCGCTTTTGGAGGTGTCGAGTGGGAGACCGCTTTTTGCGGCTTCTGAGATGTTGCATGGAGGACCGACTCTTGAGGTGCCTCACAAGCAACGTGGGAGACCGCTGCTGCCTCAGAAGCTGTCCTGAAGGTGCCATGACCAGCTGCTTCTCCTTCCCCTCCTCCCTTCCTTCCTTCTCCTTCTCCTCCCCCTCCTCTCTTCCTTCCTTTTCCTTCTCCTCCCCCTCCTCCCTTCCCTCCTTCTCCCTTTCCTCCCCCTCCTCCACCTCCACCTTCTTCTTCAGCTGCCTCTGCTTTCTCCACTCCTCCGTTCTGCTGCCCTCCCGTTGCTCCATGCCCTACCGTTCCACTCTGCTCATCAACCCCCGTGCAAGCACTCTTGCTAATTCCACTCATCTCCCCCCCAGCCCTCGCCGCCTCCCTACCCCAGTCTCCTTCCTCCTTGCCTTCCTTATCCCCCCTCTCCCTATTTTCCTCCTTCTCCTCGTCCTCCTTCCCCTTCCCCTCCCTCCCCTCTTCCCCCTCCCCCCCCTTCTTCCCACCATTGATCTCCAACTCAAGTGCTCCTCTCTGCTCCTTCTCGCTGTCTTTCTCCAGCTTACACGCTCCTCCTCCACCGCCCTCTCCCTCTTCCACTCCACCCTTCACCTCCACCGCTTCTTTCTCTTCTTCTTGCCAGAGATTTATCTGGCCCCCCTCCTCCCTTTTGCCCTCCCCACCCTCCTCCTCCCTCATATCCTCCTCCCCCTCTTCCCCCTCGTCGCCCTTCTTCCCACCATCTGTCTCCATCTCACAAGCCCCTCCACGGCCCTCTCTCTCCTCCACCCTCCCCTTCACCTCCACTGCTTCTGCCAGCCATTGCTGACCCTCCTCCTCCCCCTCACCATCCTCCCTCCCTGCGTACTCCTCTCCACCATCAATCTCCATCTCACACTCTCCTCCACACGCCTCTCCTTCCTCCACTCTCTTTTTCCCTTCAACTGCTTCTGCCTGCCAGTGCTTTATCCGACCCTCCTCTCCCTCCTTCCCCTTGCCCCCTTCTCCCTCCTCGCCCTTCTCCCCAACGTGTTTCTCCACCTCACACGCCCCTCTACAGGCCTCTCCCTTGCCCACTCGTGTTTTGAGTCGACTCAAAACACGGCCCTTCTCCCCAACCCCATCGTGTTTCTCCACCTCACACGCCCCTCTACAGGCCTCTCTACAGCCCTCTCTCTCCCCCACTCTCCCCTCCACTTCCACTGCTTCTTCTTCTTTCACCTGCCAATGCTTTATCTGCGCCTCCCCTTCCTCTTGCCTCTCCTTTCCTTCTCTCACCTCTACCTCCACCTCCTGCTTCTCTCCATCCAGTCCTTCTTTCTCCTCTTCTCTCTCCCCTTCTCTCTCCTCTTCTCTATCCTTCCTTCTTACCACTCCACTCTCCATCTCCTCTTCCAATTTCCCCCCCTCCATAAACGTACTTCCTGCCTCCTCATTGACCTCTTCTTCCATCTCCACTTCGCTTTCTCTCACCTCCCCCTCCTCCTCTTCCTCCTCTCCTCCAACTTCGCCCACCTCACCCTCCTCCACTTCTTCCTCCTCCTCTCCCATATCCATCCCCTCTGCAATCTCTTCCCCCTCTTCCACGTCCTCCTCCCCTTCTTCTCTTCCTTCCCCCTCACCTTCCTCCTCCCCTTCCTCCTCTCTACTCTTACCCCTCATGCGGTTCACTGCGGTTCTTATCACTCCCTCTCCCCCACTACCCACCTCCACTGGCTCCTCTTTAACCCTTCCACCACCCCCGCTCCCTCGCACCACTCTTCCTTCCTCCTCCTTTTCCTTCTCCTTTTCCTCCACTCTATCCACATCCTTCATCCGATTTACCTTACTTCCTATCACTCCCACTCCCACATCACCCAACATCATTGGCTCTTCTTTAACCTTTCCACCCCCACTTCCTTGCACCACGCGTGTTGCTCCTCCTCCCTCCACTGTTCGCAGTCCCCCAAGCACACACAGAACACTAACGCTTGCACTCATAGCACCCGCACCAGTAGCACTTGCACCCGCAGCACACGCATTCACTTTATTCGCCTCCCCACTACAACGTCTTAAACGCATCTGAGCCAAATTTGACTTAAATGCAGCTGATACGACAACAACACCAGCAGCTCCCAGTGTGCTAGCGCCAGGATCACCTGATTTTTGAGGCGCCTCAAAAACTGACTTCGTTGCAGCTGATACAACGACACCAGCAGCAGCAGCAGCAGCACCTGATGTGCTAGCGCTTTGATCACCTGATGTGGCTACCCCATGCGCAACAGCAGAACCGCCGCCATTAGGCACGGTTACCGCATGAGCAACGTCACTCCTCACTCCCTCCTCTCCCAACTCCACTGCTTCCTCCTTCACAAGCACAGCCCTCCCTTCCCCTCGTGCACCCATTGAAGCGACACCCCTAGATGACTTCTGAGGCTCCACCGCACCTGTGCCATTCTTGAGGACTTTTAAACCCGACACACGCACAGCCCCCCCTTCCCCAGCTGCACCCATAGAAGCTAAACCCTGAGAAGCCGTTCGAGTTGCCACAGCACCTCCAAATCCCAGTGCTCCCAGGCCCGTTCGTCTCACGGTCAAACGCTGCTCCCTCGCAGATCTGGCAGGACTGTCAGCCCGGTTCTCCACACTCTTCCCTCTCTGCGTGCTGCCGCCACTGCCATGACCGCCTGCACTCCCCACTGCTCCCAGCCCCGTTCCTCCCACCGGCAGCCTTCCCTTGGCAGAGCTAGCAGGGCGGCCAGACACACTCTCTACAATCTTCCCTTTCTGCATGCTGCCGCTGCCATCCTGGCGTGAATTTCCCAGCCCTGCTCGTCCCACCGGCATTCTCCCCTTGGCAGAGCTAGCAGGGCGGCCGGACACACTCTCTACAATCTTCCCTTTCTGCATGCTGCCGCTGCCATCCTGGCGTGAATTTCCCAGCCCTGCTCGTCCCTCCGCCAGATTCCCTCTAGCAGCACAGACGGGCCCACTCTGTACAGTCTTCCATCTCTGCGTGCTGGCGCTGCCATTCAATCCTGCACCCTGCAGTGCTCCCAGTCTTGTTTGCCCCACTGGCAGCCCACTTTTGGCTGGGCTGGCAGGGCTGGCAGGGCAGGCAGGGCGGCCGGACACACTCTCTACAATCTTCCCTTTCTGCATGCTGCCGCTGCCATCCGAGCGTGAATTTCCCAGCCCTGCTCGTCCCTCCGCCAGATTCCCTCTAGCAGCACAGACGGGCCCACTCTGTACAGTCTTCCATCTCTGCGTGCTGGCGCTGCCATTCAATCCTGCACCCTGCAGTGCTCCCAGTGTTGTTTGCCCCACTGGCAGCCCACTTTTGGCTGGGCTGGCAGGGCTGGCAGGGCAGGCAGGGCGGCCGGACACACTCTCTACAATCTTCCCTTTCTGCATCCTGCCGCTGCCATCCGAGCGTGAATCTCCCAGCCCTGCTCGTCCATCCGCCAGATCCCCTCTAGCAGCACAGACGGGCCCACTCTGTACAGTCTTCCATCTCTGCGTGCTGCCGCTGCCATCCAATCCTGCAACCCCCAGTGCTCCCAGGCCTGATCCTCCCACCGCCAGATGCTGCGTCCTGGCAGCAGGGCTGACAGGGCTGCCAGCCACACTCTCAACAATCTTCCATCTCTGCGTGCTGCCCCTGCCATCCAAGCCTGAAACCCCCAGTGCTCCCAGGCCTGATCCTCCCACCGCCAGATGCTGCGTCCTGACAGCAGGGCTGACAAGGCTGCCAGCCACGCTCTCAACAAACTTCCCTTTCTGCATGCTTCCGCTACCATCCAAGCCTGAAACCCCCAGCACGCCCAGCCCCGTATAACCACCCCCTTTTCCCCGTTCCCTTTCTCCAACACCCCTCTCTGTACGGGCACTTGGCGTCCCCTCCTGCCTCGCCGCAGTTGCTGTGACATCCACAGCCTTCCCCTTCCCTCCACCAGCGCCCACATCCGTTTTTCCACCCAGCTTCCCATTCGACCTCCCAAGCCTTCTTCTCTTCTCCTCCTCGTAACAATGATCCGCCGCCTCTTCCGCTTCAAGTAAATCTGGCTCTCGTTTCACCCTCACTTCAGGGCCCCCAGCCGCCACGTCAACCCTCCCAACTCCGCTTCTCTTCTCCTCCTCCTCGTGCTGATTAACAGCTGCATCAAATCCATCCGGATCCCTTTTCACAGGACCCCCATCTTCCTCCTCCATCTCCCTCTTCTTTTCCTCCTCTTTCTCATCTTCTTCCTCCTCCTCTAGCTCCTCCCCCTCTTCCTCCTCTTCCACCTCCTCCTCTTCGACTTCCTCCCCCTCCTCGATTTCCTCCCCCTTCTCCACCCCCCCCCTCCTCCCCTTCCTCCCCTTCCTCCCCTTCCTCCCCTACCTCTCCCTCCTCCATTTCCTCCTCCTTTTCCACGCCCCCCTCCTCCCTTTGCCCCCATTCCTCCCCCACTTCCCCCTCCTCCCCTTCCTCCCCCTCCTCCCTCATCTCCACCTCCTCTCCCTCCTCCAATTCGACATACTCCTCTACAACCATCACTTCTTCACTCAATGACTCCTCCCCTCCCTCCCCCCTCCACCTATCCATCCGCACCCCTTCCTCTTCAGGCTCCGCTTTCACTGCCACCAGTCCACGTGTATTTTGAGTCACTGTCACAGTTCCACGTGTATTTTGAGTCACTGTCACAGTTCCACGTGTATCTTGACTCACTGCCACCGTTCCACGAGTAATTTGAGTCGACTCAAAACGCACCCCTTCCTCCTCAGGCTCCGTTTTTACTGTCGTCATTCCCTTTCCTGGTTTTCCTCCTGCCATATCCTGTCACGTTGTATCCTTGAGTCGCCTCAGAAACCCACCTCTTCAGGCTTCGCTTTCAACGTCAACCATTTTCTCTTGCGATTCTCCTCGCACCATCTCCTGTCACGGTGTAGCCTTCACCATATGTTGTAACCGTGTAACCTTCGCTTTCCTGTAACGCCTTAAGCGCTTCGTCTTCTCTTCTGTGGTTGTCACACCGTCGGGTCAACTCCTAGATTCTATTTACACGCTCATTAAACCGTCTAGAGACCAGTTACCCATGACCAATCCCTTCTGACCACCACAATCGCCAGTCCACTATTCACCTGTCGCCACTTCGCCGCCTTCGCCACTTACGCGTTGGTAACTTCTCGGTCCGACTCAAAAGTCCTTCGGTCCCTGGTCACACCTTACTAGCCACTAGGTGTGCTCTGAGTGTGACACACGAAACACATCTCTCATCCCTGTTACGACCTTCACCACCGCCTTTAACGCGGATGTTACAACCGCAGTCAGTCTCCGGTAAGGTTACGTTAACGTCTCAAGCTACCAGTCAAGGTTAGCTCTTGCTGGTTAATTAAAGGTTCTTATGCTCGAGACTCGTCTAAACATCTCGCACGCCAGCTCGATCAAGATACCTGATTCTTAACTCGCCGGCAGGGTTACAGTCGCCTGATATGCTAGTCACCTTTCCCGGAAACGGACGATTCAAAACTGCGAAGTAGCTGCTCGAATTCGGGTTTGCCTCGTGCAGTAATACCGTGCTGTCCGCTTTTACAGAACACAACTTAAAAGCTAATAAAAGCTCTCTGCTACGCGAACGACCTATTCCTGCACTAGGCTTTCGGAGCTAGCTAAAAGGCAACGATTGAGTAGCGTGTTTATGCCTCAAGCCTAGAGCTCACTGAAAGGCGGCAGAACTAAGTGACTCTGACAGCGCCAACTGCACTTCAGCTGTGACTGACAAATTGATGACAGACCGCCTTTTGAGGGGCTGAGCAATCAACCAGGCCTGGGTTCTGTACTCGTTTGTAACAAGTTCGGTTGTGTTTACATGGACGTTCGTAAAACAGGGGTATTTTCGCCCTTGTTTTCCACCGTGGAACTTGATTTGTTATTGCTAAGGGTTGGGACAGGAATTCTACCTCACTATAAATGACTAACATTTGACAAGTTTACTGCTTGACATTCTCTGCACTTCTTGCGGTATAACAAAACACCACTGAACGTTGGACATTGTTCCTAGCTAAGGACACTGCAAGAAGAACAAGCAACCTCCAAGAGCCAGATAGAAAGTCCTCAGGCTGGACGAAGGCCAAGAGTGGTGCCAGGAGAACTAGAAGACATCAGGATGGAAGCGGCCCGACATAGCTGCATGGTTCACAGCATCATTGGCTTGGCGAAGGTGGAGGTTGAGGGCGTAGTTAGCCACCTGCACATCAAACGAGAAATGGGTGAGAGATTTGTCAATTGCAGCAAAAAAGGCCAGCTCAAAGAAAAAATCCATCAATTTAGAAAGAAAATTAAAAATATTGAATCAGAGCATAGCTTACCTCCAGCTTGTGCACTTGTTCTTGATACTGGGCCAGCGCTTGTCTCAACCTCCCAACCTCCTCGTTCTGTGCCTGATGCTCCTTCTGCTTCTCGTGTTGGATCGCCACTGCTCGCTTCAAAATCTGGTTCTCCTTGCTCAATACACCCACTTGCTGCTGCAGCACTTCAACTTCTGAAGCTGATTGACGTGCCTGCAGATAGAAGCAAAAACAACGACATTCAGACCCGAGAGTATCATAAAAAGAGCCCGCTACTCGTAGACTAAAAAAATGGACATGCGCGAATCCGAACACTCAAGCTTCCTACGTACCTGTTCCGCGTGAATTGCGAAAGCACTTGATTGATCCGGATGCTTAGCATCCAAAGCCTCCTTCTCAAAAGCTTGCAGCACAAGTAACGCTTTCTGCCGAGCGTCGTCCACGCTTGCTGCTGTCATCATCTCCCGCACTGCTGCGTCTGCCCATTTTGCAGTCAGACCTGCCGACTCCGCTCTCTGTGCTTCCTCTGCGGTTGACTTTCGTGAATCAGCTTCTGCTGACATGAAGTCAGATGCAGTTGTGTATCCATGATTGTCTGAATGAATTACTGGAGTCTGCGATGGGCAAACTTCCAGGTTAGATCTATCCTGAAATTCTTCTGCGCCTCCATTGGAAACGCCGATTCTTGGATCTGACGCAAAAGCTCCTTCTATTTCCTGATGCTGATGCTGCTGAATTGATGTCTGCTGGAAAGGATTTGCAGTCGAAGGGACCTTGTGAGAAGATGTTTGATGATAGCGTCTGGTTCTTTTCGTCAGTGGAGGGGATGGGACGTAAACGCTGTCGTCGAAAATCGATCGCTTTCCACAAACAAGAGCCGACATGATTATCGAGCGAGAAGCTCACAGAACAGTCTCGGCAACTCGAACTTCTATTGAAATAATTAAGTACAGCCCTGATGAAGTAGATTTTTCGCACAAACAAACCGCAAAGCTCGGTGACAGTCAACGGTAGCTGGGTGATGGCTTCTCGGCTCAGTCAGATGTCTAGAGCTGAAACAAATGAAATGCTCCATCTGACCTTCCAATGTGATGGCTGTATTTGAAGGACTCGGCCTTGGCTGTGGGATAGATGATGCCTTGCTTCACGATGGTTCTGGGCTGGTTGAGTGATTTGCTTGTTGCTGGTGGATGGTGGTGAAAAGGTTCGGTTCGGTGAAATGATTTGTCAATGAGCAGCTGGAGAAGTGAGGGACGCGTTGCGTGAGAGCAGAGAGCATCATAGGCATCATGCCTACGCTGCAAATTGCACGTTCTCGTTTCTCCTTTCCGTTCTGTCTGTCATGTACAAAATTTGACGGGGAAATCCAGACTTGACGGAATGGCCCCCATACTGACAGGAGTTAAGGGCGTGTGTGATTTCGGTATAAGTTTGCGTTTTAAAATCGAATGTAGCATCTGAACATGAGGTGAACAAAATTCGACTTTCGTTGATGGTAAAGTTCGATCCGCGCGTCTCGCAAACGGTTGAAGCACAACCACACACCCAAGTTCGATTTTGCACGTTCGACCTTGTAGGGAAGAGCCGAGCCGCCCGTAGGTTATTTAGGTTACCTGGCTTCGTCTAGCTCTGCGAGACGAACTGTTTACATGGTTTCAGTGGTGCGTTCACTGGTGCACGAACAAATCGCGCAACTCGTCAACTTCTCTTGCGTGCCCAAAATAACACATGTTCGGTTCATCGTGCACTCTCACGTTCTTGCGTAGATTCGAGCCTTGTTCACTTTTTGTTGGTCGCATTTGTGTGTTTCCGACTTAAAAAGCCTTTCGCCAACCACGTTGACGACATTCGCGAAAGCGGTAACCAGCTAAAGTTCGGCCTAAATTACGAACCTAAAACAATTTCACACACGCCCTAAGCTTTGATAACTGATTGGAGGAAACTAACTGATGAGCGTGATGGCATGCCATGCGCTGCCATCCATCCGAACCATACGGGCTGGTGGTGAAGCTGTTGTCCCGTACCTGGGAGTCGCGGTGCCGTCAACTTGTGTGGTTCGAGAAACTGGCGGGAAACGCTGTTTAGCCGTTGACACTCGTGTGGCAACCACCCACAATCAATAACTGCGTTTCCGAAGCAGGTACGTACTGCAGGGGAGGCTAGGAATTGCAGTTCTAGGGATCCGAACTAGGTCGTATCTATAGTGTAGCTGGTGTTCAAAATTCGAACAGGCAGGGAAGATTTCTGACTTTGGTGGGGATTCTGATTGATTGCGTCCCTTGTGTGAAACTAGGAGCGATTTCTGGGACGGATGATTACGCAAGTGTCAATTTCACGACGAGAAGTTCTCCCGCAGCCCTCATGTTGAAACTATGTACTACAGTACTTAATTTGACCTGACTTTCGCACTGCAATCATGCCTTCCGCTCAAGCCTTCTGCTCCATTTCTTGATTGTAAATTTTACTGCTGGCTTGATTGTCCTGTAAGCGTGCTAGAAAGGATGGTTTGCAGTTCAAGTTAGTGCATCACGTATTCTGGGGACACCAAGCTAACTGCCTCCAGGCATGAACGCTTCGCGTTTGATCAACGTCAACGCGATGCCACACGCTTTGGGCCCGCCTTCGAGTATCTGTGCTCATTTTACAATTAAGAGCTTCAAACACAATGTAGGCCTCAGCTCCGCGTCGAACCTAGCTCCTTCTCCGTGGGCTCAGGCAGAGCGCGAAGTCGAAACAAGAGGTTTCATCTCGTCCGTCCAGATTCCGCGTGCTCAATCATGGCCGTGGGGTCCGGCTTCGGTAGATCCCAATACGAAATCCGCTGTAGAGGGACGTGCCACAGCCACGGAACCTGCATTACCGGGTAGGAACATCGGAAATGTTGCTACAAAAGAGTCCTCGTATCGCAATCTGCATCCCGCAGAAGCTGCTCCAATTCGAAATACCACACGGAATGTTGCTGGGAATCGCGCTTCTGAGAATGCCATATCCAAATCTGGTCCAGCGAACAGCACCGCAGGCAGTACAGTCACGGAAAGTCGTGTGGTTGGTTCGACCGGACCTGAGGCCCAGTTAGGTTCGGCTGCAGCAGTGGGAAGTAACGGGGTTGCTGGAGGTCGCAGAAGAAGAAAAACGCAGCCGAGTTCGGATACACTTGCGAATGCTGAATCAGGAGCTGGGCGCGGGACAAGTATCGAGTCTGCTAATAACGGACGCAGAGGGTCGACTGCATCAGACGTGAACCGGCGGCTGACTTCCAACGCTGCGTCGCAGCCGTTGGATGATTCAGTAACCGCGTCTCAGCCGTTGGATGTGTCTGATCCTAGGGTTTGGCTCCCTCCGCCGCCAGACGTGCCCAGGCCTCGTGCAACTCATAATGCAGCCATGCTGGCGTATATCGGGGATGGAATCTATGAAGTGAGTAGTAGCGTATTGACGTAACTTTTCCAGAAACAAACGTTTTTTAGGTGCTACATGGTGTGTTCATATGACTGAGCGATTTGTGTTTGCTAGGGCCAGTCTGTGCACGCCCGAATGCAGCCGTGTTGGCCCAACCTAGGGCGCATTGCACATTGGGGACGGGAGTTGGGACTTATGCTACTCGTGCTATTCTCTTGCTGTCTTTCCCCCTTTTCTCTGCTCTTCAGCAACCCCCCTCAACCCCCCCTTTTTGTTCCCCCACTCTCCCCTCCCTTCCCTCCCCTCCCCTCCTCTTCTCCCCACTCCACCCCCTCCCCTCTTCTCCACCCCCCCGTCTTTTCCCTTCACCTCTCCCCCCTTTCCCCCCCGTCCTCCCTTTCCTTTTCCCCTCCCCTTCCTTTTCTGCCCCCTTCCTTTTCCCTTCCCAATCCTCTCTTTTCCCTTCCCAATCCTCTCTTTTCCCTCACGTCCTCTCAAGGCAAACCCCTAGTGTTCAACTCTCTTATCCACTTCTCCCTTTCGTCCTTCTTAACGCGTGTCCCCTGGTCTACGCACCAGTTTCGTTTCTCAGCTGTGCGTGCATATCACCTGTAAACACCCCATCGTCTATTGTGGCATTGGTGACCGTTCAACATCCTTCTTGTCCTTCCTCCCGTCCACTTCCCCTTTCCTCAGCTGTACGCACGACGCCACTTCTTGAACCCCCCGTCTGCTATCGCCACATACTGCCAACGAGTCACAGCTGTTGTCTGCTGTGAGGCCCAGGTGAGTCACACAAGCACACGCACGTGCACGCGCCCACACACAAACACACACACACACACACACACACGCGCGCGCGCGCGCGCGCGCGCGCGCAAGCATGCACGCATGCAACCAGAGGGATAGTCACAGACCCACACAAAAATGACAATGCCCACACCGCCAACAAGTCACATGGGTTGTCGGCTGTGAGGCCCAGATGTGAACTGACCAACCACATACTCATCAGTCCACACGTGCGTTGGTTGGTTGCAGGATGCTTTGCTGCGGCGATTGACTTCCTCAAGGATGCTCACAGAGGAGGAAAGGTATGTGCATGCCTGCATGTGTGTCTGTGATTGTCTGTACATGCATGCGTGCATGTGAGTTGGTGCACGTCCATTTATTAGTCGACACAGAGGAGGAAAGGTATGTGCATGCCTGCATGTGTGTCTGTGATTGTCTGTACATGCATGCGTGCATGTGAGTTGGTGCACGTCCATTTATTAGTCGACTCAAAAATTGCAGGATGCTTTGCTGCGGCGATTGACTTCCTCAAAGATGCTGACAGAGGAAGAAAAGTACATGCATGCATGTGTGTGTGTGGATGCACGTCTCTGTCTGCGTCTGGTAAATCATTTCATGCACACATGCGTCTGTGTAAAGCACGTCCATGCTGTGTTTGTACTATGTACATACATGCATGGGCACGTCTATGGCTGTGTTTGTAGGCAATGGTGAGTGTGGCTGTAGGCATGGGTGTGTGTGCATGCACAAATTTCGGCAGTCCTGCTTTTCTAGGAGTAAATGGGTCAAACAGCTTGAGAGGGGCTGTGAATTCTCATACCCTTTTTTCATGATAGTGAAGCTACAGTTTCAGATCGTTCTTCCTATGCATCTGGAACCATCTACACAATCCAGAACCATGCTCGTAGATACCTTGGCAGATGCTGTGGTTAATGCAAATACTAAACAGGTGTTCCGTGATCGCAAGAATCAACCATGGTGAGTGTGGTCCTAACTGGTTGTATGTTGATTGCGGAACTGTGTAAACCTACACGTCATGCTGCAGGGACGTGGTGCAGTGCGGTTGCAACGCCTCCACGGGTGCCCCTTGCCTCTTTCATGAGAGTGAACTTTGGGATTTAACAGTACTGTTTACCTGCAGTGTGATTGCGGAACTGTGTAACTCTACAACCAGGCTCCTTCCGCCAATTTCACATGGAGTTTGTCTCGTTGTTCTAATACAGCAAGAGTTGATGGAAGTTAGACCTTCGCAGCCCTCCTGTCCTCTCTTCACAGCTCTTTAACAGTACTATTTACCTGCAGTGTGATTGCGGAACTGTGTAACCCTACACGCCATGCTGCAGGGATGTGGTGCGGTGGGGAGGCAATGCTTCCACAGGTGCTAGGAAGGCCAAGGGGAGGGCTGGATCCACTGTGTATGCCAACGCCACTGCGCTTGAAACGCTGGTGAGTGGGACTGGAATGGCACTTGTGCTTTTCTAGGACTTGGTGGGGGGGGAGGCAACACTTCCACAGGTGCTAGAAAGGCCAAGGGGAGGGCTGGATCCACTGTATATGCCAACGCCACTGCGCTTGAAACACTTGTGAGTGCTGACTCTCACGTGATGCTGTTGGATTGGGTTGGGACATGTTGCCTTATCCCAAGAACTCCAGTTGTAACACTTGCAGCCACCTGACTAACAGAACTTACAGATTGATCTGCTCTGCTTCTGCCCTGTGTTGCTGACTTCTTGTGCTGTGTTTTTTAGCCCCATTGAGTTATTTTTTTTGGCTGGGATGAGTGTTCACCTGTCTTGAAATGTGCCGTCTTTTGAGGCGCCTCAAAATGTGCCGTGTTTTTGTGTGTTTTGCATGTTGTGTTCTCACCCTTCTCAGATTGGTTTTCTCTACCTCACAGATCCAGACCGCCTCGAACACATTATGCACAAACTGGGTTTTGTCTGTGATGCCTCGGATCTGCTCCTCCCTTCACATGCAAAGCGCCAATAGAAGAAAAAAAAAATCTATGTCTTTAGTCCAACCTGCTTATGATGTGTGCGTATTTGTTGGTTTTGAAAGAAAGTTAATTCCGTGTTCTTGGAGTCAATAATAGTGTACAGCAGAGATATTCAACTTATGTAACTCAGTTCTCGTCCTCGATAAGAGTCCTACCCAATCCTGTTAACGAATCTCCGCTTCACAAAGCAAACCGACAGAAATCCGCAAACCCATTCCGCCGACTCGTCGTCCCATGACGCGGTTCCACCTCCTCCAGCGGCTCTGCCGCCGCGGATCGCGGCGCGATATCCGCTTTGGTGGTGACGTCAGCGGAGGCTGGAACCACGTGATCCGTGCCGAAAGCACTGCTTGTACCAGTGGTGCCGCTACCAGCGCCAGCAGCGCCGGTTTTCGCGGTGGCTGTTCCACCATTAGGATCAACGGCTGTGATGACGGTGCAGGGCTGATCATTGGATCTGGACCGTCTAGATGGGACCATCAACATCAGGCTGGCTTGTTGAACACGATCAGATTCGATCTGTTTCCGCGAGTCGAATCTTCTGATCGCAAATCTTGTGACGAGCCTAACATAGCCGATCCACGTCAGCATAGGACCACGTCGCTAGTCTCGTCTGCTTTTCACGCCGCCAGTTACGCATTAGAGGGTCCTTCCCTGAGGAATACGGCAACGGCTGCATTCTCCGATCCCCAGTTCCATTTTTCCGCGCCACCGCCGTTTTCCGCCTCTTCCGCCACCCCGCTCCCCCCCTTCCGCTCTGCCTCCCCTTCCGCCCCGCCCCATCTCTCCTTCTTTCGTTCCGCTTCCGCAACGTCCGCCGTTCCGCGTAGCGCACCCGGAAGCTTGGCCCTCTCAGCCGCCGGGTTTCACTCCTCCGCTGCATTCGCGAATGGCGCCGCGATTGGCGGCGCCTCTGGCGCGAGCGCTAGCGACGAAAGCAGCAGCCAAAATGCAGCCAGCGAGTCCGTTTTGTCTGATGCGCCGCTTCCCTCCGGTGCTGACGTCAGCGGTGCGGTGTTAGGCGACGGTGCCGCTGACGTCATCAGTGCTGCCACGTCAGACGTAGGGTTGACGGTGGGGTCTGAGCTGGCAGCGGCGGCGGCGCACTGCTCGGCGCCTATTGCCGCGTTGCAGCAGCTGATTGGTGCAGTGCATGACGTGGCAGGGCTGCCCTGGTGAGTGAGTGGCGCGTCATGTGTTTATTGGGTCCTGCTTGCAGGATAGTAGAAACCTGTCAGCTTATCCTGCTCACCCACCGTTACTGTATAACGCTGTATTCTAGTTTTGTGGTTTCCATTATAGTCACAAAACTTTATCCTCAGAAGGATTTTGGCAGCAGCAGCTACATTTGACTTCAGCCTCATGCACATGCCAGCATTCAACCACGGCATTTTCTTTTACACAATCACAACCCGTTGTTGCAACCCTCTCGTTACAATCACAGGTGGCTCTCCATAGCAGCAGCAACGGTGGGGATCAGGCTCATCCTGCTGCCTGCATTTGTCTACCAAGTCAGATCAACGGTCAAGATGGCGGTGAGTCAGCTTTGGTGGGGTGTGAGCCAGCATTGGCTGTGAGTCAAGTTGACATGGCCTTTGCACTGCATTGTATGCGCACTTGGGACCCTTCTAATGACGGGATGTCTGTAGCCCATGCTCCCTGCTTTGTCCTCCTTATAGCAGTTTGCTCAGTTTCCTTACAGTCCGCAAATGCTCCTTGTTTTGTTTCATCCCTGCTGCTCCTCCCGTTCTGCATTATTTTCCCTGTGCCCTTTTTCTTGCATCCACAACTCATTAATTTCCCTGTGCCCTTTTTCTTGCATCCACAACTCATTAATTTCCCTGTGCCCTTTTTCTCGCATCCACAACACATTAATTTCTAGACCTGCAATGCCCTCCGTCTGTTCGTCATTTCCCTTTGCGCCCCCTCTCTCTGCGTCCCTCCATTCCAACCCAAAACCCAACTCAACCGCACCCCACCCCTCTTATCAGCTCGTCAAACCGGAGATGGAGCGACTGTTGAACAAAGTCAAGGCCACTGGATACAGTTCTTCCTCTCCCTCCCTTCAATTGCAACCCACCCCACCCAACCACATCCCACCCTTCCCCACCAGCTTATTAAGCCAGAGATGGAGCGACTGCTGAACAAAGTCAAGGCCGCTGTGAGTCGCTCTGCCCTTCTCCGCCTCCCCAGACTCCCTATCTCCCCTCCCACCTCTCCTCTCTTGTCTCTCCTCTCCCCTCCTTTCCCCTCCCACCTCTCTCCTTTCTTGTCTCTCCTCTCCCCTCCTTTCCCCTCCCACCTCTCTCCTTTCTTTTCTCTCCTCTCCCCTCCTCTCCTTTCCCACCTCTCTCCTCTCTTGTCTCTCCTCTCCCCTCCTTTCCCCTCCCACCTCTCCTCTCTTGTCTCTCCTCTCCCCTCCTTTCCCGTCCCACCTCTCCTCTCTTGTCTCTCCTCTCCCCTCCTTTCCCCTCCCACCTCTCCTCTCTTGTCTCTCCTCTCCCCTCCTCTCCTTTCCCACCTCTCTCCTCTATTTTTACTCCTCTCCCCTCCTCTCCTCTCCCACCTCTCTCATCTCTTTTCTCTCCTCTCTCCTCATCTCACCCCCTTCTATTGTTGCCCATTTCTCCCACCCCCTCTCTGCAATGCGTTAGTTACATTGCCCCCTAAACCCAGGGACCCCCCCCTAAAAAGTTTTTCTGTGAAACCTCAACCGGTGACTTTTGAGTCGACTTATAAGTCACCTCGTTGCGTTGTTCCCAACCCCCGGCCCCGATAGTTAACGCCTGAGCTTGCTAATATAAAACCACGACTTGTGTTTCCCAAATCATCCTGATCACCCTCATCACCCTCATCACCCTCATCATCCCCATCATGCATCACAGGGCTACGGCACAGAGGCTGTGGCTCACTACAACGGCAAGATGCAAGCGCTATTAAAGAAGTGAGTTACCAATAAAGCCACCTTGTGAGCTATGTTGCACTATACGCTTAGGGTGTTATTTGTTTCACGTTTATGCGTTCACGTATAAATGCAAAAACGTGAAACAGGGACAAATGCGCGATACGGAAAGCCGGGCAGACAAATAATAATTAAAAAAAAAAAAAAAAAAAAAATCGCGCTCTTTCTGTACGCACGTATACCGACATTTCGATTCGAGTTTTTTTCAATCATGGGACGTGCAAAACCGAGTCGCCACGTTCACCCCACGTACATCAACATTGCCCAATCACCCCCAACAAGTCGTGACCAACCATAGCATGTCCCCCTCCCCACAACCAATACGTGGTAAGTATAATTCACTCCACTTCAACACAATTCTCATCCAGTTCTTCCTAGCCTCCTGTTTGTTCTCTGTTGAACTATGGCTACTCCAGACCCATCTCCCAGCACTCAGACTAGTGATCCGCCAGCCTCGACCTCGGAGGCACAATGGCAGGAGGAGGATAGTACGCATATCGTTTTCAAGCATTTCAAGGTTCCGATCCGCCACGACACCGTCGGCGCTGTCCGCGTTTGCAAGTATTGCGCCATCGAGTTCAAGGGTGGTGCGTTTCGATGCACTCAGCATATCACGAAACGGAAGGGACGGAAAACGCGCGACATCCGCCTGTGCGCGAAGGCTTCGTCCGACGTGCGAGCGGCGGTGCGTGCGCATTACAAGAAGAAGACATCCGGCCGCGACGAAAAGAGGAGGGCCGAGGAGGCTGCGCTCGAAGCTGTCGTGGGAGGTTCGAAGAAAGGCCGCATCACCGACTTCATTGGCGACGACGTGAAATGCAAGAAGGGCGAGGCGGACAACTCGGCCTGCATGTTCTTCGCCGGCTGTCACATTCCCGTACACCACGCCGACAACCCGTTGTGGCGCAACATGGTCAGGGCCATTAACAACGCAGGGCACGGTTATGTCGCGCCGCGCCGTAACTATGTTGGAGGGGCTGGGCTGAAGCTTTGCCGCACGGGTATCGAGAAGGGGCTTCAGCCAATCGCCGCTAGCTGGAAGAGGGATGGCGTCACCGTCTCCTCGGACTTGATGACCGATCGGTGCGGGAGGCCGCAGGCGAACATCATGCTGATCAACGATTCGGGAGCTGTGTTTGTCGAGGCTATTGACTGCAAAATTGAGTCAAAAAACGGTGGCTACATCGCGTCCCTTCTCCGCCCCATCATTGAGAAAGTGGGGCCCGAAAACGTATTCGCTCTTTGCATGGACGGGGGCTCCAACTACGGGGCCGCCTGCAAGGAGCTCATAGCGGATTGGCCGCACATCGAGTACCGTGCGCTACGCACGTGCTCGACCTCCTGATGGAGGACGTGGGCAAGATCCCATGGGCGAAAGAGATTGTGGATCGGTGCGGGGACATGATCACCTACGTCCGCAACCACCATTTCACCCGCAATTACCTGAGGAGTGGGGCGGTTAAGGGAGGAAAGGGGAAGCAGCTTGTGAAGCCGGCGGGGACCAGGTTCGGCATCAACTTCATCGCTCTCTCAAGGCTGTGCCAGCTGCGGCCGACGTTGTCTTAGATGGTGCTGAGCGAGGAGTACGGCAACTGGGGGATGGGGATAAGGAAGCTGACGACGGATACCTTCCGCGGCCACGTCATGGACGACGAGTGGTGGACGAAGGCAACATACCTCGTGGAGCTCTTGGTGCTTCCGTTCAAGGTGATGCGGGCCACGGACAGCAGTGCGAAAGGCATGATGGGCACCATCTATGACCTCATGCTCCAGCTGACCGAGGACATGATGGCCAAGCTGGAGGCGAGGGATAAGATTCTGACGCGGGCGGATGCGGCTGAGATAGGGAAGATTGTTAGGCGCTGTTGGGACGAGAGCCTCGCTTGCGCTCTTCACGTCGTTGGCCGGATCCTGAACCCGGCAAATCAGGAAGAGGGTATATTCCGCACCGATGTGGAATGTACGCGCATCTTGAAGGCGTTCATCGCACGTCACTACGAAGGCAAGACCTTTACCAACAAAGACGGTGAGGAGAAGCGGGCCTCTCTTGTTTTGCACGAGCGGCTCACGGCCTTCCTCACACTTGAAGGATCCTTCGGCCTCCTTGAGGCAATTGCCGACAGGGGGAGGGGGAGGGGGAGGGGGAGGGGGAGGGGGAAGCCGTGCTGGCCGATGAGTACGTGGAGTAAGAAAGTCAGGAATCAGACAAGTAGTTGCTAGTATGTGTGTGTGTACTTGCAATGCATGTTTGTAATGGGGAAAACAAAATTCATAAGTGAGGAAAAAACCACCATGGCAAAAACACAATGAACATAGGCAATACGACTCACCCCCTGACACTACTCACCACCGTGAGCGTATAGTTCAAACGCGATTGGTACGCCAATCACGTATAGTGCAACATAGCTTGTGAGGGGGCGCCTTGTTAGGAGGCGCCTTTTCAGGCGGCTCTAAAGCCGTCACCTCACCACCACAGGGCTACGACACAGAGGCAGTGGCTCACTACAATGGCAAGATGTAAGTGCTGCTAAAGAAGTAGGTGCTCTCGAGTTGTTATTTAGAGCTCAAGCTTTTGCTTTTCCTCTTTTCCCTGTCAGATTGTGAGTTTGTCATTTAAGATTTAGTTTCTTCATAACGATGACTACCTTAGAACCTCTGAAATTTCTCTGTATAGAAAGGCTGTGTGTCCCATACCCTAAACCCTTCTCCCCATTTTTGAGGCGCCTTAAAAGTCGTTTTGAGGCGCCTCCAAAGATTTCTCTGTATACAAGCGCTGTGTGTCCCATACCCTACCCTTCTCCCCATTCCTGACCAGCCCATAGCCACACCGCACCTGAGTACTCCTTCCTCCCATCCCTACCATCTGAGTAGTCCTCCCTAAACCTCCAAAACCCCCAAACCCTTAAACCCGAACCCCTTGAAACTGTAAACCCCCGAAACCTGAAACCTCTAAAACCCTTCACCTGTGATGGATTTGACACTTCAAGCCTCATTGACGGCAACCTTGCCCTTCCCTTCCCTCCCTGGCCTGCCTCCCCCTCCCTCCCCCTTCCGAGTCATCTACTCGCCCCTCCTCCATTCCCATACACAATACGGCGCTCATTGCTCCTCAGCTCTTATTCCCCTTCCCTTCCCCCGGTTTCTCCCCGCCCCCTGCTGCTCCCCCCTTTTCCCCCTGTTGTACGCCCCTTTTCCCCCTGTTGCACCACCCCCAGGCACAACACCACGCCCTTTGCTCCTCTCCTCGGGATCTTCCTGCAAGCGCCCATCTTCATCGGTTTCTATTTCGCTGTACGTGTTTTGCACTTGCTCGCTGCTCTTGCCCTGCTAGGTGACTTTTGAGTCGACTCAGAAGTCACTTTGATGTACTCGTATCGTGCACTTGCTGCTCTTGCCCTGCTTCATATCTTTGCTGTTTGCTTTCTTCATAAGCTCTTCATAAGCTCTTCTTCCGATCACTCACATGCTCTTCGTCATTCACTCTCAGGCCTTCTCTGCTTCACTTCGAAATTTCTCAGAAGATACTTCCTCTTGTCCCTTTCCTTCCTTCTCTCCTTCCCCCCTTCTCCCCCTCCCTTTCTCCCTGTCCCCTTCTCCCCCTCCCCTTCTCCTCCTCCCTTTCTCCCGCTCCCCTTCTCCCCCTTCCCTTCTCTCCCCCTCCCCTTCTCCCCCTCCACCCTTCGCCCCCTCCTCTCTGGTTCACCAGCCTCACTACACGGGCCCCCTCTTTGTGCTATCGACTCCTCTATCCTTCCCCTTCCCTTCCCACCCCACCTCCTCCCACCCCACCTCCTCCTTCCATTCCACCCGTCTCCCTCCCCTCTTCGCCCCCCTCCTCCTCTGGTTCACTGACCTTACTACACGGGCCCCCTCCTTGTGCTATCGACTCTTCTATCCTTCCCCTTCCCACCCCACCTCCTTCCTCCTTCCTTTCCACCCGTCTCCCTCTCTTCCTCTCCCTTGTGCAGATCACAGGCATGGCGGGGCACATGCCATCATTCGCAACAGGCGGGGCCTTCTGATTCACAGACCTCAGTACACCCTCTCCTCTTCCCTCTGCCTCCCCCTCTCCCTTGTGCAGATCACAGGCATGGCGGAGCACTTGCCATCGTCCACAACAGGCGGTGCCTTCTGTTTCACCGACTGCATGCACCTACTCTCTCCTCTCCCCTCTCTCCCATCCCATCCTCCTCACGCAGATCACAGGCATGGCAGAGCACATGCCATCATTCACAACAGGGGGAGCCTTCTGGTTCACCGACCTCACCACACCGGACACCACCTACCTGCTGCCTCTCATGTCCTCTGCTGGAATCCTTGCTGCTGTGGAGGTATGTCGCCCCACCTCACCTGACCTAATTTCACCTCACCCCACCTCACCTCACCTCACCTCACCTCACCTCACCACACCTCACCACACCGGACACCACCTGCTGCCTCTCATGTCCTCTGCTGGAATCCTCGCTGCTCTGGAGGTGAGTCTATGTCTCCGACTCCAACTCAATTCAACTCACCTTACCTCACCGGATCTCACCTCACCTCACCTCACATCACCTCACCTCACCTCACCTCACCTCACCTCACCTCACCTCACCTCACCACACCTCACCACACCGGACACCACCTGCTGCCTCTCATGTCCTCTGCTGGAATCCTCGCTGCTCTGGAGGTGAGTCTATGTCTCCGACTCCAACTCAACTCAACTCACCTTACCTCACCGGATCTCACCTCACCTCACCTCACATCACCTCACCTCACCTCACCTCACCTCACCTCACCTCACCTCACCTCACCTCACCTCACCTCACCTCACCTCACCTCCACCTCACCTCACCTCACCTCACCTCACCTCACCTCACCTCACCTCACCTCACCTCACCTCACCTCACCTCACCTCCCCTCACCTCACCTCCCCTCACCTCACCTCACCTCACCTCACCTCACCTCACCTCACCTCACCGCACCTCCCCTTCTCCTCGTGTGTCCTGTGCACCCCTCTCTTGTATTCCAGCTGAACGCAGCAGAGGGAATGGAGGGAGCACCCAATGCAGCGCAGATGAAGTGGTTCATCTCTTGCCCCTCCTCTCTTTTGCACCCTATGCGGCCCCCGCGTTGTACTCTTTCGTGCCTCCCTGCATTCCAGCTGAATGCAGCAGAGGGAATGGAGGGAGCACCCAATGCAGCGCAGATGAAGTGGTTCATCTCTTGCCCCTCCTCTCTTTTGCACCCTATGCGGCCCCCGTGTTGTACTCTTTCGTGCCTCCCTGCATTCCAGCTGAATGCAGCAGAGGGAATGGAGGGAGCACCCAATGCAGCGCAGATGAAGTGGTTCATCTCTTGCCCCTCCTCTCTTTTGCACCCTATGCGGCCCCCGTGTTGTACTCTTTCGTGCCTCCCTGCATTCCAGCTGAATGCAGCAGAGGGAATGGAGGGAGCACCCAATGCAGCGCAGATGAAGTGGTTCATCTCTTGCCCCTCCTCTCTTTTGCACCCTATGCGGCCCCCGTGTTGTACTCTTTCGTGCCTCCCTGCATTCCAGCTGAATGCAGCAGAGGGAATGGAGGGAGCACCCAATGCAGCGCAGATGAAGTGGTTCATCTCTTGCCCCTCCTCTCTTTTGCACCCTATGCGGCCCCCGTGTTGTACTCTTTCGTGCCTCACTGCATTCCAGCTGAATGCAGCAGAGGGAATGGAGGGAGCACCCAATGCAGCGCAGATGAAGTGGTTCATCTCTTGCCCCTCCTCTCTTTTGCACCCTATGCGGCCCCCGTGTTGTACTCTTTCGTGCCTCCCTGCATTCCAGCTGAATGCAGCAGAGGGAATGGAGGGAGCACCCAATGCAGCGCAGATGAAGTGGTTCATGCGAGGGCTTGCTGTGACCATGGTGCCGCTCACTGTCACGTTCCCTAAGGTAACTTTCTCTTGCACTGTCACGCTCCTTGCTGTCACATTCCCCAAAGCAAGTTGTTTTGAGGCAGCGCAACCGAAGTGGTTTATTATGAGAGGATTGGCTGTAAAGCATGGTGCCGCTTACTGTCACTCTCCCTAAGGTTGTACACTGCCATGTCACTCATGTCACTCATGTTACTTGCTGTCACGTTCCTTAAGGTTGTACAGTGTGACACTACGTAATGTACACTGCCATGCCACTCATGTCACACTACGTACAGTGACGTTGTTACTTGCTGTCACGTTCCGTGAGGTAACTTGTTCTGAGCCGCGTTAAAGGAAGAGCAGTGCTGATGGTTAATGAGAGGAGTGGCTGGGACTATGGTGCTGCTTACTGTCATGTTCCCTAGGGTAGCATCAATTGTGATGTTTGCTAGATATGCACATGTGTTCCTGTGCTCATTCATCGTCAGTAAACCTAATGTATTCATATGTATTCTTGCAGTGTGCTTTTTTCTTCAGTGCGTTGGTTTTGTTCTTCTTCCTCTTAGATTATTCTTAGCTGCTTTGTGTATTACTGTTTTTTTTTGCTACAGGCTGTGTTCTGCTACTGGATCACCACCAACGTCTTTTCTCTTGTCCAAGGTCTTGGTACGTGCTTAGTGATGTTCGTGCTTGTATAATTTGGCTGAGTCAGATATCCTTCATGCACCTTACATCATTCGCAATGTCGCCTCTTTTTTCTAAATTTGGTGCTCCATTGTGGTCCTTGTTTGGTGTGAATTGATTACCTTGTTGTCATTTACTTCCCTACTAACATCCAATTTCCTTCTTTCACTTTCTCTTTTCTCAGGCCTTAAGCGCCCTGGGGTGCGGAAGGCTCTTGGGATCCCTACTCTTAAGCCTCCGTCATCTAATGCGTCTCCTGGAGGTGCCTCACTGGGATTACCTGTAACGCAAACATCTGCCCTTCCGCCAAAAGCAGCTATAACAACGAGAGGGAACACAAGAAGACCACCATCAAAACGGAGAGGAAGGTGATTCAGTGGAATTATATGCTGATTTGTTTTCTGGCTTTTGTGGCGATTTTCCTGTGGATGAAATAGTTTTGTTGATTTACTGTAGAGTTGTAGGATGTGTGAGCTTCCTGTGCGTGAAGGAGATATCGAATAAGGAAATATCGACACTCTTTATCGGGAATAGTGTGTCACCAAGGGTCTTGGCTGCCACGTCATCCTGATACTTGTGAAGCTCGAGCACATCCAAGGAGATCTCCCAAGGCGCAGAAGCAGGAGGCGTTCCGAAGGAGTGACACGGGATCTGTACAGAGAAATACACACGATGTGTACAGAACTGGAGGTATTTGAGCTGCATCAAGCCGTCTTGAATGCAACATTACCGGCTGTACTTCTGGCCAAAATGAATTGCAAAACACGCCCGCGCAAAATCTCATCTCCATGGGAAATGCCGAGAGTGATGAGGCTATGGATAGATCAAGGGTTTTCAGATATGAAGGGAACATTATTGGGGACCCTGCGCTTTGACGTGTGATTCACTCCTACTTGGGGACACTTTCCGCTCTTCCTACCCTCGAACAGGAGAGTTATTGCGACAACTCAGGAATCCGCTCCACGTTCATCCACGTGTCACAATTTCACAGCATTAGAAAATGTTTTGCACCCCGCCTGACCCAAACAAACTAAAACCCAATCGGAAAGGGATGCGACTCGGGGAGGCATCAACCCTTAAAAATGCCCTTTTCCCGTGTTTAGGGTTGATCCTTCCAGAAAATGGGTCCAGGTCCCTAGGGGTTTTATTTTTTTTGCCCCGCAATTTTGAACATCTCTTGAATTTGTGACACGTGGGATAATGTGGAGCGAATTCCTGATTTGTCGCAATAAGTTTCCTGCCTGACGGGCGTTATTGCGGAAAGTGTCCTCAAATAGCAATGAAGCTCCCTCGAAAGCAAAGGTTCGCTAGTAGTACTCCCTCCATAGCTACTTACCCATAGATCAAGCTTGAGTTCCCAACCCAACGTGTGAACTTTTTAGAAGCTATCATCATCATCATCATCACCACCATACCTCGGACTCCACTCTACTGATCTGTGATCTCAGGCTTGGTGGAGTTTCCGAGGTGATACATAGCCTAGCAGTCACTTCACTGCTTTCGTCTTCGTGCGTGGAAAAGTTAGAAGTCTTATTAGGAACCACACCTTACGTGAACGCGAGTTTTTTTTTATTAGACTTGTTAAGGATCATAGTTCAGGAAAGAGAAACGCGTTCAATATTAAATTTGACCAGTCCGCACAACATTTTTCCTGCTGAAAAGTTAAGCGAAGGATGGCATTGTTAAGAGCTACCAATTTGCAACTGCGGCTAAACGTCAGCCCATCGTTACAATGCGTAAGTGCTACAGTCGAAAAAAGGTTCCTCGGATCCTTCTATTTTCTTTCGGTCCTCGACTCTAGATTACGAGGCCTTAAGCTACGCAATTGGTATTTTCATTCCACTTGAGAAAATGCATTGGACGGACCTCAACCGCGTTTTGGGGGAGCTTGAGGGACACCCTCCCTTGCTATTACTTCTATAGATTGAGTTTAAAATCTCTCCTCTTTTCAGTCACGCAGACGGCCATCGTCTCTGTCACGGCTTTCTATAACCACATGCCAACTGGGCGATTCAAACGAGGGCGGGGAGTCCGTAGTGGCTCGGCCATTCGAGGCTGAGACGGAGGCTCGGGCACAAGCCAGGCTCGCAGCTTCGGATCCGAACCGACGATACCAGGTGCGAGCAGCAGCTGCATTCTGACCGAACGAGATGGCTCTACATGGCGGCAATTCCATGAGTTTTTTTTCCGGCGTGAATAATGCAGGTTTTAAATTATTAGAATCATTCAACTGCAGACGCACTCACTGTTTGATTACAGATAGTTTCAGATATATGCTCATTTTCAAAGCCACCACTCCCAACCACTTCCGACCGTTACAGGAGATGATGCAACGGAGGGAGGAGAGCCGACAACAGACCTTGCGAGAATACGGCGATGTGAGTCACCCTTGAAAGCCTGAGCCATTTTCGGTTGTAGATTTCTTAAAAGCAAACACCAAAAACCACCTGCAACAACAGACCATGCGAGAGTACCGCGATGTGAGTCACCCTTGGAAGCGTGAACCGTTTTCGTCTCAAATTCTTTCAAAGTCACCCTTGGAAACGTGAGCCATGTCAGTCAGTCGCTGTTCTCTTCCTCCTCTGCTTCCCCCAACCTCCTTAGCTTCCCCTCTTTCCTATCCCGCCTCCCTTTCTACCTGCGCCAGTTGAAGCGGCAGCTGTCGCAAACGGCTATAGGAGTGGGGGCGGCAGGCACGCTCTACTGCTTTCTCGGGATCTCCATTCAGGTGAGTGTGTGTGAGAGTGTGCGTTTGTGTGTGCCTGCAGTGTGTGTTGGCAATTGTGTTTCCTTATGCTTGGTTGAGAGCGTGTGTGAGTGTGTGTGAGTGTGCGTGTGAATTGGGACGGCGAACGGGGAATGGAAAGAGTATACTTCACAGAAACGTTCTTCTTCCCTTCTAGGCGCTTCAAAAATGTTGTAACTAAAAGGACAAAATATATCCTGTCCCTCCCTTGCTCTGCCCCCATGTGTCACGTCCCATACCACAGACGGCTATCAGCTACGGCATCGGAAGCGCTGCCAGGTAATCTCTTCCTCTCTAGCCTCAGGTCAGGGCTGGGGGTTTGGTTCTGGTTCAGCCTAGTCTGTCGGGGAATGGTTTTCGCTTGAGGGTTTCGGGTTCGGCTTGAGGGTTTCGGGTTCCTCTTGAGGGCTTTGGGTGTCATTTGAGGGTTTCGGGTGTTTCTTGAGGGTTTCGGTTTTCGCTTGAGGGTTTTGGGTGCCCCATTGCCGCAACAGCTCTCCTCCCTATTTCCCCCAACCGCCCTCCTCCCCATTTCCCCCTACCGCCCTCCTCCCCATTTCCCCCTACCGCTCTCCTCCCCCATTCCCCTTCGGCCCTTGTCCCGATTTCTCCAGATTCCCTCTGCCTTCTCCCTTTTCTCCACAAGCCCTCTACCCCGTCCCACGCCTGCCTCTACCTGCTGCTGCTCTTTGGTGACTCTGAAACCATTACCCCCCTGAGGACCTGCCTCCGCATTCCTTCCTCACCCCCAGTCGCCCCTTTCCCCATCTCCCTTCTCCATTCTCCCTTTTCCAGCTGTCTCTACCTACTACTGCTATTCAACGACACTGACACCATTGCTCCTGAGGACCTCCCTCCCGCCTTCCTTATTGACCGAAACAAGCCCAAGAGGTGAGGGAAGCTGACAAGGGGTGAGGAAGGGTGAGGAGGGGTGAGAGGGGGTGAGTTGGGGTGAGACAGGGTGAGCTACTTCCAAACGCACCAAGGATTCAAAACACCGACACCATTTGCTCCAGAGGACCTGCCTTCGGCCTTCCTTATTGACCGGAACAAGCCCAAGAGGTGAGACGGGGTGAGGCAGGTATGGCACAGGGTGAGAAGGAATAGGAAGGGTGAGATGGGGTGAGAAGGGGTGAAGGGGGTGAGAGGGAATGTGAGGGGGTGAGGGGGGGTGTGAGGGGATGTGAGGGGGTGAGGGGGGGTGTGAGGGGATGTGAGGGAGTGAGGGGGGGTGTGAGGGGGGGTGTGAGGGGGTGAGGGGGGGTGTGAAGGGATGTGAGGGGGTGAGGGGGGGTGTGAGGGGATGTGAGGGAGTGAGGGGGGGTGTGAGGGGATGTGAGGGAGTGAGGGGGGGTGTGAGGGGGTGAGGGGGGGTGTGAGGGGATGAACGGGGCTGCGACGGTAAACGGGGATGAGACGCACATAACCCCCCATTCCCCCATACCCCCATTCCCTGACCGTCCCCTACCCGCCCCCTACCGAACCCCCTTACTAACCCTCTAACCACGTCTTACTCACCCGTCACCCCTTAGGCGGGGTGAGAATGGGTGAGAAGGCGTGGGATGGGATGAGTCAGGGTGAGGCAGGGTGAGTTGGGGTGGGAGTGGGTGGAACAGAAAATGTAGGACGTTTCAGACGCTTTAAAACCCGAGGTCCAAGACTCTCAAACTTAGGAAGGTTGGTTGGGGTGGTTGGTTGGGGTGGTTGGTTGGGGTGGTTGGTTGGGGTGGTTGGTTGGGGTGGTTGGTTGGGGTGGTTGGTTGGGGTGGTTGGTTGGGGTGGTATCGCGATGCTTCCCCCAACTTAGGAAGAAACTATCTGCGAACGATTTTCGACGTTGCCCTCCTCAATATACCACCTCTCACTTACCCTCCTCCCCTCCTCACCACCACTTTCTTGGCTTTCCTGTCCTCTAACCATGCCTTCCCACTCACCCCAGGAAAGGCCTGGTTGACAGCCTAGCAACAGTCAATTCGCCCCAGAAGATTTTGCAGGGGGCACAGCTCGCCCTCTCCTCTCAATGTCCCTCTCTCCCACATTTTCACCCTCTACCCAACAGTCCCGCTCCCAGGAAGGGCCTAGTTGACAGCCTAGCAACAGTTGACTCACTGCAGAAGCTGCTACAGGGAGCACAGCTCGCCCTCTCCTCTCAATGTCTTTGTTCCCCTAACCTGCCCCCTTACCCACCCCTCGGCTGCTTACAGGAAGGGCCTGGTTGACAGCCTGGCGTCGGTCGATTCACCCCAGAAGCTGCTGCAGGGGGCACAGCTCGCCCTCTCCTCTCAATGTCCCACTCTCCCACATACTCACCTCCTACCCACTCCCCCCGCTCACATGAAGGGCCTGGTTGACAGCCTGGCAACAGTTGATTCGCCCTCAGAAGCTGCTGCAGGGAGCTCAGCTTGCCCTCCCCTCTCAATGTCCCTCTCTCCCACATTTTCACAGTCTACCCAACCGTCCCCTTCCCAGGAAGGGCCTGGTTGACAGTCTAGCGACGGTCGATTCACCCCAGAAGCTAGTGCAGGGGGCCCAGCTCGCCCTCTCCTCGCGCCGCCTGCTCGTGCCGGCTGCTCTCGTGCTGCTCTGGTCCTTCTCTCTGCAATTCAGCGGCAGTGACCCCAACAGCTTGCACATCGAGGTGAGGAGGTTTGTGGAGTGGTGGTCAGTGGTGGTGAGTGGTGTATCCCAGGGGCCCAGCTCGCCCTCTCCTCCCGCCGCCTGCTAGTGCCTGCTTCCCTCATGCTGCTCTGGGCCTTCTCCGTGCAATTCAGCGGCAGCGACCCCAACAGCTTGCACATCGAGGTGGGGAGGACTGTGGAGTGGTAGTGAGTGGTGGTGAGTGGTGTTCCTCCCACTCTCTCCTCCTGCCGCCTGCTAGTGCCCGCTGCCCTTGTGCTGCTCTGGGCCTTCTCCCTGCAATTCAGCGGCAGCGACCCCAACAGCTTGCACATTGAGGTGCGTGCCTGCTCCCTTGTGGTCTTCTCTCCCTTTGCCTGCTGTCCCGGTGCCTGCTTCCCTTGTGCCCACTGCTCTCCCCCCTTGTGCCTGCTGCCCTCACATTTCCGTGAATTTTGAGGGGGTTTAAGGATGTCTGAAGAGGTTTGAGGATGTCTAAAGAGGTTGGAGGGGAAGTGGTGGTTCTGAGGGCTGTATGCAGGGAGCATAGCTCGTTTTTGGCTAGCCCTCTGCTCTCGCCTTTCCCCTGTTGGACGTTCTGGGTGCAATATTTGTTTGCCATGCGGTTTGTACTGGTTAAACCTCTATCGCTTCTCACGTGTTCGAGACGTCTCAAAAATCTACTTTCTACACTTTGTTAGCCATGCGGTTTGTACTGGTTAAACCTCTATCGCTTCTCACTCCGCTTCTCTTCCTTGCTCTCTCCGCTCCCCTCCCTTACTGTTGCTCGGCCATTTGTCTTATCCTCCCTTCCCTTTGTTTCTTATGAAAACAGTTCGCCCCCCTCTTCATAGGATTCCTTTCCTACAAAATCGCTGTGCTACTTTTCACTATCGAAGATGTTACCAAGTAACGCTGGTAACGGTACCGTTATTTAGCAGATTATATTGATGGCTACACTTCAATGAATGTTTTATTATTGATTTTTCTTGTACGGTACTGTACTTCAACGTGTGCTCCAGCAAAGAATAAGGAGTGTTGTCGTGGCCCCCAGATTGTTGTGGCCCAAACCTTGTAGCATGGTAGCATCTCCCATTGTCTTACTACCGGTATGTGAGACAAGTAACTTTAATGTTCAGTCTGGTGAGCAGGTAAGTGCAGTGGCCTAGCTGTAACTAGTAGTGATGCTGCAGTGTAGCAAGTGGCTGCCATATGTAGTTGCCTTATGTTTGATTATACTTAGATGCATAGGAAACGTGACATAGACGCCAAACACTACTTCACAATCGTAAGGCAGGAAAACCTTTTATTACAGTACAGTACACCCAATTATTGAGCAGCTCTTCTTATGTACCTACAGTGACAGCTTTAGAGATAGAGTGTCCACTCGAAGCAGTTCCTTCAACACATTCCCACCCTCTTCCCCTCTCTCCCCTCCTGCTCCTGCTCTTGCTGCTTTTGCTCCTGCACCTTGTGCACCCCCTCTTTCCCACGCTTTCCCTGCTCCCCCCAACCTCCCTAATCTTGCTGCTGCTACAGCTATCCCTGCTCTCTCTGCCCCTGATGCACCCTCTGCCCCCTCTCCACCTCCTGCGCCTCCTGCTCCCCCTGCTTCTCTTGCTTCTCTTGTTCTCCGAAACCTCCCTGCTCTTGCTGCTGCTGCAGCTGCCTCTGCTGATGCTCTTGTTGCTGCTGCTGTAGCTGCTGCTGCTGCTGCTGCATCTACCGCTGTTGATGCTCTTGCTGCTGCTGCTGCTGCATCTGCCCCTGCTGATGATATTGCCATCCTTGCTGCCAGGCTTTTGGGGGGTACTGCTCTGGGTATTGCGGGAAATACACCTAGAGAAGCAGGGTTACTGCGAATACGCCCCATGACACGTGCAGCACGGAACACAGCACTTGGAAGGTTGCATCTTGGAACCAAACGGAGTGGACTTGGCTCAGCAGCAGCAGCTGTAGCAGCAGCAGCTGTAGAAGAAGCGGCAGTTGTAGCATCAGCAGCTTTAGCTGCTGGAGCAGCAGCAGCAGGTGTAGCAGCTGCAGCAGCTGTAGCAGCTGTAGCAGCTGCAGCAGCTATAGCAGGTGCAGCAGCTGTAGCAGGTGCAGCAGCTGTACCAGCTGTAGCAGGTATAGCAGGTGCAGCAGGTGTAGCAAGTATAGCAGGTATAGCAGCTGCGGAAGTGGGAGTTGTGGGGGAGGCAGGCGCGTCTGGTGAAGGGGACAACTGGGGAAGGTTCACGTGCGGCTCGGGGAGCGAGAAAGAGGAGGAACGGGAGTGATACGGGGTAACAAGCGAGGGCGGATGGGAGCGAGAGGAGGGTTGGTTACGGGATGGAGATGAGGGAGGGGAGAGAGGGGACGAGGTTGCACGGGGGGGATGCGGGGAGCGAGGGGAGGCGGGTGTTGGAGTGGGGATCGAACAAAGAAAGGGGGCTTTGGGAGGCTTGGTTGCTTCCTGTTTCCGAAAAGGCCGAACTTGGCTTTGAGGCCTCTTGGATGTGCTTGCATAGGGTGTGACTGTAGCAGATGCTTTCGACGTGTTGTCTTGTTGGGTTGGTAACATGGTAACTGGAAAATTTGTGCGGTCGTTGGAGACATCTTTACTGTCTCCATTTGCGGCTTGTTTCCTGGTCGCATCTTGCACTGTACAATCTGGAGCGTCGTTGCTGAATGTCTTCATGAGAATATCTTCATCTGTATTGTGGGCCTCCTTGATCTTATCAGAGCATTTCATGTCGGAGCCAACTTCGGCAGTTCGAGAGATCCGCTCCCCGCATTGGCACGCGTCAGTCTGTTCGGCGCAGCCTGCGGACGCGCGAGGATCCTCGAAACTCTCCTCCTTCACGCGTTTCTGCGGAGGCGCACTCATCTGATCGGGGGAAAGTGGAGGGGAAGCGGAGAACGCGGAAAGGCAGGTTTAGGATAAACCCCGACACTCATGGTCCAAAATTTATTGGTTTTGGGAGGAAAACTTACTTAAAACCCGCAGGCCAAGAAGGCCAAATTTGGTTCATCCTTCCTAGCGTTGGTTGGATGTCCCAAAAATGCCTGTGATCATTCCCGAATTCTAGACCTCGTCCAACATTTCGGACACTCCTATTGGTTCGCAGGCCTTTTGCGTTTTCACTCCCAACCAACCTTCCTAAGGTTGAAATTCTTGGCCTGCGGGTTTTAAGAATGGAATTTGCGACAAAACACCTAGAACCTCTTAATTACGAAGCGCAAATCCTTAGTGCGTTACGTTCGAGGCGCTGCAAACGGAACTTACCGATACGTTTTGGGGCGATTTTCTCTTCGACGAACGCGGCAGCAGCGCGTCGTATTTCGATTTTAGCTCCGCGTGCTCCTCAGCCAAATCCCCCATTTCCCGTTTTGCCCGCTCATTCTCTTTCCGCAGTTCCGCCAGCTCCGCGTGCGCTTGCGCCAACTCCGCGCGCAGCCGCGCTAGCTCCCCCTCCCTCGCCAGAGTAGCGTGTTTCACGCGTCGGTTCTGGAACCATACTGCGACCTGACGTGGCTTTAATCGGAGCTGGCTCGCCAGCTTTAGCCGCGTCTCGAGTTTGATTTCGCGCTCAATTTCCGTGAAATGCGACTCGAGCACTTCGATCTGCGCGGGCGATAGGCGCAGCTTGGACTTCCGCTTGGTCTTGGGGGGCTTATCAGAAGAAGCGGGGGACCGTAGCGCAGAAGCGGCGGACGGGGAAGGGGAGGGGGAAGGGGAAGGGGAATCCGCGACTTCGTTTTCGCAGCGGGGGTTGACACGGGGAGCGCCGTCACCCGGCCGACACGATGGCGACACGTGAAGCTTACGTGCACCAGCGAAAGCCAGCTCAGCAGCATCACCTCTCTCCGCCGCCTTCGCATGACACACAGTGTAGTAGATGGGCGGCGCGTCACGAGCCTCTTCCTCCGCTTCCTCAGCTTCGTCAGCTTCGTCAGCTTCCTCGTCGTCCTCTTCCTCTCCCTCTTCCTCCTCCACGTCGATTTCGTGGCTAGTGCGCCGCAGAAGCGCCGACGGTTGCGCCGAGAATCGCGCCGCTGCCGGGGCCACGGGCTTCGGAGATTCTAGCGGGGTCCCGTTCTCGCGAATGATTGTCATAGTAGCGCCAACCACGCCGCTAACGCCAGTACCTCCCGCTGCGGCGGTAGTATCGCTGTTGCTCGCTTGCCCGGGCCGAACGGGAATGTAATATGAAGGAAGCATCGATTGCAAGGTTAGCTTCACGCCGTATCCAGAAATCGGCGAGTCGCCGCCGTGAGGGTTGCGAGATGTGTGAGGTTCGCCGCGATAGTTGCAAGAGCCGCGAGAGCCGCGAGAGCCGCGAGAAGTGCCTTCGGATGAAGGGTTCAACTCCGAAGCGCGTATCGCGTGCGGCACCTCGCATGCGACGTCGTTAGGATGGCCGTAGTCGTCGCCGTCGTCGTAGCCGTCGCCGTCGCCGTCGCCATCGCCATCGCCATCGCCATCGCCATCGCCATCGCCATCGCCGTCGTCTTCTTCTTCACCATCGTTGTCGTTCATGCGATGGTCGACGTCGTTGTCGTTGCTCGGCGACAAATCAAAGCAATCCGGAAGCTCGCCGCCGCGGGCCCCGCCGCCGCCGTCGACGTCTACTATGGGTCCCTCTTTTGTTCGCGAAAATTCTCGAGGGGGGAAGAAATCATGGGGTGGCCGTGTTTGGTGTGACACGTGGACGACAGGGTGTTGTTGCGACAGTCGCGGTGACGAGGAAAACCCTGCGACGACTGACGCTTGGCAGATCGACTGCTGCGGCGTAGTAGAGAATATGACAGGACGATTAGTTTTCCCGCCGTCTTTTGTCGGATTGACGAGCCGTTGCCGGGGTGCGGCAAGCTCGAGGCTCTTGTCGGCGAAGAGCAACGTGAAGAGCGGCATTGAGTCGCCGTCGGACCGCGGATCCATCGTGCCTGCGGCGAGACTCACGCAATAAACCGTCGGACGGTTTGTTTCCTCTAGTAAAAAACGGCCTGTCGAATAGACCAAGTCATTCTGGATGTTTGTGTTGTCTGTCGCTGGGGCAATGTGGCTGTGATGATTCTTGCGGCGCCTTCTAAGAACCCTCACCGAGACCAACAGGTTTTGCTGATATATTTCTTCACAATGAGTTCGAAATCGAGCGCTTCAGTGGTGAAATCACTAAATGCGTTGGACTTCGTCGAGGGGAACTAACTAGCCCACAATGCGCCGCAACTGTCAGATCCCCCACCGTTGTAGTTGCTCATTATTACCGAGGGGAGGTGGGAAGGGAATGGTGGAGGGGAGATGTATGTGGCAGACTGGGAGAGAGAGGGCGAAGGAGGATTTGACGATGAAGCACGAATGAGGTCGGTTTGGTTTGTTTGGAGGAGGTTTGGTCTGGTTTGAAAGAAAGTTGAGAAGCGTGACAGGCGTGTGTGAGAATCTGGAAATTGCATATTGGAGGTGTAGTCTTTAGAGATTTGAGTTGCGGTGAACGCGTTACTCACTTCTAGCCAATGGCGTTCCTGCAACTCGCCTAGTTGTGTCCAAATGATTTTGAAACATCCCCAAGTTGCACGGCCGCATCGCGTTTGGTTTTGGTAGCTTCTGGACTCCCATTGGAGATTTCCCTATCTTCGCGTGTCCCTCCGCAAGGGCAGGATGCGGTGCAAGTAACACATCAACGGTCGAGGTGCAGTGATGGAGTGTTTCACCACACAAGAATCGAACATGTTCATTCAAATGTGTCGCATCATCAAAGGAAGAGTGGAGAGGCAGAACAGAGGGACAAAGTGGAACTCCAAGTCGGCGACAAATAATTGACAAAAATGAAAAAAAAAATGTCTTGGTGTAAGGAATTTTCTCGCTATTCCTTACCGCGACCGTCCACATCGCGTACAGCAGCAGCTGTTGTTCGCCCGTCACTGCTAACGGGGCTTTGCCAACTTCGCGCGCACTGTTTCACCAAACCTCGCACTGCTGGAGCAGCCGAGTTGGCCTACGCTTGCACATTTTCGTTACCGTTTGCACATTTTCGTTACCGTTTGCACATTTTCGCGTATAGGTATTCGCTCATGCCTTCGCTCATATTTTGTACTCATTGAACACTCTAGAGCAATCCTCGCCACCTCGATTCATTGCACCCGTAACATTTGGTTATCAGAGCCACTTTCTTTTCGGACCGCGCATCTCCACACCCCAGGAAATCAACTTTTGATCTTTCACTCGAAGGAAGTCACGCCCCTTGGCACCTAGGAGCCACTGTCCTCGCGTTCTCTCGTAAACGCGTGCAGCCACGACTGCGCCTAGACTAAGCTGAGCCGACGCCATTCGTTATGGCTGAACATATCGACGTCACGACGCTCACACAGGACCGTTTGAACGAGCTGCTTCGACAACTCCACGAAAGCTCTGAAGAAATCGCGGCACTGACGGCCGAACGCACGTCCCTGCAAAATGACGTCGCACGAGCACAGCAAGCACAATCACAAGCACCTGGCACTCCAGGACAACCTGAATCACATGCATCACAGCACAGAAGTGTGGGGCAACCCACGAGCGCGGCCAGTGATGGCGTCGTCCGCCACGACGGAGACGGCGACGACGGCACGACACACCCCGAAGCGACGAATGCGGCTAGGAGCCAGCCTCGCGTCATGATTTCGGCACCGACCAATGATTCGGCACTGCCGTCACCGATGCCGCTGAAGCCGCAGCGTTCGCCATGCTTTGACCCGAGTCAACGCGGTGGTCCTACCGTTTAGGCGTGGTTGTTCACGTTGAACGTATTTTTTTACGCCAACTACGTCTCGGAGGATACGGCGAAGATTCGCTACGCCGTGTCGATGCTGCGAGGACCCGCCATGGACTGGTGGCGCGTGATCGTCACGAAGCCGATGGACTACGCGACTCTACCGACACGGGAAGGACAAACCGGACCCTTGGCGCCGTTGTATTTCGTAGAGGTGCCCCAATATCGCACGTGGAATGCGTGATGCGCAGGTATGCGCGCTCGATTTGAGCCAATTGCGGCTTCGATCGCGGCGCGTCAGAAGCTCCGCACTTGGCGCCAATTCGGTTCCGTCCAAGACTACACTAGCGGGTTCCTGGCGCTGTGTGAGCAAGTGGGATACATGCACGAAAGCGAGCGCATCGACCGCTAAATCGGCGGCCTGAAGCATGATATCGCCCAAGAAATTCAGCTCCGCGGCGTCACCAAATTCCAGGAAATTCTCGCCATGGCGGAGAAGCTCGACTTCTTTCGCCGACCGAGGCCGGGGTCCTACGGAAGCAACAGCAGCTGGGGACATCGATCTCGTGGGACGAACGAGGGCACCACGATACGTGCTGTCGCCGCGAATGCCGCTGCCGCACCGTTCAAAGGGCGCTGCTTCGCGTGCAATCGGCCGGGACACCGCAAGAGCAAATGCCCGGAAAACGCTAAGGGAAAGGGGGAAGCTGAGTAGTAGAAACAGACCAAGCAGCAGGGAAATGCTGGGAGTCAGTAGCAGACGGGCCCTCTACTGACAGGTCACGCCGCTCGCCCTACCCAACCGACCCTCACCGAGTGATTGTGCCGGTTCACGCAATCGACCACACTCGGCCGAATAAGGAGGGTACTACAGTAGACAGCCCCATACTCCTTAGCGGGAAAATTGGGACACACTTAGTTAGAATATTCGTAGACTGGGGGATCCAACCCCAGCCTGATCAACACCGCCACGGCACGAAAACTGAGACTGCCACTGGATAGATGTTTACATGAGATCGACGCAAGACTGGTTGACGGCACGCCACTGGCGATACGGGAACACGTAGACCGGGTTTGGATTCGATGCGGGGGTAACTTCACGTTTAGCCAGGAAATGCTCACGACAACCCTCGATGGAACCGACATTTTACTCGGCCGTGATTGGCTGCGACGACACAATCCGCGAATCGACTGGACGACGGGTGACTGCACCGTGCGAGTGAACGGTAACAACATCGTCTTACCTCGCTGGGGCTCGCCAGAGTCTTCGTCGGTGCGTGTCAACACAATCACGATGAAATGCGCCGTAGCGGCAGGAGCTGACGTGTACGCGGTCGACATTCGGGAAGCCGAGGTAGCAGACAAAGGGGGGGATTTACAGAAGCTGCTAGCCGACGTATCGGATGACTTGGCAGCACTACTGAAGCACTAAAGTGGGATTTTCCCGGATGACCTGCCAACAGGACTGCCACCTCAGCGGCCGCACGACCACAGGATAGAGCTAGAACCGGGGGCACAGCTGACAGTACAGCGACAGTTCCGACTAACCTAACCCAAATTGGACGAGCTAAGGAAGCAGCTGGACTACCTGCTCGAGAAGGAGTTCATTCGCCCGAGTTCGTCACCCTTTCGCAGCGCCGATACTGTTCACACCGAAAAAGGACGGGGGTTTTCGCATGTGCATCGATTACCGCGCACTGAACAGGGTTACCATCAAATCCCGTTACCCCATCCCACGAGCCGACGAACTGATCGACCAACTGCGCACAGCCCAAGTTTTCTCGAAAATTGACCTTCGAGGAGGCTACCACCAGATCCGAGTCAACCCACCCGACTGCCCGAAAACAGCTTTCCGAACACGCTACGGATACTTCGAATACACCGCCATGCCTTTCGGACTGACAAACGCCCCCGCAAATTTTCAAATGACCATGAACGAAGCCTTCCGCCCACTTTTAGATAAGTGCGTCATCGTGTACTTCGACGACATACTGATTTACAGCCCTGACAGAGCACACCACCTACAGGACATTGAAGCAGTTTTTAAAATATTGAGTGAGAACCGCCTACTGACGAAAGCATCTAAGTGTGAGTTTTTACAGGATAGACTGGAGTTTTTGGGACACGTTATTTCAGCTGAAGGAGTGGAAATAGACCCGAGGAAGATCGCGATGATTCAAGCGTGGCACGCGCCGACAAACTTGACCGAGTTGCAGAGCTTTTTGGGGTTCGTCAACTACGTGCGCCGGTTCGTCCCCGACATGGCGAAGTTGACTGCTCCGTTGACCGACCTGCTAAGGAAGGGGGTTGAGTACACGTGGGGGGAGAAAGAGCAAGCTGCCTTCTCGACCCTCAAACAAATTTTGTGCTCGCCGCCCGTGCTTCACATCGCAGATCCACACCGACCGCTCGAGCTTGTCACCGCCGTACCGAAATTACGAACGCGCTACTGTGGACCATTTCAAATCAGCCACATGACCACCCCAGTTACCACCCACTTACTACTGCCGACAGACTGGTACATCAGCCCATCATTCCACGTCAACTTGCTTCGCCCTTACATCCCAAGCACGAGCCAACTGCCTTGTCACCGCCCGCCATCCATGACTTGCCCTGCATCGGAGCCGATCATCGAGCCCAAAAACATGCTGAGCCATCGGATTCGCCACCCCATAGGCATCAAGAGGATCGAGTTCCTCGTTCGCTGGAAGGACCGCACGCCAACTGAGGATAGCTGGCCAACATCGAAAACCACCCTGCCCTGCAAGTGTACATGAGGAGCCGGGGTTTCCGCGATGTACATGCACTCGCGTAACAGAGGGTGCTTCTTTTTTCTCGCTATTCCTTACCGAGACCGTCCACATCGCGTACAGCAGCAGCCGTTGTTTGCCCGTTACTGGTAACGGGGATTCGCCAACTTCGCGCGCACTGTTTAACCAAACCACGCACTGCTAGAGCAGCCAAGTCAGCCTACGCTTCGGGACTAGCCCGAACCTCGCGCCAGCGTAGCACTAGCTAGCTCGCACGCACCGCGTTACCGCTTGCACATTTTCGCGTATAAGTATTCGCTCATGCCTTCGTTCATATTTTATACTCATTGAACACTCTAGTGCAATCCTCGCTACCTCGATACATTGCACCCATAACGCATGGATATCCTAGATCAAAGTGTTTCAATATTATACGTTGGCTGACGTGCAATGTAACAAAAAGCGGGGGCTGGTAATGGGCGAAGAACGGACGAGGCCCGATGCGCATTGCTGTAAGTGTTGGAGCTAGGTGCAAATTAAGAGCATTCTCAGTGTTGGAAACATATCGTCTGCACTTCTGATGTGTCGAACACTACAACGTAAACAAAGCAAACTACAACGAAGTAACAGCGAGTCAACTAAAGCGGTTGACAAGAAGACAACAGCAAGAGGTTAAGTGAAGGTCAAAGTGTCAGAAAGAACGAACGAGAATGAATGAACTAGCAAAGAGTTGGGTACAATTACTAACCCTAATTGGGTTGTACCCCTTATGGGCTATCCCACTACAGCCTACACAAAGTAAGCTATATATAAGTTTGACACACCCCCATAGGCACAGTGGGGGAGAAGAAGTGGTCACGAGACAAGTCAAGAAAAGCAAAGCAAGCTCAGGGTGGATCACAAAGTCACCACACAGTCCGAGCACAAGCAAAGGGCCACAAGGCCGGTTCACATACAAAGTGATATAAAAGAGAACAAACAATACAGTGATCATACCCTAGCAAGTGCAAGCATGCAGGTATATATATATATCACAGTAAAAGCAGAGTCAAGCAGTAAGCAAGTGAGGCAAAGTAGGCACAAGGCCTAACACAGTAGAGAAGCGCTGATGATCACCAGGCGGAAGTGCCTTGGTGAATACATCAGCAGTGTTGGCCCTAGTGGCCACGCACGCAAGACGAAGCTGGCCACGCTACTGCAACTCTCGAGCAAGGAAGTATCGCAGAGTGATGTGCTTCGTTATGTGCTCCAGTTTGTGCTCCTGACACAAGGCAATCATGGCCTTGCTGTCTACGTACAGAACTGGAGGCGAACGAGGCTGCTCTCCCAAGTCACTCAGCAGGTAGGTGAGCCAGCGTAGCTCCTGCGCAGCCATGGCCCCTGCGTAGATCTCAGCCTCACAACTGGAGCTGAGAACCGCAGACGAGCGGGTAGACCGCCAAGAAATAGAGCCGGAACCGAGGCTGAAGGTGTAACCCTGTGAGGACCGCTGCGTAGCTGAGTCGTCAGCCCAAGAAGCGTCTGCGTGACTGGTGAGGACAACTGGACCCCGTCCTCCAAGCACGAGCCCCATGCCCGACGTACTGCACAAGTAACGCAGTACCCTCTTCGCAGCATCCCCGTGCACCTTTTGGTGCCTACCGGGAGCCACGTAGCGAGCCAAGAGGCTGAGAGGGTACGCGAGGTCAGGTCGAGTGCACGTCATCAGGTATATGAGGCAACCCACAAGCTCTGGGTACGGACCACTCGGCTCTACGGACTCGTCCGAAGGTGGAGCTGAGAGCGAGTGGCCGGTAGACAGAGGAGTGGGCTGTGGCGAGGAGAACTGGAAGCCGAAGCGCTGAAGGACCTGGTGCACCATGTGTGACTGAGTCAGTGTGATGGTGCGCCGTGCTCTGTCTCGGGTGATCTGCAAGCCAAGATAGCTGCGCAGTTCACCAAGGTCAATGCAGGTGTGTCGCTTCACAAGGGTCAGTGCCTAAGTGTCAGCAGTGGCAAAGACGAGGTCGTCAACGTACACGAGGACGTAGAACGGCGGCAGCGAGGTGTGGGTGCGTAGAAGACGGGACATTAAGAACCTGCTCAAGTAGGGGAACGAAGTACGGACGCGGCCGCACAGTGCCTCCAGCACCTCCAGCTCTAGGGTCAACAGCTCAAGCTTTTGCAGCTCCTACACCTCCCGCGCCAGTGCCTCCAACTCCAGCTCCTCCAGCTCTAGCGCCCCCATTGCTAGTGCCACCAGCTCTAGCTCCTCCAGCTCCAGCGCCACCAACGCGAGAGCCTCCAGCTCCAGCAGCTCCAGGCTACGTAAAGCTTCCAGCTCTAGAGCCCCCAACACCACCAATCCCGGCAGCTACAGTACCCCTGGTACGAGCACCTCTAGGACCAGCAGCCGCAGTACCTCCAGTACCACCAGCTCTAGCAGTAACTCTAGCACCTCCTGCTCCAGCGTCTCCAGTGCCTCCAGCTCTGGTAGCTCCACTCCGAAGGCGTGCGCGCCGAACAAGCCACTCACGCAGCTGCTGCGGAGACAGTCTCGGCGAAGCACCAGCAGGACCTCCAGACAAAGCAGCACCCCCAGGCTCAGCACCCCCAGACTTCGCACCCTCCGAATCAGCACCCCCAGGCTCGACACCCTCCGAATCAGCACCCCCAGGCTCGACACCCTCAGGCTCAGCACCCCTAGGCTCCAATCTCGCAGGCTCAGCACCCCCAGGCTCCTCACCCCCAAGCTCAGCATCCCCAGACCCAACACCCTCAGACTCCGCACCCCCCGGCTCCGCACCCCCAGACGCAGCACCCCCGGACGCGGCACCTCGAGCAGCACCTGAGCCGACAGCTACCTCGACAGGCGCAGAACCAGGGAGAGGGTCTACCTGAGACACACCTGAGGGAGCAGGACCCTGGGGCGGGAGGGGGTCTACCGGAGGGGGACGGGGAGCAAGGAAGAGCGGCGGGGGCGGGGGAGGGGCAGAGTGGTAGGGGAAGAGACGGTAAAAGGGAACCGGCTCGTCAAACATGACGTCTTGAGAAGGGAGGACACGGCGCGAGGTGGGGTGGTAAAACTACCAGCCAGGCGCGTCAGGGACAAAGCCAAGGAAGACGCAGGGGATAGCACGGGCGGAGAGCTTGTCCGCTGACGTATCGCGAACAAAGGCACGAGAATCCCAGACCCGGAAAACCGACGCATTGCCAACCTCCCCTGTCCAACGCAGTGTGGGCGAGGTCTGCGGCAAAGAGACATGGGGCCAGAGGTTGAGCGGATGTGCAGCGTACCGGACCTGAAATGGCCACAGAAAATGGGGAGCAGCCGCATGGATCATGGAGGTACGAGCGACCTCCATGACTAAGCCAATGCGGCGCTCAGCAATCCCATTTTGCTGAGGGTAGTCCAGAAGCGTGAACGACTGGAGAATGCCCTCCCCATGACAAAAGTCCCGCAAGAGGTCGGAGGAGAACTCACCACCTCTGTCAGAGTGCAGATGTAGGACAGGAAGGTCCTGGTGGAACCGCTCGCGGAGCTGGAGACGGACTGTGCGGATCCAAGGGATCAAGACATCAACGACCTGACCCTTGCTGCGCAGGGGGAAGACCGTGGTGTACAGCGTGCAGTCGTTAACAACCAGCAGAAAGTAGCACTCGCGGCCCTGTCCACTGACGCGGGCTGGGCCCCACACGTCCATGTGGAGAGTTTGCAGGGGAGCAGTCGTCGGGGAAACGAGGAGTGAGGAGCGGCGTGCTACCGCCCCTTGACGCAAGGAAGGCAAGACGGGGCAGGCGAGGGCGGGAGGGGAGGCAGAGACCTGGGAAGACCAGAGACAAGGAGGTGGGAGTGCATGACACGAAGACGTGGCGGGGAGGGGTGACCCAGGCGGTGATGCCACAAAAGAGTCTGGTGCGACAGGAGGCGACACGAGCAAGGGGCGGCTACCTGACCTGGCGCGGACACCTGAGAAGATGCAGCTACCTGAGGAGGCTCGGTAGCGAGTGTGTACAGACTCAACCTTGGCCGACGAGTGAACGTGGCCAGGTGACGCCCCGTCCGTGTACACGTGCAGATCGACACACGCTGACCCCCAGGAGTGGTGGTAGTGACCATCGCGTCCTGGAGGGCAGCGGTACTCACCAAGTTCGTAGAGAACGAGGGGAGGTGAAGACCTGACAGTGAGCCGAATGGAACCGCCGGACAGGGGAGGACAGTGGAGGAACGGGCAACGACCGGGCCCCCGGAGGGGTCAGCCAGTCTGACCGAGACAGGTGTAGGGAGAGGAGAGAGGGTGGTGCTGTCACGAAAGAAACAGCGTGAGGCACCTGAGTCAGCATGAAGGTGTGCAAGGCCTCAGCCGGCGCAGTACCAAGGAGAGAAGACTCACCAGCACCTAGAGCAGCAGCCTCTATACCTGGGTCAGGCGGCACGCACCAGTAACAGTCACCCTCAGCACTAGCAGACAAAGCATACAAAGCAGAAAGAATAGCATCATAGTCTAGGTCAAAGATCGCAACACCAGACCTAAGCAACTCTGCCCAGTGGGGGCGCTCGACCTCATCACCAAACTCAGCACGCCACGCATCGTTGAGACGGGAGAAGCAGCGGTGCTGCGTGTGCGCCTTCCCGCATGTCTGACCAGCACGGTCACCCGTGCAAATGACATATGGGCAGCTCACACTACCCCCAGACGCCCCACGCTGAAACAACCACTCAAGAAGTTGCTGGGGCGACGGGGTCTCGCTCCGACGCTGCTGCCGCTGCCGCTGGCCTCCTCCAGAACCTCCACGCTGAGCTCCAGTCCTACCGCCACCATTGCCACTGCTGCCACTACCGCCACTCCCACCGCTGCCTCCACCGCCGCCACCAACGTCCCCACTCCCTCCACCACTCCCACCGCTGCCACCACCTCCACTGCCTCCACTGCCTCCACTGCTGCCCCCACCACCACTCCCGCTGCCCCCTCCACCAGCCCTTCCACCCTTGCCCTTGCCGCTGCAGCGCTTCGCACTAGCAGAAGCAGCCCCGACATCTGTAGTACTAAGGACGTCTACAGCAGAAGAAGAGGCGTAGGAGGGGGCAAGGGGGAAGGGGGAGCACCCCTCAAAGAAGGGTGTGCGCGGAGTGCCACGAGCAGCACCTATAGCTACCGCACTAGTCTTAGCTGCAAGGAGGTGCTGCTCGAGTAGGTCAACAGTGAGGGAGGTGGGGTCAAGGGAGAGCAAGTGGTCCCTAACAGAGCGAAGAGAGTTAGGGAAGCGGGTGACTATAAAGTAGAGAGTGATGAACATCGGGGGCTGGTTCCCGTCAAGGAACTCAGCGGGGGGCGGCAGCGCGGTAGCGAGCATTGCTAGCGCAAAGGTGGGAAACCAGGTCCTCTACCGTGGCAAAGGCGGACAGCTCGGGGAACAGGTAGGGCAGGAGGAGGCGGCCTAGAGCAGCAGAGGCAGGCGAGGAGTAGCGAGCGACTACAGCGTCGTACAGCGTCTGCGATGTCCTGTGCTTTCCGAAGTGAGCGCATTCGGCCAACGGGAGGTGGTTGCGAATGGCTAAGCGGGCAGCAGCGTCGCGAGTCAACCACTGTGTACGAGTCGCATTGTCAGCTGTGTCGGGAGGGGCGGGAGCGGCGCCAGACGTGTGGTCGAACAACGAAACACTGTCCCTAGAGTCGCTCAGCAGGTACAGCTGCAGGTCGTCGAGCCACGTGTCAAACTGCAGGGGGCGTCCCTCATGTTCGAACGCTAGCACGCGGAGAGAAGCCATAGCGGCGCAGCACGTAGGAGCAGCTGAGAAGGGCGGCAGTAGTAGCAGCAGTAGCAGTAGCAGTAGCAGCAGTAGCAGCTGTAGCATTAGCAGCAGTAGCAGCAGCAGCAGTAGCAGCGGTAGCACGCAAGAAGCGGCGTGCAGGGCCTGGGATCGACGAGCCGGGGCCTAGGGGCGACGGGTTGGGGGCCTAGCGCCGACAGACTGAGGGGCCAGGAGTGACGGGCCGCGGGGCCGAGAGCGACGGGCCGGAGCCTAGGGGGGGGGTCGAGCCGAAGGGCCTAGGGGCGACTGGCCACGGGGCCTAGGGGCGACGGGCCACGGGGCCTAGGTTAGGGGCGACGGGCGAAGGGCCGCGGGGCCGGGGCCTAGGTTAGGGGCGACGGGCCGCGACGCGCGACGGGGGTCGGGGCCAAGGCCTAGGTTAGGGGCGGTAGGCCGCGGGGCCAGGGGCGAAGGGCTACGGCCGGGCTTAGGGGGGTCGACGGGCGACGGGCCTCAGGGCCGGGGCCTAGGCTAGGGGCGACGGGCCGCGGGGCCAGGGGCGACGGGCGAGGGTCGGGCCTAGGGGGGGGTCGATGGGCGACGGGCCTCGGGGCCGGGGCCTAGGTTAAGGACGACGGGCCGGGGGGACGCGGGGGGGGGTCGACGGGCGACGGGCCGAGGGGTCGAGGCCTAGGTTAGGGTCGACGGGCGAAGGGCCGCGGGGCTGGGGCCTAGGCTAGGGGCGACGGGCCGCGAGGCCAGGGGCGACGGGCAACGGTCGGGCCTAGGGGGGGTCAACGAGCGACGTGCCGCGAGGCCGGGGCCTAGGCTAGGGACGACGGGCCGCGGGGCCAGGGGCGACAGGCGATGGTCGGGCCTAGGGGGGTCGACGGGCGACGGGCCTTGGGGCCGGGGCCTAGGTTAGGGTCGACGGGTTACCCCACTATAGCCTACACAAATGTACGCACTATAATGTTCTGACACCTCCAGCTCTAGTGCCTCCAGCTCCAGCGCCTCCAGAGCCAGGGTCTCCAGTTCCAGCTCCTCCAGCTCCAGCGCCGCCAGCGCAAGTGCCTCCACCTCTAGTGCCTCCAGCTCCAGCGCCTCTAGCGCCAGGGTGTCTAGCTCCAGCTCCTCCAGCTCCTGCGCCTCCAACAACACCAGCCCCAGCAGCTCCAGTACCTCTAGTACGAGCACCTCCAGGACCAGCAGCACCAGCACCTCCTGTACCTCCAGCTCCAGCAGGAACTCCAGCACCTCCAAGACTAGTAGCTCTAGCACCTCCAGCTCCAGTGCCTCCAGCAGCAGAGCCTCCAGCTCCGGCAACTCCACTCCTAAGGCGAGTGCGCTGAGCAATCCACTCGCACAGCTGCGGCGCGGAGAGAGGCTCCCGCCGGGGAGACAGTCGTGGCGAGGCACCCGTAGGACCTCCAGCAGATGCAGTACCCCTGAGCTCAGATCCCACAGACTCCGCACCCTCAGACCCAGCAACCCCAGGCTCCGCACCCTCAGACTCAGTACCCCCAGGCTCCGCACCCTCAGGCTCAGTACCCCCAGGCTCCGCACCCCTAGGCTAAGCACCCCCAGACCCCGCACCCTCAGACTCAGCACCCGCAGGCTCCGCACCCGCAGGCTCAGCACCCCTAGGCTCCGCAAGCGCAGGCTCAGCACCCCCAGACGCAGCACCCCCAGACGCAGCACCCCTAGCAGCACCTGAGTCTACAGCTCCCTCAACAGGCACAATCCCGGGGAGGGGGTCTACCTGAGACACACCTGAGGGAGCAGGACCCTGAGGGGGGAGGGGGTATACCGGATGGGGACCTGGAGCAAGGAAGAGCGGCGGGGGTGGGAGAGGGGCAGAGCGGTAGGGGAAGAGACGGTAAAAAGGAACCGACTCGTCAAACGTGACGTCCTGAGAGGAGAGGACACAGCGTGACGTGGGGTTGTAAAACTGCCAACCAGGGGCGTCAGGGGGAAAGCTAAGGAAGACGCAGGGAATAGCGCGGGAGGAGAGCTTGTCCGCGGGGGTATCACGAACGAAGGCACGAGAGCTCCAAACCCAGAACACAAACGCATCGTCTGTGAGAACAAGTGACGAGAGTGATTGACAAGGAAGCAAGGAAGGGTACAAGTAGAATGTCGAGAGAAATTGTGTACCCCCTAAGGCTAAACCCACTACAGCCTAGAGAAATGTACACACATATGTTTGACACACCCCCATAGGCGAAGTGGGGGACAGCAAGAGCAAGCAATGGTCACAAGACCAGTCAAAAGAAGAAGCAAAGCAAAGCAAGCTCAGGGTGGATGACAAAGTCACCACACAGTCCGAGCACAAGCAAAGGGCCACAAGGCCAGTTCACATGCAGAGTTATATAAAGAGAACAAACAATACAGTGATCATACCCTAGCAGGTGCAAGCATGCAGGTATATATATAGATCACAGTACAGGCAGAGTCAGGCAGTAAGCAAGTGAGGCAAAGTAGGCACAAGGCCTAACACAATAACAAAGCGCTGATGATCACCAGGCGGAAGTGCCTTGGTGAAGACATCAGCAGTGTTGGCCCGAGTGGCCACGTACGCAAGACGAAGCTGACCACGCTGCTGCAACTCTCGAGCAAGGAAGTATCTCAGAGCAATGTGTTTCGTTCAGTGCTCCAGTCTGTGCTCCTGACACAAGGCTATCATGGCCTTGTTGTCTACGTACAGGACTGGAGGCGAACGAGGTTGCTCTCCCAAGTCGGTCAGCAAGTAGGTGAGCCAGCGTAGCTCCTGAGCAGCCATGGCTCCGGCGTAGATCTCAGCCTCACAACTGGAGCTGAGAACTGAAGACGAGCGGGTAGACCGCCAAGAAACCGAGCCGGACCCAAGGCTGAAGGTGTAACCCTGTGACGACCTCTGCGTAGCTGAGTCATCAACCCAGGAGGCGCCTGCGTGACCAGTGAGGACAACTGGACCCCGTCCTCCAAGCACAAGCCCCATGCCCGATGTACTGCACAGGTAACGCAATACCCTCTTCGCAGCATCCCAGTGCACCTTTTGGTGCCTACCGGGAGCCACGTAGCGAGCCAGAAGGCTGAGAGGGTACGCAAGGTCAGGTCGTGTGCAAGTCATCAGGTACATGAGGCAACCCACAAGCTCTAGGTACAGACCACTCAGCTCTACGGACTCGTCCGAAGGTGGAGCTGAGAGCGAGTGGCTGGTAGACAGAGGAGTGAGCTGTGGCGAGGAGTACTGGAAGCCGAAGCGCTGAAGGACCAGTTCCGCCAGCTCCGCGTGCGCTTGAGCCATCTCCGCGCGCAACCGCTCTAGCTCCCTCTCCCTCGTCAGCGTAGCGTGTTTCACGCGTCGGTTCTGGAACCAAACCGCGACCTGACGTGGCCTCAACTCGAGCTGACTCGCCAGCTCGAGCCGCGTCTCCAGATTTATTTCGCGCTCAATCTCATTGAAACGCGACTCGAGCACTTCGATCTGAGCGGGCAATAGGCGCAGCTTGGACTTCCGCTTGGACTCGGGGGGCTTTTCAGAAGAAGTGGGGGACCTTTGCGCGGAGGCGGCGGACGGAGAGGTTGAGCGAGGGGAGAAATGCGCGGCTGCGGTTTCGCAGCGGGGGTTGCTGCTGGGAGCCCTGTCAGCCTGCCGATACGATGCCCCGCGAGGGTTGCGAGATTCGCGAGAGTCACGAGAGTCGCGACAGTTGCGAGAGTCACGAGAGTCGCTAGAGTCGCGAGAGTCGCGAGAGTCACGAGAGTCGCGAGGGCCGCGTGAATTACCCTGCTCTGGCGACGACGAAGGCTCCAACTGTGGGACGCGTGTCACATGCGACAGCTCGCATGCGACTTTGTTAAGATGGTTGTCTCCGTCGCCGTCGCCGTCGCAGTCGTCGCCATCGTCGTCTTGGTCGACGTCGTTGTCGTTCACTTGATTGTCGTCACCGTTGTCGTTACTCGCCAAATCAAAGCAATCTGGAAGCTCACCGTCGCCGCCGCCGCCGACGCCGTCGTCTACAGGTCCCGTCGCTCGTGGAAACGCCGCTTGAGGGGGGAGGAAATTATGGCGAGGCCGTTTTTGGTGTGACACGTGGAGCACAGGGTGTATTATTAGCGACAGTCGCAACGGCGACGGCGAAGAACTCCCTGCGACCACTGACGTTTCGCAGTCCAACTGCTGCGCAGTAGTAGAGTCTATGACTGTAACGTTTCCCGACAAGCTCCTTCGCTGCACCGCAGGCGACTGCGCGCCGAGCAGTTGCTGAATCATCTTCGCTGACGCGCTTCTCTTTCTCGGGTAATTATGATGGCGTGGCCGCTGCGCGTCAGGAAGATTTGTTTTCCTGCAGTCACGTTGTGTCTGGTCGTGCACTGAGTCGCCTTTTGGCGGCTCGACGAGCCCTCGCCGGGGCGCGGCAAGCTTGAGGCTCTCGTCGGCGAGGAGCGTCGTGAAGAGCGGCAGCGATTCATCGTCGGACCGCGACTCCATCATGGCGTATGTGACCGCTTCTTAGTCGACTCAAAAATCGGTTAGACCGCTTCTTAGTTAGAATTTTCAGGAACTCCCTGTCAAATCGGCGCCTACTGAGAAAAACATCAACAACAGGTTCTGCTATAGTTACAAGACTTGGAATTCAGTGCGATTTGGAGGCGGAATCACTAAATGGCTGTCGTCTAGGGGGGCTAAATAGCCAACATACAATAGCTTCCCTCCCAAGTTCGCAATTCTGCTAGGAGCTCATCAGTGATGAGAGGTGAAGCAGATTCGAGAGGGGAGAGAGGAGAGTGGGAGAGGAGGGAGAAGTATAGCGAAGCGCGAATGAGGTTCGTTTCTGTGAGGGTGGTGGTGATGACAAGCGCGACAGTCGTGTTTGATCACAGAAATTATTGGTAGGAACTTGCGGATGTGGGTTCCAGTAATGTAAAAGTGGTCTAACGAGAATTGAATTTCGATTAACACGACTCAAGCTTCCAGCCAATCATATTCGAATTTCCCGCCACGCTGTCGTCAGAATGGGTTTGAAAACGCTGGTTTGCGGACCAAAATGGGTTTCGGGTTTGGCAGCTTCTGGACTCCCATTGGAGCTTTCCCTCGCATCGTGCCCGGGATGTGTGAAATAATGTAGTGAACGATTGTTTGACTCGCAGAACACGTTCATACGAATGTGTTGCGTCCTCAAGTCGAAGGGTTCCATCGCCGGGTTGGGTACAGTTAAGACAAAAGTGTAACTCGAACTCCGCAGTGGGGGTCGGTGATACAATAACTCCTGAGGACGCAACCCTAGTCAAGACTGAATTAACTTCACACCCCTTACAGAAATCGGTGGGCAGCTTGTTGTGCAGTCTTGATTTTTGGTTTTCTACAAATGCTTCCATTATGTGCACCATAAGCACTACGACACAGCCTTAGCGGCTCACTATGCATAGAACCCCACATTTCTGAACATAGCAGCTGCCACTACAGAGGCATCTCGGCCAGCAGCAACATTATACACTCGAATAACATCCGCCCCTCCAGTAACACCCTAGCTCCTCCTCACCTCACTTTGTAACATACAACCCCACATTCCTGAAAATGGCAGCTGCTACTATAGAAGCATCTCGACCAGAAGCAACATTATGCACTCTTATAACGTCCGCCCCTCCAGCAACACATGCTGCCACAGCTCCACATGTCGCCCAATCACGATCCTTTCCAGCTGCCCGGCCGGTCAGCCTGCCCAAAAATCCTTTTCTTGAAGGGCCGAGAAGCAGCGGGACATGCTCCAGACCTTTCCTGCACCTGCCCAATTCTTTTCTCAACTGCCCGAGGTTCCTAATCAGCTCCAGATTTTGCTGGCCTGTCTTAGCAAACCCGATGCCCGGGTCCAGAATGATATTCCACAGGGGAATCCCGGCCCTCTCAGCAGCTGCCACCTGCTCTGCCAACTCAGATGCCACGTCAGCAATGATATCTTTGTACGTTGTGTTTTCGGAAGACTGCATGGTAGTGGGATCTCCCCGCATGTGCATCAGGACAAACGGGAGATTCAGGGCGGCAACCGTCGGCAGCATCTGCGGATCCATCGTGCCACCCGACACATCGTTGATGACGTCAGCGCCAGCTAAGGCTGCTGACCTGGCAACCTCCGCATCGAAAGTGTCCACTGAGATGATCACATCTGGCGATCGTGATCTGACGGCCTGGATGACAGGGATGACACGTGTCAGCTCCTCATTGGTCAACAAGCGGGTGGCTCCAGGTCTGGTGGATTGCCCCCCTATGTCAATAATGTCTGCTCCTTCTGCCACCATTCTCTCTGCTTCTCTCACTGCTGCTTCAACATCTACCCCGAAACTTTCTAGGTGGCTAAATCTCTTTGCATCTCCTGTGTCTCCAGGTCTGGTGGATTGCCCTCCTATGTCGATAATGTCTGCTCCTTCTGCCACCATTCTCTCTGCTTCTCTTGCTGCCTGCACATCTACACATACACTCCTGTTGCTGTTGTTCTTGCTGCTGAAACCACTGCCGCCGCTGTTGCTGCCACTGCCGCTGCTGCTGCTGCCTGTGCTGTCGCTGCCACTGCCACTGCCATTCCCATCCCGGGTGAATCTCCCCCCATCACTGAAGCTATCAGGAGTAACATTCAGGATCCCCATTACCAGAGGCCGCTGCTGCCCCTCCCATGCCCACAGGGGGCCCTCCCCCTCTTCCTTTCTCCCCACGCTCTGCCCTCTAAATAGCCGCTGGGCAAGGGGAACTACCCTCCTCAGGTCATTTCCCCCCACTGCTACCTCTCCACCCAGATTTCTCCAAAGGCTGGAAGATGGGGAATCGGGAGGGATGGAGGGACGGCAGGGATGGGGGAAGAAAAGCATAATGAAACACATCACGAAACACAATTACGAGACATTATGAAACACATCAATGAAACACGTTAATGAAACACATGACGAAACACATTACTAAACACATTACGCGACATTACGGAACACAGGTGAGAGAGGAGGGAGCCGCACCTACCCATCCTCTGTGGGCAGGGAAGATCAATTCTAGTCGACTCGAAAATTGACAAAACAATTGACTAAAATTTTGACTAAGGGCCAACTCATCTCCCCACCACACTAAGCCCTTACACTCCTCATTCATAAGAACCTCAGAAACACTTACCCCGGCACTCCAGCCTTGCCAAACGCCGGGTGAAACACCCACGCGGGCACCCGTTCGTCCTCAGCCTGGGCAGACCCCAGCAGGTCCGCCACTGGGGCGTGTTGTTGAGGCGCCTCAGACTCAGCCTTGTCATGGGGGGCTTTGATTCCTGGGGCCTCAACCTGAACAGACTCCAGCAAGTCCGCCACAGGGGCGAGCACAAAGAGTCTTTCAGCTAAGCGTGGGTGTGGAACCTCGAGGTCGAATGGGGTGCTGGTTGCTGCAGCAGAGGCAGGAGGAGGAGCAGCAGCAGAGGCAGGAGGAGGAGCAGCAGCAGAGGCGGAAGCAGCAGGAGGAGCATCAGGGGTAGGAGCAACAACAGGAGCAGCAGCAGCACCACCACCAGCAGCACCAGCAGCAGCAGCAGCAGCAGCAGCTGCACAATGAGTGGTTTCTTCAGGCCGGATGGTTCTAGACCCATAGAAAATCAAATCGAGATCCAGAGGCCGGGGGCCGTAGCGCTGGGCTGTGAGCGGGTTGAGGTTCCTCCCGAGGGTTGACTCGATTGACTTGAGGAGAGAGAGCAGCGCGTGGGGGGCGAGGGTTGTGCGCGCCTGGATTGGGGAGAAAAACGGATGGAGAGGGGGAAAAAATTATGTGGGCCGAAGCGCTGAGCGAAGAGCGGTTGAGGTCTCTTCTGAGGGTTGACTCTGAGAGGAGCGCGTGGGGGGGGAGAGATGTGCGGGCCTGCAGTGGGGGAGCGGAACGGAGGAAGGGGGAGGTGGAAACAGCAGCAATGGGGGAAACAAATGGGGGAGACTTTTGAGGCGCCTGGAAAAACAGCCTTTGAGACGCCTCAAAGCTTTGAGGAGTCCAAAAAAACGGAGGAAGGGGGAGGTGGAGACAGCAACAAATGGGGGAAACGCACCAATGACTCTCAGAGCTAGCAGGAGACTCCAGTCGGGCTTTAAGAAAAGAAGAGAAAACAGTAGTATGCGCCTGTACAACGAGGTGACTTTTGAGTCGACTCAAAAGTCATCTTAAAGAAAAGAAGAAGAGACAGTAGAACCATCCGGCCAAAGGTGGACAACTTAAAACTCAAGTAAAAACATTGAAGAGCAGGGGGTGGGGGGAAGAGGGTTGTGGGGTTGGGGGCCTTCAGTGAGAGAAAACGGGTTGACGTGCCTGAATAGCAGAGTTGAGGAAAAACGGCTGATCGGTGACATAGGCAGGCGCTGACTCGTAGAGACAGCCATGCTTGTGAACCTGCACCCCTGCCTGCAGCGGGGGAGGGGGGTGGGGGGGAAATGATTGGGGGGGGGGGGCGTCAGAAGAGCGTGAGTTGTAACTTGTACAGATAGCCATGCTTGTGAACCTGCACCCCTGCCTGCAGCAAATGACATAGAGGGGAAAGCAGAGGGAGAGGCAGCGGTGTGACGGCATCTCTTCCTCCCTCCCTCCCTGCCTCCTGTGCCATGGTTGGAGACATAGGCATGCGTGGACCCAAACAGGCACTGGTGCTTGTGAACCTGCACTCCTGCCCACAGCAAATGAGGGCAAGTGAAGGGGGAAGGAGTTGAGGGGGGGAGGGGGGGGTGGGTGCGGTTCAGAGGAACGTGAGTCGTACAGGCACCCGTGCCTGTGCACTTGCACTCCTGCCTGCAGCAAACGAGGAGAAAGGGGGTGTCAGGTAGAGTATGTTTTTACCGAATTGTCTATCTTCTGCTAAAAGAATTCTCTTAGGTGTCAGGTAGAGTGCTTGCGTTGCGAACCTGAGGGGAATCCTGCCGGAATGAGGCGAGGCACAGCAGAGGACTGAGGGTATATATCACAGTTCGTACTTGCTCCTCCCAACCCAACCCAATCACACATATGAGTGCACTGAGCATAACACGGCTTGTACTACAGGCATGTATCACAAACATCAGTGCACCCCTCCCTCCAATCCCATCCACCACGCACCCTCTCTCACTGAAATCAGTTTAGTGCAATGCACCCCTCCCAGCCTTGACGCACCCCTCCCAGCCTTGACGCACCCCTCCCAGCCTTGACGCACCCCTCCCAGCCTTGACGCACCTCTCGCAACATCTGCAACGCTCGGTGGAAATTCGCCACGCGATTTCCGATGTTTCCCCCCATCGCAATCACCACGTCTTCTCCTTCCCCTCCTTCTCCTGCTCCTTTTCGTTCTTCTCGTCCTTCACGCAGTTCTTGATCCCTCTCCCTCCCTCCCTCCGCTCCAGCCTCCCTCCCAGCCGACCCTCCCACCTCCCTTCCCTCCCGTCCTTCAGTTTCTGTATCCGCTATAAGCCCGGCCGCGGCACTGTTATGCGGCGTCGCAAAGCTCGAGAAGGACTGTAGACGAATCCGATCCGCTACAGTGCTGTCCGATAAAAGCAGCGAACGCTGTATACCGTACGACATCGATTGCTGCTTCAGAAACGCTGCGAAAGCCAACCCGTTCGGTAATGGTCGCTGCTGCTGCTGAGGGTTCATCAAATGCCGACAAGCAATCGGCACGTTTGGTACGTTGCTATTGCTCGTTAAAGCCGAATCTGAAACCGAGGCTGAAACCGAAGCTGATACCGAAGCTGAAGTTGACGTTCCGAGCCAAAACCCGGATCTCGCCATCCGCGAAGGAGCACGGCGGTCTACCAAAAACATAGCATCTTTGGTTTGGAACGGACATTTAATATTCCGAGGAGGAGCATGGCGTATGCCCTGAAGCATTCGAACGCCGACCCGGGACATCTGAGGACCCCCTCTGCACACCCCACAGACGACTGACTACGTCTAATCCCGTCAGACCGCGTCAAAGTGCGTTGAACCGCAATCAACCGCGTCCTTCCGAAGGCAAATTCCGACCGCGTTGCTCCGAAGACCGAAGGTCGCATCGCATGCTAAGCTAACTAAGCGTTCGTGTCTTGAAGCGGCGCGGACACATGGAATTACGGGATTAGCACGAAGGAAGGCTGGGACCAGCCAAGGGGCAAACACGAAGACGAATCAAGCTGTAGCGCATATTGCTGCTTCGCTGTAAGAAACTGTGTAAAATTGTTTCTTCACTAACCACTTTTTGTCAGCAAATAGTTTTACAGTTTAATTGGGTACACTACAACCACACATAAATATAATAATTCTGGGCATTCTAGCTTGCCACTTATACATCTACTTTGCATACAAAAACTTAGCATAAATTCTAGTGTAGTAGCAGCTGAACCAATCGCATGGCGAGAAAGCTACGGCGAGCCAAATCCTGTAATGTTGTCAGCAGGAGGGATCTGGCACATTACTAAATTCTAGAGAGCTACAGTACTAGTGATGAACATTTCCGTTAGAGATCCACTGGTGATCCCCGATTGATCCTAGGGAAAGATTACATGCACGTTGGCTTGGGGAATTATGGGCGCACTAACCCGCTGCTTAACAAACCATTTTATCCCAATGGTCTAGTGGTTGGGATTCTGACATGATATCAGAGCGAAGGTTTCGGGTTTGAATCCCGGTGTGTGCACTTCGGGCATCCCAGCGCGAGGGGTTGTCAGAGGTCGACTGGTAATCCCCGATTGATCCTAGGGAGGGATTACAAACATGTTGGCTTGGAAGGCTATGGGCGCACTGATCCGCTACTTAACAAACCCTTTTATCCCAATGGTCTAGTGGCTGAGATTCTGACTATTTCATCAAACTGTACCATCCTTGGGGAGCTCAGGGATGATTAAGAATTGTTGACTGGAACACCGTAGAAGGCGTTTATTTATATGAAGAAATTCTGCATGACTCGCTTGGCGCTGCTGACAGACCAGCGATACTCTGGGAAGCTCACTAGGTCCTCCCTGTGAGATTGCAATAGGGGTGAAGGGATGGGCAGAGGCAGGGGATGCAGGGGAAAACGCATCACTTGCTTCGATTGGCGCTGCTGACAAACCAGCGATACTCTGGGAAGCTCACTAGGTCCTCCCTGTGATTGTAACGCAAATAAAGGGAAGTACAGAGGCGGGGGGCGCAAGACATAAGGGAGATAGGGGAAAAGGAAGGTGTTGGGATTGGATAGGCAAGGCATGACTCGCTTGGCACTGCTGACAGACCAGCCGTACTCTGGGAAGCCCACTAGGTCCTCCCTGTGTGATTGTAACGAGGATGAAGGGACGTACAGAGGCAGGGGCAAGGCAAGGGATGCAGGGAAAGGGGAAAAGGAAGATGCTGAGTAGGTAAGGTGAATGCATGACTCGCTTTGCCCAAGGAGCAAAGACGCGCTACCTGAAGGGCCTGCTACCAGAAAGGAGGGGTTTACCTGAAGGGCAAATCACCTGAAGGGCAAATCACCTGAAGGGCATGAGGAAGTCCTTGTAGGAGGAGAGTATGCGCTCGTGGCACAGGAGAGGGGGAGGGGGGGAACAACACAGACAGGTTACCTGAAGGGCATGAGGAAGTCCTTGTAGGAGGAGAGTATGCGCTCGTGGCACAGGAGAGGGGGAGGGGGGGAAACAACACAGACAGGTTACCTGAAGGGCATGAGGAAGTCCTTGTAGGAGGAGAGTATTCGCTCGTGGCACAGGAGAGGGGGAGGGGGGGAAACAACACAGACAGGTTACCTGAAGGGCATGAGGAACTCCTTGTAGGAGGAGAGTATTCGCTCGTGGCACAGGAGAGGGGGAGGGGGGGAAACAACACAGACAGGTTACCTGAAGGGCATGAGGAACTCCTTGTAGGAGGAGAGTATTCGCTCGTGGCACAGGAGAGGGGGAGGGGGGGAACAACACAGACAGGTTACCTGAAGGGCATGAGGAAGTCCTTGTAGGAGGAGAGTATTCGCTCGTGGCACAGGAGAGGGGGGAGGGGGGGAAACAACACAGACAGGTTACCTGAAGGGCACGAGGAAGTCCTTGTAGGAGGAGAGTATTCGCTCGTGGCACAGGAGAGGGGGAGGGGGGGAAACAACACAGACAGGTTACCTGAAGGGCATGAGGAACTCCTTGTAGGAGGAGAGTATTCGCTCGTGGCACAGGAGAGGGGGAGGGGGGGAAACAACACAGACAGGTTACCTGAAGGGCATGAGGAACTCCTTGTAGGAGGAGAGTATGCGCTCGTGGCACAGGAGAGGGGGAGGGGGGGAAACAACACAGACAGGTTACCTGAAGGGCATGAGGAACTCCTTGTAGGAGGAGAGTATTCGCTCGTGGCACAGGAGAGGGGGAGGGGGGGAACAACACAGACAGGTTACCTGAAGGGCATGAGGAACTCCTTGTAGGAGGAGAGTATTCGCTCGTGGCACAGGAGAGGGGGAGGGGGGGAACAACACAGACAGGTTACCTGAAGGGCATGAGGAAGTCCTTGTAGGAGGAGAGTATTCGCTCGTGGCACAGGAGAGGGGGAGGGGGGGAAACAACACAGACAGGTTACCTGAAGGGCATGAGGAACTCCTTTTAGGAGGAGAGTATTCGCTCGTGGCACAGGAGAGGGGGAGGGGGGGAAACAACACAGACAGGTTACCTGAAGGGCATGAGGAACTCCTTGTAGGAGGAGAGTATTCGCTCGTGGCACAGGAGAGGGGGAGGGGGGGAAACAACACAGACAGGTTACCTGAAGGGCATGAGGAACTCCTTGTAGGAGGAGAGTATTCGCTCGTGGCACAGGAGAGGGGGAGGGGGGGAAACAACACAGACAGGTTACCTGAAGGGCATGAGGAAGTCCTTGTAGGAGGAGAGTATTCGCTCGTGGCACAGGAGAGGGGGAGGGGGGGAAACAACACAGACAGGTTACCTGAAGGGCATGAGGAACTCCTTGTAGGAGGAGAGTATTCGCTCGTGGCACAGGAGAGGGGGAGGGGGGGAACAACACAGACAGGTTACCTGAAGGGCATGAGGAACTCCTTGTAGGAGGAGAGTATTCGCTCGTGGCACAGGAGAGGGGGAGGGGGGGAAACAACACAGACAGGTTACCTGAAGGGCATGAGGAAGTCCTTGTAGGAGGAGAGTATGCGCTCGTGGCACAGGAGAGGGGGAGGGGGGGAAACAACACAGACAGGTTACCTGAAGGGCATGAGGAACTCCTTGTAGGAGGAGAGTATTCGCTCGTGGCACAGGAGAGGGGGAGGGGGGGAAACAACACAGACAGGTTACCTGAAGGGCATGAGGAACTCCTTGTAGGAGGAGAGTATTCGCTCGTGGCACAGGAGAGGGGGAGGGGGGGAAACAACACAGACAGGTTACCTGAAGGGCATGAGGAACTCCTTGTAGGAGGAGAGTATTCGCTCGTGGCACAGGAGAGGGGGAGGGGGGGAAACAACACAGACAGGTTACCTGAAGGGCATGAGGAAGTCCTTGTAGGAGGAGAGTATTCGCTCGTGGCACAGGAGAGGGGGAGGGGGGGAAACAACACAGACAGGTTACCTGAAGGGCATGAGGAACTCCTTGTAGGAGGAGAGTATGCGCTCGTGGCACAGGAGAGGGGGAGGGGGGGAAACAACACAGACAGGTTACCTGAAGGGCATGAGGAACTCCTTGTAGGAGGAGAGTATTCGCTCGTGGCACAGGAGAGGGGGAGGGGGGAAACAACACAGACAGGTTACCTGAAGGGCATGAGGAAGTCCTTGTAGGAGGAGAGTATTCGCTCGTGGCACAGGAGAGGGGGAGGGGGGGAAACAACACAGACAGGTTACCTGAAGGGCATGAGGAACTCCTTGTAGGAGGAGAGTATGCGCTCGTGGCACAGGAGAGGGGGAGGGGGGGAAACAACACAGACAGGTTACCTGAAGGGCATGAGGAAGTCCTTGTAGGAGGAGAGTATGCGCTCGTGGCACAGGAGAGGGGGAGGGGGGGAAACAACACAGACAGGTTACCTGAAGGGCATGAGGAACTCCTTGTAGGAGGAGAGTATTCGCTCGTGGCACAGGAGAGGGGGAGGGGGGGAAACAACACAGACAGGTTACCTGAAGGGCATGAGGAACTCCTTGTAGGAGGAGAGTATTCGCTCGTGGCACAGGAGAGGGGGAGGGGGGGAAACAACACAGACAGGTTACCTGAAGGGCATGAGGAACTCCTTGTAGGAGGAGAGTATTCGCTCGTGGCACAGGAGAGGGGGAGGGGGGGAAACAACACAGACAGGTTACCTGAAGGGCATGAGGAACTCCTTGTAGGAGGAGAGTATTCGCTCGTGGCACAGGAGAGGGGGAGGGGGGGAAACAACACAGACAGGTTACCTGAAGGGCATGAGGAAGTCCTTGTAGGAGGAGAGTATTCGCTCGTGGCACAGGAGAGGGGGAGGGGGGGAAACAACACAGACAGGTTACCTGAAGGGCATGAGGAACTCCTTGTAGGAGGAGAGTATTCGCTCGTGGCACAGGAGAGGGGGAGGGGGGGAACAACACAGACAGGTTACCTGAAGGGCATGAGGAACTCCTTGTAGGAGGAGAGTATGCGCTCGTGGCACAGGAGAGGGGGAGGGGGGGAAACAACACAGACAGGTTACCTGAAGGGCATGAGGAACTCCTTGTAGGAGGAGAGTATGCGCTCGTGGCACAGGAGAGGGGGAGGGGGGGAACAACACAGACAGGTTACCTGAAGGGCATGAGGAACTCCTTGTAGGAGGAGAGTATTCGCTCGTGGCACAGGAGAGGGGGAGGGGGGAAACAACACAGACAGGTTACCTGAAGGGCATGAGGAAGTCCTTGTAGGAGGAGAGTATTCGCTCGTGGCACAGGAGAGGGGGAGGGGGGGAAACAACACAGACAGGTTACCTGAAGGGCATGAGGAACTCCTTGTAGGAGGAGAGTATTCGCTCGTGGCACAGGAGAGGGGGAGGGGGGAAACAACACAGACAGGTTACCTGAAGGGCATGAGGAACTCCTTGTAGGAGGAGAGTATTCGCTCGTGGCACAGGAGAGGGGGAGGGGGGGAAACAACACAGACAGGTTACCTGAAGGGCATGAGGAAGTCCTTGTAGGAGGAGAGTATTCGCTCGTGGCACAGGAGAGGGGGAGGGGGGGAAACAACACAGACAGGTTACCTGAAGGGCATGAGGAACTCCTTGTAGGAGGAGAGTATTCGCTCGTGGCACAGGAGAGGGGGAGGGGGGGAAACAACACAGACAGGTTACCTGAAGGGCATGAGGAAGTCCTTGTAGGAGGAGAGTATTCGCTCGTGGCACAGGAGAGGGGGAGGGGGGGAAACAACACAGACAGGTTACCTGAAGGGCATGAGGAACTCCTTGTAGGAGGAGAGTATTCGCTCGTGGCACAGGAGAGGGGGAGGGGGGAAACAACACAGACAGGTTACCTGAAGGGCATGAGGAACTCCTTGTAGGAGGAGAGTATTCGCTCGTGGCACAGGAGAGGGGGAGGGGGGGAAACAACACAGACAGGTTACCTGAAGGGCATGAGGAAGTCCTTGTAGGAGGAGAGTATTCGCTCGTGGCACAGGAGAGGGGGAGGGGGGGAAACAACACAGACAGGTTACCTGAAGGGCATGAGGAAGTCCTTGTAGGAGGAGAGTATGCGCTCGTGGCACAGGAGAGGGGGAGGGGGGGAAACAACACAGACAGGTTACCTGAAGGGCATGAGGAACTCCTTGTAGGAGGAGAGTATTCGCTCGTGGCACAGGAGAGGGGGAGGGGGGGAAACAACACAGACAGGTTACCTGAAGGGCATGAGGAAGTCCTTGTAGGAGGAGAGTATTCGCTCGTGGCACAGGAGAGGGGGAGGGGGGGAAACAACACAGACAGGTTACCTGAAGGGCATGAGGAACTCCTTGTAGGAGGAGAGTATTCGCTCGTGGCACAGGAGAGGGGGAGGGGGGGAAACAACACAGACAGGTTACCTGAAGGGCATGAGGAACTCCTTGTAGGAGGAGAGTATTCGCTCGTGGCACAGGAGAGGGGGAGGGGGGGAAACAACACAGACAGGTTACCTGAAGGGCATGAGGAACTCCTTGTAGGAGGAGAGTATTCGCTCGTGGCACAGGAGAGGGGGAGGGGGGGAAACAACACAGACAGGTTACCTGAAGGGCATGAGGAAGTCCTTGTAGGAGGAGAGTATGCGCTCGTGGCACAGGAGAGGGGGAGGGGGGGAACAACACAGACAGGTTACCTGAAGGGCATGAGGAACTCCTTGTAGGAGGAGAGTATTCGCTCGTGGCACAGGAGAGGGGGAGGGGGGGAACAACACAGACAGGTTACCTGAAGGGCATGAGGAACTCCTTGTAGGAGGAGAGTATGCGCTCGTGGCACAGGAGAGGGGGAGGGGGGGAAACAACACAGACAGGTTACCTGAAGGGCATGAGGAACTCCTTGTAGGAGGAGAGTATTCGCTCGTGGCACAGGAGAGGGGGAGGGGGGGAAACAACACAGACAGGTTACCTGAAGGGCATGAGGAACTCCTTGTAGGAGGAGAGTATGCGCTCGTGGCACAGGAGAGGGGGAGGGGGGGAAACAACACAGACAGGTTACCTGAAGGGCATGAGGAACTCCTTGTAGGAGGAGAGTATTCGCTCGTGGCACAGGAGAGGGGGAGGGGGGGAAACAACACAGACAGGTTACCTGAAGGGCATGAGGAACTCCTTGTAGGAGGAGAGTATGCGCTCGTGGCACAGGAGAGGGGGAGGGGGGGAAACAACACAGACAGGTTACCTGAAGGGCATGAGGAACTCCTTGTAGGAGGAGAGTATTCGCTCGTGGCACAGGAGAGGGGGAGGGGTCGAAACAACACAGACAGGTTACCTGAAGGGCATGAGGAACTCCTTGTAGGAGGAGAGTATGCGCTCGTGGCACAGGAGAGGGGGAGGGGGGGAAACAACACAGACAGGTTACCTGAAGGGCATGAGGAACTCCTTGTAGGAGGAGAGTATGCGCTCGTGGCACAGGAGAGGGGGAGGGGGGGAAACAACACAGACAGGTTACCTGAAGGGCATGAGGAACTCCTTGTAGGAGGAGAGTATGCGCTCGTGGCACAGGAGAGGGGGAGGGGGGGGAAACAACACAGACAGGTTACCTGAAGGGCATGAGGAACTCCTTGTAGGAGGAGAGTATTCGCTCGTGGCACAGGAGAGGGGGAGGGGGGGGAAACAACACAGACAGGTTACCTGAAGGGCATGAGGAACTCCTTGTAGGAGGAGAGTATTCGCTCGTGGCACAGGAGTGGGGGAGGGGGGGAACAACACAGACAGGTTACCTGAAGGGCATGAGGAACTCCTTGTAGGAGGAGAGTATTCGCTCGTGGCACAGGAGAGGGGGAGGGGGGGAAACAACACAGACAGGTTACCTGAAGGGCATGAGGAACTCCTTGTAGGAGGAGAGTATGCGCTCGTGGCACAGGAGAGGGGGAGGGGGGGGAAACAACACAGACAGGTTACCTGAAGGGCATGAGGAACTCCTTGTAGGAGGAGAGTATTCGCTCGTGGCACAGGAGAGGGGGAGGGGGGGAAACAACACAGACAGGTTACCTGAAGGGCATGAGGAACTCCTTGTAGGAGGAGAGTATTCGCTCGTGGCACAGGAGAGGGGGAGGGGGGGAAACAACACAGACAGGTTACCTGAAGGGCATGAGGAACTCCTTGTAGGAGGAGAGTATTCGCTCGTGGCACAGGAGAGGGGGAGGGGGGGAAACAACACAGACAGGTTACCTGAAGGGCATGAGGAACTCCTTGTAGGAGGAGAGTATTCGCTCGTGGCACAGGAGAGGGGGAGGGGGGGAAACAACACAGACAGGTTACCTGAAGGGCATGAGGAACTCCTTGTAGGAGGAGAGTATTCGCTCGTGGCACAGGAGAGGGGGAGGGGTCGAAACAACACAGACAGGTTACCTGAAGGGCATGAGGAACTCCTTGTAGGAGGAGAGTATTCGCTCGTGGCACAGGAGAGGGGGAGGGGGGGAACAACACAGACAGGTTACCTGAAGGGCATGAGGAACTCCTTGTAGGAGGAGAGTATGCGCTCGTGGCACAGGAGAGGGGGAGGGGGTCGAACAACACAGACAGGTTACCTGAAGGGCATGAGGAACTCCTTGTAGGAGGAGAGTATGCGCTCGTGGCACAGGAGAGGGGGAGGGGGAGAACAACACAGACAGGTTACCTGAAGGGCATGAGGAACTCCTTGTAGGAGGAGAGTATGCGCTCGTGGCACAGGAGAGGGGGAGGGGGGGAAACAACACAGACAGGTTACCTGAAGGGCATGAGGAACTCCTTGTAGGAGGAGAGTATTCGCTCGTGGCACAGGAGAGGGGGAGGGGGGGAAACAACACAGACAGGTTACCTGAAGGGCATGAGGAACTCCTTGTAGGAGGAGAGTATTCGCTCGTGGCACAGGAGAGGGGGAGGGGGGGAAACAACACAGACAGGTTACCTGAAGGGCATGAGGAACTCCTTGTAGGAGGAGAGTATTCGCTCGTGGCACAGGAGAGGGGGAGGGGGGGAAACAACACAGACAGGTTACCTGAAGGGCATGAGGAAGTCCTTGTAGGAGGAGAGTATTCGCTCGTGGCACAGGAGAGGGGGAGGGGGGGAAACAACACAGACAGGTTACCTGAAGGGCATGAGGAAGTCCTTGTAGGAGGAGAGTATGCGCTCGTGGCACAGGAGAGGGGGAGGGGGGGAACAACACAGACAGGTTACCTGAAGGGCATGAGGAACTCCTTGTAGGAGGAGAGTATTCGCTCGTGGCACAGGAGAGGGGGAGGGGGGGAAACAACACAGACAGGTTACCTGAAGGGCATGAGGAACTCCTTGTAGGAGGAGAGTATTCGCTCGTGGCACAGGAGAGGGGGAGGGGTGGAAACAACACAGACAGGTTACCTGAAGGGCATGAGGAACTCCTTGTAGGAGGAGAGTATGCGCTCGTGGCACAGGAGAGGGGGAGGGGGGGAAACAACACAGACAGGTTACCTGAAGGGCATGAGGAAGTCCTTGTAGGAGGAGAGTATGCGCTCGTGGCACAGGAGAGGGGGAGGGGGGGGAAACAACACAGACAGGTTACCTGAAGGGCATGAGGAACTCCTTGTAGGAGGAGAGTATGCGCTCGTGGCACAGGAGAGGGGGAGGGGGGGAAACAACACAGACAGGTTACCTGAAGGGCATGAGGAACTCCTTGTAGGAGGAGAGTATGCGCTCGTGGCACAGGAGAGGGGGAGGGGGGGAAACAACACAGACAGGTTACCTGAAGGGCATGAGGAAGTCCTTGTAGGAGGAGAGTATGCGCTCGTGGCACAGGAGAGGGGGAGGGGTGGAAGCAACACAGACAGGTTACCTGAAGGGCATGAGGAACTCCTTGTAGGAGGAGAGTATGCGCTCGTGGCACAGGAGAGGGGGAGGGGGGGAAACAACACAGACAGGTTACCTGAAGGGCATGAGGAACTCCTTGTAGGAGGAGAGTATGCGCTCGTGGCACAGGAGAGGGGGAGGGGGGGAACAACACAGACAGGTTACCTGAAGGGCATGAGGAACGTCCTTGTAGGAGGAGAGTATGCGCTCGTGGCACAGGAGAGGGGGAGGGGGGGAACAACACAGACAGGTTACCTGAAGGGCATGAGGAAGTCCTTGTAGGAGGAGAGTATGCGCTCGTGGCACAGGAGAGGGGGAGGGGGGGAACAACACAGACAGGTTACCTGAAGGGCATGAGGAACTCCTTGTAGGAGGAGAGTATGCGCTCGTGGCACAGGAGAGGGGGAGGGGGGGAAACAACACAGACAGGTTACCTGAAGGGCATGAGGAACTCCTTGTAGGAGGAGAGTATGCGCTCGTGGCACAGGAGAGGGGGAGGGGGGGAACAACACAGACAGGTTACCTGAAGGGCATGAGGAACTCCTTGTAGGAGGAGAGTATGCGCTCGTGGCACAGGAGAGGGGGAGGGGGGGAACAACACAGACAGGTTACCTGAAGGGCATGAGGAACTCCTTGTAGGAGGAGAGTATGCGCTCGTGGCACAGGAGAGGGGGAGGGGGGGAACAACACAGACAGGTTACCTGAAGGGCATGAGGAACTCCTTGTAGGAGGAGAGTATGCGCTCGTGGCACAGGAGAGGGGGAGGGGGGGAACAACACAGACAGGTTACCTGAAGGGCATGAGGAACTCCTTGTAGGAGGAGAGTATGCGCTCGTGGCACAGGAGAGGGGGAGGGGGGGAACAACACAGACAGGTTACCTGAAGGGCATGAGGAACTCCTTGTAGGAGGAGAGTATTCGCTCGTGGCACAGGAGAGGGGGAGGGGGGGAAACAACACAGACAGGTTACCTGAAGGGCATGAGGAACTCCTTGTAGGAGGAGAGTATGCGCTCGTGGCACAGGAGAGGGGGAGGGGGGGAACAACACAGACAGGTTACCTGAAGGGCATGAGGAACTCCTTGTAGGAGGAGAGTATGCGCTCGTGGCACAGGAGAGGGGGAGGGGGGGAAACAACACAGACAGGTTACCTGAAGGGCATGAGGAACTCCTTGTAGGAGGAGAGTATGCGCTCGTGGCACAGGAGAGGGGGAGGGGGGGAACAACACAGACAGGTTACCTGAAGGGCATGAGGAACTCCTTGTAGGAGGAGAGTATGCGCTCGTGGCACAGGAGAGGGGGAGGGGGGGAACAACACAGACAGGTTACCTGAAGGGCATGAGGAACTCCTTGTAGGAGGAGAGTATGCGCTCGTGGCACAGGAGAGGGGGAGGGGGGGAAACAACACAGACAGGTTACCTGAAGGGCATGAGGAAGCTCCTTGTAGGAGGAGAGTATGCGCTCGTGGCACAGGAGAGGGGGAGGGGGGGAACAACACAGACAGGTTACCTGAAGGGCATGAGGAACTCCTTGTAGGAGGAGAGTATGCGCTCGTGGCACAGGAGAGGGGGAGGGGGGGAACAACACAGACAGGTTACCTGAAGGGCATGAGGAACTCCTTGTAGGAGGAGAGTATGCGCTCGTGGCACAGGAGAGGGGGAGGGGGGGAACAACACAGACAGGTTACCTGAAGGGCATGAGGAACTCCTTGTAGGAGGAGAGTATGCGCTCGTGGCACAGGAGAGGGGGAGGGGGGGAACAACACAGACAGGTTACCTGAAGGGCATGAGGAAGTCCTTGTAGGAGGAGAGTATGCGCTCGTGGCACAGGAGAGGGGGAGGGGGGGAACAACACAGACAGGTTACCTGAAGGGCATGAGGAACTCCTTGTAGGAGGAGAGTATGCGCTCGTGGCACAGGAGAGGGGGAGGGGGGGAACAACACAGACAGGTTACCTGAAGGGCATGAGGAACTCCTTGTAGGAGGAGAGTATGCGCTCGTGGCACAGGAGAGGGGGAGGGGGGGAACAACACAGACAGGTTACCTGAAGGGCATGAGGAACTCCTTGTAGGAGGAGAGTATGCGCTCGTGGCACAGGAGAGGGGGAGGGGGGGAACAACACAGACAGGTTACCTGAAGGGCATGAGGAACGTCCTTGTAGGAGGAGAGTATGCGCTCGTGGCACAGGAGAGGGGGAGGGGGGGAAACAACACAGACAGGTTACCTGAAGGGCATGAGGAACTCCTTGTAGGAGGAGAGTATGCGCTCGTGGCACAGGAGAGGGGGAGGGGGGGAACAACACAGACAGGTTACCTGAAGGGCATGAGGAACTCCTTGTAGGAGGAGAGTATGCGCTCGTGGCACAGGAGAGGGGGAGGGGGGGAACAACACAGACAGGTTACCTGAAGGGCATGAGGAAGTCCTTGTAGGAGGAGAGTATGCGCTCGTGGCACAGGAGAGGGGGAGGGGGGGAACAACACAGACAGGTTACCTGAAGGGCATGAGGAAGTCCTTGTAGGAGGAGAGTATGCGCTCGTGGCACAGGAGAGGGGGAGGGGGGGAACAACACAGACAGGTTACCTGAAGGGCATGAGGAACTCCTTGTAGGAGGAGAGTATGCGCTCGTGGCACAGGAGAGGGGGAGGGGGGGAACAACACAGACAGGTTACCTGAAGGGCATGAGGAACTCCTTGTAGGAGGAGAGTATGCGCTCGTGGCACAGGAGAGGGGGAGGGGGGGAACAACACAGACAGGTTACCTGAAGGGCATGAGGAACTCCTTGTAGGAGGAGAGTATGCGCTCGTGGCACAGGAGAGGGGGAGGGGGGGAACAACACAGACAGGTTACCTGAAGGGCATGAGGAAGTCCTTGTAGGAGGAGAGTATGCGCTCGTGGCACAGGAGAGGGGGAGGGGGGGAACAACACAGACAGGTTACCTGAAGGGCATGAGGAAGTCCTTGTAGGAGGAGAGTATGCGCTCGTGGCACAGGAGAGGGGGAGGGGGGGAACAACACAGACAGGTTACCTGAAGGGCATGAGGAACGTCCTTGTAGGAGGAGAGTATGCGCTCGTGGCACAGGAGAGGGGGAGGGGGGGAACAACACAGACAGGTTACCTGAAGGGCATGAGGAAGTCCTTGTAGGAGGAGAGTATGCGCTCGTGGCACAGGAGAGGGGGAGGGGGGGAACAACACAGACAGGTTACCTGAAGGGCATGAGGAAGTCCTTGTAGGAGGAGAGTATGCGCTCGTGGCACAGGAGAGGGGGAGGGGGGGAACAACACAGACAGGTTACCTGAAGGGCATGAGGAAGCTCCTTGTAGGAGGAGAGTATGCGCTCGTGGCACAGGAGAGGGGGAGGGGGGGAACAACACAGACAGGTTACCTGAAGGGCATGAGGAAGTCCTTGTAGGAGGAGAGTATGCGCTCGTGGCACAGGAGAGGGGGAGGGGGGGAACAACACAGACAGGTTACCTGAAGGGCATGAGGAAGTCCTTGTAGGAGGAGAGTATGCGCTCGTGGCACAGGAGAGGGGGAGGGGGGGAACAACACAGACAGGTTACCTGAAGGGCATGAGGAAGTCCTTGTAGGAGGAGAGTATGCGCTCGTGGCACAGGAGAGGGGGAGGGGGGGAACAACACAGACAGGTTACCTGAAGGGCATGAGGAAGTCCTTGTAGGAGGAGAGTATGCGCTCGTGGCACAGGAGAGGGGGAGGGGGGGAACAACACAGACAGGTTACCTGAAGGGCATGAGGAACGTCCTTGTAGGAGGAGAGTATGCGCTCGTGGCACAGGAGAGGGGGAGGGGGGGAACAACACAGACAGGTTACCTGAAGGGCATGAGGAAGTCCTTGTAGGAGGAGAGTATGCGCTCGTGGCACAGGAGAGGGGGAGGGGGGGAACAACACAGACAGGTTACCTGAAGGGCATGAGGAAGTCCTTGTAGGAGGAGAGTATGCGCTCGTGGCACAGGAGAGGGGGAGGGGGGGAACAACACAGACAGGTTACCTGAAGGGCATGAGGAAGTCCTTGTAGGAGGAGAGTATGCGCTCGTGGCACAGGAGAGGGGGAGGGGGGGAACAACACAGACAGGTTACCTGAAGGGCATGAGGAACGTCCTTGTAGGAGGAGAGTATGCGCTCGTGGCACAGGAGAGGGGGAGGGGGGGAACAACACAGACAGGTTACCTGAAGGGCATGAGGAAGTCCTTGTAGGAGGAGAGTATGCGCTCGTGGCACAGGAGAGGGGGAGGGGGGGAACAACACAGACAGGTTACCTGAAGGGCATGAGGAAGTCCTTGTAGGAGGAGAGTATGCGCTCGTGGCACAGGAGAGGGGGAGGGGGGGGAACAACACAGACAGGTTACCTGAAGGGCATGAGGAAGTCCTTGTAGGAGGAGAGTATGCGCTCGTGGCACAGGAGAGGGGGAGGGGGGGAACAACACAGACAGGTTACCTGAAGGGCATGAGGAAGTCCTTGTAGGAGGAGAGTATGCGCTCGTGGCACAGGAGAGGGGGAGGGGGGGAACAACACAGACAGGTTACCTGAAGGGCATGAGGAAGTCCTTGTAGGAGGAGAGTATGCGCTCGTGGCACAGGAGAGGGGGAGGGGGGGGAACAACACAGACAGGTTACCTGAAGGGCATGAGGAAGTCCTTGTAGGAGGAGAGTATGCGCTCGTGGCACAGGAGAGGGGGAGGGGGGGAACAACACAGACAGGTTACCTGAAGGGCATGAGGAAGTCCTTGTAGGAGGAGAGTATGCGCTCGTGGCACAGGAGAGGGGGAGGGGGGGAACAACACAGACAGGTTACCTGAAGGGCATGAGGAAGTCCTTGTAGGAGGAGAGTATGCGCTCGTGGCACAGGAGAGGGGGAGGGGGGGAACAACACAGACAGGTTACCTGAAGGGCATGAGGAAGTCCTTGTAGGAGGAGAGTATGCGCTCGTGGCACAGGAGAGGGGGAGGGGGGGAACAACACAGACAGGTTACCTGAAGGGCATGAGGAACTCCTTGTAGGAGGAGAGTATGCGCTCGTGGCACAGGAGAGGGGGAGGGGGGGAACAACACAGACAGGTTACCTGAAGGGCATGAGGAAGTCCTTGTAGGAGGAGAGTATGCGCTCGTGGCACAGGAGAGGGGGAGGGGGGGAACAACACAGACAGGTTACCTGAAGGGCATGAGGAACTCCTTGTAGGAGGAGAGTATGCGCTCGTGGCACAGGAGAGGGGGAGGGGGGGAACAACACAGACAGGTTACCTGAAGGGCATGAGGAAGTCCTTGTAGGAGGAGAGTATGCGCTCGTGGCACAGGAGAGGGGGAGGGGGGGAACAACACAGACAGGTTACCTGAAGGGCATGAGGAACTCCTTGTAGGAGGAGAGTATGCGCTCGTGGCACAGGAGAGGGGGAGGGGGGGAACAACACAGACAGGTTACCTGAAGGGCATGAGGAAGTCCTTGTAGGAGGAGAGTATGCGCTCGTGGCACAGGAGAGGGGGAGGGGGGGAACAACACAGACAGGTTACCTGAAGGGCATGAGGAACTCCTTGTAGGAGGAGAGTATGCGCTCGTGGCACAGGAGAGGGGGAGGGGGGGAACAACACAGACAGGTTACCTGAAGGGCATGAGGAAGTCCTTGTAGGAGGAGAGTATGCGCTCGTGGCACAGGAGAGGGGGAGGGGGGGGAACAACACAGACAGGTTACCTGAAGGGCATGAGGAACGTCCTTGTAGGAGGAGAGTATGCGCTCGTGGCACAGGAGAGGGGGAGGGGGGGAACAACACAGACAGGTTACCTGAAGGGCATGAGGAAGTCCTTGTAGGAGGAGAGTATGCGCTCGTGGCACAGGAGAGGGGGAGGGGGGGAACAACACAGACAGGTTACCTGAAGGGCATGAGGAAGTCCTTGTAGGAGGAGAGTATGCGCTCGTGGCACAGGAGAGGGGGAGGGGGGGAACAACACAGACAGGTTACCTGAAGGGCATGAGGAAGTCCTTGTAGGAGGAGAGTATGCGCTCGTGGCACAGGAGAGGGGGAGGGGGGGAACAACACAGACAGGTTACCTGAAGGGCATGAGGAAGTCCTTGTAGGAGGAGAGTATGCGCTCGTGGCACAGGAGAGGGGGAGGGGGGGAACAACACAGACAGGTTACCTGAAGGGCATGAGGAAGTCCTTGTAGGAGGAGAGTATGCGCTCGTGGCACAGGAGAGGGGGAGGGGGGGAACAACACAGACAGGTTACCTGAAGGGCATGAGGAACTCCTTGTAGGAGGAGAGTATGCGCTCGTGGCACAGGAGAGGGGGAGGGGGGGAACAACACAGACAGGTTACCTGAAGGGCATGAGGAAGTCCTTGTAGGAGGAGAGTATGCGCTCGTGGCACAGGAGAGGGGGAGGGGGGGAACAACACAGACAGGTTACCTGAAGGGCATGAGGAAGTCCTTGTAGGAGGAGAGTATGCGCTCGTGGCACAGGAGAGGGGGAGGGGGGGAACAACACAGACAGGTTACCTGAAGGGCATGAGGAAGTCCTTGTAGGAGGAGAGTATGCGCTCGTGGCACAGGAGAGGGGGAGGGGGGGAACAACACAGACAGGTTACCTGAAGGGCATGAGGAAGTCCTTGTAGGAGGAGAGTATGCGCTCGTGGCACAGGAGAGGGGGAGGGGGGGAACAACACAGACAGGTTACCTGAAGGGCATGAGGAAGTCCTTGTAGGAGGAGAGTATGCGCTCGTGGCACAGGAGAGGGGGAGGGGGGGAACAACACAGACAGGTTACCTGAAGGGCATGAGGAAGTCCTTGTAGGAGGAGAGTATGCGCTCGTGGCACAGGAGAGGGGGAGGGGGGGAACAACACAGACAGGTTACCTGAAGGGCATGAGGAAGTCCTTGTAGGAGGAGAGTATGCGCTCGTGGCACAGGAGAGGGGGAGGGGGGGAACAACACAGACAGGTTACCTGAAGGGCATGAGGAAGTCCTTGTAGGAGGAGAGTATGCGCTCGTGGCACAGGAGAGGGGGAGGGGGGGAAACAACACAGACAGGTTACCTGAAGGGCATGAGGAAGTCCTTGTAGGAGGAGAGTATGCGCTCGTGGCACAGGAGAGGGGGAGGGGGGGAACAACACAGACAGGTTACCTGAAGGGCATGAGGAAGTCCTTGTAGGAGGAGAGTATGCGCTCGTGGCACAGGAGAGGGGGAGGGGGGGAACAACACAGACAGGTTACCTGAAGGGCATGAGGAAGTCCTTGTAGGAGGAGAGTATGCGCTCGTGGCACAGGAGAGGGGGAGGGGGGGAACAACACAGACAGGTTACCTGAAGGGCATGAGGAAGTCCTTGTAGGAGGAGAGTATGCGCTCGTGGCACAGGAGAGGGGGAGGGGGGGAACAACACAGACAGGTTACCTGAAGGGCATGAGGAACTCCTTGTAGGAGGAGAGTATGCGCTCGTGGCACAGGAGAGGGGGAGGGGGGGAACAACACAGACAGGTTACCTGAAGGGCATGAGGAAGTCCTTGTAGGAGGAGAGTATGCGCTCGTGGCACAGGAGAGGGGGAGGGGGGGAACAACACAGACAGGTTACCTGAAGGGCATGAGGAAGTCCTTGTAGGAGGAGAGTATGCGCTCGTGGCACAGGAGAGGGGGAGGGGGGGAACAACACAGACAGGTTACCTGAAGGGCATGAGGAAGTCCTTGTAGGAGGAGAGTATGCGCTCGTGGCACAGGAGAGGGGGAGGGGGGGAACAACACAGACAGGTTACCTGAAGGGCATGAGGAAGTCCTTGTAGGAGGAGAGTATGCGCTCGTGGCACAGGAGAGGGGGAGGGGGGGAAACAACACAGACAGGTTACCTGAAGGGCATGAGGAACGTCCTTGTAGGAGGAGAGTATGCGCTCGTGGCACAGGAGAGGGGGAGGGGGGGAACAACACAGACAGGTTACCTGAAGGGCATGAGGAAGTCCTTGTAGGAGGAGAGTATGCGCTCGTGGCACAGGAGAGGGGGAGGGGGGGAACAACACAGACAGGTTACCTGAAGGGCATGAGGAAGTCCTTGTAGGAGGAGAGTATGCGCTCGTGGCACAGGAGAGGGGGAGGGGGGGAACAACACAGACAGGTTACCTGAAGGGCATGAGGAAGTCCTTGTAGGAGGAGAGTATGCGCTCGTGGCACAGGAGAGGGGGAGGGGGGGAACAACACAGACAGGTTACCTGAAGGGCATGAGGAAGTCCTTGTAGGAGGAGAGTATGCGCTCGTGGCACAGGAGAGGGGGAGGGGGGGAAACAACACAGACAGGTTACCTGAAGGGCATGAGGAAGTCCTTGTAGGAGGAGAGTATGCGCTCGTGGCACAGGAGAGGGGGAGGGGGGGAACAACACAGACAGGTTACCTGAAGGGCATGAGGAAGTCCTTGTAGGAGGAGAGTATGCGCTCGTGGCACAGGAGAGGGGGAGGGGGGGAACAACACAGACAGGTTACCTGAAGGGCATGAGGAAGTCCTTGTAGGAGGAGAGTATGCGCTCGTGGCACAGGAGAGGGGGAGGGGGGGAACAACACAGACAGGTTACCTGAAGGGCATGAGGAAGTCCTTGTAGGAGGAGAGTATGCGCTCGTGGCACAGGAGAGGGGGAGGGGGGGAACAACACAGACAGGTTACCTGAAGGGCATGAGGAAGTCCTTGTAGGAGGAGAGTATGCGCTCGTGGCACAGGAGAGGGGGAGGGGGGGAACAACACAGACAGGTTACCTGAAGGGCATGAGGAAGTCCTTGTAGGAGGAGAGTATGCGCTCGTGGCACAGGAGAGGGGGAGGGGGGGAACAACACAGACAGGTTACCTGAAGGGCATGAGGAAGTCCTTGTAGGAGGAGAGTATGCGCTCGTGGCACAGGAGAGGGGAGGGGGGGAACAACACAGACAGGTTACCTGAAGGGCATGAGGAAGTCCTTGTAGGAGGAGAGTATGCGCTCGTGGCACAGGAGAGGGGGAGGGGGGGAACAACACAGACAGGTTACCTGAAGGGCATGAGGAAGTCCTTGTAGGAGGAGAGTATGCGCTCGTGGCACAGGAGAGGGGGAGGGGGGGAACAACACAGACAGGTTACCTGAAGGGCATGAGGAAGTCCTTGTAGGAGGAGAGTATGCGCTCGTGGCACAGGAGAGGGGGAGGGGGGGAACAACACAGACAGGTTACCTGAAGGGCATGAGGAAGTCCTTGTAGGAGGAGAGTATGCGCTCGTGGCACAGGAGAGGGGGAGGGGGGGAACAACACAGACAGGTTACCTGAAGGGCATGAGGAACTCCTTGTAGGAGGAGAGTATGCGCTCGTGGCACAGGAGAGGGGGAGGGGGGGAACAACACAGACAGGTTACCTGAAGGGCATGAGGAAGTCCTTGTAGGAGGAGAGTATGCGCTCGTGGCACAGGAGAGGGGGAGGGGGGGAACAACACAGACAGGTTACCTGAAGGGCATGAGGAAGTCCTTGTAGGAGGAGAGTATGCGCTCGTGGCACAGGAGAGGGGGAGGGGGGGAACAACACAGACAGGTTACCTGAAGGGCATGAGGAAGTCCTTGTAGGAGGAGAGTATGCGCTCGTGGCACAGGAGAGGGGGAGGGGGGGAACAACACAGACAGGTTACCTGAAGGGCATGAGGAAGTCCTTGTAGGAGGAGAGTATGCGCTCGTGGCACAGGAGAGGGGGAGGGGGGGAACAACACAGACAGGTTACCTGAAGGGCATGAGGAAGTCCTTGTAGGAGGAGAGTATGCGCTCGTGGCACAGGAGAGGGGGAGGGGGGGAACAACACAGACAGGTTACCTGAAGGGCATGAGGAAGTCCTTGTAGGAGGAGAGTATGCGCTCGTGGCACAGGAGAGGGGGAGGGGGGGAACAACACAGACAGGTTACCTGAAGGGCATGAGGAAGTCCTTGTAGGAGGAGAGTATGCGCTCGTGGCACAGGAGAGGGGGAGGGGGGGAACAACACAGACAGGTTACCTGAAGGGCATGAGGAAGTCCTTGTAGGAGGAGAGTATGCGCTCGTGGCACAGGAGAGGGGGAGGGGGGGAACAACACAGACAGGTTACCTGAAGGGCATGAGGAAGTCCTTGTAGGAGGAGAGTATGCGCTCGTGGCACAGGAGAGGGGGAGGGGGGGAACAACACAGACAGGTTACCTGAAGGGCATGAGGAACTCCTTGTAGGAGGAGAGTATGCGCTCGTGGCACAGGAGAGGGGGAGGGGGGGAACAACACAGACAGGTTACCTGAAGGGCATGAGGAAGTCCTTGTAGGAGGAGAGTATGCGCTCGTGGCACAGGAGAGGGGGAGGGGGGGAACAACACAGACAGGTTACCTGAAGGGCATGAGGAAGTCCTTGTAGGAGGAGAGTATGCGCTCGTGGCACAGGAGAGGGGGAGGGGGGGAACAACACAGACAGGTTACCTGAAGGGCATGAGGAAGTCCTTGTAGGAGGAGAGTATGCGCTCGTGGCACAGGAGAGGGGGAGGGGGGGAACAACACAGACAGGTTACCTGAAGGGCATGAGGAAGTCCTTGTAGGAGGAGAGTATGCGCTCGTGGCACAGGAGAGGGGGAGGGGGGGGAACAACACAGACAGGTTACCTGAAGGGCATGAGGAAGTCCTTGTAGGAGGAGAGTATGCGCTCGTGGCACAGGAGAGGGGGAGGGGGGGAACAACACAGACAGGTTACCTGAAGGGCATGAGGAAGTCCTTGTAGGAGGAGAGTATGCGCTCGTGGCACAGGAGAGGGGGAGGGGGGGAACAACACAGACAGGTTACCTGAAGGGCATGAGGAAGTCCTTGTAGGAGGAGAGTATGCGCTCGTGGCACAGGAGAGGGGGAGGGGGGGAAACAACACAGACAGGTTACCTGAAGGGCATGAGGAAGTCCTTGTAGGAGGAGAGTATGCGCTCGTGGCACAGGAGAGGGGGAGGGGGGGAACAACACAGACAGGTTACCTGAAGGGCATGAGGAAGTCCTTGTAGGAGGAGAGTATGCGCTCGTGGCACAGGAGAGGGGGAGGGGGGGAAACAACACAGACAGGTTACCTGAAGGGCATGAGGAAGTCCTTGTAGGAGGAGAGTATGCGCTCGTGGCACAGGAGAGGGGGAGGGGGGAACAACACAGACAGGTTACCTGAAGGGCATGAGGAAGTCCTTGTAGGAGGAGAGTATGCGCTCGTGGCACAGGAGAGGGGGAGGGGGGGAAACAACACAGACAGGTTACCTGAAGGGCATGAGGAAGTCCTTGTAGGAGGAGAGTATGCGCTCGTGGCACAGGAGAGGGGGAGGGGGGGAAACAACACAGACAGGTTACCTGAAGGGCATGAGGAAGTCCTTGTAGGAGGAGAGTATGCGCTCGTGGCACAGGAGAGGGGGAGGGGGGGAACAACACAGACAGGTTACCTGAAGGGCATGAGGAAGTCCTTGTAGGAGGAGAGTATGCGCTCGTGGCACAGGAGAGGGGGAGGGGGGGAAACAACACAGACAGGTTACCTGAAGGGCATGAGGAAGTCCTTGTAGGAGGAGAGTATGCGCTCGTGGCACAGGAGAGGGGGAGGGGGGGAAACAACACAGACAGGTTACCTGAAGGGCATGAGGAAGTCCTTGTAGGAGGAGAGTATGCGCTCGTGGCACAGGAGAGGGGGAGGGGGGGAAACAACACAGACAGGTTACCTGAAGGGCATGAGGAAGTCCTTGTAGGAGGAGAGTATGCGCTCGTGGCACAGGAGAGGGGGAGGGGGGGGAAACAACACAGACAGGTTACCTGAAGGGCATGAGGAAGTCCTTGTAGGAGGAGAGTATGCGCTCGTGGCACAGGAGAGGGGGAGGGGGGGAAACAACACAGACAGGTTACCTGAAGGGCATGAGGAAGTCCTTGTAGGAGGAGAGTATGCGCTCGTGGCACAGGAGAGGGGGAGGGGGGGGAACAACACAGACAGGTTACCTGAAGGGCATGAGGAAGTCCTTGTAGGAGGAGAGTATGCGCTCGTGGCACAGGAGAGGGGGAGGGGGGGAACAACACAGACAGGTTACCTGAAGGGCATGAGGAAGTCCTTGTAGGAGGAGAGTATGCGCTCGTGGCACAGGAGAGGGGGAGGGGGGGAACAACACAGACAGGTTACCTGAAGGGCATGAGGAAGTCCTTGTAGGAGGAGAGTATGCGCTCGTGGCACAGGAGAGGGGGAGGGGGGGAACAACACAGACAGGTTACCTGAAGGGCATGAGGAAGTCCTTGTAGGAGGAGAGTATGCGCTCGTGGCACAGGAGAGGGGGAGGGGGGGAAACAACACAGACAGGTTACCTGAAGGGCATGAGGAAGTCCTTGTAGGAGGAGAGTATGCGCTCGTGGCACAGGAGAGGGGGAGGGGGGGAACAACACAGACAGGTTACCTGAAGGGCATGAGGAAGTCCTTGTAGGAGGAGAGTATGCGCTCGTGGCACAGGAGAGGGGGAGGGGGGGAACAACACAGACAGGTTACCTGAAGGGCATGAGGAAGTCCTTGTAGGAGGAGAGTATGCGCTCGTGGCACAGGAGAGGGGGAGGGGGGGAACAACACAGACAGGTTACCTGAAGGGCATGAGGAAGTCCTTGTAGGAGGAGAGTATGCGCTCGTGGCACAGGAGAGGGGGAGGGGGGGAAACAACACAGACAGGTTACCTGAAGGGCATGAGGAAGTCCTTGTAGGAGGAGAGTATGCGCTCGTGGCACAGGAGAGGGGGAGGGGGGGAAACAACACAGACAGGTTACCTGAAGGGCATGAGGAAGTCCTTGTAGGAGGAGAGTATGCGCTCGTTGGCACAGGAGAGGGGGAGGGGGGGAACAACACAGACAGGTTACCTGAAGGGCATGAGGAAGTCCTTGTAGGAGGAGAGTATGCGCTCGTGGCACAGGAGAGGGGGAGGGGGGGAACAACACAGACAGGTTACCTGAAGGGCATGAGGAAGTCCTTGTAGGAGGAGAGTATGCGCTCGTGGCACAGGAGAGGGGGAGGGGGGAAACAACACAGACAGGTTACCTGAAGGGCATGAGGAAGTCCTTGTAGGAGGAGAGTATGCGCTCGTGGCACAGGAGAGGGGGGAGGGGGGGAAACAACACAGACAGGTTACCTGAAGGGCATGAGGAAGTCCTTGTAGGAGGAGAGTATGCGCTCGTGGCACAGGAGAGGGGGAGGGGGGGAACACACAGACAGGTTACCTAGAAGGGCATGAGGAAGTCCTTGTAGGAGGAGAGTATGCGCTCGTGGCACAGGAGAGGGGGAGGGGGGGAACAACACAGACAGGTTACCTGAAGGGCATGAGGAAGTCCTTGTAGGAGGAGAGTATGCGCTCGTGGCACAGGAGAGGGGGAGGGGGGGAAACAACACAGACAGGTTACCTGAAGGGCATGAGGAAGTCCTTGTAGGAGGAGAGTATGCGCTCGTGGCACAGGAGAGGGGGGAGGGGGGGAAACAACACAGACAGGTTACCTGAAGGCATGAGGAAGTCCTTGTAGGAGGAGAGTATGCGCTCGTGGCACAGGAGAGGGGGAGGGGGGGAAACAACACAGACAGGTTACCTGAAGGGCATGAGGAAGTCCTTGTAGGAGGAGAGTATGCGCTCGTGGCACAGGCCGCGGATCTGCGTGCGCGCCACCGAGTCGTGCACGTGGAATCGGCGCATGTTGAAACAGAGCTCCTCAAACGCCACATTGAATGCATCCAGTCTGGAAAAGGGGTGAAAGGGAAGGGATTAAGGGGCGGTGGAGGGTGAAAACGTTTGTGGATCGAGTAAGAGGAGGGTGGAGGGAGAGAAAGGTTGCGCATCATTGGGTTGGTTCGTGCATGCATGTGGAATTTGCACAACAGAGCCCCCCAAATGCCACATTGAATGCGTCAAGTCTGAAGGAGAACGGAGGAGGAAGAAGCATTCAATGTGGAAAGGGAAGCGAGGATGGGAAGAGAGAAGGCGAAGGGACAAAGAGGGGGACGAGGGGTGAGAGGATATTTCACTTCCAGATATGCCAGGCAGGGGAGATATGGACCCCATCATCTGTGCATGGGGAGGGAATGCGGGGCGAGAAGGGGTGAGAAGGGGTGAGAAGGGGTGAGAAGAATTTGCACAACGGGCATTCCTCCTGCCGAGTTCCAGAAAAGGGACGTGGAGGGGGAGGGGTAGGGGAGGTGACAAGATATTTCACTTCTAGATATGCCGGGCGTGGAGAGTGGGTTGGGTTCTATGCACCAACCCCACTCGTCTCATCCGCGACCTTGCCATTACCAGAGCTTGGCAGGGAAGAGATAAAATGAAATAGAAAGACAAAATAACTCCTGTTTTATTATTATTATTATTATTATTATTATTATTTACACGAAGACTATGCATGAACCCACTGAACCCATCCCACCTCATCGCAATTCATCCCATCTTCTCATCCTACCTTTTCTGGAACTCGGCAGGAGAAATGCCTGTGGTGGGTGCGCCTATGGATGCCATCATCTATGCATGGGGCGGGTGTGGGGCGAGGGGAGGAGGGAAGGGAGAGGGTAGGAGCGGGAGGGAAGGAAGGGAGAGTAGTTAGATGTAAGGGGGCGACGAGAGGAGAGGGAAAGAAATTTCCATGGTGGGTGCGCCTATGGATGCCATCATCTGTGCATGGGGGGAAGTGGAGGAAGAGAGGGGGGACAAGGCAAGTGTGTGGATGTAAGGGAGAGAGGAGTGGGGGGCAGGAGAAATGCCCGTGGTGGGTGCGCCTATGGATGCCATTATCTGTGCATTGGGGGGGTGGGGGGGGGGGGTCGGGGGGGTGGGACGAGTGAAAGGATAATGGAGAGACACGGGAGGAGGGGAGGAGGGGAGGAGGGGAGGAGGGGAGGAGGGGAGGAAAGCAGGAGACATGCCCGAGGTGGGTGCGCCTATGGATGCCATCATCTGTGCATGGGGGGGAGTGGGGCGAGGGGAGGAGGGAATGGAGAGGGCGGGAGGGGGAGGGAAGGAAGGGAGAGTAGATAGATATAACGGAGCGAGGAGAGGAGAGAGGAGAAATGCCTCTGGTGGGTGCGCCTATGAAAGCCATCATCTGTGCATGTGGTGGAAGTGGAGGGGAGGGGCGAGAGAGGTGTGAGAAGTACGAGGGAGAGAGGATGTGGGGAAGAGAGGTGTGAGGGAGAAGGAAAGGAAGAAGGTGAGATGTCGGTGGTGGGTGCGCCTAGGGATGGCATGTGTGTATGCAGGGGTGTGTGGAGGAGAGGAGGTAAGGGAAAGGGGGGAGAGGAAGAAGCAGAGGGATGGGGAGAGATGTAAGAGCGAGCGAGAGAAGGGGAGATGTCAATGGAGGGTGGGTGCCCCTATGGATGGCACCAGCACATCTAGAAAGTGGCTCATCTGGGTGTCTGCCAGCTGCCATCCCACCCCATCCCACCTCTTCACATCCCACCACACCAAAACCCACCCCTCCCAAACCCCCCACCCACTCCCACCCACCCTGCTCACTCTTTCAGCAGCACGTCCAGGAGACGGTTCATCTGTGTGTCTGCCAGCTGAGTCGACTCAAAGGTCACAGTTATCCCACCCAATCCCACCCAATCCCACCCAATCCCACCCAATCCCACCGAAGCCCACCCAATCTCACCCATTCCCACCCCGCTCACATCTTTCAGCAGCACGTCCAGGAGGCGGTTCATCTACGTGTCTGCCAGCTGCCATCCCATCCTACCCACCCCTCTCACATCCCATCCCACCCCTCTCACATCCCATCCCACTCACCCCTCTCACATTCCATCCCACCCCTCTCACATCCCACCCCACCCCTCTCACATCCCACTCCACCCCTCCTAGCCCCACACAATTCCTCCCACACCCACCCCACCCCTCTCAAAACCTTCCCACTCGCTCACATCTTTCAGCAGCACATCCAAGAAGCGGTTCATCTGCGTGTCTGCGAGCTGCCGATACTCCTTTGACATACGCAGGTCAGGGAACAGGCTGCATAGGAGGAGGGGGGAGGGGGGAAAGGGAGAACAAGTGGAAGGGGTCGTGGGGAGGAGTGGGTGGGGGAGAAACAGGTATGAATAGGAGGATGAGGGAAGCGGTTCATTTGCGTGTCTGCGAGCTGCCGATACTCCTTTGACATACGCAAGTTGGGGAACAGGCTGCAAGGTGGGGAGGGGGGTGGGTGGGTGGGAGGGGGAAGTGGTGGGGGAGAAACATGCATGAGTAGAGGGATTCCATTGAGGATGAAGGAAGCGGTTCATCTGAGTGTCTGCCAGCTGCCGATACTCCTTCAAGAGACGCAGGTCGGGGAACAGGCTGCAAGGAGGAGGGGGGAGAAGTGGGATGGGGGGCATGGGGGAGCAGGGAGAAGTGGGGCGAAGGGGGGAGGAGGGGGAAGTTGTGGGGGAGAAACATGCATGGGTAGAGGGATGAAGGAAGCGGTTCATCTGAGTGTCTGCCACCTGCCGGAATTCCATTGAGAGACTCAGGTCAGGGAACAGACTGCGAAGAGAGGGGTGGGGAGTGGTGGGGAATGGGCGAATGCGTTGGGGGGACGAAGGGAATGGGTTGAGCTGAATGTGTGTGTGACAGTTGCTGAAAGTCCTGGGAACGCAGGTCGGGGAACAACAGACTGTTCTGACTGCACTGCACCGTGCCGTGCTGCACCACACCGCACTACACTGCACAGCACTGCTCTTCACCGCACTGCGCTGCACTGCAATGCAATGCACCGCACTGGCCTGGCCTGCCCTGTCCAGCGCTGCAATGTACTGAGAACTGCACCACACCCCACCGCACTGCATTGCACCACTCAAAACCACTTGAGCCACTCACGATTGCATGCAGGCCGTGTTGCTGAAGAGATGCAGCCATCTCAGGATCTCCTGGACTGAAACTTGAGTCAACTAGAGAACCGGAACCTCGCCTCCACGAAACCCACTGCCACCACCACCAGGAGACAACCCTTTCCAAGACCCCACCCCACTCACGATTGAATGTAGGCCGCGTTGTTGAAGAGATAAAGCCCTCTCAAGATCTCCTGAACCGGAACCTTCCCTCCCCCTCTACCCCCACCGCCGCCGCCACCAGCCTTTCCCCCTCCATCCCCCTTCTCCTTCCCCTCTTTCCCCCCCCCAAGCTTAAAAAATCCACTCTTTTTCTTCATCTTCTTTTCTTCCTCCTCCTTCTTCTTCCCCGCATCCCCCCCATCCCCCGAATCCGCCACAGCAGCAGCCACAAGGGGTGCCTTGGCCTGTATAGCCGCCCACAACCCTTCCACCATGCCTGTTGCCATATCGTGCCAGTCAGGGAGATCGTCTGACTGGCGCTCGAATATCATGTCTAGAAGCTGGGCGTACGACCATAGAGCCACCCCGCTACCACTGCTGCTGTTGCTGACGCCGCTGGTAATTGGTTCGAGTGCTGCTGCTGCTTCTACTCCTGCCCCTGCAGCAGCACCATCCCCAGCAGCAGCAGCAGCAGAAGGAGAAAGGGGCTTGGCAGCAGCAGCAGCAGCAGCAGAAGGAGAAAAAGGCGGCTTGGCAGCAGCAGCAGCACCACCCCCGCCCCCAGTGGCAGCAGCGGGAGGGGAGGGGGAAGGGGAAGCGACAGGAGAGGAATGGGAGGAAGAGTAGTTAGCAGAAACGGAACCGGACGGGGCAACGGAAACTTGAGGGGAAGGGGAAGGGTAGGTGGCGGAAACGGAGGAGGCGGGGAGCACGAGGGAGCGGCGGTTGGTGTTGACTGGCGTGCTGGTGAGACGCTTGAGAGAGGAGCGCTTGACAGAAGAGGAGGGGAGGGAGGTGATCGACTGTGCTCCTAGCAGCGCGTGCTTGGTGTCCCTGGGGGCATGGGGGCGGGGGTAGTGGGGAAGGGGTTGGGGGAGGGGCAGGGCAGGAGGAGAGAGGGAGTGCTGGTGAGACGCTTGAGAGAGGAGCGCTTGACAGAAGAGGAGGGGAGGGAGGTGATCGACTGTGCTCCTAGCAGCGCGTGCTTGGTGTCCCTGGGGGCATGGGGGCGGGGGGAGTGGGGAAGGGGTTGGGGGAGGGGCAGGGCAGGAGGAGAGAGGGAGTGCTGGTGAGACGCTTGAGAGAGGAGCGCTTGACAGAAGAGGAGGAGGGGAGGGAGGTGATCGACTGTGCTCCTAGCAGTGCGTGCTTGGTGTCCCTGGGCTGGGGGCATGGGGGCGGGGGGAGTGGGGAAGGGGTTGGGGGAGGGGCAGGGCAGGAGGAGAGAGGGAGTGCTGGTGAGACGCTTCAGAGAGGAGCGTCTGGAGGAGGAAGCAGAGGAGGGGGCGGAGCTGATGCTGTGTGCTCCTAGCAGCGCGTGCTTGGTGTCCCTGAGGGAATGGGGGGGGGGAGGGAAGGGGAATAATAGGGAAGAGGAATTGAGAACCGAAAAATCAGATAAGGAGGAGGCGGAGGAGGCGGAGGGGGAGGAGCTGATGCTGTGTGCTCCTAGCAGCGCGTGCTTGGTGTCCCTGGGGGAATGGGGGGAGGAAGAGGGGGAAACGGGGAAACGGTAAGAGGAATTGAGAACAGAGTGTTCTAAAGAGGAGGAGGAGGAGGAGGAGGAGGAGGAGGAGGAGGAGGAGGAGGAGGAGGAGGAGGAGGAGGAGGAGGAGGAGGAGGAGGAGGAGGAGGAGGAGGAGGAGGAGGAGGAGGAAGCGGAGCAGATGTCGTGTGCCCGTTGCAGCGCGTGCTTGGTGTCCCTGGGGGAATGGGGGGAGGAAGAGGGGGAAACGGGGAAACGGTAAGAGGAATTGAGAACAGAGTGTTCTAAAGAGGAGGAGGAGGAGGAGGAGGAGGAGGAGGAGGAGGAGGAGGAGGAGGAGGAGGAGGAGGAGGAGGAGGAGGAGGAGGAGGAGGAGGAGGAGGAGGAGGAAGCGGAGCAGATGTCGTGTGCCCGTTGCAGCGCGTGCTTGGTGTCACTGGGGGCAGAGGGGGAGGGGGAAAGGAGAAAATGAACTGAGTACCAAGAATTTAGAAGAGGAGGCGGAGGAGGGGGAGGAGCTCATGCTGTGCGCTCCTAGCAGCGCGTGCTTGGTGTCCCTGGGGGCAGAGGGGGAGGGGATGGGGCTAAAGGCGAGAAGTATGGGGCTGAAGTAAAGGGGGGAGGGAAGGGGGACGGGAGGAAGGGGAGGGATAGAGGAAACGAGAATACGCCCTGTTCCCCATCTGTGATGGAAGGGGAGGCGGTGGAGGTAGGGAACAAGATGGAGCAACCTAATGGCCCATGGGCCAAGATCTAAATCAGCTCACCAGCTGCAGAACTGCCGAATGCGGTCCACCAGAAAGACAGTCAGGGGGTCTGCCCCCGGGCTCACCGCAGCAACAGGCCGTGCTGGTCCCATAGGCGTTAGGAGACACCAGGTGGAGTGAATGACAAGACTAACACTCACCAGCTGCACAGCTGCCGGATACGGTCCACCACAAAGACAGTCAGGGGGTCAGCAAGACGAGACCCCTTCGTACGTACCCCTTACAGTACACTCGCATATGCCTTATAACACTCACCAGCTGCAGAACTGTCGAATGCGGTCCACCACAAAGACAGTCAGCGCGTCTGCCCCCGCGCTCACCATCCCGCCCCCTGCCTTCCCGATTTTCCCTCCCCCGCCCTTGGCGCCCCCCTTGCTGTACTGCCGGCGCAGGGTCACTGCTTGCTTGAAGCTGGGAGGGGGGAGGGAGGGCAGGGATGTGGAAGAGGGGAAGCGGGTGGCTTAAGGCTTGGCGCCCCCCTTGCTGTGCTGCCAGCGCAGGGTCACTGCTTGCTTGAAGCTGGGAGGGGAGGGAAGAAGGGAACGGGAATGTGGATGAGTGGGGTGCTGTGCTGCACCACAAAGACAGTCAGCGATGAAAATATTCCCCATCTAACCGCGTGAACTGAGACGATTTTTGAGGCGCCTCAGAAGGGAACGGGAATGTGGATGAGTGGGGTGCTGCACCAGAAAGCCAGTCAGCGATGAAAATATTCCCCATCTAACCGCGTGAACTGAGACGATTTTTGAGGCGCCTCAGAAGGGAACGGGAATGTGGATGAGTGGGGTGCTGCACCACAAAGCCAGTCAGCGATGAAAATATTCCCCATCTAACCGCGTGAACTGAGACGATTTTTGAGGCGCCTCAGAAGGGAACGGGAATGTGGATGAGTGGGGTGCTGCACCACAAAGCCAGTCAGCGGGTCCGCCCCCGCGCTGACCATCCGCGGATGGGATCGGATCTGATCTCTCAGCGTGTTATAGTCTAGAGTCCACTTAGGGGTCGTAGATGCCCTTGAAACCACCTAAGCAGAATCTGATGACTTCGAACCGCCTCTGTTCAAAACGCCGTCACGATCAGCTCCGATAACAAACGAGGCTGAAACTTGGACCGACGTTAGCTTCAGGTGTCTGCTTTCCAACGGTATATGGCTTGCTTTCATCAGAGTTGTATGCGCTACGCAGTGAACAAAAACGTAAGCTCGGCTGAAAAACGAGTAGCTTCATTGATGCAAGGAAGAGGTTGAGTGCAACATTGCCTAGGGGACTCTTAAGGGGTTGGGACCATCCTGGGAACTCAGAGAAGGTTGAGTCCTAGGGGAGAAGGGCTAGAGAAGGATGGGAAACGTCCTAGCTAGGTCAGCAAAGCCAACCACACTTGGATGTTCAGAGCTGTACTCAAGGCTACCAATAGTGAGTCAAGCCAACCATGAGTCAGCTTGTCTTCCCACTTGCACCCTCTTGCAAGCTGCTTCTAGGAAGACCACACTTCTCAAAAGGAGGGTGGTAGAGTCCCACATGACCACCTGTACTTTTTGTCTCATTCTCTGTCCCTGCACCATTGGCATGACAACAATGAAAGGGTGGCAAGGGAAATGCTGCCAACAGTGCACCATGACTACGGAACAGTAACTTTCGACAGCTGTCACGTGCTGCTCCGATGCTGGGTTGTCCTGAAACTCGGTGACCACCTGCACAACATGGCAAAGGACTGCCACACCGATTTTCAGACCAATCAGAGCTCGGTAGATGAGTCAGCAGCCGAAATGGTGAACTCGGGTGTTACCAAAAAAGAGTAACACACACTTCCGGGATGCCATAAGTCTTGAAACTAAAAATGTTGCAATGCCTTGTAAACTGCTTCAAAAACTCTGAAACTTTGAGGATTTGAAGAACACATGTTGAAGCACCACCCCACAAAATTCCAGAAGCTGAGCAGGCTTGTAGGCTGAATGGGAGTGCGATGACCGTGCCACTATAGTATTTTGGCACAACAAACTCCCCCTCATCGTGCTCTCATTCATCCCTTAGCTGCTCCCTGAAGCTGCCTCCCTTAGTTGAAGGACATGCCACACAAGGTGGCACAGCTCCAATGCTGATGCTCTGCAAGCCGCTTAGTCAAGAAATCCGCAGGTTGCTTGATAGTGTTGATGTAGTGCAAGGAGATGGTGCCCTTCTTCACCTCCTTCCTCACCCAATGCCACTTGATATGCATGTGCCTGTTCAGCCCATGGAGCACAGCATTACGCGCCATTGCAATTGCTCCTTGGCTGTCACAAAACACAGGTGTAGGGCCCTCTTGCTCCTGCCCCAACTCCTCAAGCAACCTCCTCATCCAAACCACCTCCTTCACTCCATGAAACAACGCCATGTACTCGCTCTCCGTTGATGAGTGAGCTATCTCTCCTTGCTTCTTAGACTTCCATCTCACTGGACTCCCTCCAACACAGCATATATAGCCACCATGGGATGTAGCATCACTGATGTCACTTGCCCAGGTAGCATCGGTGAAACACGAGAGGTACAAATGCCCACGCCTTGCAGGTGCACCAGTCTTTGTGCTCACCTCCTCCACTCCCTTTTGCTTCAGCTGCCCATGCACTGAATATTGCAGCCCCACCCTTGAGGTTGCCATGCAGTACCTCACCAGCCTCTCTGCTGCATCCAGGTGCTCTTGAAGGGGCCTAGACACCACACGAGCGAGCTGTGAAACTGAAAACGCAATGTCGGGGCGAGTGTTGACCGAAGCGTACATCAAGCTCCCCACCATTGACTGGAACCGACACTGCAACTCGTACTCCAACACCTCACCCTCCTCTTCATCAAGGTGCAGCTGAAACCCTGAGGGTAAAGGAGTCTTCACACTCCTCCCTTCCTCCAGCCCATACTTCTCCCCCATGGCTGCAAGGTACTTGTGTTGGTGAAGCCTCAACCATCCCTTCACCTCGTCCCGCTCCACATGAAGACCAAGGTAATACCCCACTGGTCCAAGGGCCTTGCATTGAAAGGTCTCCTTCAGCTTCCCTTGCACCTCCTTGATCCTCTCTAGGGATGGAGAGAAGAGGAGGATGTCATCGACATAGACAAGGAGAAATACCTTCTCCTCCTCCCCCTCGGTCATGAAGAGACTCTCGTCGCAACCGCTAACTTTGAAGCCAAGAGCCTCCAACGCCTCCACCAGCCTTGCATACCAGCACCTTGGAGCTTGTTTGAGGCCATAGATGGCCTTGTTGAGCCTGCAAACACGTCCGCTCCCATCATCATACCCCTCTGGCTGCTTCATGTAGATCTCCTCATCTACCACGCCATAGAGGAATGCCGTCTTCACATCTATTTGCTCCACCTTCCAGCCACAAACGGCAGCGGCTGCTAGCAACAACCGGAGCATAGGAGCCTTGGCAATAGGAGCAAACACCTCTTGAAAGTCAATTCCCTCTCTCTGCTGAAAGCCTTTGATCACAAGCCTTGTCTTGCGCCTCTCCAACCTCCCCTCCGCATCGGTCTTTACACGTAACACCCACGTGCAGTCCAATGCCTTCCTTCCTGGGGGAAGATTGGTAAGGGTCCATGTTTCATTCTCCATGTGGCTCTGGAACTCATCCTCCCTTGAAGCCAGCCACGCCTCTCGATCATCTCCAGCGAGAGCTTCATCCATTGACGCCGGCTCATGAGGTAAGTTGACGCCAAAGCAACAAATCTGCTCCATCTCCCCCTCGGCTCCCTTTTCCTCCTCATATTCCTCCTCTTGGACCAGCAATGCCTTGGGAACCCCAAGCCTTTCATACTTGAGAAAATCCCTTGGGTGGGCAGCTCTCTTGGGCCTCTCCTTGGCTGCTCCTTCCTTGGCTCCACCACGGACAGCATCACGCTTCCCTTGGGTTGTGCGCCTTGGTGGAAGCTTAGGGGATGGTGTAGGCTGCTGCACCTCCTCCTCGGTATCACCTCTCTCAGCTATAGGGGCCTCCCCTTGCTGTAGTACTTCTTCCACATCTGCTGCCTCCCCTTCAGCACCTCCCAAGTCATGTGACACCTCTGTCAACTCTGAAGATGAGGACAACTCGATAGGAATGAGAAGTGGGTCGTTGGTTCCCACCTCTATTCCAAGCGGAATGGTGGCCTTGCTCCTCCCCCGTTCCGACCACTCCTTGAACATGAGCCCCTCCATGAACTTGGCATCTCTGGTGGTGAAGATGGTGTTGGATTTTGGGTCCCACATGAGCCAGCCCTTGCTCCCCCGTGCAAGACCCAAATGAGCAGCCCACACCGCCGCCGCTTGAAGCTTGTCACGCTTCTCCTTAGGGACATGCACGAGCCCCATGCACCCGAAGACACGAAGCATATCAACCAGGGGCTTCTTGCCACTCCACTTCTCCATAGGGACCCAATGCTGACCTCCCACATGAGTCAACACCCGGTTCTTGATGACGGTAGCATGACGAATAGCGAGGGGCCAGAACCGCAAGGGTAGACCCGAGTCCACCAAAATCGTTCTCCCGCCCTCTATGATGGTCCGGTTCGCTCTCTCTGCCACGCCGTTGGACTGAGGGGTGTAGGCCGTGGTGAGCTGCTGCTTGATGCCATGCCGCTTCAACCAGCTCCGGAACTCCGCTCCCAAAAACTCCCCACCACGGTCGCTACGAATCGCCTTCACCCGCTTGCCGCTCTCTCGCTCCACCATGGGCAACCACTCTTCTTGCAGCATCACTCTTCTTTGCAAGTGGAAAAGACCAGGTGAGCCTTGTGTAATCATCCACCCTAGTCATGGAATACAGGGCTCCACCATCTCCCTTCACCTTCATGGGCCCCACAAGATCCACATGCACGAGCTCCACCGGGTCACTTGACTGCCCCACCGTCGAATGGAAGGGAAATCGTGAGAACTTGCTGGTCAAGCAAGTCTCACAAGAGCCCACCTCCTTGGGCTCCCCCTTTATCCTCAGCCCCTTGACTCTTTCCTCCTTAAACAGCTGCTGTAACTGAGGTAGCGCCACGTGGCCAAAGCGACGGTGTGCGGTGAACCAATCCGTCTCACCCGTGCTAGGAGTTACACTTGGTAGTGCACCCCCCCCATGCACAAGCAGCCCACCATCACTACCATCACCACCTCCTCCACTGGTTGCGTGGCTTGCATGCCCTCCTCTTACAGCTTCAGCAGCCAAGAGCGCAGCCGCCTCCTTCCATGGCAGCACCGGTATCTCCCACATGGACCGGTGCATGTCCTTGCCGCCTCGGAGGTCCCACAACACGCGCCCATCCAGAGTTGCCTTGAACACCTTTGTGCCCATCATCTCCATCTTCATCCCTGCCTCACTCAATGCCTTGGTAGAGAGAAGGTTGGCACATAGTCCAGGGACAAGGAGAACACGCTTCAGCCCCACAAGCCTCCCATCCGCACCCATAAACATGGCTCTCCCCTCGCCACGCACGGGTACAACTTGGCCGGTGGCTGAAACAACGGTGGCTGCCTTTGATGGCCTAACTTCATCCAGCAGATCCTCTCGGTTGGTCATGGTCATGAAGGCTCCCGTGTCGATGACCCAATGGGAGGAACGGTGAAGAGCAACCTTGCTGGCCGGTACAACCATATCCTCGGAGCATGCCTCTCCTACATGGTAGAACATGCCGCCATGTCCGCCGGCACCTCCATCGCCCTCCTTACTGCCCATGCCTTCTCCCATAGCTCCATGAACACCCTTAGAGCCTTCAATTGATGGCTGACCAGGCCTCCAACCATCAGGTAGCTTGCGACACTTAAACCATGGGTGACCTTCCACATGGCAATACCAACACTTGCCGCCACACCGCTTGCCTCCCTTGTTGCTACGCTTCCCTCCCGAATACTGCTCCCCTCCAGAGACTTCCTTGGCCTTGCCTTTCTTGCTGCCACGTCCCTTGAAGCCTTTCATGCCATAGGCAGAGCCTCCACCTTCACCGGCAGCGGCAGTCAGCTCCTTCCTCCGAAACTCCTCTTGAACGACTTGAGCACGAATCCACTCAAGGGACCATGAGTCCTTCATGCCATTGAGGTTGACCACCAAGGGCCCCCACGACTCCGGCAACAGGGAGAGAGCCTTGTAGCACTTGATCTTTTCAGGGTAGTCCACACCAGCAGCAGAGAGCTTCACATAGAGGTCCCGGAGTTGATCGAACGCTCCTTGCACCGCATCACCCTCGTTGATCTTCACCGCATGGAGTTGTCGTTCGAGCACCACCACCATCGCTTCGCTGCTGGGGGCATGGACATCCTTCAATATTTTCCATGCCTTGGGACCACACTGGATATCCTTGATGAGATGCTTGACGTGGTGCAGCTGGTTGGATGAGAGGCATTGAGAGAGAAGGAAGAATCCATCCTTGGATCGGCGATCCCATTCCTTGGTCGCTCCTTCGCTCGCAGGCCTCTTCAATTCTCCATCCATCACTTCAAGCAGTCCATAATGGTTAAATAGGAGCTCCATCCTGAAGCTCCATCCTGAAGCTCCATGATGCTCAATCCTCCCCAGAGAACTTCTCTAGGTTAAATGCCTTCACATCATCCTTGGCTGGTGTTGAAACGGATGCTATTGGTGCAGATCCGCCTACAACGCCTCTTCCTGCTTCCCCAGCGCCTCTCACGCCACCACTGCCACTAGGACCAGCTGGAGCAGAACCTTCAGCCTCCATATTGACCCAGGAACAGAGAAGAACCACTCTGATACCACTTGTTATAGTCTAGAGTCCACTTAGGGGTCGTAGATGCCCTTGAAACCACCTAAGCAGAATCTGATGACTTCGAACCGCCTCTGTTCAAAACGCCGTCACGATCAGCTCCGATAACAAACGAGGCTGAAACTTGGACCGACGTTAGCTTCAGGTGTCTGCTTTCCAACGGTATATGGCTTGCTTTCATCAGAGTTGTATGCGCTACGCAGTGAACAAAAACGTAAGCTCGGCTGAAAAACGAGTAGCTTCATTGATGCAAGGAAGAGGTTGAGTGCAACATTGCCTAGGGGACTCTTAAGGGTTTGGGACCATCCTGGGAACTCAGAGAAGGTTGAGTCCTAGGGGAGAAAGGCTAGAGAAGGATGGGAAACGTCCTAGCTAGGTCAGCAAAGCCAACCACACTTGGATGTTCAGAGCTGTACTCAAGGCTACCAATAGTGAGTCAAGCCAACCATGAGTCAGCTTGTCTTCCCACTTGCACCCTCTTGCAAGCTGCTTTTAGGAAGACCACACTTCTCAAAAGGAGGGTGGTAGAGTCCCACTTGACCACCTGTACTTTTTGTCTCATTCTCTGTCCCTGCACCATTGGCATGACAACAATGAAAAGGTGGCAAGGGAAATGCTGCCAACAGTGCACCATGACTACGGAACAGTAACTTTCGACAGCTGTCACGTGCTGCTCCGATGCTGGGTTGTCATGAAACTCGGTGACCACCTGCACAACATGGCAAAGGACTGCCACACCGATTTTCAGACCAATCAGAGCTCGGTAGATGAGTCAGCAGCCGAAATGGTGAACTCGGGTGTTACCAAAAAAGAGTAACACACACTTCCGGGATGCCATAAGTCTTGAAACTAAAAATGTTGCAATGCCTTGTAAACTGCTTCAAAAACTCTGAAACTTTGAGGATTTGAAGAACACATGTTGAAGCACCACCCCACAAAATTCCAGAAGCTGAGCAGGCTTGTAGGCTGAATGGGAGTGCGATGACCGTGCCACTATAGTACTTTGGCACAACACAGCGCACACTTTAGAGTGAATCACCACAATCACCCACTCACCCGTCATTCACGGTTCACCCTGCCTTTTCTCCTCGCACCCACTCCCCCTCATACTCACCCGCCCGTCTCACCCAGCAGCTGAGTGCATTCAGCCGCCACAGCTCTGACCTCCGCCACGGCTCTGATCTCATCCCTGCCCGCCTGCAATGCGCCCAAGGCTCTAACTCACCCGCCCGCCACTCTTCCCCCACCCACCCACTCACTCAACCCCCCCTCCGGCGGCCACTCACCCGCCCGCCTCGCCCTGTAGCTGAGTGCATTCGGCCGCCACGGCTCTGATCACTCAGCGTGCACTCTACAGTGATCCACGCACCCACTCACCCGTCGCTCACTCCGTTTGCTCCCCACATCCCCTCCCCTCCACACACTCACCCGTCCGTCTTGCCCAGCAGTTGAGTGCATTCCGCCGCCACTGCTCTGACCTCCGCCATGATCTCATCCCTGCCCGCCTGCAGCGCGGCCATGGCTGCCGCTGCTACCTCCTCCTCCAACTGCGCCCACAACCGCTCCCCCTCCCCCACCGTCTCCCCCGCCGCCTCACTCGCCTCCCCCGAAGCCTCCCCACTCGCTTCCCCACTCGCTTCCCCGCTTCCTTTCCCGCTTTCCCCAGCCCGCTCGCACCCTCCCACCCACTCCGCCACCCTCCCTTTCAGCCTATGCACCGTTCCAAACATATCCAGCAGCGGAAGCGCCAACTCCCCCCGCCAGCCCCCTTCCACCATCAACTTCCCCCGCCAGCCCCCTTCCACCATCAACTTCCCCCGCTTCTCCCTCGCCCCAGTTCCTTCCTCCTCCCCCGATCCTTCCCCCTCCGCCCACTCCCCCAAGTCCCCTCGCGCCTGCTCAACCAGCCCTTGACCCTCAGATACAAGCGCCTGGAATGCCTTGAGATACCCGTTACTCTGTAGTTCCGCCAGCACTGCTGCTTTCACAGCGGCAGGAATCGAGCCCTGGCGGTCCGCTTCGCCTCCGCCCTCTTCTGTCACCGCTGCTGCTTTGTTTGTCGCCCCTGCTTCCTCCGTATTCCCAGCTTCGGCACTCCCAGCCTCGGCATTCCCAGCCTCGGCACTCCCAGCCTCAGCACTCCCAGCCGCAGCATTCCCAGCCTCGGCATTCCGATGCTGCTCGCAGAGGTCGTCTGTGTACGTGCAGAGCTGGGGGAGAAGGGGGGGAGGAAGAGAGTGCGGGGAAGAGAAAGAAAGGCATGTGTGGGCTAAGCACGGCCTGGCGGGCGGTGTACTGCTCGCAGAGGTCGTCTGTGCACGTGCAGAGCTGGGGGGAGAGGGGAAGGAGGGAGAGGGGGTGGGAAGAGGGAGGGGAATGGGAGAGAAAGAGGAAAAACGGAATGCAGCTTAGTGTAGCACTCGCGGGCGGTATGCTGCTCGCAGAGGTCGACTGTGTACGTGCAGAGCTGGGGGTGAAGGGGAAGGAGGGAGAGGGGGTGGGGAGAGCGAGGGGAATGCAACTTAGGATATGCTCGTGGGCGGTATGCTGCTCGCAGAGGTCGTCTGTGCACGGGCAGAGCTGGGGGAGAGGGGGAGAGGGAGGTGGAAGGGGGGGAAGGGAGGAGGAGAAGGATGACAAGGGAGGGATGAGAAGGGAGGGGAGGGGGGGTTGAGGGGGGAGGAAGGGAGTTTTGAGCAAATCAAGTTAGGGAGAAAGGCACAGGGAGAAAGGCACAGGGAGAAATGGGAGGATGATGCAACTGCACGGCCCGATGAGGACAGGGATGGGAGATACGGAAGGGAAGACGGAATGGGAGAGAGGGGGGGAAGGTGGAAGAAACAATTGGACGGCGGGTTTCAGTGAAAAACCGATGAGTAATATTTGGGACAGGTTTATTATCCATCCGCACCGCTGTGAGAATAACGAATGCCATTCTCCGAAGAGAATAAAGAGAACTTCGAAGCTCAGCTCGACTTTCCGCCCTGTTCTTACCGCGTACGTGATGTCCCGGTGCCACGTCAGCATAGACAGCAGAAGCTGATCCGTGCTATCATTGCCGTCCCTGGACGACTCCCCACCTCCCCCCTGCTGCTGCGCGCCGAGCTGCTGCGCGCCATCCGCGTCCCCCGCCAAAAGCCGCGCGAATCTCTCGCGAGATCTGGGCAGAAGAACAAAAGATAGTGTAAAACATTCCTTGCGGAGAACTTGTAGACTAGAAGGGAGAATTGTCATATTTTTTTAGTCGACTCAAAATTTTATTAGATTTTTCGATTTTGAGTCAACTCAAAAAGGAAAAAATGTAGTTGTTTGTGCAACCAGCAGCAGCAAACAATGAGTGTCGATTGGCATGACATGTTCACTCCTTACAAAATACACGTGTTTTTCGTTTCATTCATTTTTCAGACTAACTTGGCATAACTGCATTGCAATGGTAACTAGCATTCGTCGCTGGCTTGCATTGGACGCTTAAAATTCTGTCTCTAACACAGTTCACGGCACGAAGACAAGCCAGGCGCTCAATAATGATAAAAATAAAAGGAGACAATGCAGCCTAGTTCTACTTTTCGTTCTTCGCCGTTATTCATTACGAGCACAAAGGGGTATTCCAAGAAAGTAAATTATCGCAACAAACCGCGAGATAAGGTCCTCTTTTGAGCAGGAAAGAGTTCCATACCTTTGTACGTCCATATGAAACAGCTTGAGCTTATCAGGCGATTTAACGAGTCATGGCCGAACTGAACAGGTAAATTTAACGGCGATAACGTCAGGGGAGCAAGCTAAAATCGACGTCTGGGAACCTAAACGAAGCTGCACTTCATTACAATGATGAAAGGGAGTCCAGTCTAGCTCCACAACTAGTGGTTGGGTTGAAGGTTGGAGGGACAATCACTTGGAAAAACACCCAATCAAGACAATTGTGGTTAGGTGGAGGATGAATGGAGGGAGGATGACGAGGAGTCACGACTCACGAGAGACGAGAGACCTTGGGTTGGGAATTGGGATGTTCTCGAAGGTTTAGACCGCGCACAGGTTTGATTTGTTGTTTTGCGTTCCGAAAGGTACCTCCAAGAACCGTGATGAGCCATGAAAATCATGATGAAACGCGAGGAAAGTGGGTCCGAACTGCACTTCACGATTGGGTCCGAACCTCGATGTCGCCCTGTGTCGGTGGGCAGAGGCTACCAGCCCACAAAGCCAGGTAGGGACGGAAATACGCCCTTGCGATTTCCTCGACCTAAGGACACGGTGAAGTGCAAAAATCACGCGGTGAAAGTGCAAAAATCGCAGGATCGTCTGCAAATATCGAGCCCCACAATCGAGTGGGCAGATCGATCGGCGAAACATGGTGACCGTGACGTTGTAACGATCGCACCTGAGAATTGACAGATCTCCCGCGATCAGTGATCAGTCGCATTCACACGCTGTACAGAAAAATTGGCCAAAAAGCGCACTGTAGCATGGTTATAGCGCAGTAAATAGGGTAACCAATATGCACATCGATCGCGACTGGCGATCGATCGTCTTCTTTCTTCGCGTCCTAACCCTCCAGACCTGAGAACTTGGCGAGCTATGCGATTTCTGCGTTACCAGATTCGCGAGTGTCGCCTCCTGACGCCCTGTGGTCGTGCACGCACGTCGCATCCACCAGAACGGTCTGATGGACAAATTTCAAGCCCAGGCACAAGGCACAGAGCCACGTATCATCAACACCACTCCAAGCTCCTCCGAAATGCAAATATCAAAGGGCCATTCAAGCTTCAACCCAATTGGGTAGGGGCTTGACGAAATGGAGAATGCATCCGCGAAAAATGGTAGCCCCTGCGAAGGGAAGCAATTCGCAAACTGGTGTGTCATTGAAGAATATTTGCCCGATCAATAGAAATAAATGTGCATCTGCACCCTCGGGCTTGTCAGGAGGTCACACAACACAACGCCTCGTTGCCATGGTAGTGGACCTCTGCTTCCACTGATCGTTGTTTGCGGGCCTGCTATTTTTTCGAATCTCCTTTTTTTGCGGGTCGCCTGTCCAAGGATACTTCCAGTCCGGCCATGGCTTCGTCTGCAGCAGCAGGCGATAGCTCAGCTAGCGATTCGACGGCAACACCATGCAATACCAATCCTGCTTCTGTAAAGAATAATGATTCGGGGTTGTCAGGATCTGGGAAAAAACGGAAAATCGGCGGGAATTTTCTATGGGGAGCGACGACGGGGCTCATCACAGGCGTACTGCTGCAGCCGTTCGATGTGATCCGCACGCATCTTCAGGGATCATCGTCACCGTCCGTTGGCAAGATGGCATCATCATCATCAGCAACAGCAGCAGCAGCTGCAGCGAAAGACGTGGGTTCTCGGTCGCTAAAATCGGCAGCGGTAGACGCGGCTATAGGCCTCACTGCAAGCGCTGCTACAGCCGCAGCTACAAACCCAGCTACAAATCCAGCCAGTACCGCCGCCGCTACAGCCGCCACCACCGCCGCAACCGCCGCCACGAGAAAAGCCTTAGCCGCAGCGGCAACTGCCCCGCCGCTACAGCCGAGCATGAGCCATGTGGTTCGGATGATTCTCCGCAAGGAGGGCGTGCGGGGGCTGTGGCGCGGCACGGGGCCCACGTGCGTGCGCCTCGGGCTGGGCCTCGGGCTTTTCTTTGCCACGTTGGATCCAGCCATGCACGCTCTCGCCGCCCTAGAGAATACCGTGGAGGAGAAGCGGAGGCGGAGGCGGCGGAAGGGGAGGGAGGAAGGCGGGGTGGGGGAGGAGGAGGAGAAGGGGGGTGCGCTGGGTGCGGATGGTCGAAAGGGTGGGGTTTCAGGGGGGGTTACAGGCGCGGGTGCGGGTGCTGCGCAGTTCTCGTCGCGGGTTACGTTTATGGCGGCGGTGGTTTCGAGATCGCTGGCAGCTGCTGCGCTGTGCCCCGTTTCGGTGGTGAAGACCCGCATGGAGGTTAGTGGGAGTTGAATGGGGGAACAGCGAATGGGGTAGGTGAGGTGAGGGCTCTTGTTTCATCCTAGTGGTAACTCCAACACTAGCGGTATGATGCTCTTGCTTTCACTGGCTGCTGCTGCGCTGTGCCCCGTTTCGGTGGTGAAGACCCGCATGGAGGTTAGGGGAGAGGTGAATGGGGGAACAGCGAATGGGGTAGGTGGTGGTGATGGCTTTCGCTACACCTTAGAGGTAACCACCAACACTAGCGGCATCATGCTCTTGCTTTCACTGCCTGCTGCGGCTGCTGCTGCTGCGCTGTGCCCTGTGTCTGTGGTGAATAATACCCGCATGGAGGTGAGGGGAGAGAGGGGTGAATGGGTGAGGGGAGGGAGGGGTGAATGGGTGAGGGGAGAGAGGGGTGAATGGGTGAGGGGAGAGAGGGGTGAATGGGAGAGGGGAGAGAGGGGTGAATGGGTGAGGGGAGAGAGGGGTGAATGGGTGAGGAGAATGTGGTAGGTGATTGCTTGCGTTACATCTTAAAGGTAAGGTAACCACCAACACCAGCGGCGTCATGCTCTTGCTTTCACTGCCTGCTGCTGCCCTGTGCCTCGTGTTCGTGGTGAAAACCCACATGGAGGTGAGTGGAGGTGAATGGGGGAGGTGATGGCGCTTGCTGCATCCTCTTGAAACACCAACACTAGCATCTCTTGCTTTCACCGACTGCTGCTGCCCTGTGCCTCGTGTTCGTGGTGAATACCCGCATGGAGGTGGGGGGGGAGGGGGGGAGGACGGGGAGGAATAAGTGTTGGAGAGGTGAGTGGGGGAGGTGAATGGGGGAGTTGTGCTGTCCACTCATTGTTGATCTGCCGCCCATGATTGTGAATTTGCCGCCCATGATTTGGATCTGCCGCCCGCTGACCGTGGATCTGCCTCCCGATTATGCACCTGTGAACTGTTTTTTCCTGACTGGACGACTGGACAACGACCAGTGGTCTTGCACTGTGAGGAGAAACGGTACTTTTTGCAATGCGGAATCTTCTCCTGGCAATACGCATCTGTGATGCTCTTGCTCCTAGTTGCTTCGTTGGAAAGCGGCAATTCGCTTTCCTCCTGGTTCCTCTAATTCCCACTACGGCGGTGTGTGCTCTCCGTCATTCCTTCTTCTCCCACTTACTACTGTCCAGTTGCTTTTTGTGCACCCAGTGTCCCATACCATGGGGATTGAACACCCATGGGGGGATTAAATCATAATGCTCTGCAACCGTTTGTGTTGTGTTGTTATTCCACCCCCCTTTTTACAGTGCAGTTCTCTGCAGTGAGCGGAGAATCTTATAAAGGAACCGTCGGCGGATTGATGGCAATTGCCAGGTCAGAAGGGATCGCAGGTAAACACCTGTTTGTGTTTTTTTTTGCAGTACAAGCCTGGAATTATTAGCATATGTGTGATTGGAAGTAAAATTGAAAGATTCTCCATTTTTACATTGTGTGTGTGTGTGTGTTTTTTTTTGCATGGTTTTTATTATTGGCTGTATGTAATGCAGGCTTATATCGAGGATTGGGAACCACTCTGCTAAGAGATGCGCCGTATTCTGGCATTTATCTGGTGCTCTACTCCCGCATGCGCTCCCTCATTCACGGTAATGTATGTTCTTAATCAACCCTAGGGTAGGGCAGGTAGGGAATGCATGGAGGCTGCATGCACGGTGCTGTATGTGAGAGATGCACCGTCACATGCCCACACATAGCCCACACATAGCCCACACATAGCCCACACATAGCCCACACATAGCCCACACATCACCACACATCACCACACATAGCCCACACATCACCACACATCACCACACATCACCACACATCACAGCACACACTTTGTTCTCTCCATGCCCACCTCCATGGCCCCTCGTGCGCTCTCATTGCCTACAAGCATGCATCTCCTCACCTCATCATTCCCAACCAACCGCCACACTCTTGCCACTATCCCCATATGCTCTTGCCCTTCCCTGCCTGCCTGCCTGCCTGCCTGCCTCCTTGCCTCCCTGCCTCCTTGCCTGCCTGCTTGCCTTTCTGCTTGCGGACCAACAGATCGCATCTCCACTGACGATGGTCATGCCGCCCGCACAGCCTCTACAATGGCAGCAGGTGTGTTTACGGGTAGGGTGGGGTGGGGTGGGGTGCCAGGGGTGGAATGGGTTTCCCTCCCTGTATCTTCTCATAGATCAAAACTCGCATTTCCACTGACGATGGTCATGCCGCCCGCACAGCCTCTACATGGCCGCAGGTGTGTATGTGGGGTGGGTGGATGGGTTATTCTTGTCATTCACACATCACATTACTCAGAGAGCGCATTTCATAGAGCGCATGTTGCTATTCTTCGTGTAATAAGTGAGTTTTTGAGATGTCTCGAAAACTCATTTTTTACACGTGATTTCATGGAAACGAGGTGACTTTTGAGTCGACTAAAAATTCACCTTTTTACACGTGATTTCATAGAGCGCATGTTGCTATTCTCCGCCCGTAGTTTGATCTGGTGTTGTGCCGTTGTCACCCTTTCTTCCTTCCCCACAGTCCCTCTCCACTATGCCAGCAGGTCCGCTGGGCCCCTCTCCGCTACCCCTTCTCCTTCCACCCTTTCTTCCTTCCACCCTTTCTTCCGTCCACCCTTTCTTCCACCATTTCTCCCTTAGGCATCGTTGTTCACATCGTCTCACCATTGTTTCTCACATTTTCCGCAGCTCCTACCCGAAGCCTTCCTGTCTCCCTCCCTGCCTCCCTGCTTTTGCATCTGAACGAATCACAGGAGCAGCAGCGGGGGCTCTCGCAACCATTCTTACTCACCCGCCTGATGTGGTGAGCAATGAGAAATGATCAATGAGCATTGCGCGTTGAGCATTGAGCGTTGAGCATTGCGCGTTGAGCATTGAGCGTTGAGCATTGCGCGTTGAGCATTGCGCGTTGAGCATTGAGCGTTGAGCATTGCGCGTTGAGCGTTGAGCATTGAGCGTTGAGCATTGCGCGTTGAGCATTGAGCGTTGAGCATTGCGCGTTGAGCATTGAGCGTTGAGCATTGCGCGTTGAGCATTGCGCGTTGAGCATTGCGCGTTGAGCATTGCGCGTTGAGCATTGCGCGTTGAGCATTGCGCGTTGAGCATTGCGCGTTGAGCATTGCGCGTTGAGCATTGCGCGTTGAGCATTGCGCGTTGAGCATTGCGCGTTGAGCATTGAGCATGTGAGTTAGGTATCCATGCATTGAGTGCAAGAACTCACAGGAGCAACGGCGGGAGGGAGCTCTCGCAGCTATTCTGACCCACCCACCCACCCACCTGATGTGGTGAGCAATGAGCTCTGCGCATTCTGCATTTCGAGTTAACATTCTTTGCATTTCGAGTTAACATTCTTTGCATTTCGAGTTAACATTCTTTGCATTTCGAGTTAACATTCTTTGCATTTCGAGTTAACATTCTTTGCATTTCGAGTTAACATTCTTTGCATTGAGTGCCGCCATTGCATAGCATGGCACGTCGTGTCGGCGCGCAGTGTGGACATTCCCTTGCGTGCAATCCGCTGTTCATTTCTTAGCCGTTTCGAATCACAATACTCTGTTTTTTCAGTCCATGTCTGATCATTTGGAACCATTGGGTGCATCCGTGCTACTTTGGTCCCACGTGCTGTTCTCTTCGCATGTGTGTGTGTGCGTGCATCCCCCCTGGTCAGGTGCGAACCCATCTGCAGCTGGCCACTCTGCGTGCGACACCTGGCAAGCCCCTGACCATGCTCGGTGCCACGTCAGCCATTTACAAGGTAGGTTGCAAACGAGGGTGGTGAAAATGGTAGATGACTTTCGAGGCGCCTCAAAAAGCCGTTGTAATTGATTCGTCTCTTTTTTTTTTGCGATTTTTCTGTTGGGAGAGTTATGACTGCATGAAATTGTTTTCGTTTCATTCTACCGTTACAAGGTAGGTGTTGCAAACGAGTATGGTGAAACGTTAAGAAGTCCACCAAGTGATGAAGGTTAATAAAGGATGGTGGGTTTTGAAACGTCGTCGAATAAAAGTGTGCTGCGGAACGATCATGAGACCTTATCATGTCTGGGTTTTTATGGAACAATCGATCATTACTCATAGTGTCTGGGATTTTAGGCACCTTATCTCCTCGTCACCTTGTCACCTGTTCTCCTCGTCACCTTATCTCCTCGTCACCATGTCACCTGTTCTCCTCGTCACCTTATCTCCTCGTATCTCCTGGTCACCTTACTCCCGTGAGGTCTTAGGGATGCTCGCTCATTGGAAAGTACATCACTTCGTTTCCTCTGTCCCATCTGTCCCATCTGAACCACACGAGTTGATGGAAGTAAGGCCTTTGCAGCCCACCTGTCCGCTACTGACAGCTCCTTTCCTGCCCCTTCCATCCCCTCCATTGCCTCTGTCACCTCCTCCTCCCCCGTCTCCCCCACCTCCTCTGTCGCCTCCTCCCCTTCCGTGTCCCCCATCTCCTCTGTTTCCTCCTCTCTCCCCCAACCCCCCCCAGTCGCAGGGCCTACCTGGTTTCTTCCGAGGGGTGGTGCCGCGTGTACTGAAGCGATCAATGCAGCAGGCACTCACATGGTGAGTGTATGTGTGATTAGGTGACAATAAATGCGCCTCATAAATCAAGGTGATCAGGTTGACTTTGGAGTTGACGCAAAAGTGCAGGAAGCACTCACATGGTGAGTAGATGGGTGGTCAGCAGGGCCCAAATTATCAGGGTAAAATACCCTGTTTGCCCTGATGGGCGGCCGCTTTTTCCCAGTTACCCTTTTCTAAACAGGGTATCAAACTTTTTACCCTAGAGCAAACAGGCTAAGTTTCGGTTTACACTGATAGCGATTTTGGTTACCCTGGCGGTATCAGGGTACACTGTACATTACACTGATACCGAATCCTCTGTAGCGAGGTTTTTCCTTGCGATGCCGCAAAACTTTGGGATGGCACTGGGATTCGAACTTGCGTTCTTACAATACCTAGCCTAACATCTCAGCAGTTGAGACACATCCTGTTGTTTCTAAACTAATAAAAACTACAAGTCAGTGTATGATAATTTGTACACTGTCATACTCAGTGTACAAGTTTTTTTAGGCTGTTTTTTGCAGGGTATGAAATTTTTTACCCTAAGAGTCAGGGTAGAGCTGGCCTGAAACCCTGATTAGTCAGGGTGGACCAAAACCAATTTTGGGCCCTGGTGGTCAGAAGGACTGAGCTGGCTTTTGAGGTGCCTAAATAAAATCAGGTGATTAGGTGAACCTTTTGAGTCGACTCGAATGTGCAGCAAGAGCTCACATGGTGAGTATAGAGGTGATCATTGTTGTATGCTCTCGGCCTTCCCGCTCCATTGATTTGCTTCTCCTTTACCCATTATTCCCTGCCTCCCTCTCCCCCTCCCCCTCCCGTCCATGCCCCACTCCCTCCCCCTCAACTTTCCTTCTTTTCTTGTTTACTATTTTCAAATGGTTGCAATGTGCAATGGTTCTTTGCCTCCTGTGGTGTTACTCGCAGGACTCTCTTTGAGCGCCTCTCGTCCGTTCTCTCTGGTAGGACGCTGTGGGATCGGAAAGATCCTGGGCCGGCGAGGAGAACAGGCGTATGAAGTGGCATTTACTGCTCGTTTGTGATGTGAATAATATAATACCAAGTGGGAATCATTTATATTAATAGACTGGCTTACCGTACATTCTTTTGTTGTTTAGTAGTGTGCTCTTTCTTGTGTATCAGAACTAAATCCCTGAACCGAACGAAACCATCCGAACCGGAATACTACCCAGAGCATATTAGAACCAGACCTGTCTGATCCAATCAAGCCCACACCAAGCCGAACCCGAAGCACGACGGTTTTCAAGTTTCCCTTGTCTCGTGGCGCGATTCCTTCCCGAAGCGACACCTCACGTCGCCCCGCACTCGACTCTCTCCTTACTGGTCGCCCCACACTGGACTCCCTCCTTACTGGTCGCCCCGCACTAGACTCCCTCCTTACTGGTCACCCAACACTCGACTCCCTCACTCGTCGCCTCACACTCGACTCCCCCACTCTCCGCCCCGCACTCGAAAGTCTCTAGGCACATTTGAGTGCCTGCTGCCATATTTGCACACCTTTCCACTTTCGGGAAGATGTCTTAGCCTAACTGACTTTATTCGCTACCTTCGATAACTTCTTGAAGCAGTAATCTGTTTCACTTGATTAGGCGGCATGGCGGAAGGCGCTTACCCTGAGTTGGGTCAATGGACCTCTGGGTGGTGCGGCTGTTTCGAAGATATGAATACATGTAACTTTTCCGTTTTTCGTGAGCACATCGAGCAGTTTTTGTTTTCTATTTAATATTATTTTTCGTCAAAATTAATAGCCTTTTTCATTCTTCGCCCTGCATCCATGTTACAGGCTGTCGCGTCCTTTGGTGTCCCTGTTTAGCCGTTGGCCGAGTCGCGAACATCGTGGATGCAGGCAAACACGGTAAGCCATTTCAATCCTCTTTTCTTTTATTCAACCTTATTATGCTCTATCGCAGAGAAAGAAAAGGTGATGTGAGACGAATATGCGACGGGCTATGTGAAACGAAAATGCGAAGGCACTATGTGAGACGAAAATGCGTGATATTCGTGGTAATAGTAGTAGCGCCGTTAACAGTCACTAGCGTTTCAGAAGGTTCAAAAGCGTTGACGTGGGGCTCGAAGTAACACATTACAAATATCCTCGTAATCATCATTCTCATGGCCACGGGTATGATGCAGATGCAGGGTTTATAGAGATTTAGTAAGGAAAAAAAATCCTGCAGGCTTCAAAAGCTTGCTGTATGGGATCCTACGGTGAAGCCAGCTGTATACTCGTTATTATACTTTGACCCGGCACAAGTGACTCATGATACCATGCTTCTTGTCCTGTGATGTGAATCTCAGACCCCTCTGTGCCCTGTGATTCTCAGACGCAAGTGATTTTTTAGCCTGATTTTTTTTGTTAGACTTCTCAAAAATCACTTTCTTTCCGCGATGGTGGTTATCACCCCTTGACCCAGCACGAGTGACTCATGATACCATGCTTCGTGCCCTGCCCTGTGAATCTCAGACGCAAATGACATATGCGCCTTCTGGTGCACCGCCGAGTGCCTGTGCTGCAGCGGCTGTGTCGTGGCCACAGGTAATCTCCCCCACTCTCTCCTTCCTTTTCAGGTGTTGTAGAGTTTCCTGATATCTTTGTCAGCTCAACAGCGTTCCGGTGCATCGCCCAGTGCTTTTGCTTGCATCGTGGTCTCTCCCACTCACACACACTCGCTCCCACTCTCTCCCACTCCCTTCTTCGTCTTGAGGTGACCCTTGAAACAATTAGGTGAGATTTGAGTCGACTAGGTGACATTTGAGTCGACCAGGTGACATTTGAGTCGACTAGGTGACGTTTAAATCGATTTGAGTCGACTAGGTGACGTTTGAGTCGATTTGAGTCGACTAGGTGACGTGTGAGTCAAGTAAATAGGACTTATGGTGCAACACCCAGTGCCTCTTCTGCAATGGATGTCCACAGGTGCTCTTGCCCACTCTCTCTCCCTCTTTCCCTCCCTCCCTCCCCTTCTCCCTCCCTCCTTCCCTCCCCCCCTCCCTCCCTCCCTTCCCCCCCGCTCCCTCCCTCCCTCCACACTCAGAATACCGAGAATCGCTGAGGGCGAGGTACGACCTTCCGGCAAAGCCCTGCGGCGATTTCTGCCTGCACTGGTGCTGTGCATTCTGTGCCATCTCCCAGGAGTACCGAGAACTTCAAAGCCGTGGCTGGGACATGTCTATCGGTGAGTGTCCTCTGAGGCTCATACAGGCACATGCCTCTGTGACCCGATTCGTCTAGCCTGCACTGGTGTGACGATTTCTGCATGCACTGGTGCTGTGCGTTCTGTTCCATCTCCCAGGAGCACCGCGAGCTCAAAAACTGTGGCTGGGACATGTCTATCGGTGAGTGTCCTGTGAGGAATACCACTGCTGCCACTGCTTGCGCACGAGCTCAGCAAGTGTGGCTAGGACCTGTCCGTTGGTGAGTGTCCTTTGAGGGTGATACAGGCACATGCTTGGCGACCCCCTTCCCCCTGCCGAGAGCTCAAGAGCCGTGACTGGGACCTGTCCATCGTTGAGTGTTGTGTGAGCGGTTTCAGTTTCGCCAAATTACAACAAGCTCAATAACCAGGCTGTATGGCAGGCCAAAGATATGTACGACGTTGGGGTTTCCCATGAGCTATTTATTGGTTAGTGCTGTAGGACCGACTTAACGTTGGGGTTGACCCAAACCGCCACACAGCCGTGGCTCTTCGAAGAGTTCAAAAATCGTGGCTGTATGACGGGGGCCTCCTGGGTGCTGCTTCCCCTGGGTGCTGCTTGCCATTGGTGCTGCTTGCCATTGGTGCTGCTTCCCATTGGTGCTGCTTGCCATTGGTGTTGCTTGCCATTGGTGCTGCTTGCCATTGGTGCTGCTTGCCATTGGTGCTGCTTGCCATTGGTGCTGCTTCCCATTGGTGCTGCTTCCCATTGGTGCTGCTTGCCATTGGTGCTGCTTCCCATTGGTGCTGCTTGCCATTGGTGCTGCTTGCCATTGGTGCTGCTTCCCATTGGTGCTGCTTCCCATTGGTGCTGCTTGCCATTGGTGCTGCTTCCCATTGGTGCTGCTTGCCATTGGTGCTGCTTCCCATTGGTGCTGCTTCCCATTGGTGCTGCTTGCCATTGGTGCTGCTTGCCATTGGTACGAAATTTCCGGCACGGTCTGCTTTTCAAGTATTGTTTCTAGGCTGATGGGTTTATATTCATTGCTACGTTTGCCATGTAGGTGGCAGTAAGTTTTTAATTGCCCTGACAATCGTCGATTACTGTACACACTGGCGGGACCTTCTTAAGCGAATGAAATCGTGTGTTGTGTGTGCTTATGATTGGTGGGGTGCAGATTTCAAGGAAAACAATACCAAGTCTCCTCCTCCTCAGCAGTTTATGGAGAAAACCCAACCGAGTGCTTCCCAGGACACTGCTGAAGAAGCAACTAAAGGTGTTATTGATGGGCAAAGTTAGAGCCGCGTTGGCCCCAATTTCTTCACATTTAACAAGTTGGCGAACCGCGTGGGTGAACTTCGATGGCGGGCAAACGTGGGAACGCCACCTTACATGAAGGCGATATATTTTTTATGACAAATGGAAATAACTTTAGGTAAGGTGGACGAACTACTAAGTTTCTGTAGCAGAATTCTTGCTGTATGTGATGCTGTTTCTAGAATGGTCTTGACAATACACTTACATGTAGATTAAGGTAAATGGGACCTTCTTATGCCATGTGTACAGCTTCTACAGTATTGAGTAGCTCCCATCTAGGGTTGATAAAACCATATATATCAAATGCCATAAATATATTATCTGCTATTAATGTAAGCCCATCATACTAGACATAATATTGTATCGTGGCCTATCATAATATTAATTTAAGCCCATGACACCGTGGTCCATGATATTGTATTGCCGGTAATATGGTTGCATAAATAATATGTTCGGCAGCATAATATTAATTTAAGCCCAGCATAATATGCTGCCACCAAGGTTATGAAGGGTTTAAATTAATAGCAGAGAATATATTTATGGCATTTGATATACATAGTTTTATATGGACTGCAAATATGATAGAACTAATGGTAGTATATGCGCGCTCATATTGGTTTTTGGGCGACCCTTTATCGCCTAAATATATGGTCGTGAATTATATGACTGTGCGTGATTGGACGCGCATTGCCAAAAAGGGCAAGAAGCATATTATCGACCAATCGTGCGCGGTCAATAATATGTTCGTGCATTTATGCTCTGGCGTTGCAGTTTATGAACGCTGATGTATTTGTCCGCGCGCTCATTGGTTACGAGCAATTTATATGCTCGAGCGCTCATTGGTTACGAATTTGTTTGCCCGCGCGCTCATTGGTCGCGCATTGGGGCAAAAATGGCCGCGCATATACTGTTGGTCGGGCCACGTTCGCGCCCGCCAACCACCCGAAATTTTCGGGTGGGGAATAGTACGAATCACTACCGCTTGATGAAACTCGTGCGAACGAGGAATTTCGGGGATACAAACCCTGGTAGGGTAATGTGCTGGAGAAAAAAAACACCTCGAAAATGCCATGGCGTGGCCACTCGAGAAATTATCACTGAATTGGATGGCCACTCGAGCAATTTGGGGACACGTGGGCAAGAGCGAATCACCAAACAAGGCACTGGGGCAATTCTCTCCCGCGAGTAACACAGAAACTTCAAACCATGCGAACAGCTGTTTCGTCAACGCTGCTAGTTTTGATTTCCCTGACGTGCACCCTTATCATTTCGCGAACATTTCACACTGACGATAACTGAGATAGTTACCCGATGTACTACCTTATTCCACCTGATTTCCCTCCCTCCCAACCCAATCGCACTGACAGCATGTACGGTCTCTGACAACATTGCATGAGAATCCCGTCACCTCACATCACAACCAGAGATGAGAACAAAAATGACAAATCACACTTCCTCTTCAGCAAAGTTTTTTCCCAGCACCAGAATCTCATGTCGTGAAACTCAACTACCCTTCAACGGTAACATTTGGCTGGTGTGACGCGGCTGGTGGCGAGGATACGTCTAGAGGGAGAAAGACACGGAGCGGGACGAAGGTTAGAGGGAGCGCTAGTCCATGTGAGCAGTTGGAGGAGGAACTCGAAAAGGAGGGACTGGGAGGCTGAGCAAGGGGAGGAAGAGGAGGAACAAGTGGAGGAGGGGGAGTCGTCCCTTATCACCCCTCCGCGCGCAAAGCGATCGAAACACGGAATGGGCGCGGAGATCCGTTACTGCGACCCAAACGCCCTACCCGCTGACGTGTGGCGGCACGTCGCAAAGGCGGTGGTGGAGAGAGACGGGTGGTGCTGCTTGTGGTCGCTCGTGTCGTGCGCCATCGCCATGCCATGCATTCGGCGCGCTCTATCGAGCGACTTTTTTACCTCGGACGTACCTCCCCCTGAGAGTGACGCTGACGGACGAAAGTCCTACTCTCTACACCTCCCACTGGCCATGAAGGTCTCATTTGACGGAATCAACTGCTCCCTTTCGCTGTCCGCCCCGCATCTCTCTGCCCTCAGCTTCACCTGCCAGACCCACCACTCCCGCCTGCTCCTGCTCCCCACCTGCCCCGCGCACCTTACATCTCTCATCCTTCACACCGACTGGACCTGCCACCGATTGCCGTTTCATGCGCCCCACCTCACCTCGCTTGACTTTCTCTGCACCAACATGCAGCCAAGCCCGGCTGCATGCCTCCCGCCCGGTGTGGCAGAGACCGTCAAGTACCTTGAGTGGGAGCAGGTTTTGGTTTCGCAATTGCTGGACTTGCGGGGTTGGCAGAGCTTGCATTGTTTCTATGCTTTGGGGTGGGCCCCTGTGTCTCTGACAGTGCTTCGCGCGGGTGTACTCTGGCCTTGCAGCGTAGAGGGTGTGTTTTTCACCCGGATTGGGAGAGATGTAATGGAATGGTTGGAGGGTGTTCTGAGGGGGAGCGATGGGGGAGAGATTTTGGAAAGGAGTATGCATGGAGGGGAGGGCATGTCGAGAAGCCGAGATGAGACAGGCTTGGAAACAGGAGGTTGTTTGATGTTAGAAGAGGAAGGCAGGCGCATGGAGGCTGGCCCTTGGAGCACAATATTCACGAAGATTTCTTCGGAGATGGTGCTTCCTAATTTCGCGATTTGATCGCGTAAGCTCCGACAGCGATTGATGTAGCTGTTGGCCTTCTCCCATGTGGCCATTTTTGTCTCCAGTAGCTGATGGAGCAGGCAGCTTGAAGAAAGCGAGTCTTTCAGTTGGTATACGCCGTTCAGATGTCGCCAGGCGTCGAGGGCTGGAGTAGACGTTGTCTTGTACGATCGGATGCTCAGCTGCTCTGCCGGTGACATGTTTCGCAGTAAGACGCCGTACGCCATCAGCGATTCGTTGTGTCAGAATCCCAACCACTAGACCATTGGGATAAAAGGGCTTGTTAAGTAGCGGATCAGTGCGCCCATAACCCCCCAGGACAACGAGCATGTAACCCTTCCCTAGGATCAATCGGGGATCACCAGTGGACCTCTGAACCCCCCCCGCACTGGGATGCCCGAAGTGCACACACTGGGATTCGAACCCAAGACCTTCGCTCTGATAACATGTTAGAATCCCAACCACTAGACCATTGGGATAAAAGGGCTTGTTATGTAGCGGGTCAGTGCGCCCATAACCCCCCAGGACAACGAGCCTGTAACCCTTCCCTAGGATCAATCGGGGATCACCAGTGGACCTCTGACACGTTGTAGTATCGCGCCCTGGCGTCAGCGGTGTCTTCGGTAAGTCTTGTCAAACATATATTTACTATAGTCTGTTTAGGCTGTAGTGGGGTAGTCCTTAGAGGGTACAACACTTATGTGTTTCCTACTTGTACCCTTCTCATTTCCTAATTCAATCATTCTTTCGTCTATTCTTTCACATGGTATAGAGCTAGTTTCGAGTTTTTTTTTTAAAAGGGCCCACCACTGAATTTTTCGTACCTACTCGACGCGCGCGTCGCGCCTACCCTTTCGAGGCCCGTAGTGGCCCCTGCGCCTGCCCTTAGAGCTAGCGCCAGCCCCGTAAGGCCCCGTTTTCATGCCCCGTAAGGCCCCGTTTAAGGCCCCGTAAGGCCCCGTTTAAGGCCCCTTAAGGCCCCGTAAGGCCCCGTTTCAGGCCCCGTAAGGCCCCGTAAGGCCCCGTATGGCCCCGTAAGGCCCCGTTTAAGGCCCCGTAAGGCCCCGTTTAAGGCCCCGTAAGGCCCCGTTTAAGGCCCCTTAAGGCCCCGTAAGGCCCCGTTTCAGGCCCCGTAAGGCCCCGTAAGGCCCCGTAAGGCCCCGTTTACGGCCCCGTAAGGCCCCGTTTAAGGCCCCGTAAGGCCCCGTTTTAGGCCCCGTAAGGCCCCGTAATGCCCCTTAAGGCCCCGTAAGGCCCCTTAAGGCCCAGTAAGGCCCCGTATGGCCCCGTTTACGGCCCCGTTTAAGGCCCAGTAAGGCCCCGTGAGGCCCCGTACGGCCCCGTCAGGCCCCGTTTAAGGCCCCGTAAGGCCCTGTCAGGCCCCGTTTAAGGCCCCGTTCGGCCCCATAGGCCCCGTCAGGCCCCGTAAGGCCCCGGCAGGCCCCGTCAGGCCCCGCTAGAGGCCCCGTACGGCCCCGTCAGGCCCCGTTAGTGGCCCCGTAAGGCCCCGCCCGGCCCTACCCCAACCTGTCGCGGCCCTGCGCCGGCTCTGCTGCAGGACCTGCCCAGGCCCTGCCCCGGCCCTGCTCCGGCACTGCCCCGGCCCTGCTCCGACCCTGCCCCGGCCCTGCCCCGGCCCTGCCCCGGCTCTTCCCCGGCCCTGCACCTGCCCTGCCCCGGCCCTGCCCCAGCCCTTCCCCGGCCCTGCCCCGGCCCTGCCTCGGCCCTGCCCCGGCTCTGCCCCGGCCCTGCACCTGCCCTGCCTCGGCCCTGCCCCGGCCCTGCCCCGGCCCTGCTCCGACCCTGCCCCGGCCCTGGACCGGCCCTGCCCCGGCTCTGCCCCGGCCCTGCACCTGCCCTGCCCCGGCCCTGCCCCGGCCCTTCCCCGGCCCTGCCCCGGCTCTGCCCCGGCCCTGCTCCGACCCTGCCCCGGCCCTGCCTCGGCCCTGCCCCGGCTCTGCCCCGGCCCTGCACCTGCCCTGCCCCGGCCCTGCCCCGGCCCTGCCCCGGCCCTGCTCCGACCCTGCCCCGGCCCTGCCCCGGCCCTGCCCCGGCTCTGCCCCGGCCCTGCCCCTGCCCTGCCCCGGCCCTGCCCCGGCTCTGCCCCGGCCCTGCCCCTGCCCTGCTCCTGCACTGTCGCGGCCCTACAACGGCCCTGCCCCGGCCTCGCCACTGGTAAGAGTGCCGCCCTGCCGAGCCGCGCCGCCCTGCCTAGCCTGCCCTGCCGAGTTGCACTGCTGCTGCTGCTAGCCTGCTGCTGCACCTGTCATGGCTAGTCTCAATGTTCTTACCTTTGATGCTGAGGGTCGTGCTGTTGACTTTGAGGTCTGGCTAGATGATCTGCAGCTTTTCCTACAGTGCGATAGCAAGGATGGCCTCTCACTGTTCAATCTCACGTCTGGCGCCTCTACTGCCCCTGCTGCTGATGCTGACAGTACTGTTCGCTCGCAGTGGCTCACGCGCGATGCTGCTGCTCGTCTTGCTGTGCGCAATCACCTGCCGTCTACTGAGCGCGCGCACTTTAGTCAGTACAAGAGTGCTAGGGCTCTGTACGACGCTGTAGTTGCACGCTACTCCTCCCCTACCACTGCTGCCCTCAGCCGCCTCATGCTGCCGTACCTCTTTCCTGACCTTGCCGCCTTTGCCACTGTTGCTGACCTAGTTGCTCACCTCCGCACTAGTGACGCTCGCTACCGCGCTGCCCTTCCCACTGAGTTTCTTCCCACGAACTCCCCCCCCATGTACATCACCCTTTACTACCTAGTCACCCGCCTCCCTGACTCTCTCTCCTCAGTCAGGGATCACTTCCTCTCCCTTTGCCCCACCGAGCTGACTGTCGACTTGCTAGAGGAGCGCCTTGCTGCAGCTGAGAAGAGTATCTTAGCTGTAGGTGCTTCTCGCGGCGACCGTCGCACCCCCTTCTTTGAGGGGTGTTCCCCTGTCCCCCTTCTCCCCTCTGTTGCCTCTGCTGCTGCTGTCGACCTCGTTGGCACTGAGGAGGTCGGCGCTGCGTCTGCCTCTACTGGGCGACGCCGCCCCGGCAAGGGCAAGGGCAGCAGGGGTGGTGGAGGGGGCGGTGGGGGAAGCGGTGGGGGCGGTGGAGGAGGTGGAGGTGGTGGTGGGGGTGGTACCGGGAGTGGGGGAGTCGGTGGCGGCAGTGGAGGCCGTGGCGGCGGTAGCGGAGGGGGTGGAGGCGGCGGCAGCGGTGGTGGAGGTAGCGGAGGGGGTGGAGGCGGCGGCAGCGGTGGTGGAGGTAGCGGAGGAGGTGGTGCTGGTCGCGGTGCAGCTACGCCGCGTGGAGGCCTTGGTGGCAGCCAGCGCCAGCAGCAGCAGCGCACCCGTGAGACCCCGTCGGTTCAGCAGCTTCGTGAGTGGTACGCTGGGCGTGGGAGGTCTGGGGGTGCGGGTCCCTGCTCTTACGTTCTTCGCACCGGCACTCGGAGTGGGGAGGTGTGTGGTCTCCCACACACCACGCAGCGCTGCTTCGGCCGCTTGACTGACGCTTGGCGTGCCCAGTTTCCTGACGCTGTTGAGCTTCCTCGTTGGCATGATCTGCTTCTGCAGAATGTGCCTATCTTTGATCTAGACTTTGATGCTATCCTTGCTGCCATGTATGCTTTTGCTGATATTACTGAGGGTGACTGTTACCTGCGTGTCCCGCCCGACCCGGGCACTGTGGCTGCTGCTCTGGGTGCTAGTGCGGCTGCTGCTCTAGGTGCTAGTGCGTCTGCTGCTCCAGGTGCTGGTACGTCTCCTCTCTCTGGTACTGCACCTACTGAGTCCTTTCACACCTTCAGACTTGACTCTGGTGCTTCGCGCTCTTTCTTTAGAGACAGCACCACGCTCACGCCGCTCCGTCGGCCTGTTGCGGTCTCCCTTGCTGACCCCTCCGGGGGCCTAGTCCTTGCACACTCCTCCACGGTTCTACCGTGTCCTGCGGCCCCGTCGGGCTTGCTGTCGGGACTCCACCTCCCCTCGTTCTCTACGAACTTGGTGAGTGGAGCTGACCTCCAGGACGCGTGGGTTGACCAGTTCACCCCTGGAGGTCAGCGTGTGACCCACTGCACTTGCTCTCGGACGGGCCGCCACCTGGCCACGTTCACTCGTCGGCCAGGGTCGAGTCTGTACACACTGACTACTGCGCCTCCTCCGGTCCCTGCGTCTGGTCAGGTAGCTGCGTCCAGTCAGGTGTTTGCTGCTGCGTCCAGGTTTAGTCCTGCGTCTGCCCCCTGCTCGTGTCGTCCTCTGGCGCACGAGACTCTCCTTTGGCACCACCGCCTTGGTCACCCCTCCCTGCCTCGTCTTCGAGGTATGGCCTCCCGTGCTCTTGTCTCTGGCCTCCCCAGGTCCCTCCCTCCCCTTCCTCCGGGGCCTGCCCCCACCTGTGTTCCTTGTGTCGAGGGCCGGCAGCGCGCCGCTCCTCACTCCTCCTCGTTTCCTCCGACTGAGGCCCCTCTGCAGACTCTTCACATGGACGTGTGGGGCCCAGCCCGCGTCCGTGGACAGGGTCACGAGCGCTACTTCCTGCTGGTCGTTGACGACTACTCGCGTTACACCACAGTCTTCCCCTTGCGCAGCAAGGGTGAGGTCACTGAGGTGTTGATCGACTGGATCCGCGGTGCTCGTCGCCAGCTTAGTGAGAGTTTCGGCTCCGACCTTCCTGTTCTGCGTCTGCACTCAGACAGAGGCGGGGAGTTTTCCTCCGACCTCCTGAGAGCCTTCTGTCGTTTGGAGGGCATCCGCCAGACGTTCACGCTTCCGGCCTCCCCGCAGCAAAATGGGATTGCTGGGCGCCGCATTGGCATGGTCATGGATGTCGCTCGTACGTCCATGATCCATGCGGCTGCTCCCCATTTTCTGTGGCCGTTCGCGGTTCAGTACGCTGCGCATCAGATCAACCTTCAGCCTCGTGTCTCCTTGCCGGAGACCACACCTACTCTGCGGTGGACGGGGAAGGTTGGCGATGCGTCCGCGTTCCGTGTCTGGGGATCTCGAGCTTTTGTCCGCGATACTACAGCGGACAAGCTGTCCTCCCGTGCCGTTCCCTGTGTCTTCCTTGGCTTCCCTCCTGACGCACCCGGGTGGCAGTTCTACCACCCCACCTCGCGTCGTGTTGTGTCCTCTCAGGACGTCATGTTTGACGAGTCGGTGTCGTACTACCGTCTCTTTCCCTACCGCACTGCCTCTCCCCCCCCCCCCCCCACTCTTCCTGGCACCAGGTACTCCCCTGGTAGACCCCCTCCCCCCCCAGGGTCCTGCCCCCTCAGGTGTGTCCCAGGTAGACCCTGCCGAGCCGGTCGAGGTAGCTGTCGCCTCAGGTGCTGCTAGGGGTGCTGAGACTGGGGGTGCTGAGTCTGGGGGTGCTGAGACTGGGGGTGCTGAGTCTGGGGGTACTACACCTGCGCGTGCTGCGTCTGGAGGTGCTCTAGGTGTCCCGTCGCGGCGGGAGCCTCTCTCTCCACAGCGCCTTCGTGAGTGGTACTCTCGGCGCGGTCGGGTTGCTGCTGGTGCTGGGGCTGCTGGAGGTGCTGGAGGTGCTACTGGTGCTACTGGAGGTGCTGGCGCTGCTGGAGGTGGTGCTGGAGCTGGAGCTGCTGGAGGTGCTCCAGGTGCTGGTGCTGCTGGAGGTGCTGCTGGTGCTGGAGCTGCTGGAGGTGCTACTGGTGCTGGTGCTGCTGGAGGTACTGGAGGTACTACTGGAGCTACTGGAGGTGCTGGCGCTGCTGGAGGTGGTGCTGGAGCTGGAGCTGCTGGAGGTGCTCCAGGTGCTGGTGCTGCTGGAGGTGCTGCTGGAGCTGCTGGAGGTACTGCTGGGACTGGAGGCCCTGGGGCTGAGGGTACCGGTTCTATCTCTGCTGTCTCTGGAGGCGCTGCGCGGCCGCGGCCGTACTACGTTCCGCTCCTTGAGCAGGTTCTTGGCTCCCCGCCTTCTCCTGGTCCTCCTCCTCCTTTCCTGAGTCCACCGCCTGTCCAGTCCCAGTCGCAGTTGCAGCCGGCCTCTCCGCTGCCTGGTCCTTCTCCTTACTCCGGTCCGTCTAGAGGTCTTACGGAGCGTCGGGAGCCTGAGTCTCGTCCTGTGTCGCCTGCGTCTCGTTCTGCGTCGCCTGTCCGTCCTGTTCGCACTGGTCGTGTTTCGCGTCCGCGTCTTCCTCCTGTCCCAGGCACTCACTCTATGACACTGCCTCCTTCTACTGCTCCACAGCGTGTCCCTCTGCCCTCTCCTCCTGCGTCCTCTCTTCCTGACGGTCCGGACCCGGAGTCTGACTCCCTTCGTGCTGCTAGTCCTACTGTCACCCGCTTTCTGGCCACTGCTGTCACTGACCGTCTGTTTGAGTCCTCTGCTGCGTCTGCTCTTGTTGCTGAGCTTGTTGACTTTGCTGCAGCCTGTCGCCTAGACTACGCTGCTAGTCTTGTTGCTGAGTCTGCGTCTGCGTCTGTCTGTCCTCCGTCCGTCGGGGGTGAGTGTGCTCTTGGCACGGACGTCCTTGAGGACAGACAGGAGGACCTTGAGTGTTTTGCTGCTGCTTCACCTCTGAGGGAGACCCGGATGCACTAGACATCCCGACCCCGCGCTCTTACGCAGAGGCGATAGAGGGTCCCTACTCCTCTCAGTGGCAGGCAGCCATGGACGCAGAGATGGCTTCCTGGAAGTCCACAGGCACCTACGTAGACGAGGTTCCCCCACCTGGGGCGAACATCGTCAGTGGCATGTGGATCTTCAGGGTGAAGCGGCCGCCGGGTTCTCCGCCTGCCTTCAAGGCGCGTTACGTTGCACGTGGCTTCAGTCAGCGACAGGGAGTTGACTTCTTTCAGACCTTTTCCCCTACCCCGAAGATGACCACTCTTCGGGTACTGCTGCACGTTGCTGCTCAGCGTGACTACGAGCTCCACTCGCTTGACTTCAGCACAGCCTTCCTACAGGGCAGCCTGCACGAGGAGATCTGGCTGCGCCGCCCACCTGGCTTCACTGGGTCGTTTCCTACTGGTACCCAGTGGAGCCTCCGGCGGCCAGTCTACGGTCTCCGCCAGGCGCCCCGTGAGTGGCACGACACGCTCAGGACGACTCTTGCTGCTCTTGGTTTTGCTCCTTCCACTGCTGACCCTTCTCTGTTTGTACGCACTGACGCGACTCTGCCGCCGTTCTACGTTCTTGTGTACGTAGATGACCTTGTCTTTGCTACTGCTGACACGGAGGCACTCGCCCACGTGAAGTCCGAGCTGCAGAAGAGACACACGTGCACAGACCTGGGTGAGCTGACAAGCTATCTTGGCTTGCGGATCACCCGGGACAGAGCACAGCGCACCATTACCTTGACTCAGTCACACATGGTGCAGCAGGTCCTTCAGCGCTTCGGCTTCACCTACTCCTCGCCACAGTCCACTCCTCTGCCTACCGGTCACTCGCTCTCAGCTCCACCTTCGGACGAGTCCGTAGAGCCGAGTGGCCCGTATCCAGAGCTTGTGGGCTGCCTCATGTACCTGATGACTTGCACACGACTTGACCTCGCATACCCTCTCAGCCTTCTGGCTCGCTACGTGGCTCCCGGCAGGCACCGAAAGGTGCACTGGGATGCTGCGAAGAGGGTGTTGCGATACTTGTGCAATACATCGGGCATGGGGCTCGTGCTTGGAGGACGGGCTCGAGTTGTCCTCACTGGTCACGCTGACGCCTCCTGGGTTGACGACTTGGCTACGCAGCGGTCGTCACAGGGTTACACCTTCAGCCTTGGCTCCGGTTCTGTCTCCTGGCGGTCTACCCGCTCTTCTTCTGTTCTCAGCTCCAGTTGCGAGGCTGAGATCTACGCTGGGGCCATGGCTGCACAGGAGCTTCGCTGGCTCACCTACCTGCTGACCGACTTGGGAGAGGCGCCTCGTTCTCCTCCAGTTCTGTACGTCGACAACAAGGCCATGCTGGCCTTGTGTCAGGAGCACAGACTGGAGCACAGAACGAAGCACATTGCTCTGCGCTACTTCCTTGCTCGAGAGTTGCAGCAGCGTGGCCAGCTTCGTCTTGCTTACGTGGCCTCTCAGGCCAACACTGCTGATGTTTTCACCAAGGCACTTCAGCCTTGTGATCATCAGCGTTTCTGTACTGTGTTAGGCCTTGTACCTACTGTGCCTCACTTGTTGACTTCTTGACTCTGCTTGTACTGTACTCTATATACTTATACCTGCATGCTTACACTTGCTAGGTTGTGTTCACTGTATTGTTTGCTTTCCTTTATATAACTCTGCATGTGAACTGGCCTTCTGGCCCTTTGCTTGTGCTCAGACTGTGTGGTGACTTTGTGATCCACCCTGAGTTTGCTTTGTCTTTCCTGACTGGTCTTGTGACCCCTTGTTCTCCCCCACTTTGCCTATGGGGGTGTGTCAAACATATATTTACTATAGTCTGTTTAGGCTGTAGTGGGGTAGTCCTTAGAGGGTACAACACTTATGTGTTTCCTACTTGTACCCTTCTCATTTCCTAATTCAATCATTCTTTCGTCTATTCTTTCACAAGTCTGGCGTAGCTCCCGTCGAAGTAGTGAAATATCTGCGCGTTTTGTAGTAGTAGCTCCTACTCGAAGCTCCACGTATAGAAGTCTTTGCGGTCAAAACACACACTTGTCTTTATTTTTGATATGCTCAGGAACCTTGATTGAGCTTAGAGAATTGCTTCTTCGCTAGGACGGGGACTCTTGAGGGTTGAGCCATTTGTGTTGAGGGAGAAGGTGTGCGGGGCGGTATCGTCGTCGTTCGTGGCTGGTTGAGAGGGTTGGGAAGACGTTCCCGCGTCGCCATTCCGCAATGTCTGGACACTTTGCTCCAGAGTTGAGAGTCGCTGAAGTAGTTGTGCGAGGGCGGCTGTGCCAATTGTCGTCGTCTCTTCGTTTGTCGCAGCCGGGTTGGACTGCGCTTCAGCGGTCAGATTTGTCTGACCTCTAGATCCTCCGGCCATTCTTACGCGTGAGCGTGTGCCGGACGCCACCTTAGTTCGCCGAATGCTTCGGGGGTGGCAGTGCGAAGGATTCCTGAGTCGCTCTCATACCATGCTGCGATCAAAAGGTAGATCACCCCTAGGATCTCCTCAGGAAGGTTCGCACAACGTGTGTGGTAGTGGTGGGCCCTTGAACTCAAAACAGAGTGAATGTAAAATGATTGAGATGATAAAAACATGCAAATACAAACGTATAAATAAGAGTACAGGTGGAATACGAAACGACCTAACTAGCCATGTACTCTAAGGGGTACAATCCCTTATTGCAGCGAAATCCAATCGTGCGACTCCAAACGATTACGAACCGTTCGGGCAGAATCCCTGCCACTGCTGCTGCCTGATGCTGTCTGCCCTGACGGTCCAGATGCTCTGTAACCGTGCGACCCTTCTCGCCATTCCGTCTCTTCGTCTTTAGCCTCGGTACTGCATGAATCGCTTGCTACTGTCAGGAGTGCACACTGTTCTTTCTCAATTCACTGTTCGTAACATAAATAGATTCCACAGAAGACCTCGCTTATACAAAAACAAACTCCTGGGATAATTTGGCAACTTCTCACATCGCAGTCAACCCAACAAAAACGAAGTTGATTCTGACGCACCGTAATGTTCCGCCCTTGGGAATTTCTACACCTATATTTCAGATTCAAAACGCATAGACAAGAATGGCGGTTATGTGAAGGCGGCGGCACCACATCACAGAATTGCGCCTAGCCGACTCCAGGGTCCAGAAACTGAATACCGTCGTGTCGCGAGATTGTTGTTAGGTCCCTGTGGAAACGTCGTCTATCTCGCGTCCTTTTCCTCCCGGTGACATCGTAGCAGTTGGCTGCATCTTTTCGACGTCTTAGCGATGGCGGCGTTGTTAGGTATGGACGGCCTGCTTCTCGGCTTCGATAGCTTCATGTAGTGAGTTGGAAATGCCTGGCGTATGTCTGGGAATGTTTTTGGAGTCGACTCGAAAGCCATTGTTGGGTCTGGACGGCCTGTTCCTGGCTTCGATAGCTCCACGTAGTGAGTTCGAGATCATTTGCATCGACTCAAAGTGTCTTTGACGTCTCCTCGAAAGTTGTTGTGACTTTGATAGCTCCACGCAGTGAGTTTGAGATCATTTGCGTCTGCTTGAGACGCAGTGAGTTGAAGTATATTGCTTTCCTTAGAGCCGTAAACTAGGGAGTGTACTAGGCAGAAACTATCCCAGACAGGGGCTCGCACCAAACTGAACCGCATTGTCTGATTGGTGGCATAGGGACACGCACTACCGATTAAGTTACTCTGTTATGATACTGGTTTGGTCTCCCGCTCCCTCTAAGCTGATTTTTTCCCTCTTTTCCTTTTCCACCCGTTTCTCTACCGCGACTCCGACATCCTGCCGTCCCAACCCCTCCTCTCCCCCAACACACCCCCCCACTTCTACCCCTCCACCCCTTTCCTGCTTCGTCAACAGCGTTGCAGGTCTCTCAAGGCCATGGCTATCGATCCCTCCCTTCGAATCGTTGCCACTGAATCACTCCAATATGACACAACCCTCCCCCACTATCGAACCCCTGGACGCGTTCATCGGGCCTCCGCCGAGCCTGATTCCCGAACCTCCTCGTCCGGCTCGGCGCTTAGAGTCACCGCACCACCAGCCATGTGGGTAGAAGCGTTTGTTGTGATTCTAGCGAGGTTGAAAGAAGCGGATTTTCCTTTCGATAAAGTCTGGGCAGTTTCCGGCAGCGGGCAGCAGCACAAGAGTGTTTACTGGCGGAGAGGAGCCTGGGCACGGCTAAAAAAGCTTCTATCTGACCATATTTTTTTTCCTCAGTTATGTGGGGATGAGAGAAACAAGACAAGGGAAAACTACGGGATTCAGAGGCCAAGGTCACAGACAAAGGGGTTCAGCTCAGATGATTCAGTACAAGGTGATTTGTTTCAAGACAATGCATAATTACAGCAGAGTGTGTTCTCGATTTTAAATTCCCCGATCGGGATGGACAGCAGCACAGCATCCCAGTGTAGGGAAATCGAAACAGCTCTTCATTGCTTTTCATCTACTCGTTTGTTTAGGCGTCTGAAAAGTCACCTGCATGTTTCCATCGTGCCTTGTCTTGTAAAGCATTTCATCAAGACCTACCGCATGTCCACTTGCCCACCCCTCCCCCACCCTCACCCCCACCCCCACCCCCCACCGAGCCTGACAGGCCACTGCGCCGAACCTGCGAGAGAGGCTCGCCGAGGTGGTTCCGTCTCACCAAGTGGTTGGCGGTGTGCACAAGTACTATGTGGACAGGTGCGTGTGTGCTGCGTGTGCGGTGAGTGCTGCGTGTGCGGTGTGTGCTGCGTGTGCGGTGTATGCTGCGTGTGCGATGTGTGCTGCGTGTGCGGTGTGTGCTGCATGTGCGGTGTCTTTGAGGCTCCTCCACTAACCATGAAATGAAATTTCGGCGCCTCACAAATGGCCACGTTGCGGTGCTGAATGAGTGGCCAAGTCGTATGGATGTATGTATGTGTGTATGTATGTATGGCGAAAGGATATCCCACCCATTGCAAACCAGCTAGGTGGTGTAACCCTCTTGATTTTGGTCCATTTCTAGCAATGTGGGCATCAGATCAGCATGGGAACAAGTGGCACCATGAGTGGGCATCGATAGTGGATGTATGGATTATGCATGGCACCATAGCAAATCATTCGCTTCATTCCCACTCCCACTTCTTCGTCCTAGCTGCCACCCTACTGTGTCTTCCTCTCCCGTTCGATTGTCTCAGTCACCTCTTCTTTTACAAGAAGAGGTGGCATTTTATTATCTTGCACAAAGGAGTATCTGAGAAGCAGGTCACGGGACCTCAACCTAGTTGTATCTTTGGTGATAAAAGCAGGTGCTGCTATTCCAAAGTACTATTCCATCCCATTGCATGCAATAGATCCCATTGCATACCCCATTCCATCCCATACCAGGTACTTTGGGATGGGATGGAGAATGGGGTATGAGGATGGGATGGGATGGGACAGGATGGTATGGGATGCAATGGGTGGAGCATGTACTTTGGGATGGGATGGGATGGAGAATGGGGTATGAGGAGGTTTGATCCCATTGCATCCAATAGATGGTTGCTGCGAGTATCACACCTCCATCATCCTTCATATTCTGTATTTCATATTCCATTTCCCTTTCTTTGCATGCCCAACAAATTGCATCTCCATAGACGATGGCCATGCAGCAAGCACAATGCTGTTTTTTTTTTGTCGACTCAAAAGCCATGCAGCGCGCACACTATCCACCATGGCAGCAGGTGTGTGCGGTGGGGTGGGGTGGGGTGAGATCGGGTGAAGTGGGATGGCTATCGTCCGTGCATCTCGCATCTCAACCGACCAAGGCCATGCAACGCGCATACTATCCACCATGGCAGCAGGTGGGTATGTGGGGTGGGATGGGGTGGGATGGGGAGGGATGCAATGGCGTTTTCTTGTTTCATTTTCTTTATATCTACTGTGGCAGCAAGCACGTGTTGACTGTCATCCGGGGTGCCATCAGCAATCCACGTGAATCATGACACGATTCGTGCTTCATTTTGTAAAACACAGTTCGATTCTGTATTTACATATATATTTTAGCTTGAGTTCCGTATACCTTGGCTTGGTGTTGAAATCTACCTGCCTCCCCCCCTGCCTCCATGCCCCCTCCCTGCTATCCCTTTAAACCAAATTACAGGAGCAGCAGCGGGGGCTCTCGCAACCATTCTCACCCACCCGCCTGATGTGGTGAGCAATGAGTAATGAGCAGTGAGCAGTGAGCAGTGAGCAGTGAGCAGTGAGCAAGGAGCAAGGAGCAAGGATCAGGGATCAGGGAGCAAGGAGCAAGGAGCAATAAGCGATGAGAATGACGATCAGGTCTGCGTCTGAAACCCACATGCATTTGAAATCTCTTGTCTCCTACTCCGCTCCCCTCCCTACTTCACCTTGAACCATTCAGACCCACCCGCCTGATGTGATGAGCAAGCATTGAGCGTTGCGCATCGAGCATTTGCCAGGAAACTTCTCACGCACTGAGTACAACCAACTTGAGGGGTATAGACAAGGCACATGCTTAAGCACAATGAGAACATCTCTTGCAGTCATCTAAGGCCTCTACAGCCCACCTGTCCGTTACTGACACGTCCTGCGTAGGCACAATGAGAACATCTCTTGTCTTCATTCTTACCATGCAGCCCTTCATTCTTTTTTTCTTCAATCGATTCAAATGGCAATCCAGTTTTCAGCAGTGCATATGGTCATTTGGTCCCACCTGCTCTTCTTTTCTCGTGTGTTTGTGCATCCCCCCTCTTCAGGTGACTTACAGATTTCCATCTGTGGTTATATATGATGTTCTCTTCGCATGTGTGTGTGTGTGTTTGTGCATACCCCCTCTTCAGGTGCAAACCCATCTGCAGCTGGCCACTTTGCTTGCGACACCTGGCAAGCCCCTGACCATGCTCGGTGCCATGTCAGCCATTTACAAGGTATGTTGCGAACGAGGGTGGTGAAATTGGTAGATGACTTTTGAGGCGACTTAAAAAGCGTTGTGATTGAGTCGTCTCTTTTTTTGCACTTTTTATGTGAACCATTCAAAGTCCCAACAAAGGATCCAACTGAAATGGAGAGTTTAGTGGGGAGAGTGAAGTGGGGAGAGTTAAGTGGAAAGAGTTAAGTGGGGAGAGTTGAGTGGGGGGAGTTAAGTGGGGGGAGTTAAGTGGGGGGGATTAAGTGGGGAGAGTTAAGTGGGAGAGTTAAGTGGGGAAAGTTATGTTTGGGAGAGAGAGTTAAGTGGGGAGAGTTATGATTGCATGAAAGTGTTCTCATAACATTCTGCCATTACAAGGTAGGTTGTAAACGAGTATGGTGAAATCGTTAAATGTCCACCAAGTAAAGGAAGGTTAATAAAGGATGGTGGGTTTTGAGACGTCTAATAGGAGAGAGCCGTGGAACAATCATGATAACTTATCATGTATGGGATTTTAGGCACCTCTCACCTTATCCATATCACCTCACCTCACTTCACCTTATCCCTATCACCTCACCTCACCTCACCTTACCTTCACCTCACCTCATCATGGGGTCTTAGGGGTTCTCGCTCGTGGAAAAGGAAGAGAAGCCATAATTCGTGTTTGCATTTCTCATAGTTTTTTTTTTTTTTTTTTTTTTTTTTTTTTTTTCCTCGAGTCGATTGAGTTTTGAGTCGACGGCCATTGATGATCTTTGCTCCCACTTCTCCTCCTTTCCTGTCCCTTCCGTTCCATCCTCTCCATCGCCTCTGTTGCATCCGTCCCCTCCTTTTGAGTCAACTCAAAAGCAGAATTTTGCTCCCACTTCATCGCCCATGCTTTCCTGCCCCTTCCATTCCGTCCTCTCCATCGCCTCTGTCCCATCCGTCCCTTCCTCTTCCCCCGTGTCCCCCATCTCCTCTGTTTCTTCCTCTCCTTCCCACCCGAGTCGCAGGGCCTTTCTTAAGAGTCGTTTCTTGTTTCGCGCTTTTGGCCTCTTCCATCCCCTCTGTGTCCCATCTGTCCCCTCCTTCCCCACCGTGTCCCCCACCTCCTCTGTTTCCTCCTCTCCCCCCCTCTCCCCCTCTCTCCCCACCCCCACCCCCCAATCGCATGGCCGTCCTGGTTTCTTCCAGGGGGTGGTGCCGCGTGTGCTGAAGCGATCAATGCAGCAAGCACTCACATGGTAGGTGTATTATATGTGATTAGGTGACATTTAAAGGGCGAGACCTGAATTGTACGACAGAGTCAACAGGGGAAGTTTAGGTTTGGAAAATCCCAACAGGAGGTTCGGCAGGAAACCGGAGCTCAATCACTTCGAAATCCCAGTGCCTTGGGGAGGCAAACTGTCACCTTGATGAGCCTTCAAAAGTAGGCGCCTTAAGAAGAGGCGCCTCGAAAACCATTCACTTCAAAATCCCAGTGCCTTGGGGAGGCAGCTTGCCTCCCGACTCGGTAATTAGGTCTCCGACAAAAAATCGCTTCAAAAATCAAGGTGGTTAGGTTAACTTCTGAGCCTGTCAAAACTGTTATAGTACTTACCTTGTGTAGGCTATAGTGGGGCCCATAAAGGGTACAGCCCAACTAGGGTTAGTACTTGTACCAAACTTCTGTTCAATGCATTCATTCTCGTTCGTTAGTTTGACATGGTTTCAGAGCCGGTCCTTCTCTAGGACTATTTTTTTTTTTTTTAGGGCCCACCACAGAGCTGCCCCACTAGCTGCCCTGCTGCCCTACCCTACTGACGCGCCGCCCTTCTGGCCGCGGCACCGCCCCTAGCAGCTCGTCGCGCCGCCCTTAGCAGCCCACGAGCCGCCCTTGCAGCCAGCGCGCTGCCCCTGCAGCCCGCTCGCCACTTACTTGCAACCCACACGCCGCCCTTGCAGCCCACTCGCCGCCTTCTTGCAGCCCGCCCGCTGCCCCTAGGCCCGCTCGCCACCCTTGCGGCCCGCTTGCCGCCCCTAGCAGCCCGTCGCGCCGCCCTTGCGGCCCGCTCACCGCCATTGCAGCCCGCTCGCCGCCCGCTAATGGCCCGCGCGCCGCCCCTACAGCCCGCTCGCCGTCTGCTTATGGCCCGCTTGCCGCCCTTAGGCCCGCTCGCCGCCCTTGCGGCCCGCTCGCTGCCCTTGCAGCCCGCTCGCTGCCCTTAAGGCCCGCTCACCGCCCCTGCAGCCCACTCGCTGCTTGCTTGCGGCCCGCGCACCGCCCCTGCAGCCTGCTCGCCGCCCTCTTGCGGCCCGAGCGCCGCCCCTTGCAGCCCGCTCGCCGCCCCTTGCGGCCCGCTCGCCGCCCCTTGCAGCCCGCTCGCCGCCCCTTTTGGCCCGCTCGACGCCCCTTGCGGCCCGCTCGCCGCCCCTTGCGGCCCACTCGCCGCCCCTTACAGCCCGCTTGCCGCCCTCTGGCAACCCGCTCGCCGCCTTTTCTGCTGGCCGCCCTAGCCGTGCGCCGCCCTGCCCTGCCCTGCGCACTTCCCTCGTGCTCGCGCGCCACCCTGTTCTGCCCGCTATGGCTTCTCTCAGTGTACTCACGTTCGATCATGAGGGCCGTCCGATCCAGTTCGATACGTGGCTCGACGACTTACAGCTGTACCTACTGAGCGATTCTAGAGATAGCGTTTCGTTGTTTGACCACACGTCTGGAGCCTCTCTCGCCCCTCCCGCCACAGCTGACAGTGCGACTCGCTCACAGTGGCTTACCCGTGACGCTGTTGCTGCTGCTGCTACCCAAACGCGCTCACTTCGGACAGCTCAAGACTGCTAAAGCACTGTACAACGCTGTAGTCGCCCGTTACTCCTCCCCTGCCATCCTCTACTACCCTACCTCTTTCCCGAGCTGTCCTCCTTTGCCACGGTAGAGGACCTCCTTTCCCACCTTCGCACTAGCGACGCTCGCTATAGCGCTGCCCTTCCAGCAGAGTTCCTTGCCAGGAACCCGCCCCTGATGTACATCACTCTCTACTTCATAGTCACCCGCCTTCCTCACTCTCTTCGCGCTGTCAGGGACCACTTTCTCGCACTTGACCCCACAGCCCTCACTGTCAACCTGCTCGAGCAGCACCTCCTTGCAACTGAGACTAGCGTAGTCGCTGTAAGTGCCGCTCGTGGCACTCCTCGCACGCCCTTCTTTGAGGTGTGTTCCCCCTCCCCCCTTGCCCCCGCTTACGCCTCTGCTGGTGCTGTTAACATCCTTGGTGCTGCGGATGTCGGGGTTGCTTCTGCTCTTAGTGAAAAGCGCCGCAGAGGAGGTGGTGGTGGGGGCGGCAGAGGAGGTGGTGGAGGTAGCGGAGGTGGTGGCAGCGGTAAGAGTGGTGGCGGGAGTGGGGGCTTTGGTGTCGGTAGTGGCAGCAGTAGGAGTGGTGGCAGTCGGGGTGGAGCTGTTCAGAGGGGAGGTTCTGGCGGTGGCCAGAGGCAGCAGCAGCAGCAGCAGCGTCGGAGCGAGACCCCTTCGCCCCCGCAGCTTCGTGAGTGGTTTGCTCAGCTTGGGGCGTCTGGGGGTAGTGTTAGCTGCCTGTATGTCATTCGCACGGGTGACCGTGCTGTTCAGAGGGGAGGTTCTTGCAGTGGCCAGAGGCAGCAGCGTCAAAGCGAGACCCCTTCGCCCCCGCAGCTTCATGAGTGGTTAGCTCAACTTGGGGCGTCTGGGGGTAGTGTTAGCTGCCCGTATGTCATTCGCACGGGTGACCGTGCTGGTCAGACATGCGGGAAGCCTCACACGCAGCACCGCTGCTTCTCCCGCCTAGACGACGCTTGGCGCGCGGAGTTTGGTGACGAGGATGAGCGCCCCCGCTGGGCAGAGCTGCTTAGGTCTGGAGTTGATATCTTTGCTCTTGACAATGATGCTATCCTTGCTGCTATGTATGCCTTGTCTGTTAGTGCTGAAGGTGACTGTTACCGGTGTGTGCCGCCCGACCAAGGTATAGAGGCTGCTGCTCTAGGCGCTAGTGAGTCTGTTCTCCCTGGTACTGCGCCTGCTCAGGCCTTGCACACTTTTACACTTGACTCAGGTGCTTCCCGCTGTTTCTTTCGCGACAGTACCACCCTCACTCCTCTCTCTACACCTGTACCGGTCAGACTGGCTGAACCCTCAGAGGGCCCAGTTCTTGCCCGTTCCTCCACTGTTCTCCCGTGTCCAGCGGTTCCGTCTGGCTCACTGCCAGGACTTCACCTCCCCTCGTTCTCTACGAACTTGGTGAGTACCGCTGCCCTCCAGGATGCGATGGTCACTACCACCACTCATGGGGGTTAGCGTGTGTCGATCTGCACGTGTACACGGACGGGCCGTCACCTGGCCACGTTCACTCGTCGGCCTGTGTCGAGTCTGTACACACTGACTACCGAGCCTCCTCAGGTAGCTGCGTCTGCCCAGGTGTCCGCGTCAGGTCCGGTAGCACCCCCCTGCTCGTGTCGCCTCCTGTCGCACCAGACTCTCTTGCGGCACTACCGCCTTGGTCACCCCTCCTTGCCACGCCTACGGGGCATGCACTCCCGCCTCCTTGTTTCCGGTCTTCCCAGGTCTCTGCCTCCCCTCCCGCCCTCGCCTGCCCCGCCCTGCCTTCCCTGGGTCAAGGGGCAGCAGCGCGCCGCTCCTCACTCCTCCTCGTTTCCCCCGACGACTGCTCCCTTGCAGACTCTCCACATGGATGATTGGGGCCCATCCCGCGTAAGTGGACAGGGCCGTGAGCGATACCCCCTGCAGGACGTTGACGACTACACGCGGTACACCACTGTCTTCCCTTTGCGCAGCAAGGGTGAGGTCCCTGATGTCTTGATCCCTTGGATCCACGCATTCCGTCTCCAGCTCCGCGAGCGGCTCCGCCAGAACCTTCCTGTCCTACGTCTGCACTCTGACAGAGGTGGTGAGTTCTCCTCCAACCTCTTGCGGGACTTTTGTCGTGGGGAGGGCATTCTCCAGTTGTTAACGCTTCCGGCCTCCCCGCAGCAAAATCGAATTGCTGAGCGCCGCATTGGCGTAGTCATGGAAGTGGCTCGTACCTCCATGATCCATGTGGCTGCTCCTCATTTTCTGTGGCCATTTGCGGACAGGTACGCTGTGCATCAGCTCAACCTCTGGCCCCGTGTCTCGTTGCCGGAGACCTCGCCTACACTGCGTTGGACGGGGAAGGTTGGCGATGCGTTGGTGTTCCGGGTCTGGGGCTCTCGTGACTTTGTTCGCGATACGTCCGCGGATAAGCTCTCCTCCCGCGCTATTCCATGCGTCTTCCTTGGCTTCCCCCCTGACGCGCCTGGCTGGCAGTTTTACCACCCCACCTCGCGCCATGTCCTCCCCTCTCAGGACGTCACGTTTGACGAGTCGGTTCCCTTTTACCGTCTCTTCCCCTACCGCTCTGCCCCTCTCCCACCCCCGCCGCTCTTTCTTTCTCTACGTCCCCCTCCAGTAGACCCCCTCCCCCCTCAAGGTCCTGCTCCCTCGCGTGTGTCTCAGGTAGACCCACTCCCCGGGACTGTGCCTGTAGAGGTCGCTGTAGACTCAGGTGCTGCTCGAGGTACTGGGTCTGGGGGTGCTGTGTCTGGGGGTGCTGAGCCTGCGAGTGCGGAGCCTGGGGGTGCTGAGCCTGCGAGTGCGGAGCCTGCGGGTGCTGATCCTGCGGGTGCGGAGCCTGGGGGTGCTGAGTCTACGGGTGCGGAGCCTGGGGGTCCTGAGCCAGAGGGTGCGGAGCCTTGGGGTGCTGAGTCTGAGGGTGCGGAGTCTGGGGGTGCTGAGCCTAGGGGTACTGCTTCTTCTGGAGGTCCTGCGGGTGCCTCGCCACGACTGTCTCCTCGACCGGAGCCTCTCTCCCCGTAGTAGTTGCGCGAGTGGTTTCCTCAGCGCACACGCCTTAGGAGTAGAGCTGTTGGAGCTGGACGCTCTGCCGCTGGAGGCGATGGAGCTGGAGGTGCTGGAGCTACTAGTCTTGGAGGTGCTGGAGTTCCTGCTGGAGCTGGAGGTACCGAAGGTGCTGGAGCTGCTAGTCCTGGAGGTGCTCGTACTCGGAGTACTGGAGCTGCCGGGGCTGGTGGTGTTGGAGGAGCTGGAGCTGGAGACCCTGCCGCTGGAGCTGTTGACCCTGGAGCTGGAGGTGCTGGCGCTGGGGGTGTTGCGTCTGGCGGTTCTGGTGCTGGAGGCATTGTGCAGCAGCGCCTGTTTTTTGTTCCGCCGCCACCGTCGTCTCTGATGCCACCTGACTCGGTCCTTCGCCAGGTTCTTAGTCTCCCATCTTCTACTGGCCTTCCTCCTAGCTTACTGAGTCCATCGCCTCGCCAGTCGCAGCCACAGTTACATCCACACTCCCCACTGCCTGCTCCTTCTCGTAATGCTGAGCAGACATACTCGTTTATAGAGCGTGGTGAGCCTAAGTCTCGTCCTGCCTTGCCTGTTCGCGCTGCTCGCACTGGTCGTCGGGTTGCTCGTCTGCGTCCTCCTCCTGTTCCCGGCACTCACGTTATGGCAGTTCGTACTTCCTCTGTTCCACTGCGACTTCCTCTGCCGCCTCCTCCTGAGTCCTCTCTTCCTGCCATTCCTGACCCTGAGCCTGACTTAGTTCGTGCTGCCAGTCCTACTGTCTCTCGTTTTCTAGCCACTGTTGTCACTGACCCTTTGTTTGAGTCCACTGCTGCGTCTGCCCTAGTTGCTGAGCTTGTCGACTTTGCTGCCGCCTGTCGTCTCGACTACGGCACTAGTCTTGTTGCTGAGTCTGAGTCTGACTATCCTCCATCCGTCGGGGGTGAGTGTGCTCTTGGCACGAACGTCCTTGAGGACAGGCAGGAGGACTTTGAGTGTCTTGCAGCTTTTGTATCTCATCTCGTGGTCATGTTGCTTGCCCCTGAGGGAGACCCGGATGCACCAGACATCCCGACCCCGCGCTCTTACGTAGAGGCGATTACGGGTCCCTACTTCTCTCAGTGGCAGACAGCCATGGATGCAGAGATGGCATCTTGGAAGTCCACAAGCACCTACGTCGACACAGTTCCCCCTTTTGGGGCGAACATAGTCGATGGCATGTGGATTTTCAAGGTGAAGCGACCGCCGGGTTCTCCGCCTGCCTTCAAGGCTCGTTACGTGACGAGGCTTCAGTCAACGACAGGGAGTTGATTTCTTCCAGACCTTCTCCCCTACCCCAAAGATGACGACTCTTCGTGTTGCTGCACGTTGCAGCTCAGCGTGACTATGAGCTGCACTCTCTTGACTTCAGCACAGCTTTCTTGCATGGCAACCTGCACGAGGAGATCTGGCTGCGCCACCCACTTGGCTTCACTAGGTCGTTTCCTGCAGGTACCCAGTGGAGCCTCCGGCGTCCAGTCTACGGTCTCCGTCAAGCGCCTCGCGAGTGGCACAACACACTGAGGACGACACTTGCGGCTCTTGGGTTTGTTCCTTCGACTGCTAACCCGTCGCTGTTTCTACGCACCGACACGCTGTTGCCTCCGTTCTACGTTCTCGTGTGCGTCGACGACTTGGTCTTTGCCACTGCTGACACTGAGGCACTGGCCCTTCTGAAGTCGAAGCTGCAGAAGAGACACACCTGCACTGACCTGGGTGAACTGCGCAGCTATCTTGGCTTGCAGATCACTCGGGACAGAGCACGGCGCACCATCACCCTGACTCAGTCACACATGGTGCACCAGGTCCTTCAGTGCTTCAGCTTCCGGTACTCCTCTTCACAGTCCTCTCCTCTGCCTACCGGTCACTCGCTCTCAGCTCCACCTTCGGACGAGTGCGTAGAGCCGAGTGGCCCGTATCCAGAGCTTGTGGGCTACCTCATGTACCTGATGACCTGCACTCGACCTGGCCTTGCCTACCTTTTTAGCATCCTGGCACACTACGTTGCGCCCGGGAGACACCGAACAGAGCACTGGGAGGTCGATAAGAGGGTGTTGCGCTACTTGTGCAGTACGTTGGGCATGGGGCTCGTGCTTGGAGGACGGGTTCCAGTTGTCCTCTCTGGACACGCAGACACTTCTTGGGTTGACGACTTGGCTACGCAGCGGTCGTCACAGGGTTACACCTTCAGCCTTGGTTCCGGCTCTGTCTCTTGGCGGTCTACCCGCTCGTCTTCTGTTCTCAGTTCCAGTTGTGAAGCTGAGATCTACGCAGGGTCCATGGCTGCACAGGAGTTACGCTGGCTCACCTACGTGCTGACCGAATTTGGAGAGCGACCTCGTTCTTCTTCAGTACTGTACGTAGACAACAAGGCAATGATTGCCTTGTGTCAGGAGCACAGACTGGAGCACAGAACGAAGCACATCGCTCTGCGTTACTTCCTTGCTCGAGAGTTGCAGCAGCGTGGTCAGCTTCGCCTTGCTTGCGTGGCCACTAGGGCCAATATTGCTGATATATTCACCAATGCACTTCAGTTTGGTGATCATCAGCGTTTCTGTACTGTTTTAGGCCTTGTGCCTACTTTGCCTCAATTGCTCATTGCGTGACTTTGTTTGTACTATGATGTGTATATATATCTGCATGCTTACACTTGCTAGGGTATGATCACTGTACTGTTTGTTCTCTTTTATATAACTCTGCATGTGAACTGGCCTTGTGGCCATTTGCTTGTGCTCGGAATGTGTGGTGACTTTGTGATCCACCCTGAGCTTGCTTTGCTTTTCTTGACTGGTCTTGTGACCAGGGCTGACGTTTCACTTTAGGGCTCCCTGATGCCGCAAAAAAAAAAATCCCTCGATTATGAGTGCACATTGTTCAGGAGATTGTCACCCTGATAGCTCAGGGTTCATCAACTAGTCACTCTGATGAGTCAGGGTCGACAGCCTAAATTCAGGGTTGTGTTTCACATTTTACTAGGGTGATTACTGCAATGTACAGCCTGTAACGAATTTCCTCCTACATCTACTCTACTCTAGTGCACACGCCTATCGATGTGGAACACTTCCTCCACATCCTCATCGTCCGAAAGGAAGGGATTGTCCTCCTCCTCCTCCCCCACAAGCTCCTGATCGTCGCCCAGGGCCTGTTCCACATCCACCTCCTCCTCCTCGTCCTCGTCCCCATTGTTTTGGTGGGCAACTCCTGCTTCGAATTCACCCTCCTTTGCTTTCCCCCTCCTTTCGCGATCAGCCACAGCAAGCTTTACGCTCTTTGCGGGGCGCCTCCTCCTTATAGACCTCCAGACCTCCAGGACGTCCGGCCACTCGGTGTCGTAATTCAGGAGCGAAATCTGCATCAGCTCCCCCAGTCGCGCGTTGCAGAGAGCGCCGCGCACCCAAGACTTGATCACATTTTGCTTCGAGAATCCTCTCTCGCACTCCACAGTTGACAGGGGAAGCACCGCGATCGCCTGCCACAGGAGGACGAGGTTGGGCCACCTCCTGCCAGGCACATTGTCGGAGATGGGTGGGAAACAGAGTGACCACATGCACAAAATACATTAGACTCTCACATGGCATACCATGCTGTCACACTACGGGGACATACCTCTTCGAGTCCGCGCTCCCGAGAATGTTGGTCAGTCCCTGTGTGAAGCTTTCCAGCTCGTGGTGCGCCTCCATGATCGCACAGAATGTGGGAAGCTCCCTCTCTGCGGCCTTGAGGTCGAATCCCGGCAGCTAGTGGCGGAAGAGTTTGCTGCATCCCAGAAGCCACTCACGGCACTTCTTCTCCCGTTGTGCCTTGATCTTCGGCCACTTTCCGGCCCGAAACAGCTTCGTCGGCCCCAGCTTCCCCAGGTCATCAAGCCGCTCGTTGAGATTGTCCACGCAATCGCGGGCGAAACTGCGGCACAGCTCCACGCACTCCTCGTATCCGCTCCCCACCTTGTGCCCCGGGAGCTTCCGCTCGTGCATGGTGTACAGATGGTTCACTGGGCGTCCCTCCCCGTCCACGCCTCTCACACGGACCTTCTTGCCTCCACCATGCCCGTGCAGCTTCAGAAAGCCGACCAGCCAGCACTTGCCCTCGCCACCGAACTGCTTGTCGGTATCCAAATACCGCTCAGTCAGATCCGCCGTGGTGGCCTCGATGGTCTTCGCAATCTCCGTCACATCAATCTGTAAGGGCACAGTCATACAGGACATGTCATTTTACATCCAACACTCGAGAAATTGGAGACACTAGCAGAGGCGTGTTCGTGGAAGATTAAACAAACTCACATCTCGCTTCTGGAAACAGCGGTTGAGGTCGTTCATGTCGGCGAGGATGTCGGCGAGGAAGAACAGGCAAAACTGGAACTTGTAGCACGTGACGATCTCGTACACCTTGTGACTCCGCTCCCAAAGAAGAACGATACACGCACTGAGCACCTTGCACAGCCGTCGCACCGCATCTCCACGTGAGAGCCAGCGAACCGTGTGGATCCCCTGGACTTCGAGGTTAGTGTTGTAGATCACACGCTGCAGGTACTTGAACCGTTGGCTCCAGACTGAAGAATCTCCTAGTTTTGCCGCCACGGTGCGCACCACCTTGTCCACCATGCCGAGGTCGGGGTTGGACGTCGCCGCGTCCTTAACAGCCAACGCCTCCCTGCAATAGACAACGGTAATAATTGTTGAGTAGAAATCAGGCAAGCAACATGAACTGAATCAATAACTGGCACTAAAATTTACCAGTGCGCGATGCAGTGACAGGAAAAGAGATGCGGGGCGTGCTCCCTGATCCGCGCCACCAATCCGTTGTCCTTCCCCGTCATGACCGAAGCCCCGTCCGTACTGATTCCGACAAGCTTCGACACGTCGACGCCTGCGGAGCGCAGATGATTCATGAGCACCTCGAACAGGGACGCAGCATCACACTTCTCCACAGTCAGGAGGGTGAAGAACTCGGTGACGACTCGGCGGTCCATGATGAAGGTCAGGTAAACAATCATGTGTTTACCACGCGTTCGGTCAGTGCTCTCGTCGCATTGCAGGCCCAGGAACGGTGAGGAGTTGATGTGGTCCATCTGCGCATTCGTCAAGTACGTACTGAGGCAGTGAACCATCTGCTGGAAGCCGTACCTGCGCAGAGATGTAGGTCCTTCAGTTAGTCTTTCTGGGGGAAAATATTTCATTACCACGAATTCAATACAGCAAGATTGTAACTAAAATGTCCTACCGAGTGAGATAAACACCGTAAGACTGTCTCGGGATGTCGGGCGTGTCCTGCTCCGCGAGATGCCGCATCAGCCTAGGGTACATGCTTATCGGCGCGTCGCACTTGCACAGAAACACAACCGACCGCAACAGTCGGACGGCGCGCCTGCCCTCGACGTCCGAGTTGATGAAGTTCGAAATCACTTGCTGTCCCTCGCGGATGCCTCTCGCAATCTTCAGCTGCCGGTCAACAGCCGCTTTGTGCGCGTCCGTGTGCTCGTGTGCGCGAAACGCCTGCGTCTGCATGTCACGGCCTCCGTCATCACCCTGCCTCGCGTATCTCGTGTTCTCCTTCCCGTAGGCCATGCAGACACTGCACTTCACATAGGGAAACCCATTCTTGGTTTTTCCGAACACAAGCCAGGAGAACTGTCCCGACCACCTCGTATCGTACATGATGCTGGCCTCCACGAACATCTGCTCCCGCAGCTGCGCCTTGGTGAGGGCGGGCGAGCCGGTGTCCGCGCGGATCGGGAACACATCTTCCTCTGGCGGTGCAGATGCAGCAGGTGGTGGATCAGCCGGAGTGTTCGAATCAGAAAATCGGCGACCTCCGACGAGCAGGGTATGCTGCGCCCACTTCCCTGAACGCGCTCTCTTCGGTGTGGAGGTAGCCGACGGAGGACCAACGGACACCCGCACGGTGCTTGGTGTGGGACTTGGCGCGGTCGGTTGGGGATCTTTGCTGCAAGAAGCAACAGCCGGGGGTATAGTGAAGGCGGCCTCCCGGGGAGACTCTTCAGGTGTGGCCGTGGGCGTGTCTTTAACTGCAGAATCATCTACGGTAGACCTAGGTGGATCCGGTGTTACTGGAGCAGCGGAACCTCTAAGAAAATCAAGCCCCGAGCGTGGCTCCGTGGCTTTCGGCGGTAACGGTGGCTCATCTGAGCCAGCCTGAGGCATGTCCTCGTCAGCCTGCTGGCCTTCCATGGCTGGGAGAAGCTAGAGATGGGGAGAGAGAGAAACGGAGAAATGAATTGAAAAAAGGGAACATAACAGCAGCACCAACAAGACCCTGGCTGTGGGAGGGGGGAAGCAAGAGATGGAGGGAGAAGGTGGGGTCAGCAAGAATCCACCGCGTCGCCACGAAATTGATGGCGCGGTGGTCGAAACAACGAGCCGTCATTGTATTCGGCCTTTCATGCAGGCCGAATACATTGAACGACTGCTTCACTGCCAGCGACGACAGCCACTAAGTGTCTCTCTCCAATGAGGGACACGTATTGTGATTTGCGCGGTGCGCGTGGCAGTAAACATGATGATTCTAGGTGCGCTGTCAAATTTGACAGCTGTGCTGCTGTACAAATGACAGTTGTGTTCTGTGTCGGTTCTTGTCACTAGTGCGCGTGAAACGAAGCCCCCACATGGTTAGGTGCGAATCATAATTACCCACATGGGGGGGTATCGGAACGAAGCTTCTACGAAGCTTCGTTCAGATAACATGACTTTCAGGGTCCACAGGTCGCGTACTCTGTATTGACAGGGTCCATGAAAACACTACACTGAGAGTGTATTGAGAATTTCAGGCTCCGCTAAATCAATACTCTGAATGGATCAGGGACCAAAATGTGAAAAACCTGATTTCACAGGGATCACAAGGTGAGAAGCTTGAAATCACCCTAAAATCAGGGTAATTACCCTGATAAAATCAGCCCTGCTTGTGACCACTTGTTTTCTTCCACTTTGCCTACGGGGGTGTGTCAAAACTGTTATAGTACTTACTTTGTGTAGGCTATAATGGGGTAGCCTATAAGGGGTACAACCAAATTAAGGTTCGTACTTGTACCCAACTTCTGTTCAATGCATTCATTCTCATTCGTTAGTTTGAGAGAGCCGACTCAAATGTGCAGCAAGCAAGCACTCATATGGTATGTACACGTGTCATGCGGTCAGGACTCTAGTGATTTTTTAGCCACCTAAAAGCCATAAGGAGATCAGGTTGACTTCTGAGCCTGCTCAAATGTACAGTAAACAAGCACTCACATGGTGAGTGTACTTGTCGTGTAGTCAGGAGGACTTGTGTGATTTTGTAGGCGCCTAAAAAACATAAGGTGATCTGATTGAATTTTGAGTCGACGCAAATGTGCAGCAAGCACTCACATTGTGAGTTATATGGGTGATTATCGTTGTCTGCCGTTTGCCTTCCCTCTCCAATTATTTGCTTCTCCTTGCCCCGTGATTCCGCCCCTCCCCCTCTCCCTCCCCTCCATGCCCCCCTCCCCTCCCCTCAAATTTTTTTTTTTTTGTTTTTGTTGTTTACTAATTTCAAATGGTTGCAATGTGCAATGGTTCTTTGCCTCCTGTGATGTTGCTCGCAAGACTCTCTTTGAGCACCTCTCGTCCGTTCTCTCTGGTAGGACGCTTTGGGACCGGAAAGATGCTGGGCTGGCGAGGAGAACAGGCATATTATGTGGCGTTTACTGCTCATAGTGAATAATACAACACCATGTGGGAAGCATTTTGTACAATGAATAATCTGGCTTATATTATTTTGTTCTTTTGTAGTGCGTTTGTTCATGTTGTATCAAAACTAAAACCAAACCTTTATGAACCAATCAGATGCACCCCAAACCGAATCCGGAGCACGGCGACTTGCAAGATTCCCGTTGTGCCGCGGCGCGATTCCTTTTCCAAAGCTACTCCATTCTTTTCTGTTCATTCACCTCCCTCGCTTCGCGCTTGAAATTGCTCGAAACCTCTGGGCAAGCACATTTGCGACATCTGCCATTTTATTCGGGAAGCAATCGAAGTTTATTCGCCACCTTCGAGAAGCAGTATCTTGTTTAGTCGATTAGGCGGCATGGCGGAAGGCGATTACCCCGAGTTGGGCCAATGGACCTCTAGCTGGTGCGGCTGTTTCGAAGATATGCCATCATGTAACATTTACGTTCTTAGGGTACAAATCGTTCACATAGAGCTGTAGTTAGTTCTTCGTTGACACTCGCAATCTGATTCTTTGCCCTGCGCCATGTTACAGGCTGTCTCGTCCTTTGGTGTCCTTGTGTAGCCGTTGGCCGAGTCGCTAACATCGTGGATGCAGGCAAAAACGGTGAGCTAGTACTCCGGTGTCCTCTCTCTTTTCCAGTGCGATAGAGTGCAATTCAGGCAAACTAGCACCTCGTAGGCCGCGAATGCGAAGTGCTTCACGACTTGTTGAAGAGAGCTGATGGAAATGACACGCCTGTACACTCACGAATCGCTTAGAACTGATCGGCCCTTCCGCTAAGTATGATAGCTTTCTCGGGCTAGGCCCAACTGGAGAGAATATCGCCGCTACGAAGCCACGAGGAGTCGTTGTAGTAGTTGACCTGATACTGTTATGAATGCACCTTCAGAACTAGCCCTAAACCCCTAAATGCACCTTCAGAACTACTTGGCACCTAACGCGCCAAGTAGTGAGGCGCCTCATAACAACACAAGCTACGAGTCGTAGCTCCTTAGCCGCTGTCCTGATCCGCCTCACTGCGGGATTCACGACCTTCAAGGTCAGGATCCCTCCTGGAGTAAACGCGTCGCTTCGACAATCGCGTTTTCCGCACCTGAAGACTGTCGGTGTCCCGCTGAGAGGCCACGACGATCTCAAATCTTGAGCATAACGACCTGGCATACGAGATGGCATGATATCGACATCTACCAGCCATCCCAAAAAGCGTCACGTAATCCTTCCATGTGGCCTCTGGTAGAAGGAACATGCTGGTAACCACATATGTGTTTCTAGTAATATAGTATTGCCGTCCTTGCCTCTGATTTCCCACGACTGACTCATGATGCAATGCTGCTGCATGCCCTGTGAATCTCAGAAGCGGGGGAAATCTGCATCTTCTGGTGCATCACCGAGTGGCTCTTGTGCGGCTGCATCGTGTCCAGAGGTGCTCTGCTCTCTCCCAATCTCTCCCACTCTCGCTTTCTTTCGGAGGTGTATATAGAGTTTACTAGGTGATGTTTGAGTCAGCTTAAAAGGCATTCTGGTGCATCACCGAGTGCCTCTTGTGCGACGGCTGCATCGTGACCACAGGTGCTCTGCTCTCTCCCACCCACTCTCACTCTCTCCCGCTCTCTCTTGCTTTCGTGGTGATTTTAGAGTTAACTAGGTGACGTTTGAGTCAACTTACACGCGGATTTTTATACGTCCCAGGCATCGAGAGGATGCAAATATGCGCACGTTTGCTTATTTTTGGCGCCTAAGAAACTGACGGATCCAGGTAGCATACGCACATTACACGTCTTCAGTGTACCCTTCTCTCCCATACGAAACTCATGAGGTGAAGGCACGGACACTATATTGCGTGTACCCATGATTCCAGTGCACTTCATTTCCCTTTCCCCTCCACTGTCACCCCTCCTCTTCTTCCCCCCTCCCTCCCACCTCCTCTTCCCCACATCCCTCCCTCCCTCCCGCCGTTCCCCCCCACTCCCTCCCTCCGTACTCAGAATACCGAGAAACGCTAAGGGCAAGGTACGACCTGCCAGCAAAGCCCTGTGGGGATCTCTGGATGCACTGGTGCTGTCCGCTCGGACCTTTGAGACGCCTCAAAAGCCGTCCGTCCGTCCCTCCCTCCCTCCCTCCCTCCCTCCGTACTCAGAATACCAAGAAGCGCTGATGGCTAGGTAAGGCCTTCCAGAAAAGCCCTGTGTGGATCTCTGGATGCACTGGTGCTGTGTGCTCTGCCTTTTGAGGTGTCTCAAAAGTCTTTCTTCCTCCGTTTCACCCAACTCCCTTTCTCCCTCCCCTTCCATTCACTCCCTCCCTCCGTACTCAGAATACCGAGAAACGCTAAGGGCTAGGTACGGCCTTCCAGAAAAGCCCTGTGGGGATCTCTGGATGCACTGGTGCTGTCCGCTCTGTGCCGTTTCCCAGGAGTACCGAGAACTGAAGAGCCGTGGCTGGGATCTGTCTATCGGTGAGTGTCCTGCGTGGGCGGTACAGGCACATGCTTGGTGACCCAATTCCTCTTGGCTGCACTGGTGCTGTGCGCTCTGTGCTGTTTCCCAGGAGTACCGAGAGTTGACCAGCCGTGGCTGGGACCTGTCCCTCAGTGAGTGGCCTCTGAGGCTTATACAGCCACATGCCTGGTGATCCGATTCGTCCAGCCTGCACTGCTGCTGTGCGCTCTGTGCTATCTCCCAGGAGTATCGGGAGCTTACCAGCCGTGGCTGGGACCTCTCTATCGATGACTGCACTGATGAAGCTCTGATCAGGTTTTTCCCTCGTGATAGGCCGAAACATGCTTGTCTTTGTCTTGTTTCAATCAAGAGACGAGTTCCTTCGCAAGCCTTCTCTTTAGCTGAGAAATCAGTTTACTGGACGAGTTCACAGTCTTTGATCCTACTGCTAATAGGGTCTCCACCTTGCTGCTCTTCCCCATGAGTGAGGACCCGTGGGACCTCACGTACGTGTATCGCGAGCTCACCAGCCATGGCTGGGACCTCTCGATCGGTGAGTGCACTCTGAGGCTCACGCACATGCGTGGTGACCCGGTTCGTCTAGCCTGCACTGGTGTGGCGATCTCTGGATGCTCTGCTGCTGTGCGCTCTGTGCCATCTCCCAGGAGTACCGAGAGCTTAAGAGCCGTGGCTGGGACCTGTCTATCAGTGAGTGTCCTGCGTCTTGTGAGGCACATGCTGGTGAGTGCCCTGTGAGGGCGATGCATGCACATACCTGGTGATCCGATTCCTCCAGGCTTCAGCACTGGTGCTGTGCGCTCTGCGCCATCTCCCAGGAGTGCCGAGAGCTCAACAACCAAGGATGGGACCTGTCAATGGTTGAGTGTCCTGTGAGCAATACTAGTGCTGGCACATGCTGGGTAGCCTGATCATGTGACAGCGACACATGCACATGCTTGGCGATCTGATTCCTCAAGCCTGCACTGGTGCTGTTCGCTCTCCTCCATCTCCCATGAGGCTCAACAGCAGTGGCTGAGGCCCCTCTCCATTGGTGAGTGTGTTTTGATTGCATTACACGTTGGGGGCCTTCTCAACCGAAATGACTTGTGTCTTGTGTGTGCGTATGCTTGGCGGAGTGCAGATTTCAGAGAAAACAAGAATAGGACTCCCCCTCCGCAACAGTTTATGGAGAAAGCCCGACCTAGTGCTTCCCATGCCAGTGCTGAAGTGGTTACTACGGGTGACACATAAAGGTGTATGATGTTTCATGATGACGTTTGGAGTTAACTTTACCGTCATCACCCGGATAGAAGATAGTTTTGAACTGAAGACATGGGTGTCTTTAATACGGGCTTTTTCTTATAAACGGAAGTTCCTTTTATAGGAGACCATATTACCGATATCGGATAAGACATACATGTCTTATAAACTGTTGGGCTGAGAAAAGCCCTTAGGATCGTTTTCAAGGACTAAGACTCGGGCTGATAATGTATTAGCGGTAGCGTTTTAATGAGAGTAATTGAACAACCTTGCACTAGTATGTGAGAACAAGATGTCAAGAAACTGAACGAGAATGAATGCATTGAGCATAAAGTTGGTACAAGTACTAACCCTAACTGGGTTGTGCCCCTTATGGGCTACTCCACTACAGCCTACACAATATAAGCATTATAACATTTTGACACACCCTCATACAGGGCTCTCGTTATCAGTGTAATTTACACTGGTATACTGATTAGAAGGGTGAAATTCAGGGCCTGCGCTGATGGGTTTGGGTAAATTTTTGGGGGATTAGTGTTCACTGATATGTCAGTGTAACGATTCAGGCCACACTGATGCTCTAGGGTAATTTTTTTTCAGAATGTGATGTTTGTGTAGCCTGCAGTGGGGTACTCTATAGCAAGTACAGCTCGAATTAGGGTTTGCTATATGTACTGAACTGCATGCTAGTGAAATCCTCTCTTTTCTGTTTCTTGATTCTGCCTAGCATTTCAACATGGTATCAGAGCAGGTCGACCCTCCTGGGTCGATCCTGTGGGTGGGTCCCACCCGATGCTTCCGCTGCTCTACTGCTTGTAGCGCGCCCCGGGCGCGTGCTGTTTCCTGCCTGCCGCGCGTTCCGGGCGCGCAGCGATTTTTCTTCCCGCCGCGCGCCCCGAGGCGCGCGGCGGTTTTCTGCCCCGTCGAACCGTCGCGTCGCCCCCCGTCGCCCGACGCGGCCCGCGCGACCTGCGCCAGGCCCGCGCGCGGCCCGTACGGGCTGCGCCAGGCCCGCGCGCGACCCGTACGGGCTGCGCCAGGCCCGCGCGCGGCCCGTACAGCCCGCGCGCGGCCGGTACGGGCTGCGCCAGGCCCGCGCGCGGCCTGTACGGCCTGCGCCAGCCCAGCGCGCGGCTCGTACGGGCTGCGCCAGGCCCGCGCGCGGCTCGGGCAGCCCGCGCGCGGTTCGTACGGGCTGCACCAGGCCCGTGAGCGGCCCGTACTGTCTCCCCCCTTGCCGCACGCCGTCCCCCGAGCTCCTGACTCCGCCCCACCCCCGCTGCTGCCTGCGTTCCTGTGTTAGGGTTTGGGGGTGGAGAGTATGGGGGTGCTGTGTGTGTGAGCCGTCCCCTTCTCCTCCTCCTCCTCCGTCTCCCACTGCTGCAGCTGCCGCTGAGGGGGGTGGATGTGTTGGAGCCGTCGGAGTCGTTTGAGGGGGGTGGCGAGTGAGCAGTGCTAGAGGTGCAGCAGGGAGTGTGTGAACGGGGTGTGGGACAGTTGGGGGAGGTTGACCGGAGGTAGCCGACTTGTCGTCCGCAGCGCCTAAAGTCCAGAGAGCCACGACCCCCTGTAGCCTGAGTAGTCCGGGGCTCTGCGCCCGGTAGCCACAGTGTGAGCACTCCTGGTAGTCCAGAGAGCCACGACCCCCTGTGGCCTGAGTAGTCCGGGGCTCTGCGCCCGGTAGCCACAGTGTGTGCACTCCTGGGAGCACAGTGAGCCAGCTGCGCCTGTCGCCGTGTAGTCTGGGTTTAGCCTGGTAGCGACAGTGCTGCGCACTCCTGCTACCTGTGTGTCTGCAGCTTCAGCCGTCGCCTCCCATCTTCTCGCCCTCACAATTTCTCCTCCTCCTCACTTGCCCTCTGTGACTGCCTCTAGCTTTGCTTATACTTGTGAACTACTGCTTTGCCTGCTTGTTGTTTTGATTGTACCCCACTTTGACTATGGGGGTGTGTCAGAATGTGATGTTTGTGTAGCCTGCAGTGGGGTACTCTATAGCGAGTACAGCCCGAATTAGGGTTTGCTATATGTACTGAACTGCATGCTAGTGAAATCCTCTCTTTTCTGTTTCTTGATTCTGCCTAGCATTTCAACATTTTTCCCTTAGCGAAGATTACCCTGAAGAGTGTGCAGGGAACCACCCTCCCCCCACCTCCCCCCCCCCCCCCTCTTCGGAAACTCTACTTATCGAGACGAAATTTTCTAGAAATTTCGTAACGATACATCCAATTTCGTAATGATGCACTACGACGCCAGCACGAGAGTACTGACAACCGACTTTGCATCACTCCGTGTCTGCTTGCATCCTACTTGTTACTGTAGAGGCGATGCAACCTGATTGGTCGAAGCTGCACTCACTGCAAAAACTTCAACTTTCTCGACTAGGAAATTTGGGACTCAAATCCCCAAACACACGTTCCCCCCAAGAAGCTTGGTTGCTGCCAGCACATACTGAGCTGCCTAGAGTACAATCAGGGTAAAAAATATACCTACACTGATGCCTCTGGGTAAAGTTTTCAAAACTTCAAGTTACACTGATCCATCAGTGTTTCCAAAAAGGGCACACTGCTCAGAAGGGTTTTGAAAATATCTACACTGCTAATCGTGAGTAGGCAAAATCCAAAACTAAGCCCTGCCCCCATAGTCAAAGTGGGGGAGAACAAGTGGTCACAAGACCAGTCAAGAAAAGTAAAGCAAGCTCAGGGTGGATCACGAAGTTACCACACATTCTGAGCACAAGCAAATGGCCACAACGCCCGTTCACAAACAGAGTTATATAAAAGAGAACAAACAGTACAGTGATCATAACGTAGCAAGTGTAAGCATGCAGGTATATATATATAGATCACAGTACAAGCAAAGTCACGCAGTGAGCAAGTGAGGCAATGTAGGCACAAGGCCTAAAACAGTAGAGGAGAACAAGGCCGCTCTCCCAAGTTGGTCAGCAGGTAGGTGAGCCAGCGTAACTCCTGTGCAGCCATGGCCTCTGCGTAGATCTCAGCCTCACAACTGGAACTGAGAACAGAAGACGAGCGGGTAGACCGCCAAGAAACAGAGCCGGAGCCAAGGCTGAAAGTGTAACCCAGTGACGATCGCTGCGTAGCCGAGTCGTCAACCCAAGACGCGTCTGCGTGCCCAGTGAGGACAACTGGACCCCGTCCTCCAAGCACGAGCCCCATGCCCGAAGTACTGCACAAGTAGTGCAACACCCTCTTAGCGGCCTCCCAGTGCTCTAGTTGGTGTCTCCCGGGCGCAACGTAGCGTGCCAGGATGCTAAGAGGGTAGGCAAGGTCAGGTCGAGTGCAGGTCATCAGATACATGAGGCAGCCCAGAAGCTATGGATACGGGCCACTCGGCTCTACGGACTCGTCCAAAGATGGAGCTGAGAGCGAGTGATCGGTAGGCAGAGGAGTGGACTGTGGCGAGGAGTACCGGAAACCGAAGCGCTGAAGGACCGGGTGCACCATGTGTGACTGAGTCAGGGTGATGGTGCGCCGTGCTCTGTCCCGGGTGATCTGCAAGCCAAGAGACCTGCGCAGCTCACCCAGGTCAGTGCAGGTGTGTCTCTTCTGCAGCTCCGACTTCACAAAGGCCAGTGCCTCAGTGTCAGCAGTGGCAAAAACCAAGTCGTCGACGTACACGAGGATGTAGAACAGCGGCAACGAAGTGTCGGTGCGCAGATACAGCGACGAGTCAGCAGTCGAAGGAGCAAACCCAAGAGCCGCAAGCGTTGTCCTCAGTGTGTCGTGCCACTCGCGAGGCACCTTGCGGAGACCGTAGACTGGCCGCCGGAGGCTCCACTAGGTACCTGCAGGAAACGATCCAGTGAATCTAGGTGGGCGGCGCAGCCAGATCTCCTCGTGCAGGCTGCCCTGTAAGAAAGCTGTGCTGAAGTCAAAAGAGTGAAGCTCGTTGTCACGCTGAGCGGCGACGTGCAGCAGCACTCGAAGAGTGGTCATCTTTGGGGTAGGGGAGAAGGTCTGGAAGAAGTCAACTCCCTATCGCTGACTGAAGCCTCGTGCAACGTAACGAGCCTTGAAGATAGGCGGAGAACCCGACGGCCGCTTCACCCTGAAAATCCACATGCCATCGACTATGTTCGTCCCACGAGGGGGAACTGCGTCGACGTAGGTGCCTGTGGACTTCCACGATGCCATCTCTGCGTCCATGGCTGTCTGCCACTGAGAGGAGTAGGGACCCGTAATCGCCTCTGCGTAGGAGCGCGGGGTCGGGATGTCTGGTGCATCCAGGTCTCCCTCAGGTGCAAGCAGCATGGCCACAAGATGAGCTACAGCAGCTGCAAGATACTCAAAGTCCTCCTGACTATCCTCAAGGACATCCGTGCCAAGAGCACACTCACCCCTGACGGACGGAGGACAGTCAAACTCAGACTCAGCAACAAGACTAGCGGCGTAGTCGAGACGACAGGCGGCAGCAAAGTCAACAAGCTCAGCAACTAGGGCAGACGCAGCAGCGGACTCAAACGAAGGGTCAGTGACAACAGTGGCTAGAAGACGTGTGACAGTAGGACTGGCAGCACGAACTAAGTCAAACTCAGGGTCCGGACCGTCAGTAAGAGAGGACACAGGAGGAGACGGCAGGGGAGCTCGCAGTGGAACAGAGGAAGGACGAAGTGCCATTACGTGAGTGCCGGGGACAGGAGGAGGACGCGGACGAGGAACACGACGACCAGTGCAAACAGCTCGAACAGGCGAGGCAACACGAGACTCAGGCTCACGACGCTCTGTAAAAGAGTGTGTCTGCTCAGTGTAAGGAGAAGGAGCAGGCAGAGGGGAGTCTGGCTATAACTATGGCTGCGACTGGTGAGGCGGTGGACACAGCAAGCTAGGAGTAAGGCCAGTAGAAGACGGGAGACTAAGAACCTGGCGAAGGACCGAGCCTGGTGGCGGCAAAGACGACGGCGACGGCAGAACGAAAAACGGTCGCCGCTGCACAGTGCCTCTAGCACCAGTACCGCCAGCTCCAGCACCCCCAACGCCAGCAACTCCAGCTCCAGGGTCTCCAACTCCAGCGCCTCCAGCTCCAGGGCCTCCAGCTCCAGGGCCTCCAGCTCTAGGGTCTCCAGCGCAAGCACCTCCAGCTCCAGGGTCTCCAGCTCCAGCGCCTCCAGCTACAGGGTCTCCACCTCTAGTGCCTCCAGCTCCAGCGCCTCCAGCGCCATCGCCTCCAGCTAAAACGCCTCCAGCGCGAGTGCCTCTAGCTCCAGGGTCTCCAGCTCCACCGCCTCCAGCACCACCAGCTCCGGCAGCTCTAGTGCCTCTAGTACGAGCACCTCCAGGACCAGCAGCTCCAGCACCTACGGTACCTCCAGCTCTAGCAGTAACTCCAGCACCTCCAGGACTAGTAGCTCCAGCACCTCCAGCCCCAGTGCCTCCAGCGGCATGGCCTCCAGCTCCTGCAGCGCCACTCCAAAGGCGTGTGCGCCGAGCAAACCACTCGCGCAGCTGCTGCGGTGAGAGAGGCTCCCGCCGGTGAGACTGCCGTGGCGAGGCACCCGCAGGACCTCCGGCAGACGCGGTACCCCTAGGCTCAGCACCCCCAGGCTCCGCACCCTTAGTCTCAGCACCCCCTGGCTCCACACCCTCAGGCTCAGCACCCCCAAGCTCCGCACTCGTAGGCTCAGCACCCCTTGGCTCCGCACCCCCAGACTCCGCACCCTCAGAATCAGCACCCCCAGGCTCCGCACCCTCAGGCTCAGCACCCCCAGGCTTCGCACTTGCAGGCACGAAAGCCCCAGACCCGGAACACCGACGCATCGCCAACCTTCCCCGTCCAACGCAGTGTGGGCGAGGTCTCCAGCAAGGAGACACGGGGCCAGAGGTTGAGCTGATGCGCGGTGTATTGGACCTCAAAAGGCCACAGGAAATGGGGAGCAGCGGCATGGATCATGGAGGTACGAGCCACCTCCATAACTAAGCCAATGCGGCGCTCAGCAACCCCATTTTGCTGCAGGGAGGCCGGAAGCGTGAACGATTGGAGGATGCCCTTCCCACAACAAAAGTCCCGCAAGAGGTCGAAGGAGAACTCACCACCTCTGTCAGAGTGCAGACGCAGGACAGGAAGGTCCTCGCGGAACCGCTCGCGGAGCTGGAGACGGACTGCGCGGATCCAAGGGATCAAGACATCAGGGACCTCACCCTTGCTGCGCAAGGGGAAGACCATGGTGTAACGCGTGTTGTCGTCAACAACCGGCAGAAAGAAGCGCTCGCGGCCCTGTCCACTGACGCGGGCTGGGCCCCACACGTCCATGTGGAGAGTCTGCAGGGGAGCAGTCGTCGGGGGAAACGAGGAGGAGTGAGGAGCGGCGCGCTGCCGCCCCTCGACACAAGGAAGGCATGGCGGGGCAGGCGAGGGAGGGAGGGGAGGCAGAGACCTGGGAAGACCATAAACAAGGAGGCTGGAGTGCATGCCACGAAGGCGTGGCAGGGAGGTGTGACCAAGGCGGTGGTGCGACAGGAGGCGATATGAGCAGGGGGGTGCTACCGGACCTGACGCGGACACCTGGGCAGACGCAGCTACATGAGGAGGTCTCCAGCAAGGAGACACGGGGCCAGAGGTTGAGCTGATGCGCGGTGTATTGGACCTCAAACGGCCACAGGAAATGGGGAGCAGCCGCATGGATCATGGAGGTACGAGCGACCTCCATGACTAAACCAATGCGGCGCTCATCAATCCCATTTTGCTGCGGGGAGGCCGGAAGCGTGAACGACTAGAGAATGCCCTCCCCACGTCAAAAGTCCCGCAAGAGGTCAGAGGAGAACTCACCACCTCTGTTAGAGTGCAGGCGCAGGACCAGAAGGTCCTCACGGAACCGCTCGCGGAGCCGGAGACGGACTGTGCGGATCCAAGGGATCAAGACATCAGGGACCTCACCCTCGCTGTGCAAGGGGAAGACCGTGGTGTAACGCGTGTAGTCTTCAACAACCAGCAGGAAGTAGCACTCACGGTCCTGTCCACTGACGCAGGCGGGGCCCCACACGTCCATGTGGAGAGTCTACAGGGGAGCAGTCGTCGGGGGAAACGAGGAGGAGTGAGGAGCGGCGCGCAGCCGCCCCTCGATGCAAGGAAGGCAGGGCGGGGTATGCGAGGGCGGGAGGGGAGGCAAAGACCTGGGAAGACCAGAAACAAGGAGACGGGAGTGCATGCCACGAAGGCGTGGCAGGGAGGGGTGACCAAGGCGGTGGTGCCAAAGGAGAGTCTGGTCTGACAGGAGGCGACACGAGCAGGGGGATGCAAAAGAACAGGTGCAGGGATTGGAGTGAGTGTGGTACTGTCGCGAAAGAAACAGTGGGAAGTATTTGAGTCAAGCGTGAAAGTGTGCAAGGTCTCAGCAGGCGCAGTACTAGGGAGAGCAGACTCACTAGCACCTAGAGTAGCAGCCTCTATACCTGGGTCGGGCGGCACACACATGTAACAGTCACCCTCAGCACTAACAGTCAAGGCATACATGGCAGCAAGGATAGCATCATAGTCAAGAGCAAATATATCAACACCAGACCTAAGCAGCTCTAGCCACTGGGGGCGCTCAACCTCGTCGCCAAACTCTGCGTGCCAAGCGTCGTCAAGGCGGGAGAAGCAGCGGTGCTGTGTGTGAAACTTCCCGCATGTCTGACCAGCGCGGTCACTTGTGCGAATGACATACGGGCAGCGAACACTAGCCCCAGACGCCCCATGCTGAGCAAACCACTCACGAAGCTGCTGGGGCGTAGGGTTCTCGCTCCGACGCTGCTGCTGCTGCCTCTGGCCACCGCCCGAACCTCCCCTCTAAACAGCTCCACCCCGACCGCCACCACTGCCGCCGCCACCACTACCACTGCCGCCACCACCGCCACCACCACTCCCACCGCTGCCACCACCGCCGCCACCGAAGCCCCCACTCCCGCCACCACTCCCACCGCCAGCTCCACCACCACCACCCCTGTTGCCATCGCCACCACTCTTGATACCCTTTCCCTTGCCGCTACGACACTTCCCACTAAGAGCAGAAGCAGCCCCGACGTCCTCAGTGCCAAAGATGTCAACAGCAGCAGCAGAAGCGTAGAAGGGGGCAAGGGAGGGTGAACACCCCTCAAAGAAGGGTGTGCGAGGAGTGCCACGAGCAGCACCTACAATGACTACGCTAGTCTCAGCTGCAATGAGGTGCTTCTCGAGCAGGTCAACAGTGAGGTCTGTGGGATCAAGTGCGAGAAAGTGGTCCCTGACAGCGCGAAGAGAGTCAGGGAGGCGGGTGACTATGAAGTAGAGAGTGATGTATATCAGGGGCGGGTTCTTGTCTAGGAGCTCGGCTGGGAGGGCAGAGCGGTAGCGAGTGTCGCTAGAGCAAAGGTGGGAAATGAGGTCCTCGACTGTGGCAAAGGCTGACAGCTCGGGAAAAAGGTAGGGCAGTATAAGGCGGCCGAGAGCAGCAGTGGCAGGGGAAGAGTAACGAGCGACTATAGCGTCGTACAGGGCTTTAGCAGTCTTGTGCTGGCCAAAGTGAGCGCGTTCGACTAACGGCAGGTGGTTGCAAATGGCTAAGCGAGCAGCAGCGTCACGGGTAAGCCACTGTGAGCGAGTCGCACTGTCAGCTGTGGCGGGAGGGGCGAGAGAGGCTCCAGACGTGTGGTCAAACAACGAAACGCTGTCTCTAGAATCGCTCAGTAGGTACAGCTGTAAGTCGTCGAGCCACGTATCGAACTGGATCAAACGGCCCTCATGATCGAAGGTGAGAACACTGAGAGAAGCCATAGCGGGCAGAACAGGGTGGCGCGCGACCAGCAGGGCAGCATGCAGGCAGGGCGGCGCACGATCACTAGGGAAGCGCGCAGAACAGGGCGGGGCGGCGCACGGCTAGGGAAGAGCGGCACGCGGCCAGGGCAGGGCAGCGCAAATGGCAGGGCAGGGTGGCGGCCAGCAGGGCGGGGCACGGGCAGGGCAGGGCGGCACGGCGGCCAGCAGGGCGGCGCGCGGGCAGGGCAGGGCGACGCGCGGGCAGGGCAGGGCGGCGCGGCTGTCAGCAGTGCGGTGCGCGGGCAGGGCAGGGCGACACGCAGGCAGAGCAGGGCAACGCGGCGGCCAGCAGGGCAGCGCGCGGCAGGGCAGGGCGATGCGGTGGCCAGCACGGCGACGCGACAGGCAGGGGAGGGCGGCGCGCTACCAGCAGGGCGGTGCGACGGGCAAGGCAGGGCAGCGCGCGGCCAGCAGGGCGGCGCGACGGGCAGGGCAGGGCGGCGCGCGACTGGCAGGGCGCCGCGTCGGGCAAGGCAGGGCAGCGCTCGGCCTGCAGGGCGGCGCGAAGGGCAGGGCAGGGTAGCGCGCGGCCAGCAGGGCGGCACGACTAGCAGGGAACTATGTGGTGGGCCCTAAAAAAAACGGTCCTGGAACAGGAACTGCTGTGAAACCATTGAGCAGAAAGTTGGTACAAGTTCTGACCCTAATTGGGTTGTACCCCTGATGGGCTATCCCACTACAGCCTACACAATATAAGCATAATAATAATTTGACAAGAGATACAGGGAATATGAAAGGTTTTACTAACTGTAACTGTAACTGCTAATGCGGTTCGATACAGCGACGACTCGGGTAACGACTCAATAGCAAGTCAGTTATTTGTCCTTGCTGACGCGCTGCCTTTGTCGAGTCAAAGGTTGCTGACCTTTGACCTTCGCTTCAACCTCTTGCTGTTGTCGCCTTGTCAACCGCTTGCTGTAGCTTGGTTGACTCGGTGTTGCTTCGCTGTGGATTTGCTTCGTTCTTGTTATAGTGCTCGACACATTAGAAGCGTGAATTATATGTTTCCAACATAAACGAACCCTAACAACTTAACGTTGAATCATGTCACAACTTCTACGTTTTCGCCTGAGCGCGTGCGAATTTATCCACACGATGACTCAGATGATATTTTATCTGAGTCACATGCTGCGTTAGCAGGTTTTCCTGGTGATGCAGCGTGTCCATAAATGTCGGAGTTGCCAAACTAACTAACCAGAATGAATGAACTATGAAAGAGTTGGGTTCAAGTACTAACCCTAATTGGGTTGTACCCCTTATGGGCTACCCCACTATAGCCTACACAAATGTAAGCACTATAACATTCTGACACACCCCCATAGGCAAATTGAGGGACAACAAGTGGTCACAAGACCAGTCAAGAAAGCAAAGCAAGCTCAGGGTGGATCACAAAGTCACCACACAGTCCGAGCACAAGCAAAGGGCCACAAGGCCAGTTCACATGCAGCGTTATATAAAAGAGAACAAACAATACAGTGATCATACCCTAGCAAGTGCAAGCATGCAGGTATATATATAGATCACAGTACAAGCAAAGTCACGCATTGAGGAAGTGAGGCAAAGTAGGCAAAAGGCCTAGCATAGTAGAGAAGCGCTGATGATCACCAGGCGGAAGTGCCTTGGTGAATATATCAGCAGTGTTGGCCCTAGTGGCCACGTACGCAAGACGAAGCTGGCCACGCTTCTGCAAATCTCGAGCAAGGAAGTATCGCAGAGCGATGTGCTTCGTTCAGTGCTCCAGACTGTGCTCCTGACAAAAGGCAATCATGGCCTTGTTGTCTATGTATAGAACTGGAGGCGAACGAGGCTGCTCTCCCAAGTTAGTCAGCAGGTAGGTGAGCCAGCGTAGCTCCTGTGCAGCTATGGCCCCTGCGTAGATCTCAGCCTCACAACTGGAGCTGAGAACCAAAGACGAGCGGGTAGACCGCCTGAAGGTGTAACCCTGTGACGACCGCTGCGTTGCTAAGTCATCAACCCAAGAAGCGTCTGCGTGACCACTGAGGACAACTGGACCCCGTCCTCCAAGCACAAGCCCCATGCCTGACGTATTGCACAGGTAACGCAGTACCCTCTTCGCAGCATCCTAGTGCACCTTTTGGTGCCTACCGAGAGCCACGTAGCGAGCCAGAAGGCTGAGAGGGTACGCGAGGTCAGGTAGTGTGCACGTCATCAGGTACATGAGGCAACCCACAAGCTCTGGGTACGGAGCACTCGGCTCTACGGACTCGTTCGAAGGTGGAGCTGAGAGCGAGTGGCCGGTAGACAGAGGAGTGGGCTGTGGCGAGGAGAACTGGAAGCCGAAGCGCTGAAGGACCTGGTGCACCATGTGTGACTGAGTCATGGTGATGGTGCGCCGTGCTCTGTCCCGGGTGATCTGCAAGCCAAGATAGCTGCGCAGTTCACCCAGGTCAGTGCAGGTGTGTCTCTTTTGCAGCTCCGACTTCACAAGGGTCAGTGCCTCGGTGTCAGCAGTGGCAAAGACAAGGTCGTCGACGTACACGAGGACGTAGAACGGCGGCAGCGACGTGTCGGTGCGTAGAAACAGCAACGGGTCAGCAGTAGAAGGAGTAAACCCAAGAGTCGCAAGTGTAGTCCTCAGTGTGTCGTGCCGCTCGCGAGGCGCCTGGCGGAGACTGTAGACTGGCCGCCAGAGGCTCCACTGGGTACCTGCAGGAAACGACCCAGTGAAGCCAGGTGGGCGGCGCAGCCAGATCTCCTCGTGCAGGCTGCCCTGCAAGAAAGCTGTACTGGAGTCCAGAGAGTGCAACTTGTAGTCACGATGAGCAGCGACGTGCAGCAACACCCGAAGAGTAGTCATCTTCGGGGTGTGGGAGAAGGTCTAGAAGTAGTCGACCCCGTGTCGCTGACTGGAGCCTCTAGCAACGTAACGTGCCTTGAAGGCAGGCGGAGAACCCGGCGGCCGCTTCACCCTGAAAATCCACATGCCATCAACTATGTTTGCCCCAGACTGGGGAACTGCGTCGACGTAAGTGCATGTGGATTTCCAGGATGCCATCTCGGCATCCATGGCTGTCTGCCACTGAGAGGAGTAAGGACCCGTAATCGCCTCTGCGTAAGAGCGCGGGGTCGGGATGTCTCGTGCATCCGGGTCTCCCTCAGGGGCAAGCAGCATGGAAGCAAAACGAGGTACAACAGCTACAAGACACTCAAATTCCTCCTGCCTGTCCTCAAGGACGTCCGTGCCAAGAGCACACTCACCCCCGATGGATGGAGGACTGGCAGACTCAGACTCAGCAACAAGAGTAGTGGCGTAGTCTAGACGACAGGCAGCAGCAAAGTCAGCTAGCTCAGCAAGGAGGGCAGACGCAGCAGTGGACTCAAAAGAAGGGTCAGTGACAACAGTGGCGAGGATACGAGAGACAGTGGGATTGGCAGCACGAGTAAGGTCGGACTCAGGGTCAGGGACAGCAGGAAGAGAGGACTCAGGTGGAGGCGACAGAGGAACACGCAATGGAACAGAGGAAGTACGAAGTGCCATAGCGTGAGTGCCGCGGACAGGAGGAGGACGCGGACGAGGAACCCCACGACCAGTGCGAACAGCTCGAACAGGCAAGGCAGGACGAGACTCAGGCTCACGACGCTCTATAAGACCTGCAGTCTAATCAGTGTAAGGAGAAGGAGCAGGCAGTGGGGAGGCTGGCTCTAACAGCGGCTGTGACTAGTCAGGCGGTGGACACAGTAAGAGAGGAGTAAGGCCAGTAGGAGACGGGAGACCAAGAACCTGCTGAAGAAGGGGAACGAAGTACGGTCGCGGCCGCACAGTGCCTCCAGCACGAGTACCGCCAAACACAGCACCCCCAGCTACAGCACCTCCAGCGCTAGGGTGAACAGCTCCAGTGTCTCCAGCTCCAGCTCCTCCAGCTCCAGCACCACCAGCGCCAGTGCCTCCAGCTCCAGCGCCAACAGCTCCAGTGTCACCAGCTCCAGTGCCTCCAGCTCCAGCGCCTCCAGGCTCCGCAGGGTCTCGAGCTCCAGCTCCTCGAGCTCCAGTGCCCCCAACACTACCAGTCCCGGCAGCTCCAGTACCCCTGGTACGAGCACCTCCAGGACCAACAGCTGCAGCACCTCCTGTACCACCAGCTCCAGCAGTAACTCCAACACCTCCAACTCCAGTGTCACTAGCGATAGAGACTCCAGCTCCGGCAGCTCCACTCCAAAGGCAGGTGCGCTGAGCAAACCACTCGCGCAGCTGCTGCGGGGAGAGAGGCTCCAGCCGGGGAGACAATCATGGCGAAGAGCCCGCAGGACCTCCAGAAGAAGCAGTACCCCGAGGATCAGCACCCCCAGGCTCCGCACCCCCAGACGCAGCACCTCGAGCAGCACCTGAGCCGACAGCTACCTCAACACGCACAATACAAGGGAGAGGGTCTACCTGAGACACACATGAGGGAGCAGGACCCTGGGGGGGGAGGGGATCTACCGGAGGGGGACCTGGAGCAAGGAAGAGCGGCGGGGGTGGGGGAGGGGCAGAGTGGTAGGGGAAGAGACGGTAAAAGGGAACCGACTAATCAAACGTGACGTCCTGAGAGGGGATGACACCGCACGAGGTGGGGTGGTAAAACTGCCAGCCAGGCGCGTCAGGGGGAAAGCCAAGGAAGACGTAGAGAATAGCGCGGGCGGAGAGCTTGTCCGCGGACGTATCGCGAACAAAGGCACCAGAGCCCCAGACCCGGAACACCGACGCATCGCCAACCTTCCCCGTCCAACGCAATGTAGGCGAGGTCTCTAGCAAGGAGACACGAGGCCAGAGGTTGAGCTGATGCGCAGCGTACCGGACCGCAAACGGCCACAGAAAATGGGGAGCAGCCGCATGGATCATGGAGGTACGAGCAACCTCCATGACTAAGCCAATGCGGCACTCAGCAATCCCATTTTGCTGAGGGGAGGCCGAAAGTGTGAACGACTGGAGAATGCCCTCCCCACGACAAAAGTCCCGCAGGAGGTCGGAGGAGAACTCACCACCTCTGTCAGAGTGCAGACGCAGGACAGGAAGGTCCGCACGGAATCGCTCGCGGAGCTGGAGACGGACTGCGCGGATCCAAGGGATCAAGACATCAGGGACCTCACCCTTGTTGCGCAAGGGGAAGACCGTGGTGTTGCGCGTGTAGTCGTCAACAACCAGCAGAAAGTAGCGCTCACGGTCGTGTCCACTGACGAGGGCTGGGCCCCACACGTTCATGTGGAGAGTCTGCAGGGGAGCAGTCGTCGGGGGGAAAGAAGAGGAGTGAGGAGCGGCGAGCTGCCACCCCTCAACACAAGGAAGGCAGGGTGGGGCAGGCGAGGGCGGGAGGGGAGGCAGAGACCTGGGAAGACCAGAGACAAAGAGGTGGGAGTGCATGGCACGAAGGCGTGGCAGGGAAGGGTGACCAAGGCGGTGGTGCCACAGGAGAGTTTGGTGCGACCGGAGGCGACACGAGCAAGGGGGTGCTACCGGACCTGACGCGGTTACCTGAGCAGACGCAGCTACCTGAGGAGGCTCAGTAGCCAGTGTGTATAGACTCGACCCAGGTCGACGAGTAAACGTGGCCAGGTGGCGGCCCGCCCGTGTTCACGTGCAGATCAACACACGCTGACCCCCAGGAGTGGTGGTAGTGACCATCGCGTCCTGGAGGGCAGCGGTACTCACCAAGTTTGTAGAGAACGAGGGGAGGTGAAGGCCTGAATGTGAGCCGGACGGAACCACCGGACACGGGAGAACGGTGGAGGAACGGGCAAGGACTGGGCCCCCGGAGGGGTCGGCCAGTCTGAGCGGTACAGGTGCAGAGAGAGGAGTGAGGGTGGTGCTGTCGCGAAAGAAACAGCGTGAAGCCTTGAGTCAAGTGTAAAGGTGTGCAAGGCCTCAGCAGGCGCAGTACCAAGGAGAGCAGAAACACTAGCACCTAGAGCAGCAGCCTCTATACCTAGGTCAGGCGGCACACACATGTAACAGTCACCCTCAGCACTAACAGACAAAGCATACATAGCAGCAAGGATAGCATCAAAGTCTAGGTCAAAGATAGCAACTCCAGACCTAAGTAGCTCTGCCCAGCGGGGGCGCTCGGCCTCGTCACCAAACTCTGTGCGCCAAGCGTTGTTGAGGCGGGAGAAGCAGCGGTGCTGAGTGTGAGGCTTCCCGCATGTCTGACCAGCACGGTCACCCGTGCGAATGACATACGGGTAGCTACCACTACCCCCAGACGCCCCACGCTGAGAAAACCACTCACGAAGCTGCTAGGGTGACGGGGTCTCGCTCCGACGTTGCTGCTACTGCCTCTGGCCACCACCAGAACCTCCACGCTGAGTAGCCCAGCCCGACCGCCACTACCGCCACCCCCACCGCTGCCACCACCGCCGCCACCAAAGCTCCCACTCCAGCCACCACTCCCACCACCGCCACCACCTCCACTATCTCCACCACCTCCACTGCTGCCCCCACCACCACTCCCGCTGCCACCGCCACCACCCGTGCCACCCTTGCCCTTACTGCTGCGGCGCTTCGCCCTAGCATAAGCAGCCCCGACGTCCGCAGCACCAAGGACGTCAACAGGAGCAGCAGAGGCGTAGGAGGGGGCAAGGGGGGAGGGGGAGCTCCCCTCAAAGAAGGGCGTGCGCAGAGTGCCACGAGCAGCACCTACAGCATCTACACTAGTCTCAGCTGCAAGGAGGTGCTGCTCGAGTAGGTCAACAGTGAGGACTGTGGGGTCAAGCGAGAGAAAGTGGTCCGTGACAGAGCGAAGAGAGTCAGGGAGGCGAGTGACTATAAAGTAGAGAGTGATGAACATCGGGGGCTGGTTCCTGTCGAGGAACTCTGCTGGGGCGGCAGCGTGGTAGCGAGCGTCGCTAGCGCGAAGGTGGGAAACCAGGTCCTCTACTGTGGCAAAGGCGGACAGCTCGGGAAAGAGGTAGGGCAGTAGAAGACGGCCTAGAGCAGCAGTGGCAGGCGAGGAGTAACGGGCGACTACAGCGTCGTATAGTGCCTGTGGTGTCCTGTGCTGTCCGAAGTGGGTGCATTCGGCTAACGGCAGGTGGTTGCAAATGGCTAAGTGAGCAACAGCGTCACGAGTAAGCCACTGTGAGCGAGTCGCACTGTCATGTTAGAATCCCAACCACTAGACCATTGGGATAAAATGACTTTTTAAGTAGCGGGTCAGTGCGCCTATAACCCCCCAGGACAACGAGCCTGTAACCCTTCCCTAGGATCAATCGGGGATCACTAGTGGACCTCTGACACCCCCCCGCACTGGGATGCCCAAAGTGCACACACTGGGACTCGAACCCGAGACCGCTCTGATACCATGTCAGAATCCCAACCACTAGACCATTGGGATAAAAGGGCTTTTTAAGTAGCGGGTCAGTGCGCCCATAACCCCCCATGACAACGAGCCTGTAACCCTTCCCTAGGATCAATCGGGGATCACCAGTGGACCTCTGACATGTCAGCTGTGGCGGGAGGGGCGGGATCGGCGCCAGACGTGTGGTCAAACAACGAAACGCTGTCCCTAGAGTCGCTCAGTAGGTACAGCTGCAGGTCGTCGAGCCACGTGTTAAACTGGATAGGTCGGCTCTCATGATCAAACTTGAGCATGCGGAGAGAAGCCATAGTGGCGCAGCACGCGCAGAGGCCAGGCAGCGCAGGAAACAGGGCAAGCAGCAGCAAGGAGCGGCAAGCAGGCTGCAAGAGGGGCGGCTCGAGGGCCTAGGGGCGGCGGGCGGGCCTAGGGCCGGTGAAAGGGCCGCAGGGGGGGGCTAGTAGAGCAGCAGGGGCGGCTAGAGGGCCACCAGAGGCGGCGCGCGGGGCTGCAAGGGCGGCTCACGGGCTGCAGGGGCGAGGGGCGGGCCGCAGTGGGCGGCGCGCGGGGCATGGGGTCGACGGGCGGGCCGGGGCCTAGGGGCAACGGGCGGGCCGAGGCCTGAAGTCCACGGGCGGGCCGGTCTAGGGTTGACGGGCGGGCATGGGCCTAGGGTCCACGGGGCGCGCCGGGGCCTAGGGTCGACGGGGTGGGCCGGGGCCTTGGGTCGAGGGGGGGCTCGCGGGCCTAGGGTCGACGGGGCGCCGGGGCCTAGGGTCGAAGGGGGCGCGCGGGCCTAGGGTCGACGGGGCGGGCCGGGGCCTGGGGTCGACGGGGCGCGCGGGGCCTAGGGTCGACGGGGTGGGCCTGGGCCAAGAGTCGACAGGGGGGGGGGGGCGCCGGGGCCTAGGGTTGACGGAGCGCCGAGGCCTAGGGTCGACGGGGCGGGCCGGGGCCTGGGGTCGACGGGGCGCGCGGGCCTAGGGTCGACGGGGCGCCGGGGCCTAGGGTCGACAGGGCGGGCCTGGGCCAAGGGTCGACGGGCGGGCGCCGGGGCCTAGGGTCGACGGGGCGCCGGGGCCTAGGGTCGAAGGGGCGGGCTGGGGCCTGGGGACGACGGGGCGCGCGGGCCTAGGGTCGACGGGGGGGCGCCGGGGCCTAGGATCGACGGGGCCTAGGGTCGAGGGGGCGGGCCGGGGCCTGGGGTCGACGGGGCGCACGGGCCTAGGGTCGACGGGGCGCCGGGGCCTAGGGTCTATGGGGTGGGCCTGGGCCAAGGGTCGACGGGGGGGGCGCCGGGGCAGGGTCGATGGGGCGCCGGGGCGTGCGGGGCCTAGGGTCGACTTGGAGGCCGCACGAGGGCGGCGCGCGGGGCAGCAGGAGCGGCACGAGGGTCGCTAGGGGCGGCGCGTGAGCCAGCAGGGCGGCTAGTGGGGCAGCGCTGTGGTGGGCCCAAAAAAAATTCGGTCCTAACGAAGGACCTGCTCTGAAACCATGTCAAACTAACGAACGAGAATGAATGAACTATGAAAGATTTCGGTACAAGTACTAACCCTAATTGGGTTGTACCCTTTGTGGGCTACCCCACTATAGCCTACACAAATGTAAGCACTATAACATTCTGACAGGAGTCGTCCCAATATTGGTTTATGTGTGGAAGACTTGTCAGTGGGAGTTTATACAGTAGTATAAGAGAAATCGTATATATTAAACGTTTCCTGTTTTTAAGATTTATAAGATACCCATTATCTTCCCTTTATAAGATAAACAACCAGTTTTTAACCGATGTCGAATAAGACCCATATGTCTTATATCCGGGCGATGACGGCAGGTAAGGATCTAAGGGTAATTTCTTTTCATGCATCACAAAAGGAAGCTATATAAGAAAATATATGGAACACGCAATGAAGTTGTGTTTTAGTCAACTAACAAAAATAAGTTTCAAGGGAAAATCTAGCAAACTCCATAACTAGGCGGGGAGTCCCTGCCAGGACATTGGAATTCGGAGAGTTGGGGTTGTACGTGATGCTATAGAACCCCGGTAAGAAGAACCTTTTTACAGATGGCACGCCGAGGCTGTGTAACGAGCAACGACGATTGGTAATGGGCGAAGAACGGTTGCGGTGCGGTGCATAATGTTGTACGCGTTGGGGCTGATTGTACCGTACTCCTTTTAGGTACTTAAAATTCCAATGCAAGCTTTATGCAGTTTGAGTCCATCTGAGTGTTGTGTGAGAAACAGTCAATACGGTACACAATTGAAGTAAGTAATACAACCAATATAGTCGACTGAATTGTCAAAATAACTTATATGTTGTGTAGGCTGTAGTGGGGTAGACTCTACTGAGTACACCCCATTAGGGTTAGCTCTACTTGTACCCCTCACTCATGCTAGTGCACCTCATTCCGCTGCATTGATTCTGACATGGTTTCAGAGCAGGTCCCGTTCTAGGACCTTTTTTAGGGCCCACCGATTAGTTTCGTTCCTGCCCGGCGCTCGTTTTTTCCCTGCCCTGCCCGACGTTTCTGCCCTGCCCAGTACGCTATAGTGCTGCTGCCCTGCCCTGCCCTGCCCCGCACGCGCTGCCCCGCACGCGCTGCCCTGCTAGCCACGCGCGTGCCCTGCCCTGCCCAGCGCTTTCGCGCTGCCCTGCCCTGCCCTGCCGCCGCTGCCCTGCTGCCGCACGTGCTGCGCTGCTGCCTGCGCTGCCCTGCTCGCTGCGCGATGCCCTGCTCGCCGACGACGCGCACTGCCCTGCCCCACTTCCCAGTGCTTGTGCGCGCCCTGCTGCCCCGTAACTGCGCGTGCCTCGCTGCCCAGCGCCAGCGCGTGCCCCGCTGCCCAGCGCCAGCGCGCGCCCCACTGCACAGCGCCCGTGCGCGCCCTGCTGCCCCATACCCGTGCGTGCCCCGTTGCCCAGCGCCAGCGTGCACCCCGCTCTCCAGCGCCCGCGCATGCCCTGCTGCCCTGTGCCCGTGCGCGCCCCGCTCTCCAGCGCCCGCATGCCCCTGCCCTGCCCTGCTAGCTTTGCCAGCACCTGCCCTGCCTGCACGCTTGCCGCTACCGCCCTAGGCACTGCCATGTTGCTGCCCTAGGTGCTGCCGCCCTAGGTGCTCCCGCCTGCTGCTGTCGCCCTAAGTGTTGCCGCTGTCGCCCTAGGCACTGCCGTGTTGCCGCCCTAGGTGCTACTGCTGCCGCCCTAGGTGCTGCCGCCTGCTTCTGCCCTAGGTGCTGTCCCCCTAGGTGCTGCCGCCTGCTGCTGCCGCCCTAGGTGCTGCTGCCACCCGCGTGCGCTGCCCTGCGTGGCCCTGTCCCGCGCTAGCACCGCCTTGCCTCGAGCGCTGCTACTGCTACAGCCGCCGCGACTGCCGCCTTTGCTGCTGCTGCTGCTACTGCCCTTGCTACTGATACTGCTGCTGTTACTGGTGCTATGGCGACTCCCAGTGTGCTAGCCTTAGATGCAGAGGGGCACCCTATACAGTTTGAGTCATGGCTAGAGGGTATTCACCAGTACCTCCAGAGTGTCACTTAGGACAACGCCTCCCTTCGAACACACGTCGGGGTCCCTACCCGCCCCAGAGGCTCCTGCTGTGCCTGCTGCTGACGCTGGGGAGGAGGTGCGGACGTAATACCGCGCAGACCACGTTGCCTACAAGCGGTGGATGGCGCGCGACGCCACCGCCAAACTTGCAGTAGGCACTCACCTCTCGCGCTGTCAGACCTCGCGATAGTAGCTCACGAGGGTGGTTGTAGTGAAGCTGGCGGGAGTGGCGGGGGTGGGCCGCAGCAGTTAGAGTCTTCGTGTGTTGCTGCTTGTGCGCCTACTAGCACCAGTGCGGTTCCTGCGGAGGCGTTGCTCTCGGTCCCTGTCACGCTAGCCGACCCCACCTCTGGACTAGTCTATTCGCACCCCTCCACTGTTCTCTCGTGCCTTGTAGTCCCTTCTGACTCCTCTGGCTCGACTGAGGGGGGTGACCCTACTGCTGCCGACACAGCGAACTTTCGCCGCTCGCTGCGCTTGGAGACACCTCCGGGTTTTCCGCCTCGGACATCTTAAACTCCTTTGCTGCCTGTCGCTGTAGACTTCGGGGGGCCAGGTGTTGTTGGGGGTGGTGGCTTTGGGGGTGCTGGTTCTGGGGGTGCTGGATCTGAGGGTGCTTGTTCTGGGGGTGCTGACTCTGGGAGTGCTGGGAGTCCTCTTGTTGGTGAACTTGGAGGTAGTGGCACTGGAGGTGCTAGGTCTGGGGGTGCGTTGCAGTCGCTGCCGCGGCGGCCTATCTTCTTTGAGCAACCGTCGACGTCGCTACCTGGGCCGACGCCCACTTGTACTACTCCTCCTCTGTTGTTTCCGCCGCCTGACTCCCCACTGCCTGCTCCTGCTCGATACTCCCCGTTGCTCATCTCCCTGATTGGGCGTCGGGTGCCTGTGTCTTATGCCGCCTCCCCTGTTATCTCTCGTGTTACTCGGGAGCCTGTTGTCCTGTCGTTACCTCCCCCGTCTTCTCTTCCTGCCGTTCCTGACCCTGTGTCTGGCCTTGCTTGTGCTACTAGCCCGACTGTCTTTCGTTGTCTAGCCGTGCTTGTGACTGCACCTGCTTCTTCGTCTGCTGCTGCTTCTGCCTTAGTAGCTGAGCCCACAGGCTTTGCCGCTACTTGCCGCCGTGCCTACCTTGCTGGTCTCGTTTCTGCCTCTTCGTGTCCTACGTCCGTCGGGGGTGAGCTTGCCCTTGGCTGTGACGTCCTTGAGGACAGACAGTTCGAGCTTGAGTACATGCCGTACCCTCTCAGCATCCGGACTCGCTACGTTGCGCCCGGGAGACACCACCCTGCGCATTGGCGGGTTGCTAGGAGGGTGCTGCGCTACTTGGTCAGACTAGCAAGCGGAACGTAGCACTTTGCACTTCGTTCCTTTGCCGTGCAAGTGTTGCAGAAGCGTTCCCAGTTTCGCCTTTGTATGTGGCCACACGGGCCAACACTGCTTGTCACTTGATCTTGTCTTGTACTTTGATATATAAACCTGCATGTTTCTGGTTGCTAGGTTGTAATCATTGTACTGCTTGTTCTATTATAAAACTGCATGTGAACTGGCCTTGTGGCCGCTTGCTTGTGCTTGGAATGCGTAGTGATCTTGAGATCCACCCTGAGCTTGCTTTGCGTTGTTTCTTCTCTTGACTTGTCTTGTGACCGCTTGTTGTGTTTGCTATCCCCCACTTCGCCTATGGGGGTGTGTCAAAATAACTTATATGTTGTGTAGGCTGTAGTGGGGTAGAATCTACTGAGTACAACCTATTAGGGTTAGCTCTACTTGTACTCCTCACTCATGCTAGTGCACCTCATTCCGCTGCATTGATTCTGACATGAATATCTCAGCGGAATTGGGTCGACGGAGGGTCGATGGGCCGGTCATAAAAGACTAAAACCCTCTCGGATGGCATGCCATCAGCAAGAGGCATCAGCCCTAAACACCATGGGACAAGGTGTTTAGGGTTGATGCCTCCCTGATCATATGCATGCCCGAATAAGTTTTTTTTTTTTTTTTTTTTTTTTTTTTTTTTTTTTTTTCGCGGGCAGCGAGCTCCGCCGGGCGGAGTCGTTTGTCCGTTGAGATATACCATGCTGGACTTATATGTAAGATGGTTGCAAAACAAAATGAGCACGAAGTGGATAGCGAGTTTGTTCTTGCACCTCATTCCCTGGCTAGGCCGCGAGGCGCACAGAAACTTCATATCATGCGAAATACTTGTTTCGTCAACGTTGCTGATGATATTTTCCTCGAGGTGCACCCTTCTGTGTATCTCAAACATTTTCACGTGGACGAAAATTGAGCTTGGTTCCCAGTGCACTACACTCTTTCGCACCTGATTTCCCTCCCTCCCAATCGCACTGACAAATGTATCTAACTGCGTAGCACGAGAATCCTGTCAGCAACAAGGCGTGTCACAACAAAATTGACGATTCACAACAAAATTTGTCAAAACATATGCATAATTGTATCTAGGCTATATTGGGGCTAGCCTTAGGGGGTACACAAATAGTCTCGACACTCTAGTCTTGCACCCCAATCTTCACCTAATCATCACCTTTTCTCGTTCCCTAGCTAGTGATTCTAACATGGTATTAAGAGCACAATGCTCCTTAGGACCGATTTTTTAAAAAGGGCCCACCACTACTATTTCGATCTACTGCCCGAGTCGCGCCCCTAGGAGAAATGCGAAATTCGAAACCGTGCTCTAGGCGAGACGGTTCCCTAGGCGCGATTTTTTTTCCTCCTAGTCACGTGCGACCCCCCCCTGAACGCGTAGGCCCGTCGCGAAGCCCGTACAGCCCACGTAGGCCCGTCGCGAAGCCCGTACAGCCCGCGTAGGCCCGTCGCGAAGCCTGTACAGCCCGTGTAGACCCGTCGCGAAGCCCGTACAGCCCGCACCAGGCCGTCGCGCAGCCCGTACAGCCCGCGCCAGGCCGTCGCGCAGCCCGTACAGCTCACGTCAGGCTCGCACCCAGCGCGTAAAGCCCGCGCCAGGCCCGCACGCAGCCCTTACAGCCCGCGACTGGCCCGCACACGGCCCGTGTTACTGTTACTCACTGCTGCTGCTACTGAAGCTAGTGCTGCTACAACTAGTGCTACTGCTGCCACTGCTACTACGGCACTTGCTACAGCTACTATTGTCTGAAACTACTCCAGCTACAGCTAGTGCTACTGCTGCAGCTCCTACTACTACACTTGCTACAGCTAGTGCTACTGCTGCAGCTCCTACTACTACCCTTGCTACAGCTAGTGCTACTGCTGCAGCTCCTACTACTACACTTGCTACAGCTAGTGCTACTGCTGCAGCTCCTACTACTACACTTGCTACAGCTAGTGCTACTGCTGCAGCTCCTACTACTACACTTGCTACAGCTAGTGCTACTGCTGCAGCTCCTACTACTACACTTGCTACAGCTAGTGCTACTGCTGCAGCTCCTACTACTACACTTGCTACAGCTAGTGCTACTGCTGCAGCTCCTACTACTACACTTGCTACAGCTAGTGCTACTGCTGCAGCTCCTACTCCAGCGCTTACTGCAGCTGCTCCTGACTGAAGCTACTGCTGCTACAGCCCCTGAAGCAGCCGCCCCTGGTGCAGCCGCCCCTGGACCCTAGAGCAGCCGCCCCTGGCCCCTGAAGCAGCCGCCCCTGGTGCAGCCGCCCCTGGACCCAGAGCAGCCGCTTTGCACGCCCTCGCGTGCCCCTAGCGTACCGGCCCCGCCCCACTAGCCCGCCCTTGCTGGCCTCGTGCGACCAGGCCCCGCCCTAGCTAGCTAGCCACCTCGTGCCCCGTGCGGACCGCCCCACTCTGCCCTGCACGCCCTCACGTGCCCCACCTCGAATAGCCGCTGCCTAGCCGAGCCGAGCCGCCCCACCGAACCGCGTCACCCGGCCCGAGCCGCGCCGCCCTACCGAGCCGCGCCCCTGATTCTGTCACTGCTACTGTCACTACTGCTGTTTCTGCTACTACTACTACTACTGCTCCTACTGTCGCTATGGCTAGCCCCCCTGTGCTAGCTTTCGATGCTGAGGGCCGCCCAGTGAAGTTTGACACCTGGCTCGATGACCTGCACCTATTCCTACAACTCACTGCCAAGGAAGACATCTCACTGTACGATCACGCCTTAGGCCATGCCACTGCCCCTGCTGCTACTGCTGACAGCACTGCCCGCTCACAGTGGCAGACTCGTGACGCCCACGCTCGCTTTGCTATTCGCAACTCCCTGCCGATAGATGAGCGCGAGCACTTTGGCCAGCACAAGACTGCACAGGCACTGTACACCGCTGTCGTTGCCCGCTACTCCTCACCTGCCTCTGCCGCGCTAGGCCGTCTCTCACTCCCCTACCTGTTCCCCAACCTGGCCTCTTTCCACACAGTCGCTGACCTCATCACGCACCTCCGTACTAGTGAGGCCCGCTTCCGGGCCGCTATGCCCGATGAGTTTCTTGCCACGAACCCCCCCCCGCTCTGGCTCACTCTCTACCACCTAGTCACCCGCCTCCCTGACACTCTGCGTGCAGTCAGGGATCACTTCCTATCTCGCTGCCCCACTGAGCTCACCATTGCCCTCCTCGAGAAGGAACTCCTTGCAGCTGAGGCTAGCATAGTCGCTGTAGGTGCCTCTCGTGGCGACCCCCGCACCCCTTTCTTTGAGGGGTGTTCCCCTTCCCCCCTTCTTCCCTCTGTAGCCTCTGCTTCTGCTGCCGACCTCCTTGGTGCTGAGAAGGTCGGGACTGCGTCCACTTCGAGCTGGCGCCGCAGCGGCAAGGGCAAAGGGGGCAAGGGAGGCGGAGGTGACGGCGGGGGAGGCGGTGGTGGGGGCGGTGGAGGCGGTGGGGGTGGTGGTGGGGCTGGAGGGACTAGTGGCAGCGGTGGGGGTGGTGGCGGCAGCGGCGGGGGAGGTGGCAGGGGCGGGGGCGGTGGTGGGGGCGGCGGTGGTCGTGGCGGCGGCAGGGGAGGGGGTGGTCGAGGAGGTGGCGGCGGCGGTGGTGGTCGTGGAGGCGCTGGCAGTGGCCAGAGCCAGCAGCGCACTCTGTCGCCCCAGGAGCTCCGTGAGTGGTACTCTCAGCACGGGGGGGGGGGTGGCCTTAGCTGCACGTACGTCATCCGCACTGGTGACCGCACTGGTCAGACGTGTGGGAGGGCGCACACCACGCAGCGCTGCTTCTCTCGCCTCGACGACGCTTGGCGTACTCAGTTCCCTGATGCCACTGAGCTGCCCCGCTGGGCTGATCTGATGAAAAAGAACATTGATATCTATGCTCTAGACTTTGATGCTATTCTCACTGCCATGTATGTGATGTCTACTAGTGGAGAGAGTGCTCAGTACCTGCGTGTTCCGCCCGACCCGGGCATTCGGACCAGTGAGGCTACCACTCTAGGTGCTAGTGAGGCTGCTGCTCTAGGTGCTAGTGAGTCTGCGCCCCCTGGTACTGAGTCGACTGAGGCACTACACACCTTCACACTGGACTCAGGTGCTTCTCGTTGTTTCTTTCGTGACCGCACTACCCTTGAGCCGCTTGCTCGGCCAGTTGCTGTCTCCCTTGCTGACCCCTCTGGGGGTCCGGTCATTGCGACCTCCTCCACTGTCCTTCCTTGTCCTGCGGTCCCGTCGGGCACACTGTCAGGTCTCCACCTCCCCTCGTTCTCTACGAACTTGGTGGCGGGTTGTGCGCTCCAGGACGGGGGTGTTCACCAGTTCACCCCTGCCTACGAGCGCGTGACACACTGCACGTGTGCTCGGACGGGCCGTCACCTGGCTACCTTCACTCGGCAGCCGGGGTCGGACCTGTACACATTGACCACTGAGTCCCCTCAGGTAGCTGCGTCTGCGTCTGCGTCAGGTCAGCTGTCGGCCCCCTGCTCGTGTCGCTCTCTGGCGCACGAGACCGTCCTCTGGCACCACCGACTTGGTCACCCGTCTGTGCAGCGCCTTCGTGCCATGCATAAACGGTACCTTGTCTCTGGTCTTCCCAGGGTTCTCCCTCCCCTCCCACCCTCGCCTGCTCTTCCCTGTCTTCCCTGTGTCGAGGGGCGGCAGCGCGCCGCTCCTCACTCCTCCTCGTTTCCCCCGACGTCTGCTCCCTTGCAGACGCTCCACATGGACGTGTGGGGCCCAGCCCGCGTCCGTGGTCAGGGTCAGGAAAGGTACTTCCTGATAGTTGTTGACGACTACTCGCGCTACACCACGGTCTTCCCCTTGCGCACCAAGGGTGAGGTCCCTGATGTTTTGATCCCTTGGATCCGCGCTTCTCGTCTCCAGCTCAGCGAGCGTTTCCACTCGGACTTTCCTGTCCTGCGCTTGCACTCTGACAGAGGTGGTGAGTTCTCCTCCGACCTCTTGGCAGCCTACTGTGCGGAGCACGGCATCCGCCAGTCGTTCACGCTTCCGGCCTCTCCACAGCAGAATGGGGTTGCTGAGCGCCGCATTGGCTTGGTCATGGAGGTCGCTCGTACCTCCTTGATCCATGCGGCTGCCCCCCACTTTCTGTGGCCGTTTGCGGTCCGATACGCTGCGCATCAGCTCAACCTCTGGCCCCGTGTCTCCTTGCCGGAGACTTCCCCGACACTGCGTTGGACGGGAGAGGTTGGCGATGCGTCGCGTTTTCGGGTCTGGGGATCTCGAGCTTTTGTTCGCGATACGTCCGCGGACAAGCTCTCCTCCCGCGCTGTTCCTTGTGTCTTCCTTGGCTTTGTCCCGGACGCGTCTGGTTGGCAGTTTTACCACGCCACCTCGCGCCGTGTCCTGCCCTCACAGGACGTCACTTTTGACGAGTCCGTGCCCTACTACCGCCTCTTCCCCTACCGCACTGCCCCGCTCCCCCCCCCGCCTCTCTTCCTCGCCCCAGGTGCTGCTATGGTAGACCCCCTCCCCCCTCAGGGTGCCGCTCCCTCAGGTGTGTCCCAGGTAGACCCGGTTGAGCCTGTCGAGGTAGCTGTCGACTCTCGTCCTGCTAGGGGTGCTGAGCCTGAGCGTGCGGAGCCTGGGGGTGCGGAGCCTGGGGGTGCGGAGCCTGGGGTTGCGGAGTCTGGGGGTGCTGCGTCTGGGGGTGCTGAGTCTGGGGGTGCTGAGTCTGGAGGTGCTGAGCCTGGGAGTACTACACCTGGAGGAGCTCTCTCCTCACAGCAGCTGCGTGAGTGGTACTTACAGTACTGCAGCCTCAGGAGAGGTGCCTCTGGAGCTAGGAGTGCTGCTGGAGCTGGTGCTAGTGCTTCCCCTCCTAGGCGGGAGCTGCCCTCTCCCCAGCGGCTCCGAGAGTGGTACGCGCGGCGCTGCAGTCTCCGGAGTGGCGCTCCTAGTGTCACGGACCCTGGTGCTGGAGGTGCTACTGCTGCTGGCGGTGCTGCTGGTGCTCCTGGAGGTGCTGCTGGTGCTGGTGCTACTGACGCTGCTGGAGGTACTGCTGGTACTGGTGGTACTGCTGGTGCTGCTGGAGCTGCTAGAGGTACTCCTACTACTGGAGCTGCTGCTGGTGCTGAGGACCCGGGTGTTGGAGCTGCTGCTGGTGCTGCGGACCCTGGAGTTGGAGCTGCTGCTGGTGCTGCCGACCCTGGAGTTGGAGCTGCTGCTGGAGCTGAGGACCCTGGAGTTGGAGCTGCTGCTGGTGCTGCGGACCCGGGAGCTGGTGCTGCTGGTGTAGCTGGAGACCCTGGAGGTGAGGGTACTGGTGGTGCCTCTGCTGGTTCTGGAGGCGCTGCGCGGCCGCGGCCGTACTTCGTTCCGCTCCTTCAGCAGGTTCTTGGTCAGCCGCCTCCCCCTAGTCCTGCTCCCTCCTTAGAGTGTCCTCCGCCTGTCCAGTCGCAGTCACAGTTACCGCCTGCCTCGCCACTCCCTGGTCCTTCTCCTTACACTGGTCCGACTGGAGGTCTTACAGAGCGTCGTGAGCCTGAGTCTCGTCCTGCGTCGCCAGAGTCTCGTCGTGCGTCACCTGTTCGTGCTGCTCACACTGGTCGTCGTGTTCCGCGTCAGCGTCCTCCTGCTGTCCCAGGCACTCACCAGATGGCACTTCGTCCTTCCACTGCTCCTCAGCGTGTCCCTCTGCCGTCTCCTCCTGCGTCTTCTCTTCCTACTCTTGCTGACCCGGAGTCTGACTGCCTTCGTGCTGCCAGTCCTACTGTCACGCGTCTCCTCGCCACTGTTGTCACTGACCCTTCCTTTGAGTCCTCTGCTGCGTCTGCTCTAGTCGCTGAGTTAGTTGACTTTGCTGCCGCTTGTCGTCTAGACTACGCCGCTAGCCTTGTCGCTGAGTCTGAGTCTGAGTCTGTCTGTCCTTCGTCCGTCGGGGGTGAGTGTGCTCTTGGCACGGACGTCCTTGAGGACAGGCAGGAGGAGTTTGAGTGCTTTGCCGCTGCGTTACCTCATCTCGTGTCCATGCTGGTTGCCCCTGAGGGAGACCCGGATGCTCCAGACATCCCGACCCCGCGCTCTTACGCTGAGGCGATCGCGGGTGAGTACTCCTCTTAGTGGCAGACAGCCATGGACGCAGAGATGGCTTCTTGGAAGTCCACAGGCACCTACGTCGACGAGGTTCCCCCACCTGGGGCGAACATCGTCAGTGGCATGTGGATTTTCAGGGTGAAGCGGCCGCCGGGTTCTCCGCCTGTCTTCAAGGCGCGTTACGTTGCACGAGGCTTCAGTCAGCGAGAGGGAGTTGACTTCTTCCAGACCTTCTCCCCGACTCCGAAGATGACCACTCTTCGGGTTCTGCTGCACGTCGCCGCTCAGCGTGACTACGAGCTCCACTCTCTTGACTTCAGCACAGCTTTCTTGCAGGGCAGCCTGCACGAGGAGATCTGGCTACGCCGCCCACCTGGCTTCACTGGGTCGTTCCCTCCTGGTACCCAGTGGAGCCTCCGACGGCCAGTCTACGGTCTCCGCCAGGCGCCGCGTGAGTGGCACGACACACTGAGGACTACACTTGCGGCTCTTGGGTTCGCTCCTTCTACTGCTGACCCGTCGCTGTTTCTACGCACTGACACTTCACTGCCGACGTTCTACATCCTCGTGTACGTCGACGACTTGGTCTTTGCCACTGCTGACACTACGGCACTCGCCCACGTGAAGTCGGAGCTGCAGAAGAGACACACGTGCACAGACCTGGGTGAACTGACAAGCTATCTTGGCTTGCGGATCACCCGGGACAGAGCACGGCGCACCATCACCTTGACTCAGTCACACATGGTGCAGCAGGTCCTTCAGCGCTTCCGCTTCACGTACTCCTCGCCTCAGCCCACTCCTCTGCCTACCGGTCACTCGCTCTCAGCTCTGCCTTCGGATGAGTCCGTAGAGCCGAGTGGCCCGTATCCAGAGCTTGTGGGCTGCCTCATGTACCTGATGACCTGCACTCGACCTGACCTTGCATACCCTCTTAGCATCCTTGCACGCTATGTCGCTCCTGGTCGTCACCGGAAGGAGCACATGGATGCCGCTAAGAGGGTGTTGCGTTACTTGTGCAGTACGTCGGGCATGGGGCTAGTGCTTGGAGGACGAGACCGAGTTGTACTCACTGGGAACTCAGACGCTTCTTGGGCTGACGACCAGGCTACTCAGCGGTCGTCTCAGGGTTACACCTTCAGCCTTGGCTCTGGTTCTGTTTCTTGGCGTTCTACACGCTCGTCTTCCGTTCTCAGCTCCAATTGTGAGGCTGAGATCTACGCCACAGCCATGGCTGCACAGGAGTTACGCTGGCTCACCTACCTGCTGACCGACTTGGGAGAGCGGCCTCGTTCTCCTCCAGTGCTGTACGTCGACAACAAGGCTACCATTGCCTTGTGTGAGGAGCACAGACTGGAGCACAGAACGAAGCATATCGCTCTACGGTACTTCCTTGCTCGAGAGCTGCAGCAGCGTGGTCAGCTTCGTCTGCGTTACGTGGCCACTCGGGCCAACACTGCTGATGTGTTCACCAAGGCGCTTCAGCCTTGTGACCATCAGCGCTTCTGTACTGTTCTAGGCCTTGTGCCTACTGTGCCTCACTTGCTTACTTCTTGACTCTGTTTGTACTGTGATCTCTATATATATACCTGCATACTTACACTTGCTAGGTTGTGCTCACTGTACCCCTTGCTATATTATTAAACTGCATGTGAACTGGTCTTGTGACCACTTGCTTGTGCTCGGAATTTGTGTGGTTTCCTCGAGATCCACCCTGAGCTTGCTTTGCCCTTCCTGACTGGTCTTGTGACCACTACTTGCTCTGGCTATCCCCCATTTCGCCTATGGGGGTGTGTCAAAACATATGCATAATTGTATCTAGGCTATATTGGGGCTAGCCTTAGGGGGTACACAAATAGTCTCGACACTCTAGTCTTGCACCCCAATCTTCACCTAATCATCACCTTTTCTTGTTCCCTAGCTAGTGGTTCTAACAAAATTGACGATTCACTTCCTTGTATTCATACAGCATAAGGTATTTTCAAGCACAGGAATTTCATATTGTGAAACTCGACTACCCTTTGGCGAGCATACGTCTAGCTGGAGAAAGGTCACGGAGCAGGATGAATGCTAGAGGGAGCGCTAGTCCATGCGAGCAATTGGGGGAGGAACTAGTAGAAGAGGGACTGGAGGCTGAACAAGGGGAGGATGAGGAGGGTGAGCAGTCCATTACCACCCCTCCGTGTGCAAAGCGATCGAAATGCGGAGTGCGTGCTGTAGTCGCGCAGCGAGCCCTCAACAGCCAGCCCGAGGCAGAAGCTCGTTACGGAGACTTAAACTCCTTACCCATCAATGTGTGGTGGCGCATAGCAAAGGCGGTGGTGGAGCGAGATGGCTGCTGCTGCTGCTGCTCGTGGTCGCTCGTGTCGTGCGCCATCGCCATGTCATGCATTATACGTGCTCTATCGGGCGACTACTTTACCTCGGATGTTCCTCTCGTATTTTACGAAGCATGCCCCTGCGCGATGCGCCCCAAATCCCTCGCTCAACAAATCCGCAGCTTTACTTGGCTAACCAAACAGCAATCTCGTCCCTCCCATCTCATTTTCTCTCTGAATACCTCTCCTAGAGCTCTCGTTTCCCGTGTTGTCTCGCCTAGAGCTCTCTCTCCCCGCCTGCTTGCTGCTTGTCCTTCGCTTCGTCTCCTGCGTCGCTGCCCAACTTCGCACTCTCAACCTAATGTCCATTGCAAATCAATTTGACGTTAAGGAGGGCCAGGAGGGCACTGAAAACGGTATAGGGAACGCGGTCGAGTCGAGGGAGCGTGAGAGCGACGTTGACGGACGAAATAACTTCTCTCTACACCTCCCGCTAGCCACCAAGATCACACTCGACAAAATCAACTGCTCCCTTTCGCTCTCCGCCCCTCGCCTCTCTGCTCTCAGCTTCACCTGGCATAACCACCGCTCCCGCATGCTCCTCCTCCCCACCTGCCCCGCGCACCTGACATCTCTCGCCCTTCACACAACGCCCTTGCTTGACAGGCCCCACCCGTGGGCAGAGGAGAATCAAAATGTGGCGTTTCACACACCTCACCTCACCTCTCTTGACTCTCTCTGCTGCAACATGCAGCCAAAGCAAGTTTCATGCTTCCCACCCAGTGTGATTGTAATTTCCTTTTGCAACCGCTAGACCTACGTGGTTGGGAGAGCTTGCGGTGTTTCTACGATGGAGGCTGGGCCCCTCCGACTGTGATTTGCTCCGATGTGCTCTGGCCTTGTGGCATTGATGGGTTGTTTTTCACTCAGATTGGAAGCGACATTGTGGAAATATTTGAGAGCTGGTTGGATGGGGGCGATGGGGGATAAATTCTGGAGAGGAGTAGGCATGGAAGGGAGGGCACGTCGAGAAGCTGGAACTGGGGAAAAAGACAAGACAAATGGGAGGAGGAATTTTGTTGGCTCAACTGTTGCCAGGATGCAAGAATTTGTAGTGGTTTGTGGGGTGGGAAAATATGAGTTTGTGCTGTACAGTCTGGATGTTGCTGAAGGGTTGAGTAAGGAAGTGGGTGGGGATCTAGGTGGGTGGAAGAAGGTTGTTGATAACGAAAGAGTGTTTCTATTAGAAAGAGGATGGTGGATTGGGTGCACTGAACTTTTGTAAGAAATTCTTTACATTACATTTGTTATCGAATTGCGTATAGCAAACGTGTACAAGGATGCCACAGAAGACCTCGCTTCCACAAAAAAGACTCCTAGGATGATTTGGCAACTTCTCACTACCGCAGTCAACCCAACAGAAACGAGGTTGATTATGGTGCACCGTAATGTTCCTCCCTTCTCCCTGGTCCTTCGAGTATTTCTTCTAGACGACAGGAACGGTTGTCATGTGTAGGCGCCACGTGACATAACTGCCTAGCCGACTCCAGAGTGTGGAATCTGAAGTCTGGGTTGTGGAAAGGACGTTCGAAAACTGTCGAGTCTCGCGATTGTTGTTGGGTCCCTATGGAAACGTCGTCTATATTGTGTCCTTTCCTCCTCCGGTGACATCGTAGCCGCTGGTTGGCATTTTTCGACGTCGTAGCTGTGGCGGCATTGTTGGGTCTGGACGGCTTGTTTTTCGGCCTGTTTCTCGGCTTTGATAGCTTCACGCAGTGAGTTGGAGAACATTTGCGTCTAACGAAATGGGTTCGAGACCATTTGCTTCCGTTATAGCCGTAGGCTAGGGCGCGTACCAGGCAGAAACTATCCCACGCAGGCTCGGTTCTCACAAAACTGAACCTCATGGTTTGATTGCCGGCTTAGGGACACCCGCTACTGATTGGGTTACTCTAATATGACGCTGACATTACCGTCCTGCGCCTTCTTACCTGAAACCCTCCCCCCTTTCCCCCACCCATGCCCATTCCCCCGTTAACCTTCCTTCCTGCCTTGTTCATTTGAGACAATGCATGTGGATTCGTTTCAAGACAATGCATCATTGCAGCTAAGTGTGTTTTCGGTTTTATATTCTCCGATTTGGATGGACAGCAGCACAGTAGCCCAATGTAGGGAAATTGAAGCAGCTCTTGGCGGGCCTGCAGATTTGGCTCGGCTGACGGGCTCCCGAGCCTATGTGCGGTTTACCGGGCCTCAGATTCGGCGGGTGTGGAAGCATCAAGCTCGGGAATATGAGAACACCGAGAGGATATTTCTAGTGAGCTCGTTTGGCTCATCGCTATTGGTCGGAGATTATGCCCCCATTGATCTGCGGACGGGACAGTGGGCACTAGAGGTGAGCTGACGTGGCACAACAGGTTTAATCAAATTGTTGCAATGATGCCATCTCGATGTCATATTAAAATCATCTATTTTATCATGATATGAGATTCTGCTACTGAAACATTGTCGTGGTGCTGGCCCTAATCTATTCTTTGCCACTCTATCTGTCAAATCGATATTATGCATTTCAGTTCATTTGTCAAAGTTGCTTTTCATCTACTCGTTTGTTTAGGCGTCTGAAAAGTCACCTTCATGTTTCTATCGTGCCTTGTCTTGTAAAGCATTTCATCAAGACCTACCACATGTCCACTTGCCCACCCCTTCCCCACCCTCACCCCCACCCCCATCTCCACCCCCCACTGAGCCTGACAGGCCACTGCGCCGAACCTGCGAGAGAGGCTCGTCGAGGTGGTTCTGTCTCACCAAGTGGTTGGCAGTATGCACCAGTACTACGTGGACAGGTGCGTGCGTGTGCGGTGTGTGCTGCGTATGTGCGGTGTCTGTATGCATGCATGCATGTGCGCGTTGTCTTTGAGGCTCCTCTACTAACCATGAAATGAATATTCGGTGCCTAACGAATGGCCGTGTTACGATGCTGAACAAGTGGCTAAGTCGTGACATGGTCAGGCAACGACCATTCAGGATCCTGTTTGCGTCCCCCCTCCTCCCCCCCGGCAATCTGCTTTCCTCCTGCTCCATGCGGCCTTGCTGGTAAGATGCATGCGTTGCTTCCACTTCCACCCACTTGCACCCACTTGCACCCTTATCCCCCTGTTCATCATTCAAACCTAATGCCGGACCAGACCACCTGTTGCCTGCCATGCCTGCCTTGCAAGTTTGGCGCTGGGAGGTTCGGGCGATGTGGGCACCGCGAGATCTGGTTACACTCGTGAGATTTTCATGAGACACCTGGCAAGCCCCTGACCATGCTTGGTGCCACGTCAGCCATTCACAAGGAAGGTTGCATGCAGGTGAGCAGCCGTGGAACAATCATGAAAATCATGGTGCACACTTGTGAGGCTGCATAAGTGTTCGCTTGATTTTGAGGCGCTTCAAAAAACATTTTTTGAGGCGCCTAAAATATCTACAAGGTAGTTTGCATGTGGGGTGATCAACCATGGGACAGCCATGGGGATCATGGTGCAAACTTGTGAGGCTGCAGAAGTGTTCGCTCATGTGGAAGACTTACGAATCGACACTTCCGCAGCCTTGTGCACATCTTTGAGTGCACTTTCTAAGTGAAGAAGTGCATATCTTGTTTGCACCTCTTAAGCAAAGCAGTGCACATCTTGTTTGCACCTCTTAAGTGAAGAAGTGCACATATTGTGTGCATGCACCTCTTAAGCGAAGAAGTGCACATCTTTGAGTGCATTTTTGAAGCAAACAAGTGCACATTTTGTGTGAACTTTCCGCACTCTTGCGGAACACTTCCGACTCGACGACCATTGATGATCTCCTTTCCCACTTCCCCTCGTTTCTCAAACTATCCCGTCTATCCCGTCTGTCCCATCCTTCCCTTCGTACTGCTCCGTTTCCCCCTTCCCTTCCTACTGCTCCGTTTCCCCCTTCCCCTTTTCCTCTTCCCCCTGCACTCCCCTTTTCCCAGTCGCAGGGCTTGCCCGGTTCCTTTTGAGGGGTGGTGCCACGTGTACTGAAGCGATAACTCTGCAAGCACTCTCCATCATTCCCTACCTTCCCCTCCTGCCGCTCCTTCCTCCTTCCCCTCCTGCTCCTCCGTTCCCTCCTGTCTCCTCCCCCCACCGAGTCCTAGGGCCTGCCGAGTTTCTTTCGAGGAGTGGTGTCACAGGTAATACAGCGTTCAATGCAGCAAGCACTTACATGGTGAGTATACGGGTGGTCACCATTGCTTGTTTTCTTTAGAATTCTCAAATAACAGATTGGGCTTGAGAATTCTCGACAAGCGGAGTCAATGCAGCAAACACTCACATGGAGAGTATACGTGTGGTCAACATTTCTTGTCCTGGCCCTTCCCGTTCCACTGATTTTCCCCTCCTCGCCGCATAATGCCAACCACCACCCCCCTCTTCCCATCCCTCCCCCTTGCCAACCCTTTCTCTTCCCCCTTTCCCGACCTTAGTATCTTCGTCTTATTGTCTCTGTTGTTATTATTGCAATGTCTTTGCATCCATGATGCTCCTTGCGTGCAGCACCTCTCGGCCGTTCTCACCAGTAGAACGTATATTTTGAGACGTCTCACCAGAATCTCCAAGTCCGCCTCGCCGTACCCGCCAGCTTTGTGGCGTGCCCGAACACCAGCCTCTCTCGCCTGCATGGTATCTTCTACGCCTTCTTCGACTACAGGGTCGACCATGGCGACTAAGACGGCTGCCGACTTAACAACAACTTAGGTAAGGCGCAAAGTCGTCTAATCTGAAGGTTCCAACGCTGGGTCAACCACGCTCAACGCACCATGCGGAGAAAGCTATTCTACGGGAGTGCTGAATTGCGTGGGACGCACAGTCAGATTTCTTGCAGTGATTCGTGACAGAGTGTTAGAATGCCTGAGTAGAATTCGAGCATAGATTCACTAAGAAAGGTTGATAGAACAAGATTATGGTACAAAGAAAGAGAACCAAATAGCCAAGACAAAGAACCCTGGAGAAGCGTTCCTCGACAAACAAGCACCTTTGCCAAGTCAGCAACGGCAGGTGAAACGACAATGCAATGTGGTTTTCACCTGACAAAGTTGTTTTGTTCTACAACGTTCATAGTTGTGCACGTTTTTACTGTTAGTAAAAACGTGTTTCAGGTTCAGTTTCCTTACTGAATCGAATTCTCCTGGGGAGTACAATTTCTGAGATTACCTGATTGGTCGAAATTTGCTGTTTCGCGATTGATAGAAATTCACGCACATTGCAAGTTTTGGAGACAAGTGATTTCGTTCAACCAGAAACGCTCTGCTCGACGATGCACTCGTCGAGCACAATTCTGTCGACCAACGTCTCATCGAAACGCCGATTTCTGCAATTTCATCGACCTGCGAGACCCGATTTTGACGCCGATTTCCTCCCGTCAACAAGTGCCTCGTCGACGGGCAGTTTCGTAGAGAAGAAACAACACTTCTGTTTCGACTAATTAATCTCGTCGAAATACGACCCATCGCACAGAGATCAGAGTCCCAGAAGCCGTCGCACAGAGATCAGAGTCCCAGAGGCTGTCGCACACGGATAAAAGTCCCTGAAGTTGCCTATGACCACGAAAAGAACACCGTTGTGCTCCGTAAAGCATGGTTGACTTCGCCCAAGCGAGGGCGGGGCCTTTTCTCCTCGACAGGAAGGTGGGTGGGGGGAAGAAGAGGGAAGGTATTGGGTATGTGTAAACTGGAATTACCGCGTTACTTACATTGTTTTGTTTGTTGTGTAGTGGTTTGTCTCTGTAAATGGTTGTTACAAGGCACGTTCTATCTTGAATTGAGGCCACAAAAATAATCACCAAAGATGCTCGGATTTTGAATATGGGTGTGTAACCACCGAGAATTATGACCTTCTGAGATGGGGAGTCCGCTTGGCGAGCCATGGAAAGTCTTGGCCTCGTGTTCCGCATCCGCATCGTGTTCTGCATCTGCATCATGGTCCGCATCAGCATAGTGTTCTGCATCCGCATCGTGTTCCGCATCTGCATAGTGTTCCGCATCTGCATCGTGTTGCGCATCTGCACCGTGTTGCGCATCTGCACCGTGTTCCGCATCTGCACCGTGTTCCGCATCTGCATCGTGTTGCGCATCTGCATCATGTTGCGCATCTGCATCGTGTTCCGCATCTGCATCGTGTTGCGCATCTGCATCGTGTTCTGCATCTGCATCGTGTTGTGCATCTGCATCGTGTTCTGCATCTGCACCGTGTTCCGCATCTGCATCGTGTTGCGCATCTGCATCAGGTTGCGCATCTGCATCGTGTTCCGCATCTGCATCGTGTTCCGCATCCGCATCGCGTTCCGCCTCTGCATCGTGTTCCACATCCGCATCGTGTTGCGCATGTGCATTCCGCCTCCGCATCGTGTTCCGCCTCTGCATTGTGTTCCATCTTAGGATTGGGGTGGCACTAGTCTGCTTGCAAATGCCTCTCGTGATCTTCACAATCACCCAATACTAACTTGCGCGGCTCTCAGATTCCGTAGACCTGACATGAATACCAAATACTTGGTATGGTTTCTAAATGCGGTATAAGGTTCACTCAGTCACAAATAAGTCCAAAATAGCGAAGTACTTGAACAGAAAAGTGTTGAATATCTAAGTACTTGAAAAACTGATACAACCAGAAACACTATTGAAGCATCTTGAAATGTGGTATGCGGTTCATGCGATGTGATGTCCGCGTTCCACCTCAAGTCGCACGAGGAACCGAATTCGGTGACCGTCACCGCCACCAAAACCTGCTTGTCGCATCTGCACCGAACGCGGTTCGGTTTGCGGTTGACCACTTTAGGTATGCGGAAAATGTCTTCTCAACATTTCCCGAACCGCACTCTTTTACCATTCCGTTTTCCCACTTTCCTCACATGTTCTTACCATTGTTCTGTAGCTTTCAACCCCACCGTTCTAGCTGTCACTTTCCCACTTTAGGTCGTCATTTTCCACCGCTCCTAGTATTGCGCTACCGCCCTTAATTCAAGCGCTTAGGTCAGTAGTCACAAGGGCAGCGGCGAACCACCATGACATTCCACATCTGCATCATGTTCCGCATCTGCACCATGTTCCGCATCTGCAATGTGTTGCGCATCTGCATCTTGTTCCGCATCTGCACCGTGTTCCGCATCTGCATCGTGTTCTGCATCCGCACCGTGTTCCGCATCTGCATCGTGTTGCGCATCTGCATCGTGTTCCGCATCTGCACCGTGTTCCGCATCTGCATCGTGTTCCGCATCTGCTCGTGTTCCGCATCCGCATCGTGTTCCGCCTCTGCATTGTGTTCTGCATATGCAATGTGTTCCGCATCTGCATCGTGCTGTGCATCTGCATCGTGTTCCGCATCTCCATCGTGTTCCACATCCACATCGTGTCCCACCTCTGCATCGTGTTCCGCATCTGCAATGTGTTCCGCATCTGCAGTGTGTTGCGCATCCATATCGTTTTCCACCTCCACATCGTGTTCCGCATCCGCATCGTGTTCCGCATTTGCATCGTTGGAAGTGTACCACACAAAAAATCAGTGGTCAGGTCCAATGGGTACATCTCCATGTTCCTAAAATTTCACATTCATGATTCCAGAGTCATCGTTTTCTGCACATGCTGTGTACAGTTTGAGATATCACATGCTTGAAAAGAGATTAAATCTAACCCTTATGCGACCAGGCCTAATAAGAGTCGTCTTCAGACTCAGATGCTTTGACAAAATGCCCCTCCCCCTTCCACCCAGTGTCCTTTAAGGTGCCATTGTCACCACCCTTGGCCGAGTGTACATTTCCAAATACCCCTGTGCATTTTCCCTATCCATCACACTTCGAATTCCCCGACTGCCATTCTTCCTTCTTCATCCATTTTGCCCGTGGGTGAGTTGGTGACACCTTCTTTCCTTCTGCCCCCTTGCGTTCCTCCTGCTTAAACGCCACACGCCATTCCCTCAACACGCCCGAACAAGAGTCCGCATGATGTCCTTAGTGCACCCTTCTAGAGCGCGCTTTTCATCTATCGTCAGTTGCTTTGTGTCCGGTATACTCTCCCCCGGACGCAACAAAAAGACCGCTGCAGCGTATGCATATGCCGCCTCTTCCTTCGTCGTATACGCCCCCAGGCGCTTCTGTGTACAGACCCCTTCCTCGTTCACCAGAAGCTTCACACCCCACTTCCCTGTGCTGCGTTCATGATGCACCCCAGTATATCGAGGCAGCTGGGTCCTGTCACTTTTGTCAACAACGAACGGCGCGGCAGTTTTGCCGTCGTTGTCATCACCACCCAATGTCACCATCCTCCCGGTCGCTGGTATGGTTGACACTACATGTCTTTGGAAGCTGAAATGGTATGCAGATGCTGGGCTTGGATGCACTAGTGGTTGTTGCTGTTGGGAATTGAGCCAATGTAGGACAGTTTCTGTCATTGGCAGTGGAGCCGGGGATTTATGCATCACGCCTCCTTCCCCACCTGACTTCTTGTTAGCATACACCCGAGTAATCTTACCCTCAGCGTCCTCCTTTGGGGTGTCATGCAGTGGTTCTGCATAGCTCGACGGACGCTGGGGTGTGGATTGAGCATGCTAATACCCGCACATTCAGACTTCCCACTCCACTCCGTACCTCCATGTTGCAGGACATGCGCAGCTGTCGCTAAGACCTGATCTCGACTGTACCCGAGTACCTGCCCAATGGCGATGACACTGGCGTTGAGAATCGTAACCTCACGTTTCATCACCTGAAGTCCAGTGAGCACTTTTTCTAGCTGCGTGCAAACATCGTTGTCATCAAGCTGCACAATAGCTGCGTCACTAATCACTCTCCCTTGCTTTTGCGGTGGGACGTTGAGTCCGAGCTGAGCCAGCATTGGTAACAACTTCCCTTCGGCATGCTCGCAGATATCAGCTCGAATTGAACTCCGGTTCTGCAGCGAACTCACACCGCGGAGGCTAATCCAATCGCGCACAGTCTCGAAGCTAGAGTCTACTAGCGCTTTGAGGTAGTGGCATATGTAGATCCCGCTGTCAAATGAGTTTGGCTGCATTGGAATTTGATGATCCTGCACACACGACATCATAACAATTGTAAATCTATGTTCCCTCTAGGAAACCAAAATGTATACTACGACATGCAAAATGTATACTATGACTCACCCCCATCACAATGCAGTCCGCCTCTTGGAGAATTGTATCGACGTGTTTGATGTCTGCGTGAGGGTGGGCACGCCTCACCATGGCAGCCAGTACCCTGAAAAAGAACATTTTGGGATACGAGAATCTTTGGACGAAGATCAGTTGTACGCAATCATGTAAATGTACACTTACAATTTTGTTCCGTTGAAAACCTCAGGCGACTTGGAATGGTGTGCAACACTTTTGTGTAGTATCATCTCAAGCCGCCCACCATTACTGCTTGCATGAGTGTCCAGGAGCTGATAAGGAGAGGGCACGGCTATTAGGGAGTAGTGATTCCTGCACACGTACCACGGATGGATTTGTTAGAGGGTGCTACAAACAGGTTATAGCAACCGATGTACAAACATTTGTGTCTACAAAATGTTCGCACCTTAAAAAAGTCCCTTTGCGGTTTCAATAGGTTTGCGGAAATCAGTACTGTAGGTGTATGCTTTGGTGTCAAGGACGGTCCACGTTTTGCCATTCGACAGCTGCGGGGCTCGGATGCTCAACAATCTGAGGGTCACGTAAGACATACATGAACAAATGGCAATAGTTAGCGACTAGCAACAGGCAAACGCGTGAATACCATATAGTGAGAGAGTCTGATAATGCACATGTTGTGGAAATCGATTATCGCATCCGAGACACACTGCTCGTCAGCGATTGTGACAACGTCGTCCCGCGTTACGATGCATTCAACGCCAGCCCGATCATAGAGCGATATGGTTATGAAAGCTGATGCGCCTTTCTTCTTTGAGATGGCAGCCACCAAGTCGTTCGGCTCCGGGTTCTCTGTTTTCATGCTCATGGTGGATTTGACGTTGCAATAGGAGCGCTTGTCGAAGGGCGTAGGTTTGAGCACTCTCCCTTCTTTCTTCCGTCATGCGTCTTCGCCATCACTTCCTGTTGCCCGCGGGAATCATGAACACAGACGTCGCCACAGTCCTTAGCGTCCGCATTCTTAGCTCCATTATCATGGCCATGACGCGTTTTCATAGCCATCTGTTTGACTCGAGCCATGCGCATTTTCATAAACATATGATGGATGTACTGAAACATAGTGCCTAACGTTCTACTTTGGTATATCTCGTATATCAAAGATACATCAGGTACTTGTGTGGATGGGAATAACGGAGAGCTTAGACACAGAGTTACACGATCAAAGAGAGGCACACGTTCTGCGCATACGGACTCGTTGGAACAAGTGTGTTGCGTTCGCAATGTCAAAATGTTATATTGCTTACTTTGTGTAGGCTATAGTGGGGTAGCCCATAAGGGGTACAACCCAATTAGGATAAGTACATGTACCCAACTCTTTCCTAGTTAATTCATTCCTCGTTCGTTACTTTGACATGGTTTCAGAGCAGGTCCTTCGCTAGGACCGATTTTTTTTTAAGGGCCCACCACAGAGCTGCCCCACTAGCTGCCCTGCCGCCCTTACATCTGAAGCGCCGCCCTGCTGGTAGTGGCACCGCCCCTAGCAGCCCGTTGAGCCGCCCCTAGCAGCCCACGAGCCGCCCCTGCAGTCAGCGCGCTGCCCGCTTGCGACCCGCCCGTCGCCCCTGCAGCCAGCGCGCCGTCCACTTACGGCCCGCCCGCCGCCTCTGCAGCACGCGCGCTGCCCACTTGCGGCCCGCCAGCTGCCCCTGCAGCCCCGCGTGCCGCCCCTTGCGGCCCGCCCGTCGCCCCTGCAGCCCGCGCGCCGGCCTTGCAGCCCCGCACGCCGCCCCTTGCGGCCCGCCCGTCGCCCCTGCAGCCCTGCGCAGCCCCTGCAGCCCCGCGCGCCGCCCCTTGCGGCCCGCCCGTCGACCCTGCAGCCCCGCGCGCCGCCCCTTGCGGCCCGCCCGCCGCCCCTAGGCCCCGCGCGCCGCCCTTGCTGCCCTGTGCGCCGCCCCTGCAGCCCCTCACGCCGCCCTTGCTGCCCTGCACGCCGCCCCTGCAGTCCCGCGCGCCGCCCCTTGTGGCCCGCCCTTCGCCCCTGCAGCCCGCGAACCGCCCCTGCAGCCCCGCGCGCCGCCCCTTGCGGCCCGCCCGCCGACCCTAGGCCCGCAAGCCACCCCTCTTGCAGCATGCGCGCCGCCACTTGCAGCCCGCTTGCCGCCCCTTGCTGCTGCCTGCCCTGTTCCTTGCGCTGCCAGCCTCCTGCTCGCCCTGCGTGCTCTCTGCTATGGCTTCTCTCCGTGTTTTCGCGTTCGATCATGAGGGCCGTCCGATCCAGTTCGACACGTGGCTTGACGACTTACAGCTGTACCTACGTAGCGACTCTAGAGACAGCAATTCGTTGTTTGACCACACGTCTTGAGCCTCTCTCGCCCCTCCCGCCACTGCTGACAGTGCGACTCGCTCACAGTGGCTTACCAGTGACGCTACTGCTCGCTTAGCCATTCGCAACCACCTGCCGTTAGCCGAATGCGCTAACTTCGGACAGCACAAGATGGCCAAGCACTGTACGACGCTGTAGTCGCCCGTTACTCCTCCCCTGCCACTGCTGCTCTAGGCCGTCTTCTACTGCCCTACCTGTTTCCCGAGTTGTCCACATTTGCCATAGTAGAGGACCTCGTTACCCACCTTCGCACTAGCGCCGCTCGCTACTGCGCTGCTCTCCCGGCAGAGTTCCTTGACAGGAACCCGCCCCCGATGTACATCACTCTCTACTTCATAGTCACCCGCCTCCCAGAATCTCTTCGCGCTGTCAGGGACCACTTTCTCGCACTTGACCCCACCGCCCTCATTGTTGACCTGCTCGAGCAGCACCTCCTTGCAGCTGAGACTAGTGTAGTCGCTGTAGGTGCCGCTCGTGGCACTCCACACACGCCCTTCTTTGAGGGGTGTTCCCCCTCCCCCCTTGCCCCCTCCTACGCCTCTGCTGCTGCTGTTGACATCCTTGGTGCTGAGGATGTCGGGGCTGCTTCTGCTAGTGGGAAGCGCCGCAGCAGCAAGGGCAAAGGTGGCAGGAGTAGTGGAGGTGGCAGCAGGGGTGGTAGTGGGGGCAGCAGTGGAGGTGGTGGAGGTAGTGGAGGTGGTGGCAGCGGTGGGAGTGGTGGCGGGAGTGGGGGCTCTGGTGGCGGCGGTGGTGGCAGCAGTGGGAGTGGCGGTAGTGGCGGCAGTGGGAGTGGTGGCAGTCGGGGTGCTGCTGTTCAGAGGGGAGGTTCTGGCGGTGGCCAGCGGCAGCGTCGGAGCGAGACCCCTTCGTCCCAGCAGCTTCGTGAGTGGTTTTCTCAGCGTGGGGCGTCTGGGGGTAGTGTTAGCTGCCCGTATGTCATTCGCACGGGTGACCGTGGTGGTCAGACATGCGGGAAGCCTCACACTCAGCACCGCTGCTTCTCCCGCCTAGACGACGCTTGGCACGCAGAGTTTGGTGACGAGGCCGAGCGCCCCCGCTGGGCAGAGCAGCTTAGGACTGGAGTTGCTCTCTTTGGCCTAGACTTTGATACTATCCTTGCTGCTATGTATGCCTTGTCTGTTAGTGCTGAAGGTGACTGTTACCTGTGTGTGCTGCCTGACCCAGGTATAGAGGCTGCTGCTATAGGTGCTAGTAAGTCTGCTCTCCCTGGTACTGCGCCTGCTGAGGCCTTGCACACCTTTACGCTTGACTCAGGTGCTTCCCGCTATTTCTTTCGCGACAGCACCACCCTCACTCCTCTCTCTGCACCTGTACCGGTCAGACTGGCTGACCCCTCAGGGGGCCCAGTTCTTGCCCGTTCCTCCACTGTTCTCCCGTGTCCGGCGGTTCCGTCCGGCTCACTGTCAGGTCTTCACCTCCCCTCGTTCTCTACGAACTTGGTGAGTACCACTGCCCTCCAGGATGCGATGGTCACTACCACCACTCCTGGGGGTCAGCGTGTGTCGATCTGCACGTGTACACGGACGGGCCGTCACCTGGCCACGTTCACCCGTCAGCCTGGGTCGAGTCTGTACACCCTGGCTACCGAGCCTCCTCAGGTAGCTGCGTCTGCCCAGGTGTCCGCGTCAGGTCCTGTAGCACCCCCCTGCTCGTGTCGCCTCCCGTCGCACCAGACCCTCCTGTGGCACCACCGCCTTGGTCACCCCTCCCTGCCACGCATTCGTGGCATGCACTCTCGCCTCCTTGTCTCTGGTCTTCCCAGGTCTCTGCCTCCCCTCCCGCCCTCGCCTGCCCCGCCCTGCCTTCTTTGCGTCGAGGGGCGGCAGCACGCCACTCCTCACTCCTCCTAGTTTCCTCCGACGACTGCTCCCCTGCAGACTCTCCACATGGACGTGTGGGGCCCAGCCCGCGTCAGTGGACAGGGCCGCGAGCGCTACTTTATGCTGGTTGTTGACGACAACACGCGTTACACCACAGAAAGGGTGAGGTCCCTGATGTCTTGATCCCTTGGATCCGCGCAGTCCGTCTCCAGCTCCGCGAGCGGTTCCGCGAGGACCTTCCTGTCCTGCGTCTGCACTTTGATAGAGGTGGTGAGTTCTCCTCCGACCTCTTGCGGGAATTTTGTCGTGGGGAGGGCATTCTCCAGTCGTTCACGCTTCCAGCCTCCCCGCAGAAAGGCGCCGCATGATCCATGCGGCGTACCTCCATGATCCATGCGGCTGCCCCCCATTTTCTGTGGCCGTTTGCGGCCCGGCACGCTGCGCATTAGCTCAACCTCTGGCCCCGTGTCTCCTTGCTGGAGACCTCGCCTACACTGCGTTGGACGGGGAAGGTTGGTGATGCGTCGGTGTTCCGAGTCTGGGGCTCTCGTGCCTTTGTTCGCGATACGTCCGCGGACAAGCTCTCCGCCCGCGCTATTCTTTGCGTCTTCCTTGGCTTTCCCTCTGACGCGCCTGGTTGGCAGTTTTACCACCCCACCTCGTGCCGTATCCTCCCCTCTCATGACGTCACGTTTGACGAGTTGGTTCCCTTTTACCATCTCTTCCCCTACCGCTCTGCCCCTCTCCCACCCTCGCCGCTCTTTCTTGCTCAAGGTCCCCCTCCGGTAGACCCCATCCCCCCTCAGGGTCCTGCTCCCTCATGTGTGTCTCAAATAGACCCACTCCCTGGTACTGTGCCTGTTGAGGTCGCTGGAGACTCAGCTGCTGCTAGAGGTCCTGCGTCTGCGGGTGCTGCGTCTGGGGGTGCTGAGCCTGCAGGTGCGGAGCCTGGGGGTGCTTAGTCTAAGGGTGCGGGGTCTGGGGGTGCTGAGCTTGGGGGTGCGGAGCCTGGGGGTGCTGAGCCTGCGGGTGCGGAGCCTGGGGGTGCTGAGCCTGTGGGTGCGGAGCCTGGGGGTGCTGAGTCTGAGGGTGCGGAGTCTGGGGGTGCTGAGCCTAGGGATACTGCTTCTTCTAGAGGTCCTGCGGGTGCCTCGCCACGACTGTCTCCCCGGCCGGAGCCTCTCTCCCCGCAGCAGCTGCGCGAGTGGTTTGCTCGGCGCACACGCCTTCGGATTGGAGCTGCCGGAGCTGGAGACTCTGCCACTAGAGGCACTGGAGCTGGAGGTGCTGGATCTACTACTCTTGGAGGTGCTGGAGTTCCTGCTGGAGCTGGAGGTCCCGGAGGTGCTGAAGCTGCTGGTTCTTGAGGTTCTCGTACTAGAGGTACTGGAGCTGTCGGGGCTGGTGGAGCTGCAGGAGCTGGAGCTGGAGACACTGGCGCTGGTGGTGCTGGAGCTGGAGGCACTGGAGCTTTTGGTCCTGGAGGTACTGGAGCTGCTGGAGCTGGAGGTGTTGCAGGAGTTGGAGCTGGAGGCACTGGAGCTGGAGCTGTTGGAGGTACTGGAGCCGCTGGTCCCGAAGGTGCTCGCACTGGAGGTACTGGAGCAGCTGGAGCTGGTGGTGCTGCAGGAGTTGGAGCTGGAGGCACTGGCACTGGAGCTGCTGGAGGTACTGGAGCTTCTGGAGCTGGTTGTTCTGCAGGCGTTGGAGCTGGAGACACCGGAGCTGGAGGTGCTGGCCCTGAGGGTGCTGGTGCTGTTGATGCTAGTTCTGGAGACACTGGACAGCCGCGACCGTACTTCGTTCCCCTGCTTCAGCAGGTTCTTGGTCTCTCGTCTTCTCCTGGCCTTTCTCCTCCCTTACTGTGTCCACCGCCTGACGAGTCGCAGCCGCCGTTACAGCCAGCCTCCCCACTGCCTGCTCCTTCTCCTTACACTGAGCAGACCGGAGGTCTTACAGAGCATCGTGAGCCTGTGTCTCATCCTGCCTCACCTGTTCGCACTGTTCGCACTGGTCGTCGTGTTCCTCGTCCGCGTCCTCCTCCTGTCCCCGGCACGCACCATATGGCACTTCGTCCTTCCTCTATTCTACAGCGTGTCCCCCTGCCCTCTCCTCCTGCGTCCTCTCTTGCTGACGGTCCGGACCCTGAGTCTGACTTAGTTCGTGCTGCCAGTCCTACTGTCCCTCGTCTTCTAGCCACTTTTGTCACTAACCCTTCGTTTGAGTCTGCTGTTGCGTCTGCCCTAGTTGCTGAGCTTGTTGACTTTGCTGCCGCCTGTCGTCTCGACTACGCCGCTAGTCTTGTTGCTGAGTCTGAGTCTGACTGTCCTCCGTCCGTCGGGGGTGAGTGTGCTCTTGGCACGGACGTCCTTGAGGACAGGCAGGAGGACTTTGAGTGTTTTGCAGCTACTGCACCTCATTCGTGTCCATGCTGATTGCACCTGAGGAAGACCCGGATGCACCAGAAATCCCGACCCCGCGCTCTTACGCAGAGGCAATTACGGGTCCCTACTCCTCTCAGTGGCAGAAAGCCATGGACGCAGGCACTTACGTCGCCGTAGTTCCCCCTCGTGGGGCGAACATAGTCGATGGCATGTGGATTTTCAGGGTGAAGCGGCCGCCGGGTTCTCCGCCTGCCTTCAAGGCTCGCTACGTTGCACGAGGCTTTAGTCAGCGACAGGGAGTTGACTTCTTCCATACCTTCTCCCCTACCCCGAAGATGACTACTCTTCGGGTACTGCTGCACGTCGCTGCTCAGCGTGACTACGAGCTTCACTCTCTTGACTTCAGCACTGCTTTCTTACAGGGCAGCCTGCACGAGGAGATCTGGCTGCGCCGCCCACCTGGCTTCACTGGGTCGTTTCTTGCAGGTACCCAGTGGAGCCTTCGGCAGCCAGTCTATGGTCTTCGCCAGGCACCTCGTGAGTGGCACGACACACTGAGGACGACGCTTGCTCCTTCTATTGCTGATCCGTCGCTGTTTCTACGCACCGACACTTCGTTGCCGTCGTTCTACGTCCTCATGTACGTCAACAACTTGGTCTTTGCCACTGCTGACACGGAGGCACTGGCCCTTGTGAAGTCGGAGCTGTAGAAGAGACACACTTGCACTGACCTGGGTGAACTGCGCAGCTATCTTGGCTTGCAGATCACCCGGGACAAAGCACGGCGCACCATCACCCTGACCCAGTCACACTTGGTGCACCAGGTCCTTCAGCGCTTCGGCTTCCGGTACTCCTCGCCACAGTCCACTCCTCTGCCTACCGGTCACTCGCTCTCAGCTCCACCTTCGGACAAGTCCATAGAGCTGAGTGGCCCATATCCAAAGCTTGTGGGCTGCCTCATGTACCTGATGACCTGCACTCGACCTGTCCTTGCCTACCCTCTTAGCATCCTGGCACGCTACGTTGCGCCTGGGAGGCCGCTAAGAGGGTGTTGCGCTAATTGTGCAGTACTTCGGGCATGGGGCTCGTGCTTGGAGGACGGGGTCCAGTTGTCCTCACTGGACACGCAGACGCTTCTTGGGTTGATGACTTGGCTACGCAACGGTCGTCACAGGGTTACACTTTCACCCTTGGCTCCGGCTCTGTTTCTTGGCGGTCTACCCGCTCGTCTTCTGTTCTCAGTTCCAGTTGTGAGGCTGAGATCTACGCAGGGGCCATGGCTGCACAGGAGTTACGCTGGAAGCTTACACTTGCTAGGATATGATCACTGTACTGTTTGTTCTCTTTTATATAACTCTGCATGTGAACTGGCCTTGTGGCCTTCGCTTGTGCTCGGAATGTGTGGTGACTTCGTGATCCACCCTGAGAGACGATGCAGGAGGTGGCGAGAGAACAGACACAGGCAGAGCACGACGAGGACTGGAACGAAACAAGACAGTGCGGAGGTCGTCAAAACGAGACGAGGGACGAGCACGCGGAGGACAACGAGTGGTCCAGTCGTGCAGGAGAACAGGAGGACGCGACTGTGACTGAGGAGGAGAGAAAATAGCCGGAGCCGAGTTCAGGGGAGGAAACGTAGGGCCGTACGCGGTAGGAGACTGTGAGGGGACAGGAGGAGCGGAGGGAAGACCAAGGGCCCGAAGGCCACTCACTGGTGGGAACAGCTGCTGCAAAAGTGGCGGCTGCGGCGAACGCTGCTGCTGCTTCTTCTTCTCCTGGGGGTCCAGCTGCCACAGCTTCTGCCTCTCTTGCTCCAACCGCTCCTGCTCCTCACGCTCACCTCGGCAAGCCGCCTAGAGACGAGTGTCGTGGCGGTGGGGAGGCGCAGTAGTAGTGCCTCCAGCTCCGATCTCCTCGGAACTAGCACCTCCAGTACCAGTACCTCCTGTTCCAGCACCCCCAGAACTAGCACCTCCAGCACTAGCACCTTTAGCTCCAGCACCCCCAGAACTAGCACCTCCAGCGCCAGCACCTCTAGCTCCAGCACCTCTCGAACTAGCACCTCCAGCTCCAACATCCCTCAAAAGAGCACCCCCAGAACGAGTACCTCCAGTGGCAGCACCTCCAGCTCCAACACCCCCGGAGTCCAGAGTAACCTGTCGCGGAAGTGCCGAAGGCTGCTGAGGGGACTGTGAGGAGGACTGCGGGGACTGTGAGGAGGACTGCGGGGAGGGAGACGCTACTTGACGCGCGACCGAGGGTAGAGGGGTAGCGTGAGACACCCCTGACGGGCAGGACCAGGGGGGGGCGGGGGTACCGGAGGAGCGGGAGTAGGAGGAGGAGAGGGTGCGAGGAAAAGGGGAGGAAGGGGAACCGGGAGACCTGGACAGGGGTAGCGAGCGTAGTAGAACACTGACTCGTCAAACCGGACGTCACGGGAGTCTAGGAACTGGTGGAGGGGTGGGTGGTAAAAGGCGTAGTCGAGAGAGTCCACCAGGAAACCAAGGAAGACATAGGGAATGGCGCGAGCCGAGATCTTGTCCGCAGAGGTGTCGCAGACAAGCGCAAGGCAGCCCCAAACACGAAAGGCCGACCCAACACCAGGCGACCCGGTCCAAAGACTGGTTGGTGAAGCCTCTGGCTGCGAGACATGCGGCTGGAGGTTCAGCTGGTGGGCGGCGTAGCGAACCTCATAGGGCCACAGAAAATGGGGCGTACGGGCAAAGATCATGGACGTGCGGGCGATGTCCATGATCAAGCCAATGCGGCGCTCAACAACCCCATTCTACTGTGGGGGCTCCAGAAGCGTCTAGGACTGTGAGATGCCCTGTTCGCCGCAGAATCCGGCAAGAATGCCGGAGCGAGACTCGCCCCCACGGTCGGATTGGAGACAGGATACACGACTTCCACGAGTGCCCCAAAGTGGCCAGAATCCACCGGATCAGCGTAGAAGTCACCTCATACTTCTTCGCGAGAGGAGGCACCGTGGTGTACCTGGAGTAGTTGTCGACAACCACCAGAAAGTAGCGCTCCCTCTCAAGTCCCTGCGTAGGGGCAGGGCCCCAGACGTCCAAGTGGAGAGTCTGGAAGGGAGCAGTGGCCGGATGAAGGGAGGAGGAGTGCGGAGTGGCGCACAGGCGGCTGGCGACGCAAGGAGTGCACGGCGGTGCAGGCGAGGGAGGGAGCGACGCAAAGACGCGCGGGAGACCTTAGACAAGACTGTGACTAGCCATGCTGCGGAGGTGGGGGATCGATGGGTGGCCGAGACGGTGGTGCCACAAGACGGTCGGGTGGGTGAAGGACCGACAGGAGCAAGATGCAGCAACCTGACAAGACGCAGCAACCTGACCAAACACAGCAACCTGACCGGACACAGCGACCTGAGGGGACGCAGCAACCTGAGTGGACGTAGCTACCCGGGAGTGCCCGGTGTGGAGGACGTAGAGACCGGAGTAGGGCTCCCTGGTGAACGTGGCCAAAACAGCACCGGTGACAGCGTCCGTACAGACCGCAGTCCTCCCACCCCCCACAAAGGTAATAGTGATCCCTCTGTCATGGAGGTATCCAACACCCACCAAGTTCCGAGTGAACGAGGGGATGTGGAGACCGCGCAGGACACCAGAGGGGACCACAGGGCACGGGAGGGTGGTGGAGCTGCGCGCAACGGCTGGTCCTGAGGAAGGATCAGCCAGAGCTACCGGAACAGGAGCAAGGAGCGGTGTGAGCGTCATGTGGTCGCGAAAGAAGCACTGAGACGCGCCAGAGTCCAGCATGAAGGACAGGGACGCCTCACCCGGAGGCGCACCTGGTCTGGTAGCTACACAAGCACCTAGAGCAGCAACACAAGCACCTAGACTAGAGAGGCACAAATCTACTCTAGCAACAGGCAAGGATCCTAATCTAGAAGCACGCGAGCACACAAATCCATCAGCACTATAGTCAACATCAACATACAAAGCATACTGACGAGCCTCATCCATAGTCAGATCAAATACAGGAATCTTACGAGCTAGCAGCTGTGCCTAGCGCGGGGTGCGCGCCTCAATACCGTAACGTGTACGGTAGAGGTCGTCGAGGCGGCGGAAGCACCGTAATGCAGAGTGGTCGTCGCGGCCGCAGACACAGGGACTGCCAGGTCCGGTGAGGCACCATAGGTCGCTGGGGCCGGAGTCGCGCTGAGGGGGGCGAGGGCCCCACCTGGTGGTACTGCTGCTGTGGCCAGTGCTCCCTGGTCCTCCAGGTCCCCACTGTGGCGGGGGGCCCCAGTGCTGCTGCGGACCCCACTGCAGTGGGGGCCCCCACGGCTGAACCTGCTGCGGCACCTGCCGCTGCTGTTGTCCCTGCAGCTGATGCTGTCCCTGCTGTGGCTGCTACTGCTGCTGAGTCCCCGCACCACCGCCGAGCGCCACACCTCAAGCTGGTGGGTCCGCCGGTCCAGAACCTCCAACAGAGCTCCCTCCTCCAGGCGGACCAGAACCGCCGCCGCCACCACTGCCCCTCCCATTACCACCTCCACCACCGCCACCTCCGCCACCGCCGCCACCCCCCTTCCCCCCCTTCTTGCCACCCTAGCCTCGTTTCTGCCAGTCAGCGGCAGAAACAGCTGCAGTCTCCTCAGAGATAGACACCGCAGTAGTGGCACGTGTAGCAGTGAAGGTGGGAAGCTGAGGGACAGCACACCCCTCAAAGAGACGAGGAGTGACTGCGTCAGTGGCAGAGGCAACAGAGAGGAGGTTACTCTCGATCTTCTCGAGAGTGCTCTCAAGAAGATCGTTCGTAAGCTCGGTGGGGTGCTTCTGGAGAAGCACATCACGGGCAGTGGAGAGGCGATCAGGGAGGCGAGTGACTAACCAGTGCACAGTGAGCCACATGGGAGGGGAGGCGACAAGAAGCTGAGCCGTAATGCAGGCCGCATGGTAGCTAGTGTCTAGGGAACGTAGGTGAGTGACCAGGTCTGAGACAGTCGCAAACGAGCCAAGGTCGGGGAACACAAACGGCACGAGGAGGCGGCTGAGGGAGGCGGAGGTAGGGGTGGAATAACGCGCAACAATAGCATCGTAACACCCCTTCGCAGTCTCCACCTGGGAGAAGTGGACGGCCTTGGCCGGAGGGAGGAGGTCCGTCAGCGCGAGAGCAGCCGCAGCATCACGAGAGTCCCAAACGTCCCGCACCAAGAAGAGGCGGTCGTAGTCCGCCTACTGCGCGGCAATGGGAGCGGGGTCAGCAGGCAGGGGGTCGGGACGCCGTAGGGCCTGGAGAGCGCCGGACGCGTGAGCGTACAGGGTGGCGCCGTCTTGGCGCTGACTGGTAAGGTGGCGCTGAGCCTGGCGAAGCCAGTTACTGAACTCGATCGGGCAGCCCTCCGCGTCGAAACGAAGGCGGCGAGAGGACTCCATAGTGGAGGCTAGGCTAGGAGCGGTCGGAAACCGGAGCAAGCGGAGCTAGGAGCGAGGAGCGAGAACTGCTGGGAGCGCCATGTGGACCTAGGCGAGGGACAGTCGGAGTACGGAGCAAGCTAGGCTAGGAGCGTGGAGTAGGGAGCTAACTGGTCCTAGAGCGCGCTACCATAGTGAGAGAGCGGCCTCCAGCCGCTGAAACGGAAACCAGGAGCAGTAGGAATGGTGTGGGCCCGAAGAAGGGTGGAGGAGAAGTGGCTAACTCTCGGGCAGAACGGGGCGGACTAGGGTAGCGAGGATGGTGGGGGGCGCGGCTAGTTGAGGAGGGGCGGGGGGATTGGTGAGGGTGTGGACGAGGGCGAGGGCAGGACGCGAGCTTAGGCGGCGCGGGCTAAGGCAGGGCGCGGGCTAAGGCGAGGGTGCTAGCAGGGCGCGGCCTGGACGAGGGCGCGGGCTAGGGCGCGTGACGGGCTGGCAAAAGGCGCGCGCGACGGGCCGGCAAAGGGCGCGCGCGACGGGCTGGCCTAGGGGCGCGCGACGGGCCGGCTAGGGCGCGCGCGACGGGCTGGCCTAGGGCGCGCGACGGGCTGGCCTAGGACGCGCGACGGGCTGGCCTAGGGCGCACGCGACGGGCTGGCTAGGACGCGCGACGGGATGGCCTAGGGCGCGCGACGGGCTGGCCTAGGGGCGCGCGACGGGCTGGGGAGGGCGCGCACGTGAGGGGAGGGTGCGGGCTAGGCGCGGAGGGTGCGGAGGGTGCAGTGGCGCGGGTTAGGCGCAGAGGCACGAAGGGTGCGGAGGCGTGGAGGCGCGAGCTAGGCGCGGAAGGTGCGGAGGGTGCACTAGGGGAAGGCGCGGAGGCGCGGAGGCGCGGGTGCGCGCTAGGCTAGGAATGGGCTAGGAACGGTCGAGAACGAACCTACTCGTGATACCATCTTAAGAGTAGCTAGCAACGGAATGTTTGCATTAGGGTTGAGAAGCAATACAAGTAGCAACCCTAATTGAGTTGTACTCCCTAGGGAATACCTCACTGCAGCCTATAACAATTATATGCATTTGACATCAAAGTGCATTATCGTATCCGTATGATGTGACGCAAAGTCTGGTGCAAATCATGGCAAAGACAGTTCAATGCGCTTGAGGTGCCTAAACATGACGTTCTTGAGTGAATCTGGCACTATATGACGGTTGCGACTACGCAACGAAGCTGGTGGCGGACGGGTAGTGTGCCCAATCCTTGCGGCCGTTGATGGGACATCTGAACGACTCATTTGCTGCTAGAAAGTAAGAGCTGTTTGTCTCTTTATGGGTGGACCTACAGCTCCAAGAGGGTGGATGCGGTAAACCTATGTGATTTATAGCATCTTTATTGTAATCTAAGTGCTTAAAGAGAGCATATGTGTACCTAAATAACCAGACTCAGTTGGCACTACCGCAGTCAATTCAACGCAAACGAGGTTGATTCCGGCACACCGTAATTTCTGCACTCGTGGATTTCAGCACCACACAACAGGAACACCAGTCTTCTGCAGACCCACACTCCGCACTCCACAGAGCCACCTCGGCGAATTCAGGGTGCAAAGTGAAGTCCGATAACTCCTGTGTCGCGCAATCGCTGTGGATGATTGTGTCCGCCAGTTGGAAACGTCGTCTATCTCGTGTTTTGATTTCCTCCGTGACATCGTAGCCGTTGGTTGGACATTTTTTACGTCGTAGCAATGGCGGCGTTGTTGGGTCTGGACGGCCTGTTCCTCGGCTTCGATAGCTCCACGCAGTGAGTTCAAGATCATTTGCGCTCGTTAGAGGCTTAGGGCATGTCCCGCACACGCGCGATCTAGGTAGACTCCACTCGCACCGCACTGAACCGCATTATCTAACTTTCGACGAGTCTGACTCGGCGTAGGACCTCGCTCCGATTCAACCCCACATCATTCCGTAACGCACTCCTAGACAAGTTCGCACTCCCAGCTGGGAGTAACGAACTTGTATGTTTTTTGAGAATTCTCGAAGGACCCTGCGAACAAGCTCGTCGCCAGTCACTCTTACCTGACTCCTCTCCTCGGGCCCTCTTACACTCATCTGCCTGTCCCCCGCCCCCTCCTTGTAATCACACCGTTTTCAGGTCACTCAAGGCCACAGCAATCGATTTATGCCTTCCCATCGTGGCGACCAATCATCCGTTAAGACTCTGACACTCCCCCCACATAAGCTCACCCTCAAAACGAGGTGACTTTGGAGTCTTCTCATCGTCGCGACCAAATCATCAATTATGACTCTGACAATCCCCCCACATAAACTCACCCTCAAATCCCTCCGAACCCCCCTTCCCCTCCCTACCTCCCCTCTAACCCTCCCCCCTCCCCAACCCTCCACCACCTCCACCCCCCCATTATAATCACACCGTTTTCAGGTCTCTCAAGGCCATGGTCGCTACCGAGTGACTCAAATTAACACTGACACTGCCCTCCCACACAACCTCACCTTGAAAACCCAACAACCCCCCTTTCCAGCCACTCTTCCCTTCCCCCTTCCCCCTCCCTAACCATCCTTCCCCCTCCACCCCCCGCTTCCCCCCTTATAGTCACGCCATCTCAGGTCTCTCAAGGCCACAGCCATCGATTCCTCGCTTCGCATCGTCGCCACCGAATCGCTCCAGTATGACACAACCCTCCCACACAACCTCACCCCTCCCTCCCTCGCTCCCCCATTCCCCCCACCCTTCCCCTTTCTTACAGGTCTCTCAAGGCCACAGCAATCGATTCCTCCCTTAGGATCGCCGCTACTGAATCACTCTGCCGATTAGGATCTCACATGCCCCTCCCGCACACACTCATCCACCGATCCCCCCTCCTCTCCCTTTATCCTCATGCACACACTGTTTGCAGGTCTCTCAAGGCCACAGCAATCGATTCCTCTCTTCGAATCGTCGCCACCGAATCACTCCAGTATGACACAACCCTCCCCCACTACCGAACCTCCGGAGGCGTGCACCGAGCCTCCGCCGAGCCTGATTCCCGAACCTCCTCGTCAGGCTCGGCGCTTAGAGTCACCGCACCACCGGCCATGTGGGTAGAAGCTTTTGATGTGATTCTAGCGAGGTTGAAAGAAGTGGATTTCCCATTTGATAAAGTGCGGGCAGTTTCCGGCAGCGGGCAGCAGCACGGGAGTGTTTATTGGCGGAGAGGATCCCGGGCACGGCTTAGAAACCTTCGTTCTGACCAGACTCTTTTTGCTCAGTTATGTGGGGATGAGAGAAACAGGGAAAGGGAAAACAGCGGGATTCAGAAGCAAGGGTCGCACTCAAAGGGGTTCAGCTCAAATGATTCAGTACAAGGTGATTCGTTTCAAGGCAATGCATCATTGCAGCAGAGTGCATTTTCGATATTAGATTCCCCTATCTGGATGGACAGCTGCACAGCAGCCCAGTGTAGGGAAATCGAATCAGCTCTTGGCGGACCTGCAGCTTTGGCTCGGCTGACAGGCTCCCGAGCCTACGAGCGGTTCACCGGGCCTCAGGTTCGGCGGGTGTGGCAGCATCAGGCTCGGGAGTATGATGTCACCGAGAGGATTTCGCTAGTGAGCTCGTTTGGCGCGTCGCTATTGGTCGGGGATTACGCTCCCATTGATGCTGCTGACGGCGCTGGGATGAATCTGATGGATCTGCGGACGAGAGAGTGGGCTGACGTGGCACTCGAGGTGAGCTGACGTGGCACTCGAGGTGAGCTGACGTGGCACTCGAGGTGAGGCACAAGTGGTTAGTCAAATTGCTGCAACAATGTCATATAGGAATTATCCAATTTATCATTATATGCGATAGAGATATTGCTGTTGACACATTGCCATGATGCTGGCCCTATTCTAAGCCACCATCTGTCGATTTGCTATTGTGCATTGCAGTTGATTTGCCAGTGTTATTTCTCATCTGCCCGTTTTCCAATAGCATGCCTCCCAGCAAGTATTCCTCATCACACCTTGCCTTCTACTGCGTTCTTTTTTCGTGCCTTGCAAAGCTTTTCGTCCAGACCTTGATCGCATGTCTGCTTGCCCACCCCTCTCCCACCCCTACCCGCCCTGCCCCTCCCGACCGAGCCTGACAGGCCACTGCGCCGAACCTGCGAGAGAGGCTCGGCGAGGTGGTTCCGTCCCACCAAGTGGTTGGCAATGTGCATCAATACTATGTTGACAGGTGTGTGCGTGGACTGTGTGTGCACTGCCCTTGAGGCTGCATGTATGCATTCATGCTTGCATGCACTGTCTTTGAGGCTGCTCTCTAACCTTGAAATGGATATCCTGCGCCTAGCAAGTGGCCAAGTCGTGGCATGGTCTGGCCGGCGAGATTCAGACATGTCTCAGTGAGCTGCGTGCGTGCAGTAGGCTTAAAGCAAAGGAAAAACAGCGGTAGATTTCCGCTCTGTGTAAAACTAAGTGCTCAAAACGATCTCAGAACCCAAATTCTTAGCAGTAGAGTAAAACAGGGACAAACATGTTTCGGCCTATCACGGGGAAAAACCTGATCAGACCTTCATCAGTGCCAACAATGAGAAAGAAGGGCTAAGCAATGCCTCTAAAGAGAAACAAAGCCTCTGAGAAAGCGAACTCTAGGCTATCCACACCCAGTTCACCCAAATGAAGGGGACCAATCCAGACCGCCCTTGAAAACTTCAGGCAGCCACGTCTTCAACTTCCTCGAAAGTGTCAGCGTGAAGGGTTGGGTTCAGATTTTTGCCAGAGGGCAACTTCGGAAGTCGCGCGCGCACCAGTAACCGCTGCAGGTTACAACCAATTTTCCACGCAACAAACATTCTCTCCACATACAATCCGCGTGTGATGAGTCGATTTTTTAGTCGACTCAAAAATCGACTCATCCTGCCCCTAGCAAGTGGCCAAGTCGTGGCATGGTCTGGCTGGCGACAAACATTAGGGCTCAGTAACTGCTGATCGCCTCCTGTTCCCCGTCCCCGACACTAGGGTTGAACACGGCCGGCCCGTCCCTGACACAGCTCCCTCCTCTCTGCAGGTTTGGCTTTTTGCCAAGCTGCCAAGTCGTGGCATGGTCAGGGGACAACCCTTGAGGCACCTCAAACCTCCTGAATTCTTCCTCTTCCCCTCTTCCTCCCTCTGCTCTGCGTCCCTTCTTTCTCTCCAGGTTTGGATTTTTGCCAAGCTGCCAACTCGTGGCATGGTCAGGGGACAACCCTTGAATCTCCGCAACCCCCAATCCTCGTCACGTATCTCCTCCCTTTTCCACCCCCATTCCTCCCCTCCCCCTTTTGCTTCTCTTCTCTCTCTCCAGGTTTGGCTTCTCTCCAAGCTGCCAGGTCGTGGCATGGTCAGGGGACAACCCGTGCAGCCTTGCAGGTAGGATGCATGCAATGCACCCACTTGTACCCACTTGCACCCACTTGCACCCACTTGCACCCTATTCACCATTCTGACTCTTGCTTGCCACTTAGTTTCTGGTGTGATATGAAAGGCAAGGCTGTTTGTTTTCAAACCTAATGCCCGTCCGGACCACATGCCTCCTGCCATGCCTGCCTCGCAGGTTTGGCGCTGGGAGGTTCGGGCGATGTGGGCATCAGCCTCGGAACGAGTGACACTGTGAGTGAGAATGGATCATGGATGTATGGATGTATGGCAAATGCTCTCCATATTTTATCATTCTCAAAAATAATACAAGTACTGAGTCTTCCTCTCCCACACGAGTGTAAGGTTAATTAGTTACGCTTAATCCTGTGTCAGGTTTTTTCTCCTCTAGGCTTGGAGGGTCATGTCTTTGCCATCACATCCCATCCCTTCCCACCCCTTCCCATCCTAACCAGGTGTTTGCAGTGGTGATGGATTCTCAACCTGGCTTGGAGATTTATGTCCTTGCCATCCCCATCCCATCCCATCCCATCCCATCCCACCCCTTCCCACCTCTTCCCATCCCATCCCAACCAGGTGTTTGCAGTGGTGATGGACCCCCAACCGGGCTTGGAGGGCCACGTGTTTCCCAACCAGGTGTTTGCAGTGGTGTTAGACCCTCAGCCAGGTCTGGAGAGTCATGTCTTTGCCATCCCATCCCACCCCACCCGACTACACCCCATTCCTCCCCTTCCCATCCCTTCCCATCCCATCCCAACCAGGTGTTTGCAGTGGTGATGGACCCCCAACTGGGCTTGGAGGGCCATGTGCTTAACCCCCTACTGCCACTCCAATCGCATCCCATCCCATCCCATCCCATCCCATCCCATCCCATCCCATCCCATCCCATCCCATCCCATCACCCCCCTTCCCACCTCTTCCCATCCCATCCCAACCAGGTCTTTGCAGTGGTGTTAGACCCTCAGCCAGGTCTGGAGGGCCATGTGTTTAACCCTCTACTGCCACTCCAATCGCATACCATCCCATCCCATGACCCCCCTTCCCACCTCTTCATCCATCCCAACCAGGTCTTTGCAGTGGTGTTAGACCCTCAGCCCGGGCTAGAGGGCCACGTGTTTCCCAACCCTGTGGATCCATCCTCGTTTATGGCCATGATCTGTTATAAGAACGGATCACTCACTCGACAAGGTACCGGCTTTCTCACTGTGTAGCACCAAATGCTTGCAAGCGGTTGATTATCTGTTCTGGGTGGTTGAGCCTTCTGCTGGTGCGACTATTCACGTGCATATGTAATTTCTCTGACCTTGCGTGTGATTTTATTGAAGCGTGTGTTAATCCCATCATCCATTCCTCCCACCATCCCACCACCACCAGCCATCAGGGACCGCTGTGCAGGAGGGTCGTGGGACGCATTCTGCCAGCTGCTGAATGAAGCTCGGTTGTGTGGGTGTGTGGGTGTATGCCTATGTCTGTGTGTGAAGGCGCCTGGTGGTCTGACTTACTTGCGTGTGCAATGCTCCCATCCCACCATCCCACCATCCCACCACCACCAGCCATCAGGGACCGCTGTGCAGGAGGGTCGTGGGACGCATTCTGCCAGCTGCTGAATGAAGCTCGGTTGTGTGGGTGTGTGGGTGTATGCCTATGTCTGTGTGTGAAGGCGCCTGGTGGTCTGACTTACTTGCGTGTGCAATGCTCCCATCCCACCATCCCACCACCACCAGCCATCAGGGACCGCTGTGCAGGAGGGTCATGGGAGGCATTCTGCCAGCTGCTGAATGAAGCTAATGTGTGTGTATGTCTATTTGTGAAGGCGCCTGGTGGACTGACACACTTGCCTGGGCAATTATCCCATCCCACCATCCCACCATCACCCCCCCATGCCCGCCACCAGCCATCAGGGACCGCTGTGCAGGAGGGTCGTGGGAGGCATTCTGCCAGCTGCTGAATGAAGCTAGCTAGTGTGTGTGGGTGTGTGGTTTATCTATGTCTGTGCGTGAAGGCACCTGGTGGTGGTCTGACTGACTCACTCGACTCGTGTGTGTGATATTCCCACCATCCCACCGCCACCAGCCATCAGGGACCGCTGTGCAGGAGGGTCGTGGGACGCATTCTGCCAGCTGCTGAATGAGGCTCCTGCTTTGAATGGTGAGTGCCAGTGCTGCATACATGGTCTAGCTGGTGTGGCTGCATGGGGGAGCGTGGTGTGAGATTGGAGGGTTTGCAGTGCAGGAGGGTCGTGGGACGCATTCTCACACACACAGTTGAATGAGGCTCACACGTTCTCAAATCGGCTCACACGTTCTCAAATCGGCTCACACCAGCCGATTTTCTCTCCTCCTCACCTCCTTACCTAACGTGACCTCCTAACCTGCACTCTCACCTGATTTCCTGACCCCCTCACTTGTCAGTTCTTACAACGCCTGGGAATGTGCTGGCCTGGGATTGTGCTATGTCAAGAAAGAGTGTTTTTGAGACGTCTCAAAAAGACTCTTTCTTCACGTGGCTGGGAATGTGCTGGTTTGGGGTTCCACTATCCACCATTGTCACCCAGATGTCATCCCGCTTCCTCGCCTCCTCACCTCCTCACCTCCGTACGTCCTCACTTCCTCACTCCACTTTTTGTCCTCGCTTTTAACGTCTGGGCAGGTGGGCGCATGGGCTTTTATTATCTTGACCCTGAGATCATCCCTCCACTACCAGGTGTGTAGGTAAACAGTTTACTACTTTCTCAGTTACTCACACTCCTTCTGGCAGGTGGGTGCGTGGGCAGATGGGAGGGCAGGTGGGCGCATGGGGTTCTACTATCTCGACCCAGAGATCATCCCACCACTGCCTGGTAAGTTGGTTAATAAGTTATGATTTTTTTAGGTACTCACATCCCGTCTGTTCAGGGGGGCGCATGGGCTCCTACACTGGGCAGGTGGGAGCATGGGCAGGTGGGAGCATGGGCAGGTGGGAGCATGGGCAGGTGGGAGCATGGGCAGGTGGGAGCATGGGCAGGTGGGGGCATGGGCAGGTGGGAGCATGGGCACTCTTGCGTGCATCGGGTGCCATCTCAATTCTTGGTAACCCTTACGAATGAGTGGGTCGCTCGATCGTTGACTTTGGTTTCTTATTGCTCCTGTGCCCCAATCACAGAATGAAGACCCATTGCTTTTCAGCAAGGGAGGGTGCATTCAAGCGACCCACTCACAGCTGAACCAGCTCTCGAAAGCGATCCTCTCGCTGCTTATAGGCTGTTTATCTATCCAATCGCCCCTGTGTCCCAATGTTACAGTGGGGACCCATCACTTTTCACCAAGCAAGGGGCTGGCTGTAGGCGACCCAATCACTCGCCTCTCGTTTTGAGATGTCTCAAAAATCACCTATACTATCGCCCCTGCGTCCCAATGTTGCAGTGGGAACCCATCGCTTTTCACCAAGGGAGGGTGCGGCCGTAGGCGACCCGCTCACTCGCATCTCCCCTGCCCAAACCTTTGAACCGCCACAAGAGGTAAGCTTGCTTGCATTAGGATGCTTGCTTGCTCCACATGAAAATGCTTTGAAAGAGCCTCCTACTGATTCTCCTACTTGCTAATCCTTCTCCTTACTCACCTCACTTGCCTCGCCTCTCGCCTGACCAAACCTTTGAACCGCCACAAGAGGTAAGCTTGCTTACACATAGGTAGTTACTTTCGGAGTTTCTTTAAAGAGGTAGCCCTGCTTGCACTGCACAGGGATAGCAGAGCGGCGGCTAGTGAAGCAAGTGCCGTTTTATGCTTGCCTCTTTGCATAATCTTTCCTCTTTGTTCTCTGGTTTCTCAGTTCTCTCTTGTTGTTCCGTTGGAGTGACTTTTGAGAATTCTCAAAAGTTCTCTCTTGTTGTTCCATACATACGCAGCGCGCTCTTTTCACAGGTCTAACGCAAGTAGAGGGAGATCTGGAAAATAATATGATCCGGAAAACAATATGATCCGGAAAACAATATGATCCGGAAAATAATATGATCCGGAAAATAATATGATCCAGAAAATAATATGATCCGGAAAATAATATGATCCGGAAAATAATATGATCCGGAAAATAATATGCTTCGTTCACCTTTGCCTTTTCTCCCTGCTCTTGACCGTCACTCACAGACTCGAAATCAACAAGAGGGGAAATTTAGCTGCAACGACGAGTTTTGAGGACTTTTGAGGCGCCTCAAAAGAGGCGGAGGAATTTGACCTGCAAATCTCCTCTCTCTTCCCATTCCCATCTCACCTCTCCTCCTTTCTCATTTCTCCCATTCCTCTCGTGTCTTGAAATTCTCATTCCCCTCATTTCTCACTCCTACTCAAAGATCAGGGTAGTGGTGGAAGGGCAGTTGGTGTCCGTGAGGGGGCATGCGGAGAGAATCGGGCTGCAAAGCCTACACTCTCTGCTCCTCTATGTTTTCACTGATCATCCTTCACTTTCTGTCACTCACAGATCAGGGCATTAGTGGAAGGACAGTTGGTGTCAATGAGAGGGCATGCGGAGAGAATCGGGCTGCAGAGCCCACCTGCCCGGATCATTGCCACGGGGGGCGGCTCAGCCAATGAGGCGATCCTGCGCACCATGGCGAATGTTTTCGGCTGCCCAGTGTACACCTCATCATCCACAGGTAAATCAAACAAGTTGCGGCGTGAAAAATCTATCTGAACACAATAATAAGATGAATCAAGCACGCACATATAGATTTTTCACATATGAACCAACTTGCTGTAACCAACTCTTTCTGAGGTAATTCTCGTAATTGTTGTTTGCGTTACTCTTCCCCGTTCGTGACTGTAAATATGCCATTCTCGTTAGCAGATGAAGTCACCTCCTCCCCTTCACCCCTCCCGACTTCGCTCCGCGGGAGCAGCACTACGAGCAGCACTACGAGCAGCACTACGAGCAGCACTACGAGCAGCACTACGAGCAGCACTACGAGCAGCACTACGAGCAGCACTACGCGCAGCACTACGAGCAGCACTACGAGCAGCACTACGAGCAGCACTATGATCAGCACTACGAGCAGCACTACGAGCAGCACTACGAGCAGCACTACGAGCAGCACTACGAGCAGCACTACGAGCAGCACTACGAGCAGCACTACGAGCAGCACTACGAGCAGCACTACGAGCAGCACTACGAGCAGCACTATGATCAGCACTACGAGCAGCACTACGAGCAGCACTACGAGCAGCACGCAGCTTCCTCTCCCTTCCCATGCCACCCTCTCATCGCTCTGTTCCTCTGTATGCCCCCACCGTTCTTCCTCCCTCCCCGCTCCAGACGCTTCCTCGTTGGGAGCAGCACTGAGTGCAGCACACGGCTACATCTGCCTTCCTATGCCACCCTCTCGTCGCTCTTTCTCCCATATGCCCTTCAACCTGCCTCCCACCCTTCTTCCTCTCTCCCCTCCAGACTCCGCCTCGTTGGGAGCAGCACTGAGTGCAGCACACGGCACGGCTATTTTTGTCACACCCAAGGCTCCTTTTCAACTCTCCCGTATCTTCGCTCATTTCTCCTCGTCTTGCTCCTTCCCCTTCCATCTCCCCCTTTCCAGACTCGGCTTCATTGGGAGCAGCGCTGAGAGCAGCACACGGCTACGTTTGTCTCGCCCAAGGTTCCCTTCTCTTTACACGTTATCCCCTTTGTTTGCTTCCGTCCCTCCCATTCCCTCCCGTCTCCAGACTCCGCCTCGTTGGGTGCAGCACTGAGAGCAGCACACGGCTACCTCCGCCACGCCCAAAGTCCATCGTCTCTCTCCCCCCTCTCTCTGCTCATTCCGCTCCTCCTTGCTTCCTTCCTTCCTCTCCGTTCCCATCTCCTCCCATGTCTTTCCATCTCGTTCCCCCTCTTCCAGACTCTGCCTCGTTGGGAGCAGCACTGAGAGCAGCACACGGCTACCTCTGCCACACCCAAGGCTCCCTTCTCTTTACACGTTATCCCCCTTTTTGCTGCCTTCCCTCCCATTCCCTCCCGTCTCCAGACTCCGCTTCATTGGGAGCAGCGCTAAGAGCAGCACACGGCTACCTCTGCCACACCCAAGGCTCCTTTTCAACTCTCCTGTATCTTCACTCATTTCTCCTCTTCTTGCTCCTTCCCCTTCCATCCCCCCCTTTCCAGACTCTGCTTCACTGGGAGCAGCGCTAAGAGCAGCACACGGCTACCTCTGCCACACCCAAGGCTCCTTTCTCCCCTTCACATCCCTCCTGGCTCAAGCCGGTGCCAGCTCAGCAAGTGCCACCTCAACAAGTGCCACATCAGCAGGTGCCAGCTCAGCAGATGCCTCTGCAGAAGGTGCCACATCAGCAGACGCCCCTACCGCTGTTTCTCTCTCCGAAGCAATCCCCGCCGGATCCCCGGACCTTCACGCGAGGTACGGGGATATGGTGGCTCGGAGAATGGCTGTTGAGAAGCAGCTGTTGGAAGAAGCAAGAGAGTAATTTTCCAGGCACCTAGGTGTCTGGAATAGGAGCTCCTCCAGACGCCTATTCCCTAGGCTCCAGTAGCTTCTGGGGGATGGAAGAGGGCAAGTTCTCCAGGCACTTTCGAAATAAGAAGCAGCTGTTGGATGAAGCAGTTGGGCAAACTTCGATACGCGCTTCAAGCATTGAAGCGAGTGCGAGTCCCTGAGATGATATTCCAATCTATAGTTCAGACATGAACTGCCCAAGAATTCGAGGTGGTATTGCAATGAGAAATCTTCTGTCTCTGTCATGCAATTTTATCTCATTTGTTCAGAAGAAGGATTTGGTTTGATCCTGCTTTGAGCCTCCTGTCAGTGTACCTAAATTGGAATCTTGAGAATTTTTCTTTAAGGTAGTTCTCAAGATGAGCCTGACAGTTGGGACATCACTAGCAGGCCCTCAGATTCACGGCACGTAAGGGTATCAGGGTCCCTCTGGCCCTAGACCCTGATCGACAGGGTCGCCTAGGAAAAAAGCCTGAAAGTTCAGTGTTAAAAAAAAAGTCTGATGCATCAGTGTCACCTATAGAAAAAGGCTGATAGTAGTGAAGCTGATTTTTTAACTTAAAACTCTATGAAGGTCGCAAACAGCCTTCAATCTATCTATCTGTGTTGTAAACCAAAGCCTATCTTGCTTGCTAGCTAGCTATGCATTGCATCCAGCATGACTCTGGGTCTGGGTGAGTTCAGTAATCATCATCTGATGAGGCCTGCTTGTCATCATCATCTTCTCTTCCCTTAGCCTGTCGTTCTGCCCACTCTTCCTCCTCTAGGGCCTCCTTTCCCGTGCTATCCCTGCCCTCTCCCTCTCTTTCGGGTGGTGCCGCCACATTGCCGAATGGGCGGCGCTTCTTGTAGCTGCGCCAGATCTGCACCACCTCATCGTAGTTGGGCTCGTACTCGAGTAGAGACATGGTGACGAGGTCTTCGAGGCGGGCGTCCTTCAAGCTCCCCCGCTGCCACGATTTGATAACGTTTTGGCGTGAGAAGCCGCGCTCACACTCCACTGTGCTCAGCGGCAGCACGGCGACAGCCACCCAGAGACGCACCAGATTGGGGTAGCCAGTCGCCCAGTCGCTTGTCTTCAGCATTGCTGTTAGGCCTGCGTGGAAGCTCCGCTCGTTCTTCGGGGCACCTGCGAGGATGGGGCAGAAGGCCCGCAGCTCCTTGATCGCACGCCGCTTGTCGACCCCTGCCACATAATGCGGAAGGGAGAGAGAGAGGGGGTTTTTGAAAGGCTGGCAAGTGCGTAACCATACGTTGATGAAATGCAATGACACAATAAGACGGACAGCAACAGTGCGAGAGCGGGAATACCTGGAATGATGTAGTCCGTGTCCTGTGCCCTGAACAGCCTCACGAGAGACTCGAGCCACTCGAGACACTGCCTGTGGCGCTCTGCTCTCCCCAGCTCCCACTCGTCAGGCATGAACAGCCGCACTCCCACCAGGGAGTCCAGGTCCTGGAACCGTGTGCTGAGGTTTTGCACGAGCGTCTCGGCGAAGGTGGTGCAGAGATCGGCGCAGGCGTCGTGGGAGCCGAGGGTGGGTAGTCTTCGCTCGGCTTCTCGTGCAGCTCGAAGGTGTGTGTCGTGGGCCGCCCGTCCGAGTCGACTCCCTGCACCTTCACCTCGGGATTGCCCCCCTCAGGCCCGTGCTTCTTGATGAACGGGGAGAGGCGCGCGCTCACCCCGCCTCCAAAGTCGTCACCACAGTCGACGTAGCGGGACTCTAGGAATGAAATCGACCGGCGGATCTGCCCGTGGACACTTGCAATGTCCAGCTGTTAGGGGTCAACAGGGCGAACAGAGGATGGAGAGAAGGCCAAATCAGTGCAAAGCAGATTCTGCTTAAGCAGTACATCAAACAGTGACTCACAAACCGAAACAAGGCACACAATCCAGCAACGATAGTAACCAAGCTCACCTCACGCTGCTGGAATGCCCTGTTCAGCACATTGAGCTGCTCGAGGACGTCTGCAAGGAAGTATAGCAGAAAGTGAAACCTGTAGCTCGTGGCGAGCTCGTAGAGGGTGATGTCCCACTCATACAGCATCACGATCAGCGCGGGGAAGACCTCTACCGCGCGCAGAATGGCGTCACCGCGGGAGAGCCAGCGGACGTCGTGGATCCCTTGTAGCTCCAGGTTTGTTTTCGTGAACACCTCCTGCAGGCCAATGAAGCGTTGATGCCACGGGCCAGAACGCCCCAAATGCTCTGCCACTTGGCGGAGCAGGGAGTCCACCATGCCGAACTCGGGGAGTTGTTCAGCGGCGTCCTTTGCTGCGAGGGCCTCCCTGCATGCACACCAGCATTAAAACCGGCTCAAGGAGGGGTTAGCAGGGGATGCAGCAGGGACTGTATGGAAGCAGTAAACAGAAGATGAAAACTGACCTGTGGGCGATGCAGTGGCTCGAAACAAGATGCGGGATGCGGAGGCGAAGTCGAGCGACAAGGCCGTTGTGTTTCCCCATCATCACACTCGCTCCGTCAGTGCTTATGCCGGATATCCTCACCATTTCAATGCCTAGGGCCTGCAGGTGGGACAAGAGCACTGAGAGGAGAGAGGCTGCATCGCCCTTCTCCACGGTCAGCAGGGCAAGGAACTCAGTCACGGGACGATTTTCACGGATGAATGTCGCGAAAACAATCATATGCTTTCCCCGACACCTGTCCGTGCTTTCGTCGCACGTGACGCCAATGTATGGGCTGCTGAGGATGTGCTGCAGTTGCGTTGTGTGCAACCATGTGGCCATCGACTGTGTCAGCTGCCCGAAGCCGTAGCTGCAGCGCATGTCAAACAACACAACGTCAGATAATTCGGTTGAGTTTCACAAACACGGTTGCAGTTAGATTAATTCAACACTCACGTAGTATAATAGGTTCCGTAGCCTTTTGCTGGGAACCCGTGCACCTTGAGTCGCGCGAGGTAGCGCACAAGATTCACCCATAACTCTATGGGTGCATCTTGCTTGGTCACGAAGAGCAGGGAGTCGAGGAGCTTGACGACCCGCTCCTTCTCCGTGTCGCGAGCGAGATTGTCGCCGTTGATCCGTGGCTGCGTAGCGGCGTCGTCGAGAAGCTTCTGCTGGTGTTTCAACGCCTCCTTGTGCTTGGTAGTTGCCGCATGCCGTTTGAACGCCTGCGTCTGAACGTCTGTGGCGCCCTTTCCGCCTCTCCCACACGGTCCAGCGTAGCCTGCGTGCTCCGTGCAGATGCTGCACTTGAAAGCGGGGAAACCGTCAGCTTTTTTTAGCAGAATAAGCCAAGAAAACCGCTCGAGCCACTCGCTTTTGTACTTATACAGAGCCTCCGCGTAGGTTGCGTCTGGCCCTGCCGGTTTAGAAGGCCCAGGTGTTGAGGGCGACGCCTGCGTGCCTGCGGTCGCGGGCGTCGACAGTTGGTCGGCTGGCGAAGCCGGTGTTGCACCAGCGGGACCTCCCTTCTTGGGCCACGGCAGCGTTGACTGCGTGTACCTGGCGGACTTCTTAGCCACTGGCACCGCCGCGATTTCTTCACCTGAAGGGTTGGAGCTGTCTTGCTCCAACACGGGCGCAGTAGGGGAGGGACACAGAGGCTCGTCGATGGGTTCAAATGGAACATCGACGGTCGGCGCGACTGCAGGCGCCTTTCCATGGTTATCTACTGCCGCTAAGTTGGAGAATAGCAGATCCAGCCCGGTAACGGCCGCGGACAGATCAATTGGCGAACGACGAGCGGGTTCATCGCCGGGGTCATCAGGTCGTTCAATGGCGTCCGGGTGGTCCGCCATTGATTGCGCTGTGAACAAGCAGCATCTAACGGGACTCCCTAGCTAGCTGAACGATGGAGGTTTGCCAGGAAGAGAGGACACACGGCTGACTGCCTCTTGGTACACCAGGCAGCAACGCGATGAAACCTTACACATGCTAGATGGAAGGAAAGCATGGAGCAGACTGGGGTGGGAGACTGGATGGCTGGCAGCACGGCTGGGCGGCGTGGATGCATCCGTGCTTGCCAGCACGACTTAGACAAAACGGGCCAGAGGACCACAGATGCTTCACATGGGCCTGAATCCCTCGTTGCGCTGCCTGCCAGCATCGCTGTGCTGCAACCCTGTAATTGGCCAAATCAGGAAATGCTGTCAAAGTGGCCAATCATCGCACCACGCGCGCCAACAACGCATCCCTCTACGAGGCAAATTTGTCTGCTACTCACCGCCACGCCCTGCTGACACCGCGGGAATCTGATATTCCCTGTACAGCCGGGCAACTACACACGAACCGTGTAGGAATCGCTTTCAGGGTCGGATTCGTTACAACGTAGTGGAATCAGTGTCACTAAAAAAAATTTGCTGAAAGTTCAGAGTCATGTGCTAGGTGAAGGCTGAAAAATCAGCCCCACAAAAAGCTGAACACTGGAAAATCAGTGTAGGTTAAAAAAAAACCCTGGAAATCAGGAATTTCAGGGAAAAATTCCTGATATCGTAGGGCCTGATCACTAGTCTCTTGCAGCAACACAACATTGCTCAGTCCTATCCTAAGGTATGCCAACACTCACTTCACTCGCCCTCCAGGTATCGGAACCAGAATGGCCAAAGCATGCCGCCCTTTCAGTTCACCCCCAGAGCCCTCTGCACTGCTGTAAGGGTGTGCTGCAGCAGCACCACAGTGGTCATGGGCCCCACTCCCCCCTCACTGATGTAATCCACAGCATACCAGTGCCTGGAAGCCCAACACATACTGTATCTATAGCCTTATGAACTATTTCCCAGCGCTCTCTGCGTGGCTATAAGGGTGTGTTACAGCAGCACAGCGATGGTCATGGGCCCCACTCCCCCCGGCATGGGTGTGATACACCCGGCCACCTCCAATCTGATCACAGTCTTACTGCCTTCCACCCTAGCTAAAATCCGACCTAAGAACTAGCCCCCAATGCCCTCTGCGCTGCTGTGCGGGTGTGTTGCAGCAGCACAGCGATGGTCATGGGTCCCACTCCCTCCGGCACGGGGGTCATCTCCAGCCACCTCTAGTCTTGCTCAAGCCCTACTGTGTGTACTGTATGTCACTCCCTATGAACTAGCCCCAAAAGCCCTCTGTGCGGCTGTAAGAGTGTGCTGCAGCAGCACAGCGATGGTCATGGGCCCCACTCCTCCCGGCACGGGTGTGATCCACCCAGCCACCTCCCTGGCCCCCTCATAGTCCACATCCCCCACCAGCCGGTACCCCGCCTTCTTGCTCGCATCATCCACTGCATTGATCCCCACGTCGATCACTGCACACCCCCCCTTTAGCCAGTCACCCTTCACCTGTTTAGGGGGAAAAGAGCAGTGAGGAGAGGAAGAGGAGAGGGAAAAGCGGGAGAGGTAGCGAAGCAGCGAAAGAAACAGAAGCGGCAAGGGGGAGAAGAGAAGGTGAAGGTGAGGAGGTGAAGAGGGAGAAAGGATGGGAGGTTTGCACATGAGTAGGAAGAAGGGTGCTCTGGGCGGGCCTTCCTCACAGTGCACCATGCCACGATAGCACCTACCTCTTTACATGTTATCTCGCACTCCACCGCTCTCCACCGCACTGCTCATCCCACACTCACCATCTGGGCCTTCCCAATGGCAGCGGTCACGATATCCGCCTGCTTCACAATCTCCTTGGGCTCCTTGGTCCGCGAGTGCACTTCAGTAGTTACTCTGCTCATTACACGTTACCACACTCCAACGCACTCCAATGCACTCCACCGCACCTCACTGCACTGCACTCACCATCTGGGCCTTCCCAATGGCAGCAATAACGATGTCCGCCTGCTTCACAATCTCCTTGGGCTCCTTTGTCCGCGAGTGCACGATGGTAACCGTGGCGTCCCTCTCCACCAATAGCATCGCAGCAGGCATGCCCACAATGTTGCTGCGGCCAATCACCACCGCCCGCTGCCCGCTGATCTGCACGCCACTGCGCTCCAATAGAACCATGCAGCCCTGCAAAGAGAGGGGTGAAGGAGGAGAGGGTGGGGATGAGAGGGGGGGGAGGGGCGAGGGAGCAATAGTAGAGATGATGGCAGGGGAGAGGATGCAGGGAGAAAGAATCCAACCACATAAAATCATGAAAACCAAGTGTGTGTTCCCACCTCGGGAGTGCACGGGTTGAACTGCGGGTGATGCACTTCATTGTAGCATCCCACCACCCTCTCTCTATTCCCCTACACCCCTAAACTGTGGGTCGCCCCTTCATCAACGCTCTTCCAGTCATCCCCCTCCCCTCGCCCTCCATTCCCTGCACCTCACATTCCATTCCCCAAAACCCCTCCCAATCTCCCCAAAACCCTTTCCCCACCTCAGGAGTGCACGGGGCGAACTGCTGGTGGCAGCCCTACATTAATGCTTCCAGTCACCCCCTTCCCCTCGCCCGCTCTTGATTCACTGCACCCCACATCCCCATTCCCCCAGACCCCCTCCCATCTCCCATAACCCCTTCCCTACCTCGGGAGTGCACGGGGCGAACTGCGGGTGCCGCCCCTTCATCGCCAGCTGGCCGATGTTGATTGGATGGAAGCCGTCCACATCCTTGGGCAGTGCCACCTCAGCGAGAACCGCCTCCTCGCTGATGTGCGCTGGCAGGGGGAGTTGAACCAGAATGCCTGGTGATGGGGGAGTCATGGGAGGGGCGAGACATACGGAGGGCACAGAGGTTAGCTGGATGAATAAGGAGAGCAAAAGACAGTGGCAGCAGCGCCACGTCAGCAAGCACCGCCTCCTCGCTGATGTGCGCTGGCAGGGGCAGTTGAACCAGGATGCCTGGTGATGATGGGGGAATACAAGGGGACAGTCGGTTGAGGGGCATGGGAGGGGAAAAGGTACGATATCAATCAACTCATGGAAGCAGTGCCACCTCAGCGAGCACCGCCTCCTCGCTGATGTGCGCAGTTTTGAGGCGCCTCAAAACAGGAATAGGTACGATATCAACACATGGACGCAGTGCCACCTCAGCAAGCACCCTGCCTCCTTGCTGATGTGCGCTGGCAGCGGCAGCTGAACCAGAATGCCTGGTGTGATGGGGGGGTCATGGGATTGGAGCAGACAGAAGGATGCGTCGCAAGGGGCGCGCGCGTTGTAAGGACTTGCGGAGTTTATATGGTCATCGTAGCCAGCTGTATACGGACTAGCGAGTTTGTAACAGGGCGGTGGCCAACTGTGTAAGGACTAGGGACGGGACGGGGGAGATGGAAGCCGTCCACGTCCTTGGGCAGCGCCACGTCAGCGAGAACCGCCTCCTCACTGATGTGTGCTGGCAGGGGCAGCTGAACCGGAATGCCTGGTGATCAAGGGGGAGTGATGGGAGGGGCGAGGCATAAGGGGGGCACAGACACAGGACAGATGAATAAGCAGAGCGACAGGCAGTAACAGCAGCGCCACCTCAGCCAGCACGGCCTCCTCGCTGATGTGTGCTGGCAGGGGCAGCTGAACCGGAATGCCTGGTGATCAAGGGGGAGTGATGGGAGGGGCGAGGCATAAGGGGGGCACAGACACAGGACAGATGAATAAGCAGAGCGACAGGCAGTAACAGCAGCGCCACCTCAGCCAGCACGGCCTCCTCGCTGATGTGTGCTGGCAGGGGGAGTTGAACCAGAATGCCTGGTGGTCAAGGGGGAAGTCATGGGAGGGAGGGGCGAGGCATGGGATGAGCGAGGCATGGGATGAGCGAGGCATGGGAGGGGGACAGAAAGAAGTCAAATGGACAAGGAGTAGGGCAAGGCATAGGTAGCAGCGCAACCTCAGCCAGAACCGCCTCCTCGCTGATGTGTGCTGGCAGGGGGAGTTGAACCAGAATGCCTGGTGATGGGCGGAGCCATGGAAGGGAAAGGTATCATAGGGTCACAGACGGAAGATGGACGGGTAAGCGGTAAGGCCAGGCAATTTTGAGGCGCCTCAAAAGTCGGAAGATGGACGGGTAAACGGTAGGGCCTGGCAGTGCCAGCAGCGCCACCTCAGCAAACACCGCCTCCTCGCTGATGTGTGCTGGCAGGGGCAGCTGAACCAGAATTTCTGGTGCGAGCGAGAGAATACAGGGGGCATGTGAGGGGCAGGGACAGGGATAGGGGGTAAATGGATAAGGGGTAGCGAAAGATAGTGGCAGCAGCGCCACCTCAGCCAGCACCGCCTCCTCGTTGATGTGCGCTGGCAGGGGCAGCTGAACCAGAATGCCTGGTGATGGTGGGGAGGGAGAGTCGAGGTATGGGAGGGGCGAGGCAATGGGGGGGAGGCACGGGAGGAACACAGCCAGAAAACGAATGGAAGGGATGTGGATGCTTAACTTGACCTGGGGGGAGGGTGGGGTTACTCGAACCATGCACGTCCGCACCGCATCATGCACACGTCAGCACCTCATCATGCACACATCATGCACACGTCAGCACCTCACCATGCACGTCAGGATTGGCGTTGAACTCTCTGACTGCAGCAATGACGTCATCCTGGCTGGCATCGCCAGGAAGCTTCCCCTCGAACGACGCGATCCCCACCTCCTGGCACGCCTTCACCTTCATCCGCACGTACGTCTGCGAGTCCTTGCGCTCCCCCACTATAATCACAGCTAACCCTGGGACCTGTGGCAGGGATTGGGTAGAAGCAGGAAGTGATTTGGTTCGGCAATTTCCATTTTCATGGCGCACCTTTCATTTCACCTCAACTCGCGACACAAGTTAATAGTAGGTAGAAGTCACGATGGGTAGAGCGGGAGGGAGGTAGAACGGATGGTAGGTAGAACGTAGTCCTGCAAATATATACCGGCGATGCGCTACAGAACAGCCACAATGTAGGCTGTTTTGAAACAAGGCCCTCACCTTCCCAGTGGCCTCTTTTAGTTTGGCTACCCCCTCAGCCACCTCGCCATGGATCTGCTTCGCGATGGCCTTGCCGTCGATGATCTTCGCCACGGACTTGCCTTCCTCCGCCATTTCTTAGATGTATGCCGTACTAAGCTCTGCTGGTCAGAGGCTAGTAAGAGCTAGGAAAATGACGACGAGAAAAACTTGAAAAGCTGCAATATGAGCGATCAGGAAGCCGAGCAATGTCTGATGATTGGATTCAGGAATTTGACAATGAGGCGTAGATCCAAAGGAAGTCTTGAGTGCAAGCAGACGCCAACGGAAACGGAAACACATCAGAATGGTCGGAGCTTGATATTTTCCTGAGTCTGACGTCTTTCCTCTGCGTTGGTGTTTTCCTGAGCTTTTATTGGTTGGTGGTATTTGGTTGTCAGGATTTTCGAATCCCGGTGTGTTTTTGGATTCGGGTGTAAGAAAATTGGCGGGAAACGAATCGAGCTGGAAGGACAGTGGGCGCGATGTGAGCTGGAATTGTGTGAAGTGGACCTCTGAGTCGAGCATTCCCTCGAAGTTCGTTCGATCGGTGAGCAACAACGCAGGTATTTTGCGCTGATCGGGTCAGTTGTCACTTGATCTGTACTAGAGAGAGGCAACCTTGCAGGTCAGATCGCTCGACGTGACACGATCGGTTACAATATGCGAACCATCGTGAACTCGTTTCAATTCTTACAGAAAGTCAGTCTCGGGTCGGATCGGACCCGGCATCATGTAGAGGCACTCAAAAGATCGGCTGGACGCTTCACCTCCCACTTGATCACAGCTTTCCGAACCGTTTTAGATCCCGCGGGAAACCGAACCTGCTCAGGATCCAGGAGGTAAAGTGTCCCCCGGACCAGAACCATAAACTGGGGCCTTGGGAACTCCAATTCACTCCACCCTATCTTCTCCGCAAGCAAGATAACTCCAGGAGCTTGAAGCCCTGGTGGGAGTATCGTAGACTTCAAAGACAGCAGGGAGTACTGGTTCCTCTGTCTGCGGTAATAGTTCGCGATTGCGCACGAACCTGGCGATCTCTTGCAATTGCACAAGGCTTGTTGATCAACGGTCGCGATCTTGCAGAACCCGAACTATTTTGCATGCTTACGCCAGCAGGAAGGCGCCAAGAAGCAGTTTGAAACCATTCTCTTAATTTCGGGTCGTGCTGTAACGAGGAACCTGCTGAATTCCAACAACAAATTCGTCAATTTCCGTGACGTTAGACTGAAATGGCGTCTGTCGGGCCTGTCAAAGGCACGAATCGAGGATACGCGACGAATTCGTACTTCACGTCGCTGGGTGGGCACGTCCATGGGTCTGCTTTCAGGTTTGTTCACACTCCCAGGCCAGGCCTGTTTCTTGAAACGAAATTACGTCTATCTTAATATCTTCATCCTTTCTAAAAAAAACGTGCTTAACCCTCTTGTCATTGGATGCGTGCAGGTCTGCTTTGCTCTCAGGTCGCCTCCATTCCAACCACTTTCCAACCAGCACCATCACCACCAGCAGCATCAGCAGCATCAGAAGCATCAGCAGCAGCTGCAATCCTCTCTCCATTCTCCCCCAGGCGGTCCTTCCCCTTATCGCTCGCCCCATCCCTCTCGCCTCCCACTCATCCCCCTCACCCCTGCTCTCGCACTTCCTCCCCGTTGCGCACTGCCGAGCCGAATCAGCCTCGGACCAGACCTTCCAGCCATGGACTCACCAAGCCTCGCGCACAGGCTCGGGAACAGTTTTCCGAACGGAGAAGAGCAATGGAAAGGGAAACGAAGGTCCCGGAACATCACCAGCAGCTTCTGATGACGAAGAGGTTCGCGCTCGTGCTGACATCAGCAGATCAGCCAAGCTCATCACAGAACGAGTGGATGGGAAGCTCTACACTGTGAAGCTGAGATCTCTCTACTCCGCCTTCTGTCCACGTGGCATGCTGATAATGGCTGTGAGGAACAGCCTTATCCAAATCCTCCCTCTGTTTGCAGACTATATAGAGGCTCAGGCTCCCAGTATGGAAGAGGAGGAGGAGGAGGACGAGGAAGAAGAGGAGGCGAGGAGGGAGAGGGAGAGGAGGAGAGCGGTGGAAGCAGCGGAGAGGGAGAGGAGGATTGCAGCATTTCGAAATATGGGTGCGGGGAAGATCGCTGCAGGCACAGCGCGGCTGTCTCTTAGAGAGGTGAGGAGGGCTGGTGATGTGGGGTTTGAGACGGCTTAGAAGAAGATTGCAGCGTTTCGGAATATGGGTGCTGGGAGGATTGCTGCAGGGACGGCGTGGTTGTCGCTCAGAGAGGTGAGTAGGACTGACGCATGTGGGAGGCAAGGAGGGAGAGGGAGAGGAAGATTGCAGCATTTCGAAATATGGGTGCCGGGGAGATCGCTGCTGGCACAGCGTGGCTGTCTCTCAGAGAGGTGAGGAGGGCTGGTGATGTGGGGTTTGAGACGGCTTAGAAGAAGATTGCAGCGTTTCGGAATATGGGTGCTGGGAGGATTGCTGCAGGGACGGCGTGGTTGTCGCTCAGAGAGGTGAGTAGGACTGACGCATGTGGGAGGCAAGGAGGGAGAGGGAGAGGAAGATTGCAGCATTTCGAAATATGGGTGCGGGGAAGATCGCTGCTGGCAGAGCGTGGCTGTCTCTCAGAGAGGTGAGTGGGCTTGGTGCATTTGGGTGGAGTGTGAGACGTATCAAAATCAGGATTGCAGCGTTTCGGAATATGGGTGCTGGGAAGATTGCTGCAGGCACACTAAGGCTGTCGCTCAGGGAGGTGAGATAGGTTAGGGCTGACGCATTTAGGTGATCTCCACTCTCCCCTATCCCTCTCCCCCCCATCAGTTAGCTGTAATCACTGTGTGCTGGGCAGTGGGTGGAAACACTGGCAGGTGTGTCTTCGCCCCCGCTCCCCTCTTCGCCCTCCTTCCCCTCCTCCTCGTCCCTCCCCCATCAGATGGCTGTGATCTCAGTGCGCAGGGCGCTGGAGCACTTTTACCTTGTAAGGTTCCCCTTCCCCTCTTTCCTCGTTCCACCCCCCCCTCGCCCCCACACAACCCCCACCCTCCCCCACCACACCCCCCCCCTAATCAGATGGCCGTGATATCAGTGCGTAGGGCGCTGGAGCACTTTTACCTTCTTAACAACAGTGCTCCGCCTTCCTCCCCTATTCCCCCTTCTTCTCCCTCCTTCCCACACTCCCTACTGCCCCATCAGATGGCCGTGATCTCAGTGCGCCGGGCGCTGGAGCACTTTTACCTTCTTAACAACAATGCTCCGCCTTCCTCCCCTATTCCCCCTTCTTCTCCCTCCTTCCCACACTCCCTACTGCCCCATCAGATGGCCGTGATCTCAGTGCGCCGGGCGCTGGAGCACTTTTACCTTCTTAACAACAGCGCTGAGCACTTTTATGTTCTTGAAGAATTTCCTTTCCCCCGCAATTCAACCTCTCCCCACCTTTTCCGCCTGTTCCCTCTCCTCTCCCCATTCAGATGGCCGTGATATCAGTGCGCCGGGCGCTGGAGCACTTTTACCTGGCTCGCTCCGTGTCTGCCCGGTGGCTGTGGAAGCTGACCAAGGGTGAGATGAGATGATAGTAGGTGTGGGGCGAGAGAGGAGAGAGGGGAATCATAAGTGTCAGGCGCGCTCTATGTGGCTCGCTCCGTGTCTGCCCGGTGGCTGTGGAAGCTGACCAAGGGTGAGATGAGATGATAGTAGGTGTGGGGCGAGAGAGGAGAGAGGGGAATCATAAGTGTCAGGCGCGCTCTATGTGGCTCGCTCTGTGTCTGCCCGCTGGCTGTGGAAGCTGACCAAGGGTGAGATGAGATGATAGTAGGTGTGGGGCGAGAGAGGAGAGAGGGGAATCATACGTGTCAGGCGCGCTCTATGTGGCTCGCTCTGTGTCTGCCCGCTGGCTGTGGAAGCTGACCAAGGGTGAGTGAGACGATCGTGTGGAGAGGAATGAACGGAGAGTGGGAATGCAGAAAGAGGGAAGCACTGGTATGTGGCTCAAACCGTGTCTGCCCGCTGGCTGTGAAAGCTAACCAAGGGTAAGAGATTTGATCGTATGGGAGAGGTATGAACGGGGGGAGTATGAGCAGGAGGAGTATGAACGGGGGGAGTATGAACGGGGGGAGTATGAACGGGGGGAGTATGAACGGGGGGAGTATGAACGGGAGGAGTATGAACGGGGGGGGTATGGGGGAGAGAGAACAAAGGAGAGGGAAGCACCATTATGTGGCTCTTTCCTTATCTGGCCAATGGCCGTTGAATCGAGCCAAGGGGGAGAAAGATCATGTGGGAAAGCAGGGAGAGCGAGTGTGTGAGAGAGAAGGAGTGTTTGGTAGCTTTTCTAGCTCCACTCTTCCTCTCTCGATCTTTCCTCCCAACGCCTCGCACCAGACCCTATCCACTTGGTTGGTCATACACGGTCAGCAGGGGAGCACTCACTGCCTCCCCCTTCCACCCTCCCTTCCCCTTAACGACCTAAACCCTAATTCCAACGAGTCGGCCCTTTGGAAGGTTAGCAGGAGAGGACTCATAAGTCCCCTTGAAATGTTTTCAAAATCACTTTTTCCCTTCTCCGCCGTCCCTCGCTCTCAATACCCGTCACCAGACCCCACCAGTCAGCCATTTGCAAGGTCAGCAGGGGAAAACTCACAGGCAGTTTTGAGGCGTCTCAAGAGTCACTTCCTTCCCCTCTCCGCCTTCCCTCTCTCCCAACGCCTCGCCCCCAGACCCCACTCAGTCAGCCATTCGCAAAGTCGGCAGGGGACTCACCGGCTTGGGTTTAATCACATCCGTTACAATCACCAACGTCAGAGGTATAATCTCTTGCCGCTCCCTCTCCCTCTCCCTCTCCTTCTCCCCCTCCCTCTTCCTCTCCCCCTTCCTCTCCTTCCTGTTTTCTCTACCTTCCATTTCATGCCTGCCTCCCATTCTCCCTTTTGACACCTCCTCTCTGTCTCACTACCTCGCCTCACCTCTCATGCTTCATAATTTATGGCACCTTAGTAGTTCTGCCTCCCTTGCTTCTTAAGTATTTGAGTCACTTAAAGATATGTTGCCTCCTCTGCTTCCACACCACACCCCCCAAGTTTCTAAACTACTGTGCTTCCCCACCACACCTCCCTCCCACCACACCCCTCCTTTTCTCAGTCAGCCCTGGTCCTGAGCCAGGCCCACTTGTAATACTGTTCCACTGCAACTTATAACGATTCTGCTCCCCCACTCACGTTTCAAGACAGCTCAAAAATCATATCATTACTTTATAGTCGCCTCCAAACTCAGTCAGCCCAGGTCCCAGGCCCACTAATAATGCCATAGCACTCCAACTCATAACAGTTCTGCTCCCCCCCCTCTCTCCTCTCCTCCCTCTTCCCCTCCCTCTTCCCCTCCTTTCTTCCCTCCCCACCAGCACACTTCCTGAGCCCACTATCCAGTGTAGCAGTGCAGCTTATAACGGATACCTTCACTGCCTTCCACCGCCTGCTCTTCCCTCCACCACCACCACAAGCGGGTCAGGGGCTCGCTATAAGCCCTGTGAGGGCCACAGGAGTGCAAATCGTGTGGCTAGTAAAGCGAACGCTGAGCTACTCGCTCAAGCTCGTGTTCTCTACTGCCTCTGGAGCGCTGCTATCGGCGGTGTGTGTGCGATACGTGGGGCCTTGGACCACAAGCTATGGTGAGCAATAGGTAGTTTCTTCTGGTTATGCAATAAAGCGAACGCTCAGCTACTCATCAAGCTCGTGTTGCAAGCTGGCCAGGGGCTCGCTATAAGCCCTGTGAGGGCCACAGGAGTGCAACTCGTGTGGCTAACAAAGCGAACGCTGAGCTACTCGCTCAAGCTCGTGTTCTCTACTGTGTCTGGAGCGCTTCTATCGGCGGTGTGTGTGCGATACGTGGGGCCTTGGACCACAAGCTATGGTAAGCGTCCTGGTTCCTTTGGGCTACAACGATGCACTGGTTTGTGGCTGATATAGCGAACGCTCAGCTATTCGCTCAAGCTTGTGTTCTCTACTGCCTCTGGAGCGCTGCTATCGGCTGTGTGTGTGTGTGCGATACGTGGGGGCCTGGACCACTAGCTATGGTAAGCTCTTTCTGGTTTATTCTGGTTACAACGACATGGGTTTGTGGCTAGTAAAGACAACGCTGAGCTACTCGCTCAAGCTCGTGTTCTCTACTGCCTCTGGAGCGCTGCTATCGGCGGTGTGTGTGCGATACGTGGGGCCTTGGACCACAAGCTATGGTGAGCAATAGGTAGTTTCTTCTGGTTATGCAATAAAGCGAACGCTCAGCTACTCATCAAGCTCGTGTTGCAAGCTGGCCAGGGGCTCGCTATAAGCCCTGTGAGGGCCACAGGAGTGCAACTCGTGTGGCTAACAAAGCGAACGCTGAGCTACTCGCTCAAGCTCGTGTTCTCTACTGTGTCTGGAGCGCTTCTATCGGCGGTGTGTGTGCGATACGTGGGGCCTTGGACCACAAGCTATGGTAAGCGTCCTGGTTCCTTTGGGCTACAACGATGCACTGGTTTGTGGCTGATATAGCGAACGCTCAGCTATTCGCTCAAGCTTGTGTTCTCTACTGCCTCTGGAGCGCTGCTATCGGCTGTGTGTGTGTGTGCGATACGTGGGGGCCTGGACCACTAGCTATGGTAAGCTCTTTCTGGTTTATTCTGGTTACAACGACATGGGTTTGTGGCTAGTAAAGACAACACTGAGCTACTCGCTCAAGCTCGTGTTCTCTACTGCCTCTGGAGCGCTGCTATCGGCTGTGTGCCCACCTGCTTTCCTGTTCTTAAGACGCTTCAATACCCCCCCCCCTCCTCCCCCCCCGCCCCCCCCCTCCTCCTCACCCCCCCGCTCCCACCAGCCAACATCCTGGGTGACATGTTTGTCTTCCAGACTGCATCGACCCTCATCGACCCTCTCCTCTTTCGTTCTTGAGGCGCCCCAAACTTCACCCATCTTCACCCCACTCCACCCCACCCTAAACCACCGCTCCCCACCCCACTCCACCGCACCCCACCCCACCCCACCTCACCCCACCCCTCCCCCCAGCCTACATCCTGGGCGACATGCTAGTCTACCAAACTGCCTCGACTCTCATCGACCCTCTGCTATTTTCTGCCACCACTTAGAAGCCTCTGGTGGGTGCTGCTGGGGGTCCTGGTGGGGAGGAGATTGGGGGGGGCTTCTGCTGGTGAAGGCTCGACTGGGGAAGGTTTTACCGCGAGCACTGCTGCTTCTGCCGCTTCTGCTGGTGGTGCTGGTGGTGAGGGGAATTTCACAAGGCTTTAGTGAGAAGAGTCGGTTGAAGTCTCTAGAGGAGTGAGGTGGCGGAGGAGGAAGAGGAGGAGGAAGAGGAGGAGGAGGAAGAGGAAGAGGAAGAGGAGGAGCAGGAAGAGGAAAGCCATGGTAACAGTGTTCCAGACCACCTCAACTATCATCGACCCTCTCCTCTTTGCTGCTGCCACCGCCAAGAAGCCCCCAGGGCGTGCTGATGGGGGTCCTCGTGTGGAGCAGACCTGGGGAGGCTCTGCTGGTGAAGGCTCTATTGGGGAAGGTTTTATTGTAAGAACTGCTGCTTCTGCTGGTGGTGCTGGTGGTGTGGGAAATTTCACAAGGCTTCAGAAAGATCTCTAGAGGTGTTAGATGGAGGACGAGGAGAAGAAGCTGTGTTGAGTGTCTTTCGAACCGCGCCGCCTCTCCTTTGCCCTCTGTGCCTCTGGTGGGTGCTGTTGAGGGGGCTGGCGGTGGTGATGCTCCACATGATACTACTGCTCAGCTGCTGGCGATTGTGTCGTTTTATTCATCCGTCCATTATCTTGGTGCGATTAAATGAAAATTGAGATTGGGATTTGGATCTAAGAAATCAAGCTATTAATCAGGCAAATTTATGCCTGTAAAAAAGCAATGTTATGTAAACGTCTTTGCAATACGGATTGGGGTTGTAGAGAGTACAGTATGGAACATAACGGATGCAATTGAAAGGGGCGGGCGTGTGGATGGAATATGGGAGGCCGAAATGGATTCCAAAAGGGAAGGAAGGGCGAGCACGATGTGGGAGTGCGCGCCTCGGGGAAGGACAGGAAGTGAAGTGACATTGAAATCCTTCACGTGTCTTGAGAGGTGGCTTTAGATTCTGCAGCCAGGAGGAAATGGAGGTGCCCCTGCGTGGACATCTGCACATCATGTGGACGGCTTCGGCCTGAGCTCATGTGCGTGATGCGACATGAGGTGGAGAAAGGAGGCACCTGATTGAGAACCTGGTGCCATAGCCTGCATTTCGTACATTCACTACACTGTTGTTCACGTGTTCTAGGGTTTCATGCTATTTTGTTCGACATTTTTACAATTACCTGTAAATTTTGAGCTGTTTTGTAAAATATGTCGATTACGATTCGTCCATCGCCACCACCATTTACCTGCGCGGGAGTGAGGTACGAGCGGAAGGTTCGGGAGTTGTGTGGATTCCAGAGTTTCCGAAGGTGAGTTTTGGGATAACGTGTGCTGCTCATCTGTACCCCTTCCTTCCTCGGTATACACTGCAAACATCTGGTTCGAAGGGTGACTGGTATGATTTGCCAAACATGCCTTTGGTGTCGCCCGGAACTGTACTGCAGCACAGCTCGTGCTATCCTTCTAAATCTACTCCACCCACACACACAAGGATACATCGAGCCGCGATATTCTTGCGGTCAATCCAAGTTGCAGCACTGCTGTCCAGCACAGCATGAATCCACGTCGATTCCGTGGCAGCTGGTCCATAGCATTTCGTCCAGCCAACCAAACTCTTCGCGTTGTCCAGCGTCAGCCACATTGTCCACAAGGATTCCGTGCTGTACGTGCAGGTTTGGATTGGACCAACCAGATTTTTTTATTTCTAGCCAACACGGCTGTGGCTGTCATTTCCTCGCCATTCACTTCGCCGCAAATCGCACACAAAAAGTTCAAACTATCGACACACTGTTGCGTACCTCAAACAGCTCGCTTGTTTGAAACTCCCAAGGCAGGGTGCACGCCAATTCAAGGCTCCAAACCAAAGGCCTTCCACGGCAATCGGAAAATTGTGTGGTTCCTCCGACAAACTACGTCTCGCGTTTCTGGGATGGACCCATGTGACTGAGATTATTAGGAAGCTTCAGGCAGCGTTTCGTACCCAGTGCATGTGCAATGGCTCTGACAAAAGCGGTCCGACATGAGGTCGTGGTGTGGTGGTTGGTCATAACTTGGTCAGTTGCCGCGGCAATCAATGCGATCGGTTTGGATCAGAACCAAAGCGACGATCAGAACGAAGTTGCCAGCGAACCGGAGACAGAAATTTCTCATTTGGAATTGCTGACTCTTCCACGTGGCACATTTGCAACGCCTCAATGAATTGAGCATCCCGCACACCAAGCCGATGGTTGCGTTGTCACGACGAACTTGCTACTTCGCCTCCCCCCCCACCCTCCGCCCCTGGTCCCCCCTCGCCTTGCCCTCCTCCCTCTCCCACCCTGCACGATCCATATTCGGGGCAATAAATTTCTGTCGTTTTGCACCGAGACCCCCAAAATCTCGGATCGCTATCTGTTGGGGCAGGATTCTGGAAATGTTTTACAGCATATTTCGACGCCGCAGATCTAGTCTACACCTTCATCCTATGCTGCCAATGCTGTTATGTTCTGCCCAGCCCATCTTGCCAACAGAAATAAGCAAATCCCAACCATCAAATCTCGATCCATCCATACGTCCACTCCACCGCACCACCACCCTCCTCTGCTGCAGCGTGCAGCGTAGCCTACACATCAAGCAGAAGGGGAAAAGCCGCGCAAAAATAGCGCATCGCACTCGCACGCGCGAAGCCAGACGCACCACCAATGCGAAGCGACGAACGTTCTCGCGTTTGAATAAAGCGTGATGGATGGGATGGGAGGGAGAAAACGCATCCCAGACCACAGCATAATTCAGTTCAGCGGCGGTGACTCATCGACTTCTCTATTCTGAGTAAAGTTGGACTGCAGCTCATTCCAGTTCACGAAACCAGCTGGAGTTCGTGTTGCAAGCCCAGCAACCTTCACAGCTAACCTTATATATTTGAAGACGGTTTCTCTCTGTTACGAGATGGCTATCGAGTTTAGAAATTCTGACACTCCCGCAGAATGGAAGCGAGGTCGTCTGTTAGGATCGGGCTCCTTCGGTCGCGTGCACATGGCAATCGACAACACGTCGGGCGATTTTTTCGCAGTTAAGTCCGCATCGTCGCAAGCGTCGCAGGCGTCGCCTCAGCAACAAGAGAGGTTGAGAAACAACAATGGCGCAGTCGAAGCTTTGGAAAACGAGATCTCCATCCTTTCCACCCTCGACTGTGAGCAGATCGTGGGATTCCGCGGCGCGGATTGGTCGCAAGAAGGCGACGCGAAGGTTCGCAACCTGTACTTAGAATACGCCGCGGGCGGCTCCGTCGCGGGGCTTTTGAAATCCCCATCGGGGCGCTGCCGCGGGCTCGATACGTTGACTCTGAAAAAGTTCACTAAGGACGTCGTTAAGGGGCTCTGCTATCTCCACGAGCGGAGCGTCGTTCACGGAGACATTAAGAGCCTAAATCTGCTCCTCACCAGCGACGGCCACGTCAAAATCGCCGACTTCGGCGCCGCCTTCCGTGTCAGCAGCACCTCCCCCGCCGCCGCAGCCGCCACCACCATTGCGGCGCGCGAAGTCGCGGGTTGGTCCGCCGCCGCCGCCACCGGCGCAAGCCACGGGCTGCGCGGAACGGCGAACTGGATGGCGCCGGAGGTGGGGCGCGGGGAGCAGCAGACCCCCGCCGTTGACATCTGGTCCCTCGGATGCACGGTTCTCGAAATGGCGACCGGCCGCCCCGCGTGGTCAGACGTGACAGGTGGCATGTTCTCCGTGCTTTACGCTGTTTCCTGCACGGACGCGATGCCGCGGATTGCGGCGGAGGTTCCGGCGGCGGTGCGCGGGTTTTTCGAGTGCTGCCTGCGGAGGAACCCCCCGGAGCGGTGGACTGCGGCGGAGTTGCTGGCGCATCCGTTCCTCGCGGAGGTTGCGGAGGGGGGTGAGGGAGAGGAAGTCGCGCGGAAAGCGGCGCTGGTTTGCGCAACTCCGCGTTCCCCGACCTCCCCGTTCGACTACGGCCTCGATTCCGATTCCGATTCTGATTCGATTGTACCAGCTGCAGCAGCAGCGGCGAGCGAATCATCCAAGCGCAAGCGGTCTGATGATGACGATGACGTGGCAGATCGCAAGCGTCAGCGCGACGTCTCGGCGGAGCAGAAGCAGTCGTTCCAGTGGCCCAAGTCGGTGCTGTGCCCCGCCGCTGCTGATTGGATCGTCGTCCTCGCGCTACGACCCGTCGTTGACGCCTAGAGTCTCTCGCAAACGCGTACGAACTTTCGCAGACGCCTGGAAACCCTAACATAACCATCAGATTTCCCTTCGCATGGAGTGTCCTCAATCTGCGATGGGTTTTAGATCGAAGGGCTTAAGCCGATATTAGAGCTAGAGGTTACCTGCGGAAGCCTATACCGGAGCGGCTTGTACAGGGACAAAGTATCAGCGCCAGTGTTTTGGTGAGGAGAACCTCGTTTCTGGAGCTTCGTTTTAGTACCAGTAACTGGCCAGCAACCCCAAGCCTTGGGGAGGCCAATAGAGCAGCATCTCATTTTTGACACTAATGTAATTAATTGTACAGCTATTATTAATCTTATCTAGCCTGTTACCACTTTTCTATCCCATCGGAAGACCCCGGTTGTGTGGGTATAAAAAGCCAGTTTTCTTGGCTTGAGAAATAGCAAAGAAGTTGCTGCTTCAGCCAGTGGCTGGCTGGTGGTTGAGCCTTTTCATAGTGAGAGAGTGCTTCTGCATACAGTCACACAAAGAAAATCTTGCCTCCTTTATAGACTGAGCAGAAAGAAGGCCCCACCCGGCCAGGCCAAACTGCTGAAGAGGCACTAGTACCGTAAGGACAGACTGCCAGTAAGCCACTCTTTGCTATGAAGGGACCTGCTGCTACCAAAAAGGGAAAGGCACTATGCTGCTGCTACGGTTTTGCTGATACGTACGATACGAGCCCGTAGGAAGTTTAAAACGTCAGTTGGATCAGATGGGTAGAACATGGGTGCGAAATTGATGGTTCGGGCACCAAACAGCAGGGTAATCAAAATGTCATCATGAACTCCACTCTCTCCACCATCAGATCACAGCGTGCTGAAAAAATAGCACACAACAGACACAGCCTATCCTCGACACCCCCCCACAGCCTATCCGCTTTCCCTCCCCCCATCCCACTCATTCAGCACCACCACCACTCATTCACAAATCAGCTGCACTTTTGAGATGTCTCAAAAGTCGAACTGCTTTCCCTCTCCACATCCCACCCATCCAGAATCACCACCAGCAACCCACTTCGGTTCACAAATCAGCTGCATTCCCCAAGCGGAAAGTATAAGCCTGGCCATTGGCCAATCAGAGCAGCCGTGTGGGTTTGATAGGAGGAGCAGCAGCAGGCCCACTCCCCAGCGGCTTGAACGCCTTCGCCACCAGCCCATCCCCATGCCCCGCATACCCCGTCCCTCCACATGCCAGCTCCACCAACCCCCTCCTCTCCCCCCCTTTCCCACTCCCAGCAGCACCACCCCCCTCCACGGCTGTCCCACAGACCGTGCAAGCCCCATCAGCAGAAACGAATTTCTCAATGCAGCGACGGCACAGCACATGCCCGCATGCAACTATAGCCGAGAGTTTCGACGCATTAGTGAGGGTGGTGGAACACGCAGGGCACATGTACCGCGCTCCACCGTTGCTCACCGCAGCCGACGTCGTCACCTGCTTCGCCGAACTTCCTCCCGAACCTCTGCCCGAGCCTCCGCCGAAGCCAAGCGGCTGGTCCGGCGGCGGCAGCGGCGTGAAAACAATTGGGAAAAGGTCCTTGAGACGAAGCTTCCCGCAGCCTTCTGGACACGTGGTGTCAGTGGGAGGGGGATCGACTTTCTTGGGCGCGTCAGGCGTGGCCGAAGGCATCCAATAGGCTCGCATCGTTCTCACTGCCTCTTCCTCGAATGCTGTTGTTTTCACGGAGTTTGCTCCTTGGAAATTCATCCGCCCGCTCCCACTGCCTGAACCTGCTAGTCCCCCTCCTCCTCCTCCACCAAGTGAGGGTGTTTCGCTGCCAGCAGCGGGAGTTGCAGCAGCGCCGGCAGCAACAATGGCGCCAGCGGTAGCACCAGCAGGGTCAGTAGCAGCAGAGGCACGGAGGCGTTTTACGGAGGATGGGCCACTGGCACCAGTGGCACCAGAAGCACCACTAGCAGCAGCACTGGCAGCAGCAGTAGCAGCAGCAGAAGCAGCAGCACCACTACCAGCAGTGGGGGGCAGAGCTGCGTGGTTCTGGCGGTCGAAAGCATCGAGCTCTCTTGCTCTCTCCGCTGCTGCACGCTCGTTGTCCTCGTCCTCCTCCTGCCGCTGCTGCGCCTCCCATGCTGCCCGCTTGCTGTGTAGCGAGCGAGTGGGGTTGAGAAGGGTGAAAGAGGGAGAGAGGAGAGAATGAGGGAAGGAGCTGGGGAAATGGAACGGCGGTCAGCTCTTCACGTGCCTGACTGACACTGCTGAGCCTCTCGTGCTTCCCGCCTGCTGTGTGTTCAGGGAAAGCGGGAGACAGGGTGGGGGGATAGGGAACGGGAGGGGGGACGCACGGGGGATGGGGGGATGGGGGATGACGGGGGGATGGACTGAAAATCTGGGAAGCAGTTAAGGGTTACGCTGAGGGGGGAAAGGGGGCGTTCGAAATTGTGGAAAAGGCTTGAGATGTGGGGGGGTGGAGAAGGCGAGACAACAGGAGAGAGGGCCACGTGTTACCGCTCCCGATCGTATTGTATCCTTGCCCAAGCCGCACCTTCTGCGTGCGAAACCCTAGCATCCGCCACTCCATGCCCAGCCGCTTGCTAAAAACACTCATTCTTCGATAAAATCACATGCCAACACGTCTGCTGTTCAGTACCGCTCCTTCTGCAGGTGAGTTTTGAGAATTCACAAACTCACCTGCAAACCCTAGTTTGCACAGCCCCCCCTGCGCCCTATCTCTGGTACCCTTCCTATCGGATCCAATCTAAAAACGTACCGTTTGATGCCCTTCTTTTGCGTGAGCAAGCACGTGTAGATGCATTCTTTGCAGAACACATGTCCGCTGCGACAGCTGTGTTTTAGGTTTACTCAAAAGGTGTGCTTTGAGTATACTAAAAGCACGCCTGAATACGTACCGTTTGATGTCCTTCTTTTGCGTGAGAAGACACGTGTAGATGCATTCTTTGCAAAAGATATGTCCGCTGCGGCAGCTGAGCGGATCGACAGCCTCCTGAAGGCACAGCGCGCACGCGTCGAACGGCTTAATCGAGTCCTTGCCGAGCCGCTCCTTCTGCGTGCCGAACCCTAGCTTGCGCCGCTCCTCGTACGTGAAGTGCGCGCGGTCGTTGCAGTTGCGCGAGTGCCGCTGCGGCATGGCGGGCGAGGCGGGCGAAACGGGCGAAACGAGCGAAACGGGCGAGACGGGCGAAACGGGCGAGACGGGTGAGACGGGCGAAACGAGCGAGACGGGCGAAACGGGCGAGACGGGCGAGACGGGCGAGGCGAGCGAGACGGGCGAAACGGGCGAGACGGGCGAAACGGGCGAGACGGGCGAGACGGGCGAGGCGAGCTAGACGGGCTGTCGTGAAATAGCCAATCGACTGTCCAGAGTTCCCCCAGAAATTGCCGTGAGATAGTGTAAGGGTCGCGTACGAATGGCCGTAATGGACGGTGTGAACACAATCGCCGGAATTGACGGCGAAAGCACACTGCCGGGAACCAGAGCTCGAAGGTGAGAACGCGGTATTTTCAAGGCAGAGTGAAGAAAAACGTCGACGGCGTTGAGGTAGGTTAGATAGGAACCGCAGTCAGTGTGGCAAGAAAACCTGACGTGACGCGACGCGACGCGAATTACAGCAAAGCGACCTAATCTCCTGTATTGATTGAGCAAATGACTAAGCCTAGCAAAGATAAAGCGAAAGGCCTGAGGAAATGACGGATCTCCCTGTTTTCAAGTTTCCGATTCCTTTGGGCAGTGGCTTTGACACCGTCTTGCTTCTCCGCTCGCGTCCGATTCCTTGGGGCAGCTGATTTCGACATTTCCAATTTCCTGTGACCAGGAAAATTCTGAAGTTTACCTGGTTTTAGTTTATTGGCCAGTGGAAAAAAAAAAGCCACCCCCCGCCAGCCACTCCTCCCTTGGTCAATATCCTCGATATATGCATAATGTCCGTGGCCCTTGCAATGCCTGTCCCATCGAACGCAAGTTTCAATTTAGTCACTTGCGTGGTCGGGCAGTCCCATCTTTCCCCGCTATTACAGCACAGTCCTAGCTCCCATGGTTCCCGCTAGTAGCACATTTCAGTGCTCACAGTTGCTCTCTTCTCGCAATGTTCCCCTCGTTTGTAGCACCATCAGCTACAGTCACCGTATCTCACGGCGCGGGACTCCATTCGTACCGGCCAATCAGCTGCATTCGCAAGCTACAAATAACGGTCGTAGTTTAAGGTCTACGCCGCAAAACACGCCAGTACCATCGACCCGCAAGAATGCCAGAAAAGGAACTTCTTATAACGCAGGTCTAAGTAACAGCCAGAAATGTAGCGTCCGTGCCGATTCGAGACAAAATTACTGGAATAGCAACAGGAACGTGGGTGGCAATACATCGTTCAATAACGGGGCAGCTCTTAGCGCGACTGTCAACCAGGGAACTATCTCGACGACCGGATGTAATAGTACCGGCGCTGACGGTGCTAGCGCGATGCGCGGGGATGGCACGCGCGTGAAAGCCGACGCGAGCGACGCGAATGGCGGCACTGAGGCGGCTGACGGTCAGGTGTTCGCCGTGACTGGCGCTACGGGGTACGGACGAATGGTTATTTTATCATTCTAGGCTGCTTCTTTTCGAATTCTCAAACGCCAACTGGCTGTCAGGTGTTCGCCGTGACTGGCGCTACGGGGTACGAGTGGAAGAGCAGTGTGGTTTGTGCCTTTGTGCTGACCTTATATCGCGTACAATGCTGAGTTTCAAAGGGTGGCTGTCATTCAGGTGCTCACAGCTAGTGGCATTGCTGCTGGGTACACTCTGATGTCAGTTCCCGAATGCAAAGCATCAGCACCCATCTACACCTCTCTTTGCCCATCTACACCCATCTGCACCCATCCACACCTCATCTGTACAGATTCTTGGGCTCGCATCTCCTGCAGCAGCTGCTAGCTGCGGGCCACACAGTCAGGTGCCTCTGCAGGCAACCCAACACCCTGCCGCCCCACCCCCGCATTCAGGTAGATTCTAATTCGACTCAACAGGTCACCTTGACACAACTTGAGAGAGAGTAGACTCAACCGTCACCAGGTGCCTCTGCCCATAACCCAACACCCTGCCGCAGTGCCGCCCCACCCACACCACACATCCAGGTAGGCTTTTACTGGATAACCTCAAATGTCGCCTCTGTCCCAAAGCCACCACGGACAGACAACCCCATGCCATGCCCTGCCGCCCCACCAACTTGTCCTGGTAGGCTTCATGTCAGCACCATAATCGCCTGAGTCACCTTCCCCTTCTCCCATACCAACCCCTAGTTCACTCACAGGTGGTCATCCCATCTCTTCCAGACCCCTCTTCCCTCGAATCGCTTGTCCATCGCTCCTCGAGCCTCTTCTGCCCACCCACAGTACCCTGCTGTCTCCTCCTTTCCTTCCTCCCCCCATTCCAACCTTTATCCCTAAGGTGGTCATCGGATCCCTCTCAGGCAGGCCCCTCCTCCCTCGATACCCTCCTCCAAGGCACCTCGGGTCATCATCCACCCACCATGCCTGCGTCTCTCTTCCGTCCCTCTTAGCACTCGCTTCCTCCCCACCCCCATCCCCCAGGTGGTGATCGGATCTCTCTCCGACCCCTCTGCCCTCGACTCCCTCCTCCAAGGTGACTTTTGAGTCGACTCAAAAGTCACCTCAGGTGGTGATAGGATCTCTCTCCGACCCCTCTGCCCTCGACTCGCTCCTCCAAGGCACCTCAGGCCTCTTCCACCCTCCCTTGCTAACCTTGCTCCTCAGGCGGTCATTCGAACTCTCTCAGACCCCTCTGCCCTCGACTAGCTTCTCCAAGGCACCCAAGGGTCTCTTCCACCCACCCACAGTATCCTGCTCTCATCTAGTTTTGAGACGTGTCAAAACTCTTCCACCCACCCACAGTATCTTGCGCTCATCTCCATCCCTCCCTCCCGCACTTCCTCCCCATGCCTGTCTCTCCCCCAGGTGGTGATAGGATCTCTCTCAGACCCCTCTGCCCTTGAATCGCTTCTCCAAGGCACCTCGGGTCTCTTCCACCTGGCAGGAGTCGTCATCCACTCACGCGCCGCCACGTCAGCACCACCACAACAACAACAGCAACACCCGACCCCCACGTCCACCCCTCAACCGAGCTCCACCGCACAGCACCCCTCCCTCGACCAAACCACCGTTGACGGCACGTTAGCCGTGCTCGAAGCGGCTCTTAAAGCCGGGGTTAAACGCATAGTCTATGCATCCACGTCAGGGACTGTTGGTGCTTTCACAGACTCCCGACAGGTGGCGAGCGATGATTCGCCGTACGCGAGGGAGGTGGTGGGGGGGTGGCCGTATTACCGGGCGAAGATAGAGGCCGAGGAGAGGGCGAGGGGGTATGCGGAGCAGCATGGTTTGGAGCTCGTTTGCATGCGACCCACTCTCATTCTAGGGCCAGGTGGGTTGAGAGAATTTGAAGGCATCTCCTTATGTATGCGTCAAGTGAAATGACGGGTTGTAAGAAATTTCTGGTGTAGAATATTGATTCGAGCGTAGTTGTATGCGAGGGAGGTGGTGGGGGGGTGGCCTTATTGCAGGGCGAAGATTGAGGCAGAGGAGAGGGCGAGGGGGTATGCAGAGCAGCTATGATGGATTATACGCGTTTAGCGTATATACGCGTGTCGTATATACGCTAGTGTATATACGCTAAACGCGAGTGGGGTCTGATCCAGGATACGCTTTTCTGGGCAGCTAAAAAATTTTCCCGGGCAGGTCAAAAAAACCTTCCGGGAGTGCAGTAAGGGGGGGTTCTGGTGGGATGTGTTTCTGCAGAAAATTTTCCCACACACAAATTTTCACACGGCCATACATAGAACATCAATGTGCCTCGCTACTACCTAGTCTACTCTACCTATCACCACCATTTACCCCCTTCTTGACCCGGGTTCCCTTTCTACTACTCATACTCGTCCGCCAAGACCTCGTCCTCACCTTCCTCCTCCTCCATATCATCCGCGATGTTGTAGCCAGCGGGGATGGGCGGCTCCACCTCATTCCCGCGCACAACTGATGGCATCACCTCATGGCGCGTGTGCCATCCGCGCACAACGTTCCAGTTGTGCGTGACGTACACTAAATCCGAGCATTTAGCGGATTCGAGGTGGTTCCGTCGCGCAGTGTGGACTGATTCCCACTTCGACCATCCACGCTCACACGGAGATGCCGAGACGGGCTGCGAGAGAACCTTTACGGCGAGCGACGACAGCTGCAGCGCATCCGTCCCGTTCCACTGCCACCACTTAACCATGCTGTAAGTGCCCGCCTTTACCTTCTCACTCTGTGAAATGGCTTCAGGCATCCCGAAACTCCCTTTGAGGTCAAGGAAAGACCTCAGCTGGTCCCCCAATGCGAGCAAATAGTCGCACTCATCACCCCCCTCCTTCTCCCGCACGGTGAGGAACTCCGCATGTTTGGAGAGGAAAGCCTTGAACACCCTTGTGCATTCCGCATTCCCGTCGAAGATGCCCTCCTCTTGGTTGGCGGGTTGAGGATGCGTCCCGCCACGTGCATGGCGCATGCAAGACTCCCGTCCCACCTGTTTTTCAGGATGCGGCGGATCTGCTGCTTGTCGGTGCTGGACAACTGCTCCTCATCCGCGTCGACAAGGGCCTCCACATCCTCGGTAAGTTGGAGCATTATGTCGTACATTCGCCCCATCATCCCCTTTGCGCTCCCATCCGTCTGCCGCATCGCGATGAAAGGGAGCTTCATGAGCTTCGTGAAGAACTCGGCGCACCAAGCCGCATCGAGTACCTGCGCGGCAAACCCCTCCGCTGCTTTCTTTCGATCCCCCACTGCCCAATCTTTCCACAGGTCGGAGAGCACCATCTGGGTAAGGGAATTACGAAGGGCACACAGGCGGGAAACAGTTATATACTGTGTCCCGAAGCGTGTCCCCGCTGGCTTCAACGCCTGCATCACGGTCCCCTCCACCAGCTCTAGCGTCCGCAAGTACCCCCACGTCCAGTGGTGGTTGCGGACGAAGGAACTCATTTCCCCAGCCCGATCCACCACCCCTTTCGCCCACCCAAGCTTCCCCACATCCTCCATGAGGAGATCCAGGACGTGGGTCGCACAAGGGACAATCTGAATGTGGGGCCATTCTGCAACCAAGGTCTGGCACGCAACCGCGCAGTTGGAGCCGCCGTCCATACAAAAAGCGACGATGTTCTCCGCCCCCACCTCCTCCACCACGGGCTTAAGTAACCCCGCAATGTATCCCCCTGTCTTCTTCTCCATGTTGCAGTCCACGCACACATGCAACACGGCGCCCACGTCGTTAACGAGGAAGGCATTTGCCTGCGGCCTTCCGTTTCTGTCCGTCATCACGTCGGACGCGATAATTACTCCAACTTTTTTCCAGCTTGCTTTGATGCCCACCAACCCGCTTTCGATGCCACGGCGGCATGCTTGAAGACCGCTACCGCCGATGTACTTCCGGCCTGGTGGAACATAGTTTTCGCCGGCGCGGGCGACGTCTCTGATTGCGTTGATGAAGAGAGGACGGTCGACGATCTGCTCCGGGATGTGACATCCCGCAAACATCAGCGCAAGCGACTGATGTGCTTCGCGTCTTGCCGATGCAGCGTCGCCCGCGAGATAGTCGGTTATGCGGGACCGCTTCCCACCTGGTGTCACCGAGGCAATCGCAGCCTCAGTCGATCTCTGCCTCTCCTCTGCATCTGCGGCCTGCTTCTCGTACTTGGACTTCATCGCGAGGCGAACATCAGCCGGGGCATTCTTGCAAAGTGCCACCTCCCGGCGCTTCATGGTCTTCCATGACGTCAGGTGTTGAGCGCAACGGATGGCGGCACCAGAGAAGACAAGGGGGCAGTATTTGCACTCGTACTGCTGTGCCTTGCCCTCCTCCCGCTTGATGAGCCTGAAGTGCTTAAACACTGGGTGTTCTACATCGGGAAGGTATTCCCGTGACGCAGCCGGAGGATCCCTCGCACTCTCCACAGTCTGGACGGAAGGCGACGTGGGAGATGGAGAGGAGGACATAGTCGTAGGAGCGTGCTATGCTAACTAGCTAGCGGGAGGTGAAAACCGAATGAGATTGACATTTTGACGAGTGGCTTAATAGCATGATGATGTGTTTGAATGCGGTGAAGTGGAGCGATTGAATTGTGGCAACGTGCTTGCGCGACTCGACATACTTGACCATGCAATTCTGAACGTGCAAATTGTGAAGGTGATAAACGCGACTCCAGGTCACGAATCCAATTTCCAGCCACGACAGACACTTGACGTGCAATCTGAGTTCACAGAATTGCTCGTCGTGCAATTCCGCTGCTTTTGAGCTATTCGATTTTTTTTGGGTAGGCGGGCAGTCCCGAAAAAAATCTGGGCTGCGTATAGCGTTTTCGCTAGCGTTTCGTGTTTAGCGTGTACACGCTAGCGTACAAACGCTAAACGCTTAAGCTCCAAAGCGTATAATCCATCACAGCAGAGCAGGGGCCAGGTTGGTTGAGAATTTCAGAAAACATCGATGGGTTGCAAGGGAAGTTTGGTGGAAGGTGGGGGGGAAGAACTCGTTTGAGCCTAGTTGAATCTGAAGGAGGTGGTAGGGGGGTGGTGTATTACCGGGCGAAGATAGAGGCCGACGACGAGAGGGCGAGGGGGTAGTTTTGAGGCGCCTCAAAACTAGACTTCTCTCACGCGGTTTATATGTAGATAGGATCAGGTCTAATAGTTTACCGGGCGAAGATAGAGGCCGCCGACGAGAGGGCGAGGGGGTATGCGGGGTGGCGTGGCATGGAGCTCGTTTGTATGCAACCGACTCTCTTTCTGGGACCAGGTGGGTTGAGATTCAGAATACCCAGAATACAGGGGATTCAGATCAGTTTCACCCTTGCGTGCAATGAAGCTTGATATTATGGAGGGGCACGGAGCGGCATGGCATGGGATGGGATGGAGGTGGTGTGCATGCGACCCACACTCATTCTAGGGCCACGTGAGTCAGTCAATAAGGCTTTAAGTTCAGTGACAGGGGGGCATGGTGTGGCATGGCATGGGATGGAGGTGGTGGCATGCGACCCACACTCATTCTGAGGCCAGTTGGGTTGAGAATGCACCATGGAGGTCACTGGCGGGTCCATTGGCGGGCTCGGTGGCGGGCCCGTCGGCGGGTTCGTCGGTGGGTTCGTCGGCGGGTCAGCTGATGCGCGCGCTGGCGGGACCGCCGTCGGCGGGCGTGCTGACTCGCGCGCTGGCGGGACTGCCGGCGGATTCGTCGGCGGGTTAGCTGATGCGCGCGCTGCGGGTCCGTCGGCGAGTTCGCTGGCGAGCTCGCTGGCGGGCAGAAACCGACGTACTTACCTACAGAAACCAACGCGACGGGCGCATCTTCACGAGGCGCACCACGGCGGAAGCTAATGGTGGGCCCATTTAAAAGCAAGGTCCTAGGAGGGAGGGACCACTCTGATAACATGTCAAAGGCTAGATGCTAGGCTTAGGAAGTATAGTTTTGAGGCGCCTCGTTTTTAGGCGCCTCGTTTTGAGGTGCCTCGTTTTGAGGCGCCTCAAAACTAGACCCATTTAAAAGCAAGGTCCTAGGAGGGACCACTCTGATAACATGTCAAAGGCTAGATGCTAGGCTTAGGAAGCTTAAGAGCCATAGAAGCGTGTGTGACGAGAGTAGCGGGAGCTGGGTCAAGAGAATCGGCAAAAGAGGTGGTTCACTATAATCGGAAGGATACAAATAGATGCAAAGCAACCAAGAAAGGTATGGCATCGCATGGCATGGCATTGGATGGGAGGCATGGCATGGCATGGAGCTGGTGGCAAGCGACCACCATTCATTCTGGGGCCAGGTGGGGTGAACCTTGAGAATGCACCTTCATAGTCTGGGTGACTATCAACTCGTGCTGCATGACTCTCACCTGCCATGCACCACCCACTCACACACACCCCACATCCCCCCTCCAGGTGACTACGACCTCAGCTCGTGCCGCACAGTGCTGGATATCATGGAGCGCCGCATCCCTACAAGGCACCACCCTTACAACCCTCCCCCCTCCCCCGGCTGCCCGCATGTATACACCACCACACCCACCAGGCGACTACCGCCTCAGCTCGTGCCGCACAGTGCTGCATGTCATGGAGTGATGGTTGCAGGGCAGGGTGCCTCACAGTGGTAGGGGCATGTGTATCATGTGCCAGCATCCCGCATACACACCACACCCCCCTCCATGCGACTACCGCCTCAGTTCGTGCCGCACAGTGCTTGAAATCATGGAGCGATGAGTGCAGGATGCCTCACAGTGGTAGATACATGTGTATTATGTGCCATGCATCCCCCATCACACTCCATCCCCCTCCAGGAGACTACCGCCTCAGCTCATGTCGCACGGTGCTGGATATCATGGAGCGCCGCATCCCCTTTGTGCCACGTGGCGGCCTCTCGTTCGTCGACGTGCGGGATGTGGTACGTATAAATATCAGCCTCTCAAGACAACTTCTCAGCGGTTTCAAAAGACATACCTTTCAGGAACACCCATCCCATCTGCAACCAAACCATTTGCTGCTCACTCCATCCATCCACCCTGTCTCTTTCATTCCAGGCCTCTGCTTTCATCGCTGCCATGCAATCTGCCCCTCGGACCTGTCAACATGGCTCTATCCAAGACAGAATCACTCTGAAGGGGCGCCGATCCCCCCATGTGCTGCACTCTCTTTCTGCTCACCCTGTCTCTTTCATTCCAGGCCTCTGCTTTCATAGCTGCCATGCAGTCCGCAGCTCCTAACACCACGTACCTTCTCGGAGCCGTCAACATGACCTTATCCAATTACTTCCACCTCATTGCACGTTGCGCTGATGTGGCGCCGCCATGGCTGTCCGTGCCGCCACGTGTCGCGTGGGTATTGGCCGCCACCGCGTCGAAACTCCTGCCTCTGATTGGCCAGAAGGACCCCTCGCTTGACCCTGTTGTTGTTGAGATGGCACAGGTCTATTGGTGAGTGAGAGAGTGACAGAGTAAGTGTGTGAGTGACAATGAGTGAGGGTGTGATTGTGAGTGAGGTGAGAGTTTGAGTGTGAGTACGTGTGAGTGTGAGTGTGAGTATAAGTGTGACAGTCTGCAGTGTGTGGTGTGCCGGAGTGTCGGTTTGTGCATGTGCAGGTGTAATACTGTCTCAACCCCCTCTCCCTCCCACACACCTCCATATCACCACCCTTCTTCTCTCAACATCGTCATATCCACACCATCAGGAGCATTGACCAAGCAGCTAAGGAGCTTGAATTCACCGTTTCCCCCCCTGTTTCTAACCACATCACATCACCACCATTGTCATCACACCACTACCATCATCACCACAACACTAGGTACATTGACTGGAGCAAGGCAGAGAAGGAGCTTGTGTTTGCCCCTCGGCCATACAAGACAACAGTGGCCGACACAGTGGCGTGGCTGAGAGAGCACAGAAGAAAGCTAAGGGCCGGAGGGTAGAGAATTGAAATAGACAGGAGGGTTGAGCACGAAAGACAGATTTACGCAAGATTCATCGTTTGACTGTATTAGACGACAGTGGCTGACACAGTAGCATCGCTGCGAGAGAAAATGTAAGAGCTGAAGGGGTGACATGACAACATGGCAGGCTGACAAGGGCAATGTCTCCATGAAAAGGTGTAGGAAACAGAGTGTGATAATAGTGCCTGTCATGGTGGGACCGTGGGATGTTATTCCTTCCATGGTGGCAAGGCTGCGAGAGCACCAGAGGGAGTTGAAAGGGGTGACAGGCTGGTAGGGGCTGGCTGGTGCAATGCATGGACTTGGATTGTAGTGCCAACATATAGTGGCTCGCCCTGCATAAAAATTATAAATTTTAAACACACATTGTGTTTTTAAAATTGTGTATTGTGAAAGCGAAGCTGCTTGTACTGCACATTTGGCATCGTCGAAGCCCGCTAAACGCCCTTCTCCAACTACAAAAACCGTGGGTTGGAGCTCATTTCCCTCCACCCACGTTTCTCTATTTCCAACGGCTCACTCAACTTTCCCGCTCGAGTAGTTTTTTCCTCCGTCCAAACTGGCTAGAACCAAAACGCTTCCTCGAGGCGTTTCACCCTCGACTTTACTCAGTGATATTTTTAACTTCAATCGCTCAACGATGGCACCTACGCCGGCACTTAACAACGACAACTCGGCCAACCCCGCTTCCGACTCCGACCGTAACGCCCGCGATTTTGCGGGCGATCGACGTAACAAGCGTCGGGCAGAAGATGGACCTTCCGCCCCGACTGGAGTGGACGTGCTGCTGGGCGGGCTCGATGCCAAGCACCCTTCGGCGAATGTGGCGCCAGTGGCGCCTGTGGCACCAGTGGCGCCAGTGGCAGCGGCGGCTGGCGCGACACACGCGACTGACGCGGGGCACACGCCAGCACCCGCGGCTGGACCGTCGCGTCAGCGCCAGAGGCGACGACCGGCGGTCTCCTCGTCTGACACGACGGCGACCCCTACGCTGACGCAGGCGTTGACCCCGGACCAGGTCAACGCGCTGCTGTCCCTTCTACAGCAGCAGCCCGTCAGCGTTACAGCCGCGGAAACTGCACTACCTACTGCATCTGCGTCTGCTAAAAACGAAACTGCAAAAAAGGAAAAAGGAGTGCGAGAAGCAAGGACGAATCGGCGCAACAACGACGCAGCGACCTGCGTTCCCCCTGCTCCAGCGGTCGACAACGACACCGACGACTCCGAAGATGACGCCGGTGAGGCTCCAGTCGACAATACTAATTTTATTGGCACGGAAAATCTCCCCCCCCTCCCTTCTTCTAACCTCACTTTTTCGGCGACGACATTCGTCAACGACTCCGTGCGAGAGCAAGCGGAGCTGCTGGAGGACTTGCGCGCGTACCTGCTGCACGCGGAATACAAGGCGCAGCGCGGCGACTCGGCAGGCGGACTCGAACTCATCTCACACGCCCTCAACCTCATCGCGGGGCGTTTCGAGGTGCTTCAAGTGGAGGACGCCTCCGACTTCCGCACGGCGAAGCGCTTCAAGCTGTACCAGCAGAAGAGCCTGCTGACCTCTCGACCCTTCAAGCAGGCGGTCGCGGACATGGCTGCGATGGACCGCGCCGCAAGCGCATACGCTCGCGTCAACCGCGGCGGAAGCAACGCGCCGATGCCGTTCATTCCCAAGCGGGGTCCCCCACCCACGGCCAATTGTCGTGGGTTTCGGGGCTCGTGCTTCCGCTGCGGCCAGCCGGGCCATGTGGCAAGTGCCTGCCCTAGGAACGGGCATGGTGGCCAAGGTCCCGCTCCGGTAGTGTAGGAGCGGACCATGGGAAATGCGCTCGGAGCGCAAGGCACGGTGCACTCTAGAGTGCGGAAACCGTGGGCAGCCCTAGGGGTTTGCGATGGCAAGAGGCCAGCCATAGACAAGGGTAGAGTAGGCCTTGGGCCTAGGTTAGGGAAGGGGAACATCAACCCCTCGGTCCCATGTATTGGCCACTAGGTGGCGTATGCATGCTAGGAAAGCATTGCTATGTGTGTCGGGTCGATTTAATAAAACATTATTCCTAAAGGCCCTCTGATTTTGGCAAGTGACACTCTAAGAAACAAAGAAGTGGTGCAGAGCAAGAGAGAAAGAGAATCAGAGAGAAAGAAAGAGAGAGAGAGAGAGAGAGAGAGAGAGAGAGAGAGAGAGAGAGAGAGAGAGAGAGAGAGAGAGAGAGAGAGGGCATGGACAGCCGCATCCAATCGTGTGTGGACCGTGGGGCGAGCCGGTCGGTGCTCGGCACACTCGTTGACATAGCAATTCATTATCAATTCTGTCCACACCGTTTACAAGTGATCTCAAGCACGTGCACACATGCAACACACGTATTTTTAAATAAAAAGTGCAGCCCTTGTCCCATGCCACGAACACACAGGAGCGTGGCAATACGAGGCGGCATGCGGCGACGACCCATACGAATTTGCCATAACGGACAAAACCGTTACACATATGCGCGGCCGGCTTCGCGCGACCTTTGCATGGTGGAGCTCATGGTGCTCGAGTAGCCTTGTCCTCTCCGTCATAGCCAAAGGCTATTGGTTGCCATGGAGCCACGGCCCACCGCAACCCTTCCACGATCGCAACCATGTCGGGGCGAACACGCATGCCACATTCACACGTACTGCCGTACAAGAACTCACGGAGACCGGAGCGGCAGTTCCGATGGCCGCAAAGGAGCTTACTTGCATAAGTCCGCTCAACGTGGTCGAGCAAAAAGACAAATGCAGGCTCATTCTTGATCTGAGGAAAGTCAACGCCCACTTAATTGTCCCCAAGTTCAAGTACGAGGGACTTAACCGGGTGGCCGACCTGGCACGCGCTGGGGACTGGATGTTCTCCATCGACCTCAAATCCGGCTATCACCACATCGACATCCACCCCTCGTGCTGGAAGTTCCTTGGATTCGAATTTGGTGGACACACATACGCATTTCGATCCCTGCCATTCGGACTCGCCACAGCTCCATTCGTCTTCATGCAACTCATCAAGCAACTTGCTCGGCGTTGGCGAGAACAGGGCATCCGAGTAGTGCCATACGTGGATGACATTTTATTTCTCTGCCAGTCAAAGGCCCATGCGCAAGCTACCTGTCAGCGCGTAATATTGGACCTCAAAGCAGCGGGGCTGGTGATAAACGCGAAGAAATCGCAGCTCTCACCATCGCAGCACCTTCGATTTTTGGGTGTAGAGTTGGACACCGACACCGGCCGATTCTCCATCGGTCCCGACCGACGAGTCGCGCTACATGCAACCATCCAGAACCTCCTAAGTGCAAGCAAGGCAAGCACACCAGTCCCCGTCCGTCATGTGGCCAGAGTCACAGGCATGCTCGCCTCAATGAGTGTCGCACTAGGCGCGACAGCTCGCGCATTCAGCCACGCCATGTTACAAGTGATCAACGACGCGCCGTCATGGAAAAGCAGTGTGATCGTCTCCCCATCTGTAGCTGAGGAGCTCAACTTCTGGCGCGAAGAGTTTGATCGGTTTAACGGTGCACCATTCCACGTCCGAAACAGTTACGACGCTGTAATCCATGTGGACGCCAGCTCTCACGGTTGGGGCGCCACCCTGACCACGTTCCCGGGCGGCCTCGAAGAAGCTAGTGCAACCATGCCAGAGCCGCTACGAGCAACGTCCAGCACGAGACGGGAGATTGAAGGCGTCTTTTGGGCAATCCAAACGTATGCCAACAAGATCCAGAAAAAACACGTTCTCGTGCGGGTGGACAACCAAGGTGTATTCTTCATCCTTCGCAAAGGCGGCTCTCGCAGCCCCGACCTCACCATGGCCTGCAAGGGCATCATACGAACATGCATGGAGCTCGGCACGCGCTTAATCATCGAATGGATTCCCCGCGAACTCAACTCACACGCTGACGAGCTTTCCAAAATAGTCGATCACGACGACTACTCGTTGAAGACGCCATGGTTCCGCATCTTGGAACGTCGTTGGGGTCCCCATTCCATCGACCTTTTTGCAAACTCCCGCAACACCCAGCTATCGCGCTTCTGCACAATGATCCCTCACCCAGACGCCTTCGCAATTGATGCATTTTCGCTCGCATGGACAGGCGAAAATGGTTTCGCGTTCCCCCCGCCCCAATTGGTCCCCGCCGTCCTCCACCACGCACAACGCACCCACGCATCACTCACACTGATAGTTCCGCACTGGCCGGGCACAAGCTGGTGGCCACTACTACAACCCTCCCCATGCACGTGGGCGTCACACATCCATGCACACATCCCTCTGACACACGGAAGCCAATGCTTAGCTGCAGGGACACATTCCACTGCCTTCTCAGGCTCAGGATTACCGCACAGCCCAATCATAGCACTCCGAGTGGTATTTGACTAATTCATAACTTCTCCCTTGTGTTCAGAATTGCTCCCAAAGCTACACGACCAGCTGATTAACATGATCGCACAGTCTCGTGCAAACTCGACGATCCGGACATACGAACCATACTGGACTAAGTTTCGAGCCTTTTGTACAAAGGTGAACCTTGCATTTCTCCCCGCATCCGACATGACCCTCGCGCTATACCTGGTCCACGCAATCCAACGTAAAGCTACCCTGTCCGTAGTACAGCTCACGTGCTCAGCAGTCAGCTTCGCCCATCGCATGACTGGGAGCACATGCCCGACGGATGGGCCATTCACCACACAAGTCCGCGACTTTGCGAAACGCCATTGCCCTCGCCCTACTCGTCTGAAGGAGCCCGTATCGATCCAACAAGTTCGAGACATGGCGGCGAGCTACCTGCTGTCTGACAATCCGGCGGAATTCCAGAAAGGGCTGATCCCTATCCTCATGTACTCGGGATTTCTGCGATACTCCGACCTCGTGGCTATCAAATGGCAAGACATCCAATTCGACGACGATGTCATGTGGATCCTCATACCACACTCCAAGACGGATCAGGCCGGTCACGGAACATGGATACCCATTGCGGCAACGGCGGACCCTTGCTGCCCCGTGCGCTGCACCAGACGCTTCATTCAACTTGCTGGCTACGGCCCGCACTCGGAGGGGTCGTTGATCCGCATCTTCGGCCATGCCTCAACCAGCGTGGGCCAGGCCAGGCCACCTTCATACACGACGATCCGGAACTGGTGCAAGGAAGCCTTCGCAAAGGTTGGGCTTGGAGAGCAGCAGCTCGGCACTCATTCCTTCCGAAAAGGCGCGGCCACAGTGGCAGCCAACACCGGTGTACCAGACAGAATCTTCAAAAGACTGGGCAGGTGGCGAAGTGACACAGCCAAGGAAATGTACGTCACGCCATACGTCGAACCTCTCATCAAGGCATCGCGCATCCTGCAGAACCCGACACTTGCATTGTCCTCGGAGCAACACGCAGAGGCACTCGTACGCAACCGGAAACCCCCGCTGCCCATGTCTCAGAGGCCCCATTTGCAATGAGAACGATGCCAAATGATAAAAACAAGAAAGCAAGCTTTCTCAATGCATGTGCCAACAAACGGATGTAGTGTAGTGCTTGGTGTAGTGTTGCCGTTCAGTCATAATTACCAGTAATTTATCAATGAGTGAGGGGGCCTCAGATTCGTTTTGGCCTAGGCTGAATCGTCAGCCTTAGCAGGCGACTGATCAATCAGCGTTGTACCCAAAGAAAAAGCTGAAATATCAGTGTTCTGGTTGGAAAAAGGGTGAACAAAGCTTAAACCTATTCTTCATGAAGTTTAGCATTGATAATAAGAGAGGACATCACAGGGACTCCACTCATATCATCTTCATCATCACTAGAGGAACAATTAATCAATCATCTACTGGCTCACTTAAAAAAAAAAAAAAAAAAATTGAACAAAGCTTAAGCCTATTCTTCATTAACTTTAACTTTGATAATAAGAGAGGACATCACAAGGACTCAGCTCATATCATCATCATCACTAGAGGAACAATTAATCAATCATCTACTAGCTCGTCGTCGTCTACCTCCATCTGTTGTTTGCCTTTCTTGCTGGTGTCACCTGGGGCTGGGGTGCAAATAGGGGCATTGCTGAACGGCTTCCGCTTCTTGTAGCTCCTCCAGATCTCAACAACCTCATTGTAGTTGGGCTTGTCAAAGTACAATCTTACTTGTAAAATACTGTCTGGTAGTCGATGCACATCTGTAAAATACCGTCCGGCTTTGGAGTGAAGAGAACTGGTGCACCGTAGGGAGAGGTGGATGGGCAGATCAGTTGTCTGTCCAGTAGGTACTCTATCTGCTTCTTCATGTCTATCAGTTCGGTCGGGCTAAGGCAGTATGATGCACGTGAGATGGGTTTCGCACCTGGTTCCTCCACGATCTCATGCTCGTGGTTCGCGCTGGAGGTACTCCTGCAGGTAGGTTGTCCGGCATGATGTCTTTGTACTGCTCCAACACCTCCTGTACTGCTGCAAGTAGCTCCTAGTTGGCTTCTCCTCCTTTGCTGCTACCATAACTAGTGCTAAGTAACCCCTGTTACTGTCGTTCACCGTCCGTTCGAACCGTGCCATTGTTGTTTCAGGAACGTCCCCTGTATCTGTCCAGCTTCGCAGCTCCACTCGTTTCCCGTTGTTGTAGATGCACGCCTTCCGATTGACTCAATCGATCTCAGGGTTAAACCGCTTCAAGAAATCTCGCCCTAAGATGAGATCTAGTCCCTTGATGTTCGTGATCGGCAATGTCGGCTTCCACCTCAACGCACATATGTGCAACTGCATTGTTGCTTCGCCGTGGATGGGAAGCTTCGTACCGTCCACCATCAATGCTGTGAACTGGGTCTCCTCCAAGGATTCTCCAATCTTCTCCAACGTCCCGCGGTCGCACACTGAATGGGACGCGCCACTATCCACCATCGCCTGGAGGCGTCGCCCTTTACAGATCGCCTCGAGCAGTAGTGGTTGTTGCCGCTCCGAGTAGCCATTGATGGCCTTGCTTATAGGATCATAGGGTACTGTCAGAACACTAAGCACCTAGGAAACTAGGTTTAGGCTTAGGAGGCATTGGAGCCATGCTAGGGTTGAGTGTCGAGGGAGTTGAAGCGAGGAAAATCGAGAAGGAAGAAGTGGTTTCACTATTGAGCAAGGTACAAGATATAGGAAAGAGAAAGCCACATGGTACACCACCTACAGCAAGTGAGATGCACTACAGTCTACACTACAAACAGTTATAAATGATATATAAATATATTCTAACACACCCCCTAACTGCCTGTAGTGAAGAACCTTGTGCACAACACCCCCTGAAGGGGTACATCAGGAGCAGCGGAGGAAGGAGAGGGCAAGTGAAGAGGAGGAGAGACCATGAGAGGAGAGGAGGTGGTGGGTGGTGGCTGAAGCTGCTAGCACACGGGCAACTGGAGCAACTGGCACACTGGCAAATGGAGCAACTGGCACACGGGCAACTAGAGTAACTGGCTCCGCGGGCTACAGGAGCAACGGGCTCACGGGCAACTGGCGCAACGGTCTCACGGGCGACTGGAGCTGCTGGCTTCACGACGTACACCCCCCTTGAACTTCCCCCATTTTCCCAACCCTTTCACACCCCTCAGCATCCCTACCGCCACTCCCTCATCTCCCCCACACCCTCCCCCCCCACTGCTGCACCCGCAGCAGGGGGATGGAGGAGAAGGGGGGGGGCGGGGGGGGGGCTGGTGCTGTAGATCCCCTCCCCCCCACTGCTGCACCCGCAGCAGGGGGATGGAGGAACAGGGGGGGGGCGGGGGGGCTGGTGCTGCAGATCCCCTCCCCCCCACTGCTGCACCCGCAGCAAGGGGATGGAGAAGAAGGGGGGGGGCGGGGGGGGCTGGTGCTGTAGATCCCCTCCCCCCCACTGCTGCACCCGCAGCAGGGGGATGGAGGAACAGGGGGGGGGCGGGGGGGCTGGTGCTGCAGATCCCCTCCCCCCCACTGCTGCACCCGCAGCAGGGGGATGGAGGAGAAGGGGGGGGGGGGCGGGGGGGCTGGTGCTGCAGATCCCCTCCCCCCCACTGCCGCACCCGCAGCAGGGGGATGGAGGAGAAGGGGGGGCGGGGGGGCTGGTGCTGCAGAGCCCTTCCTGCCACCCCCTTAACCTCCAAGCTCCCCCCCTTCTCCCGACACAGCGAAAAGTGCGGCAGGGAGAGAGAGGAGGAGGTGGTGGGCGGCTGACTACTCACACCCGCCACCCCCATACCCTCCCCCCCACTGCTGCACGCGCAGCAGGGGGATGGAGGAGAAAGGGGGGCGGGGGGGCCGGTGTAGGAGCCGCTCGGGTGACAGCAGGGCGCGCGACGGGCAGGAACCCGTCGTGCGCCACACCCGCCATCCCCATACCCTCCCCCCCCTGCTGCACGATCAGAAGGGGGATGGAGGAGAAGGGGGGGGCAGGGGGGGGGGCGGTGTAGGAGCCGTGCGGGCGACAGCAGGGCGAGCGACGGGCAGGAAAACCGTCGTTCGCCACCCCCGCCACCCCCGTACTCTCCCCTCAACTGCTGCACGCGCAGCAGGGGGATGGAGGAGAAGGGGGGGGGGGGGGGGGGGGGGGGAGGGCAGGGGGGGCGTTTTAGGAGCTGCGCGGGCGACAGCAGGGCACGCGACGAGCAGGAAACCGTCGTGCGCCCCACCCGCCACCCCCATATCCTCCCCCTCTGCTGCACGATCAGCAGGGGGATGGAGGAGAAGGGGGGGGTTGGGGGGGCGGCGTAGGGGCTGCGCGGGCGACAGCAGGTCGCACGACAAGCAGGCGCACGACGGATTGAAAACCGACGGGCGCTCGGGGCGCGCGACGGGCAGAAAATCGACGCGTGCCCGGGGCGCACGACATGCAGAAAACCATCGGGCGCCTGGGGCGCGCGACATGCAGCAGGGTGGTGCATTGGCAGAAGCAAATGGTGGGCCCAATGAAAGTAGGTCCTAGGAAGAACCTCACTCTGATAACATGTCAGAACACTAAGCACCTAGGAAACTAGGTTTAGGCTTAGGAGGCATAGGAGCCATGCTAGGGTTGAGTGTCGAGGGAGTTGAAGCAAGGAAAATCGAGAAGGAAGAAGTGGTTTCACTATTGAGCAAGGTACAAGATATAGGAAAGAGAAAGCCACATGGTACACCACCTACAGCAACTGAGATGCACTACAGTCTACACTACAGATAGTTATAAAGGATATATAAATATATTCTAATAGGTACATAGAATATTTTATCCATAGGTCCTGTGCCCAAAGCTGCTGACTCAATATCAGTTTTCACATGGGTAGGGTTAGAAATATTTTTCTATGGCTTGGATAACTTATCCTGAGCCTGGAACATTCCCCTGCGCCTTTGCAGTGTCAGAACATTATAGCTTTTACATTTGTGTAGGCTATAGTGGGGTATAGCCCATAAGGGGTGCAACTCAATTAGGGTTAGTATTTGTACCCAACTTCTGTTCAATGCATTCATTCTCGTTCATTACTTTCAACATGCAGCTGTGTAGGCTTCACCTTTGGGAAATGGGGAGCCTTAACACGGTGTTGCGGGGAGAGAATATTAACTCCTCGGAACGCACGACCCTTTTCAACGCTCCGGAGTTGTTTGCCCAACTTCTCAGGTACCTGAATGATTTCTAAGGGCTTTTTCTTAGCCTCTAAATCTCCCCTGAATTTTTCGAAGGCTTGAAAACCTTGAGAAGTAAAATTCTTAGTTGAAGTATTTTTATGGGATAACTTAAACGGATTCTTACTCTCTGGGGTGTTCGGCTGGAGTTTCCCGGTCGGTGCAGAGTCTTTTTTGCGGAGCCTCCATTTGTGTTGGCGATTTCCACTGTTGCCGGCCGGTCGTGACGTTTAAATTCACGCCATCATTTTCTCCCCTTTTTGCCCGTTCCGAAGTCGCCACGTCGTCGCCTTTCTGCCTTTTCCGGATCTTTTCGCGATCGCCAGCTCGATCCGCGGCTACTGGCGATACTCGTTTTTTTTTTTTTTTACTTCGGGGGTGCCGCACTGTTGTTGCCGTGCAGCTCCGCTCATGCCTTCTTCATTTTCCAACACGCCAAGAATCAATGTCCGGCTGCACCGCAAAATTCACATTTCTCAGATATTGTCGGCCGCTGCTTCGCGTCGATCTTGTCGATATCCATTGGGTCGGCGGTCGTCGGGGGTGCCGATCGCTTCGTGCCGAAAGTCCTGTTTGGCATGTTGCGTCGTGTGTCGGGTTGACCTCGAGTCAATGCATCGAATCTCTCTGCTGCACATACCATGTCGCGGTAGTTGCTGTAGTTCGCGGAAATCACCTGTCGGCGGACTTACATTTTTTGCCCCTCAATATACGCTTGGATTTTTTCCCCTTCGGTTAGGTCGGTAATTCGGTTGAATGGGCTCTCCATCTGCTGCGTGTACTGTGTTACACTGATGTACTATTTGTGTCGATGAATCTGCTGCCGCGCCATGTAGCTCGAATTAATCGGTTCGAAACGTTGAATTAAAGCTGCCCAAAATTGCGTCCATGACCCCTTTTCTCGGATCTTGTTACTGTTGTAAATCCACTCGACCGCTAGGCCTCACAACAGTGTCGCCATGAGTCGAATCCGCATTCCATCGTTTGTCGGGGTCGTACAGCCCACGGCCTCGAAGTAAATTTCGAGGGTCGCAATGAATCGACGGACGTCAATCTCTCTCGCATTTGGATTGAACGTCTCCGGTAGCCTCGAACGTGGCGCCTCAAGTTTCACTGTAGCTGCTGCCGTTGCTGCTGGGTGAAATCTCGATGTCACCGCTGCTGCTGTGCCGTCGCCGCTGCATTCGCTGCTTCATTTGCCGCTGACTGGTTCGCGAGTAGTGTTTCGATTCATTGAAGTGCCACTCGTGTCTGGTCCAAGTCGGTGCGTAACTCCGTAATTTCTTGTACAAAATTATCACCAATTTCCTCCATTTGGCGATTTACAGGAAGATTTACGACGAAACGAATTCAATCCGGTGCGTTGGTCGACTTTTTGCAAATCGAATCGATTGTAGAATCGTCGAGCGCGAATTCTGTAGGTCGCGTTATTCACCCTTAGTCAATTTCGCATCCAATCTCGGCCGTTGAAGAGAAACTCGATCTGACGCTCGAAATTCCAACCTTTTTGGGCGAAATTCCCAGGGCCGTTGAGAGTCGAATGGATTAAACGCTCGAAATTCCAAGTTTTTTCCCCAATAATCTAGAGGAGTGTTCGAAAACCGGTTCGAGGGGGACGTTAAAAAATTGCGCGGAACTGGTTTACGTACCCGAAATCAGCGCTTTTCGTCGTCGCCCCCGCGGTTTTCAAAAGCTAGGTTTTAGCGGTTGAAGACTTCGCGTGTAAACGAGCTCTGATTACCAAGTGTGAGGATCGATAGGATCTAGTTCAGAAAAGAGAAATGTATTGAATGATTCATCGGTGTACAACACGAGGCTATATATGTCAAATTTATATATAGCTCACATTGTATAGGCTGTCGTGGGATAGCCCATAAGGGGTACAACCCAATTAGGGTTAGTACTTGTACCCAACTCTTTGCTAGTTCATTCATTCCTGTTCGTTCTTTCTGACATGGTTTCAGAGCAGGTCCCTTGTAGGACCGTTTTTTGGGCCCACCACCTGCTGCCCTGCTAGCCACCCTTGCGACCAGTAGGCCCCCTAGGCCCCGACCCGTCGCCGCTCCTAGCCCGGCCCGTCGCCCCTAGCCTGGCCCCTCGTCGCCCGTCGCCCCTAGACTCGGCCCCTTGGCCCCGTCGCCCCTAACCGCGGCCCCTCGGCCCCGTCGCCCCTAGCCGCGGCCCCTCGCGACCCGTCGCCCCGTCGCCCCTAACTGCGGCCCCGTCGCCCCTAGCCGCGGCCACGTCGCCCCGTCGCCCCTAGCTGCGACCCCGTCGTCCCTAGCCGCGACCACGTCGCCCCGTCGCCCCTAGCTACGCCCCCTTGGCCCCGTCGCCCCTAGCCGCGGCTCCTCGGCCCCGTCACCCCTAGCCGCGGCCCCTCGCGACCCGTCGCCCCTAGTCGCGGCCCCGTCGCACGTAGCCACGGCCCCTTGCGACCTCTCGTCCCTAACCGCGGCCCCTCGGCCCCTAGCCTCGGCCCCTTGCCCCCCCCCTTCGTGTTTGGCCCCTCGGCCCCTAGGCCCCTCGGCCCCTCTGCCCCTCGGCCCCTTGTCCCCTAGGCTACTCGGCCCCTCGGTCCCTTCGACCTCGGCCCCTTGGCCCCATTGGCCCCTAGGCCCCAGGCCCCTCGGCCCCTTGGCCCCTCGGCCCCTCGGCCCCCCCTTCGTGTTTGGCCCCTCGGCCCCTAGACCCCAGGCCCTCGGCCCCTTCGACCTCGGCCTCTCGGCCCCTCGGCCCGTAGGCCCCGGGCCCCCCTCGGCCCCTTGGCCCCTCGGCCCTTAGGCCTCTTCGTGTTTGGCCCCTCGGCCCCCAGGCCCCTTGGCCTCTTGGCCCCTTGGCCCCTTGGCCCCCCCCTTCGTGTTTGGCCCCTCGGCCCATAGACCCCAAGCCCCTCGGCCCCTTGGCCTCTCTGCCCCTGCTACTGCTGCTGCTGCTGCTACTGCTGATACTGCTGCTCCTGCGTGCTGCGCCACTATGGCTTCGCTTCGAGTTCTCGCATTCGATCATGAGGGTAGACCGGTTCAGTTTGACACGTGGCTCGACGACCTGCAGCTGTACCTACTGAGCGATTCTAAGGACAGTGTGTCGCTGTTTGACCTCGCGTCAGGTGCCGCTACTGCCCCTCCCGCCACAGCTGACAGTGCGACTCGCTCCCAGTGGCTTACGCGCGACGCTGCTCCACGCTTAGCCATTTGCAACTACCTGCCGCTAGCCGAATGTGCTCACTTTGGACAGCACAGGACAGCACAGGCCCTGTACGACGCTGTAGTCACTCGCTACTCCTCGCCTGCCACTGCTGCGCTAGGCCGACTGCTACTGCCCTACCTGTTCCCCGCGCTGTCAGCTTTTGCCACAGTAGAGGACCTGGTTTCCGACCTGCGCACTAGCGACGCTCGTTACCGAGCTACCATCCCTGCTGAGTTCCTTGAGAGGAACCATCCCCCGATGTTCATCACCCTCTACTTCATAGTCACTCGCCTCCCGGACTCTCTTCGCTCTGTCAGGGACCACTTTCTCTCCCTTGACCCCACCTCCCTCACTGTTGACCTCCTCGAGCAGCATCTCCTCGCAGCTGAGTCTAGTGCAGTTGCTGTAGGTGCTGCTCGTGGCACTCCGCGCCCGCCCTTCTTTGAGGGGTGCTCCCCGTCCCCCCTTGCCCCCTCCTACGCCTCTGCTGCTGTTGCTGCAGACGTCTCTGTTGCTGAGGACGTCGGGGCTACTTCTGCTAGTGCGAAGCACCGCAGCAGCAAGGGCAAGGGTGGCAGGGGTGGTGGAGGTGGCAGCGGTGGTGGTCAAGGTGGCAGCGGGAGTGGTGGTGGGGGCAGCAGTGGAGGTAGTGGAGGCAGTGGGGGTGGTGGCGGCGGTGGGACTGGTGGCGGGAGTGGGGGCTCTGGTGGCGGCGGTGGAGGCAGCGGTGAGAGTGGCGCAGTGGAGGCGGTGCGACTGGAGGCAGTAGGACAGGACCTCGGCATGGAGGCCCTGGTGGTGGCCAGCGGCAGCAGCAGCAGCATCGGAGCGAGACCCAGTCGCCCCAGCAGCTCCGTGAGTGGTTGTTTCAGCGTGGGACGTCTCGGGGTAGTGATAGCTGCCCGTATGTCATTCGCAAGGGTGTTCGTGCTGGTCAGACATGCGGGAAGCTTCACACTCAGCACCGCTGCTTCTCCCGCCTCGACGACGCTTGGCGTGCGAGTTTGGTGACGACGTCGAGCTCCCTCGCTGGGCAGATCTACTTAGGTCTAGGATTGCTATCTTTGACCTAGACATTGATGCTATTCTTTCTGCTATGTATGCTTTGTCTGTTAGTGCTGAGGGTGACTGTTACCGGTGTGTGCCGCCTGACCCAGGTATAGCTGCTGCTGCTCTAGGTGCTAGTGAGTCTGGTACTCTCCCTGGTACTACGCCTGCTCAGGCCTTGCACACCTTCACGTTGGACTCAGGCACCTCGCGCTGTTTGTTTCGTGACAGCACCACTCTCACTCCTCTCCTTGCACCTCTCCCGGTCAGACTGGCTGACCCCTTTGGAGGCCCGGTCATTGCCCGTTCCTCTACTGTCCTCCCGTGTTCGGCGGTTCCGTCCGGCTCATTGTCAGGTCTTCACCTCCCCTCGTTCTCTACGAACTTGGTGAGTACCGCTGCCCTCCAGGATGCGATGGTCACTACCACCACTCCTGGGGGTCAGCGTGTGTCGATCTGCACGTGCACGCCAACGGGCGTCACCTGGCTACGTTCACTCGTCGGCCAGGGTCGAGTCTGTACACACTAGCTACCGAGCCTCCTCAGGTAGCTGCATCTGCTCAGGTGTCCGCGTCAGGTCAGGTAGCTGCCTCTTGCTCGTGTCGCCTCCTGTCGCACCAGACTCTTCTTTGGCACCACCGCCTGGGTCACCCCTCCCTACCACGCCTTCGTGGCATGCACTCCCGTCTTCTTGTCTCTGGTCTACCCAGGTCCCTGCCTCCCCTCCCGCCCTCGCCTACCCCGCCCTGCCTTCCTTGCGTCGAGGGGCGGCAATGCGCCGCTCCTCGCTCCTCCTCGTTTCCCCCGACGACTACTCCACTGCAGACTCTCCACTTGGACGTGCGGGGCCCAGCCTGCGTCAGTGGACAGGGCCGCGAGCACTACTTTCTGCTGGTAGTTGACGACTACACGCGGTACACCACTGTCTTCCCCTTGCGCAGCAAGGGTGAACTCGTTGATGTCTTGATCCCTTGGATCCGCACAGTCCGTCTCCAGCTCCGCGAGCGGTTCGGCCAGGACCTTGCTGTCCTGCGTCTGCACTCTCACAGAGGTGGTGAGTTGTCCTCCAACCTCTTGCGGGACTTTTGTCGTGGGGAGGGCACTTAGGCTAGGGGCGACGGGCCGGGCCGCGGGGCGAGGAGAGACGGGCCGGACACTTAGGCTAGGGGCAACGGGCCGGGCACGCGTAGGCTAGGGGCGACGGGCTGGGCGCGTAGGCTAGGGGTGACGGGTCGGGCGCTCGTAGCTAGGGGTGACGGGCCGGGCGCGCGTAGGCTAGGGGCAACGGGCCGGGCGCGTAGGCTAGGGGCGACAGGCCGGTCGCGCGATGGCTAGGGGCGACGGGCCGGGCGCGTAGACTAGGGGCGAAGGGCCGGGCGCGCGTAGGCTAGGGGTGACGGGCCGGGCGCGCGTAGGCTAGGGGCGACGGGCCGGGCTAGGGGCGTGCTGGCTAGGGCCTACGGGCCACGCTAGGGGCAACGGTGTCAAACTTATATGCTATAGTCTATCTAGGCTGTAGTGGGGTAGTTCATATAGGGTACAACACTTTTAGGTTTCCTACTTGTACCCACCAGCTTGCTAGTTCAGTCATTCATTCGTTCCATATTCTAACATGGTATTCTGAGCAGGTTCCCTCGTGGGAACGTTTTTTTAGGGCCCACCACAAACATTTTTTTTTTCATGCCCTGCCCGAAGCGCGCCTCGTGCCTGCCTTACCTGCGCCGTCGCGCGCCCTTCTCTAGCTGGCCCGTCGCGGCCCTGCCTCAGCCGGCCCGTCCCGGCCCGTAGCTGCCCGTCGCTGGCCCGTCGCCACGCGTCACGGCCCTGCCTTAGCCGCCCACTACGGCCCCGCGCTCGCCCATCGCTGGCCCCTCCCGGCCTGTCCTGGCCCGTCTCGGCCCGCCCCGGCCCGTCCCGGCCCGTCTCGGCCCGTCCTGGCCTGTCCCGGCCTGTCGCCGGCCCGTCCCGGCCCCTTTGCCGCCCGAGGTCGGCCCATCGCCGCCCGTCGTCGGCCCGGTTGACGCCCGTCGCAGCCCGTTCGCTGCCCGTCGTCGGCCCGTTCGCCGCCCGTCGCAGCCTCTGCCCTGCAGCCGCCCCCTTTCGCGACAGCACCACACTCACGCCGCTCAGTCGGCCTCTCGCAGTCTCCCTGGCTGACCCCTCTGGGGGCCCAGTCCTTGCGCACTCTTCCACGGTTCTACCGTGTCCTGCGGCCCCGTCGGGCTTGCTGTCGGGACTCCACCTCCCCTCGTTCTCTACGAACTTGGTGAGTGGAGCTGACCTCCAGGATGCGTGGGTTGACCAGTTCACCCCTGGAGGTCAGCGTGTGACCCACTGCACTTGCTCTCGGACGGGCCACCACCTGGCCACGTTCACCCGTCGGCCTGGGTCGAGTCTGTACACCCTGACTACTGCGTCTCCTCCGGTCACTGCGTCTGGTCAGGTAGCCGCGTCTAGTCAGGTGTTTGCTGCCGCGTCCAGGTCCAGTCCAGCGTCTGCCCCCTGCTCGTGTCGTCCTCTGTCGTACGAGACTCTCCTTCGGCACCACCGCCTTGGTCACCCCTCCCTGCCTCGTCGTCGAGGTATGGCCTCCCGTACCCTTGTCTCGGGTCTCCCCCGATGCCTCCCCCCCCTTCCTCCGGGGCCTGCCCCTACCTGTGTTCCTTGTCTCGAGGGCCGGCAGCGCGCCGCTCCTCCCTCCTCCATGTTCCCTCCGACAGAGGCTCCCCTGCAGGCTCTTCACATGGACGTGTGGGGCCCAGCCCGCGTCCGTGGACAGGGTCACGAGCGTTACTTCCTGCTGGTCGTTGACGACTACTCGCGTTACACCATAGTCTTCCCCTTGCGCAGCAAAGGTGACGTCACTGAGGTGTTGATCGACTGGATTCGCGGTGCCCGTTGCCAGCTCAGCGAGAGTTTCGGCTCGGACCTTCCTGTTCTGCGTCTGCACTCAGACAGAGGTGGTGAGTTTTCCTCCGACCTTCTGAGGGCCTTCTGTCGGGCGGAGGGCATCAGCCAGACGTTCACGCTTCCGGCCTCCCCTCAGCAAAATGGGATTGCTGAGCGCCGCATTGGCATGGTCATGGACGTCGCTCGTACGTCCATGATCCATGCGGCTGCTCCCCATTTTCTGTGGCCATTCGCGGTTCAGTACGCTGCGCATCAGATCAACCTTCAGCCTCGTGTCTCCTTGCCGGAGACCACACCTACTCTGCGGTGGACGGGGAAGGTTGGCGATGCGTCTGTGTTCCGTGTCTGGGGATCTCGAGCTTTTGTCCGCGATACTACAGCGGACAAGCTGTCCTCCCGTGCCGTTCCCTGCATCTTCCTTGGCTTCCCCCCTGACGCATCTGGGTGGCAGTTCTACCACCCCACCTCGCGTCGTGTTCTGTCCTCTCAGGACGTCACGTTTGACGAGTCGGTGTCTTACTACCGTCTCTTTCCCTACCGCACTGCCTCTCTCCCCCCCCCGCCACTCTTCCTAGCACCAGGTACTCCTCCGGTAGACCCCCTCCCCCCTCAGGGTCCTGCCCCCTCAGGTGTGTCCCAGGTAGACCCTGCCGAGCCAGTCGAGGTACCTGTCGACTCAAGTGCTGCTAGGGGTGCTGAGCCTGCGGGTGCGGGGGCTGGGGGTGCGGAGCCTGGGGGTGCTGAGTCTGAGCGTGTGGAGCTTGGGGGTGCTGAGTATGGGGGTGCTGAGTCTGGGCGTGCTGAGCCAAGGGGTGCTGAGCCTGAGCGTGTGGAGCCTGGGGGTACTGCGTCTGGGGGTGCTGAGCCTGCGCGTGCTGAGTCTAGAGGTTCTCCGGGTGTCCCATCACGGCGGGAGCCCCTCTCTCCGCAGCAGCTTCGTGAGTGGTACGCTCGGCGCTGTCGCGGTGCTACTGGTGCTGCTGGTGCAGGAGGTACTGCTGGAGCTGCTGGAGGTGCTGCTGGAGCTACTGGAGGTGCTACTGGTGCTGGACCTGCTGGAGGTGCTGCTGGTGCTGGAGCTTCTAGAGCTGCTGGAGGTACTTCTGGAGCTGCTGGAGGTGCTGCTCGTGCTGGAGCTGCTGGAGGTGCTGCTGGAGCTGGAGCTGCTGGAGCTGCTGGTGGTACTGGTGCTGTTGGAGGTCCTGGTGGTTGTGGAGCTGCTGGAGGTGCTGGAGCAGCTGGTCCTGGAGGTGCTCGTACTGGATGTACTGGAGCTGCTGGGACTGGTGGTGCTGCAGGAGTTGTCGCTGGAGACCCTGGGGCTGACGGTGCCGGTGCTGTCTCTGCTGTTTCTGGAGGCGCTGCGCGGCCGCGACCGTACTACGTTCCGCTCCTTCAGCAGGTTCTTGGTCTCCCGCCTTCTCCTGGTCCTACTCCTCCTTTACTGAGTCCACCGCCTGTCCAGTCCCAGTCGCAGTTACAGCCGGCCTCTCCACTGCCTGGTCCTTCTCCTTACTCTGGATCGACTAGAGGTCTTACGGAGCGTCGTGAGCCTGAGTCGCGTCCTGTGTCGCCGGAGTCTCGTCCTGCGTCACCTGAGTCTCGTTCTAAGTCGCGTGTCCGCACTGTTTGCGCTGGTCGTCGTGTTTCGCGTCCGCGTCCTCCTCCTGTCCCTGGCACTCACTCTATGACACTGCGTCCTTCTACTGCTCCACAGCGTGTCCCTCTGCCGTCTCCTCCTGCGTCCTCTCTTCCTGACGGTCCGGACCCTGAGTCTGTCTGCCTTCGTGCTGCTAGTCCTGCTGTCACGCGCTTTTTGTCCACTGCTGTCACTGACCCTTTGTTTGAGTCCACTGCTGCGTCTGCTCTGGTTGCTGAGCTTGTTGAGTTTGCTGCAGCCTGTCGCCTAGACTACGCCACTAGTCTTGTTGCTGAGTCTGCGTCTGCGTCTGTCTGTCCTCCGTCCGTCGGGGGTGAGTGTGCTCTTGGCACGGACGTTCTTGTGGACAGACAGGAGGAGTTTGAGTGCTTTGCCGCTGCTGTACCTCATCTCGTGTCCATGCTGCTTGCCCCTGAGGGAGACCCGGATGCACCAGACACCCCGACCCCGCGCTCTTACGCAGAGGCGATAGAGGGTCCCTACTCCTCTCAGTGGCAGGCAGCCATGGACACCAAGATGGCTTCCTGGAAGTCCACAGGCACCTACGTCGACGAGGTTCCCCCGCCTGGGGCGAACATCGTCAGTGGCATGTGGATCTTCAGGGTGAAGCGGCCGCCGGGTTCTCCGCCTGTCTTCAAGGCGCGTTACGTTGCACGTGGTTTCAGTCAGCGACAAGGAGTTGACTTCTTCCAGACCTTCTCCCCTACCCCGAAGATGACTACTCTTTGGGTGCTATTGTACGTCGCCGCTCAGCGTGACTACGAGCTACACTCGCTTGACTTTAGCACAGCCTTCCTACAGGGCAGCTTGCACGAGGAGATCTGGCAGCGCCGCCCACCTGGCTTCACTGGGTCGTTTCCTGCTGGTACCCAGTGGAGCCTCCGGCGGCCAGTCTACGGTCTCCGCCAGGCACCCCGTGAGTGGCATGACACACTGAGGACGACTCTTGCTGCTCTTGGTTTTGCTCCTTCCACTGCTGACCCGTCGCTGTTTTTACGCACTGACACCACTCTGCCGCCGTTCTACGTTCTCGTGTACGTAGACGACTTGGTCTTTGCTACTGCTGACACTGAGGCACTCGCCCACGTGAAGTCCGAGCTGCAGAAGAGACACACGTGTATAGACCTGGGTGAGCTGACAAGCTATCTTGGCTTGCGGATCACCCGGGACAGAGCACAGCGCACCATTACCTTGACTCAGTCACACATGGTGCAGCAGGTCTTTCAGTGCTTCGGCTTCACGTACTCCTCACCACAGTCCACTCCTCTGCCTACCGGTCACTCGCTCTCAGCTCCACCTTCGGACGAGTCCGTAGAGCCGAGTGGCCCGTACCCAGAGCTTGTGGGCTGCCTCATGTACCTGATGACTTGCACACGACCTGACCTCGCATACCCTCTCAGCCTTCTGGCTCGCTACGTGGCTCCCGGTAGGCACCGAAAGGTGCGCTGGGATGCTGCGAAGAGGTTGTTGCACTACTTGTGCAGTACGTCAAGCATGGGGCTCGTGCTTGGAGAACGGGCTCGAATTGTCCTCACTGGTCACGCAGACGCTTCCTGGGTTGACGACTTGGCTACGCAGCGGTCGTCACAGGGTTACACCTTCAGTCTTGGCTCCGGTTCTGTCTCTTGGCGGTCTACTCGCTCTTCTTCTATTCTCAGCTCCAGTTGTGAGGTTGAGATCTACGCTGGGGCCATGGCTACACAGGAGTTACGCTGGCTCACCTACCTGCTGACCGACTTGGGAGAGGCGCCTCGTTCTCCTCCAGTTCTGTACGTCGACAACAAGGCCATGCTTGCCTTGTGTCAGGAGCACAGACTGGAGCACAGAACGAAACACATTGCTCTGCGCTACTTCCTTGCTCGAGAGTTGCAGCAGCGTGGTCAGCTTCGTCTTGCTTACGTGGCCTCTCAGGCCAACATTGCTGATGTTTTCACCAAGGCACTTCAGCCTTGTGATCATCAGTGTTTCTCTACTGTTCTAGGCCTTGTACCTACTGTGCCTCACTTGCTTACTTCTTGACTCTGCTTGTACTATACTCTCTATTCATATACCTGCATGCTTACACTTGCTAGGTTGTGTTCACTGTATTGTTTGTTCTCCTTTATATAACTCTGCATGTGAACTGGCCTTATGGCCATTTGCTTGTGCTCAGACTGCGTGGTGACTTTGTGATCCACCCTGAGCTTGCTTAGCCTTTCTTGACTGGTCTTGTGACCTCTTGTTCTCCCCCACTTTGCCTATGGGGGTGTGTCAAACTTATATGCTATAGTCTATCTAGGCTGTAGTGGGGTAGTTCATATAGGGTACAACACTTTTAAGTTTCCTACTTGTACCCACCTGCTTGCTAGTTCAGTCATTCATTCGTTCCATATTCTAACAAACGGGCCTAGGGGCGACGGGCCAAGGGGCAACACGAGGGTTGCTAAGGGTAGTGCAGTGGTGGGCCCAAGGAAAAAAAACGGTCCTAGCGGAGGACCTGCTCTGAAACCATGTCAAGAGAATGAACGAGAATGAATGCATTGAACAGAAGTTGGGTACAAGTACTAACCCTAATTGGGTTGTACCCCTTATGGGCTACCCCACTATAGCCTATACAAATGTAAGCACTATAACATTCTGACAGTATATTGACCCGCCAAACCAACGGCTCACATGAGGGGATCTATCTGACATTTGCTGTCACTTGTAGAATTTGCCCTAATCATTTGATTTGACAAGAACAATAGGATTGCATTGTTATTCCCCGGTTATATGTACCGGGAGAATTTCTACAGACTCGCCTAAATTTGTTGGGGTATACAAGATTGCAGCGGTATATTCATTGGACCTGGTTGCTATTATTTTACAACCAATCGGTACACCAACAAAACATAGTGTACGTGTTTCAACGGGGGGCTTATCGAATGACCATCTCCACACCTTGGCAGTAATCAGTACGCCCCCTTACTTCGACTTAATGGGTTTCGAGCGGGTTTCACATCGAGCCTGCCTACTCTGACTGGGCAAAGTAGACGCAAACTCTCTAACTTTGAGTAAACATGTGGGAACTCACCGGGATGCTTCTTTTATGGGCAAACCTCCGAGTAATGCCACCCCTTACTCCAGCTTCTAGGGGAGAACCCCTTTCTTCATTCGAAGTGCGATTCGGCAGGGTAAACCTAACATAGAAGCACATTTGTTCCTTTTCTTCCCTACGATGTCTGAAACCACCCTCGGAGGAGCTCCCCCCACTCCCATTTTTTGTGTTTACCATCTAACATTAAGTTGTTTCCTCACTGCGAGTGGGGCGGTTCAATCCAGCATGAAAAGTATTTTGAGGGAAATTACGCTGACCCTCCTCCCACAACCTCCTGATTCGGAGTGACGAGGGCGTACCGATCACCCTTCGGAGTAAATTAATTTACAGTGGGAGAGGAGAAGCCCCTCACCAACACATGCATGTCGGTGGGTGTCGGTGTACTCTGTGAGTGTGCCCACTCCTTGTTGCATATTCAAGCTTAACACGCGGTAATGGGGGCTCACAAAGTCACACACCAGTGGTGTCCTAGCAAGGCGCCGTGGCATATTGATCGCCAGCACATGCATCTGCGTCACCAAGGACTCATTGGAGGAACAGTCATCGTTGAAGTTTGGACACACAAATGTGCACATGGCACGTGCCCAGGTAAAGCATTGTGATGACGTGAAGGGGGAACAAATCTTGACGTCGCGTGAGTTCACAGGCTCTGAACGTGCAAATACTCCCCACGGTGAGACGCATTGATGTGTGGCGAGAATTGGTTGAGGGTTTCGGGTTGCGTTCGCTGACTGTAAATGGAGTTGCGCCTGCAGATTTGATTGGGCGTTACGTTTTGCATTTCCCTAACCGTCGCACACATAAGTGTTGGGGTAAACGCGGAAGCTGCCAGGCTGGACACACACAGATGGACTTTGGGGCTGTCCATGTCCTGACATTGCTGTCAAACTCATACACTATAGTCTGTGTAGGCTGTAGTGGGGTAGCTCATATGGGGTGCAACAATTTAGGGTTTGGTACTTGTACTTCTCATGCTGCTCAGTTCAATCTTTCCTCGTTTCTTTTTCACATGGTATCAGAGCAGGTTCCCTAGTGGGAACGCTCTCTAGGGCCCACCTCGATATTTTTTTTCCTGCCCGGAGCGCGCTTCGCCCCTGCCCGAGTCGCGCCCCGAGTGCCCTCCCTACCGTCGCGCCGCCCTTAGCGGCCCCTTGAGCCGCCCTTACGGCCCCGCGCGCCACCCTTACGGCCCCTCGTGCCGCCCGTCGACCCCGCGCGCCGCCCTTGCGGCCCCTCGCGCGCCTCTCGTCGGCCCCGCGCGCCGCCCTTGCGGCCCCTCACGCCTCTCGTCGGCCCCGCGCGCCGCCCTTGCGGCCCCTCGCGCCGCTCCTCGGCCCCGCCGCCGCCCTTGCGGCCCCTCGCGCCGCCCTTAGCGGCCCCTTACGGCCCCTCACGCTGCCCCTTACGCCCCCCCCCCCCTTTTGCGGCCCGCCGTCGCCCACTACAGCAACGGCCGCCGCCTTCCCTGGAGCAGCGGCCGCCGCCGTCGTCCCTTCAGCAGCGGCCGCCGCAGTCTCTGCAGCAGCAGTCGCCGCCGTCATCCCTGCAGCAGCAGCTGCCACTGTCCCTGCAGCAACCGAGCCGCCGCTCCCGCCGACCCGCCCGAGCCGCCCGAACCGCCGAGCCGCCCGAGCCGCCCGAGCCGCCGAGCCGCCCGAGCCGCCCGAGCCGCCGAGTCGCCGAGCCGCCGAGCTGCTGTTGCTGCCGTGCCGCCGAGCCGTCCGAGCCGCCCTGTCCGCTACACCCGGTCACTGCCGTCGCGGCCCTGTTCCTGCCGGCGAGCCTCGGTCCTTCTCGCCTGCCCGGTAAGAGCAGCACCTCTACCACTGCACTGCCCTTAGCCTACTGCTCGCGCTGCTAGTCTACTGCTGTCATGGCTACCCCCAGTGTCCTCGCTTTTGACGCTGAGGGTCGGGCCATTGACTTTGACGTCTGGGTAGATGACCTGCAGCTTTTCCTACAGTGCGATAGGGCAGACGGTCTCTCCCTCTTTGACCTCACTTCTGGTGCCTCTCCTGCCCCTGCTGCTGATGCTGACGCCACTGTTCGCTCACAGTGGGCCACACGCGATGCTGCTGCACGTCTTGCTGTGCGTCGCCACTTGCCTACCTCTGAGCGTGCACACTTTAGCCAGTACAAGAGTGCTAGGACCTTGTACGACGATGTAGTTGCACGCTACTCTTCCCCTGCCACTGCTGCACTTAGCCGCCTCATCCTGCCGTACCTCTTCCCTGACCTCGCAGCTTTTCCCACAGTCGCTGACCTCATTACGCACCTTCGCACTAGTGACATTCGCTACCGCGCTGCCCTTCCCGCCGAGTTCTGCGCCAAGAACCCCCCCCCTATGTACATCACCCTCTACTACATAGTCACCCGGCTCCCTGACACCCTTCGCCCGGTCAGGGATCACTTTCTCTCTGTTTGCCCCACCATCCTCACCGTTGATCTCCTCGAGGAGCGCCTCCTAGCGGCAGAGAAGAGCATAGTCGCTGTAGGAGCCTCTCGTGGTGACCCTCGTGCCCCTGTCTTTGAGGGGTGCTCCCCCTCTCCCCTCTTGCCCTCTGTTGCCTCTGCTGCTGCGGCCGACCTCGTTGGTCTTGAGTCAGTCGGTGCGGCGTCTGCCCCTAGCGGGAGACGCCGCACTGGCAAGGGCAAGGGGGGCAAGGGAGCTGGAGGAGCTAGCGGGGGCGGTGGCGGCGGCGGTGGAGGCGGTGGAGGGGGTGGGGGTGGCGGTGGGGGTGGTGGTGGGGGTGGGGGCGTCAGTGGCGGCAGTGGAGGCGGCGGCGGCGGTGGCGGTGGGAGCGGAGGTGGCGGAGGTGGCGGCGGTGGAGGAGGTAGCGGCGGAGGAGGTGGAGCTGGTCGGGGTGGCGCTGCGCAGAGGGTCGGCTCCGGTGGTGGTCCGCGCCAGCAGCAGCAGCAGCAGCAGCAGCGCACCCGTGAGATCCCTCCCCCTCAGCAGCTTCGTGAGTGGTACGCTGCACGTCAGCGAGGTGGGGGTGCTGGTCCGTGTACCTACGTCCTGCGCACCGGCGACCGCACGGGTGAGCCGTGCGGGGGTTCGCACTCCACCCAGCGCTGCTTTGGCCGCCTGACGGACGCTTGGCGTCACCAGTTCCCTGAGGCCACTGAGATCCCTCGCTGGGGCGAGCTGTCTAGGGCGGGGGTTCCTATCTTTGATCTTGATTATGATGCTATTCTTGCTGCCATGTATGCTGTGACTATTAGTGATGAGGGTGACTGTTACCGGTGTTTTCCGCCCGACCCGGGCATACTGCTGCTCTAGGTACTGGTGAGGCTGCTGCTCTAGGTACTGGTGAGGCTGCTGCTCTAGGTGCCAGTGAGTCTGCTTCCTCAGGTGCTGGTGAGTCTGCTCTCTCAGGTACTGCGTCGGCTACGGCCTCCCACACCTTTACCCTTGACTCAGGGGCTTCCCGCCCCTTCTTTCGAGACCGCACCACACTCACGCCGCTCAGTCGGCCTGTTGCAGTCTCTCTGGCAGACCCCTCTGGGGGTCCTGTCCTTGCACACTTCTCCACTGCCCTCCCGTGTCCGGCGGCCCCCTCTGGCACCCTGTCTGGTCTTTACCTCCCCTCGCTCTCTACGAACTTGGTGAGTGGTGCTGACCTACAGGATGCGGGGGTTCACCAGTTCACTCCTGCGAGCCAGCGAGTGACCCACTGCACGGACGCTCGGACGGGCCGACACTTGGCCACGTTTACACGTCGGCCGGGGTCGAGCCTGTACACACTGACCACTGAGTCTCCTCCAGTCACTGCGTCTGGTCAGGCAGCTGCGTCGGGTCAGGTGTTTGCTGCAGCGTCCAGGTCTGGTCCTGAGTCTGCCCCCTGCTCGTGTCGCCTCCTGTCTCACGAGACTCTCCTCTGGCACCACCGCCTTGGTCACCCCTCCCTGCCTCGTCTCCGAGGCATGGCCTCTCGTGTCCTTGTCTCTGGTCTTCCCCGGTCCCTCCCTCCCCTTCCTCCGGGGCCTGCCCCTACCTGCGTCCCCTGTGTCGAGGGGCGGCAGCGTGCTGCCCCTCACTCCTCCCAGTTTCCTCCGACAGAGGCCCCGCTGCAGACGCTTCACATGGACGTGTGGGGCCCAGCCCGCGTCCGTGGACAGGGTCACGAGCGCTACTTCCTGCTGGTGGTTGACGACTACTCGCGTTACACCACAGTCTTCCCCTTGCGCAGCAAGGGTGATGTCACTGAGGTGTTGATCGACTGGATCCGCGCAGCTCGTCTCCAGCTCAGGAAGAGTTTCGGCTCGGACTTTCCTGTTCTGCGTCTGCACTCTGACAGAGGCGGGGAGTTCTCCTCTGGCCTTCTGCGAGCCTACTGTCGTGCACGAGGCATCCGCCAGACCTTCACGCTTCCGGACTCTCCACAGCAAAATGGGATTGCTGAGCGCCGCATTGGCATGGTCATGGACGTCGCCCGTACGTCCATGATGCATGCGGCTGCCCCCCATTTTCTGTGGCCGTTTGCGGTTCGGTACGCGGCGCATCAGATCAACCTTCAGCCCAGGGTCTCCATGCCGGAGACCTCCCCAGCTTTGCTGTGGACGGGGAAGGTTGGCGATGCGTCTGCGTTCCGTGTCTGGGGATCTCGGGCGTTTGTCCGCGACTTGTCTGCGGACAAGCTGTCCCCTCGTGCTGCTCCCTGCGTCTTCCTTGGCTTCCCCCCTGACGCGCCAGGGTGGCAGTTCTACCTCCCCACCTCTCGCCGTGTTCTGTCCTCCCAGGACGTCACGTTTGACGAGTTGGTGCCCTACTACCGCCTCTTCCCCTACCGCACTCCGTCCCTCCCCCCGCCACCGCTCTTCCTCGTGCCAGGTCCCCCCCCGGTAGACCCCCTTCCCCCTCAGGGTCCTGCCCCTTCAGGTGTGTCCCAGGTAGACGCAGTCGAGCCTGCTGAGGTAGCTGGTGACTCTGGTGCTGCTGGGGGTGCTGAGCTTGGGGGTGCTGACTCTGGGGGTGCTGAGCGTGTGGGTGCTACGCCTGGGGGTGCTGAGCCTGGGGGTGCTGTTCCTGGGGGTACTACGCCTGGGGGTGCTGCGCCTAGGGGTGCTGAGTCTGGGGGTGCTGAGCCTGGGGGTGCTACGACTGGGGGTGCTGAGCCTGGGGGTGCTCAGCCTGGAGTTACGGAGCCTGCGGGAGCTGGGCCTACTCGTGTGGCGTCTGGCGATGCTGGGCCTGGAGGTTCTCCGGGTGCTCCGTCTCGACGGGAGCCACTCTCTCCACAGGAGGTGCGTGAGTGGTTTGCCCGGCGCTGGAGGCGTGCTGCTAGAGCTGGAGGTTCTTCGGCTGCTGAGGGTGCTGGTACCACGGGTCCCGGAGGTGCTCGTACTGGGAGTACTGGAGCTGCTGGGCCTGCGGGTACTACTGGAGCTGGGGCCACTGCGTCTTCTCGTGGTCCGGCTGGAGCTGGAGCTGCTGAGGGTGTTGGCGCTGAGGGTATTGCTGGCGGTACTGGAGGCGGTCCTGCAGGGGGTGCTACTGGTGCTGCTGGAGGTCCTGGAGCTAGTGGAGCTGCTGGGGGTGCTGGAGCTGGCGGTGCTGTTGGCTCTGGTGCTGCCACTGGGGGTACTGGTGCTGTCCCTGCTGTGTCTGGAGTCGCTGCGCGGCCTCGGCCGTACTTCGTTCCGCTCCTTGAGCAGGTTCTTGGTCTCCCGCCTTCTACTGGTCCTCCTCCTCCCTTAGAGTGTCCACAGCCTGTCCCGTCGCAGTTACAGTTACAGCTGGCCTCCCCACTGCCTGCTCCTTCTCCCTACACTGGTCCTACTGGAGGTCTTGCTGAGCGTCGTGCGCCTGCGTCTCGCCCTGTGTCGCCTGTCCGTGCTGCTCGCGCTAGTGGTCGTGGTTCGCGTCAGCGTCCTCCTCCTGTCCCTGGCACGCACCGGATGTCTCTGCGTCCGTCCACTGCTCCTCTGCGTGCCCCTTTGCCTTCTCCTCCTGAGTCCTCTCTTTCTGCTCTTGCCGACCCGGAGTCGGACTCTCTTCGTGCTGCCAGCCCGACTGTCACGCGTCTCCTTGCTACTGTTGTCACTGACCCTTCCTTTGAGTCCACTGCTGCGTCTGCCCTAGTTGCTGAGCTCGTCGACTTTGCTGCTCGCTGTCGTCTAGACTACGCTGCTAGTCTTGTTGCTGAGTCTGAGTCTGTCTGTCCTCCGTCCATCAGGGGTGAGTGTGCCCTTGGCACGGACGTCCTTGAGGACAGGCAGGAGGAGTTCCAGTGTTTGGCTGCTGCTTCACCTCATCTCGTGTCCGTACTGCTTACCCCTGAGGGAGACCCGGATGCACTTGACATCCCGACTCCGCGCTCTTACGCGGAGGCGATAGAGGGTCCCTACTCCTCTCAGTGGCAGGCAGCTATGGACGCAGAGATGGCTTCCTGGAAGTCCACAGGCACCTACGTTGACGAGGTTCCCCCGCCTGGGGCGAACATCGTCAGTGGCATGTGGATTTTCAGGGTGAAGCGGCCGCCGGGTTCTCCGCCTGTCTTCAAGGCGCGTTACGTGGCTCGTGGCTTCAGTCAGCGGCAGAGAGTTGACTACTTTCAGACCTTCTCTCCCACCCCGAAGATGACCACTCTTCGGGTACTGCTGCACATAGCTGCTCACCGTGACTACGAGCTGCACTCTCTTGACTTCAGCACTGCTTTCTTGCAGGGCAGCCTGCACGAGGAGATCTGGCTGCGCCGCCCACTTGGCTTCACTGGGACTTTTCCTCCTGGCACCCAGTAGAGCCTCCGGCGGCCAGTCTACGGTCTCCGCCAGGCACCGCGTGAGTGGCACGACACACTGAGGACTACACTTGCGGCTCTTGGGTTTGCTCCCTCTACTGCCGACCCGTCGCTGTTTCTGCGCACCGACACTTCTTTGCCGCCGTTCTACATCCTCGTGTACGTCGACGACTTGGTCTTTGCCACAGCTGACACTGCTGGACTTGCCCACGTGAAGTCCGAGCTGCAGAAGAGACACACGTGCACAGACCTGGGTGAACTGCGCAGCTACCTTGGCTTGCAGATCACCCGGGACAGAGCACAGCGCACCATTACCCTGACTCAGTCACACATGGTGCAGCAGGTCCTTCAGCGCTTCGGCTTCACGTACTCCTCGCCTCAGGCCACTCCTCTGCCTACTCGCCACTCGCTCTCAGCTCTGCCTTCGGATGAGTCTGTAGAGTCGAGTGGCCCGTACCCAGAGCTTGTTGGCTGCCTCATGTACCTGATGACCTGCACACGACCTGACCTTGCATACCCTCTTAGCATTCTCGCACGCTATGTTGCTCCTGGGAGACACAGACCGGAGCACATGGCTGCAGCGAAGAGGGTGTTGCGCTACTTGTGCAGTACGTCGGGCATGGGGCTTGTGCTTGGTGGGCAGAGTCCAGTGGTCCTCACTGGGCACGCAGACGCTTCTTGGGCTGACGACCAGGCTACGCAGCGGTCGTCACAGGGTTACACCTTCAGCCTTGTTTCCGGCTCTGTTTCGTGGCGGGCTACCCGCTCGTCTTCTGTTCTCGGCTCCAGTTGTGAGGCTGAGATCTACGCAGGGGCCATGGCTGCACAGGAGCTTCGCTGGCTCACCTACCTGCTGACTGACCTCGGAGAGCCGCCTCGTTCTCCTCCAGTGCTGTACGTAGACAACAAGGCCATGCTGGCCTTGTGTCGGGAGCAGAGACTGGAGCACAGAACGAAGCACATTGCTCTTCGCTACTTCTTAGCTCGTGAGCTACAGCAGCGTGGTCAGCTGCGACTTGCGTACGTGGCCTCTCAGGCCAACACTGCTGATATCTTCACCAAGGCACTCGCGCCTTGTAATCATCAGCGCTTCTGTACTCAGCTGGGCCTTGTGCCTACCTTGCCTCACTTGCTCACTTCTTGACCTTGTTTGTACTGTTACATATATATATACCTGCTCTTGCTTGTTTAGCCTTATATATATGTAATCTTGCATGTGAACTGGCCTTGTGGCCTTGAACTTGTGCTCAGAATGTGTGGTGACGTTGTGATCCACCCTGAGCTTGCTTTTCCTTGCTTTGCTTGACTGGTCTTGTGACCCCTTGCCCTTGCTGTTGCGGCGACGCCCACTAGGGGCAGACGCAGCTCCAACCTCCTCAGTGCCAACGAGGTCGACAGCAGCAGCAGAAGCAACAGAGGGGAGAAGGGGGACAGGGGAACACCCCTCAAAGAAAGGGGTGCGACGGTCGCCGCGAGAAGCACCTACAGCTAAGATACTCTTCTCAGCTGCAGTAAGGCGCTCCTCTAGCAGGTCGACAGTCAGCTCGGTGGGGCAAAGGGAGAGGAAGTGATCCCTGACTGAGGAAAGTGAGTCAGGGAGGCGGGTGACTAGGTAGTAAAGGGTGATGTACATGGGGGGGGGGTTCTTGGCACAGAACTCAGTGGGAAGGGCAGCACGGTAGCGGGCGTCATTAGTGCGGGGGTGAGCAACTAGGTCAGCGACTGTGGCAAAGGCGGCAAGGTCAGGGAAAAGGTACGGTAGCATGAGGCGGCTGAGGGCAGCAGTGGAAGGGGAGGAGTAGCGTGCAACTACAGCGTCGTACAAAGACTGAGCAGTCTTGTACTGGCCAAAGTGTGCGCGCTCAGCTGGCGGCAGGTGAATACGAACAGCAAGACGAGCAACAGCGTCACGAGTGGTCCACTGAGAGTGAACAGTACTGTCAGCAGTGGCAGCAGGAGCAGTGGAAACACCAGACGTGTGATCGAAAAGAGATACCCCATCCCTAGAATCACACTGAAGAAAAAGCTGTAGATCGTCAACCCACACGTCAAAGCCAACTGCACGTCTCTCAGCATCAAAGGTGAGAACTGTAGGACTAGCCATAGTAGCAGTAGGAGCAGCAGCAGTGCAATGTAGTGGTAGCAGTAGTAGCAGTGCGACTCGGCGAAGCGGTGCGACTAGGCAAGGTAGCGCGGCTCGCCAGCGCGGCTCGGCGGCGCGGCGCGGCTCGGCAGCACGGCTCGGCGGCGCGGCGCGGCTCGGCAGCGCGGCTCGGCGGTGCTCTTACCAGGGGCGGGGCCGGGGCAGGGCCGGGGGAGGGCCGGGGCAGGGCCGCAACAGGTCCGGGGGAGGGCCGGGGCAGGGCTGCAACAGGTCCGGGGTAGGGCCGGGGCAGGGTTGCGACAGGTCCGGGGCAGGGCTGGGGCAGCGCCGGGGCAGGGTCGGGGCAGGGCCGGGACAGTGCCGGGGAAGAGCCGCGACAGGGCCGCAACAGGGCCGGGGCAGGGCCACGAGAGGGCCGGGACAGGGCCGCGACAGGTCGGGGCAGGGCTGCGACAGGTCAGGAACAGGGCCGCAAAAGGGGGCCGGGGGAGGGCCAGGGCAGGGCCGAGGCAGGGCCGCGACAGGGTCGCGACGAGCGACGGGGCAGGGCCAGGGCAGCGCCGGGTGACGGGGCTACTGGCAGGGCCGGGCCGAGGCGACGGGGCGCCGAGCGACGGGGCGACGGGCCGGGCCGCGACGCGGCGGCTTCGGGCGACGGGGCAGGGCCGGGGTCGCAAGGGGCCTCTAAAGGACGCGAAGGGGCCGCTACGGGCCGCGAAGGGCCTCAAAGGGCAGGCGCACGGGGCGCAGATAGGGCAGACGCGACGCGCGCTTCGGGCAGGTAAGGAAAAAAAAACATTCAGTGGTGGGCCCTAAAAACAGTTCCACTAGGGAACCTGCTCTATACCATGTTAGAATAATGAGGAATAGAATGAACTAGACAGCAGGTGGGTACAAATATGGAAACCTACAAAGTGTTGTACCCTGTATTGACTACCCCACTACAGCCTAGATAGACTATAGTGGATATGTTTGACACTTGCCGACCCCCCCTGCTGCTTGCACCGCCCGGCTACTGCCCGCCCTGCTGCTGGCCACCCTCGCCGTGCGCCGCTTTGCTCTGCCTGCGTGCTGCTCTGCTGGTAGCACGCCACCCTGCTCTGCCCGCTATGGCTTCTCTCCGTGTCCTCACGTTCGATCATGAGGGCCGTCCGATCCAATTCGACACGTGGCTTGACGACTTACAGCTGTACCTACACAGCGACTCTAGAGACAGCGTTTCGTTATTTGACCACACGTCTGGAGCCTCTCTGGCCCCTCCCGCCACAGCTGACAATGCGACTCGCTCACAGTGGCTTACCTGTGACACTGCTGCTCGCTTAGCCATTCGCAACCACCTGCCGTTAGCCGAATGCGCTCACTTCGGACAGCACAAGACTGCTAAAGCACTGTACAAAGCTGTAGTCGCTCGTTACTCCTCCCCTACCACTACTACTCTAGGCCGTCTTCTACTGCCCTAACTGTTTCCTGAGCTGTTCGCCTTTGCCGCAGTAGAGGACCTCGTTACCCACCTTCACACTAGCGATGCTCGCTACCGCACTACCACCCCAGCAAAGTTCCTTGACAGGAACCACCCCCCCCCCCCCCCCCCCCCCCCGATGTACAGCACTCTCTACTTCATAGTCACCCGCCTCCCTGACTCTCTTCGCGCTGTCAGGGACCACTTTCTCGCACTTGACCCCGCAGACCTCACTGTTGACCTGCTCGAGCAGCACCTCCTTGCAGTTGAGACTAATGTAGTCGCTATAGGTGCCGCTCGTGGCACTCCTCGCACGCCCTTCTTTGAGGGGTGTTCCCCCTCCCCCCTTTCCCCCTCCTACGCCTCTGCTGCTGCTGTTGACGTCATTGGTGCTGAGGATGTCGGGGCTGCTTCTGCTAGTGGGAAGCGCCGCAGCAGCAAGGGAAACGGTGGCAAGAGTGGTGGAGGTGGCAGCGGGGTGTTTGGCCCCGACAGTGAGAAATGGAAGGCAGCCATGGCCACAGAAGTCGCAGCACTGAAGAGCCGCGGAACGTGGAAACTGGTTCCACGATCATCGGCAAAGGGGAGAATTTTTTTCAGTGGAAAATGGGTTTTCCGCATCAAAACATTCATGGATGGCTCCATTGACAAATACAAGGCGAGATGGGTGGTGTGCGGGTTCAAGTAAACTCACATGGTGGACTTTGACCTCACCTACGCGCCTGTTGGACGACACACCTCAGTATGCATCCTCATCTGCATCGCAGCCGTCAATTAGCGGCCAATCTGTCAAATCAACGTCGGCAGTGCATTCATGTGCGCTCCCGTTGAGGCCATCATCTTCGTTGAGCAGCCGCATGCCTTCGAGCAGCGCGACGGCGCCGTCTGCCTTCTTCAAAAATCCCTCTATGGGATTAAACAGGAGCCCCGACTGTGGCAGCAGTACCTGCACACCGTCCTCACGGAGCTCGGATTCAAACAACTACCACATGACCTTGGGATGTACCGGAAGGAGTCGTGCAGCAAGTTCATCCTTCTCGTCGCCTACGTCGACGATCTACTCTACACCGGCAACGACACGGAGCTGATGGACCAGCTTGAGGCAGACATCAAAGAGAAGCTAGAAGTGACAATCAACCACAACGTCATGCAATTCCTGGGCCTCAACATCACTCAGTCCGCCACCTCCATTCACCTTTCCGCCGCCAAGTATGCGGAAACACTCGTGAAGAAATTCGCTATAGCGCCGATCAATCTCACCACTCCCTACCGCACTCCTCCTCCTAATCACGAACCAGATACCACACCGCTCTCCATCGACGATCATCGGCTCTATCAACAGCAGGTGGGGTGTCTCCATCGACGAGTGCAATCCTCGCTCGCTCATTCAATTGCACTCGTAACACCTAACTTCAATATGAAAGTTAGCCATTCTAGACTCGGGCTTTAAGTATACAACCATCTCGGTTCATGTGCATTCACTGGCTTATTGGGGGGCATCTCGTTTCCCTTATAGAAGGACGATTTTTTAAGAAGTAAAAATATATCAAACATATCGTTTGAAACTGCAGAACCTTAAGGGTATTTCGTCTGAAAATCCAAACATCAGCAATTTTTTCGTCTGACGTTCAGACGAAGTAAAAAAGCTTGGTCTGATGTTCAGACAAGCTTAAATACTAAAGTTGTCCCTGCCTAAGGTTGACCACATTTCTTTAAAGGGGGGGGGGGGGGGGGGGGGGGGGGGAGTGTATGTCAGAATTTTATAGTGCTTACATTTGTTTAGGCTATAGTGGGGTAGCCCATAGGGGGTACAACCCAATTAGGGTTAGTACTTGTACCCAACTATTTCATAGTTCATTCATTCTTGTTCGTTAGTCTGACATGGTTTCAGAGCAGGTCCTTCGTTAGGACCGGTTTTTTTTTGGGCCCACCACAGCGCTGCCCCACTAGCCGCCCCTAGCGACCCTCGTGCCGCACCTGCTGCCCCGCGCGCCGCCCTTGTGCAGCCTGTCAATCGACCCTAGGCCCCGGCCCGTCGCCCGTCGCCCGTTGCCCCTCGGCCCGTCGCCCCTAGGCCCGGCCCGTCGTCCCTAGCCCCGGCCCGTCGCCCGACGCCCCTAGGCCGTCGCCCGTCCCCACCTAGGCCCTGGCACGTCGCCCCTAGCCCCGGCTCGTCGCCCGTCGCCCCTAGGCCTAGGCCCTTCGCCCCTAGGCCTCGGCCCGTCGCCCCTAGCCCTGGCTCGTCGCCCGTCGCCCCTAGGCCCCGGCCCACCGCCCGTCGCACGTCGCCCCTCGGCCCGTTGCCCCTAGCCACGGCCCGTCGACCCTAGGCCCCGGCCCATCGCCCGTTGCCCCCTAGGCCCCGGCCCGTCGGCCCTAGCCCTGGCCCGTCGCCCCAGGGCCCGTCGCCCCAGGGCCCGTCGCCCCTAGGCCCCGGCACGTCGCCCGTCGCCACGCGCTCGTCGCCCCTCGGCCCTGGCCCCGGCCCGTCGCCTGTCATCCCTAGGCCCGACGCCTGTCGCCCATCGCCCCCCTAGGCCCTGGCCCGTCGCCCCTTAGCCCCGACCCGTCGCCCGTCGCCCCTAGGCCCCGGCCCGACGCCCGTCGCCCTGCGCCAGTCGCCCCTAGGCCCCGGCCCGCCCGACGACCCCAGGCCCTGCGCGCAACCCCTTGCGGCCCGCCCCTCGCCCCAGCAGCCCGCGAGCCGCCCTTGCAGCCCCGCGTGTCGCCCCTGATGGCCCCCTAGCCGCCCCTGCTGCCCTGCTAGCTGCCCCTTGCTGCCCTCTCGCAGCCCCTGCAGCTCTGTCTGGCGCCCCTTGGCCCTCGAGCCGCCTCTCTTGCATCCTGCTTGCCGCCCCTCTCTGCTGCCTGCCCTGCTCCCTGCGCTGCCCGACGTCTGCCCGCCCTGCCTGTTGCGCCCCGATGGCTTCCCTCCGCGTTCTCGCGTTCAATCATGAGGGCCGCCCGATCCAGTTTGACACGTGGCTTGACGACCTGCAGCTGTACCTACTGAGCGACTCTAAGGACAGTGTTTCGTTGTTTGACCACACGTCTGGCGCCGCTCCCGCCCCTCGCGCCACAGCTAACAGTGCGCCTCGCTCACAGTGGCTTACTCGTGACGTTGCTGCTCGCTTAGCCATTCGCAACCACCTGCCGTTAGCCAAATGCGCTCACTTCGGACAGCACACGCACTGTACGACGCTCTAGTTGCCCATTACTCCTCACCTGCCACTGCTGCTCTAGGCCGTCTTCTACTGCCCTACCTGTTTCCTGAGCTGTCTGCCTTTGCCACAGTAGAGGACCTGGTTTCCCACTTTTGCACTAGCGACGCTCGCTACCTTGCAGCTGCCCCTGCTGAGTTCCTTGACAGGAACCCGCCCCCGATGCTCATCACTCTCTACTTTATAGTCACCCGCCTCCCTGACTCTCTTCGCTCTGTTAGGGACCACTTTCTCTCACTTGACCCCACAGTGCTCACCATTGACCTACTCGAGCAGCACCTCCTTGCAGCTGAGACTATTGTAGTCGCTGTAGGTGCTGCTCGTGGCACTCCGCGCACGCCCTACTTTGAGGGGTGCTCCCCCTCCCCCCTTGCCCCCTCCTATGCCTCTGCTGCTGCTGTTGACGTCCCTGGTGCTGAGGACGTCGGGGCTGCTTCTGCTAGTGCGAAGCGCCGCAGCAGCAAGGGAAAGGGTGGCAAGGGGTGGTGGCGGTGGCAGCGGGGGTGGTGGTGGGGGCAGCAGTGGAGGTGGCGGAGGTGGTGGAGGTGGTGGCGGTAGTGGGAGTGGTGGCGGGAGTGGGAGCTTTGGTGGCGGAGGTGGAGGCAGCGGTGGGGGTGGCGGTAGTGGCGGCAGTAGGAGTGGTGGCGGTCGAGCGGGAGCTACTCAGCGTGGAGGTTTTGGCGGTGGCCAGAGGCAGCAGCAGCAGCGTCGAAGTGAGACCCCAACGCCCCAGCAGCTTCGTGAGTGGTTTTCTCAGCGTGGGGCGTATGGGGGTAGTGGTAGCTGCCCGTATGTCATTCGCACGGGTGACTGTGCTGGTCAAACATGCGGGAAGCCTCACGCTAAGCACCGCTGCTTCTCCCGCCTAGACGACGCTTGGCGCGCAGAGTTTGGTGACGAGGCCGAGCGCCCCCCGCAGGGCAGAGCTGCTTAGGTCTGGAGTTGCTATCTTTGACCTAGACTATGATGCTATCCTTGCTGCTATGTATGCTTTGTCTGTTAGTGCTGAGGGTGACTGTTACCTGTGTGTGCTGCCTGACCCAGGTATAGAGGCTGCTGCTCTAGGTGCTAGTGAGTCTTTTCTCCCTGGCACTGCACATGCTGAGGACCTTGAGTGTCTTGCAGCTACTGTACCTCGTTTCGCTTCCATGCTGCTTGCCCCTGAGGGAGACCTGGATGCACCAGACATCCCGACCCCGCGCTCTTACGCAGAGGCGGTTACGGTCCTTACTCCTCTCAATGGCAGGCAGCTATGGATGCCGAGATGGAATCCTGGAAGTCCAGAGGCACCTACGTCGACGCACTTCCCCCGTCTAGGGCGAACATAGTCGATGGCATGTGGATTTTCAGGGTGAAGCGGCCGCCGGGTTCTCCGCCTGCCTTCAAGGCGCGTTACGTTGCTTGAGGCTTCAGTTAGTGACAAGGGGGTTGACTTCTTCCAAACTTTCTCCCCCACCCTGAAGATGACCACTCTTCAGGTACTGCTGCACGTCGTTGCTCAGCATGACTACGAGTTGCACTCTCTGGACTTCATTACAGCTTTCCTGCAGGGCAGCCTGCACGAGGAGATCTGGCTGCGCCGCCCACCTGGCTTCACTGGGTCATTTCCTGCAGGTACCGCGTGGAGTCTCCGGCGACCAGTCTACGGTCTCCGCCAGGCGCCTCGCGTGTGGCACGACACACTGAGGACTAGACTTGTGGCCTGGGGTTTACTCCTACTGCTGACCCGTCGCTGTTTCTACGCACCGACACGTCGCTGCCACCGTTCTACGTCCTCGTGTACGTCAACGACCTCGTCTTTGCCACTGCTGACACTTAGGCACTGACCCTTGTGAAGCTGTAGAAGAGACACACCTGCACTGACCTGGGTGAACTGCGCAGCTATCTTGGCCTGCAGATCACCCGGGACAGAGCACGGCGCACCATGACTCTGATTGGCCTGCAGTGTAAGGAACTTTCCTAACTCCTTTCTGAATCACCCCATGCGCGTACAACTCCAAGTTTCGGAGTCCTAGGCTAGGTCCGATGATCTCGCCCTTCGAACATTCCACTCGTTGCCTTCGGGTTTTCAATCCCCCAACCTGCACCGAACCATTCGTGATCCTGCGAACCAAGCCTAGCTAGCCTTCTCTATATCTTTGCTAGGCTTCATTATTCAGGCAGTAGTAGTAATCACTTCTGCGTTATTGGATTTTTCGTACAAGTCATGACATTGGTAGCTCATTCATAAAAGTTGTTATGAGTTGTAAAAGAGAGTGCGCAGTTTAACGAATAACGAGAAGTGATTGAACAGACTGATTGTACAATGAAGGCACACGCTAATATAGTGAGTAAGCTAGCTAGGAGGGAACTTCGGGTGAGTGAGGTTGGGTGCAGGTTTGGCGAAAAGGAAAGCCGAAGGCGACACGAGGAGGCTCGGCATCGTTGATGTCGGCCAAACGTGCAGAGTCCGAAAATCGGGGCTGTACGCAAAGCAGTCAACCCCGATAAGGAATTCGGGAAAATTCCTTACATTACTCCCCCCCTTAAGAAAGGTGGTCAATATCCGCGGTTCGCTTGCGTGCGAGGTACTCAACAACAAGCGGAGAGTCTGCAAGCGAAGCGAATGACACCCATGTGTCGTCTTCACTGGTTCGGTCAGTCCAACGGATTAAAAAATCCACGTGGCGGCCAGCGGCATCCAGGCGAACACGATGCGCCAAGATTTTGGACGGGTCAAGTGTCGGTTCGGGTACCGGGCGTGCCGTTGGTGCAGCCTATTGCCAGGCAATGTCGGTCGTGGCTTGCATGAACTTGCGAAGTAAGCTGACATGGAAGGCATCGTGGATGCGCCAGTCGTCGGGGAGCAGCAGCTTCGCGGTGACAGATGTCACCATCTTAATAATTTTGAAAGGCCCGCAGAATCGTGGCCGCAATTTTGATGGGCCGGGCAGTCGTAGGTTCTTCGTGTCGTGGAGGACTAATTGCCCAGCTGTCAAGACGAGTTCCCGTCGTAAAAGGTCGGTGTATTTTCGGGAAGTGGTATTCGCCTTGCGAATTGCGTCTGTAACTTTTTCTCGAACTGTCTGGAGTTCCGTCACGAACGTTTGTGACCGCGGGACCGGATTGTCGAGTGTAGTCATTGTAGGCACCATCGGGTCCATCCCGTAATTAAAAAAGAACGGGGAGTGATTAGTCGTACTGGACAAGGCATTGTTGAAGGCAAACTCCAACATGGCGAGCGAGTCTTCCCAGCGAGCAGGGTCGGAGCAGTTTGTCCGTATCAGCTGCTCCATTGTGTGATTGGTCCGCTCGGTTTGGCCATCCGTTTGCGGGTGGTATGCGGAGGAGAACTGTAGTTTCGTGCCGTATTCTGCCCACGTCTCCTTCCAAAACTTCGACGTGAACTTCGGATCTCGGTCGCTGATGATCGCCGAGGGAATTCCGTGCAGTCGCACGACCGTTGAAATGAATAGGCGTGCAGTCTCCTCGGCTGTGATGGTTGTACGACACGGTGCGAAGTGCGCCATTTTCGTGAGACGATCGACGACGACGAGAACAGCGTCGTTGCCGGACGGCCCAGCTGGCATCCCCGTGACAAAATCCATTGTCACTTGTTGCCACGGTCGTTCGGGTGGCTCGAGGGGTTGCAGTAGTCCAGCTGGCCGTTGACGTGTCGATTTCATGGCCTGGCACACCCTGCATGAGGACACATATCGCTGCACATTGTTAGAGGAGTCACGCCAATAATAGTGACGGTGCAGTAATTTCTGGGTTTTATCAACCCCGAAATGGAGAAGTTTGAATCGTGGACCTCTTGGATAAGGAGTTCACGCAGCAGCCGGTAAGCGGGAACCCAAATCCGGTCAGTTCCGGCCTTTAGGTAATAATCCCCTTTTGTGCGTCGTGGCTTGCTGGTGGTTCCCGGTTGTGAAGAACGGGTCCGTAGTGTAGCCGTGGGTGAAAATTCCGGTAAGTAATGGGTTCGAGTGGTGAATGAGTACTGCAGCGCATTATACTGTCGGTCGGGTCAGGGCGTCAGCAATGTTATTTGCCCCCTTCTTGTACGTGATGCGGTAGGTGAAGTGGCTCTCCATGTAGTCCAGCCACCGAATTTGTCGCGGGTTGAGGTTGGGCTGAGCTCGCAGATATTGGAGGGACTTGTGGTCCGTGCGAACAGTGATGTCGGCGCCCACCAGGTAGCAACGCCATAGTTTGAATGCGTGGATAATGGCGAGCATCTCCCTGTCGTGAATCGGGTAGTTGCGCTCGGCTGCCTGCAGCTTGCGTGACTCGTAAGCTATCAGCTGCAGTCCGTTCCCAAAATCCTGGAGTAGCACAGCTTCGATCGCGAAATCAGAGGCGTCGGTGACGACTTCGAACGACTTCGATGGGTCGGCGATGCGCAGCACAGGAGGGGAACCAGGAAATTTTTCAACTCCTAGAAAGCCGCTTCTGCCTCCTCCCCCCACACAAAATTCATGTCTTTGTGCAGCAGGTCGGTTAGCGGGCCGGTTATCCCCGCCATATTCGGGATAAACCGCCGGACGTAATTTACGAACCCCAGAAAACTCTGCAGCTCCGTGATATTCGTCGGGGACTTCCACTCCTGTATGGTCTTGATTTTCGCCGGGTCGATTTTAATGCCGTCGCGTGAGACAACGTGTCCCAAAAACTCCAACTCTTGGTTTAAAAACTCGCACTTTTTTGCCCTTGGTGATGAGTCGATTCTCCTGCAACCGTTTAAACACTGCGTCAAGGTCACGGAGATGCTGCTCCCGTGTCTTGGTAAAAATAAGGATATCGTCCAAGTAGACGATGACGCATCGGTCTAGAAGGTCCCGAAAAATCTTGTTCATGGTCAACTGAAAAGTTGAAGGCGCGTTCGTGAGGCCGAAAGGCATCACGGTGAATTTGTAACTTCCGTAGCGGGTGCGAAATGCAGTCTTGTGGCAGTCGTCGGCGAAGATTCGGATTTGGTGGTAACCACCCCGTAAGTCAATCTTCGAGAAATAACGAGCTCCGCGAAGTTGGTCAAGGAGGTCGTCGGTGCGTGGGATTGGGTAGCGAGACTTGATTGTCACCCGGTTGAGCGCACATTAGTCGATGCATATGCGAAGCCCGCCATCTTCTTTCGGAGTGAAGAGGATCGGTGCTGCGAAGGGAGATGTACTGGCTCGGATGAATCCTTTCTCCAACAGTGCGTCAATTTGACTTCGCAACTCCTCGAGTTCCGGTTGGGTCAACCGCCATTGTGTCCGAACAGTCGGCTGCGCGCCAGGCTCCAGCTGGATTTTGTGGTCCTCAGGTCGCTCGGGTGGTAGTCCTGGTGGCAGATCATCGGGGAAGATGTCGGGGTACTGTCGAATCAGCTCCGCTAAGTCCGGTGGTACAGCTGTATACAGCTTCTCGATGTCCTTTCCGTCAGTGTCAACCGTCAACTCGCGTAAGCAAACAGCGAACAGCTGTGCGCCCTTGATGAAGTGTCGAGCTATAGTGACAGCTTTGACGCACGGGGCTTGGATTTAGTCAGGTGTCCATGCAGGCAGCTTAATTAGCCCCTCGTGCTTGTTGATGCAGCACGATCCTGTTGTCCAGTTGATGACGGGGTTGTGCCGTCGCAGCCAATCACGTCCCAACAGCATGTCGCAGCCATCCAGTGTCATCGCGAGGAACTTCATGCTGAAGCCGAAATTGTCGCCGCATTCAATCCGAACCGTTCGTGTTTCTTCCAATATCGCCAGAGGCGTCCCATCCACGAGACGAGCGTCGATTTCAGGCAGACACCTGTCAAGTTGCAACTTGTATTTTTTTGCTGTCGCCAAGTTGAAGAGGCTATGGCTGGCCCCTCCATCGACGAATATTTTTAAGTTATGTTTTAACACCTTGCCAGCGACCAGCACAGGGTGATCCACATGAGTATCCCCATTATTCGGCCGAGTGCGATTGATTGCATGAATCGGAACCACGACTCGGTGGGGATGGTGGTGTTCGGGCGACGGAGCACAGTCAGTAAAGGGCCCGCTAATTACTGACTTTTCCCATTTCCCTGCTCCTTCCTGTCGTTCCCCGTCAGCGGCGTTTTCTCGTGGCATTCGCACATTAAGTGACCCATCTTCCCACACCGATAACACGGTCCCTTAGGAGGGCGGTCGAGTGTATGGACGACGTTGATTGTGGCCCAATGGGTCTGGCCACGAAATCAGATTCCCTCCCGGGAAGCTGTTCTCGCATACTGCATCAGCGCATCAGTTGACTCCGCCAGCCGTACTGCTTCCAGGAATGTTGTCGGGCGGCTCCTGCGGACCTCGTATTGAATCTCGTATTTTAGACCGCTGATGTATTTATCCAACCGCTCTGCTTCCGACATGTCATCCACTTGGTCAGCTAGGCCCATAAATGACGCCATGTAGTCTTGGACAGATGCCATCTGCGACCAGGCACGCAGCTTCATACGAGCTTGCTCCGAGGCAGATACATGCTCGAAGCGATCCTGTAAGGCTGCGCCCCACTCTCTCCATGTGCGTATCTTGGTCACTCCGAAGATCGACTCTGCCACTTGATTAGTCACTGTTGAGGTCCCGTCTGCCGTATGTGTCACACCTGTCGAGGTCCCCGTTTCTAGGGTTCGGCGCCACCACTCAAGCGCTGCACCTCGGAGAAGAGAAACGGCATAATTAATGCACATGACATCATCGGTGACTCCTGCTGCGATGAAAAAGACTTCAACTCCGAACAACCACCCTTTCACTGTAGTCGTCTTATCCGTAGAATTAAACGGGGGCGGGTTGACGGGTTTAATCTTGATCGTCGTTACTGCAACTGGTGCTGATGCTGCTCGTTGCCTGTCCTCTTCTTCGAAGTCACGTGTGAGCGCGTCCAACGGGTTGCTCACCGCTTGACTGTTGCCCTCGCCTTCGTCATCGGGCGACTCCTGGCGCGCTTCACCTCGTGCCTGGCGTAGCTCGGCGTTTTCTCCACGTAGTGTTTGTTGGAAACAAGTAATTTAAACGCTTCTGTCGTATCGAAGCATCGACACGAAACGGAGCTGATTACAGCAAAGAAACACTCGAGTCAACCAAAGCAACCGTCGGAGGTTACGCGAAGGTCAAAGGTCTCCAACCTTTGACTTGACGAAACGTACAGTGGGACAGCAAGGACACATAACTGACTCGTTACTGAGCAGTTACCCGAGTTGGCACTGTATCGAACCGCAACAACAAAACAGTTAAAGTAGAATTTTTCATATTCCTTTGTAATCATATAAAAGGCTTGTATCTCTTTGCTATTATTCAACTTATCTTGTTCTCACACACCAGTACAAGGTGGTTCAAGCAACCTTTATTAAACGCTTCCGCAATTACAACATCTCTACATCAACACCTGATCTTAGCCTTGAAAGATCCTAAGGGCTTTTCTCAGCCCAACATGGTATGAGAGCAGGCAGAGCAAGATCATTTTCTCAACCTTTTACAACGCGAGACATGGCTACACAAAAGGAGAGAAGCTCCTCCAACGGATCTCTCGGCACTACCCCTACTCCACCTCCAGCCTCTGGCCTACAGACAGAAGAAGGCACAACAACAAGACCAGCTGCAGAGTCAACGGAAACTCCCGGGAATCAACAAGCAGGCTTCGACCCAAACATGATGGAGAAGTTTTTCTCCTTCATGTCCTTCTACGAGCAACACCAGCAAGCAGCTCCTGCGCAATCAAACAGCGACAACAACAACAGAGCAACACCGATGAGTCTTGATGGTTCATCCTACGCGCGCAGAAATCAGCAACAACCCACCTTTGCCCCGTATGAGCCTCAACACGGCTCCATCAGCTTCACGCCGCAGCCGCAGTCTTCATCTGGACAAGAGAAGACACTGGACGCACTTCAGGTGCAATCGCAATTCGCACATGTTTTAAAATTGCAAACGTCAACGCTTTTCGACGGGAAGGATTTTTATACCTGGTCATTCGAATTTGAGCTGATGATGGAGGGCGCGCAAATTCTCGGATTCTTCGACGGGTCCCTGCCATATCCAGCACACGGGACACAGTACGACAAGCAGCAATATACGTATCAGTCGCTGATGGCGTATACAATACTTCTTCGAAACTTAACGCCAAACGAGCAACAGAACATCCGGTCTTATTGAGGATACGGCAACTCCGCCGAGCTGGCGTACGACCATCTCAAGAGCCTGTATCAAGCAACAGACAGTGTTAACCAGAGTCGTCTCATGGCACAGCTGACAACAGTGGAAATGAAACCCGGCGAAAAAGGAATGGCTTATATTAGCCGTTGTCGCGGACTGTGCGACAGACTCCTTCGATGCGGAGGATCAATATCCGAAGAAGCTTTTGTAACAGTCATCATCGCCGGTCTTGGTCCTCATTGGCGCTCCACTCGAGCACTCCTTCGAGCTCATGGGAAGATCTCCGAAGCAGCACTCTGCGCCGAAATTCACACTGAACAGCAGGATATCGACCTGCACGAAGAACGACACAAGAAGAAAGCATTAGCACCGGAATTCGCCTTTCACACTCAACGACGCTACAACAACAACAACAACCGACACAACAACCGACAAGTACAACAGTACGTCCCACCGTTTTGTCATCTTTGCAAGACGTCTGGTCATTCGCGCACACACTGCCCGAATCAGCAGCACTCAACAACACCGCAACGTCAACTTCGGCCTTCAAGCAGTCAAGTAACTTCTACGCAGGCGCATCCCACCAGTCAAGTGCAGCCTTCAACATCTTCAACAACACAATATGCACAAGGAACAAGAAACATCGTAAGCTGTATGACAAGAACGACAGACTCCTGCATCACCGGATCACCACCCCACTACTCACCAGAAGACCAGCTCGATGAGAGGACTCCTCGCCGCGAATCACTGGAGCCCAATCCGACGTATGCAGCTATCGCCCAAAGCGAGCCGTCCGGGCAAGACACTTGGTTCTTGGACAGTTGCTGCGGACAACATATGTGCTCCTCAAATCGTTTCGTTCAACAAGAACATCCACTTCAGCACGAAGTCGTCATCACCGTGGCCAACAACCAGAACCTGCACACACGACGACAAGGAGTAGTACAACTTCAGTCTCGAGAAACTAACGTCATCTTACAAATGTCTAAATTTTTTATTGCAGAAGGACTCGGCTACAACTTACTGAGTGTCAGCCAACTGATGGCGAAGGGTATTCATCTTGAAGCAGACAGCACCACTCAGGAGTTCAAGTTATTCCACGGTAAAGGAGGACTCTACATCGGCAGAGCAATCCTGAAGAACAATGTCTTCGTTCTTGATTTTGTACCAGATCAAGGAACCGCCGACAGTGACGCCATCGTCAACTTCGATTCTTGGACACATCCACCGGACCTCGATCCCGACTTCAGCCCTAGAGGGTTCTGGTATTCACATACCATACCTGAAGCAGAAAGAACACGGGCATTAGCAACAATCCGGCAAGAAGAAACAACATCGACAGCAGCAGAGACAACATCGGCAACAACAGCAACACTTACAACAACCAATCGCGAGCTCTTCGACGGCACCAACCTTCATCGACGACACTCCACCGACTCCTGCGCAGCAGTTAGCTCCCACTCCACGTGAAGTTCACAGAAGCGCCAACTTCACCGCGGGTTTTTACTCCAACTCCGACCTGTACATGCGCTCACCAGGACATCGAGCAAGCGAATATCTGTGGCACGAACGACTGGGTCATCCAAGCAACACCACGTTAAACAATACAATCAAGGCAGCAGTGCTCGACAAAGATTCACTTCATCTACCCGACGGCAGAGAACTCCAACGAGTCCGCGGAACATGCTTTACCTGTCCCGAAGCCGACTTACCCCATCAACCGTTTGTCTCTCACCACAATCCAAGCGCGCCAGTTTATGCACCGCTCGAGAGAGCATACAGCGACATCCTGTATACTCGCGAACAAGGACAAGGAGCATATAATTACGTGATTACTTTCATCGACGCCGCCACCTGTTACGTCTGGCATCTTAATCTCCCAAGTCGCGACATGGCCTTCGAAGCCTTCGTCGCCTGGCTACCTGTGGCAGAACGAGAATCAGGAGCAAAGCTGAAAAGCTTCCAGTCTGACGGAGGAGGGGAATATCAGTCCCAGAGGTTCAGGCAGTACCTCGCAGAACGAGGCATCAAGCGACTCATCTTGCTTCCCTAAGCCCACCAACAGCAAGGCGTGGCAGAACGGATGAACAGAACTCTCCAGAACACCATGCGCAAATTGTTGCGTGGCATGCGACTGCCCAATCACCAGTGGCATGAGGCGATGGACCACGCTGTCATGCTGCACAACTTGCTCTCGTCCTCATCACTTCCGAACAACGCATCACCGCACCTGCTGTGGACAGGAAAGCTGGGCAACACAAAAATGTTACGAGTTTTCGGGTGCATGGTACAGTACCGCCCGCACACTGCAAGAGCCGGAAGATTTTCTCAACGCGCACAGTGGGGACTACACCTGGGCATCGAAAAGCATTACGACGCATGGAAGATTTTTTACGTCCACTCGAAGAAAACAATAGCAGCACGTGATGTCATCTTCTACGAGCGACTCACACTTCAAACGTACCTGGACAACCTAGCAGCAAATCGAGACCTCACGGGCGGCTTTCGTGGCAACCGAGCCTTCGCTTCAGCAGCAGACGAAGCTGACTGGGACGAGCAAATCGTGGACAACGCATCCGAAGAAGCAGGACCACTCCCATACTGCTCCGTGCCCATCCCGATGGATGACGAAAATCCTCGCGAAAGTGTCAACGCCAAAACTTACTTCGACTTCGCTGACACCGGTTACGTTACACCTCAACCGGTCAACACCAACATCTCCAAACGCATAGGACCGAATTTCTTACCAGACCCCGAAGCAGGAGACGAAGCAGCTTATCCAGAGGACACAAATCTCCCCCGCTACACACAGAGTGGCCTGCAGATACTGGGACTCGTCACCGCTGTCCACGGAGCAGAACCACCTAAGGAGCCTGCTACCATTCAGTAGGCTCTTGGGGGGAACACAGGGAAAAATGGCATGAAGCCATGGACAGAGAGTTAAAGGTGCTGCAAGAACGCAACACCTGGAAAGTCGTGCCTATCGGAGTGGCACGCAACAAGACCATCCTCACGGGAAAATGGGTTTTCCGTGTGAAAACAAAAGCTGACGGAACAATCGACAAATTCAAAGCACACTGGGTTGTACGTGGCTTCGACCAAGAGCAAGGGCGAGACTTCACGGAAACATTCGCCCCAGTAAGCCGACATACCTCACTGCGGATTCTCCTCGCGATCGCCGCCATGAACCGGAAGAAGCTTCGGCAAATCGATGTCGCCAATGCCTTCCTCTATGCCCCTGTCGACGCTGAGATTTTCGTCGAACTCCTGCACGGGTCCAACGCAGGCCCAAACCAAATCTGTCAACTGGAGAAGTCGCTGTACGGGATCAAGCAAGCCCCGAGACTGTGGCAGCAAAACCTTCACGCCCGCCTAATCCGCATCGGATTCCTTCAACTACCGCACGACCAAGGGATGTATCGACTAACGAAAGGCACCGACTACATTCTACTCATCGTCTACGTCGATGACCTCCTCTACATAGGCTCCACTGACACCATAACGACATGGTTTGAAGGGGAGCTGCAGCAGGATCTCACTCTCACCGTCGCAACTACCGTGACACAGTACCTAGGACTGAACATCTCAGACGGCGACAATGCAATCTACCTCAGCGCTGCAAAGTACACGAACACTATCGCTAAACGCTTCGGACTCACTCCAACCGCCATCTCCACGCCATACCGCTACACCGACGGAAATCGCAAAGCCTCCGCTCTACTCAAACCTGCCGGCATCCGCGACTACCAACGAAAGCTAGGCTGCCTACTCCTCCCAGCCGTAACCTGCCGACCGGATCTATCCTATCGGGCTACAGACTCGAACCTATCGGGCCTATTTCGTGGCAGTCAAACAAGCAAGAGCTAATCGCTCTCTCCTCAGCAGAAGCAGAATATATCGCACTCTGCTCAGCCACCAAGGAAGGGCTATATCTTCGCGAATTACTGGAGGAAGCAAAATTGGCCCAGTTACCCAACTTCTCTCTCTTCTGCGACAACCAATCGGCCATTCGCATAGCGAACAAAAATGGGTTCGCGAATCGAACGAAGCACATCGCCCTTCGGTACTTCTTCGTAAAAGACGAAATCGAAAAGGGAAGACTCGAGCTATCCTACTGTCCCACATCCGAGATGGCAGCTGATTACTTGACCAAGAAACTCGGAAAACAGAAGTTCGAGTACTGCATGCTGCTGACTGGACAAGGACACGTCATCAGCAGCGATACTCCAGAAGCGAAGGGGAGTGTTGGAAACAAGTAATTTAAACGCTTCTGTCGTATCGAAGCATCGACACGAAACGGAGCTGATTACAGCGAAGAAACACTCGAGTCAACCAAAGCAACCGTCGGAGGTTACGCGAAGGTCAAAGGTCTCCAACCTTTGACTTGACGAAACGTACAGTGCGACAGCAAGGACACATAACTGACTCGTTACTGAGCAGTTACCCGAGTCGGCACTGTATCGAACCGCAACAGCAAAACAGTTAAAGTAGAATTTTTCATATTCCTTTGTAATCATATAAAAGGCTTGTATCTCTTTGCTATTATTCAACTTATCTCGTTCTCACACACCAGTACAAGGTGGTTCAAGCAACCTTTATTAAACGCTTCCGCAATTACAACATCTCTACATCAACACCTGATCTTAGCCTTGAAAGATCCTAAGGGCTTTTCTCAGCCCAACAGTGTTGTCATTTCCGCCATTAATGTCTTCATGCCCTCTTGCATTTCTGCCACTTACGCCATAAGTCTGTTAACCGCCTCTTGATCCATGTGTCGAGCACTTCGTCGGGTGGGCAAGTGGAAAACACGAACTATCGGAGTCGGGCAGGTTTGAATTAACAAACCTTGCGGTCAACCGTCGTGTAGTCCACTTATATCAGCCAGCCCGTGCCACCAAACTACCCTCGGAAAGCGGGGTGAACTAGGAAAGTAGCTCTGATACCAGGTGTTATGAGTTGTAAAAGAGAGTGCGCAGTTTAACGAATAACGAGAAGTGATTGAACAGACTGATTGTACAATGAAGGCTCACGCTAATATAGTGAGTAAGTTAGCTAGGAGGGAACTTCGGGTGAGTGAGGTTGGGTGCAGGTTTGGCGAAAAGGAAAGCCGAAGGCGACGCGAGGAGGCTCGGCATCGTTGATGTCGGCCAAACGTGCAGAGTCCGAAATGTGATAATCAACAGGAATGAGAATGAACTAGGAAAGTGTGAGATACAAATATGAAACCTGTACCCCTTAGTGTCTACCCCACTACAGCCTACATAGGCTAAGGCATATATATCTGACACACCCCCATAGGCAAAGTGGGGGAGAACTAGGGGTCACAAGACCAGTCAAGCAAAGCAAAGCAAAGTAAGCTCAGGGTGGATCACAACGTCACCACACATTCCGAGCACCGGTTCAAAGGCCACAAGGCCAGTTCACATGCAAGTTCATATATAAAGGTAAACAAGCAAGTGCAGGTATATATAGATCACAGTACAAGGAAAGTCAAGAGGTAAGCAAGTGAGGCCAAGTAGGCACAAGACCTAGCATAGTACAGAAGCGCTGATGATCACAAGGCTGGAGTGCCTTGGTGAAGATATCAGCAGTGTTGGCCTGAGAGGCCACGTAAGCAAGACGCAGCTGACCACGCTGCTGCAGCTCACGAGCAAGGAAGTAGCGAAGAGCAATGTGCTTCGTTCTGTGCTCCAGTCTGTGCTCCCGACACAAGGCCAGCATAGCCTTGTTGTCTACGTACAGAACTGGAGGAGAACGAGGCGGCTCTCCCAGGTCAGTCAGCAGGTAGGTGAGCCAGCGTAACTCCTGTGCAGCCATGGCCCCTGCGTAGATCTCAGCCTCACAGCTGGAGCTGAGAACAGAAGACGAGCGAGTAGCCCGCCACGAAACAGAGCCGGAACCAAGGCTGAAGGTGTAACCCTGTGACGACCGCTGCGTAGCCAGGTCGTCCACCCAAGACGCGTCTGCGTGACCAGTGAGGACCACTGGACTCCGCCCTCCAAGCACTAGCCCCAAGCCCGAAGTACTGCACAAGTAGCGCAACACCCTCTTCGCTGCAGCCATGTGCTCTGGTCGGTGTCTCCCAGGAGCAACATAGCGTGCCAAGATGCTCAGAGGGTATGCTAGGTCAGGTCGAGTGCAGGTCATCAGGTACATGAGGCAGCCAACAAGCTCTGGGTACGGGCCACTCGGCTCTACGGACTCATCCGAAGGCAGAGCTGAGAGCGAGTGGCGAGTAGACAGAGGAGTGGCCTAAGGCGCGGAGTACGTGAAGTCGAAGCGCTGAAGGACCTGCTGCACCAAGTGTGACTGAGTCAGGGTAATGGTGCGCCGTGCTCTGTCCCGGGTGATCTGCAAGCCAAGATAGCTGCGCAGTTCACCCAGGTCTGTGCACGTGTGTCTCTTCTGCAGCTCGGACTTCACATGGGCGAGTCCAGCAGTGTCAGCTGTAGCAAACACCAAGTCGTCGACGTACACGAGGATGTAGAACAGCAGCAGCAAAGTGTCGGTGCGAAGAAACAGCGACGGGTCAGCAGTGGAAGGAGCAAACCCAAGAGCCGCAAGCGTAGTCCTCAGTGTGTCGTGCCACTTACGTGGCGCCTGGCGGAGACCGTAGACTGGCCGCCGGAGGCTCCACTGGGTACCAGGAGGAAACGACCCAGTGAAGCCAGGTGGGCGGCGCAGCCAGATCTCCTCGTGCAGACTGCCCTGTAGGAAAGCAGTGCTGAAGTCAAGGGAGTGAAGCTCGTATTCACGCTGAGCAGCAACATGCAGCAGAACCCGAAGAGTGGTCATCTTCGGGGTCGGGGAGAAGGTCTGAAAGTAGTCAACTCCCTGCCGCTGACTGAAGTCTCGAGCCACGTAACGCGCCTTGAAGACAGGCGGAGAACCCGGCGGCCGCTTCACCCTGAAAATCCACATGCCACTGACGATGTTCGCCCCAGGTGGGGGAACCTCGTCGACGTAGGTGCCTGTGGACTTCCAGGAAGCCATCTCTGCATCCATGGCTGCCTGCCACTGAGAGGAGTAAGGACCCTATATTGCCTCTGCGTAAGAGCGCGGGGTCGGGATGTCTGGTGCATCCGGGTCTCCCTCAGGGGCAAGCAGCGTGGACATGAGATGAGGTAAAGCAGCAGCAAAACACTGGAACTCCTCCTGTCTGTCCTCAAGGACGTCCGTGCTAAGAGCACACTCACCCCCGACGGACGGAGGACAGACAGACACAGACGCAGACTCAGCAACAAGATTAGCGGCGTAGTCTAGACGACAGTGAGCAGCGAAGTCGACAAGCTCGGCAACTAAGGCAGACGCAGCAGTGGACTCAAAGGAAGGGTTAGTGACAACAGTGGCTAGGAAACGCGTGACACTAGGACTGGCAGCACGAAGGGAGTCAGACTCCGGGTCAGCAAGAGCAGGAAGAGAGGACGCTGGAGGAGACGGCAAAGGGACACGCTGTGACGCAGTGGAAGGACGCAGTGCCATCTGATGCGTGCCAGGGACCGCCGGAGGACGCTGACGAGGAGCACGACGACTAGTGCGAGCAGCACGAACAGGGGACGCAGGACGCGACTCAGGCTCACGACGCTCAGCAAGACCTCCAGTAGGACCAGCGTAGGGAGAAGGAGCAGGAAGAGGGGAGGCCAGCTGTAACTGTGACTCGGACTGGACAGGCGGTGGACACTCTAAAGACGGAGCAGGACTGGAAGAAGGTGGAAGACCAAGAACCTGCTCAAGGAGCGGAACGAAGTACGGCCTCGGCCGAGCAGCACCTCCAGAACCAGCAAAGACAACACCAGCACCGGCAGCGTCAGCTCCAACTCCAGCAGCACCACCAGCTCCAGTACCTCCAGCAGCTCCAGCTCCAGCAGGACCACCGACAGACACAGCAGCTCCGGCTCCAGTACCTCCAGTAGCACTCACTACAGCAGCACCACCATCTCCAGCTCCACCAGTAGCTCCAGCACCAGGAGCACCACCAGGCCCAGCAACTCCAGTACGAGCACCTCCGAGACCCGTGGCTCCAGCACCCCAAGTAGAAGCAGAACCTCCAGTACCGGCTCCAGTAGCACCTCCAGCTCCAGTTGCACGGCTCCAGCGCCGAGCAAACCACTCGCGCAGCTCCTGTGGAGAGGGAAGCTCCCGCCTGGACAAAGCACCCGAAGGACCGCCAGGTCCAGCACGCTCAGGCTCCACACCCCCACTCCCAGCAACCCCAGGCTCAGCACCCCCAGAAGCAGCACCCCCAGGCTCCACACGCTCAGGCTCAGCACCCCCAGACCCAGCACCCCCAGGCTCCGCACGCTCAGGCTCAGCACCCCCAGACCCAGCACCCCCAGGCTCCGCACGCTCAGGCTCAGCACCCCAAGACGCACCAGAGTCAGCAGCTATGTCGACAGGTTCGACTGCATCTACCTGGGACACACCTGAGGGGGCAGGACCCTGAGGGGGGAGGGGGTCTACCGGGGTGGGACCGGGAGCGAGGAAGAGCGGCGGGGGGGGGGAGGGGGGCAGTGCGGTAGGGGAAGAGACGGTAGTACGGAACCGACTCGTCAAACGTGACGTCCTGGGAGGACAGAACACGACGCGAGGTGGGGTGGTAAAACTGCCAACCAGGCGCGTCAGGGGGAAAGCCGAGGAAGACGCAAGGAACAGCACGGGAGGACAGCTTGTTCGCAGACAAGTCTCGGACGAAAGCTCGAGATCCCCAGACACGGAACGCAGACGCATCACCAACCTTTCCCGTCCACCGCAGAGTAGGGGAGGTCTCCGGCAGGGAGACCCGGGGCTGAAGGTTGATCTGATGCGCCGCGTACTGAACCGCGAACGGCCACAGAAAATGGGGAGCATCCGCATGGATCATGGACGTACGAGCGACATCCATGACCATGCCAATGCGGCGCTCAGCAATCCCATTTTGCTGTGGAGAGGCCGGAAGCGTGAACGTCTGGCGGATGCCCTCCGCATGACAGAAGGCTCGCAGAAGGTCGGAGGAAAACTCTCCGCCTCTGTCGGAGTGCAGACGCAGAACAGGAAAGTCCGAGCCGAAACGCTCTCTGAGCTGGAGACGAGCAACGCGGATCCAGTCGATCAACACCTCAGTGACCTCACCCTTGCTGCGCAAGGGAAAGACAGTGGTGTAACGCGAGTAGTCGTCAACCACCAGCAGGAAGTAACGCTCGTGACCCTGTCCACGGACGCGGGCTGGGCCCCACACGTCCATGTGAAGAGTCTGCAGCGGAGCCTCTGTCGGGGGAAACTCGGAGGAGTGAGGAGCGGCGCGCTGCCGCCCCTCGATGCAGGGAACGCAGGTAGGGGCAGGCCCTGGGGGAAGGGGAGGGAGGGACCGGGGGAGACCAGAGACAAGGACACCGGAGGCCATGCCTCGGAGACGAGGCAAGGAGGGGTGACCAAGGCGGTGGTGCCAGAGGAGGGTCTGGTGGGACAGGAGGCGACACGAGCAGGGGGCAGACTCAGGACCTGACCGAGACGCTGCAGCAAACACCTGACTCGACGCAGCTACCTGACCAGACGCAGCAACCGGGGGAGACTCTGTGGTCAGTGTGTACAGGCTCGACCCCGGTCGACGGGTAAACGTGGCCAAGTGGCGGCCCGTCTGAGCACACGAGCAGTGGGTCACTCGCTGACTCGCAGGAGTGAACTGGTCAACCCCTGCATCCTGAAGGTCAGCACCACTCACCAAGTTCGTAGAGAACGAGGGGAGGTAGAGACCAGACAGGGAGCCGGACGGGGCCGCCGGACACGGGAGGACAGTGGAGTAGCGAGCAAGAACAAGACCCCCAGAGGGGTCTGCCAGGGAGACCGCAACCGGCCGACTGAGCGGCGTAAGGGTGGTGCGGTCTCGAAAGAAGGAGCGGGAAGCACCCGAGTCGAGGGTGAAGGTGTGCAAGACCTGCGCCGACGCGGTACCTTAGAGAGCAGACTCACCAGCACCTAGAGCAGCAGACTCACGAGTACCTGGAGCAGCAGACTCACGAGCACCTAGAGCAGCAGCCTCAATACCAGGGTCAGGCGGAACACACACGTAACAGTCACCCTCAGCACTAATAGACATAGCATACATGGCAGCAAGAATAGCATCAAAGTCAAGATCAAAGATAGCTACCCCCGACCTGAGCAGATCACCCCAACGAGGGATCTCAGTGGCGTCCGGGAACTGGCCACGCCAGGCGTCTGTCAGGCGATCGAAGCAGCGCTGGGTGGCGTGCAGGCCGCCACACTGCTCTCCAGTGCGGTCTCCGGTGCGCAGGACGTAAGTACAGGGACCAGCACCCCCAGACCCCGGGCGCCCCGCGTACCACTCACGAAGCTGTTGGGGCGACGGGGTCTCACGAGAGCGCTGCTGCTACTGGGGTCCCCGCTGCACAGCTCCGCCTCTACCAACTGCACCTCCGCCGCCGCCGCCGCCGCCTCCTCCACCCCTCCCGCCACCGCCACCGCCGCCTCCACCTCCACCGCTGCCACCGAAGCCCCCACCTCTGCCACCACCCCCACCCCCACCCCCTCCTCCGCCTCCACCGCCACTACCGCCGCCCCCACCACCTCCTCCAGTGCCCTTGCCCTGCTTGCCCTTGCTGGTGCGGCGCCTCTCACTAGGAGCAGACGCAGCGCTGACCGACTCGGTGCCAACAAGGTCGACAGCAGCAGCAGAGGCAACGGAGGGCAAAAGAGGAACGGGGGAGCACCCCTCAAAGAAAGGGGTACGGGGGTCACCACGAGAGGCTCCTACAGCGGTAATACTAGTCTCTGCTGCAAGGAGGCGCTCCTCGAGGAGGTCGACAGTGAGGGTGGTAGGGCAAAGAGAGAGGAAGTGGTCCCTGACCGAGCGAAGAGTGTCAGGGAGTCGAGTGACTAGGTAGTAGAGGGTGATGTACATAGGGGGGGGGTTCTGGGCGCAGAACTCGGCAGGAAGCGCAGCGCGGTAGCGAGTGTCACTAGTGCGGAGGTGCGTAATGAGGTCAGTGACTGTGGCAAAAGCGGCGAGGTCAGGGAACAGGTACGGTAGCATGAGGCGGCTAAGCGCAGCAGTGGCAGGGGAAGAGTAGCGTGCAACTACTGCGTCGTACAGAGTCTTAGCACTCTTGTACTGACTAAAGTGCGCGCGCTCAGTAGACGGTAGGTGACTACGCACAGCAAGGCGGGCAGCAGCATCGCGCGTGAGCCACTGCGAGCGAACAGTACTGTCAGCATCAGCAGCAGGGGCAGTAGAGGCGCCCGACGTAAGATCAAACAGTGAGAGACCATCCTTGCTATCGCACTGAAGGAAAAGCTGCAGATCATCTAGCCAGACATCGAAGTCAACCGCTCGACCCTCAGCATCAAAGGTAAGAAGACTAGCACTAGCCATGATAGGAGCAGCAGCAGACTAGCAGCGGCAGCAGTGCAACTGAGCTAGGCAGGACAGCGCGACTCGGCAGGGCGGCTCGGCAAAGCAGTGCGGCTCTGCAGCGCGGCTCGGCCCTGCTATGCTCTTACCAGGGGCGGAGTCGAGGGAGGGCCGGGGCAGGGCTGCGACAGGTCCGGGACTGGGTCGGGGCCGTGACAGGGCCGGGACAGGGTCGGGGCCGAGCAGGGTCCGGGACGGGGCAGCAACGGGGCCGGGACAGGGTCGGGGCCGGGGCAGGTCCGGGACGGGGCCGCGACGGGGCCGGGGTAGGGCCGGGACAGGGTCGGGGCCGGGGCAGGTCCGGGACGGGGCCGCGACGGGGCCGGGGTAGGTCCGGGACAGGATCGGGGCCGAGGCAGGTCCGCGACGGGGCCGCGACGGGGCCGGGGTAGGGCCGGGACAGGGTCGGGGCCAGGGCAGGTCCGGGATGGGGCCGAGGCAGGTCAAGGACGGGGCCGCGACAGGGTCGGGGCCGGGGCAGGTCAGGTACGGGGCCGCGACGGGGCCGTGTAGGGGCGGCGTAGGGGCCGCGTAGGGGCCGCGTAGGGGCCGCGTAGGGGCGGCGCAGGAGCCGCGTAGGGGCCGCGTAGGGGCCGCGTCAGGTCAGGGACGGGGCCGAGGCAGGTCAGGAACGGGGCCGCGACAGGGTCGGGGCCGGGGCAGGTCAGGTACGGGGCCGCGACGGGGCCGTGTAGGGGCGGCGTAGGGGCCGCGTAGGGGCCGCGTAGGGGCCGCGTAGGGGCGGCGCAGGAGCCGCGTAGGGGCCGCGTAGGGGCCGCGTCAGGTCAGGGACGGGGCCGAGGCAGGTCAGGGACGGGGCCGCGACAGGGTCGGGGCCGGGGCAGGTCAGGTACGGGGCCGCGACGGGGCCGTGTAGGGGCGGCGTAGGGGCCGCGTAGGGGCCGCGTAGGGGCCGCGTAGGGGCGCGCTAGGCGCCGGGTAGGGGTCGCGCGGGGGCCACGTAGGGGCCGCGTAGGGGCCGCGTAGGGGCGCGCTAGGCGACGAAGGGGCGCGCTAGGCGACGAAGGGGCCACGTAGGGGCTGCGAAAAAAAAAATTTGAGGGCAGGGCGCGAGACTCGCTTCGGGCAGCTAAAAAAAAAAATTTGTTATGGTGGGCCCTTAGGAAGGAACGGTCCCATGAGGGAACCCGCTCTATACCATGTGATAATCAACAGGAATGAGAATGAACTAGGAAAGTGTGAGATACAAATATGAAACCTGTACCCCTTATTGTCTACCCCACTACAGCCTACATAGGCTAAGGCATATATATCTGACACGAAAATCGGGGCTGTACGCGAAGCAGTCAACCCTACTTTTCGAAGCTGTAATGGTTACCATACGCGTTATTGGGACCTCTATTTGTTACCATATTTTTCCCTACTTTTCTCGCGATTCCTTGAAATTGCTGAGGTGCGACCTGTGTGACGAGATGATTGCGCACTGCTGACGTCGACCAGGCTTTATCTGATTGTCAACAATCAGGGCGAGGGCCAGTCTAGCTAGTCCAGTTGTGCGTATTCGTTGCCCTAGACTAGTAGCTACTTCTCCATTGCGCAGAAGGGCTTCGTTCAACTTCGGCTAGAAGTTCCGATATCTACTTCGGCTAGTACCGCGAAATTAGTCATGGTAGGCAACGCGAACGCAGCGCGCTTTTGCACAATGTTTCCGCGCAATTCGAATAGCTCAAATAGGCAGACCATCCGCAGCAGTTCCATCAACTGCTCCACTTTTCAATTAGCATATTCCTCCATTTCCAAAATCCACTTTCACTCGGCATCACTTCAGTACATTTCGCAACGTATTCTCACGCGCTGCGCTGATAATCTACCTCAATCCGCTGCCAGACTCCACTGCTGCCAACATCTACGTGCGATTCCTGCGTGCGACGCAGCTGTTTCAACGGCAAATTTCCCTCGGAGACGCGACCTAGAACCACTGCCCGGTTCGGTGAGCGGCGCTCCTTGCAGTCTGACGCTCAATGACGACGGCTGGAAAGAGCTCCGTTCGAGTCGGCGATTCGCAAGTGCCGCACGTACCGGAGACCATGCGGGCGTGGCAGTACTTCAAGCACGGCGGCGGGGCTGATGCTCTCTCGGTTCGTTCCGTCCCCCCTCCCCTCCCACTCGAAACATCCGACAGGGTCTGGTTTCCTGCATTTCCCGCCCGATAGGCTCTAGCGTTTGCATCCGCAAAAATGCTGTCCCGTGGCTACTAACCCTAATGTATCTGGTCCCAGCACTAGTGAGTATGCTTCTCATCGAGACGTGAGCTTCCGCTGCGTCCTTCGTAACCCCACGGGCATTAACTCCCGCTGACATCGTTGCGCCGCGATGGAATTGCAGTGGACGTACCCGCATCGTGATCTGAAGCGTGACGCTTTATTATCTGTGGCATTACTTGAATGGCTTCAAGCTCTATTATCATCATCTGCGTGCCGTTACGTGTCCGGCATCCCGCACGCCCCGCCGCGGCACTTCACCAATTAGTACCGACGACACCCAAGCTGTGTGAGGGCGAGGTGGTGGTTCGAGTGCGCACGGCGAGCCGCTTCACTTCAAAGCCTTAACCGAGATTTTCCTTATCGATAAGGAGAGTCCCCCACCCCTTGGAGCTTCACCAGCTGAATGGCAGCGTCCCAGCACGCCATGCAAGGGCGAGGTGCTGATCACGTGAGTTCGGCGAGCAACTTCAATCTTAATGGTTTCTCCCCATCCCTCACTCCTTCTCACCTCACGGCAGTTGAATGACAGCGTCCCTGTGCCCGCGCCTTGCAAGGGCGAGGTGCTGGTTCGAGTGCGCGCAGCGAGCATCAACCCGGGTGACTGGAAGGTGCAGTCGGGACTCATCCCCTTCCTGCCGCGCCGCTTCCCTGCAACCGCTGGTGAGAAACGCGTGAAAGCAGCTACAGAATATGAAAGTATCTCAGTAGGAATTTCAAAAGCGCCGATTGATTGAAAGGTGCAAGCTAGTCTCATCCCCTTGCTGCCGCTGCGACTCCCTGCCACCGTTGGTGAGAGCTGTGCAGTGCACTGCCTTGTGCCCCTTTGCCTGGCGCTGAGCTTCCCTCTCTGACCAGCATGCATTCCGTTTCCCGCTGCCTTGTCATTCACCCTTCTCACCGCGGACTCGAATCAGGATTTATAGTTTGATTTTCCCGAATTACCTTCGTTCATGCAGGGTATGATCTTGCAGGCATCGTGGTGGCAGTGGGGCCTGGCGCTACCAAGTACTCTGTGGGAGATGCCGTTTTTGGAAGGGCACCATTCTTCGTACGTTTCGTAACCACCATCTCATCCACCTCCACCGCTCTGCGACGCATCCACCGTTCTTCCGTTGCATGCGGCCACTTGACTGCGGACAATGTCTGAACCACAATCTCAACCATTCTCTCGTTCAAAGTCTGGTGTTTGGTGTTTTCACCACCACATCTGTCTGCTTCTCTCCCATACACCCTCCATGCGTTCTCCATCCTCTCTGGCCCCACCCTCGTTCACTCTCTCAGAAAATGGGCGCTCTGGCCCCACTCTCGTTCACTACGCAATCCTCAACCAGCACACCTCTTGCTTGCTTTCCCTTCTCTTTTGCTTTCCCCATACCTCTTGTGTATTTTCTTTGCTCTTCTCTCAGAAAATGAGCGCCCTGGCACAATGTGCCATAGTAGAAACTGCTGGCAGTGCACGCAAGCCCTCCTCACGTTACTTTCCCCATACCTCTTGTGTATGTCCAATGCTCCTCATTCCTCTTCCCTCAGAAAATGGGCGCCCTGGCTCAGTACGCCGTACTGGAAACTGCCGCCAGTGCGCACAAGCCTTCCTCCCTCACCTTCGAAACTGCTTCTGCTCTCCCCGTCGTCGGTCTCACCGCCCTGCAAGCCGTGAGGGACTGCGCCTGCCTGCCCCTTCCTGCAAGCCGTGAAGAACCCAAACCGGGTTTTGAGCCGCCTCAAAAACCGAGTGCAGTGCACAGCACTGGTAGCAGTGCTAAGGCCGAGAGCAACAGCACTGTTTTCGGTACCAGCACAAGCAGGAGCGATGGCAGCGGGAACAGGGCGCGGGTGCTGGTGGCGAATGCGTCAGGGGGAGTGGGGCATATGGCAGTGCAGCTGGCTAAGGCAGCAGGGGCACACGTGACTGCCACTGTCGGCGCTCGCAACCTTGCCTTCGCACGGAACGTGCTTGGAGCAGACGAGGTTCTGGATTACAACTCTTCTGCAGGGAAACAGCTCTTTGCATCCTCATCCTTATCCCCTTCGCCTGCTACCAGCCTTTCTGCTCCTGCTGCTACACAGGTTACTTCAACTGCTGATCTGCCTGACGCTGGGCTGTATGATGCAGTAATCGATTTCTCCCCCAGCAGTCTAACTGTCTCTGCTGTGGACAGGGTTCTCCGTCCTGAAGGGAGGTGGGTGCATGTGGAGCTTCCGCTCTCTCTGCTCGCTCTGGGACTCTGGCGCCGCCTTGCGCTTCGCCCCAGGAGATTGTGCCCTGTGATGATGGAAATGATGGAGAACAAGGGGGCTGATCTGGAGGTGCTGGGGAGGATGGCGGAGGAGGGGAAGGTGAGGGTGGTGGTGGAGAGTAGTGTGGCGTTTGAAGAGGCGAGAGAGGCGTGGCGGAGGAGCATGGGAGGGCATGTGACAGGGAAGGTGGTGGTTAGGATGGATTGAAGGGCTATGCTCCGATGATTACAGCTAGAGAATTTGGCTGCATAAATGTACGGTATCCCTTTGTTCTATTGGCTTGATCCCCCAAAAGCCAGCATATGGGTAGTGCGTACTCAGCCTGAACCGTGCTTAGAAGTTTCCCAACTAGAGTAGGTATCCTGTTATTTTGAACATATAACTGAAAAACATGGATACAAGCATTTCTGCACCATCATACTCCCCGCTAGCTAACCCATCCTGTTCCCAAACCACTTCCCTCCCACCCGCTAGTACCACCTAACGTTCAGCCAGTCTACTGCTCAAAAGCACCTACCGCCAAGAACCACGACACGCTCCTTCAATCTCGTGTCGCCACTTCTGGGGGCAGCTTGTCTTCGAAAATCACGGTCTTCCAAAAGCACCATTGAAGCGGCTTTTGGGGCGGCGCCTCGATTTTTTTTCACGCGGAGGCGTAATTGCCTATGCGGCCTACTTGGCCTCGGCCATGAGCTTCTTGAAGTTGGTCTTGCTCGAGTACAGCGTCTGCGGCTTCCAGTCGGCAGGAAGGACCTTGTCGAGAGTGATCGCCTCGAGGGTGTGTCCCGCAGTCAGGCGAACGCTCACCGCCTTCTTCGCGCCCACAACCTCCTTCGCCTCCTTCCCCTTGATCCCCCAGATCGCCTTGCTGCCGTCGCGCGTCAGCTTCGCCCACTTCTTGCCGTCCGCGCTGATCTCGACCGCCTTGAGCGTACCGGGGCCGGCGAGACCCACCATCTGAATGTTGAAGTTCTCTGCCGTCGAGTTGCTGCGCACGCGCACCGCGGATCCAGCGGTAGAATGGCAGTTGGTGCGCTTGTACGTGATGCCGACGGGGGTGGCGTCGGATCCCTGCACGATCTTGGACCACGACACGGGGGAGAGTGAAATCTCCTTCTCCGTGGTCGTCGCGCCAATGACGCGGACTGTCACGGTCGCCTTGCCGCTGCGGCAGTGCTTCGTGTCGTTGGCGCAAATCACCTTGTAGCACGCGCCGCAGCGCTGGCCGAAGATAGCGGGAGGAAGCTTCACGGTGAGTCCCTTGCCGAAGTAGGGGTTGGCGGTGTAGTTGCCGTAATAGGCGCACGTGGAGTTCTTTCCTAGTCCCGAGCTCTTGCTCTGCCTCGCTGTGGCCGCCACGGGGGTGGTTGCGTTTTTAGACCCGATCGCACCAGCAGCAACCCCCTTAGCATAAGCAGTCGCGTTAGCAGGCGCAGTCGCTTTAGCAGGCGCAGTTGCGTTGGCGGGACGAGTCCCGGCGGCAGAGACGCGCGAAGGGGCGGAAAGGAGCACCGCAGAGGCGATGACCACGATGAGGAAAGTGGCCTTAGCGGGTGTATGGCCGAAGGGAGCCATTTTCGTCTTTATGTGTGTGTAGGCTGAAACGGTAACTGGTGCTATTGGTAAGCAGCTTAGAAAATGAATGGGTAGAGATACTTGGAATTGGTGGTAAGATGAGCGGCAATGGTTGTTCCTTATAACTTCACTACTGCTGTTTCAAGGGATGGCCCCGTCAGTCGTGGGCAATTGACTTCGCAGTATATTGGTTTTCGAAATTCTGCAGTCCGAGTCGCACGGGTTTTGAGCAAACGGTGTCATGTGAACATTGTTGCGAATAATTGCGGATTGAGTGCGCGGGATGGCGAGTTAGCGACGAGTAGCAGCGTTTTCGCAAATGGCAGCCTGAATGGAGGACTCTGATTTAGATTTCGCGAATGCGGGATACGTTCTCGTGAATATTGTGAGTAATGATTGTGACAGAAACATTTTCCACAGATTGCATTCCTGCCGCATGCGACGGCGCGATAGGCGCGGAGCTGAGGGATGGTGTGATAATTGACAAGTCATTTCGACGAGCCTTGATGACCCTGATTGTGCTCAAGTTCACTACAGCTTATACTGTGGTTGGAAAGAGGTCATAGATTTCAGTTGTTAAGATTATTAAGATCCACACAAACTTGGTAATGTTGGGGATTTTTAGAGCTTCATACAATCTGTACCAGTACTAGGATCGCCACGAAAAAAAAAATGTTTTCTCTCTCTGCCATGGTCCTTCGAGGAACTTTAGCTATGTCTAAGGTATAGGAATCACCGTACATTGATATTGACGCCTTCAGATCACGAGCCGTGAGTTGCGTGACCACATCTACTTCCACGTTGTCAATATTTGAGTGCGCTGCGATCTCATGGGCTGTACACGATTACTCTGTACATGCAACCCATTATATATTTATTATAGATTAGAAATTTGCTCGGATGCATCAATAATGACTAGAAAAAAAACAATTGTTATAAGTTGTAAATGATTAGAGTTCATATACGGCAATAACGGGAAATTTATTACCATAAGGATTAGATAAAGAAAGCATCCCAGTTCGTAACAAGGATCTAACACTACCAGGTACTAAGGCGAGTAGTTAGGAGAGTAAAAGTGACAGAAACTGTTGTCAGGCAAGAACCGATGCAGGTAGAAACGTTTGAACTAGAAATGGCGGGAACTCTTAAGATAGCCTAGGATAGTTAGGATGTTGAGAGAATTGTGTTGAGTGAGTGGGGGAAAGGAGATACAAGTGTCGACCTAGAAAATGTTGTACCCTTTAGAGGGCAACTCACTGTAGCCTAGAATAACTAATAATATCTAGATGACATAAACATTTGACACACCCCCATAACAGGGCTAATTTTTGGTTTTTAGCAACCCTTACGATCAGTGTTGCACATGTTCAAAACCCTGATTATCAGTGTGACCCCTTGTGAAAAACCTTTTCCATCAGGGTTTCTGCTTGTTTAGAAAATTCAACCCTGTGGCATCAATGTACATTTTTTTTCAAACCCTCCTGAAATTGTTATTAACAGAGCACACAATAACATTCTTAGTCATAATCATCAGACATGCAACACGGGTGTTGTTCGTGGTCACTTTCTTCTTCTGGATCCGGCACTTTCTATTTTCCCTTTCTTTCCACTGGGGTCGACTGCGCAACTGATTTCGCCGGCCGTCTGGTTTTCTGCTTGCGCCAGATGTCCACCACATCTGGCCACACGTACGGGTACTTGTGTCAAACATATATGCTTAGTTATATCTAGGCTTAGTTCATGTGTTTACATTTGTCTAGGCTATAGTGGGTTTAGCCTTAGGGGGTACAGAATTCTCTCGACATTCTACTTGTAGCCTTCCTTGCTTCCTAGTCATCCATTTCTCGCCTAAGATTCTAACATGGTATTAAGAGCAATTAAGTCTTAGGACCTAATCTCAATGGGCCCACCACCTACTGCCCTGCCCGTACCTAGCCCGTCGCCCGGCCCGTACCTAGCCCGTCGCCCGGCCCGTACCTAGCCCGTCGCCCGGCCCGTACCTAGCCCGTCGCCTCGGCCCCGCTGGCCCCGTCGACTTCGTCGCCCGCGCCCGGCCCGTACCTAGCCCGTCGCCCGGCTCGTACCTAGCCCGTCGCCTCGGCCCCGCTGGCCCCGTCGACTTCGTCGCCCACGCCCGGCCCGTACCTAGCCCGTCGCCCGGCCCGTACCTAGCCCGTCGCCTCGGCCCCCACTGGTCCCGTCGACTTCGTCGACCGCGCCCGGCCCGTACCTAGCTCGTCGCCTCGGCCTCGCTGGCCCCGTCGACTTCGTCGCCCGCGCCCGGCCCGTACCTAACCCGTCGGCCGGCCCGTACCTAGCCCGCGCCCGGCCTCGTCTCCTGCCTGCGCCCGGCCCGTACCTATCCCGTCGCATGGCCCGTACCTAGCCCGTCGCTCGGCCCGTACCTAGCCTCGCGCCCGGCCCCGTACCTGCCCAGCGCCAGGCCCTGTACCTGCCCAGCGCCCGGCCCTGTACCTGTTTGGCCCCTCGGCCCCCTAGGCCCCTCGGCCCCCCCCCCTAGGCCCCTCGGCCCCTTGTTTGGCCCCGCGGCCCCTAGGCCCCTCGGCCCCACCTCAGAGACTGGCGCCCGGCCCCCCGTCCCCTTGTTTGGCCCCTCGGCCCCCTAGGCCCCTCGGCCTCTTGTTTGGCCCCGCGGCCCCTAGGCCCCTCGGCCCCACCTCAGAGACCGGCGCCCGGCCCCCCCGGCCCCTTGTTTGGCCCCTCGGCCCCTCTAGGCCCCCTGGCCCCCCCTTAGGCCGCCCCCCGGCCCCTTGTTTGGCCCCGCGGCCCCTAGGCTGCTCGGCCCCACCTCAGAGACCGACGCCCGGCCCCGTCCCTGCCCAGCGCCCGGCCCCGTACCTGCCCAGCACCCGGCCCTGCACGTGCCCAGCGCCAGGCCCTGTACCTGCTTTGGCCCCTCGGCCCCCTAGGCCCCTCGGCCCCTTGTTTGGCCCCGCGGCCCCTAGGCCCCTCAGCCCCACCTTAGAGACTGGCACCCCCCCCCCCCCCGGCCCCTTGTTTGGCCCCTCGGCCCCCTAGGCCCCTCGGCCTCTTGTTTGGCCCCGCGGCCCCTAGGCCCCTCGGCCCCACCTGAGAGACCGGCAACCGGCCCCCCCGGCCCCTTGTTTGGCCCCTCGGCCCCCTAGGCCCCTCGGCCCCCCCCTAGGCCCCCCGGCCCCTTGTTTGGCCCCGCGGCCCCTAGGCCCCTAGGCCCCACCTCAGAGACTGGCACCCGCCCCCCCCCCCCCCCCCGGCCCCTTGTTTGGCCCCTCGGCCCCCTAGGCCCCTCGGCCTCTTGTTTGGCCCCGCGGCCCCTAGGCCCCTCGGCCCCACCTCAGAGACCGGCGCCCGGCCCCCCAGCCCCTTGCTTGGCCCCTCGGCCTCCTAGGCCCCTCGCCCCCCCCCTAGGCCCCCCCGGCCCCTTGTTTGGCCCCGCGGCCCCTAGGCCACTCGGCCCCACCTCAGAGACCGGCGCCCGGCCCCCCGGCCCCTTGTTTGGCCCCTCGGCCCCGTAGGCCCCTCGGCCCCTTGTTTGGCCCCTCGGCCCCCCTAGGCCCCTTGGCCCTCCCTAGGCCCCTCGGCCCCTTGTTTGGCCCCGCGGCCCCTAGGCCCCTCGGCCCCACCTCAGAGACCGGCGCCCGGCCCCTTGTTTGGCCCCTCGGCCCCCTAGGCCCCTCGGCCCCCTAGGCCCCTCGGCCTCCCCCCTAGGCCCCCCGGCCCCTTGTTTGGCCCCGCGGCCCCCAGGCTCCTCTGCCCCTATGGCGTTGCTTCGAGTTCTCCTGTTCGACCCGGAGGGTAGACCTGTAGCATTTGACACGTGGCACGATGATCTGCAACTGTACCTACTGAGCGACAGTCGGGACAGTGTCTCGCTGTTTGACCTCGTGTCCGGTGCCGCTCCAGCCCCTCCCGCCACAGCTAACGTTTCGACTCGTTCCAAGTGGCTCTCTCGCGACGCTACTGCCCGCTTGGCCATTCGCAAACACCTGCCCGCAACAGAATGTGCTCACTTTGGCGAGCACAGGACAGCACAGGCCTTGTACGACGCTGTCGTTGCTCGCTACTCCTCCCCTGCCACTGCTGCTCTTGGCAGACTGCTACTGCCCTACCTGTTCCCTGAGCTGTCGGCTTTTGCCACAGTAGCGGACCTGGTTACCCACCTGCGCACTAGCGACGCTCGCTACCGCACTACCGTTTCTGCTGAGTTCCTTGCCACGAACCAGCCCCCCATGTTCATCACCCTCTACTTCATAGTCACTCGCCTCCCTGTCTCCCTTCGCTCTGTCAGGGACCACTTTCTCACCCTCGACCCCACTTCCCTCACTGTTGACCTCCTCGAGCAGCATCTCCTCGCAGCTGAGACTAGTGCAGTTGCTGTAGGTGCTGCTCGTGGCACCCCGCGCTCACCCTTCTTTGAGGGGTGCTCCCCCTCCCCCCTTTCCTCCTCCTTCGCCTCTGCTGCTGCTGCAGACGTCTCTGTTCCTGAGGACGTCGGTGCTGCTTCGACTAGTACGAAGCGCCGCAACAGCAAGGGCAAGGGTGGCCGGGGTAGTGGAGGAGGCAGCGGTGGTGGTGGAGTTGGCAGTGGGCGTGGCAGTGGGGGCGGCGGTAGAGGAGGCGGAGGCGGTGGAGGTGGTGGCGGCGGTGGGACCGGTGGCGGAGGTGGAGGCTCTGGTGGCGGCGGTGGAGGCAGCGGAGGGGGTGGCGGCAGTGGAGGCGGTGGGACCAGTGGTAGTCGGTCTGGACCTCAGCGTGGAGGCCCTGGTGGCGGTCGGGGCCAGCAGCAGCAGCGTCGGAGCGAGACTCAGACGCCTCAGCAGCTCCGTGAGTGGTTGGTTCAGCGTGGGGCGGGCGAGGGTAGTGAGACCTGCCCGTATGTCATTCGCACGGGTGCCCGTGCGGGCAAGACATGCGGGCGGTTTCACACTGAGCGCCGCTGCTTTGCCCGCCTTGACGACGCCTGGCGCACTGAGTTTGGTGATGACGTCGAGCGCCCTCGCTGGGCGGAGTTTCTTAGGTCGGGAGTTGCCATCTTTGACCTAGACTTTGATGTTATTATCTCTGCCATGTATGCTTTGTCTTTTAGTGCTGAGGGTGACTGTTACTGGTGTGTGCCACCTGACCCAGGTATAGCCGCTGCTGCTCTAGGTTCTAGTGCGTCTGGTACTCCCCCTGGTACTGCGCCTGCTGAGGCCCTGCACACCTTCACGTTAGACTCCGGCGCCTCGCGCTGTTTCTTTCGTGACAGCACCAGTCTCACTCCTCTTCCTGCACCTGTTCCGGTCAGACTGGCTGATCCCTCTGGTGGCCCGGTCGTTGCCAGTTCCTCCACTGTCCTCCCGTGTCCGGCGGTTCCGTCCGGCTCTCTGTCAGGTCTTCACCTCCCCTCGTTCTCTACGAACTTGGTGAGTACCGCTGCCCTTCAGGATGCGATGGTCACTACCACCACTCCTGGGGGTCAGCGTGTGTCGATCTGCACGTGCACGCGGACGGGACGTCACCTGGCTACGTTCACTCGTCGGCCAGGGTCGAGTCTGTACACACTGGCTACCGAGCTTCCTCAGGTCGCTGCGTCTGCTCAGGTGTCCGCGTCAGGTCAGGTAGCCGCCTCTTGCTCGTGTCGCCTCCTGTCTCACCAGACTCTTCTTTGGCACCACCGCCTGGGTCACCCCTCCCTGCCACGCCTTCGTGGCATGCACTCCCGTCTCCTTGTCTCTGGTCTCCCCAGGTCTCTGCCTCCCCTGCCGCCCTCGCCTGCCCCGCCCTGTCTTCCTTGCGTCGAGGGACGGCAGCGCGCCGCTCCTCACTCCTCCTCGTTTCCCCCGACGACTGCTCCCCTGCAGACCCTCCACATGGACGTGTGGGGCCCAGCCCGCGTCAGTAGACAGGGCCGCGAGCGCTACTTTCTGCTGGTAGTTGACGACTACACGCGATACACCACAGTCTTCCCGTTGCGCAGCAAGGGTGAAGTCTCTGCTGTCTTGATCCCTTGGATCCGCACAGTCCGTCTCCAGCTGCGAGAGCGTTTTGGCCAGGACCTTCCTATCCTGCGTCTGCACTCTGACAGAGGTGGTGAGTTCTCCTCCGACCTCTTGCGGGACTTTTGTCGTGGGGAGGGCATCACCCAGTCGTTCACGCTTCCGGACTCCCCTCAGCAAAATGGGATTCCTAAGCGCCGCATTGGCTTAGTCATGGAGGTCGCTCGTACCTCCATGATTCATGCGGCCGCTCCCTATTTTCTGTGGCCGTTTGCGGTCCGGTACGCTGCGCATCAGCTCAACCTTTGGCCCCATGTCTCCTTGCCGGAGATCTCGCCCACACTGCGTTGGACGGGGAAGGTTGGCGATGCGTCGGTGTTCCGGGTCTGGGGTTCTCGTGCCTTTGTTCGCGATACGTCAGCGGACAAGCTCTCCGCCCGCGCTATTCCCTGCGTCTTCCTTGGCTTTGTCCCTGATGCGCCTGGCTGGCAGTTTTACCACCCCACCTCGCGCCGTGTCCTCCCTTCTAAGGACGTCACGTTCGACGAGTCGGTTCCCTTTTACCGTCTCTTCCCCTACCGCTCTGCCCCTTCCCCGCCCCCGCCGCTCTTCCTTGCTCCCGGTCCGCCTCCGGTGGACCCCCTCCCGCCCCAGGGTCCTGCTCCTTCGGGAGTGTCTCAGGTAGACCCTCTCCCTGGTACTGCGCCTGTTCAGGTAGCTGTTGTCTCAGGTGCTGCTCCAGGTGCTGCGTCTGGGGGTGCTGCGTCTGGGGGTGCGGAGCCGGGGGGTGCGGGATCTGAGGGTGCTGGGTCTAGGGGTGCTGAGTCTGAGGGTGTTGAGCCTGGGGGTGCTGAGTCGGAGGGTGCGGAGCCTGAGGATGCTGAGTCGGAGGGTGCGGAGTCTGGGGGTGCTGAGCCTCGGGGTGCTGCGTCGTCTGGAGGTCCTGCTGGTGCTTCACCGCGACTGTCCTCGCAGCAGCTGCGTGAGTGGCTTGTTCAGCGAGCACACCGTCGGAGTGGGGCTCCCGGAGCTGGCGAGCCTGGAGACGCTGGAGCTGGAGGTGCTGCTGTTACTACTGGAGCTGGAGACCCTACGGAGTTTGGAGCAACTGGCGCCGGAGGCGCTGGAGCTGGTGTAGCTGGAGTTGGAGGCCCTGGCGTAGGAGGCGCTGGAGGTGCAGGAGCTGGAGCTGTTGACCCTGGTGCTGGAGGCACTGTGCGGCCGCGCCCGTACTTCGTTCCCCTGCTTCAGCAGGTTCTTGGTGTCCCGTCTTCTACTGGTCTTCCTCCTCCCTTCCTGTGTCCACCGCCTGACCAGTCGCAGCCGCCGTTACAGCCAGCCTCTCCACTGCCTGTTCCCTCTCCTTACACTGAGCAGTCCAGAGGTCTTACAGAGCGTCGTGAGCCTGCGTCTCGTCCTGCCTCGCCTGTTCGCACTGCTCGTCGTGCTCCTTGTCCGCGTCCTCCTCCTGTCCAAGGCACACACACCATGGCACTCCGTCCTTCCTATGTTCCACTGCGTGTTCCTCTACCTGCTCCTCCTGAGTCCTCTCTTCCTGCGGTCCCTGACCCTGAGTCTGACCGAGCGCGTGCTGCCAGTCCCACTGTCGCTCGTCTCCTTGCCACTGCTGTCACTGACCCGTCCTTTGAGTCTGCTGCTGCTTCTGCTCTCGTTGCTGAGCTACTTGACTTTGCTGCTGCCTGCCGTCGCGACTACGCCTCTGCTCTAGTTGCTGAGTCTGTGCCTGCCAGTCCTCCGTCTGTCGGGGGTGAGTGTGCTCTTGGCACGGACGTCCTTGAGGACAGGCAGGAGGACTTTGAGTGTCTTGCAGCTGCTGTACCTCGTTTCGCCTCCTTGCTGCTTGCCCCTGAGGGAGACCCGGATGCTCCTGACATCCCGACCCCGCGCTCTTACGCAGAGGCGATTACGGGTCCTTACTCCTCTCAGTGGCAGGCAGCAATGGATGCCGAGATGGCATCCTGGAAGTCCACAGGCACTTACGTCGACGAGGTTCCCCCACCTGGGGTGAACATAGTCGATGGCATGTGGATCTTCAGGGTGAAGCGGCCGCCGGGTTCTCCGCCTGCCTTTTAGGCGCGCTACGTTGCTCGAGGTTTCAGTCAGCGACAGGGAGTTGACTACTTCCAGACCTTCTCCCCCACCCCGAAGATGACTACTCTTCGGGTGTTGCTGCACGTAGCTGCTCAGCGTGACTACGAGTTACACTCCCTGGACTTCAGTACTGCTTTCCTGCAGGGCAGCCTGCACGAGGAGATCTGGCTGCGCCGACCACCTGGTTTCACTGGGTCTTTTCCTACAGGTACCCAGTGGAGCCTTCGCCGGCCAGTCTACGGTCTCGGCCAGGCACCTCGCGAGTGGCACGACACACTCAGGACTACACTTGCGGCTCTTGGGTTTGTTCCTTCTACAGCAGACCAGTCGCTGTTTCTACGCACTGACACCTCCCTGCCGCCCTTCTACGTCCTAGTGTACGTCGACGACCTCGTCTTTGCCACGGCTGACACTGAGGCACTGACCCTAGTGAGGTCCGAGCTGCAGAAGAGACATACCTGTACTGACCTGGGTGAAGTGCGCAGCTACCTTGGCCTGCAGATCACCCGGGACAGAGCACAGCGCACCATCACACCGACCCAGTCACACATGGTGCACCAGGTCCTTCAGCGCTTCGGCTTCCAGTACTCCTCGCCATAGCTCACTCCTCTGTCTACCAGCCCCTCGCTCTCAGCTCCACCTTCGGACGAGTCCGTAGAGCCAAGTGGTCCGTACCCAGAGCTTGTGGGTTGCCTCATGTACCTGATGACTTGCACTCGACCTGACCTCGCGTACCCTCTCAGCCTTCTGGCTCGCTACGTGGCTCCCGGTAGGCACCGAAAGGTGCACTGGGATGCTGCGAAGAGGGTACTGCGTTACCTGTGCAGTACGTCGGGCATGGGGCTTGTGCTTGGAGGACGGGGTCCAGTTGTCCTCACTGGTCACGCAGACGCCTCCTGGGTTGACGACTCAGCTACGCAGCGGTCGTCGCAGGGTTACAGCTTCAGCCTTGGGTCCAGCTCGGTTTCTTGGAGGTCTACCCGCTCGTCTTCAGTTCTCAGCTCCAGTTGTGAGGCTGAGATCTACGCCGGAGCCATGGCTGCTCAGGAGCTACGCTGGCTCACCTACTTGCTGATCGACTTGGGAGAGCAGCCTCGTTCGCCTCCAGTCCTGTACGTAGACAACAAGGCCATGATAGCCTTATGTCAGGAGCACAGACTGGAGCACAGAACGAAGCACATCGCTCTGCGATACTTCCTTGCTCGAGAGTTGCAGCAGCGTGGTCAGCTTCGTCTAGCGTACGTGGCCACTCGGGCCAACACTGCTGATGTCTTCACCAAGGCACTTCCGCCTGGTGACCATCAGCGCTTTGTTACTGTGTTAGGCCTTGTGCCTACTTTGCCTCACTTACTTACTGCCTGACTCTGCCTGTACTGTGATCTATCTATATACCTGCATGCTTGCACTTGTTAGGGTATGATCACTGTATTGTTTGTTCTCTTTATATAACTCAGCATGTGAACTGGCCTTGTGGCCCTTTGCTTGTGCTCGGACTGTGTGGTGACTTTGTGATCCACCCTGAGCTTGCTTTGCTTTTCTTGACTGGTCTTGTGACCATTACCTGTTCTGGCTATCCCCCACTTCGCCTATGGGGGTGTGTCAAACATATATGCTTAGTTATATCTAGGCTTAGTTCTATCTAGGCTTAGTTCATGTGTTTACATTTGTCTAGGCTATAGTGGGTTTAGCCTTAGGGGGTACAGAATTCTCTCGACATTCTACTTGTACCCTTCCTTGCTTCCTAGTCATCCATTTCTCGCGTAAGATTCTAACAACTTGAGCATGTGCAGCGTCATTAGGTCGCCAAGGAGTGTATCGCACAGCGATGTGCGCATCCAGCTTTTGATGATGTTTTGGCGACTGAAACCTCTCTCACACTCAATTTTGCTCAGTGGCATCACAGCGAGTGCCTGCCACAGTGTCATCAGGTTCGGATAGCTCCATCGCCAATCTCTGCTCTTCAGCATGCTCTGAAGTCCTTGGTGGAAATCTTCCCCCCCATGATGACGTGCCAAAATGTGACCGAAGCTCTTGAGTTCCTTATTCGCCGCCTTGAAGTTAAATCCTGACGTGGACGGGGTTTTACAGGGTGGACGTACAGGTGGGTGGTTATGATTGGTTTGGGTCATACGACGACATGCAGCGAGGTATCCGACGTGATGGCATGTACAAAATACAAAATCACCAGGGAGCATGCCGCCAAATAGCTCGTCGTTTTGTGCCAGCCAATCCAGGCACTTTATCTCCCTCTGGTCCCCCCTAGACGGCCACGATTCCACTTGAATTAGCATCGCGCCGCCCATCTGCTGCAAGTCCCACATGCGGAACTTCATCCTGGCCACGATCTCCTTCGCGAACCCCGTGCACAACTTCACACAGTCCCTGAGTGTGCCCCCAAACTTGTGCTTCTTGATTGGTTTCTCGCTTAGTTCGAAACGATGTGATGTCGGCCGCCCATCACCGTCAATCCCTTCTACCACAAGCGTCCGATTTTCCCCGCCGTGGTCTATGATGAATCTCGACAGTAGCTTGTTGACCGCGCCTCCAAATGTCTCCCCGTACTCAATGTACCGGTGCGTGATGATGGTGATCGTGCGGTCCACTTCCTTCGCCACTTGGGTGATGTCGACCCGGGAAACATAGAAACCACAAACATTTTAGTACTGTACGATTAGAGCTACAAGCGATTCTACTGAAAATACAAGTTCACTTGCCTTGCGGTGCTGGAAAAACTGGTTCAGGGCGTTTAGCTCTGCAAGAATGTCAGCCAGGAAGTACAAACAAAAATGAAACTTAAATCTCTCCACTGTTGCTGCAATCTTGTGGCCATACTCCACAATCATGACTATCGTTGCTCCGAAAAATCTGCAAAGCCATGCGATTGCGTCTCCCCGCGACAGCCACTGGACATTGCATAGTCCTTGATGCTCCAGGTTGGTACGGTGTATCTGTCAGAATGTTATAGTGCTTACATTTGTGTAGGCTATAGTGGGGTAGCCCATAAGGGGTACAACCCAATTAGGGTTAGTACTTGTACCCAACTCTTTCATAGTTCATTTATTCTCGTTCGTTAGTTTGACATGGTTTCAGAGCAGGTCCTTCGTTAGGACCATTTTTTTTCCTTGGGCCCACCACTGCGCTGCCCCACTAGCCGCCCCTAGCGACCCTCGTGCCGCACCTGCTGCCCCGCGCGCCGCCCTCGTGCGGCCCTTAGGCCCCGGCCCGTCGCCCGTCGCCCGTAGGCCCGTCGCCCCTAGGCCCCGGCCCGTCGCGCGTCGCCCCTAGGCCCGCGCCAGTTCCCCCTAGACCCCGGCCCGTCGCCCGACGCCCCTAGGCCCCGGCGCGTCGCCCGTCGACCCCAGGCCCCGCGCGCGTCGTTCCTAGCCCCGGCCCGTCGCCCGATGCCCCTAGACCCCGGCCCATCGCCCATCGCCCCTAGGCCCCGGCCCGTCGCCCGTCGCCCCTAGGCCCGCGCCCGTCGCCCCTAGCCCCGGCCCGTCGCCCGACGCCCCTAGGCCCCAGCCCGTCGCCCGACGCCCCGCGCCCGTCGCCCCTAGGCCCTGGCCCCGGCCCGTCGCCCGTCGCCCGTCGCCCGTTGACCCTCGGCCCGTCGCCCCTAGGCCCCGGCCCGTCGCCCGACGCCCCTAGGCCCTGGCGCGTCGCCCGTCGACCCCAGGCCCCGCGCGCGTCGTTCCTAGCCCCGGCCCGTCGCCCGATGCCCCTAGACCCCGGCCCGTCGCCCATCGCCCCTAGGCCCCGGCCCGTCGCCCGTCGCCCCTAGGCCCGCGCCCGTCGCCCCTAGCCCCGGCCCGTCGCCCGACGCCCCTAGGCCCCAGCCCGTCGCCCGACGCCCCGCGCCCGTCGCCCCTAGGCCCTGGCCCCGGCCCGTCGCCCGTCGCCCGTCGACCCTCGGCCTGTCGCCCCTAGGCCCCGGCCCGTCGCCCGTCGCCCCTAGGCTCCGGCCCGACGCCCGTCGCCCCCCTAGGCCCCGGCCCGTCGCCCCTAAGCCCGTCGCCCGTCGCCCACCTAGGCCCCGGCCCGTCGCCCCTAGCCCCGGCCCGTCGCTCGTCGCCCTTAGGCCCCGGCCCGACGCCCGTATCTCCTGCTGCAGCTCCTTGAACCTCTCGTACCAGATGCTCGAGCGTCAGATAATTTCCCCAACTACATGCACACCCACGTCGATCATGTTTAGGTCGGGGAACACCTTAGCAACATCTTTGACTACGCGCGCCTATCTGCAACAGATAGGTAAAAAAAGGGAAACAAATTAATACAACGGTACAACGTGAAAAAACACACACATAGGACCAATCCTGAGTACCATTGACATTACCGATGTGCAACGCAATGACACCCGACAAGATGCGGAACGCGTTCACGAAGGCGGAAAACAAGGCCGTCCTTATTGCCCGTCATGACGGAAGCCCCGTCGGTGCCGATGCCGGACAAGCGATTGATGTCGACACCGACAGAATCCAAGTGGCTCATGAGCACGATAAAGAGCGATGAAGCGTCACACTTTTGCACCGTGAGCAGCGCCAGGAATTCTGTAACGGCGATGCCATTTTTGAGGAAAGTGGCAAACACTATCAAGTGTTTGCCACGCGCTCGGTCGGTGCTCTCATCACATGTCAGGCCGATGAATGGTGAAGCGAGTAGATGCTGTAGCTGCTGATTTCACTGGTACTTTGCCATAGCCCCTGCCATCTCGTTGAAGCCGTACCTGCTGTCAAACTTATATGCTGCACATTGTGTAGTCTGTAGTGGGGTAGCCTATATGGGGTACAACACAACTCAGGGTTAGTACTTGTACTCATCCTGCTGCTAGTTCATTCCATTCTCGTTCGTAACTTTAACATGGAATCAGAGCAGGTTCCTTGGGCCCACCACCTGCTACGCTGCTAGTACCCCTCTTGGCCCGTCGCGCCCCGTCGCCCCTAGCCGCGACCCAGTCGACCCCATCGCCCCTAGCTCGGCCCCTCGGCCCCGTTGGCCCCGTTGACCCCGTCGCCCCTAGCCGTGCCCCTCGGCCCTGTTGGCCCCGTCGACCCCGTCGCCCCTAGCCGCGCCCCTCGGCCCCGTTGGCCCCGTCGACCCCATCGCCCCTAGCCGCGCCCCTTGGCCCCGTTGGCCCCGTCGACCCCGTCGCCCCTAGCTGCGCCCCTCGGCCCCGTTGCCCCATCAACCCCGTTGGCCCCGTCGACCCCGTCGCCCCTAGCCGCGCCCCTCGGCCCCTAGGCCCCGTCGCCCCTAGCGTCGGCCCCATCGCCCCTAGCGTCGGCCCCATCGCCCCTAGCCGCGACCACGTCGACCCCGCCGCCCCTAGCTCGGCCACTCGGCCTCGTTGGCCTCGTCGACCCCGTCGCCCCTAGCCGCGCCCCTTGGCCCCGTTGGCCCCATCGACCCCGTCGCCCCTAACTCGGCCCCTCGGCCCCGTTGGCCCCGTCGACCCCGTCGCCCCTAGCCGCGCCCCTCGGCCCCCTTGGCCCCGTCGACGCCGTCGCCCCTAGCCGCGCCCCTCGGCCCCTAGGCCCCGTCGCCCCTAGCGTCGGCCCCGTCGCCCCTAGCTGTGACCCCATTGACCCCGCCGCCCCTAGCTCGGCCCCTCGGCCTCGTTGGCCCCGTCGACCCCGTCGCCCCTAGCCGCGCCCCTCGGCCCCGTTGGCCCCGTCGACCTCGTCGCCCCTAGCCGCGCCCCTCGGCCCCTAGGCCCCGTCGCCCCTAGCGTCGGCCCCGTCGCCCCTAGCCGCGACCCCGTCGACCCCGCCGCCCCTAGCTCGGCCCCTCAGCCTCGTTGGCCCCGGCGACCCCGTCGCCCCTAGCCGCGCCCCTCAGCCCAGTTGGCCCCGTCGACCCAGTCGCCCCTAGCTCGGCCCCTAGGCCCCTCGGCCCCGCCCCTCGGCCTCTCGGCCCCTAGGCCCCTTTGGCCCCTCGGCCTCGTGTTTGGCCCCTCGGCCCCGCCCCTCGGCCCCTCGGCCCCTAGCCTCGGCCCCTTGGCCTTGTGTTTGGCCCCTCGGCCCCACCCCTTGGCCCCTCGGCCACTAGTCTCCTCGGCCCCTCGGCCCCTAGGACCCTTGGCCCCTTGGCCCCTCGGCCCCGCCACCATCGTGTTTGGCCCCTCGGCCCCGCCCCTTGGACCCTTGGCTACTGCTGCTGCTGCTGCTGCTGCTGCTGCTCCTGCTGCTACTGCTGCTCCTGAGTCCTGCGCCACTATGGCTTCACTTAGAGTTCTAGCGTTCGATCATGAGGGCAGACCAGTTGCATTTGACACGTGGCACGACGATCTGCAACTGTACCTACTGAGCGATATTAAGGACAGTGTCTCGCTGTTTGACCACGTGTCCGGTGTTGCTCCAGCCCCTCCCGCCACAGCTGACGGTGCGACTCGTGTCAAACTTATATCTGCTATAGTCTGTTTAGGCTGTAGTGGGGTAGTTCCTAGAGGGTACAACACTTTTGTGTTCTCTACTTGTACCCACCTCGTTTCTAGTTCAATCATTCATTCCTATTATTCTCACATGGTATAGAGCGAGTTTTTTCCTAAGGGCCCACCACTAAAACGATTTTTTTTTTCCTTACCTGCCCGACGCGCGCGTCGCGCCTGAACTTCGCGGCCCGTAGCGCCCCCCCCCCTCACGGCCCGTAGAGGCCCCTTTGCGCCCGTAGTGGCCCCTTCGTGGCCCGTAGCGGCCCCCCTTGCGGCCCGTGGCGACCCTTTCACGGCCCGTCGCGGCCCCTTCTAGGCCCATCGCGGCCCCTTACGCGGCCCCGCATCGGCCCCTTTCGCGGCCCCTTACGCGGCCCCTTCTAGGCCCGTCGCGCCCCCCTTTCACAGCCCGTCGCGGCCCCTTCTAGGCCCGTCGCGGCCCCTTCTAGGCCCTTCGCGGCCCCTTCTAGGCACATCGCGGCCCCTTCTAGGCCCGTCGCGGCCACTTCTAGGCCCGTCGCGGCCCCTTTTAGGCCCGTCGCGACCCCTTTTACGGCCCGTCGCGGCCCCTTCTAGGCCCGTCGCGGCCCATTCTCGGCCCTTCGCGGCCCCTTCTAGGCCCGTCGCGGCCCCTTCTAGGCCCGTCGCGGCCCCTTCTAGGCCCGTCGCGGCCCCTTCTAGGCCCGTTGCGGCCCCTTCTAGGCCCGTCGCGGCCCCTTCTAGGCCTGTCGCGGCCCCTTCTAGGCCCGTCGCGGCCCCGCATCGGCCCCGACCCTGTCCCGGCCCCGACCCTGTCCTGCCCCGGCCCCGTTGCGGCCCCGTCCTGGACCTGCCCCGGCTCCGACCCTGTCCCGGCCCTGCCCCGGCCCCGTCGCGGCCTAGTTCCGGACCTGCCCCGGCCCCGACCCTGTAGCGGCCCCGTCCCGGACCTGCCCCCGCCCCGACCCTGTCGCGGCCCCGTCCCAGACCTGCCTCGGCCCCGACCCTGCCCTGGCCCCGTTGCGGCCCAGTCCCGGACCTGTCGCAGCTCTGCCCCGGCCCTGCCCCGGCCTCGCCCCTGGTAAGAGCATAACCAGGCCGAGTCGCGCTGCCGAGCCGCCCTACCGAGCCGCGCTGCCGAGCCGCCCTGCCGAGTCGCGCTGCCCTGCCTAGCTGAGTTGCTCCTGCTGCTTTCACTGCTTTGCACTGCTGCTGCTCCTACTGCTACTATGACTAGTCCCACCGTTCTCACCTTTGATGCTGAGGGACGTGCAGTTGGCTTTGACGTGTGGGTTGACGATCTCCAGCTGTTTCTTCAGTGTGATTCTAGGGATGGGGTATCTCTTTTCGATCACACGTCTGGTGTTTCCACTGCTCCTGCTGTCACTGTTGACAGTACTGTTCGCTCTCAGTGGACCACTCGTGACGCTGTTGCTCGTCTTGCTGTTCGTAGTCACCTGCCGCCTGCTGAGCGCGCACACTTTGGCCAGTACAAAACTGCTCAGTCTTTGTACGACGCTGTAGTTGCACGCTACTCCTCCCCTTCCACTGCTGCACTCAGCCGCCTCATGCTGCCGTACCTTTTCCCTGACCTTGCCGCCTTTGCCATAGTAGCTGACCTAGTTGCTCACCTTCGCACTAGTGACGCCCGCTACCGTGCTGCCCTTCCCACTGAGTTCTGTGCCAAGAACCCCCCCCCCATGTACATCACCCTTTACTACCTAGTCACCTGCCTCCCTGACTCACTTTCCTCAGTCAGGGATCACTTCCTCTCCCTTTGCCCCACCGAGCTGACTGTCGACCTGCTAGAGGAGTGCCTTAATGCAGCTGAGAAGAGTATCTTAGCTGTAGGTGCTTCTCGCGGCGACCGTCGCACCCCTTTCTTTGAGGGGTGTTTCCCTGTCCCCCTTCTCCCCTCTGTTGCTTCTGCTGCTGCTGTCGACCTCGTTGGCACTCAGGAGGTCGGGGCTGCGTCTGCTCCGAGTGGGAGACGCCGCAACAGCAAGGGCAAGGGGGGCAGAGGTGGTGGAGGGGGCGGCGGGGGGGGTGGTGGCGGAGGAGTAGGGGGTGGCGGTGGAGGTGGGGGTGGCACCGGGAGTGGGGGATTCAGTGGCGGCAGTGGAGGTGGTGGAGGCAGCGGCAGAAGTGGTGGAGGCAGCGGAGGAGGTGGTGGAGGCAGCGGCGGCGGCGGTGGAGGTGGTGGCGGCAGTGGTGCTGGTCGAGGTGCAGCCGCGCAGCGTGGAGGCGCTGGTGGTAGCCAGCGTCAGCAGCAGCCGCGCTCTAGTGAGACCCCGTCGGTTCAGCAGCTTCGTGAGTGGTACGCTGGGCGTGGGAGGTCTGGGGGTGCAGGTCCCTGCGCTTACGTTCTTCGGACCGGCCCTCGTAGTGGGGAGGTGTGTGGGCTCCCACACACCACGCAGCGCTGCTTTGGTCGCTTGACTGACGCTTGGCGTACCCAGTTTCCTGACTCTTCTGAGCTCCCTCGCTGGCATGATCTGCTTCTGCAGAATGTGCCTATCTTTGATCTAGATTTTGATGCTATCCTTGCTGCCATGTATGCTCTTGCTGATATTACTGAGGGTGACTGTTACCTGAGTGTCCCGCCCGACCCGGGCACTGCGGCTGCTGCTCTAGGTGCTGGTGCGGCTGCTGCCCTAGGTGCTAGTGCGTCTGCTGCTCCAGGTGCTGGTACGGCTGCTGCCCTAGGTGCTAGTGCGTCTGCTACTCCAGGTGCTGGTACGTCTACTCTCTCTGGTACTGCACCTACTGAGGCCTTGCACACTTTCACACTTGACTCTGGTGCTTCGTGCTCTTTCTTTAGAGACAGCACCACCCTCACGCCGCTCGCCCGGCCTGTTGCGGTCTCCCTGGCTGACCCCTCAGGGGGCCCAGTCCTTGCACTCTCCTCTACAGTTTTACCGTGTCCTGCGGCCCCGTCGGGCTTGCTGTCGGGACTCCACCTCCCCTCGTTCTCTACGAACTTGGTGAGTGGAGCTGACCTCCAGGACGCGTGGGTTGACCAGTTCACCCCTGGAGGTCAGCGTGTGACCCACTGCACTTGCTCTCGGACGGGTCGCCACCTGGCCACGTTCACCCGTCGGCCAGGGTCGAATCTGTACACACTGACTACTGCGCCTCCTCCGGTCTCTACGTCTGGTCAGGTAGCTGCGTCTAGTCAGGTGTTTGCTGCCGCGTCCAAGTCTGGTCCTGCGTCTGCCCCCTGCTCGTGTCGTCCTCTGTCGCACGAGACTCTCCTTTGGCACCACCGCCTTGGTCACCCCTCCCTGCCTCGTCTTCGAGGTATGGCCTCCCGTGCCCTTGTCTCTGGACTCCCCAGGTCCCTCCCTCCCCTTCCTCCGGGGCCTGCCCCCACCTGTGTTCCTTGTGTCGAGGGCCGGCAGCGCGCCGCCCCTCACTCCTTCTCGTTCCCTCCGACTGAGGCTCCTGTGCAGACTCTTCACATGGACGTGTGGGGCCCAGCCCGTGTCCGTGGACAGGGTCACGAGCGTTACTTCCTGCTGATCGTTGACGACTACTCGCGTTACACCACAGTCTTCCCCTTGCGCAGCAAGGGTGAGGTCACTGAGGTGTTGATCGACTGGATCCGCGGTGCTCATCGCCAGCTTAGTCAGAGTTTCGGCTCAGACCTTCCTGTTCTGCGTCTGCACTCAGATAGAGGCGGGGAGTTTTCCTCCGACCTCCTGAGAGCCTTCTGTCGTTCTGAGGGCATCCGCCAGACGTTCACGCTTCCGGCCTCCCCACAGCAAAATGGGATTGCTGAGCGCCGCATTGGCATGGTCATGGACGTCGCTCGTACGTCCATGATCCATGCGGCTGCTCCCCATTTTCTGTGGCCGTTCGCGGTTCAGTACGCTGCGCATCAGATCAACCTTCAGCCTCGTGTCTCCTTGTCGGAGACCACACCTACTCTGCGGTGGACGGGGAAGGTTGGCGATGCGTCCGCGTTCCGTGTCTGGGGATCTCGAGCTTTTGTCCGTGATACTACTGCGGACAAGCTGTCCTCCCGTGCCGTTCCCTGTGTCTTCCTGGGCTTCCTCCCTGACGCACCCGGGTGGCAGTTCTACCACCCTACCTCGCGTCGTGTTTTGTCCTCTCAGGACGTCACGTTTGACGAGTCGGTGTCGTACTACCGTCTCTTTCCCTACCGCACTGCCTCTCCCCCTCCCCCGCCGCTCTTCCTTGCCCCAGGTACTCCCCCTGTAGACCCCCTCCCCCCCCAGGGTCCTGCCCCCTCAGGTGTGTCCCAGGTAGACCCTGCCGAGCCGATCGAGGTAGCTGTCGACTCAGGTGCTGCGTCTGGGGGTGCTGAGCCTGCGGGTGCGGGGACTGGGGGTGTTGAGTCTGGGGGTGCTGAGTCTGGGCGTGCTAAGCCTGGGGGTGCTGAGCCTGGGGGTGCTGAGCCTACGCGTGCTGCGTCTGGAGGTACTCTCGGTGTCCCGCCGCGGCGGGAGCCTCTCTCTCCACAGCAGCTTCGTGAGTGGTACTCTCGGCTCTGTCGGGGTACTGCTGGGGCTTCTGGAGGTGCTGCTGGTGCTGGTGCTGCTGGAGGTGCTGCTGGTGCTGGAGGTGCTGCTGGGGCTTCTGGAGGTGCTGCTGGTGCTGGTGCTGGAGGTGCTGCTGGTGCTGGAGGTGCTGCTGGAGCTTCTGGAGGTGCTGCTGGTTCTGGAGGTGCTGGAGGTGCTGCTGGAGGTGCTGGCGCTGCTGGAGGTGCTGCCGCTGCTGGAGGTGCTGCTGCTGCTGGAGCTGCTGGAGGTGCTGCTGGGACTGGAGACCCTGGGGCTGAGGTTACCGGTCCTGTTTCTGCTGTTTCTGGAGGCGCTGCGCGGCCGCGGCCGTACTACGTTCAACTCCTTCAGCAGGTTCTTATCTCACCGCCTTCTCCTGGTCCTCCTCCTCCTTTCCTGAGTCCGCCGCCAGTCCGGTCCCAGTCACAGTTGCAGCCGGCCTCTCCACTGCTCGGTCCTTACTCAGGACCGACTGGAGGTCTTACGGAGCGTCGTGCGCCTGAGTCACGTCCTGTGTCGCCTGCGTCTCGTGTTGCGTCGCCTGTTCGCATTGTTCGCGCTGGTCGTGTTTCGCGTCGGCGTCTCTCTCCTGTCCCTGGCACTCACTCTATGACACTGCGTCCTTCTACCGCTCCTCAGCGTGTCCCTCTGCCGTCTCCTCCTGCGTCCTCTCTTCTTGACTGTCCGGACCCGCAGTCTGACTCCCTTCGTGCTGCTAGTCCTACTGTCACGCGCTTTCTGGCCACTGCTGTCACTGACCCTCTGTTTGAGTCCACTGCTGCGTCTGCTCTCGTTGCTGAGCTTGTTGACTTTGCTGCTGCCTGTCGCCTAGACTTCGCCACTAGTCTTGTTGCTGAGTCTGCGTCTGTGTCTGTCTCTCCTCCGTCCATCGGGGGTGAGTGTGCTCTTGGCACGGACGTTCTTGAGGACAGACAGGAGGAGTTTGAGTGCTTTGCTGCTTCTGTACCTCATCTCGTGTCCATGCTGCTGGCCCCTGAGGGAGACCCGGATGCACTAGACATCCCGACCCCGCGCTCTTACGCAGAGGCGATAGAGGGTCCCTACTCCTCTCAGTGGCACGCAGCCATGGACGCAGAGATGGCTTCCTGGAAGTCCACAGGCACCTACGTAGACGTGGTTCCCCCACCTGGGGCGAACATCGTCAGTGGCATGTGGATCTTCAGGGTGAAGCGGCCGCCGGGTTCTCCGCCTGCCTTCAAGGCGCGTTACGTTGCACGTGGCTTCAGTCAGCGACAGGGAGTTGACTTCTTCTTGACCTTCTCCCCTACCCCGAAGATGACCACTCTTCGGGTACTGCTGCACGTTGCTGCTCAGCGTGACTACGAGCTCCACTCGCTTGACTTCAGCACAGCCTTCCTACAGGGCAGCCTGCACGAGGAGATCTGGGTCGTTTCCTGCTGGTACCCAGTGGAGCCTCCGGCGGCCAGTCTACAGTCTCCGCCAGGCGCCCTGTGAGTGGCACGACACGCTCAGGACCACTCTTGCTTCTCTTGGTTTTGCTCCTTCCACTGCTGACCCTTCTCTTTTTCTACGCACTGACGCTACTCTGCTACCGTTCTACGTTCTCGTGTACGTAGACGACCTCGTCTTTGCTACTGCTGACACTGAGGCACTCGCCCACGTGAAGTCCGAGCTGCAGAAGAGACACACGTGCACAGACCTGGGTGAGCTGACAAGCTATCTTGGCTTGCGGATCACCCGGGACAAAGCACAGCGCACCATTACCTTGACTCAGTCACACATGGTGCAGCAGGTCCTTCAGCGCTTCGGCTTCACGTACTCCTCGCCACAGTCCACTCCTCTGCCTACCGATCACTCGCTCTCAGCTCCACCTTCGGACGCGTCCGTAGAGCCGAGTGGCCCGTATCCAGAGCTTGTGGGCTGCCTCATGTACCTGATGACTTGCACTCGACCTGACCTCGCATATCCTCTCAGCCTTCTGGCTCACTACGTGGCTCCCGGCAGGCACCGAAAGGTGCACTGGGATGCTGCGAAGAGGGTGTTGCGATACTTGTGCAGTACATCGGGCATGGGGCTCGTGCTTGGAGGACGGGCTCGAGTTGTCCTCACTGGTCACGCTGACGCCTCCTGGGTTGACGACTTGGCTACGCAGCGGTCGTCACAGGGTTACACCTTCAGTCTTGGCTCCGGCTCTGTCTCTTGGCGGTCTACCCGCTCTTCTTCTGTTCTCAGCTCCAGTTGTGAGGCTGAGATCTACGCTGGAGCCATGGCTGCACAGGAGCTTCGCTGGCTCACCTACCTGCTGACCGACTTGGGAGAGGCGCCTCGTTCTCCTCCAGTTCTGTACGTCGACAACAAGGCCATGCTGGCCTTGTGTCAGGAGCACAGACTGGAGCACAGAACGAAGCACATTGCTCTGCGCTACTTCCTTGCTCGAGAGTTGCAGCAGCGTGGCCAGCTTCGTCTTGCTTATGTGGCCTCTCAGGCCAACACTGCTGATGTTTTCACCAAGGCACTTCAGCCTTGTGATCATCAGCGTTTCTGTACTGTGTTAGGCCTTGTAACTACTGTGCCTCACTTGCTGACTTCTTGACTCTGCTTGTACTGCACTCTATATACTTATACCTGCATGCTTACACTTGCTAGGTTGTGTTCACTGTATTGTTTGCTTTCCTTTGTATAACTTTGCATGTGAACTGGCCTTATGGCCCTTTGCTTGTGCTCAGACTGTGTGGTGACTTTGTGATCCACCCTGAGCTTGCTTTGTCTTTCTTGACTGGTCTTGTGACCGCTTGTTCTCCCCCACTTTGCCTATGGGGGTGTGTCAAACTTATATCTGCTATAGTCTGTTTAGGCTGTAGTGGGGTAGTTCCTAGAGGGTACAACACTTTTGTGTTCTCTACTTGTACCCACCTCGTTTCTAGTTCAGTCATTCATTCCTATTATTCTCACAACTCGCTCCCAGTGGCTGTCTCGTGACGCTACTGCCCGCTTAGCCATTCGCAACCACCTGCCGGTGGCCGAATGTACTCACTTTGGACAGCACAGGACAGCACAGGCCCTGTACGACGCTGTCGTTGCTCGCTACTCCTCCCCTGCCACTGCTGCTCTTAGCAGATTGCTAGTGCCCTACCTGTTCCCTGCGGTGTCGGCTTTTGCCACAGTAGCGGACCTGGTTACCCACTTGCGCACTAGCGACGCTCGCTACCGCGCTACCGTCCCTGCTGAGTTCCTTGCCACGAACCAGCCCCCCATGTTCATCACCCTCTACTTCATAGTCTCTCGCCTCCTTGAATCTCTTCGCTCTGTCAGGGACCACTTTCTCTCCCTAGACCCCACCTCCCTCACTGTTGACCTCCTCGAGCAGCATCTCCTCGCAGCTGAGACTAGTGCAGTTGCTGTAGGTGCTGCTCGTGGCACTCCGCGCTCGCCCTTCTTTGAGGGGTGCTCCCCCTACCCCCTTTCCCCCACCTTCGCCTCTGCTGCTGCTGCAGACGTCTTTGTTCCTGAGGACGTCAGTGCTGCTTCGACTAGTGCGAAGCGCCGCAGCAGCAAGGGAAAGGGTGGCCGGGGTGGTGGAGGAGGCAGCGGTGGTGGTGGAGGTGGCAGTGGGAGTGGTGGTGGGGGCAGCGGTGGAGGTGGTGGAGGCAGTGGTGGTGGTGGCGGCGGTGGAGCTGGTGGCGGCAGTGGGGGCTCTGGTGGCGGCGGTGGAGGCAGCAGAGGGAGTGGTGGCAGTGGAGGTGGTGGGACTGGTGGTGGTAGGTCTGGACCTCGGCATGGAGGCCCTGGTGGTGGTCAGCGACAGCAGCAGCAGCGTCGGAGCGAGACCCAGTCGCCCCAGCAGTTCCGTGAGTGGTTGGTTCAGCGTGGGCCGGGTGGGGGTAGTGAGAGCTGTTAGAATAAAGAACGGAATGGGAAACAGAGAAGGAGATGTTTCACTAGCAGGCAGTTGAGTACATATAGGAAACCCTAAATTGGGATGTACTCGCTATAGAGTACCCCACTGCAGGCTAGACAAACATTAACATTCTGACACACCCCCATAGCCAAAGTGGGGTGTAATCAGCACAACAAGCAAAGCTAAGCAAGCTCAGGGTGGATCACGACGTCACCACACAGTCTGAGCACAAGTACAAGAAGCAGCAGTTTATAGTTCACAGTAATAAGCAAAGCTAGAGGCTATCACAGAGGGTAACTGAGGAGGAGGAGGGACTATGAGAGGAGAGGAGATGGGAGACGTCGGGTGAAGCTGCAGAAACACGGGCAACAGGAGCGGCGCGCACTGTGGCTACCAGAGATTGTAGCATCCGGACTACTGCAGTAACGGACCCATAGGCGACTGGCGCAGCAGGCTCGCTGGGCTACCGGAGATTGTAGCCTCCGGACTACTGGCGCTGCTGGCGACATGACGGCTGCCTCCGCCCAACCTTTCTCTAACTGTCTCACCCCCCCTTTCACAAACCCCCTGCTGCACCTCTAGCACTGCTCACACGTCACCCCCCTTGCACGACTCCCTCGCCTCCCACACACTCACCCCCCTCAGCGGCAGCTGCAGCAGTGGGAGAGAGAGGAGGAGGAGGAGCAAGGAACGACGCACACCCGGCACCCCCAGACGCGCCACCCCAAAACCGCAACACAGGGCAGGGCAGCAGCAGGGCGCGCCCCCCCAGATCGCCTCGACGGGCGACGGGTGGGGGAGGGCGACGCGCGGCCCCCCTGGGCGCCGCAACGGGCGACGGGGGGGGGGCGACGTTCGGCCCCCCAGGTCGCCGCAACGGGTGACGGGGGGGGGGGGGGGGGGGGGGGGCGACGCGCGGCCCCCAGGTCGCCTCGACGGGCGACGGGGGGGGGGGGGGGGCGACGCGAGGGTCGACATGGGGGGGGGGCGCGGCTCACTCAGGGCGTCGCGAGGGTCCAGCAGGGGCGACGCGAGGGCCGACGGGGGGGGGGCGCGCTGGCCCCCAGGGCGCCGCGACTGGCAGCCAACCGCCGCGCGCCTCAGGGCGCACGGCGGGCAGAAGACCGCCGCACGCCTCGGGGCGCACGGCAGGCAGAAAACCGCCACGCGCTCCGAGCGCGTGGCGGGAAGAAAAAACGTCGCGCGCCACGGGGCGCGCGACAGACAGGACAGCAGCGGAAGCAGGTGGGTCCATGAACAGGATCGACCCAGGAGGGTCGACCTGCTATGATAGCATGTTAGAATAAAGAACGGAATGGGAAACAGAGAAGGAGATGTTTCACTAGCAGGCAGTTGAGTACATATAGGAAACCCTAAATTGGGCTGTACTCGCTAAAGAGTACCCCACTGCAGGCTAGACAAACATTAACATTCTGACAAGAGCTGCCCGTATGTCATTCGCACGGGTGTCCGTGCGGGCCAGACATGCGGGATGCTTCATACTGAGCACCGCTGCTTCGCCCGCCTTGACGACGCCTGGCGTGCTGAGTTTGGTGACGACGTCGAGCGCCCTCGCTGGGCAGAGTTGCTTAGGTCAAGAGTTGCTATCTTTGACCTAGACTATGATGCTATTATCTCTGCCATGTATGCTTTGTCTTTTAGTGCTGAGGGTGACTGTTACCGTTGTGTGCCACCTGACCCAGGTATAGCGGCTGCTGCTCTAGATGCTAGTGCGTCTGGTACTCCCCCTGATACTGCGCCTGCTGAGGCCTTGCACACCTTCACATTGGACTCCGGCGCCTCACGCTGTTTCTTTCGTGACAGCACCACTCTCACTCCTCTCCCTGCACCTGTCCCGGTCAGACTGGCTGACCCCTCCGGGGGCCCGGTCGTTGCCCGTTCCTCCACTGTCCTCCCGTGTCCGGCGGTTCCGTCCGGCTCACTGTCAGGCCTTCACCTCCCCTCGTTCTCTACGAACTTGGTGAGTACAGCTGCCCTTCAGGATGCGATGGTCACTACCACCACTCCTGGGGGTCAGCGTGTGTCGATCTGCATGTGCACACGGATGGGGCGTCACCTGGCTACGTTCACTCGTCGGCCAGGGTCGAGTCTGTACACACTGGCTACCGAGCCTCCTCAGGTAGATGCGTCTGCTCAGGTGTCCACGTCAGGTCAGGTAGCCGCCTCTTGCTCGTGTCGCCTCCTGTTGCAACAGACTCTTCTGTGGCACCACCGCCTGGGTCACCCCTCCCTGCCACGCCTTTGTGGCATGCACTCCAGTCTCCTTGTCTCTGGTCTCCCCAGGTCTCTGCCTCCCTTACCGCCCTCGCTTGCCCCGCCCTGTCTTCCTTGGGTCAAGGGGCGGCAGCGCGCCGCTCCTCACTCCTCCTCGTTTCCCCCGACGACTGCTCCCCTGCAGACTCTCCACATGGACGTGTGGGGCCCAGCCCGCGCCAGTGGAAAGAGCCGCGAGCGCTACTTTCTGCTGGTTGTTGACGACTACACGTGGTACACAACGGTCTTCCCCTTGCGCAGCAAGGGTGAGGTCTCTGATGTCTTGATCCCTTGGATCCGGACAGTCCGTCTCCAGCTACGCGAGCGGTTCGGCCAGGACCTTCCTGTCCTGCGTCTGCAATCTGACAGAGGTGGTGAGTTCTTCTCCGACCTCTTGCGGGACTTTTGTCGTGGGGAGGGCATTCTCCAGTCTTTCACGCTTCCGGACTCCCCTCAGCAAAATGGGATTGCTGAGCGCCGCATTGGCTTAGTCATGGAGGTTACTCGTACTTCCATGATCCATGCGGCCGCTCCCCATTTTCTGTGGCCGTTTGCGGTCTGGTACGCTGCTCATCAGCTCAACCTCTGGCCCCATGTCTCCTTGCCGGAGACCTCGCCCACACTGCGTTGGACGGGGAAGGTTGGCGATGCGTCGGTGCTCCGGGTCTGGGGTTCTCGTGCCTTTGTTTGCGATACGTCCGCGGACAAGCTCTCCGCCCGCGCCATTCCTTGCGTCTTCCTTGGCTTTGTCCCTGACACGCCTGGCTGGCAGTTTTACCACCCCACCTCGCGCCGTGTCCTCCCGTCTCAGGACATCACGTTCGACGAGTCGGTTCCCTTCTACCGTCTCTTCCCCTACCGCCCTGCCCCTCCCCCGTCCCCGCCGCTCTTCCTTGCTCCCGGTCCACCTCCGGTAGACCCCCTCCCGCCTCAGGGTCCTGCTCCCTCGGGTGTGTCTTAGGTAGACCCTCTTCCTGGTACTGCGACTGTTCAGGTAGCTGTCGGCTCAGGCGCTGCTCCAGGTGCTGCGTCTGGGGGTGCGGAGGCGGGGGGTGTGGGGCCAGAGGGTGCTGGGTCTGGGGGTGCTGAGCCTGAGGGTGTTGAGCCTGGGGGTGCTGAGTCGGAGGGTGCGGAGTCTGGGGGTGTTGAGCCTCGGGGTGCTGCTTCGTCTGGAGGTCCTGCTTGTGCTTCGCCGCGACTGTCCTCACAGCAGCTGCGTGAGTGGCTTGTTCGGCGCACACACCGTCGGAGTGGAGCTCCCGGAGCTGGAGGGGCTGGAGACACTGGAGCTGGAGGTGCTGCTCTTACTACTAGAGCTGGCGGTACTGGAGGTACTGCGGCTACTGCTCCTGGAGGTGCTCGTACCAGGGGTGCTGGAGCTGCCGGGTCTGGTGGTGTTGGGTGCGCTGGAGCTGGAGACCCTACGGAGCCTGGAGCAATTGGCGCTGGAGGCGCAGGAGCTGGAGGAGCTGGAGTTGGAGGCCCTGGCGCAAGAGGCGCTGGGGCTGCAGGAGCTGGAGCTGTTGACCCTGGCGCTGGAGGTGCTGGAGGCACTGTGCGGCCGCGACCGTACTTCGTTCCCCTGCTTCAGCAGGTTCTTGGTGTCCCGTCTTCTACTGGTCTTCCTCCTCCCTTCCTGTGTCCACCGCCTGACCAGTCACAGCCGCCGTTACAGCGAGGCTCCCCACTGCCTGCTCCCTCTCCTTACACTGAGAAGTCCGGAGGTCTTACAGAGCGTCGTGAGCTTGCGTCTCATCCTGTCTCGCCTGTTCGCACTGCTCGTCGCGCTTCACGTTCGCGTCCTCCTCCTGTCCCCGGCACGCACACTATGGCACTCCGTCCTTCCTCTGTTCCACTGCGTGTTCCTCTGCCTGCTCCTCCTGCGTCCTCTCTTCCTGAGGTCCTTGACCTTGCGTCTGACCGCGCTCGTGCTGCCAGTCCCACTGTCTCTCGTCTCCTTGCCACTGCTGTCACTGACCCTTCCTTTGAGTCTGCTGCTGCGTGTGCTCTCATTGCTGAGCTGCTTGACTTTGTTGCTGCCTGCCGTCTCGACTACGCCTCTGCTCTAGTTGATGAGTCTGTGTCTGCCAGTCCTCCGTCCGTCGGGGGTGAGTGTGCTCTTGGCACGGACGTCCTTGAGGACAGGCAGGAGGACTTTGAGTGCCTTGCAGCTGCTGTACCTCGTTTCGCTTCCATGCTGCTTGCCCCTGAGGGAGACCCGAATGCTCCAGACATCCCGACCCCGCGCTCTTACGCAGAGGCGATTACGGGTCCTTACTCCTCTCAGTGGCAGACAGCTATGGATGCCGAGATGGCATCCTGGAAGTCCCTAGGCACCTACGTCGACGCATTTCCCCCGTCTAGGGCGAACATAGTCGATGGCATGTGGATTTTCAGGGTGAAGCGGCCACCGGGTTATCCGCCTGCCTTCAAGGCGCATTATGTTGCTCGAGGCTTCAGTCAGCGACAGGGAGTTGACTACTTCCAGACCTTCTCCCCCACCCCGACGATGACTACTCTTCGGGTGTTGTTGCACGTCGCTGCTCAGCGGGACTACGAGTTGCACTCTCTGGACTTCAGCGCAGCTTTCCTGCAGGGCAGCCTGCACAAGGAGATCTGGCTGCGCCGACCACCTGGTTTCACTGGGACGTTTCCTGTAGGTACTCAGTGGAGCCTCCGCCGGCTAGTCTACGGTCTCCGCCAGGCGCCTCGCGAGTGGCACGTGACACTCAGGACTACACTTGCGGCTCTTGGGTTTGCTCCTTCTCCAGCGGACCCCTCGCTGTTTCTACGCACCGACACCTCGCTGCCGCCGTTCTACGTCCTCGTGTACGTCGACGACCTCGTCTTTGCCACTGCTTACACTGAGGCACTGACCCTTGTGAAGTCCGAGCTGCAGAAGAGACACACCTGCACTGACTTGGGTGAACTGCGCAGCTATCTTGGCCTGCAGATCACCCAGGACAGAGCACGGTGCACTATCACACTGACTCAGTCACACATGGTGCACCAGGTCCTTCAGCGCTTCGGCTTCCAATTCTCCTCGCCACAGCCCACTCCTATGTCTACCAGCCACTCGCTCTCAGCTCCACCTTCGGACGAGTCCGTAGAGCCGAGTGGTCCGTACCCAGAGCTTGTGGGTTGCCTCATGTACCTGATGACGTGCACACGACCTGACCTCGTGTACCCTCTCAGCCTTCTGGCTCGCTACGTGGCTCTCGGTAGGCACCGAAAGGTGCACCGGGATGCTGCGAAGAGGGTACTGCGTTACCTGTGCAGTACGTCAGGCATGGGGCTTGGAGGACGGGGTCCAGTTGTTCTCACTGGTCACGCAGACGCCTCCTGGGTTGACGACTCAGCTACGCAGCGGTCGTCACAGGGTTACACCTTCAGCCTTGGTTCCGGCTCTGTTTCTTGGCAGTCTACCCGCTCGTCTTCGGTTCTCAGCTCCAGTTGTGAGGCTGAGATCTACGCCGGGGCCATGGCTGCTCAGGAGCTACGCTGGCTCACCTACCTTCTGACCGACTTGGGAGAGCAGCCTCGTTTGCCTCCAGTTCTGTACGTAGACAACAAGGCCATGATTGCCTTGTGTCAGGAGCACAGACTGGAGCACAAAACGAAGCACATCGCTCTGCGATACTTCCTTGCTCGAGAGTTGCAGCCGTGGCCAGCTTTGTCTTGCGTACGTGGCTACTCGGGCCAACACTGCTGATGTCTTCACCAAGGCACTTCCGCCTGGTGATCATCAGCGCTTTGCTACTGTGTTAGGCCTTGTGCCTACTTTGCCTCACTTGCTTACTGCTTGACTCTGCTTGTAATGTGATCTCTATATATACCTGCATGCTTGCACTTGCTAGAGTATGATCACTGTATTGTTTGTTCTCTTTATATAACTCTGCATGTGAACTAGCCTTGTGGCCATTTGCTTGTGCTCGGACTGTGTGGTGACTTTGTGATCCACCGTGAGCTTGCTTTGCTTTTCTTGACTGGTCTTGTGACCACTTGTTCTCCCCCACTTCGTCTGCTGACTCATCTACCAAGCTCTGATTGGTCTGAAAATCGGTGTGGCTGTTTTTTGCCGTTTTTCTCAGGTGGTCAACGAGTTTCAGGACAACCCAGCATTGGAGCAGCACGTAATAGCTGTCGAAAGTTACTGTTCCGTAGTCATGGTGCACTATTGGCAGCATTTCCCTTGCCACCCTTTCATTGTTGTAATGCCAATGGTGCAGGGACAGAGAATGAGACAAGAAGTACAGGTGGTCAAGTGGGACTCTACCACCCTTCTTTTCAGAAGTGTGGTCTTCATGGAAGCAGCTTGCAAGAGGGTGCAAGTGGGAAGACAAGCTGACTCATGGTTGGCTTGACTCACTATTGGTGGCCTTGAGTACAGCTCTGAACATCCAAGTGTGGTTGGCTTTGCTGACCTAGCTAGGACGTTTCCCATCCTTCTCTAGCCTTTCTACCCTAGGACTCAACCTTCTTTGAGTTCTCAGGATGGTCCCAACCCCTTAAGAGTCCCCTTGGCAATGTTGTACTCACCTCTGCCTTGCATCAATGAAACGACACGTTTTCAGCCGAGCTTACGTTTTTGTTCACTGCGTAGCGCATACACCTCTGATGAAAGCAAGCAATATATAGTTGGAAAGCAGACATCTGAAGCTAACTCTTGTCCAAGTTTCAGCGTTATATAATATCGGAGCTGATCGTGACGGCGTTCTGAACAGAGGCGTTTTGAAGTCATCAGATTCTGCTTAGGCGGTTTCATGAGCATCCGTGACCCCTAAGTGAACTCTAGACTAAAACAGATGATGACCTCTGACACCAGCACCTCGTCCACCCTTTGCCCCAAACCTTCAACAACTGCATCACGGCCAAAGTGTTCCTGCCCGGCACCATACTTCGACCCGACGGCTCAGAACCTCGAAGCACCTCACAGCCATACACCTGCATTGTCTGCCCTATAGCCGCTCTCTCGCACCAGCCTTACCCTTTGCCCGAGCCCAGTACCAACCGCCACAAGTAGATGCACAAGGTCTACAGCGACTATCTCATTGTCGGCTACAGAGGGATTAACGATGAGTGCTACACTCTCACCTTTGTAGAGGCAAACTTGCGCTACGTCTGGGTTGCGAACCTGGACAACCGCAGGAAGGCCTTCAAAGTGTTCCGCATCTGGTTGGCACACGCGCAGCGTCAATCAGGAAAGAAGTTGAAAATCTGGCAGACTGACGCTATAGCTGAATTCCGTAGCAACGAGCTGCAGAAATTCCTCACGGCGAAGGGAATCCTGCACCACATCTCACTCCCCTATGCGCACCAGCAGTAAGGTGTCACCAAACGCACCAATTGCACACTCATGACGAAGGTGCGGGCACTGCTTAAATAGTCCGGACTTCCCACTGGGTACTAGACCTATGCGATACACCACGCCGTGAAGCTGCACAACTTCTCTCCACCACAGCAAATAGGGAAAACCTCTCACCTCACGTGAAGTGGACTGGGACGAAGGGTGACACCTCCATGCTGATTGTTTGGGGCTGCATGGTGCAGAACATGCCCACCTCCACGACCATCGGCAAATTCACCGACAGCGCGCGCTGGGGAGTTCACCTTGGGATCAGCTACAGACCAAGATCCCACCTACGTGAGACGTTATGTTCTACAAACGTCTCGCCCTTGCCAGGTTCCGCGATGATGAACGAGCAGGAGCTGCACGAGCTTACGCCCGTGGAGAAAGAAGTTTCACCTCAATGAAAATAAATATTTTCAGGCGTGGTTCCGTTTTCAATCACTACGTAGCGCTCACATCTCTGATTGAGACAAGCAATATACCGTTGGAAATCAGACACCTAAGGCTAACTGTTGTCCGCGTTTCAGCATTTACCTTGTCCGGTGCTGATGGTGACGGCACTTTGAACAGAGGCGGTCTTAATTCGTCAGATTCTACTTAGGCGGTTTCACGAGCTTCCGCGACCCCTAAGTGGACTCTGGACTATAACAGAGACAGTTACGCCTGTTGCAATTCCTTTGTTGGTAACCATTCGGTCTGGGTTAGTAAACACTCACGTCATTTGACTTGCGACAATCGACTTGCGTGCCCTATATGGGCTATCGCGATAGTATTGCTGGTGTTGCTTCGGTAGTGACTGGTGTGATACTGCTGCACCTTCGGGAATGCTAAAGTACTTCCCTTCTTACTCCAATATTCCCTTAATTCCTGAAGGTGTGCCACGTGGCTCCTCTTTGTTAGAGACTAAGGAGGGAGTCTATGAAGATTAAGGGCTGAAATATCTCAAAATTGTCAACTATAATTCTGGAGAGAAACGTCGTCGTCACAAGAAACGTCGTCGACAAATAACACACTCTTAGAATTCTCTCAAACTTGAGTATATTGTAGCCCTTGACTGTGGCTATCTTTCCCAATTTGAAGTGTATCAAAATATGGAGTATAACTCGAGTTATGAACTTCGGCGCACTAGAGGGTATGCTGCCATAGAAACTTGACTCAATCACAAATTTGTCTCACAAGATCACACAAGGAAGTTAGAGTAGCAATTAAACCAGGTAGGAAGGGATGAGGAGGACGAGAGGGAAGGTCCCAAGGGATTTTCCAACCAAGGAAACTCCATACCACACAATTCTCCCCTCTATAGGCACCCCAACTTTGACATTTGTCACTTTCCCAACTCATGCCATCCACCTCACCCAACTTGGCCACACTTGCCAACCTGGTTTGGCTTATTCCAACCACTTGGCATCATCTACAGTGATGGTGACGAATTTCCCAACCCCCAAAAGTCTGTACCCCATATTGAGTCAACCCGCAAATTCCCATAGTCGCTGCATCACAATAAAAAAACTTCGAACGATCATATCTTTCTTGTTCTTGCTTCGATCGCGATGATTCTTGGTTCATCGGAAAGCTCTTGAGCAGAGAAGTCACTTCAGATATCGGCCCAAGCCAAATAAAATTCCCACACACACTCAGAAAATCCAAACCACACCAAACACAAATTCTTGCACACACCATGCATGCAACGCACGAACATATGATGGGAGGCAGACAGACGTGAATGCAAATGATAGCATCACATAAAAAACTCCCCATCTAGCTGCCTACCATCATCCCACATGCCATAGCCCAAGCATGCACCCTCAATGCACACTCATTCCAGCAAGCTTCATCCCCTTCCAATGCTCATTTTCAGCCAGGCGCTTGGTGAGAATGTCTGCCGCCTGCTGCTGGGTCTTCACTCTCTCCAACCGCACTTCCTTGTCCAGGAGCCTCCTCACCCAGTGCCACTTGGGCCTGATATGCTTTGTCAGCCCATGAAGACATGCATTCTTGGCCAGCTTCACAGCTGAATCATTGTCACAGAACATCATAGTCGGCTCCCTCTGACAAACACCAATCTCCTCCAACAAACGCCTCAGCCACACCACCTCCTTCGCCCCATGATGAAGGGCCATGTACTCGGTCTCACACAAGGACAGCCCCACCTCGTTCTGCTTCTTGCTGCGCCAGCTCACTGCACCACCTCCAAACAGGCACACATACCCTCCAGTGCTGGTGCCATCCGCCTTCACAGAGTTGAAGCTGGCATCGGTGTAGCAAGTCAAGAGCATCTCCCCCTTGCCCAAATCAGCAGCACCCCGTTGCTGCCTTTGCCTCACAGCACTGTACTCCAAACCCGAAGGCTCCACAGTGAAACCTGAAGGTAGTGGGGTGGCTGGCTTTCCTCCATCTTGCAGCCCATACTTCTCAGCCAGCCCCTCACAGTACTTCCTCTGGTGCAACCTCAACACTCCCTTGTCAAGGTCTCTCTCCACATGCATCCCAAGGTAATACTTGACATCTCCCATCTTCGAGCACTTGAACTGCATCTCCAGCATCTCCTCCACACGCTCAATCATTGCAGACGACTCAGAGACGAGAAGGATGTCATCCACATATACTAGGAGCATGAGGAACTGCTCCTTCTCTTGCAGCAGGATCAAGCTGTGATCACACTTGCTCTTCTTGAAACCCCCAGCCAGCAGTGTCTCCTCCAGCTTGTGGTACCATGAGCGAGGAGCCTGCTTCAGGCCATAGATGGCCTTCTTGAGCCTGCACACCCTGCCGCTCCCATCATCCAACCCCTCAGGCTGCAGCATGTACAGCTCCTCTAGGATGATCCCATTGAGGAAAGCAGTTGTGATGTCCATCTGCTTGATCCTCCATCCACGGTTTGCAGCCGTTCCCAACATCACCCTTAGTGTAGTCCCTTTCCCCACAGGAGAAAAGATCTCATCAAAGTCCTTCCCCTTTGTCTGCTGGAACCCCTTAGCCACAAGCCTTGACTTGTAGCGGGTCAGCTCCCCATCAGGTCCGTACTTGTTCGTACTAGCCACAAGCCAACTCTCTTGATGACTCCACACAGTCCACGCAGTACTAAATTTTCTGACGTGGCAGTTTCTTCGTCAAGAAGTCAGCAAAGTTGGACTTTCCCCTTGTCGATTTCGTCCTTGACGAAGAAGTAATGGAGGTGATGTGTTTCGTGCGGTTGACGAAGCCGGGTTTGTTTGCGATCTTGATCGCACTTTGGTTGTTGCAAAGTATATTGAATGACCTGCTCATCGCCATTTTTGTTTTCTTTAGGAGCTCCGTAAGGTAAAGGCCTTCGCAAATTGCTGATCTTGCTGCGATAAACTCAGCTTTGGCTGATGAGAGGGCGATGGGCTCTTTCTTCTGGGAGTTCCAAGAGATGGATCCCATAGGTTCAAGCTTGAAAATGAATCCTGTGCGGGACCTCCAGTTGTCTGCGTCCCTTGCATGGTTATCATCCACGTAGCCGGTAAGTTGTAGATTAGCCTTTAGGTTAGCCTTGTAGGTAAGGCCGACGTTGGGAGTAGATATGAAATATTGTAGGGCACGTTGTAGGTCCGCCATATTCTCCCCTTCAGGTTGGCGCAAGTACTGTGCGAGCTGGCCAGCGGCATACGAGAGGTCTGGTCGGCACGTGATGGCAGCGAAGAGATGGCAACCGAGTTGCTGCTGGTAGAGGCGATGATTGGCGATGGATAGTGGGGTCGTATCGAGCTCATGGTTAGCTGGAGGAACGCGGAAGGGAGTGGTGAGGTTAATGGGGGCGATGCCAAATTTCTTGGTGAGTGCCTCGATGTATTTCATGGCAGTCAAGTGGATTGTGTCAGCCGAATGGATCACGTTGAGGGCGAAAAACTGGATGACGTTGTGATTGACGACCAGCTTCTTCTTCTGCTTGATGTCGCCCTCAGAGCAGTTGAGTAGTTCCACCTTGTCCTTGGTGTAGAGCAGGTCGTCCACGTAGGCAACGAGCAGGATGAAGCTACCGCAAGACTTGAGCCGGTACATTCCCTGATCATGGGGCAACTGCTGGAATCCGTGCTCGATGAGCAAGGTGTGAAGGTATTGCTGCCATAGGCGCGGGGCCTACTTAATCCTGTAGAGGGATTTTCGTAGGAGACACACGGCGTCACTATCCTCCTCCAAGGCGTGCGGCTGTTTGACCATCGCGATACTAGGTTGTCATGCTTTCATATCAGAAACCAGTCACTAGCGTGTGGTTGGGTAAAACCACTCGCTTCGGCTTGCAAACCATTGGTTTTGGCCAATGGTTCGTGACTTCTATGCTTTGCGGGAGTTTCGTTTGCGTGTAGCCGAGTGAGAGGTCGAGATTTGGGAGAACTTGTACCCCTTTCCGAGGCATGGGTAGTGAGCGGTAGGGCTGGTATGAGGTTCGAAAGTTCCAGTGAAAACGATAGCCACTCACAAAGCTCCATGATTGCGAAATTTGGTTGGTCGAAAATTGACTCAAAACACGATGGATTGTGAATCCATTAGCATAAAATTACTGTGTCCGTAGTGTACATTTGTTTATGGCTGTGCGAATTGACATAACTGTATCTTAATGAAATCGTGCAATGTTAAGTATATATATTTTGTAGTCGTCTGGGATATAAATAAACAATTAGTGGAATGCACATTGTGTCGACCTTGTACTTTGATTGTCATAATATTATATAGCTTACTTTGTGTAGGCTATAATGGAGTAGCCCATAAGGGGTACAACCCAATTAGGGTTAGTACTTGTACCCAACTTCTGCTCAATACATTCATTCTCGTTCAGTATTCTGACATGGTTTCAGAGCAGGTCCTTCCCTAGGACCGTTTTTTTAGGGCCCACCACAGAGCTGCCCCACTCACTGCCCTGCCCTAACAGCGTGCCACCCCGCTGGCCCACGCGCCGCCCCTTGCAGCCCGTCGCGCCGCCCTTAGCAGCCCGCGAGCTGCCCCTGCAGCCCACGCGCCGCCTCTGCAGCCCGCGCGCCGCCCCTGCAGCCCCGCGCACCGCCTTTGCAGCCCCGCGCGCCGCCCCTGCAGCCCCGCGCGCCGCCTCTGCAGCCCGCGCGCCGCCCCTGCAGCCCCGCGCGCCGCCCCTTGCGGCCCGCCCGCCGCCCCTAGGCCCGCTCGCAGCCCTTGAGGCCAGCTCTCCGCCCCTTGCAGCCCACGCGCCACCCCTTGCAGCCCGTGCGCCGCCCCTTGCAGCCTGCTTGCCGCCCCTTGCAGCCTGCGCACCACCCTCTGGCAGCGCGCTCGCCGCTCCTTTGCATGCCCGCCCTGCTGCTTGCAGCGCCCGGCTCCTGCCCGCTCTGCTGCTGGCCACCCTAGCCATGCGCCGCCCTGCCCTGCCTGCGTGCTGCTCTGCTGGTAGCGCGCCACCCTGCTCTGCCCGCTATGGCTTCTCTCCGTGTCCTCACGTTCGATCATGAGGGCCGTCCGATCCTGTTCGATACATGGCTTGACGACATACAGGTGTACCTATTGAGAGACAGTAGAGACAGAGTTTCGTTGTTTGACCACACGTTTGGAGCCTCTCTCACCCCTCCCGCCACAGCTGACAGTGCGACTCGCTCACAGTGGCTTACCCGTGACGCTGCTGCTCGCTTAGCCATTCGCAACCACCTGCCGTTAGCAAAATGCGCTCACTTCGGACAGCACAAGACTGCTAAAGCACTGTACGACGCTGTAGTCGTCCGTTACTCCTCCCCTGCCACTGCTGCTCTAGGCCGTCTCATACTGCCCTACCTGTTTCCCGAGCTGTCCGCCTTTGCCATGGTAGAGGACTTCGTTACCCACACTCGCACTAGCGACGCTCACTACTGCGTTGCCCTCCCAGCAGAGTTCCTTGACAGGAACCCCCCCCCAATGTACATCACTCTCTACTTCATAGTCACCCGCCTCCTTGACTCTCTTCGTGCAGTCAGGGACCACTTTCTCGCACTTGACCCCACAGACCTCACTGTTGACCTGCTCGAGCAGCACCTCCTTACAGCTGAGACTAGTGTAGTCGCTGTAGGTGCCGCTCGTGGCACTCCTCGCACGCCCTTCTTTGAGGGGTGTTCCCCCCCCCCCCCCTTGCCCCCTCCTACGCCTCTGCTGATGCTGTTGACGTCCTTGGCGCTGAGGATGTCGGGGCTGCTTCTGCTCGTGGGAAGCGCCGCAACAACAAGGGAAAGGGTGGCAGGAGAAGTGGAGGTGGCAGCGGAGGTGGTAGTGGGGGGGCAGTGGAGGTGGTGTAGGTGGTGGCAGCGGTAGGAGTGGTGGCGGAAGTGGGGGCTTTGGTGGCGGCGGTGGTGGCAGCGGTGGGAGTGGCGGTAGTGGCGGCAGTGGGAGTGGTGGCAGTTGGGGTGGAGCTGTTCAGAGGGGAGGTTCTGGCGGTGGCCAGCGGCAGCAGCAGCAGCATCGGAGGGAGACCCCTTCGCCCCAGCAGCTTCGTGAGTGGTTTTCTCAGCGTGTGGCCTCTGGGGGTAGTGTTAGCTGCCCGTATGTCATTCGCATGGGTGACCATGCTGGTCAGACATGCGGAGAGCCTCACACTCAGAGTTTGGTGCGCAGAGTTTGGCGACGAGGCCGAGTTCCCCCGCTGGGCAGAGCTGCTTCGGTCTAGAGTTGCTATCTTTGATCTTGACTATAATGCTATCCTTGCTGCTATATATGCCTTGTCTGTTAGTGCTGAGGATGACTGTTACCTGTGTGTGCCGCCTGACCCAGGTATAGAGGCTACTTCTCTAGGTGCTAGTGAGTCTGCTCTCCCTGGTACTGCGTCAGCTGAGGCCTTGCACACATTTACGCTTGACTCAGGTGCTTCCCGCTGTTTCTTTCGCGACAGCACCACCCTCACTCCTCTCTCTGCACCTGTACTAGTCAGACTGGCTGACTGGGTCGAGTCTGTACACCTTGGCTGCCGAGCTTCCTCAGGTAGCTGCGTCTTCCCAGGTGTCCGCGTCAGGTCCGGTAGCACCCCCTTGCTCGTGTCGCCTCCTGTCGCACCAGACTCTCCTTTGGCACCACCACCTTGGTCACCCCTCCCTGCCACGCCTTCGTGATATGCACTCCCGCCTCCTTGTCTCTGGTCTTCCCAGGTCTCTGCCTCCCCTCCCGCCCTTGCCTGCCCCGCCCTGCCTTCCTTGTGTCGAGGGGCGGCAGCGCGCCGCTCCTCACTCCTCGTTTCCCCCGACGTTTGCTCCCCTGCAGACTCTCCACATGGACGTGTGGGGCCCAGCCCGCGTCAGTGGACCGGGCCGCAAGCACTACTTTCTGCTGGTTGTTGACAACTACACGCGGTACACCACGGTCTTCCCCTTGCGCAGCAAGGGTCAGTTCGTTGATGTCTTGATCCATTGGATCCGCACAGTCCGTCTCCAGCTCCGCGATCAGTTCCGCGAGGACCTTCCTGTCCTGCGTCTGCACTCTGCAAGAGGTGGTGAGTTCTCCTCCGACCTCTTGCGGGACTTTTGTCGTGGGGAGGGCATTCTCCATTCGTTCATGCTTCCGGACTCCCCTCAGCAAAATGGGATTGCTGAGCGCCGCGTTGGCTTAGTCATGGAGGTCGCTCGTACCTCCATGATCCATGCGGCTGCTCCCCATTTTCTGTGGCTGTTTGTTGTCCGGTACGCTGCGCATGAGCTCAACCTCTGGCCCCGTGTCTCCTTGCCGGAGACCTCGCCTACACTGCGTTGGACGGGGTAGGTTGGCGATGCGTCGGTGTTCCGGGTCTGGGGTTCTTGTGCCTTTGTTCGCGATACGTCCGCGGACAAGCTCTCTGCCCGCGCTATTCCCTACATCTTCCTTAATTTCCCCCTGACGCGCCTGGCTGGAAGTTTTACCACCCCACCTCGCGCCGTGTCCTCACCTCGTAGGACGTCACGTTTGACGAGTCGGCTCCCTTTTACCATCTCTTCCCCTACCGCATTGCCCCTCTCCCTCCCCCGCCGCTCTTCCTCGCACCAGGTGCTCCTCCAGTAGACCCCCTCCCCCCTCAGGGTCCTGCCCTCTCAGGTGTGTCCTAGGTAGACTTTGTCGAGCCTTTCAAGGTAGCTGTCGACTCTGGTGCTGCTTGGGGTGGTGCTACTAGGGGTGCTGAGTCTGGGGGTGCTGAGCCGGCGGGTGCGGAACATACTTCGTTCCCCTGCTTCAGCAGGTTCTTGGTCTCCCGTCTTCTACTGGCCTTACTCCTCCCTTACTGTGTCCACCGCCTGACCAGTCGCAGCCGCCGTTACAGCCAGCCTCCCCACTGCCTGCTCCTTCTCCTTACACTGAGCAGACAAGAGGTCTTATAAAGCGTAGTGAGCCTGTGTCTCGTCCTGCCTCGCATGTTCGCGCTGTTCGCACTGGTCGTCGTGTTCCTCGTCGGCGTCCACCTCCTGTCCCCGGCACGCACCATATGGCACTTCGTCCTTCCTCTGTTCCACAGCGTACCCCCCTGCTGTCTCCACCTGCGTCCTCTGTTGCTGACGGTCCGGACCCTGAGTCTGACTTAGTTCGTGCTGCCAGTCCTACTGTCCCTCGTCTTCTAGCTATTGTTGTCACTGACCCTTCGTTTGAGTCTGCTACTGCATCTGCCCTAGTTGCTGAGCTTGTTAACTTTGCTGCCGCCTGTCGTCTCGACTACGCCGTTAGTCTTGTTGCTGAGTCTGAGTCTGACTGTCCTCCGTCCATCTGGGGTGAGTGTGCTCTTGGCACGGACGTCCTTGAGGACAGTCAGGAGGACTTTGAGTGTTTTGCAGCTGCTGTACCTCATCTTGTGTCCATGCTGATTGCACCTGAGGGAGACCCGGATGCACCAGACATCCCGACCCCGCGCTCTTACGCAGAGGCCATTATGGGTCCCTACTCCTCTCAGTGGCAGACAGCCATGGATGCAGAGATGGCATCCTGGAAGTCCACAGGCACCTACGTCGACACGGTTCCTGTCAAACTTATATGCTGCACATTGTGTAGTCTGTAGTGCAACACAACTCAGTTTAGCACTTGTACTCATCCTGCTGCTAGTTCATTTCATTCTCGTTTGTTACTTTCACATGGTTTCAGAGCAGGTTACTTGGGCCCACCACCTGCTACGCTGCGAGTACCCCCCTTAGGCCCATCACCCCTAGTCCCGCGCCCGGCCCGTCTCTCGCCCGCGCCCGGCCCGTACCTAGCCCGCGACCGGCCCGTACCTAGCCCGCGACCCGGCCCCGTACCTAGCCCGCGCCCCGTCGACACCCGTGCCTGGCCCCGTACCTAGCCCGCGCCCCGTCGACACCCGCTCCCGGCCCGTACCTAGCCCGCGCCCGGCCCTGTCTCACGCCCGCTCTTGGCCCGTACCTAGCCCGCGACCCGGCCTCGTACCTAGCCCGCGCCCCGTCGACACCCGTGCCCGGCCCCGTACCTAGCCCGCGCCCCGTCGACACCCGTGCCCGGCCCGTACCTAGCCAGCGCCCGGCCCTGTCTCACGCCCGCGCTCGGCCCGTACCTAGCCCGCGACCCGGCCCCGTACCTAGCCCGCGCCCCGTCGACACCCGTGCCTGGCCCCGTACCTAGCCCGCGCCCCGTCGACACCCGCGCCCGGCCCGTACCTAGCCCGCGCCCGGCCCTGTCTCACGCCCGCGCTCGGCCCGTACCTAGCCCGCGACCCAGTCCCGTACTTAGCCCGAGCCCCGTCGACACCCGTGCCCGGCCCCGTACCTAGCCCGCGCTCGGCCCCGTTCCTAGCCCAGCGCCCGGCCCCATACCTCGCCCGCGCCTGGCCCCGTACCTAGCCCGCGCCCGGCCCCGTCCCTAGCCCGCGCCCAGCCCCTTGTTTGGCCCCTTGGCCCCGCCCCTCGGCCCCTCGCCCCCTAGCCTCGGCCCCTAGGCTCGGCCTCCTCGGCCCTCGTGTTTGGCCCCTTGGCCTTCTAGGCCCCTCGGCCCCTCGACCCTCTCGTTTGGCCCCTTGGCCCCCCTAGGCCTCTCGCCCCCCCCCCTAGGCCCCTTGGCCCCTCGGCCCTCGTGTTTGGCCCCTCGCCCCCCTAGGCCTCTCTGCCCCCTAGGCCCCTTGGCCCCTCGGCCCTCTTGTTTGGCCCCTCAGCCCACTAGGCCCCTTGGCCACCTAGGCCCTTCGGCCCCCTAGGCCCCTCGGCCCCTTGGCCCTCTTGTCACTTGGCCCCTTGGCCCCTTGGCCCCCAGGCACCTCGGCCCCCCTCTCGGCCTTGTGTTTGGCCCCTCGGCCCCGCCCCTCGGCCCCTCGGCCCCTAGCCTCGGCCCCTCGGCCTCATGTTTGGCCCCTCGGCCCCTAGTCCCCGCGGCCCCTCGGCCCCTAGGACCCTTGGCCCCTCGGCCCCTAGGCCCCGCCACCCTTTTGTTTGGCCCCTCCGCCCCTAGGCCCCGCCACCCTTTTGTTTGGCCCCTCGGCCCCTAGGTCCCTTGGCCCCTAGTCTCCTTGGCCCCTCGGCCCCTCGGTCCCGCCACCCTTGTGTTTGGCCCCTCGGCCCCTAGGCCCCTCGGCCCCTAGGCCCCTACTGCTACTGCTGCTCCTGCTGCTCCTACTGCCACCCCTCTCACAGCCCCTGCCGCCCCGCGCGCCGCCTAGATTGCCCACTATGACTTCTCTTCGTCGTAGCGGTGGGAGTGGTGACGGCGGTGGTGGCAGCAGTGGGGGTGGTGGCGGCCGTCCCAGCAGTCGCTGTGGAGCTGTTCGATGGGGAGCTTCTGGTGGTGGCCAACAGCGTCAGCGCGAGTCCCTTACACCCCAGCAGCTACGTGAGTGGTGCACTAGTAGGGGTGGTGGCGGCGGCAGTAGTGGCAGTCACTCTGCAGCTGTTCAGTTGGGAGTTCCTGGCGGTGGCCTGACGTGTCAAACTTATATATGCTATAGTCTGTTTAGGCTGTAGTGGGGTAGTTCTTATAGGGTACAACACTTTTAGGTTTCCTACTTGTACCCACCTCTTTTCTGTTTCATTCATTCCGTTCTTTATTCTAACATGGTATTCTGAGCACGTTCCCTAGTGGGAACGTTTTTTTTTTCTTTTTGGGCCCACCACGAAAATTTCTCCTGCCCTGCCCGAGGCGCGCATCGCGCCCTGCCTTAGACGCCCGTCGCTTGCCCGTCGCCACGCGTCGCGGCCCCTTTGCCGCCCGTCGCGGCCCCTTTGCCGACTGTCGCGGCCCCTTTTGAGCCCGTCGCGGCCCCTTTTCAGCCTGTCGCGGCCCCTTTTCAGCCCATCACGACCCCTTTGCCGCCCATCGCTGGCCCCTTAGCCGCCCGTCACGGCCCCTCTGCCGCCCGTCTGCCCCTTTGCCGCCCGTCGACCGCCCGTTCCGGCCCGCCCGTCGGCCCCCTCTGCCGCCTGCCGCGGCCCTGTCCTGCAGCCGCCCCCTGTTACGGCCCTGACCTGCAGCCGCCCCCTGTCGCGGCCCTGCCCTGCAGCCGCCCCCTGTCGCGGCCCTGCCCTGCAGCCGCCCCCTGTCGCGGCCCTGACCTAAAACCGCCAGCTGCGGCCCTGCCCTGCACCCGCACCTAGTAAGCACCCGAGCCGCCCCGCCGCCTGCTGCCCTGCCGCGCCGCGCCGCCTGCTGCCGCGCCGCGCCGCCCGGAACTGAGCCGCGCCGCCCAGCCGAGCCACGCCGCCCAGCCGAGCCGCGCCGCCCCACCGAGTTGCGCCACCCAGCCGAGCCGCGCCGCCTTTGCCGAGCCGCGCTGCCCTTCTCCGTGCACTGCGCCTGCTGCCACTGCTGCTTCTGCTGCCTCTGCTGCTCCTGCTGCTACTGCTGCTACTGCTACTATGGCTAGCCCCACTGTTCTCACCTTTGATGCTAAGGGGCGTGCAGTTGAGTTTGACATGTGGGTTGACGACCTACAGCTCTTTCTTCAATGTGACTCTAGGGATGGGGTATCCCTTTTTGATCACACGTCCGGTGTCTCCACTGCTCCTGCTGCCACTGCTGACAGTGCTGTTTGCTCGCAGTGGACCACTCGTGACGCTGTTGCTCGCCTTGCTGTTCGTAGTCACCTGCCGCCTGCTGAGCGCGCGCATTTTGGCCAGTACAAGACTGCCCAGTCTTTGTACGACGCTGTAGTTGCGCGCTACTCCTCCCCTGCCACTGCTGCCCTCAGCCTCCTCATGTTGCCGTACCTTTTCCCTGACCTTGCCGCCTTTGCCACAGTCGCTGACCTAGTTGCTCACCTCTGCACTAGTGACGCCCGCTACCGCACTGCCCTTCCCACTGAGTTCTGTGCCAAGAACCCCCCCCCCCATGTACATCACCCTTTACTACCTAGTCACCCGCCTCCCTGACTCCCTTGCTTCAGTCAGGGACCACTTTCTCTCCCTTTGCTCCACCGAGCTCACTGTCGACCTTCTAGAGGAGCGCCTCGCTGCAGCTGAGAAGAGTATCTTAGCTGTAGGTGCTTCTCGCAGCGACTGTCGCACCCCTTTCTTTGAGGGGTGTTCCCCTGTCCCCCTTCTCCCCTCTGTTGCTTCTGCTGCTGCTGTCGACCTCGTTGGCACTGAGGAGGTCGGAGCTGCGTCTGCCCCTAGTGGGAGGCGCCGCAACAGCAAGGGCAAGGGGAGCAAGGGTGGTGGAGGGGACGGCGGGGGCGGCGGCGGAGGCGGTGGCGGAGGCGGAGGGGATGGCGGTGGAGGTGGGGGTGGTGCCGGGAGTGGGGGCTTCGGTGGCGGCAGTGGAGGTGGTGGCAGCAACGGCGGAGGTGGTGGAGGCAGCGGCAGCGGTGGTGGAGGCAGCGGTAGCGGTGGTGGAGGTGGCGGTGGCGGTGGTGCTGGTCGAGGTGCAGCCGCGCAGTGTGGAGGCTTTGGTGGTAGCAGCCCCGTTCCCGTGAGACCCCGTCGGCACTGCAGCTTCGTGAGTGGTATGCTGGGCGTGGGAGGTCTTTGGGTGCTAGTCCCTGCACTTACGTTCTTCGCACCAGCAGCCGTCGTGGGGAGACGTGTGGACTGCCACACACTGCGCAGCGCTGCTTCGGTCGCCTGACTGACACCTGGCGCGCCCAGTTTCCTGACGCTGTTGAGCTCCCTCGCTGGGGTGATCTGCATAGGCAGAATGTGGCTATCTTTGATCTTGATTTCGATGCTATCCTTGCTGCCATGTATGCATTGACTGATAGTGCTGAGGGTGACTGTTACCTGAGTGTCCCGCCCGACCCGGGCATTGAGGCTGCTGCTCTAGGTGCTAGTGCGTCTGCTGCTCCAGGTGCTGGTGAGTCTGCTGCTCTAGGTGCTGGTGAGTCTGCTCTCTCTGGTACTGCACCTACTGGGGCCTTGCACACTTTCACACTTGACTCTGGTGCTTCGCGCTCTTTCTTTCGCGACAGCACCACACTCACGCCACTCAGTCGGCCTGTCGCAGTCTCCCTGGCTGACCCCTCTGGGGGTCCAGTCCTTGCGCACTCTTCAACGGTTCTACCGTGTCCTGCGGCCCCGTCGGGCTTGCTGTCGGGACTCCACCTCCCCTCGTTCTCTACGAACCTGGTGAGTGGAGCTGACCTCCAGGACGCGTGGGTTGACCAGTTTGCCCCTTGAGGTCAGTGTGTGACCCACTGCACTTGCTCTCGGACGGGCCGCCACCTGGCCACGTTCACCCGTCGGCCTGGGTCGAGTCAGTACACACTGACTACTGCGTCTCCTCCGGTCTCTGCGTCTGGTCAAGTAGCCACGTCTAGTCAGGTGTTTGCCGCCGCGTCCAGGTCTAGTCCTGCGTCTGCCCCCTGCTCGTGTCGTCCTCTGTCGCACGAGACTCTCTTTTGGCACCACCGCCTTGGTCACCCCTCCCTGCCTCGTCTTCGAGGTATGGCCTCCCGTACCCTTGTCTCGGGTCTCCCCCGGAGCCTCCCTCCCCTTCCTCCGGGGCCTGCCCCTACCTGTGTTCCCTGTGTCGAAGGCAGGAAGCGCGCCGCCCCTCACTCCTCCACGTTTCCTCCGACAGAGGCTCCCCTGCAGACTCTTCACATGGACGTGTGGGGCCCAGCCCGCGTCCGTGGACAGGGTCACGAGCGTTACTTCCTGCTGGTTGTTGACGACTACTCGCGTTACACCTCAGTCTTCCCCTTGCGCAGCAAGGGTGACGTTACTGAGGTGTTGATCGACTGGATCCGCGGTGCTCGTCGCCAGCTCAGCGAGAGTTTCGGCTCGGACCTTCCTGTTCTGCGTCTGCACTCCGACAGAGGTGGTGAGTTTTCCTCCGACCTTCTGAGGGCCTTCTGTCGTGCGGAGGGCATCCGCCAGACGTTCACGCTTCCGGCCTCCCCACAGCAAAATGGGATTGCCGAGCGCCGCATTGGCATGATCATGGACGTCGCTCGTACGTCCATGATCCATGCGGCTGCTCCCCATTTTCTGTGGCCGTTCGCGGTTCAGTACGCTGCGCATCAGATCAACCTTCAGCCTCGTGTCTCCTTGCCGGAGACCACACCTACTCTTCGGTGGACGGGGAAGGTTGGCGATGCATCTGTGTTCCGTGTCTGGGGATCTCGAGCTTTTGTCCGCGATACTTCAGCGGACAAGCTGTCCTCCCGTGCCGTTCCCTGCGTCTTCCTTGGCTTCCCCCCTGACGCACCCGGGTGGCAGTTCTACCACCCCACCTCTCGTCGTGTTCTGTCCTCTCAGGACGTCACGTTTGACGAGTCGGTGTCTTACTACCGTCTCTTTCCCTACCGCTCTGCCTCTCTTCCCCCCCCGCCGCTCTTCCTAGCACCAGGTACTCCTCCGGTAGACCCCCTCCCCCCTCAGGGTCGTGCCCCCTCAGGTGTGTCTCAGGTAGACCCTGCTGAGTCGGTCGAGGTAGCTGTCGACTCAGGTGCTGCTAGGGGTGCTGAGCCTGTGGGTACGGGGACTGGGGTGCGGAGCCTAGGGGTGCTGAGCCTGAGGGTGCGGAGCCTAAGGGTGCTGAGCCTGAGGGTGCAGAGCCTGGGGGTGCTGAGCCTGAGTGTGTGGAGCCTGGGGGTGCTGAGACTGAGCGTGTGGAGCCTGGGGGTGCTGAGTTTGGGGGTGCTGAGCCTGCGTGTGCTGCGTCGAGAGGCTCTGCTGGGTGTGCTGCTGGAGCTGCTGCTGGAGGTACTGCTGGTGCTGGAGCTGCTGGAGTTGCTGCTGGTGCTGGAGCTGCTGGAGGTACTGCTGGTGCTGGATCTACTGGAGGTGCTGCTGGTGCCGGAGCTCCTGGAGGTGCTGCTGGTACTGGAGCTACTGTAGGTGCTGCTGGTGCTGGAGCTGCTGGAGGTGCTGCTGGTGCTGGAGCTACTCGAGGTGCTCGTACTGGAGGTACTGGAGCTGCTGGGACTGGTGGTGCTGCAGGCGTTGGAGCTGCAGGTACTGGAGCTGGTGGTGCTGCGGGAGTTGTTACTGGAAACCCTGGAGCTGAGGGTACTGGTGCTGTCTCTGCTATTTCTGGAGGCGCTGCGCGGCCGCGGCCGTACTCCGTTCCGCTCCTTCAGCAGGTTCTTGGTCTACCGCCTTCTCCTGGTCCTACTCCTCCTCTACTGCGTCCACCGCCTGTCCAGTCACAGTCGCAGTTACTGCCGTCCTCTCCACTGCCTGGTCCTTCTCCTTACTCTGGACCGACTAGAGGTCTTACGGAGCATCGAGAGCCTGAGTCGCGTCCTGCGTCGCCTGAGTCTCCTTCTGTGTCGCCTGTCCACACTGTTCGCGCTGGTCGTCGTGTTACGCGTCCGCGTCCTCTTCCTGTCCCTGGCACTCACTCTATGACACTGCGTCCTTCCACTGCTCCACAGCGTGTCCCTCTGCCCTCTCCTCCTGCGTCCTCTCTTCCTGACGGTCCGACCCGGAGTCTGACTCCCTTCGTGCTGCTAGTCCTACTGTCACGCGCTTTCTGGCCACTGCTGTCACTGACCCTCTGTTTGAGTCCTCTGCTGCGCCTGCTCTAGTTGCTGAGCTTGTTGACTTTGCTGCAGCCTGTCGCCTAGACTACGCCACTAGTCTTGTTGCTGAGTCTGCGTCTGCGTCTGTCTGTCCTCCGTCCGTCGGGGGTGAGTGTGCTCTTGGCACGGACGTTCTTGAGGACAGACAGGAGGAGATTGAGTGCTTTGCCGCTACTGTACCTCATCTCGTGTCCATGATGCTTGCCCCTGAGGGAGACCCAGATGCACCAGACATCCCGACCCCGCGCTCTTACGCAGAGGCGATAGAGGGTCCCTACTCCTCTCAGTGGCAGGCAACCATGGACGCCGAGATGGCTTCCTGGAAGTCCACAGGCACCTACGTCGACGCAGTTCCCCCACCTGGGGTGAACATCGTCAGTGGCATGTGGATCTTCAGGGTGAAGCGGCCGCCGGGTTCTCCGCCTGCCTTCAAGGCGCGTTACGTTGCACGTGGCTTCAGTCAGCGACAGGGAGTTGACTTCTTCCAGACCTTCTCCCCTACCCCGAAGATGACCACTCTTCGAGTACTGCTGCACGTAGCTGCTCAGCGTGACTACGAGCTCCACTCGCTTGACTTCAGCACAGCCTTCCTACAGGGCAGCCTGCACGAGGAGATCTGGCTGCGCCGCCCACCTGGCTTCACTGGGTTGTTTCCTGCTGGTACCAAGTGGAGCCTCCGGCGGCCAGTCTACGGTCTCCGCCAGGCACCCCGTGAGTGGCACGACACACTGAGGACGACTCTTGCTACTCTTGGTTTTGCTCCTTCCACTGCTGACCCTTCTCTGTTTCTACGCACTGACACCACTCTGCTGCCGTTCTACATTCTCGTGTACGTAGACGACCTTGTCTTTGCTACTGCTGACACTGAGGAACTCGCCCACATGAAGTCCGAGCTGCAGAAGAGACACACGTGCACCGACCTGGGGGAGCTGACAAGCTATCTTGGCTTGCGGAACACCCGGGAGAGAGCACAGCGCACCATTACCTTGACTCAGTCACACATGGTGCAGCAGGTCCTTCAGCGCTTCGGCTTCACGTACTCCTCGCCACAGTCCACTCGTCTGCCTACCGGTCACTCGCTCTCAGCTCCACCTTTGGACGAGTCCGTAGAGCCGAGTGGCCCGTATCCAGAGCTTGTGGGCTGCCTCATGTACCTGATGACTTGCACACGACCTGGCCTCGCATACCCTCTCAGCCTTCTGGCTCGTTACGTGGCTCCCGGCAGGCACCAAAAGGTGCACTGGGATGCTGCGAAGAGGGTGTTGCGCTACTTGTGCAGTACATCGGGCATGGGGCTCGTGCTTGGAGGACGGGCTCGAGTTGTCCTCACTGGTCACGCTGACGCCTCTTGGGTTGACGACTTGGCTACGCAGCGGTCGTCACAGGGTTACACCTTCATTCTTGGCTCCGGTTCTGTCTCTTGGCGGTCTACCCGCTCCTCTTCTGTTCTCAGCTCCAGTTGTGAGGCTGAGATCTACGCTGGCTCACCTACCTGCTGACCGACTTGGGAGAGGCGCCTCGTTCTCCTCCAGTTCTGTACGTCGACAACAAGGCCATGTTGGCCATGTGTCAGGAGCACAGACTGGAGCACAGAACAAAGCACATTGCTCTGCGCTACTTCCTTGCTCGAGAGTTGCAGCAGCGTGGCCAGTTTCGTCTTGCTTACGTGGCCTCACAGGCCAACACTGCTGATGTTTTCACCAAGGCACTTCAGCCTTGTGATCATCAGCGTTTCTGTACTGTTCTAGGCCTTGTACCTACTGTGCCTCACTTGCTTGCTTCTTGACTCTGCTTGTACTGTAGTCTATATACATATACCTGCATGTTTACACTTGCTAGGTTGTGTTCACTGTATTGTTTGCTTTCCTTTATATAACTCTGCATGTGAATTGGCCTTGTGGCCATTTGCTTGTGCTCAGACTGCGTGGTGACTTTGTGATCCACCGTGAGCTTGCTTTGCCTTTCTTGACTGGTCTTGTGACCTCTTGTTCTCCCCCACTTTGCCTATGGGGGTGTGTCAAACTTATATGCTATAGTCTGTTTAGGCTGTAGTGGGGTAGTTCTTATAGGGTACAACACTTTTAGGTTTCCTACTTGTACCCACCTCTTTTCTGTTTCATTCATTCCGTTCCTTATTCTAACACGACGCACCTGCAGCGGCGTCCGCGCGAGACACTTACGCCTCAGCAACTTCGTGAGTGGTACGTTCAGCGTGGGGCGTCTTTGAGTAGTACTCGCTGTCCGTACGTCATTCGCACAGGTGACCGGGCTGGTCAGACTTGCGGGACAGTTGGTCACACACAGTCTCGCTGCTTCTCCTGTCTGAGCGACACCTGGCGTGCGGAGTTTGGCGACGCGACTGAGCTTCCCCGCTGGCTCGAGCTGGTTAGGTAGCGTGTGGACATCTTTGCTCTAGACTATGATGCTATTCTCACTGCTGTGTCTGCTAGTGCGGAGGGTGACTGTTCCCGGTGTGTGCCACCTGACCCAGGTGTAGCGGCTGCTGCTCTAGGTGCTAGTGCGTCTGGTACTCCCCTTGGTACTGCGCCTGCTGAGGCCTTGCACACCTTTACGTTGGACTCCGGCGCCTCGCGCTGTTTCTTTCGTGACAGCACCACTCTCACTCCTCTCCCTGCACCTGTCCCGATCAGACTGGCTGACCCCTCTGGGGCCCCGGTCGTTGCCCGTTCCTCCACTGTCCTCCCGTTTTCGGCGGTTCCGTCCGGCTCACTGTCAGGTCTTCACCTCCCCTCGTTCTCTACGAACTTGGTGAGTACCGCTGCCCTTCAGGATGCGATGGTCACTACCACCACTCCTGGGGGTCAGCGTGCGTCGATCTACACGTGCACACGGACGGCGCGTCACTTGGCTACGTTCACTCGTCGGCCAGGGTCGAGTCTGTACACGCTGGCTACCGAGCCTCCTCAGGTCGCTGCGTCTGCTCAGGTGTCCGCGTCAGGTCAGGTAGCCGCCTCTTGCTCGTGTCGCCTCCTGTCGCACCAGACTCTTCTTTGGCACCCCGCCTGGGTCACCCCTCCCTGCCACGCCTTCGTGGCAAGCACTCTCGTCTCCTTGTCTCTGGTCTCCCCATGTCTCTGCCTCCCTTACCGCCCTCGCCTGCCCCGCCCTGTCTTCCTTGCGCCGAGGGGCGGCAGCGCGCCGCTCCTCACTCCTCCTCGTTTCCCACGACGACTGCTCCCCTGTAGACCCTCCACATGGAAGTGTGGGGCCCAGCCCGTGTCAGTGGACAGGGCCGCGAGCGCTACTTTCTGCTGGTAGTTGACGACTTTACGCGGTACACCACGGTCTTCCCCTTGTGCAGCAAGGGTGAGGTCTCAGCTGTCTTGATCCCTTGGATCCGCGCATTCCGTCTCCAGCTGCGCGAGCGTTCGGCCAGGACCTTCCTGTCCAGCGTCTGCACTCTGACAGAGGTGGTGAGTTCTCCTCCGACCTCTTGCGGGACTTTTGTCGTGGGGAGGGCATTCTCCAGTCGTTCATGCTTCCGGACTCCCCTCAGCAAAATGGGATTGCTGAATGCCGCATTGGCTTAGTCATGGAGGTCGCTCGTACCTCCATGATCCATGCGGCTGCTCCCCATTTTCTGTGGCCATTTGCGGTGCGGTACGCTGCGCATCAGCTCAACCTTTGGCCCCGTGTCTCCTTGCCGGAGACCTCGCCCACACTGCGTTGGACGGGGAAGGTTGGCGATGCGTCGGTGTTCTGGGTCTGGGGTTCTCGTGCCTTTGTTCGTGATACGTCCGCGGACAAGCTCTCCGCCCGCGCCATTCCCTGCGTCTTCCTTGGCTTTGTCCCTGACGCGCCTGGCTGGCAGTTTTACCACCCCACCTCGCGCCGTGTCCTCCCATCTTAGGACGTCACGTTCGACGAGTCGGTTCCCTTCTACCGTCTCTTCCCCTACCGCTCTGCCCCTTCCCCACCCCCGCCGCTCTTCCTTGCTCCCAGTCCACCTCCGGTAGACCCCCTTCCGCCCCAGGGTCCTGCTCCCTCGGGAGTGTCTCAGGTAGACCCTCTCTCTGGTACTGCGCCTGTTCAGGTAGCTGTTGTCTCAGGTGCTGCTCCAGGTGCTGCGTCTAGGGGTGCGGAGCCGGGGGGTGCGGGGTCTGAGGGTGCTGGGTCTGGGGGTGCTGAGCATGGGGGTGCTGAGCCTGAGGGTGTTGAGCCTGGGGGTGCTGAGTCGGAGGGTGCGGAGTCTGGGGGTGCTGAGCCTCGGGGTGCTGCTTCGTCTGGAGGTCCTGCTGGTGCTTCGCCGAGACTGTCCTCGCAGCAGCTGCGTGAGTGGCTTGTTCGGCGCGCGCACCGTCGGAGTGGAGCTCCCGGAGCTGGAGGGGCTGGAGACACTGGAGCTGGAGGTGCTGCTGTTACTACTGGAGCTGGTGGTACTGGAGGTACTGCGGCTACTGGTCCTGGAGGTGGTCGTACCACTGGTGCTAGGGCTGCCGTGACTGGTGGTGTTGGGTGCGTTGGAGCTGGAGACCCTACGGAGCCTGGAGCAGCTGGGGATGGAGGCGCTGGAGCTGCAAGAGCTGGGGTTGGAGGCACTAGCGTCGGAGGCGCTGGGGCGGCAGGAGCTGGAGCTGTTGACCCTGGAGCTGGAGACACTGTGCGGCCGCGACCGTACTTCGTTCCCCTGCTTCAGCAGGTTCTTGGTGTCCCATGTTCTACTGGTCTTCCTCCTCCTTTCCTGTGTCCACCGCCTAACCAGTCGCAGCCGTTACAGCCAGCCTCCCCACTGCCTTCTCCCTCTCCTTACACTGAGCAGTCCGGAGGTCTTACAGAGCGTCGTGAGCCTGCGTCTCGTCCTGTCTTGCCTGTTTGCACTGCTCGTCGCGCTCCTTGTTCGCGTCCTCCTCCTGTCCCCGGCACGCACACTATGGCACTTCGTCCTTCCTCTGTTCCACTGCGTGTTCCTCTGCTTGCTCCTCGTGAGTCCTCTCTTCCTGAGGTCCCTGACCCTGAGTCTGACCGAGCGCGTACTGCCAGTCCCACTGTAGCTAGTCTCCTTGCCACTGCTGTCACTGACCCTTCCTTTGAGTCTGCTGCCGCGTCTGCCCTCTTTGCTGAGCTGCTTGACTTTGCTGCTGCCTGCCGTCTCGACTACGCCTCTGCTCTTGTTGCTGAGTCTGTGCCTGCCAGTCCTCCGTCCGTCGGGGGTGAGTGTGCTCTTGGCACGGACGTCCTTGAGGACAGGCAGGAGGACTTTGAGTGTCTTGCAGCTGCTGTACCTCGTTTCGCTTCCATGCTGCTTGCCCCTGAGGGAGACCCGGATGCTCCAGACATCCCGACCCTGCGCTCTTACGCAGAGGACATTACGGAACCTTACTCCTCTCAGTGGCAGGCATCTATGGATGCCAAGATGGCATCCTGGAAGTCCACATGCACCTACGTGGACGCAGTTCCCCCGTCTAGGGTGAACATAGTCGATGGCATGTGGATTTTCAGGGTGAAGCGGCCGCCGGGTTCTCCGCCTGCCTTCAACGAGCGTTACGTTGCTCGAGGCTTCAGCTAGCAACAGGGACTTGACTACTTCCAGACCTTCTCCCCCACCCCGAAGATGACTACTCTTCGGGTGTTGCTGCACGTCGTTGCTCAGCGTGACTACGAGTTGCACTCCCTGGACTTCAGTACAGCCTTCTTGCAGGGCAGCCTGCACGAGGAGATCTGGCTGCGCCGACCACCTGGTTTCACTGGGACGTTTCCCGCAGGTACTCAGTGGAGCCTCCGCCGGCTAGTCTACGGTCTCCGCCAGGCGCCTCGCGAGTGGCACGTCACACTCAGGACTACACTTGCGGCTTTTGGGTTTGCTCCTTCTACAGCAGACCCGTCGCTGTTTCTACGCACCGACACGTCGCTGCCGCCGTTCTACGTCCTAGTGTACGTCGACGACCTCGTCTTTGCCACGGCTCAAACTAAGGCACTGACCCTTGTGAAGTCCGAGCTGCAAGATAGACACACCTGCACTGACCTGGGTGAACTGCGCAGCTATCTTGGCCTGCAGATCACCCGGGACAGAGCACGGCGCACCATCACACTGACTCAGTCACACATGGTGCACCAGGTCCTTCAGCGCTTCGGCTTCCAGTACTCCTCGCCACAGCTCACTCCTCTGTCTACCAGCCACTCGCTCTCAGCTCCACCTTCGGACGAGTCCGTAGAGCCGAGTGGTCCGTACCCAGAGCTTGTGGGTTGCCTCATGTACCTGATGACTTCCACACGTACCCTCTCAGCCTTCTGGCTCGCTACGTGGCTCCCGGTAGACACCGAAAGGTGCACGGGGATGATGCGAAGAGGGTACTGCGTTACCTGTGCAGTACGTCGGGCATGGGGCTTGTGCTTGGAGGATGGGGTCCAGTGACCCAAGAGCCTCACTTGTCACGCAGACGCCTCCTGGGTTGACGACTCAGCTACGCAGCGGTCGTCACAGGGTTACACCTTCAGCCTTGGGTCCGGCTCTAATTCTTGGTGGTCTACCCGCTCGTCTTTGGTTCTCAGCTCCAATTGTGAGGCTGAGATCTACGCCGAAGCCATGGCTGCTCAGGAGCTACGCTGGCTCACCTACTTGCTGACGGACTTGGGAGAGCAGCCTCGTTCGCCTCCAGTACTGTACGTAGACAACAAGGCCATGATTGCCTTGTGTCAGGAGCACAGAGTGGAGCACAGAACGAAGCACATCGCTCTGCGATACTTCCTTGCTTGAGAGTTGCAGTAGCGTGGCCGGCTTCGTCTTGCGTACGTGGCCACTCGGGCCAACACTGCTGATGTCTTCACCAAGGCACTTCCGCCTGGTGATCACCAGCGCTTTGCTACTGTGTTAGGCCTTGTGCCCACTTTGCCTCACTTGCTCACTGCTTGACCCTGCTTGTACTGTGACCTCTTTATATACCTGCATGCTTGCACTTGCTAGGGTATGATCACTGTATTGTTTGTTCTCTTTATATAACTCTGCATGTGAACTGGCCTTGTGGCCCTTTGCTTGTGCTCGGACTGTGTGGTGACTTTGTGATCCACCCTGAGCTTGCTTTGCTTTTCTTGACTGGTCTTGTGACCACTTGTTCTCGCCCACTTTGCCTACTGGGGTGTGTCATACTTTTATGCTGCACATTGTGTAGTCTGTAGTGGGGTAGCCTATATGGGGTACAACACAACTCAGTTTAGCAATTGTACTCATACTGCTGCTAGTTCATTTCATTCTCGTTTGTTACTTTCATAGTTCCCCGTTCTTGGGCGAACATAGTCGATGGCATGTGGATTTTCAGGGTGAAGCGGCCGCCAGGTTCTCCGCCTACCTTCAAGTCTCGTTACGTTGCACGAGGCTTCAGACAGCGACAGGGAGTTGACTTCTTCCAGACCTTCTCCCCTACCCCAAAGATGACTACTCTTCGGGTACTGCTGCACATCGCCGCTCAGTGTGACTACGAGTTTCACTCTCTTGACTTCAGCACAGCTTTCTTACAGGGCAGCCTGCACGAGGAGATCAGGCTGCGCCGCCCACCTGGCTTTACTGGGTCGTTTCCTGCAGGTACCCAGTGGAGCTTCCAACTGCCAGTCTACGGTCTCCACCAGGCGCTTCGCGAGTGGCACGACACACTGAGGACGTCGCTTGTGGCTCTTGGGTTTTCTCCTTCTACTGCTGACCTGTCGCTGTTTCTACGCACCGACACTTCACTGCCGCCGTTCTACATCCTCGTGTACGTCGACAACTTGGTCTTTGCCACTACTGACACTGAGGCACTGGCCCTTGTGAAGTCGGAGATGCAAAAGAGACACACTTGCACTGACCTGGGTGAGCTGCGCAGCTATCTTGGCTTGCAGATCACCCGGGACAGAGCACGGCGCACCATCACCCTGACTCAGTCATATATGGTGCACCTGGTCCTTCAGCGCTTCGGCTTCTGGTACTCCTCGCCACAGTCCACTCCTCTGCCTACCGGTCACTCGCTCTCAGCTCCACCTTCGGACGAGTCCGTAGAGCCGAGTGGCCCATATCTAGAGCTTGTGGGTTGCCTCATGTACCTGATGACCTGCACTCGACCTGACCTTGCCCACCCTCTTAGCATCCTGGCATGCTACGTTGTGCCCAGGAGACACCGACCAGAGCACTGGGAGGTTGCTAAGAGGGTGTTGCGCTACTTGTGCAGTACCTCGGGCATGGGGCTTGTGCTTGGAGGACGGGGTCCAGTTGTCCTCAATGGAGACGCAGACGCTTCTTGGGTTGATGACTTGGCTATGCAGCGGTCATCACAGGGTTACACTTTCAGCCTTGGCTCCGGCTCTGTTTCTTGGCGGTCTACCCGCTCGTCTTCTGTTCTCAGTTCCAGTTGTGAGGCTGAGGGGGCCTTGGCTGCAAAGGAGTTACGCTGGCTCACCTACCTGCTGACCGACTTGGGAGAGCGGCCTCGTTCTTCCCCAGTTCTGTACGTAGACAACAAGGCAATGATTTCCTTGTGTCAGGAGCACAGACTGGAGCACAGAACGAAGCATATCGCTCTGCATTACTTCCTTGCTCGAGAGTTGCAGCAGCGTGGTCAGCTTCGTCTTGCTTACATGGCCACTAGGGCCAACACTGCTGATATATTCACCAAGGCACTTCAGTGTGGTGATCATCAGCGTTTCTGTACTGTTTTAGGCCTTGTGCCTACTTTGCCTGACTTGCTTACTGCGTGACTTTGCTTGTATTGTGATCTATATATGTACCTACATGCTTACACTTGCTAGGGTATGATCACTGTACTGTTTGTTCTCTTTTATATAACTATGCATGTGAACTGGCCTTGTGGCCTTTGCTTGTGCTCGGAATGTGTGGTGAATTTGTGATCCACCCTGAGCTTGCTTTGCTTTTGTTGACTGGTCTTGTGACCACTTGTTCTCCCCCACTTTGCCGATGGGGGTGTGTCAAAATGCTATATAGCTTACTTTGTGTAGGCTATAGTGGGGTAGCCCATAAGGGGTACAACCCAATTAGGGTTAGTACTTGTACCCAACTTCTGCTCAATGCATTCATTCTCGTTCAATATTCTGACATTGATATGCAGGCCTAAAGTACTATTTTGATCAATGTGTAGTACTTGAAGTGAGAATATCACTAATGCAACATTTGTACTTTTATGTTTTGGTTCTGGCAATATTCTACTGTTTAGGGTACCTATAACTAAGATCCTCTTGTAAAATAAATTGCGAGGGCATTGCCTTTTGGTGGTAGTTTGGGCTACTATTGGTAGTGTGTTGGTATTTGTACGGTACAGACGGGAACTTGAACAAGATGGTGTGATCCAACCCGTCAAATCCTATCTGTAACCCCATGCGCACACCTGACAGCCGACAAAATGGCACTGCCACCGGTCAACCTGCCAGGCGTTCACCTGCAGATATGTTGTGCGTCTACTTTGGCTTTTTTAGAGTCAAGCAAAACCACTTGTCCAGGTGCACACGTGGTGGATTCTTTGACGCGTGGCATGCCGCGTTTGTTTCTGAACCATTAGAAACTGGGCTGCTACCCTTGGTTTACCTGCACCGTTGAAAGCCAATCTTGTTTCACTCCATCGCATAGGGCTCGACGTGTCTGCGATATGAAATGTAAGGTGAGGTGCGGTTGTGCGCGGTGAAACGTATCTATACAAATGTTTTAAACATTCTGGTGAGGTGTGTAACATTCGTGCAATGACACCTCGTCATTTAAAGGTCCCTTTCCGCTATCTCCTCGCCCTCCCCCAATCCTTTCCATTCGAGGGGTAGTCTTTGTTGGCAACGTCATTTCTCACTTGTTCCTCTCAAATACTGATTTTTTCACCTCTCTAAACTGAAGCTTCTCCAGAAGCGCCAGCGCCTAGCCTACGTCCCTACCACCTTAAGCTCCTGTCGGATTCGACAAAGCGCATTGCTGTTGTTGATGCTGCGACGGGAGACCCATCGGAGTCCGTGAATGTGACGCATTTAGGTGAAATAATGTATGTCTAGGGTGGAACATTTTAATTCCGCAACCATATCATTGCAATTTTGATTTTCCTCTTTAAATTTATAAACCTTTATTGTCCCAAGGTGTATCAATCTAAAAATGTGATGTTATGGTTAACATTTGTTACAGTGACGTCACTCGTTATGTTAAGCTACATTTTGCTTTGATGTTTTGCTGTTTTCTACACCTTGTATCATTCCAAGGTTTGCTGTCTGCACGTGTGTTTGCTTGTGGTCCTCTGTGTCAAACATATATGCCTAGTTATATTTAGGCTTAGTTTATGTGTTTATAGTTGTCTAGGCTATAGTGGGTTCAGCCTTAGGGGGTACAAAGTTTCTCTCGACATTCTACTTGTACCCCTTCCCTTTTCTTAGTCAATCATTCTCGCCTACTATTCTCACATGGTATTAAGAGCAATTAGTCCTAGGACCTAATGTTAATGGGCCCACCACCTACTACCCTGCTAGCCTAGGCCCCGGCCCGTCGCCCCTTGGCGTCGCCCCTAGCCCCTAGGCTCGGCCCCTTGGCCCCGTCACCTCGGCCCCGCTGGCCCCGTCGACTTCGTCGCCCGCGCCAGGCCCGTACCTAGCCCGTCGCCCGGCCCGTACTCAGCCCGTCGCCCGGCCCGTACCTAGCCCGTCGCCTCGGCCCCGCTGGCCCCGTCGACTTCGTCGCCCGCGCCCGGCCCGTACCTAGCCCGTCGCCCGGCCCGTACCTAGCCCGTCGCCCGGCCCGTACCTAGCCCGTCGCTCGGCCCGTACCTAGCCTCGCGCCCGGCCCGTACCTCGCTCGCGCCTGGCCCCGTCCCTAGCCCGTGCCCGGCCCGTACCAAGGCCGCGCCTGGCCCCGTCCTTCGCCCAGCGCCCGGCCCTGTCTCTTGCCCGCGCCCGGCCCCGTACCTAGCCCAGCGCCCGGCCCCGTACCTGCCCAGAGCCCGGCCCCGTACCTGCCCAGCGCCAGGCCCTGTACCTGCCCAGCGCCCGGCCCTGTACCTGCTTTGGCCCCTCGGCCCCTTGTTTGGCCCCTCGGCCCCCTAGGCCCCTCGGCCCCCCCTAGGCCCCTCGGCCCCTTGTTTGGCCCCGCGGCCCCTAGGCCCCTCGGCCCCTCCTCATAGACCGGCGCCCGGCCCCCCGGCCCCTTGTTTGGCCCCTCGGCCCCCTAGGCTCCTCGGCCCCCCTAGGCCCCCCCCGGCCCCTTGTTTGGCCCCGCGGCCCGTAGGCCCCTCGGCCCCACCTCAGAAACCGGCGCCCGGCCCCGTACCTGCCCAGTGCCCGGCCCCGTACCTGCCCAGCGCCCGGCCCCGTACCTGCCCAGCGCCCGGCCCCGTACCTGCCCAGAGCCCGGCCCCGTACCTGCCCAGCGCCCGGCCCTGTACCTGCTTTGGCCCCTCGGTCCCCCGGCCCCTTGTTTGGCCCCTCGGCCCCCATGGCCCCGTCGCCCCTAGCCATGGCCCCGTCGCCCCTAGCCATGGCCCCTCGCGACCTGCCGCCCCTAACCGTGGCCCCTCTGCCCTGTTGCGCCATGGTGGGTGAGGGGGTGGCAAGAGGGGGTTCCTCCTGCCCGCGTGCCCTTCAGTCGCACGCGCAGCTCCGCCCCCGCCCCCCTCCCCCCCCTCCCCTCCCTCCATGGGGATGGCGGGGAGAGGGGGAGGAAAATTGGAGGTTCACGGGGAGGCAGGAGGGGATCTGCAGCACCAGGTCCCCCTCCTTTCTCCTACCTCCCCCTGCTGCGGATGCGGCAGTGGGGGGAGGGGACCTGCAGCACCTGCCCCCCCCCCCCCCCCCCCCCCCCCCCCCCCCCCCCCCCCGCCCCCCCCCCCCCCCTTCTCCTCCATCTCTCTGCTGCGGGTGCAGCAGTGGGGGAGGGTATGGGGGTGGCGGGTGTGGCCAACCTGCTGTCGCCCGAGCGGCCCACAGCAAATGAAGCCTCCCACACTTGTCATGTCCTCTGGTTCCGATGCATATGAAGCATCCGAGTAGGCGGTGAGGAACAAACGCCCGGGTTCAACACCATCCGCGCCCTTTTGGCGCCTTTGTGCCGCCGCCGAGTATTGCAGCCCAACGGTCGGTGTTTGGCCAAGATACTTGGCCACCCTCATTCCAGCAGCTACGTGCTCCTCATTAGGGCATTGAACAACCCTAGCCAACTGTCCGGTTGCAAAGGCGACGTCCGGTCGGGTGTTTACCGCCGCGTACATGAGGCTGCCCACCAACGAGTGAAAACGGCGCCTCTCCTCTTCACCAACGCTCTCCTCCTCTCGTCCCTTCACACACTTGAACCCAGAGGGAAAGGGTGTAGCCACATGGCCTTCACTCTGCCCAAAGTTGGCAGCCAATGCCTCCAGGTACTTTCGTTGATGCACCCGCATGCACCGCTTCTCCACATCTCGTTCGATGTGGAGCCCAAGGTAGAAGCTCACGTCACCAAGGGCCTTGCACTTGAACTTGTCTTGAAGCTTCAGCATCACCTCCTTCACAAGGTCAGAAGAGGGTGAGAAAATGAGGATGTCATCCACATAAACCACCATGAAACTCCTCTGCCCCCCCTCGCCAAGCATGAACAAGGAGTGATCGGCCGTTGAGGGAGTGAAGCCGATCCCCTCCAACACTTCGCGCAGCTTCATGTACCATTGCCTAGGGGCCTGCTTCAGCCCATAGAGGGCCTTCTTTAGTTTCCACACTCTGCCACTACCATCATCAAACCCCTCTGGCTGCGCCATAAAAATCTCCTCCTCAAGGATGCCGTTAAGGAATGCCGTTACGATGTCCATTTGCTTTACTACCCATCCTTTGATGGCGGCTCCCGCGAATAGGGTTCGCAGCGTCGTCGGCTTCACCACAGGGGCAAACAGCTCCTTGAAGTCCACATTCTCCTTCTGCTGGTACCCCTTGGCTACAAGCCTAGACTTGTAGTGCTCGATCTTGCCGTCGGCATCCGACTTGATTTTGAAGAGCCACTTGGACGTTATCGCCGTACGCCCCTCCGGTAGCTCCACCAATTCAAACGTGTCATTCTCCTCGATGCTCTTCAGCTCACTCTCCATGGCCTTCTTCCACTCCTCAGCATCACTACTCTCCAAAGCCTCCTTGAGAGTTGCTGGTTCTCCCGGCATCTCCACCGGAGAGAAGAACGCGAAGGCACACTCCTCGTAGTCACTCTCCTCGTCGTCTCCGACCATCATTGCCGCTCCGGCCAGGGCTGTCTTGCCCTGCTTTCCCGGCGCATCATAGGTCAGCCTATTAGGGGGTTGAACTCTCCTCTTCCCCCTTCCTTCCTCCTCAGCTGCAGGGACTTGAAGGCCTTGGCGTTGCTGCGGTGTGGCTCGAATCCGTGGAGCACTCGTAGTACGGGAAGGGAGTGACGGTGCACGCTCGCTCACTTGCTGCACCTCCTCCTCTTCTTCCTCTGCATCATTGGCCTCCTCTCCCCCATTCACAAGGGAGGATTGCCTTGTGGTTGTGCTGCCGCTGCTCAGCTCCAAAGGCAGCTCCACATGCTCCAAACCGGAACTCTTCACCTCCCCAAACCGCACGCCTATCTTCGCCTCATTCTCCGCCTTCCAATCCTTGTACATGAAGTTCTCCATGAACTTGCAGTCCCTGCTCACCAAGAACTTCTTGGTGAATGGGTCCCAAAGAAGCCATCCCTTGCTGTTTTGAGCCATGCCCAAGTGCACGGCCCACACCGCCTTGGCACCAAGCTTGTTGTGCCGAAGATGCTTAGGCACGAGCGCCATGCACATGCACCCGAACACCCGAAGCATATCCACCTTTGGCTTCCTTCCTAGCCACTCCACATAGGGCACCCATTTGTCTGCTCCCACATGAGTCAAGGCTCTGTTCTTGGCCACACACGCGCTCCGCACCGCATCAGGCCAGAAATAGTCGGGTAGCCCGGCTTCAATGAGCAACCCGCGTGCCGCCTCCGTGATTGTGCGGTTCGCTCGCTCGGCGATGCCGTTCATTGCAGGGGAGTATGGCATGGTGAGGGAGTGCCGAATACCATTCTTCTTCAGCCACAACCCAAACTCCTTGCTCAGGAACTCTCCCCCTCGATCGGTGCGGATTGACTTGACTAGACGGTCTTGTTGCCGCTCCACCATCGGGAACCAATCCGTCTTCAACGTTTCAGCCACGTCGCTCTTCTTGGCCAGCACGTACACCCAAGTCATGCGGGTGTAGACGTCGACAATGGTGAGAAAATACTCAGCTCCAGCAGCTCCAAGCTTCAGGGGGCCCACCACGTCCATCACCACCTCATCAAGCGGTGCCTTTGCCGTTGCCTCCGAACTAGGGAACGGAAACCGGGTGAACTTGGCTTGAATGCACGTCGGGCAGCCAAGCACCTCATCGGGCTCCCCCTTCACACGTATGCCAGCAACCATCTCATTCTTCACTAGCTGCTGCAAGATGGGCAGGGCCACATGCCCCATGCGCCGATGCAAGGTGAGCCAATCACACTCCCCCGTAGCCGAAGTTGGATTGGAGAATGCCGCGCTCGCAATAGCGCCCCACATACTCTCACCGTAGTCCTCCTCCGCTGCTGCCTCTGGGTTCTCCTCACCCTTTTGCTGCTCCTTGGTTGCTGCACCACTCTCCTTAGGTTCACTAAACTTGCTGGTCCCTCCAGGTTTGCTCTTCTTGAGCTCATTCTCCTTAGCGCGACCGTTCGCGCCATCGTCGCTACCGACCGCTCCATCCTTGGTGCTGATGCTTGCTGCCACTTGCCTCTCCTTAGGCATAGGGACCACTGGGATCTGCCACATCTCGTTGTAGACATCCCTGTCCTCATGAAGGTCCCAAAGAATTCGATCGCCAAGCCTTGCGGTGTAGGTCTTGGCTCCCTTCGAGTTCGTGTCCATGCCGGCCTTTGCCAACCGCCGCACGGAAATCAGGTTTGCAGCAAGGCTGGGCACCCAAAGCACGTTCTTGAGGCCCACCATCTTCCCATCAGCACCCTTGAACATGGCCTTGCCCATGCCTTTCACCTCTGCTCGCTGCCCCAAAGCCGATGTGACATGCTTCACCGGTGACGGCTCGAGTTCGGTGAGCAAGTCCGGGCGAGGTGTCATGCTATAGGTAGCGCCACTATCAATCACCCAATAGTCCAGGGGGTGTAGGGTCACCTTCCCCACAGCTGCTGGCTCCTCAAAGCCTTCATCCTTCTCTGGACCAGCCGGTACTTGCGTCGACACGAAGTAGAATAGACCCGGGTATCGATCGTCGCTCGGGTCCTTGTCGTTGTCTCCGCTCTTCATGTTTGCAGCTCCGCCACCGCGACCGCCACGGCCTCCACGGCCTCGTCCTCTCCCTCCTCCTGCTCCTCTACCCTCTTGGCCTTGAGCAGGGGTCCAACCATCAGGGAGTTTGTAGCAGTCGCGCCACATGTGTCCGCTCTTGTGGCAATAGTGACACTCGCCGTCGAATCGGCCGCGACCGCGTCCGTAGCTCTTGTCGTCGCTGCCGTAACCGCCACTCCTGCGGCCTCCGCCGAAGTTGCTGCCACCAAACCTTCCTCCCCCTCGTCCTCTGCCTCTTCCTCGACCATATCCACGGCCGATGCTCGCTGCCCCAGCGCCATCCGCACTCGCCAACTCACGGCGGCGGAAATCCTCTTGAAGGATAGCTCGCTTCACGTCTTCAAGCGAGAGGCGGGGCAAGTCGCGATTAAGGTTGATGATGAGCGAGGACCATGACTCTGGGAGTAAGGCCAGCAACTTGGTCTTCTTTTGGAGCTCACTGTAGTTCAAATCAGCTCCCTCAAGCCGCGTCAACAAGTCGAAGAATTTCTGCACCCCTTCTTCAACCGCTTCGTCTTCTTCAATTCGTAGTGCCGCCATTTGCCGTTCCAACACCACCGCTACCGCCGCTGTTGCAGGAGCATGTACACCCTTGAGAGCAGCCCATGCCTTTGGTCCTTTCTCTGGTTCACGCTGGAATGGCTTGATGTGACGGATCTGACTGCTCCCCAACGCTTGCCCAAGTAAGAGATAGCCTTGTGCGCTCTTCCGCACCCACGGGCTCTTCTCCGGGTCGTTCTCGGGGCGCTTCTCTGTTCCTTCCATCACCTCCAGCAGGTCATAGTGGTCAAAGATGTTCTCCATCTTGAAGGACCATTCAGCAAAGTTGTCACCGTTGAACTTGTCAAGCCCAAACACCCTAGGCTCATCCCTAGGTGGGCCAAGACTTGGTTGCATGGGCGCCATGGCTGAATCACGGGGTTGGCCTTGAGCTTGAGCTTCTCCACTGCCACCAGCACCTCTGCCACCCCTTTCCTCAGGTCCAGACATTGTCGAAACTGCTCCAAGGGCCTCTGATACCACTTGTTATAGTCACAATAGGCTTGAATGTGCCTAAAACGAAAGATAGAGAGCACAGACGGATTTCTGCGCAGCGGCTTCAAACGTTGATAGCGTTCTGCTCACAGCTGCAAATGACTTGATTCAAATTGGATCTGGAGCGTCTTCACGTCGTCTACAATTATCAATTTAGATTGCACGATTTGATAAAGAATTGACGACACAGCGTCGGTTTGAACGAACGGTACTATGGCAGCCACTATAGTCTTAGAACACAAGATAGGAAGAGTTACGAGTTGGGAATGACTCCCAGCTCCTACAAACCCCAAGAGCCGAGGTACAGTGATGTGGAACAGTGCCACACTGTCCCCAACCACGAAGGGTCTCGAAACTACCCTTCACTAGGGCCTACACCAAGTGAAATGTTACACTACACAAAGTAATGTAACTATCTTCAATATCTTGAGGTGTACCCTTTTGGCAAGCTTCGAAATCACTTGAGGCTTGACACCAAGGCTCGGGCTCTTCATCACAAACTCATCCTTGAGTTCTTGATGAGTCTGCTGCACACACCTGCGACACGCCGAACGTTCGACACAGGACAAAATAGAAACCGCGCACGACAAAATAGAAACCGCGCGCGAGACACAAACGACCGCGTAACACGCGTCTAGCGATAACTCGCTATTGACTCGACACACACACTCGACATCATGACTCAACATTCACACACAATTATAAGCACGAAATATATATTATCCCATGCCCTCATACCATTCCATACACACACACATTCACGCACACGGACAACAAGCCGAGTGCAAACCGTAGGGTTGCACCAACAAACTTGTCAAGCCCAAACACCCTAGGCTCATCCCTAGGTGGGCCAAGACTTGGTTGCACGGGCGCCATGGCTGAATCACGGGGTTGGCCTTGAGCTTGGGCTTCTCCACTGCCACCAGCACCTCTGCCACCCCTTTCTTCAGGTCCAGCCATTGTCGAAACTGCTCCAAGGGGCTCTGACACCACTTGTTATAGTCACAATCGGCTTGAATGTACCTAAAACGAAAGATAGAGTGCACAGTCGGATTTCTGCACAGCGGCTTCAAACGTTGATAGCGTTCTGTTCACAGCTGCAAATGACCTGATTCAAATTGGATCTAGAGTGTCCTGACGTCGCCTACACTAGGAAATTTAGATCGCACGATTTCATTAAGAATTGACGACGCAACGCCGGTTTGAACGAACGGCACTATGGCAGCCACTATAGACTTCGAACACAAATTAGGAAGAATTACGAGTTGGGAATGACTCCCAGCTCCTACAAACCCCAAGAGCCGAGGTACAGTGATGTGGAACAGTGCCAGACTGTCCCCAACCACGAAGGGTCTCGAAACTACCCTCCACAAGGGCCTACACCAAGAGAAATGTTACACTACACAAAGTAATGTAACTATTCTCACTATCTTGATGTTTACCCTTTTGGAGAGCTTCGAAATCACTTGAATCTTGAAACCAAGGCTCTTTTTCTTCAAGATAAATTCTTCCTTGAGTTCTTGGAAGTCTGCTGCGCACACCTACGACTCGCCGAACGTTCCACACACGACAAAATAGAAAACCGCACACGACACGCAAACGACAACGTTACACGCGACTAGCGATAACTCGCTATTGACTCAACACACACATTCAAAAAATCATGCCTCATCATTCACACACTATTAAGTATGAAATATGTATTATCTCATGCTCTCATACCATTCCGTGCACACACGCATGCACGCACACGGACAACAAGCCGAATGCAAACCGTAGGGTTGCACCAACAGGCGGCTTGAGGTGTTTCAGGAAGCGCTAGCTCTCATCATGGAAGACCTGAAGATGGCAAAGCACTCGTAAGTGGCATAAACGCACACATGATACGTAGTTTGGTTTATGATGTTTGTTTGAATGTTGTCTCCTCTAACAACTCTTTGACCGTGCTGTTATATATCTGTTGCATGTAGCGGCATGGAGCTGACGGACCCGTATGGCATTTGCCGTACGGTATATCCTATCCAGAGCAGTGCAAGGTTGCGGGGACCAAGCCTGGCATAAAGACTCGTTTCCCATGCCCCAGGTGCACCGTTCCAAAGGAGGAGCTGAATAACATGGAGTACCCTCTGACGTTTCGGACGGAGGAAGCACAGTTGCAGCATGTGGTGGAAATGGAACGCGCAATGACACTGCGGGAACGAAAGGATTTGTCCAAGCTTCATAGTACACACTGCGTCAAGGTATGTGTTGTCGTACGCCTATATGCAACCTCAAAGGTATTGCAACGTCCAGTCTCATTCAGCGAAGCTAACGTGTATCGTGCGCAAGTGTGTGTGTGTGTATGTATGTATGTGTGTGTGTATGTGTGTGTGTATGCATATGTCTGTGTGTGTGCACGTGCATGTGTGTGTATGTGCATGTGTGTGTGTGCACATGTGTGCGTATGTATGTCTGCATGTGTGTATGCGTATCTGTGAGCATGTGTGTGTGCATGTATGTGCGCGTGTGTGTGTGCATGTGTGTGTGCATATGTGTGTGTGTGTGCGTGTGCGTGTGTGTGCATGTGTGTGTGTGTGCGCACGCGCATGTGTATGTGCATGTGTGTGTGTGTGCGCGCATGTATGTGTATGTGTGCATGCGTGTGTGTGTGTGTGTGTGCACATGTGTGTGTGTGTGTGTGCACGTGTATGTGTGTGTGTATATGTGTGTGTGTGTGCGCATATGTGCGTATGTATGTGTGCATGTGTGTATGCATGTGTGTATGCATGTATGTGTGTATGTTTGTGTGTGTGCGTGCGCACATGTGTGTGTGCACGTGTGTGTGTGTATGCGCATGTGTGTGTGTGTTCACGCATGTGTGTGTGCATGTGTGTGTGTGCGCATGTCTATGTGTATGTGTGTGCGCGCGCGCATGTGCGTGTGTGTCTATGTGTGTGTGTGTGTGTGTGTGCGAATGTGTGCATGTGGGTATGCATATGTGTACGCATGTGTGTGTGTGCATGCGTGTGTGTGTGTGGGTGTGTATATGTGTGCACCCACATGTGTGTTTGTGTATGTGTGTGCATGTGTGTGCGTATGTGTTGTCTTCTATAATCACAGAGTGCCTTGTGGGGACAACGTTTTTGCGACACTGAGTTCGGCAACCCGTACCGGCAACTGACATCCGACATCATGCACATGTCCCTCCTTGGCGTGTACAAGCACAGATTGGAGGGACTTAAGGTGGAGTTGAGTGCGGAGACCCTGCAGGAACTTGACGGAGCACTCGAACGAGTCACTCAGTACAGCAGGCAGTCGTTCTTTTGGATTCCCGCACACACTGATGGATAATTTAGTGACCATGCAACCTTCAAGGCGTTCCACCATCAGGATGTGATGCAGGTACTGCCAGCGCTGCTGGTGATGGCGAAGGTGGACGAGAGGACTATTCGTGCAGTGGAGATGTATTGTACATGGCATAGGGAGGCATGGCATCGGACGTACCACACCGACGAGTCGCTGGCCAACCTTGAAGAGATCGCGCGCACGTGAGTACATGGCCAACCTTGACGAGATCGTGCGCACGTGAGTACGAGATGTGTCAAGGTTACATATGGCAGAGCCGCATAATATATGTCATGTCCTCCTAAATCATATGTGTTTCGATATCACAATCTTTCTCTTTTAATGCGATTGATCAATGTGCAGGCTTGTTCCCATGCTTATCGACGAGTTCGAGGTGGATGAACAAGCATCAAAATTCTACATCCCAAAGATCCACGCGATGCTACACGTCAGCGACGACATCAGGCGTCGTGACGTGCCTATTCACTACTACACTGACGTGTATGAGCATGTGCATGTGGCGGTGATGTAGAGACCATACCGAGCATCCAACAAGAGGAACGCTGAGGCGATGATCACTCGACGTTGCCTTACATCAGAGCTGGTCGAGATGATGTCTGCCACCGATGAGACAGCAGACGATCAGGCACGGAGTGTTGCCCTTTGTTAGAGTCACAATAGGCTTGAATGTGCCTAAAACGAAAGATAGAGTGCACAGTCGGATTTCTGCACAGCGGCTTCAAACGTTGATAGCGTTCTGGTCTCAGCTGCAAATGACTTGATTCAAATTGGATCTGGAGCGTCTTAATGTCGCCTACACGTGGCAGTTTTTATGGCACGATTTCATTAAGAATTGACGACGCAACGTTTGTTTGAACGAACGGCACTATGACAGCCACTAAATACTTAGAACACAAATTAGGAAGAGTTACGAGTTGGGAATGACTCCCAGCTCCTACAAACCCCAAGAGCTGAGGTACAGTGATGTGGAACAGTGCCACACTGTCCCCAACCACGAAGTGTCTCGAAAATACCCTCCACAAGGGCCTACACCAAGAGAAATGTTACACTACACAAAGTAATGCAACTATTCTCACTATCTTAAAGTTTACCCATTTGGAGAGCTTCGAAATCACTTGAATCTTGAAACCAAGGCTCTGGTTCTTTAAGATAAATTCTTCCTTGAGTTCTTGGAATTCTTCTGCGCACACCTACGACACGCCGAACGTTCCACACACGACAAAAATAGAAAACCGCACACGACACGCAAACAACGACTTGACACGCGACTAGCGATAACTCGCTATTGACTCGACACACACATTCAAAACCATGCCTCATCATTCACACACTATTATAAGCATGAAATATATATTATCTCATGCTCTCATACCATTCCATGCACACACGCATGCACGCACACGGACAACAAGCCGAATGCAAACCGCAGGGTTGCACCAACACCCTTCAGCAGGTGCGTACATTTTTGTCATCACAAATCAATGACATATCAATTCAGTGTTGTGAAGACTTCGTTCACTTGCTCTCATCACAATCCATATCCCTCTGTATATATGCGTGAAGTCTGCTGATATATCCCTCTATGGCCTTCACGCCTATATACAGAGGGATATGGATTGTGATGAGAGCAAGTGAACGAAGACTTCACAACACTGAACTGATATGTCATTGATTTGTGATGACAAAAATGTACGCACCTGCTGAAGGGCAACACTCCATGCCTGATCGTCTGCTGTCTCATCGGTGGCAGACATCATCTCGACCAGCTCTGATGTAAGGCAACGCCGAGTGATCATCGCCTCAGCGTTCCTCTTGTTGGATGTTCGGTATGGTCTCTTCATCACCGCCACATGCACATGCTCATACATGTCAGTGTAGTAGTGAATAGGCATGTCACGACGCCTGATGTCGTCGCTGATGTGTAGCATCGCGTGGATCTTCGGGATGTAGAATTTCGATGCTTGTTCATCCACCTCGAACTCATCGATAAGCATGGGAACAAGCCTGCACATTGATCAATCGCATTAAAAGAGAAAGATTGTGATATCGAAACACATATGATTTAGGAGGACATGACATATATTATGCGGCTCTGCCATATGTAACCTTGACACATCTCGTACTCACGTGCGCACGATCTCGTCAAGGTTGGCCATGTACTCACGTGTGCGCGATCTCTTCAAGGTTGGCCAGCGACTCGTCGGTGTGGTACGTCCGATGCCATGCCTCCCTGTGCCATGTACAATACATCTCCACTGCACGAATAGTCCTCTCGTCCACCTTCGCCATCACCAGCAGCGCAGGCAGTACCTGCATCACATCCTGATGGTGGAATGCCTTGAAGGTTGCATGGTCGCTAAATTATCCATCAGTGTGTGCGGGAATCCGAAAGAACGACTGCCTGCTGTACTGAGTGACTCGTTCGAGTGCTCCGTCAAGTTCCTGCAAGGTCTCCGCACTCAACTCCACTTTAAGTCCCTCCAATCTGTGCTTGTACACGCCAAGGAGGGACATGTGCATGATGTCGGATGTCATTTGCCGGTACAAGATGCCAAACTCAGTGTCGCAACTCCTCCGGCCACTCCTGTGTCTACCGGCCACTGGCTCTCAGCTCCACCTTCGGACGAGTCCGTAGAGCCGAGTGGTCCGTACCCAGAGCTTGTGGGTTGCCTCATGTACCTCATGACGTGCACTCGACCCGACCTCGCGTACCCTCTCAGCCTCCTGGCACGCTACATGGCTCCCGGCAGGCACCGAAAGGTGCACTGGGATGTTGCGAAGAGGGTACTGCGTTACTTGTGCAGTATGTCGGGCAAGGGGCTCGTGCTTGGAGGACGGGGTCCAGTTGTCCTCACCGGTCATGCAGACGCCTCCTCGGTTGACGACTCAGCTACGCAACGGTCGTCACAGGTTACACCTTCAGCCTTGGTTCCGGTAGTAAGGAACCGACTCATCAAACCTGACGTCCTGAGAGGACAGAACACGGCGCAAGGTGGGGTGGTAAAACTGCCAACAAGGCGCGTCAGGGGGGAAGCCAAGGAAGACGCAGGGAAAAGCACGGGAGGACAGCTTGTCCGCAGATAAGTCGCGGACGAAAGCTCGAGATCCCCAGACACGGAACGCAGACGCATCGCCAACCTTCCCCGTCCACCGCAGAGTAGGTGTGGTCTCCGGCACGGAGACTCGGGGCTGGAGGTTGATCTGATGCGCCGCGTACTGAACCGCGAACGGCCACAGAAAATAGGGAGCAGCCGCATGGATCATGGACGTACGAGCAACGTCCATGACCATACCAATGCGGCGCTCAGTAATCCCATTTTGTTGTGGAGAGGCCGGAAGCGTGAACGTCTGGCAGATGCCCTCCGCTCGACAAAAGGCCCGCAGAAGGTCGGAGGAAAACTCTCCACCTGTGTCGGAGTGCAGACGCAGAACAAGAAGGTCCGAGCCGAAACTCTCGCTGAGCTGACGACGAGCAGCGCGGATCCAGTCGATCAGCACCTCAGTGACCTCACCCTTGCGGCGCAAGGGGAAGACTGTGGTGTAATGCGAGTATTTGTCAACAACCAGCAGAAAGTAGCGCTCATGACCCTGTCCACGGACGCGGGCGGGGCCCCACACGTCCATGTGAAGAGTCTGCAGGGGAGCCTCAGTCGGAGGGAACTCGGAGGAGTGAGGAGCGGCGGGAGCCACTCTCTCCAAAGCAGCTGCGAAAGTGGTTTGCTCGCTGCTAGAGCCGTGCTGCTAGAGCTGGTGGTGCTACGGGCGCTGGAGGTCCTGCTGCTGCTGGAGCTGCTGGGGGTTCTGGAGCCATTGGTCCCGGAGGTGCTCGTACTGGAGGTACTGGAGCTGCTGGGCCTGGTGGTGCTACTGGGGCTGGAGCTGCTGGAGGTGCTGGAGCTGGCGATACTACTAGACCCGGTGCTACTGGAGGTGCTGGCCGTGGCGCTGCTGGTGCTGCTGGGGCTTATGGTGGTCCTGCTGGAGCTGGAGCTGCTGGAGGTGCTGGAGCTGGAGGTGCTGCTGGAGCCGGACCTCTTGGGGGTGCTGAAGTTGGCGCTACTGGAGCTGCTGGAGGTGCTGGTGGAGCTGGTGGTGCTACTGGAGTTGGAGCTGACACTGGGGGTGCTGGTGCTGTTCCTGCTGGTTCTAGAGGCGCTGCGCGGCCGCGGCCGTACTTCGTTCCGCTCCTTGAGCAGGTTCTTGGTCTCCCGCCTTCTACTGGTCCTGCTCCTTCCTTAGAGTGTCCACAGCCTGTCCAGTCCGAGTCACAGTTACAGCCGGCCTCCCCATGGCCTGCTCCTTCTCCTTACATTGGTCCGACAGGAGGTCTTACGGAGCGTCGTGAGCCTTAGTCTCGTCCTGCGTCGCCTGTTCATGCTGCTCGCACTGGTCGTCGTGGTTCGCATCAGTGTCCTCCTCCTGTCCCTGGCACACACCAGATGGCTCTGCGTCCTTCCACTGCTCCTCATCGTGTCCCTCTGCCGTCTCCTCCTGGGTCCTCTCTTCCTGCACTTGCTGACCCGGAGTCTGACTCCCATCGTGCTGCTAGTCCTACTGTCACGCGTCTCCTGGCCACTGTTGTCACTGACCCTTCCTTTGAGTCCACTGCTGCGTCTGCCTTAGTTGCTGAGCTTGTCGACTTTGCTGCTCACTGTCGTCTAGACTACGCCGCTAGTCTTGTTGCTGAGTCTACGTCTGTCTGTCCTCCGTCCGTCGGGGGTGAGTGTGCTCTTAGCACGGACGTCCTTGAGGACAGGCAGGAGGAGTTCCAGTGTTTTGCTGCTGCTTTACCTCATCTCGTGTCCATGCTGCTTGCCCCTGAGGGAGACCCGGATCCACCAACCATCCCGACCCCGCGCTCTTACGCAGAGGCGATAGAGGGTCCCTACTCCTCTCAGTGGCAGACAGCCATGGACGCAGAGTGGGCTTCCTGGAAGTCCACAGGCACCTACGTCGACGAGGTTCCCCCACCTGGGGCGAACATTGTCGATGAAGCGGCCGCCGGGTTCTCCGCCTGTCTTCAAGGCGCGTTACGTGGCTCGAGGCTTCAGTCAGCGGTAGGGAATTGACTACTTTCAGACCTTCTCTCCCACCCCGAAGATGACCACTCTTTGGGTACTGTTGCACGTCGCTGCTCAGCGTGACTACGAGCTGCACTCTCTTGACTTCAGCACATACTTCCTACAGGGCAGCCTGCACGAGGAGATCTGGCTGCGCCGCCCACTTGGCTTCACTGGGCCGTTTCCTCCTGGTACCCAGTGGAGCCTCCGTCGGCCAGTCTACGGTCTCCGCCAGGTGCCCCGTGAGTGGCACGACACACTGAGGACTACGCTTGCGGCTCTTGGGTTTGCTCCTTCCACTGCTGACCCATCGCTGTTTCTCCGCACCGACACTACTCTGCCGCCGTTCTACATCCTCGTGTACGTCGACGACTTGGTCTTTGCTACTGCTGACACTGCTGGACTGGCCCACGTGAAGTCGGAGCTGCAGAAGAGACACACGTGCATAGACCTGGGTGAGCCACGCAGCTATCTTGGCTTGCAGATCACCCGGGACAGAGCACGCCGCACCATCACCTTGACTCAGTCACACATGGTGCAGCAGGTCCTTCAGCGCTTCAACTTCACGTACTCCTTGCCTCAGGCCACTCCTCTGCCTACTCGCCACACGCTTTCAGCTCTGCCTTCGGATGAGTCCGTAGAGCCGAGTGGCCCGTACCCAGAGCTTGTCGGCTGCCTCATGTACCTGATGACCTGCACTCGACCTGACCTGTCATACCCTCTTAGCATCTTGGCACGCTATGTTGCTCCTGGGAGACATGGACCAAAGCACATGGATGCGGCTAAGAGGGTGTTGCGCTACTTGTGCAGTGCGTCGGGCATGGGGCTCGTACTTGGAGGACGGGCTCGAGTTGTCCTCACTGGTCACGCAGACGCTTCTTGGGTTGACGACTTGGCTACGCAGCGGTCGTCACAGGGTTACACCTTCAGCCTTGGTTCCGGCTCTGTTTTGTGGCGGTCTACCCGCTCGTCTTCGGTTCTCAGCTCCAGTTGTGAGGCTGAGATCTACGCAGGGGCCATGGCTGCACAGGAGTTACGCTGGCTCACCTACCTGCTGACCGACTTAGGAGTGGCGCCTCGTTCTCCTCCAGTTCTGTACGTCGACAACAAGGCCATGGTGGCCTTGTGTCAGGAGCACAGACTGGAGCACAGAACGAAGCACATTGCTCTGCGCTACTTCCTTGCTCGAGATTTGCAGCAGCGTGGTCAGCTTCGTCTTGCTTACGTGGCCACTCGGGCCAACACTGCTGATATCTTTACCAAGGCACTTCAGCCTTGTGATCATCAGCGCTTTTGTACAATGCTAGGTCTTGTGCCTACTTGGCCTCACTTGCTCACTTCTTGACTTTGCTTGTACTGTGATCTATATATACCTGCACCTGCATGCTTACCCTTGCTAGGTTGAGATCACTGTCTTGCTTGTTCACCTTGATATATAACTCCGCAAGTGAACTGGCCTTGTGGCCTTGTGTTTGTGCTCAGAATGTGTGGTGACGTCGTGATCCACCCTGAGGTTGCTTTGCTTTGCTTGACTGGTCGTGTGACCTCTTGTTCTCCCCCACTTTACCTATGGGGGTGTGTCAAACATACATTATTTAGCGTGTGTTGGCTGTAGTGGGGTAGACATTATGGGGTACAGCTTTTCTAGGTTTTCATACTTGTACCCATCTCGTTTCTAGTCCACATCATTCCTCGTACAATTCTCACAGTACTAACCCTAATTGGGTTGTACCCCTTATGGGCTACCCCACTACAGCCTACACAATGTAAGCTATGTATAAGTTTGACACACCCCCATAGGCAAAGTGGGGGAGAACAAGTGGTCACAAGACCAGTCAAGAAAAGCAAAGTAAGCTCAGGGTGGATCACAAAGTCACCACACGGTTTGAGCACAAGGAAAGGGCCACAGGGCCAGTTCACATGCAGAGTTATATAAAAGAGAACAAACAATATAGTGATCATACCCTAGCAAGTGCAAGCATGCAGGTATATATATAGATCACAGTACAAGAAGATTCAAGCAGTAAGAAAGTGAGGCAAAGTAGTCACAAGGCCTAACACAGTACAGAAGCACTAATGATCCTCAGACGGAAGTGCCTTGGTGAATACATCAGCAGTGTTGGCCCTAGTGGCCACGTAAGCAAGACGAAGCTGGCCACGCTGCTGCAACTCTCGAGCAAGGAAGTATCGCAGAGCGATGTGCTTCGTTCTGTGCTCTAGTCTATGCTCCTGACACAAGGCAATCATGGCCTTGTTATCTACGTACAGAACTGGAGGCGAACGAGGCATCTCTCCCAAGTCAGTCAGCAGGTAGGTGAGCCAGCGTAGCTCCTGTGCAGCCATGGCCCCGGCATAGATCTCAGCCTCACAAGTGGAGCTGAGAACCAAAGACGAGCAGGTAGACCGCCAAAAAACAAAGCAGGAACCGAGGCTGAAGGTGTAACCCTGCGACGGTCGCTACGTAGCTGAGTCGTCAGCCCAAGAAGCGTCTGCGTGACCAGCGAGGACAACTGGACCCCGTCCTCCAAGCACGAAACCCATGCCTGACATACTACACAAGTAACGCAGTACCCTCTTCGCAGCAACCCAGTGCACCTTTTGGTGCCTACCGGGAGCCACGTAGCGAGCCAAGAGGCTAAGAGGGTACGCAAGGTCAGGTCGAGTGCACGTCATCAGGTACATGAGGCAACCAACAAGCTCTGGGTATGGACCACTCGGCTCTACGGACTCGTCCGAAGGTGGAGCTGAGAGCGAGTGGCCGTTAGACAGAGGAGTGGGCTATGGCGAGGAGAACTGGAAGCCGAAGCGCTGAAGGATCCGGTGCACCATGTGTGACTAAGTCAGTGTGATGGTGTGCCGTGCTCTGTCCCAGGTGATCTGCAGGCTAAGATAGCTGAGCAGTTCACCCAGGTCCGTGCAGGTGTGTCTCTTCTGCAGCTCCGACTTCACAAGGGTCAGTGCCTTTGTGTCAGCAATGGCAAAGACGAGGTCGTCGATGTATATGAGGACGTAGAACGGCGGCAGCAAGGTGTCGGTGCGTAGAAACAGCGACGAGTCAGCAGTAGAAGGAGCAAACCCAAGAGCCGCAAGTGTAGTCCTCAGTGTGTCGTGCCAGTCGCGAGGCACCTGGCGGAGACCGTAGACTGGCCGTCTGAGGCTCCACTGGGTACCTGCAGGAAACGACCCAATGAAGCCAGGTGGGCGGCGCAGCCAGATCTTCTCGTGCAGGCTGCCCTGCAAGAAAGTTGTACTGAAGTCCAGAGAGTGCAGCTCGAAGTCACGCTGAGCAGCGACGTGCAGCAACACCCGAAGAGTAGTCATCTTCTGGGTGGGAGAGAAGTTCTGAAAGTAGTCGACTCCCTGTCGCTGACTGAAGCCTCGAGCAACGTAACGCGCCTTGAAGGCAGGCGGAGAACCCGGCGGCCGCTTCACCCTGAAAATCCACATGCCATCGACTATGTTCGCCCCAGGTGGGGGAACCTCGTCGACGTAGGTGCCTGTGGACTTCCAGCATGGAAGCGAAATGAGGTACAGCAGCTGCAAGACACTGAAAGTCCTCCTGCCTGTCCTCAAGGACGTCCGTGCCAAGAGCACACTCACCCCCGACGGACGGAGGACTGGCAGACTCAGACTCAGCAACAAGAGCAGTGGCGTAGTCTATACGAGAGGCCGCAGCAAAGTCAAGCAGCTCGACAACGAGAGCAGACACAGCAGCAGACTCAAAGGAAGGGTTAGTGACAGCAGTGGCTAGGAGACGAGCGACAGTGGGACTGGCAGCAAGAGCGCGGTCAGACTCAGGGTCAGGGACCTCAGGAAGAGAGGACTCAGGAGGAGCAGGCAGAGGAACACGCAGTGGAACAGAGGAAGGACGGAGTGCCATAGTGAGCGTGGTGGGGACAGGAGGAGGACGCGAACGAGGAACGCGACGAGCAGGGCGAACAGGCGAGACAGGACGAGACGCAGGCTAACGAGGCTCTATAAGACCGCCGGACAGCTCAGTGTAAGGAGAGAGAGCAGGCAGTGGGGAGGCTGAAAGTAACGGCGACTGCGACTGGTCAGGCGGTGGACACAGGAGGTGAGGAGTAAGGCTAGTAGAAGACGAGACACCAAGAACCTGCTGAAGTAGGGGAACAAAGTACGGTCACGGCCGCACAGTGCCTCCAGCACCTCCAGTTCTAGGTTTAACAGCTCCAGCTCCTGCAGCTCCAGCGCCTCCCGCGCCAGTGCCTCCAACTCCAGCTCCTCCAACTCCAGCGCCACCAGCGCCAGAGCCTCCAGGATTCGTAGGGTCTCCAGCTCCAGCGTCCCTAACACCACCAGCCCCGGCAGCTCCAGTACCCGCGGAACGAGCACCTCCAGGACCAGCAGCCGCAGTGTCTCCAGTACTACGAGCTCCAGCAGTAACACCAGCACCTCCAGCTGCCGCGTCTCCAGCGCCTCCAGCTCCGAAGGTGTGCTCGCCGAACAAGCCACTCACGCAGCTGCTACAGAGACAGTCTCGGCGAAGCACCAGCCGAACCTCCAGACAAAGCAGCACCCCAAGGCTCAGCACCCCCAGACTCCGCACCCTCCAACTCAGCACCCCCAGGCTCAACACCCCCAGGCTGCACAACCGCAGGCTCAGCACCCCCAGGCTGCTCACCCCCAAGCTCAGCACCCCCAAACCCAGCACCCTCAGACCCCGCACCCCCCGGCTCCGCACCCCCAGACGCAGCAACTCGAGCAGCACCTGAGCCGACAGCTACCTCGACAAGCGCAGTACCAGGGAGAGGGTCTACGTGAGACACACTTGAGGGAGCAGGACCCTGGGGCGGGAGGGGGTCTACCAGAGGAGGACCGGGAGCAAGGAAGAGCGGCGGGGGCGGGGGAGGGGCAGAGCGGTAGGGGAAGAGACGGTAAAAGGGAACCGACTCGTCAAACGTGACGTCCTGAGAAGGGAAGACACAGCGCGAGGTGGGGTGGTAAAACTGCCAGCCAGGCGCATCGGGGACAAAGCCAAGGATGACATAGGGGATAGCACGGGCGGAGAGCTTGTCCGCGGACGTATCGCGAACAAAGGCACGAGAACCCCAGACCCGGAACACCGACGCATCGCCAACCTTCCCCGTCCAACACAGTGTGGGTGAGGTCTCCGGCAAGGAGACACGGGGCCAAAGGTTGAGCTGATGCGCAGCGTACCGGACAGCAAATGGCCACAGAAAATGGGGAGCGGCCGCATGGATCATGGAGGTACGAGCGACCTTGATGACTAAGCCAATGCGGCGCTCATCAATCCCATTTTCCTGAGGGGAGTCAGGAAGCGTGAACGACTGGAGAATGCCCTCCCCACGAGAAAAGTCCCGCAAGAGGTCGGAGGAGAACTCACCACCTTCGTCAGAGTGCAGACGCAGGACAGGAAGGTTTTGGCGGAACCGCTTGCCAAGCTGGAGACGGACTGCGCGGATCCAAGGGATCAAGACATCAGCGACCTCACTCTTGCTGCGCAAGGGGAAGACCGTGGTTTACCGCGTGTAGTCGTCAACAACCAGCAGAAAGTAGCGCTTGCGGCCCTGTCCACTGACGCGGGCTGGGCCCCACACGTCCATGTGGAGAGTCTGCAGGGGAGCAGTTGTCGGGGGAAACGAGGAGGAGTGAGGAGCGGCGCGCTGCCGTCCCTCGACGCAAGGAAGGCAGGGCGGGGCAGACGAGGGCGGTAGGGGAGGCAGAGACCTGGGAAGACCAGAGACAAGGAGATGGGAGTGCATGCCACGAAGGCGTGGCAGGGAGGGGTGACCCAGGCGGTGGTGCCACAGAAGAGTCTGGTGCGACAGGAGGCGACATGAGCAAGAGGCGGCTACCTGACCTGACGCGGACACCTGAGCAGACGCAGCTACCTGAGGAGGCTCGGTAGCCAGTGTGTGCAGACTCGACCCTGGCCGACGAGTGAACGTGGCCAGGTGACGCCCCGTCTGTGTGCACGTGCAGATCCACACACGCTGACCCCCAGGAGTGGTGGTAGTGACCATCGCGTCCTGGAGGGCAGCGATACTCACCAAGTTCGTAGAGAACGAGGGGAGGTGAGGACCTGACAGTGAGCCAGACGGAACCGCCGGACACGGGAGGACAGTGGAGGAAAGGGCAACGACCAGGCCCTCGGAGGGGTCAGCCAGTCTGACCGGAACAGGTGCAGGGAGAGTAGTGGGGGTGGTGCTGTCACGAAAGAAACAGCGCGAGGCACCTGAGTCCAACGTGAAGGTGTGCAAGGCCTCAGCAGGCGCAGTACCAAGGAGAGTACCAGACTCACTAGCACCTAGAGCAGCAGCCACTATACCTGGGTCAGGTGGCACACACCGCTAACAGTCACCCTCAGCACTAGCAGACAAAGCATACATAGCAAAAAGGATAGCATCAAAGTCTAGGTCAAAGATAGCAACTCCAGACCTAAGCAGATCTGCCCAGCGAGGGCACTCTACCTCGTCACCAAACTCAGCACGCCAGGCGTCGTCGAGGCGGGAGAAGCAGCGGTGCTGAGTGTGAAACCTCTTGCATGTCTTACCAGCACGGTCACCCGTGCGAATGACATACGGGCAGCTATCACTACCCCCATACGTCCCACGCTGAAACAACCACTAACGAAGCTGCTGGGGCGACTGGGTCTCGCTCCGACGCTGCTGCTGCTGCTGCCGCTGGCCACCGCCAGGGCCTCCACGCCGAGGTCCAGTCCTACCGCCACCAGTCCCACCGCCGCCACTGCCGCCACTCCCACCGCTGCCTCCACCGCCGCCACCAGAGCCCCCACTCCTGCCACCAGTCCCACCGCCGCCACCACCTCCACTGCCTCCACCACCTCCACTGCTGCCCCCACCACCACTCCCGCTGCCACCTCCACCACCCCTGCCACCCTTGCCCTTGCTGCTGCGGCGCTTCACACTAGCAGAAGCAGCCCCGACGTCCTCAGCAACAGGGACGTCTACAGCAGCAACACAGGCGTAGGAGGGGGCAAGGGGGGAGGGGGAGCACCCCTCAAAGAAGGGCGGGCGCGGAGTGCCACGAGCAGCACCTACAGCAACTGCACTAGTCTCGGATGTGTGGAGATGCTGCTCGAGTAGGTCAACAGTGAGGGAGGTGGGGTCAAGGGAGAGAAAGTGGTCCCTAACAGAGCAAAGAGAGTCAGGGAGGCGAGTGACTATGAAGTAGAGGGTGATGAACATCGGGGGCTGGTTCCTGTCAAGGAACTCAGCAGGGACGGTAGCGCGGTAGCGAGCGTCGCTAGTGCGCAGGTCAGAAACCAGGTCCTCTACTGTGGCAAAAGCTGACAGCTCGTGGAACAGGTAGGGCAGTAGCAGTCGGCCTAGAGCAACAGAGGCAGGCGAGGAGTAGCGAGCGACTACGGCGTCGTACAGTGCCTGTGCTGTCCTGTGCTGTCCAAAGTGAGCGCATTCGGCTAACGGCAGGTGGTTGCGAATGGCTAAGCGGGCAGCAGCGACGCGAGTAAGCCACTGTGAGCGAGTCGCACTGTCAGCTGTGGCGGGAGGGGCGGTTGCGGTGCCTTACGCGAGGTCAAACAGCGAAACACTGTCCTTAGAATCGCTCAGTAGGTACAGCTGCAGGTCGTCGAGCCATGTGTCAAACTGAACCGGTCTGCCCTCATGATCGAACGCGAGAACTCAAAGCAAAGCCATAGTGGCGCAGCACGCAGAAGCAGCGGTAGCAGCAGTAGCAGCAGTAGTAGCAGCAGTAGCAGTAGCAACAGTAGTAGCAGCAGTAGTAGAAGTAGCAGCAGTAGTAGCAGTAGCAGCAGCAGCAGCAGAGGGGGCGAGGGGCTGGGGGCCTAGGGGCGTCGGGCCGTGGGGCCAGGAACGAAGGGGGGCCGAGGGGCCTGGGGCCTAGGGGCGACAGGCCGCGGGGCCAGGGATGAAGGGGCCGAGGGCCCGAGGGCCTAGGGGCGTCGGGCCGCGGGGCCAGAAACGAAGGGGCTGAAGGGCCGGGGGCCTAGAGGCGTCGGGGCGCGGGGCCAGGAAAGACAGGGCCGAGGGGCCAGGGGCCTAGGGGCGTTGGGCCGCGGGGCCAGGAGAGAAGGGGCCGAGGGGCCGGGGGCCTAGGGGCGTCGGGCCGCGGGGCCAGGAAAGACGGGGCCGAGGGGCCGAGGGCCTAGGAGCGTCGAGCGCGGGCCGAGGGGCGAGGTGCGTCAGGGCCGACGGGGCCTAGGGGCGTTGCGCGACGGGCGACGGGGCCGGGCTTAGGGGATCGACGTGTGACGGGGCCGACGGGGCCTAGGGGCGTTGCGCGACGGGCGAGGGGCCAGAACCGGGGCCTAGGGGGGTCGGGCACGAGCGACGGGGCGACGAGGCTGGGCCTAGGGGAGCGATGGGCGACGGGGCCGACGGGCCTAGGGGCGCTGCGCGACGGGCGACGGGCTGGAACCGGGGCCTAGGGGCGTCAGGCGCGAGCGACGGGGCGACGGGCGACGGGGCCGGGCCTAGGGGCGGCGGGCGCGAGCGACGGGCCTAGGGGCGACGCGCGACGGGCGACGGGCCGAGACCGGGGCCGAGACCGGGAGCGACGGGCGCGGGGCCTAGGGGCTACTGGCGACGGGCCACGGCCTAAGGTCGAGAGGAGGGCCATACGAGGGTGGCTCGCAGGGCAGTAGGTGGTTGGCCCAAGGAAAGAAAGCGGTCCTAGCGAGGGACCAGCTCTGAAACCATGTCAGAAATAGCGAACGAGAATGAATGAACTAGCAAAGAGTTGGGTACAAGTACTAACCCTAACTGGGTTGTACCCCTTATGGGCTACCCGACTACAGCCTACACAATGTAAGATATATATAAGTTTGACATGAAAGACCCTCAATCTCTGTCCCGATTCTGATGATATGCTGCAATCGCTCATAAGTATGCATCGCTTGCTCTTCTCTCAGTTGTCGTTGTAAAGTTTTTGGTAATTGATAATTTCTTTGTATGCAGGGCATGCGGGCTACACGCCTGACTCTCCCAAAGGCTTGAATGTGGCTGCGATTGCTCAGTCTCAAGGCAAGTTGAGGTATGCCTGTGTGCGGTTCAGCGATCACATCGGTAAGATTTACCGATTCAGCCACATCCACGCCTTGAGTAACGAGCCGTGTTCCTTCATGCAAGAGAATGTCAAAAATTTGTATTGCTTACTTTGTGTAGGCTATAGTGGGGTAGCCCATAAGGGGTACAACCCAATTAGGGTTAGTACTTGTACCCAATTCTTTCATAGTTCATTCATTCTCGTTCATTCTTCTGACATGTTTTCAGAGCAGGTCCTTCCCTATGACCGTTTTTTTAGGGCCCACCACAGCGCTGCCCCACTAGCTGCCCTGTCGCCCTGCCCTACCTGGCGCGCCGTCCGTAGCTGCCCGTCGCGCCGTCGTTAGCAGCCCGTGAGCCGCCCCTGCAGCCCGTGAGCCACCTCTGCAGCCCCCCACGCCGCCCCTGCAGCACCGTGCGCCACCCCTGCAGCCCGCGCGACGCCCCTACAGCCCCGCACGCTGCCTCTGCAGCCCCTCGCGCCGACCCTGCAGCCCCGCGCGCCGCCCCTGCCGCCCGCGAGCCGCTTGCCTCCGGCCCGCTCGCCGCCCCTGCAGCCCGCGCACCGCCCGCTTGTGGCCCGCGCGTCGCCCGCTTGCGGTCTGCCCGCCGCCCATGCAGCCCGCGCGCCGCCCACTCGCAGCCCGCCTGCCGTCCCTGCAGCCCGCTCACCGCCTGCCTGCGACCAGCTCACCGCCCTTGCAGCTCGCTCGCCGCCCCCCCTGCGGCCCACCTGCCGCCCCTTTGCAGCTCAAGAGCCGCCCCTCTTCCAGCCTGCGCGCCGCCACTTGCAGCCTGCTCGACGCCCCTTGCGGCCCGCTTGCCGACCCCCCCTGCTGCTTGCACCGCCCGGCTCCTGCCCGCTCTGCTGCTGGCCACCCTAGCCATGCGCCGCTCTACTCTGCCTGCGTGCTACTTTGCTGGTAGCGCGCCACCCTGCTCTGCCCGCTACGGCTTCTCTCCATGTCCTCACGTTCGATCATGAGGGCCGTCCGATCTAGTTCGACACGTGGCTCGACGACTTACAGCTGTACCTACTGAGCGACTCTAGAGACAGCGTTTCGTTGTTTAACCACACGTCTGGAGCCTCTCTTGCCCCTCCCACCACAGCTGACAGTGCGACTCGCTCACAGTGGCTTACCCGTGACGCTGCTGCTCGCTTAGCCATTCGCAACCACCTGCCGTTAGCCGAATGCGCTCACTTCGGACAGCACAAGACTGCTAAAGCACTGTACGACGCTGTAGTCGCCCGTTACTCCTCCCCTGCCACTACTGCTCTAGGCCGTCTTCTACTGCCCTACCTATTTCCCGAGCTGTCCGCTTTTGCCACAGTAGAGGACCTCGTTACCCACCTTCGCACTAACAACGCTCGCTACCACGCTACCCTCCCAGCAGAGTTCCTTGACAGGAACCCCCCCCCCCCCCCCGAATGTACATCACTCTTTACTTTATAGTCACCTGCCTCCCTGACTCTCGTCACTCTATCAAGGACCACTTTCTCGCACTTGACCCCACATACCTCACTGTTGACCTGCTCGAGCAGCACCTCCTTGCAGCTGAGACTAGTGTAGTCGCTGTAGGTGCCGCTCGTGGCACTCCTCGCACGCCCTTCTTTGAGGGGTGTTCCCCCTCCCCCCTTGCTCCCTCCTATGCCTCTGTTGCTGCTGTTGACGTCCTTGGTGCTGAGGATGTCAGGGCTGCTTCTGCTAGTGGGAAGTGCCGCAGCAGCAAGGGCAAGGGTGGCAGAAGTGGTGGAGGTGGCAGCGGGGGTGGTAGTGGGGGCGGCAATGGAGGTGGTGGAGGTAGTGGAGGTGGTGGGAGCGGTGAGAGTGGTGGCGGGAGTGGGGGCTTTGGTGGCGGCGGTGGTGGCAGTGGTGGGAGTGGCGGTAGTGGCGGCAGTGGGAGTGGTGGCAGTCGGAGTGGAGCTGATTAGACGGGAGGGTCGGGCGGTGGCCAGCGACAGCAGCAGCAGCGTCGGAGCGAGACCCCTTCGGCCCAGCAGCTTTGTGAGTGATTTGCTCAGCGTGGGGCATCTGGGGGTAGTGTAAACTCCCCGTATGTCATTCGCACGGGTGACCGTGCTGGTCAGACATGCGGGAAGCCCCACACTCCGCACCGCTGCTTCTCCCGCCTAGACGACGCTTGGCGTGCAGAGTTTGGTGACAAGGCCGAGCGCTCCCGCTGGGCAGAGCTGCTTAGGTCTGGAGTTGCTATCTTCGATCTTGACTGTGATACTATCCTTGCTGCTATGTATGCCTTGTCTGTTAGTGATGAGGGTGACTGTTACCTGTGTGTGCCGCCTGACCCAGGTATAGAGGCTGCTGCTCTAGGTGCTAGTGAGTCTGCTCTCCCTGGTACTGCGCCTGCTGAGGCCTTGCACACCTTTACACTTGACTCATCTGCTTTCCCGCTGTTTCTTTCGCGACAGCACCACCCTCACTCCTCTCTCTGCATCTGTACCGGTCAGACTAGCTGACCCCTCAGGGGGCCCAGTCCTTGCCCGTTCCTCCACTGTTCTCCCGTGTCCGGCGGTTCCGTCCAGCTCACTGTCAGGTCTTCACCTCCCCTCGTTCTCTACGAACTTGGTGAGTACCGCTGCCCTCCACGATGTGATGGTCACCACCACCACTCCTGGGGGTCAGCGTGTGTGGATCTGCACGTGTACACGGACGGGATGTCACCTGGCCACGTTCACCCGTCTGCCTGGGTCGAGTCTGTACACCCTGGCTACCGAGCCTCCTCAGGTAGCTGTGTTTTCCCAGGTGTCTGCGTCAGGTCCAGTAGCAGCCCCCTGCTCGTGTCGCCTCCTGTCACACCAGACTCTCCTGTGGCACCACCGCCTTGGTCACCTCTCCCTTCCACGCCTTCGTGGCATGCACTCCCGTCTCCTTGTCTCTGGTCTTCCCAGGTCTCTGCCTCCCCTCCCGCCCTCGCCTGCCCCGCCCTGCCTTCCTTGTGTGGAGGGGCGGCAGCGCGCCGCTCCTCACTCCTCCTCGTTTCCCCCGACGATTGCTCCCCTACAGACTCTCCACATGGACATGTGGGGCCCAGCCCGCGTCAATGGACAGGGCCGCGAGCACTACTTTCTGCTGGTTGTTGACGACTACACGCATTACATCACGGCCTTCTTGACGTGCGTCTGCACTCTGACAGAGGTGGTGAGTTCTCCTCCGATCTCTTGCGGGACTTTTCTCGTGGGGAGGGCATCCTCCAGTCGTTCACGCTTCCGGCCTCCCCTCAGCAAAATGGAATTGCTGAGCGCCGCATTGGTTTAGTCATGGAGGTCGCTCGTACCTCCATGATCCATGCGGTTGCCCCCCTTTTTTGTGGTCGTTTGCGGTCCTGTATGCTGCGCATCAGCTCAACCTCTGGCCCCGTGTCTCCTTGCCGAGTGAACGTGGCCAGGTGACGGCCCGTCCGTGTACACGTGCAGATCGACACACGCTGACCCCTAGGAGTGATGGTAGTGACCATAGCATCCTGGAGGGCAGCGGTACTCACCAAGTTTGTAGAGAACGAAGGCAGGTGAAGACCTGTTAGTGAGCCGGACGGAACCGCAGGACACGGGAGAACAGTGGAGGAACGGGCAAGGACTGGGCCCCCTGAGGGGTCAGCCAGTCTGACCGGTACAGGTGCAGAGAGAGGAGTGAGGGTGGTGCTGTCGCGAAAGAAACAGCAGGAAGCAGATGAGTCAAGTGTAAAGGTGTGCAAGGCCTCAGCAGGCGCAGTACCAGGGAGAGCAGACTCACTAGCACCTAGAGCAGCAGCCTCTATACCTGGGTCAGGCGGCACACACAGGTAACAGTCACCCTCAGCACTAACAGACAAGGCATACATAGCAGCAAGGATAGCATCATAGTCAAGATCAAAGATAGCAACTCCAGACCTAAGCAGCTCTGCCCAGCGGGGGCGCTCGGCCTCGTCACCAAACTCTGCACGCCAAGCGTCGTCTAGGCGGGAGGGTCGGGCGGTGGCCAGCGACAGCAGCAGCAGCGTCGGAGCGAGACCCCTTCGGCCCAGCAGCTTTGTGAGTGATTTGCTCAGCGTGGGGCATCTGGGGGTAGTGTAAACTCCCCGTATGTCATTCGCACGGGTGACCGTGCTGGTCAGACATGCGGGAAGCCCCACACTCCGCACCGCTGCTTCTCCCGCCTAGACGACGCTTGGCGTGCAGAGTTTGGTGACAAGGCCGAGCGCTCCCGCTGGGCAGAGCTGCTTAGGTCTGGAGTTGCTATCTTCGATCTTGACTGTGATACTATCCTTGCTGCTATGTATGCCTTGTCTGTTAGTGCTGAGGGTGACTGTTACCTGTGTGTGCCGCCTGACCCAGGTATAGAGGCTGCTGCTCTAGGTGCTAGTGAGTCTGCTCTCCCTGGTACTGCGCCTGCTGAGGCCTTGCACACCTTTACACTTGACTCATCTGCTTTCCCGCTGTTTCTTTCGCGACAGCACCACCCTCACTCCTCTCTCTGCATCTGTACCGGTCAGACTAGCTGACCCCTCAGGGGGCCCAGTCCTTGCCCGTTCCTCCACTGTTCTCCCGTGTCCGGCGGTTCCGTCCAGCTCACTGTCAGGTCTTCACCTCCCCTCGTTCTCTACGAACTTGGTGAGTACCGCTGCCCTCCACGATGTGATGGTCACCACCACCACTCCTGGGGGTCAGCGTGTGTGGATCTGCACGTGTACACGGACGGGATGTCACCTGGCCACGTTCACCCGTCTGCCTGGGTCGAGTCTGTACACCCTGGCTACCGAGCCTCCTCAGGTAGCTGTGTTTGCCCAGGTGTCCGCGTGAGGTCCAGTAGCAGCCCCCTGCTCGTGTCGCCTCCTGTCACACCAGACTCTCCTGTGGCACCACCGCCTTGGTCACCTCTCCCTTCCACGCCTTCGTGGCATGCACTCCCGCCACCTTGTCTCTGGTCTTCCCAGGTCTTTGCCTCCCCTCCCGCCCTTGCTTTCCCCGCCCTGCCTTCCTTGCGTCAAGGAGCGGCAGCGCGCCGCTCCTCACTCCTCCTCGTTTCCCCCGATGACTGCTCCCCTGCAGACTCTCCACATTGATGTGTGGGGCCCAGCCCGCGTCAGTGGACAGGACCGCGTGCGCAAATTTCTGCTGGTTGTTGACGACTACACGCATTACACCACGGTCTTCCCCATTCGCAGCAAAGGTGAGGTCCTTGTTGTCTTGATCCCTTGGATCCGCACAATCCGTCTCTAGCTCCGCAAGTGGTTCCACCACGACCTTCCTGTCCTGCATCTGCACTCTGACAGAGGTGGTGAGTTCTCCTCCGACCTCTTGCAGGTGTCGTGGGGAGGGTATTCTCCTGTCGTTCACGCTTCCGGCCTCCCCGCAGCAAAATGGGATTGCTGAGCACTGTATTGGCTTAGTCATGGAGGCCGCTAGTACCTCCATGATCCATGCGGCTGCTCCCCATTTTCTGTGGCCTTTTGCGGTCCGGTACGCTGCGCATCAGCTCAACCTCTGGCCCCGTGTCTCCTTGCCGAAGACCTCGCCTACACTGCATTGGACGGGGAAGGTTGGCGATGCGTCGGTGTTCCGGGTCTGGGGTTCTCGTACCTTTGTTCGCGATACGTCCGCGGACAAGCTCTCCCTGTGTCTTCCTTGGCTTTCCCCCTAACGCGCCTGGCTGGCAGTTTTACCAACTCCAGCTCCAGTGCCTCCAGCTCAAACTCTTGCAGCACCTCCAACTCCAGTGCCTCCAGTGGCAGAGTCTCCAGCTCCGGCAACTCCACTCCGAAGGCGTGTGCGCCGAGCAAACCAATCGTGCAGCTGCTACGGGGAGATAGGCTCCGGCCGGGGAGACAGTCGTGGCGAGGCACCCGCAGGACCTCCAGAAGAAGCAGTACCCCTAGGCTCAGCACCCGCAGGCTCCGCATTCTCAGACTCAGCACCCCCACTCTCCGCACCCTCAGGCTCAGCACCCTTAGGCTCCGCACCCCTAGGCTGAGCACCCCCAGACCTCGCACCCTCAGACTCAGCACCCCCAGGCTCCGCACCCGCCGGCTCAGCACCCTTAGACGCAGCACCTCTAGCAGCACCTGAGTCTACTGCGACCACAACAGACACAAAACCAAGGAGTGGGTCTACCTGAGACACACCTGAGGGAGTAGGACCCTGAGGGGGGAGGGGGTCTACCAGAGGGTGACCTGGAGCAAGGAAGAGCGGCGGGGGTGGGAGAGGGGCAGAGCGGTAGGGGACGAGACGGTGAAAGGGATCTGACTTGTCAAACGTGACGTCCTGAGAGGGGAGGATACGGCGCGAGGTGGGGTGGTAAAACTGCCAGCCAGGCACGTTAGGGGGAAAGCCAAGGAAGACACAGGGAATAGCGCGGGCGGAGAGCTTGTCCGCGGACATATCGCGAACAAAGGCACGAGAACCCCAGACCCGGAAAACCGACGCATCGCCAACCTTCCCCATCCAACGCAGTGTAGGCGAGGTCCCCGGCAAGGAGACACGGGGCCAGAGGTTGAGCTGATGCGCAGCATACAGGACCGCAAACGACCACAAAAAAAGGGGGGCAACCGCATGGATCATGGAGGTACGAGCGACCTCCATGACTAAACCAATGCGGCGCTCAGCAATTCCATTTTGCTGAGGGGAGGCCGGAAGCGTGAACGACTGGAGGATGCCCTCCCCACGAGAAAAGTCCCGCAAGAGATCGGAGGAGAACTCACCACCTCTGTCAGAGTGCAGACGCACGTCAAGAAGGCCGTGGTGTAACGCGTGTAGTCGTCAACAACCAGCAGAAAGTAGTGCTCGCGGCCCTGTCCATTGACGCGGGCTGGGCCCCACACGTCCATGTGGAGAGTCTGCAGGGGAGCAATCGTCGGGGGAAACGAGGAGGAGTGAGGAGCGGCGCGCTGCCGCCCCTCCACACAAGGAAGGCAGGGCGGGGCAGGCGAGGGCGGGAGGGGAGGCAGAGACCTGGGAAGACCAGAGACAAGGAGACGGGAGTGCATGCCACGAAGGGGTGGCAGGAAGGGGTGACCAAGTCGGTGGTACCACAGGAGAGTCTGGTGCGACAGGAGGCGACACGAGCAGGGGGGTGCTACCGGGCCTGACGCGGACACCTGGGCAGACGCAGCTACCTGAGGAGGCTCGGTAGCCAATGTGTACAGACTCGACCCAGGCAGACGAGTGAACGTGGCCAGGTGACGGCCCGTCCGTGTACACGTGCAGATCGACACACGCTGACCCCCAGGAGTGATGGTAGTGACCATAGCATCCTGGAGGGCAGCGGTACTCACCAAGTTTGTAGAGAACGAAGGCAGGTGAAGACCTGTTAGTGAGCCGGACGAAACCGCAGGACACGGGAGAACAGTGGAGGAACGGGCAAGGACTGGGCCCCCTGAGGGGTCAGCCAGTCTGACCGGTACAGGTGCAGAGAGAGGAGTGAGGGTGGTGCTGTCGCGAAAGAAACAGCAGGAAGCCGATGAGTCAAGTGTAAAGGTGTGCAAGGCCTCAGCAGGCGCAGTACCAGGGAGAGCAGACTCACTAGCACCTAGAGCAGCAGCCTCTATACCTGGGTCAGGCGGCACACACAGGTAACAGTCACCCTCAGCACTAACAGACAAGGCATACATAGCAGCAAGGATAGCATCATAGTCAAGATCAAAGATAGCAACTCCAGACCTAAGCAGCTCTGCCCAGCGGGGGCGCTCGGCCTCGTCACCAAACTCTGCACGCCAAGCGTCGTCTAGGCGGGAGAAGCAGCGGTGCTGAGTGTGGGGCTTCCCTCATGTCTGACCAGCACGGTCATCCGTGCGAATGACTTACGGGCAGCTAACACTACCCCTAGACGCCCCACGCTGAGTAAACCACTCACGAAGCTGCTGGGGTGACGGGGTCTTGCTCCGACGCTACTGCTGCTGCCTCTGGCCACCGCCAGAACCTCCTCTCTGAACAGCTCCACCCCGACTGCCACCACTCCCACTGCCCCCACTACCGCCACTCCCACCGCTGCCACCACCGCCGCCACCAAAGCCCCCACTCCCGCCACCACTCCCACCACTGCCACCACCTCCACTACCTCCACCACCTCCACTGCTGCCCCCACCACCACCCCCGCTGCCACCGCCACCACCCCTGCCACCCTTGCCCTTGCTGCTGCGGTGCTTCCCACTAGCAGTAGCAGCCCTGACATCCTCAGCACCAAGGACGTCAACAGCAGCAGCAGAGGCGTAGCAGTGATCAAGAGGGGAGGGGGAACACCCCTCAAAGAAGGGTGTGCGAGGAGTGCCACGAGCGGCACCTACAGCGACTACGCTAGTCTCAGCTGCAAGGAGGTGCTACTCGAGCATGTCGACAGTGAGGTCTGTGGGGTCAAGTGTGAGAAATTGGTTCCTGACAGCACGAAGAGAGTTAGCGAGGCGGGTGACTATGAAGTAGAGAGTGATGTACATCGGGGGCGGGTTCCTCTCTAGGAACTCGGCTGGGAGGGCAGCGCGGTAGTGAGCGTCGCTAGTGCGAATGTGGGTAACGAGGTCCTCTACTGTGGCAAAATCGGAGAGCTCGGGAAACAGGTAGGGCAGTAGAAGACGGAATAGAGCAGCAGTGGCAGGGGAGGAGTAACGGGCGACTACAGCGTCGTACAAGGCTTTAGTCGTCTTGTGCTGTCCGAAGTGAGCACATTCGGTTAATGGCAGGTGGTTGCGAATGGCTAAGCAAGCAGCAGCGTCACGATCAAACGGCCCTCATGATCGATCGTGAGTACACGGAGAGAAGCCATAGCGGGCAGAGCAGGGTGGCGCGCTTCCAGCAGAGCAGCACGCAGGGAGGGCAGGGCTGCGCATGGCTAGGGTGGCCAGCAGCAGAGCGGGCTGCAGGGCTTGCGAGGGGGGGGGCGTAGGCGGGCGGGCGGGCTGCAAGGGCGGCGAGCGGGCCGCAGGCAGGCAGCAAGCAGGCTGCTGGGGCGGCGAGCGGGCAGCAGGGGCGGCGAGCGGGCCATGAGCAAACGGCGAGCGGGTGGCAGGGGCGGCGTAGCGGGCCGCGAGCAAGTGGCAAGCGGGTCGCACGGGCGGCTAGTGGGCTGCAAGGGCGGCGAGCGGGCCTAGGGGCGACAGGCGGGCCGCAAGAGGGCGATGCGCGGGCTGCAGAGGCGGCGCGCGGGCCGTGAGTAGGTGGCGAGCGGGCTGTAGGGGCAGCGCGCTAGCTGCAAGGGCGGCTCGTGAGCTGCTAGGGACGGCTCGACGAGCTGCTAGGGGCGACGTGACGGGCTGCTAGGGGCGACGCGACGGGCCTTTAGGGCAGTGCAATTCGTGGGGCAGCTCTGTGGTGGGCCCTGAAAAAAAAACTGGTCCTAGCGAAGGACCTGCTCTGAAACCATGTCAAACTAACGAATGAGAATGAATGCAGTGAGCAGAAGTTGGGTACAAGTACTAACCCTAATTGGGTTGTACCCCTTATGTGTTATAGTCACAATAGGCTTGAATGTGCCTAAAACGAAAGATAGAGAGCACAGACGGATTTCTGCACAGCAGCTTCAAACGTTGATAGCGTTCTGCTCACAGCTGCAAATGACTTGATTCAAATTGGATCTGGAGCGTCTTTACGTCGTCTACAATTAGCAATTTAGATTGCACGATTTGATAAAGAATTGACGACACACCGTCGGTTTGAACGAACGGTACTATGGCAGCCACTATAGTCTTAGAACACAAGATAGGAAGAGTTACGAGTTGGGAATGACTCCCAGCTCCTACAAACCCCAAGAGCCAAGGTACAGTGATGTGGAACAGTGCCACACTGTCCCCAACCACGAAGGGTCTCGAAACTACCCTTCACTAGGGCCTACACCAAGTGAAATGTTACACTACACAAAGTAATGTAACTATCTTCAATATCTTGAGGTGTACCCTTTTGGCAAGCTTCGAAATCACTTGAGGCTTGACACCAAGGCTCGGGCTCTTCATCACAAACTCATCCTTGAGTTCTTGATGGGTCTGCTGCACACACCTGCGACACGCCGAACGTTCGACACAGGACAAAATAGAAACCGCGCACGACAAAATAGAAACCGCGCGCGAGACACAAACGACCGCGTAACACGCGTCTAGCGATAACTCGCTATTGACTCGACACACACACTCGACATCATGACTCAACATTCACACACAATTATAAGCATGAAATATATATTATCCCATGCCCTCATACCATTCCATACACACACACATTCACGCACACGGACAACAAGCCGAGTGCAAACCATAGGGTTGCACCAACAAACTCCCCCTCGGATTGTTGGCCTTAGGATATGTTGCTCTCTCAGTTCAGAGCCATCCCAGCCAGCTTGCAACACTTCCAATGCTGCTGCTCCACCAGCCTCTTGGTCATCATGTCAGCCGGCTGCCCCGTGGTCTTCACGTAGCGCAACTCAACTTCACCCGCGGTTACCATGCTCCTCGTCCAATGCCACTTCACCCTCATGTGCTTCGTGAGTCCATGCAACACAGGGTTCTTAGCAAGAGCAATGGCACCCTGGCTGTCACAGTACAGTGGGGTAGGTCCTTGCTGCTCCTCCCCCAATTCAGCCAACAAACGCCGCTGCCACACAATCTCCCGTACGGCACGGAAGAGTGCCATGTACTCGGACTCCACCGAGCTCAAAGCTTGGTCAACCTGCTTCTTGCTCTCCCAAGCAGTTGGGCCTCCACCAACACAGCATATGAAGCCTCCCACACTTGTCATGTCCTCTGGTTCTGATGCATATGAAGCATCCGAGTAGGCGGTGAGGAACAAACGCCCGGGTTCAACACCATCCGCGCCCTTTTGGCGCCTTTGTGCCGCCGCCGAGTATTGCAGCCCAACGGTCGGTGTTTGGCCAAGATACTTGGCCACCCTCATTCCAGCTGCTACCTGCTCCTCATTAGGGCATTGCACAACCCTAGCCAGCTGCCCGGTAGCAAACGCGACGTCCGGTCGGGTGTTTACCGCCACATACATGAGGCTGCCCACCAACGAGTGAAATCGGCGCCTCTCCTCTTCACCAACGCTCTCCTCCTCTGGTCCCTTCACACACTTGAACCCAGAGGGAAAAGGTGTAGCCACATGGCCTTCACTCTGCCCAAAGTTGGCAGCCAATGCCTCCAGGTACTTTCGTTGATGCACCCGCATGCACCGCTTCTCCACATCTCGTTCGATGTGGAGCCCAAGGTAGAAGCTCACGTCACCAAGGGCCTTGCACTTGAACTTGTCTTGAAGCTTCAGCATCACCTCCTTCACAAGGTCAGAAGAGGGTGAGAAAATGAGGATGTCATCCACATAAACCACCATGAAACTCCTCTGCTCCCCCTCGCCAAGCATGAACAAGGAGTGATCGGCCGTTGAGGGAGTGAAGCCGATCCCCTCCAACACTTCGCGCAGCTTCATGTACCATTGCCTAGGGGCCTGCTTCAGCCCATAGAGGGCCTTCTTCAGCTTCCACACTCTGCCACTACCATCATCAAACCCCTCTGGCTGCGCCATAAAAATCTCCTCCTCAAGGATGCCGTTAAGGAATGCCGTTACGATGTCCATTTGCTTTACTACCCATCCTTTGATGGCGGCTCCCGCGAATAGGGTTCGCAGCGTCGTCGGCTTCACCACAGGGGCAAACAGCTCCTTGAAGTCCACCTTCTCCTTCTGCTGGTACCCCTTGGCTACAAGCCTAGACTTGTAGCACTCGATCTTGCCGTCGGCATCCGACTTGATTTTGAAGAGCCACTTGGACGTTATCGCCGTACGCCCCTCCGGTAGCTCCACCAATTCAAACGTGTCATTCTCCTCGATGCTCTTCAGCTCACTCTCCATGGCCTTCTTCCACTCCTCAGCATCACTACTCTCCAAAGCCTCCTTGAGAGTTGCTGGTTCTCCCGGCATCTCCACCGGAGAGAAGAACGCGAAGGCACACTCCTCGTAGTCACTCTCCTCGTCGTCTCCGACCATCATTGCCGCTCCGGCCAGGGCTGTCTTGCCCTGCTTTCCCGGCGCATCATAGGTCAGCCTATTAGGGGGTTGAACTCTCCTCTTCCCCCTTCCTTCCTCCTCAGCTGCAGGGACTTGAAGGCCTTGGCGTTGCTGCGGTGTGGCTCGAATCCGTGGAGCACTCGTAGTACGGGAAGGGAGTGACGGTGCACGCTCGCTCACTTGCTGCACCTCCTCCTCTTCTTCCTCTGCATCATTGGCCTCCTCTCCCCCATTCACAAGGGAGGATTGCCTTGTGGTTGTGCTGCCGCTGCTCAGCTCCAAAGGCAGCTCCACATGCTCCAAACCGGAACTCTTCACCTCCCCAAACCGCACGCCTATCTTCGCCTCATTCTCCGCCTTCCAATCCTTGTACATGAAGTTCTCCATGAACTTGCAGTCCCTGCTCACCAAGAACTTCTTGGTGAATGGGTCCCAAAGAAGCCATCCCTTGCTGTTTTGAGCCATGCCCAAGTGCACGGCCCACACCGCCTTGGCACCAAGCTTGTTGTGCCGAAGATGCTTAGGCACGAGCGCCATGCACATGCACCCGAACACCCGAAGCATATCCACCTTTGGCTTCCTTCCTAGCCACTCCACATAGGGCACCCATTTGTCTGCTCCCACATGAGTCAAGGCTCTGTTCTTGGCCACACACGCGCTCCGCACCGCATCAGGCCAGAAATAGTCGGGTAGCCCGGCTTCAATGAGCAACCCGCGTGCCGCCTCCGTGATTGTGCGGTTCGCTCGCTCGGCGATGCCGTTCATTGCAGGGGAGTATGGCATGGTGAGGGAGTGCCGAATACCATTCTTCTTCAGCCACAACCCAAACTCCTTGCTCAGGAACTCTCCCCCTCGATCGGTGCGGATTGACTTGACTAGACGGTCTTGTTGCCGCTCCACCATCGGGAACCAATCCGTCTTCAACGTTTCAGCCACGTCGCTCTTCTTGGCCAGCACGTACACCCAAGTCATGCGGGTGTAGACGTCGACAATGGTGAGAAAATACTCAGCTCCAGCAGCTCCAAGCTTCAGGGGGCCCACTACGTCCATCACCACCTCATCAAGCGGTGCCTTTGCCGTTGCCTCCGAACTAGGGAACGGAAACCGGGTGAACTTGGCTTGAATGCACGTCGGGCAGCCAAGCACCTCATCGGGCTCCCCCTTCACACGTATGCCAGCAACCATCTCATTCTTCACTAGCTGCTGCAAGATGGGCAGGGCCACATGCCCCATGCGCCGATGCAAGGTGAGCCAATCACACTCCCCCGTAGCCGAAGTTGGATTGGAGAATGCCGCGCTCGCAATAGCGCCCCACATACTCTCACCGTAGTCCTCCTCCGCTGCTGCCTCTGGGTTCTCCTCACCCTTTTGCTGCTCCTTGGTTGCTGCACCACTCTCCTTAGGTTCACTAAACTTGCTGGTCCCTCCAGGTTTGCTCTTCTTGAGCTCATTCTCCTTAGCGCGACCGTTCGCGCCATCGTCGCTACCGACCGCTCCATCCTTGGTGCTGATGCTTGCTGCCACTTGCCTCTCCTTAGGCATAGGGACCACTGGGATCTGCCACATCTCGTTGTAGACATCCCTGTCCTCATGAAGGTCCCAAAGAATTCGATCGCCAAGCCTTGCGGTGTAGGTCTTGGCTCCCTTCGAGTTCGTGTCCATGCCGGCCTTTGCCAACCGCCGCACGGAAATCAGGTTTGCAGCAAGGCTGGGCACCCAAAGCACGTTCTTGAGGCCCACCATCTTCCCATCAGCACCCTTGAACATGGCCTTGCCCATGCCTTTCACCTCTGCTCGCTGCCCCAAAGCCGATGTGACATGCTTCACCGGTGACGGCTCGAGTTCGGTGAGCAAGTCCGGGCGAGGTGTCATGCTATAGGTAGCGCCACTATCAATCACCCAATAGTCCAGGGGGTGTAGGGTCACCTTCCCCACAGCTGCTGGCTCCTCAAAGCCTTCATCCTTCTCTGGACCAGCCGGTACTTGCGTCGACACGAAGTAGAATAGACCCGGGTATCGATCGTCGCTCGGGTCCTTGTCGTTGTCTCCGCTCTTCATGTTTGCAGCTCCGCCACCGTGACCGCCACGGCCTCCACGGCCTCGTCCTCTCCCTCCTCCTGCTCCTCTACCCTCTTGGCCTTGAGCAGGGGTCCAACCATCAGGGAGTTTGTAGCAGTCGCGCCACATGTGTCCGCTCTTGTGGCAATAGTGACACTCGCCGTCGAATCGGCCGCGACCGCGTCCGTAGCTCTTGTCGTCGCTGCCGTAACCGCCACTCCTGCGGCCTCCGCCGAAGTTGCTGCCACCAAACCTTCCTCCCCCTCGTCCTCTGCCTCTTCCTCGACCATATCCACGGCCGATGCTCGCTGCCCCAGCGCCATCCGCACTCGCCAACTCACGGCGGCGGAAATCCTCTTGAAGGATAGCTCGCTTCACGTCTTCAAGCGAGAGGCGGGGCAAGTCGCGATTAAGGTTGATGATGAGCGAGGACCATGACTCTGGGAGTAAGGCCAGCAACTTGGTCTTCTTTTGGAGCTCACTGTAGTTCAAATCAGCTCCCTCAAGCCGCGTCAACAAGTCGAAGAATTTCTGCACCCCTTCTTCAACCGCTTCGTCTTCTTCAATTCGTAGTGCCGCCATTTGCCGTTCCAACACCACCGCTACCACCGCTGTTGCAGGAGCATGTACACCCTTGAGAGCAGCCCATGCCTTTGGTCCTTTCTCTGGTTCACGCTGGAATGGCTTGATGTGACGGATCTGACTGCTCCCCAACGCTTGCCCAAGTAAGAGATAGCCTTGTGCGCTCTTCCGCACCCACGGGCTCTTCTCCGGGTCGTTCTCGGGGCGCTTCTCTGTTCCTTCCATCACCTCCAGCAGGTCATAGTGGTCAAAGATGTTCTCCATCTTGAAGGACCATTCAGCAAAGTTGTCACCGTTGAACTTGTCAAGCCCAAACACCCTAGGCTCATCCCTAGGTGGGCCAAGACTTGGTTGCATGGGCGCCATGGCTGAATCACGGGGTTGGCCTTGAGCTTGAGCTTCTCCACTGCCACCAGCACCTCTGCCACCCCTTTCCTCAGGTCCAGACATTGTCGAAACTGCTCCAAGGGCCTCTGATACCACTTGTTATAGTCACAATAGGCTTGAATGTGCCTAAAACGAAAGATAGAGAGCACAGACGGATTTCTGCGCAGCGGCTTCAAACGTTGATAGCGTTCTGCTCACAGCTGCAAATGACTTGATTCAAATTGGATCTGGAGCGTCTTCACGTCGTCTACAATTATCAATTTAGATTGCACGATTTGATAAAGAATTGACGACACAGCGTCGGTTTGAACGAACGGTACTATGGCAGCCACTATAGTCTTAGAACACAAGATAGGAAGAGTTACGAGTTGGGAATGACTCCCAGCTCCTACAAACCCCAAGAGCCGAGGTACAGTGATGTGGAACAGTGCCACACTGTCCCCAACCACGAAGGGTCTCGAAACTACCCTTCACTAGGGCCTACACCAAGTGAAATGTTACACTACACAAAGTAATGTAACTATCTTCAATATCTTGAGGTGTACCCTTTTGGCAAGCTTCGAAATCACTTGAGGCTTGACACCAAGGCTCGGGCTCTTCATCACAAACTCATCCTTGAGTTCTTGATGAGTCTGCTGCACACACCTGCGACACGCCGAACGTTCGACACAGGACAAAATAGAAACCGCGCACGACAAAATAGAAACCGCGCGCGAGACACAAACGACCGCGTAACACGCGTCTAGCGATAACTCGCTATTGACTCGACACACACACTCGACATCATGACTCAACATTCACACACAATTATAAGCATGAAATATATATTATCCCATGCCCTCATACCATTCCATACACACACACATTCACGCACACGGACAACAAGCCGAGTGCAAACCGTAGGGTTGCACCAACAAACTTGTCAAGCCCAAACACCCTAGGCTCATCCCTAGGTGGGCCAAGACTTGGTTGCACGGGCGCCATGGCTGAATCACGGGGTTGGCCTTGAGCTTGGGCTTCTCCACTGCCACCAGCACCTCTGCCACCCCTTTCTTCAGGTCCAGCCATTGTCGAAACTGCTCCAAGGGGCTCTGACACCACTTGTTATAGTCACAATCGGCTTGAATGTACCTAAAACGAAAGATAGAGTGCACAGTCGGATTTCTGCACAGCGGCTTCAAACGTTGATAGCGTTCTGTTCACAGCTGCAAATGACCTGATTCAAATTGGATCTAGAGTGTCCTGACGTCGCCTACACTAGGAAATTTAGATCGCACGATTTCATTAAGAATTGACGACGCAACGCCGGTTTGAACGAACGGCACTATGGCAGCCACTATAGACTTCGAACACAAATTAGGAAGAATTACGAGTTGGGAATGACTCCCAGCTCCTACAAACCCCAAGAGCCGAGGTACAGTGATGTGGAACAGTGCCAGACTGTCCCCAACCACGAAGGGTCTCGAAACTACCCTCCACAAGGGCCTACACCAAGAGAAATGTTACACTACACAAAGTAATGTAACTATTCTCACTATCTTGATGTTTACCCTTTTGGAGAGCTTCGAAATCACTTGAATCTTGAAACCAAGGCTCTTTTTCTTCAAGATAAATTCTTCCTTGAGTTCTTGGAAGTCTGCTGCGCACACCTACGACTCGCCGAACGTTCCACACACGACAAAATAGAAAACCGCACACGACACGCAAACGACAACGTTACACGCGACTAGCGATAACTCGCTATTGACTCAACACACACATTCAAAAGATCATGCCTCATCATTCACACACTATTAAGTATGAAATATGTATTATCTCATGCTCTCATACCATTCCGTGCACACACGCATGCACGCACACGGACAACAAGCCGAATGCAAACCGTAGGGTTGCACCAACAGGCGGCTTGAGGTGTTTCAGGAAGCGCTAGCTCTCATCATGGAAGACCTGAAGATGGCAAAGCACTCGTAAGTGGCATAAACGCACACATGATACGTAGTTTGGTTTATGATGTTTGTTTGAATGTTGTCTCCTCTAACAACTCTTTGACCGTGCTGTTATATATCTGTTGCATGTAGCGGCATGGAGCTGACGGACCCGTATGGCATTTGCCGTACGGTATATCCTATCCAGAGCAGTGCAAGGTTGCGGGGACCAAGCCTGGCATCAAGACTCGTTTCCCATGCCCCAGGTGCACCGTTCCAAAGGAGGAGCTGAATAACATGGAGTACCCTCTGACGTTTCGGACGGAGGAAGCACAGTTGCAGCATGTGGTGGAAATGGAACGCGCAATGACACTGCGGGAACGAAAGGATTTGTCCAAGCTTCATAGTACACACTGCGTCAAGGTATGTGTTGTCGTACGCCTATATGCAACCTCAAAGGTATTGCAACGTCCAGTCTCATTCAGCGAAGCTAACGTGTATCGTGCGCAAGTGTGTGTGTGTGTATGTATGTATGTATGTGTGTATGTGTGTGTGTATGCATATGTCTGTGTGTGTGCACGTGCATGTGTGTGTATGTGCATGTGTGTGTGTGCACATGTGTGCGTATGTATGTCTGCATGTGTGTATGCGTATCTGTGAGCATGTGTGTGTGCATGTATGTGCGCGTGTGTGTGTGCATGTGTGTGTGCATATGTGTGTGTGTGTGCGTGTGCGTGTGTGTGCATGTGTGTGTGTGTGCGCACGCGCATGTGTATGTGCATGTGTGTGTGTGTGCGCGCATGTATGTGTATGTGTGCATGCGTGTGTGTGTGTGTGTGTGCACATGTGTGTGTGTGTGTGTGCACGTGTATGTGTGTGTGTATATGTGTGTGTGTGTGCGCATATGTGCGTATGTATGTGTGCATGTGTGTATGCATGTGTGTATGCATGTATGTGTGTATGTTTGTGTGTGTGCGTGCGCACATGTGTGTGTGCACGTGTGTGTGTGTATGCGCATGTGTGTGTGTGTTCACGCATGTGTGTGTGCATGTGTGTGTGTGCGCATGTCTATGTGTATGTGTGTGCGCGCGCGCATGTGCGTGTGTGTCTATGTGTGTGTGTATGTGTGTGTGTGTGTGTGTGTGTGTGTGCGAATGTGTGCATGTGGGTATGCATATGTGTACGCATGTGTGTGTGTGCATGCGTGTGTGTGTGTGGGTGTGTATATGTGTGCACCCACATGTGTGTTTGTGTATGTGTGTGCATGTGTGTGCGTATGTGTTGTCTTCTATAATCACAGAGTGCCTTGTGGGGACAACGTTTTTGCGACACTGAGTTCGGCAACCCGTACCGGCAACTGACATCCGACATCATGCACATGTCCCTCCTTGGCGTGTACAAGCACAGATTGGAGGGACTTAAGGTGGAGTTGAGTGCGGAGACCCTGCAGGAACTTGACGGAGCACTCGAACGAGTCACTCAGTACAGCAGGCAGTCGTTCTTTTGGATTCCCGCACACACTGATGGATAATTTAGTGACCATGCAACCTTCAAGGCGTTCCACCATCAGGATGTGATGCAGGTACTGCCAGCGCTGCTGGTGATGGCGAAGGTGGACGAGAGGACTATTCGTGCAGTGGAGATGTATTGTACATGGCATAGGGAGGCATGGCATCGGACGTACCACACCGACGAGTCGCTGGCCAACCTTGAAGAGATCGCGCGCACGTGAGTACATGGCCAACCTTGACGAGATCGTGCGCACGTGAGTACGAGATGTGTCAAGGTTACATATGGCAGAGCCGCATAATATATGTCATGTCCTCCTAAATCATATGTGTTTCGATATCACAATCTTTCTCTTTTAATGCGATTGATCAATGTGCAGGCTTGTTCCCATGCTTATCGACGAGTTCGAGGTGGATGAACAAGCATCAAAATTCTACATCCCAAAGATCCACGCGATGCTACACGTCAGCGACGACATCAGGCGTCGTGACGTGCCTATTCACTACTACACTGACGTGTATGAGCATGTGCATGTGGCGGTGATGTAGAGACCATACCGAGCATCCAACAAGAGGAACGCTGAGGCGATGATCACTCGACGTTGCCTTACATCAGAGCTGGTCGAGATGATGTCTGCCACCGATGAGACAGCAGACGATCAGGCACGGAGTGTTGCCCTTTGTTAGAGTCACAATAGGCTTGAATGTGCCTAAAACGAAAGATAGAGTGCACAGTCGGATTTCTGCACAGCGGCTTCAAACGTTGATAGCGTTCTGGTCTCAGCTGCAAATGACTTGATTCAAATTGGATCTGGAGCTTCTTAATGTCGCCTACACGTGGCAGTTTTTATGGCACGATTTCATTAAGAATTGACGACGCAACGTTTGTTTGAACGAACGGCACTATGACAGCCACTAAATACTTAGAACACAAATTAGGAAGAGTTACGAGTTGGGAATGACTCCCAGCTCCTACAAACCCCAAGAGCTGAGGTACAGTGATGTGGAACAGTGCCACACTGTCCCCAACCACGAAGTGTCTCGAAAATACCCTCCACAAGGGCCTACACCAAGAGAAATGTTACACTACACAAAGTAATGCAACTATTCTCACTATCTTAAAGTTTACCCATTTGGAGAGCTTCGAAATCACTTGAATCTTGAAACCAAGGCTCTGGTTCTTTAAGATAAATTCTTCCTTGAGTTCTTGGAATTCTTCTGCGCACACCTACGACACGCCGAACGTTCCACACACGACAAAAATAGAAAACCGCACACGACACGCAAACAACGACTTGACACGCGACTAGCGATAACTCGCTATTGACTCGATACACACATTCAAAACCATGCCTCATCATTCACACACTATTATAAGCATGAAATATATATTATCTCATGCTCTCATACCATTCCATGCACACACGCATGCACGCACACGGACAACAAGCCGAATGCAAACCGCAGGGTTGCACCAACACCCTTCAGCAGGTGCGTACATTTTTGTCATCACAAATCAATGACATATCAATTCAGTGTTGTGAAGTCTTCGTTCACTTGCTCTCATCACAATCCATATCCCTCTGTATATATGCGTGAAGTCTGCTGATATATCCCTCTATGGCCTTCACGCCTATATACAGAGGGATATGGATTGTGATGAGAGCAAGTGAACGAAGACTTCACAACACTGAACTGATATGTCATTGATTTGTGATGACAAAAATGTACGCACCTGCTGAAGGGCAACACTCCATGCCTGATCGTCTGCTGTCTCATCGGTGGCAGACATCATCTCGACCAGCTCTGATGTAAGGCAACGCCGAGTGATCATCGCCTCAGCGTTCCTCTTGTTGGATGTTCGGTATGGTCTCTTCATCACCGCCACATGCACATGCTCATACATGTCAGTGTAGTAGTGAATAGGCATGTCACGACGCCTGATGTCGTCGCTGATGTGTAGCATCGCGTGGATCTTCGGGATGTAGAATTTTGATGCTTGTTCATCCACCTCGAACTCATCAATAAGCATGGGAACAAGCCTGCACATTGATCAATCGCATTAAAAGAGAAAGATTGTGATATCGAAACACATATGATTTAGGAGGACATGACATATATTATGCGGCTCTGCCATATGTAACCTTGACACATCTCGTACTCACGTGCGCACGATCTCGTCAAGGTTGGCCATGTACTCACGTGCGCGCGATCTCTTCAAGGTTGGCCAGCGACTCGTCGGTGTGGTACGTCCGATGCCATGCCTCCCTATGCCATGTACAATACATCTCCACTGCACGAATAGTCCTCTCGTCCACCTTCGCCATCACCAGCAGCGCAGGCAGTACCTGCATCACATCCTGATGGTGGAACGCCTTGAAGGTTGCATGGTCGCTAAATTATCCATCAGTGTGTGCGGGAATCCGAAAGAACGACTGCCTGCTGTACTGAGTGACTCGTTCGAGTGCTCCGTCAAGTTCCTGCAGGGTCTCCGCACTCAACTCCACTTTAAGTCCCTCCAATCTGTGCTTGTACACGCCAAGGAGGGACATGTGCATGATGTCGGATGTCATTTGCCGGTACAAGATGCCAAACTCAGTGTCGCAACTCCTCCGGCCACTCCTGTGTCTACCGGCCACTGGCTCTCAGCTCCACCTTCGGACGAGTCCGTAGAGCCGAGTGGTCCGTACCCAGAGCTTGTGGGTTGCCTCATGTACCTCATGACGTGCACTCGACCCGACCTCGCGTACCCTCTCAGCCTCCTGGCACGCTACATGGCTCCCGGCAGGCACCGAAAGGTGCACTGGGATGTTGCGAAGAGGGTACTGCGTTACTTGTGCAGTATGTCGGGCAAGGGGCTCGTGCTTGGAGGACGGGGTCCAGTTGTCCTCACCGGTCATGCAGACGCCTCCTCGGTTGACGACTCAGCTACGCAACGGTCGTCACAGGTTACACCTTCAGCCTTGGTTCCGGTAGTAAGGAACCGACTCATCAAACCTGACGTCCTGAGAGGACAGAACACGGCGCAAGGTGGGGTGGTAAAACTGCCAACAAGGCGCGTCAGGGGGGAAGCCAAGGAAGACGCAGGGAAAAGCACGGGAGGACAGCTTGTCCGCAGATAAGTCGCGGACGAAAGCTCGAGATCCCCAGACACGGAACGCAGACGCATCGCCAACCTTCCCCGTCCACCGCAGAGTAGGTGTGGTCTCCGGCACGGAGACCCGGGGCTGGAGGTTGATCTGATGCGCCGCGTACTGAACCGCGAACGGCCACAGAAAATAGGGAGCAGCCGCATGGATCATGGACGTACGAGCAACGTCCATGACCATACCAATGCGGCGCTCAGTAATCCCATTTTGTTGTGGAGAGGCCGGAAGCGTGAACGTCTGGCGGATGCCCTCCGCTCGACAAAAGGCCCGCAGAAGGTCGGAGGAAAACTCTCCACCTCTGTCGGAGTGCAGACGCAGAACAAGAAGGTCCGAGCCGAAACTCTCGCTGAGCTGACGACGAGCAGCGCGGATCCAGTCGATCAGCACCTCAGTGACCTCACCCTTGCGGCGCAAGGGGAAGACTGTGGTGTAATGCGAGTATTTGTCAACAACCAGCAGAAAGTAGCGCTCGTGACCCTGTCCACCGACGCGGGCGGGGCCCCACACGTCCATGTGAAGAGTCTGCAGGGGAGCCTCAGTCGGAGGGAACTCGGAGGAGTGAGGAGCGGCGGGAGCCACTCTCTCCAAAGCAGCTGCGAAAGTGGTTTGCTCGCTGCTAGAGCCGTGCTGCTGGAGCTGGTGGTGCTACGGGCGCTGGAGGTCCTGCTGCTGCTGGAGCTGCTGGGGGTTCTGGAGCCATTGGTCCCGGAGGTGCTCGTACTGGAGGTACTGGAGCTGCTGGGCCTGGTGGTGCTACTGGGGTTGGAGCTGCTGGAGGTGCTGGAGTTGGCGATACTACTAGACCCGGTGCTACTGGAGGTGCTGGCCGTGGCGCTGCTGGTGCTGCTGGGGCTTATGGTGGTCCTGCTGGAGCTGGAGCTGCTGGAGGTGCTGGAGCTGGAGGTGCTGCTGGAGCCGGACCTCTTGGGGGTGCTGAAGTTGGCGCTACTGGAGCTGCTGGAGGTGCTGGTGGAGCTGGTGGTGCTACTGGAGTTGGAGCTGACACTGGGGGTGCTGGTGCTGTTCCTGCTGGTTCTAGAGGCGCTGCGCGGCCGCGGCCGTGCTTCGTTCCGCTCCTTGAGCAGGTTCTTGGTCTCCCGCCTTCTACTGGTCCTGCTCCTTCCTTAGAGTGTCCACAGCCTGTCCAGTCCGAGTCACAGTTACAGCCGGCCTCCCCATGGCCTGCTCCTTCTCCTTACACTGGTCCGACAGGAGGTCTTACGGAGCGTCGTGAGCCTTAGTCTCGTCCTGCGTCGCCTGTTCATGCTGCTCGCACTGGTCGTCGTGGTTCGCATCAGTGTCCTCCTCCTGTCCCTGGCACACACCAGATGGCTCTGCGTCCTTCCACTGCTCCTCATCGTGTCCCTCTGCCGTCTCCTCCTGGGTCCTCTCTTCCTGCACTTGCTGACCTGGAGTCTGACTCCCATCGTGCTGCTAGTCCTACTGTCACGCGTCTCCTGGCCACTGTTGTCACTGACCCTTCCTTTGAGTCCACTGCTGCGTCTGCCTTAGTTGCTGAGCTTGTCGACTTTGCTGCTCACTGTCGTCTAGACTACGCCGCTAGTCTTGTTGCTGAGTTTGCGTCTGTCTGTCCTCCGTCCGTCGGGGGTGAGTGTGCTCTTAGCAGGGACGTCCTTGAGGACAGGCAGGAGGAGTTCCAGTGTTTTGCTGCTGCTTTACCTCATCTCGTGTCCATGCTGCTTGCCCCTGAGGGAGACCCGGATCCACCAAACATCCCGACCCCGCGCTCTTACGCAGAGGCGATAGAGGGTCCCTACTCCTCTCAGTGGCAGACAGCCATGGACGCAGAGTGGGCTTCCTGGAAGTCCACAGGCACCTACGTCAACGAGGTTCCCCCACCTGGGGCGAACATTGTCGATGGCATGTGGATTTTCAGGGTGAAGCGGCCGCCGGGTTCTCCGCCTGTCTTCAAGGCGCGTTACGTGGCTCGAGGCTTCAGTCAGCGGTAGGGAGTTGACTACTTTCAGACCTTCTCTCCCACCCCGAAGATGACCACTCTTCGGGTACTGTTGCACGTCGCTGCTCAGCGTGAATACGAGCTGCACTCTCTTGACTTCAGCACATACTTCCTACAGGGCAGCCTGCACGAGGAGATCTGGCTGCGCCGCCCACTTGGCTTCACTGGGTTGTTTCCTCCTGGTACCCAGTGGAGCCTCCGTCGGCCAGTCTACGGTCTCCGCCAGGTGCCCCGTGAGTGGCACGACACACTGAGGACTACGCTTGCGGCTCTTGGGTTTGCTCCTTCCACTGCTGACCCATCGCTGTTTCTCCGCACCGACACTACTCTGCCGCCGTTCTACATCCTCGTGTACGTCGACGACTTGGTCTTTGCTACTGCTGACACTGCTGGACTAGCCCACGTGAAGTCGGAGCTGCAGAAGAGACACACGTGCATAGACCTGGGTGAGCCACGCAGCTATCTTGGCTTGCAGATCACCCGGGACAGAGCACGCCGCACCATCACCTTGACTCAGTCACACATGGTGCAGCAGGTCCTTCAGCGCTTCAACTTCACGTACTCCTTGCCTCAGGCCACTCCTCTGCCTACTCGCCACACGCTTTCAGCTCTGCCTTCGGATGAGTCCGTAGAGCCGAGTGGCCCGTACCCAGAGCTTGTCGGCTGCCTCATGTACCTGATGACCTGCACTCGACCTGACCTGTCATACCCTCTTAGCATCTTGGCACGCTATGTTGCTCCTGGGAGACATGGACCAGAGCACATGGATGCGGCTAAGAGGGTGTTGCGCTACTTGTGCAGTGCGTCGGGCATGGGGCTCGTACTTGGAGGACGGGCTCGAGTTGTCCTCATTGGTCACGCAGACGCTTCTTGGGTTTGACACACCCCCATAGGCAAAGTGGGGGAGAACAAGTGGTCACAAGACCAGTCAAGAAAAGCAAAGTAAGCTCAGGGTGGATCACAAAGTCACCACACGGTTTGAGCACAAGGAAAGGGCCACAGGGCCAGTTCACATGCAGAGTTATATAAAAGAGAACAAACAATATAGTGATCATACCCTAGCAAGTGCAAGCATGCAGGTATATATATAGATCACAGTACAAGAAGATTCAAGCAGTAAGAAAGTGAGGCAAAGTAGTCACAAGGCCTAACACAGTACGGAAGCACTAATGATCCTCAGACGGAAGTGCCTTGGTGAATACATCAGCAGTGTTGGCCCTAGTGGCCACGTAAGCAAGACGAAGCTGGCCACGCTGCTGCAACTCTCGAGCAAGGAAGTATCGCAGAGCGATGTGCTTCGTTCTGTGCTCTAGTCTATGCTCCTGACACAAGGCAATCATGGCCTTGTTATCTACGTACAGAACTGGAGGCGAACGAGGCATCTCTCCCAAGTCAGTCAGCAGGTAGGTGAGCCAGCGTAGCTCCTGTGCAGCCATGGCCCCGGCATAGATCTCAGCCTCACAAGTGGAGCTGAGAACCAAAGACGAGCAGGTAGACCGCCAAAAAACAAAGCAGGAACCGAGGCTGAAGGTGTAACCCTGCGACGGTCGCTACGTAGCTGAGTCGTCAGCCCAAGAAGCGTCTGCGTGACCAGCGAGGACAACTGGACCCCGTCCTCCAAGCACGAAACCCATGCCTGACATACTACACAAGTAACGCAGTACCCTCTTCGCAGCAACCCAGTGCACCTTTTGGTGCCTACCGGGAGCCACGTAGCGAGCCAAGAGGCTAAGAGGGTACGCAAGGTCAGGTCGAGTGCACGTCATCAGGTACATGAGGCAACCCACAAGCTCTGGGTATGGACCACTCGGCTCTACGGACTCGTCCGAAGGTGGAGTTGAGAGCGAGTGGCCGTTAGACAGAGGAGTGGGCTATGGCGAGGAGAACTGGAAGCCGAAGCACTGAAGGACCCGGTGCACCATGTGTGACTGAGTCAGTGTGATGGTGTGCCGTGCTCTGTCCCAGGTGATCTGCAGGCTAAGATAGCTGAGCAGTTCACCCAGGTCCGTGCAGGTGTGTCTCTTCTGCAGCTCCGACTTCACAAGGGTCAGTGCTTTTGTGTCAGCAATGGCAAAGACGAGGTCGTCGATGTATACGAGGACGTAGAACGGCGGCAGCAAGGTGTCGGTGCGTAGAAACAGCGACGAGTCAGCAGTAGAAGGAGCAAACCCAAGAGCCGCAAGTGTAGTCCTCAGTGTGTCGTGCCAGTCGCGAGGCACCTGGCGGAGACCGTAGACTGGCCGTCTGAGGCTCCACTGGGTACCTGCAGGAAACGACCCAATGAAGCCAGGTGGGCGGCGCAGCCAGATCTTCTCGTGCAGGCTGCCCTGCAAGAAAGTTGTACTGAAGTCCAGAGAGTGCAGCTCGAAGTCACGCTGAGCAGCGACGTGCAGCAACACCCGAAGAGTAGTCATCTTCTGGGTGGGAGAGAAGTTCTGAAAGTAGTCGACTCCCTGTCGCTGACTGAAGCCTCGAGCAACGTAACGCGCCTTGAAGGCAGGCGGAGAACCCGGCGGCCGCTTCACCCTGAAAATCCACATGCCATCGACTATGTTCGCCCCAGGTGGGGGAACCTCGTCGACGTAGGTGCCTGTGGACTTCCAGCATGGAATTGAAATGAGGTACAGCAGCTGCAAGACACTGAAAGTCCTCCTGCCTGTCCTCAAGGACGTCCGTGCCAAGAGCACACTCACCCCCGACGGACGGAGGACTGGCAGACTCAGACTCAGCAACAAGAGCAGTGGCGTAGTCTATACGAGAGGCCGCAGCAAAGTCAAGCAGCTCGGCAACGAGAGCAGACACAGCAGCAGACTCAAAGGAAGGGTTAGTGACAGCAGTGGCTAGGAGACGAGCGACAGTGGGACTAGCAGCAAGAGCGCGGTCAGACTCAGGGTCAGGGACCTCAGGAAGAGAGGACTCAGGAGGAGCAGGCAGAGGAACACGCAGTGGAACAGAGGAAGGACGGAGTGCCATAGTGAGCGTGGTGGGGACAGGAGGAGGACGCGAACGAGGAACGCGACGAGCAGGGCGAACAGGCGAGACAGGACGAGACGCAGGCTAACGACGCTCTATAAGACCGCCGGACAGCTCAGTGTAAGGAGAGAGAGCAGGCAGTGGGGAGGCTGAAAGTAACGGCGACTGCGACTGGTCAGGCGGTGGACACAGGAGGTGAGGAGTAAGGCTAGTAGAAGACGAGACACCAAGAACCTGCTGAAGTAGGGGAACAAAGTACGGTCACGGCCGCACAGTGCCTCCAGCACCTCCAGTTCCAGGTTTAACAGCTCCAGCTCCTGCAGCTCCAGCGCCTCCCGCGCCAGTGCCTCCAACTCCAGCTCCTCCAACTCCAGCGCCACCAGCGCCAGAGCCTCCAGCTGAAGCAGCTCCAGGATTCGTAGGGTCTCCAGCTCCAGCGTCCCTAACACCACCAGCCCCGGCAGCTCCAGTACCCGCGGAATGAGCACCTCCAGGACCAGCAGCCGCAGTGTCTCCAGTACCACGAGCTCCAGCAGTAACACCAGCACCTCCAGCTGCCGCGTCTCCAGCGCCTCCAGCTCCGAAGGTGTGCTCGCCGAACAAGCCACTCACGCAGCTGCTACAGAGACAGTCTCGGCGAAGCACCAGCCGAACCTCCAGACAAAGCAGCACCCCAAGGCTCAGCACCCCCAGACTCCGCACCCTCCAACTCAGCACCCCCAGGCTCAACACCCCCAGGCTGCACAACCGCAGGCTCAGCACCCCCAGGCTGCTCACCCCCAAGCTCAGCACCCCCAAACCCAGCACCCTCAGACCCCGCACCCCCCGGCTCCGCACCCCCAGACGCAGCAACTCGAGCAGCACCTGAGCCGACAGCTACCTCGACAGGCGCAGTACCAGGGAGAGGGTCTACGTGAGACACACTTGAGGGAGCAGGACCCTGGGGCGGGAGGGGGTCTACCAGAGGAGGACCGGGAGCAAGGAAGAGCGGCGGGGGCGGGGGAGGGGCAGAGCGGTAGGGGAAGAGACGGTAAAAGGGAACCGACTCGTCAAACGTGACGTCCTGAGAAGGGAAGACACAGCGCGAGGTGGGGTGGTAAAACTGCCAGCCAGGCGCATCGGGGACAAAGCCAAGGATGACATAGGGGATAGCACGGGCGGAGAGCTTGTCCGCGGACGTATCGCGAACAAAGGCACGAGAACCCCAGACCCGGAACACCGACGCATCGCCAACCTTCCCCGTCCAACACAGTGTGGGTGAGGTCTCCGGCAAGGAGACACAAGGCCAAAGGTTGAGCTGATGCGCAGCGTACCGGACAGCAAATGGCCACAGAAAATGGGGAGCGGCCGCATGGATCATGGAGGTACGAGCGACCTTGATGACTAAGCCAATGCGGCGCTCATCAATCCCATTTTCCTGAGGGGAGTCAGGAAGCGTGAACGACTGGAGAATGCCCTCCCCACGAGAAAAGTCCCGCAAGAGGTCGGAGGAGAACTCACCACCTTCGTCAGAGTGCAGACGCAGGACAGGAAGGTTTTGGCGGAACCGCTTGCCAAGCTGGAGACGGACTGCGCGGATCCAAGGGATCAAGACATCAGCGACCTCACTCTTGCTGCGCAAGGGGAAGACCGTGGTTTACCGCGTGTAGTCGTCAACAACCAGCAGAAAGTAGCGCTTGCGGCCCTGTCCACTGACGCGGGCCGGGCCCCACACGTCCATGTGGAGAGTCTGCAGGGGAGCAGTTGTCGGGGGAAACGAGGAGGAGTGAGGAGCGGCGCGCTGCCGTCCCTCGACGCAAGGAAGGCAGGGCGGGGCAGACGAGGGCGGTAGGGGAGGCAGAGACCTGGGAAGACCAGAGACAAGGAGATGGGAGTGCATGCCACGAAGGCGTGGCAGGGAGGGGTGACCCAGGCGGTGGTGCCACAGAAGAGTCTGGTGCGACAGGAGGCGACATGAGCAAGAGGCGGCTACCTGACCTGACGCGGACACCTGAGCAGACGCAGCTACCTGAGGAGGCTCGGTAGCCAGTGTGTGCAGACTCGACCCTGGCCGACGAGTGAACGTGGCCAGGTGACGCCCCGTCTGTGTGCACGTGCAGATCCACACACGCTGACCCCCAGGAGTGGTGGTAGTGACCATCGCGTCCTGGAGGGCAGCGATACTCACCAAGTTCGTAGAGAACGAGGGGAGGTGAGGACCTGACAGTGAGCCAGACGGAACCGCCGGACACGGGAGGACAGTGGAGGAAAGGGCAACGACCAGGCCCTCGGAGGGGTCAGCCAGTCTGACCGGAACAGGTGCAGGGAGAGTAGTGGGGGTGGTGCTGTCACGAAAGAAACAGCGCGAGGCACCTGAGTCCAACGTGAAGGTGTGCAAGGCCTCAGCAGGCGCAGTACCAAGGAGAGTACCAGACTCACTAGCACCTAGAGCAGCAGCCACTATACCTGGGTCAGGTGACACACACCGCTAACAGTCACCCTCAGCACTAGCAGACAAAGCATACATAGCAAAAAGGATAGCATCAAAGTCTAGGTCAAAGATAGCAACTCCAGACCTAAGCAGATCTGCCCAGCGAGGGCACTCTACCTCGTCACCAAACTCAGCACGCCAGGCGTCGTCGAGGCGGGAGAAGCAGCGGTGCTGAGTGTGAAACCTCTTGCATGTCTTACCAGCACGGTCACCCGTGCGAATGACATACGGGCAGCTATCACTACCCCCATACGTCCCACGCTGAAACAACCACTAACGAAGCTGCTGGGGCGACTGGGTCTCGCTCCGACGCTGCTGCTGCTGCTGCCGCTGGCCACCGCCAGGGCCTCCACGCCGAGGTCCAGTCCTACCGCCACCAGTCCCACCGCCGCCACTGCCGCCACTCCCACCGCTGCCTCCACCGCCGCCACCAGAGCCCCCACTCCTGCCACCAGTCCCACCGCTGCCACCACCTCCACTGCCTCCACCACCTCCACTGCTGCCCCCACCACCACTCCCGCTGCCACCTCCACCACCCCTGCCACCCTTGCCCTTGCTGCTGCGGCGCTTCACACTAGCAGAAGCAGCCCCGACGTCCTCAGCAACAGGGACGTCTACAGCAGCAACACAGGCGTAGGAGGGGGCAAGGGGGGAGGGGGAGCACCCCTCAAAGAAGGGCGGGCGCGGAGTGCCACGAGCAGCACCTACAGCAACTGCACTAGTCTCGGATGTGTGGAGATGCTGCTCGAGTAGGTCAACAGTGAGGGAGGTGGGGTCAAGGGAGAGAAAGTGGTCCCTAACAGAGCAAAGAGAGTCAGGGAGGCGAGTGACTATGAAGTAGAGGGTGATGAACATCGGGGGCTGGTTCCTGTCAAGGAACTCAGCAGGGACGGTAGCGCGGTAGCGAGCGTCGCTAGTGCGCAGGTCAGAAACCAGGTCCTCTACTGTGGCAAAAGCTGACAGCTCGTGGAACAGGTAGGGCAGTAGCAGTCGGCCTAGAGCAACAGAGGCAGGCGAGGAGTAGCGAGCGACTACGGCGTCGTACAGTGCCTGTGCTGTCCTGTGCTGTCCAAAGTGAGCGCATTCGGCTAACGGCAGGTGGTTGCGAATGGCTAAGCGGGCAGCAGCGACGCGAGTAAGCCACTGTGAGCGAGTCGCACTGTCAGCTGTGGCGGGAGGGGCGGTTGCGGTGCCTTACGCGAGGTCAAACAGCGAAACACTGTCCTTAGAATCGCTCAGTAGGTACAGCTGCAGGTCGTCGAGCCATGTGTCAAACTGAACCGGTCTGCCCTCATGATCGAACGCGAGAACTCAAAGCAAAGCCATAGTGGCGCAGCACGCAGAAGCAGCGGTAGCAGCAGTAGCAGCAGTAGTAGCAGCAGTAGCAGTAGCAACAGTAGTAGCAGCAGTAGTAGAAGTAGCAGCAGTAGTAGCAGTAGCAGCAGCAGCAGAGGGGGCGAGGGGCTGGGGGCCTAGGGGCGTCGGGCCGTGGGGCCAGGAACGAAGGGGGGCCGAGGGGCCTGGGGCCTAGGGGCGACAGGCCGCGGGGCCAGGGATGAAGGGGCCGAGGGCCCGAGGGCCTAGGGGCGTCGGGCCGCGGGGCCAGAAACGAAGGGGCTGAAGGGCCGGGGGCCTAGAGGCGTCGGGGCGCGGGGCCAGGAAAGACAGGGCCGAGGGGCCAGGGGCCTAGGGGCGTTGGGCCGCGGGGCCAGGAGAGAAGGGGCCGAGGGGCCGGGGGCCTAGGGGCGTCGGGCCGCGGGGCCAGGAAAGACGGGGCCGAGGGGCCGAGGGCCTAGGAGCGTCGAGCGCGGGCCGAGGGGCGAGGTGCGTCAGGGCCGACGGGGCCTAGGGGCGTTGCGCGACGGGCGACGGGGCCGGGCTTAGGGGATCGACGTGCGACGGGGCCGACGGGGCCTAGGGGCGTTGCGCGACGGGCGAGGGGCCAGAACCGGGGCCTAGGGGGGTCGGGCACGAGCGACGGGGCGACGAGGCTGGGCCTAGGGGAGCGATGGGCGACGGGGCCGACGGGCCTAGGGGCGCTGCGCGACGGGCGACGGGCTGGAACCGGGGCCTAGGGGCGTCAGGCGCGAGCGACGGGGCGACGGGCGACGGGGCCGGGCCTAGGGGCGGCGGGCGCGAGCGACGGGCCTAGGGGCGACGCGCGACGGGCCGAGACCGGGGCCGAGACCGGGAGCGACGGGCGCGGGGCCTAGGGGCTACTGGCGACGGGCCACGGCCTAAGGTCGAGAGGAGGGCCATACGAGGGTGGCTCGCAGGGCAGTAGGTGGTTGGCCCAAGGAAAGAAAGCGGTCCTAGCGAGGGACCAGCTCTGAAACCATGTCAGAAATAGCGAACGAGAATGAATGAACTAGCAAAGAGTTGGGTACAAGTACTAACCCTAACTGGGTTGTACCCCTTATGGGCTACCCGACTACAGCCTACACAATGTAAGATATATATAAGTTTGACATGAAAGACCCTCAATCTCTGTCCCGATTCTGATGATATGCTGCAATCGCTCATAAGTATGCATCGCTTGCTCTTCTCTCAGTTGTCGTTGTAAAGTTTTTGGTAACTGATAATTTCTTTGTATGCAGGGCATGCGGGCTACACGCCTGACTCTCCCAAAGGCTTGAATGTGGCTGCGATTGCTCAGTCTCAAGGCAAGTTGAGGTATGCCTGTGTGCGGTTCAGCGATCACATCGGTAAGATTTACCGATTCAGCCACATCCACGCCTTGAGTAACGAGCCGTGTTCCTTCATGCAAGAGAATGTCAAAAATTTGTATTGCTTACTTTGTGTAGGCTATAGTGGGGTAGCCCATAAGGGGTACAACCCAATTAGGGTTAGTACTTGTACCCAATTCTTTCATAGTTCATTCATTCTCGTTCATTCTTCTGACATGTTTTCAGAGCAGGTCCTTCCCTATGACCGTTTTTTTAGGGCCCACCACAGCGCTGCCCCACTAGCTGCCCTGTCGCCCTGCCCTACCTGGCGCGCCGTCCGTAGCTGCCCGTCGCGCCGTCGTTAGCAGCCCGTGAGCCGCCCCTGCAGCCCGTGAGCCACCTCTGCAGCCCCCCACGCCGCCCCTGCAGCACCGTGCGCCACCCCTGCAGCCCGCGCGACGCCCCTACAGCCCCGCACGCTGCCTCTGCAGCCCCTCGCGCCGACCCTGCAGCCCCGCGCGCCGCCCCTGCCGCCCGCGAGCCGCTTGCCTCCGGCCCGCTCGCCGCCCCTGCAGCCCGCGCACCGCCCGCTTGTGGCCCGCGCGTCGCCCGCTTGCGGTCTGCCCGCCGCCCATGCAGCCCGCGCGCCGCCCACTCGCAGCCCGCCTGCCGTCCCTGCAGCCCGCTCACCGCCTGCCTGCGACCAGCTCACCGCCCTTGCAGCTCGCTCGCCGCCCCCCCTGCGGCCCACCTGCCGCCCCTTTGCAGCTCAAGAGCCGCCCCTCTTCCAGCCTGCGCGCCGCCACTTGCAGCCTGCTCGACGCCCCTTGCGGCCCGCTTGCCGACCCCCCCTGCTGCTTGCACCGCCCGGCTCCTGCCCGCTCTGCTGCTGGCCACCCTAGCCATGCGCCGCTCTACTCTGCCTGCGTGCTACTTTGCTGGTAGCGCGCCACCCTGCTCTGCCCGCTACGGCTTCTCTCCATGTCCTCACGTTCGATCATGAGGGCCGTCCGATCTAGTTCGACACGTGGCTCGACGACTTACAGCTGTACCTACTGAGCGACTCTAGAGACAGCGTTTCGTTGTTTAACCACACGTCTGGAGCCTCTCTTGCCCCTCCCACCACAGCTGACAGTGCGACTCGCTCACAGTGGCTTACCCGTGACGCTGCTGCTCGCTTAGCCATTCGCAACCACCTGCCGTTAGCCGAATGCGCTCACTTCGGACAGCACAAGACTGCTAAAGCACTGTACGACGCTGTAGTCGCCCGTTACTCCTCCCCTGCCACTACTGCTCTAGGCCGTCTTCTACTGCCCTACCTATTTCCCGAGCTGTCCGCTTTTGCCACAGTAGAGGACCTCGTTACCCACCTTCGCACTAGCAACGCTCGCTACCACGCTACCCTCCCAGCAGAGTTCCTTGACAGGAACCCCCCCCCCCCCCCCCCGAATGTACATCACTCTTTACTTTATAGTCACCTGCCTCCCTGACTCTCGTCACTCTATCAAGGACCACTTTCTCGCACTTGACCCCACATACCTCACTGTTGACCTGCTCGAGCAGCACCTCCTTGCAGCTGAGACTAGTGTAGTCGCTGTAGGTGCCGCTCGTGGCACTCCTCGCACGCCCTTCTTTGAGGGGTGTTCCCCCTCCCCCCTTGCTCCCTCCTATGCCTCTGTTGCTGCTGTTGACGTCCTTGGTGCTGAGGATGTCAGGGCTGCTTCTGCTAGTGGGAAGTGCCGCAGCAGCAAGGGCAAGGGTGGCAGGAGTGGTGGAGGTGGCAGCGGGGGTGGTAGTGGGGGCGGCAATGGAGGTGGTGGAGGTAGTGGAGGTGGTGGGAGCGGTGAGAGTGGTGGCGGGAGTGGGGGCTTTGGTGGCGGCGGTGGTGGCAGTGGTGGGAGTGGCGGTAGTGGCGGCAGTGGGAGTGGTGGCAGTCGGAGTGGAGCTGATTAGACGGGAGGGTCGGGCGGTGGCCAGCGACAGCAGCAGCAGCGTCGGAGCGAGACCCCTTCGGCCCAGCAGCTTTGTGAGTGATTTGCTCAGCGTGGGGCATCTGGGGGTAGTGTAAACTCCCCGTATGTCATTCGCACGGGTGACCGTGCTGGTCAGACATGCGGGAAGCCCCACACTCCGCACCGCTGCTTCTCCCGCCTAGACGACGCTTGGCGTGCAGAGTTTGGTGACAAGGCCGAGCGCTCCCGCTGGGCAGAGCTGCTTAGGTCTGGAGTTGCTATCTTCGATCTTGACTGTGATACTATCCTTGCTGCTATGTATGCCTTGTCTGTTAGTGCTGAGGGTGACTGTTACCTGTGTGTGCCGCCTGACCCAGGTATAGAGGCTGCTGCTCTAGGTGCTAGTGAGTCTGCTCTCCCTGGTACTGCGCCTGCTGAGGCCTTGCACACCTTTACACTTGACTCATCTGCTTTCCCGCTGTTTCTTTCGCGACAGCACCACCCTCACTCCTCTCTCTGCATCTGTACCGGTCAGACTAGCTGACCCCTCAGGGGGCCCAGTCCTTGCCCGTTCCTCCACTGTTCTCCCGTGTCCGGCGGTTCCGTCCAGCTCACTGTCAGGTCTTCACCTCCCCTCGTTCTCTACGAACTTGGTGAGTACCGCTGCCCTCCACGATGTGATGGTCACCACCACCACTCCTGGGGGTCAGCGTGTGTGGATCTGCACGTGTACACGGACGGGATGTCACCTGGCCACGTTCACCCGTCTGCCTGGGTCGAGTCTGTACACCCTGGCTACCGAGCCTCCTCAGGTAGCTGTGTTTGCCCAGGTGTCCGCGTGAGGTCCAGTAGCAGCCCCCTGCTCGTGTCGCCTCCTGTCACACCAGACTCTCCTGTGGCACCACCGCCTTGGTCACCTCTCCCTTCCACGCCTTCGTGGCATGCACTCCCGCCACCTTGTCTCTGGTCTTCCCAGGTCTTTGCCTCCCCTCCCGCCCTTGCTTTCCCCGCCCTGCCTTCCTTGCGTCAAGGAGCGGCAGCGCGCCGCTCCTCACTCCTCCTCGTTTCCCCCGATGACTGCTCCCCTGCAGACTCTCCACATTGATGTGTGGGGCCCAGCCCGCGTCAGTGGACAGGATCGCGTGCGCAAATTTCTGCTGGTTGTTGACGACTACACGCATTACACCACGGTCTTCCCCATGCGCAGCAAAGGTGAGGTCCTTGTTGTCTTGATCCCTTGGATCCGCACAATCCGTCTCTAGCTCCGCAAGTGGTTCCACCACGACCTTCCTGTCCTGCATCTGCACTCTGACAGAGGTGGTGAGTTCTCCTCCGACCTCTTGCAGGTGTCGTGGGGAGGGTATTCTCCTGTCGTTCACGCTTCCGGCCTCCCCGCAGCAAAATGGGATTGCTGAGCGCTGTATTGGCTTAGTCATGGAGGCCGCTAGTACCTCCATGATCCATGCGGCTGCTCCCCATTTTCTGTGGCCTTTTGCGGTCCGGTACGCTGCGCATCAGCTCAACCTCTGGCCCCGTGTCTCCTTGCCGGAGACCTCGCCTACACTGCATTGGACGGGGAAGGTTGGCGATGCGTCGGTGTTCCGGGTCTGGGGTTCTCGTACCTTTGTTCGCGATACGTCCGCGGACAAGCTCTCCCTGTGTCTTCCTTGGCTTTCCCCCTAACGCGCCTGGCTGGCAGTTTTACCAACTCCAGCTCCAGTGCCTCCAGCTCAAACTCTTGCAGCACCTCCAACTCCAGTGCCTCCAGTGGCAGAGTCTCCAGCTCCGGCAACTCCACTCCGAAGGCGTGTGCGCCGAGCAAACCAATCGTGCAGCTGCTACGGGGAGATAGGCTCCGGCCGGGGAGACAGTCGTGGCGAGGCACCCGCAGGACCTCCAGAAGAAGCAGTACCCCTAGGCTCAGCACCCGCAGGCTCCGCATTCTCAGACTCAGCACCCCCACTCTCCGCACCCTCAGGCTCAGCACCCTTAGGCTCCGCACCCCTAGGCTGAGCACCCCCAGACCTCGCACCCTCAGACTCAGCACCCCCAGGCTCCGCACCCGCCGGCTCAGCACCCTTAGACGCAGCACCTCTAGCAGCACCTGAGTCTACTGCGACCACAACAGACACAATACCAAGGAGTGGGTCTACCTGAGACACACCTGAGGGAGTAGGACCCTGAGGGGGGAGGGGGTCTACCAGAGGGTGACCTGGAGCAAGGAAGAGCGGCGGGGGTGGGAGAGGGGCAGAGCGGTAGGGGACGAGACGGTGAAAGGGAACTGACTTGTCAAACGTGACGTCCTGAGAGGGGAGGATACGGCGCGAGGTGGGGTGGTAAAACTGCCAGCCAGGCACGTTAGGGGGAAAGCCGAGGAAGACACAGGGAATAGCACGGGCGGAGAGCTTGTCCGCGGACATATCGCGAACAAAGGCACGAGAACCCCAGACCCGGAAAACCGACGCATCGCCAACCTTCCCCATCCAACGCAGTGTAGGCGAGGTCCCCGGCAAGGAGACACGGGGCCAGAGGTTGAGCTGATGCGCAGCATACAGGACCGCAAACGACCACAAAAAAAGGGGGGCAACCGCATGGATCATGGAGGTACGAGCGACCTCCATGACTAAACCAATGCGGCGCTCAGCAATTCCATTTTGCTGAGGGGAGGCCGGAAGCGTGAACGACTGGAGGATGCCCTCCCCACGAGAAAAGTCCCGCAAGAGATCGGAGGAGAACTCACCACCTCTGTCAGAGTGCAGACGCACGTCAAGAAGGCCGTGGTGTAACGCGTGTAGTCGTCAACAACCAGCAGAAAGTAGTGCTCGCGGCCCTGTCCATTGACGCGGGCTGGGCCCCACACGTCCATGTGGAGAGTCTGCAGGGGAGCAATCGTCGGGGGAAACGAGGAGGAGTGAGGAGCGGCGCGCTGCCGCCCCTCCACACAAGGAAGGCAGGGCGGGGCAGGCGAGGGCGGGAGGGGAGGCAGAGACCTGGGAAGACCAGAGACAAGGAGACGGGAGTGCATGCCACGAAGGGGTGGCAGGAAGGGGTGACCAAGTCGGTGGTACCACAGGAGAGTCTGGTGCGACAGGAGGCGACACGAGCAGGGGGGTGCTACCGGGCCTGACGCGGACACCTGGGCAGACGCAGCTACCTGAGGAGGCTCGGTAGCCAATGTGTACAGACTCGACCCAGGCAGACGAGTGAACGTGGCCAGGTGACGGCCCGTCCGTGTACACGTGCAGATCGACACACGCTGACCCCCAGGAGTGATGGTAGTGACCATAGCATCCTGGAGGGCAGCGGTACTCACCAAGTTTGTAGAGAACGAAGGCAGGTGAAGACCTGTTAGTGAGCCGGACGAAACCGCAGGACACGGGAGAACAGTGGAGGAACGGGCAAGGACTGGGCCCCCTGAGGGGTCAGCCAGTCTGACCGGTACAGGTGCAGAGAGAGGAGTGAGGGTGGTGCTGTCGCGAAAGAAACAGCAGGAAGCAGATGAGTCAAGTGTAAAGGTGTGCAAGGCCTCAGCAGGCGCAGTACCAGGGAGAGCAGACTCACTAGCACCTAGAGCAGCAGCCTCTATACCTGGGTCAGGCGGCACACACAGGTAACAGTCACCCTCAGCACTAACAGACAAGGCATACATAGCAGCAAGGATAGCATCATAGTCAAGATCAAAGATAGCAACTCCAGACCTAAGCAGCTCTGCCCAGCGGGGGCGCTCGGCCTCGTCACCAAACTCTGCACGCCAAGCGTCGTCTAGGCGGGAGAAGCAGCGGTGCTGAGTGTGGGGCTTCCCTCATGTCTGACCAGCACGGTCATCCGTGCGAATGACTTACGGGCAGCTAACACTACCCCTAGACGCCCCACGCTGAGTAAACCACTCACGAAGCTGCTGGGGTGACGGGGTCTTGCTCCGACGCTACTGCTGCTGCCTCTGGCCACCGCCAGAACCTCCTCTCTGAACAGCTCCACCCCGACTGCCACCACTCCCACTGCCCCCACTACCGCCACTCCCACCGCTGCCACCACCGCCGCCACCAAAGCCCCCACTCCCGCCACCACTCCCACCACTGCCACCACCTCCACTACCTCCACCACCTCCACTGCTGCCCCCACCACCACCCCCGCTGCCACCGCCACCACCCCTGCCACCCTTGCCCTTGCTGCTGCGGTGCTTCCCACTAGCAGTAGCAGCCCTGACATCCTCAGCACCAAGGACGTCAACAGCAGCAGCAGAGGCGTAGCAGTGATCAAGAGGGGAGGGGGAACACCCCTCAAAGAAGGGTGTGCGAGGAGTGCCACGAGCGGCACCTACAGCGACTACGCTAGTCTCAGCTGCAAGGAGGTGCTACTCGAGCATGTCGACAGTGAGGTCTGTGGGGTCAAGTGTGAGAAATTGGTTCCTGACAGCACGAAGAGAGTTAGCGAGGCGGGTGACTATGAAGTAGAGAGTGATGTACATCGGGGGCGGGTTCCTCTCTAGGAACTCGGCTGGGAGGGCAGCGCGGTAGTGAGCGTCGCTAGTGCGAATGTGGGTAACGAGGTCCTCTACTGTGGCAAAATCGGAGAGCTCGGGAAACAGGTAGGGCAGTAGAAGACGGAATAGAGCAGCAGTGGCAGGGGAGGAGTAACGGGCGACTACAGCGTCGTACAAGGCTTTAGTCGTCTTGTGCTGTCCGAAGTGAGCACATTCGGTTAATGGCAGGTGGTTGCGAATGGCTAAGCAAGCAGCAGCGTCACGATCAAACGGCCCTCATGATCGATCGTGAGTACACGGAGAGAAGCCATAGCGGGCAGAGCAGGGTGGCGCGCTTCCAGCAGAGCAGCACGCAGGGAGGGCAGGGCTGCGCATGGCTAGGGTGGCCAGCAGCAGAGCGGGCTGCAGGGCTTGCGAGGGGGGGGCGTAGGCGGGCGGGCGGGCTGCAAGGGCGGCGAGCGGGCCGCAGGCAGGCAGCAAGCAGGCTGCTGGGGCGGCGAGCGGGCAGCAGGGGCGGCGAGCGGGCCATGAGCAAACGGCGAGCGGGTGGCAGGGGCGGCGTAGCGGGCCGCGAGCAAGTGGCAAGCGGGTCGCACGGGCGGCTAGTGGGCTGCAAGGGCGGCGAGCGGGCCTAGGGGCGACAGGCGGGCCGCAAGAGGGCGATGCGCGGGCTGCAGAGGCGGCGCGCGGGCCGTGAGTAGGTGGCGAGCGGGCTGCAGGGGCAGCGCGCTAGCTGCAAGGGCGGCTCGTGAGCTGCTAGGGACGGCGCGACGAGCTGCTAGGGGCGACGTGACGGGCTGCTAGGGGCGACGCGACGGGCCTTTAGGGCAGTGCAATTCGTGGGGCAGCTCTGTGGTGGGCCCTGAAAAAAAAACTGGTCCTAGCGAAGGACCTGCTCTGAAACCATGTCAAACTAACGAATGAGAATGAATGCAGTGAGCAGAAGTTGGGTACAAGTACTAACCCTAATTGGGTTGTACCCCTTATGTGTTATAGTCACAATAGGCTTGAATGTGCCTAAAACGAAAGATAGAGAGCACAGACGGATTTCTGCACAGCGGCTTCAAACGTTGATAGCGTTCTGCTCACAGCTGCAAATGACTTGATTCAAATTGGATCTGGAGCGTCTTTACGTCGTCTACAATTAGCAATTTAGATTGCACGATTTGATAAAGAATTGACGACACACCGTCGGTTTGAACGAACGGTACTATGGCAGCCACTATAGTCTTAGAACACAAGATAGGAAGAGTTACGAGTTGGGAATGACTCCCAGCTCCTACAAACCCCAAGAGCCAAGGTACAGTGATGTGGAACAGTGCCACACTGTCCCCAACCACGAAGGGTCTCGAAACTACCCTTCACTAGGGCCTACACCAAGTGAAATGTTACACTACACAAAGTAATGTAACTATCTTCAATATCTTGAGGTGTACCCTTTTGGCAAGCTTCGAAATCACTTGAGGCTTGACACCAAGGCTCGGGCTCTTCATCACAAACTCATCCTTGAGTTCTTGATGGGTCTGCTGCACACACCTGCGACACGCCGAACGTTCGACACAGGACAAAATAGAAACCGCGCACGACAAAATAGAAACCGCGCGCGAGACACAAACGACCGCGTAACACGCGTCTAGCGATAACTCGCTATTGACTCGACACACACACTCGACATCATGACTCAACATTCACACACAATTATAAGCATGAAATATATATTATCCCATGCCCTCATACCATTCCATACACACACACATTCACGCACACGGACAACAAGCCGAGTGCAAACCATAGGGTTGCACCAACAAACTCCCCCTCGGATTGTTGGCCTTAGGATATGTTGCTCTCTCAGTTCAGAGCCATCCCAGCCAGCTTGCAACACTTCCAATGCTGCTGCTCCACCAGCCTCTTGGTCATCATGTCAGCCGGCTGCCCCGTGGTCTTCACGTAGCGCAACTCAACTTCACCCGCGGTTACCATGCTCCTCGTCCAATGCCACTTCACCCTCATGTGCTTCGTGAGTCCATGCAACACAGGGTTCTTAGCAAGAGCAATGGCACCCTGGCTGTCACAGTACAGTGGGGTAGGTCCTTGCTGCTCCTCCCCCAATTCAGCCAACAAACGCCGCTGCCACACAATCTCCCGTACGGCACGGAAGAGTGCCATGTACTCGGACTCCACCGAGCTCAAAGCTTGGTCAACCTGCTTCTTGCTCTCCCAAGCAGTTGGGCCTCCACCAACACAGCATATGAAGCCTCCCACACTTGTCATGTCCTCTGGTTCTGATGCATATGAAGCATCCGAGTAGGCGGTGAGGAACAAACGCCCGGGTTCAACACCATCCGCGCCCTTTTGGCGCCTTTGTGCCGCCGCCGAGTATTGCAGCCCAACGGTCGGTGTTTGGCCAAGATACTTGGCCACCCTCATTCCAGCTGCTACCTGCTCCTCATTAGGGCATTGCACAACCCTAGCCAGCTGCCCGGTAGCAAACGCGACGTCCGGTCGGGTGTTTACCGCCACATACATGAGGCTGCCCACCAACGAGTGAAATCGGCGCCTCTCCTCTTCACCAACGCTCTCCTCCTCTGGTCCCTTCACACACTTGAACCCAGAGGGAAAGGGTGTAGCCACATGGCCTTCACTCTGCCCAAAGTTGGCAGCCAATGCCTCCAGGTACTTTCGTTGATGCACCCGCATGCACCGCTTCTCCACATCTCGTTCGATGTGGAGCCCAAGGTAGAAGCTCACGTCACCAAGGGCCTTGCACTTGAACTTGTCTTGAAGCTTCAGCATCACCTCCTTCACAAGGTCAGAAGAGGGTGAGAAAATGAGGATGTCATCCACATAAACCACCATGAAACTCCTCTGCTCCCCCTCGCCAAGCATGAACAAGGAGTGATCGGCCGTTGAGGGAGTGAAGCCGATCCCCTCCAACACTTCGCGCAGCTTCATGTACCATTGCCTAGGGGCCTGCTTCAGCCCATAGAGGGCCTTCTTCAGCTTCCACACTCTGCCACTACCATCATCAAACCCCTCTGGCTGCGCCATAAAAATCTCCTCCTCAAGGATGCCGTTAAGGAATGCCGTTACGATGTCCATTTGCTTTACTACCCATCCTTTGATGGCGGCTCCCGCGAATAGGGTTCGCAGCGTCGTCGGCTTCACCACAGGGGCAAACAGCTCCTTGAAGTCCACCTTCTCCTTCTGCTGGTACCCCTTGGCTACAAGCCTAGACTTGTAGCACTCGATCTTGCCGTCGGCATCCGACTTGATTTTGAAGAGCCACTTGGACGTTATCGCCGTACGCCCCTCCGGTAGCTCCACCAATTCAAACGTGTCATTCTCCTCGATGCTCTTCAGCTCACTCTCCATGGCCTTCTTCCACTCCTCAGCATCACTACTCTCCAAAGCCTCCTTGAGAGTTGCTGGTTCTCCCGGCATCTCCACCGGAGAGAAGAACGCGAAGGCACACTCCTCGTAGTCACTCTCCTCGTCGTCTCCGACCATCATTGCCGCTCCGGCCAGGGCTGTCTTGCCCTGCTTTCCCGGCGCATCATAGGTCAGCCTATTAGGGGGTTGAACTCTCCTCTTCCCCCTTCCTTCCTCCTCAGCTGCAGGGACTTGAAGGCCTTGGCGTTGCTGCGGTGTGGCTCGAATCCGTGGAGCACTCGTAGTACGGGAAGGGAGTGACGGTGCACGCTCGCTCACTTGCTGCACCTCCTCCTCTTCTTCCTCTGCATCATTGGCCTCCTCTCCCCCATTCACAAGGGAGGATTGCCTTGTGGTTGTGCTGCCGCTGCTCAGCTCCAAAGGCAGCTCCACATGCTCCAAACCGGAACTCTTCACCTCCCCAAACCGCACGCCTATCTTCGCCTCATTCTCCGCCTTCCAATCCTTGTACATGAAGTTCTCCATGAACTTGCAGTCCCTGCTCACCAAGAACTTCTTGGTGAATGGGTCCCAAAGAAGCCATCCCTTGCTGTTTTGAGCCATGCCCAAGTGCACGGCCCACACCGCCTTGGCACCAAGCTTGTTGTGCCGAAGATGCTTAGGCACGAGCGCCATGCACATGCACCCGAACACCCGAAGCATATCCACCTTTGGCTTCCTTCCTAGCCACTCCACATAGGGCACCCATTTGTCTGCTCCCACATGAGTCAAGGCTCTGTTCTTGGCCACACACGCGCTCCGCACCGCATCAGGCCAGAAATAGTCGGGTAGCCCGGCTTCAATGAGCAACCCGCGTGCCGCCTCCGTGATTGTGCGGTTCGCTCGCTCGGCGATGCCGTTCATTGCAGGGGAGTATGGCATGGTGAGGGAGTGCCGAATACCATTCTTCTTCAGCCACAACCCAAACTCCTTGCTCAGGAACTCTCCCCCTCGATCGGTGCGGATTGACTTGACTAGACGGTCTTGTTGCCGCTCCACCATCGGGAACCAATCCGTCTTCAACGTTTCAGCCACGTCGCTCTTCTTGGCCAGCACGTACACCCAAGTCATGCGGGTGTAGACGTCGACAATGGTGAGAAAATACTCAGCTCCAGCAGCTCCAAGCTTCAGGGGGCCCACTACGTCCATCACCACCTCATCAAGCGGTGCCTTTGCCGTTGCCTCCGAACTAGGGAACGGAAACCGGGTGAACTTGGCTTGAATGCACGTCGGGCAGCCAAGCACCTCATCGGGCTCCCCCTTCACACGTATGCCAGCAACCATCTCATTCTTCACTAGCTGCTGCAAGATGGGCAGGGCCACATGCCCCATGCGCCGATGCAAGGTGAGCCAATCACACTCCCCCGTAGCCGAAGTTGGATTGGAGAATGCCGCGCTCGCAATAGCGCCCCACATACTCTCACCGTAGTCCTCCTCCGCTGCTGCCTCTGGGTTCTCCTCACCCTTTTGCTGCTCCTTGGTTGCTGCACCACTCTCCTTAGGTTCACTAAACTTGCTGGTCCCTCCAGGTTTGCTCTTCTTGAGCTCATTCTCCTTAGCGCGACCGTTCGCGCCATCGTCGCTACCGACCGCTCCATCCTTGGTGCTGATGCTTGCTGCCACTTGCCTCTCCTTAGGCATAGGGACCACTGGGATCTGCCACATCTCGTTGTAGACATCCCTGTCCTCATGAAGGTCCCAAAGAATTCGATCGCCAAGCCTTGCGGTGTAGGTCTTGGCTCCCTTCGAGTTCGTGTCCATGCCGGCCTTTGCCAACCGCCGCACGGAAATCAGGTTTGCAGCAAGGCTGGGCACCCAAAGCACGCTCTTGAGGCCCACCATCTTCCCATCAGCACCCTTGAACATGGCCTTGCCCATGCCTTTCACCTCTGCTCGCTGCCCCAAAGCCGATGTGACATGCTTCACCGGTGACGGCTCGAGTTCGGTGAGCAAGTCCGGGCGAGGTGTCATGCTATAGGTAGCGCCACTATCAATCACCCAATAGTCCAGGGGGTGTAGGGTCACCTTCCCCACAGCTGCTGGCTCCTCAAAGCCTTCATCCTTCTCTGGACCAGCCGGTACTTGCGTCGACACGAAGTAGAATAGACCCGGGTATCGATCGTCGCTCGGGTCCTTGTCGTTGTCTCCACTCTTCATGTTTGCAGCTCCGCCACCGCGACTGCCACGGCCTCCACGGCCTCGTCCTCTCCCTCCTCCTGCTCCTCTACCCTCTTGGCCTTGAGCAGGGGTCCAACCATCAGGGAGTTTGTAGCAGTCGCGCCACATGTGTCCGCTCTTGTGGCAATAGTGACACTCGCCGTCGAATCGGCCGCGACCGCGTCCGTAGCTCTTGTCGTCGCTGCCGTAACCGCCACTCCTGCGGCCTCCGCCGAAGTTGCTGCCACCAAACCTTCCTCCCCCTCGTCCTCTGCCTCTTCCTCGACCATATCCACGGCCGATGCTCGCTGCCCCAGCGCCATCCGCACTCGCCAACTCACGGCGGCGGAAATCCTCTTGAAGGATAGCTCGCTTCACGTCTTCAAGCGAGAGGCGGGGCAAGTCGCGATTAAGGTTGATGATGAGCGAGGACCATGACTCTGGGAGTAAGGCCAGCAACTTGGTCTTCTTTTGGAGCTCACTGTAGTTCAAATCAGCTCCCTCAAGCCGCGTCAACAAGTCGAAGAATTTCTGCACCCCTTCTTCAACCGCTTCGTCTTCTTCAATTCGAAGTGCCGCCATTTGCCGTTCCAACACCACCGCTACCGCCGCTGTTGCAGGAGCATGTACACCCTTGAGAGCAGCCCATGCCTTTGGTCCTTTCTCTGGTTCACGCTGGAATGGCTTGATGTGACGGATCTGACTGCTTCCCAACGCTTGCCCAAGTAAGAGATAGCCTTGTGCGCTCTTCCGCACCCACGGGCTCTTCTCCGGGTCGTTCTCGGGGCGCTTCTCCGTTCCTTCCATCACCTCCAGCAGGTCATAGTGGTCAAAGATGTTCTCCATCTTGAAGGACCATTCAGCAAAGTTGTCACCGTTGAACTTGTCAAGCCCAAACACCCTAGGCTCATCCCTAGGTGGGCCAAGACTTGGTTGCATGGGCGCCATGGCTGAATCACGGGGTTGGCCTTGAGCTTGAGCTTCTCCACTGCCACCAGCACCTCTGCCACCCCTTTCCTCAGGTCCAGACATTGTCGAAACTGCACCAAGGGGCTCTGATACCACTTGTTATAGTCACAATAGGCTTGAATGTGCCTAAAACGAAAGATAGAGAGCACAGACGGATTTCTGCACAGCGGCTTCAAACGTTGATAGCGTTCTGATCACAGCTGCAAATGACTTGATTCAAATTGGATCTGGAGCGTCTTCACGTCGTCTACAATTAGCAATTTAGATTGCACGATTTGATAAAGAATTGACGACACAGCGTCGGTTTGAACGAACGGTACTATGGCAGCCACTATAGTCTTAGAACACAAGATAGGAAGAGTTACGAGTTGGGAATGACTCCCAGCTCCTACAAACCCCAAGAGCCGAGGTACAGTGATGTGGAACAGTGCCACACTGTCCCCAACCACGAAGGGTCTCGAAACTACCCTTCACTAGGGCCTACACCAAGTGAAATGTTACACTACACAAAGTAATGTAACTATCTTCAATATCTTGAGGTGTACCCTTTTGGCAAGCTTCGAAATCACTTGAGGCTTGACACCAAGGCTCGGGCTCTTCATCACAAACTCATCCTTGAGTTCTTGATGGGTCTGCTGCACACACCTGCGACACGCCGAACGTTCGACACAGGACAAAATAGAAACCGCGCACGACAAAATAGAAACCGCGCGCGAGACACAAACGACCGCGTAACACGCGTCTAGCGATAACTCGCTATTGACTCGACACACACACTCGACATCATGACTCAACATTCACACACAATTATAAGCATGAAATATATATTATCCCATGCCCTCATACCATTCCATACACACACACATTCACGCACACGGACAACAAGCCAAGTGCAAACCGTAGGGTTGCACCAACATTATGGGCTACCCCACTATAGCCTACACATACTAAGCAATATAACATCTTGACAAACAAGGGGTCACAAGACCAGTCTAGAAAAGCAAAGCAAGCTCATGGTGAATCACAAAGTCACCACACACTCTGAGCAAAAGTAAATGGCCACAAGGAGAGTTCACACGCAGAGTTATATAAATGAGAACAAGCAGTACAATGATCACAACCTAGCAAGTTTAAGCATGCACGTATATATATATATATATCACATTACAAGCAAAGTCACGCAGTGAGCAAGTGAGACGAAGCAAGCACAAGGTCTAAAGCAGTACAGAAACGATGATGGTCACCAGACTGAAGTACCTTGATGAATATATCAGGAGTGTTGGCCCGAGTGGCCACATATGCAAGATGAAGCTGACCACGTTGCTGCAACTCTCGAGCAAGGAAGTAACGCAGAGCGATGTGCTTCATTCTGTGCTCCAGTCTGTGCTCTTGACACAAGGCAATCATAGCCTTTTTGTCTACGTACAGAACTGGAGAAGAACGACGCCGCTCTCCCAAGTCAGTCAGCAGGTAGGTGAGCCAGCATAACTCCTGTGCAGCCATGGCCCCTGCGTAGATCTCAGCCTCACAACTGGAACTGAGAACAGAAGACGAGCGGGTAGACCGCCAAGAAACAGAGCTGGAGCCAAGGCTGAAGGTGTAACCATGTGACGACCACTGCGTAGCCAAGTCGTCAACCCAAGACATGTCTGCGTGTCCAGTGAGGACAACTGGACCCCGTCCTCCAAGCACGAGCCCCATGCCCAATATACTTCACAAGTAGCGCAACACCCTCTTAGCGGCCTCCCAATGCTCTGGTCGGTGTCTCCCGGGTGCAACGTAGCGTGCCAGGATGCTAAGAGGGAAGGCAAGGTCAGGTCGAGTGCAGGTCATCAGGTACATCAGGCAGCCCACAAGCTCTGGATACGGGCCATTCATCTCTACGGACTTGTCCGAAGGTGGAACTGAGAGCGAGTGACCGGTAGGCAGAGGAGTGGACTGTGGCGAGGAGTACCGAAAGCCGAAGCGCTGAATGACCTGGTGCACCATGTGTGACTGAGTCAGGGTGATGGTGCGCCGTGCTCTGTCCCGGGTAATCTGCAAGCCAAGATAGCTGCACAGCTCACCGAGGTCAGTGTAGGTATTTCTCTTCTGCAGCTCGGACTTCACAAGGGCGAGTGCCTTAGTGTCAGCAGTGGCAAAAACCAAGTCGTCGACGTACACGAGGATGTAGAACGGCGGCAGCGAAGTTTCGGTGCGCAGAAACAGCGACGGGTCAGCAGTCGGAGGAGCAAACCCAAGAGCCGCACGTGTCGTCCTCAGTGTGTTGTGCCACTCACGAGGCGCCTGGCGGAGACCGTAGACTGGCCGCCGGAGGCTCGTCTAGGTACCTGCAGGAAACGACCCAGTGAAGCCAGGTGGGCGGCGCAGTCAGATCTCCTCGTACAGGCTGCCCTGTAAGAAAGATGTGCTGAAGTCAAGAGATTGAAGCTCGTAGTCACGCTGAGCGGCAACGTGCAGCAACACCTGAAGAGTGGTCATCTTCGCGGTAGGGGAGAAGGTCTGGAAAAATTCAACTCCCTGTCGCTAACTAAACCCTCGTGCAACGTAACGAGCCTTGAACACAGGCGGAGAACCCGGCGGCCGCTTCACCCTGAAAATCCACATGCCATCGCCTATGTTCGCCCCAGGAAGGGGAAGTACGTCGACGTAAGTGCCTGTGGACTTCCAGGATGCCATCTCTGAGTCCATGGCTGTCTGCCACTGAGAGGAGTAGGGACCCGTAATCGCCTCTGCGTAAGACCGCGGGGTCGGGATGTCCAGTGCATCCGGGTCTCCCTCAGGTGCTAGCAGCATGGCTACAAGATGAGGTACAGCAGCTGCAAGACACTCAAAGTCCTCATGCCTGTCCTCAAGGACGTCCGTGCCAAGAGCACACTCACCCCCGACAGACGGAGGACAGAGAGACTGAGACTCAGCAACAGGACTAGCGGCGTAGTCGAGGAACTTGCACACACGTATGTAATTCAGCGTGAACTTCTCGCGCTTCACCATGTGCTGCATCCAGGCATATCACCGCTCCATATGCTTGAGGTTGCCCTGCAGCCCCAAGCCCTCGGCGACCGTGATGACCAACTTGTTGTCCACCCGAAGGACGGTTGGCGTCCAGCAGGCGGAATTCTGCAAGGTGGAAACGAAGTCGGCGTCCCTCCTTGCCGGCCTCGGTGGCCGCCACGTACTCGGACTCGGTCAACGAAAGTGTTGCGCACTTGATGCACTGGCTCGACCATGAGATTGCGCCCCCTCCAAAGACGAACACGTAGTCGCCTGTGCTCGTCCGGTTCCGCTTTTCGCCGACGTCGTCGGCGTCAATGTAGCCGACTAGCTTCAGCGACTCTGGTCCACCGCCGAACTCCAGAGTGGAGTCACGAGTGTTGGCGAGGTAAGCGAGGCAGCGGTCGACCTCGCGCCAGTGCTGGTTGCTCCTCACACTGAGGCTGCTGCCCAGCTTGCTGTAGGGGAAGGCGATGACCGGCCTCGTCGTCGTTGCCGCGAACTGCAGCGAGCTGACCTTCTGCCGGTACTCCTCCTCCTCGCGCTCCTGGGTCTCCTCGTCGTCGACAGAGACCGGCGTCTTCGGGGTGCGCCCGGTCTGCTCCTTGTCGATGAACCGCCTGCGCAGCTTGTCGAAATAGTTTTGTTGGTGCATCCACAGGTTCCTCGCTGGCCTATCGCGCACAAACTGCAGCCCGAGGTACTTCTCCACCGGCGAGATCTCGCGCAGCTCAAAGGCGGCTTCCAGCAGCTCCTTCAGCATCGCAGTGCTGATGCTGGCGGCGAGCAGGTCATCAACGTAGTACAGTACCCAGCAAGCCACTCCGTCGTTGCCGACCTTGAAGTACGACGCCTCGTCGACCTGACTCTTTTTCCAGCCGGTGCTGACCAGCTCGTCGTTGAGTGCCTTGTACCACAACAGTGGCGACAGCTTCATCCCGTATAGGCTCTTCAGCAGCTTGCACACCCGGCCGATCCCGTCATTGTAGTAGTCCGGCTGGTACATGTACAGCACCCGGTCGAACTTGCTCTACCGGAAGGCGTTCTTCATGTCGAGCTGCATCAGGTTGAGGTCGAGGATGGCGACGATGCTGAGGAAGATCCTCAGTGTGACGTAGCTACTCACCGGCGCGTGCGTCTCGTCGTAGTCGGCGCCATACACCTGCATGAAGCCCTTTACGACCAGCCTCGCCTTCTCCCAGGCGACCGTGTCGTCGACGTGGTACTTGGTCATCACGACCCACCGGTTCTTCATGATGTTTACCCCGCATGGGCGTTTGACCAGCTCCCAGGTGCCCATGCTAATGAGGTTACGGATCTCCTCGTCCATGGCAGCCTTAACTGCCCTGCCCTTCCAACTCGCCAACGCCTCCTTAGTTAAACCCGACGCCTAGCTAAGATCGTTTTGTAACATCCCTGCCGACTTCTCCCCTATCATCGGCTCCCCTGCCAACTGCCCGTTTGCGACGGCTCCTTGGTTGGCGTCCGTGCTGGCTGCTCCCCTGTTGGCGGCTTCTCCGCCGCTACCTTCTTTACCAACTTCAGCAAATTCGGCTGATTCCCCTGCATCCGCTGCTCCCCTGTCGTCGGCGGCGCCACTTCCACGCCGACTTGCTTGACATCGCGTCGACCACTGGCGATGCTCTTGGCCGGCGCCACAGGCAACGCCCCAATGCTCCCCTCATCGCCGGAGGCCGACGCCGGGGCCAGCACAGGAAGGTTGGCTACAAGGGGAGGGGCAGGGAGAGCAGAGGAGGGGGGAGGTAGGAGAACATCCTCGGCGTCCTCATCAGCAGGATGACCAACCTAGGTGAGCAGGGGAAAGCTCCGTCGAGGTGTCTGTCGGGGGGGTGGCCTGCGTCCGCCCCGACGCCGGCCCGTGCTCCGACTTCCACTCCTCCAGTGACATCGTATCATAGAACACCACGTCCGGCGTGGTAACGACCCTGTTGTCGGTGAGGTCGAGGAGCTCTCCTCCGACACACCGCGGTGAAGGCCCCACCTGGCCTTCGGCTTCAGCTTGCCACCGCGCTGCTGCTCGGGGACCAGGAGCTGCGCCATGCAGCCCCATACAGGCCAGCGTCAGGACGGGCTTCTTGCTGGTCAGCAAATGGTGCTGGGTCGTCCCCGGCGGCAGGGTCGACCTCTCCAGGCAGTTGCGAACCCATACGGCCTACCGCAGAGCAAGGTGCCACGAGTGGTGCTGCACGCTTATATGCAACAGCATCGATCGCACCAACTCCACCACCGTCCGCATCTCCCGCTCCGCCATGCCATTCTGTTGCGGTGTGTAGGGGCAGGTCAGGTCGTGGACAATTCCCTTGCCGTCCACGATGTCGGCAAACTCCTTCCCAAGGAACTCCCCTGCCCGATCAGAGTGCAGCATCAACACCGACTTCTTCGACTACCGCTCAGCCACCAGCAGCCACTTCTCGAACTCCCCCAGCACGTCGGACTTCTTGGCGACCGGCCTCACCCACACGTAGTGGGTCTTGCGGTCCTTCAAGAGCAAGAAATAGAGGCTGCCATCCTTGGAGGCCACTCCGAACGGCCCGCACAGGTCGATGTGCACGACAGCCAGGGCATCGTCGGCGTCTGAGCCCTTGTTGGGGAAGGTGTGCCGCGCCAGCTTCCCGCCGACGCACGAGACACACGGAGCATCGGTGCCGGCCAACGGCTTTATTTTCAGGTCGGTGGTGACCTCGTGCCTCGCAGAGCTCGTGATGGTGTCAACGCCGACGTGAGCAAGCCTCGCGTGCCACCTGGCCGGCGTCGACGTCGCCGCCGAGACGATCGCCCGCAGAGCCACCGTCTCCATCGTGGTCGACATCAACGTCGCCGAGCAGGGACGAAGGTCAGTGCTGAGGACACGGCCAGTGTACGTCGTCCAACCAAGAATGTCCCCCACCGCCGAGACGAGGAGCATCCTGTCATTGTCGTCCTGCAGCTTCACGCCGTTCTCCTTCAACTGGCTGGCGGATAGCAGGTTCGTCTGCACGCCCGAAACGTAGAGCACGTCGGGGATGAGCACCTGCATCCCGGCTTCTCCTTGCAGGGCGACAGTGCCTCAGCCTTGGACGTCCTGCAGCGCCCCATTGAAGCCACGCACGTGCTTGACGACTCCGCTCTGCTTCAAGTCGACGAAGGCCGCCTTCGTCCCCATCAGGTGATGCGAGCAGCCACTGTCGAGCAAGACCACCGCCGGGTTTGCCTGCACAGCTAATGCCACCGCCTGGAAGTCCTCGCCGGCCTCCGACGCCAGCGAAACGGTCGGCTCCACGACGCCGACCAGCGAGCACGACGCCTCTCCGTCGCCTCGCCCCTTGCCGCCAGTGGAAGAGTCGGCGTCCTTCGCCGACGTCGACTTGGTCGACTGCTTCTCCTTGCGCGGCTTACTCTTCCGTCATGGGCGACGACCGGCCAACCTCCCTCGGCCTCCCTTGGTGTTGTCGTCGTAGGAGTTGGTGCGGTCGGGGCAGTCAAAGAAGAGGTGGTCGGGGTCACCGCACAGCCAACACTCCCGACGCCGACTTCCTCCTCCACGACCGCCATCCTTAGCCGACTTCGCCTTGTCGGAGTCCTTGGCCGGCCTCCCAGCTCCGCTGCCACTGCCGCCAGGCTTGCCGCGTTGCCCCGCCCGGCTTCCGTGCTTCGTTGGGGCGACGTAGTTGGCATGCGGCAGGAGCTCCGTGGACATCTCGGCCTCCTGCATCGCCTCATCCCTTAGGATGTACGAGGTCAACAAGTCCTCATTGAACGACTCTCGCGTGCCCGGCACCACCATCAGTCGTTTCATCAGGTTGTAGCCGCTCGAGTACTTGACGCCGTCCATCCGCATGCAGGCAAGAAGACGCCGAGCTCGGTTGCAGTAGTCGGTCGCCGTCTCCAGCTTGCCCATCCGCAGGTGCGTCATCTGCTCCTCCAGCTGGCCGATGTACAGGTCGTCGATGACCTGGTACGTCGAGGTGATGAACCGCCATGCCTGATGTCCGGCGTTCAGGTGACGCCGGCACGACATCAAGGCGATCTGCACCACCGGCGAGCAGCACCGCGAGATGACCGTCAAGGTCAACAGTTGCACGGCGCGGAACTCCGCACGCAGCTCGGCGTTGCTTTCAAGCGGCGTCTCCATGGTGCCGTCAGCGAAGCACATCAGCCCAGCCATCCCGAGCTAAGGCTCGATGGATTCCTTCCACGTGAGAAGGTCGTGACGGCCAACCAGCGGCGCCGTGACGGAGATCTTGTCTGGCGTGAACTTGAAGTACCCGTAGGTCGGCGCAATCCCTCCTACAGTTACGTGTGTCGCCGACGTCGGCGTCACGCTGCCTCAACGTCCACCAACGTCGCCTTGCGAGGAGCCAGCAGCCCCCAAAGGCTGCAGCCCTCGCGCTTGAACGCCGCCGACTGCACCGTCGGCCGTCCGGAACACCCCTCTCTGCCTCGACGTGCCTCCCGCACTGCTGCCGACTTGGTCGTCACCGCCAGAGCCCTCGCCGTCGCCGCCTTTGTTCACCGGTCGAGGAGAAACAGGTCGGGAAGGGTGCTCCGATGCCCACTTGGCACGGATGCTCAGGTCGATGACCTGCAAAGGGAGGTCCCTCCCGAACTTGCCAGCCTCGTGGTGTCTCCTCGCATCCTCCAGCCACATCTCCAAGGTATCCACTACGCCCACGTCAACTACGGATTCAACCATGGTGACTAACGCAGCTGCCGGCCTACGAACGAAATAGGTAACGTGTTTCTAAGTAAGCTAAACCAAAGTTATCGTTGCGATGCCGTCCACGCTCACTACACCACGCGGAGATAACTCTAACAACATGAGCTAGACTACGGGGAAAGGCACGACATGTTAGGGGTGATCTCTGCGTTCATTAGTTGTTTGTTCGTGTTCACACTACTTGTGCATTCATAGGGAAATTTGGCAAGAGTTTCACTAGCAAAAGTTCACAACAATGGTACACAATGCAAAGCATCAATGGACAACATTCGATGCTAGAAAGCATGCAGGTCAAATGCCAGCGAAGCACGGTCGACCGCGTTCCAGCACTGCATGGTCGACCACGCTCCAGTAGCGCAAAGTCGCGGTCTGTCAACGCTGCAGGTCAGACAAACGAACGAGAATGAATGCATTGAGCAAAAGTTGGGTCCAAGTACTAACCCTAGTTGGGTTGTACCCCTTATTGGCTACCCCACTATAGCCTACACAAAGCAAGCAATATAACATTCTGACACACCCCCATTGGCAAAGTGGGGGAGAACAAGTGGTCACAAGACCAGTCAAGAAAAGCAAAGCAAGCTCAGGGTGGATCACAAAGTCACCACATAGTCCGAGCACAAGCAAAAGGCCATAAGGCCAGTTCACATGCAAATCATATAAAAGAGAACAAACAATAGAGTTATCATACCCTAGCAAGTGTAAGCATGCAGGTATATATATAGATCACAGTACAAGCAAAGTCACGTAGTGAGCAAGTGAGGCAAAGTAGGCACAAGGCTTAACACAGTAGAGAAGCGCTGATGATCACCAGGCGGAAGTGCCTTGGTGAATATATCAGCAGTGTTGGCCCTAGTCACCACGTACGCAAGACGAAGCTGGCCACGCTGCTGCAACTCTCGAGCAAGGAAGTAACGCAGAGCGATGTGCTTCGATCTGTGCTCCACTCTGTGCTCCTGACACAAGGCAATCATGGCCTTGTTGTCTACGTACAGAACTGGAGGCAAACGAGGCTGCTCTCCCAAGTCAGTCAGCAGGTAGGTGAGCCAGCGTAGCTCCTGTGCAGCCATGGCCCCTGCGTAGATCTCTGCCTCACAACTGGAGCTGAGAACCGAAGACGAGCGGGTAGACCGCCAGGAAACAGAGCCGGAACCGAGGCTGAAGGTGTAACCCTGTGACGACCGCTGCGTAGCTGAGTCGTCAACCAAAGAAGCGTCTGCGTGACCAGTGAGGACAACTGAACCCCGTCCTCCAAGCACGAGCCCCATGCCCGACGTACTACAAAAGTAACGCAGTACCCTCTTCGCAGCATCCCAGGGCACCTTTCGGTGCCTACCGGGAGCCACGTAGCGAGCCAGGAGGCTGAGAGGGTACATGAGGTCAGGACGTGTACACGTCATCAGGTACATGAGGCAACCCACAAGCTCTGGGTACGGACCACTCGGCTCTACGGACTCGTTCGAAGGTGGAGCTGAGAGCGAGTGGCCGGTAGACAGAGGAGTGGGCTATGGCGAGGAGAACTGGAAGCCAAAGCGCTGAAGGACCTGGTGCACCATGTGTGACTGAGTGAAGGTGATGGTGCGCCGTGCTCTGTCCCGGGTGATCTGTAAGCCAAGATAGCTGCGTAGTTCACCTAGGTCAGTGCCTCTGTGTCAGCAGTGGCAAAGACGAGGTCGTCGACGTACACGAGGACGTAGAATGTTGGCAGCGACGTGTCGGTGCGTAGAAACAGCGATGGGTCAGCAGTAGAAGAAGTAAACCCCAGAGCCGCAAGTGTAGTCCTCAGTGTGTTGTGCCAGTCGCGAGGCGCCTGGCGGAGACCGTAGACTGGCCGCCGGAGGCTCCACTGGGTACCTGCAGGAAACAACCCAGCGAAACGAGATACAGCAGCTGCAAGACACTCAAATTCCTCCTACCTGTCCTCAAGGACGTTCGTACCAAAAGCACACTCACCCCCGACGGACGGAGGACTGGCAGACTCAGACTCAGCAACAAGAGCAGTGGTGTTGTCTAGACGACAGGCAGCTGTAAAGTCAACCAGCTCAGCAACGAGTGCAGACGCAGTAGTGGACTCAAAAAGGGTCAGTGACAACAGTGGCGAAGAGACGAGAGCTAGCGGGACTGGCAACACGAGCAAGGTCAGACGCAGGGTCAAGGACGGTAGGAAGAGAGGACTCAGGAGGAGGCGGAAGAGGAACACGCAGTGGAACAGAGGAAGGACGAAGTGCCATAGCGTGAGTGCTGGGGACAGGTGGAGGACGCGGACGAAGAACCCTACGACCAGTGGGAACAGCGCGAACAGGCGAGGCAGGACGAGACTCAGGCTCACGACACTCCATAGGACCTCCAGTCTGCTCAGTGTAAGGAGAAAGAGCAGGCAGTGGGGAGGCTGGCTGTAACGGCGGCTGTGACTGGTCAGGTGGTGGACACAGTAAGGGAGGAGTAAGGCCAAGAGAAGACGGCAGACCAAGAACCTGCTGAAGTAGGGGATCGAAGTACGGTCGCATCCGCACAGTGCCTCGAGCACCAGTACCGCCAGACACAGCACCCCGAGCTCCAGCTCCAGGGTCAACAGTCCCAGTGTCTCCAGCTCCAGATCCTCCAGCGCCAGCGTCACCAGCACCAGTGCTTTCAGCTCCAGCGCCTACAGCTCCAGTGTCACCAGCTCCAGCTCCTCCAGCTCCAGCGCCACCAGCTCCAGTGCCTCCAGCTCCAGCGCCTCCAGGCTCCGCAGGGTCTCCAGCTCCAGCTCCTCCAGCTCCAGCGCCCCCAACACTACCAGTCCTGGCAGCTCCAGTACCCCTGGTACGAGCACCTCCAGGACCAGCAGCTGCAGCACCTCCAGTACCACCAGCTCCAGCAGCAATTCCAACACCTCCAACTCCAGTGTCACTAGTGGCAGAGACTCCAGCTCCTGCAGCTCCACTCCGAAGGCGGGTGCACTGAGCAAACCACTCGCGCAGCTGGTGCGGGGATAGAGGCTCCGGCCGGGGAGAAAGTCGTGACGAAGCACCCGCAGGACCTCTAGAAGAAGCAGTACCCCGAGGCTCAGCACCCCCAGACTCCGCACCCTCAGACTCAGCACCCCCAGGCTCCACACCCTCAGGCTCAGCACCCCCACGCTCTGCACCTGCAGGCTCAGCACCCCCAGGCTCCGCACCCCTAGGCTCAGCACCCCCAGACCCGGCACCCTCAGACTCAGCACCCCTAGGCTCCGCACCCCCAGGCGCAGCACCCCCACACGCAGCACCTCGAGTAGCACCTGAGCCTACAGCTACCTCAACAGGCACAGTACCAGAGAGAGGGTCTACCTGAGACACACCGGAGGGAGCACGACCCTGGGGGGGGAGGGGGTCTACCGGAGTGGGACCTCGAGCAAGGAAGAGCGGCGGTGGTGGGGGAGGGGCAGAGCGTTAGGGGAAGAGATGGTAAAAGGGAACCGACTCGTCAAACGTGACATCCTGAGTGGGGAGGACACGGCGCGAGGTGGGGTGGTAAAACTGCCAGCCAGGCGCGTCAGGGGGAAAGCTAAGGAAGACGCTGGGAATAGCGCGGGCTGTGAGCTTGTCCGCTGATGTATCGTGAACAAAGGCACAAGAGCCCCAGACCCGGAACACTGGCGCATCGCCAACCTCCCCCGTCCAACACACTGTCGGCGAAGTCTCCGGCAAGGAGACACGAGGCCAGAGGTTGAGCAGATGCGCGGCGTACCGGACCGCAAACGGCCACAGAAAATGGGGAGCAGCCGCATGGATCATGGAGGTACGAGCGACCTCCATGACTAAGCCAATGCGGCGCTCAGCAATCCCATTTTACTGAGGGGAGGCCGGAATCGTGAACGTCTGGAGAATGCCCTCCCCACGACAAAGGTCCCGCAAGAAGTCGGAGGAGAACTCACCACCTCTGTCAGAGTGTAGACGCAGGGTAGGATGGTCCTGGTAAAACCGCTCGCGAAGCTGGAGAAGGACTGCGCGGATCCAAGGGATCAAGACATCAGGGACCTCACCCTTGCTGTGCAAGGGGAAGACCATGGTGTAGCGCGTGTAGTCGTCAACAACCAGCAGAAATTAGCGCTCGCGACCCTGTCCACTGACACGGGCTGGGCCCCACACGTCCATGTGGAGAGTCTGAAGGGGAGCAGTCATCGGGGGAAACGAGGAGGAGTGAGGAGCGGCGCGCTGCTGCCCCTCGACACAAGGAAGGCAGGGCGGGGCAGGCGAGGGCGGGAGGGGAGGCAGAGACCTGGGAAGACCAGAGACAAGGAGGCGGGAGTAAATATCACAAAGGCGTGGCAGGGAGGGGTGACCAAGGTGGTGGTGCCAAAGGAGAGTCTGGTGCGACAGGAGGCGACACGAGCAAGGGGGTGCTACCGGACCTGACGCGGACACCTGGGCAGACGCAGCTACCTGAGGAGGCTTGGTAGCCAGTGTGTACAGACTTGACCCAGGCCGACGAGTTAATGTGGCCAGGTGACGGCCCGTCCGCGTACACGTGCAGATCGTCACAGACTGACCCCTAGGAGTGGTGGTAGTGACCATCGAAACCTGGAGGGCGGCGGTACTCACCAAGTTCGTAGAGAACGAGGGGAGGTGAAGACCTGACAGTGAGCCGGACGGAACCGCAGGACACGGGAGAACAGTGAAGGAACGGGCAAGGACTGGGCCCCCGGAGGGGTCAGCCAGTCTGACCGGGACAGGTGCAGAGAGAGGAGTGAGGGTGGTGCTGTCGCGAAAGAAACAGCGTGAAGCACCTGAGTCAAGCGTAAAGGTGTGCAAGGCCTCAGCAGGCGCAGTACCAGGGAGAGCTGACTCACCAGCACCTAGAGCAGCAGCCTCTATACTTGGTCAGGCGGCACACACAGGTAACAGTCACCCTCAGCACAAACATATAAGACATACATAGCAGCAAGGATAGCATCATAGTCTAGGTCAAAGATGGCAACTCCAGACCTAAGCAGCTCTGCCCAGCGGGGGCGCTCGGCCTCGTCACCAAACTCTACGCGCCAAGCGTCGTCTAGGCGGGAGAAGCAGCGGTGCTGAGTGTGAGGCTTCCCGCATGTCTGACCAGCACGGTCACCCGTGCGAATGACATACGGGCAGCTACCACTACCCCCAAACGCCCCACGCTAAGAAAACCACTCACGAAGCTGCTGGGGCGACGGAGTCTCCCTTCGACGCTGCTGCTACTGCCTCTGGCCACCGCTAGAACCTCCACGCTGAGTAGCTCCAGCCCTACCTTCACCACTCCCATTGCAGCCACTACTGACACCCCCACCGCTGCCTCCACCGCTGCTGCCAAAGCCCCCACTCCCGCCACCACTCCCACCACCGCCACCACCTCCATTGCCTCCACCACCTCCACTGCTGCCCCCACCACCACCCCTACTGCCACCACCACCACCCTTGCCACCCTTGCCCTTGCTGCTGCGGCGCTTCCCACTAGCAGAAGCAGTCCTCAGCACCAAGGACGTCATCAGCAGCAGCAGAGGCGTAGGAGGGGGCAAGGGGGCAAAGAAGGGCGTGCAAGGAGTGCCACGAGCTGCACCTACAGCGACTACACTAATCTCAGCTGCAAGGAGGTGCTACTCGAGTAGGTCAACAGTGAGGGCTGTGGGGTCAAGTGCGAGAAAGTGGTCCCTGACGGCGCGAAGAGAGTCAGGGAGGTGAGTGACTATAAAGTAAAGAGTGATGTACTTCGGGGGTCGGTTCTTCTCAAGGAACTCTGCTGGAACGGCAGCGCGGTAGTGAGCGTCGCTAGTGCGAAGGTGGGAAACCAGGTCCTCTACAGTGGCAAAGGCGGACAGCTCAGGAAACAGTTAGGGCAGCAGAAGACGACCTAGAGCAGCAGGGGCAGGCAAGGAGTAACGGGCGACTACAGCGTCGTACAGTGCCTGTGCCATCCTGTGCTGTCCGAAGTGAGCGCATTCAGCTAACGGCAGGTGGTTGCGAATGGCTAAGCGAGCAGCAGCGTCACGAGTAAGCCACTGTGAGCGAGTCGCACTGTCAGCTGTGGCGGGAGGGGCGGGAGTGGCGCCAGACGTGTGGTCAAACAACGAAACGTTGTCCCTAGAGTCGCTCAGTAGGTACAGCTGGAGTTCGTCGAGCCACGTGTCCAGCTGGATCGGGCGGCCCTCATGATCGAACGCAAGAACGCGGAGAGAAGCCATAGCGGCGCAGCACGCAGGGTGGGCAGAGGCCGGGCAGCGCAGGGAACAGGGCACGCAGCAGAAAGAGGCAGCAAGCAGGCTGCAAGAGGCGGTGCACAGGCTGCAGGAGGGGCGGCTCGAGGGCCTAGGGGCGGGCGGGTCGCAAGGGGCGGCACGCAGGGTTGCAGGGGCTGCGAAAGGGCCGCAGGGGGGCGGATAGCAGGGCAGCAGGGGCGGCTAGGGGGGGTCCACCAGGGGCGGCGCGCGGGGCTGCAAGGGCGGCTCGCGGGCTGCAGGGTTGAGGGGCGGGCCGCAAGGGGCGGCTCGCGGGGCCTGTGGTCGACGGGCGGGCCGGGGCCTAGGGGTGGCGGGCGGGCTGAGCCTAGGGTCAGCGGGCGGGCGCGCGGGGCAGCAGGGCGACGGGCGGGCCTGGGCCTAGGGTCGACGGGCGGGCCGGGGCCTAGGGGCGATGGGCGGGCCGGGCTAGGGTCAACGGGCGGGCCGGGGCCGAGGGGCGACGCGCGGGCCGGGGCCTAGGGGCGACGGGCGCGCTGGGCAGCAGGTCAACAGGCGGGCCGGGGCCTAGGGGTGATGGGCGGGCCAGGGCCTTGGGGCGACGGGCGGGCCGGGCTAGGGTCGACGGGCGAGCCAGGCCTAGGATCGACGGGCGGGCGCGCGGGGCAGCAGGTCGACGGGCGGGCCTGGGCCTAGGGGCGACGGGCGGGCGCGCGAGGCAGCACGGGCGACTGGCAGGCCTGGGCCTAGGGTCGACGGGCGGGCCGGGGCCTAGGGGCGATGGGCGGGCCGGGCTAGGGTCGACGGGCGGGCCGGGGCCAAGGGGCGACGGGCGGGCCGGGGCCTAGGGGCGACGGGCGTGCTGGGCAGCAGGTCAACAGGCGGGCCGGGGCCTAAGGGCGATGGGCGGGCCAGGGCCTTGGGGCGACGGGCGGGCCGGGCTAGGGTCGACGGGCGAGCCGGGCCTAGGGTCGACGGGCGGGCGCGCGGGGCAGCAGGGGCGACTGGCGGGCGTGGGCCTAGGGTCGACGGGCGGGCCGGGCTAGGGTCGACGGGCGGGCCGGGCCTAGGGTCGACGGGCAGGCGCGCGGGGCAGCAGGGTCGACGGGCGAGCCGGGCCTAGGGTCGACGGGTGGGTGCGCGGGGCAGCAGGGGTGACTGGTGGGCGTGGGCCTAGGGTCGACTAGCGGGCCGGGGCCTAGGGGCGACGGGCGGACCGGGCTAGGGTCGACGGGCGGCCCGGGCCTAGGGTCGACGGGCAGGCGCGTGGGGCAGCAGGGTCGACGGGCGGGCCGGGGCCTAGGGGCGACGGGCGGGCCGGGCTAGGGTCGACGGGCGGGCCGGGCCTAGGATCGACTGGCAGGCGCGCGGGGCAGCAGGTGCGGCACGAGGGTCGCTAGGGGCGGCGCGTGAGCCAGCAGGGCGGCTAGTGGGGCAGCACTATGGTGGGCCCAAAAAAAACGGTCCTAACGAAGGACCTACTCTGAAACCATGTCAGACAAAGAAACGACAATAAATGCATTGAGCAAAAGTTGGGTACAAGTACTAACCCTAGTTGGCTACCCCACTATAGCCTACACAAAGTAAGCAATATAACATTCTGACAGTGCCCACGACTGCACCTGATCCTCCACGTCGACCTCGGGATACCACATCGAGGTTGGCTTCGCAAGAACCTCCTAGGCGACTCTTGCGCACCACGCAGTGCCAGTCGCCCGGGTAACTGTGTCGACCGGGCAACCTGATCGGCGTCTAGGCACCCATGATGGCGTCTAGATTCCCAGGTCGGCGTCCCAGCGCCCAGGACGCCCTCTAGACGCCCAAGTCAGCGTCCAGGACGCCGTCCAGACGCCCAGATCGGCGCCCAGGCGCCCAGGACGCCGTCCAGACGCCCAGGTCGGCGTCCAGGCGCCCAAGACGGCGTCGCCCACTGCAGAAGGTCGGCTGCGCTCCCCTCACACGCGACAACAAATTCGGCTCCGCCCAAGCGAGGATGGGGCCAACACACAACTCTCGTTGACAAGGTCGCCACCTTCTTTCTCTCCACTCACACCGAGCCTCTCTCTTCACCGAGCCTCTCTCTTCACCGAGCCTCTATCTTCACTGAGCCTCTACCTTCACCGAGCCTCTCTCTTCACCAAGCCTCTCTCTTCACAGAGCCTCTCTCTTCAGCGAGCCTTTCTCTTTGGTCCTACAATCTTCTCGATCTCCTGGAGCAGCCACAGAGCCCCTTCAAGGTGAGCTGCTGATGTCGCCAGCCCTTCACACTGCACTCGCACCCAGCCCATGCCGTCATGTTACCTTCAACAGTCATGTTAGCCTTCGGCCGTCATGTTAGCGTTCGGCCGTCATGTTAACCTGCGTCTTGTCCTCTAGTGTCCGTACTCATCGTGCTTCCCGTGTTCGTCCTCCACCTGTCCCTAACACGCATACCATGGCACTTCGTCCTTCCTCTGTTGCACAGCGTCTTGTCCTGAAGTCTCCTCCAGCGTCCTATGTTCCTGACATTCCTGACCTTGAGTCTAACCTTGCTCGTGCTGCTAGTCCTACTGCCACCCGTGCTCTGGCCACACTTGACCCTGACCCTCCCTTTGAGTCTGCTGCTGCATCTGCCTTAGTTACTGAGCTCGTTGACTTTGTTGCTTCCTACCGTCTTGACTACTCCGCGAGTTCTATTTCTGAGTTTGACTGTTCTCCATCGATCGGGGATGAGCTTGTCTTTCGTAGTGACGTCCTTGAGGACAGGGACTTTGAGCTCGAGTGCCTCGTTGCTGCTATACCTCATCTCGCTGCCATGCTGCTTGCCCCTGAGGGAGACCCAATGCAATGGACATCCCGACCCCGCACTCTTATGCAAGGGCGATTTTGGGTCAGTACTCCTCTCAATGGCAGACAGCCATGGACGTAGAGATGACAATCTAGAAGTCCACAGGCACCTACGTCGACGCGATTCCCCCTCCTGAGGCGAACATAGTCGATGGCATATGGATTTTCAGGGTGAAGCGGCCGCCCGGTTCTCCACCTGTCTTCAAGGTGCGTTACGTTGCACGAGGCTTTAGTCAGCGGCAGGGGGTCGACTTCTTCAAAACATTCTCCCCCACCCGAAAGATGACCAATCTTTGGGTGTTACGGCACGTTGCAGCACTGCGTGACTACGAGCTACACTCGCTTGACTTCTCCACAACCTTCTTGCAGGGCAGCCTTCACGAGTAGATCTAGCTACGCAGCCCCCCTCGCTTCACTGGGTCGTTTCCTGAGGGTACCCAGTGGAACCTCCGTCGGCCAGTCTACGATCTCTGCTAGGCACCCCGCGAGTGGCACGACACACAGAGGACGACACTTGCGACTCTTGGGCTTGCTCCTTCGACTGCTGACCCGTCGTTGTTTTTGCGCACCGACTCGTCTCAGCCGCCATTCGACATCCTCGTGTACGTCGTCGACTTGGTCTTTGCTGACACTGAGGCACTGGCCCTTGTGAAGGCGGAGCTGCAGAAGAGACACACCTGCACTGACCTGGGTAAGCTACGCAGCTATCTTGGCATGCAAATCACCCAAAAAAAGAGTAGCGCGCACCATCACTCTTACTCAATCACACATGGTGCAGCAGGTCCCTCAGTGCTTCCGCTTTTGGTTCTCCTCGCCATTGCCCACTCGTCTGCCTACGAGCCACTCGCTCTCAGCTCCATCTTCGGATGAGTCCGTAGAGCCGAGTGGTCCATATCCAGAGCTTGTGGGTTGCCTCATGTACCTGATGACGTGGACTCGGCCTGTCCTCGTCTACCCTCTCAGCATCCTGGCGCGCTACGTTGCGCCCGGGAGACACCACCCTGAGCACTACCGGGCTGCGCAGAGGGTACTGCGTTACTTGTGCAGTATATTAGGTATGGGGCTTGTGCTTGGAGGACGGGGTCCAGCTGTACTCACTGGGCACTCCGACACTTCTTGGGCAAACGACTAGGAGACTTAGCGGTCATCACAGGGTTACACTTTCAGTCTCAGCGCTAATTTTGTCTCCTGGAGGTCCACCCGCTCGTCTTCTGTGCTTAGTTCCAGCTGTGAGGCCGAGATCTACGCTGGGGCTATGGCTGCACTGGAGTTACGCTAGCCGACCTACTTGCTGACTGATTTGGGTGAGCGGCCTCGTTCTCCTCTGGTTTTGTACGTCGACAACAAGGCCATGATTACATTGTGTCAGGAGCAGAGACTGGAGCACGGAACAAAGCACATCGCTCTTTGCTACATTCTCGCGCGAGAGGTTCAGCAGCGTGGTAATCTTTGACATGCTTACGTGGCCTCATAGGCCAACACTGCTGAAATATTCACCAAGGCCTTGGATTCTGGTGGACATCAGCATTTCTGCACGGCTCTAGGCCTTGTGCCTACTCTGCCTCATTTACTTACCTCCTGTCTTTGCCTTGTATTGTGATCTAAGTATATGTCCGCATGCTTGCTCTTACTAGGTTGTGATAACTGTGCTGCATACTCTGAATGTAAACTAGCCTTATGGTCGCTTGCTTTTGCTCAGAATATGTGGTGACTTTGTGATCCATCCTGAGCTTTGCTTTGTTGCCTCTTATTGCCCCCCACTTCGCCCATGGGAGTGTGTCAAACTATATATTTGTTTGGTCATAGGCTACAGTGAGGTACTTTTTAAAGGGTACAACCCAATTAGGGTTTGCAACTTGTATCTCATTGTTGCTAGTCTTTCTCAATCCGCTGTATCTTTTGACAGACATCACCACGAACCACGACGAGAAGCAGTTTCTGGGCTTTAACATCTCTTATGCCCCTGAGGCCATTCATTGAAGTACGCTGAAATGCTTGAGAAGCGATTTAACATCTCTCCCGCACCACTCTCAACGCCCTACCGCACGCTGGGACCGAACTACAAACGAACAACAAAGCCATATCCCCCGCAGGACTTCGCACCTACCAGCAGCAGATGGGATGCCTCTCTCTGCATCAGTGACCTACATCGCAAGCCAACTGGCTCAGTACTCTCACAAACCAACGACTGAAAATCTCCTAGATCTTCAGCTCGCTCTGCAATTTTTCATCTCCACGCCCAACATCGGGCTCTGCTACTCCATCGGCTATTTGAATGCCAATCACGTTGCTGACCGTGACAATCGTCGGTCGAGAACCGGGTTCCTGTTCCGATTCAAGCCAACATGCCCCATCTCATGGAACTCGTAGAAGCAAGAACTGGTTGCCCTGTCATCGGTGGAAGCAGAGTTATTGCCGCAACGGCAGCAGCTCGCGAGGGGCTCTACCTGCAGAAACTCTTGCAAGAGCTGAAACCTCAACTTCGCCAACCTTTCGCCTGCACTGCGTCAACCAAAGCAAAATCAGAATTGCGATCAGGACAGGGATTCGTCAACCGCACCAACCACATCGCGCTGCAGTATTTCTTCACGGACGAAGTTGACAAGGGCAAGGTTGACCTGACCTATTGCCCAACCGATGACATGGCAGCCGAATTCCTCACGAAGCAACTGCCTGCAGCAGTATCAGCACTGTTCCGAACTGAGCTGAGTTGTCGAGCGAGTTGCCAGGAATGAAGGGGAGTGTTACAAATAGTGAAATGAGAAACACTGTGCATTCCCATCAGTAGCAAGCTAAGAGTGCAAATCGAGTACGATACGAAAGCGAAAGGTCGTGTATTATTATACAAAGCTATGTATGTCCTTGTTATTGTTGAGATAATGTCGAGACTTATGCACTTCAAGGAATTCGTATAGTTAGTACAGTAAAAGTACCGATAGACTGACGTCAGCAAAGCGCAACGCGCCTTAGGATGACGTCATCAGTAGCTGTAGGTATCGCGAATAGTCACGTACCTTTTCAGAACAGGAATAGCGCGAATAAAAACAGCACAGTAGGCGAACAGGTACTTTAGTCTAGTTATATATTCTGTATGCTTGTCATTTTATAATATACTTGATTTCAGAGACATTGATCCTGTTACAAGTCACTCATATAAGACTTCCGCTACGACAGGAAGCTACCATCCTAAGACTACGATCCTATTCAGACAGTTTAAATTCTAACATGGTATGAGAGCAACTTAGGATTAAAACAGCTTCCATCTGCCTATTCTACAACTATGTCTAGATCTCCAAGGTCCAACAATGGCTCTTCTGTTACGAGCCCATCACGCCCAACTGCGTCTCCAGCTGCTGATAATTCACATCTGCAGCAACAACAATAACAACAACAACAACAACAACAACAACAACAACAATATCAGCAACAACCGATGTACGGCATGCCATTGAGCAGTCAGCCCGTACACACAACTACAGCAGCGGCATCATCGACAGCAGCCGCCGCGACAGCAGCAACAGCAGCCTCAACAGCTGCAGCTGCAGTCCCTGGTTCTTCAAGTCAACCGGGACAACAGTCTAACTTCGTTCCGACTGGACCTTACCAATATCAAGGTGCTTACCAACCAGCAAATCTTCAACAACGTGTTAATGCTGCCGTCTTGTCGCTTAACCAGATGTTTCCAACTCCGATGAGCATTGATGGCTCCAGTTATCAGCGTGGTCAGATGCCACAAGGAAGTGATGGGTCGAACAACTCTTTCTCCTTTGGTCCTGCTGGACAAGGACAACAAACACAACAAGGGTCACAAGCGCCATCACTCTATCAGCTACAATCAGCTGACGGTACCGGAAGTTATATTCCTGCTTCTGCAAATCCTACAAAAATCAAAACGACAACGCCTTTTAACGGTCAAGATTTTTATACCTGGAGCTTTGAGTTTGAGCTTCTTGTTCAGACCGCGGGGTTCTGGCAGCTGTATGACGGCACAGCACCATTTCCATCACACGGGTCACCACTTCAACAAGCCACTTTTCGATCGGCGTCGCTGACTGCATACACAGTTCTCGTTCGTAATCTGACTCCGACTGAACAGCTCGGAATTCGTTCTTTTCGTAACAGTGTCGCTCCCGCTGAAGCAGCTTGGTTATACCTGCAAGGGGTTCACATGGCAAAAGATACTGTCAACCAGAGTAAAATTTTGACGCAGCTGTCAAATATACAGATGATAAACGGCGAGAAGGTGACGCAGTATATTAACCGCGCTCGAAATCTACGCGATCAACTTCAGAAGTGTGGAGGGTACTTCCCCGACGCTATGTTCCACACGGTGCTACTTGCGGGTCTTGGACCAAAATGGCGACAGTGTCGCTCTATACTTCGGATGCAAGCACAGTTGTGCGAGGGGGCACTCTGTGCCGCTCTCATCGCCGAGAAGCAGGATATGGATCTGCACAATGCTCGAGGAGGGAAAAAGATGGTAAACAATACAGTCAGTTTTTATTCTAATCCATGTCACAAGCCCGTTTGTTCTTTTTGTCGAAAACCAGGACACACTATTGATACCTGCTGGTCGAAAGACAAACCATCTTGGAAGCGGTCTGCTTCGAAACATAATAAAGATTCTTCAAGTGAAGCAGAGAAGCCGGACGCAGAGAAGCCGGACGCTGAGAAGCAGAAAACTGCGAAGCTGAACTCTGCGAAGCCGACTACTGCACCTGCCAAGACACAAACAAAAGCAGTTATTAATTGCATGACATCAGTGTCAACGGTTTATGATCCTGATGCTGAAGAGCGGATTCACAACCGGTTCAACAACGAACTCAACACACCGATTCCACCTGAGGTCTATGCAAATCTTGCACATACCATTGCAGGTCCCAATACTTGGTACCTCGACAGTTGCTGCGGTCAGCACATGTGTTCGTCAGAGACGCGTTTCATCGTGAATCAACGCCGTCTGGAGAATCCCGTTGTCGTCACGGTCGCCAATAACCAACGACTTACAGCTCACTGGATGGGAAGTATTGTTCTGGACTCAGTTGAAGAAGACTTCAGTCTTCACCTGAACGAAGTTCTTCTGGTCCCTCGGCTTGGCTTCAACCTCATGTCATCTGCACAGCTTATGAAGAACGGGATTACACTTCTCGGTGAACCTGGGAAATTCACTCTGAAGTACGGCGACAAGAAACTCGGCACGGCAGTTGAGCAAAACGGGGTTTTCGTTTTGAACTTCATACCTGAGCGCACTACTGCCGACTCTGATAACATTCTCTCGCTTGGTCCTTGGGTGCATCGTGATGATATTGATTACACCGACGATACAGTTCCACGTGAGGGAGTTGTCCCGACGTCTTCAACCACGGCTGTCGCCGTCATGTTGACCTTTGACGATCAAGGCTTGAATGATGTTGAGAACTCTCGGGAGTACATGGCTGCAGTTGAAGGTTGGGGTGATCCGACGAACATGCCGACTGATGACGGCATCTGGGGGGCTGACGAACCTGATGAAACAACTTGGGGCGAGACACCTGCTGAACACGATGCTCGTCTTCTCGCTGAAGCTGAACAACGCGTCGCTGAAATGGAGATTCTTGACTCGGGTCGTCTCGTTGGAGTTGAACCTGTACCTGCAGCATCCGATCAAGAAAGCGGCGAGTTAGTACTTGCTCCAGGCGAGTACGTGGATGTTGAGGTTCGTGTTCCACCACCAAATCTTACTCGTTACGTCGCACCTGCTTTCGATCAGATCCGCTCCGATGGTCATCAACTTCTGTTGTCGTTCTTCGCTAACGCCGAGTATTACCTGCGCGCACAAGGTCACAAAGCCACGGGAGAAACATGGCATAAACGACTTGGTCATCCGTCGCAGTTTACGCTAAACAACACGATCAAGGCTGCAGTGCTTGACAAAAATTCGTTACTCTTACCGAGCGGTCTCGAACTGAAGCTGGTGAATCGCCCGGCACCCTGCACCATCTGCCCTGCGGCAAACCTACCGCACGAGCCGTTCCCGACTCATTTCCCTGGAGCTCACAATTATCAACTGATGGATAAGGTTTACAGCGATATACTTAACTTACCTGAGGATGGTTTCAACGGCGAACGCTACGTTATCACATTTACAGACGCTTCTACTCGTTACGTTTGGACTGGAAACATGACTAACCGTTTTCTTGCGTTTACAGCTTTTCGCACCTGGCTTCCTCTCGCCGAACGAGAGTCTGATACTAAGCTCAAGGCGTTTCAGTGTGACGGCGCCGGCGAGTATCGGAGTACTGAGTTCACGGCCTATCTGCAAAAACGCGGGATAAGACGACTTTTTCCGTTGCCTCACGCTCATCAGCAGAGTGGCGTAGCAGAGAGGCTCAACAGGACTGTGCAAGAGAAGATGCGAGCCCTTCTTGCCCAGGCTCAACTCGGCCCACTCTACTGGTCTTTCGCGATGGACCATGCAACGCTGTTGCACAATCTTCTTTCGTCCTCGGCCCTGCCCAACAACGCATCACCCCACTTGCTATGGACGGGCAAGTTGGGTACCACTAAATTACTTCGTGTTTTCGGGTCTGTTGTTCAGTACCGTCCTCCTACCGCTCCGCTCGGGAAGTTCGATCAGCGTGCTAAGTGGGGACTACATCTCGGCATTGAAAAATAATATTTTGCCTGGCGTATCATGGATTACCGCAGCCGTCTTCTTGTTCCTGCTCGCGACTGTATTTTCTACGAGAATCTGACGCTGCCCGTCTTCGAACAGCATCTTGCCATGCAGCAAAACCCTGCCACGCTTTTCCACGGTGTTCGTTCGTTTGCTAACGCCGATGTCGAAATTGCTGCCAGCGAAGAACCTGACTCTGACGGTGCACATGAAGCTGCTCCCGACCCACCTGTCCCCGTCACGTCATCTGGAATTCCGGAGTTTATTCCTCTTGCTGACGCGGCACCTGAGGATGTCCGCGAAGTTCATCATACTTACCCCGTGGATGAACAACGCCAACCAATGCCGGTGGTTTCCGATAGCAGCATCCGTGTCAACCCTGACGAAATTGGGGGGGCAAGTGGAGACCAGAATGATTCTGTCAATTTCGCAGGTCGTCCCGACGATAATCCACATTATCAGACCGGACTGCAAATTCTGGGACTCGCAGCAGCGGTACAGCACAGTTCTACAGTAAATTTGGAGCCGAAAACTGCCCGACAAGCTCTCTCAGGGCCTCATCGCGAAAAATGGCGTGAAGCGATGGATCGCGAACTGGCTGCCCTGGAGAAAAGGGGAACTTGGGATCTTATACCCATTGAAAAAACGGTAAACAAAAATGTTCTTACCGGTAAGTGGGTCTTCAGGGTGAAGACTAAAGCGGATGGTACTTACGAGAAACACAAGGCACGATGGGTGGTTCGTGGTTTTGATCAGACTCATGGGATCGACTACACACTTACCTTCGCCCCGGTCAGTCGACATACGAGTGTTCGACTTATTCTTTGCGAAGCAGCCGCGAAGAATTTTCCACTTCGACAAATTGATCTTTCCAACGCCTTTCTGTACGCTGACGTCGATGCCGAAATCTACGTCGAATATCCGCACACATATCCGACAAATCCGCCAAGTGTCTGCAAGCTCAAGAAATCACTGTATGGCATCAAACAAGCACCGCGACTGTGGCAGCAGCATTTGAACAGGAAGCTGACGGAGGTTGGGTTTCGACAACTGCCGCACGATCCCGGGATGTACCGGCTAGACGACAAGGGGAGCTATACGTTGTTAGTGGCTTACGTGGACGACATCCTCTACGTCAGCTCGTCTACTTCGCTGGGAGATCGTATCGAAGCCGATCTGAAGAAGTCACTTGACTTAACCATTTCCACCAAAGTAACTCAATTTCTGGGGTTAAACGTTTCGCGAACTTCTTCCGCTATTCATCTCACGGCTTCGAAGTATGCGGAGTCACTCGCTAAGCGTTTCAACATTTCCACGGATTTCGTTGCTACACCTTATCGGTCTACACTCACTGGGCACGTTCCCAATCTGAAAAATTTGTCAGCAGCTGGTCTTCAACTGTATCAGCAGCAGCTGGGATGTCTTCTTTTCGCAGCAGTCACTTGTCGCCCTGATCTTGCCTACGTCGCAAGTCACCTTGCGCAGTTTTTACGCTGCCCGAAAGAAGAACACTCTCTCGACTTACAGCGTGCGCTACGCTACTTCGTCTCTACACCAACATTCGGATTGATTTTCAATGCTGGGAAGCTGACCGACAAAATGTACCTCAGCGGGTACGTTGACGCAGACCACGCTGGCGACACGTCAGATCGACGGTCACGCACGGGTTATATTTTCCGTCTCGAGCCGATTGGTCCGATTTCCTGGAATTCCTCGAAACAGGAACTGGTGTCACTTTCATCGGCTGAAGCAGAATTCATCGCCGCTTGTGCTGCAACTCGCGAAGGTCTGTACCTGCAGGAGTTACTTGACGAAGCAAAATTCGTCACGCCGAATCAGTTCACGTTGCAGTGCGACAACTAGAGTGCAATTACCATCGCCAACAAGCCTGGTTTCGTCAATCGCACGAAGCATATTTCGCTGCGTTACTTCTTCGTAAAAGACGCGATCGACAAGGGGAGAATGCGCCTTGTCTACTGCCCCACCAGCGACATGGCCGCTGTGTCGGAATCCCAGCCACTAGACCACTGGGATAAAAGGGCTTGTTAAGTAGCGGGTCCGTGCGCCCATAACAGGCCAACGTGCCTGTAACCCTTCTCTAGGATCAATCGGGGATCACCAGTGGACCTCTGACACCCCCCCGCACTGGGATGCCCGAAGTGCATACACCGGGATTCGAACCCGAGACCTTCGCTCTGATACCATGTCAGAATCCCAGCCACTAGACCACTGGGATAAAAGGGCTTGTTAAGTAGCGGGTCCGTGCGCCCATAACCCCCCATGCCAACGTGCCTGTAACCCTTCTCTAGGATCAATCGAGGATCACCAGTGGACCTCTGACACGCTGATTCGCTTACTAAGAAGCTGACACGTCAGAAATTTCATCACTGCAACCAACTCAGTGGCATTTCCGAGTCAACAGGGTGACTACACCGAACTCCTAGAAGTGAAGGGGAGTGTTGAGATAATGTCGAGACTTATGCACTTCAAGGAATTCGTATAGTTAGTACAGTAAAAGTACCGATAGACTGACGTCAGCAAAGCGCTACGCGCCTTAGGATGACGTCATCAGTAGCTGTAGGTATCGCGAATAGTCACGTACCTTTTCAGAACAGGAATAGCGCGAATAAAAACAGCACAGTAGGCGAACAGGTACTTTAGTCTAGTTATATATTATGTATGCTTGTCATTTTATAATATACTTGATTTCAGAGACATTGATCCTGTTACAAGTCACTCATATAAGACTTCCGCTACGACAGGAAGCTACCATCCTAAGACTACGATCCTATTCAGACAGTTTAAATTCTAACAGTTATAATCATTTCAGTAATTTTATATTCAATCTTATCTGAGTTCAATTACCTCCGCTGCACTTACTCTGTGCTAACTTTCCTGAGGTGATCCTGGCACGATCAAACTTCCGATCGCAACAACACACACCCGCGTGTCGTCCTTATCGAGCTTGGTTTTCAGCAGCTCCCCATCGATAAGGAGATGTACCTGTCGTGAGATTGACTTAGCTAGGAAACTAGGGTTGTAGGAGGTAGCTAGAATGCCGGGAAAGCAGTACAAGAGAGCAAAGCAAAGAGTGCACCACCTTTAAGCAAACAGCAAATAGTGTAACTATAATACAATAACTATAACAAGCAGATATATATGAAATATAATTCTAAGACCATCCGTCAGATTCGCGCCTATCGCGCCGTCGCGTTTGCTAGAAACACACAATCTCTGTCACAATTATTATTTGCGACATTTCACGATTCCGTATCCCACTTTCGTGAATCCGTGAACTGAGTCTGTCATCGTTCGCGACGCTAGTTATCGCTTGCTCGCCAGCTCCCGCACCCAAACCGCAATTACTCGCAGCAATGTCCATCCAACACCCTCCCCACCCCAACCAATCTCACAAAACGCGTGCGACTCGGACGCAATACTTCTGAAACCAATCTACAAACAGCCAAGTCAAATGCCCGCGACTCACGGTGCCACCCCTCGATGAAGAGCAAGTGGAGTTTATAAGCGAGATGCCATTGCCACTCGAATCACTCATTCCAAACATCTTCACCCTCCAATATTGAAAGCTGTTCTAGCACCATCTCGACAGTTTAAGCCAGGTCTGATACACACATAAGCGAGAATGGCTTCCTTCCGAGTCGGCCACACACCCGCTAAGGCCACTTTCCTCGTCGTGGTCATCGCCTCTGCAATGCTCCTTTCCGCCCCTGCGTGCGTCTCCGCCGCCGGGAAACCCGCCAACGCGACTGCGCCTGCCAACGCGACTAAGCCTGCTAACTCGACTACTTATGCTAAGGGGGTTGCTGCTGGCGCGATCGGGTCTGCAAACGCAACCACGCATGCCGTGGCGGCGACGGCGAGGCAGAGCAAGAGCTCGGGGCTAGGAAATGACTCCACATGCGCCTATTACGCAAACTACACCGCCAACCCCTACTTCGGCAAGGGGCTCACCGTGAAGCTTCCTCCCGCCATCTTCGGCAAGCGCTGCGGCGCGTGCTATAAGGTGATTTGCGCCAACGACACGAAGCACTGCCGCAGCGGCAAGGCGACCGTGACGGTCCGCGTCATTGGCGCGACGACCACGGAGAAGGAGATTTCGCTCTCCCCCGTGTCGTGGTCCAAGATCGTGCAGGGTTCCGTTGCCACCCCCGTCGGCATCACGTACAAGCGCACCAACTGCCATTCGACCCTCGGATCCGCGGTGCGCGTGCGCCGCAATTCGACGGCAGAGGATTTCAACATTCAGATGGTGGGTCTCGCCGGCCCCGGTACGCTCAAGGCGGTCGAGATCAGCGCGGACGGCAAGAAGTGGGCGAAGCTGACGCGCGACGGCAGCAAGGCGATCTGGGGGATCAAGGGCAAGGAGGCGAAGGAGGTTGTGGGCGCGAAGAAGGCGGTGAGCGTTCGCCTGACCGCGGGACACACCCTCGAGAAGATCACTCTCGACAAGGTCCTTCCCGCCGACTGGAAGCCGCAGACGCTGTACTCGAGCAAGACCAACTTCAAGAAGCTCATGGCCGAGGCTAAGTAGGCCGCATAGGCAAGTACGCCTCCGCTTGAAGAATATTTTCAAAGCGCCGCCCCAAATGCCGCTTCAATGGTGCTTATGGAAGACAGTATTTTGAAGTGGTTGTTGAAGGCAAGCTGGCGCCAGCAGTGGCGACACAAGGGTGAAGAAGGGAGATGTGGTTCTTGGCGGGTAGGTGCTTTTGAGCATACGTGGTAGCGGGTGGGAGTGGGGTGGATTGAGAGCGGGGAGGGTTAGTAGAAAGGGAATTGGTTAGTGGGGAGTGGGTTTGTGATATGGGGGTACGATGGTGCAGAAATACTTGTATGCATGTCGTGCAGTTTTATATTTGTGTTCATGTTTGCATGGTTCAGAATGAATTGTCGCACTATGCTGACTTTAGAATGATCAAGCCAGCATGTTAAGTACAGTATACCCAGTGCATCACATCACATTGTGCACAACAAATGGATACATTCATGCAACAGAACTCTCTAGCTGTAGTCACCATACTGGTAGAGGTAGCCCTTCACTCCATCCTGTCACATGCCGTCCCATGCTGCTCCGCCACCCTCACCTTCCCCTCCTCCGCCATCCTCCCCAGCACCTCCAGATCAGCCCCCTTGTTCTCCATCATTTCCATCATCACAGGGCACAATCTCCTGGGGCGAAGCGCAAGGCGGCGCCAGAGTCCCAGAGCGAGCAGAGAGAGCGGAAGCTCCACATGCACCCACCTCCCTTCAGGACGGAGAACCCTGTCCACAGCAGAGACAGTTAGACTGCTGGGGGAGAAATCGATTACTGCATCATACAGCCCAGTGATAGAAGGATGGGAGGGCAAAGAAACCTGTGCAGCAGTAGGAGCAGAAAGGCTGGAAACAGGCACAGGGGATGAGGATGAGGAGGGGTAGAGCTGTTTCCCTGCAGCGGAATTGTAGTCGAAAACTTCGTCTGCCCCAAGAACGTTCCGTGCGAAGGCGAGGTTGCGAGCGCCTACAGTGGCAGTCACGTGTGCCCCTGCTGCCTTAGCCAGCTGCACTGCCATATGCCCCACTCCCCCTGATGCATTTGCCACCAGCACCCACGCCATCTTCCCACTGCCATTGCTCCTGCTACCGGAGATAGTGATGTTGCTGCCGTTATGCTCCGCACTCAGTTTGGTTGCAGGGAGGGACAGGGAGGGGCAGGCCGGCCCGGTCCCTCGCCGCTTCCAGGGCAGTGAGACCAACGGGGAGAGCAGCGGCAGACTCGAAGGTGAGGGAGGAGGGCTTGCGTGCACTGCCGGCAGTTTCCAGTATGGCGTACTGTGCTAAGGCGCCCATTTTCTGAGGGAGGAGAAATGAGAATAGACAAGAGGCATGGAGAACGCAAATGAGGAGGGAAATCAGCAAGAGGTGTGCCGTTTGAGGGCTGCGTAATGAACGAGAGTGGGGGCAGAGAGGATGGATAACGAATGGAGTGTGTATGGGAGAGAAGCAACCAGGTGTGGTAGTGTAAACACCAAACACCAGAATTTGAACGAGAGATTGGGTGAGCTTGTGGTTTAGACGTTGTTCGAAATCGAAAGGCAAGTGGTCGCATGCTTTAAGAGAGGGATGCGACCCAGAGCGGTGGAGAGAGGTGCAGTGCAGTGGATGAGAGCGGAAGAACAAAGAATAAAGCAGAAATACTGTGGTTACGGAACGTACGAAGAACGGTGCCCTTCCAAAAACGGCATCTCCCACAGTGTACTTGGTAACGCCAGGCCCCACTGCCACCACGTTGCCAGCAAGGTCGTACCCTGCATGGAGGAAGGTAATTTAGGAAAAACAAACAATACATCCTGATTCGAGTGTGCGGTGAGAAGGGTGAATGACAAGGTTGTGGGAAACGGAATGCATGCTGGTAGTCACCAGCAGAGGGGGAACCGCAGAGCCTGGTAAGGAGACACAAGTCAGTGCGTGCACAGGGCGGCCGGAAGGGGATGAGACTAAATTGCACCTATGAAAGTCGGAGCTTTTGAAAGTCCTCCTTAAAAACTTTCATCGTCTGCAGGTGCGTGCATGCTTTCTGCAGTGGCGGGGAATCGGCGCGGCAGGAAGGGGATGAGGCCCGACAGCACCTTCCAGAAGCCCAAGTTGCCTCAAGCTTACTGCCCTTCACTTCTGCACCGCGCAGTTACATGTGTGCTCTCCACTCACCAGCAGTGGCGGGGAAGCGGCGCGGCAGGAAGGGGACGAGTCCCGACTGCACCTTCCAGTCGCCCGGGTTGATGCTCGCCGCGCGCACGCGAACCAGCACCTCGCCCTTGCCCGGCTTGGGCACAGGGACTTTTTAATTCAACTGGTGGGGTGAGATGGAATGGGGGATGGGTAGGAAACTTTAAGGTTGAAGTTGCTCGCTGCACGCACGCGAACAGCACCTCGCCCTTGCACGGACTAGGCAACGTCCCGGTTGTTGCAGAACTGGTGGAATGCGGGGGATGCGGGATGGGGAAAATTATGCAACTACTCTCTCCTCATGCGCTCGAAGCAGCACCTCGCCCTTACCTGGCATGCCGGGACGCCGTCATTCAGCTGGTGAAGCTCCAAGGGCTGGTGGATACGGTAAATTAAGGTTAGGGCTTTAAAGTAAAACGGTTCGCCGTGCGCACTCGAACCACCTCCTCGCCCTCACACAATTTGGGTGTGTCGGTAATTGGTGAAGTGCAGCGAAGAGTGCCGGATGGAGGACACGTAACCACGCACATATGATGACAAAAGAGCTTGAAGCCGAAATTCGGTCATTCAAGTGAAGGAGCGTCATGCTTCAGAGCGCGATGCGGGTACGTCGATAGACCGCAATTCCGTCGTGGCGCGACGATGGCAGCGGAATGGAATGCCCGTGGGCTTACGAAGGACGTCTGACGTAAGCATGCGGAAGCTCATGTCTCGATGCAGAGAAGCAGACTTACTAGTGCTGGGACCAGATACATTAGGGTTAGTAGCCAGCGCATTTTTGTGGATGCAAATGCTAGAAACAAGAGCCTGTCGGATAATTCGGGCGGAGGGGAGGGGGGAGGAGGGTGGGGCGGGACGCACCGAGAGAGCATCAGCCCCGCCGCCGTGCTTCAAGTAGCGCGATGCAGACATGGTCTCCCGTACGTGCCCACTTTGCGTCACCCACGTACCGCACGCCCCAGCAAAGAGCGCCAATGGCCGAAGGACCGAGAGACTTGCCTACCAGGATTGCCGCGTCAAATCCAGGAGAGACGAAGTACAGTCCTGCCTGGGCCGAAGAGGAGAGAGCTCTTCGATAGGAATGCCGGGCATGGCGGAGCAGTATGCGGAACCGTACCAGAATTGGGCGACGGCGCGGAGCGAGCAACCGGAATTATCACCGCAACCGCAAGCAATGGTCGCAACGGGGACAGCCAGGGCATCGGAAACAGATGGAGAAAGAAGACTCGCCCAGACCCCGCCGCTGGAATACCTCGCCAACGCGAAACGGAGCTGTTTCCGGCCGTCGTCATTGAGCGTCAGACAGCGACGCGCGTTCACGGAAACGGGCAGTAGTACTGCTACTACTAGATCGCGTCTCAGCGGCACATGCCGTTGAAAGAGCTGCGTCGCAGGCAGAAGACGCACGTAGATGTTGGGCAGCAGCGGAATCTGGCAGAGGACTGAAGTAGATGATTAGCGCAGCGCGTGAAAACACGTTGCGGCGAGTGAAAGTAGATTTTCAAAAAATGGAGGAATATGCGGGGAGCAGTTGATGGAAAGCTGTTGATGATCCGCTTGGAAGCATTGTGCAAAAGCGCGCTGCACCTTAACTAATTTCGCGGTACGAGCCGAAGCAGATAACGAAACGGAGCCGTTTCGCGCCATAGATAAGGAACTTCTAGTTTAGGGCAACATAAGCGCGCAACTAGACAACCGTAGCAATGCTGGCCCTCGACCTCGATCTGATTGTCTCGACGATCAGATAAAGCCTGGTCGACGTCAGCAGCGCGCAATCACGTCACACAGGTCGCACATAGGCAAATTCAAGGAATCGCGAGTAAAGGAGTGAGAATAGCGGAGTATGGTAACAAATACTGTGCTCAATTGTAATGAATTGCAATATTATTCCTTTAATGAAAAATTCCTTACGGAGAACGAAAATGCACTTTCGTACACGCTTCACCGGCGATTCGTCGAAATTGTTGAGATGCGACCTGTGTGACGCAAAAGATTCCAAACTGCCGACGTTGAGCAGGTTGCATCTGATACTACCATCTGACCTAAATTATAGATCAAGTACAGTACTAAGTCTTGGAAGTGAAGGTTGCAGGTTCCATCTGTTACCTTTACTCTGCTGACGTTGAGCAGGTTGCATATGATACTTACCTCTGGGCCAGGTAGGTTCCTCTATTGCGTTAGGGCGCCGTTATCTACTCCGGCCGTAAGATACGACATGGTAACCGATGCGACCGCACCGCGCTTTTGCACGATGCTGCCACGCAATTCGAATAGCTTAAATAGGCAGTCCATCAGCGGCAGGTCCATCATCCCCCATCCGCATATTCATCCATTTCTACAAGAATCTACTCTCACTCGGCAGTACACTTCCCATCGCGCTCTCACGCGCTGCGCTAATCTTCGAAATTATGTCGCACGTACCCGAGACCATGGCGGCGTGGCAGTACTTGAAGCACGGCGGCGGGGCTGATGCTCTCTCGGTGCGTTTCAACCCGCCCGAGTCATATATCCGCGAAGGGCTGTTGTGTTTTACGCACATGTACCAACTGCTTTCTCTGCACCGCCATCGATGAGATTCCGCATGCCGCTTGCTTCCCGCAAGCCCAATCGTGGGATTCAGACGTCCGCCGTGAGCCCAACTACCTTCTTTTCGCTAGCGTCGCCGTCGTTGCGCCGCGACGCGACGCCCTGGCGGTCGAAATACACATGACCGAAGCGCGTTGCAACACCGCCGTTTGCGCGCGACTCAATCTGGAGCCGGTGGTTTTCGCGTTCTCACTTGATTTCAAGCTCTCTTATCTTTTCTTGCTGTTACACTGCGCGAAAAAAAAAAAAAAAAAAATCCCCTGCGTCCCCCTCCCTTCACCAGTTGAGCGACAACGTCCCCGTGCCTGTGCCGTGCAAGGGCGAGGTGCTGGTCCGCGTGCGCGCAGCGAGCATCAACCCGGGTGACTGGAAGCTGCAGTCGGGTCTCATCCCCTTCCTGCCGCGCCGCTTCCCCGCCACCGCTGGTGAGTGCCACAGCCGCCGTGCAAGCAGCACATTATGAGCCATATGATGGCTCGTGCAGATATGAAGGCAGTTTAGGAGGCTGCGCAGATGCTCCTGATCGCCCTGCAGAGCAGCCTAATGCATAAGCTGCTCAGCCTGCTTGCGCAGACTTGAACAGGTATAAGGAGAATGATTATGGGAATCGCGGTTGCCTGGACGCTGGACGGTGCAATCGAGGCGGGCTCATCCACTTCCTGCCGCTGTGTTTTTCCACCACTTGATTTCTGGTGACATGATTGGTTCGCCATGTCATTTCGCCTCTTTCGCGGCGTGCTGAAGTGAAGTTGTATGTTTTGTAATCCCCCTTCTTTCGCGCAACCGTGCAGGGTTCGACCTGGCGGGGAACGTGGTGGCAGTTGGGCCAGGTGTTACCAAGTACAGCGTGGGAGATGCAGTCTATGGAAGGGCGCCTTTCTTTGTAAGCTTTGAGTCAGGAGATTATTTGTTTCCGCATCTTATTGGTGGGGGGGAAGGGGGGAGGGGGGGTTGTGACAGCTCGAGTCTCCTAACTGTTCCTGTACAATGTTTGTGCACCTCGAGACTCCCATTCAAAAACCACGCAAAACGTTCTGACTTTCAATGCCACAGCTAACTGCCCTACTGCCACCCATCAAACCTCATCCCTCTTATCCACCCTTTGTTCATTCTTCCATTCTCCTGGGGCCGCCTATCGTTTAATTCCCTCAGAAAATGGGAGCTCTGGCGCAGTACGCAATGCAAGCCCTCCTCCCTCACTTTCCCCATACCTCTTGTGCTCCTGTGTATTTCTTTTTGCTTTATTCTCAGAAAATGGGCGCTCTGGCGCAGTACGCACTGCTGGACCTTCAGGGCAGTGTGTGCAAGCCCACCTCTCTTATTTCCCCTGTACCTCTTGTTTATTTTCGTTGCTGTTCACTCAGAAAATGGGAGCTCTGGCGCAGTACGCACTGCTGGACCAGCAAGGCAGCGCACGCAAGCCCTCCTCCCTCACCTTCGAGACCGCTGCTGCTCTCCCCATTGCCGGTCTCACCGCCCTGCAAGCTGTGAGGGACTATGCCGGCCTGCCTCTCCCTGCATCTAAACCGAGTGGGGAAGGGAGTGGTGCCGCCAGCAGCGGTAAGGCTGAGAGCAGCAGCAACAGCCTCAGCAGCAACGGGTACAGCAGTGGAAGCAGGGCGCGGGTGCTGGTGGCGAATGCGTCAGGGGGAGTGGGGCATGTGGCAGTGCAGCTGGCGAAGGCAGCAGGGGCACATGTGACTGCCACTGTCGGCGCTCGCAACCTTGCCTTCGCATGGAACGTGCTTGGAGCAGACGAGGTTCTCGACTACAATTCTGCTGCAGGGAAACAGCTCTTCCCTTCCTCATCCCCAACCTCGTCCCCTTCGCCTGTTACCAACCTTTCCAATCCTCATGCCGCACAGGTTGCTTCATCTGCGGACCCCCCTGGCAGTGGGCTGTATGATGTGGTGATTGATTGCTCTCCCAACAGCTTGGCCGTTGCTGCTGTGGATAAGGTTCTCCGTCCCGAGGGTAAGTGGGTGCATGTGATTCCCCCGTTCTCTGTCTTTGCTCTGGGGCTTTGGCGCCGGTTTGCCTGTCGCCCAAAGAAGATTTATAATGTTATGATGGAGAACAGGGGGTCTGATCTGGAGGTGGTGGGGAGGATGGTGGAGGAGGGGAAGGTGAAGGTGGTGATAGAGGGTACTGTGCCGTTTGAAGAGGCGAGAGAGGCGTGGAGGAGGAGCATGGAAGGGCATGTGACAGGCAAATTGGTGGTTAGGATGGAGTGAATCACTTGGATGCAATTTTTATGTATTATCATATATTTGTGTTGAAGTTTAGTCTTGTTTTCACTTGCACTGAACATCTGCTTGTTCTTGGGGTTACTTGCAAAATATAAGTTTGTGTATATTCGTGATTAGTGTAAAGATTTTTCTCGACATTCCTTACCGCGATCATCAACACCGAGTACAGCAGCAGCCGTTATTTGCCCGTTACTGCTAACGGGGCTTCTCCAACTTCGCGCGTACTGTTTCACCAAACCTTGCACTGCTGGCCCAGCCGAGTCGGCCTACGCTTCGGGACTAGCCCGAACCTCCATGCCAGCGTAGCACCAGCTAGCTTGCACACACCGCGTAACTGTTGCATGTTTTCGCATATAAGTATTCGCTCATGCCTTCGCTCATGTTTTGTACTTTTGATCCACATAGTGCAATCCTCGCTACCTCGTTCCATTGCACCCGTAACACTTGGTTATCAAAGCCACTTTCTTTTCGGACAGCGGATCTCCGCACCCCAGGAAGTCAACTTTTGATTTTTACTCGAAGAGACTCACGCCCCTCAGCCCCTAGGAGCCGCTGTCCTCGCGTTCTCTCGTAAACGCGTGCAGGCACGACTGCGCCTAGACTAAGCTGAGCCGACGCCCTTCGACATGGCTGAACACATCGACGTCACTACGCTCACGCAGGACCGTTTGAACGAACTGCTGCAGCAACTTCGCGAAAGCTCTGAAGAAATCGCGGCGCTGACGGCAGAACGCACGTCCCTGCAAAACGACGACGCACGAGCACAACAAACACACTCGCAAGCACAAGGCACGCCGGGACAACCCGCACAACAAGCATCACAGCACGGAAGTGTGGGGCAGCCCGCGAGCGCGGCCAGTGATGGCGTCGTCCGCAATGACGGCGACGACGACCACGGCACGACACACCCTGAAGCGACAAATGCGGCCAGAAGTCAACCTCGCGTCACAATTTCAGTGCCGACCGGCGAGTCAACACTGCAGTCGCCGATGCCACTGAAGCCACAGCGTCCGCCATGCTTTGACCCGAATCAACGGGGTGGTCCTACCATTCAGGCTTGGTTGTTCACGATGAACGTTTTCTTCGACGCCAACTACGTCTCGGAGGATACGGCGAAGATTCGCTACGCCATGTCGCTGCTGCGAGGGCCCGCCATGGATTGGTGGCATGTCATCGTCACGAAGCCGATGGACTATGTGACTCTACCGGACCCTGGGCGCCGTCGTATTTCGTGGAGGTGCCCCAACATCGCACGTAGGACGCGTGGTACGCAGGTCCGCACGCTCGATTTGAGCCAATTGCGGCTTCGATCGCGGCACGTCAGAAGCTCCGCACTTGGCACCAACTCGGTTCCATCCAGGATTACACCAGCGGGTTTCTGGCGCTGCGTGAGCAGGTGGACTACATGTATGAGAGCGAGCGCATCGATCGCTACATCGGCGGCCTGAAGCACGAAGTCGCTCAGGAAATCCATCTCCGCGGCGTCACCGATTTTCAAGAGATTCTCGCTCTTGCGGAGAAGCTCGACTTTTTCCGCAGACCGAGACCAGGGTCCTACAGAAGTAGCAGCAGCTGGGGACATCGGTCTCGTGGGACGAACAAAGGCGCCATGATACGAGCCGTCGCCGTGAATGCCATTGCCGCACCGTTTAAAGGGCGATGCTTCGCGTGCAATCGGCTGGGACACCGCAAAAGCGAATGCCCGGAAAACGCTAAGGGAAAGGGGGAAGCTGAGCAGCAGAAACAGACCAAGCAGCAGGGAAACGCGGGGAGCCAGTAGCAGACAGGCCCTCTACTGACAGGTCACGCCGCTCGCCCGACCCTCACCGAGTGATTGTGCTGGTTCACGCAATCGACCACACCCGGCCGAATAAGGAGGGTACCACGGTAGATAGCCCCATACTGCTTAGTAGGAAAATCGGGACAGACTTAGTTAAAATCATCGTAGACGGGGGGGGCAGCCACAGCCTCATCAACACTGCCACCGCACAGAAACTGAAACTGCAAGTGGACAGGTGTTTACCTGAGATTGACGCAAGATTGGTCGACGGCACGCCACTGGCGATACAGGAACGTGTGGACCGAGTTCGGATTCGATGCGAGGGTAACTTCACGTTTTGCCTGGAAATGCTCGCAAAACCCTCGACAAAACCAACGTTTTACTCGGTCGTGATTGGCTGCGACGACACAACCCGCGAATCGACTCGACGACAGGTGACTGCACTGTGCGAGTGAACGGTAACAACATCGCCTTACCTCGTTGGGGCTCACCTAAGTCTTTGTCGGTGCGTGTCAACGCAATCACCATGAAACGCACTATAGCGGCAGGAGCTGACGTGTACGCGGTTGACATTCGGGAAGCCGAGGCAGCAGACAAGGGAAGCGATTTAGGGAAACTGCTAGCTGACGTACCAGATGACTTGGCGGCACTACTAAAGTAGTATAGCGGGATTCTTTCGGACGATCTGCCGACAGGACTGCCACCTCAGCGACCGCACGACCACATAATAGAACTAGAGCCGGGGGCACAGCCGACAGTTCCGACTGACCCAACCCGAACTGGACGAACTACGGAAGCAGCTGGATTACCTGCTCGAAAAAGAGTTTATTCGCCCAAGTTCGTCACCATTCGCAGCACCGATACTGTTCACGCCGAAGAAAGACAGGGGATTTCGCATGTGCATAGATTACCATGCACTGAACCGAGTTACCATCAAGTCCCGTTACCCCATCCCGCGAGCCGACGAACTGATCGACCAACTGCGCACAGCCCGGGTTTTCTCGAAAATCGACCTTCGAGGACGCTACCACCAAATCCGTGTCAATCGGCCTGACTGCCCGAAAACAGCTTTCCGAAAACGCTACGGATCCTTTGAATACACCGTCATGCCATTCGAACTGACCAACGCCCCCGCCACTTTTCAAATGACCATGAACGAAGCCTTCCGCCCGCTCCTAGATAAGTGCGTCATCATGTACTTAGACGACATACTGATCTACAGCACAGACCGAGCACAGCACCTACGGGACGTCGAAGCAGTTTTCAAACTACTGAGTGAGAACAGACTACTGACCAAGACCTATAAGTGTGAGTTTTTACAGGACAAGCTGGAGATTTTAGGGCACGTTATTTCAGCTGACGGAGTGGAAATAGACCCGAAAAATATCGCGACGATTCAAGCATGGCACGCGCCGACAAATTTGACTGAGCTGCAGAGTTTTTTGGGGTTCGTCAACTACGTGCGCCAGTTCGTCCCTGACATGGTGAAGTTGACTGCTCCGTTGATCGACCTGTTAAGAAAGGGGGTTGAATACACGTGGGGGGAGAAAGAGCAAGCTGCCTTCTTGGCCCTCAAAAATATTTTGTGCTCACCGCCTGTACTTCGCATCGCAGATCCTCACCGTCCGTTCGAGCTTGTCAACGACGCAAGTGACATTGCTGTGGGAGCAGTACTGTTGCAGGACTTCGGGAACGGCCTTCAACCAATCGCGTACGAGTCCCCCAAACTTCACCCGCCTGAATGCAACTACTCGATACACGACCGCGAGATGCTGACGATCGTGCACACGTTCAAGGTGTGGCGGTGCTACCTAACAGGAGCCAACGTCACAGCATGGACAGACCATCGTGCACTACAATACCTTCGCGCCCAACCGAACCTCAATCCGCAACAGATTCACTGGTTGGACTATCTGGAGTCCAACTTCCACTACACCGTCACGCACAAAAAAGGCGAATCAAATATCGCCGACGCACTCACCCGCCCTACCGCCCAACTCTACGCCATCCTAATCGCCCAGACCAACCCACTGTTAACAGGCCTATTCACCCACGGATATCGCACCGACCCATTTTTCACATCCGGAAACTCACAGAAACTAGAAGAAGCTAAGGGAGTCTATAACGTAAAGACATGCACCAACCGCATTTGGGTACCCAAGTACTCACTACTGAGGGAACTGTTACTGCACGAGGCACACGACGGGGTTACCTCGGGTCATTTCAGTGTAGAAAAAATGCGACAGCAACTATAGCGGTATTACTACTGGCAGGAGCTATTGACCGACGTACAGCACCACGTGGGCCCGTGTCCTACATGTCAGGTGATGAAAAGCTCGCGAAAAAGAAAGGCGGGTCAGTTGCAGTCGATTCCACCGCCCGAGCGCGCCTGGCAGCAGATTACCATGGACTTTATTACAGGGTTACCTTCGAACCTTGGGGGTAACGACGCGGTAATGGTCGTCGTTGACAGACTGACGAAAATGGCTCACTTCGCTGCGTGCAGGAAATTGATCACAGCTGAGGAAACTGCTCGCCTGTTCATCGCAACCGCCGTACGACTACACGGGATACCAGCCGCGATAATCAGCGACCGCGACACGAAGTATACCAGCAACTTCTGGAAGAACCTCTTGGAGCAGTTCGGCACCGGGCTACAGTTCAGCTCGTCATACCACCCCGAGACCGACCGTCAAACGGAGTGGACCAATCAGACCATGGAGCAGCTGATCCGTGCCACGTGCGACGACCCGACAACATGGGAGCAGTAGTTGCCGCTGATCGAGTTCGCATACAACAACGCCACGTCAGCAACAACGCAACAGTCCCCGTTTTACCTGTACTACGGGCAAAACCCAACAGTGCCTATGACGCCGAGTCTGGACAACCCAACGCCACGCGCACAGCTATCAAACTAACGAATGAGAATGGATGAACTATGAAAGAGTTGGGTACAAGTATTAACCCTAGTTGGGTTGTACCCCTTATGGGCTACCCCACTATAGCCTTCACAAATGTAAGCACTGTGACATTCTGACACACCCCCATAGGCAAGTGGGAGAGAATAAGAGGTCACAAGACCAATCAAGAAAAGCAAAGCAAGCTCAGGGTGGATCACAAAGTCACCACACAATCCGAGCACAAGCAAAGGGCCACAAGGCCAGTTTACATGGAGAGTTATATAAAAGAGAAAAAACAATACAGTGATCATACCCTAGCAAGTGTAAGCATGCAGGTATATATATAAATCACAGTACAAGCAAAGTCATGCAGTGAGCAAGTGAGGCAAAGTAGGCACAAGGCCTAACACAGTAGAGAAGTGCTGATGATCACCAGGCGGAAGTGCCTTGGTGAATATATAAGTAGTGTTGGCCCTACTCGTCACGTACGCAAGACGAAGCTGGCCACGCTGCTGCAACTCTCGAGCAAGGAAGTAACGCAGAGGGATGTGCTTCGTTCTGTGCTCCAGTCTCTGCTCCTGACACAAGGCAATCATGGCCTTGTTGTCTACGAACAGATCTGGAGGCGAACGAGGCTGCTCTCCCAACTCGGTCAGCAGGTAGGTGAGCCAGCGTAGCTCCTGTGCAGCCATGGCCCCTGCGTAGATCTCAGCCTCACAACTGGAGTTGAGAACCGAAGATGAGCGGGTAGACCACCAGGAAACAGAGCCGGAACCGAGGCTGAAGGTGCAACCCTGTGATGACCGCTGTGTAGCTGAGTCGTCAACCCAAGAAGCGTCTGCGTGACCAGTGAGGACAACTGGACCCCGTCCTCCAAGCACGAGCCCCATGCCCGACGTACTACACAAGTAACGCAGTACCCTCTTCGTAGCATCCCAGTGCACCTTTCGGTGCCTACCGGGAGCCACGTAGTGAGCCAGGAGGCTGAGAGGGTACGCGAGGTCAGGTCGTGTGCACGTCATCAGGTACATGAGGCAACCCACAAGCTCTGGGTACGGACCACTCGGCTCTACGGACTCGTCTGAAGGTGGAGCTGAGAGCGAGTGGCCGGTAGACAGAGGAGTGGGCTGTGGCGAGGAGAACTGGAAGCCGAAGCGCTGAAGAACCTGGTGCACCATGTGTGACTGAGTCAGTGTGATGGTGCGCCGTGCTCTGTCCCGGGTGATCTGCAAGCCAAGATAGCTGCGCAGTTCACCCAGGTTAGTGCAAGTGTGTCTCTTCTGAAGCTCCGACTTCACAAGGGTCAGTGCCTCAGTGTCAACAGTGGCAAAGACGAGGTCGTCGACGTACACGAGGACGTAGAACGGCGGCAGTGACGTGTCGGTGCGTAGAAACAGCGACGAGTCAGCAGTAGAAGGAGTAAACCCTAGAGCCGCAAGTGTAGTCCTCAGTGTGTCGTGCCACTCGCGAGGCGCCTGGCGGAGACCGTAGACTGGCCGTCGGAGGCTCCACTGGGTACCTGTAGGAAACGACCCAGTGAAGCCAGGTGGGCGGCGCAGCCAGATCTCCTTGTGCAGGCTGCCCTGCAAGAAAGCTGTACTGAAGTCCGGAGAGTGTAACTTGTAGTCACGCTGAGCAGCGACGTGTAGCAACACCCGAAGAGTAGTCATCTTCGGTGTGGGGGAGAAGGTCTGGAAGTAGTCGACCCCCTGTCGCTAACTGAAGCCTCTAGCAACGTAACGCGCCTTGAAGACAGGCGGAGAACCCGGCGGCCGCTTCACCCTGAAAATCCACATGCCATCGACTATGTTCGCCCGAGACGGGGGAACTGCGTCGACATAGTGTCAAACATATATTTACTATAGTCTGTTTAGGCTGTAGTGGGGTAGTCCTTAGAGGGTACAACACTTATGTGTTTCCTACTTGTACCCTTCTCATTTCCTAATTCAATCATTCTTTCGTCAAATCCTTCTCACATGGTGTAGAGCTAGTTTCGAGAATTTTTTAAAAGGGCCCACCACTGAAATTCGTCACTGCCTACTCGACGCGCGCTTCGCACCTTCCCCTTCGAGGCCCGTCACGGCCCCTGCGCCCGTCCTTCGAGCCTGCGCCCGCCCCGTAAGGCCCCTTAAGGCCTCGTTAGGCCCCGTAAGGCCCCTTTCGGCCCCGTTTAGGGCGCGGATTAAGGCCCCGTAAGGCCTCGTTATGCCCCGTAAGGCCCCGTCAGGCCCCGTTCGGCCCCGTTTAAGGCACCGTTAGGCCCCGACAGGCCCCGTTAGAGGCCCCGTACGGCCCCGTCAGGCCCCATTTGGCCCCGTTTAGGGCGCGGATTACGGCCCCGTAAGGCCCCGTTAGCCCCGTAAGGCCCCGTCAGGCCCCGTTCGGCCCCGTTTAAGGCCCCGTTAGGCCCCGATAGGCCCCGTTAGAGGCCCCGTACGGCCCCGTCAGGCCCCGTTAGAGGCCCAGTACGGCCCCGTCAGGCCCCATTTGGCCCCGTTGAAGGCCCCGTAAGGCCCGTCAGGCCCCGTTATAGGCCCCGCAAGGCCCCGTTCTCGGCCCCGTACGGCCCCGTTATAGGCCCCGTCAGGCCCCGTTATAGGCCTCGTACGGCCCCGTACGGCCCCGTTATAGGCCCCGTCAGGCCCCGTTATCGGCCCCGCACGGCCCCATTATAGGCCCCGTACGGCCCCGTTATAGGCCCCGTCAGGCCCCGTTATAGGCCCCGTTCGGCCCCGTTATAGGCCTCGTCAGGCCCCGTTATAGGCCTCGTTCGGCCCTGGCCTGGCTCTGCCCTGGCCCTGCCCCGGCCCTGCTCCTGAACTGCCCCGGCCCTGCCCCGGCCCTGCTCCTGAACTGCCCCGGCCCTGCGTCTGCACTACCCCGGCCCTGCTCCTGACCTGCCCCTGAACTGCCCCGGCCCTGGCCCGGCTCTGCCCAGGCCCTGCCCCGGCCCTGCCCCGGCCCTGCCCCTGAACTGCCCCGGCCCGGGCCCGGCTCTGCCCTGGCCCTACTCCGGCCCTGCCCCTGAACTGCCCCGGCCCTGCCCCGGCCCTGCTTCTGCACTGCCCCGGCCCTGCTCCTGAACTGCCCCGGCTCTGCCCCGGCCCTGCCCCGGCCCTGCCCCTGAACTGCCCCGGACTGCCCCGGCCCTACCCCGGCCCTGCCCCAGCCTCTCCCCTGGTAAGAGCGCCGCGCTGCCAAGCCACACCGCCCTGCCGAGCTGCGCCGCCCTACCTAGCCTGCTTAGCCGAGTTCCACTGCTGCTACTGCTAGCCTGCTGCTTCTCCTGTCATGGCTAGTCTCAATGTTCTTACCTTTGATGCTGAGGGTCGGGCTGTTGACTTTGAGGTCTGGCTAGATGATCTGCAGCTTTTCCTACAGTGCGATAGCAAGGATGGTCTCTCCCTGTTCGATCTCACTTCTGGCGCCTCTCCTGCCCCTACTGCTGATGCTGACAGTACTGTTCGCTCGCAGTGGCTCACGCGCGATGCTGCTGCTCGTCTTGCTGTGCGCAACCACCTGCCGTCTTCTGAGCGCGCGCACTTTAGTCAGTACAAGAGTGCTAGGGCTCTGTACGACGCTGTAGTTGCACGCTACTCCTCCCCTGCCACTGCTGCCCTCAGCCGCCTCATGCTACCGTACCTTTTCCCTGACCTTGCTGCCTTTGCCACTGTCGCTGACCTAGTTGCTCACCTTCGCACTAGTGACGCCCGCTACCGCGCTGCCCTTCCCACCGAGTTCTGTGCCAAGAACCCCCCCCCCCATGTACATCACCCTTTACTACCTAGTCACCCGCCTCCCTGACTCTCTTTCTTCAGTCAGGGACCACTTTCTCTCCCTTTGCCCCACCGAGCTGACTGTCGACTTGCTAGAGGAGCGCCTTGCTGCAGCTGAGAAGAGTATCTTAGCTGTTGGTGCTTCTCGCGGTGACCGTCGCACCCCCTTCTTTGAGGGGTGTTCCCCTGTCCCCCTTCTCCCCTCTGTTGCCTCTGCTGCTGCTGTCGACCTCGTTGGCACTGAGGAGGTCGGCGCTGCGTCTGCCCCTAGTGGGCGACGCCGCAATGGCAAGGGCAAGGGAAGCAGGGGTGGTGGTGGGGGCGGTGGAGGCAGCGGTGGAGGAGGTGGAGGAGGTGGAGGTGGTGGTGGGGGTGGTTCCGGGAGTGGGGGCGTAGGTGGTGGCAGTGGCGGCCGTGGCGGCGGTGGTGGAGGAGGTGGCGGCGGCGGCGGCGGTGGTGGAGGTAGCGGAGGAGGTGGTGCTGGTCGCGGTGCGGCCACGCAGCGTGGAGGCCTTGGTGGCAGCCAGCGTCCGCAGCAGCTGCGCACCCGTGAGACCCCGTCTGTTCAGCAGCTTCGTGAGTGGTACGCTGGACGTGGGAGGTCTGGGGGTGCAGGTCCCTGCGCGTACGTTCTTCGCACCGGCACTCGTAGTGGGGAGGTGTGTGGTCTCCCACACACCACGCAGCGCTGCTTTGGCCGCTTGACTGACGCTTGGCGTACCCAGTTTCCTGACGCTGTTGATCTTCATCGTTGGGGTGATCTGCTTCTGCAGAATGTGCCTATCTTTGATCTAGATTTTGATGCTATCCTTGCTGCCATGTATGCTCTTGCTGATATTACTGAGGGTGACTGTTACCTGCGTGTCCCGCCCGACCCGGGCACTGTGGCTGCTGCTCTAGGTGCTAGTGCGGCTGCTGCTCTAGGTGCTAGTGCGTCTGCTGCTCCAGGTGCTGGTACGTCTCCTCCCTCTGGTACTGCACCTACTGAGTCCTTTCACACCTTCACACTTGACTCTGGTGCTTCGCGCTCTTTCTTTAGAGACAGCACCACGCTCACGCCGCTCCGTCGGCCTGTTGCGGTCTCCCTTGCTGACCCCTCCGGGGGACCATTCCTTGCACACTCCTCCACGGTTCTACCGTGTCCTGCAGCCCCGTCGGGCTTGCTGTCGGGACTCCACCTCCCCTCGTTCTCTACGAACTTGGTGAGTGGAGCTGACCTCCAGGACGCGTGGGTTGACCAGTTCACCCCTGGAGGTCAGCGTGTGACCCACTGCACCTGCTCTCGGACGGGCCGCCACCTGGCCACGTTCACCCGTCGGCCAGGGTCGAGTCTGTACACACTGACTACTGCGCCTCCTCCGGTCCCTGCGTCTGGTCAGGTAGCTGCGTCCAGTCAGGTGTTTGCTGCTGCGTCCAGGTCTATTCCTGCGTCTGCCCCCTGCTCGTGTCGTCCTCTGGCGCACGAGACTCTCCTCTGGCACCACCGCCTTGGTCACCCCTCCCTGCCTCGTCTTCGAGGTATGGCCTCCCGTGCTCTTGTCTCTGGACTCCCCAGGTCCCTCCCTCCCCTTCCTCCGGGGCCTGCCCCCACCTGTGTTCCTTGTGTCGAGGGCCGGCAGCGCGCCGCTCCTCACTCCTCCTCGTTTCCTCCGACTGAGGCCCCTCTGCAGACTCTTCACATGGACGTGTGGGGCCCAGCCCGCGTTCGTGGACAGGGTCACGAGCGTTACTTCCTGCTGGTCGTTGACGACTACTCGCGTTACACCACAGTCTTCCCCTTGCGCAGCAAGGGTGAGGTCACTGAGGTGTTGATCGACTGGATCCGCGGTGCTCGTCGCCAGCTTAGTGAGAGTTTCGGCTCCGACCTTCCTGTTTTGCGTCTGCACTCAGACAGAGGCGGGGAGTTTTCCTCCGACCTTCTGAGAGCCTTCTGTCGTTTGGAGGGCATCCGCCAGACGTTCACGCTTCCGGCCTCCCCGCAGCAAAATGGGATTGCTGAGCGCCGCATTGGCATGGTCATGGATGTCGCTCGAACGTCCATGATCCATGCGGCTGCTCCCCACTTTCTGTGGCCGTTCGCGGTTCAGTACGCTGCGCATCAGATCAACCTTCAGCCTCATGTCTCCTTGCCGGAGACCACACCTACTCTGCGGTGGACGGGGAAGGTTGGCGATGCGTCCGCGTTCCGTGTCTGGGGATCTCGAGCTTTTGTCCGCGATACTACAGCGGACAAGCTGTCCTCCCGTGCCGTTCCCTGTGTCTTCCTTGGCTTCCCTCCTGACGCACCCGGGTGGCAGTTCTACCACCCCAGCTCGCGTCGTGTTCTGTCCTCGCAGGACGTCACGTTTGACGAATCGGTGTCGTACTACCGTCTCTTTCCCTACCGCACTGCCTCTCCCCCTCCCCCGCCGCTCTTCCTTGCCCCAGGTACTCCTCCGATAGTCCCCCTTCCCCCCCAGGGTCCTGCCCCCTCAGGTGTGTCCCAGGTAGACCCTGCCGAGCCGGTCGAGGTAGCTGTCGACTCAGGTGCTGCTAGGGGTGCTGACCCTGCGGGTGCTGAGACTGGGGGTGCTGAGTCTGACGGTGCTGAGACTGGGCGTGCTGAGCCTGGGGGTGTGGCGCCTGAGGGTACTGTGTCTGGAGGTGCTGAGCCTGCGCGTGTTGAGTCTGGAGGTGCTCTGGGTGTCCCGTCGCGGCGGGAGCCCCTCTCTCCACAGCGGCTTCGTGAGTGGTACTCTCGGCGCTGTCGGGTTGCTGCTGCAGGTGCTGCTGGTGCGGGTGCTGCTGGAGGTGCTGGAGCTGCTGGAGGTGCTGCTGGTGCTGGAGCTGCTGGAGGTGCTGCTGGTGCTGGAGGTGCTACTGGAGCTACTGGAGGTGCTGACACTGCTGGAGGTGGTGCTGGTGCTGGAGGTGCTGGTGCTGCTGGAGGTGGTGCTGGTGCTGGAGCTGCTGGAGGTGCTGCTGGTGCTGGAGCTGCTGGAGGTGCTGCTAGGACTGGAGACCCTGAGGCTGAGGGTACCGGTTCTGTCTCTGCTGTTTCTCGAGGCGCTGCGCGGCCGCGGCCGTACTACGTTCCGCTTCTTCAGCAGGTTCTTGGCTCCCCACCTTCTCCTGGTCCTCCTCCTCCTTCCCTGAGTCCACCGCCTGTCCCGTCTCAGTCGCAGTTACAGCCGGCCTCTCCGCTGCCTGGTCCTTCTCCTTACTCTGGTCCGACTAGAGGTCTTACGGAGCGTCGTGAGCCTGAGTCGCGTCCTGTGTCGCCTGCGTCTCGTTCTACGTCGCCTGTCCGTTCTGTTCGCGCTGGTCGTGTTTCGCGTCCGCGTCTTCCTCCTGTCCCTGGCACTCACTCTATGACTCTGCGTCCTTCCACTGCTCCACAGCGTGTCCCTCTGCCCTCTCCTCCTGCGTCCTCTCTTCCTGACGGTCCGGACCCGGAGTCTGACTCCCTTCGTGCTGCTAGTCCTACTGTCACGCGCTTTCTGGCCACTGGTGTCACTGACCCCCTGTTTGAGTTCTCTGCTGCGTCTGCTCTTGTTGCTGAGCTTGTTGACTTTGCTGCAGCCTGTCGCCTAGACTACGCCGCTAGTCTTGTTGCTGAGTCTGCGTCTGTGTCTGTCTGTCCTCCGTCCGTCGGGGGTGAGTGTGCTCTTGGCACGGACGTCCTTGAGGACAGGCAGGAGGACCTTGAGTGCTTTGCAGCTGCTTCACCTCATCTCGTGTCCATGCTGCTTGCCCCTGAGGGAGACCCGGATGCACTAGACATCCCGACCCCGCGCTCTTACGCAGAGGCGATAGAGGGTCCCTACTCCTCCCAGTGGCAGGCAGCCATGGACGCAGAGATGGCTTCCTGGAAGTCCACAGGCACCTACGTAGACGAGGTTCCCGCACCTGGGGCGAACATCGTCAGTGGCATGTGGATCTTCAGGGTGAAGCGGCCGCCGGGTTCTCCACCTGCCTTCAAGGCGCGTTACGTTGCACGTGGCTTCAGTCAGCGACAGGGAGTTGACTTCTTTCAGACCTTCTCCCCTACCCCGAAGATGACCACTCTTCGGGTACTGCTGCACCTTGCTGCTCAGCGTAACTATGAGCTCCACTCGCTTGACTTCAGCACAGCCTTCCTACAGGGCAGCCTGCACGAGGAGATCTGGCTGCGCCGCCCACCTGGCTTCACTGGGTCGTTTCCTCCTGGTACCCAGTGGAGCCTCCGGCGGCCAGTCTACGGTCTCCGCCAGGCGCCCCGTGAGTGGCACGACACGCTCAGGACGACTCTTGCTGCTCTTGGTTTTGCTCCTTCCGCTGCTGACCCTTCTCTGTTTCTACGCACTGACGCTACTCTGCCGCCGTTCTACATTCTTGTGTACGTAGACGACCTTGTCTTTGCTACTGCTGACACGGAGGCACTCGCCCACGTGAAGTCCGAGCTGCAGAAGAGACACACGTGCACAGACTTGGGTGAGCTCACAAGCTATCTTGGCTTGCGGATCACCCGGGACAGAGCACAGCGCACCATTACCTTGACTCATTCACACATGGTGCAGCAGGTCCTTCAGCGCTTCGGCTTCACCTACTCCTCGCCACAGTCCACTCCTCTGCCTACCGGTCACTCGCTCTTAGCTCCACCTTCGGACGAGTCCGTAGAGCCAAGTGGCCCGTATCCAGAGCTTGTGGGCTGCCTCATGTACCTGATGACTTGCACACGACCTGACCTCGCATACCCTCTCAGCCTTCTGGCTCGCTACGTGGCTCTCGGCAGGCACCGAAAGGTGCACTGGGATGCTGCGAAGAGGGTGTTGCGATACTTGTGCAGTACATCGGGCATGGGGCTCATGCTTGGAGGACGGGCTCGAGTTGTCCTCACTGGTCACGCTGACGCCTCCTGAGTTGACGACTTGGCTACGCAGCGGTCGTCACAGGGTTACACCTTCAGCCTTGGCTCCGGTTCCGGCTCCTCCAGCGCCAGCGCCACCAGCGCCAATGCCTCCAGCTCCAGCGCCAACAGCTCGAGTGTCACCAGCTCCAGCTCCTCCAGCTCCAGCGACACCAGTGCCAGTGTCTCCAGCTCCAGCTCCTCCAGGCTCCGCACGGTCTCCAGCTCAAGCTCCTCCAGCTCCAATGCCCCCAACACTGCCACTCCCGGCAGCTCAACTACCCCTGGTTCGAGCACCTCCAGGATCAGCAGCTGCAGCACCTCCGGTACCACCAGCTTCAGCAGTAACTTCAGCACCTCCAAGACAAGTGACTCCAACACCTCCAGCTCCAGTGTCTCCAGCGGCAGCTCCACTCCGACGGCGTGGGCGCTGAGCAAACCACTCGCGCAGCTGCTGCGGGGAGAGAGGCTCCGGCTGGGGAGACAGTCGTGGCGACCCGCAGTACCCCGAGGCTTAGCACCCCCACACTCAGCACCCCGGGGCTCCACACCCGCAGGCTCAGCACCCCCAGACTCCACACCCTCAGACTCAGCACCCCCACGCTCCGCACACCCAGGCTCCGCACCCCCAGACGCAGCACCTCGAGTAGCACCTGAGTCGACAGCTACCTCAACAGGCACATTACTAGGGAGAGGGTCTACCTGAGACACACCTGAGGGAGCAGGACCCTGGGGTGGGAGGGGGTCTACCGGAGGGGGACCTGGAGCAAGGAAGAGCAGCGAGGGTGGGGGAGGGGCAGAGCGGTAGGGGAAGAGACAGTAAAACGGAACCGACTCGTCAAACGAGACGTCCTGAGAGGGGAAGATACGGCTTGAGGCGGGGTGGTAAAACTGCCAGCCAGGCGCGTGAGGGGGAAAGCCAAGGAAGACACAGGGAATAGCGCAGGCGGAGAGCTTGTCCGCGGACGTATCGCGAACAAAGGCACGAGAGCCCCAAACCCGGAACACCGACGCATCGCCAACCTTCCCCGTCCAACGCAGTGTGGGCGAGGTCTCCGGCAAGGAGACACTGTCAGAACTTATATTTGTAACTGCCTGTAGCTGTAGTTAGTGTAGTTATTATAAACTTAGTTTGGTGGTGCACCTTCTTTGTTTTCCTATGCTATATGTTCCTTGAAACCTATAGTGAAATCATCCTTTCCAACTTTCTCGCCTCTCACCCTAGGCACAACTCACTCGACATCCTCCTTGGGCCTAGGCTCCTAAGCCTAGGCCCTAGTTAAACCTAGCATCTAACTCCATCCTCGTTCTCCTTTTATCATGCTATCAGAGCGTTTTACGTCCTGGCCTGTGGGCCCGCCAATATGCTTCCGCTGCTATTTTTCTCGGTCGCGCGCCTAGGGCGCGTGGCGATTTTCTCTTGTCCCGCCCCCGGTTGGCGAGTGACTCCTTCTCTGCCCGTCGCGCGCCCCGTGGCACGCGACGGTGCCCTAAACCTGCCCGTCGTGCGCCCCGTGGCACGCGACGGTGCCCTGCTCGTCGTGCGCCCCGAGGCACACGACCGGGCCCTAAACTTAAACTTGCCCGTCGTGCGCCCCGTGGCACGCGACGGGCCCTCTCCGCACCTGCTCTCCCTGCAGCCGCCCCTGACCTACCTGCGCCGACACAATGTAGCCGCTCTGCGGCTTTCTTCCCGCCCACCCCCTCCTCCTTTGTTTCCCTGCAGCCGTGGGGAGGAGGGTATGGGGGTGGCGGGTGTTGGAGCTTTGGGTCGTTTCCTTCCCTTCCCCTCCTCCTCCTTTCGTTCCCACTGCTGCAGCTGCCGCTGGGGGGGAGGGTGTGAGGGTGTGGGGGAGAAGGGGGAGTGGCACCGGGGTGGCGGGTGTGAGGCAACCAGCAGCCGTCCCTCCACCTCTCCTCTCTTCCCCCCCCTCTCTGCTGCTCCTGCAGCAGTGTGGGGGAGGGGAAGGAGGAGGGTGAGGAGATGGAGTGGGTGACCAACTAGTGTCAGCCCGCCTGCAGTTCCTGCTGTTGCTTGTTTATTATTTTGCATGTGTACACCTGCAGGTTGTATTCTGCACAAACTCCTGCTGCAGGCAGTTATGGGGGAGTGTCAGAACTTATATTTGTAACTGCCTGTAGCTGTAGTTAGTGTAGTTATTATAAACTTAGTTCGGTGGTGCACCTTCTTTGTTTTCCTATGCTATATGTTCCTTGAAACCTATAGTGAAATCATCCTTTCCAACTTTCTCGCCTCTCACCCTAGGCACAACTCACTCGACATCCTCCTTGGGCCTAGGCTCCTAAGCCTAGGCCCTAGTTAAACCTAGCATCTAACTCCATCCTCGTTCTCCTTTTATCAGACACGGGGCCAAAGGTTGAGCTGATGCGCAGCGTACCGGACCGCAAACGGCCACAGAAAATGGGGAGCAGCCGCATGGATCATGGAGGTACGAACGACCTCCATGACTAAGCCAATGCGGTGCTTAGCAATCCCATTTTGTTGAGGGGAGTCCGAAAGCGTGAAAGAATGGAGAATGCCCTCCCCACAACAAAAGTCCTGCAAGAGGTCGGAGGAGAACACACCACCTCTGTCAGAGTGCAGACGCAGGACATGAAGGTCCTGGCGGAACCGCTCGCGAAGCTGGAGACGGACTGTGCAGATCCAAGGGATCAAGACATCAGGGACCTAACCCTTGCTGCGCAAGGGGAAGACAGTGGTGTAACGCGTGTAGTCATCAACAACCAGCAAAAAGTAGCGCTCGCGGCCCTGTCCACTGACACGGGCTGGGCCCCACACGTCCATGTGGAGAGTCTGCAGGGGTGCAGTCGTCGGGGGAAACGAGGAGGAGTGAGGAGCGGCGCGCTGCCGCCCCTCGATGCAAGGAAGGTAGGGCGGGGCAGGCGAGGGTGGGAGGGGGGGCAGAGACCTGGGAAGACCAGAGACAAGGAGGCGGGAGTGCATGCCACGAAGGCGTGGCAGGGAGGGGTGACCAAGGCGGTGGTGCCGCAGAAGAGTCTGGTGCGACAGGAGGCGACACGAGCAAGGGGGTGCTACCGGACCTGACGCGGACACCTGGGCAGACGCAGCTATCTGAGGAGGCTTGGTAGCCAGTGTGTACAGACTCGATCTAAGCCGACGAGTGAACGTTGCCAGGTGACGGCCCGTCCGTGTTCACGTGCAGATTGACACACGCTGACCCCCAGGAGTGGTGGTAGTGACCATCGCATCCTGGAGGGCAGCAGTACTCACCAAGTTCGTAGAGAACGAGGGGAGGTGAAGACCTGACAGTGAGTCGGACGGAACCGCCGGACACGGGAGAACAGTGGAGGAATGGCCAAGAACTGGGCCCCCTTAGGGGTCAGCCAGCCTGACCGGTACAGGTGCAGAGAGAGGAGTGAGGGTGGTGCTGTCGCGAAAGAAACAACGGGAAGCACCTGAGTCAAGCGTTAAGGTGTGCAAGGCCTCAGCAGGCATTGTACCAGGGAGAGCAGACTCACTAACACCTAGAGCAGCAGCCTCTATACCTGGGTCAGGCGGCACACACACGTATCAGTCCCCCTCAGCACTAACAGACAAGGCATACATAGCAACAAGGATAGCATCATGGTCTAGGTCAAAGATAGCAACTCCAGACCTAAGCAGCTCTGGCCAGTGGGGGTGCTCGGCCTCGTCACCAAACTCTGCGCGCTAAGCGTGGTCTAGGCGGGAGAAGCAGTGGTGCTGAGTGTGAGGCTTCCTGCATGTCTGACCTGCACGGTCACCCGTGCGAATGACATACGGGCAGCTACCACTACCCCCAGACGCCCCACGCTGAGAAAACCACTCACGAAGCTGCTGGGGCGAAGGGATCTCGCTCCGATGCTGCTGCTGCTGCCTCTAGCCTCCACCAGAACCTCCACGCTGAGTAGCTCCAGCCCTACCGCCACCACTCCCACTGCCGCCACTACCGCCATCCCCACCGCTGCCTCCACCGCCGCTGCCAAAGTCCCCACTCCCGCCACCACTCCCACCACCGCCACCACCTCCACTGCCTCTACCACCTCAACTGCTGCCCCCACCACCACCCCCGCTACCACCGCCACCACCTCCACTGCCTCTACCACCTCCACTGCTGCCCCCACCACCACCCCCGGTGCCACCGCCACCACCCCTGCCACCCTTGCCCTTGCTGGTGCGGCGCTTCCCACTAGCAGAAGCAGTCCCGACGTCCTCAGCACCAAGGACGTCATCAGCAGCAGCAGAGGTGTAGGAGGGGGCAAGGGGGGAGGGGGAACACCCCTCAAAGAAGGGCGTGCGAGGAGTGCCACGAGCTGCACCTTCAGCGACTACACTACTCTCAGCTGCAAGGAGGTGCTGCTCGAGTAGGTCAATAGTGAGGGCTGTGGGGTCAAGTGCGAGAAAGTGGTCCCTGACAGAGCGAAGAGAGTCAGGGAGGCGGGTGACTATAAAGTAAAGAGTGATGTACATCGAGGGTGGGTTCTTGTCAAGGAACTCTGCTGGGAGGGCAGCGCGGTAGCGAGCGTCGCTAGTGCGAAGGTGGGAAACCAGGTCCTACACTGTGGCAAAGGCGGACAGCTCGGGAAACAGGTAGGGCAGTAGAAGACGGCCTTGAGCGGTAGTGGCAGGAGAGGAGTAACGGTCGACTAAAGCGTCGTATAGTGCCTGTGCAGTCCTGTGCTGTCCGAAGTGAGTCCATTCGGCTAACGGCAGGTGGTTGCGAATGGCTAAGCGAGCAGTAGCGTCACGAGTAAGCCACTGTAAGCGAGTCGCACTGTCAGCTGTGGCGGGAGGGGCGGGAGCTGCGCTAGACGTGTGGTCGAACAACGAAACGCTGTCCCCAGAGTCCCTCAGTAGGTACAGCTGCAGGTCGTCGAGCCACGTGTCAAACTGGATCGGGCGGCCCTCATGATCGAACGCGAGAACGTGGAGATAAGCGATAGCGGCGTAGCACGCAGGGCGGGCAGAAGCCGGGCAGCGCAGGGAACAGGGCAGGCAGCAGCAAAGGGCGGCAAGCGAGCTGCAAGAGGCGGTGCGCAGGCTGCAAGAGGGCCGTCTCGGGGGCCTAGGGGCAGCCGGCGGGCCTAGGGGCGTCGTGTGGGAAGGATTGACGAAATAAATGAATAAACTAGAAAATGAGATGGGTACAAATAGAAAATACATAAGTGTTGTACCCTCTAAGAGCTACCCCACTACAGCCTAAATAGACCATAGCAGATATAAGTTTGACACACCCCCATAGGCAAAGTGGGGGAGAACAAGAGGTCACAAGACCAGTCAAGAAAAGCAAAGCAAGCTCAGGGTGGATCACAAAGTCACCACATAGTCTGAGCACAAGCAAAGGGCCATAAGGCCAGTTCACATGCAGAGTTACATAAAGGAAAACAAACAGTACAGTGAACACAACCTAGCAAGTGTAAGCATGCAGGTAAAAGTATATAGAGTACAGTACAAGCAGAGTCAAGAAGTCAACAAGTGAGGCACAGTAGGTACAAGGCCTAACACAGTACAGAAACGCTGATGATCACAAGGCTGAAGTGCCTTGGTGAAAACATCAGCAGTGTTGGCCTGAGAGGCCACGTAAGCAAGACGAAGCTGGCCACGCTGCTGCAACTCTCGAGCAAGGAAGTAGCGCAGAGCAATGTGCTTCGTTCTGTGCTCCAGTCTGTGCTCTTGACACAAGGCCAGCATGGCCTTGTTGTCGACGTGGCGCCTCTCCCAAGTCGGTCAGCAGGTAGGTGAGCCAGCGAAGCTCCTGTGCAGCCATGGCCCCAGCGTAGATCTCAGCCTCACAACTGGAGCTGAGAACAGGAGAAGAGCGGGTAGACCGCCAGGAGACAGAACCGGAGCCAAGGCTGAAGGTGTAACCCTGTGACGACCGCTGCGTAGCCAAGTCGTCAACCCAGGAGGCGTCAGCGTGACCAGTGAGGACAACTCGAGCCCGTCCTCCAAGCACGAGCCCCATGCCCGATGTATTGCACAAGTATCGCAACACCCTCTTCGCAGCATCCCAGTGCACCTTTCGGTGCCTGCCGGGAGCCACTTAGTGAGCCAGAAGGCTGAGAGGGTATGCGAGGTCAGGTCGTGTGCAAGTCATCAGGTACACGAGGCAGCCCACAAGCTCTGGATACGGGCCACTCGGCTCTACGGACTCGTCCGAAGGTGGAGCTGAGAGCGAGTGACCGGTAGGCAGAGGAGTGGACTGTGGCGAGGAGTAGGTGAAGCCGAAGCGCTGAAGGACCTGCTGCACCATGTGTGACTGAGTCAAGGTAATGGTGCGCTGTGCTCTGTCCCGGGTGATCCGCAAGCCAAGATAGCTTGTGAGCTCACCCAGGTCTGTGCACGTGTGTCTCTTCTGCAGCTCGGACTTCACGTGGGCGAGTGCCTCCGTGTCAGTAGTAGCAAAGACAAGGTCGTCTACGTACACAAGAACGTAGAACGGCGGCAGAGTAGCGTCAGTGCGTAGAAACAGAGAAGGGTCAGCAGTGGAAGGAGCAAAACCAAGAGCAGCAAGAGTCGTCCTGAGCGTGTCGTGCCACTCACGGGGCGCCTGGCGGAGACCGTAGACTGGCCGCCGGAGGCTCCACTGGGTACCAGCAGGAAACGACCCAGTGAAGCCAGGTGGGCGGCGCAGCCAGATCTCCTCGTGCAGGCTGCCCTGTAGGAAGGATGTGCTGAAGTCAAGCGAGTGGAGCTCATAGTTACGCTGAGCAGCAAGGTGCAGCAGTACCCGAAGAGTGGTCATCTTCGGGGTAGGGGAGAAGGTCTGAAAGAAGTCAACTCCCTGTCGCTGACTGAAGCCACGTGCAACGTAACGCGCCTTGAAGGCAGGCGGAGAACCCGGCGGCCGCTTCACCCTGAAGATCCACATGCCACTGACGATGTTCGCCCCAGGTGGGGGAACCTCGTCTACGTAGGTGCCTGTGGACTTCCAGGAAGCCATCTCTGCGTCCATGGCTGCCTGCCACTGAGAGGAGTAGGGACCCTCTATCGCCTCTGTGTAAGAGCGCGGAGTCGGGATGTCTAGTGCATCCGGGTCTCCCTCAGGGGCAAGCAGCATGGATACGAGATGAGGTGAAGTAGCGGCAAAGCACTCAAGGTCCTCCTGTCTGTCCTCAAGAACGTCCGTGCCAAGAGCACACTCACCCCCGACGGACGGAGGACAGACAGACGCAGACGCAGCAACAAGACTAGTGGCGTAATCTAGGCGACAGGCTGCAGCAAAGTCAACAAGCCCAGCAACAAGAGCAGACGCAGCAGAGGACTCAAACAGAGGGTCAGTGACAGCAGTGGCCAGAAAGCACGTGACAGTAGGACTAGCAGCACGAAGGGAGTCAGACTCCGGGTCCGGACCGTCAGGAAGAGAGGACGCAGGAGGAGAGGGCAGAGGGACACGCTGTGGAGCAGTAGAAGGACGCAGTGTCATAGAGTGAGTGCCGGGGACAGGAGGAAGACGTGGACGCGAAACACGACCAGCGCGAACAGTGCGGACAGGCGACGCAGAACGAGACGCAGGCGACACAGGACGCGACTCAGGCTCACGACGCTCTGTAAGACCTCTAGTCGGACCAGAGTAAGGAGAAGGACCAGGCAGGGGAGGGGCCGGCTGCACTTGCGACTGAGACTGGACAGGCGGTGGACTCAGGAAAGGAGGAGGAGGACCAGGAGAAGGCAGGGAGCCAAGAACCTGCTGAAGGAGGGGAACGTAGTACGGCCGCGGCCGCGCAGCGCCTCGAGAAACAGCAGAGATTGAACCGGTACCCTCAGCCCCAGGGTCTCCAGTCCCTGCAGCACCTCCAGCAGCTCCAGCACCAGCACCAGCAGCACCTCCAGCAGCTCCAGCACCAGCACCACCTCCAGCAGCACTAGCACCTCCAGTAGCTCCAGTAGCAACTCCAGCACCTACAGCACCAGCAGCACCTCCAGCAGCTCCAGCACCAGCAGCACCTCCAGTAGCTCCAGCACCAGCACCACCTCCAGCAGCGCCAGCACCTCCAGTAGCTTCAGGAGCACCTCCAGCACCTACAGCACCAGCAGCACCTCCAGCAGCTCCAGCACCAGCAGCACCTCCAGCAGCTCCAGCACCAGCACCACCTCCAGCAGCGCCAGCACCTCCAGTAGCTCCTGTCTCACCTCCAGCACCTCCAGCTGCTCCAGCACCAGCAGCACCTCGACAGCGCCGAGAGTACCACTCACGAAGCCGCTGTGGAGAGAGGGGCTCCCGCCGCGACGGGACACCCAGAGCACCTCCAGACTCAGCACCCCCAGTCTCAGCACCCCCAGTCTCAGCACCCCTAGCAGCACCTGAGTCGACAGCTACCTCGACCGGCTCGGCAGGGTCTACCTGGGACACACCTGAGGGGGCAGGACCCTGGGGGGGGACGGGGTCTACCAGGGGAGTACCTGGTGCGAGGAAGAGCGGCGGGGGGGGGGGAGAGGCAGTGCGGTAGGGAAAGAGACGGTAGTACGACACCGACTCGTCGAACGTGACGTCCTGAGAGGACAGAACACGACGCGAGGTGGGGTGGTAGTACTGCCACCCGGGTGCGTCAGGAGGGAAGCCAATGAAGACACAGGGAACGGCACGGGAGGACAGCTTGTCCGCAGTAGTATCGCGGACAAAAGCTCGAGATCCCCAGACACGAAACGCGGACGCATCGCCAACCTTCCCCGTCCACCGCAGTATGCGCCGCGTACTGAACCGCGAACGGCCACAGAAAATGGGGAGCAGCCGCATGGATCATGGACGTACGAGCGACGTCCATGACCATGCCAATGCGGCGCTCAGCAATCCCATTTTGCTGCGGGGAGGCCGGAAGCGTGAACGTCTGGCGGATGCCCTCCGAACGACAGAAGGCCCTCAGGAGGTCGGAGGAAAACTCCCCGCCTCTGTCCGAGTGCAGGCGCAGAACAGGAAGGTCTGAGCCGAAACTCTCACTGAGCTGGCGACGAGCACCGCGGATCCAGTCGATCAACACCTCAGTGACCTCACCCTTGCTGCGCAAGGGGAAGACTGTGGTGTAATGCGAGTAGTCGTCAACGACCAGGAGGAAGTAGCGCTCGTGACCCTGTCCACGGACGCGGGCTGGGCCCCACACGTCCATGTGAAGAGTCTGCAGAGGGGCCTCAGTCGGAGGAAACGAGGAGGAGTGAGGGGCGGCGCGCTGCCGGCCCTCGACACAAGGAACACAGGTGGGGGCAGGCCCCGGAGGAAGGGGAGGGAGGGACCTGGGTAGACCCGAGACAAGGGCACGGGAGGCCATACCTCGAAGACGAGGCAGGGAGGGGTGACCAAGGCGGTGGTGCCAAAGGAGAGTCTCGTGTGCCAAAGGACGACACGAGCAGGGGGCAGACGCAGGACTAGACCTGGACGCGGCAGCAAACACCTGACTGGACGCAGCTACCTGACCAGACGCAGAGACCGGAGGAGGCGCAGTAGTCAGTGTGTACAGACTCGACCCTGGCCGACGGGTGAACGTGACCAGGTGACGGCCCGTCCGAGAGCAAGTGCAGTGGGTCACACGCTGACCTCCAGGGGTGAACTGGTCAACCCACGCGTCCTGGAGGTCAGCTCCACTCACCAGGTTCGTAGAGAACGAGGGGAGGTGGAGTCTCGACAGCAAGCCCGACGGGACCGCAGGACACGGTAGGACAGTGGAGGAGTGTGCAAGTACTGGGCCCCGTGAGGGGTCAGCAAGGGAGACCGCAACAGGCCGACGGAGCGGCGTGAGCGTGGTGCTGTCTCTAAAGAAAGAGCGCGAAGCACCAGAGTCAAGTGTGAAGGTGTGAAAGGACTCAGTAGGTGCAGTACCTGAGAGAGGAGACGTACCAGCACCTGGAGCAGCAGACGCACTAGCACCTAGAGCAGCAGCCGCACTAGCACCTAGAGCAGCAGCCACAGTGCCCGGGTCGGGTGGGACACGCAGGTAACAGTCACCCTCAGTAATATCAGCAAGAGCATATATGGCAGCAAGGATAGCATCAAAGTCTAGATCAAAGATAGGCACATTCTGCAGAAGCAGATCATGCCAACGAGGAAGCTCAACAGCGTCAGGAAACTGGGTACGCCAAGCATCAGTCAGGCGGCCGAAGCAGCGCTGCGTGGTGTGTGGGAGACCACACACCTCCCCACTACGAGTGCCTGTGCGAAGAACGTACGTGCAGGGACCTGCACCCCCAGACCACGCCCAGCGTACCACTCACGAAGCTGCTGAACAGACGGGGTCTCACGAGTGCGCAGCTGCTGCTGACGCTGGCCGCCACCAAGGCCTCCACGCTGCGTGGCTGCACCGCGACGAGCACCACCTCCTCCGCTACCTCCACCACCGCTGCCGCCGCCTCCACCGCCTCCGCCACCGCCTCCACGGCCTCCACTGCCGCCACCGACGCCCCCACCCCCGGGACCACCCCCACCACCACCTCCACCTCCTCCACCGCTTCCTCCACCGCCCCCTCCACCACCCTTGCTTCCCTTGCCCTTGCCAGTGCGGCGTCGCCCACTAGGGGCAGACGCAGCACCGACCTCCTCAGTGCCAACGAGGTCGACAGCAGCAGCAGAGGCAACAGAGGGGAGAAGGGGGACAGGGGAACACCCCTCAAAGAAGGGGGTGCGACGGTCGCCGCGAGAAGCCCCAACAGCTAAGATACTCTTCTCAGCTGCAGCAAGGCGCTCCTCTAGCAAGTCAACAGTCAGCTCGGTAGGGCAAAGGGAGAGAAAGTGATCCCTGACTGAGGAGAGAGAGTCAGGGAGGCGGGTGACTAGGTAGTAAAGGGTGATGTACATGGGGGGGGAGTTCGTGGGAAGAAACTCAGTGGGAAGGGCAGCGCGGTAGCGAGCGTCACTAGTGCGCAGGTGAGCAACTAGGTCAGCCACTGTGGCAAAGGCGGCAAGGTCAGGAAAGAGGTACGGCAGCATGAGGCGGCTGAGGGCAGCAGTGGTAGGGGAGGAGTAGCGTGCAACTACAGCGTCGTATAGAGCCCTAGCACTCTTGTACTGACTAAAGTGCGCGCGCTCAGTAGACGGCATGTGATTGCGCACAGCAAGACGAGCAGCAGCATCGCGAGTGAGCCACTGCGAGCGAACAGTACTGTCAGCATCAGCAGTAGGGGCAGTAGAGGCGCCAGACGTGAGATCGAACAGTGAGAGACCATCCTTGCTATCGCACTGTAGGAAAAGCTGCAGATCATCTAGCCAGACCTCAAAGTCAACAGCTCGACCCTCAGCATCAAAGGTAAGAACATTGAGACTAGCCATGACAGGAGAAGCAGCAGGCTAGCAGCAGCAGCAGTGCAACTCGGCTAAGCAGGCTAGGCAGGGCGGCGCAGCTCGGCAGGGCGGTGTGGCTCGGCAGCGCGGCGCTCTTACCAGGGGAGAGGCTGGGGCAGGGCCGGGGTAGGGCCGGGGCAGTTCAAGAGCAGGGCCGGGGCAGGGCCGGGGCAGTTCAGGAGCAGGGCCGGGGCAGGGCCGGGGCAGGGCCGGGGCAGAGCCAGGGCAGGGCCGGGGCAGGGCCGGGGCAGAGCCGAGGCAGGGCCGGGGCAGAGCCGGGGCAGGGCCGGGGCAGGGCCGGGGCAGAGCCGGGCCAGGGCCGGGGCAGTTCAGGGGCAGGGCCGGGGCAGGGCCGGGGCAGTTCAGGAGCAGGGCCGGGGCAGGGCCGGGGCAGAGCCGGGCCAGGGCCGGGGCAGTTCAGGGGCAGGGCCGGGGCAGTTCAGGAGCAGGGCCGGGGCAGTTCAGGAGCAGGGCCGGGGCAGGGTCGGGGCAGGGCCGGGGCAGAGCCGGGGCAGAGCCGGGGCAGGGCCGGGGCAGAGCCGGGCCAGGGCCGGGGCAGTTCAGGGGCAGAGCCGGGGCAGGGCCGGGGCAGTTTAGGAGCAGGGCCGGGGCAGTTCAGAAGCAGGGCCGGGGCAGGGCCGGGGCAGAGCCGGGGCAGGGTGCAGGGCCGGGGCAGGGCCGGGGCAGGGCCTGGGCAGGGCCGGGGCAGGGTCGGAGCAGGGCCGGGACAGGGCCGGGGCGAGGCCGCAACAGGTCCGGGGCAGGGCCGGGGCCGGGCCGCGGCAGTGCAGGAGCAGGGCCGGGGCAGAGCTGCGACAGGGCTGCAGCAGGGCCGGCGCAGGGCCTGACGGGGCCTGACGGGGCCGAGAACTGGGCCTGACGGGGCCGTACGGGGCCTCTAACGGGGCCTGACAGGGCCTTACGGGGCTTGACGGGGCCTTACGGGGCCTTACGGGGCCGTACGGGGCCTAACGGGGCCTTAAACGGGGCCTGACGGGGCCTTACGGGGCCTTAAACGGGGCCTGACGGGGCCTTACGGGGCCTTACAGGGCCTTACGGGGCCTTAACGGGGCCGTAAACGAGGCCTTACAGGGCCTGACGGGGCCTTACGGGGCCTTACGGGGCCTTACGGGGCCTTACGGGGCCTTAAACGGGGCCGTAAATGGGGCCTTACGGGGCCTTACGGGGCCTTACGGGGCCTTACGGGGCCTTACGGGGCCTTAAACGGGGCCGTAAATGGGGCCTTACGGGGCCTTACGGGGCATTAAAAGGGGTCGTAAACGGGGCCTTACGAGGCCTAACGGGGCCTTACGGGGCCGTAAACGGGGCCTTAAGGGGCCTTACGGGGCCTTACGGGGCCGGAAAAGGGGGCCTTACGAGGCCTTACGGGGCGGGCGCTGGCTCTAAGGGCAGGCGCAGGGGCCGCGACGGGCCTCGAAGGGAAGGCGCGACGCGCGCGTCGAGCAGGCAATGACGAATTTCAGTGGTGGGCCCTTTTTAAAAATTCTCGAAACTAGCTCTATACCATGTGAGAAGGATTGACGAAAGAAATGAATAAACTAGAATATGAGATGGGTACAAATAGAAAACACATAAGTGTTGTACCCTCTAAGAGCTACCCCACTACAGCCTAAATAGACCATAGCAGATATAAGTTTGACACGTCGGGCTGGTCGCAAGGGGCGGCTCGCGGGCTGCAGGGGCGAGGGGCGGGCCGCAAGGGGCGGCGCGAGGGGCCTGGGGTCGACGGGCGGGCCGGGGCCTAGGGTCGACGGGTGGGCCGGGCATAGGGTCAAAGGGCGGGCTGGGGCCTAGGGTCGACGGGCGCGCCGGGCCTAGGGTCGACGAACGGGCTGGGCCTAGGGTCGACGGGCGAGCGCGCGGGGCAGCAGGGTCGATGGGGAGGGGGGGGGGGGGGGGGGGGGGGGGGCGCGGGGCCTAGGGTCGACGGGGCGCGCCTAAGGTCGACGGGCGGGCCGGGCCTAGGGTCGACGGGCGGGCGCGCGGGGCAGCAGGTTCGACGGGGGGGGGGGGGGGGGTGGGCGCGGGGCATAGGGTCGACGGGGCGCGCTAAGGTCGAAGGGCGGGCCGGGCCTAGGGTCGACGGGCGGGCGCGCGGGGCAGCAGGGTCGACGGGGGGGGCGGGGCCTAGGGTCGACGGGGCGCGACGAGGCCTAAGGTCGACGGGAGGGCGCGCGGGGCAGCAGGGTCGACGGGGGGGGGGGGGGGGGGGGGCGGGGCCTAGGGTCGACGGGGCAGGCCGGGGCCTAGGGTCGACGGGGAGGGCCGGGGCCTAGGGTCAACGGGGCGCGACGGGGCCTAAGGTCGACAAGAGGGCGCGCGGGGCAGCAGGGTCGACGGGGGGGGGGGGGGGGCGGGGCCTAGGGTCGACGGGGTGGGCCGACGCCTAGGGTCGACGGGGCGGGCCGGGGCCTAGGTTCGACGGGGCGCGCGGGGCCTAGGGTCGACGGGTCGTGCCGGGGCCTAGGGTCGACGGGGCGCGACGGGGCCTAGGGTCGACGTGGCGGGCCGGGGCCTAGGGTCGACGGGGCGCGCGGGGCCTAGGGTCGATGGGCGCTCGGGGCCTAGGGTCGACGGGCGGGCCACAAGGGGCGGGCGTGTGGGGCCTAGGGTCGACGAGCGGGCCGCAAGGGGCAGGTGCGAGGGGCAGCAGGTGCGGCACGAGGGTCGCTGGGGGCGGCGCGTGAGCCAGCAAGGCGGCTAGTGGGGCAGCTCTGTGGTGGGCCCAAAAAAATCGGTCCTAACGAAGGACCTGCTCTGACACCATGTCAAACTAACGAACGAGAATGGATGAACTATGAAAGAGTTAGGTACAAGTACTAACCCTAATTGGGTTGTACCCCTTATGGGCTACCCCACTATAGCCTACACAAATGTAAACACTATGACATTCTGACAACAGCAATTCGATGAGATTCTGCAAGCTGCCCGCCCTAGAGCCGGAGAAGCAATTAAAAAGGCCAACATCATCGCAAAACGAAGCGCTGACCGCCACCGCCGCCCAGTCATGTACCAGTTAGGGGATTACGTACTGCTCGACACACAGAACTTAAGACTGCCCGTTGTACCAAAACTTCGACTGCGATACTGTGGACCGTTCCAAATCAGCCACATGATCACCCCAGTCACCGCCCATTTAATATTGCCGACAGACTGGTACATCAGCCCATCATTCCACATCAGCCTGCTTCGCCCTTACATCCCAACCACGAGCCAACTGCCTCGTCACCGCCCGCCCTCCATGACTGGCACTGCATCGGAGCCGATCTTTGAGCCCGAGAAAATCCTGAGCCATCGGATTCGACACCTAACAGGCATCAAGAGGATTGAGTTCCTTGTTCGCTGGAAGGACCGCACGCCAACTGAGGATAGCTGGGTGCCCCTGGCAAACATTGAAAACCACCCTGCCCTGCAAGTGTACCCGCACTCGCGTAGCGGAGCGGGCTCTTTGAGGGGGGGGTAGTGTAAGGATTTTTCTCGACATTCCTTACCGCGACCATCAACACCGCGTACAACAGCAGCCGTTGTTCGCCCGTCAATGTTAACGGGGCTTCGCCAACTTTGCGCGTACTGTTTCACCAAACCTTGCACTGCTGGCCCAGCCGAGCCGACCTACGCTTCGGGACTAGCCCGAACCTCCATGCCAGCGTAGCACCAGCTAGCTCGCACGCACCGCGTAACCGTTGCATGTTTTCCCACATAAGTATTCGCTCATGCCTTCGCTCATATTTTGTACTGTCGATCCACATAGTGCAATCCTCACTACCTCGTTCCATTGCACCCGTAACAATCAGAGTGTTTCATCCAGGCCCTCAGATTCGTTTTTAGCCTGTCTGATTCATCAGACTTGGTACACAGTTTTAGTCTGATCAATCGGACTTGGTACACACAAAAAGCTGAATTTTCGGAGTACATAAAAAAAAAAGTCTGATCATTCAGAGTTGATGCAAGCGAAAATTTTGATGGTGTTTACAAGTTCTGGCATTGGTTGTCTCATGATGTTAGAGGCATATTACATCCAAAGCATGCAGCATTTATCCCCCTCTACTCTGTTAGAATCTGGAATGGATGAATGACTGAACTAGCAAGCAGGTGGGTACAAGTGGGAAACCTAAAAGTGTTGTACCCTAGATGGGCTATAGCATATAAGTTTGACACACCCCCATAGGCAAAGTGGGGGAGAACAAGAGGTCACAAGACCAGTCAAGAAAGGCAAAGCAAGCTCAGGGTGGATCACAAAGTCAACACGCAGTCTGAGCACAAGAAAATGGCCACAAGGCCAGTTCACATGCAGAGTTATATAAAGGAGAACAAACAATAGAGTGAACACAACCTAGCAAGTGTAAGCATGCGGGTATATGTATAGAGAGTACAGTACAGGTAGAGTCAAGAAGTAAGCAAGTGAGGCACAGTAGGTACAAGGCCTAGAACAGTACAGAAACGATGATGATCACAAGGCTGAAGTGCCTTGGTGAAAACATCAGCAGTGTTGGCCTGAGAGGCCACGTAATCAAGATGAAGCTGACCACACTACTGCAACTCTCGAGCAAGGAAGTAGCGCAGAGCAATATGCTTTGTTCTGTGCTCCAGTCTGTGCTCCTAACACAAGGAAAGCATGTCCTTGTTGTCGACGTACAGAACTGGAGGAGAACGAGGCGCCTCTCCCAATTCGGTCAGCAGGTAGGTGAGCCAGCATAACTCCTGTGCAGCCATGGCCCCAGTGTAGATCTCAGCCTCACAACTGGAGCTGAGAACAGAAGAAGAGCGGGTAGACCGCCAAGAGACAGAACCGGAGCCAAGACTGAAGGTGTAACCCTGTGACGACCGCTGCGTAGCCAAGTCGTCAACCCAGGAAGCGTCTACGTGACCAGTGAGGACAACTCGAGCCCGTCCTCCAAGCACGAGCCCCATGCCCGACGTACTGCACAAGTAGCGCAACACCCTCTTCGCAGCATCCCAGTGCACCTTTCGGTGCCTACCGAGAGCCAAGTAGCGAGCCAGAAGGCTGAGAGGGTATGCGAGGTCAGGTCGTGTGCAAGTCATCAGGTACATGAGGCAGCCCAGAAGCTCTGGATACGGGCCACTCGGCTCTACAGACTCGTCCGAAGGTGGAGCTAAGAGCGAGTGACCGGTAGGCAGAGGAGTGGACTGTGGCGAGGAGTACGTGAAGCCGAAGCGCTGAAGGACCTGCTGCACCATGTGTGACTGAGTCAAGGTAATGGTGCGCTGTGCTCTGTCCCGGGTGATCCGCAAGCCAAGATAGCCTGTCAGCTCACCCAGGTCTGTGCATGTGTGTCTCTTCTGCAGCTCCGACTTCACGTGAACGAGTGCCTCAGTGTCAGCAGTAGCAAAGACCAAGTCGTCTACGTACACGAGAACGTAGAACGGCAGCAGAGTGGTGTCAGTGCGTAAAAACAGCGACGGGTCAGCAGTGGAAGGAGAAAAAGCAAGAGCAGCAAGAGTCGTCCTCGGTGTGTCGTGCCACTCACGGGGTGCCTGGCGGAGACCGTAGACTGGCCGCCGGAGGCTCCACTGGGTACCAGCAGGAAACGACCCAGTGAAGCCAGGTGGGCGGCGCAGCCATATCTCCTCGTGCAGGCTGCCCTGTAGGAAGGCTGTGCTAAGGTCAAGCGAGTGTAGCTCGTAGTCACGCTGAGCGGGTAGGGGAGAAGGTCTGGAAGAAGTCAACTCCCTGTCGCTGACTGAAGCCACGTGCAACGTAATGCGCCTTGAATAGAGGCGGAGAACCTGGCGGCCGCTTCACCCTGAAGATCCACATGCCATTGACGATGTTCGCCCCAGGCGGGGGAACCTCGTCGACGTAGGTGCCTGTGGACTTCAAGGAAGCCATCTCTGCGTCCATGGCTGCCTGCCACTGAGAGGAGTAGGGACCCTCTATCGCCTCTGCGTAAGAGCGCGGGGTCGGGATGTCTGGTGCATCCGGGTCTCCCTCAGGGGCAAGCAGCATGGACACGAGATGAGGTACAGCAGCGGCAAAGCACTCAAGGTCCTCCTGTCTGTCCTCAAGAACGTCCGTGCCAAGAGCACACTCACCCCCGACGGACGGAGGATAGACAGACGCAGACGCAGACTCAGCAACAAGACTGGTGGCGTAGTCTAGGCGACAGACTGCAGCAAAGTCAACAAGCTCAGCAACGAGAGCAGACGCAGCAGTGGACTCAAAGAAAGGGTCAGTGACAGCAGTGGCCAGAAAGCGCGTGACAGTAGGACTAGCAGCACGAAGGGAGTCAGACTCCGGGTCCGGACCGTCAGGAAGAGAGGACGCAGGAGGAGACGGCAGAGGGACACGCTGTGGAGCAGTGGAAGGACGCAGTGTCATAGAGTGAGTGCCAGGGACAGGAGGAGGGCGCGGTCGCGAAACATGACGACCAGCGTGAACAGTGCGGACAGGCGACTCAGAACGACACTCAGGTGACACAGGACGAGACTCAGGAAACGCAGGACGGGACTCAGGCTCACGACGCTCCGTAAGACCTCTAGTCGGTCCAGAGTAAGGAGAAGGACCAGGCAGTGGAGAGGCCGGCAGTAACTGCGACTGTGACTGGACAGGCGGTGGACTCAGTAAAGGAGGAGTAGGACCAGGAGAAGGCGGGAGACCAAGAACCTGCTGAAGGAGCGGAACGTAGTACGGCCGCGGCCGCGCAGCGCCTCCAGAAACAGCAGATACAGCACCAGTACCCTCAACTCCAGGGTCTCCAACTACAACTCCCGCAGCACCACCAGCTCCAGTACCTCCAACAGCTCCAGCTCCAGAAGCACCTCCAGTAGCAGCAGCTCCAGCACCCGAAGCTCCAACTCCTGCAGCACCACCAGCCCCAGCAGCTCCAGTGCCTCCAGTACGAGCACCTCCGGGACCAGCTGCTCCAGCACCTCCAGGACCAGCAGCTCCAGCAGCTCCAGCACCAGCAGCACCCCCAGCAGCTCCAGTCCCAGAAGCACCTCCAGCAGCTCCAGCACCAGCTGCACCTCCAGCAGCTCCAGAAGTACCTCCAGCAGCTCCGGCACCAGGAGCACCTGCAGTAGCTCCAGCAACACCTCCAGCACCAGCAGCACCAGCAGCACCGAGACAGCGCCGAGTGTACCACTCACGAAGCTGCTGCGGAGAGAGGGGCTCCCGCCTCGACGGGACACCCGGAGAACCTCCAGACTTAGCACGCGCAGGCTCAGCACCCCCAGACGCAGTACCCCGAGGCTCAGCACCCCCAGGCTCCACACGCTCAGGCTCAGCACCCCCAGGCTCAGCACGCCCAGACTCAGCACCCCCAGACTCAGCACCACCAGGCTCCACACGCTCAGGCTCAGCACCCCTAGCAGCACCTGAGTCGACAGCTACCTCGACCGGCTCGGCAGGGTCTAACTGGGACACACCTGTGGGGGCAGGACCCTGAGGGGGGAGGGGGTCTACCGGAGGAGTACCTGGTGCTAGGAAGAGTGGCGGGGGGGGGAGAGAGGCAGTGCGGTAGGGAAAGAGACGGTAGTAAGACACCGACTCGTCAAACGTGACGTCCTGAGAGGACAGAACACGACGCGAGGTGGGGTGGTAGAACTGCCACCCAGGTGCGTCAGGGGGGAAGCCAAGGAAGACGCACGAAACGGCACGGAAGGACAGCTTGTCCGCTGAAGTACCGCGAACGGCCACAGAAAATGGGGAGCAGCCGCATGGATCATGGACGTACGAGCGACGTCCATGACCATGCCAATGCGGCGCTCAGCAATCCCATTTTGCTGTGGGGAGGCCGGAAGCGTGAACGTCTGGCGGATGCCCTCCGCACGACAGAAGGCCCTCAGAAGGTCGGAGGAAAACTCACCACCTCTGTCTGAGTGCAGACGCAGAACAGGAAGGTCCGAGCCGAAACTCTCGCTGAGCTGGCGACGGGCACCGCGGATCCAGTCGATCAACACCTCAGTGACGTCACCCTTGCTGCGCAAGGGGAAGACTGTGGTGTAACACGAGTAGTCGTCAACGATCAGCAGGAAGTAACGCTCGTGACCCTGTCCACGGACGCGGGCTGGGCCCCACATGTCCATGTGAAGAGTCTGCACCAGCACCTGGAGCAGCAGACTCACCAGCACCTGGAGCAGCAGACTCACCAGCACCTAGAGCAGCAGCCTCAATGCCCTGGTCAGGCTGAACACTCAGGTAACATTCACCCTCAGCACTATCAGTCACAGCATACATGGCAGCAAGGATAGCATCAAAATCAAGATCAAAGATAGCAACATTCTGCTTAAGCAGATCACCCCAGCGAGGGAGCTCAACAGCGTCAGGAAACTGGGCGCGCCAGGCGTCAGTCAGACAACCGAAGCAGCGCTGCGCAGTGTGTGGTAGCCCGCACGTCTCCCCACGACGCCCGCCGGTGCGAAGAACGTAAGTGCAGGGACCAGCACCCCCAGACCTCCCACGCCCAGCGTACCACTCACGAAGCTGCTGGGCCGACGGGGTCTCGCGTGAACGCGGCTGCTGCTGGCGCTGGCTACCACCAAAGCCTCCACGCTGCGCGGCTGCACCTCGACCGGCACCACCGCCGCTGCCACCTCCACCACCACTGCCACTGCCTCCACCACCGCTGCCGCTGCCTCCACCACCCCCACTGCCGCCACCGAAGCCCCCACTCCCGCCACCACCCCCACCCCCTCCGCCTCCTCCACCGCCTCCACCGCCGCCCCCACCGTCCCCTCCACCAACCTTGCCCCCCTTGCCCTTGCTGTTTCGGCGCCTCCCACTAGGAGCAGACGCAGCCCCGACCTCCGCAGTGCGAACGAGGTCGACAACAGCAGCAGAAGCAACAGAGGGGAGAAGGGGGACAGGGGAAAACCCCTCAAAGAAAGGGGTGCGACGGTCGCCGCAAGAAGCACCTACAGCTAAGATACTCTTCTCAGCCGCAGTGAGGCGCTCCTCTAGCAGGTCAACAGTGAGCTCGGTGGGGCAAAGGGAGAGAAAGTGGTCCCTGACTGACGCAAGGGAGTCAGGGAGGCGAGTGACTAGGTAGTAAAGAGTGATGTACATGGCGGGGGGGGTTCTTGGCACAGAACTAAGTGGGAAGCGCAGCGCGGTAGCGGGTGTCACTAGTGCGGAGGTGGGTAATGAGGTCAGCGACCGTGGCAGTGGCGGCAAGGTCAGGGAAAAGGTACGGGAGCATGAGGCGGCTGAGGGCAGCAGTGGCAGGGGAGGAGTAGCGCGCTACGACAGCGTCGTACAAAGACTTAGCAGTCTTGTACTGGCCAAAATGCGCGCGCTCAGCAGACTGCAGGTGACTACGAAAAGCAAGGCGAGCAACAGCGTCACGAGTGGTCCACTGCGAGCGAACCGTACTATCAGCAGTGGCAGCAGGTGCAGTAGAGACACCGGACGTGTGATCGAACAGGGATACCCCATCCCTAGAGTCACACTGAAGAAGAAGCTGCAGGTTGTCAACCCACACGTCAAAGTCAACTGCGCGCCCCTCAGCATCAAAGGTGAGAACAGTAGGGCTAGCCATAGCAGCAGTAGTAGCAGTAGCAGCAGTGGCAGCAGAAGCAGTGCAAGCAGTAGGGCAGCACGGCTCGGCAGTGCGGCGCGGCTCGGCTGGGTGGCGCGGCTCGGTGGGGCGGCGCGGCTCGGCAGGGCGGCGCGGCTCGGTGCCTGGCGGCGCGGCGCGGTGCCTGGCGGCGCGGCACGGCAGCGACCGGGGCAGCTGCAGGGCAGGGCCGCGACAGGGGCGGCAGTAGGTCAGGGCCGCGACAAGGCGGTTGCAGGGCAGAGGCCGCAACGGGCGGCGAAGGCAGAGCCGCGACTGGGGCGGCAGCAGGGCAGGGCCGCGATAGGGGGCGGCTGCAGGGCAGGGCCGCGACAGGCGGCGAACGGGCCGACGATGGGCGGCTGCAGGGCAGAGGCCGCGTCGGGCGGCGAACGGGCCGATGACGGGCGGCAAACGGGCCGCGACGGGCGGTAACGGGGGCCGACGACGGGCGGGGACAGGCCGACGACGGGCGGCAAAGGGGCCGGGACGGGCCGGCGACAGGCCAGGACAGGCCAAGACGGGTTGGGACGGGCCGGGTCGGGCCGAGACAGGCCGGGACGGGCCAGCCACGGGCGAGCGCGGGGCCGTAGTGGGCGGCTAAGGCAGGGCCGCGACACGTGGCGACGGGCCAGCGACGGGCAGCTACGGGCCGGGACGGGCCGGCTGAGGCAGGGCCGCGACGGGCCAGCTAGGGAAGGGCGCGCGACAGCGCAGGTAAGGCAGGCGCGAGGCGCGCTTCGGGCAGGGCAGGAAAAAAAAATGTTCGTGGTGGGCCCTAAAAAAACGTTCCCACGAGGGAACCTGCTCATAATACCATGTTAGAATCTGGAACGGATGAATGACTAAACTAGCAAGCAGGTGGGTACAAGTGGGAAACCTAAAAGTGTTGTACCCTATATGAACTACCCCACTAGAGCCTAGATAGGCTATAGCATATAAGTTTGACATACTCTACTCAGACAAATGCATCATTATCGTTATCAGATGCATGATCTTCTATGTAGGTAGTACGTTAGCTTGGTGCTGGTCGGTCAGAGGCTGCCACGTCCCGCATTCGACAAGGAGGTTAACTTCGCCATCGCCAGTTGGTGCTTCTGGTTGCTGGCGTGCTTACGGAAGGACTGGATCTGCACGTGAATGGCACTTTTCCCGCGCCTCCCGCATTTGCCTTTGTCGCCAACATGGACTGAACAAACCTTGCACTGAAACACAGGCAACCCAGTGGTGGTTTTTGTTAGTAGAAGCCAAGGAAAACGAGCGAACAACAGTGACTTGCACTTCACAACAACATCCTCGTAGATATCTTCGATGTGCTGTGCCAAGTTTAACGACGTCTGCTTGAGTCGGGCGTCGACTGTCTCTTCGATAGCATTAGTGGCATCCGAGACTAAGGGCGCAGGCTTCTCCGGCGCCGAGTTATTAATAAGCGTGGAACGGGGCGTTTCATCGGCAACGGGGGCATCTTCCCGAACAGCCATGGCGGGGTCAGGATACGGTAGTGCCGAACAAGCACGGGTGTGGTAGCAAGTGTCAAACTTATATATAGCTTACATTGTGTAGGCTGTAGTGGGGTAGCTTATAAGGGGTACAACCCAATTAGGGTTAGTACTTGTACCCAACTCTTTGCTAGTTCATTCATTCTCGTTCATTCTTCTGACAGCAAGCGCTCAAACAAGCACTGAAGACAATGAGGCGAAGCACGGGGCCCGAGGGGTAAAAGAAAGCCTCAAAGACGATGTATCTTTGACGCTCACCTACTCCTGGCGGGTGGGCGGTTGCCTAGCATGCACGGCAACGACGAGGCGCTGCTGCCGTGCACTGCTGTGTGTAGTGTTTCGTGGCTGCCAAATGCAGCAATGTGGGTACTGGTGGACACCTTGATGGGTTGGCAAAAGATGCCAAAACGACCAATCACCACGCAAGCTGGTGCGTACAAGGCGAATACCGCGCCGCAAGGCGGCGTCGCTCTAAAAATATTGACTGTTGTCCCAACGCAGATACATTGAATCAGAGTCGGTACGCGTTTGTACGCTGAAGGATCAGAGTACACTTCAGAAAAAAATATGTTTTTTCAGAGTAAGCCCTAGGAAAAAAGCTGAAACTTCAGAGTTGGGGCAAAAAAAAAAAAATCTGAACTTTCAGAGTTCACTTAGAAAAAAGGCTGAAATATCTGAGTTTTTTACCCAAATCAGAGAAATTTCTCTGACTTCTGGGGGGCTGGTTTCAACCCAGTAATATAGGGACGGCTGACGTCATCACATGCCGCCCCACGGGTCCTGGCAAAAAGAGATTTCGGGGCAAATCCGAAAACCCTCCGAATCCCTCCGGTCACCCCGAAACAGGCAAAAAACCCCTCCGAAAAACCCTCCGAATCCCTCCGTCTCAATGTCGTATTCTTATGCGCATATATATGTCAGCCGTACTGTTGCAATTTCGGGGACATTGATCGAGCACTGCTCGACGGGCATTGGCCACTCGCCGTCGAGCGTCGTGCACCCCCGACAAGACGGGTGACAGCCCCTGACGTCGCCTGACAGGCCGCGCTGTCGGTCGACGTGAGTGGTAACGGGTTTCGCAACCGGCCGACGGTCACAATCGACGTCGCCTTCAACTGCGGTCGACGGATCGCTTCGACGGTCGACCGAGACGTCGCTGTCGGAAGGGCGACGGGTTACGTAAGTCGCCATCAAAGGGGTCATGTCAACAGATGACGGCCACGTCAAAAGGCCAAGGCGCTTTGAGGACACCTGTAAGGGAAGGGTTATCAGCCCAACAACGGTTTCAATGAAATCCTGAACTGGGAGCAACAGTAACATCGTTTTTATGAGTAAGGCCAGCGCTACGGCAACGAGAGCTTTCGGGTAGGCACTGATGGAGAACGATCCGTCGAGGACAACGCCTTTCCGACAGGCAGCGGTAGGACCGCTACCCGTCGACGTTGAAACCATCTCGACGCAATCAGCTAGGACGTCACAAGCCATACCGTGCCCTGTCGACGTTGAAACCATCTCGACGCAACCCCCTAGGACGACACAAGCTATACCGTGCTCGACACCACCACCCTCGATGTCACGAGCCATACCGGGCTCGACAGCTCCACAATCGACGTCACGAGCCATACCGGTAGTGGGTCAGGCGGTTGCGTCGGATCAACGTTCGACGGAGCGTGCCGTTAATGTCGAAGTGGGGGGGCCACCGACCGAAGTCCCTTCGACGGCACAATCCATACCTGTAGTGGTAGAACCGATTTCGACAACATCCCCTCCCTCGACACCGGAAGCGACTAACCAGCCGTCATCATCTTCGGCACCACAACGTTCGGCAACACCAACGGAACCAGTAGCCGCTGTCCCGAGCTCGACTGGTGGGCGACGTAGGAGAAGGGGTACGGGTGTTCCGGCTGAGGTTTTGCCACCACCCCCAGTCGGTACATCCGCTTCGCGAGCCACTCCCGCCGCGCCTATGCGCTCATCGAAAAGACCCAGCAAAGCGGACTTAGCCAGCCACGTCCCTGCAGAGACGAATGATGACGACGATGAACAGGGAGAACAGTCCGAGGCGGACGATGTCGAAGAGATGGACCCTTTGCGCCCTGCCGCGGCAAATATATCAGAAGAGGAGGCAGCCCACATTCTCGGTGACGAACAGGGCGAAGAAAATCCGTACCTGGCGACGGGAACACTCAAAAGTGCGATTCACCGTTGTCAGCTTCCGCTGCTGGCAATCGACCAGGATTCCACTCGGCCAAACTACGTCTCGGATTTCAAGGCTTGGGCTTGTGCAACCCTGGCGCCCGGAAAAAACAGCGGAGTGCCGGTCGAGGAGCAGGTGATCAACGAGGACGAGGTCGGGAGAGAGATCGGCAAGGATTTAGGGAAGGGGTGGAGGGCGGCGCTCCTTAACGAGGAGCACCTGCATGGGCCTTGGACGTCGAAATGGCGGTTGCGGGCTTACGTCGAGTACATGTCGACGGAAACCGACAAACAGGCGGCTTCCTTGGATACCGGGCGGACCAGAGTAGCGGGATGGAAGCCGAAGAAATGCACCCCACCGATGATGCTGGCGCGCCTAACTGCGCTAGGGTGCTTGTGCAAAGTAGAGGCCATACTCTTCGGCGAACCACTCACAAAACCCATGGACGACATCACCGAGGCTAGGCAGCTATTAGCGGTCAAGCTGCGACAGCTGCACGACTATCAGTTCGAGTAAGTTCGCTTCCCTACCCCGTCGGTCGAGAACTTCTCACTCACTTTCTAACTTATTAGAAACGGTATCTGCCCACTCTATGCAGGAGCTGCGTCAACCCACACCGTGGCTCGCTCGACGATGTCTACACGGAGGAGCAGTTCCGCATTCTTGTTTCAGACATCCTGCCGCACTGGGCCAAGGTGTACTTCGGGTCGTCGATGGCGTACCCCAGTCTGTCGCTGTGGAAGGCCTTGGCTGTGAGGGTGATGATTCTGATGGCGCATCACATGCTGGGCAGGGGGATCAGCATCCGTACGATCCGCTACTGCAACATGTTCACTCACGTCCTTCTGCCCATCACGAACAGCCCGGGGGAATCGTCGATCATCGTTCTCGTGGTCGCCTATCGCAATTCGAAGACCGTCAAAGACAACAAGCTCGGCCACTTGTACCTGACTCGACACATGGACTTCCAGCAGTGCGGCTTTGGAGCAGTTTTCCTCTGGCTACACCTCCTTTTCGACCTCGTGCCGCTCTACTACAACAACGAGAATATCGTGCCCCCCTTGGATTTTTCAAACCCGGAGGCCTGGTCGAAGAAATACCTGTTCTTCGCCCTCTTCGACAAAGAGAAGACAGAGATGCCATACCCGACGCACAACAAATGGGTGACATGGGCGATGAATAGCGCGGTGTGTATCCTGTCGAAAGTCACGCACATATTTCGACGGTCTGCGGCACGGATCCTCGCGGACAAGAACTTAGACCTCGATTCCATCGCACAGCTGGGTCAATGGGACATGAACGAGATGCGCAGGTCATACGTCACAGGCATCCCGCGCCCGGCCATCCAGATGCAAGCGGGTTTCTCGCAGGAACCGGGCGACTATTACATCGGAAGATCGAAGACTAAAGTGCCCCCGAAGGTCCTGAAGGCTATCGAGGAGCACATCTTTCCTAAGGCGGAGCTGTGGCTCATCGAGGTATGTATCTGTCGAGCAGTTGGCGTCTTCGTCGAACGCAAGTTTTGCTCGCCCATCCATCTCTCGATGTCACCCCATTCGTTTTTGTTTAGGCCCAGGAGTGGAACAACGAGCAGGACAAGGAACATATGTACTACGCAGCGAAAACTTTCTTGGAGGCCCTGGTAGCCGCCCGAATGCCTATCGCAGAGGATCTTGCGATGTACTACGTCCATTGTGAGGACCACCCCTTCGACGGGGTCAGCGTTTGTGACAGCGAGCGTCACCCTTACGTCCAGATGTCGGGTTTGTGCAAGGACGAAGATTTCCAAAAATGGGCGCTCGACGTGTACACGCTCGACAAGTACGGCATCGAGATGCGGACCAACCCCACGATGTCGAGAGCGACGGTAAGATGGTCCTTCCAAAACTATAAGCGACGACTTTGCATCAGCCCACTGACTCCACGTGTTCTTGCGTGCAGGACGTATCCTCTCACCTCAACACCAAGCACCTCGTCACGCAACTTCGGGCCGAGATAAACCTCCACAAGGAGGAGGGAGGGAAAAGGGAAATCCAGATCAACCACCTCGAGAAGCAGGTCGAGTCATTGGAGCGAGAGAAAAGCTCGATGAAAGCTGAGTTGGAGGCGAAGTCAGAGGCGTTCGCGCAACTACAGAAAGCGTTCGACGCATTGAAGAATACCGCGGCGACAAGCGCAGCTGCAAATGTGGGGGAGAGCGAGAGCGTGCCGCAGACGGCAACCGAGGAAGCCATCCCGGATCCACAGCAAGCCCAACAAGCAATGCCCTCTCGACAGAGCGTGGGCAGCCAGCTCGACCAGACGTTCTTCGACGCGGCGGTGTGGCCGTGGTGCAATTGCGAGACCGTGCGGAAGGCGTGGTCGTACTGGGACGGGGCAAATCCACTGAACAACGGGCGTAGTCTTCGACAGGCTTACAAGAGGGGCTTCGCCGTCAAGTTCTGCAAGTTCACACCGACTCCACCCCCCGTAACCCCCGAAAAGGAGGCCCAGCCAAAAGAAAATCCACCAACCGCAAAAGCTATCGAGACGAAAATGCGGAAAATGGAGGCTGTCATGAAGGCCGTCGAGCATTTCCGGATCGACGACAGCAGCGCGGCTACGTCGACGGTCATCGAAAAGCTGGACTCAATTGTGAAGGGCCCCTCGATCAACATGCTTTTAGAGGGCATCGTTCTCAAGGAGGATTCTGGGAGGCAGCTCACGAAAAAGCGCAAAGTCGAGTCTGCAGAGGAAAACCGGAAGGACAAACAACGCCTCAGAATCACTCTGGAGCTCATTCGCGTCGAGCTCCGAACCGCAGAATGGGCGGAGAAGGTGTTCGGCAAGGAGAAATGGAAAGAATTCACGGTAAGTACTGGCGCGCGGCCTAGTTCGACGAGCAACCGTGACGAGGGGGGACCCTAGTGTAGGTTGTTCTGGGTTTGCATGGCATCTTTCCCTAATACATGTTGTGACACCATCTCGACAAGATGAACCAATTGAGCATTCTCGAAAACATAAAGTCAAAGAACATCTGTAGATCAACCGATCGAAACAACAAACACATATGTCGAATGATGCAAAAACCCCCACGCAATGCGCCCACCTATACTACTCCCCTTGCCCGCCTGTTTCCGCCTCTGTTGCCTCCTCGTCGCCCAGCTTCGCCAATCTCTTTTCTTCTGGCATAGCCAGGCTCCCATAGCCCGCGTCCTCCAGCAAACGGGCAGCAAATCGACACCAGCACCATTGAGTACAAACTTGTGCTGCCACGCGCACCATCTGCAACAGGGTGGCGTCAGACGAGCCGAGGCCTTCGACAGCCGACGAATATAGCAGATCGGGCCACTACTTGGCCGGGAACGTCTTGCCGACGTGCAAAAGTACGGACAACAGCGCAGCCATGGCAGCTGCACTAGCCCGTGTCGCCATCTCCGGGGCGTAGAGCGCTGCGTTTGCGGCAGCTAGGGCATCCTTCTTAATGTCTTCCCTCGACAACTTTCTGCAGGCCGCCCACAAGCTTGCCACAGTTGCTGCGACCTCCGGCCAAGCGTCGCAACCTTCCCAATCGTCGCGCACAGCGCAATTCCCCAGTCGGTTCCGGCTCTCACTTCCGTATTTGTCGTCGCCAGCCGCGACCGAAAACTGCAAATCGAAACAACTGCGTTAGTCAGACGGCACGACTTCGACAGGAAATCCGACAGCTCTTCGACGGAAAGAACAAAACCGCTACGACAGTCAAACTACAGGAGTTCGACAGAACTCACTCGTCGAAACGACATTCCCCTTGTTCTTGCGCCACGCTCCAAACGCCGGTGGGCATACGCGCCGCTGCATCGAGATAGCCCTTCCAGTCCTTCTAATCCTGCGCCGTGAACCCCTCGTACTCCTTGAGGTCTATGTCGGGGAAGTACACGCGCCAGCAGATGGCCGTACAAAACTTCTGGTCCGCCTCCGTTTCAAAAGTGCCCAGGAACCGCTTCCTCGAGCCTACGGTCTGCTCGGAAACCGGCTTCCCCTTGCGCGACATCATGCCCGGTCCTTTGAAGGGAGCTTTGCAGCCTCTCGTCTTGCCTTGGTCGTCCGGCGGAGGAGGTGGGGCGTAGCCGATCACCTTGGGCTTCTTCGACTTTTCGTGTCGAGCAGCAACGACGGTAGACGCCAACTCGACGTCACTGCTCTCTGTTGCCTCTGCAGCCCGCTTCGTCGAATTCGTCACAGCCAGCCTTTTCTTCGACGCAGAAGGGGACCTTGGCCTCGGACCAGGAGGAGGGGAACCCGGTTCGCTAAGTGAGACGTCGCCTAAAACGGACGACGGCCTCTTTCCCACAGGCTCGACAGGTCAGCCAGCAATGCCGAGCTGCGCAGCGGAGTCGGCCTTTGTCTTCGACAGCAACCCAGCAGCGACGGCGACCTGGCTGGGAGCACCCCGTTTCTCCCCCGCTCCTTTCCCCGCAGCGCCGCCGGACGGGGTAGGGGCACCTCGCTTTTCCACGGCTCCTTTCCCGGCTGAGGCGACCTGGCCGATTGGGGCACCACTTTTCTCCCCCGCAACCACTCCTTTCCCACCCTTTTTCCCGAGGCCCTGCAGCATGTCCCGGAGCGGAGCAAAAGCATCAGGCGGAGGCTTCGGTGCCGCTTCAGAGGTCTGCTGACGGGGCGATCGGTCGAGTACGATGACATCCTTGTCCTTGACGGACTTGCCGACGGTCTGACGGGCACGCGACGGTGGGGATGCTACCGGGCTGCCGACATGTCCTCCCACCGAAGAAGAAGGAGGAACCGAGCGCTCATGAACTCGACGCTCAACCCCGCTGCGAACACCAGCCACCCCCTCCTCCTGACGCGACCTCGTCGACGGGCCCGCCGAGCCCCGAAACCCTCTCGCCATCGCTTCGGTGAGGACTTCCAATCTGCCAGCTTTAGCTTCTTGGTAGCTTTCTCTCACAACGTCCTTCAGCTCCTTCATGCTCTCGGGCGGGAGGGTGGAGTAGAACAAGTCCTCCTTGACGACTTTCTCAATACCCTTCACGACCGAAGCAACCAGCCGCTCCTCGACAAGCTTGAGCTGCTTCTCGACGGCGTCCTCGCTCGCTTTTGTGATAGCGGCTGCCACCCCCTCGATGATTTTCCCGCTCATCTCGTCGAGCTTCGAGCGTGCCCCTTCCAACAGCTTCCTCTCCTCCGTGACACCGTTTACGGCATCGCCGCACTGCTTCAGCGTGCTCTTCGACGACTCCGAAATCATATTCCAGGCCGTCCGAAAATCCCCAGCAAGCTTGTTGAAAACAACGGCTTGCTCACTGTGCTTCGCAAATACGTCGGCGACGAGCTTCTTCTGCGACGCCTCGACCTCAGCGACCCTCTGCAGTAGCTCGACGACCTGGCCCTCGGATGCAATGGCCGACGTCGAACGGCCTGCCGTCGAAGGGCCCGCCTGTCCGCTGCCACTGGCCGTGCGGTGTTTCCTTCTTACTGCGACGAGTCGCTCCTGCGCAGCCTCCCCGCCCTCCTGCTCCTGCCCTCCCGCTCCACCCTCCTGCGCAGCCACCACGCCCTCCTGCTGCTGCCCTCCGACCTCACCCTCCTGCGCAGCCGCCCCGCCCTCCTGCTGCTGCACTCCCGTCCCAAAATCCTGCCCAGCCGCTCCGCCCTCCTGCTCTTCGACATCCCAATCGTCCCCCGTCGCCTGCTGCTCGTCCACCCGCTCCCGGAGCGCCACTCCGCGCTTCTCCGTACGCTCCGTCCAACCTGGATGTAACCCTAAACCCTCGCCGTCGTGCTCAATCGACTCATCACTCGAGCTCGAGCTGGAGCTCGATTCCGAGCTCGAGCCCTCCTGCTCGTCCGCATTGCCGCCCGGGCCGCTCACCCCGTGCTGAGCTTGTCTCGATGTATCCTCCTCGATCTCCTCCTCCTCCTCGTAGCTGTACTCAACCACGACGCGTGGCGCCCCCTCGCCTCCTCCCTCATGTCCGGCACCCCCTCCCACTCCTACTCCCTCCGCCGCCTCATCCATCATTTTCCAAAACAGTTTGAGCATGAACGACGGAAGCAAACCCAGGCCAGGGCTCGTTCTCCCGAGCATCACTAGGTCGCCCTGTCGAGGCTGCAATATGAAATTGTCCCAGTTCGACAGAATCCGGCGCACCCCATGCACGACACGAGCTGCCGCGCCGGGTTCACTGGGGCTCGTCAGGGCCGTCGTCGTCTGCGACGGGTATAAAACACACGTAAGCGACAGAACAAACATGCTCGACGAAAACATGCACGGGTAAGGGTAAGGGTTGGCTTACCAGATGATCGAAACTCGTGATCATGTCTAGACGCAGGTCGATGAGGCTAAGCACCTCCTGCTCGTGCTCGGTCACAACCCGCTGGGTCGTCGCGTACTCGGCGCGAAGCTGCTTCTTCATCCAACTGCAAAGCAACGGACAGGAGAGTAAGAGATTGTCGAGAACGGCAAGTCGACAGCAGGGTGGCAAATCGGTCACTCACACGAGAACTTCATGGGCCAGCGAAGATTGGTGGTTCACCAAGGGAAACCTGTCTTTCGAATCGAAGTGCATCATTCGAGTTCGACAGCCATGGTGCCTCGGAGCCAGCAGATCGCCGGGGCGCGATACCACAAACAGGCTCGAGTGGGAGAACGGCGCCACAGTCAGGCTGCATGCAGAGCGAATGCACGTGAGCACGGGTTTAGTACTAAACACGGAGCACGCAAGGCGACGGGATAGTGTCGAACTCACGTGGTCCGCAGCAGAACGAGAATCACTTGCTTGCCGAGCAGGCCGTCGAGGTGGTTGTTCGCAAAAGCGACCGGTGTGGGACGCGCCATCTCTTCATGCGCACGCGTCGAAGTCACGATCGACAGCTTGGCGAGCTGCTCGACGGACAGCAGCTCCCTCGAAAACAGGCTGCACGGAAAGCTAAGGCACAGTCAGCGACAGGTAAACATGGCAAACCTAAAGTGCTCGACAGGAAACGTACACAATGCCCGCGTTCATCATCGTCTCATCGAGCTCCGCCTTCGGCGCCTCGCTAAGCGCATTCAACTGGTCTTCGAACTCCTCCACATCGATCCCGCCTGCGGTTAGGATGAGGCCGCGTCGAACCGTCGGCTCGTTCACGACGGGTAGGGAGGCGGGGCCCGTAGCCATGACAGGCCTAGCAGTAGGGAGGGCGGGAGCGCAGGGAAGTTGGGAACTAGGGAGTGGGGAAGAAAAACTCGGAGACTGCAACGAAATGAGAACGCACTCAGGGTATTTGTTGTTTGCCATCCCCTCCACCGAGACAGACTGTGGGGGCAAGGGCGACGAGGCAGGGCGCGTTCCGCGACGGCGGTAGGAGGAGCTTATGGCAGAGGGCGGCGGGGCCCTGTATTACTGGTTGCTTGCATGAGGGTTGCTTGCATGAGGTGGGGCGCCCTGCATGCAGCTGAAAGGCCCCTCTTAAGGAGCGGGAGGGGGCGTTCGACACATCACCACGGTCGAGCGCCAACCGAAACGGGCCCCGTCGAGGGCGAGAGCGGTGGAGCGCGGCGCAGATTGGCGTCGCTTCCGTCCGCTCGCGAGAATTCGCGGACGGGTTCCGTCGGCGAGGCGACGCCCGGCGAGGGTTCCCTTGGGTTACCGGACGGAACCCGTCTACGAACCGAGGGTGGGGTTCGGTTCGGTTGGGGGGGGGACCGCTGGCAGCTGGCGCCAGCTGGGGGTGCCCGTTTTCGGGCGGGCGGGGGGGTCGGCTCCCGCCCCTCGCGTGTTTCGCTAGGAGACTGCGGGAAAACCGAAATCCCTCCGGGGAAAACCCGCAGGGGCAAAAGCGGGTTCCCGGAGGGATCTCCCTGATATCTTCCCAACCTGCTGACAACATTGTGTTCGCCGTTGGCGTCGCACTTGAACGATCTGAAACACACAGAAACGTATTCAACCCCTTCAAAAGTCGGAAATGGCAATTTCGAGCAGACCCGACATCTGTCACCACTAATTCGATTTGGAATGGACAGGCCGATTGCAGCAAGGGACAATCCCATCTGTTCCCTTCATCGTTTCCGTGGCTCGCGTATAATTCCATCTGTTTTTCACGAGCGGCAGTAGACATACTCCAGGCCTCTCTGCTTGTTCACTGTTCTGATCATGGCGAAAATGAACGAGCTGGTGATAGCAGGGATGAATTTAACGTGCGTGCTGGTGGCCGTGGCGGAGTATCAGATGCCCGAGAAGGAGTGCCTCCTCAATTTACTCGCCAAGGCGCTAGGCTACGGCATTATTCTGGGATCTACGATATTGAAGCTCCCACAGGTGAAATACGAGCTTGAAATAGGTCAATTGTTTGAATGTAATATGGTACTTAGAGCTCCTAGCAGTGAGATAAGATCCCAGAGTTGGTTAGTGAGTTTATTCCGAAATGCTATTCACGGTACTAGAGTTCCCAGCGGCGAAACCCCGAGATTGGTTCATGAGTTGACTCAAAAGTGGTATCTAAGAGCCCCCACAGGTGCTGAGGTCCGGCGTCGTCTTCGTTGAGAGCTCTCGTTTGCGGAGATCGTACAACGAATCCATTGAAGGAAATTGAGCCGTCGCGAAGGTGCTAAGGTGTGGCAATTCGTTGCTTACGGCGTTAGGGACAGCACTAGCAGCAACATCACCAAAGTTATGAGTGCACCACAATCTCGGAACACCAAGTCGAGAGGTTCCGTAGGGCAACGCTGTTTCCGTTGGGACTTGCCCCACCTTTCCTATCTTCAGTCTCTCAGATCCTTGTGATATAATTCGCAGCAGCAGCATCATCGAGGAAATGAGTGATCTGCCCTTCAAGATAGCGTGTATGAATGTCTATTTTCCTTCAAGCTTCTCCCTCCTCCTCCTTTGCTCAAATGATCGTGATTACCCGCAGCCGCGGCATCGGGGGTCAGTGTAGATACTGAACGGTTCTTTGAGATCGTATGTATACGTGCTTATATATTCCTCTGATCTGCTACCCCCTCCTCTTCCACTCTCCTCCACTCCCCTTCCCCCCTTTTCTCTCCCCCTTTGTCTTTTGCTTTCTTTGCACCTTTTTGCAGATATTCGTGATCATCTGCAGTAAAGCATTGAGGGCCTAAGTGGATAGTGTACCGCTTCTTATTTTCTTCTGTTTTTTTTTTTCTCTACCTTTTTTGCAGATTCTCGTGATCATCCGCAGCAACAGCATAGAGGGTCTGAGTGTACCGTCGTTTGAGATTGAGTGTATTGGCTACACTATTTCCGTGGGGTACTGCCTCTTTAAGAAGGTCCCCTTTACTGCATATGGCGAGCTGTTCTTCCTCCTCCTGCAGTGTAAGCATTTATGCATTGTAACAAGCGTGGGCTTTCGTTTCTTCACAGCGCACGGGGCCTGTTCACTCTGTGGTTCGTCACAACGAAGAACTTTCTGCTCTCATTTACTGTTAGAAATTACCGGTTTTGCTGCCTGTGCATCTGCGAGGCAGTAACGTTATATCTGGTTCCCATCCCTGTCCCTCTCTTTCCCGCCACACCCCCTCCCTCCACTCAACCTAGCCTCCTCCAACCCCCTCCTTTTCTATACCCTGTGCTGCCCTCATCCTCATTTTTCTCATACACTACCTCTGGATCCCCTTGCTGTCCTTCCCCTCCCCTCCCCCCCCTCTCTCCCCCTCACCCCCCCCCCCCCCCCCCCCCCCCCCCCCCCCCCGCCCGTGCAGCGCTCATCCTCATGTTCCTGATATACTCGCATCTGCCCAACCAGGCGTCGACCACATGGATCAAAGTGGGCATGTGAGTCTCTCTCCCTCTCCCCTCCTTCCCATTCACGTTTGGCCCGACCATGCCCACCACCTGGATCAAACTGGGAACGGGAATGGCATATGTTAGCATATTAGGTCCCAGTCAAGATAGAAGTGGAAATGTGAGTCCCTCTCCCAACTACCCCCACTCGCATTTGACCTGACCATGCTGATGCCAATTGCATGGACGAGCATTGACATGTGCGTGGGAGAGAGGGTTAGAACCGCTGGCCTGGCCATGCCCATGCCATGGATCAAAGTAGGTATGTATGTAAAAAGGCCCTGCTTCCTTTCTTAATGATGTGCGCACATCCTTCCATTTTCGCGAATCTTCTATGCAGTCCGTGCTCTACCAAGGAAGGCGAGGGCAAATCATATGATCATATAAATACCTTTTTACGCTTCTCTCCCCCTTCTCTCCCACTTCTTCCTTCCCCTTCCTCTCCCCCTTCCTTTCCCCTTCTCTCCCCCTTCCTTTCCCCTTCTCTCCCCCTTCCTTTCCCCATCTCTCCCCCTTCCTTTCTCCTTCTCTCCCACTTCCTCCCCCCTTCGCCCATTCGCACCCGAACTCTTTAACCCCCTACCCACCCTCCTCTCCCTCCCTCCCATCCACCCACCCACCGACCTCTTACCCCCCACAACTACTCCGCCATGCTGCCAGAGCTTCTTCCTAATATGCAACTGGCTATGCTGTGCAGTGCATGGCTATGAGGTTGTACATGTGAGCCTGTGTGTTCAAATAAGCCTGCTATGTGCCCTGCATTTCTCTAATCCCCCAGCCACCCGCCTTTCCCTTATTCCTTGCCCACCCATTGACTAAACACATTTGCTTGCATCTACTTCTCCCCACCAGCTATTCCGCCCTGGTACCAGTGCTGTTCTCACAACACTCCCTACACCCTCTTCTCCCCCCGTCTCTTCCCCCTTCAATCCTTCTCATTGCACCCTCTTTTCCCCACCAGCTATTCCGCCCTGGTACCAATGCTGTTCTCAGGGGCAATGAGCGCCAACCTATACGAGACCATCTATGTGAGTGAGCCTTTTATTTTCCCTTTGATTTGGTCGAGTGTTTAGACCTGTTTGCAGAAAGAGGTACCTATACGAGGTAACGAGACCATTTTTATTATCGAGCCTGTTTTTTTCTCTAAATTTTGGCCAACTTAGGAGCTGTGTGCGGGAATTATATGATGAATCCACAAATACACGTACACGAGACCATCTATGCGAGTGAGTCTGTATTTTTCTCTTTGAGTTGGTCAACTGAAGAACTGTTTACAGGAACGAGGAGCGCGACCATCCCCCTCCACTCCACTCCCCTCCACCCTCCTTCACTCCACTCTCCTCCACGTCTCTCCCCTCCATCATGTACTGTACCCTGCCCCCTCATGCCAACCGCATTCCTCCACTATCATGCAGTTGTTCATCCACCAGCCACGAACTGAGCTCTATGGTCGCAATCGCAATCAATTAGACTCAACCCCTTTAGTGCATGCAACCTTAGCCCGGGTTCCATGGTCCCATCTCATCCCATCCAATTCAACCCCTTGATCGCATGCAGAACGCCCAAACGGCACTGTTCACCATTGGACGCATCCCTCAGATGTGGAGTAACTACGTGGTGAGCACTGAGCACCCAGCATGTCGAGTACGCGCCACACTAGCCACAAAAGCTATGCACATGCCATGCGCTGTTCTCTTGACTGCTTATTGCCCCATGTGCCACATGCGGGCATCAACTCTTGCGTGCTTGTTCCATCTCATGCTGTGTCCTGGTGTGTCATGCCAACTTGTCATTTCATTGCCTTGTCGTCCAACTGTGCTTGCATGCCATGTCAGCGTCTTCACCTGACTGCTTCGTTCCATTGCAGCACATACTCCGCCCGCCGTGTTATGTCACACCATCATGACACTTCATGTTGTCTCCTCATGCCATCCGTCATGTTGTGTCAAGTCAAGTCATCCCACGCCATTTCTTGTCGTGTTCATCTCACAGCATGCGCTGTGATGTGCCCTGTTCCACCATCTCTCATGAGCAGAGCAAGAGCACAGGGCAGCTGAGCGTGTTCACCACATTCCTCACCTTTGCTGGCTGCATCGGTAAGCAGCACTCACCCTCCATTCAGTATAAACTACCGCACTTCCTTTTCCGATTACTGACTCTTGACGTACCTCAAAAGGTCGTCCACTCAGTAGACACCTCGTTTTCTCATCCTATAACCGATTACTACAGCGATGCCGGTGCTCCCAACCCTCCTTGCAAGGTAAAACCTTATCTCCGGTAATCCAACTCACTGCCAAGATTCTGTAGAACATGCAAGAATCCTAAGACATCCGCACTTACCGACCAGCCTCAAGTGTTGATATTGTGCTCTTTGCATCGAAAGGTTCTCCTGCTCTGTGCTTCAAGATTCTTTTCTTTCCTGGTTTTTTGCCTCCCACCTGGTGTTCCTGTGTCCTCCCCATGTCCCAGCCCGTCTGTTCACGTCTATCCAAGAAAAGGCCCCTCTTAGCAGTAAGAAACCCCTCCCATTCCCCTCCCATGCCCTCGCTTCTTAGCTGCTCATCCTCACTCCTATGCCCATCTTATCTCCTCCTGTTTATTTGCTAGTCACGGTCTTTTGCATTGGTCTCCCCCCTCCGCTCCCCCTTCTCCCATTCCCTCCCCCTCTCCCTGGTTCCCACCACTCCAACCCAAACTTGCTTATGTCTGGCCTCTGTGTATTCTCAATTGTATTCGTGTTTCCTTTCCCGATGCTGTGTTCCCTGTTGTGATTTGCAGTGGCCATTGGGAGCATTCTGGGTGTGCTATCACATGGCACTATCTTTGCACAGATAGTGTACTACACTTACATCCGCAAAGGAAAGGCTAGTGTGGCTGCTGCCACACAGGGGAGCACCGACAAGAAAACGGAGAAATCAAAGGGCACGGGGAGTAAGGCTAAGGCTGGAAAAGACAAGAGCTTATAGTTATGGAAGCGTATTTGTTGAAAATGTTCTACCATCTCATCATGTTTTTATTTGACTGGTCTACTTTTTAACGAGTTGCTTATGTAGAAACTTTTCCTTTCATAGCACTACCAGTCCCGCTCTTCTCCATTTCTAGTCAGAATCAAGAAACTGAACTCTGTTTCGCGCCAAAAAAATGCCGCGGGAATATCGACAGTTACTGTTGTATATTCCCTCGTTTCAGTCACTCACCTTGCTCTTAGAATAGTGAACGAATGAATGACTGAGTTAGCAAGCAGGTGGGTACAACTAGGAAACCTAAAAGTGTTGTACCCTATAAGAACTACCCCACTACAGCCTAAACAGACTATAGCATATAAGTTTGACACACCCCCATAGGCAAAATGGGGGAGAACAAGAGGTCACAAGACCAGTCAAGAAAGGCAAAGCAAGCTCAGGGTGGATCACAAAGTCACCACGCAGTCTGAGCACAAGCAAATGGCCACAAGGCCAGTTCACATGCACAGTTTTATAAAGGAGAACAAACAATACAGTGAACACAACCTAACAAGTATAAGCATGCATGTATATCTATATAGAGTACAGTACAAGCAGAGTCAGGAAGTAAGCAAGTGAGGCACAGTAGGTACAAGGCCAAGGACAATACAGAAACGTTGATGATCACAAGGCTGAAGTGCCTTGGTGAAAACATCAGCAGTGTTGGCCTGTGAGGCCACGTAAGCAAGACGAAGCTGGCCACGCTGCTGCAACTCTCGAGCAAGGAAGTAGCGCAGAGCAATGTGCTTCGTTCTGTGCTCCAGTCTGTGCTCCTGACAAGAGGCAAGCATGGCCTTGACGTCGACGTACAGAACTGGAGGAGAACGAGGAGCCTCTCCCAAGTCGGTCAGCAGGTAAGTGAGCCAGCGTAGCTCCTGTGCAGCCATGGCCCCAGCGTAGATCTCAGCCTCACAACTGGAGCTGAGAACAGAAGAAGAGCGGGTAGACCGCCAAGAGACAGAACCGGAGCCAAGACTGAAGGTGTAACCCTGTGACGACCGCTGCGTAGCCAAGTCGTCAACCCAGGAAGCGTCTGCGTGACCAGTGAGGACAACTCGAGCCCGTCCTCCAAGCACGAGCCCCATGCCCGACGTACTGCACAAGTAGCGCAACACCCTCTTTGCAGCATCCCAGTGCACCTTTCGGTGCCTACCGGGAGCCACGTAGCGAGCCAGAAGGCTGAGAGGGTATGCGAGGTCAGGTCGTGTGCAAGTCATCAGGTACATGAGGCAGCCCACAAGCTCTGGATGCGGGCCACTCGCCTCTACGGACTCGTCCGAAGGTGGAGCTGAGAGCGAGTGACCGGTAGGCAGAGGAGTGGACTGTGGCGAGGAGTACGTGAAGCCGAAGCGCTGAAGGACCTGCTGCACCATGTGTGACTGAGTCAAGGTAATGGTGCGCTGTGCTCTATCCCGGGTGATCCGCAAGCCAAGATAGCTTGTCAGCTCACCCAGGTCTGTGCACGTGTGTCTCTTCTGCAGCTCGGACTTCACGTGGGCAAGTGCCTTAGTGTCAGCAGTAGCAAAGACGAGGTCGTCTACATACACGAGAACGTAGAACGGCGGCAGAGTGGTGTCAGTGTGTAAAAACAGCGACGGGTCAGCAGTGGAAGGAGCAAAACCAAGAGTAGCAAGAGTCGTCCTCAGTGTGTCGTGCCACTCACGGGGTGCCTGGCAGAGACCGTAGACTGGCCGCCGGAGGCTCCACTGGGTACCAGCAGGAAACGACCCAGTGAAGCCAGGTGGGCGGCGCAGCCAGATCTCCTCATGCAGGCTGCCCTGTAGGAAGGCTGTGCTAAAGTCAAGCGAGTGTAGCTCGTAGTCACGCTGAGCTGCGACGTGCAGTAGCACCCGAAGAGTAGTCATCTTCGGGGTAGGGGAGAAGGTCTGAAAGAAGTCAACTCCCTGTCGCTGACTGAAGCCACGTGCAACGTAACACGCCTTGAAGACAGGCGGAGAACCCGGCGGCCGCTTCACCCTGAAGATCCACATGCCACTGACGATGTTCGCCCCAGGCGGGGGAACCTCGTCGATGTAGGTGCCTGTGGACTTCCAGGAAGCCATCTCGGCGTCCATGGCTGCCTGCCACTGAGAGGAGTAGGGACCCTATATCGCCTCTGCGTAAGAGCGCAGGGTCGGGATGTCTGGTGCATCCGGGTCTCCCTCAGCGGCAAGCAGCATGGACACGAGATGAGGTACAGCAGCGGCAAAGCACTCAAACTCCTCCTGTCTGTCCTCAAGAACGTCCGTGCCAAGAGCACACTCACCCCCAACGGACGGAGGACAGACAGACGCAGACGCAGACTCAGCAAAGTCAACAAGCTCAGCAATAAGAGCAGACGCAGCAGTGGACTCAAACAAAGGGTCAGTGACAGCACTGGCTAGAAAGCGCATGACAGCAGGACTAGCAGCATGAAGGGAGTCAGACTCAGGGTCTAGACCGTCAGGAAGAGAGGACGCAGGAGGAGACGGCAGAGGGACACGCTGTGGAGCATTGGAAGGACGCAGAGTCATAGAGTGAGTGCCAGGGACAGGAGGAGGACGCGGACGCGAAACACGACGACCAGCACGAACAGTACGGACAGGCGACGCAGAGCGAGACTCAGGCGACACAGGACGCGACTCAGGCTCACGACGCTCCGTAAGACCTCTAGTCGGTCCAGAGTAAGGAGAAGGACCAGGCAGTGGAAAGGCCGGCTGTAACTGCGACTGGGACTGGGCAGGCAGTGGACTCAGTAAAGAAGGAGGAGGACCAGGAGAAGGCGGGAGACCAAGAACCTGCTGAAGGAGCGGAACGTAGTACGGCCGCGGCCGCGCAGCGCCTCCAGAAACAGCAGGGTCTCCAGCTACAACTCCTGCAGCACCACCAGTCCTAACAGCTCCAGTACCTCCAGTACGAGCACCTCCTGGACCTCCAACAGCACCTGTACCACCAGCAGCTCCAGCAGCTCCAGCACCAGCAGCACCTCCAGCAGCTCCAGCAGCACCTCCAGCAGCTCCAGCAGCTCCTGCACCAGCAGCACCTCCAGCAGCTCCAGCACCAGCAGCACCTCCAGTAGCTCCCGCAGCTCCAGCACCAGCAGTACCTCCAGCAGCTCCAGCACCAGCAGCACCTCCAGCAGCACCTCCAGCAGCTCCAGCAGCACCTACAGCACCAGCTGCACCAGCAGCACCGCGATAGCGCCGAGCGTACCACTCACGAAGCTGCTGCGGAGAGAGGGGCTCCCGCCACGACGGGACACCTAGAGAACCTCCAGACTCAGCACGCGCAGGCTTAGCACCTCCAGACGCAGTACCCCCAGGCTCCACACGCTCAGGCTCAGCACCCCTAGGCTCAGCACGCCCAGACTCAGCACCCCCAGACTCAGCACCCCCAGGCTCCACACGCTCAGGCTCAGCACCCCCAGGCTTTGCACCCCCAGTCTCCGCACCCCGAGTCCCCGCACCCGCAGGCTCAGCACCCCTAGCAGTACCTGAGTCGACAGCTACCTCGACCGGCTCGGCAGGGTCTACCTGGGACACACCTGAGGGGGCAGGACCTTGAGGGGGGAGGGGGTCTACCGGGGGAGTACCTGGTGCTAGGAAGAGTGGTGGGGGGGGGAGAGAGGCAGTGCGGTAGGGAAAGAGATGGTAGTAAGACACCGACTCGTCAAACGTGACGACCTGAGAGGACAGATCACGACGCGAGGTGGGGTGGTAGAACTGCCACCCCGGTGCGTCAGGGGGGAAGCCAAGGAAGACGCAGGGAACGGCACGAGAGGACAGCTTGTCTGCTGAAGTATCGCGGACAAAAGCTCGAGATCCCCAGACACGGAACACAGACGCATCGCCAACCTTCCCCGTCCACCGCAGAGTAGGTGTGGTCTCCGGCAAGGAGACACGAGGCTGAAGGTTGATCTGATGCGCAGCGTACTGAACCGCGAACGGCCACAGAAAATGGGGAGCAGCCGCATGGATCATGGACGTACGAGCGACATCCATGACCATGCCAATGCGGCGCTCAGCAATCCCATTTTGCTGTGGGGAGGCCGGAAGCGTGAACGTCTGGCGGATGCCCTCCGCACGACAGAAGGCTCTCATAAGGTCCGAGGAAAACTCACCACCTCTGTCCGAGTGCAGACGCAGAACAGGAAGGTCCGAGCCGAAACTCTCGCTGAGCTAGCGACGGGCACCGCGGATCCAGTCGATCAACACCTCAGTAACGTCACCCTTGCTGCGCAAGGGGAAGACTATGGTGTAACGCGAGTAGTCGTCAACGACCAGCAGGAAGTAACGCTCGTGACCCTGTCCACGGACGCGGGCTAGGCCCCACACGTCCATGTGAAGAGTCTGCAGGGGAGCCTCTGTCGGAGGGAACGTGGAGGAGTGAGGAGCGGCGCGCTGCCGGCCCTCGACACAAGGAACACAGGTAGGGGCAGGCCTCGGAGGAAGGGGAGGGAGGGACCGGGGGAGACCCGAGACAAGGGTACGGGAGGCCATACCTTGAAGACGAGGCAGGGAGGGGTGACCAAGGTGGTGGTGCCAAAGGAGAGTCTCTTGCGACAGAGGACGACACGAGCAGGGGGCAGACGCTGGACTGGACCTGGACGCGGCAGCAAACACATGACTAGACACGGCTACCTGACCAGACGCAGTGACAGGAGGAGACGCAGTAGTCAGTTTGTACAGACTTGACCTAGGCCGACGGGTGAACGTGGCCAGGTGGCGGCCCGTCCGAGAGCAAGTGCATTGGGTCACACGCTGACCTCCAGGGGTGAACTGGTCAACCCACGCGTCCTGGAGGTCAGCTCCACTCACCAAGTTTGTAGAGAACGTAAGTGCAGGGACCAGCACCCCCAGACCTCCCACGCCCAGCGTACCACTCACGAAGCTGCTGGGCCGACGGGGTCTCACGGGAACGCGGCTGCTGCTGGCGGTGGCTACCACCAAAGCCTCCACGCTGTGCGGCTGCACCTCGACCAGCACCACCGCCGCCGCCACCTCCACCACCACTGCCGCTGCCTCCACCACCGCTGCCGCTGCCTCCACCACCCCCAGTGCCGCCACCGAAGCCTCCACTCCCGCCACCACCCCCACCTCCACCGCCACCCCCTCCGCCTCCTCCACCGCCTCCACCGCCGCCCCCACTGTCCCCTCCACCACCCTTGCCCCCCTTGCCCTTGCTGTTGCGGTGCCTCCCACTAGGAGTAGACGCAGCCCCGACCTCCCCAGTGCCAACGAGGTTGACAGCAGCAGCAGAAGCAACAGAGGGGAGAAGGGGGACAGGGGAACACCCCTCAAAGAAAGGGGTGCGACGGTCGTCGCGAGAAGCACCTACAGCTAATATACTCTTCTCAGCCGCAGTGAGGCGTTCATCTAGCAGGTCGACAGCGAGCTCGGTGGGGCAAAGGGAGAGAAAGTGGTCCCTAACTGACGCAAGGGAGTCAGGGAGGCAAGTGACGAGGTAGTAAAGGGTAATGTACATGGGGGGGGGTTCTTGACACAGAACTCAGTGGGAAGCGCAGCTCGGTAGTGGGCGTCACTAGTGCGGAGGTGAGTAATGAGGTCAGCGACTGTGGCAAAAGCGGCAAGGTCAGGGAACAGGTACGGCAGCATGAGGCGGCTGAGGGCAGCAGTGGAAGGGGAGGAGTAGCGCGCTACTACAGCGTCATACAAAGACTGAGCAGTCTTGTACTGGCCAAAGTGCGTGCGCTCAGCAGACGGCAGGTGACTGCGAACAGCAAGGCGAGAAACAGCGTCACGAGTGGTCCACTGCGAGTGAACCGTACTGTCAGCAGTGGCAGCAGGTGCAGTAGAGACACCGGACGTGTGATCGAAAAGGGATACCCCGTCCCTAGAGTCACACTGAAGAAAGAGCTGCAGGTCGTCAACCCACACGTCAAAGTCAACTGCACGCCCCTCAGCATCAATGGTAAGAACAGTAGGGCTAGCCATAGCGGCAGTAGCAGTAGTAGCAGCAGTGGCAGCAGAAGCAGCAGTAGCAGCAGTGGCAGCAAAAGCAGCAGTAGCAGCAGTGGCAGCAGAAGCAGCAATAGCAACAGGAGCAGTGCAGGCAGGGCAGTGCGGCTCAGTAGGGCGGCGCGGCTCGGTAGGGCGGCGCGGCTCGGCAGGGCGGCGCGGCTCGGCTGGGCGGCGCGGCTCGGCTGGACGGCGCGGCTCGGCTGGGCGGCGCGGCTCGGCTGGGCGGCGCGGCTCAGCTCCTGGTGGCGTGACGCGGCAGGGCGGCGCAGGTGCTTACCAGGGACGGGTGCAGGGCAGGGCCGCGACAGCAGGGGGGAGGCCTCGACAGCAGGGGCCGCGACAGAAAAGGGGCCGCGACGGCAGGGGCGGCGTCTGCAGGGTCCGCGACTGCAGGGGCCGCGACAACAGGGGCCTCGACGGCTGGGGCCGCGACGGCAGCAGGGGCCGCGACGGCAGCAGGGGCTGCAGTGGCAGCAAGGGCCGCAGCGGCAGTAGGAGCCGCGACGGCTGCAGGGGCCGCGTCGGCAGTAGGGGCCGCGACGGCAGTGGGGGTCGCGACGGCAGCAGGGGCCGCGACGGGCGGTAGGGGCCGCGACGGCAGGGCCGCGACAAGCCAGCAAAGGCAGGGCCGCGACGGGCCGTACTAGGGCAGGGCGCGAGGCGCGCTTTGGGCAGGGCGCGAGGCGCGCTTTGGGCAGGGCAGAAAAAAATCGTGGTGGGCCCTAAAAAAAAAATACGTTCCCACTAGGGAACCTGCTCAGAATACCATGTTAGAATAGTGAACGAATGAATGACTGAGTTAGCAAGCAGGTGGGTACAAGTAGGAAACCTAAATGTGTTGTACCCTATAAGAACTACCCCACTACAGCCTAAACAGACTATAGCATATAAGTTTGACACTTGCTGCACCTTGGAGGCTTCAATCTTCAAATTCAAGTTTGCACGAATTGCCTCTCACAAGCACTCAAGCTAAGCAGATACGGTATGCTGAACGTAAGGTACGTGGTGCTGTAAGGAAATTTCTCACTATTCCTTACTGCGACCATCAACATCGCGTACAGCCGCAACCATTGTTCGCCCGTTACTGCTAACGGGGCTTCGCCAACTTCGTGCGCACTGTTTCTATCAAATTACATTTGTAATTGTAGGCTATAGTGGGGTAACCTCTACTGAGCACAACACTTGAGGTCAAACCTAGTATTTGTACTCATCCTTGCTTGCTAGTCAATCATACCTGCACAATTATTCTGACATGGTTGTAAGAATCTACCCTAGGCTAGGTGACTAGAGTAGAGAGAAGAGTTGGTCGATTAGGTTGAGGGAGGGGTACAAGTACAATGTCGAGAGATATTGTGTACCCCCTAAGGCTAAACCCACTAGAGTCTAGAGAAAGATAAATATATGATGTTTGACACACCCCCATAGGCGAAGTGGGGGATAGCCAGAGCAAGCAATGGTCACAAGACCAGTCAAGAGAATAAAGCAAAGCGAAGCAAATCTCAGGGTGGATCTCAAGATCACCACGCATTCCGAGCACAAGTAAGTGGCCACAAGGCTAGTTCACATGCAGAGTTTATAATAGCAAGAGCGGTACACTGATCACAGCCTAGCAAGTGTAACCATGCAGGGATACTCATATATATGAATGTACAACAAGAGCAAGATCAAGAGACAAGTAAGTGAGGCAGAGTGGGCACAAGCCCAAGTGCAGTGCAGAAACGCTGATGATCACCAGACCCAAGGGTCTTGGTGCAGACATCAGCAGTGTTGGTCCACGAGGTCGCGTAGGAAAGGCGGAGCTGACGACGCTGCTGCAGCTCACGCGCAAGAAAGTAGCGAAGAGCAATGTGCTTCGTTCTGTGCTCCAGTCTCTGCTCGTGACAAAATTGGAGTGGGGTGTGGCGAGGACAACTAGAAACCGAAGCGCTGAAGGACCTGGTACACCATGTGTGACTGAGTCAAGGTGATGGTGCGCCGTGCTCTGTCCCGGGTGATCTGCAGGCCAAGATAGCTCCGCAGCTCACCCAGGTCAGTGCAGGTGTGTCTCTCCTGCAGCTCCGCCTTCACTAGGGCCAGTGCCTCCGTGTCAGCAGTAGCAAAAACCAAGTCGTCGACGTACACGAGAACGTAGAACGGCAGCAGGGTAGTGTCGGTGCGTAGAAACAGCGACGGGTCAGCAGTGGTAGGAGCAAACCCAAGAGCTGCAAGTGTCGTCCTCAATGTGTCGTGCCACTCGCGAGGGACCTGACGCAGGCCGTAAACTGGTCGCCGTAGGCTCCACTCGGTACCCTCAGGAAACGACCCAGTGAAGCCAGGTGGACGGCGCAGCCAGATGGCCTCGTGAAGGCTACCCTGCAAGAAAGCTGTGGAGAAGTCAAGAGAGTGCAGCTCGTAGTCACGCTGAGCTGCAACGTGTAGCAACACCCAAAGAGTGGTCATCTTCGGGGTAGGGGAGAAGGTCTGGAAGAAGTCGACCCCCTCATGCTGACTGCAGCCTCGAGCAACGTAACGCACCTTGAAGGCAGGCGGAGAACCCGGCGGCCGCTTCACCCTGAAAATCCACATGCCATTGACGATGTTCGCCCAAGGTGGGGGAACCTCGTCGACGTAGGTGCCTGTGGACTTCCAGGAAGCCATCTCTGCGTCCATGGCTGTCTGCCACTGAGAGGAGTACTCACCCGAGATCGCCTCTCTGTAAGAGCGCGGGGTAGGGATGTCAAGTGCATCCGGGTCTCCCTCAGGGGCAAGCAGCATAGTCGCGAGATGAGGAGAAGCGGCCGCAAGACACTCCAGCTCCTCCTTCCTGTCCTCAAGAATGTCACAGCCAAGGGCAACCTCACCCCCAACGGACGGAGGACAGGCAGGGGCAGGGTTAGAAACAAAACTCGCAAGGTAGTCTAGGCGGTACACAGCAGCAAAGTCAACGAGCTCAGCGACTAAGGCAGACGCAGTAGGAGACGAGAGCGTAGGGTCCGTCACAACCGTAGCAAGAAAGTGAGTAACAGTCCGACTAGAGGCACGAGCAAGGTCAGACGGAGGGTCAGCAACAGCAGGAAGAGAAGACGCAGGAGGTGACGGCAGGACAACGCACTGTGGAACAGAGGAAGGACGGAGTGTCATATCGTGAGTGCAGGTGGTGCTGTTGGTGTTGGACGTGCAGGAGGTCCTATTGGAGCTGCTGGCACTTGAGGTGCTGGAGGTACTACTGGTGCTAGAAGTGCTGGCGCTGCAGGAGCTCGTGGTGCTGCTGGTGCTGGAGGTGCTAGAGGTGCTACTGGAGCTACTGGTGCTGGAGGTGCTGGTGCTGGAGGAGCTGGAGCTGCTGGTTCTGCCCCGCGCCGACTGTTTTTCTACCCGCAGCCGCAGTCGTCCCTGCCGCTGCCTAACTTGGTCCTTCGCCAGGTTCTTAGTCTCCCATCTTCCACTGGCCTCACTCCACCTCTCCTGTGTTCACCGACAAACCAGTCTCAACCACAGCTACTGCATGGCTCCTCGCTGCCTGCTCCTGCTACTCACACTGAGATGACTGAGTCCTTGACTGAGCGTCGTGAGCCTGAGACTCGTGCTTCCACACCTGTTCGTGCTCGTCGTGTCGCCCGTCCTCGTCCTCCTACTGTCCCAGGCACTCACGATATGGCACTTTGTCCTTCCTCTGTTCCACAGCGTGTTGTCCTGCCTGAGCCTCCCACGTCCTCTCTTCTGCACGTTACTGACCCTGAGTCCGACCTTGCTCGTGCTGCCAGTCCTACTGTCACTCGTCTCCTCGCTACTGTCGTCACTGACCCTGACTTTGAGTCTACTGCAGCGTTTTCCCTAGTCACTGAGCTAGTCGACTTTGCAGCTAGGGTTCGTCTCGACTACGACGCGAGTCTTGTTACTGAGTCTGAGTCTGTCTGTCCTTTGTCCGTCGGGGGTGAGCGTGCCCTTAGCAGTGACGTACTTGAGGACAGACAGTTTGAGCTTGAGTGTCTTGCGGCCGTTTTACCTCGTTTCGCATCCATGCTGCTTTGCCGTGAGAGAGACCCGGATTCACTTGACATCCCTACCCCGCGCTCATACGCTGAGGCGATTGCGGGTGAGTACTCCTCTCAGTGGCAGACAGCCATGGACTCAGAGATGGCTTCCAGGAAGTCTACAGGCACCTGCGTCGACGAGGTTCCTCCTCCTGGGGCGAACAGAGTCGATGTCATGTGGATTTTCAGAGTGAAGCGGCCACCGGGTTCTTCGCCTGCCTTCAAGGCGCGTTACGTTGCTCGAGGCTTCAGACAGCGACAAGGGGTCGAATTCTTCCAGACCTTCTCCCCCACACCGAAGATGACTACTCTTCGGGTGCTGCTCCACGTTGCAGCACTGCGTAACTACGAGCTACACTCCCTCGACTTCTCCACATCTTTCTTGCAGGGCAGCCTTCACGAGGAGATCTGGCTGCGCCGCCCACCTGGCTTCACTGGGTCGTTTCTTGCGGGTACCCAGTGGAGCCTCCGGTGGCCAATCTACGGTCTCCGCCAGGCGCCCCGAGAGTGGCACGACACACTGAGGACTACACTTGCGGATCTTGGGTTTGCTCCTTCCTCTGCTGACCCGTGGCTGTTTCTACGCACCGACACTACCCTGCCGCCATTCTACGTTCTCGTGTACGTCGACGACTTGGTTTTTGCTACTACTGACACTGAGGCGCTGGCCCTAGTGAGACACACCTGCACTGACTTGGGTGAGCTGCGTAGCTATCTTGGCTTGCAGATCACCCGGGACAGAGCACGGCGCACCATCACCCTGACTCAGTCACACATGGTGCACCAGGTCCTTCAGTGCTTCGGCTTGCAGTTCTCCTCGCCACAGCCCACTCCTCTGTCTACCGGCCACTCGCTCTCAGCTCCACCTTCGGACGAGTCCGTAGAGGCGAGTGGTCCGTACCCAGAGCTTGTGGGTTGCCTGATGTACCTGATGACGTGCACACGACCTGACCTCGCGTACCCTCTCAGCCTCCTAGCTCGCTACGTGGCTCCCGGTAGACACCGAAAGGTGCACTGGGATGCTGCAAAGAGGGTACTGTGCTACTTGTGCGGTACATCGGGCATGGGGCTCGTGCTTGGAGGACAGGGTTCAGTGGTACTCACAGGACATTCCGACGCTTCTTGGGCCGACGACCAGGCGACTCAGCGTTCGTCAAAGGGTTACACCTTCAGTCTTAGCTCTAGTTCTGTCTCGTGGAGGTCCACTCGTTCTTCTTCTGTGCTTGGTTCCAGCTGTGAGGCTGAGATCTACGCTGGGGCATGGCTGCATAGGAGCTACACTGGCTGACCTACCTGCTGACCGACTTGGGGGAGCGGCCTCGTTCTCCTCCAGTTCTTTACGTCGACAACAAGGCAATGCTTGCCTTGTTTCTCGAGCACAGACTGGAGCACAGAACGAAGCACATTGCTCTTTGCTACTTCCTTGCGCATGAGCTGCAGCAGCGTCGTCTTCTCCGCCTTTCCTACGTGGCCTCGCGGGCCAACACTGCTGATGTGTTCACCAAGGCCCTTGGGTCTGGTGATCATCAGCGTTTCTGCACTGCTCTTGGGCTTGTGCCCACTCTGCCTCACCTGCTGGTTGCTTGACTTACTCTTGTTGTACACTGACATATATCTTTATACCTACTTGTTTACTCTTGCTAGGTTGTGCTCATTGTACTGCCTTGCTATTATAACTCTGCATGTGAACTGGCCTTGTGGCCGCTTGCTTGTGCTCAGATTGTATGGTGGCCTTAAGATCCACCCTGAGCTTTGCTTTGCTTTGTTCTCTTGCTTGACTGGTCTTGTGACTGTTCGTTGTGTTTGCTATCCCCCTGTTTGCCTATGGGGGTGTGTCAAATTACATTTGTATGTGTAGGCTGTAGTGGGGTAGCCTCTACTGAGTACAACACTTTGTCAAACTTATATATAGCTTACATTGTGTAGGCTGTAGTGGGGTAGCCCATAAGGGGTACAACCCAATTAGGGTTAGTACTTGTACCCAACTCTTTGCTAGTTCATTCATTCTCATTCATTATTTTGACATGGTTTCATAGCATGTCCCTTCTAGGACAATTTTTCGGGCCCACCACCTGCTGCCCTGCTAGCCACCCTCGCGACCCGTAGGCCCCCTAGGCCCCAACCCGTCGCCTCTAGCCCGGCCCCTTGGCCCCATCGCCCCTAGCCACGGCCCTTTGGCCCCGTCACCCCTAGCAGCAGCCCCTTGGCCCCGTCGCCTCGTCGCCCTAGCCTCGGCCCCTAGCGACCCGTCGCCCCGTCGCCCTAGCCTCGACCCCTCGCGACCCGTCGCCCCGTCGCCCTAGCCGCGGCCCCTCGTGGCCCATTGCCCCGTCGCCCCTAGCCGCGGGCCCGTCTCCCCGTAGCCCCGTCGCCCCTAGCAGCGGGCACGTCGCCCCGTCGCCCTAGCCTCGGCCCCACGGCCCCAACCGACCCGTCGCCCAGTCGCACCTCGCTGCGGCCCCTCGCGACCCGTCGCCCCTAGCCGCGGCCCCGTCACCTCTAGCCTCGGCCCCTCGCGACCCGTCGCCCTTAGCCGCAGCCCCGTCGCCCCGTCGCCCTAGCCTCGGCCCCCAGCGACCCGCGACCCGTCGCCCGCCCCCCCCCCCCCTCCTCGCCTCAGCCCATCGCGACCCGTCGCCCCGTCGCCCTAGCCTTGGCCCCCCCCCCCCCCCCTCGTGTTTGGCCCCTCGGCCCCTAGGCCCCTCGGCCCCGCCCCTCGGCCCCTTGGCCCCTTGGCCCCTTTGCCCCCCTTCGTGTTTGGTCCCCTCGGCCCCTAGGCCCCTCGGCCCCGCCCCTCAGCCCCCCGGCCCCTAGGCCCCAGGCCCCTCGGCCCCTTGGCCCCTCGGCCCCTTGCCCCCCCCCCCCTTTGTGTTTGGCCCCTCGGCCCCTAGGCCCCTCGACCCTGGCCCCTCGGCCCCCCCTCAGCCCCTAGGCCCCAGGCCCCTCGGCCCCTTGGCCTCTCTGCCCCTGCTGCTACTGCTACTGCTCCTGCTGCTACTGCTGCTCCTGCGTACTGCGCCACTATGGCCTCGCTTCGAGTTCTCGCGTTCGATCATGAGGGTAGACCGGTTCAGTTTGACACATGGCTCGACGACCTGCAGCTGTACCTACTGAGCGCTTCTAAGGACACCGTCTCGCTGTTTGACCTAGCGTCAGACGCCGCCACTGCCCCTCCCGCCACAGCTGACAGTGCGACCCGCTCACAGTGGCTTTCTCGCGATGCTGCTGCCCCCTTAGCCATTCGCAACCACCTGCCGTTAGCCGAATGCGCTCATTTCGGACAGCACAGGACAACACAGGCACTGTACGACGCTGTAGTCGCTCGCTACTCCTCCCCTGCCACTGCTGCTCTAGGCCGCCTGCTTCTACCCTACCCATTCCCCGAGCTGTCTGCCTTTGACACAGTCGAGGACCTGGTTTCCCATCTTCGCGTTAGCAACGCTCGCTACCACGCTGCCGCCCCCGCTGAGTTCCTTGACAAGAACCAGCCCCCGATGTTCATCACCCTCTACTTCATAGTCACTCGCCTCCCTGACTCTCTTCGCTCTGTCAGGGACCACTTTCTCTCTCTTGACCCCACCCCCCTCACTGTTCACCTCCTCGAGCAGCATCTCCTCGCAGCTGAGACTAGTGCAGTTGCTATAGGTGCTGCTCGTGGCACTCCGCGCCCGCCCTTCTTTGAGGGGTGCTCCCCCTCCCCCCTTGCCCCCTCCTACGCCTCTGCTGCTGCTGCAGACGTCTCTATTGCTCAGGACGTCAGGGCTGCTTCTACTAGTGCAAAAAGCCGCAGCAGTAAGGGCAAGGGTGGCAGGGTTGGTGGGGGTGGCAGCGGTGGTGGTGGAGGTGGCAGCGGGAGTAGTGGTGGGGGCAGCTATGAAGGTGGTGGCGGTAGTGGGACTGGTGGCGGGAGTGGGGGCTCTAGTGGCGGCGGTGGAGGCAGCGGTGGGAGTGGCGGCAGTGGAGGTGGTGGGACTGGTGGCGGTGGGACTGGCGCTCGGCGTGGTGTTTCTGGAGGTGGTCAGCGTCAGCAGCAGCAGTGTCGGAGCGAGACCCAGTCGCCCCAGCAGCTTCGTGAGTGGTTTTTGCAGCGTGTGGCGTCTGGGGGTAGTGTCAGCTGCCCGTATGTCATTCGCACTTGTGACCGTGCTGGTCAGACATGCGAGCGGCTCCACACTCAGCACCGCTGCTTCTCCCGCCTCGACGACCCTTGGCGTGCTGAGTTTGGTGACGATGTCGAGCTCCCTCGCTGGGCGGATCTTTTTAGGATATTTTTTGGTCTAGGGTTGCTATATTTGACCTAGACTTTGATGCTATTCTTTCTGCTAGGTATGCTTTGTCTGTTAGTGCTGAGGGTGACTGTTACCGGTGTGTGCCGCCTGACCCTGGTATAGCCGCTGTTGCTCTAGGTGCTAGTGAGTCTGGTACTCTCCCTGGTACTGCGCCTGCTGAGGCCTTGCACACCTTCACGTTGGACTCAGGTGCCTCGCGCTGTTTCAATCGTGACAGCACCAACCTCACTCCTCTCCCTGCACCTGTCCCGGTCCGACTAGCTGACCCCTCCGGGGGCCCGGTCGTGGCCCGTTCCTCCACTGTCCTCTCGTGTTCGGCGGTTCCGTCCGGCTCACTATCAGGTCTTCACCTCCCCTCGTTCTCTACGAACTTGGTGAGTACCGCTGCCCTTCACGATGCGATGGTCACTACCACCACTCATGGAGGCGCCAGCGTGTGTCGATCTGCACGTGTACACGGACGGGGCGTCACCTGGCCACGTTCACTCGTCGGCCAGGGTCGAGTCTGTACACACTCGCTACCGAGCCTTCTCAGGTAGCTGCGTTTACTCAGGTGTCCGCATTAGGTCAGGTTCCACCCCCTTGCTCGTGTCGCCTCCTGTCGCACCAGACCCTTCTGTGGCACCACCGCCTGGGTCACCCCTCCCTGCCAGGCCTTCGTGGCATGCACTCCGGTCTCCTTGTCTCTGGTCTTCCCAGGTCTCTGCCTCCCCTCCCTCCCTTGCCTGCTCCGCCCTGCCTTCCTTGCGTCGAGGGGCGGCAGCGCGCCGCTCCTCACTCCTCCTCGTTTCCCCCGACGACTGCAGCCCTGCAGACTCTCCACATGGACGTGTAGGGCCCTGCCCACGTCACTGGACAGGGCCGTGAGCGCTACTTTCTGCTGGTCGTCCACGACTACACGCGGTACACCACGGTCTTCCCCTTGCGCAGCAAGGGTCAGGTTGTTGATGTATTGATCCCCTGGATCCGCACAGTCCGTCTCCAGCTCTGCAAGCGGTTCAGTACGGACCTTCCTGTCCTAGGTCTGCACTCTGACAGAGGTGGTGAGTTCTCCTCCAACCTCTTGAGGGACTTTCGTCGTGGGGAGGGCATCCTCCTGTCGTTCACGCTTCCGGACTCACCTCAAAAAAATGGGATTGCTAAGCGCCGCATTGGCTTAGTCATGGAGGTCGCTCGTACCTCCATGATCCATGCGGCTGCTCCCCATTTTCTGTGGCCGTTTGCGGTCTTGTACGCTGCGCATCAGCTCAACCTCTGGCCCCGTGTCTCCTTGCCGGAGACCTCGCCCACACTGCGTTGAACGGGGAAGGTTGGCGATGCGTCGGTGTTCCGGGTCTGGGGTTCTCGTGCCTTTGTCCGCGATCCGTCCGCGGACAAGCGCTCCGCCCGCGCCATTCCCTGCGTCTTCCTTGGCTTTGTCCCTGACGCGCCTGGCTGGCAATTTTACCACCCTACCTCGCGCCGTGTCCCCCCCTCTCAGGACGTCACGTTTGACGAGTCGGTTCCTTTTTACCGTCTCTTCCCCTACCGCTCTGCCCCTCTCCCTCCCCCGCCGCTCTTCCTTGTTCCAGGTCCCCCTCTGGTAGACCCCCTCCCTCCTCATGGTCCTGCTCCCTCAGGTGTCTCTCACGTAGACCCACCCCCTGGTGTTGTGCCTGGTGAGGTAGCTGTGGACTCAGGTGCTGCTAGAGGTACTGCGTCTGGGGGTGCTGAGCTTGGGGGTGCTGGGCCTGGGGGTGCTGAGCCTGGGGGTGCTGAGACTGGGGGTGCTGAGCCTGGGGTTGTTGAGACTGGGGGTGCTGAGCCTGGGGGTGCTGATCCTGCGGGTGTTGAGCCTGGGGGTGCTGCGTCGGAGGGTGTGGAGTCTGGAGGTGCTGATCCTCAGGGTACTGCTTCGTCTTGAGGTTCTGCTGGTGCTTCGCCGAGACGGTCTCCGCAGCAGCTGCGTGAGTGGTTTTTTCTGCGCGCACGCCTTCGGAGCTACAGGAGCTGGAGGTGCTGGAGCTGCTGGAGCTGGAGGTGCTGGAGTTGCTGCTGGAGCAAGTGTTACTGGAGGTACTGCGGCTACTGGTCCTGGAGGTGCTCGTACCCGGGGTACAGGAGATGCCAGGACTGGTGGTGTTGGGGGTGCTGGAGCTGGAGACGGATGCTCCAGACATCCCGACCCCGCGCTCTTACGCAGAGGCGATTACAGGTTCTTACTCCTCTCAATGGCAGGCAGCCATGGATGCCGAGATGGCATCCTGGAAGTCCACAGGCACCTACGTCGACGAGGTTCCCCCACCTGGGGCGAACATAGTCGATGGCATGTGGATTTTCAGGGTGAAGCGGCCGCCGGGTTCTCCACCTGCCTTCAAGGCGCGTTACGTTGCTCGAGGCTTCAATCAGCGACAGGGTTGACTACTTCCAGACCTTTTCCCCCACCCCGAAGATGACTACTCTTTGGGTGTTGCTGCACATCGCTGCTCAGCGTGACTACGAGTTGCACTCTCTGGACTTCAGCATAGCTTTCCTGCAGGGCAGCCTGCACGAGGAGATCTGGTTGCGCCGCCCACCTGACTTCACTGGGTCGTTTCCTGCAGGTACCCAGTGGAGCCTCCGCTGGCCAGTCTACGGTCTCCGCCAGGCGCCTCGCGAGTGGCACGACACACTGAGGACTACACTTGCGGCTCTTGGGTTTGCTCCTTCTACTGCTGACCCGTCACACAGGGTTCTACGCACCGACACCTTGCTGCCGCCGTTCTACGTCCTCGTGTACGTCGACGACCTCGTCTTTGCCACTGCTGACACTGAGGAACTGACCCTTGTGAAGTCGGAGCTGCAGAAGAGACACACTTGCACTGACCTGGGTGAACTACGCAGCTATCTTGGCTTGCAGATCACCCAGGACAGAGCACGGCGCACCATCATCCTGACTGAGTCACACATGGTGCACCAGGTCCTTCAGCGCTTCAGCTTCCAGTTCTCCTCGCCACAGCCCACTCCTCTGTCTACCAGCCACTCGCTCTCAGCTCCACCTTGGGACGAGTCCGTAGAGCCGAGTGGTCCGTACCTAGAGCTTGTGGGTTGCCTCATGTACCTGATGACGTGCACACGACCTGACCTCGCGTACCCTCTCAGCCTTCTAGCTCGCTACGTGTCTCCCGATAGGCACCGAAAGGTGCACAGGGATGCTGCGAAGAGGGTACTACGCTACTTGTACAGTACGTCAGGCATGGGGCTTGTGCTTGGAGGACGGGGTCCAGTTGTCCTCACTGGTCACGCTGACACTTTTTGGGTTGACGACTCAGCTACGCAGCGGTCGTCACAGGGTTACACCTTCAGCCTCGGTCCCGGCTCTGTTTCCTGGCGGTCTACCCGCTCGTCTTCGGTTCTCAGCTCCAATTGTGAGGCTGAGATCTTCGCCGAGGCCATGGCTGCACAAGAGCTATGCTGGCTCACCTACCTTCTGACTGACTTGGGAGAGCAGCCTCGTTCGCCTCAAGTTCTGTACGTAGACAACAAGGCCATGATTGCCTTGTGTAAGGAGCACAGACTGGAGCACGGAACGAAGCACATCGCTCTACGATACTTCCTTGCTCGAGAGTTGCAGCAGCGTGGCCAGCTTCGTCTTGCGTACGTGGCCACTCGGGCCAGCACTGCTGATATATTCACCAAGGCACTTCCGCCTGGTGATCATCAGCGCTTCTCTACTGTGTTAGGCCTTGTGCCTACTTTGCCTCACTTGCTTACTGCTTGACTCTACTTGTACTGTGATCTATATTTATACCTGCATGCTTGCACTTGCTAGGGTATGATCACTGTAGTGTTTGTTCTCTTTTATATAACTCTGCATGTGATCTGGCCTTGTGGCCCTTTGCTTGTGCTCGGACTGTGTGGTGACTTTGTGATCCACCCTGAGCTTGCTTTGCTTTTCTTGACTGGTCTTATGACCTCTTGTTCTCCCCCACTTTGCCTATTGGGGTGTGTCAAACTTATATATAGCTTACATTGTGTAGGCTGTAGTGGGGTAGCCCATAAGGGGTACAACCCAATTAGGGTTAGTACTTGTACCCAACTCTTTGCTAGTTCATTCATTCTCATTCATTATTTTGACACACTTAAGGTCAAACCTAGTACAAGTACTCATCCTAGCTTGCTAGTCAATCATTCATGCACAGTTATTCTGATAGTTTCACCAAACCTTGCACTGCTGGAGCAGTCGAGTCGGCCTACGCTTCGGGATTTGCCCGAACCTCGCGACTAGCTAGCTCGCACGCACCGCGTTACCATTTGCATGCTTCGCGTATAAGTATTCGCTCATGCCTTCGCTCATACTTGGTACTCGTTGAACACTCTAGTGCAATCCTCGCTACCTCGATTCATTGCACCCGTAATACTTGGTATTCTGAGCCACTTTTATTTCGGACCGCGCATCTCCGCACCCAAGGAAATCAAATTTTGATTTTTTCACTCGAAGGAACTCACGCCCCTTAGCACCTAGGAGTCGCTGTCCTCGCGTTCTCTTGTAAACGCCTACAGCCACGACTGCGCCTAGACTAAGTTGAGCCGACGCCCTTCGACATGGCCAAACACATCGACGTCACTACGCTCACTCAAGACCGTCTGAACGAAATGCTGCAGCAACTTCGCGAAAGCTCCGAAGAAATCGCGGCGCAGACGGCAGAACGCACGTCTCTGCAGAATGACGTCGTACGAGCACAGCAAGCACAATCACAAGCACCTGGCACTCCGGGACAACCTTCACCACAGACATCGCAGCAGGGAAGTGTGGGGCAACCCACGAGCGCGGCTAGTGATGGCTTCGTCCGCAACGACAGAGACGACGACCACGGCACGACACACCCCAAAGCATCGAATGCGGCCAGGATTCAACCACGCGTCACGATTTATGTGCCGGCCAGCGGATCGACACTGCCGTCGCCGATGCCGCAGAAGCCGCAGCGTGTGCCATGCTTTGACCCGAGTCAACGGGGTGGTCCTACTGTTCAGGCGTGGCTGTTCTCGTTGGACGTTTTCTTCGACGCCACCTACGTCTCGGAGGATACGGCGAAAATCCGCTACGCCGTGTCACTGCTGCGAGGACCCGCCATGGATTGGTGGTATGTCATCGTCATGAAGCCGATGGACTATGCGACTCTACCGACACGGGAAGGACAAACCGGACCCTGGGCGCCGTCGAATTTCGTGGAGGTGCCCCAATAGCGCACGGGGGACGCGTGGTGCGCAGGTCTGCGCGCTTGACTTGAGCGAATTGCGGCTTTGATCGCGGCGCGTCAGAAGCTCCGCACTTGGCGCCAACTCGGTTCCGTCTAGGATTACACCAGTGGGTTTCTGGCGCTGTGTGAGCAGGTGGGCTATATGCACGAATCTGAGCGCATCGTCCGCTACATCGGCGGCTTGAAGCACGACATTGCTCAGGAAATCCAGCTCCGCGGCATCACCAACTTTCAGGAGATTCTCGCTATGGCTGAGAAACTCGATTTCTTCCGCCGACCGAGACCGGGGTCCTACGGAAGCAACACCAAATGGGGACATCGATCTCGTGGGACGAACGAGGGCGCTACGATACGTGCCATCGCCGCGAATGCCGCTGCCACACTGTTTAAAGGGCGCTGCTTCGCGTCCAATCGGCCGGGACACCGCAAAGCGAATGCCCGGAAAACGCTAAGGGAAAGGGGAAAGCTGAGCAGCAGAAACAGACCAAGCAGCAGGGAAACGCTAGGAGTCAGTAGCAGACGGGCCCTCTACTAACAGGTCACGCCGCTCGCCCAACCCAACCGACCCTCACGGAGTGATTGTGCCGGTTCACGCAATCGACCACACCCGGCTGAATAAGGAGGGTACCACGGTAGACAGCCCCATACTGTTTAGTGGGAAAATTGGGACAGACTTAGTTAAAAAAATTGTAGACTGGGGAGCCAGCCACATCCTGATCAGCACAGCCACAGCACGAAAACTGAGACTGCCACTGGACAGGTGTTTACCTGAGATTGACGCAAGACTGGTTGACGGCACGCCACTGGCGATACGGGAACGCGTGGACCGAGTTCCGACTGGCTGACCCCTTAGGGGGCCCAGTTCTTGCCACTTCCTCCACTGTTCTCCCCTGTCTGGGGGTTCCCTCCGGTTCACTCTCAGGTCTTCACCTCCCCTCGTTCTTTACGAACTTGGTGAGTACCGCTGCCCTCCAGGATGCGATGGTCAGTACCACCACTCCTGGGGGTCAGCGTGTGTCGATCTGCACGTGTTCACGGACGGGCCGTCACCTGGCCACGTTAAGTCGTTGGCCAGGGTCGAGTCTGTACAATCTTGCTACGGAGCCTCCTCAGGTAGCTGCGTCTGCCCAGGTGTCTGCATCAGGTCAGGTCGCACTCCCTTGCTAGTGTCGCCTCCTGTCACACCAAACCCTCCTTTGGCACCACCGCCTTGGTCACCCCTCCCTGCCACGCCTTCGTGGCATGCACTCCCGCCTCCTTGTCTCTGGTCTTTCCAGGTCTCTGCCTCCCCTCCCGCCCTCGCCTGCCCCGCCCTGCCTTCCTTGCGTCGAGGGGCGGCAGCGCGCCGCTCCTCACTCCTCCTCGTTTCCCCCGACGACTGCTCCCCTGCAGACTCTCCACATGGACAGGGCCGCGAGTGCTACTTTCTGCTGGTTGTTGACGACTACACTCGTTACACCACGGTCTTCCCCTTGCGCAGCAAGGGTGAGGTCCCTGCTGTCCTGATCCCTTGGATCCGCGCAGTCCGTCTCCAGCTCCGCGAGCGGTTCCGCGAGGACCTTCCTATCCTGCGTCTGCACTCTGATAGAGGTGGTGAGTTCTCCTCCGATCTCTTGCGGGACTTTCTTCGTGGGGAGGGAATTCTCCAGTCGTTCACGCTTCCGCACTCCCCTCAGCAAAATGGGATTGCTTAGCGCCGCATTGGCTTAGTCCTGGAGGTCGCTCGTACCTCCATGATCCATGCGGCTGCTCCCCATTTTCTGTGGCCGTTTGCGGTTCGGTACGCTGCGCATCAACTCAACCTCTGGCCTCGTGTCTCCTTGCCGCAGACCTCGCCGACACTGCGTTGGACGGGGAAGGTTGGCGATGCGTCGGTGTTCCGGGTCTGGGGTTCTCGTGCCTTTGTTTGCGATACGTCCGCGGACAAGCTCTCCGCCCACGCTATTCCCAGCGTCTTCCTTGGCTTTTCCCCAAACGTGCCTGGCTGGCAGTTTTACCACCCCACCTCGCGCCGTATCTTCCCCTCTCAGGACGTCACGTTTGACGAGTCGGTTCCCTTTAACCGTCTCTTCCCCTACCGCTCTGCCCTTCCCCCACCGCTGCCGCTCTTCCTTGCTCCAGGTCCCCCTCCGATAGACCCCCTTCCCCCCCTAGGGTCTTGCTCCCTCGAGTAGACCCTCTCCCTGGTACTGTGCCTGTTGAGGTACCTGGCGACTCAAGTGCTGCTCGAGGTGCTGCGTCTGGGGGTGTTGCGTCTTGGGGTGCGGAGCCTAGGGGTTCGGAGCTTGGGGGTGCTGAGTCTGAGGGTGCCGTGTCTAGGGGTGCTGAGCCTAGGGGTGCGGAGCCTGGGGGTAGTGAGCCTGCGAGTGTGGAGTTTGGGGGTGCTGAGCCTGCGGGTGCAGAGTCTGGGGGTGCTGAGCCTCGAGGAACTGCTTCTTCTGAAGGTCCTGCGGGTGCTTCGCCACGACTGTCTCCCCGGCCAGAGCCTCTCTCCCCGTAGTAGCTGCACGAGTGGTTTACTCAGCGCACACGTCTTTGGAGTGGAGCTGCCGGAGCTGGAGACCCTGCCGCTGGAGACACTGGAGCTGGAGGTGCTGGAGTTACTGCTGGAGCTGGTGGTACCGGAGGTGCTGTAGCTGCTCGTCCTGGAGGTGCTCGTACAAGGGTTACTGGAGCTGCCGGGACTGGTGGTGTTGGGGGCGCTGGAGCTGGAGACCCTACGGAGCCTGGAGCTGCTGGGGCTCGAGGCGCTGGAGCTGGAGGCATTGGCGCTGGAGGAGCTGGAGCTGTTGGCGCTGGAGCTAGAGGCACTGGCGCGGGAGGAGCTGGAGCTGGAGGAGCTGGAGCTGTTGACCCTGGAGCTGGAGGTGATGGAGGCACTGTGCGGCCACGACCATACTTCGTTCCCCTGCTACATGTTATAGTCACAATAGGCTTGAATGTGCCTAAAACGAAAGATAGAGAGCACAGACGGATTTCTGCACAGCGGCTTCAAACGTTGATAGCGTTCTGCTCACAGCTGCAAATGACTTGATTCAAATTGGATCTGGAGCGTCTTGACGTCGTCTACAATTAGCAATTTAGATTGCACGATTTGATAAAGAATTGACGACACAGCGTCGGTTTGAACGAACGGTACTATGGCAGCCACTATAGTCTTAGAACACAAGATAGGAAGAGTTACGAGTTGGGAATGACTCCCAGCTCCTACAAACCCCAAGAGCCGAGGTACAGTGATGTGGAACAGTGCCACACTGTCCCCAACCACGAAGGGTCTCGAAACTACCCTTCACTAGGGCCTACACCAAGTGAAATGTTACACTACACAAAGTAATGTAACTATCTTCAATATCTTGAGGTGTACCCTTTTGGCAAGCTTCGAAATCACTTGAGGCTTGACACCAAGGCTCGGGCTGTTCATGACAAACTCATCCTTGAGTTCTTGATGGGTCTGCTGCACACACCTGCGACACGCCGAACGTTCGACACAGGACAAAATAGAAACCGCGCACGACAAAATAGAAACCGCGCGCGAGACACAAACGACCGCGTAACACGCGTCTAGCGATAACTCGCTATTGACTCGACACACACACTCGACATCATGACTCAACATTCACACACAATTATAAGCATGAAATATATATTATCCCATGCCCTCATACCATTCCATACACACACACATTCACGCACACGGACAACAAGCCGAGTGCAAACCATAGGGTTGCACCAACAAACTCCCCCTCGGATTGTTGGCCTTAGGATATGTTGCTCTCTCAGTTCAGAGCCATCCCAGCCAGCTTGCAACACTTCCAATGCTGCTGCTCCACCAGCCTCTTGGTCATCATGTCAGCCGGCTGCCCCGTGGTCTTCACATAGCGCAACTCAACTTCACCCGCGGTTACCATGCTCCTCGTCCAATGCCACTTCACCCTCATGTGCTTCGTGAGTCCATGCAACACAGGGTTCTTAGCAAGAGCAATGGCACCCTGGCTGTCACAGTACAGTGGGGTAGGTCCTTGCTGCTCCTCCCCCAATTCAGCCAACAAACGCCGCTGCCACACAATCTCCCGTACGGCACGGAAGAGTGCCATGTACTCGGACTCCACCGAGCTCAAAGCTTGGTCAACCTGCTTCTTGCTCTCCCAAGCAGTTGGGCCTCCACCAACACAGCATATGAAGCCTCCCACACTTGTCGTGTCCTCTGGTTCTGATGCATATGAAGCATCCGAGTAGGCGGTGAGGAACAAACGCCCGGGTTCAACACCATCCGCGCCCTTTTGGCGCCTTTGTGCCGCCGCCGAGTATTGCAGCCCAACGGTCGGTGTTTGGCCAAGATACTTGGCCACCCTCATTCCAGCTGCTACCTGCTCCTCATTAAGGCATTGCACAACCCTAGCCAGCTGCCCGGTAGCAAACGCGACGTCCGGTCGGGTGTTTACCGCCGCATACATGAGGCTGCCCACCAACGAGTGAAATCGGCGCCTCTCCTCTTCACCAACGCTCTCCTCCTCTGGTCCCTTCACACACTTGAACCCAGAGGGAAAGGGTGTAGCCACATGGCCTTCACTCTGCCCAAAGTTGGCAGCCAATGCCTCCAGGTACTTTCGTTGATGCACCCGCATGCACCGCTTCTCCACATCTCGTTCGATGTGGAGCCCAAGGTAGAAGCTCACGTCACCAAGGGCCTTGCACTTGAACTTGTCTTGAAGCTTCAGCATCACCTCCTTCACAAGGTCAGAAGAGGGTGAGAAAATGAGGATGTCATCCACATAAACCACCATGAAACTCCTCTGCTCCCCCTCGCCAAGCATGAACAAGGAGTGATCGGCCGTTGAGGGAGTGAAGCCGATCCCCTCCAACACTTCGCGCAGCTTCATGTACCATTGCCTAGGGGCCTGCTTCAGCCCATAGAGGGCCTTCTTCAGCTTCCACACTCTGCCACTACCATCATCAAACCCCTCTGGCTGCGCCATAAAAATCTCCTCCTCAAGGATGCCGTTAAGGAATGCCGTTACGATGTCCATTTGCTTTACTACCCATCCTTTGATGGCGGCTCCCGCGAATAGGGTTCGCAGCGTCGTCGGCTTCACCACAGGGGCAAACAGCTCCTTGAAGTCCACCTTCTCCTTCTGCTGGTACCCCTTGGCTACAAGCCTAGACTTGTAGCGCTCGATCTTGCCGTCGGCATCCGACTTGATTTTGAAGAGCCACTTGGACGTTATCGCCGTACGCCCCTCCGGTAGCTCCACCAATTCAAACGTGTCATTCTCCTCGATGCTCTTCAGCTCACTCTCCATGGCCTTCTTCCACTCCTCAGCATCACTACTCTCCAAAGCCTCCTTGAGAGTTGCTGGTTCTCCCGGCATCTCCACCGGAGAGAAGAACGCGAAGGCACACTCCTCGTAGTCACTCTCCTCGTCGTCTCCGACCATCATTGCCGCTCCGGCCAGGGCTGTCTTGCCCTGCTTTCCCGGCGCATCATAGGTCAGCCTATTAGGGGGTTGAACTCTCCTCTTCCCCCTTCCTTCCTCCTCAGCTGCAGGGACTTGAAGGCCTTGGCGTTGCTGCGGTGTGGCTCGAATCCGTGGAGCACTCGTAGTACGGGAAGGGAGTGACGGTGCACGCTCGCTCACTTGCTGCACCTCCTCCTCTTCTTCCTCTGCATCATTGGCCTCCTCTCCCCCATTCACAAGGGAGGATTGCCTTGTGGTTGTGCTGCCGCTGCTCAGCTCCAAAGGCAGCTCCACATGCTCCAAACCGGAACTCTTCACCTCCCCAAACCGCACGCCTATCTTCGCCTCATTCTCCGCCTTCCAATCCTTGTACATGAAGTTCTCCATGAACTTGCAGTCCCTGCTCACCAAGAACTTCTTGGTGAATGGGTCCCAAAGAAGCCATCCCTTGCTGTTTTGAGCCATGCCCAAGTGCACGGCCCACACCGCCTTGGCACCAAGCTTGTTGTGCCGAAGATGCTTAGGCACGAGCGCCATGCACATGCACCCGAACACCCGAAGCATATCCACCTTTGGCTTCCTTCCTAGCCACTCCACATAGGGCACCCATTTGTCTGCTCCCACATGAGTCAAGGCTCTGTTCTTGGCCACACACGCGCTCCGCACCGCATCAGGCCAGAAATAGTCGGGTAGCCCGGCTTCAATGAGCAACCCGCGTGCCGCCTCTGTGATTGTGCGGTTCGCTCGCTCGGCGATGCCGTTCATTGCAGGGGAGTATGGCATGGTGAGGGAGTGCCGAATACCATTCTTCTTCAGCCACAACCCAAACTCCTTGCTCAGGAACTCTCCCCCTCGATCGGTGCGGATTGACTTGACTAGACGGTCTTGTTGCCGCTCCACCATCGGGAACCAATCCGTCTTCAACGTTTCAGCCACGTCGCTCTTCTTGGCCAGCACGTACACCCAAGTCATGCGGGTGTAGACGTCGACAATGGTGAGAAAATACTCAGCTCCAGCAGCTCCAAGCTTCAGGGGGCCCACCACGTCCATCACCACCTCATCAAGCGGTGCCTTTGCCGTTGCCTCCGAACTAGGGAACGGAAACCGGGTGAACTTGGCTTGAATGCACGTCGGGCAGCCAAGCACCTCATCGGGCTCCCCCTTCACACGTATGCCAGCAACCATCTCATTCTTCACTAGCTGCTGCAAGATGGGCAGGGCCACATGCCCCATGCGCCGATGCAAGGTGAGCCAATCACACTCCCCCGTAGCCGAAGTTGGATTGGAGAATGCCGCGCTCGCAATAGCGCCCCACATACTCTCTCCGTAGTCCTCCTCCGCTGCTGCCTCTGGGTTCTCCTCACCCTTTTGCTGCTCCTTGGTTGCTGCACCACTCTCCTTAGGTTCACTGAACTTGCTGGTCCCTCCAGGTTTGCTCTTCTTGAGCTCATTCTCCTTAGCGCGACCGTTCGCGCCATCGTCGCTACCGACCGCTCCATCCTTGGTGCTGATGCTTGCTGCCACTTGCCTCTCCTTAGGCATAGGGACCACTGGGATCTGCCACATCTCGTTGTAGACATCCCTGTCCTCATGAAGGTCCCAAAGAATTCGATCGCCAAGCCTTGCGGTGTAGGTCTTGGCTCCCTTCGAGTTCGTGTCCATGCCGGCCTTTGCCAACCGCCGCACGGAAATCAGGTTTGCAGCAAGGCTGGGCACCCAAAGCACGTTCTTGAGGCCCACCATCTTCCCATCAGCACCCTTGAACATGGCCTTGCCCATGCCTTTCACCTCTGCTCGCTGCCCCAAAGCCGATGTGACATGCTTCACTGGTGACGGCTCGAGTTCGGTGAGCAAGTCCGGGCGAGGTGTCATGCTATAGGTAGCGCCACTATCAATCACCCAATAGTCCAGGGGGTGTAGGGTCACCTTCCCCACAGCTGCTGGCTCCTCAAAGCCTTCATCCTTCTCTGGACCAGCCGGTACTTGCGTCGACACGAAGTAGAATAGACCCGGGTATCGATCGTCGCTCGGGTCCTTGTCGTTGTCTCCGCTCTTCATGTTTGCAGCTCCGCCACCGTGACCGCCACGGCCTCCACGGCCTCGTCCTCTCCCTCCTCCTGCTCCTCTACCCTCTTGGCCTTGAGCAGGGGTCCAACCATCAGGGAGTTTGTAGCAGTCGCGCCACATGTGTCCGCTCTTGTGGCAATAGTGACACTCGCCGTCGAATCGGCCGCGACCGCGTCCGTAGCTCTTGTCGTCGCTGCCGTAACCGCCACTCCTGCGGCCTCAGCCGAAGTTGCTGCCACCAAACCTTCCTCCCCCTCGTCCTCTGCCTCTTCCTCGACCATATCCACGGCCGATGCTCGCTGCCCCAGCGCCATCCGCACTCGCCAACTCACGGCGGCGGAAATCCTCTTGAAGGATAGCTCGCTTCACGTCTTCAAGCGAGAGGCGGGGCAAGTCGCGATTAAGGTTGATGATGAGCGAGGACCATGACTCTGGGAGTAAGGCCAGCAACTTGGTCTTCTTTTGGAGCTCACTGTAGTTCAAATCAGCTCCCTCAAGCCGCGTCAACAAGTCAAAGAATTTCTGCACCCCTTCTTCAACAGCTTCGTTTTCTTCAATTCGTAGTGCCGCCATTTGCCGTTCCAACACCACCGCTACCGCCGCTGTTGCAGGAGCATGTACACCCTTGAGAGCAGCCCATGCCTTTGGTCCTTTCTCTGGTTCACGCTGGAATGGCTTGATGTGACGGATCTGACTGCTCCCCAACGCTTGCCCAAGTAAGAGATAGCCTTGTGCGCTCTTCCGCACCCATGGGCTCTTCTCCGGGTCGTTCTCAGGGCGCTTCTCCATTCCTTCCATCACCTCCAGCAGGTCATAGTGGTCAAAGATGTTCTCCATCTTGAAGGACCATTCAGCAAAGTTGTCACCGTTGAACTTGTCAAGCCCAAACACCCTAGGCTCATCCCTAGGTGGGCCAAGACTTGGTTGCATGGGCGCCATGGCTGAATCACGGGGTTGGCCTTGAGCTTGAGCTTCTCCACTGCCACCAGCACCTCTGACACCCCTTTCCTCAGGTCCAGACATTGTCGAAACTGCTCCAAGGGCTCTGATACCACTTGTTATAGTCACAATAGGCTTGAATGTGCCTAAAACGAAAGATAGAGAGCACAGACGGATTTCTGCACAGCGGATTCAAACGTTGATAGCGTTCTGCTCACAGCTGCAAATGACTTGATTCAAATTGGATCTGGAGCGTCTTCACGTCGTCTACAATTAGCAATTTAGATTGCACGATTTGATAAAGAATTGACGACACAGCGTCAGTTTGAACGAACGGTACTATGGCAGCCACTATAGTCTTAGAACACAAGATAGGAAGAGTTACGAGTTGGGAATGACTCCCAGCTCCTACAAACCCCAAGAGCCGAGGTACAGTGATGTGGAACAGTGCCACACTGTCCCCAACCACGAAGGGTCTCGAAACTACCCTTCACTAGGGCCTACACCAAGTGAAATGTTACACTACACAAAGTAATGTAACTATCTTCAATATCTTGAGGTGTACCCTTTTGGCAAGCTTCGAAATCACTTGAGGCTTGACACCAAGGCTCGGGCTGTTCATGACAAACTCATCCTTGAGTTCTTGATGGGTCTGCTGCACACACCTGCGACACGCCGAACGTTCGACACAGGACAAAATAGAAACCGCGCACGACAAAATAGAAACCGCGCGCGAGACACAAACGACCGCGTAAAACGCGTCTAGCGATAACTCGCTATTGACTCGACACACACACTCGACATCATGACTCAACATTCACACACAATTATAAGCATGAAATATATATTATCCCATGCCCTCATACCATTCCATACACACACACATTCACGCACACGGACAACAAGCGGAGTGCAAACCGTAGGGTTGCACCAACACTACAGCAGGTTCTTGGTGTCTCGTCTTCTACTGGCCTTCCTCCTCCCTTACTGTGTCCGCTGCCTGACCAGTCGCAGCCACCGTTACAGCCAGCCTGCCCACTGCCTGCTCCTTCTCCTTACACTGAGCAGACTGGCGGTCTTACAGAGCGTCGTGAGCCTGCGTCTCGTCCTGCCTCCTCTGTTCGCACTGCTCATCGCATTCCTCGTTCGCGTCCTCTTCCTGTCCCTGGCACACAAGCTATGGCACTTCGTCCGTCCTCTGTGTCACTACGTGTTCCTCTGCTGCCTCCTCCTGAGTCCTCTCTTCCTGCCGTCCATGACCCTGACTCTGACCGCACTCGTACTGCCAGTCCCACTGTCTCTTGTCTCCTCGCCACTGTTGTCAGTGACCCTTCTTTTGAGTCCACTCCTGCGTCTGCCCTCGCCCTCGTTGCTGAGCTACTTGACTTTGCTGCTGCCTGTCGTCTAGACTACGCCACTGCTCTTGTTGCTGAGTCTGAGTCTTCCAGTCCTCCGTCCGTCGGGGGTGAGTGTGCTCTTGGCACGAACGTCCTTGAGGACAGGCAGGAGGAATTTGAGTGTCTTGCAGCTGCTGTACCTCGTTTCACTTCCATGCTGCTTGCCCCTGAGGGAGACCCGGATGCTCCAGACATCCCGACCCCGCGCTCTTACGCAGAGGCGATTACGGGTCCTTACTCCTCTCAGTGGCAGGCAGCCATGGATGACGAGATGGCATTCTGGAAGTCCACAGGCACCTACGTCGACGCAGTTCCCCTGTCTCGGGCGAACATAGTTGATGGCATGTGGATTTTCAGGGTGAAGCGGCCGCCGGGTTCTCCGCCTGCGTTCAAGGCGCGTTACGTTGCTAAAGGCTTCAGTCAGCGACAGGGGGTCGACTACTTCCATACCTTCTCCCCCACCCCCAAGATGGCTACTCTTCGGGTGTTGCTGCACGTCGCTGCTCAGCGTGACTACGAGTTGCACTCTCTGGACTTCAGCGCAGCTTTCTTGCAGGGCAGCCTGCATGAGGAGATCTGGCTGCGCCACCCACCTGGCTTCACTGGGTCGTTTCCTGCATGTCAAAATAACGAACGAGAATGAATGAACTATGAAACAGTTGGGTACAAGTACTATCCCTAATTGGGTTGTGATGTTCAGGATCCGTCACTTTGAGAGCTTACGACGAACTCAATTCTCAACTAAACGCAAATCCGCTCGGTAGGATTGTGCGCCTTAGCCTAAGCTACCATCTCCAAGTTCAATCAGTCGTTAAGATGGTCTATAGAGTGAGAACCAAGTAAAAACGTCCAGCAGCCGCATGACTAGAATGGTAGAGGAAGTACAAACATTAAGGCATAGAATGTTGGAGTTGGGGACTCCAAGAGAACCATGAGAGGGAAGGGGTTCTCCAAGAGCTAGCGAAGGATGGTAGGAACCTTCCTAGCAGCAAGGATGCAACCCTCATCATGAGGTCCTTGAGGTGTCACATGCAAAATCCAATCTAGTTGGATTTTGCCTAGGTGTTGCAACATTTGCAACCCATGCTAGAAACTTCTAGCCACCCCAATCCAAAAGTCAAAGTTGCCTTCCCTAACCACCCAACCAAAGATCCCTTTATAGTCATGTCCCAAGTAATCACCCAAATTAGATATAACCTTTAAATGTAATAAGAAATCCAAGTCTTGGAAATCTTGTAACTTCGGCGATCTTGGTCAGAATAAGGCGATCTTGGTATCGTTGGAAAGCTCTGGATTTCTCCTGCATGATCAAGCATTTAAACTTGGAGAAAACACAGAGATGGTAAAATCGAACAGCCATGCATAATGACAAATGCTCATGCAAACAATGCACGCATGAATAGCACGAGCACTCGGCAGGACGTTAGGATGACATGCACTCAGAATGACGTGCATCCAACAAACTCCCCCTCAGACTAACGGACTGCATGCACACACACTCACACATGCACTCATGACACAGCTGCCCACACTAGTGCAATGCCATGCCACACATCTTAGCACACTTCCAATGTGCACTCTCGGGAAGTCTCTTGGTGAGAAAATCTGCCGCCTGCTTGCTAGCCTTCACATGGTGAAGCTCAACAATATCCTCCTTCACCATCTGCCTCACCCAGTGCCACTTAATCTTCATGTTCTTGTTCAGCCCATTCAGGAGAGGATTTTTGGCCATGCCAATAGCAGCCTCGCTGTCGGAGAAAAGTGGTGTAGGTCCCTCCTGTTCAGCTCCCATGTCCTCCAGCAGCTTCCTCAGGAGCACGATCTCCTTGATGGCATGGTACATCGCCATGTACTCTGCCTCTCCGGAAGACTGAGCAATCTCACTCTGCTTCTTGGACCTCCAGCTCACTGGTCCACCTCCGACCATGCACACAAAGCCGCCAACTGATGACTGATCCTCATCCTCTGAGGCCCATGTAGCGTCGGTGAAGCACGACAGCTTCAAGGTTCCAGGCGTTACCCCATCTGCTCCAATCTGTTTCAGCTGGCCGCTAGCTGAAAACTGAACACCAGCAGATGCCGTTGATCTGAGGTAGCACACCAAGCGCTTTGCCACCTCCAACTGCTCCTCAGTGGGCCGCTGCACAACTCTGGCCAGCTGCCCCACTCCGAATGAAGCATCAGGTCGTATATGCACAGCTGCATACATCACACTCCCAATGAGTGACTTGTACTCATTCCGCTGCTCATCCTCAAGCACATCATCCTCCTCAGCTGCCTTCTTCAGCTTGAAGCCTGGAGGGAACGGCGTCATCACAGTGCGACCCCCAATCACACCATAGCGCTCCATGACACCAGAGATGTAGTGTGACTGATGCACCTTCAGCCACCTCCTCTCGACATCCCTCTCAATCTGCAGCCCCAAGTAGTAGTGGACATCCCCCAGCATCTTGCACTTGAAGTTGTCCATCAGCAGCTTCTGTGTCCTCTCAATCTGCTCCATGGAAGGTGAGAACAGCAGTATGTCGTCGACATACACCAGCAGCAAGAGCAGCTGCTCCCCCTCTCCTAGCAGAAACAAGCTGTGATCCGCTTGGGACGTCTTGAAGCCTCCACTCAGCAGCACCTCCTCCAGCTTCTCGTACCAGCACCTGGGTGCTTGCTTAAGGCCATAGATAGCCTTCTTGAGCTTGCACACCCGGCTGGTCCCATCCTCATAGCCGTCGGGCTGCGCCATGTAGATATCCTCCAGCAGTATTCCATTGAGAAATGCAGTGGTGATATCCATCTGCTTCACGTGCCATCCCTTCACAGCGGCGCCAGCCACACAGTCCTCAACGTCACTGGCTTAACAACGGGAGCGAAGATCTCCCCAAAGTCGACCTTCTCTTTCTGCTGAAACCCCTTGGCGACCAAGCGGCTCTTGAACCGCTCCAACGCACCATCAGCTCCACTCTTCACCTCGAAGACCCACTTGCTGCTGATCGGCCGTCGCCCCTCGGGTAACTCAACAAGCTCCCAAGTCCCATTCTCAATGAGACTGTTGAACTCCGCATCCATGGCAGCCTTCCACTCCTCCTTCTGGGGTCCACTGAGTGCCTCCTCCACTGTGGCTGGTTCTCCAGGCAAGGGTGTGAAGAAACAGAAGGCCATCTCCTCATCCTCTCCCTCATCCGCCTGAACCGCCATGGCACCTTGCTTGGGTCCTCCCAAACGGCTATACTTCAGCCTTGAGGGTGCTGCTGCCACTCTCTTCTCGTGGGTTGCAATCTGCTGCCCATGTGATGAAGCTCCTCTCTGCACACTCCTCTTGGTGACCTTGGCGGTTGCAGCAGGCTCGGGCTGAGATGGTGAGTCCACACGTGCCGACTCATCCTCCAACCCCTCCTCTGCAGCAGGACCAGAAACTTGCTGCTCTCCACCGCCACTGTGGTCACTGGTCAGCTCTGACCCAGGGAGATCCTCAAGGTGCAGCTGAACCTCCTCCACTGCAGACCGCTCAATCTCCTGCAGCCGCAAGCCAATCTGCACCTGCTGCTGCTGCTGCCAGTCCTTGTACATGATGTCCTCCACAAACTTGACGTCACGGCTGACCAGCGTCCTCTTGCTCTTAGGGTCCCACATCAACCACCCCTTCGAGTCAGGAGCCATCCCAAGATGGAAAGCCCACACAGCAGCAACTTCCACCTTGTGCCTCTGCTCCTTAGGCATCATCACAAGCCCCATGCAGCCCCACACCCGCAGCATGTCAATGGATGGCTTCTTCCCAAGCCAATGTTCGTACGGCACCCAATGCTTGTCGCCAACATGTGTCAAGACCATGTTCTTGACCGTGATGACATGGCGAACAGCTTCAGGCCAGAACTTGTAGGGCATCCCAGCAGCCCCCAACAAGGTCTTAGCCGCCTCGCCAATGGTCCGGTTGGCACGCTCAGCAATGCCGTTCTGCTGCGGTGTTCCTGGGCAGGTCAGCTGGTGTCGAATGCCGTTCTTCTTGAGAAACTTGGTGAATTCCGCTCCAAGGAACTCTCCACCTCGGTCACTCCTCAGCACCTTCACCAGCCGCATCACTTGCCGCTCCACCATCGGCAACCAATCCTCCTTGATCGCCACTGCAGCATCGCTCTTCTTGGACAGGGGACGTGCCCACGTGAAACGGCTCCATTCGTCCACCATGGTGAGGAAGTACAGCACTCCCCCAGTCCCCTCAGTCCTCATAGGACCCACCAGGTCCATGTGCACCACCTCCAAGGGTGCCTTCGCCGATCCCTCCGCACATGGAAACGGGAACCGCGCAAACTTGTTTTGCATGCACGCCTCGCAGCTGCCATAGTGAGCGCCATCTCTTGGCAGTTGCAGCCCATGCACGCACTTCTCCTTGTGCATCACCTCCAATGTGGAAACAGCCACGTGTGCGAGCCGCCGATGCCAAGTCTCCCAATCCGCTTGGCCCGAGGTAGCCGGCCGACGCCTTCACCGCCGCGCTTCCTCCAATTAGCTCCTCTCCTTGCACACCTTGCTGCTCCTCCTCGGTGACACTCTCCTCAATAGATGCCGCCGCTGCCGCCTTGCCCGATTTCCGCCAAGGGAGTACCGGGATCTGTGGGGTGGCGCACAGGGAAGGGCAGGGGCGGCTGCACCGAGGGCAGGCGCGGGTGAGGCAGGGGCGGCTGCTCCGAGGGCAGGCGCGGTTAGGGCAGGGGCGGCTGCACCGAGTGCAGGCGCATGTGAGGCAGGTGCGCCGTCGCGGGCGCCAGGGGCGGGTCCGCAGCGGCCCAGGGCACCGTCGCGGGCGCCAGGGGCGGGTCCGCGGCGGCTCAGGCCACCGTCACGGGCGCCAGGGGCGGGTCCGCGGCGGCTCAAGGCACCGTCGCGGGCGCCAGGGGCGGGTCCGCGGCGGCTCAGGGCACCGTCGCGGGCGCCAGGGGCGGGTCCGCAGCGGCTCAAGGCACCGTCGCGGGCGCCAGGGGCGGGTCCGCGGCGGCTCAGGGCACCGTCGCGCGCCACGGGGCGCACGACGGGCAGGCAGGCAGGCAGGCAGACGCCGCGCGCCCGGGGCGCACGGCGGGCAGAAAACCGCCGTGCGCCCCGAGCACACGGCGGGCAGAAAATCGCCGCGCGCCCGAGGCGCGCGGCAGGACGACATGTAGCGGAAGCAAACTGGTGGGCCCGTTAAGGAAGGCAGCAGGAAGGTCCCTGCTCTGAATACCATGTCAAAAGATAGTAGGCAAAGTGTAGGCTAAGTTTAGGTGAGGGCCTAGGCTTAGTAGCCTAGGCCAAGGGAGTCGAGGTGGTTTGTGCCAAGTCGAGAGGGGCGAGAGAGGAGAATGAAGTTCACTATAGCACTAGGGTACATATAGCAAACATAGGATGCAAAGAAGGTGCACCACCAACAAGTTTATAATAACTACACTAACTACAGCTACAGGCAGTTACAGATATATTCTAACAATCTGCCACATCCGCTTGTGGACATCCCCTTTCCACTGCAGGTCCCAAATCAGCCGCTCATCGTTGTAGGCACGATAGCGCTCCGAGCCAATCGTCTCGGTGTTCACACCCGCATCTCCCAACCGGCCGGTAGAAATCAGGTTCGCGCACAAGTCCGGCACCCACAGCACGTTCTTCAGCCCCACGAGCTCTCCATCCGCTCCCATGAACTTGGCGCATCCCATGCCCATGACCTTGGCCTTGGCGCCCGTCGCGGATGTGACTGTAGAGATGGGTGCGGGCTGAATCTCATCGAGTAGGTCCGCGCGAGGAGTCATGTGCCAAGAGCTCCCGGAATCTATCACCCAATGGGTGAGGGGATGTAGGAGAACCTTGGCAGCCATAGCAAGGTCGGTTGCGCATTCGTTCACAAAGAAGAAGAACCCGGCCTTCCGCTTCTCAGATTTGCCGCCTTTCTCCTCATCCTTCTCCTCTCCACTAGCTCCCATGACTCCCCCACTCCTCTTGCCACCATGCAGGTTGCTCGATGAAGGCAGAGTCCAATCCTTGGGTCGTTGGTAGCACTTCCGCCAACGATGTCCGCGCTTTTTGCAGTAGAAGCACACCTCCCCTTGACCCCCGCCGCCATCCTCCTTAGGGTAGTCCTTGTTCTTGCCCTTCCACTTCTTCTTGAAGCCACTCTTTCCACCTCCAACTCCATAGCCAGCCCCCTCCTCCGAGCGCTCCACACTCCGCCGCCGCAAGTCCTCCTCAATGATGCGTGCTCGAATGTAATCCACGCTCCACTGAGGCTGTTGAGAGTTGAGGTTGATCGCTAGGGCAGACCACGACTCCGGCAGCCGTATCACGATCTCCACGCATTGCACGAGCTCCGGGTACACCACACCGCCGCCTTGGAGCTTCGTGAAGATGTCCCGCATCTCATCCAACACCGGTTGCATCGGCTCTCCATCAACGAACTTGATGTCGCGCAGCCGCCGCGCGAGTAGCACGATGCCGATAGCATGTGTCGGTGAGTGCACATCCAGAAGCTTCCTCCAAGCCTTGGGGCCACACTCTGGATCACCTAAGAGGTCCTTGATGTGGTCAAGTTGTCGTCCGCCAACCGCTTGCACCATGAGCATGTACGCGTCGAACGATCGCTTCATCCATGCTCCTTTCAGCTCCGCGGCATCCGGCATCTTCTCCTTCCCCTCCACCAGATCCAATAGCTTGTATTGGGTATACATCAGCCTTATGCGGAAACTCCAGTGCTCGTAGTCCTCCCCCATGAATTTCTCAATAGAGAAAGCTTTCACACGATCCACGGTAGTAGGAGATGGAGTAGAAGAAGTAGGTAGCGTAGGGTTGGCTGGTTGGTGAGTCCCCACTCCACCACCAGCAACTCCCCCCTGCTCTCCAGCCTCTCTAGCTCCAGCCATCTCGCCATTAGCACCTCTAGAGTCCGTTCCAGTCATATAGAGGCCTTATGAACGGTGGAAACTTGAGAAATCGTTTGGAGAGAATTCTGCCAGAAGTTTTGATTCTATGAAAAGATACTTCGATTTAGAAAGCGGTTCGACCACCAATCGAAAGTTCACGAGCAGAGCTACTAGAAACTGGTCTCACTCGTTGACATTGGCTAAGAAGTCACGACGATTCGTCGTCTCAAAATCGACTACCCGCTCTGACACCACTTGATGTTCAGGATCCGTCACTTTTAGAGCTTTCGACGAACTCAATTCTCAACTAAACGCAAATCCGCTCGATAGGATTGTGCGCCTTAGCCTAAGCTACCATCTCCAAGTTAAATCAGTCGTTAAGATGTGTCAAGATACTAAGCACCTAGGAAACTAGGTTTAGGCTTAGGATGCTTAGTTAGGAGTAGGAGCTAGGGTTTACCCTTAGGCAAAGTAGAAGTGCAAGCAAAAGGAGTGATTCAACTATAGAAAAACAAGTACAAATAGAGGAGAAGCATGCAAGGAGTGGTGCACCACCACACAGGACAATAATGAGACTACACTACAGCTAGAACTACATGCGCTTATACAGAACATATATCAAATATATTATGACAAGATGGTCTATAGAGTGAGAACCAAGTAAAAACGTCCAGCAGCCGCATGACTAGAATGGTCGAGGAAGTACAAACATTAAGGCATAGAATGTTGGAGTTGGGGACTCCAAGAGAACCATGAGAGGGAAGGGGTTCTCCAAGAGCTAGCGAAGGATGGTAGGAACCTTCCTAGCAGCAAGGATGCAACCCTCATCATGAGGTCCTTGAGGTGTCACATGCAAAATCCAATCTAGTTGGATTTTGCCTAGGTGTTGCAACATTTGCAACCCATGCTAGAAACTTCTAGCCACCCCAATCCAAAAGTCAAAGTTGCCTTCCCTAACCACCCAACCAAAGATCCCTTTATAGTCATGTCCCAAGTAATCACCCAAATTAGATATAACCTTAAAATGTAATAAGAAATCCAAGTCTTGGAAATCTTGTAACTTCGGCGATCTTGGTCAGAATAAGGCGATCTTGGTATCGTTGGAAAGCTCTGGATTTCTCCTGCATGATCAAGCATTTAAACTTGGAGAAAACACAGAGATGGTAAAATCCAACAGCCATGCATAATGACGAATGCTCATGCAAACAATGCACGCATGAATAGCACGAGCACTCGGCAGGATGTTAGGATGACATGCACTCAGAATGACGTGCATCCAACAGGTTGTACCCCTTATGGGCTACCCCACTATAGCCTACACAAATGTAAAAGCTATAATGTTCTGACACACCCCCATAGGCAAAGTGGGGGAGAACAAGTGGTCACAAGACCAGTCAAGAAAAGCAAGGCAAGCTCAGGGTGGATCACAAAGTCACCACACAGTCCGAGCACAAGCAAAGGGCCACAAGGCCATTTCACATGCAGTGTTATATATACAAGAGAAACAAACAATACAGTGATCATACCCTTGTTATGTGATGCTATCATTTGCATTCACGTCTGTCTACCTCCCATCATATGTTCGTGCGTTGCATGCGTGGTGTGTGCAAGAATGTGTGTTTGGCATGGTTTGGATTTTCTGAGTGTGTGTGAATTCTATTTGGATTGGGCAGATATCTGAAGTGACTCCTCTGCTTAAGAGCTTCCTGACGAACCGAGAATCGCCGCGATCGGAGCAAGAACAAGAAAGATATGATCGTTCGAAGTTTTGATTGAGATGCGGCGACTAAAGGAATTTGCGGGTTGACTCAATATGGGGTACAGAATTTTGGGGGTTGGGAAATTCGTCACCATCACTGTAGATGATGCCAAATAGTTGGGAGAAGCCAAACCAGGTTGGCAAGTGTGGCCAAGTTGGGTGAGGTGGATGGCATGAGTTGGGAAAGTGACAAATGTCAAAGTTGGGGTGCCTATAGAGAGGGAAATTGTGTGGTATGGGGTTTCCTTGGTTGGGGACTCCCTTGGGACCTTCCCTCTCGTCCTCCTCATCCCCTCCTACCTGGTTCTATTGCTACTCCAACTTTCTTGTGTGAACTTGTGAGATAATTGTGATTGAGTTACGTTTTTCTATGGCAGCATACCCCCTAGTGCGCCGAAGTTCATAACTCGAGTTATACTCCATATTTTGAAAATATTCAAATTGGGAAAGATAACCACGGTCAAGGGCTACAACATACTTCGTTCTGTGCTCCAGTCTGTGCTCCTGACACGAGGCAATCATGGCCTTGTTGTCTACGTATAGAACTGGAGGCGAACGAGGCTACTCTCCCAAGTCGGTCAGCAGGTAGGTGAACCAGCGTAGCTCCTGAGCAGCCATGGCCCCGGCGTAGATCTCAGCCTCACAACTGGAGCTGAGAACCGAAGACGAGCGGGTAAACCACCAAGAAACAGAGCCGGAACCAAGGCTGAAGTTGTAACCCTGTGACGACTGCTACGTAGCTGAGTCGTCAACCCAAGAAGCATCTACGTGACCGGTGAGGACAACTGGACCCCGTCCTCCAAGCACGAGCCCCATGCCCGACGTACTGCACAAGTAACGCAGTACCCTCTTCGCAGCATCCCAGTGCACCTTTCGGTGCCTGCCGTGAGCCACGTAGCAAGCCAGGAGGCTGAGAGGGTACGCGAGGTCGGGTCGAGTGCACGTCATCAGGTACATGAGGCAACCCACAAGCTCTGGGTACGGACCACTCGGCTCTACGGACTCGTCCGAAGGTGGAGCTGAGAGCGAGTGGTTGGTAGACAGAGGAGTGGGCTGTGGCGAGGGGAACTGGAAGCCGAAGCACTGAAGGACCTGGTGCACCATGTGTGACTGAGTCAGGGTAATGGTGCGCCGAGCTCTGTCCCGGGTGATCTGCAAGCCAAGATAACCGCGCAGTTCACCCAGGTCAGTGCAAGTGTGTCTCTTCTGCAGCTCCGACTTCACAAGAGTCAGTGCCTCAGTGTCAGAAGTGGCAAAGACGAGGTCGTCGACGTAGACAAGGACGTAGAACAGCGGCAGTGAGGTGTCGGTGCGTAGAAACAGCGGCGGGTCAGCAGTAGCAGGAGCAAACCCAAGAGCCGCAAGTGTAGTCCTCAGTGTGTCGTGCCACTCGCGAGGCACCTGGCGGAGACCGTAGACTGGTTGCCGAAGACTCCACTGAGTACCTGGAGGAAAAGACTCAGTGAAACCAGGTGGGCGACGCAACCAGATCTCCTCGTGCAGGCTGCCCTGTAGGAACGCTGTGCTGAAGTCCAGAGAGTGCAACTCGTAGTCACGCTGAGCAGCGACGTGCAGCAACAGCCGAAGAGTAGTCATCTTCGGGGTGGGGGAGAAGGTATGGAAGTAGTTAACTCCCTGTCGGTGACTGAAGCCTCTAGCAACGTAACGCGCCTTGAAGGCAGGCGGAGAACCTGGCGGCCGCTTCACCCTGAAGATCCCCATGCCATCGACTATGTTCGCCCCAGGTGGGGGAACCTCGTCGACGTAGGTGCCTGTGGACTTCCAGGATGCCATCTCGGCATCCATGGCTGCCTGCCATTGAGAGGAGTAAGGACCCGTAATCGCCTCTGTGTAATAGTGCGGGGTCGGGATGTCTGGAGCATCCGGGTCTCCCTCAGGGGCAAGCAGCATGGAAGCGAAACGAGGTACAGCAGCTGCAAGATACTCAAACTCCTCCTGCCTGTCCTCAAGGACGTCCGTGCCAAGAGCACACTCACCCCCGACGGACGGAGGACTGGCAGACGCAGACTCAGCAACAAGAGCAGTGGCGTAGTCTAGACGACAGGCAGCAGCAAAGTCAAGCAGCTCAGCAACGAGAGCAGACGCAGTAGCAGACTCAAAAGAAGGGTCAGTGACAGCAGTGGCTGGGAGATGAGAGACAGTGGGACTGGCAGCACGAGCGCGGTCAGACTCAGGGTTAGGGACGGCAGAAAGAGAGGACTCAGGAGGAGCAGGCAGAGGCAAACGTAGAGGAACAAAGGAAGGACGAAGGGTCATAGCGTGCGTGCTGGGGACAGAAGGAGGACGCGAATGAGGAATGCGACGAGCAGTGCGAACAGGCGAGACAGGATGAGACGCAGGCTCACGACGCTCTGTAAGACCGCCGGACTGCTCAGTGTAAGGAGAAGGAGCAGACAGAGGAGGGGCCGGCTGTAACGGAGGCTGCGACTGGTCAGGCGGGGGACACAGGAGGGGAGGAGTAAGGGCAGCAGAAGGCAGGGTACCAAGAACCTGCTGGAGCAGGGGAACAAAGTACAGTCGCGGCCGCACAGTGCCACCGGGGGCAACAGCTCCAGCCCCTCCAGCTCCAGCACCTCCAACACCAGGGCCTCCAACTCCAGCGCCTCCTGCGCCAGGGCCACCAACTCCAGCTCCTCCAGCTCCAGCGCCACCAGCACCAGGAGTACCAGACACGGAAAGGTCTCCAGCTCCAGCACCTTCAACACCACCAGTCCCGGCAGCTCCATTACCCCTGGTACGAGCACCTCCAGGACCCGTGGTCGCAGTACCTCCAGTAACACCAGCTCCAGCAGCAACTCCAGGACCTCCAACTCCAGCAGCGCCAGCACCTCCAGCTCCAGAAGCTCCACTCCGAAAGCGCGTACGCCAAACAAACCACTCACGCAACTGCTGCGGAGACAGTCTCAGCGAAGCACCAGCAGACCTCCAGACGAAGCACCACCCTGAGGCTCCGCACCTCCAGACTCCGCACCCTCTGAAGCAGCACCCCCAGGCTCAACACCCTCAGGCTCAGCACCCCCAGGCTCACCACCCCCAGTCGCAACACCCCCAGGCTCAGCACCCCCAGGCTCAGCACCCCCAGTCTCAACACCCCCAGGCTCAGCAACCCCAGTCTCAGCACCCTCAGACTCCGCACCCCCAGGCTCCGCACCCCCAGACGCAGCACCTCGAGCAGCACCTGAGTCGACAGCTACCTGAACAGGCGCAGGACCGGGGAGAGGGTCTACCTGAGACACACCTAAGGGAGCAGGACCCTGAGGCGGGAGGGGGTCTACCGGAGGGGGACCGGGAGCAAGGAAGAGCGGCGGGGGCGGGGGAGGGGCAGAGCGGTAGGGGAAGAGGCGGTAAAAGGGAACCGACTCGTCGAACGTGACGTCCTTAGAAGGGAAGACACGGCGCGAGGTGGGGTGGTAAAACTGCCAGCCAGGCGCATCGGGGACAAAGCCAAGGAAGACACAGGGGATAGCACGGGGGGAGAGCTTGTCCGCTGACGTATCGCGAACAAAGGCACGAGATCCCCAGACCCGGAACACCGACGCATCGCCAACCTCCCCCGTCCAACTCAGTGTGGGCGAGGTCTCCGGCAAGGAGACACGGGGCCAGAGGTTGAGCTGATGCGCAGCGTACCGGACCGCAAACGGCCACAGAAAATGGGGAGCGGCCACATGGATCATGGAGGTACGAGCGACCTCCATGACTAAGCGAATGCGGCGCTCAGCAATCCCATTTTTCTGAGGGGAGTGCGGAAGCGTGAACAAGTGGAGAATGCCCTCCCCACGACAAAAGTCCCGCAAGAGGTTGGAGGAGAACTCATCACCTCTGTCAGAGTGCAGACGCAGGACAGGAAGGTCCTGGCTGAACCGCTCGCGGAGCTGGAGACGGACCGTGCTGATCCAAGGGATCAAGACATCAACGACCTGACCCTTGCTGCGCAAGGGGAAGACCGTGGTGTACCGCGTGTAGTCGTCAACTACCAGCAGAAAGTAGCGCTCGCGGCCCTGTCCACTGACGCGGGCTGGGCCCCACACGTCCATGTGGAGAGTCTGCAGGGGAGCAGTCGTCGGGGGAAACGAGGAGGAGAGAGGAGCGGCGCGCTGCCGCCCCTCGACGCAAGGGAGGAAAGACGGGGCAGGCGAGGGTGGCAGGGGAGGCAGAGACCTGGGTAGACCAGAGACAAGAAGACGAGAGTGCATGCCACGAAGGCGAGGCAAGGGGGGGGTGACCCAGGCGGTGGTGCCACAGAAGAGTCTGGTGCGACAGGAGGCGACACGAGCTCCAGTCCCACCGCCACCAGTCCCACCGCCTCCACTGCCGCCACTCCCACCGCTGCCTCCACCACCGCCACCAGAGCCCCCACTCCCACCAACAGTCCCACCGCCGCCACCACCTCCACTGCTGCCCCCACCACCACTCCCGCTGCCACCTCCACCACCGCCGCTGCCACCACCACCACCCCGGCCACCCTTGCCCTTGCTGCTGCGGCGCTTTGCACTAGCAGAAGCACCCCCGACGTCCTCAGCAACAGAGACGACTGCAGCAGCAGCAGAGGCGTAGGAGGGGGCAAGGGGGGAGGGGGGACACCCCTCAAAGAAGGGCGGGCGCGGAGTGCCACGAGCAGCACCTACAGCAACTGCACTAGTCTCAGCTGCGAGGAGATCCTGCTCGAGGAGGTCAACAGTGAGGGAGGTGGGGTCAAGAGAGAGGAAGTGGTCCCTGACAGAGCGAAGAGAGTCAGGGAGGCGGGTGACTATAAAGTAGAGAGTGATGTACATCGGGGGCGGGTTCCTGTCAAGGAACTCAGCAGGAACGGCATCGCGATAGCGAGCGTCACTAGCGCGAAGGTGGGAAACCAGGTCCTCGACTATGGCAAAGGCAGACAGCTCGGGGAACAGGTAGGGCAGAAGGAGGCGGCCTAGAGCAGCAGTGGCAGGGGAGGAGTAGCAGGCGATTACAGCGTCGTATAGTGCCTGCGTTGTCTTGTGCTGTCCGAAGTGAGCGCATTCAGCTAATGGCAGGTGGTTGCGAATGGCTAAGCTGGCAGCAGCGTCACGAGTAAGCCACTGTGAGCGAGTCGAACTGTCTTCTGTGGTGGGAGGGGCAGTAGCACCGCCTGACGCTAGGTCAAACAGCGAGACACTTTCCTTAGAATCGCTCAGTAGGTACAGCTGCAGGTCGTCTAGCCACGTGTCAAACTGAACCGATCTGCACTCATGATCAAACGCGAGAACCCGAAGTAAAGCCATAGCTGTGCAACACGCAGGATAGCAGTAGCAGCAGTAGCAGCAGCAGCAGCAGCTGTAGCAGTAGCAGCAGTGACGGGGCCGGGCGCGGGCTAGGGACAGGGCCGGGCGCTGGGCTAGGGACGGGGTTGGGCGCTGGGCAGATACAGGGCCAGGCGCTGGGCTAGGGATGGGGCCGAGCGCTGGGCAGGTACAGGGCCGGGCGCTGGGCGCGGGCTAGGGACGGGGCCGGGCGCGGGCTAGGTACGGGGCCGTGCGTGGGGCTAGGTACGGGGCCGGGCGCTGGGCTATGGACGGGGCCGGGCGCTTAGCAGGTACATGGCCGGGCGCTGGGCGCGCAACGGAGCCGGGCGCGGGGCTAGTTACGGGGTCGAGCGCGGGCTAGGTACAGGGCCGAGCGCTGAGCTAGGGACGGGGCCGGGCGCTGGGGTCGACGGGCCGCGGGCTAGGTACGGGTCCGGGCGCGGGCTAGGTACGGGGCCGGGCGCGGGCTAGGTACGGGGCCGGGCGCGAGCTAGGTACGGGGCCGGGCGCGGGCTAGGGACGGGGCCGGGCGCGGGCTAGGTACGGGGCCGTGCGTGGGCTAGGGACGGGGACGGGCGCTGGGGTCGACGGGCCGCGGGCTATGTACGGGGCCGAGCGCGGGGCTAATGGGCCGTGCTCGGGGCCGTGCGCGGGGCTAGGGACGGGGCAGAGCGCTGGTATGGGGCCATGCGCGGGGCTAGGGACGGGGCCGGGCGCGGGCTAGGTATGGGGCCGGGCGCGGGCTAGGTACAGGGCCGGGCTCGGGCTATGTACGAGGCCGGGCGCGGGGCTAAGGGCCGACGGGGCCGGGCGCGGGCTAGGGACGGGGCCGGGCGCTGGGGTCGACGGGCCGCGTAGGCTAGGAGCGACGGGCCTAAGGGGAGGGTACTAGCAGCGTAGCAGGTGGTGGGCCCAAGGAACCTGCTCTGATTCCATGTCAAAATAACGAACGAGAATGAATGAACTATGAAACAGTTGGGTACAAGTACTAACCCTAATTGGGTTGTACCCCTTATGGGCACTGCAAATGTAAAAGCTACAATGTTCTGACACTGCAGGTACCCAGTGGAGCCTCCGACGGCCAGTCTACGGTCTCCGCCAGACACACTGAGGACTACACTTGCGGCTCTAGGGTTTATTCCTTACACTACTGACCCGTCGCTGTTTCTATGCACCGACACCTCGCTGCCGCCGTTCTACGTCCTTGTGTACGTCGACGACCTCATCTTTGCCACTGCTGACACTGAGGCACTGACCCTTGTGAAGTCCGAGCTGCAGAAGAGACACACCTACACTGACCTGGGTGAACTGCGCAACAATCTTGGCTTGCAGATCACCCGGGACAGAGCACGGCGCACCATCACACTGACTCAGTCACACATGGTGCACCAGGTTCTTCAGCGCTTCGGCTTCCAGTTCTCCTCGCCACAGCTCACTCCTCTGTCTACCGGCCACTCGCTCCCAGCTCCACCTTCAGACGAGTCCGTAGAGCCGAGTGGTCCGTACCCAGAGCTTGTGGGTTGCCTCATTTACCTAATGACGTGCACACGACCTGACCTCGCGTACCCTCTCAGCCTCTTGGCTCGCTACGTGGCTCCCGGTAGGCACCGAAAGGTGCACTGGGATGCTGCGAAGAGGGTACTGCGTTACTTGTGCAGTACATCGGGCATGGGGCTCGTGCTTGGAGGACGGGGTCCAGTTGTCCTCACTGGTCTCGCAGACGCTTCTTGGGTTGATGACTCAGCTACGCAGCGATCGTCACAGGGTTACACTTTCAGCCTCGGTTCCGGCTCTGTTTCTTGGCGGTCTACCGCTCGTCTTCGGTTCTCAGCTCCAGTTGTGAGGCTGAGATCTACATAGGGGCCATGGCTGCACAGGAGCTACGCTGGCTCACCTACCTGCTGACTGACTTGGGAGAGCAGCCTCGTTTGCCTCCAGTTCTGTACATAGACAACAAGGCCATGATTGCCTTGTGTCAGGAGCACAGACTGGAGCACATAACGAAGCACATCACTCTGCGATACTTCCTTGCTCGAGAGTTGCAGCAGCGTGGCCAGCTTCATCTTGCGTACGTGGCCACTAGGGCCAACATTGCTGATATATTCACCAAGGCACTTCCGCCTGGTGATCATCAGTGCTTCTCTACTGTGTTAGGCCTTCTGCCTAATTTGCCTCACTTGCTCACTGCGTGGCTTTGCTTGTACTGAGATATATATATATACATGCGTGCTTACACTTGCTAGGGTATGATCACTGTATTGTTTGTTCTCTTTTATATAACTCTGCATGTGAACTGGCCTTGTGGCCGTTTTCTTGTGCTCGGACTGTGTGGTGACTTTGTGATCCACCCTGAGCTTGCTTTGCTTTTCTTTACTGGTCTTGTGACCACTTGTTCTCCCCCACTTTGCCTATGGGGGTGTGTCAGAATGTTTTAGTGCTTACATTTGTGTATGCTATATTGGGGTAGCCCATAAGGGGTACAACCGAATTAGGGTTAGTACTTGTACCCAACTCTTTCATAGTTCATTCATTCTCGTTCATGATTCTGACACTTACCTCGCTGGGGCTCGCCTGAGCCTTCGTTGGTGCGTGTCAATGCAATCACGATGAAACGCGCCGTAGCGGCAGGAGCTGACGTGTACGCGGTCGACATTCGGGAAGTCGAGGCACCAGACAAAGGGGGGGGTTTGCAGAAAATGCTAGCGGACATACCGGATGACTTGGCAGCGCTACTGAAGCAGTACAGTGGGATTTTCCCGTTTGACCTGCCGATAGGACTGCCACCTCAGCGACCGCACGACCACAGGATATATTGATAAGTTCGTCATCGTGTATCTCGAGGACATATTGATTTACAGCACCGACAGAGCACAGCACCTACAGGACATCGAAGCAGTTTTTAAAATACCGAGTGAGAACCGCCTACTGACAAAAGCCTCTAAGTGTGGGCATCTGAACCGAATCTCAACATGCGAAAGATCCGCTGGTTGGACTATCTGGGGTCCAACTTCCACTACACCGACACGTACAAAAAAGGCGCATCAAATATCGCCGACGCACTCATCCGCCCTACCGCCCAACTGCACGCCATACTACTCGCCCAAACCAACCCACTGTTAACAGGCCTATTCACCCACGGATATCGCACGGACCCGTTTTTCACGACCGGAAATAGCAACTAGCAGAAGCCAAGGGAATCTATTACGTAAAAACAGGCACCAACCGCATTTGGGTACCCGCATACTCGCTACTGAGGGAATTGTTACTGCAGGAGGCACACGACGGGGTTACCTCGGGTCACTTCGGGGTAGAGAAGACGCGACAGCAACTACAACGGTATTACTACTGACCGGAGCTGTTGACCGACGTACAGCACCACGTGGGCTCGTGTCCTACGTGTCACGTGATGAAGAGCTCACGAAAAAGAAAGGCGGGTCAGTTGCAGCCGATTCCACCGCCCGAGCGCGCCTAGCAGCAGGCTACCATGGATTTCGTCATAGGGTTACCATCGAACCGTGGGGGCAGCGACGTGGTAATGGTCGTCGTTGACAGACTGAAGAAAATGGCTCACTTCGCTGCGTGCAGGAAATCGATCTCAGCCGAAGAAACCGCTCGCCTGTTTATCGCAATCGTCATTCGACTGCACGTGATACCAGCCGCAATCATCAGCGACCGCAACACAAAGTTTACCAGCAACTTCTAGAAGAACCTCTGGGAGCAGTTCGGGACCAGGCTACAGTTCAGCTCGTCGTACCACCCCGAGACCGACGGTCAAACGGAGCGGACGAACCAGACGATGGAGCAGTTGATTCGTGCCACGTGCGACGACCCAACAACATCGGAGCAGCAGCTACCGCTGATCGAGTTCGCGTACAACAACGGCGATGCAGCAGTCCCCGTTTTACCTAAACTACGGGCAAAACCCAACAGTGCCCATGACACCAAGTCTGGACAACCCAACGCCACGCGCACAGCAACACGTCGAGATTCTGCAAGCTGCCCGATCCAGAGCCGCAGAAGCAATAAAAAAAACCAACGTCATCGCAAAACGAAATGCTGACTGCCACCGCCGCCTAGTCACATACCAGTCAGGAGATTACGTACTGCTCGACACACATAACTTAAGACTGCATGTCGTACCGAAATTACGACCCCGCTACTATGGACCATTCCAAATCAACCACATGATCACCCCAGTTACTGCCCATTTACTATTACCAACGGACTGGTACATCAGCCCATCATTCCACGTCAGCCTGCTTCGCCCTTACATCCCAACCACGAGCCAACTGCCTCGTCACCGCCCGCCATCCATGACTCGCCCTGCATCGCAACCGATCATTGAGCCCGAGAAAATCCTGAGCCATCGGATTCGACACCCAACAAGCATCAAGAGCATCTTCGGGGTAGGGGAGAAGGTCTGGAAGAAGTCAACTCCCTGTCGCTGACTGAAGCCTCGTTCAACGTAACGCGCCTTGAAGACAGACGGAGAACCCGGCGGCCGCTTCATCCTGAAGATCCACATGCCACTGACGATGTTCGCCCCAGGTGGGGGAACCTCGTCGACGTAGGTGCCTGTGGACTTCCAGGAAGCCATCTCGGCGTCTATGGCTGCCTGCCACTAAGAGGAGTAGGGACCCTCTATCGCCTCTGCGTAAGAGCGCGGGGTCGGGATGTCTGGTGCATCCGGGTCTCCCTCAAGGGCAAGCAGCATGGACACGAGATGAGGTACAGCAGCGGCAAAGCACTCAAACTCCTCCTGTCTGTCCTCAAGAACGTCCGTGCCAAGAGCACACTCACCCCCGACGGACGGAGGACAGACAGACGCAGACGCAGACTCAGCAACAAGACTAGTGGCGTAGTCTAGGCGACACACTGCAGCAAAGTCAACAAGCTCAGCAACTAGAGCAGACGCAGCAGAGGACTTAAATAGAGGGTCAGTGACAGCAGAGGCCAGGAAGCGCGTGACAGTAGGACTAGCAGCACGAAGGGAGTCAGACTCCGGGTCCGGACCGTCAGGAAGAGAGGACGCAGGAGGAGAGGGAAGAGGGACACGCTGTGGAGCAGTGGAAGGACGCAGAGTCATAGAGTGAGTGCCAGGGACAGGAGGAGGACGCGGATGCGTAACGCGACGACCAGCGCGAACAGTGCGGACAGGCAACACAGAACGAGACACAGGCGACGCAAGGCGCGACTCAGGCTCACAACGCTCCGTAAGACCACCAGTCAGTCCAGAGTAAGGAGAAGGACCAGGCAGTGGAGAGGACGGCTGTAACTGCGACTGGGACTGGACAGGCGGTGGACTCAGTAGAGGAGGAGTAGGACCAGGAGAAGACAGTAGACCAAGAACCTGCTGAAGGAGCGGAACGTAGTACGGCCGCGGCCGCGTAGTGCCTCCAGAAACAGCAGAGACAGCACCAGTTCCCTCAGCTCCAGGGTCTCCAGGAACAATTCCCGCAGCACCACCACCGGTACCTGCAGCTCCAGTGCCTACAGCACCACCAGTCCCAGCAGCTCCAGTACCTCCAGTACGAGCACCTCCTGGACCAGCGGCTCCAGCACCAGCAGCACCTCCAGCAGCTCCAGCACCAGCAGTACCTCCAGCAGCTCCAGCACCAGCAACACCTCCAGCAGCTCCAGCACCAGTAGCACCTCCAGGAGCACCTCCAGCACCAGCAGTACGGCTACAGCGTCGAGCGTACCACTCACGAAGTCGCTGCAGAGAGAGGGGATCCCGTCGCAACGGAACACCCGGAGAACCTCCAGACTCAGCACACGGAGGCTCAGCACCCCCAAACTCAGCACCCCAAGGCTCCACACGCTCAGGCTCAGCACCCCCAGGCTCAGCACCCCCAGGCTCAGTACCCCCAGGCTCCGCACCCCCAGTACCCACACCCACAATAGCAGCACCTGAGTCGATAGCTACCTCGACTGGCTCGGCAGGGTTGACCTGAGACACACCTGAGGGGGCAGGACCCTGAGGGGGGAGAGGGTCTACCGGAGGAGTACCTGGCGCTAGGAACAGCGGCGGGGGGGGGAGAGAGGCAGTGCGGTAGGGAAAGAGACGGTAGTAAGGCACCGACTCGTCAAACGTGACGTCCTGAGAGGACAGTATACGACGCGAGGTGGGGTGGTAGAACTGCCACCCGGGTGCGTCAGGGGGGAAGCCAAGGAAGACGCAGGGAACGGCACGGGAGGACAGCTTGTCCGCTGAAGTATCGCGGACAAAAGCTCGAGATCCCCAGACACGGAACGAGGACACATCGCCAACCTTCCCCGTCCACCGCAGAGTTGGTGTGGTCTCCGGCAAGGAGACACGAGGCTGAAGGTTGATCTGATGCGCAGCGTACTGAACCGCAAAATGCCACCGAAAATGGGGAGCAGCCGCATGGGTCATGGACGTACGAGCGACGTCCATGACCATGCCAATGCGGCGCTCAGCAATCCCATTTTGCTGTGGGGAGGCCAGAAGCGTGAACGTCTGGCGGATGCCCTCCGCCCGACAGAAGGCCCTCAGAAGGTCGGAGGAAAACTCACCACCTCTGTCTGAGTGCAGACGCAGAACAGGAAGGTCCGAGCCGAAACGATCACTGAGCTGACGATGGGCACCGCAGATCCAGTCGATCAACACCTCATTGACCTCACCCTTGCTGCGCAAGGGGAAGACTGTGGTGTAACGCAAGTAGTCGTCAACGACCAGCAGGAAGTAACGCTCATGACCCTGTCAACGGACGCGAGCTGGGCCCCACACGTCCATGTGAAGAGTCTGCAGGGGAGCCTCTGTCGGAGGGAACGTGGAGGAGTGAGGAGCGGCGCGCTGCCGGCCCTCGACACAGGGAACATAGGTAGGGGCAGGCCCCGGAGGAAGGGGAGGGAGGGACCGGGGGAGACCCGAGACAAGGGTACGGGAGGCCATACCTCGAAGACAAGGCAGGGAGGGGTGACGAAGGCGGTGGTGCCAAAGGAGAGTCTCGTGCGACAGAGGACGACACGAGCAGGGGGCAGACGCAGGACTAGACCTGGACGCGGTAGCAAACACCTGACTAGACGCGGCTACCTGACCAGACGCAGAGACCGAAGGAGACTCAGTAGTCAGTGTGTACAGACTCGACCCAGGCCGACAGGTGAACGTGGCCAGGTGGCGGCCCGTCCGAGAGCAAGTGCAGTGGGTCACACGCTGACCTCCAGGAGCGAACTGGTCAACCCACGCGTCCTGAAGGTCAGCTCCACTCACCAGGTTCGTAGAGAACGAGGGGAGGTGGAGTCCCGACAGCAAGCCCGACGGGGCCACAGGACACGGTAGAACCGTGGACGAGTGTGCAAGGACTGGACCCCCAGAGGGGTCAGCAAGGGAGACTGCTACAGGCCGACTGAGCGGCGTAAGCGTGGTGCTGTCGTGAAAGAAAGAGCGTGAAGCACCAGAGTCAAGTGTGAAAGTTTGAAGGGCCTCAGTAGGTGCAGTACCAGAGAGAGCAGACTCACCAGCACCTGGAGCAGCAGACGCACGAGCACCTAGAGCAGCAGCCTCAATGCCCGGGTCGGGCGGGACACTCAGGTAGCAATCACCCTCAACACTATCAATCAAAGCATACATGGCAGCAAGAATAGCATCGAAATCAAGGTCAAAGATAGCCTCATTCTGCCTAAGCAGATCACCCCAGCGAGGGAGCTCAACAGCGTCAGGAAACTGGGCGCGCCAAGCGTCAGTCAGGCGACCAAAGCAGCGCTGCGTAGTGTGTGGCAGACCACATGTCTCCCCACGCCGGCTGCCGGTGCGAAGAACGGTTGTGCAGGGACCAGCACCCCCAGACCTCCCACGCCCAGCGTACCACTCACGAAGCTGCTGGACCGACGGGGTCTCACGGAACGCGGCTGCTGCTGGCGCTGGCGACCACCAAAGCCTCCATGCTGCGTAGCTGCACCTCGACCAGCACCACCGCCGCCGCCACCTCCACCACTGCTGCCGCTGCCTCCACCACCTCCGCCGCTGCCTCCACCACCTCCGCCGCTGCCTCCACCACCTCCTTCGCCGTCAATAACGCCCCCACTCCCGGTACCACCCCCACCTCCACCGCCTCCGCCGCCGCCCCCGCCATCCCCTCCACCACCCTTGTCCCCCCTGCCCTTGCTGTTGCGGCGCCTCCCACTAGGAGCAGACGCAGCCCCGACCTCCTCAGTGCCAACGAGGTCAATAGCAGCAGCAGAAGCAACAGAGGGGAGAAGGGGGACAGGGGAACACCCCTCAAAGAAAGGGGTGCGACGGTCGCCGCGAGAAGCACCGACAGCTAAGATACTCTTCTCAGCTGCAGTGAGGCGCTCCTCTAGCAGGTCGACAGTGAGTTCGGTGGGGCAGAGGGAGAGAAAGTGGTCCCTGACTGACGCAAGAGAGTCAGGGAGGCGAGTGACTAGGTAGTAAAGGGTGATGTACATGGTGGGGTGGTTCGTGGGAAGGAACTCAGTGGGAAGCGCAGCGCGGTAGCGCGCGTCACTAGTGCGGAGGTGAGTAATGAGGTCAGTGACTGTGGCAAAGGCGGCAAGGTCAGGGAAAAGGTACGGCAGCATGAGGCGTTTGAGGGCAGCAGTGGCAAGGGAGGAGTAGCGCGCAACTACAGCGTCGTACAAAGACTTAGCAGTCTTGTACTGGCCAAAATGCGCGCGCTCAGCAGGCGGCAGGTGACTACAAATAGCAAGGCGAGCAACAGCGTCACGAGTGGTCCACTGCGAGCGAACAGTACTGTCAGGAGTGGCAGCAGGAGCAGTAGAGACCCCTGACGTGTGATCGAACAGGGATACCCCATCCCTAGAGTCACACTGAAGAAAGAGCTGCAAGTCGTCAACCCACACGTCAAACTCAACTGCACGCCCCTCAGCATCAAAGGTGAGAACAGTGGGGCTAGCCATAGTCGCAGTAGCAGCAGGAGCAGAAGAGGCAGCAGAAGCAGCAGTGGCAGCAGGCGCAGTGCAAGGAGAAGGGCAGCGCGGCTCGGTTTGGCAGCGCGGTTCGGCTGGGCTGCGCGGCTCGGTGGGGCGGCGCGGCTCGGCTGGGCGGCGCGGCTCGGCTGGGCGGCGCGGCTCGGTTCTTGGCGGCGCGGCGCGGCAAGCAGGCGGTGCGGCGCAGTAGGGCAGCAGGTGGTGGGGTGGCGCGGGTGCTTACCAGGGGCGGGTGCAGGGCAGGGCCGCAGCTGGCGGTTTTAGGTCAGGGCCGCGGCAGGGGGCGGCTATAGAGCAGGGCAGCAGCAGGCGGCCGTGCCGGGACGGGCGGGCCGGAACTGGCGGTCGACAAGCGGCAAGACGGGCCGTGACGGGCGTCGAAGGGGCCGACGGGCGGCTAAGGGGCCGTGACGGGCGGTTAAGGGGCCAGCAGGCGGCTAAGGGGCCGACGGGTGGCTAAGGGGCCGACGGGCGGCTTAGGGCCGTGACGGGCGGCAAAGGGGGGGCCAGCGACGGGCGGCTAAGGGGCCGGGACGGGCGGCGAAGGGGCCAACGGGCGGCTAAGGGACTGCGACAGGCGGCTAAGGGCCGACAGGCGGCTAAGGGGCCGACGGGCGGCTAAGGGGCCAACGACGAGCGGCTAAGGGGCCGTGACGGGCAGCGAAAGGGGCCGACGGGCGGCTAAGGGGCCAGCGACGGGCGGCAAAGGGGCCGTGACGAGCCGAAAAGGGGCCGCGACAAAGGGGCCGACGGGCGGCTAAGGGGCCGACGGGCGGCAAAGGGGGCCGCGACGCGTGGCGACGGGCCAGCGACGGGCGTCTAAGGCAGGGCGCGATGCGCGCTTCGGGCAGGGCAGGAGAAATTTCGTGGTGGGCCCTAAAAAAAAAAACGTTCCCACTAGGGAACCTGCTCAGAATACCATGTTAGAATAAGGAACAGAATGCGTGAACTAGAAAGCATGTGGGTACAAGTAGAAAACACAAAAGTGTTGTACCCTTTAAGGACTACCCCACTACAGCCTAAACAGACTATAGCATATATAAGTTTGACATCAGGGACCACTTTCTCTCCCTTTGCCCCACCGAGCTCACTGTCGACCTGCTAGAGGAGCACCTCACAGCGGCTGAGAAGAGTATCTTAGCTGTAGGTGCTTCTCGCGGCGACTGTCGCACCCCTTTCTTTGAGGGGTGTTCCCCTGTCCCCCTTCTCCCCTCAGTTGCTTCTGCTGCTGATGTCGACCTCGTTGGCACTGAGGAGGTCGGGGCTGCGTCTACTCCTAGTGGGAGGCACCGCAACAGCAAGGGCAAGGGTGGCAAGGGTGGTGGAGGGGACGGTGGGGGCGGCGGTGGAGGCGGTGGAGGAGGCGGAGGGGGTGGCGGTGGAGGTGGGGGTGGTGGCGGGAGTGGGGTCTTCGGTGGCGGCAGTGGGGGTGGTGGAGGCAGCAACAGCGGTGGTGGAGGCAGCGGCAGTGGTGGTGGAGGTGGTGGCGGTGGTGGTGCTGGTCGAGGTGCAGCCGCACAGCGTGGAGGCTTTGGTGGTAGCCAGCGACTGCAGCAGCCGCGTTCCCGTGAGACCCCGTCGGCCCAGCAGCTTCGTGAGTGGTACGCTGGGCGTGGGAGGTCTGGGGGTGCTGGTCCGTGCACTTACGTTCTTCGCATCGGCGAGCGTCGTGGGGAGACGTGCAGGCTACCACATACTGCGCAGCGCTACTTCGGTCGTCTGACTGACGCCTGGCACGCCCAGTTTCCTGACGCTGTTGAGCTCCCTCGCTGGGGTGATCTGCTTAGGCAGAATGTTGCTATCTTTGATCTTGATTTCGATGCTATCCTTGCTGCCATGTATGCTGTGTCTGATAGTGCTGAGGGTGACTGTTACCTGAGTGTCCCGCCCGACCCGGGCATTGAGGCTGCTACTCTAGGTGCTCGTGCGTGTGCTGCTCCAGGTACTGGTGAGTCTGCTGCTCCAGGTGCTGGTGAGTCTGCTCTCCCTGGTACTGCACCTACTGAGGCCTTGCACACTTTCACACTTGACTCTGGTGCTTCGCGCTCTTTCTTTTGCGACAGCACCACACTCACGCCGCTCAGTCGGCCTGTCGCAGTCTCCCTGGCTGACCCCTCTTGGGGCCCAGTCCTTGCACACTCTTCCACGGTTCTACCGTGTCCTGCGGCCCCGTCGGGCTTGCTGTCGTGACTCCACCTCCCCTCGTTCTCTACAAACTTGGTGAGTGGAGCTGACCTTCAGGACGCGTGGGTTGACCAATTCACCCCTGGAGGTCAGCGTGTGACCCACTGCACTTGCTCTCGGACGGGCCGCCACCTGGCCACGTTCACCCGTCGGCCTGGGTCGAGTCTGTACACACTGACTACTGAGTCTCCTCCGGTCTCTGCGTCTGGTCAGGTAGCCGTGTCTAGTCAGGTGTTTGCTGCCGCGTCCAGGTCCAGTCCAGCGTCGGCCCCCTGCTCATGTCGTCCTCTGTCGCACGAGACTCTCCTTTGGCACCACCGCCTTGGTCACCCCTCCCTACCTCGTCTTCGAGGTATGGCCTCCCATACCCTTGTCTCGGGTCTCCCCCGGTCCCTCCCTCCCCTTCCTCCGGGGCCTGCCCCCACCTGTGTTCCTTGTGTCGAGGGCCGGCAGCGCGCCGCTCCTCACTCCTCCACGTTCCCTCCGACAGAGGCTCCTCTACAGACTCTTCACATGGACGTGTGGGGCCCAGCCCGCGTCCGTGGACAGGGTCACGAGCATTACTTCCTGCTGGTCGTTGACGGCTACTCGCGTTACACCACAGTCTTCCCCTTGCGCAGCAAGGGTGACGTCACTAAGGTGTTGATCGACTGGATTCGCGGTGCCCGTCGCCAGCTCAGCGAGAGTTTCGGCTCGGACCTTCCTGTTCTGCGTCTGCACTCGGACAGAGGTGGTGAGTTTTCCTCCGACCTTCTGAGGGCCTTCTGTCGTACGGAGGGCATCCGCCAGACGTTCATGCTTCCGGCCTCCCCACAGCAAAATGGGATTGCTGAGCGCCGCATTGGCATGGTCATGGACGTCGCTCGTACGTCCATGATCCATGTGGTTGCTCCCCATTTTCTGTGGCCGTTCGCGGTTCAGTACGCTGCGCATCATATCAACCTTCAGCCTCGTGTCTCCTTGTCGGAGACCACACCTACTTTGTGGTGGAAAGGGAAGGTTGGCGATGCGTCTGTGTTCCGTGTCTGGGGATCTCGAGCTTTTATCCGTGATACTTCAGCGGACAAGCTGTCCTCCCGTGCCGTTCCCTGCGTCTTCCTTGGCTTCCCCCCTGACGCACCCGGGTGGCAGTTCTACCACCCCACCTCGCGTCGTGATCTGTCCTCTCAGGACGTCACGTTTGACGAGTCGGTGTCTTACTACCGTCTCTTTCCCTACCGCACTGCCTCTCTCCCCCCCCCCGCCACTCTTCCTAGCACCAGGTACTCCCCCGGTAGACCCCCTCCCCCCTCAGGGTCTTGCCCCCTCAGGTGTGTCCCAGGTAGACCCTGCCGAGCCGGACGAGGTAGCTCTCGACTCAGGTACTGCTAGGGGTGCTGAGCCTGCGGGTGCAAGGACTCGGGGTGCGGAGACTGGGGGTGCGGAGCCTGGGGGTGCTGAGCCTGAGCGTGTGGAGCCTGGGGGTGCTGAGTCTGGGGTTGCTGAGTCTGGGCGTGCTGAGCCTGGGGGTGCTGAGCCTGAGCGTGTGGAGCCTGGGGGTACGGCGCTTGGAGGTGCTGAGCCTGCGCGTGCTGAGTCTGGAGGTTCTCTAGGTGTCCCGTCGCGGCGGGAGCCCCTCTCTCCGCAGCAGCTTCGTGAGTGGTACGCTCGGCGCTGTCGCGGTGCTGCTGGTGCTGCTGGTGCTGTAGGTTCTGCTGGAGCTGCTGGAGGTGCTGCTGGAGCTGCTGGAGGTGCTACTGGTGCTGGAGCTGCTGGAGGTGCTGCTGGAGCTGCTGGAGGTGCTGCTGGAGCTGCTGGAGGTGCTGCTGGAGCTGCTGGAGGTGCTGCTCGTGCTGGAGCTGCTGGAGGTGCTGCTGGTGCTGGAGCTGCTGGAGCTGCTGGAGGTGCCGCTGGAGCTGGTGGAGGTGCTGCTGGTGCTGGAGCTGCTGGAGGTGCTGTTGGTGCTGGAGCTACTGGAGGTACTGCTGGTGCTGGAGCTGCTGGAGCTGCTGGGGGTGCTGCTGGTGCTGGAGCTGCTGGAGCTGCTGGTGGTACTAGTGCTGTTGGAGGTCCTGGAGGTGCTCGTACTGGAGTTACTGGAGCTGCTAGGACTGGTGGTGCTGCAGGAGTTGTAGCTGGAGACCCTGCTGTTTCTTGAGGCGCTGCGCGGCCGCGGCCGTACTACGTTCCGCTCCTTCAGCAGGTTCTTGGTCTCCCACCTTCTCCTGGTCCTCCTCCTTTACTGTGTCCACCGCCTGTCCAGTCACAGTCGCAGTTACAGCCGGCCTCTCCACTGCCTGGTCCTTCTCCTTACTCTGGACCGACTAGAGGTCTTACGGAGCATCGTGAGCCAGAGTCACGTCCTGTGTCGCCTGAGTCTCGTTCTGCGTCGCCTATCCGTACAGTTCGCACTGGTTGTCGTGTTTCGCGTCCGCGTCCTCCTCCTGTCCCTGGCACTCACTCTATGACTCTGCATCCTTCCACTGCTCCACAGCGTGTCCCTCTGCCGTCTCCTCCTGCGTCCTCTCTTCTTGACGGTCCGGACCCTGAGTCTGACTCCCTTCATGCTGCTACCCCTGCTGTCACACGATTTCTGGTCACTTCTGTCACTGACCCTTTGTTTGAGTCCACTGCTGCGTCTGCTCTTGTTGCTGAGCTTGTTGACTTTGCTGCAGCCTGTCGCCTAGACTACGCCGCTCGTCTTGTTACTGAGTCTGCGTCTGTGTCTGTGTGTCCTCCGTCCGTCGGGGGTGAGTGTGCTCTTGGCACTGACGTTCTTGAGGACAGACAGGAGGAGTTTGAGTGCTTTGCTGCTTCTGTACCTCATCTCGTGTCCATGCTGCTTGCCCCTGAGGGAGACCCGGATGCACCAGACATTCCGACCCCGCGCTCTTACGCTGAGGCGATAGAGGGTCCCTACTCCTCTCAGTGGCAGGCAGCCATAGACGCCGAGATGGCTTCCTGGAAGTCCACAGGCACCTACGTCGACGAGGTTCCCCCGCCTGGGGCGAACATCGTCAGTGGCATGTGGATCTTCAGGGTGAAGCGGCCGCCGGGTTCTCCGCCTGTCGTCAAGGCGCGTTACGTTGCACGTGGCTTCAGTCATCGACAGGGAGTTGACTTCTTCCAGACCTTCTCCCCTACCCCGAAGATGACTACTCTTCGGGGCTACTGCACGTCGCAGCTCAGCGTGACTACGAGCTACACTCGCTTGACGTCAGCACACCCTTCCTACAGGGCAGCCTGCACGAGGAGATCTGGCTGCGCCGCCCACCTGGCTTCACTGGGTCGTTTCCTCCTGGTACCCAGTGGAGCCTCCGGCGGCCAGTCTACGGTCTCCGCCAGGCACCCCGTGAGTGGCACGACACACTGAGGACGACTCTTGCTGCTCTTGGTTTTGCTCCTTCCACTACTGACCCTTCGCTGTTTTTGCGCACTGACACCACTCTGCCACCGTTCTACATTCTCGTGTACGTAGACGACTTGGTTTTTGCTACTGCTGACACTGAGGCACTCGCCCACGTGAAGTCCGAGCTGCAGAAGAGACACACGTGCACAGAACTGGGTGAGCTGACAAGCTATCAGGGCTTGCGGATCACCCGGGACAGAGCACAGCGCACCATTACCTTGACTCAGTCACACATGGTGCAGCAGGTCCTTCAGCGCTTCGGCTTCACGTACTCCTCGCCACAGTCCACTCCTCTGCCTACTGGTCACTCGCTCTCAGCTCCACCTTCGGACGAGTCTGTAGAGCCGAGTGGCCCGTATCCAGAGCTTGTGGGCTGCCTCATGTACCTGATGACTTGCACACGACCTGACCTCGCATACCCTCTCAGCCTTCTGGCTCGCTACGTGGCTCCCGGTAGGCACTAAAAGGTACACCGGGATGCTGCGAAGAGGGTGTTGCGCTACTTGTGCAGTACGTCGGGCATGGGGCTCGTGCTTGGAGGACGGGCTCGAGTTGTCCTCACTGGTCACGCAGACGCTTCCTGGGTTGACGACTTGGCTACGCAGCGGTTGTCACAGGGTTACACCTTCAGTCTTGGCTCCGGTTCTGTCTCTTGGCGGTCTACCCGCTCTTCTTCTGTTCTCAGTGTTAGAATAAGGAACGGAATGAATGAACTAGAAAGCAAGTGGGTACAAGTAGGAAACCTAAAAGTGTTGTACCCCATATAAACTACCCCACTACTGCCTAGATAGACCATAGCATATAAGTTTTACAAACCCCCATAGGCAAAGTGGGGGAGAACAAGAGGTCACAAGACCAGTCAAGAAAAAGCAAAGCAAGCTCAGGGTGGATCACAAAGTCACCACGCAGTCTGAGCACAAGCAAATGGCTACAAGGCCAGTTCACATGCAGAGTTATATATAGGAGAACAAACAATACAGTGAACACAACCTGGCAAGTCTAAGCATGCAGGTATATGTATATAGAGTACAGTACAAGCAGAGTCCAGAAGTAAGCAAGTGAGGCACAGTAGGTACAAGGCCTAGAACAGTAGAGAAACGCTGATGATCACAAGGCTGAAGTGCCTTGGTGAAAACATCAGCAGTGTTGGCCTGAGAGGTCACGTAAGCAAGACGAAGCTTTTCACGCTGCTGCAACTCTTGAGCAAGGAAGTATTGCAGGGCAATGTGCTTCGTTCTGTGCTCCAGTCTGTGCTCCTGACACAAGGCAAGCATGGCTTTGTTGTCGACGTACAGAACTGGAGGAGAACGAGGCGCCTCTCCCAAGTCGGTCAGCAGGTAGGTGAGCCAGCGTAACTCCTGTGCAGCCATGGCCCCAGCGTAGATCTCAGCCTCACAACTGGAGCTGAGAACAGAAGAAGAGCGGGTAGACTGCCAAGAGACAGAACCGGAGCCAAGACTGAAGGTGTACCCCTGTGACGACCGCTGCGTAGCCAAGTCGTCAACCCAGGAAGCGTCTGCGTGACCAGTGAGGACAACTCGAGCCCGTCCTCCAAGCACGAGCCCCATGCCCGACGTACTGCACAAGTAGCGCAACACCCTCTTCGCAGCATCCCAGTGCACCTTTCGGTGTCGACCGGGAGCCACGTAGCGAGCCAGAAGGCTGAGAGGGTATGCGAGGTCAGGTCGTGTGCAAGTCATCAGGAACATGAGGCAGCCCACAAGCTCTGGATACGGGCCACTCGGCTCTACGGACTCGTCCGAAGGTGGAGCTGAGAGCGAGTGACCAGTAGGCAGAGGAGTGGATTGTGGCGAGGAGTACGTGAAGCCGAAGCGCTGAAGGACCTGCTGCACCATATGTGACTGAGTCAAGGTAATGGTGCGCTGTGCTCTGTCCCGGGTGATCCGCAAGCCAAGGTAGCCTGTCAGTTCACCCAGGTCTGTGCACGTGTGTCTCTTCTGCAGCTCGGACTTCACGTGGGCAAGTGCCTTAGTGTCAGCAGTAGCAAAGACGAGGTCGTCTACATACACGAGAACGTAGAACGGCGGCAGAGTGGTGTCAGTGTGTAAAAACAGCGACGGGTCAGCAGTGGAAGGAGCAAAACCAAGAGTAGCAAGAGTCGTCCTCAGTGTGTCGTGCCACTCACGGGGTGCCTGGCAGAGACCGTAGACTGGCCGCCGGAGGCTCCACTGGGTACCAGCAGGAAACGACCCAGTGAAGCCAGGTGGGCGGCGCAGCCAGATCTCCTCATGCAGGCTGCCCTGTAGGAAGGCTGTGCTAAAGTCAAGCGAGTGTAGCTCGTAGTCACGCTGAGCGGCGACGTGCAGCAGTACCCGAAGAGTGGTCATCTTCGGGGTAGGGGAGAAGGTCTGGAAGAAGTCAACTCCCTGTCGATGACTGAAGCCACGTGCAACGTAACGCGCCTTGAAGACAGGCGGAGAACCCGGCGGCCGCTTCACCCTGAATATCCACATGCCACTGACGATGTTCGCCCCAGGCGGGGGAACCTCGTCGACGTAGGTGCCTGTGGACTTCCAGGAAGCCATCTCGGCGTCCATGGCTGCCTGCCACTGAGAGGAGTAGGGACCCTCTATCGCCTCTGCGTAAGAGCGCGGGGTCGGGATGTCTGGTGCATCCGGGTCTCCCTCAGGGGCTAGCAGCATGGACACGAGATGAGGTACAGCAGCGGCAAAGCACTCAAACTCCTCCTGTCTGTCCTCAAGAACGTCTGTGCCAAGAGCACACTCACCCCCGACGGACGGATGACAGACAGACGCAGACGCAGAATCAGCAACAAGACTAGTGGCGTAGTCTAGGCAACAGGCTGCAGCAAATTCAACAAGCTCAGCAACGAGAGCAGACGCAGCATTGGAGTTAAACAAAGGGCCAGTGACAGCAGTGGCCAGAAAGCGCGTGACAGTAGGACTAGCAGCACGAAGGGAGTCAGACTCCGGGTCAACAAGGGCAGGAAGAGAGGACGCAGGAGGAGACGGCAGAGGGACACGCTGTGGAGCAGTGGAAGGACGCAGTGTCATAGAGTGAGTGCCAGGAACAGGAGGAGGACGCGGACGCGAAACACGACGACCAGCGCGAAAAGTACGGACAGGCGACGCAGAACGAGACTCAGGTGACGCAGGACGAAACTCAGGCGACACAGGACGCGACTCAGGCTCACGACGCTCCGTAAGACCTCTAGTCGGTCCAGAGTAAGGAGAAGGACCAGGCAGTGGAGAGGCTGGCTGTAACTGCGGCTGTGGCTGGACAGGTGGTGGACTCAATAAAGGAGGAGGAGGACCAGGAGAAGGCGGTAGACCAAGAACCTGCTGAAGGAGCGGAACGTAGTACGGCCGCGGCCGCGCAGCGCCTCCAGAAACAGCAGAGACAGCACTAGTACCCTCCACTCCAGGGTCTCCAGCAACAACTCCCGCAGCACCACCAGCTCCAGTACCTGCAGCTCCAACGCTTGTAGCACCACCAGCCCCAGCAGCTACAGTACCTCCAGTACGAGCACCTCCAGGACCAGCGGCTCCAGCAGCTCCAACACCAGCAGGACCTCCAGCAACTCCAGAAGCACCTCCAGCAGCACCAGCACCAGCAACACCTCCAGCAGCTCCAGCACCAGCAGCACCTCCAGCAGCACCAGCACCAGCAGCACCTCCAGCAGCTCCAGCACCAGCAGCACCTCCAGCAGCTCCAACAGCAGCAGTACCTCCAGCAGCTCCAGTAGCACCTCCAGCACCAGCAGCACCAGTAGCACGGCTACAGTGCCGAGCGTACCACTCACGAAGCCGCTGCGGAGAGAGGGGCTCCCACCGCAACGGGACACCCGGAGAACCTCTAGACTCAGTACGCGCAGGCTCAGCACCCTTAGACGCAGTACCCCCAGGCTCAGCACCCCCAGGCTCCACACGCTCAGGCTCAGCACCCCCAGGCTCCGCACCCCCAGTCCCCGCACCCGCAGGCTCAGCACCCCTAGCAGCACCTGAGTCGACAGCTACCTCGACCGGCTCGGCAGGGTCTATCTGAGACACACCGGAGGGGGCAGGACCCTTAGGGGGGAGGGGGTCTACCGGAGGAGTACCTGGTGCTAGGAAGAGTGGCGGGTGGGGGAGAGAGGCAGTACGGCAGGGAAAGAGACGGTAGAAAAACACCGACTCGTCAAACGTGACGTCCTGAGAGGACAGAACACGGCGCAAGGTGGGGTGGTAGAACTGCCACCCGGGTGCATCAGGGGGGAAGCCAAGGAAGACGCAGGGAACGGCACGGGAGGACAGCTTGTCCGCTGAAGTATCGCGGACAAAAGCTCGAGATCCCCAGACACGGAACACAGAAGTATCGCCAACCTTCCCCGTCCACCTCAGAGTAGATGTGGTCTCTGGCAAGGAGACACGAGGCTGAAGGTTGATCTGATGCGCAGCGTACTGAACCGCGAACGGCCACAGAAAATGGGGAGCAGCCTCATGGATCATGGACATGCGAGCAATGTCCATGACCATGCCAATGCGGCGCTCAGCAATCCCATTTTGCTGCGGGGAGGCCGGAAGCATGAACGTCTGGCGGATGCCCTCCGCACGACAGAAGGCCCTCAGAAGGTTGGAGGAAAACTCACCACCTCTGTCCGAGTGCAGACGCAGAACAGGAGGTCCGAGCCGAAACGCTCGCTGAGCTGGCGACGAGCACCGCGGATCCAGTCGATCAACACCTCAGTGACCTCACCCTTGCTGCGCAAGGGGAAGACTGTGGTGTAACGCGAGTAGTCATCAACGACCAGCAGGAAGTAATGCTCGTGACCCTGTCCACGGACGCGGGCTGGGCTCCACACGTCCATGTGAAGAGTCTGCAGAGGAGCCTCTGTCGGAGGGAACGTGGAGGAGTGAGGAGCGGCGCGCTGCCGTCCCTCGACACAAGGAATACAGGTAGGGGCAGGCCCCGGAGGAAGGGGAGGGAGGGACCGGGGGAGACCCGAGACAAGGGTACGGGAGGCCATACCTCGAAGACGAGGCAGGGAGGGGTGACCAAGGCGGTGGTGCCAAAAGAGAGTCTCGTGCGACAGAGGACGACACGAGCAGGGGGCAGACACAGGACTAGACCTGGACGCGGCAGCAAACACCTGACTAGACGCGGCTACCTGACCAGACGCAGAGACCGGAGGAGACTCAGTAGTCACTGTGTACAGACTCGACCCAGGCCGACGGGTGAACGTGGCCAGGTGGCGGCCCGTCCGAGAGCAAGTGCAGTGGGTCACACGCTGACCTCCAGGGGTGAACTGGTCAACCCACGCGTCCTGGAGGTCAGCTCAACTCACCAGGTTCGTAGAGAACGAGGGGAGGTGGAGTCCCGACAGCAAGCCTGACGGGGCCGCAGGACACGGTAGAACCGTGGATGAGTGCGCAAGGACTGGGCCCCCAGAGGGGTCAGCCAGGGAGACTGCGACAGGCCGACTGAGCGGCGTGAGTGTGGTGCTGTCGCGAAAGAAAGAGCGTGAAGCTCCAGAGTCAAGTGTGAAAGTGTGCAAGGCCTCAGTAGGTGCAGTACCAGAGAGAGCAGACTCACCAGCACCTGGAGCAGCAGACTCACCAGTACCTGGAGCAGCAGACGCACTAGCACCTAGAGCAGCAGCCTCAATGCCCGGGTCGGGCGGGACACTCAGGTAACAGTCACCCTCAGCACTATCAGTCAAAGCATACATGGCAGCAAGGATAGCATCGAAATCAAGATCAAAGATAGCCACATTCTGCCTAAGCAGATCACCCCAGCGAGGGAGCTCAACAGCGTCAGGAAACTGGGCGTGCCAGGCGTCAGTCAGGCGACCGAAGCAGCGCTGCGCAGTGTATGGCAGCCCGCACGTCTCCCCACGACGACTGCCAGTGCGAAGAACGTAAGTGCAGGGACCAGCACCCCCAGACCTCCCACGCCCAGCGTACCACTCACGAAGCTGCTGGGCCGACGGGGTCTCACGGGAACGCAGCTGCGGCTGGCGCTGGCTACCACCAAAGCCTCCACGTTGCGCGGCTGCACCTCGACCAGCACCACCGCCACCGCCACCGCCACCCCCGCCATTGCTGCCGCTGCCTCCACCACTTCCTCCGCTACCTCCACCACCTCCAGCGCTGCCTCCACCACCTCCACCGCTGCCTCCACCACCTCCACTGCCGCCAATGAAGCTTCCACTCCCGTCACCACCCCCACCTCCACCGCCACCCCCTCCGCCTCCTCCACCGCCTCCGCCGCCGCCCCCGCCATCCCCTCCTCCACCCTTGCTCCCTTTGCCCTTGCTGTTGCGGCGCCTCCCACTGGGAGCAGACGCAGCCCCAACCTCCTCAGTGCCAACAAGGTCGACAACAGCATCAGAAGCAACAGAGGGGAGAAGGGGGACAGGGGAACACCCCTCAAAGAAAGGGGTGCGACGGTCGTCGCGAGAAGCACCTACAGCTAAGATACTCTTCTCAGCTGCAGCAAGGCGCTCCTCAAGCAGGTCGACAGTCAGCTCGGTGGGGCAAAGGGAGAGAAAGTGGTCCCTGACTGAAGCAAGGGAGTCAGGGATGCGGGTGACTAGGTAGTAAAGGGTGATATACATGGGGGGGGGGTTCTTGGCACAGAACTCAGTGGGAAGGGCAGCGCGGTAGCGGGCGTCACTAGTGCGGAGGTGAGTAGTGAGGTCAGCAACTGTGGCAAAGGCGGCAAGGTCAGGGAAAAGGTACGGTAGCATGAGGCGGCTGAGGGCAGCAGTGGCAGGGGAGGAGTAGCGCGCAACTACAGCGTCGTACAAAGACTTAGCAGTCTTGTACTGGCCAAAATGCGCGCGCTCAGCAGGCGGCAGGTGACTACGAACAGCAAGGCGAGCAACAGCGTCACGAGTGGTCCATTGCGAGCGAACAGTACTGTCAGCAGTGGCAGCAGGAACAGTGGAGACACCGGACGTGTGATCGAATAGGGATACCCCATCCCTAGAGTCACACTGAAGAAAGAGCTGCAGGTCGTCAACCCACACGTCAAAGTCAACTGCACGCCCCTCAGCATCAAAGGTGAGAATAGTAGGGCTAGCCATAGCAACAGTAGCAGCAGTAGTAGCAGTAGCAGCAGTAGCAGCAGTAGAAGCACTAGCAGCAGGAGCAGTGCAGGCAGGGCAGTGCGGCTCAGTAAGGTGGCGCGGCTCGGTAGGGCGGCGCGGCTCGGCAGAGCGGCGCGGCTCGGTGGGCGGCGCGGCTCGGCTGGGCGGCGCGGCTCGGCTGGGCGGCGCGGCTCGGCTTGGCGGCGCGGCGCAGCAGGGTGGCGCGGGTGCTTAGCAGGGGCGGGTGCAGGGCAGGGCCGCGAAAGCAGGGGCCGTGATTGCAGGGGCCGCGACAGCAAAGGGGCCGCGACGGCAGGGGCCGCGACAGCAGGGGCCGCGACAGCAGTAGGGGCCGCGACAGCAGCAGGGGCTGCGACGGCAGCAGGGGCCACGACGGCAGCAGGGGTCGCGACGGCAGCAGGAGCCGCGACGGCAGCAGGGGCCGCGACTGCAGCAGGGGCCGCGACGGCAGCAGGGGCCGCGACGGCAGCAGGGGCCGCGACAGCAGCAGGGGCCGCAACAGCAGCAGGGGCCGCGACCACAGTAGGGGCCGCGTCGGCAGCAGGGGCCGCGTCGGCAGTGGGGGCCGCGACGGCAGTAAGGGCCGCGACGGCAGGAGAGGCCGCTTTAGCAGCAGGGGGGGGCGCGACTGCAGCAGGGGCCGCGACGGCAGCAAGGTCCGCGACGGCAGCAGAGGCCGCGTCGGCAGCAGGGGCCGCGACGGCAGTAGGGGCCGCGACGGCAGCAGGGGCCGCGACAGTAGTAGGGGCCGCGACGGCAGAGTGAGGCAGGCGCAAAGCGCGCTTCGGGCAGGGCAGGAAAAAAAAAGTTCGTGGTGGGCCCTAAAAAAAACGTTCCCACGAGGGAACCTGCTCAGAATACCATGTGGAAATAAGGAACGGAATGAATGAACTAGAAAGCAGGTGGGTACAAGTAGGAAACCTAAAAGTGTTGTACCCCATATAAACCACCCCACTACAGCCTAGATAGACTATAGCATATAAGTTTGACACTCAGCTCCAGTTGTGAGGCTGAGATCTACGCTGGGGCCATGGCTGCACAGGAGCTACGCTGACTCACTTTCCTGCTGACCGACTTGGGAAAGGCTCCTCGTTCTCCTCCAGTTCTGTACGTCGACAACAAGGCCATGCTTGCCTTGTGTCAGGAGCACAGACTGGAGCACAGAACGAAGCACATTGCTCTGCGCTACTTCCTTGCTCGAGAGGTGCAGCAGCGTGGCCAGCTTCATCTTGCTTACGTGGCCTCACAGGCCAACACTGCTGATGTTTTCACCAAGGCACTTCAGCCTTGTGATCATCAGCGTTTCTGTACTGTCCTTGGCCTTGTACCTACTGTGCCTCACTTGCTTACTTCCTGACTCTGCTTGTACTGTGCTGTATATACATATACCTGCATGCTTACACTTGCTAGGTTGTGTTCATTGTATTGTTTGTTCTCCTTTATAAAACTCTGCATGTGAACTGGCCTTGTGGCCATTTGCTTGTACTCAGACTGCGTGGTGACTTTGTGATCCACCCTGAGCTTGCTTTGCCTTTCTTGACTGGTCTTGTGACCTCTTGTTCTCCCCCACTTTGCCTATGGGGGTGTGTCACACTTATATGCTATAGTCTGTTTAGGCTGTAGTGGGGTAGTTCTTATAGGGTACAACACTTTTAGGTTTCCTACTTGTACCCACCTGCTTGCTAATTCAGCCACTCATTCGTTCACTTTTCTAACATGGGTGCCCCTAGCCAACATCTAAAACCACCCTGCCCTACAAGAATACCTGAGGAGCCGGGGTTTTTGCGATATATACACACTCGCGTAGCGGAGGGGGCTTCTTGAGGGGGGGGTAGTGTAAGGAAATTTCTCGCTATTCCTTACTGCGACCATCAACATCGCGTACAGCCGCAACCGTTGTTTGCCCGTTACTGCTAATGGGGCTTCGCCAACTTCGCGCGTACTGTTTCACCAAACCTCGCACTGCTGGAGCAGCCGAGTCGGCCCACGCTTGGGACTTGCCTGAACCTCACGCCAGCGTAGCACTAGCTAGCTCGCACGCACCGCGTTACCGTTTGCATGTTTCGCGTATAAGTATTCGCTCATGCCTTCGCTCATACTTGGTACTCGTTGAACACTCTAGTGCAATCCTCGCTACCTCGATTCATTGCCCCCGTAACAAGTGCCTGCATGAGCATCATTTCGGCATTCCTAGCATCGTTTCTTGGCTAGCGAGGGACATTAGATCACGTAGTTATTGAGTGATGATAATAGGTGCCTTCTGTTGTTCGGCAACTGTCCCAACTAATTTGAGGGAATGACGGACCGCCCTAGTTTCGGGTTTCCGATTCCTTTCGGCACTGGTTTTGACACCGCCTTGCTTCGCGCTCGAGTCCGATACCTTCGGTCAGTTATTTACGCTATTGCCTCTTCTCGAGTCCAGAGAAGAATATTGTGTTTATTTATCGGGATAACATAAATTGAATTGTCGCGTCAATTACGAGAAGCTCGGGACAAAAAATATATACCCCTCATGGAGGGCATGCCATTTGGGAGGCATCAACCCGAAACACCATGAGGCAAGGTGTTTCGGGTTGATGCCTCCCAAATGGCCAGCCATCCGAGAGGGGTTTATTTTTTCCACTGGCCACTAAACTAAAACCAGGTAAACTTCAGAATTTCCCCGGTCACAGGAAATTTGAAATGTAGAAATCAGCTGCCCCAAGGAATCGGACGCGAGCGGAGAAGCGAGGTGGTGTCAAAGCCACTGCCCAAAGGAATCGGAAACTTGGAAACAGGGCGATCCGTCATTTCCTCCAACTAATTTCCATTTTCGCTAATACAAACAGGTGTGTATTAGCGACTGCTGTAAACAGGTGTGCTGTTCTTAGCCAGCACGTAGCCGTTCTAGCCAGCCAACAGTCACCCGAGCTGTAGAACCTTCTCTGTGCCTTCCGAAGTTTCGGCGACGTCAGCTTCAACCTCTCGTTGCCGTCTGGTAACCCGCTCGTAACCCGTTTGTAGTCAGTCGTCGCTGCAGCAGCGAGCCACGAAGGACGCAGAATCGACGTACGAAGCGCACACCAGCAGGATCGCGGCAGCAACCTGTAGCACCAGGCATATGGCGTAGCCGACTCTTATGACACTTCCTTTCTGAATTACGCGTTACCATTTGGACCACCCATGTAACCATTTGTGGTAGTCATTCGCGTAACCATTCGTGAGCCATCCGTTTGTGGTAACCATACGCCCAACCATTCGTGAGCCATGCCGCGTGCGCAACGCCAGCCGCGTCCGCAACGCCAGCCGCATCCGCAATGCCAGCCGCCGCCAGATGGGTGCACCACGCGCGTCATTCTGAGCCTGCAGGATGAGCGCGTCGCGGCAAAGACGATCCCTTATAACGAGGTACACAATAAACGGGACTCCAGATATAGGACAGAAGCACCAGGTGTTGCTATCCCGGTTGTTGTTATCATCCGTTTCCCAATCAAATCTCATGGAACACCAGCTAGGTGTCATAACTTCATTCGTGGTGCTGCTTTCTGTGAGTTGCTGATACCATTCTAGTCCTAAGGTGTCCAAAGTTGAGTCCTCAGAACACCAGCTAGTTGACGTTCAAAATCTTGCTGCTGCTTTCCGGATTGTTGTTATCTTCGTGACCAAAAGCGTCTACATACGAGTCCAGCAGGACTGAACACCAGTTAGGTACCAAAGGCTCAACGCGTGCTGTTGCTTGTTATTCTTGATGCAATCCATCATGATGAGTTCCATAATGGTGCGTTCCATTATGATGCGTTCCATCATGATGCGTTCCATCATGATGCGTTCCGTCATGATGTGTGTTCCATCATGATGCGCGTTCCGTCATGATGCATTCCATCATGATGCGTTCCATCATGATGCATTCCATCATGATGCGCTCTGTCATGATGCGGTCCCTTGATCGGTTCTTGTGGTAGTTAGTCATCGTGCATCTGCACTGAGTCAAGTGAATTGAGGTGACTTGTCGACTCAAAAGTCAAGTCACCTTTTGAGTCGATTCAAAAGGTCACCTCTATTAGTCATCTTGCATCTGCACTGAGTCAAGTGAATTGAGGTGGCTTGTCAAGTGCCTCTATTGAAAGCATTGCATCGCACGGATCTTCACGCTTCATGACTGTTGCCCTGTGGTATGGGTGGCCATTGCAGCACCGGGTGATCGCATGCGTCTTCGAGGCTTCTAAGGGCCAGTATCCCCACATGCCCACTACCTCCCGCATCCTTACTCCCTCCAACACGCCCGCCCACCTCCTCCCACTTGCTTATTTCTTCCCACAACATGCTCACTCCCTCCCCACCCATGCTCTCACCTCACGCTCATCTCCATGGTCAGGAAGTGACGCAGCCGTGTCGGTTGCTGCTTTTTAAGGCACCAATGAAGTCTTCCAACCTCTCCCCCGTCACGCTCATCAACAGGATGTCAAGCAGCTGTGCCAGTCGCTGCCTGACCGGCGGTGGGATAAGTGCAACCGAGTCTGGACCTTCCCTATCGACATAGCTGCTGATGTGGAACGAGCTCTGAGGGCCCTACCTCATGTGCATGTGAGTACCCATCCCATCCCATCCCATCCCATCCCATCCCATCCCATCCCATCCCATCCCATCCCATCACGCTCATCGCTATAAACAGGAAGTGAAACAGCTGTGCTGGTCGCTGCCTGATGTGGAGCGAGCTCTGAGGGCCCTACCCCATGTGCATGTGAGTGCCAGTGTTTTCTGACTGCCGCTCGCACATTGTCTTTATCTCTCTTCCTCCGTGTTCCTTCCGTCCCATCATCTCAGGTGGAGTGGAGGCAGTGACCCTGTTGCCGCACTCAACACATGCCACACTCAACACTTGCCTCACGGCCATGTGCCATGCCAGTGTGCAGCATCAATGTGCCATCCAATCCAATTTGCCTTCCCATTTCAGCTATTCTTAAACCTACCGTCTTCTTCCTTGCTCCCTGCTGCTTCCACCCCATCTTGCTCAGGTGGAGGCAGTGACCCTGTTGCCACACTCAAAACATGCCGCACTGCCATGTGGCTTGGTAGTTCTCTTATTCCCCCTGTGCCCCTTCGTCCACACCCGTATTCTCAGGTGGGGGCTGTGACTCCGTTGCTGCAGTCAGCAGCACATGACATACCGCCATGTGCCGTGGCAGCGGGCGGCACTGATGCGCCAACCCACATGCCACACATGCCATCCCACGTGCCAAATCCGCCAACCCACATGCCACACATGCCATCCCACGTGCCAAATCCGCCACCCCACATGCCACACATGCCATCCCACGTGCCAAATCCGCCAACCCACATGCCACACATGCCATCCCACGTGCCAAATCCGCCACCCCACATGCCGCATGCAACGGGCTACACACTGCAACCCTGCAGCCAGCGCAGCAGCAACACGCCACAGGCACCCACTGCCGGAATGGAAGCTGCTGGGAAGGTTCCTCTGGATCCAGTTCAGGCACCGGGGCAAGTGCAGGTGGTTATAACGAAGGCCGCGGATGAACTGCTGGCTGTGAAGCTGGTGCCTTATAACGAAGTGAGTGAATGCTGGTGGTGCCTTATAACGAGGTGAGTGAATACTGGTGGTGCCTTATAACGAGGTGCGTGAATGCTGGTGGTGCCTCGTAACGAGGTGAGTGGAGGTGGTGCCTAAACGAGATGAGGGAGTGGTGGTATCTAATCTTATATCGAGGCGAGGGAATGGGGGAGCCTTGTAACGAGGTGAGAGGATTGGATTGTGTGGCTGTGCTCCTACGACTCTTGCATTGCCATATGACAATGTGCTTTGCTCAGATTCTAGTGGTAGATAGCTAGTGCGTCATTACAGGTGACTGCTCAAATCCAATGTTGCCTTGCCTCTTCGTCCCTCTTCTGCCTTGGCTCCTCCTCTCCCCTCCGTCCCTCTGCTGCCTTGGCTCCTCCTCTCCCCTCCGTCCCTCTGCTGCCTTGGCTCCTCCTCTCCCCTCCGTCCCTCTGCTGCCCTGGCTCCTCCTCTCCCCTCCGTCCCTCTGCTGCCTTGGCTCCTCCTCTCCCCTCCGTCCCTCTGCTGCCTTGGCTCCTCCTCTCCCCTCCGTCCCTCTGCTGCCTTGGCTCCTCCTCTCCCCTCCGTCCCTCTGCTGCCCTGGCTCCTCCTCTCCCCTCCGTCCCTCTGCTGCCTTGGCTCCTTCTCCCACCACCCACCCAGGCGGTGAAGGATGTGTGCAAGTCCATCTCAGGGCGCTTCTGGGACAGAGTGACCAGGTGGGTGGCCTATGGAGAGGGATATGGGGAGGATATGGTGAGGTGAGATGAGATGAGATGAGATGAGATGAGATGAGATGAGATGAGATGAGATGAGATGAGATGAGATGAGATGGACAGGCAAGGTGGGTGGGTGAGAGGGCAGCAGGTGGGTGGGCGAGCAGGGAGCAGGTGGGTGGGGGAAGAGGGTAGCAGGTGGGTGGGTGAGCGGGGAGCAGGTGGGTGGGGGAAGAGGGTAGCAGGTGGGTGGGTGAGCGGGGAGCAGGTGCGTGGGTGAGCGGGGAGCAGGTGCGTGGGTGAGCGGTGGAGAGAAAGGCGTGTGGTTGGGTATGGCGAGGGAAGCAGGTGACTTCTCAGGCGCCTCTAAAGGCAGTGACGGAGGGGTTTCAAGTCCATTCAGTATGCTCCTGGTTTAAAGCCACCAGGTGGGTTTGGTAGTATGGAGCAGGGAGCAGGTGGATGATAGGACATGGATGGATTAAGTGGGTGGGGGGTATTGAGGGGAGACGTCAGGATTTCAGAAGGGGCAAGCAGGTGGGTGAGGATGGGATGGGAGCGAGCAGCTGTGTCAGCACATGCATTATGCAGTTGTGTCGTATAGTTGAGATTGCCAGCACTGCTTGTGCATGTGCATGTGCATGTGCATGATTGGGATTGTGATGATCTGATGTATCATGCATGTATGGACATGCGTACTTGTGTCACCTCATGCTTTGTTGTCCCATGCAGGCAGTGGAAGTACCCATTCGACATGGCAGATGAGGTGGTTGCAGCGCTCGCATGCATCACTGACGTTTCTATCCAGGTGCGGTGCGGCAGTAACCATGCGCACTTGGTGACACGCACTTGGTACACGTTTGCATTTAACATGTTTGTCCAGGTGCGGTGTGGTAACCATATGAAATTTATAACACTGCATCGCTGCTACACATTGCTTCAGTGTGCTTGCTGCTGTTGCAGTTTGGTGCTGCTGTTGCAGTTTGGTGCTGCTGTTGCAGTTTGGTGCTGCTGTTGCAGTTTGGTGCTGCTGTTGCTGCCGGCTGGCTAAGGTGGTTTGCAATTTGATATGGTTGTGCTTGAATGTCAATATATACAAATCGTAACTTCTTGTTGTTAGCAACATTGTTACTACGGTGCAGCAATCCTCTAACCATCATGTGCGGTCTTGTTGTACCTATTGTGCTCCATGCAGATAGTTGCCGACCCTCCCTCGTTACTGTCACAGACTGCATGGGGCAGTATAGAGGAGGAGGCGGGGAAAGAAGAGGAGGAACGTGCCAGGAAGCGGCTACGAGGTGATGCGAGCTGCATGAATGGGAACAGTACGCATCCCAATAGCATACGTGCCAGCAGTGTTGTCGGTGGTAGCAGAGCAGACGCCATACCTCCCCTTGCCTCCTGTGGTGGCAGTGGCACCTCAACTGCAGACTGGCATTGCCGCCTCGATTCCGCTGGCCTTGGTCCCGTTTTACCAGGCCCTGATTCAACCAGCCCTGATCCGACTTGCCGTTATTCGACCGGCTTTGCTTCGAGTGCCCCTGTGACAGCTGGCACAGCTGATGCAGCTGCTGCCACTGCATTGAGTGGTGCTGCTGGCAGTAGGTTCGCTGGTGACGCGCGGGGGAGTGGATTCATAGCAGCAGGTGGGGAGGAGGGTGCTTGTGCGTTTGCGGCAGTTGGAGTGAGAGACACGCTAGCTAGAGTGGGGGACATGCGTGACAGTGGTGGGGTAGGCAACTGCAGTGGCAGCACTGGTTCCGATTCCAGCCTGAATGCTCCTCCTCTTCCTCCCGTGATTGCATCGTCACCTGGAGAGACATCTGTTGATCTGCCACAACCGTGGCTTGCGCGGCATGAAGAACCGCCACTGCAGCAGCATGAGCAGCCGGAGGAGCAACAGAAGAAGCAGCAGCTGATGCAGCAGCAGGAGCAGCAGCAGCAGCAGCAGCAGCAGCAGCAGCAGCAGCCAAATCAGCAACCGCAACAAGAACAATTCCAGCAGCAACAACAGCAACAGCATCAACAGCAGCAACACCAGCGGGATCAGCAGCAGCAGGAGAATCATGAGGTGGCGGTTCAGCAGCAGTGTCGGAGGATCCGCCTGCTGCCATCCTCCAACGGCCGAGTGGCTGCATCCTTCGTCTACCACCAGGTGCTCCTTTTGTTATCTGCTGCTGCTCTCATATTGAACCACGTGGTGTCCTTGTAGCCTCGCACTGCATTGTTCCATCTGGCTGCACGGCAAGCCCCCAACTTTCTTTCCGAACCTTCACCCTCCCCATCCCTCTTCACTCGCTGCTACTCCGCCACCCACAGGGCCTCGTGGGGCGCCCATGAAGGGCGCCCTTTGTCCCTCTTCTCCCCGTCACTGCACCCTCCCCATCCCCTTTTCACTCGCTGTTACTGAACCACCCACAGGACCTCGCGGCTCCCTTGAGGAGCTTCCCTTGCTTTGTTTGGCAAAAGCCCCCAGCTTCCTTCGCTGCCCTGCACTCTCCGTATTACCTCTCTCTCTCCGCTACTCCACCACTGACCTCGTGGCTCCCTTGAGAACCGTCCCTTGCCCCTCTTCTCCCTTCCTGCCACCACTCTCCCACCTCACCCCCCCCCCCCCCCACGCACTGCCCACTCCCTATTCCCTTTCGTTCGCTGCTGCTCCGCCACCCACAGGACCTTGTGGTGCCTATGAGTAGCGTCCCTTGCTCCATATGAGTAGCCCAAAACTTCCCTAACCTGCGTGCACTCTCCGTATCACCTCTATCTCTCTCTGCTGTTCCGCCGTCCACAGGACCTTATGGCGCCCATGAAGAGCGTCCCTTGCTCCATCTGACAGCGCGACAAGCCCCCTGCCCTGGCACGACAAGCCACTCCCCGTATCCCCCCTCTCACTCTCTGCTACTCCGCCCCCCACACCACAGGACCTCGTGGCGCCCATGAAGAGCGTCCCTTGCTCCATCTGGCAGCACGACAAGCGGTGAGCTGTTGTCAGCAGTACAGGCGAGAATTGCGCAGAGAGGGGTTGAGGTGAGATGCTTGCTTCTGGTGGAGAAAGAGGGGCTTCGGGAAGGAATGAGAAATATTCGGAGAGTGGATGCAAGATGTGTGGTGAGGGTGGGTGAGATGTGGTAAGACATGGTGAGACGCGGTGAGTGAAGTGAACAGTGAGAGGTGGAAACGATGTGAGAGGGTGTGAGTGAGATGTGGTATGGTCTGCTAGTGCTACAAGTAGGGGCGTTGAAAGTGCCCAGGCACTGGCCGATTAGCACAAGGCTCAACCGGACCTCAGCAAGAGAACCTAAGGAAATCTAGGAACACAAATTATACTCTGAAGTACACTCCCTGCTTTCCCGCCATTCTCTGTCAGTGCCGCCACTGCTCCTGCCGGAGTCAATAGGCCCAATCACTTGCAGCAATTAACCTTGGGCACAGGGCTGATCCCTGATCCCTGTCTTTGTCTCCTCTCCCCATCTCCCACTCTGCTCACTGACTGTGGCTGTTTCCACTCTCCTCCCTTGCTTCGAAGGGCTCCATACGCTTATCCCTGCATTCGCCTCCTCTTCCCACCTCCTGCTTCGGCCACAGGCTATGGGTGTTTCCCCTCTCCTCCCTGGACGCATTTCTCGAAGCCATACAATCAGTTCCGACGTGTGACGTGGAGGTGAGAGTCAGTGTGACGTGGAGGTGAGAGTCAGTGTGACGTGGAGGTGAGAGTCAGTGTGACATGGAGGTGAGGGTTCCAAAGTTCAATCTGTGAGGTGAGGGAGCTTAACAAGTAGAAAAGCCTGTGAGTCTTCCCTCCTTACAATCCATGTAATCTGGCAGGTGAGTGAGCAGCTGTGCAATCTGGCGCCTGTTGCACCCTGTAGGAGCATGTGAGAAGAGGAAGTGTGGCTGTGTTACCTTGCCACCTTTCCATTACGTTATCCCTTGCTCTCGTCCTCTCCTGCTCTCTTGCTCTCGGCGTGCTCCCACTGCTGCCCCACAGGTGGAGCCGTTACCACCTGTGGTGAAACGAGCGCTCCAGGAGACAGCCAAGCTGTCAGACGATTCAGGCAAGTCACACGTCACCAGCACGGCTCTGCCATCCTCCCGTAGCTCGTCTCATACGATTTTTGGGTCACCACCCCCCCCTTTACTTACTGCGGCTACCACTCCCTGCACCGGGCTATAGTTCCTCCCCATCCTTCCTTCCTCCCGTTGGTCCTCTCTTACGCTCAGGTCGCTACTTTGACTTACCGGACGGGTTTCGGAAGCTTCTCATGCCCTTCCAAGAGCAAGGCATGCAGTGAGCGTCACGTTGACTCGTTCAGCCCATGTAGACTTCAGTGCAGCATCGCAGTGCAAGCTTCGTACTTGTGTCTGCTCGCCACTGCTCCCTCACTCCCCACTTTCCTTTGTCTTGCATTCATTACGTACCCGTCTACCTCACGGTCCTCGCCTCATGATGCATCATCTTCCATGCTCTGTCTGACTCATGTCAGAACTTCCCTCTGTTTTGTTTTTCTTTGCTCTTTTCACAGCACCGCACTCCCCCCCCTTTGTCTAATGTCTCTCATGTGCTGGTATGTACTGATAGCAGGGATGCGGCTGGAGAACACAATAATAGACTAGCATTCGCGCATAGACTTGGTGGTTGCTTCTGTGCGTTGAACCGTCCTCTTGTCGCCCTTTCCTGCCCAGGTTCGCTCTTTCACGTGGCGGCAGAGTGCTGGTAGCAGACGAGATGGGGCACGGCAAGACAGTGCAGGCCAAAGCCAAAGAGTTGGGCTGCTGGCCTCGTTGCCTCACACCATGCCGATTCCTCTCCTCTCCTCTCCTCTCCTCTCCTCTCCTCTCCTCTCCTCTCCTCTCCTCTCCTCGCCCCTCCCTCTGTCAGGTTTGCCCTCTCAAGAGGCGGCCGGGTGCTGATAGCGGACGAGATGGGGCTAGGCAAGACAGTGCAGGCCATAGGGTTGGCAGCATGCTACAGGGACGAATGGCCCGTGCTTGTCATCGCCCCTTCCTCCCTGCGCCTGCACTGGGCCATGGTGAGGCATTCCCTTGGAATGATGAGGCTTGTGCCGCCATGATACAAGATGTGAGAGTGCATGAGGGAGTTGTGGAATGAGATGGTCACACATCTGCCATTTTGATTTTTTAGGCGCCTCGAAAATCGACTCAATTCATGGGGAGTTGAGGATTGGGATGGGAGGGAATATCATCGGATATCTGCCGTCTCCTCGTACGCTATCACATCTCCTCCCTCCATTCTCCACAACCCCCACTTCCCTTCCCTGCACCATGGCAGCGCATTGTGCCCTGGCGCAATGTCTCCCTTCTCTTCATCACCACCCCCCCCCCCTCTCCCTTCCCACACCCCCACCATCCACCCACCACTTCCCTGCATGCACCATGGCAGAGCATTGTGCGGTGGCTCATCGTCTCCCTTCTCTTCTTCACCAACCCCCCCCTCTCCCCCCCCCCCACCCCCACTATCCACCCACCACTTCCATTCCCTACACCATGGCAGAGCATTGTGCGGTGGCTCAACCTGCCTCCTGAAGACATCACAGTGAGTCGTGTGGAAGATGGAAGAAGCCATGCCATCCATCCATGCCATGCCATGCCATGCCACCCATGCCATCTATCCATGCCATGTCATGCCACCCATGCCATCCATGCCATGCCATGCCATGCCACACCATGCCATTCATGCCCTGAGACGCCATGGCATGCCACACCATGCCGCGCCATACCATGCCACGCCATGCCATGCCATGCAATGCCATGCCACACCATGTCATCCATGCCATGCCATGCCATGCCATGCCATCCATGCCATGCCATCCATGCCACCCATGCCATCCATGCCATGCCACACCACGTCATCCATGCCGTGCCATGTCCTCCTATGCCATCCTGTGGTGATGCCTCAGGGTGGTGCGACTCGCAGCATCAACAGGATTAACTTCAACCGCTGCACTCGTACTCAGCCCCTCATCCCTTGTCTCATGCCCCACGCCCATCCCCCGTTCCTCCTTCCCCGCCCTCTTCCTCAGGTGGTGATGCCTCAGGGGGGCGCCACTCGCAGCATCAACGGGTTCAACTTCGTCCGCTGCACTCGCAACCAGCCCCTCTCGCTACAATCACCCTTCAACATAATATCGTACGACCTGCTCGATCGCTTGGAGCAGCCAGATGAGCCGTTTAAGGTGAGTTGAGGCACTGAGCCCCTCTCGCTGCACTCTCCCTTCAACATAGTCTCATACGACCTGCTCGATCGCCTGGAGCAGCCAGAGGAGCCGTTTAAGGTGAGTTGATTCGCCCAGCTCATGTCGTTACAATCACAGCCATTCCCATTATATCAAATCCGTCTTTTTTGCATGCATCACATTCCATGAAGCTCACCCATCCCCCCATGCACACACGCACCACGTGGTAACCACAGAGCAGACGAGAAATATCAAAGCGAATATTCTCCCCTTCCCATGCACATGCACCAGGTGGTGATAGCAGACAAGTCGCACTAGCAGGTGGTGATGCATCACATTCACCCTACATGCATCACATTCACCCCACATGCATCACATTCACCCCACATGCATCGCATTCACCCCACATGCATCGCATTCACCCCACATGCATCGCATTCACCCCACATGGCACATGCATCACATTCACCCCACATGCATCGCATTCACCCCACATGCATCGCATTCACCCCACATGCATCGCATTCACCCCACATGCATCGCATTCACCCCACATGCATCACATTCACCCCACATGCATCACATTCACCCCACATGCATCGCATTCACCCCACATGCATCACATTCACCCCACATGCATCGCATTCACCCCACATGCATCACATTCACCCCACATGCATCGCATTCACCCCACATGCATCACATTCACCCCACATGCATCACATTCACCCCACATGCATCGCATTCACCCCACATGCATCACATTCACCCCACATGCATCGCATTCACCCCACATGCATCACATTCACCCCACATGCATCGCATTCACCCTCCCCCCTTCCCGTGCACATGCACCAGGTGGTGATAGCAGACGAGTCACACTACCTCAAGAACTACAAAGCCAAGCGCACAGGCCTGGCCGTACCACGGCTGCAGGTGAGGATGCTTTTGCTGCGGTCACCATCGTCTGAGCTGGCCGGTCACCATCGTCTGAGCTGGCCGGTCACCATCGTCTGAGCTGTGGTGCCGTAAGACATGCACGATGGTGATCTTGGCTATTCTGCATCCTTTGTAAGTTCGTCCGTGCGTGATAAAAGAAGTGTTTTAAGACGTCTCAAAACACTTCTTTTATCACGTCAGGATTCTTTTTCTCCAGCTAGCATCGTCTGAGCTGAGGTGCCGTAAGACATGCACAATGGTGATCTTGGCCATTCTGCATCCTTTTGTGAGTCTGTGCTTGTTGCGTTGCGCACTAAATCTTCTTCCACCCTGTTTGATGTGCGCCTGACTGAGTCGTTACAGCTCTTTTACTCTCATTGACTATTGCTGACTCTGCTGATCGTGCCCCTTTCAAGCTGGGGGCGAAAGCATTTAGTTGCGTCGACTCGAGTCATTTTGTTGACCCCGTTGTTCACTGCGGCTCTATGAATGTTCTGACTCTCTTCAACACGTGTATCATTTAGAGAATCTCTTGAAAAGTGATACGATACAAGCATAGTTAACTCTAAAGTCCTTACATTGACCCCAGTTGACTGCCTGAATGTTTTGCCCCTCTCTTCAATGCATCCTCTCAATCCCTGTCACCAGAGGGCCAACAGGGCCATTCTTCTTACGGGCACGCCTGCCCTGTCACGCCCCATCGACCTCTTCAAGCAGGCACGTGTTGCTGAGCTAGCTGTTGCTGTTGTTGTGCTTGCACCTCAGCCTGTATTCATTGGGTATGCAGCACCCGCACACATCTACTTCTTCAAGCAGGCACGTGTTGCTGAGCTGCCTGTATTGCTGAGCTGCCTGTGTTGCTGTCTGTGTGCGCATGTGCACACACCTGAGCGTGCACACACCTGAGCGTGCATACACCTGAGCGTGCATACACCTGAGCGTGCATACACCTGAGCGTGCATACACCTGAGCGTGCATACACCTGAGCGTGCACACACCTGAGCGTGCATACACCTGAGCGTGCATACACCTGAGCGTGCACACACCTGAGCGTGCACACACCTGAGCTGAGCGTGTACACACCTGAGCGTGCACACACCTGAGCGTGCATACACCTGAGCGTGCATACACCTGAGCGTGCATACACCTGAGCGTGCACACACCTGAGCGTGCATACACCTGAGCGTGCATACACCTGAGCGTGCATACACCTGAGCGTGCACACACCTGAGCGTGCACACACCTGAGCGTGCATACACCTGAGCGTGCATACACCTGAGCGTGCATACACCTGAGCGTGCACACACCTGAGCGTGCATACACCTGAGCGTGCATACACCTGAGCGTGCATTGATTCTCCCGTGTATGGTGCATGATGCATGATGCGTCCACGTGTACATCTGTGAGTGCATGAGGGTTGGTGTATCTATATGTGTCTGTGCAGGGGTGTTTGTGTGGCTTGGCTGTATCATGTATGTGCTGCTGCCTGTCGGTGTCTCTGTGGCTGGATGTCTGTGTGGTTTGGTGTCTTTGTGGGCGTATGTGGATGTGCAACTGTGAATCGCCTCAATCCCTGTGTGTGTGCACGCTGCACGGACACTCCACGTCCCCCTTTTCACGTCCCTCCCTCCTTTCCATTTCAGCTAGAGGCCCTTCAGCCGCATGCCTATCGCAAGCTGGGAGAGTATGGCAAGAGGTATTGCCGAGGGGTAAGTGGTTGGATGCGATACCAACAGGTTACGGTTTTTTTTTTTTTTTTTTTTTGGTGGATGAAATACACTAATGTAACACATCCGCAGTCGTTACTGTATGGTGAGCGGTATTGTGGAGAGGTGAGTGGTTGGATGCGGTCACAACAACAAATTACATTCAATTCAGTGGTGTTTCAATGTGAATGGTACTGACAGGAGGTGAGTGGTCGGGTGCGGTAACAACAGGTAAGAGTATTGGTGAGAGGAGGGGTTCAATTCAATGTGGTAGCAAAGGTTTCATTGAATGGCAAAACACATGGTGAATAGAACAGTTCAATGCGGGAAATGGAGGAATACCTACACCCCCCCTTCTCCCCCATCCCCCCTCTCCTTGCTTCATGGGTCTCTAGCTATCTTCTGCGACGTTTCCAGATTTATTTCCCTCTTTGGTCCCCCAGCTTCCCTATTCCCTCCAATATTCTGTCGCACTCATTCATCCAACCTCAGAAAGCATGTGACTTTTGAGAATTCTCAAAAGTCAATATTCTGTCGCACTCATTCACCTCACCTCAGAAAGCGTGTGACTTTTGAGAATTCTCCGGACGTGTTTAGGTGAACAGGTTTGAGTCCGCCTATTGCTCAACCTTACTGGCTTGTTTCCTCCTCCTGCGTCTGCTTTTGTCTGTGCCAGGGGAGGTTTGGGGAATTCACAGGCTCGAGCAATCTGGAGGAGTTGCATGCGGTGCTGAGCGGTACAGTCATGATTCGGCGGCTGAAGAAGCAAGTGCTGCCTCAGCTTCCAGCCAAGCGACGACAGCAGGTAGTGAAGGCTTCTCCTTTGATGGGTAGGGGTTGCATAGTAGAGGGTACTTTGTTCGTTGCTAGCCGAATAGCAGGTAGGATTGTTGGTTTACAGACTTGTTTGTTTTCGGGCAGCTTAGGAAGTAAGATTATTCAGACCACTGCTGGTACATGCTGGTTGGGGGGATGTCTACACATAAGAACGGGCAGTGCTTGTGCCTGCGACTGTGAGAGATAGAGTGGAGAGAGGATTGGAGAGTAGAGAGGAGTTGTGAGGGGTAGAAGAGGGCCATGAAGCTCGTCCAACAGCGTTCAGACAACTATCAGTCCTCCCCCACCCCTCCCCCACCCCTCCCCCACCCCTCCCCCACCCCTCCCTCACCCCTCCCTCACCCCTCCCTCACCCCTCCCTCACCCCTCCCTCACCCCTCCCTCACCCCTCCCTCACCCCTCCCTCACCCCTCCCTCACCCCTCCCTCACCCCTCCCTCACCCCTCCCTCACCCCTCCCTCACCCCTCCCCCTCCCTCACCCCTCCCTCACCCCTCCCTCACCCCTCCCTCACCCCTCCCTCACCCCTCCCTCACCCCTCCCTCACCCCTCCCTCACCCCTCCCTCGCCCCTCCCTCGCCCCTCCCTCGCCCCTCCCTCGCCCCTCCCTCGCCCCTCCCTCGCCCCTCCCTCGCCCCTCCCTCGCCCCTCCCTCGCCCCTCCCTCGCCCCTCCCTCGCCCCTCCCTCGCCCCTCCCTCGCCCCTCCCTCGCCCCTCCCTCGCCCCTCCCTCGCCCCTCCCTCGCCCCTCCCTCGCCCCTCCCTCGCCCCTCCCTCGCCCCTCCCTCGCCCCTCCCTCGCCCTCCCACCTTCCCCTGTCACAGGTGCTGCTGATGCTGGAGGAGAAGGCCATGAAGCCCATAGGTGCACTCTCAGACACCTAATCATCCCCATCCCATACCCTCCCCATCCACCCCTTTCCCACTGCTCCCCCCTGCCACAGGTGCTGCTGATGCTGGAGGAGAAGGCCATGAAGCCCATAGGTGCACTCTCAGACACCTAATAATCCCCATCCCATACCCTCCCCATCCACCCCTTTCCCACTGCTCCCCCCTGCCACAGGTGCTGCTGATGCTGGAGGAGAAGGCCATGAAGCCCATAGGTGCACTCTCAGACACCTAATAATCCCCATCCCATACCCTCCCCATCCACCCCTTTCCCACTGCTCCCCCCTGCCACAGGTGCTGCTGATGCTGGAGGAGAAGGCCATGAAGCCCATAGGTGCACTCTCAGACACCTAATAATCCCCATCCCATACCCTCCCCATCCACCCCTTTCCCACTGCTCCCCCCTGCCACAGGTGCTGCTGATGCTGGAGGAGAAGGCCATGAAGCCCATAGGTGCACTCTCAGACACCTAATAATCCCCATCCCATACCCTCCCCATCCACCCCTTTCCCACTGCTCCCCCCTGCCACAGGTGCTGCTGATGCTGGAGGAGAAGGCCATGAAGCCCATAGGTGCACTCTCAGACACCTAATAATCCCCATCCCATACCCTCCCCATCCACCCCTTTCCCACTGCTCCCCCCTGCCACAGGTGCTGCTGATGCTGGAGGAGAAGGCCATGAAGCCCATAGGTGCACTCTCAGACACCTAATAATCCCCATCCCATACCCTCCCCATCCACCCCTTTCCCACTGCTCCCCCCTGCCACAGGTGCTGCTGATGCTGGAGGAGAAGGCCATGAAGCCCATAGGTGCACTCTCAGACACCTAATAATCCCCATCCCATACCCTCCCCATCCACCCCTTTCCCACTGCTCCCCCCTGCCACAGGTGCTGCTGATGCTGGAGGAGAAGGCCATGAAGCCCATAGGTGCACTCTCAGACACCTAATAATCCCCATCCCATACCCTCCCCATCCACCCCTTTCCCACTGCTCCCCCCTGCCACAGGTGCTGCTGATGCTGGAGGAGAAGGCCATGAAGCCCATAGGTGCACTCTCAGACACCTAATAATCCCCATCCCATACCCTCCCCATCCACCCCTTTCCCACTGCTCCCCCCTGCCGCAGGTGCTGCTGATGCTGGAGGAGAAGGCCATGAAGCCCATAGGTGCACTCTCAGACACCTAATAATCCCCATCCCATACCCTCCCCATCCACCCCTTTCCCACTGCTCCCCCCTGCCACAGGTGCTGCTGATGCTGGAGGAGAAGGCCATGAAGCCCATAGGTGCACTCTCAGACACCTAATAATCCCCATCCCATACCCTCCCCATCCACCCCTTTCCCACTGCTCCCCCCTGCCACAGGTGCTGCTGATGCTGGAGGAGAAGGCCATGAAGCCCATAGGTGCACTCTCAGACACCTAATAATCCCCATCCCATACCCTCCCCATCCACCCCTTTCCCACTGCTCCCCCCTGCCGCAGATGCTGCTGATGCTGGAGGAGAAGGCCATGAAGCCCATAGGTGCACTCTCAGACACCTAATAATCCCCATCCCATACCCTCCCCATCCACCCCTTTCCCACTGCTCCCCCCTGCCACAGGTGCTGCTGATGCTGGAGGAGAAGGCCATGAAGCCCATAGGTGCACTCTCAGACACCTAATAATCCCCATCCCATACCCTCCCCATCCACCCCTTTCCCACTGCTCCCCCCTGCCACAGGTGCTGCTGATGCTGGAGGAGAAGGCCATGAAGCCCATAGGTGCACTCTCAGACACCTAATAATCCCCATCCCATACCCTCCCCATCCACCCCTTTCCCACTGCTCCCCCCTGCCACAGGTGCTGCTGATGCTGGAGGAGAAGGCCATGAAGCCCATAGGTGCACTCTCAGACACCTAATAATCCCCATCCCATACCCTCCCCATCCACCCCTTTCCCACTGCTCCCCCCTGCCACAGGTGCTGCTGATGCTGGAGGAGAAGGCCATGAAGCCCATAGGTGCACTCTCAGACACCTAATAATCCCCATCCCATACCCTCCCCATCCACCCCTTTCCCACTGCTCCCCCCTGCCACAGGTGCTGCTGATGCTGGAGGAGAAGGCCATGAAGCCCATAGGTGCACTCTCAGACACCTAATAATCCCCATCCCATACCCTCCCCATCCACCCCTTTCCCACTGCTCCCCCCTGCCACAGGTGCTGCTGATGCTGGAGGAGAAGGCCATGAAGCCCATAGGTGCACTCTCAGACACCTAATAATCCCCATCCCATACCCTCCCCATCCACCCCTTTCCCACTGCTCCCCCCTGCCACAGGTGCTGCTGATGCTGGAGGAGAAGGCCATGAAGCCCATAGGTGCACTCTCAGACACCTAATAATCCCCATCCCATACCCTCCCCATCCACCCCTTTCCCACTGCTCCCCCCTGCCACAGGTGCTGCTGATGCTGGAGGAGAAGGCCATGAAGCCCATAGGTGCACTCTCAGACACCTAATAATCCCCATCCCATACCCTCCCCATCCACCCCTTTCCCACTGCTCCCCCCTGCCGCAGGTGCTGCTGATGCTGGAGGAGAAGGCCATGAAGCCCATAGGTGCACTCTCAGACACCTAATAATCCCCATCCCATACCCTCCCCATCCACCCCTTTCCCACTGCTCCCCCCTGCCACAGGTGCTGCTGATGCTGGAGGAGAAGGCCATGAAGCCCATAGGTGCACTCTCAGACACCTAATAATCCCCATCCCATACCCTCCCCATCCACCCCTTTCCCACTGCTCCCCCCTGCCACAGGTGCTGCTGATGCTGGAGGAGAAGGCCATGAAGCCCATAGGTGCACTCTCAGACACCTAATAATCCCCATCCCATACCCTCCCCATCCACCCCTTTCCCACTGCTCCCCCCTGCCGCAGATGCTGCTGATGCTGGAGGAGAAGGCCATGAAGCCCATAGGTGCACTCTCAGACACCTAATAATCCCCATCCCATACCCTCCCCATCCACCCCTTTCCCACTGCTCCCCCCTGCCACAGGTGCTGCTGATGCTGGAGGAGAAGGCCATGAAGCCCATAGGTGCACTCTCAGACACCTAATAATCCCCATCCCATACCCTCCCCATCCACCCCTTTCCCACTGCTCCCCCCTGCCACAGGTGCTGCTGATGCTGGAGGAGAAGGCCATGAAGCCCATAGGTGCACTCTCAGACACCTAATAATCCCCATCCCATACCCTCCCCATCCACCCCTTTCCCACTGCTCCCCCCTGCCACAGGTGCTGCTGATGCTGGAGGAGAAGGCCATGAAGCCCATAGGTGCACTCTCAGACACCTAATAATCCCCATCCCATACCCTCCCCATCCACCCCTTTCCCACTGCTCCCCCCTGCCACAGGTGCTGCTGATGCTGGAGGAGAAGGCCATGAAGCCCATAGGTGCACTCTCAGACACCTAATAATCCCCATCCCATACCCTCCCCATCCACCCCTTTCCCACTGCTCCCCCCTGCCACAGGTGCTGCTGATGCTGGAGGAGAAGGCCATGAAGCCCATAGGTGCACTCTCAGACACCTAATAATCCCCATCCCATACCCTCCCCATCCACCCCTTTCCCACTGCTCCCCCCTGCCACAGGTGCTGCTGATGCTGGAGGAGAAGGCCATGAAGCCCATCGGTGCACTGCATATGCAGGTGGGTTGTGGGAGGGATGAAGGGACAGAGGAGACGGAGAGAAAGGGGGTAGAGAGAGCAGCATCCGTGCACTTTGGTGCTCTTGACAGCACAGGAGGGGTGATGAGAGGGATGGAGGGACAGAGGCGAGGGAGGGAGAAGGGGGTAGAGATGACAGCATCTGTGCACTGCATGCACAGGTGGGGTGATGGGAGGGCGAGAGGAGTGGGGCTGAAATGAGCACAGTGGGAAAGGAAGGGAGGAGGGGGAGAGAATGAGCAGCATGCGGAAGGAAGTGAGGGCCATGCGATCCCATGAAGCCCCTCCCAGCACCGCATGCACAGGTGGTGGGTTGTGGGAGAGATAGAGGAAGTGCAGAGGAGAGGGAGAGGAGGGGGGTTAGAAACAGCAGCATGCTGAAGGAAGTGAGGGCCATGCGAGGCCATGAAGCCCATCCACAAACCTTTGAGTTTTGCTCCCCATCTAAAGGGTTTCCTTAGTTTCTTAGTGGTTATCGTTCTTTGCTAACACGAGCAGTATGCTGGCTCGTATTAGCACGGAATATTGCTGCTCTACTTGATGAGCAGTGGCTGTTGCGAGTCTCAAGGTGACTTGTGAGTCGACTCAAAAGTCACCTTATTTTATCGAGCGAGCACTCTGCTGCTCTACTTCATGAGTCTCTGCTGACCAGCGACTGTTGGGAGTCTCAAGAGTCAACACCCCCCCATCCGTCCTCTTTCCCTCCTCCCCCAAACCCTCCCCTTCCACACACACCCAAACGAGCTGAGGAAGGTGCCGGAGAAGAAGGCGGCAGCAGGGAGATGGGAGGGGGGGAGCTTCTGAGACGTTTGAAGATCTCACTTACCCTTCCTTCCTCTCCTCCCCCAAACCCTCTCCCCCCACACACACGCGCACACTAGCTGGGAAAGGTGCGGGAGAAGAAGGGGGTGGCAGCGACTGCAGAGGGAGAGAGTGCAGCGGTTATGGAGGAGAGGGCTCTGGACTGTTGAGACACCTCAAGAGTCAACGCCCCTCTTATCCGTCCTCTTCCCCCCTCCCCCAAACCCTCTCCCCCACACACGCGCACACCAGCTGAGGAAAGTGCGGGAGAAGAAGGCGGCGGCGGGGGCTGAAGAGGCTGAAGGGGGGGGCTTCTGAGATGATTTAAGATTCACCTACCCTTCCTTCTGTCAGAACACTTGCACTGGGGATGCCCGATTGATCCTAGGGAGGGTTACAGACTCGTTGGCCTTGGGGGTTATGGGCGCACTGATCCGCTACTTAACAAGCCCTTTTATCCTAGTGGTCTAGTGGCTGAAATTCTGACATGGTATCAGAGCGAAGGTCACATGTTCGAATCCCCATGTGCGCACATGCTGGCGGGGTCGCTGTGCCGTGTCCTATGGCATCCCTGTGAGGGGGGGTGTCATAACACTTGCACTGGGGATGCCCGATTGATCCTAGGGAAGGGTTACAGGCTCGTTGGCCTGAGGGTTATGGGTGCACTGATCCGCTACTTAACAAGCCAATTTATCCCAGTGGTCTAATGGCTGGGATTCTGACACCTTCCTCTCACTCCCCTTTCCCCCCGCACTCACCAAAACCAGTTGAGGAAGGTGCGGGAGAAGAAGGCAGTAGCAAGGGATGCAGAGGCGGAGAGTGCAGCGGTAATGGAGGAGAGAGCGCTGGTGTCCAGGGTGAGTGGGGAATGCTTGAATGAGGAATATGTTTCCTGTCTGGTTGGCTTAACGTCTGCTGCAGAGGGGGAGAGTGCAGTGGTAATGGAGGAGAGGGCTCTGGTGTCCCGGGTGAGTGGTGGGGAGTGCTGGATGGATGGTCATGTCTTAAGTCTGGTTTAGGTCAAGGGAGAGGGTGCTGCAGCAGACGGAGAGAGTGCTGCAGTTATGGAGGAGAGGGCTCGGGTGTCCAAGGTGAGTGGGTGGTGCTTGCATGGCGGATGGGTGGTGCTTGCATGGCGGATGGGTGGCGCACTGGTGCTTGCATGGCGGATGGGTGGCGCACTGGTGCTTGCATGGCGGATGGGTGGCGCACTGGTGCTTGCATGGCGGATGGCGTGGGAGCTGGACTTTAGGAGAGTTTCCAACGAAGACCAAGAGCAGGGGATGAAAATATTGCAAGGGATGTGATTCTAAAAAGCCTTGAACAATCGAGGTGTGACTGAAAAAGAATAGTCACACTTTGTCACTTGTACTCACACCGACTCACACTTTGCTTCCTCTGGGTTGGTGTGAGTACAAGTGACAAAGTGTGACTATTCTTCTTCAATCACACCTCGATTGTTCAGGGTTTTCTAGAATCACATCCATTGCAATCTTTTCATCCCCTGCTCTTGGTCTTCGTTGGAAACTCTCCTAAAGTCCAGCAAAGGTGGAGGGACTACCTGGGTACAATGTGATGTGTCATTGCCCTTTCACCACACTCAGATGCACCAGAAACATCCTTTCTTCCTTCCTTCCCTCCCTTCCTTCATTATCACCGTTCCCCCATGTGAGCAGCTGTACACAGAGTCGGCAGAGGTGAAGGTGGATGCTGTGAGGGAGTACCTGGGGATCACGCCTCATGGTCCTCTCACCACGTGCAAAGCTGTCATCTATTTCCCCCCTTCCCTTCATTCATTGCCGCCCTCCCCCATCACCACTCGTCACTGTTCCCCATGCGAGCAGCTATACACAGAGTCGGCAGAAGCGAAGGTGGATGCCGTGAGGGAGTACCTGGGGACCATGCTGGAGGTGAGTCGCTGGGCATGTGGGTATATGAATTAGCATCACCATGCACGCACACCATCGTGCTGTGAGGGAGTTCCTGGGGACCATGCTGGAGGTGAGTCCATGTGCCCTGGGCTCTGGTGACAAAAGTATATTTTTTAGAAGTCTCAAGAATCCATGTGCCCTGGGCCCTGGGTCTTAGGTCTTGGGTCCTTGTACCTGGGCTCTGGCCATGTGAATGCATGTGTGCTGGAGGTGGGATGAGTGGGCATGTGAATGCATGTGTGCTGGAGGTGGGATGAGTGGGCATGTGAATGCGTGTAGGTGTGTAATGAAATCGCATCATGTGGTGATGGTTGATGTGCTGTTGAATGACGAATTCGCTTCATCACGTATCTCATTGTGTTGGACTTTTGAGTCGACTCAAAAGTCACCTTGCTAATGCTTAATGTCATATTCCCTTCATCACGTATCTCATGGTGTTGGATTTGCTGGTGCGGGCATGTCTGCTTGCGACTGGGGATTGGTTACCTTCCTCTCTTGTTTTTAGATACTTATCATTGATTTTTGAGTCGACTCAAAAATCGCCTCATCACACGAATACTTAGCATTGATTGAATCTTTCATTTTGCGTGAAACTATGAGTGGAAGATCTCCCTTCTTAAATGCTCGCAAGTCTCTTTGTGCTTTCTGCCTGTGCGGCTGTGCCCTCTGTGTGTGTGTCCCACCTGCTTTCACGCGTGCAGGGGGGGTGCAAGTTCCTCGTGTTTGCCCATCACATGACCATGATGGATGCGCTCTCCGACTTCTTCCAGGTAACTGTGCCATGCCATGCCATGCCGTGCCATGACATGCCATGCTATGCCATGCCGTGCCATGCCATGCCATGCCGTGCCATGCCATGCCGTGCCATGCCATGCCGTGCCATGCCATGCCGTGCCATGACATGCCATGCCATGCCATGCCATGCTGTGCCATGCCGTGCCATGCCATGCCATGCTGCCATGCCATGCCGTGCCATGCCATGCCGTGCCATGCCATGCCGTGCCATGACATGCCATGCCATGCCATGCTGTGCCATGCCGTGCCATGCCATGCCATGCTGCCATGCCATGCCGTGCCATGCCATGCCGTGCCATGCCATGCCGTGCCATGACATGCCATGCCTTGCCATGCTGTGCCATGCCGTGCCATGCCATGCCATGCCATGCTGCCAAGCCGTACAGTGCCATGCATTTACTTGGTTTTTCTACACTAGCATGCCATGCATGTAGTTGGTGTTGATAGTTGTTAAACGGACGTGCTGCCCTGAGCAACACGGGCCTACAGCTGCAGGTTACTGCTACTAAACAGTCAGCCAGCTAAAATGCATGGTTTTCGGTCACACTGGGATTCCTGTGGTGATGGCAGCTCCTTCTGCAGAACCGAAGACCTTTCGGTCTATGTGTCCTGAACGAATCTTTTGGACCGCTCACTGCATTCACTCCCCTTCTCCCTTACTCCCAACGTGACTTCTGAGTCGACTCTAACGTGACCTTTCAGTCTATTTTTTAGTCGACTCAAAAATAGACTCACTGCGCGTGGTTTTGGGTCACACTGGGATTCCTGTGGCGTTGGCAGCTCCTTCTGCAGAGCCGGAGACCTTTCGGTCTATGTGTAGACCTTTCAGACCCTTCTATGCATCCTGAACGAATCTTTTGAACCGCTCACTGCATTCACTCCCCTTCTCCCTTGCTCCCTTCTATCCTCTCCCCTGTATTTTAGAAGGAGCGGGTACACTGTGTCTGCATTGACAGACTCATGGTGCTCGAACGAGGCATCAGCAGCTGCTAGTGCTGCACGCACCCTCATTCATGCCCCTGCTCTGCTTCTCTCGTTTTCCCTTCTGTCTTTTCTCCTTTCTCCCGCACCCTCCCATCCCTCAGAAGGAGAAGGTGGGGAGCATTCGCATTGACAGAGGCACGGTTCCCGAGAAGTGGCATCAGCTGGTGGCGCGGTGGTGTGCTATCCAGTTGCTCTCCTCACTCCCGCTTCTCTTTTTCTCCCCTCTCCAATATTCTCCCTCTCTCCCATTCCTCAGAAGGAGAAGGTGGGCTACATACGCATTGACGGTTCCACAGCGCCTGAGAAGAGGCACCACCTGGTGGCGCGCTTTCAAGAAGACCCCGACACGCGTGTGGCTGTGGTGAGACTGTCTTGCTGAGAGGCGTGAGTGTGGCTGTGGTGAGACTGTCTTGCTGAGAGGCGTGTGGTGGGATGATGGGTGGCAGTGGTGGGATGATGGGTGGCAGTGGTGGGATGATGGGTGGTAGTGGTGTCAGCACTCCCATGCGCTCCACTTATTCCCTTGTGCACCCATCCGTCTATACAACAGCTGAGATGGCTGTTACTGCTCTTGCAATACGTTTGTCCAGATATTACGGTGCTATCCCACCCACCCTGCCCCTCATCCTTTGCTTGCTCGTTCCCTCTTCCCCTCAAAGCTGGGCATCCACGCGGCAGGCGTAGGTCTGACTCTCACAGCAGCCAGCACGGTGGTGTTTGCAGAGATGGCTGCTGCTGCTGCTGCTGCTGCTGCTGTTGTTGCGGCTGCTACACGTTTGTGCGGATGCCATAGTCTCAACACGCCGCTCCCCTTTCACTACTCGCCCCTCCCATGCACATGCAGCTGGGCATTCATGCAGCAAGCGTGGGACTTACGCTGACAGCAGCCAGCACGGTGGTGTTTGCCCTTTATTCCCATGCGCACCCATCCACTCGCCCCTCCCTCACCCTCACAGCTGGGCATCCATGCAGCGGGGGTGGGACTGACACTCACAGCAGCCAGCACGGTGGTGTTTGCAGAGATGGCATGGAACCCGGGGGACTTGGTGCAGGCAGAGGACAGGGTGCACAGGATAGGGCAGGTGGGTGCTGACAGGTTAAGAGCAGTATTTGTCAAACTTATATTCTATAGTCTGTTTAGGCTGTAGTGGGGTAGTCCTTATAGGGTACAACACTTTTAGGTTTGCTACTTGTACCCACCTGCTTTCTAGTTCAGCCATTCATTCGCTCACATTCTAACAGTATTGGGGTGTGGAGTGCGGTGCTGGGGGGTAAGGCGGTAATGGGGGGTAGAAGGTAGGTCTCGGTGGTGTTTGCAGAGATGGCATGGAATCTGGGGGACTTGGTTCAGGCAGAGGACAGGGTACACCGGATAGTGCAGGTGGGTGGATGTTGATTGCAGTGGTGTGAGGTGCTGGTAGGTCTTGTAAGGTGTAAGGTAGGGAAGAGGGAGATGGCATGAAACCCGGGGGACTTGGTTCAGGCGGAAGACAGGGAGCACAGGATAGGGCAGGTGGGTTGAGTGCGGTGGTAGGGTGTGGATTGCGGTGATCGGGTTTGGCAGGTAAGTCTTGGAAACAGATGGGGTGGAACTTAGGAGATTTAGTGCAGGCAGAGGACAGGACGCACAGGATGGAGCAGGTGGGTGGGTGCTGAGGTGTCGAGTGCGGTGATGGGTGGTAAATTGTGGTGGTGGGGGGTTGAGTGTGGTGATCAGGCGTGGAAGGTGCATCTTGGGGAGAGATGGCGTGGAATCCGGGGGACTGATGCAGGCGAAGGACAGGGCACACAGGATAGGGCAGGTGGGTGGGTGCTGGGTTGAGTGCGGTGGTGGGGTGTAGAGTGGTGGGGTTTCGAACGCCTGTCTGTATGTGTAATTAACCAAATTCTCTGCTGCCTCTTGCTTATGTGCCCTCCACTGCCCTTCTTTGATCTGCCATCCAGGCCAATGTGGTGAACGTGTATTATCTGCACGCCCCTGAAACCATTGATGACGTTATATGGTTCGTGATTGGGTGCACTGTGCTGTGTGTGCTGAGTGCTCTCTGCTCTATGCCCTGTGCTGTCTGTATGTGGTGTATGTGCTGTATGGTGAACGTGTATTATTTGCACGCCTCTGAGACCATTGACGACCTTATATGGTGGATGCTCGTGTACTTGTGAGGCGCCTCGACAGTCCTTTAAGGCGACTTTTGACGCGTGTGGTGTTTGTGCTTGTGAGTGCTAATGCTTGTGGTGTTTGTGCTTGTGGTGTTGGTGCTTGTGGTGTTTGTGCTTGTGGTGTTTGTGCTTGTGGTGTTTGTGCTTGTGGTGTTTGTGCTTGTGGTGTTTGTGCTTGTGGTGTTTGTGCTTGTGGTGTTTGTGCTTGTGGTGTTTGTGCTTGTGGTGTTGGTGCTGAAGAAAATGGATCGGTGAACTTATGGCACGATAGGAAGAAGAAATATCTTTAGCAAGAAAATGGTATAAGTCTTAAAGACTAGAGCAAGGTCCTTGTCCAAGGATGATTTCTAGTGAAGTGGGAAGCCACATATATGTGGTTGAACTCTTGAGGCTAGCTGCAGCACCTCAATGCTGAGGGCAAGGCTAGCCAACCTTGCCAAGCTAGCAAGTGAGGCCACATGTTGCACATGTGGGCCAGGCTGGAACAACAGCCCACATAACAGCATATGGCACACCATAGAGGCCAGCAAGGTGAGTGTGGGATGAGTGGACAGGTGGCAATGCCAACTGTGACCACACTTCACTGTGGTGGAGTGTGGTGGAGTGTGGACATGTAATGTGGGGCATAAGGAGAATGGAAAGTGCAGCTGCTGAGAATTGAACCCACGACCTCTAAGACTGAAGGTGAGAATCCACCCTCTGGGACATACTTGCTGCACAACACCCCCCCTCAAGGATGTCCCCGGGGTAGGGTCCTTCAAGCGGAGACATGGGTGAGACCGAGAAGACCACGGATGCGAAGAAAAGGGTCACGGGGCAAAGGCTTGGTGCCAATGTCAGCGAGGTTGTCTTGAGTAGGAACATAGAGAAGGGTAACGGAGTGGTCAGCAACATGATCACGAATGAAATGGTGCTTGATGTCGATGGGCTTGGCCTTGGGATGAAAGACGCCGTCGTCCTTGGCCAGAATGATGGCACTATTGTTGTCACACGAGATGCGGGTGGAGCCGGTTGGGGGAAGTCCAAGTGCGGTAAGGAGGGATCGAAGCCATAATGCCTCATGCACCGCGGCGCCCAGAGAATAATATTCAGCTTCACATGAAGAGGTAGCGACGACAGCTTGACGTTTGGACTGCCAAGAGATGAGTGACGGACCGAGGAAGAACAAGTAGCACGTAACGGAGCGTCGGAGCTCTCCCTCCGGTCCCCAAGAGGCGTCACACCACCCATGAAGTTCAAGGGCGTTGGGAATGCCGCCAAGGAGAAGCCCAAGCGAGGTAGTCCCTTTCAAGTAGCGAGCAACGCGTTTGGCAGCCGAGACGTGTGGAGTAGACCAATCATGAAGGTGACGAGCAAGAACTCCAGCGCTATATGCGAGGTCGGGACGGGAACCCACCATGGCATACATGATGGATCCGACAAACGAGGTGTAAGGAAAGGAGGAGGAGTGTGGGGAGGAAGTCACGGGCAGCTGAAACTTGGTGTCCATGGGGGTGGCAGTAGGGTTAAGTGGAGTGAACGAGTAGGTGTCTAAGATGGAGGTGATGAATTTGGATTGATGAAGGTGGAGAGTGCGGGAGGTACGATCACGAGTGATGTGAAATCCAAGGTAGTAGGAAAGAGGACCGAGGTCACGAAGCTTGAAGCGAGATGAAAGGGCACGCTTGAAGGAGGAAAGAAGAGAAGAGGAGGAGGAAAGAATGATGAGGTCGTCAACATAGACGAGAAGCATGAAGAAGGATGCAGCTGTAGGCCGATAAGGAGATTGTGGAGGAGCAATAAAGAGGCCGGGGTCCGCACGGGCAGCAAAAAGGCGAAAAGCAGCAAGCTCTTCACGAAGTTTGCGGTACCAGCACCGCGGCGCTTGCTTCAACCCGTACAACGGTTTGTGCAAGAGACAAACTTGCTCAACACCATGGACCGCCGGAAGTTCATAACCGGGAGGCTGCATCATGTAGAGAAGTTCATCAAGAGTGCCGTTGAGGAAGGCGTTGGAAATGTCCAGCTGATGGACTTCTAGGTCGAAAGCGGCAGCAATGGTGAGGAAGAGGCGGAGGGTGGCGAAGCGGACGGTAGGAGCAAAGGTGTCATGGAAATCAACACCGTCGCGTTGTTTGAAACCTTTGACAACAAGGCGGGCCTTGCGACGTTCGATAGAACCATCAGCATGCTCCTTGACCTTGAAAATCCATTTGCATGGAATCGGCTTGCACTTGGGTGGTCGAGGAACAACGCTGTAAGTGTCATTAGCGTGCAGGGCAGCGAGTTCCGCATCAGCAGCCTTGATCCATTCAGCAGCATCAGGGCCAGTGCGGGCCTCATGAATGGTTTGAGGTTCGTAATGATGATGAAGGGCGGCATTAGCGGATGTCTTGGAAAGAGGAGGAAGGGTGAAGTCAATGGGTTCAGAAGGAGACGGTAAGACCTTGAGCAGTGAGAAAAGTGAAAGAGTGGAAGGAGCTGAAGGGGATGGTGGTGAGGAACTAGAGGTGCAAGGAGGAGGACGAGCTGAAGAAGGAGAGGAGAGGGATGGAAGGCGGAAGTCTTGCGGCGTCGAGGGCAGAGGAAGGTTGGAAAACAAAGGAGGAGGAGAAGAGGTGGCTGGTGCGGGCAGAGTTGGAGATGGTGGGAGGAGGGTGGTGGAAGAGGGCATGGGTGGTGAAGGAGAGGGAGGGGAGGTTGGGGCTGAGAGGGAAGGGGGTGGGGGAGGAGGCGGAGATGATGATATGGGTGGTGGAGATGACGATGGAGGTTCTCGAGGGTCATCGGAAGGTGGCGAAGAGTGCTCCATGAAGATGACATCACGAGAAAGTGTGACACGGTGCTGAGATGGGATATAGATGCGATAAGCCTTGGTGCCGTCAAGATGACCATACCCAACCATGATGCTGGCCGTGCTTCGGTCGTCGAGCTTAGAGCGCCGTTGCGGAGGAATGAGGACTGAAACGGGTGAACCGAAGATGCGGAGGTGTGATACGTCCGGACGTGCACCGGTCCATAGTTCTATGGGAGTCTTAGAAGTTGAACCACCCCGACTAATGGCATGATTTCGGAGATAGGCAGCAGTGAGAGCGGCTTCACCCCACCATCCTTTGTCCATGTGTGCGTCATGAAGCATGGAACGGACCATCTCAAGTATAGTCCGATTGGCGCGTTCAGCAACTCCATTTTGCTCGGGTGTGTACGGCGTAGAACGGTGTCGAGCGATGCCATGAGCTTTAAGGAATGAAGTGAAGGCGTCGGAATTGAACTCCAAGGCACCATCGGAGCGAAACGCTTTGATGGTCCTTGGGGAATGCATATTGTGCACCCGAGTGACGTAATCTTTGAAGCATGAAAATGCCTCTGAACGATGGCGTAGGAGATACACGGTAATGTGGCGGGAATAGTCGTCGATGAAGGTGAGAAGGTAGCGAGCGCCTCCAATGGTAGTTCCATATGAAAATGGTCCAGCAATATCCGAATGAATGAGTTGGAGCGGTGCTGTGGTGCGTGAATGGGATACGCCAAATGGTTGACGCGTTTGTTTCCCACGATAGCACGAGATGCATTGGGGAATCGAGGAGGAGGAGAGGTTAAGACCGGTGACCAGCTGCTGCCTATGAAGTGTTGACAGGTCCCGCATGTTAAGATGCCCGAAACGGCGATGCCAAAGGTATGAGGAGGTGGTGGTGGAGACTGGACATGCCGTGGGGTTGATGGGGGGGGCGGCACTGCTCCCATGATGCAGCTGAAGATAAAACAGATTGTTGCAGGTAAAGCCCTCGCCGATATGAGCCGCATCAGTTTTGAGCTCAACCCGCCCTGCAGTGGGGAAGGAAACGGCAATGCCGGCAGCTCCAAGTGCACGAACCGAGAGGAGGTTGTGAACCGATGAAGGGAGAAAGAGAACGTTGTCTAGCTGGATGGTGGTCTCCGAGGTTTGTGAGCGAAGAGTAGCCACCACCGTGCCGACTCCCAAGACTTTGTAAGTTTCTCCACCACCAAAACGAACGATAATATCATCAGTTGGCTGCTGGAGAGATGAAAACAACGAGCGATCGGAGCATATATGGGAAGATGCGCCGCTGTCCACCAGCCAGGAAGAAGTCCGGATCATGTTTGAGGAAGAGGCTGTGAGTGCCGATGCGTAGGGAGCACCATAAGGGAAGAGGAGGAGGAGGAGGAGGATGGTGAAGATGAAGAAAGCAGCGACGAGAGGAGTCCAGGTGGGGAGGATGGGGCGGTGGCTGGTGCTGAAAGCTATGTCAACGTACCGGGAATCAGGTACGTACTGAGGGGCTGATGGGGCAGTAGGTGTTGTGGAGATCGAAGGGATGTCGGCGGAGGAGCTTGTTGACACATGCACCGAAGGCTGGATGACAGATTTCTCCCGTCGAGAGCTTTCTTCGAGCTCTTTCTTCTTCTTCAACTTGAAGCATTCGTCAATGGTGTGGCCGGTTTTCTTGCAGTAGCGGCAAGTAGGGGACTGGCGGGAACCGGAGCGAATAGGGTGGGAGGGCTGGGAATGGAGGTTGTATGCACCTTCCATGTTGCGGCTTGTACCAGATTGTGACCGCTCCCAATCGGCATCGAGTAGTCGTGACTGCAGGTATTCAACCATCATAGACTTGATGTCTTTCACGGTGCAAATAGTTTCTGTGAGAGTCTTGAAGGAGTCCGGCAGATTGAGAATGATGGAGATTACCACCACCCAAGATGGTAGCTCGAAGCCGGCAGATTTGAGTTGGTGCGTGAGATTTCCAACTCGATCGAAGTAGGAGCGAAGACTCATTGTTGGGTCCATCCGTGTAGTGATGAGATCTCGGAGGAGAGCCACTTGTGCATGGTTACCCATGCAGTCAAACCGCGCCATGATGCATCCCCACATATCCTTCGTCGTGTTGGCTTGAGCAAGTGTGAGCGAGAGCTGAGGATGGACGGCTGACATGAGAAGATAGTACGCATGCTCCTCTTTCTTCATCCGGCAGCGATGCAATCGAATGGGCTGTTTTAGGGGCTGCACCATTGTTGCCTTCAGTAGCATCTCCACTGCTGGTTGTGGAAGAGGAAATGGAAGGGCGGGCAGCAACCTTGGGATCTCCAAGAAGGGAGATCAGCCCAAGGACATTGAAGATGTAACATATCTTTTTCTTCCATGGAATGAAGTTGGAACCATCCGGTTCCAAGATAGGAAGGGTGTGGCGACCGAGAGGCGTCTCAACTTGAGCCATCAAGTGTGCGACGTTCACAAAGCTAGAAGCCTAGCTCTGATACCATGAAAAAAATGGATCGGTGAACTTATGGCACGATAGGAAGAAGAAATATCCTTAGCAAGAAAATGGTATGTCTTAAAGACTAGAGCAAGGTCTTTGTCCAAGGATGATTTCTAGTGAAGTGGGAAGCCACATATATGTGGTTGAACTCTTGAGGCTAGCTGCAGCACCTCAATGCTGAGGGCAAGGCTAGCCAACCTTGCCAAGCTAGCAAGTGAGGCCACATGTTGCACATGTGGGCCAGGCTGGAACAACAGCCCACATAACAGCATATGGCACACCATAGAGGCCAGCAAGGTGAGTGTGGGATGAGTGGACAGGTGGCAATGCCAACTGTGACCACACTTCACTGTGGTGGAGTGTGGTGGAGTGTGGACATGTAATGTGGGGCATAAGGAGAAGGGAAAGTGCAGCTGCTGAGAATTGAACCCACGACCTCTAAGACTGAAGGTGAGAATCCACCCTCTGGGACATACTTGCCGCACAACAGGTGCTTGTGGTGTTGGTGCTTGTGGTGTTGGTGCTTGTGGTGTTTGTGCTTGTGGTGTTTGTGCTTGTGGTGTTTGTGCTTGTGGTGTTGGTGCTTGTGGTGTTGGTGCTTGTGGTGTTTGTGCTTGTGGTGTTGGTGCTTGTGGTGTTTGTGCTTGTGGTGTTGGTGCTTGTGGTGTTTGTGCTTGTGGTGTTTGTGCTTGTGGTGTTTGTGCTTGTGGTGTTGGTGCTTGTGGTGTTTGTGCTTGTGGTGTTGGTGCTTGTGGTGTTGGTGCTTGTGGTGTTTGTGCTTGTGGTGTTGGTGCTTGTGGTGTTGGTGCTTGTGGTGTTGGTGCTTGTGGTGTCTGTGCTTGTGGTGTTGGTGCTTGTGGTGTTTGTGCTTGTGGTGTTTGTGCTTGTGGTGTTGGTGCTTGTGGTGTCTGTGCTTGTGGTGTTGGTGCTTGTGGTGTTGGTGCTTGTGGTGTTTGTGCTTGTGGTGTTTGTGCTTGTGGTGTTTGTGCTTGTGGTGTTTGTGCTTGTGGTGTTTGTGCTTGTGGTGTTTGTGCTTGTGGTGTTGGTGCTTGTGGTGTTGGTGCTTGTGGTGTTGGTGCTTGTGGTGTTTGTGCTTGTGGTGTTTGTGCTTGTGGTGTTTGTGCTTGTGGTGTTGGTGCTTGTGGTGTTTGTGCTTGTGGTGTTTGTGCTTGTGGTGTTTGTGCTTGTGGTGTTTGTGCTTGTGGTGTTTGTGCTTGTGGTGTTTGTGCTTGTGGTGTTTGTGCTTGTGGTGTTTGTGCTTGTGGTGTTTGTGCTTGTGGTGTTTGTGCTTGTGGTGTTGGTGCTTGTGGTGTTGGTGCTTGTGGTGTTTGTGCTTGTGGTGTTGGTGCTTGTGGTGTCTGTGCTTGTGGTGTTGGTGCTTGTGGTGTTTGTGCTTGTGGTGTTGGTGCTTGTGGTGTTGGTGCTTGTGGTGTTTGTGCTTGTGGTGTTTGTGCTTGTGGTGTTGGTTCTTGTGGTGTTGGTGCTTGTGGTGTTTGTGCTTGTGGTGTTTGTGCTTGTGGTGTTTGTGCTTGTGGTGTTTGTGCTTGTGGTGTTTGTGCTTGTGGTGTTTGTGCTTGTGGTGTTTGTGCTTGTGGTGTTTGTGCTTGTGGTGTTTGTGCTTGTGGTGTTTGTGCTTGTGGTGTTTGTGCTTGTGGTGTTTGTGCTTGTGGTGTTTGTGCTTGTGGTGTTTGTGCTTGTGGTGTTTGTGCTTGTGGTGTTTGTGCTTGTGGTGTTTGTGCTTGTGGTGTTGGTGCTTGTGGTGTTGGTGCTTGTGGTGTTTGTGCTTGTGGTGTCTGTGCTTGTGGTGTTGGTGCTTGTGGTGTTTGTGCTTGTGGTGTTGTGCTTGTGGTGTTGGTGCTTGTGGTGTTGTGCTTGTGGTGTTGGTGCTTGTGGTGTTTGTGCTTGTGGTGTTTGTGCTTGTGGTGTTTGTGCTTGTGGTGTTTGTGCTTGTGGTGTTTGTGCTTGTGGTGTTTGTGCTTGTGGTGTTTGTGCTTGTGGTGTTTGTGCTTGTGGTGTTTGTGCTTGTGGTGTTTGTGCTTGTGGTGTTTGTGCTTGTGGTGTTTGTGCTTGTGGTGTTTGTGCTTGTGGTGTTTGTGCTTGTGGTGTTTGTGCTTGTGGTGTTTGTGCTTGTGGTGTTTGTGCTTGTGGTGTTTGTGCTTGTGGTGTTTGTGCTTGTGGTGTTTGTGCTTGTGGTGTTTGTGCTTGTGGTGTTTGTGCTTGTGGTGTTTGTGCTTGTGGTGTTTGTGCTTGTGGTGTTTGTGCTTGTGGTGTTTGTGCTTGTGGTGTTTGTGCTTGTGGTGTTTGTGCTTGTGGTGTTTGTGCTTGTGGTGTTTGTGCTTGTGGTGTTTGTGCTTGTGGTGTTTGTGCTTGTGGTGTTTGTGCTTGTGGTGTTTGTGCTTGTGGTGTTTGTGCTTGTGGTGTTTGTGCTTGTGGTGTTTGTGCTTGTGGTGTTTGTGCTTTTCCTTTGTGCCCACTTCTCGAATAACAACACAATTGTTGCTCAAAGATCGCCTTGGAACACTTGGATATCTCAATCTTGGATTCACGTGTTTCGACTCGCTTGATCACTCACGTAGTAGAGGGGCTGCAGTGGTGTACGAGGCACTCGGCTTGCTCTCTCTCGGTTTCTTCCTCACTCGCTCGTCCTCATTCTCCCCTTTCTGAATCTCCTCCCCCCTCGCTCCATTTCGTGCCTGTCTCTTTCTCCTCCCTCTCTCAGGAGCGTTGTGCAACACAAGCTGGAGAATCTGGGCCAGGTGTGTGGTGGGTGTGTGGGTGGGTGGGTGGGTGGGTGGGTGGGCGGGCGGGCGGGCGGGCGAGCGGGCGGGCGGGCGGGCGGGCGGGCGGGCGGGCGGGCGGGCGGGCGGGCGGGCGGGCGGGGGGGCGGGTGGGTGGGTGGGTGGGTGGGTGGGTGGGTGGGTGGGTGGGTGGGTGGGTGGGTGGGTGGGTGGGTGGGTGGGTGGGTGGGTGGGTGGGTGGGTGGGTGGGTGGGTGGGTGGGTGCATGTGTGGGCGGGTGAGTGGGGTGTCTAGAGCAGATGATCGGGCAGGGTGGGATGGTCAGTGTGTTGTGAGGCCACCTTGCAGCAACTCTCGAGGCGCCTCAGAATCAAATCTTCCTGATGGCCCATGTATCGGACTGCTCATTTAGGGGAGACTTTTTCAGGCGCCTCAAAAGTCGTCTCTCAACCTGCGCCTTTTATATTGAATGTAACGTACAACACTTCTTCAATCAAGTGTGCACGTAACGTGCAGCAACTTCTGAGGCGCCTCAAAAGTCAAATCCTCCTGATGCCCTGTGTGTCGGGCCGCTCATTAGGGGGACATGTGGATGTGTTAGCTTGATGGCTTGTTGAGCAAAAGCAGTGAGTACAAGGGCACATGCACGCACTGTTGCCATGTCTAATCCCCTTGCAAGTCATGTTTATAAATGTGCCCTTCTTGCGTCACAAGTGATGGACAGCGAAGCAGTCGCGATGCTTCCGCCTCTACCTCCTCTTGTGACTCGCGGGTCCGTGAATGTAAATGTCACACTGTTACCTTCTTGTCACACTGTTACCTTCTTGTCACACTGTTACCTTCTTGCCCCTCCCTGCCCCTTCTTGCGTCACAAGTGATGGACGGAGAGCAGAAGCAGTCCCTACAGACGCACAAGGACCTTTGACATGCCGCCTCCTCCTCCTCTTTTCAAGCCCATGTGACCCATGCGTCTGTGTTTATATGCATGTGAGTGCACCGCTGTGCCCCATCCCGTGTGCTAACAGGTGATGGACGGAGAGAAAACGCAGTCCCTGCAGAGCAGATGCACAAGGACCCTTGACATGCTGCCTCCTCTTCCTTCTCTTGTGGCCACGTGTGTGAATGTGGGAATGTGACACCGTGACTTCTTACTCCGCCCTGCCCCCTTGCCTCCAACAGGTGATGGATGGAGAGCAGAAGCAGTCCCTGCCGGTGCACAAGGACCCTCGCCATGCTGCCGCCTCTGCTGCTGCCCTTGTGCCTGTGAATTGTGTTATTTTGACACCGTTCCTTCTGCCCCCTTCCTCCAACAGGTGATGGACGGAGAGCAGAAGCAGTCGCTGCAGGTGCACAAGGACCCTCGCCATGCCGCCGCTGCTGCTGCTCTCGCAGGCAGGAAGAAGGGAGGAGGGGATGAGCAGCAGCAGGGGAAGCAGGGTAGTGGGAAATGGGGATGGTTGACCCATGCGGGTGTGACTGATGGAGGTGTGACTATAGCAGGGTGTGGTGGTGGGGAGGAGAAGAAGAGGCAGCGCACGATCAGTGAGATGTTTCAGCCGCCGAGCTAGTGGGTGGTGGGAAGTGCGACGTATGGGGATGATCTTCACTGGCAGTGTGACTGTCGAAGGCTGTGGGGGTGGTGGTGGGGATGAGAAGAGGCAGCATGGCATGGCAGCGCACGATCAAGGAGATGTTCCAGCCGCCGAGCTAGCATGAGTGCTCATGCAACACGACGTGCAACTCCATGTCATGTCACCATCTCACCACATTACCTTGTCACCATGTCATCATGTTACCATGTTACTGCATTACCATGCTTGTCATTTCTTCCGTACATGAGTTTGTGGGTGTTAATGGTCCTCTCATGTGCAAGCCTGGAGTCTGGTGCTGTTACATGTTTTGAGTCGACTCAAAATACGACCTGTGAGTCAACTCTAAACACGACTTTTGAGTTGACGCAAAACATGACTCGTGTGCAAGCCAGCCTGGACTCTCGTGCTGGTAGGGTATCTGTGAAAATGTACCGTACCGTACCGCCTTACACTGCTACCGGTAGTAGTTTCTGCACGACAAAATGACAGCCGCGAACACTGAGACATACTGGCATTTTGGCACCATGGTGTTGTTGGGTTACCAGTACCGTCATCGCCCGGATATAAGACAGGGTTGAATAGTAGACAGGGGTTGTCTACTATACGGGTGTCTCTTATAAACAGGCTAGCCTTTTTATACGACACCTATTTGTGTGTACGAGTTAAGAGATATATGTCTTATAATCAGAACCGGGGTTTAGGGGTTTTCTTATAAACAGGGGGTGTCTTCTAAACGAGCCTTCTTTACTTTAGGGGGGTACATGCATACATTCATGAATCTCTACTTCTACCTAACCCCCCTCAGTCACCGCCTCCTCGCCTGCGCTAACAACAGGCTCTACACCCAGGTCTGGCACTCGCCAGGCATGCCTAGCCGTCTCCCTAGGCTCGATCATGCGGTCAGCCTCGGCCGCCGCCCCGCGGTAGTTGGGGGTCTCCTGGTACAGCACCTCCAGGCCGGTTGCCACTGCCACCTCCCGCACGCCCTCCGCCTGCATCGCCTCCTCCTCCTCCTCCTCCTCCTCTGGAGCCCGACCGAGCAGGCGCGTGTTGTCGCCTGTGGTCCCCCCGAGGGACATGTCCGCGGAGACATCAGTGGTGCTCCTGGCGCGCAGGTGAGACATCACCAGGTGGTTCTCCGTTCCGTCCAGCTTGCTTGAGATCCCACAGTGGCGGAACGCGTCGATGATGATCTGCTTGGGGACTTGATCCCAAGCCTCCGCGATCCACTGCAGCACCACGGGGTGGGGCGGCCTCCGCAGGTTTCCTGCGGGTGGGTTTGAGGACGGGGCAGCGAGATGTTAGAGACACGGACATGAAGGAGCATGTTTAAGACAAGGACAGGAAACAGAATAGGAATAATACCATAAATGAAGGACCAACTCACCCTTATTCGTCTTCAGGTGAATCCCCTCACGCATGAACCACCTGGCGTAGCGCGCTCGCACAGCAGCCTTGAAGCACCGGTTGATTGAGACGTCCAGGGGTTGAATCTGGCTCGTACAACCCGCTGGGATGACTGCAGGGGTGATGCTGTGCGTGCGGTACGACTGAAGCATGGTCTGGGTGATGTGACCGCGGTAGGAGTCCAACACCAGCATCGCACGCCTCGCGTTCTGGCCGCGCTGGGGGTTCAGATGGGGCAGCACCTCCTTGGACAGCCAGGTCTGCACAGCGCTCTCGTCCATCCACCCGTTGTCCTGTGCTTGGACCACGATTCCTGCCAGGCACACAAGGGACAGACGGGCTTCAGCACAGTGGGGCACGCTCATCAGGCAGTCGCACGGTTGAATTAATTACGCTTACCTTCCGGAATCTCACAGTTGGGGACGTTCTTCATCTTGAACCACACCCACGGCCGCAGCTTCTCCCCGGATGCAGTGCACGCGAGCATCGCCGCGGTGCTCGATCGTCCGTTCGGCTGACATCTCCACGAATAGTGGAGTCTGGTCCGCGTTGATGATGCGGGCCAGGTCGATGTTGTGCCGCGCCCTATTGATGCGCACGAACTTCCAGAAGGACTCGCAGTCCTTCGCGCACTCTGCAAACGGTACACGCGCAACGGAAACACGGGATGGTTAGACACTGGGTGAGGGACATGCATTCAATAGCCCGCGCGCGACACGAATTCCTTCAACACGCACCTGCCGACAGTCGTTGGCCGACCTTGGTCTTCACCCGCATCACCAGGTTCCAGCGGTCACGGAAACGCTGGCTCCAGTGAGAGCTCGCGTTCCAGTTCTTGCCGGCGTGATGCTTCTTCATCCACTCGCGGCTCCACTTCTGGGTGTCCTTCACCGAGATGGCCACCCCGTTAGCGTGCTGAAGGCAGATGTAGCGGTACAACGCTACCTCCATGTCGGGGTAGTGTGAGTGGCGCCCCCCCCCGTGCATCCGCTTGCGGCGGTTAGCCGCGCCCTTGTAGACGCCCGCAGCCGCCTCCGCACTCCAGCGTCTGATGCAGGCGATGGACGCGGTTGACTCCACGCTCGTCTTCTTCAAGGAGCCGAGCTCCAGATAGCGGCGCGCCCACTTAAGCTTCTCACGCACGGTCCAACTGCGGCGCTTCCTCGTAGTGTCCTTGCTGCGAGGGGAAGGTGGGCGGGTGTTGGGATTATGGAGGGTGGGGTCCTTCGGCGTGACCTTCTCAGGGAACGTGGGAATCGGGCCCGCCGCCGCCGCGTACTCATCGTCGCTGCCCAGAGTCTCGTTCACGACGATGTCGTCATGATTCGGCGCCTTCATCGCCTTCTTCTTAGCCACACCCTTGCTAGATCCCGGGTCTCCGTCGGATGTCCGCTTCTTGTTGCTTGTGCGGCGACGACCAGGGGCCTTAGCAGGGGCCTTAGCAGGGGCTTCCGCGACCTTGGCTTTTCCCTTCTCCGCAGCGGTGAGTTTCGGGCGACGCTCCTCCCCCGGACTGGCGTCGTCAGAGAGCACCACGCGGGCCCGCTTCGACTTGGACTGTAGGCGATGGCGCAGCCTCCGCTTCAGTAGCGGAACGTCGTCGTCTGTCCCAAGGCTACATGGGTCGTCGTCGCCGCTTTCACCGTCAAATAAGACGGCATCCGCAGCAACCGTGTCCGACTCTGCCACAGCATCCGCATCCGCAACTGCGGCCGCGCCGTCTTCAGCCTCCTCATTCGCATCCATCGCCGCTTCCTGTGCATCCGCCGCTGCCTCCGCGTTGTCACCATTCGCATTTTCACCTCCGTCGTTGTCCGAATCTCCAGCCCGCCACTCTTCCACCTCGTCGTCGCTCCCGACCGGCCGATTCCACCATTCGTCCTCCTAGATGTCGGCAGGACCTAATTCGTCGCCCGAAGCGCTGTCGTCGTGGCCGTTCTCTGGCCAATCCTCCTCGGCGTCGTCGCCGTTCGCTTCTTCTCCGTCGTCCCCGTCACAGCTCGCACCGGAGGCCGCGGTAGGACTTCCCGCCTTGCTCGCGTTCTTCGCCATGGCTACACGGATGTCATCGCCGGGCGAGTTAATTCGCCCGTAGTTATTCACCTGCACGTGAGGACGAGGAGAGGACGAGCCTGGGGGTACTTTGCTGCGCATGGTTAGAAAGCCTGCCGAGAGCAAGGTTGAGACGAGTATTCCTAAACCCTTGAGCACCAAATGAAGTGAGAGGCCGACTACCCCCCCTAGCCAGAGTGCCCCATCCACAGGTGCCGAGCCGCTCCTCTACGAGGCATCTCCTCGTAGAGGACAGCCCTCACGCTGCCAACGTGCTGCCAGCAGCGTTCTGGAAGCATCCCTGCGCTGCTGGCAGCAAAACGACGCTGGCAGCATCATTAGATGCTGCCAGCACAGAGGAATATTGCCAGCGGTGGCAGCTCCCTCACGTGGCAAGTGTGGGCGCTGCATGCATCACCACCGAGGTCGGCCTGTTTCAATGAATCTGGTCTCTGGGTGTTTTCTACACACTTTGCAAGTGTTACAGTCAACTTAAATTTTTTTTCCATTTATAAGACTTATAAGACACCCTAAACCATCCCGTTTACAAGATAACTCAAGCATTTTTGCCCGTGTACGAGATAAGACATATATGTCTTATATCCGGGCGATGACGGTACAATGCACCATGGATGAACAGGTGTTCATGTTGACCATGCCAGTAACTCAGACTGGCAGATTGTACAGGTGCAACGAGTAGAGGTCACTGTATCAAACCGCAGCAGTAAAAACAGTTTAAGTAGAACTTTTCATATTCCTTTGTAATCATATAAAAAGCTTGTATCTCTTTGCTATTATCAACTTATCTTGTTCTCACACACTAGTACAAGGTGGTTCAGCAAACTCTGATATTAAACGCTTCCGCAATTACAACATTCCTACTTCAACCCCGATCCTAAGGGCCTTTTTCAGCCCAACATGGTATGAGAGCTAACAGGGCAAGATGAATTTCCAAAATCTCTATGACAACACAAGACATGACAACACAAAAGGAGAGGAGCTCCTCTAACGGATCTCTCGGCACTACTCCTACTCCACCTCCAGCCTCTGGCCTACAGACAGAGGAAGGCACAGCAACAAGACCAGCTGCGGAGTCGACCGTAACTCCCGGGAACCAAGCAGCAAGCTTCGACCCAAACATGATGGAGAAGTTCTTCTCCTTCATGTCCTTCTACGAGCAACACCAGCAAGCAGCTCCTGCACAATCAAACAACAGCGACAACAACAACAGAGCAACACCGATGAGCCTTGACGGTTCCTCTTATGCGCGCGGAAATCAGCAACAACCCACCTTTGCTCCGTACGGGCCTCAACGTGGCTCCATCAGCTTCGCGCCACAACCATAGTCTTCACCTGGACAAGAGAAGACATTGGACGCACTTCAAGTTCAATCACAATTCGCACACGTGTTAAAACTGCAAACGTCAACGCTCTTCGACGGAAAGGACTTCTATACCTGGTCATTCGAGTTTGAGCTGATGATGGAGGGCGCGCAAATTCTCGGATTCTTCGACGGATCCCTGCCATATCCAGCACATGGGACAAGTATGACAAACAGCAGTACACGTATCAATCGCTGATGGCGTACACGATACTTCTTCGAAATTTAACACCAAACGAGCAGCAGAACATTCGGTCTTATCGAGGATACGGCAACTCCGTCGAGCTGGCATACGACCACCTGAAGAGCCTGTATTAAGCAACAGACAGTGTTAATCAAAGTCGCCTCATGGCACAGCTGACAACAGTGGAAATGAAACCTGGCGAAAAAGGAATGGCGTATATCAGCCGTTGCCGCGGACTGCGCGACAGACTCCTTCGATGCGGAGGAGCAATATCCGAAGAAGCCTTCGTAGCAGTCATCATCGCCGGCCTCGGTCCTCATTGGCGCTCCACTCGAGCACTCCTTCGAGCTCACGGGAATATCTCCGAAGCAGCACTCTGCGCCGAAATTCACACTGAACAGCAGGATATGGATCTGCACGAGGAAAGACACAAGAAGAAAGCGTCAGCACCAGAATTCGCGTTCCACACTCAACGACGCTACAACAACAACAGCAATCAACAAAACAACCGTCAGACTCAACACTACGTTCCACCGTTTTGTCACCTCTGCAAGACGTCTGGACATCCTCGCACACACTGCCTGAATCACCAGCAGACGACAACGCCGCAACGTCAACTTTGGCCTTCAAGCAGTCAAGTAGCTTCTACGCAGGCGCATCCCACCAGTCAAGTGCAGTCTTCAACATCTTCAACGACAAAACCTGCACAAGGAAGAAGAAACATCATGAGCTGCATGACAAGAACAACAGACTCCTGCATCACCGGATCACCACCCCACTACTCACCAGAAGAACAGCGCGATGAGAGAACTCCTCGCCGCGAATCACTGGAGCCCAACCCGACGTATGCAGCCATCGCCCAGAGCGAGCCGTCCGGACAAGACACCTGGTTCTTGGACAGTTGCTGTGGACAGCACATGTGCTCCTCGGGACGCTTCGTTCAACAGGAACACCAACTTCAGCGCGAAGTTGTAATCACCGTCGCCAACAACCAGAACCTGCACACACGACGACAAGGAATAGTGCAACTTCAGTCTCGAGAAACTAACGTCATTTTACAAATGTCTAAACTTTTGATTGCAGAAGGACTCGGCTACAACCTTCTCAGCGTCAGTCAACTGATGGCGAAAGGCATCCATCTCGAAGCAGACATCACCACTCAGGAATTCAAACTATTCCACGGAAAGGGCGGACTCTATATCGGCAAAGCAGTTTTGAAGAACAACGTCTTCGTTCTTGATTTGTTCCAGACCAAGGTACCACCGACAGCGACGCCATCGTCAACTTCACTTCTTGGACACATCCACCGGACCTCGATCCCGACTTCAGTCCCGGAGGATTCTGGTATTTGTCACAATAGCAGGCAGAACGAGGAGCCATAGCTAGGGTTTAGCTAGCTAGGCAAAAGAAAATAGGCAAATGAGGGTTTGCACTAGCAAGCAGGTGGATACATATAGGAAACCCTAAGGGGCTGTACTCACTATAGAGTACCCCACTGCAGGCTAGACAAACTACACATTCTGACAGTATTCACTTACCATACCTGAAGCAAAAAGGACAAGGGCATTAGCAACAATCCGACAAGAAGAAACAACATCAACAGTAGCGGAGACAACATCAGCAGCAGCAGCAACACTTACGGCACCAATCGCGGGTTCTTCAACGGCACCGGTTCTCACTGACGACACCCCACCGACTCCTGCGCAGCAATTAACTCCTACTCCACGCGAAGTTCACAGAAGCGCCAACTTCACCGCGGGTTCTTACTCCAACTCCGACCTGTACAAGCGCTCACCAGGACATCGTGCGAGCGAATCACTGTGGCACGAACGACTGGGACACCCAAGCAACACAATGTTAAATAACACGATCAAGGCGGCAGTACTCGATAAAGATTCACTGTTAGAATGTTATATTTGTCTAGCCTGCAGTGGGGTACTCAATAGTGAGTACAGCCCAATTTAGGGTTTGCTATATGTACTCAACTGCTTGCTAGTCAAACCTCTCTTCTTTGTTTCCCACATTAATTTCCGTTCTAGATTCTAACATGGAATCAGAGTAGGTCGACCCTCCCGGGTCGATCCTGTGCATGGACCCACCTGCTTCTGCTGGTGTCCTGTCTGTCGCGCGCCCCGTGGCGCGCGACGTTTTTTTCTTCCCGCCACGCGCTCCGAGCGCGTGGCGGTTTTCTGCCCGCCGTGCGCCCCGAGGCGCGCGGCGGTTTTCTGCCCGCCGTGCGCCCCGAGGCGCGCGGCGGTTTTCTGCCCACTGTGCGCCCCGAGGCGCACGGCGGTTTGCTGTCTCATGCGGCGCCCCGGGGGCCCGCACGCTGCCCTGCCCGTCGCCCGTCGCGGAGCCCTGGGGGCCCACGCGTCGCCCCCTCCCATCCCGTCGCCTGTCGCGGCGCCCTAGGGGGCCACGTCTCGCCCGTGCCTGTCGCCAGTCGCGGCGCCCTGGGGGCCAGCCCCCCCCCCCCCCTCCCCCCCCCCCCCCCCGTCGACCCTCGCGTCGCCCCAGCTGGACCCGCGCGACGCCCCGGGGTGCTGCGCTCGCCCCCCCCGTCGGCCCTCGCGTCGCCCTCGCTGGACCCTCGCGACGCCCTGGGGGAGCAGCGCGTGACCCCCCCCCCCCCCCGTCGGCCCGAGCTCTGCCCCCGTCGACCAGCGCGTCGCCCCAGGGGACCCGCGCGCCCTGCCCCGTGGACCAGCGCGCTAGGGGGTCGTGCTAGGGGGGTGACGTGGGAGTGGAGCTAGGGGTGCAGCAGGGGTGTTTGAAAAGGGGGGTGAGACAGTTAGAGGGAGGTTGGGCGAAGGCAGCCGTCGTGTCGCCAGCAGCGCCAGTAGTCCGGAGGCTACAATCTACGGTAGCCCAGCGAGCCTGCTGCGCCAGTCGCCCGTGGGTCTGTTGCTCTTGCCGCTCAGAGTTAGCCGCGGAGCCAGTTACTCCAGTAGTCCGGAGGCTACAATCTCCGGTAGCCACAGTGCGCGCCGCTCCTGTTGCCCGTGTTTCTGCAGCTTCACCCGTCGTCTCCTATCTCCTCTCCTCTCATTGTCCCTCCTCCTCCTCACTTACCCTCTGTGATAGCCTCTAGCTTTGCTTATTACTGTGAACTATAAACTGCTGCTTCTTGTACTTGTGATCAGAATGTGTGGTGACGTCGTGATCCACCCTGAGCTTGCTTTGCTTTGCTTGTTGTGCTGATTACACCCCACTTTGGCTATGGGGGTGTGTCAGAATGTTATATTTGTCTAGCCTGTAGTGGGGTACTCAATAGTGAGTACAGCCCAATTTAGGGTTTGCTATATGTACTCAACTGCTTGCTAGTCAAACCTCTCTTCTCTGTTTCCCACACTCATTCGTTCACATTCTAACATTCACTCCTTCTACCCGACGGCAGAGAACTCCAACGAGTTCGAGGCACATGCTTTACGTGCCCCGAAGCTGACTTACCTCATCTACCATTTGTCCCTCACCACAATCCAAGTGCACGAGCCTACGCACCACTCGAGAAAGTATACAGCGACATCCTGTATACTCGCGAACAAGGACAAGGAGCATATAATTACGTGATTACTTTCATCGACGCCGCCACCCGTTACGTCTGGCATCTTAACCTCCCAAGTCGCGACATGGCCTTCGAAGCCTTCGTCGCCTGGCTATCTGTGGCAGAACGAGAATCAGGAGCAAATCTGAAAAGATTCCATTCAGACGGAGGAGGGGAATATCAGTCACAAAGGTTCCGGCAGTACCTCACAGAATGAGGCATCAAGCGACTCATCTCGCTTCCCTACGCCCATCAACAGCAAGGCGTGGCAGAACGAATGAACAGGATTCTCCAGAACACCATGCGCAAACTGTTGCGTGGCATGCGACTGCCCAGCCACCAGTGGCCTGAAGCGATGGACCACGCTGTCATGCTGCACAACTTGCTCTCGTCATCATCGCTCCCGAACAACGCATCACCGCACCTGCTGTGGATAGGAAAATTGGGCAACAGAAAAATGTTACGAGTTTTCGGGTGCATGGTACAGTACCGACCGCACAATGCGAGAGCTGGAAGATTTTCTCAACGCGCACAGTGGGGACTACACCTGGGCATCGAAAAACATTACAACGCATGGAAGATTTTCGACTTCACTCGAAGGAAACAGTAGCAGCACGTGATGTTATCTTCTACGAGCGACTCACACTTCAAACGTACCTGGACAACTTGGCAACAAGTCGAGACCTCACAGGCGGCTTCCGTGGCAACCGAGCCTTCGCTTTAGCAGCAGATGAAGCTGACTGGGATGAGTAGAACGTGGACGGAGCTTCGGAAGAAGCCGGACCTCTCCCGTATTGCTCCGTGCCCATCCCGATGGATGACGAAAACCCTCGCGAAAGTGTCAACGCCGAAACCTACTTCGACTTCGTCGACACAGGTTACGTTACACCCCAACCGGTTGACACCAACGTCTCCGAACGCATAGGACCAAATTTCTTACTGGATCCAGAAGCAGGAGATGAAGCAGCTTATCCCGAGGACGCAAATCTCCCCCGCTACACACAGAGTGAACTGCAGATACTGGGACTCGTCACCGCTGTCCACGGAGCAGCACCGCCTAAGGAGCCTGCCAATATTCAGCAGGCTCTAGGGGGGGAACACAAGGAAAAATGGCGAGAAGCCATGGACAGAGAGTTAAAGGCGCTGCAAGAACGCAACACCTGGAAAATTGTGCCTATCGGAGCGGCACGTAACAAGACCATTCTCACGGGAAAATGGGTTTTTCCGCGTGAAAACAAAAGCCGACGGAACAATCGACAAATTCAAAGCACGCAGGGTTGTGCGTGGCTTCGACCAAGAGCAAGGGCGAGACTTCACGGAAACTTTTGCACCAGTAAGCCGACATACCTCACTGCGGATTCTCCTCGCGATAGCAGCCATGAAACGGAAGAAGCTTCGGCAAATCGATGTCGCCAATGCCTTTCTCTACGCCCCCGTCGATGCTGAGATCTTCGTCGAACTCCCGCACGGGTCTAACGCAGACCCCAACCAAGTTTGTCAGTTGGAAAAATCTCTATACTGTGGCAGCAGCATCTTCATGCCCGCTTAATCCGCATCGGATTCCTTCAACTACCGCACGACCAAGGGATGTACCGACTTACGAAGAGTACCAACTACATTCTACTCATCGTCTACGTCAACGACCTCCTCTACATAAGCTCCACCGAAGCCATAACGACATGGTTTGAAGGGGAGCTGCAGCGGGATCTTACACTCACCGTCGCGACTACCGTAACACAGTACCTAGGACTGAACATTCAAGACGGTGACAACGCAATCTACCTCAGCGCCGAAAAGTACACAGACACTATCGCTAAACGTTTCAGACTCACTCCAACTGTCATCTCCATGCCATACCGCTACACCGACGGAAATCGAAAAGCCTCCGCTCTACTCAAACCTGCCGGCATCCGCGACTACCAACGAAAGTTAGGCTGCCTACTCTTCGCAGCCGTTACCTGCCGACCGGATCTATCCTACTCAGCTAGCCAACTCGCTACCTACCTCAAGAAGCCTGAAGCAGAGCACATGCTTGAACTCGACCGAGCACTTCACTACCTCGTCAGCACTCCGACGATCGGACTAACCTACCACAAAACCGGAACTACGACACCTAAGCTAATCGGTTACGTCGACGCCGATCACGCTGGAGACTCCAACAACAGACAATCTCGAACTGGCTACATCTACAGACTCGAACCTATCGGGCCTATCTCATGTCAAACTTATATGCTATAGTCTGTTTAGGCTGTAGTGGGGTAGTTCTTATAGGGTACAACACTTTTAGGTTTCCTACTTGTACCCACCTGCTTTCTAGTTCAGTCATTCATTCGCTCACATTCTAACATGGTATTCTGAGCAGGTTCCCTAGTGGGAACGTTTTTTTTAGGGCCCACCACGATTTTTTTTCCTGCCCTGCCCGAAGCGCGCCTCGCGCCTGTTTCACCTGCGCCGTCGCGCGCCCTGCCCTCGTGCCGCCCGTCGCGGCCCTGCCTTAGAGGCCCGTCGCGGCCCTACCCTAGTGTCGCCCGTCGCGGCCCTGCCTTAGAGGCCCGTCGCGGCCCTACCCTAGTGCCACCCGTCGCGGCCCTGTCTTAGAGGCCCGTCGAGGCCCTGCCTTTGAGGCCCGTCACGGCCCTTCGCCGCCCGTCGCGGGCCTTAGCCGCCCGTCGCTGGCCCTAAGCCGCCCGTCGCGGCCCTGTTATCGCTGCGTGCTGCGGCCCTGCCCCGCGGCCCTGCCTTCGCCGCCGCCAATGGCCCGTCCCGGCCCGTCCCGACCCGTCGCCGGCCTGTCCCGGCTCGTTGCCGCCCGTCGCCGGCCCGTCGTCGCATGTCGCTGGCCCGTCGCTGCCCGTCGCTGGCCCGTCGCTGGCCCGTTGCGGCCCTGCCTGTCGCCGCCCATCGCTGGCACTGCCCTGCAGCAGCCTTGTCGCGGCCCTGCCTTCGCCGCCCATTGCGGCCCTGCCCTGCAGCCGCCCGCTGCGGCCCTGCCCTGCTGCCGCCCCAGTCGCGGCCCTGCCTGCACCCGCCCCTGGTAAGCACCCGCGCCGCCCTACTGCGCCGCGCCGCCAGAAGCTGAGCCGCGCCGCCCAGCCGAGCCGTGCCGCCCAGCCGAGCCGCGCAGCCCAGCAGAGCCGCGCCGCCCACTGAGCCGCACCGCTCAGCCGAGCCGCGCCGCCCTACCGAGCCGTGCCGCCCTACCGAGCCGCGCCGCCCTACTGAGCCGCACTGCCCTGCCTGCCTCTGCTGCTACTGCTGCTATGGCTAACCCTACAGTTCTCACCTTTGATGCTGAGGGACGTGCAGTTGACTTTGACGTGTGGGTTGACGACCTACAGCTCTTTCTTCAGTGTGACTCTAGGGATGGGGTATCCCCTTTTTATCACACGTCTGGTGTCTCTACTGCACCTGCTGCCACTGCTGACAGTACGGTTCGCTCGCAGTGGACCACTCGTGACGCTGTTGCTCGTCTTGCTGTTCGTAGTCACCTGCCGCCTGCTGAGCGCGCGCATTTTGGCCAGTACAAGACTGCTATGTCTTTGTACGACGCTGTAGTTGCGCGCTACTCCTCCCCTGCCACTGCTGCCCTCAGCCGCCTCATGCTTCCGTACCTTTTCCCTGACCTTGCCGCCTTTGCCACAGTCGCTGACCTCATTACCCACCTCCGCACTAGTGACGCCCGCTACCGCGCTGCCCTTCCCACTGAGTTCTGTGCCAAGAACCCCCCCCCCCATGTACATCACCCTTTACTACCTAGTCACCCGCCTCCCTGACTCCCTTGCTTCAGTCAGGGACCACTTTCTCTCCCTTTGCCCCACGGAGCTCACTGTCGACCTGCTAGAGGAGCGCCTCGCTGCAGCTGAGAAGAGTATCTTAGCTGTAGGTGCTTCTCGCGGCGACCGTCGCACCCCTTTCTTTGAGGGGTGTTCCCCTGTTCCCCTTCTCCCCTCTGTTGCTTCTGCTGCTGCTGTCGACCTCGTTGGCACTGAGGAGGTCGGAGCTGCGTCTGCCCCTAGTGGGAGGCGCCGCAACAGCAAGGGCAAGGGGAGCAAGGGTGGTGGAGGGGACGGCGGGGGCGGCGGCGGAGGCGGTGGAGGAGGCGGAGGGGGTGGCGGTGGAGGTGGGGGTGGTGCCGGGAGTGGGGGCTTCAGTGGCGGCGGTGGAGGTGGTGGAGGCAGCGGCGAAGGTGGTGGAGGCAGCGGCAGCGGTGGTGGAGGCAGCGGCAGCGGTGGTGGAGGTGGCGGCGGCGGTGGGGCTGGTCGAGGTGCAGCTGCGCAGTGTGGAGGCTTTGGTGGTAGCCAGCGCCAGCAGCAGCCGCGTTCCCGTGAGACCCCGTCGGCTCAGCAGCTTCGTGAGTGGTACGCTGGGCGTGGGAGGTCTGGGGGTGCTGGTACCTGCACTTACGTTCTTCGCACCGGCAGTCGTCGTGGGGAGACGTGCGGGCTGCCACACACTGCGCAGCGCTGCTTCGGTCGCTTGACGGACGCCTGGCATGCCCAGTTTCCTGACGCTGTTGAGCTCCCTCGCTGGCATGATCTGCTTAGGCAGAATGTGGCTATCTTTGATCTTGATTTCGATGCTATCCTTGCTGCCATGTATGCTTTGACTGATAGTGCTGAGGGTGACTGTTACCTGAGTGTCCCGCCCGACCCGGGCATTGAGGCTGCTGCTCTAGGTGCTGGTGCGTCTGCTGCTCCGGGTACTGGTGAGTCTGCTGCTCCAGGTGCGGCGTGAGCGTGGGGCCAGCGAGGGGCCCCCAGTCGTTCTTCGCACCACGCTCCTGGGGGCCTGCCGCCCGCAGTCTCCCTTGCTGACCCCTCTGGGGGCCCAGTCCTTGCGCACTCTTCCACGGTTCTACCGTGTCCTGCGGCCCCGTCGGGCTTGCTGTCGGGACTCCACCTCCCCTCGTTCTCTACGAACCTGGTGAGTGGAGCTGACCTCCAGGACGCGTGGGTTGACCAGTTCACCCCTGGAGGTCAGCGTGTGACCCACTGCACTTGCTCTCGCACGGGCCGCCACCTGGCCACGTTCACCCGTCGGCCTGGGTCGAGTCTCTACACACTGACTACTGCGCCTCCTCCGGTCTCTGCGTCTGGTCAGGTAGCCGCGTCTAGTCAGGTGTTTGCTGCCGAGTCCAGGTCTAGTCCTGCGTCTGCCCTCTGCTCGTGTCGTCCTCTGTCCTGCGTCAGGTGTTTGCTGACCAAGGCACCACCGCCTTGGTCACCCCTCCCTGCCTCGTCTTCAAGGTATGGCCTCCCGTACCCTTGTCTCAGGTCTCCCCCGGTGCCTTCCTCCCCTTCCTCCGGGGCCTGCCCCCACCTGTGTTCCTTGTGTCGAGGGCCGGCAGCGCGCCGCTCCTCACTCCTCCTCGTTTCCTCCGACAGAGGCTCCCCTGCAGACTCTTCACATGGACGTGTGGGGCCCAGCCCGCGTCCGTGGACAGGGTCACGAGCGTTACTTCCTGCTGGTCGTTGACGACTACTCGCGTTACGCCTCCGTCTTCCCCTTGCGCAGCAAGGGTGACGTCACTGAGGTGTTGATCGACTGGATCCGTGGTGCCCGTCGCCAGCTCAGCGAGAGTTTCGTCTCGGACCTTCCTGTTCTGCTTCTGCACTCAGACAGAGGTGGTGAGTTTTCCTCCGACCTCCTGAGGGCCTTCTGTGGTGCGGAGGGCATCCGCCACACGTTCACGCTTCCGGCCTCCCCACAGCAAAATGGGATTGCTGAGCGCCGCATTGGCATGGTCATGGACGTCGCTCGTACGTCCATGATCCATGCGGCTGCTCCCCATTTTCTGTGGCCGTTCGCGGTTCAGTACGCTGCGCATCAGATCAACCTTCAGCCTCGTGTCTCCTTGCCGGAGACCACACCTACTCTGAGGTGGACGGGGAAGGTTGGCGATGCGTCCGCTTTTTGTGTCTGGGGATCTCGAGCTTTTGTCCGCGAGACTTCAGCGGACAAGCTGTCCTCCCGTGCCGTTCCCTGTGTCTTCCTTGGCTTCCCCCCTGACGCACCTGGGTGGCAGTTCTACCACCCCACCTCGCGTCGTGTTCTGTCCTCTCAGGACGTCACGTTTGACGAGTCGGTGTCCTACTACCGTCTCTTTCCCTACCGCACTGCCTCTCTCCCCCCCCCACCACTCTTCCTAGCCCCTGGTACTTCTCCGGTAGACCCCCTCCCCCCTCAGGGTCCTGCCCCCTCAGGTGTGTCCCAGGTAGACCCTGCCGAGCCGGTCGAGGTAGCTGTCGACTCAGGTGCTGCTAGGGGTGCTGAGCCTGCGGGTGCGGGGACTGGGGGTGCGGAGCCTGGAGGTGCTGAGCCTGAGCGTGTGGGGTCTGAGGGTGCTGAGCCTGCGGGTGCGGAGACTGGGGGTGTGGAGTCTGGGGGTGCTGAGCCTGAGCGTGTGGAGCCTGGGGGTGCTGAGCCTTGGGGTACTGCGTCTTGGGGTGCTGAGCCTGCGCGTGCTAAGTCTGGAGGTTCTCCGGGTGTCCCGTTGCGGCGGGAGCCCCTCTCTCCGCAGCGGCTTCGTGAGTGGTACGCTCGGCGCTGTCGCCGTGCTACTGGTGCTGCTGGTGCTGGAGCTGCTGGAGGTGCTGCTGGTGCTGGAGCTGCTGGAGGTGCTGCAGGTGCTGGAGCTACTGGAGGTGCTGCTGGTGCTGGAGCTGCAGGAGGTGCTGCTGGTGCTTGTGCTAATGGAGGTGCTGCTGGTGCTGGAGCCGCTGGTCCTGGAGGTGCTCGTACTGGAGGTACTGGAGCTGCTGGGGCTGGTGGTGCTGCAGGCGTTGGCGCTGCAGGTACTGGAGCTGGTGGTGCTGCGGGAGTTGTAGCTGGAGACCCTGGCGCTGAGGGTACTGGTGCTATCTCAACTGTTCCAGGAGGTGCTACGAGGTCGCGGCCGTACTACGTTCCGCTCCTTCAGCAGGTTCTTAGTCTACAGCCTTCTCCTGGTCCTACTCCTCCTTTACTGAGTCCACCGCCTGTCCAGTCCCAGTCGCAGTTACAGCCGGCCTCTCCCCTGCCTGGTCCTGCTCCTTACTCTGGACCGACTAGAGGTCTTACGGAGCCTTGTGAGCCTTAGTCGCGTCCTGTGTCGCCTGAGTCTCGTCGTGAGTCATCTGAGTCTCATTCTGAGTCGCCTGTCCGCACTGTTCGCGCTGGTCGTCGTGTTACGCGTCCGCGTCCTCCTCCTGTCCCTGGCACTCACTCTATGACTCTCCGTCCTTCCTCTGCTCCACAGCGTGTCCCTCTGCCGTCTCGTCCTGCGTCCTCCCTTCCTGACGGTCCGGACCCGGAGTCTGACTCCCTTCGTACTACTAGTCCCACTGTCACGCGCTTTCTGGCCACTGCTGTCACTGGCCCTTTGTTTGAGTCCACTGCTGCGTCTGCTCTCGTTGCTGAGCTTGTTGACTTTGCTGCAGTCTGTCGCCTAGACTACGCCACTAGTCTTGTTGCTGAGTCTGCGTCTGTGTCTGTCTGTCCTCCGTCCGTCGGGGGTGAGTGTGCTCTTGGCACGGACGTTCTTGAGGACAGACAGGAGGAGTTTGAGTGCTTTGCCGCTGCTGTACCTCATCTCGTGTCCATGCTGCTTGCCCCTGAGGGAGACCCGGATGCACCAGACATCCCGACCCCGCGCTCTTACGCAGAGGCGATAGAGGGTCCCTACTCCTCTCAGTGGCAGGCAGCCATGGACGCCGAGATGGCTTCCTGGAAGTCCACAGGCACCTACGTCGACGAGGTTCCCCCGCCTGGGGCGAACATCGTCAGTGGCATGTGGATCTTCAGGGTGAAGCGGCCGCCGGGTTCTCCGCCTGTCTTCAAGGTGCGTTACGTTGCACGAGGCTTCAGTCAGCGACAGAGAGTTGACTTCTTCCAGACCTTCTCCCCTACCCCGAAGATGACCACTCTTCGGGTGCTGCTGCATGTCGCCGCTCAGCGTGACTACGAGCTACACTCGCTTGAATTCAGCACAGCCTTCCTACAGGGCAGCCTGCACGAGGAGATCTGGCTGCGCCGCCCACCTGGCTTCACTGGGTCGTTTCCTGCTGGTACCAAGTGGAGCCTCCGGCGGCCAGTCTACGGTCTCCGCCAGGCACCCCATGAGTGGCACGACACACTGAGGTCGACTCTTGCTGCTCTTGGTTTTGCTCCTTCCACTGCTGACCCTTCGCTGTTTTTACGCACTGACACCACTCTGTCGCCGTTCTACGTTCTCGTGTACGTAGACGACCTCGTCTTTGCTACTGCTGACACTGAGGCACTCGCCCACGTGAAGTCCGAGCTGCAGAAGAGACACACGTGCACAGACCTGGGTGAGCTGACAAGCTATCTTGGCTTGCGGATCACCCGGGACAGAGCATAGCGCACCATTACCTTGACTCAGTCACACATGGTGCAGCAGGTCCTTCAGCGCTTCGGCTTCACGTACTCCTCGCCACAGTCCACTCCTCTGCCTACCGGTCACTAGCTCTCAGCTCCACCTTCGGACGAGTCCGTAGAGCCGAGTGGCCCGTATCCAGAGCTTGTGGGCTGCCTCATGTACCTGATGACTTGCACACGACCTGACCTCGCATACCCTCTCAGCCTTCTGGCTCGCTACATGGCTCCCGGTAGGCACCGAAAGGTGCACTGGGATGCTGCGAAGAGGGTGTTGCGCTACTTGTGCAGTACGTCGGGCATGGGTCTCGTGCTTGGAGGACGGGCTCGAGTTGTCCTCACTGGTCACGCAGACGCTTCCTGGGTTGACGACTTGGCTACGCAGCGGTCGTCACAGGGTTACACCTTCAGCCTTGGCTCCGGCTCTGTCTCTTGGCGGTCTACCCGCTCTTCTTCTGTTCTCAGCTCCAGTTGTGAGGCTGAGATCTACGCTGGGGCCATGGCTGCACAGGAGTTACGCTGGCTCACCTACCTGCTGACCGACTTGGGAGAGGCGCCTCGTTGTCCTCCAGTTCTGTACGTCGACAACAAGGCCATGCTTGCCTTGTGTCAGGAGCACAGACTGGAGCACAGAACGAAGCACATTGCTCTGCGCTACTTCCTTGCTCGAGAGTTGCAGCAGCGTGGTCAGCTTCGTCTTGCTTACGTGGCCACTCAGGCCAACACTGCTGATATCTTTACCAAGGCACTTCAGCCTTGTGATCATCTGCGCTTTTGTACTATGCTAGGTCTTGTGCCTACTTGGCCTCACTTGCTCACTTCTTGACTCTGCTTGTACTGTGATCTCTATACATATACTTGCATGCTTACACTTGCTAGGTTGTGTTCACTGTATTGTTTGTTTTCCTTTATATAACTCTGCATGTGAACTGGCCTTGTGGCCATTTGCTTGTGCTCAGACTGCGTGGTGACTTTGTGATCCACCCTGAGCTTGCTTTGCCTTTCTTGACTGGTCTTGTGACCTCTTGTTCTCCCCCACTTTGCCTATGGGGGTGTGTCAAACTTATATGCTTTAGTTTGGGGTGGGCTGTAGTGGGGTAGTTCTTATAGGGTACAACACTTTTAGGTTTCCTACTTGTACCCACCTACTTTCTAGTTCAGTCATTCATTCGTTCACATTCTAACATCTCATGGCAGTCAAACAAACAAGAGCTAATCGCTCTCTCCTCAGCAGAAGCAGAATATATCGCACTTTGCTCATCCACCAAGGAAGGGCTATATCTTCGCGAATTACTGGAGGAAGCAAAATTGGCTCAGTTACCCAGCTTCTCCCTCTTCTGCGACAACCAATCAGCCATTGGCATAGCGAACAAAAATGGGTTCGCGAATCGAACGAAGCACATCGCCCTCCGGTACTTCGTAAAGGACGAAATCGAGAAGGGAAGACTCGAGCTATCCTACTGTCCCACATCCGAGATGGCAGCTGATTACTTGACCAAGAAACTCGGAAAACAGAAGTTCGAGTACTGCATGCTGCTGACTGGACAAGGACACGTCATCAGCAGCGATACTCCAGAAGCGAAGGGGAGTGTTGGAAACAAGTAACTTAAACGCTTCTGAAGTATCGATGTGTCGACACGAAACGGAGCGGACTACAGCGAAGAAACAACACGACGAGTCAACAAAAGCAACCGCTGGAGCTTACGCGAAGGTCAAAGATCGCTGACCTTTGACTTGACGAAAAGTACAGTGCGACAGCAAGGACACATAACTGACTCGTTACTGAGCAGTTACCCGAGTCGGCACTGTGTCGAACCGCAACAGCAAAAACAGTTAAAGTAGAACTTTTCATATTCCTTTGTAATCATATAAAAAGCTTGTACGGTATCTCTTTGCTATTATCAACTTATCTTGTTCTCACACACTAGTACAAGGTGGTTCAGCAAACTCTGATATTAAAAGCTTCCGCAATTACAACATTCCTACTTCAACCCCGATCTTAGCCTTGAAAGATCCTGAGGGCCTTTTTCAGCCCAACACTTTCAGGGTTATGAACTTATGGTATGTGAACTGCTTGGCCATCATGACATGCAAGAATGCATAATACACAATACTACCGTATCACACAATACATACACACAGATAGGCCTTCAGAGTTACGGTATGGTTACACGGCAGAGTAACAGGGCAGAGGGAACATAAACGAGTTGGTCTGTGTGGGGTCGAACACGGGCGGGGAGAAAAAGCCCTCGTCGGTCATGAAGCGACAAGCCTGGCTGTGAAACAGTGTGCATAGTCCTGAGGGGGGGAAAGAGGGGGGAGGGAAGGGGGAGGGGCGGAGAGGCAGGAGATTAGCAGGGCAGTGGAAACATGAGCGAATTGATCTGTGTGGAGTCAACAGAAGGGGGGAGAAAAGGCCCTCGTCGGTCATGAAGCGACACGCATGGCTGTGGAACAGCATGTACACCCCTGCGGGTGTGAGCGGGGGGGGGGCAGCAGACAGGCAGAGGAACAAGGAAAAGATTGTGGTACTAGGAAAAATGAGGAATGCGTTTTTAGAAAGCGTTTTCAGAAAGCCCTAGTCTGCCAGGAGACACGCCTGGCCGTGGAACAGCGTGTACAGCCCTGGAGGGGGGGTGTGGGGGACGGGAGGCGGCAGGCGGACAGGCACCAGGGCATGGAAGGGAGGGGTACTAGAAGGATCAAGGGGTGTGTTGGCAGAGAGCCCTCGTCTGTAATGAAGCAACACGCCTGGCTGTGAAGCAATAGCGTCCACAGCCTTGCAGGGGCGTGGGGTGAGGGGAAGTTTCAGACAGTCGAGACAAGAAGACAGGTGGCATGCAGCAGGCGAGCAGCAGGACAACAAGTGGGTTGCTGGAGCAAATAAGGCATGCACGTGCAGCACCCCACAGTAATCCCCCTGCTTTGGATCGTGCTGCCACATCCATTCCATTAGTAGCAGTCGTTCGCCGCCCCCGCCTTGCAAGCCTGGCAGAAACCCCCAATGCTCAGATACCCCGCCTCTTCGACCGCATTCAATCACAACCAACCGCATTCCGCCGCATTCAGCCACCTCACCTCTGTCATAATTCCCCTCCTTCGGATCGTGCTGCCACGTCCAGTAGTAGCAGTCATTGCTTGCCTCCGCCTTACACGCCAGACAACACCCCCCAATGCAATGCTCAGATACCCTGCCTCCCCAACTGCATTCCACCTCACATTCAACCACATTCCACTGCAATCGACCGCACTCAACCGCATTCAGCCACCTCACCTCGGTCATAATCCCCCTCCTTGGGATCATGTTGCCACGTCCAGTAGTAGCAGTCATTGCTTGCCCCTGCCTTACACGCCTGACAGCAACCCCCAATGCTCAAATACCCCGCCTCCCCCACCACGCTCCACCCCGCTGCTGGCGATTCCACACCGTACAGCCTCCCCCGCGCCACGTTAGCGGCTGCTGACGTGGCGGGCGCTGACGTGTCGCTGTACAACTGGGTGATCGCGCTGGTGCCAGCTGGACAGGCGGAAAGGCAGCCGGAGAAGGAAGGACAGGTGGTGTTTCCTGAGGTGATGGTACTGCCACTCCCAGTGCTGCTGCCTCCGCCACTGCCGCTGCTACCGCTGCCACCGCTGCCACCGCTGCCACCGCTGCCACCGCTGCCACCGCTGCCACTGCTGCCACCGCTGCCACCGCTGCTGCTGTCCCCCCCATTGCCCCCTGACCCCGTTAAAGGATCATCCAGTCCCCCTCCCGCTGTCCCTGCTCCCGTGCCGCCGCCCGCTCCGCCAGTGCCGCCCGTGCCGTCGGAGCCGCCCGGGGTCGGAAGTGCGGCGTCTTTTGGCGCCTTGCGGAAGGAGAAGGAGACTTTGGGGGAGGAGACGGGGTGGTGGGTGCGGGGGGAGGAGGCCGGGGAGGAGGCGGGGCGGGAGAGCGCGGAGTAGGCCTTGCTGGGGGCGCACTGCTGGGTGGAAAACAGCTGACATGTGCCTGGCGGTGGTTGGGGAGGGGGGGGAAGGGGAGGGAGGGGGGAGGAGGAAGAAGAGGGGAGGGAATGGGGAAAGGAATGTGGGAACAGGAACAGGCGGGGACGGAGAGCGCGGAGTAGGCCTTGCCAGGGGCGCACTGCTGGGTGGAGAACAGCTGACATGTGCCTGGCGATGGGGGGGTAGGTGGGGGATGGAGGGGAGAAGGGGGGAAGAGGGGAGGGGGAAAGGAAGGTGTGGGAACAAGAATAACAAGGAGGAGGCGGGGCGGGAGGCGGGGCGTACCTTTAATGGAATCCAGCCTTCTCGAGAAGGTCCAGTACTCGCATGCGTCGTTGAGCGCGCACAGCGAGCAGCACTCCTCGATGTAAACCTCCGTGTGGGTGTGGGTGTGGGTGTGGGTGTGGGGGCACAACTCCTCCCGGTAGGCTCTCAGCAGAGCAATAGTCAAAGACGCACCTTTGATGGAATCCAGTCGTCTCGAGAAGGTCCAGTACTCGCATTGGTCGTTGAGCGCGCACAGCGAGCAGCACTCCTCGATGTAAACCTCCGTGTCGCGCTCGTCCTTGTTCAGCCACGTGGCGTCTGCTGGGCTGTTGCGCGCCCCGGGCACCTTGTGCGGCCGCAGCGCGCCCCACACCGCTCCTGGGAACTCCGTTTGCGCATCCTGGTGGGCGGGAAGAGGATGAAGAGGGAGTTGTGGGGGGAGTGAGGAGAGAGGGGGAGGAAAAGGTGGGGGATGGGGGTGGAGGAGGGTCCTGTTGTTTCGCGTCCCTGACAACTTTTGCGGCCCACGTGTCAGCGAGCGAGCAACACGCGGGACGCGAAACGCGAAATGTCAGAGCGCAAGAGCCGCACCTCGAGTTGCGGGAGCGACTCGCTGGTGGGGCAGCTGTCGAGCTCCGGCCACGGCGACGGGCAGCTCAGCGCGGAAACGCCCTTCTTACTCCCGCCGGATTTCCCGCCGGGTTTCCCGCCGCGGCTCCCGCCGCGTTTTCCGCCGCCGGGTTTGCGGGAAGCATTGGGGGTCGCGAGAGGGCTTGGGCGGCACGAGACAGAGAGGAGCGAGGAGAGCGCGAGGAGGAGGAGGACGGGGAGGAGTGGGAGGGTGCGGGCCATGGTGAGAGCTTTTGCGGGGTTGTTGATCAAAGTGTGGTGGTGGAAGGTTATTCGCGTTCGTAGCGCGCTTTCAGTTCGACTCGCGGCTCGCGCAAAGCTGCGACGGATGAGATGAGATGCTACGAAGCCTTAGTGCGAGAGTCGGAGTTTAACGGACAGAGGAGAGAACACTGAGGTGACTTCCGAGTCGACTTTAGAGACAACACGGCGCGACGGATTCGAAACGACGGATTTGAAATGACGTTTCGCAGTACTACTAGTTCTCAGAGAAAGCTCTATCTGTCAAGCCCCACGCTGTACGCGCGTTCAAGAATCGATCTTTCAGGCGCCTCGGAAACCTTGTCGGCAGCTTTCAGCGTGCTCGCTGCACGCGTTCCATGCTGGACGCCTTATCTTCCAAAGCTGGCTGGCCGTCTTATCTTCCGGCGAAGCTGGCTGGATAGACGGTTAAGTTAGTTATCAGCAAGGGCGCGGTTACGAACAAGCACGCAAGCTTCCCTCAGTAAGCTAATTCGGGTTCCGATATGGAACAAAACGAACTAATGCGCGGATGAGACAAAGGCGGGAGGAGAACAAGTTTTTTTTAGTGGCTAAAATGCAAAGGCGTGCCACGTATCCGTTTTTCCTGGGTTTGACGGCGCAGTCGGTTTTGACTTCCGTCCTCGATTGTTAGCTAGAGCCTTGGGCCTAGAGTCCTTGGCTTGTTGGTACTGTACTTCAAGAGCCTGTCCTTCTCCTACACACTCCTAAATAGTTCTGTACTCACCTGACGTAAGGACAAGGTAACTAGGGAGGGGCAAGACTCGACTGAACAGAACTGGCAACTAAAGCGTTTAGTTTTTGTACTGTACGGTGCAGTACGATTTAATGCGTTCGGAGAGGTCAAAAATGTTAAGATGGTTTGGTCTGGGCTCTGGTTGGTTGGTGGAGGCAGGAGGGCGGTGCCACCAGAGAATACAGCTGAACCGACTGCAACTGCACCCCGCCCCGCTGCGCCTGGCTATTGGTCTACGGTCGAAACGTCTGTCACTGCGAAACAGAATGATCTTTTGCTGCGAACTGTACTGCTCTGCACGGTTGTAATGTATGTACAGTTCAGAATCGTCTGCTGCGAGGCGCAGGGGTTTTGTGCCGCCAGAAATTCCAATTTGAATCGAAATTCGACGAACTGTTACGAGTACAATTGAGTGAGCGAGCAAGGATTGCACTATCGAGACAAGAATACAATGAGCTAAGGATTGAGAGAAGAATATAAAAGCGAAGCTACAGTGGTAACGGTAACGTGGAAAATGGGGTGCGCGACGGGCCTAGTGCCGAGGTTGGGAATTGTCAAGGCGGAGGTCCGGAGCGCGGGTTACCAACCGAGCCGTGAGGTTGGGTCGCGTCGTGAACAGTGGCGGGAATAGTGGCGAGACGAATGTCGCGAGTGGTAACGGATTGTTGTTGGGTGCTGTTCGCGGGAAACAGTTGTGTACGCGCTGAGCAAGGACGCAAAGTAAGGGACCCAATTGTCTTCAGTGGGCGTGCGGTCTTTCCAGCGGATCAGAAATTCGACCCTTTGAGCTCCCCGTGGGTCACGAACTCGGTGGCTCAGAATCTTTTCGGGCGTGATCATTGGTTCTGTCGGCGGTCGTGTCATGCTGGCTGGGCGGGTGCGGGGCAGTTGGCTGGTGAATGGTACGTAAGGGCGAAGCAGGCTGACGTGGAAGGACGGGCTGACGTACCAGTCAACAGGGAGGAGGAGGTGGGCGGTGATGGGCGTGATCATGTCATTGATGCGGAATGACCCGCAATATCGGGGGCGGAGTTTCGGGGTTATGGGCAGGTGGAGGTTTTGGGTGTCGAGTAAAACTAGGTCGTCGGGCTGGTAAGTGACAGGTCTGCGGTGGCGATCGGCGTTGCGCTTAGCGATGACGTTGGCCTTTTTAATTGCCTCGGCTGCCCGGGTCCGTGCTGCTTGTAGGATTTTTGCGAACTGTTGCGCACGTGGTACTCGGTTGTCGGGATTCGGGGTCATGGGTACTGTAGGGTCTTGTCCGTAGTTCAGGTAAAACGGTGACTTTTGGGTCATGGCGGATGGCGAGTTGTTGTACGCGAATTCGATGAGTGGCAGCTGTTGTTCCCAGGTAGTCGGATCGTCGCACGTGGCTCGGATGAGTTGCTCCATGGTCTGATTTGTCCGTTCTGTCTATCCGTCGGTTTCGGGGTGGTACAAAGAACTAAATTGTAGTCGTGTGCCGAACTGCTGCCATAGGTTCCGCCAGAAGTTACTGGTAAATTTCGTGTCGCGGTCGCTGATGATCGCTGCTGGTATACCGTGTAGTCGAACGACGGTGGAGATGAAGAGGCGAGCTGTTTCTTCGGCTGTGATTGATTTCTTGCAGGCTGCAAAGTGTGCCATTTTCGTCAGCCGATCGACGACGACCAGGATCGCGTCGTTCCCACTTGCTCCGGGTGGTAACTGTGAAGATGGGAGCTTAAGCTAAGAAGCCATAGCTAGGTTTTAGGTTATATGAAAGAGAAATAGGAGAAGAAGGTGAGTTTCACTAGCAGCAATGAGGATACATATAGCAAACCCTAGATGGGTTGTACTCGCTATAGAGCACCCCCACTACAGGCTAGAGAATAACATTCTAACACACCCCCATAGCCAAAGTGGGGTGTAATCAGTACAATGAGCAAGCAGGTATAGAGCAGGAGTTCACAAAGGTAAGCAAAGTTAGAGCTAATCACAGAGGGCAAGTGAGGAGGAGGAGAGACTGTGGAGGGAGAGAAGATGGGAGGCAACGACTGAAGCTGCAGAGGCACGGGCACAGGAGCGGCTGACTCAGAGGCTACCGAAGCAAGGGCGACGGACTACTGGAGTGACTGGCTCCGCGGCTATAGACGAGCGGCAGGAGCAACGGACCCACTACAGGCTAGAGAATAACATTCTGACAGTAACCCCGTGACGAAGCCCATCGTCACCTGCTGCCACGCACACTCTGGGGGTGGTATCGGCTGCAACTGTCCTGCCGGCCTTTTTCGTGGTGATTTCATGAGTTGGCAGGTGGGACACGATGCCACGTGTCGCTGCACGTCGGTCAGCATTTCAGGCCAGTAATAATACCGCTGCAGCCGCTGCCGTGTTTTTTCTACTCCGAAATGGCCTGAGATAACTCCGTCGTGTACCTCCTGTAGCAGTAATTCCCGTAGTAGCGTGTAGCCCGGTACCCAGATTCGATCAGTGCCGGCTTTTACGTAATAAACTCCCTTTGCTGCTGCGAATTGCTGCAAATTTCCTCCTGTGAAGAATGGGTCAGTCTGATAGATGTGGGTAAATAGTCCTGTCAGTAGTGGGCTGGTCTGGGCGAGTAGTATAGCGTGGATTTGGGCTGTGGGGCGGGTTAGTGCGTCGGCGATGTTCGATGCCCCCTTTTTGTAGGTGAGCGTGTAGTGAAAATTGGACTCGAGGTAGTCGAGCGAGCGAATCTGTCGTGGGTTGAGGTGGGGCTGTGCACGGAGGTACAATAGTGATTTATGGTCTGTCCGTACTGTCACGTCTGCGCCGGTCAAGTAACAGCGCCACACTTTGAACGCATGCACGATCGCAAGCATTTTGCGATCGTGTATCGGGTAATTTTTCTCGAGCGGATGCAGTTTTCGTGACTCGTATGCGATGGGCTGTAAGCCGTTGCCAAAATCATGTAGCAGTATGGCTCCAATGGCGATGTCGCTTGCATCGGTAACCACTTCGAATGGGCGGTGTGGGTCGGCGATGCGCAGTACGGGCGGTGAACAGAGTACATTTTTCAGGACAGAGAAGGCAGCATGCTCTTTCTCCCCCCACGTAAAAGCGACTCCCTTCCTCAGCAAATCTGTCAGCAGGGCAGTTAAGCGTGCCATGTCAGGAACGAACCGACGCACATAATTAACAAACCCTAAAAAACTCACCAGCTCTGTGATGTTCGTCGAAGGGTGCCATGCTTTCACCGTGTCCAGCTTCTTTGGGTCGATTTCAACTCTTGCCGCAGAAATAACGTGCCCAAAAAAATCTAAACTATCCGGGAAGAACTCGCACTTGGAACCTTTGGTCAATAGTCTGTGCTTGTCTAAAACCTTAAAAGCTGCTTCTATATCTGCTAAGTGCTGCTGTTTATCACGACTGTAGACTAGGATGTCGTCGAGGTAAAACTATCACGCATTTATCTAAGAGTGGCCTAAACGCCTCGTTCATGGTCATCTGGAATGTCGCCGGTGCGTTGGTCAGCCCGAAAGACATTACTGTGTACTCAAATCACCAGTACATAGTCCTAAATGCTGTCTTGGTACAGTCCAATGGTTCGACCCGAATCTGATGGTAACCTCCACATAAATCGATTTTCGAAAAGACCCGTGCTGTTCGCAGTTGATCTATCAGTTCGTCGACGCAGGGAATGGGGTATCGTGATTTTTACTGTAACCCTGTTCAGTGCCCCGTAATTGTCAAGAGAATAAAAGAGAATGAATGAACTATGAAAGAGTTGGGTACAAGTACTAACCCTAATTAGGTTGTACCCCTTATGGGCTACCCCACTATAGCCTACACAAATGTAAGCACTACAACATTCTGACACACCCCCATAGGCAAAGTGGGGGAGAACAAGTGGTCACAAAACCAGTCAAGAAAAGCAAAGCAAGCTCAGGGTGGATCACAAAGTCACCACACAGTCCAAGCACAAGCAAAGGGCCACAAGGCCAGTTCTCATGCACAGTTATATAAAAGAGAGCAAACAATACAGTGATCATACCCTAGCAAGTGCAAGCAGGCAGGTATATATATAGATCATAGTACAAGCCAAGTCACGCAGTGAGCAAGTGAGGCAAAGCAGGCACAAGGCCTAACACAGTCAAGAAGCACTGATGATCACAAGGCGGAAGTGCCTTGGTGAATATATCAGCAGTGTTGGCCCTAGTGGCCACGTACGCAAGACGAAGCTGGCCACGCTGCTGCAACTCTCGAGCAAGGAAGTATCGCAGAGCGATGTGCTTCGTTCTGTGCTCTTGACACAAGGCAATCATGGCCTTGTTGTCTACGTACATAACTGGAGGCGAACGAGGCTGCTCTCCCAAGTCAATCAGCAGGTAGGTGAGCCAGCGTAACTCCTGTGCAGCCATGGCCCCAGCGTAGATCTCAGCCTCACAACTGGAACTGAGAACCGAAGACGAGCGGGTAGACCGCCAGGAAACAAAGCCGGAACCGAGGCTGAAGGTGTAACCCTGTGACGACCACTGCGTAGCTGAGTCGTCAACCCAAGAAGCGTCTGCGTGACCAGTGATGACAACTGGACCCCGTCCTCAAGCACGAGCCCCATGCCCGACGTACTGCACAAGTAACGCAGTACCCTCTTCGTAGCATCCCAGTGCACCTTTTAGTGCCCACCAGGAGCCACATAGCGAGCCAGGAGGCTGAGAGGGTACGCGAGGTCAGGTCGTGTGCACGTCATCAGGTACATGAGGCAACCCACAAGCTCTGGGTACGGACCACTCGGCTCTACGGACTCGTCCGAAGGTGGAGCTTAGAGCGAGTGGGTGGTAGACAGAGGAGTGGGCTGTGGCGAGGAGAACTGGAAGCCGAAGCGCTGAAGGACCTGGTGCACCATGTGTGATTGAGTCAGTGTGATGGTGCGCCGTGCTCTGTCCCGGGTGATCTGCAAGCCAAGATAGCTGCGCAGTTCACCCAGGTCAGTGCAGGTGTGTCTCTTCTGCAGCTCTGACTTCACAAGGGTCAGTGCCTCAGTGTCAGCAGTGGCAAAGACCAGGTCGTCGACGTACACGAGGACGTGGAACGAGGTGTCGGTTGCAGCGAGGTGTCGGTGCGTAGAAACAGCGACGGGTCAGCAGTAGAAGGAGCAAACCCAAGAGCCGCAAGTGTAGTCCTCAGTGTGTCGTGCCACTCACGAGGCGCCTGGCGGAGACTGTAGACTGGCCGGCGGAGGCTCCACTGGGTACCTGTAGGAAACGACCCAGTGAAGCCAGGTGGGCGGCGCAGCCAGATCTCCTCGTGCAGGCTGCCCTGAAGGAAAGCTGTGCTGAAGTCCAGAGAGTGCAACTCGTAGTCACGCTGAGCAGCGACGTGCAGCAACATCCGAAGAGTAGTCATCTTCGGGGTGGGGGAGAAGGTCTGGAAGTAGTCAACCCCCTGTCGCTGACTAAAGCCTCGAGCAACGTAACGCGCCTTGAAGGCAGGCGGAGAACCCGGCGGCCACTTTACCCTGAAAATCCACATGCCATTGACTATGTTCGCCCCAGGTGGGGGAACCTCGTCGACGTAGGTGCCTGTGGACTTCCAGGATGCCATCTCGGCATCCATGGCTGCCTGCCACTGAGAGAAGTAAGGACCCTTAATCGCCTCTACGTAAGAGCGCGGGGTCGGGATGTCTGGCGCATCCGGGTATCCCTCAGGGGCAAGTAGCATGGAAGCGAAACGAGGTACAGCAGCTGCAAGACACTCAAAGTCCTCCTGCCTGCCCTCAAGGACGTCCGTGCCAAGAGCACGCTCACCCGCGACGGACGGAGGACTGGCAGACGCAGACTCAGCAACAAGAGCAGTGGCGTAGTCTAGACGACAAGCAGCAGCAAAGTCAAGCAGCTCAGCAACGAGGGCAGACGCAGCAGCAGACTCAAAGGAAGGGTCAGCAACAGCAGTGGCTAGGAGACGAGAGACAGCGGGACTGGTAGCACGAGCTGTCAGAATGTTATATTTGTCTAGCCTGCAGTGGGGTACTCAATAGTGAGTACAGCCCAATTTAGGGTTTGCTATATGTACTCAACTTCTAGCTAGTGAAATCCCTCTTCTCTGTTTCATTCATTCGCTCACATTGTAACATGGAATCAGAGCAGGTCGACCCTCACGGGTCGATCCTGTAGATGGGCCCACCCAATGCTTCCGCTGCTGCTGTCCTGCCTATAGCGCGCCTCGGGCGCGCGCTGTTTTCCTGCCTGCCGCGCTTTTTCTTCCCGCCGCACGCCCCCGGCGCGCGGCGGTTTTCTGCCCGTCGCGCCGCCCTGCTGGCTGCGCGACGCCCTGCCCTAACCGTCGCGTCACCCCCGCTGGAGTCACGCGCCCCCCCCCCCCCCCCCCCCCCCCCGTCGACCCTCGTGTCGCCCCCGCTGGACCCGCGTGCGCCCCCCGTCGACCCTTGCGTCGCCCCCGCTGGACCCGTGCGCGCCCCTCGTCGACCCTCGCATTGCCCCCGCTGGACTCGCGCCCTGGGGGGCCGCGCGTCCCCCCCCCCCCCCCCCGTCGCCCGTTGGGGCGACCTGGGGGGCCGCGCGTCGGCCCCTCCCTTCCTTCCTCGCGGCCCTGCCCTGCAGCCGCCCTATCGCGGCCCTGCCCTGCTGCCGTCCCCGTTCCGGCCCTGCCCTGCTGCCGCCCCTGCTGTGGCCCTGCCCTGTGTTGGGGTTTGGGGGTGGCGCGTATGGGGGTGATGGGTGTGTGCGGCCTCCCCTGCTCCTCCTCCTCCTCCGTCTCCCATTGCTGCAGCTGCCGCTGAGGGGGGTGGATGTGTGGGAACTGTCGGCGTAGTACGACTGGGGGTGGAGTGTGAGCAGTGAAACTAGGGGTGCAGCAGGGGGTGTGTGAAAGGGGGGTGGGACAGTTTGGGGATGTTGGGCGGAGGCAGCCCTCTTGTCGCCCGCAGCACCTGTAGTCCGGGGCTTGTGCTGCTGGTAGCTCAGAGAGTCTGCTGTGCCTGTCGCCCGTGGGTCCGTTGCTCCTGCCGCTCGTCTTAGCCGCAGAGCCAGTTACTCCTGTAGTCCAGGGCCGTTGCTCCAGTAGCCACTGTGCGCGCCGCTCCTGTTGCCCGTGTGTCTGCAGCTTCAGCCGTTGCCTCCTATCTCCTTTCCTATCAGTCCAGCCTCCTCCTCCTCACTTGCCCTCTGTGATAGCCTCTAGCTTTACTTATTACTGTGAACTATAAATTGCTGCTTCTTGTACTTGTGCTCAGAATGTGTGGTGACGTTGTGATCCACCCTGAGCTTGTTTTGCTTTGCTTGTTGTGCTGATTACACCCCACTTTGGCTATGGGGGTGTGTCAGAATGTTATATTTGTCTAGCCTGCAGTGGGGTACTCAATAGTGAGTACAGCCCAATTTAGGGTTTGCTATATGTACTCAACTGCTAGCTAGTGAAATCCCTCTTCTCTGTTTCATTCATTCGCTCACATTGTAACATGAGCGCGGTCAGACTCAGGGTCAGGGACCTCAGGAAGAGAGGACTCAGGAGGAGAAGGCAGAGGAACACTCAGTGGAACAGAGGAAGGACGAAGTGCCATGGCGTGTGTGCCAGGGACAGGAGGAGGACGCGAACGAGGAACGCGACGAGCAGTGCGAACAGGCGAGACAGGACGAGACGCAGGCTCACGACGCTCTGTAAGACTGCCGGACTGCTCAGTATAAGGAGAAGGAGCAGGCAGTGGAGAGGCCGGCAGTAACGGCAACTGCGACTGGTCAGGCGGTGGACATAGGAGGGGAGGAGTAAGGCCAGTAGAAGATGGGACACCAAGAACTTGCTGAAGCAGGGGAACGAAGTACGGTCGCGGCCGCATAGCGCCGCCAGGGTCAACAGCTCCAGCTCCTCCAGCTCCAGCAGCTCCCGACTCCGTAGGGTCTCTAGCTCCAGCGCCCCCAACACCACCAGTCCCGGCAGCTCCAGTACCCCGGGTACGAGCACCTCCAGGACCAGTAGCCGCAGTACCTCCAGTAACACCAGCTCCAGCAGGAACTCCAGAACCTCCAGCACCTCCAGCTCCGGAAGCTCCACTCCGAAGGCGTGCGCGCCGAACAAGCCACTCACGCAGCTGCTGCGGAGACAGTCTCGGCTGTCAAACTTATACATAGCTTACATTGTGTAGGCTGTAGTGGGGTAGCCCATAAGGGGTACAACCCAATTAGGGTTAGTACTTGTACCCAACTTCTGTTCAGTGCATTTATTCTCGTTCATTCTTTCTGACATGGTTTCATAGCAGGTCCCTTCTAGGACCGTTTTTGGGGCCCACCACCTGCTGCCCTGCTAGCCACCCTCGCGACCCGTAGGCCCTCCCCTAGGCCCCGACCCGTCGCCGCTCCTAGCCCGGCCCGTCGCCCTTAGGCCTGACGCCCCTTGGCGTCGCCCGTCGCCCCTAGCCCGGCCCCTCGTCGCCCGTCGCCCCTAGCCGCGGCCCGTCGCCCCTAGACTCGGCCCCTTGGCCCCGTCGCCCCTAGCCGCAGCCCCTCGGCCCTGTCGCCCCTAGCTGCGGCCCCTCGCGACCCTTCGCCCCGTCGCCCCTAGCCGCGGCCCCGTCGCCCCTAGCCTCGGCCCCGTGGCCCCCCGCGACACGTTGCCCCTAGCCTCAGCCCCTCGGCCCCATCGCCCCTAGCCGCGGCCACGTCGCCCCGTCGCCCCTAGACTCGGCCCCTTGGCCTCGTCGCCCGTAGACTCGGCCCCGTGGCCCCTCGCGACCCGTCGCCCCGTCGCCCCTAGCCGCGGCCCCCCGTTGACCCGTCGCCCCGTCGCCCCTAGCCTCGGCCCCTCGCGACCTGTCGCCCCTAACCACGGCCCCGTCGCCCCTAGCCTCGGCCCCTCGCGACCCGTCGCCCCTAGCCGCAGCCCCGGCGCCCCGTCGTCCCTAGCCTCAGCCCCTCGCGACCCGTCGTCCCGTCGCCCCGTCGCCCCTAGCTGCGGCCCCTCGTGACCCGTTGCCCCTCCGCGGCAGGAAGGAGACAGCGCGCGCCCTAGGCGCGCTAGAAGCGGAGCAGCAGCGGAAGCAGTTAGGTGGCGGGCCCACCTACAGGATCGACCCAAGGGGGTCGACCTGCTCTGATAGCATGTGAGAAAACAAGTAGAACGAGGAGCCATGGCTAGGTAAGCCCTAGCTAGGCAAGAGAAAGTTTAGGCAAAAGAGGGATTTTACTAGCAGCAGTTGGGATACATATAGCAAACCCCAGTTGGGTTGTACCCGCTATAGAGCACCCCACTACAGGCTAGACAATAACATTCTGACAAGAGTTGGGTACAGGGTTTAGGGTATGTACCCCTTATGGGCTACCCCACTATAGCCTACACAAATGTAAGCACTATAACATTCTGACAGTAATCGATGCACATGCGAAAACCTCCGTTTTTTTTTTGTGTGAACAGTATTGGTGCAGCGAACGGCGACGAGCTCAGTCTGATGATTTTTTCTCTAATTGGTAATCTAACTGCTTCCTCAGTTCGTCGAGCTCGGGTTGTGTCAGTCTGAACTGTCGTTGTAAGGTTGGCTATGCCTCGCGTTCTAACTCTATTCGATGATCGTGTGCTCGCTGAGGTGGTACCGTTTTAACAGTTCCTGTAGTTCGGGTTGTACTACCGTCAGCAGTTTCTGAAAATTGCTTGGCTGCTCTGCTTCTTCCGCCACTGTGATATCCACCGCGTACACGTCAGCTCCAGCGGCGATAGCCCGTGTTTCATTGTGATGGCGTTGACGTGGACCGTTGAAGACTCAGGTGACTGCCAGCGAGGTAGTTCAACCCAGTTACCGCTACTTCGCACAGTGCAGCTACCCGTCGTCCAGTCGATTCGCGGGTTGTACCGACGCAGCTGATCACGTCCCAGTAAAACATCGTGCCCATCCAATGCCGTCACGAGCATTTCTTGTGTAAACCCGAAGTTCCCCCTGCAGCGGACTTTTACTTATTCCACCTTATCCCGTATGGCCAGCGGCGTTCCGTCAACTAAGCATGCATCTATCTCCGGTAAACACCGACTAAGTGCTAGTTGCAGCTTCCGTGCAGTCGCGGTATTAACTAAGCTGTGACTTGCGCCTCCGTCTATGAAAATCTTCACTGCTGCTCCCTGTATTTTCCCGTGGATCAGTACTGGGCAATCCGTCTTTGTACCCTCCTTATTCATCCGAGCCCGATCGATAGCGTGAATCGGTACTGTGACTCGGTGAGGGTCGGTGAGGTTGGGCGAGCAGGCAGTCTCGTCAGTAGTTAGCCCAAATTCTACTGACTGCTGGCGTTTCCCTGCCTCTGAGACTCCCGCCCCTGCTCTGTTCCCCGGCGCCTCAGCTCCTCTTAGCATTCGCTCTTGCGATGGCCCGGCCGATTGCAAGCAAAGCAGCGCCCCTTAAATGGTGCGGCAGTTGCATTCGTCGCAATGGCGTGTATGGTGGCGTGCTCGATTGGTCCCCGAGGACGATGTCCGTAGTAGGAACCCGGTCTCGGACGGCGCAGAATGTAGATTTTCTCGGCGAGCGCGAGGATCTCGTTAAAATTCGAGAGCCCGCGTAGCATGATTTCGTGCGAGATGTCTGGCTTCAGCCCTCCGACGTAATGGTCCACCCGCTCCGCTGTGTGTGCCGGGGACAGGAGGAGGACGCGAACGAGGAACGCGACGAGCAGTGCGAACAGGCGAGACAGGACGAGACGCAGGCTCACGACGCTCTGTAAGACTGCCGGACTGCTCAGTATAAGGAGAAGGAGCAGGCAGTGGAGAGGCCGGCAGTAACGGCAACTGCGACTGGTCAGGCGGTGGACATAGGAGGGGAGGAGTAAGGCCAGTAGAAGATGGGACACCAAGAACTTGCTGAAGCAGGGGAACGAAGTACGGTCGCGGCCGCATAGCGCCGCCAGGGTCAACAGCTCCAGCTCCTCCAGCTCCAGCAGCTCCCGACTCCGTAGGGTCTCTAGCTCCAGCGCCCCCAACACCACCAGTCCCGGCAGCTCCAGTACCCCGGGTACGAGCACCTCCAGGACCAGTAGCCGCAGTACCTCCAGTAACACCAGCTCCAGCAGGAACTCCAGAACCTCCAGCACCTCCAGCTCCGGAAGCTCCACTCCGAAGGCGTGCGCGCCGAACAAGCCACTCACGCAGCTGCTGCGGAGACAGTCTCGGCTGTCAAACTTATACATAGCTTACATTGTGTAGGCTGTAGTGGGGTAGCCCATAAGGGGTACAACCCAATTAGGGTTAGTACTTGTACCCAACTTCTGTTCAGTGCATTTATTCTCGTTCATTCTTTCTGACATGGTTTCATAGCAGGTCCCTTCTAGGACCGTTTTTGGGGCCCACCACCTGCTGCCCTGCTAGCCACCCTCGCGACCCGTAGGCCCTCCCCTAGGCCCCGACCCGTCGCCGCTCCTAGCCCGGCCCGTCGCCCTTAGGCCCGACGCCCCTTGGCGTCGCCCGTCGCCCCTAGCCCGGCCCCTCGTCGCCCGTCGCCCCTAGCCGCGGCCCGTCGCCCCTAGACTCGGCCCCTTGGCCCCGTCGCCCCTAGCCGCAGCCCCTCGGCCCTGTCGCCCCTAGCTGCGGCCCCTCGCGACCCTTCGCCCCGTCGCCCCTAGCCGCGGCCCCGTCGCCCCTAGCCTCGGCCCCGTGCCCCCCCGCGACACGTTGCCCCTAGCCTCAGCCCCTCGGCCCCATCGCCCCTAGCCGCGGCCACGTCGCCCCGTCGCCCCTAGACTCGGCCCCTTGGCCTCGTCGCCCGTAGACTCGGCCCCGTGGCCCCTCGCGACCCGTCGCCCCGTCGCCCCTAGCCGCGGCCCCCCGTTGACCCGTCGCCCCGTCGCCCCTAGCCTCGGCCCCTCGCGACCTGTCGCCCCTAACCACGGCCCCGTCGCCCCTAGCCTCGGCCCCTCGCGACCCGTCGCCCCTAGCCGCAGCCCCGGCGCCCCGTCGTCCCTAGCCTCGGCCCCTCGCGACCCGTCGTCCCGTCGCCCCGTCGCCCCTAGCTGCGGCCCCTCGTGACCCGTTGCCCCTAGCCTTGGCCTCTCGGCCCTGTCGCCCCTAGCCTCGGCCCCAAGGCCCCTCGGCACCTTGGCCCCTTTGTCAGAATCCCAACCACTAGACCATTGGGATAAAAGGGCTTGTTAAGTAGCGGGTCAGTGCGCCCATAACCCCCCAGGACAACGAGCCTGTAACCCTTCCCTAGGATCAATCGGGGATCACCAGTGGACCTCTGACACCCCCCCGCACTGGGATGCCCGAAGTGCACACACTAGGATTCGAACCCGAGACCTTCGCTCTGATACCATGTCAGAATCCCAACCACTAGACCATTGGGATAAAAGGGCTTGTTAAGTAGCGGGTCAGTGCGCCCATAACCCCCCAGGACAACGAGCCTGTAACCCTTCCCTAGGATCAATCGGGGATCACCAGTGGACCTCTGACACCCTTGGCCCCCCCTTGGGCCCCTCGGCCCCTTGGCCCCTCGCCCCCCCCCCTTGGAGTTAGGCCCCTTGCCCCCCCCCCCTTCGTGTTTGGCCCCTCGGCCCCTTGGCCCCTCGACCCCTAGACCCCAGGCCCCTAGGCCCCTTCGTCCCTGGCCCCGCGGCCCCGTCCCCCCTAGGCCCTCGGCCCCTCGGCCCCCTGGCCCCTCGGCCCCTGGCCCCTAGGCCCCCGGCACCTCGGCCCCTTGGCCCCTAGGCCCCTCGGCCCCAGCTGCTGCTCTTACTACTGCTGCTACTGCTACTGTTACTGCTACCACTGCTGCTCCTACGTACTGTGCCCCGATGGCTTTGCTTCCGGTTCTAGCGTTTGATCATGAGGGCAGACTGAATCAGTTTGAGACGTGGCTTGACGATCTGCAGCTGTACCTACTGAGCGATTCTAAGGACAGTGTTTTGCTGTTTGACCTAGCGTCAGGCGCTGCTACTGCCCCTCCCGCCACAGCTGACAGTGCGACTCGCTCACAGTGGCTTACACGCGACGCTGCTGCCCGCTTAGCCATTCGCAACCACCTGCCGTTAGCTGAATGCGCTCACTTCGGACAGCACAGGCACTGTACGCTGCAGTCGTAGCTTGCTACTCCTCGCCTGCCACTGCTGCTCTAGGCCGACTGCTCCTGCCCTACCTGTTCCCCGAGCTGTCAGCTTTTGCCACAATAGAGGACCTGGTTTCCCACCTGCGCACTAGCGACGCTCGCTACCGCGCTACCGTCCCTGCTGAGTTACTTGACAGGAACCAGCCCCCGATGTTCATCACCCTCTACTTCATAGTCACTCGCTCCCTGACTCTCTTCGCTCTGTCAGTGACCACTTTCTCTCTCTTGACCCCACCTCCCTCACTGTTGACCTCCTCGAGCAGCATCTCCTCGCAGCTGAGACTAGTGCAGTTGCTGTAGGTACTGCTCGTGGCACTCCGCGCCCGCCCTTCTTTGAGGGGTGCTCCCCCTCCCCCCTTGCCCCCTCATACGCCTCTGTTGCTGCTGCAGACGTCTCTGTTGCTGAGGACGTCGGGGCTGATTCTGCTAGTGCGAAGCGCCGCAGCAGCAAGGGCAAGGGTGGCAGGGGTGGTGGAGGTGGCAGCGATGGTGGTGGAGGTGGCAGCAGTGGAGGTAGTGGAGGCAGTGGAGGTGGTGGCGGCGGTGGGACTGGGGGCAGGAGTGGGGGCTCTGGTGGCGGCGGTGGAGGCAGCGCTCGGAGTGGCGGCACTGGAGGAGGTGGGACTGGAGGCGGTAGGACTGGACCTCGGCATGGAGGCCCTGGTGGTGGCCAGCGACAGCAGCAGCAGCGTCAGAGCAAGACCCAGTCGCCCCAGCAGCTCCGTGAGTGGTTGTTTCAGCGTGGGACAACTAGGGGTAGTGATAGCTGCCCGTATGTCATTTGCACGGGTGTTCGTGCTGGTCAGACATGCGAGAAGCTTCACACTCAGCACCGCTGCTTCTCCCGCCTCGACGACGCTTGGCGTGCTGAGTTTGGTGACGACGTCGAGCTCCCTCGCTGGGCAGATCTACTTAGGTCTAGGATTGCTACCTTTGACCTACACTTTGATGCTATTCTTTCTGCTATGTATGCTTTGTCTGTTAGTGCTGAGGGTGACTATTACCGGTGTGTGCCGCCTGACCCAGGTATTGCCGCTGCTGCTCTAGGTGCTAGTGAGTCTGGTACTCTCCCTGGTACTGCGCCTGCTCAGGCCTTGCTTACCTTCACGTTGGACTCAGGCGCCTCGCGCTGTTTCTTTCGTGACAGCACCACTCTCACTCCTCTCCCTGCACCTGTCCCGGTCAGACTGGCTGACCCCTCTGGGGGCCCATTCGTTGCCCGTTCCTCCACTGTCCTCCCGTGTCCGGCGGTTCCGTCCGGCTCACTCTCAGGTCTTCACCTCCCCTCGTTCTCTACGAACTTGGTGAGTACCGCTGCCCTTCAGGATGCGATGGTCACTACCACCACTCCTGGGGGTCAGCGTGTGTCGATCTGCACGTGCACACGGATGGGGCGTCACCTGGCCACGTTCACTCGTCGGCCAGGGTCGAGTCTGTACACACTCGCTACAGAGCCTCCTCAAGTAGCTGCGCCAGCTCAGGTGTCCGCGTCAGGTCAGGTAGCCACCTCCTGCTCGTGTCGCCTCCTGTCGCACCAGACTCTTCTGTGACACCACCGCCTGAGTCACCCCTCCTTGCCACGCCTTCGTGGCATGCACTCCCATCTTCTTGTCTCTGGTCTACCCAGGTCTCTACCTCCCCTCCCGCCCTCGCCTGCTCCGCCGTGCCTTCCTTGCGTCGAGGGGCGGCAGCGCACCGCTCCTCACTCCTCCTCGTTTCCCCCGATGATTGCTCCCCTGCAGACTCTCAACATGGACATGTGGGGCCCATCCCGCGTCAGTGGACAGGGCCGCGAGCGCTACTTTCAAATAGTAGTTGACGACTACACGGTACACCACGGTCTTCCCCTTGCTCAGCAAGGGTGAGGTCGTTTATGTCTTGATCCCTTTGATCTGCACAGTCCATCTCCAGCTCCGCGAGCGGTTCGGCCATGACCTTCCTGTCCTGCGTCTGCACTCTGACAGAGGTGGTGAGTTCTCCTTCAACCTCTTGAGGGACTTTTGTCGTGGGGAGGGCATTCTCCAGTCGTTCACGCTTCCGGACTCCCCTCAGCAAAATGGGATTGCTGAGCGCCGCATTGGCTTAGTCATGGAGGTCGCTCGTACCTCCATGATCCATGCGGCTGCTCCCCATTTTCTGTGGCCGTTTGCGGTCCGGTACGCTGCGCATCAGCTCACCCTCCGGCCCCGTGTCTCCTGGCCAGAGACCTCGCCCACACTGCGTTGGACGGGGAAGGTTGGCGATGCGTCGGTGTTTCGGGTCTGGGGTTCTCGTGCCTTTGTTCACGATACGTCCGCGGACAAGCTCTCCGCCCGTGCTATCCCCTGCGTCTTCCTTGGCTTTGTCCCTGACGCGCCTGGATGGCAGTTTTACCACCCCACCTCGTGCCGTGTCCTCCCTTCCCAGGACGTCACGATTGACGAGTCGGTTCCCTTTTATCGTCTCTTCCCCTACCGCTCTGCCCCTCCCCCGCCCCCACCGCTCTTCCTTGCTCTCGGTCCCCCTCCGGTAGACCCCCTACCGCCCCAGGGTCCTGCTCCTTCCGGTGTGTCTCGAGTAGACCCTCTCCCTGGTTCTGCGCCTGTTCAGGTAGCTGTCGGCTCAGGTGCTGCTCGAGGTGCTGCGTCTGGGGGTGCTGCGCCTAGGGGGTGCAGAGCCGGGGGGTGCTGGGTCTGAGGGTGCTGGGTCTGGGGGTGCTGAGCCTGGGGGTGAGGAGCCTTGGGGTGCTGAGCCTGAGGGAGTTGAGCCTGGGGATGCTGAGGCGGAGGGTGCGGAGTCTGGGGGTGCTGAGCCTTGGGGTGCTGCTTCGTCTGGAGGTCCTGCTGGTGCTTCGCCACGACTGTCTCTGCAGCAGCTGCGTGAGTGGCTTGTTAGGTGCGCACGCCTTCGGAGTGGAGCTACCGGAGCTGGAGGCGCTGGAGACGGTGGAGCTGGAGGTGCAGGAGTTACTGCTAGAGCTGGTGGTGCTGGAGGTACTGCGGCTGCTGGTCCTAGAGGTGCTCGTACCAGGGGTGCTGGAGCTGGAGACCCTACGGAGCCTAGAGCTGCTGGAGCTGGAGGCTCTTGCGCTGGTGGCGCCGGAGCTGGAGGAGCTGGACTTCGAGGCACTGGCGCGGGAGGCGCTGGAGCTGCGGGAGCTGGAGCTGTTGACCCTGGAGCTGGGGGTGCTGGAGGCACTGTGCGGCCGCGACCGTACTTCGTTCCCCTGCATCAGCAGGTTCTTGGTGTTCCGTCTTCTACTAGCCTTACTCCTCCCCTCCTGTGTCCACCGCCCGACCAGACGCAGCCGCCGTTACTATCACCCTCCTCACTGCATGCTCCTTCTCCTTACACTGAGCAGTCCGGCGGTCTTACAGAGCGTCGTGAGCCTGCGTCTCGTCCTGTCTCGCCTATTCGCACTGCTCGTCGCGTTCCTCGTTCGCTTCCTCCTCTTGTCCCTGGCACGCACGCTATGGCGCTCCGTCCTTCCTCAGTTCCACTGCGTGTTCCTCTGCCTGCTCCTCCTGAATCCTCTCTTCCTGCTGTCCCAGACCCTGAGTCTGACCGCGCTCGTGCTGAGCAGATGCAGCAGCAGACTCAAAAGAAGGGTCACTGACAGCAGTGGCGAAAAGACGAGAGACAGGAGCTGCTCTCGTTGACAGGGTCATCTGCTCTCGTTGCTGAGCTGCATGACTTTGCTGCTGCCTGCCGTCTAGACTACGCCACTGCTCTTGTTGCTGAGTCTGCGTCTGCCAATCCTTCGTCCGTCGGGGGTGAGTGTGCTCTTGGCACGGACGTCCTTGAGGACAGGCAGGAGGACTTTGAGTGTCTTGCAGCTGCTGTACCTCGTTTCGCTTCCATGCTGCTTGCCCCTGAGAGAGACCCGGATGCACCAGACATCCCGACCCCGCGCTCTTACGCAGAGGCAATTATGGATCCTTACTCAGTGGAAGGCAGCCATGGATACCGAGATGGCATCCTGGAAGTCCACAGGGACCTACGTCGACGAGGTTCCCCCACCTGGGGCGAACTTAGTCGATGGCATGTGGATCTTCAGGGTGAAGCGGCCACCGGGTTCTCCGCCTGCCTTCAAGGCGTGTTAAATTGCTCGAGGCTTCAGTCAGCGACTGGGAGTTGACTACTTCCAGACCTTATCCCCCACCCCGAAGATGACTACTCTTTAGGTGTTGCTGCACGTCGCTGCTCAGCGTGACTACGAGTTGCACTCTTTGGACTTCAGCACAGCTTTCCTGCAGGGCAGCCTGCACGAGGAGATCTGGCTGCGCCACCCACCAAGCTTCACTGGGTCGTTTCCTGTAGGTACCCAGTGGAGCCTCCGCCGGCCAGTCTACGGTCTCCGCCAAGCGCCTCGCGAGTGGCACGACACGCTGAGGACTAGACTTGCAGCACTTGGGTTTGCTCCTTCTACTGCTGACCCGTCGCTGTTTCTCCGCACCGACACCTCGTTGCCGCCGTTCTACGTCCTTGTGTACGTAGACGACCTCGTCTTTGCCACTGCTGACACAGAGGCACTGACCCTTGTGAAGTCGGAGCTGCAGAAGAGACACACCTGCACTGACCTGGGTGAACTGCGCAGCTATCTTGGCTTGCAGATCAACCGGGACAGAGCACGACACACCATCACCCTGACTCAGTAACACATTGTGCACCAGGTCCTTCAGCGCTTCGGCTTCCAGTTCTCCTCGCCACAGTCCACTCCTCTGTCTACCGGCCACTCGCTCTCAGCTCCACCTTCGGACGAGTCTGTAGAGCCGAGTGGTCCATACCCAGAGCTTGTGGGTTGCCTCATGTACCTGATGACGTGCACACGACCTGACCTCGCGTACCCTCTCAGCCTTCTGGCTCGCTACGTGGCTCCCGGTAGGCACCGAAAGGTGCACTAGGATGCTGCAAAGAGAGTACTGCGTTACCTGTGCAGTACGTCGTGCATGGGGCTCGTGCTTGGAGGACGGGGTCCAGTTGTCCTCACCGGTCACGCAGACGCTTCTTGGGTTGACGACTCAGCTACGCAGCGGTCATCACAGGGTTACACCTTCAGCCTTGGTTTCGGCTCTGATTCCTGGCGGTCTACCCGCTCGTCTTCGGTTCTCAGCTCCAGTTGTGAGGCTGAGATCTACGCAAGGGCCATGGCTGCACAGGAGCTACGCTGGCTCACCTACCTGCTGACTGACTTGGGAGAAGAGCCTCGTTTGCCTCCACTTCTGTACGTCGACAATAAGGCCATGATTGCCTTGTGTCAAGAGCACAGACTGGAGCACAGAACGAAGCACATCGCTCTGCGATACTTCCTTGCTCGAGAGTTGCAGCAGCGTGGCCAGCTTCGTCTTGCGTACGTGGCCACTAGGGCCAACACTGCTGATATATTCACCATGGCACTTCCGCCTGGTGATCATCAGCGCTTCTCTACTGTGTTAGGCCTTGTGCCTACTTTGCCTCACTTGCTTACTGCGTGACTTTGCTTGTACTGTGATCTATATATATACCTGCATGCTTACACTTGCTAGGGTATGATCACTGTATTGTTTGTTCTCTTTTATATAACTGTGCTTGTGAACTGGCCTTGTGGCCCTTTGCTTGTGCTCGGACTGTGTGGTGACTTTGTGATCCACCATGAGCTTGCTTTGCTTTTCTTGACTGGTCTTGTGACCACTTGTTCTCCCCTACTTTGCCTATGGGGGTGTGTTAAACTTATATATAGCTTACATTATGTAGGCTGTAGTGGGGTAGCCCATAAGGGGTACAACCCAATTAGGGTTAGTACTTGTACCCAACTTCTGTTCAATGCATTCATTCTCGTTCGTTCTTTTTGACATCGGCGAAGCACCGGCAGAACCTCCAGACGAAGCAGCACCCCCAGGCTCACCACCCCCAGACTCCGCACCCTCCGACTCAGCACCCCCAAGCTCAACACCCACAGGCTCAGCATCCCCAGTCTCAGCACCCCCAGGCTCAGCAACCCCAGTCTCAGCACCCCCAAGCTCAGCACCCCGAGTCCCAGCACCCCCAGGCTCAGCACCCCCAGGCTCAGCACCCCCAGACGTAGTACCTCTAGCAGCACCTGAGTCTACAGCTACCTCACCAGGCACAGCACCAGGGGGTGGGTCTACCTGAGAGACACCTGAGGGAGTAGGACCCTGAGGAGGGAGGGGTTGTACCGGAGGGGGACCTGGAACAAGGAAGAGGGAGAGGGGTAGAGCGGTAGGGAAAGAAACTGTAAAAAGGAACTGACTCGTCAAACGTGACGTCCTGAGAGGGGAGGACACGGCGCGAGGTAGGGTGGTAAAACTGCCAGCCAGGCGCGTCAGGGACAAAGCCAAGGAAGACGCAAGGAATGGCGCGGGCGGAGAGCTTGTCCGCGGACGTATCGCGGACAAAGGCACGAGAACCCTAGACCCGGAACACCGACGCATCGCCAACCTTCCCCGTCCAACACAGTGTAGGCGAGGTCTCCGGCAAGGAGACACGGGGCAAGAGGTTGAGTTGATGTGTAGCATACCGGACCGCAAATGGCCACAGAAAATGGGGAGCAGCCACATGGATCATGGAGGTACGAGCGACCTCCAGGACTAAGCCAATGCGGCGCTCAGCAATCCCATTTTGCTGCGGTGAGGCCGGAAGCGTGAACGACTGGAGAATGCCCTCCCCACGACAAAAGTCCCTCAAGAGGTAGGAGGAGAACTCACCACCTCTGTCAGAGTGCAGATGTAGGACAAGAAGGTCCGTACTGAACCGCTCGCGGAGCTGGAGACGGACTGTGCGGATCCAAGGGATCAAGACATCAACGACCTGACCCTTGTTGCGCAAGGGGAAGAGCGTGGTCTACCGCGTGTAGTCGTCAACGACCAGCAGAAAGTAGCGCTTGCGGCCTTGTCTGTCAGAACTAGCAGTAGAAAGTAAGAATGAAGAAAGGAGGAGGTTCACTAGCAAGCAGTTGAGTACATATAGGAAACCCTAGATTGGGCTGTACTCGCTATAGAGTACCCCACTGCAGGCTAGACAAATACAACATTCTGACACACCCCCATAGCCAAAGTGGGGTGTAATCAGCACAATGAGCAGGTATAGCAGGAGTTCACAATAAGAAGCAAAGCTAGAGGTAATCACAGCGGGCAAGTGAGGAGGAGGAGGGACTGTGAGAGGAGAGAAGATGAGAGACGGCGGCTGAAGCTGCAGACACACGGGCAACAGGAGCTGCTGGCACAGTGGCTACCGGGACAGTGCGCCCCGGACTACTGGAGTAACTGGCTCACGGGCTACGACGAGCTACAGGAGCAACGGACCCTCGGGCGACAGGCGCAGCAGACTCTCTGGGCTACCAGGACAGTGCGCCCCGGACTACAGGTGCTGCGGACGACAAGACAGCAGCCTCCGCTCAACCTCCTCCAACTGTCCCACACACTCCCCACACACCCACTGCTTCACTCCTAACTCCACTTGCACGTCACCCCCCTAGTACCACTCCTTCGGCTCCCACACACCCACCCCCCTCAGCGGCAGCTGCACTGGGAGACGGAGGAGGAGGAGGAGTAGGGGACGACGCACAGAAACTGCACCCCCATACCCCCCACCCCCAAACCCTAATTCAGGAGAACGGGCAGCAGCAGGGGTGGGGCGCCGTCAGAAGCACGGGGGACAGCGGGCAGCGCAGGGGCAGAGAAAACAGGGCGCCCACGGGCCTGGCGCAGCCCGTACGAACCGCGTGCGGGCGGCCCGAGGCGCGCCCTGGCCTGGCGCAGTCCGTACGGGCCGCGCGCGGGCCTGGCGCTGCCCGTACGGGCCGCGCGCGGGCCTGGCGCAGCCCGTACGGGCCGCGCGCGGGCCTGGCGCAGCCCGTACGGGCCGCGCGCAGGCTGTACGGGCCGCGCGCGGGCCCTACGCAGGTCGCGCAGGCCGCGACGGGCGACGGGGGGCGACGCGCGGGTCCCCGTCGCCCGTCGCAGCGCCTCCCGGGAGCGACGCGCGGAGTGACGGGGCAGAAAGCCGCCACGCGCCTCGGGGCGCACGGCGGGCAGAAAACCGCCGCGCGCCTCGGGGCGCACGGCGGGCAGAAAACCGCCGCGCGCCTCGGGGCGCACGGCGGGCAGAAAACCGCCGCACGCTCCGAGCGCGCGGCGGGATGAAAAATCCGTCGCACGCCACGGGGCGTGCAACACACAGAGTAGCAGTAGCAGCGGAAGCAGTGAGGTGGTGGGCCCACCCACAGGATCGACCCAAGGGGATCGACCTGCTCTGATACCATGTCAGAACTAGCAGTACAAAGTAAGAATGAAGAAAGGAGGAGGTTCACTAGCAAGCAGTTGAGTACATATAGGAAACCCTAGATTGGGCTGTACTCGCTATAGAGTACCCCACTGCAGGCTAGACAAATACAACATTCTGACATTGTCCAGTGACGCGGGCTGGGCCCCACACGTCCATGTGGATAGTCTGCAGAGGAGCAGTCGTCGGGGGAAACGAGGAGGAGTGAGGAGCGGCGCGCTGCCGCCCCTCGACGCAAGGAAGGCAGAGCGGAGCAGGCGAAGGAGGGAGGGGAGGCAGAGACCTGGGAAGACCAGAGACAAGGAGACGGGAGTGCATGCCACGAAGGCGTGGCAGATAGGGGGGACCCAGGCGGTGGTGCCACAGAAGGGTCTGGTGGGACAGGAGGCGACACGAGCAAGGGGGTGGAACTCGACTTGACGCGGACACCTAAGCAGACACAGCTACCTGAGGAGGCTGAGTAGCGAGTGTGTACAGACTCAACCCTAGCGGACGAGTGAACGTGGCCAGGTGAGGACCCGTTCGTGTACACGTGCAGATCGACACACGCTGACCCCTAGGAGTGGTGGTAGTGACGATTGCATCCTGAAGGGCAGCGGTACTCACCAAGTTCGTGGAGAACAAGGGGAGGTGAAGACCTGACAGTGAGCCAAACAGAACCGCCAGACACGGGAGGACAGTGGAGGAACGGGCAACGAACGGGCCCCCGGAGGGGTCAGCCAATCGGACCGGGACAGGTGCAGGGAGAGGAGTGAGAGTGGTGCTGTCACGAAAGAAACAGCGTGAGGTACCTGAGTCCAGCGTGAAGGTGTGCAAGGCCTCAGCAGGCACAGTACCAATGAGAACAGACTCACTAGCACCTAGAGCAGCATCGGCTATACCTGGGTCAGGCGGCACACACCAGTAACAGTCACCCTCAGCACTAACAGACAAAGCATACATAGCAGAAAGGATAGCATCAAAGTGTAGGTCAAAGATAGCAACACCAGACTTAAGCAAATCTGCCCAGCGAGGGCGCTCGACCTCGTCACCAAACTCAGCACGCCAGGCGTCGTCGAGGCCGGAGAAGCAGCGGTGCTGAGTGTGAAGCTTCCCGCATGTCTGACCAGCACGGTCACCCGTGCGAATGACATACGGGCAGCTATCACTACCCCCAGACGTCCCACGCTGAAACAACCACTCACGGAGCTGCTGGGGCGACTGGGTCTCGCTCCGACGCTGCTTCTACTGCCGTTGGCCACCACTAGGGCCTCCACGCCGAGGTCCAGTCCTGCTGCCACCAGTACCACCGTCTCCACTGCCGCGACTCCCACCGCTACCTCCACTGCCGCCAACAGAGCCCCCACTCCCGCCACCAGTCCCACCGCCGCCACCACCTCCACTGCTGCCCCCACCACCACTCCCACTGCCACCTCCACCACCCCTGCCACCCTTTCCCTTGCTGCTGCGGCGCTTTGCACTAGCAGAAGCGACCCCGATGTCCTCAGCAATAGAGACGTCTGCAGCAGCAGCAGAGGCGTAGGAGGGGGCAAGGGGGGAGGGGGAGCACCCCTCAAAGAAGGGTGGGCGCGGAGTGCCACGAGCAGCACCTACAGCGACTGCACTAGTCTCAGCTGCGAGGAGATGCTGCTCGAGGAGGTCAACAGTGAGGGAGGTCGGGTCAAGGGAGAGAAAGTGGTCCCTGACAGAGTGAAGAGATTCAAGGAGGCGAGTGACTATGAAGTAGAGGGTGATGAACATCGGGGGCTGGTTCCTGTCAAGGAACTCAGCAGGGACGGTAGCGCGGTAGCGAGCGTCGCTAGTGCGCAGGTGGGAAACCAGGTCCTCTACTGTGGCAAAAGCTGACAGCTCGGGGAACATGTAGGGCAGTAGCAGTCGGCCTAGAGCAGCAGTGGCAGGTGAGGAGTAGTGAGCGACTACTGTCAGAATATTATGTTTCTCTAGTCTGCAGTGGGGTACTTTGTAGTGAGTACAACCCTGTTAGGGTTTTCTATATGTATCCCAATGTTTGCTAGTGAATTCATCCTCACTCAATTCTTTCGTCAATTCTCTCACAACTACGGCGTCGTACAGTGCTTGTGCTATCCTGTGCTGTCCGAAGTGAGCGCATTCGGCTAATGGCAGGTGGTTGCGAATGGCTAAGTGGGCAGCAGCGTCGCGAGTAAGCCACTGTGAGCGAGTCGCACCGTCAGCTGTGGCAGGAGGGGCAGTAGCGGCGCCTGACGCTAGGTCAAACAGCAAAACACTGTCCTTAGAATCGCTCAGTAGGTACAGCTGCAGCTCGTCAAGCCACGCGTCAAACTGAATCAGTCTGCCCTCATGATCAAACGCGAGAACTCGAAGCGAAGCCATCGGGGCGCAGTACGCAGGAGCATCAGTGGCAGCAGTAGCAGTAGTAGCAGTAGCAGCAGCAGTAGCAGCAGTAGCAAGAGCAGCAGCAGGGGCCGAGGGGCAGGGGGGTCAGGAGCCGAGGGGCGTAGGGGCCGAGGGGCCAAGGGGCCAAGGCGCCAAGGGGCCGAAGGGCCGGGGGGGCCGGGGCCAAGGGGCCGAGGGGCCGGGGGCCTAGGGGCGTCGGGCCGCTGGGCCAAGTGAGAAGGGGCCGAGGGGCCGGGGGCCTAGTGCGACGGGGCCGCGGGGTCAGGAGAGGAGGGGACGAGGGGCCGGGGGCCTAGGGGCCACGGGGCCACGGGGCCAAGAGAGAAGGGGCCGGGGGGCCGGGTGCCTAGGGCGACGGGGCCGCGGGGCCAGGAGAGAAGGGGCCGAGGGGCCAGGGGCCTAGGGCGACGGGGCAGCGGGGCCAGGAGAGAAGGGGCCTAGGGGCTGGGGGCCTAGGGGCGACGGGGCCGCGGGGCCAGGATAGAAGGGGCCGAGGGGCCAGGGTCCTAGGGGCGACGGGGCCGCGGGGCCAGGAGAGATAGGGCCGAGGGGCCGAGGGCCTAGGGCGATGGGGCCGCGGGGCCAGGAGAGAAGGGGCCGAGGGGCCGGGCGCCTAGGGGCGACGGGGCCGCGGGGCCAGGAGAGAAGGGGCTGAGGGGCGAGGGGCCTAGGGGCGACGGGGCCGCGGGGCCAGGAGAGATAGGGCCGAGGGGCCGGGGGCCTAGGGGCGACGGGGGGGAGGGGGGGGGCGCGGGGCCTAGGCCTAAGCTAGGGGCGACGGGTCGCGAGGGGCGACGGGTCGCGAGGGGCCGTGGGGCCGAGGGGCCTAGGCTAGGGGCGACGGGCCGCGGGGCCTGGGCCTAGGCTAGGGGTGACGGGTCGCGAGGGGCCGTGGGGCCGGGGCCTAAGCTAGGGGCGACGGGCGACGGGCCGCGACGGGCGACGGGCCTAGGGCGACGGGTCGGGGGTCGACGAGCCAGGGCAACGGGCCGGGGCGACGGGTCGCAGCGGGCGACGGGGGTCGCTATGGGCGACGGGGGGTTGCGACGGGCGACGGGGGTCGCGACGGGCCTAGGGTGACGGGGGGGAGGGGGGGGGGGGGGGGGGGGGGCAGGCTAGGGGCGACGGGCGACGGGGGGGCGGGCTAGGGGCGACGTGTTAGAATGTGAACGAATGAATGAAACAGAGAAGAGGGATTTCACTAGCAAGCAGTTGAGTACATATAGCAAACCCTAGATTGGGCTGTACTCACTATTGAGTACCCCACTGCAGGCTAGACAAACATAACATTCTGACACACCCCCATAGCCAAAGTGGGGTGTAATCAGCACAACAAGAAAAGCAAAAACAAGCTCAGGGTGGATCACGATGTCACCACACATTCTGAGCACAAGAACAAGGCCACAAGGCCAGTTCACAAATATAAGCAAAGCTAGAGGCATTCACAAAGGGCAAGTGAGGAGGAGGAGGCGGGACAGTGAGAGGAGAGAAGATAGGAGGCAACGGCTGATGCTGCAGACACACGGGCAACAGGAGCGGCGCGCACTGGCTACCGGAGCAACGGCCCCGGACTACAGGAGTAACTGGCTCCGCGGCTAAGACGAGCGGCAGGAGCAACGGACCCACGGGCGACTGGCGCAGCACGCTCGCTGGGCTACCGGAGATTGTAGCCTCCGGACTACTGGCGCTGCTGGCAACACGACGACTACTTCCCTTCAACCTCCCCCACTGTCGCACCCCCCTTTCACACACCCCCTGCTGCACCTCTAGCACTACTCACACTCCACTCCCTAGCACCACTCCGTCGGCTCCCACACACCCACCCCCCTCAGCGGCAGCTGCAGCAGTGGGAGACGGAGGAGGAGCAGGGGAGGCCGCAGACCCGCCACCCCATACTCGCCACCCCCAAACCCTAACACACGGCAGGGCCGGAGCTGGCGGGTAGGGAGGTAAGGGGGGGGGCAGGGCCGCGACAGGGCCGGGGCAGGACAGGGCCGGGCCGCGACAGGGCGGCTGAAGGGCAGGGCCGCGACGAAGGACGTGAGGGGCCGACGCGCGGCCCCCGAGGTCGCCTCAACGGGCGACGGGAGGGGCGACGCGCGGCCCCCCAGGGCGCCACGACGGGCGACGGGGGGGGGCGACGCGCGGCCCCCCAGGTCGCCGCGACGGGCGACGGGGGCGGGGGCGAAGCGTGGCCCCCCTGGGCGCCGCGACTGGCGACGGGGGGGGGGGGGGGGGGGGGGGGGGGGGGCGACGCGTGGCCCCCCAGGGCGCCGCGACGGACGACGGCAGAAAGCAGTCGTACGCCTCGGGGCGCACGACGGGCAGGGCAGGGCGTCGCGCGGCCTGCAGGGCGGCACGACGGGCAGGGCGCGCGGCGGGAAGAAAAAGTGCCGCGCCCCATGAGCGCGCGGCAGACAGGAAAACAGCGCGCGCCCGAGGCGCGCGATAGGCAGGACAGCAGCAGCAACGGAAGCTAATGGTGGGCCCATGCACAGGATCGACCCGGGAGGGTCGACCTGCTCTGATTCCATGTTAGAATGTGAACGAATGAATGAAACAGAGAAGAGGGATTTCACTAGCAAGCAGTTGAGTACATATAGCAAACCCTAGATTGGGCTGTACTCACTATTGAGTACCCCACTGCAGGCTAGACAAATATAACATTCTGACACGACTGGCCTAGGGGAGTCGGGCCGGGCTAGGGGTGGCGACGGGGCCGGGGCCTAGGGGCGACGGTCACGAGGCTACGGGCCGGGGCCTAGGGTCGAGAGTGGCTAGCAGGGCAGCAGGTGGTGGGCCCAAAAAAAAAAAAGCGATCCTAGGAAGGGACCTGCTCTGAAACCATGTAAGAAAGAACGAACGAGAATGAATGAAGTATGAAACAGTTGGGTACAAGTACTAACCCTAATTGGGTTGTACCCCTTTTGGGCTATACCCCACTACAGCCTACACAATATAAGCTATATATAAGTTTGACAGAACAGTGGCGGGAATAGTGGCGAGGCGAATGTCGCGAGTGGTAACGGATTGTTGTTGGGTGCTGTTGGCGGGAAACGGTGGTGTACGCACTGAGCAGGGACGCGAAGTAAGGAAAAGGATTTTTCCTTACACAAACGAACATGGTATATAGCAATAGATTCACTACACAAAATTCGTGTATAAAGTTTTTATCATTTACTATTTGTTAGCATGCACAGAATTTATTATGCCACAAGTATGCTAATTGAAATATAGAACTTGTTTTTTATCAGATTATTCACATTGTAACATGCTATGTAGGATATATCAGGTCCTACTGAGGATGGGTTCCCCTGATATAGCGTGTTTAGATGGTGGGGAGGTTTATACCGATCATGAGTGCATTGTAGGTGAGTTTCAGGTGGTGTGATGATAATGAAGGCTGGGATGGAAGCGATATCCACGTCAAACTGTAGGTTGGATGCTCTTTACACGTGGACCAGGTTGTGTGAAGTGTTCTCATCTCATCCAGCAGCTATTACGTCATCCGAGTCACAAACTTCCCCTCCGAAATTGCCGAAGGCTCACCTCATCTCGTTGCGCTGGATTTCTGACTGGGATTGACTGATCTGGAGGCGGGGGTTGGGATGAAAGGTCCAGCACGGAATTTCGCATGACATTCTGGCGAAGGGGAAAAGCAACTGCTCTTAGTAACTTCGCAGCGTATCTATGACACATCTCAGCTGTTTCGCACCGTCTCCTCAAACCCAGAAATCGTCGCTTCTTGGCCTGACTGTCACGTCAATGCTTTCGCAACAGCAGATCCTCCTCTCAAACAATCACTACACGGAACTGTCAGATGGTTACGAAGTTACGTGAAAACAGCCTCAATCCAAGTTCAGGTTAGTTTTCTCCTGTGCCTAAGGCCCAGCTTGATTTCCCCTTCTCCAACATGTGGCGATAGTTGATCGACACAGTTCGGTCTAGCAGATCAGAGCAGCTTGTAAACGTTAGCTTGCGTAGTCTCCTATTTCTACTCGCTCTGGACTGAAGCATACTCCCTCGATAGATTTGGTAGTCCGGTCCTGTCACGGGTGTGGCTTATATTTTCGATTATGCGTTTCTGAACGCCCATCACGATCGCGCTTCTAACACAAATCGCATTTCGTAGGTCAATCACCGTCCGCTTCTTCTACAAACCAGCTTCTCCACCCAGTCTGGTGTCGTTCTATTTGATATCCCAACCCTCTAACGGCATCATACAGGCGATCAGGCCACAGGATGGGTTGGGGGGGCATTACCTGGGCTACCCCTCGGCCCAACGCGCAATCCCTTCTCTCATGGGGTCACATCGACCTTCCCTGGTCCCCCACTCCCCTCACTCTCTCACTCCCCATCCTCCCCACTCTCCTCCTCCTCCTGGTTGGGCTTCTCCCAGCCGTCTCTCTTCTCTTCTCCTCCAGTCGTAAGCGAAAGGGTGCGAAAGCTGGCGAAGGCGAGGCGAAAGTGGTCACCGAATCGTCCGCGATCTGGTCTTCCACCTGGGTGTTGTGGCTTCGCGGAAAGTTCCCTCCAGGGCCCTGGGGATTGCCGTTCTTCGGCAGTCTGCCTGACATCCTCCGTGACGGCGATCCTCACCGTCGGGTCACGGATCTCGCCGAAATCTACGGTCCAGTAATGGGGATGCGTCTCGGCCGAACCCCAACGGTCGTCCTCTCTTCCCCAGCCTCTGCGCGCCAGGTTCTGCGGGATGCTGACATGGCATGCGCGTCGCGCCCCGCGGCGATCACATCTGCTCTGTTAACGCACGGACCGCGCGATCTCGTGTTCGCGCCGTACGGGCCGCCTTTTGTGCATCGGCGGAAGCTCGCGACGAGCCACCTATTCACGGCAGAGCGAATCGCGGCTTGGCGCGGAGTGCGCGCGGACGAGGCGGAGGGGATGGTGACCGCCGTGGTCGACGAAATCGCGGCGGCGGAAAAAGCGGCGGAGAAAGCGGAGGGTTCCGCGTGGGCGGAAGTCGAGATCCGCCCGCATCTTGCGCGGGTGTCTTTGAACAATATCCTCCGCATGAGCTGCGGGCGGCGGTACCAGTTCAGCCGCCCGGGAAAACCGGACGCGCTCGCAGACGAGGTTAACTCCGTAATTTTCAAAATCGCGGGGCTCCTAGGGCCGTTTAACTACGTCGACCACGTGGCAGAGTGGGATTGGTTCGACAAGTGGACAGGCGGGCTGACAGGCAAGTGCCGCGTACTTGCGCCGAAGCTTCAAAAATTCTTTCGCGGCGTGCTGGACGATCACCGGAGGATGCGGAGGGAGGAGGAGGGGAAACGCGCGAAAGAGGCGCAAGCGGCGGCGGCTGCGGCGGCGGCGGAGGCGGAGGGGAATGGGACGGAGGGGACGGATAGGGAGGGTGAACAGAGGCGCGGGGTAATGGAAGATGCTTCCACGTTCGCACCTCTTGAGAACCCGGAAGATCCGGAAAGAGACTTTCTAGATGTTCTGCTGATGCTGCAGAAACAGCAACAGCTGCAGCAAGAGCAGCAGAAAAGCCAAATGAATGGCAGTGCATGCGCTGATGCTAAGGAAGAGTCTAAAGGTGTTAATGATTCAGTGAACGGGGGTTCTGGGTTCGGGGTTGGTAAAACCCCTGTTGCTGCAGCAGTAGCGGCGGGAGCAGCAGCGGCAGCTGGATCAGGCTTGGTGGTAGATGACGTGGAAATCACTTCGCTGCTACAGGATCTGCTTGTAGCGGGTACAGACACGGCGGCGGTTAGCACAGAGTGGGCTTTAGCGGAGCTGGTAAATCGGCCGGATGCAATGAAGCGGCTACAAATGGAGATAGACGGCGCGCTAGAGCAGTGGCACAGGGAGCACGAATCGGATAAGATCAAATCGCAAGCTGATCTCGAGGCGGCGTGGGATCAGACGGGAGGCGAAGCTTTGCTCATGCAGTTACCCTATCTCCAGGCCGTCGTGAAAGAGATGTTTCGCATGCACCCTCCAGGCGCGTTCCTGATCGCTCATAGTACCACCGGCCCTGTCGATTTGTGTAGCGGCAGGTACAGGGTTCCTGCAGGGACTATGGTGCTAGTTAATGTCTGGTCTATTTCACGTGACCCGAGCCTGTGGCCCGAGCCTGACAGGTTCGTGCCGGAGCGGTTCCTGCCCGGAGAAGTTTTCGAGCTGCCCGAGAGCGGAACAGGGGAGGGTGTGAAGCGGATAGTGGGGGAGGAGGTGGATATGAGGGGATTTGATTTCCGCCTGCTGCCGTTTGGTTCGGGCAGGCGAATGTGCGTCGGGCAGAGGCTCGGGCACCAGCTGGTTACCATCATGCTGGGTCGACTCGTGCACGCCTTCAACTGGGAAGCTCCTGTTACAGGCTCTAACAAGAGTGACTGTAACGGGAGTGACTGTAACGGGGGGGATTGTAACAAGGTGGATTTGAAGGAGCGGTATGGGCTTGCAATGAGGATGGTGCAGCCGCTGAAGGCCCGTGCGTCGCTGCGAGTGGGAGGGGATGGGAGACGGGCGATTGAGGCATGGGGAGTGGGGAAGAGGGGAAGCAGGAAGTAGGGCTCAACTGGATGGGTTGGGAGCGGTGATGTGCGGTGGAGAGGTATGGGCTGGTTATGAGAAAAGGATGGTGCAGCCGTGGGGTGTCTGAGGCGACCGTGGCGACTAAGGCGAGGCGTGTGGGGAAGAAAGTAGGCAGGAAGTAAGGATTCAACGGGATGGGTTGGAAGCGGTGATGCGCGCTGGAGAGGTACGGCTGGCCGTGCATCGCTGCAAGTGGGAGGGGATGGCAGAAAGGTGACTGAGGCATGGGGTGTGGGGAGGAGGGGAAGCAGGAAACAGGGGTGCAGGTAGTCTTTTGACGCACCAGTCATAGTAAGCCGCCCGTTGGTGCAGTTGGAATGGAGTGGCACTGGATGGGTTGGGAGCGGTTATGGATGGTGTAGAGGTACAGGCTAGCCATGGGATTGTGATGCTCAAGGCCCGTGCGTCGCTGCGGGTGGAAGGGGAAGGCAGGACGACTGAGGCTTGGGGGGCGGGAATGAGGAGAAGCAGGACGTAGGGTACAAGCCACTGGTGACGTCGTGTGGATGGAGTGGGACTGGATGGGTTTGAAGCGGTGATGCCTGGTCGAGAGGAGTGAGCTGGCCACGCTGTGAGTGGAAGGTGGTGCATGCAGGCTGTTTAAGTAAAAGGGTGTGAAGGAGATGGCGCGGGGATGCAGGGGCATCCAGGAAGCCAATCCTGGGCTGCTTGTTGGATGATGGCAATGTCTATTGAAATAGTCTGAATGATTATCAGCACGTGCGTGGTTGCCCGTGAAGCAATGGCTGGAAGGGCGGTGGGTGGGGTGCCTAGGACCACGTTCTGTGGGCTCTAGCAGAGGCTGGGCAGGGCAGGGGAAGGGGTTTTGGGTCAACACAAAGAGGGGTTGTCCTTCCCTGACTGTGAGTTGTTTGTGGCACTGAAACGGGCCCTGGTGTCTTCGGATGGAGGGAAAGGCAGCAGCAGCAGTAGCAGCAGCAACAAGGGAAACTGTAGGCGTTCATTGTAGAAGCAGCTAATTCATGGTACAAGTTACAGCATTTCTCTAAGCCCAGACCAGACACAATAATACCCTTGACAAATCGTCTTTTTATTATTCGCAACTATGGCGTAAGGAAGAGGTGTGAAGTTGCAACAAGCACTTGTATCCATGCCAACTTCCATGCTCCTTGGGGTTGGGGAGTGGATGGATGATCTCCGCCTTGGCCGTTTTATACGGTACTTATGTAAAATCACTGCCTTCATCAACGCCTTTCTGTGACCAGTACTCATACAAACATGTTCTCCAGTGTTTATGAATGGTATTGCCCTGCGCAATTTGTCAGAATAGTGAAGGAATGAATGACTGAACTAGCAAATACGGTACCGTCATCACCCGGATATAAGACAGTGTTGAATAGTAGACAGGGGTTGTCTATTATACGGGTGTCTCTTATAAACGGGGTAGCCTCATTATAAGACACCTATTTGTGTGTAGGGGCAAATGGCAAATGTATAACGAGGAAGTATCTTCTAAACGGATTTTTGTCCATTTATAAGACTGCTTTTTTTAATGTATGAGATAAGACATACATGTCTTATATCCGGGCGATGACGGTAGATGGGTACAAGTAGGAAACCTAAAAGTGTTGTACCCTATATGAACTACCCCACTACAGCCTAAACAGAATATAGCATATAAGTTTGACACACCCCCATAGGCAAAGTGGGGGAGAACAAGAGGTCACAAGACTGGTCAAGAAAGGCAAAGCAAGCTCAGGGTGGATCACGACGTCACCACGCATTCTGAGCACAAGCAAATGGCCACAAGGCCAGTTCACATGCAGAGTTATATAAAGGAGAACAAACAATACAGTGAACACAACCTAGCAAGTGTAAGCATGCAAGTATATGTATAGAGATCACAGTACAAGCAGAGTCAAGAAGTGAGCAAGTGAGGCCAAGTAGGCACAAGACCTAGCATAGTACAAAAGCGCTGATGATCACAAGGCTGAAGTGCCTTGGTAAAGATATCAGCAGTGTTGGCCTGAGTGGCCACGTAAGCAAGACGAAGCTGACCACGCTGCTGCAACTCTCGAGCAAGGAAGTAGCGCAGAGCAATGTGCTTCGTTCTGTGCTCCAGTCTGTGCTCCTGACACAAGGCAAGCATGGCCTTGTTGTCGACGTACAGAACTGGAGGACAACGAGGCGCCTCTCCCAAGTCGGTCAGCAGGTAGGTGAGCCAGCGTAACTCCTGTGCAGCCATGGCCCCAGCGTAGATCTCAGCCTCACAACTGGAGCTGAGAACAGAAGAAGAGCGGGTAGACCGCCAATAGACAGAGCCGGAGCCAAGGCTGAAGGTGTAACCCTGTGACGACCGCTGCGTAGCCAAGTCGTCAACCCAGGAAGCGTCTGCGTGACCAGTGAGGACAACTTGAGCCCGTCCTGTCAGATTTATATGACATAGCTACTGTAGGCTATAGTGGGGTAGCACATATGGGGTACAGTTTTCCTAGGGTTTGCATTTGTACCCAACTTTCCCTTAGTCATTTCATTCCTCGTTTCTTCTCATGGTATCGAGCAGGTTCCCTAGTGGGAACGATTCCTAGGGCCCACCACCACGAATTTTTTTTTCCTGCCCGGAGCGCGCTTCGCTCCGGCCCGAGTCGCGCCCGGTGTACTCTCCCTACTGTCGCGCCCTCGCTAGGCCCCTCACGGCCTCGTCGCGTCGCCCTTAGCGGCCCTCTCACGGCTCGTCGCGCCGCCCCTACGGCCCTACGCGCCGTTCTTACGGCCCCTCGCGCGGCCCCTTACGCCCTCCGCGGCCCCGCCACCTACCTGTGCGGCCCCGCCACCTACCTGTGCGGCCCCGCCACCTACCTGCGGCCCCGCCACCTACCAGCGGCCCCGCCACCTACCCGCGGCCCCGCCACCTACCTGTGCGGCCCCGCCACCTTCCTGCTGGCCCCGCCACCTACCTGCGGCCCCGCCACCTACCAGCGGCCCCGCCACCTACCTGCGGCCCCGCCACCTACCTGCGGCCCCGCCACCTACCAGCGGCCCCGCCACCTACCTGCGGCCCCGCCACCTACCTTCGGCCCCGCCACCTACCAGCGGCCCCGCCACCTACCTGCGGCCCCGCCACCTACTAGCGGCCCCGCCACCTACCTGCGGCCCCGCCACCTACCTTTGCGGCCCCGCCGCCTCCTCTCAGCGGCCCCGCCGCCTCCTCCCAGCGGCCCTGGACGCTGCCCTCTCAGCGGCCCCGCCGAGCCGCCCAGCAGCCGAGCCGCCCAGCAGCCGAGCCGCCCAGCCGCCGAGCCGCCCAGCAGTCGAGCCGCCCAGAAGCCGAGCCGCCGAGCCGCCCAACAGCCGAGCCGCCGAGCCGCCCAGCAGCCGAGCCGCCGAGCCGCCCAGCAGCCGAGCCGCCGAGCCGCCCAGCAGCCGAGCCGCCGAGCCGCCCTGCAGCCGAACCACCCGAGCCGCCCTGTCCGGTAAGAGCAGCGCCTCTTTCACAGCACTGCCCTCACCCTACTGTTTGCGCTGCTAGTCTACTGCTGTCATGGCTACCCCTAGTGTCCTCGCTTTTGACGCTGAGGGTCGGGCCATTGACTTTGACGTCTGGATAGATGACCTGCAGCTTTTCTTACAGTGCGACAGAGCAGACGGCCTCTCCCTCTTTGACCTCACTTCTGGTGCCTCTCCTGCCCCCGCTGCTGATGCTGACGCCACTGTTCGCTCACAGTGGGCCACGCGCGATGCTGCTGCACGTCTTGCTGTGCGTCGCCACCTGCCTACCTCTGAGCGTGCGCACTTTAGCCAGTACAAGAGTGCTCAGACCTTGTACGACGCTGTAGTTGCGCGCTACTCCTCCCCTGCCACTGCTGCACTGAGCCGCCTCATGCTACCGTACCTCTTCCCTGACCTTGCTGCCTTTCCCACAGTCGCTGACCTCTTTACGCACCTCCGCACTAGTGACACTCGCTACCGCGCTGCGCTTCCTACTGAGTTCTGCGCCAAGAACCCCCCCCCCATGTACATCACCCTCTACTACATAGTCACCCGGCTCCCTGACTCCCTTCGCGTAGTCAGGGACCACTTCCTCTCAGTTTTCCCCACCACTCTCACCGTTGACCTCCTCGAGAAGTCCCTCCTAGCAGCAGAGAAGAGCATAGTAGCTGTAGGAGCCTCTCGTGGTGACCCTCGCACCCCCATCTTTGAGGGGTGTTCCCCCTCCCCTCTTTTGCCCTCTGTTGCCTCTGCTGCTGCGGCCGACCTCGTTGGGCTTGAGTCGGTCGGTGCGGCGTCTACCCCTAGCGGGAGACGCCGCCCTGGCAAGGGAAAGGGGGGCAGGGGCACTGAAGGAGCTAGCGGGGGCGGTGGAGGCGGCGGTGGAGGCAGTGGAGGGGGTGGGGGTGGCGGTGGGGGCGGTGGTGGGGGTGGAGGTGTCGGTGGCGGCGGTGGAGGCGGAGGCGGCGGCGGCGGTGGCGGTGGGAGCGGAGGTGGCGGCGGGGGAGGAGGCGGCGGCGGAGGAGGTGGAGCTGGTCGGGGTGGCGCTGCGCAGAGGGTCGGCTCCGGTGGTGGTCAGCGCCAGCAGCAGCAGCAGCAGCAGCAGCGCACTCGTGACATCCCCCCTCCTCAGCAGCTCCGTGAGTGGTACGCTGCACGCCAGCGGGGTGGGGGTACTGGTCCGTGCACCTACGTCCTACGCACCGGCGACCGCGCGAGTGACCAGTGCGGGGGTGCGCACTCCACCCAGCGCTGCTTTGGCCACCTGACGGACGCTTGGCGTCACCAGTTCCCTGAGGCCACTGAGATCCCCCGCTGGGGTGAGCTGTCTAGGGCGGGTGTCGCTGTCTTTGACCTTGACTTTGATGCTATTCTTGCTGCCATGTATACTGTGACTATTAGTGATGAGGGTGACTGTTACCGGTGTTTTCCGCCCGACCCGGGCATTGAGACTGTTGCTCTAGGTACTGGTGAGGCTGCTGCTCTAGGTGCTAGCGAGGCTGCTGCTCTAGGTGCGTCTGCTCCCTCAGGTGCTGGTGAGTCTGCTCTCTCAGGTTCTGCGTCGGCTTCGGCCTCCCACACCTTCACCCTTGACTCGGGGGCTTCTCGCTCCTTCTTTCGAGACCGCACCACACTCACGCCGCTTGGCCGGCCAGTTGCGGTCTCTCTGGCAGACCCCTCTGGGGGTCCTGTCCTTGCTCACTTCTCCACTGTCCTCCCGTGTCCGGCGGCCCCCTCTGGCACCCTGTCTGGTCTTTACCTCCCCTCGTTCTCTACGAACTTGGTGAGTGGTGCTGACCTACAGGATGCGGGGGTTCACCAGTTCACTCCTGCGAGTCAGCGGGTGACCCACTGCACGGACGCTCGGACTGGCCGACACCTGGCCACGTTTACCCGTCGGCCGGGGTCGAGCCTGTACACCCTGACCACTGAGTCTCCTCCAGTCACTGCGTCTGGTCAGGTAGCTGCGTCGGGTCAGGTGTTTGCTGCAGCGTCCAGGTCTGGTCCTGAGTCTGCCCCCTGTTCGTGTCGCCTCCTGTCTCACGAGACTCTCCTCTGGCACCACCGCCTTGGTCACCCCTCCTTGCTTCGTCTCCGAGGCATGGCCTCCCGTGTCCTTGTCTCTGGTCTTCCCCGGTCCCTCCCTCCCCTTCCTCCGGGGCCTGGCCCTACCTGCGTCCCCTGTGTCGAGGGGCGGCAGCGGGCTGCCCCTCACTCCTCCCAGTTTCCTCCGACAGAGGCCCCGCTGCAGACGCTTCACATGGACGTGTGGGGCCCGGCCCGCGTCCGTGGACAGGGTCACGAGCGCTACTTCCTGCTGGTGGTTGACGACTACTCGCGTTACACCACAGTCTTCCCCTTGCGCAGCAAGGGTGATGTCACTGAGGTGTTGATCGACTGGATCCGCGCAGCTCGTCTCCAGCTCAGGCAGAGCTTCGGCTCGGACTTTCCTGTTCTGCGTCTGCACTCTGACCGAGGTGGAGAGTTCTCCTCTGGCCTTCTGCGAGCCTACTCTCGTGCACGAGGCATCCGCCAGACCTTCACGCTTCCGGACTCTCCACAGCAAAATGGGATTGCTGAGCGCCGCATTGGCATGGTCATGGACGTCGCCCGTACGTCCATGATGCATGCGGCTGCCCCCCATTTTCTGTGGCCGTTTGCGGTTCGGTACGCGGCGCATCAGATCAACCTTCACCCCAGGGTCTCCATGCCGGAGACCTCCCCAGCCTTGCTGTGGACGGGGAAGGTTGGCGATGCGTCTGCGTTCCGTGTCTGGGGATCTCGGGCGTTTGTCCGCGACTTGTCTGCGGACAAGCTGTCCCCTCGTGCTGCTCCTTGCGTCTTCCTTGGCTTCCCCCCTGACGCGCCAGGGTGGCAGTTCTACCACCCCACCTCTCGCCGTGTTCTGTCCTCCCAGGACGTCACGTTTGACGAGTCGGTCCCCTACTACCGCCTCTTCCCCTACCGCACTCCGTCCCTCCCCCCGCCACCGCTCTTCCTTGTACCAGGTCCCCCCCCGGTAGACCCCCTCCCCCCTCAGGGTCCTGCCCCTTCAGGTGTGTCCCAGGTAGACGCAGTCGAGCCTGTCGAGGTTACTGGTGACTCTGGTGCTGCTGAGGGTGCTGAGCCAGGGGGTGCTGACTCTGGGGGTGCTGAGCGTGTGGGTGCTACGCCTGGGGGTGCTGAGCCTGAGGGTGCTACTACTGGGGGTCCTGAGCCTGGGGGTGCTGAGCCTGGGGGTGCTACTACTGGGGGTGCTGAGCCTGGGGGTGCTGAGCCTGGGGGTGCTACGCCTGGGGGTGCTGAGCCTGGGGGTGCCACGCCTGGAGGTGCTGAGCTTGGGGGTGCGGAGCCTGAGGGAGCTGGGCCTGCTCGTGTGGCGTCTGGCGCTGCTGAGCCTGGAGGTTCTCCGGGTGCTTCGTCTCGGCGGGAGCCACTCTCTCCACAGGAGCTGCGCGAGTGGTTTGCCCGGCGCTGGAGGCGTGCTGCTGGAGCTGGAGGCTCGTCGGCTGCTGAGGGTGCTGGTGCCGCGGGTCCCGGAGGTGCTCGTACTGGGAGTACTGGAGCTGCTGGGCCTGCGGGTACGACTGGAGCTGGAGCTGCTGAGGGTGTTGGCGCTGAGGCTACTGCTGTCGGTCCTGGAGGCGGTCCTGCTGGGGGTGCTACTGGTGCTGCTGGAGGTACTGGAGCTGGAGGTGCTGCTGGCGCTGGTGCTGCCGCTGGGGGTACTGGTGCTGTCCCTGCTGTGTCTGGAGTCGCTGCGCGGCCTAAGCCGTACTTCGTTCCGCTCCTTCAGCAGGTTCTTGGTCTCCCGCCTTCTACTGGTCCTCCTCCTCCCTTAGAGTGTCCACAGCCTGTCCCGTCACAGTTACAGTTACAGCCGGCCTCCCCACTGCCCGCTCCTTCTCCCTACACTGGTCCTACTGGAGGTCTTGCTGAGCGTCGTGAGCCTGCGTCTCGCCCTGCGTCGCCTGTCCGTGCTGCTCGCACTAGTGGTCGTGGTTCGCGTCAGCGTCCTCCTCCTGTCCCTGGCACGCACCGGATGTCTCTGCGTCCGTCCACTGCTCCTCTGCGTGCCCCTTTGCCTTCTCCTCCTGAGTCCTCTCTTCCTGCTCTTCCTGACCCGGAGTCGGACTCTCTTCGTGCTGCCAGTCCTACTGTCACGCGTCTCCTTGCTACTGTTGTCACTGACCCTTCCTTTGAGTCCACTGCTGCGTCTGCCCTAGTTACTGAGCTCGTCGACTTTGTCTAGACTACGCTGCTAGTCTTGTTGCTGAGTCTGAGTCTGTCTGTCCTCCGTCCGTCGGGGGTGAGTGTGCCCTTGGCACGGACGTCCTTGAGGACAGGCAGGAGGAGTTCCAGTGTTTGGCTGCTGCTTCACCTCATCTCGTGTCCGTACTGCTTACCCCTGAGGGAGACCCGGATGCACTTGACATCCCGACTCCGCGCTCTTACGCGGAGGCGATAGAGGGTCCCTACTCCTCTCAGTGGCAGGCAGCTATGGACGCAGAGATGGCTTCCTGGAAGTCCACAGGCACCTACGTTGACGAGGTTCCCCCGCCTGGGGCGAACATCGTCAGTGGCATGTGGATTTTCAGGGTGAAGCGGCCGCCGGGTTCTCCGCCTGTCTTCAAGGCGCGTTACGTGGCTCGTGGCTTCAGTCAGCGGCAGGGAGTTGACTACTTTCAGACCTTCTCTCCCACCCCGAAGATGACCACTCTTCGGGTACTGCTGCACATAGCTGCTCACCGCGACTACGAGCTGCACTCTCTTGACTTCAGCACAGCTTTCTTGCAGGGCAGCTTGCACGAGGAGATCTGGCTGCGTCGCCCACCTGGCTTCACTGGGTCCTTTCCTCCTGGCACCCAGTGGAGCCTCCGGCGGCCAGTCTACGGTCTCCGCCAGGCACCGCGTGAGTGGCACGACACACTGAGGACTACACTTGCGGCTCTTGGGTTTGCTCCCTCTACTGCCGACCCGTCGCTGTTTCTGCGCACCGACACTTCTTTTCCGCCGTTCTACATCCTCGTGTACGTCGACGACTTGGTCTTCGCCACAGCTGACACTGCTGGACTCGCCCACGTGAAGTCCGAGCTGGAGAAGAGACACACGTGCACAGACCTGGGTGAACTGCGTAGCTACCTTGGCTTGCAGATCACCCGGGACAGAGCACGCCGCACCATTACCCTGACTCAGTCACACATGGTGCAGCAGGTCCTTCAGCGCTTCGGCTTCACGTACTCCTCACCTCAGGCCACTCCTCTTCCTACTCGCCACTCGCTCTCAGCTCTGCCTTCGGATGAGTCCGTAGAGTCGAGTGGCCCGTACCCAGAGCTTGTTGGCTGCCTCATGTACCTGATGACCTGCACACGACCTGACCTTGCATACCCTCTTAGCATTCTTGCACGCTATGTTGCTCCTGGGAGACACAGACCGGAGCACATGGCTGCAGCGAAGAGGGTGTTGCGCTACTTGTGCAGTACGTCGGGCATGGGGCTTGTGCTTGGAGGGCAGAGTCCAGTGGTCCTCACTGGGCACGCAGACGCTTCTTGGGCTGACGACCAGGCTACGCAGCGGTCGTCACAGGGTTACACCTTCAGCCTTGGTTCCGGCTCTGTTTCGTGGCGGGCTACTCGCTCGTCTTCTGTTCTCGGCTCCAGTTGTGAGGCTGAGATCTACGCCGGGGCCATGGCTGCACAGGAGCTTCGCTGGCTCACCTACCTGCTGACTGACCTCGGAGAGCCGCCTCGTTCTCCTCCAGTACTGTACGTAGACAACAAGGCCATGCTGGCCTTGTGTCGAGAGCACAGTACGAAGCACATTGCTCTCCGCTACTTCCTTGCTCGTGAGCTACAGCAGCGTGGTCAGCTGCGGCTTGCGTACGTGGCCTCTGAGGCCAACACTGCTGATATCTTCACCAAGGCACTTGCGCCTTGTGATCATCAGCGCTTCTGTACTCAGCTGGGTCTTGTGCCTACCTTGCCTCACTTGCTCACCCCTTGACCTTGTTTGTACTGTTGCATATATATATACACCTGCTCTTGCTTGTCTAGCCTTATATATATATGTAATCCTGCATGTGAACTGGCCTTGTGGCCTTGAACTTGTGCTCGGAATGTGTGGTGACTTTGTGATCCACCCTGAGCTTGTTTTGCTTTGCTTGACTGGTCTTGTGACCCCTTGTTCTCCCCCACTTTGCCTATGGGGGTGTGTCAGATTTATATGACATAGCTACTGTAGGCTATAGTGGGGTAGCACATATGGGGTACAATTTTCCTAGGGTTTGCATTTGTACCCAACTTTCCCTTAGTCATTTCATTCCTCGTTTCTTCTCACGTCCTCCAAGCACTAGCCCCATGCCCGACGTACTGCACAAGTAACGCAGTACCCTCTTCGCAGCATCCCAGTGCACCTTTCGGTGCCTGCCGGGAGCCACGTAGCGTGCCAGGAGGCTGAGAGGGTATGCGAGGTCGGGTCGAGTGCACGTCATCAGGTACATGAGGCAGCCGACAAGCTCTGGGTACTGGCCACTCGGCTCTACGGACTCGTCCAAAGGTGGAGCTGAGAGCGAGTGACCAGTAGGCAGAGGAGTGGACGGTGGCGAGGAGTACGTGAAGCCGAAGCGCTGAAGGACCTGCTGCACCATGTGTGACTGAATCAAGGTAATGGTGAGCTGTGCTCTCTCCCGGATAATCCGCAAGCCAAGATAGCTTGTCAGCTCACCCAGGTCTGTGCACGTGTGTCTCTTCTGCAGCTCCGACTTCACGTGGGCGAGTGCCTCAGTGTCAGCAGTAGCAAAGACCAAGTCGTCTACGTACACGAGAACGTAGAACGGCGGCAGAGTGGTGTCGGTGCGTAGAAACAGCGACAGGTCAGCAGTGGAAGGAGCAAAACCAAGAGCAGCAAGAGTCGTCCTCAGTGTGTCGTGCCACTCACGGGGTGACTGGCGGAGACCGTAGACTGGCCGCTGGAGGCTCCACTGGGTACCAGCAGGAAACGACCCAGTGAAGCCAGGTGGGCGGCGCAGCCAGATCTCCTCGTGCAGGCTGCCCTGTAGGAAGGCTGTGCTGAAGTCAAGTGAGTGTAACTCGTAGTCATGCTGAGCGGCGACGTGCAGTAGCACCCGAAGAGTGGTCATCTTCGGGGTAGGGGAGAAGGTATGGAAGAAGTCAACTCCCTGTCGCTGACTGAAGCCTCGTGCAACGTAACGCGCCTTGAAGGCAGGTGGAGAAACCGGCGGCCACTTCACCCTGAAGATCCACATGCCACTGACGGTGTTCGCCCCAGGCAGGGGAACCTCGTCGACGTAGGTGCCTGTGGACTTCCAGGATGCCATCTCGGCATCCATGGCTGCCTGCCACTGAGAGGAGTAGGGACCCTCTATCGCCTCTACGTAAGAGCGCGGGGTCAGGATGTCTGGTGCATCCGGGTCTCCCTCAGGGGCAAGCAGCATGGACACGAGATGAGGTACAGGAGCGGCAAAGCACTCAAACTCCTCCTCTCTGTCTTCAAGGACGTCCGTGCCAAGAGCAAACTCACCCCTGATGCACAGAGGACAGACAGACGCAGACTCAGACTCAGCAACAAGACTAGTGGCGTAGTCTAGACGACAGACGGCAGCAAAGTCAACAAGCTCAGTGACGAGAGCAGACGCAGCAGTGGACTCAAACGAAGGGTCAGTGACAGCAGTGGCCAGAAAACGCGTGACAGTAGGACTAGCAGCACGAAGGGAGTCAGACTCCGGGTCCGGACCGTCAGGAAGAGAGGACGCAGGAGGAGACGGCAGAGGGACACGCTGTGGAGCAGTGGAAGGACGCATAGTCATAGAGTGAGTGCCGGGGACAGGAGGAGGACGCTGACGCGGAACACGACGACCAGTGCGAACAGCGCGGACAGGCGACTAAGGACGAGACTCAGGTGACGCAGGACGAGACTCAGGCGACGCAGGATGAGACTCAGGCTCACGACGCTCCGTAAGACCTCTAGTCGGTCCAGAGTAAGGAGAGGGACCAGGCAGTGGAGAGGCTGGCTGTAACTGCGACTGTGACTGGACAGGCGGTGGACTCAGTAAAGGAAGAGTAGGACCAGTGGAAGGCGGGAGACCAAGAACTTGCTGAAGGAGCGAAACGTAGTACGGCCGCGGCCGCGCAGCGCCTCCAGAAACAGCAGAGACAGTACCAGTACCCTCAGCTCCAGGGTCTCCAGCTACAACTCCCACAGCACCACCACCTCCAGTACCTCCAACAGTTCCAGCTCCAGCAGCACCCACAGCTCCAACTCCTGCAGCACCACCAGCCCCTGCAGCTCCAGTACCTGCAGTACGAGCACCTCCGGGACCAGTAGCTCCAGCACCTCCAGCAGCCCCAACACCAGCAGGACCTCCAACAGCGCCAGTACCTCCCGCACCAGCACCTCCAGGACCAGCGGCTCCAGTAGCTCCAGCACCAACAGCACCTCCAGCAGCTCCAGCTCCGGAAGCACCTCCAGCAGCAGGCCCCGTAGCTCCAGTAGCACAGCTACAGCGCCGAGCGTACCACTCACGTAGCCGCTGCGGAGAGAGGGGCTCCTGCCGTGACAGGACACCCGGAGGACCTCCCGACTCAGCACGTTCAGGTTCAGCACCCCCAAGCTCAGCACCCCCAGACTCAGCACCCCCAGGCTCAGCACCCCCAGGCTCCACACGCTCAGGCTCAGCACCCCCATGCTCCGCACTCTCAGACTCAGCAACCCCAGGCTCGGCACCCCCAGGCCCCGCACCCGCAGGCTCAGCACCCCTAGCAGCACTAGAGTCGACAGCTACCTCGGCAGGCTCGACAGGGTCTACCTGGGACACACCTGAGGGGGCAGGACCCTGAGGGGGGAGGGGGTCTACCGGAGGAGCACCTGGTGCTAGGAAGAGTGGCGGGGGGGGGAGAGGGGCAGTGCGGTAGGGAAAGAGACGGTAGTAAGATACCGACTCGTCAAACGTGACGTCCTGAGAGGACAGAACACGACGCGAGGTGGGGTGGTAAAACTGCCACCCAGGTGCGTCAGGGGGGAAGCCAAGGAAGACGCAAGGAATGGCACGGGAGGATAGCTTGTCCGCGAAAGCATCGCGGACAAAAGCTCGAGATCCCCAGACACGGAACACAGACGCATCGCCAACCTTCCCCGTCCACCGCAGAGTAGGTGTGGTCTCCGGCAAGGAGACACGAGGCTGAAGGTTGATCTGATGCGCAACGTACTGAACCGCGAACGGCCACAGAAAATGGGGAGCAACCGCATGGATCATGGACGTACGAGCGACGTCCATGACCATGCCAATGCGGCGCTCAGCAATCCCATTTTGCTGTGGGGAGGCCGGAAGCGTGAACGTCTGGCAGATGCCCTCCGCACGACAGAAATCCCTCAGAAGGTCGGAGGAAAACTCACCACCTCTGTCTGAGTGCAGACGCAGATCAGGAAGGTCCGAGCCGAAACTCTCGCTGAGCTGGCGACGGGTACCGCGGATCCAGTCGATCAACACCTCAGTGACCTCACCCTTGTGGCGCAAGGGGAAGGCTGTGGTGTAACGCAAGTAGTCGTCAACAACCAGCAGGAACTAACGCTCGTGACCCTGTCCACAGACGCGGGCTGGGCCCCACACGTCCATGTGAAGAGTCTGCAGAGGAGCCTCTGTCGGAGGGAACATGGAGGAGTGAGGAGGGGCGCGCTGCCGGCCCTCGACACAAGGAACACAGGTTGGGGCAGGCCCCGGAGGAAGGGGAGGGAGGGACCGGGGGAGACCAGAGACAAGGGTACGGGAGGCCATACCTCGAAGACGAGGCAGGGAGGGGTGACCAAGGCGGTGGTGCCAAAGGAGAGTCTCGTGCGACAGAGGACGACAAGAGCAGGGGGCAGACGCAGCACTAGACCTGGACGCGGCAGCAAACACCTGACTAGACGCGGCTACCTGACCAGACGCAGAGACCGGAGGAGGCGCAGTAGTCAGTGTGTAGAGAGGCGCAATGAGGCGCTCCTCTAGCAGGTCGACGGTGAGCTCGGTGGGGCAAAGGGAGAGAAAGTGGTCCCTGACTGAAGCAAGGGAGTCAGGGAGGCGGGTGACTAGGTAGTAAAGGGTGATGTACAAGGGTGATCTACTTGCTAGTTCAGTCATTCATTCCTTCACTATTCTGACATGGTATTCTGAGCAGGTTCCCTAGTGGGAACGTTTTTTTTAGGGCCCACCACGATTTTTTTTTCCTGCCCTGCCCGAAGCGCGCCTCGCGCCTGCCTCACATGCGCCGTCGCGCGCCCTGCCCTAGTACGGCCCGTCGCGGCCCTGCCTTCGCTGGCCCGTCGCGGCCCTGCCTTCGCCGCCCGTCGCTGGCCCGTCCCGGCCCGTCGCCGCCCGTCGCTGGCCCGTCGCTGCTCGTCGCGGCCCTGCCTTTGCCGCCCACTGCGGCCCTGCCCTGCAGCCGCCCTGTCGCGGCCCTGCCTTTCGCCGCCCGTCGCTGGCCCGTCCCGGCCCGTCGCCGGCACGTCCCGGCCCGTTGCCGCCCGTCGCCGCCCGTCGCTGGCCCGTCGCCGCTCGTCGCGGCCCTACTTTTGGCGCCCTGTCGCGGCCCCGTCCTGCTGCCGCCCAGTCGCGGCCCTACCCTGCAGCCGCCCTGTCGCGGCCCTGCCCTGCACCCGCCCCTGGTAAGCACCCTACCGCGCCGCGCCGCCCCGAGCCGAGCCGCGCCGCCCAGCCGAGCCGCGCCGCTTTGCCGAGCCGCGCCGCCCTGCCGAGCCGCGCCGCCCCACTGAGCCGCACTGCCCTGCCTGCACTGCTCCTGCTGCTTCTGCTGCCACTGCTGCTACTGCTGCTACTGCCGCTATGGCTAGCCCTACTGTTCTTACCTTTGATGCTGAGGGGCGTGCGGTTGACTTTGACGTGTGGGTTGACGACCTGCAGCTCTTCCTTCAGTGTGACTCTAGGGACGGGGTATCCCTTTTCGATCACACGTCCGGAGTCTCTACTGCACCTGCTGCCACTGCTGACAGTACGGTTCGCTCGCAGTGGACCACTCGTGATGCTGTTGCTCGCCTTGCTGTTCGTAGTCACCTGCCGTCTGCTGAGCGCGCGCACTTTGGCCAGTACAAGACTGCTCAGCCTTTGTATGACGATGTCGTAGCGCGCTACTCCTCCCCTGCCACTGCTGCCCTCAGCCGCCTCATGCTGCCGTACCTTTTCCCTGACCTTGCCGCCTTTGCCACAGTCGCTGACCTCATTACCCACCTCCGCACTAGTGACGCCCGCTACGGCGCTGCGCTTCCCACTGAGTTCTGATACCATGTCAGATTAGTGAAGGAATGAATGATTGAACTAGCAAGTAGATGGGTACAAGTAAGAAACCTAAAAGTGGTGTACCCTATATGAACTACCCCACTACAGCCTAAACAGACTATAGCATATAAGTTTGACACAATCACCTCTATCTACCGTATCACTTCGGTTGCCTCTAGATGTAACGTTGTTGTTATGAAGCATCGCATCGCGGGGTTTTCAATGCGACAGGCACAGTATGCGGTCCGGTCCACCTCCACATGCTCCACCCAGCCCAGCACAATTACCTTTCACGGTACTGTACCTCTATTCATGTACCGCATATATTGCCTCGCCCCACCAATGCAAGTACAGTATCTCTCCAATTGTGAAAATCTACTTAGGCTGACTTGCAAAGGCAGCGTTATCATTTCATATGGGCAGCGTTATCATTTCATATGGGTTGTAGTACATCGCTCTCGTCATATATAGGTCTACATAACAGCATACATAAATGGGTGGGCGGGTGGGAAAATAGAACTACAATTTCGGAAATGAAAACGTGGGTGGGGACGAATGTCCCCACGTCCCTCTTTTGTAGGCAAAAGAGGGTGAGTAACGCTTCGGCACTACCTTTGCTGTGTTGGCCACGTACCCCTTTTCACAATACAAAAATCTAGAAAGTGTTACATTTCATTACATTTTCAAAAATTATCATATTGTGAAAATCTACTTAGGCTGACTTGCAAAGGCACCGTGATAATTTCATATGGGTCTTCTTAGGCAAGTGCAGTCGGGGCTGGCGGTGCCGTTCGGTTGATAGCTGATGCGTGGCGGGTGAGGGAGCCGTCGAAGGATCTTGCAACTGCGTGGGGAGGGAGATGAGCTGATCCTGCGCGATTGTAACATACATCTCTTTCGCGCTGTCGCTGCATCATCGGCCCATGCGTTTGAAGAGCCGGTCGAGAACTCCGGGGCTTGCCACCGCGGTGGCTGCACTTTTGCGGAATGACTGGGTTCCGATGTGCGCGACATCCGGTCGAGCCTGCCTACCGACCGCGAGACACCAGTTTCTGATCGTGACGTAGGATGGCAAGTTGTCGTTCGGTGTGGCTTGCGAGTTCTTTGGGAAAACCCTTATCAGCGGTCCATGTGGCATCTTTATGAGGCCTGCGATGCGTGTCAGAAAGAGTGAACGAGAATGAATGAACTATGGAACAGTTGGGTACAATTACTAACCCTAATTGGGTTGTACCCCTTATGGGCTACCCCACTATAGCCTACACAAATGTAAGCAATATAACATTCTGACACACCCCCATAGGCAAAGTGGGGGAGAACAAGTGGTCACAAGACCAGTCAAGAAAAACAAAGCAAGCTCAAGGTGGATCACAAAGTCACCACACAGTCTGAGCACAAGAAAAGGGCCACAAGCAGAGTTATTTAAAGGAGAACAAACAATACAGTGATCATACTCTAGCAAGTGTAAGCATGCAGGCATATATATAAATATATATATATATATATATTCTCAGAATAGTGAAGGAATGAATGACTGAACTAGCAAGCAGGTGGGTACAAGTAGGAAACCTAAAAGTGTTGTACCCTATATGAACTACCCCACTACAGCCTAGACAGACTATAGCATATAAGATTGACACACCCCCATAGGCAAAGTGGGGGAGAACAAGAGGTCACAAGACCGGTCAAGAAAGGCAAAGCAAGCTCAGGGTGGATCACGACGTCACCACGCATTCTGAGCACAAGCAAATGGCCACAAGGCCAGTTCACATGCAAAGTTATATAAAGGAGAACAAGCCATACAGTGAACACAACCTAGCAAGTGTAAGCATGCAGGTATATGTATAGAGATCACAGTACAAGCAGAGTCAAGAAGTAAGCAAGTGAGGCACAGTAGGTACAAGGCCTAGAACAGTACAGAAACGCTGATGATCACAAGGCGGAAGTGCCTTGGTGAAAACATCAGCAGTGTTGGCCCGAGTGGCCACGTAAGCAAGACGAAGCTGACCACGCTGCTGCAACTCTCGAGCAAGGAAGTACCGCAGAGCGATGTGCTTCGTTTTGTGCTCCAGTCTGTGCTCCTGACACAAGGCAATCATGGCCTTGTTGTCGACGTACAGCACTGGAGGAGAACGAGGCGGCTCTCCCAGGTTGGTCACCAGGTAGGTGAGCCAGCGTAACTCCTGTGCAGCCATGGCCCCTGCGTAGATCTCAGCCTCACAGCTGGAGCTGAGAACAGAAGACGAGCGCTGCGTAGCCAAGTGACAGAGCCGGAGCCAAGGCTGAAGGTGTAACCCTGTGACGACCGCTGCGTAGCCAAGTCGTCAACCCAAGAAGCGTCTGCGTGACCAGTGAGGACAACTCGAGCCCGTACTCCAAGCACACCCCTTGCCCGACGTACTACACAAGTAGCGCAACACCCTCTTAGCTGCATCCATGTGCTCCTTCCTGTGTCTGCCAGGAGCGACATAGCGTGCTAGAATGCTAAGAGGGTATGCAAGGTCAGGTCGAATGCAGGTCATCAGGTACATGAGGCAGCCAACAAGCTTTGGATACAGGCCACTCGTCCGAAGGTGGAGCTGAGAGCGAGTGGCCGGTAGGCAGAGGAGTGGACTGTGGCGAGGAGTACGTGAAGCCGAAGCGCTGAAGGACCTGCTGCACCATGTGTGACTGAGTCAAGGTAATGGTGTGCTGTGCTCTGTCCCGGGTGATCCGCAAGCCAAGATAGCTTGTCAGCTCACCCAGGTCAGTGCAGGTGTGTCCCTTCTGCAGCTCCGACTTCACGTGGGCGAGTGCCTCAGTGTCAGCAGTAGCAAAGACCAAGTCGTCTACGTACACGAGAACGTAGAACGGCGGGAGAGTGGTGTCGGTGCGTAGAAACAACGACGGGTCAGCAGTGGAAGGAGCAAACCGAAGAGGAGCAAGAGTCGTCCTCAATGTGTCGTGCCACTCACGGGGTGCCTGGCGGAGACCGTAGACTGGCCGCCGGAGGCTCCACTGGGTACCAGCAGGAAACGACCCAGTGAAGCCAGGTGGGCGGCGCGGCCAGATCTCCTCGTGCAGGCTGCCCTGTAGGAAGGCTGTGCTGAAGTCAAGAGAATGTAGCTCGTAGTCACGCTGAGCGGCGATGTGCAGCAGCACTCGAAGAGTGGTCATCTTCGGGGTAGGGGAGAAGGTCTGGAAGAAGTCAACACCCTGTCGCTGACTGAAGCCTCGTGCAACGTAACGCGCCTTGAAGACAGGCGGAAAACCCGGCGTCCGCTTCACCCTGAAAATCCACATGCCACTAACGATGTTCGCCCCAGGCGGGGGAACCTCGTCGACGTAGGTGCCTGTGGACTTCCAGGAAGCCATATCTGTGTCCATGGCTGTCTGCCACTGAGAGGAGTAGGGACCCTCTATCGCCTCTGCGTAAGAGCGCGGGGTCGGGATGTCTGGTGCATCCGGGTCTCCCTCAGGGACAAGCTGCATGGACACGAGATGAGGTAAAGCAGCGGCAAAGCACTCAAACTCCTCCTGTCTGTCCTCAAGGACGTCCGTGCGAAGAGAACACTCACCCCCGATGGACGGAGGACAGATAGACGCAGACCCAGACTCAGCAACAAGACTAGTGGCGTAGTCTAGACGACAGGCGGCAGCAAAGTCAACAAGCTCAGCAACTAGAGCAGACGCAGCAGTGGACTCAAACGAAGGGTCAGTGACAACAAGGGACAGAAAACGCATGACAGTAGGACTAGCAGCACGAAGGAAGTCAGACTCCGGGTCCGGACCGTCAGGAAGAGAGGACGCAGGAGGAGACGGCAGAGGGACACGCTGTGGAGCAGTGGAAGGACGAAGAATCATAGAGTGAGTGCCGGGGACAGGAGGAGGACGCTGACGTGGAACACGTCGACCAGTGCGAACAGCGCGAACAGGCGACTCAGGACGAGACTCAGGTGACGCAGGACGAGACTGAGGCGACGCAGGACGAGACTCAGGCTCACGACGCTCCGTAAGACCTCTAGTCGGTCCAGAGTAAGGAGAAGGACCAGGCAGTGGAGAGGCTGGCTGTAACCGCGACTGTGACTGGACAGGCGGTGGACTCAGTAAGGGAGGAGTAGGACCAGTAGAAGGCGGGAGACCAAGAACCTGCTGAAGGAGCGGAACGTAGTACGGCCGCGGCCGCGCAGCGCCTCCTAAAACAGCAGAGACAGCACCAGTAACCTCAGCTCTAGGGTCTCTCGAAACAACTCCCGCAGCTCCACCAGCTCCAGCACCACCAGCGCCAGTACCTCCAGCAGCTCCAGCTCCAGCGGCACCTCCAGTAGCAACAGTTCCAGCACCTACAGCTTCAACAATACCACCAGCCCCAGCAGCTCCAGTACCTCCAGTACGAGCACCTCCGGGACCGGCTGCTCCAGCACCTCCAGCAGCTCCAACACCAGTAGGACCTCCAACAGCGCCAGTACCTCCAGCACCAGCACCTCCAGGACCTGCGGCTCCAGCAACTCCAGCACTAGTAGCACCTCCAGCAGCTCCAGCTCCAGAAGCACCTCCAGCAGCAGGCCCCGTAGCTCCAGCAGCACGGCTACAGCGCCGAGCGTACCACTCACGTAGCCGCTGCGGAGAGAGGGGCTCCCGCCGTGACGGGACACCCGGAGGACCTCCAGACTCAGCACGCTCAGGCTCAGCACCCCCAGGCTCAGCACCCCCAAACTCAGCACCCCCCGGCTCAGCACCCCCAGGCTCCACACGCTCAGGCTCAGCACCCCCAGGCTCCGCACCCTCAGACTCAGCAACCCCAGGCTCAGCACCCCCAGGCCCCGCACCCGCAGGCTCAGCACCCCTAGCAGCACCAGAGTCAACAGCTACCTTGACAGGCTCGACAGGGTCTACCTGGGACACACCTGAGGGGGCAGGACCCTGAGGGGGGAGGGGGTCTACCGGAGGAGCACCTGGTGCTAGGAAGAGTGGCGGGGGGGGGGGGGGGGGGGCAGTGCGGTAGGGAAAGAGACGGTAGTAAGTTACTGACTCGTCAAACGTGACGTCCTGAGAGGACAGAACACGACGCGAGGTGGGGTGGTAAAACTGCCACCCAGGTGCGTCAGGGGGGAAGCCAAGGAAGACGCAGGGAACGGCACGGGAGGACAGCTTGTCTGCGGAAGTATCGCGGACAAAAGCTCGAGATCCCCAGACACGGAAGACAGACGCATCGCCAACCTTCCCCGCCCACCGCAGAGTAGTTGTGGTCTCCGGCAGGGAGAACGAGGCTGAAGGTTGATCTGATGCGCAGCGTACTGAACCGCGAACGGCCACAGAAAATGGGGAGCAACCGCATGGATCATGGACGTACGAGCGACGTCCATGACCATGCCAATGCGGCGCTCAGCAATCCCATTTTGCTGTGGGGAGGCCGGAAGCGTGAACGTCTGGCGGATGCCCTCCGCACGACAGAAAGCCCTCCGAAGGTCAGAGGAAAACTCACCACCTCTGTCTGAGTGCAGACGCAGAACAGGAAGGTCCGAGCCGAAACTCTCGCTGAGCTGGCTACGGGCACCGCGGATCCAGTCAATCAACACCTCAGTGACTTCACCCTTGCGGCGCAAGGGGAAGACTGTGGTGTAACGCGAGTAGTCGTCAACGACCAGCAGGAAGTAACGCTCGTGACCCTGTCCACGGACGCGGGCTGGGCCCCACACGTCCATGTGGAGAGTCTGCAGGGGAGCCTCTGTCGGAGGGAACTCGAAGGAGTGAGGAGCGGCGGGCTGCCAGCCCTCGACACAAGGAACACAGGTAGGGGCAGGCCCCGGAGGAAGGGGAGGGAGGGACCGGGGGAGACCAGAGACAAGGGTACGGGAGCCAATACCTCGAAGACGAGGCAGGGAGGGGTGACCAAGGCGGTGGTGCCAAAGGAGAGTCTCGTGTGACAGAGGACGACACGAGCAGGGGGCAGACGATGGACTAGACCTGGACGCGGCAGCAGACACCTGACCAGACGCGGCTACCTGACCAGACGCAGTAACCGGAGGAGACGCAGTAGTCAGTGTGTACAGACTCGACCCAGGCCGACGGGTGAACGTGGCCAGGTGGCGGCCCATCCGCAAGTGCAGTGGGTCACACGCTGACCTCCAGGGGTGAACTGGTCAACCCACATGTCCTGGAGGTCAGCTCCACTCACCAAGTTCGTAGAGAACGAGGGGAGGTGGAGTCCTGACAGCAAGCCCGACGGGGCCGTAGGACACAGTAGAGCCGTGGAAGAGTGCACTAGGACTGGGCCCCCAGGGGTCAGCCAGGGAGACTGCGACAGGCCGACTGAGCGGCGTGAGTGTGGTGCTGTTGCGAAAGAAGGAGCGCGAAGCACCGGAGTCAAGTGTGAAAGTGTGCAATGTCAAACATATATGCTTAGTTGTATCTAGGCTTAGTTTATGTGTTTACAGTTGTCTAGGCTATAGTGGGTTTAGCCTTAGGGGGTACACAATTTTTCTCGACATTGTACTTGTACCCCTCCCCCTTTCCTAGTCATTCATTCTCGTCATTCTCGCTAGTATTCTAACATGGTATTAGAGTAGGCTACTCTTGGGCCCACCACCTACTATTTCGTTCCTAGCCCCGCGCCCCGCCCGTACCGCGCCCGCGATAGGCCCGTACCTAGCCTGCGCCCGGCCCAGTCTCCTGCCCGCGCCTGGCCCGTACCTAGCCCGCGCTCGGCGGCCCCTGTGTTTGGCCCCTCGGCCCGTGCCTTCTCACGCCCGTGCCCGGCCCGTACCTAGCCCCCGATCGCCACGTCGACACCCGCGCCTGGCCCCGTACCTAGCCCGCGCCCCGTCGACGCCCGCGACCGGCCCGTACCTAGCCTCGCGCTCGGCCCGTACCTAGCCTCGCGCTCTTCCCCGTTCCTAGCCCCGCGCCCGGCCCGTACCTAGCCTCGCGACCGGCCCGTACCCTGCCCGCGCCCGGCCCTGTCTCTCGCCCGCGCTCGGCTCGTACCTAGCCCAGCGCACGGCCCCGACCCTAGCCAGCGCCCGGCCCCGTACCTAGCTCGCGCCCGGCCCCGTCTATCGCCAGTGCCTGGCCCCGTACCTAGCCCGCACCAGGCCCGTATAACGCCCGCGCCCGGCCCCGTACTTAGCCCGCGCCCCGGCCCCGTACCTGCCCAGCGCACGGCCCCGTACCTGCCCAACTCCCGGCCCCGTACCTGCCCAGCGCCCGGCCCCGTTCCTGCCAGTGCCCGGCCCCGTATCTAGCCCGCACTAGGCCCCGTTCCTAGCCCAGCGCCCGGCCCCGTACCTTACGCCCGCACCCGGCTCAGTCCCTCGCCCAGCGCCCGGCCCCGCACCTAGCCCTGGCCCGACAACACCTGCGCCCGGCCCCTTGTTTGGCCCCGCGGCCCCTAGGCCCCTCGGCCCCACCTCACAGCCCGGCGCCCGGCCCCCCGGCCCCTTGTTTGGCCCCTGGGCCCCCTAGGCCCCTCGGCCCCCCTAGGCCCCCCCGGCCCCTTGTTTGGCCCCGCGGCCCCTAGGCCCCTCGGCCCCACCTCAAAGCCCGAAGCCCGGCCCCCCGGCCCCTTGTTTGGCCCCTCGGCCCCCTAGGCCCCTCGGCCCCCCTAGGCCCCCTCGGCCCCTTGTTTGGCCCCGCGGCCCCTAGGCCCCTCGGCCCCACCTCAAAGCCCGACGCCCGCCCCCCCCGGCCCCTTGTTTGGCCCCTCGGCCCCCCTAGGCCCCTCGGCCCCCCTAGGCCCCCTCGGCCCCTTGTTTGGCCCCGCGGCCCCGACGATCTGCAATTGTACCTACTGAGCGATAGTAAGGACAGTGTCTCACTGTTTGACCACGTGTCCGGTGCCGCTCCAGCCCCTCCCGCCACAGCTGATGTTTCGACTCGTTCCCAGTGGCTGTCTCATGACGCTACTGCCCGCTTGGCCATTCGCAACCACCTGCCCGCAACCGAATGTGCTCACTTTTGCGAGCACAAGACAGCACAGGCCTTGTACGACGCTATCGTTGCTCGCTACTCCTCCCCTGCCACTGCTGCTATTGGCAGGCTGCTACTGCCCTACCTGTTCCCTGAGCTGTCGGCTTTTGCCACAGTAGCCAACCTGGTTACCCACATGCGCACTAGCGACGCTCGCTACCGCGCTACCGTCCCTGCTGAGTTCCTTCCCACGAACCAGCCCCCCATGTTCATCACCCTCTACTTCATAGTCACTCGCCTCCCTGACTCCCTTCGCTCTGTCAGGGACCACTTTCTCACCCTCGACCCCACTTCCCTCACTGTTGACCTCCTTGAGCAGCATCTCCTCGCAGCTGAGACTAGTGCAGTTGCTGTAGGTGCTGCTCGTGGCACTCCGCGCTCACCCTTGTTTGAGGGTTGCTCCCCCTCCCCCCTTTCCTCCTCCTTCACCTCTGCTGCTGCTGCAGACGTCTCTGTTCCTGAGGACGTTGGTGCTGCTTCGACTAGTGCGAAGCGCCGCAACAGAAAGGGCAAGGGTGGCCGGGGTAGTGGAGGAGGCTGCGGTGGTGGTGGAGGTGGCAGTGGGAGTGGTAGTGGGGGCAGCGGTAGAGGAGGCGGAGGCGGTGGAGGTGGTGGCGGCGGTGGGACCGGTGGCGGAGGTGGAGGCTCTGGTGGCGGCGGTGGAGGCAGCGGAGGGAGTGGCGGCAGTAGAGGCGGTGGGACCAGTGGTGGCCGGTCTGGACCTCATCGTGGAGGCCCTGGTGGTGGTCAGGGCCAGCAGCAGCAGCGTCGGAGTGAGACTCAGACGCCCCAGCAGCTCCGTGAGTGGTTGGTTCAGCGTGGGGCGGGTGAGGGTAGTGATACCTGCCCGTATGTCATTCGCACTGGTGCCCGTTGTTGGAAACAGCAGTTGAAAGTCAGAAACGAGAAAGAGAGTTTGGACTAGCAAGCAGTTGAGTACATATAGCAAACCCAAAGTTGGGCTGTACTCACTATTGAGTATCCCACTGCAGGCTAGACAAATATAACATTCTGACACCCGTGCGGGCCGGACATGCGGGAGGTTTCACACTGAGCGCCGCTGCTTTGCCCGCCTTGACGACGCCTGGCGTACTGAGTTTGGTGATGACGTCGAGCGCCCTCGCTGGGCGGAGTTGCTTAGGTCAGGAGTTGCTATCTTTGACCTAGACTTTGATGTTATTATCTTTGCCATGTATGCTTTGTCTTTTAGTGCTGAGGGTGACTGTAACTGGTGTGTGCCGCCTGACCCAGGTATAGCCGCTGCTGCTCTAGGTGCTAGTGCGTCTGGTACTCCCCCTGGTACTGCGCCTGCTGAGGCCCTGCACACCTTCACGTTGGACTCCGGCGCCTCGCGCTGTTTCTTTCGTGACAGCACCACTCTCACTCCTCTTCCTGCACCTGTTCCGGTCAGACTGGCTGACCCCTCTTGGGGCCCGGTCGTTGCCAGTTCCTCCACTGTCCTCCCGTGTCCGGCGTGTCAGAATCCCAACCACTAGACCATTGGGATAAAAGGGCTTATTAAGTAGCGGGTCAGTGCGCCCATAACCCCCCAGGCCAACATGCCTGTAACCCTTCCCTAGGATCAATCGGGGATCACCAGTGGACCTCTGACACCCCCCCGCACTGGGATGCCCGAAGTGCACACACTGGGATTCGAACCCGAGACCTTCGCTCTGATACCATGTCAGAATCCCAACCACTAGACCATTGGGATAAAAGGGCTTATTAAGTAGCGGGTCAGTGCGCCCATAACCCCCCAGGCCAACATGCATGTAACCCTTCCCTAGGATCAATCGGGGATCACCAATGGACCTCTGACACGGCGGTTCCGTCCGGCTCACTTTCAGGTCTTCACCTCCCCTTGTTCTCTACGAACTTGGTGAGTACCGCAGCCCTTCAGGATGCGATGGTCACTACCACCACTCCTGGGGGTCAGCGTGTGTCGATCTGCACGTGCACACGGACGGAGCGTCACCTGGCTACGTTCACTCGTCGGCCAGGGTCGAGTCTATACACACTGGCTACCGAGCCTCCTCAGGTCGCTGCGTTCGCTCAGGTGTCCGCGTCAGGTCAGGTAGCCGCCTCTTGCTCGTGTCGCCTCCTGTCGCACCAGACTCTCCTTTAGCACCACCGCCTGGGTCACCCCTCCCTGCCACGCCTTCGTGGCATGCACTCCCGTCTCCTTGTCTCTGGTCTCCCCAGGTCTCTGCCTCCCCTGCCGCCCTCACCTGCCCCGCCCTGTCTTCCTTGCGTCGAGGGGCAGCAGCGCGCCGCTCCTCACTCCTCCTCGTTCCCCCCGACGACTGCTCCCCTGCACACCCTCCACATGGACGTGTGGGGCCCAGCCCGCGTCAGTGGACAGGGCCGCGAGCGCTACTTTCTGCTGGTAGTTGACGACTACACGTGGTACACCACAGTCTTCCCCTTGCGCAGCAAGGGTGAGGTCTCTGTTGTCTTGATCCCTTGGATCCGCACAGTCCGTCTCAAGCTGCGCGAGCGGTTCGTCCAGGACCTTCCTGTCCTGCGTCTGACAGAGGTGGCGAGTTCTCCTCCGACCTCTTGCGGGACTTTTGTCGTGGGGAGGGCATTCTCCAGTCGTTCACGCTTCCGGACTCCCCTCAGCAAAATGAGATTGCTGAGCGCCGCATTGGCTTAGTCATGGAGGTCGCTCGTACCTCCATGATCCATGCGGCTGCTCCCCATTTTCTGTGGCCGTTTGCGGTCCGGTACGCTGCGCATCAGCTCAACCTCTGGCCCCGTGTCTCCTTGCCGGAGACCTCGCCCACACTGCGTCGGACGGGAAAGGTTGGCGATGCGTCGGTGTTCCGGGTCTGGGGTTCTCGTACCTTTGTCCGCGATACGTCAGCGGACAAGCTCTCCGCTCGCGCCATTCCCTGCGTCTTCCTTGGCTTTGTCCCTGACGCGCCTGGCTGGCAGTTTTACCACCCCACCTCGCACCATGTCCTCCCTTCTCAGGACGTCACGTTCGACGAGTCGGTTCCCTTCTACCGTCTCTTCCCCTACCGCTCTGCCCCTTCCCCGCCCCCGCCACTCTTCCTTGCTCCCGGTCCACCTCCGGTAGACCCCCTTCCGCCCCAGGGTCCTGCTCCCTCGGGAGTGTCTCAGGTAGACCCTCTCCCTGGTAGCTGTCGTCCCAGGTACTGCTCCAGGTGCTGCGTCTGGGGGTGCAGAGCCGGGGGGTGCGGGGTCTGAGGGTGCTGGGTCTGGGGGTGCTGAGCCTGAGGGTGTTGAGCCTGGGGGTGCTGAGTCGGAGGGTGCGGAGCCTGGGGGTGCTGAGTCGGAGGGTGCGGAGTCTGGGGGTGCTGAGCCTCGGGGTGCTGCTTCGTCTGGAGGTCCTGCTGGTGCTTCACCGCGACTGTCCTCGCAGCAGCTGCGTGAGTGGCTTGTTCAGCGCCCACACCGTCGGAGTGGAGCCCCTGGGGCTGGCGAGCCTAGAGACGCTGGAGCTAGAGGTGCTACTGTTACTACTGGAGCTGGAGACCCTACGGAGCCTGGAGCAGCTGGCGCCGGAGGCGTTGGAGCTGGTGTAGCTGGAGTTGGAGGCCCTGGCGCAGGAGGCCCTGGAGCTGCAGGAGCTGGAGCTGTTGACCCTGGAGCTGGAGGTGCTGGAGGCATTGTGCGGCCGCGCCCATACTTCGTTCCCCTGCTTCAGCAGGTTCTTAGTGTCTCGTCTTCTACTGGTCTTCCTCCTCCCTTCCTGTGTCCACCGCTTGACCAGTCGCAGCCGCCGTTACAGCCAGCCTCCCCACTGCCTGTTCCCTCTCCTTACACTGAGCAGTCTGGAGGTCTTACAGTGCGCCGTGAGCCTGCGTCTCGTCCTGTCTCGCCTGTTCGCACTGCTCGTCGCGCTCCTCGTTCGCGTCCTCCTCCTGTCCCAGGCACGCACACCATGGCACTCCGTCCTTCCTCTGTTCCACTGCGTGTTCCTCTGCCTGCTCCTCCTGAGTCCTCTCTTCCTGAGGTCCCTGACCCTGAGTCTTACCGAGCGCGTGCTGCCAGTCCCACTGTTGCTCGTCTTCTTGCCACTGCTGTCACTGACCCGTCCTTTGAGTCTGCTGCTGCTTCTGCTCTCGTTGCTGAGCTGCTTGACTTTGCTGCTGCCTACCGTCTCGACTACACCACTGCTCTAGTTGCTGAGTCTGTGTCTGCCAGTCCTCTGTCCGTCGGAGGTGAGTGTGCTCTTGGCACGGACGTCCTTGAGGACAGGCAGAAGGACTTTGAGTGTCTTGCAGCTGCTGTACCTCGTTTCGCTTCCTTGCTGCTTGCCCCTGAGGGAGACCCGGATGCTCCAGACATCCCGACCCCGCGCTCTTACGCAGAGGCGATTACGGGTCCTTACTCCTCTCACTGGCAGGCAGCTATGGATGCCGAGATGGCATCCTGGAAGTCCACAGGCACTTACGTCGACGAGGTTCCCCCACCTGGGGTGAACATAGTCGATGGCATGTGGATCTTCAGGGTGAAGCGGCCACCGGGTTCTCCGCCTGCCTTCAAGGCGCGCTACGTTGCTCGAGGTTTCAGTCAGCGACAGGGAGTTGACTACTTCCAGACCTTCTCCCCCACCCCGAAGGTGACTATTCTTCGGGTGTTGCTGCACGTAGCTTCTCAGCGTGACTACGAGTTACACTCCCTGGACTTCAGTACAGCCTTCCTGCAGGGCAGCCTGCACGAGGAGATCTGGCTCCGCCGACCACCTGGTTTCTCTGGGTCGTTTCCTGCAGGTACCCAGTGGAGCCTCCGCCGGCCAGTCTACGGTCTCCGCCAGGCGCCTCGCGAGTGGCACGACACACTCAGGACTACACTTGCGCCTCTTGGGTTTGTTCCTTCTACAGCAGACCCGTCGCTGTTTTTTCGCACCGACACCTCGCTGCCGCCCTTCTACGTCCTAGTGTACGTCGACGATCTTGTCTTTGCCTTGGCTGACACTGAGGCACTGACCCTTGTGAAGTCCGAGCTGCAGAAGAGACATACCTGCACTGACCTTGGTGAACTGTGCAGCTATCTTGGCCTGCAAATCACCCGGGACAGAGCACGGCGCACCATCACACTGACTCAGTCACACATGGTGCACCAGGTCCTTCAGCGCTTCGGCTTCCAGTACTCCTCGCCACAGCTCACTCCTCTGTCTACCAGCCACTCGCTCTCAGCTCCACCTTCGGACGAGTCCGTAGAGCCGAGTGGTCCGTACGCAGAACTTGTGGGTTGCCTCATGTACCTGATGATCTGCACACGACTTGACCTCGCGTACCCTCTCAGCCTTCTGGCTCGCTACGTGGCTCCCGGTAGGGCATGGGGCTTGTGCTTGGAGGATGGGGTCCAGTTGTCCTCACTGGTCACGCAGACGCTTCCTGGGTTGACGACTCAGCTACGCAGCGGTCGTCGCAGGGTTACACCTTCAGCCTTGGGTCCGGCTCGGTTTCTTGGCGGTCTACCCGCTCGTCCTCAGTTCTCAGCTCCAACTGTGAGGCTTAGATCTATGTTGGAGCCATGTTTGCTCAGGAGCTACGCTGGCTCACCTACTTGCTGACCGACTTGGGAGAGCAGCCTCGTTCGCCTCCAGTCCTGTACGTAGACAACAAGGCCATGATAGCCTTGTGTCAGGAGCACAGACTGGAGCACAGAACGAAGCACATCGCTCTACGATACTTCCTTGCTCGAGAGTTGCAGCAGCGTGGTCAGCTTCGTCTAGCGTACGTGGCCACTCGGGCCAACACTGCTGATGTCTTGACCAAGGCACTTCCGCCTGGTGATCATCAGCGCTTTGTTACTGTGTTAGGCCTTGTGCCTACTTTGCCTCACTTACTTACTGCCTGACTCTGCATGTACTGTGATCTATCTATATACCTGCATGCTTGCACTTGCTAGGGTATGATCACTCTATAGTTTGTTCTCTTTATATAACTTTGCATGTGAACTGGCCTTGTGGCCATTTGCTTGTGCTCGGACTGTGTGGTGACTTTGTGATCCACCCTGAGCTTGCTTTGCTTTGCTTCTTCTCTTGACTGGGCTTGTGACCATTGCTTGCTCTGGCTATCCCCCACTTCGCCTATGGGGGTGTGTCAAACATATATGCTTAGTTGTATCTAGGCTTAGTTTATGTGTTTACAGTTGTCTAGGCTATAGTGGGTATAGCCTTAGGGGGTACACAATTTCTCTCGACATTGTATTTGTACCCCTCCCCCTTTCCTAGTCATTCATTCTCGTCATTCTCGCTAGTATTCTAACATGCAAGGCCTCAGTAGGTGCAGTACCAGAGAGAGCAGACTCACCAGCACCTGGAGCAGCAGACTCACCAGTACCTGGAGCAGCAGACTCACTAGCACCTAGAGCAGCAGCCTCAATGCCCGTGTCGGGCGGAACACACAGGTAACAGTCACCGTCAGCACTAGCAGTCGTAGCATACATGGCAGCAAGGATAGCATCGAAATCAAGATCAAAGATAGCAACATTCTGCTTAAGCAGATCACCCCAGCGAGGGAGCTCAACAGCGTCAGGAAACTGGGCGCGCCAGGCGTCAGTCAAGCAACTGAAGCAGCGCTGTGTAGTGTGTGGCAGCCCGCACGTCTCCCCACGGCGCCTGCCGGTGCAAAGAACGTAAGTGCAGGGACCAACACCCCCGGACCTCCCACGCCCAGCGTACCACTAACGAAGCTGCTGGGCCGACGGGGTCTCACGGGAACGCTGCTGCTGCTGGCGCTTGTTAGAATATATCTGTAACTGCCCGTAGCTGTAGTTAGTGTAGTTATTATAAACTTGTTGGTGGTGCACCTTCTTTGCATCCTATATTTGCTATATGTACCCTAGTGCTATAGTGAACTTCATCCTCTCTCGACTCTCCCTGCGTCACGAGTGAGCCACTGTGAACGAGTCGCACTGTCAGCTGTGGCGGGAGGGGTAGGAGCTGCGCCTGACGCAAGGTCAAACAGCGAAACACTCTCCTTAGAATCGCTCAGTATGTACAGCTGCAGGTCGTCGAGCCACGTGTCAAACTGAACTGGTCTGCCCTCATGATCGAACGCGAGAACCCTAAGTGAAGCCATAGCTGTGGAGCACGTAGGAGCCCCAGTAACAACTGTAGCAGTAGCAGCAGTAGTAGCAACAAGGACAGAGAGGCCAAGGGGCCGAGGGGCCGAGGGGCGGGGCCGAGGGGCCTAAGGGCCGAGGGGCCAAACACAAGTGGTGGGTGGGGCCTAGGGGCCGAGGGGCCAAGGGGCCTAGGGGCCAAGGGGCCGAGGGGCGGGGCCAAGGGGCCGAGGGGCCAAACACGAGTGGTGGGGGGGGCCTAGGGGCCGAGGGGCCAAGGGGCCTAGGGGCCAAGGGGCCGAGGAGCGGGGCCAAGGGGCCTAGGGGCCGAGGGGCCAAACACGAGTGGTGGGGGGGGCCTAGGGGTCGAGGGGCCGAGGGGCCTAGGGGCCAAGGGTCGGGGCCGAGGGGCCTAGGGGCCGAGGGGCCAAGGGGCCTAGGGGCCGAGGGGCGGGGCCGAGGGGCCTAGGGGCCGAGGGGCCAAACACGAGTGGTGGGGGGGCCTAGGGGCCGAGGGGCCTAGGGGCCAAGGGGCAGAGGGGCGGGGCCGAGGGGCCAAACACGAGTGGTGGGGGCCTAGGGGCCGTGGGTCGCGAGGGGCCAAGGGGGGCCGTGGGGCCGTGGGGCCGTGGGGCCGTGGGGCCGAGGGGCCTAGGGGCGACTGGTCGCGAGGCTAGGGGCGACGGGTCAACGGGCCGCGAGGCCTGGACCTACGCTAGGGGCGACGAGTCGCTAGGGGCCGAGGGGCCGAGGCTAGGGGCGACGGACGGCGCCAAGGGGCGACGGGCCGGGCTAGCGGTGGCGACGGGCCGGGACCTAGGGTCGAGTGGCTAGCAGGGCAGCAGGTGGTGGGCCCAAAAGAAAGCGGTCCTAGGAGGGGACCTGCTCTGAAACCATGTCAGAAAGAGTGAACGAGAATGAATGAACTATGGAACAGTTGGGTACAAGTACTAACCCTAATTGGGTTGTACCCCTTATGGGCTACCCCACTATAGCGTACACAAATGTAAGAAATATAACATTCTGACAATGCGTACGAATTTGCGTGTGCACCTCACCGGGCAGTATGGGCCTGGAATTGCCGCCACTGGGATCCAGACACCCCTCCCTTCCTGGTCTGTCTTGGAGTGCGGGATGAGGAGTTACATTGCCTTCTCCTTGAACTGTACATAATTCCATTGGAGTGATACGAGGTCAGAGTAGCGCAAGAATGCCGAAAACATGAGAAGAGGAATCAATCCTTTCTGGTATTCCGCCGGAATTGATGATTCGGGGAAGGGACGGGCCCTGTTGTGCACTTGATGGAGAGATATGGGTTCTTTGGTCCTTGCAGGTCGAGGACCATGTCTCTTGGCGAACTCCCGCACTTGCAGGGTGAATGGACCGACGGTAGGGGAGGTTTCGCCTGTCATGCGGTGGGCAAAGGCTACTGCCGAACATGTGAGGGTGATCGCGGAGAGAGTTGCTTTGTTGTTGAGCGCATGGATGAGATACAGTGCTAGCGCCAAGTCGGTTGCCGGTAGGAACTCGAGCTTGACTTGGGTACAGAAGGTGCGAAATCTCTGCCAATAAGGTTGGTACGTCTCGATTGTAGATGGTGCGCGAACGTGGCTAATTACGTGCATCAATTGTTGCTGTAGTTTGACCAAAAGTCCTGAAATGACACATTGATAAAATTTTATTATAATGCATAGTTTACACGCAAAGCAATGATTGGGCTATGAGGCAATGCGAGACCAGAAAATGCAGTGGTGTGTGAACCTGCCCGAAGACATTGACTGCCTTGGGCAAGGGAAAGGTGCTCTACTGCTGCCGGAGCCCACGATTGAGTGGACGGTTGGAGGAGCGGCCACCATGCCGCCCCGGTCCACTGGGGAACTACCAGCGTGAGTTCTGACTGTGTAAACTCTGCATGGCGGAGTGTAGCGGGGATTAAGTGTGGAGGCGGGAAGGCAAAGCATCGTTCGCCTTTCCACGAGATGGAAAATGCGTCGACAGCGAACGCGTCGGGGTGCGGTATCTTGGAGCAGAAGCGCTGGACGTGATTGTTCCGAAAGTTAGCAAAGAGGTCAATTGTGTGGGGCCCCCAGCGGCGTTCCAAGAGGCGAAACCAAGGTGCATATAGGGAGTAGTCGTCATAATCTTGCATCTTGGATAGGTCATCTGCATGGACGTTGAGATCTCTCGAAATCCATTCGATCGCCAGGCGTGTTGTGTTGCCGAGGCAGAACTGGATGATCGCTTGGCATGTCAACGTAAGATCCGCCTGACGGGATCCCCCTTGCGCAAGATGAACATAACTGCCTGGTTGTCCACCCGGACGAGGACGTGCGCACCCGCGATCCGGGTTGCGAACGTCCGCAGTGCCCAGAGCACTCCCTCGAGCTCTCGCCGCGTACTGGATGTGGCGAGAAGCCGTCGTGGCATGCACTCACTTGCTTCGCATAATGTACTTGGGAACTTGGCCAAGGTGGCACCCCAGCTGTGTGCGCTTGCGTCGACGTGGATCACGACATCAAAACGTTGACTCTGGTGGAATGGGGCGCCATTGAAACGATCGAAGTACAATTTCCAAAACAACAGCTCCTCTGTCGCTCCTGGTGACAATACAACCTTCGAGTTCCATGACCACACGGAGTCGATCAAGTGCAGAAGCTCATGGCTGAAGGCACGCGCCGTCGTGCCTAGCGCGAGCGACATGGAGCTGAGAAATCCAGTGATCCGGGCTATCTTGCGAATCGGCACTTGTCGACCCGATTGCCCTTTTTGTATGAGTAGGTGGAGCTCCTGCAGTAGTTGCTCGCGCCGATCTTTTCCGATGAGGAACATTCCTCGTTCCATGTCAAGCTCCATCCCCAAAAAGTGCAAGTGGTGTGCGGGAGGCAGGTTTGATTTCTTAGAATTTATCACGAATCCCGCCGCCTTCAGGTCGTGGAGAACTTCGATGCACGTCGAACGGGCTTGCGCCTCGGAGTTGCAGAGGAATAGTAGATCGTCCACGTATGGTATTACGCGCACTCCGCGCGCGCGCCATTTCTTGGCTAGTTGTTTAATAAGCTGGGTGAAGACGAACGGGGCTGTTGCCAGGCCGAAAGGTAAGGATGTGAAGCAATAGAACTTTCCACCCAATTGAAAGCCTAAAAACTTCCAGCACGATGGGTGGATTTCGACGTGGTGGTAGCCTGACTTGAGATCGATTTGCCAGAATGTTATGTTTGTCTAGCCTGCAGTGGGGTACTCAATAGCGAGTACAGCCCAATTTAGGGTTTCCTATATGTACTCAACTTCCTGCTAGTGAAACCCCTCTCTCTTTCTTTCTTGTTTCTAACTTTCAACTGCTGATTCTGACATGCTATTAGAGCAGGTCGACCCTTCTGGGTCGATCCTGTGCATGGGCCCACCGTTATCTTCCACTGCTGTCCTGCCTATCGCGCGCCCCGAGCGCGCGCTGTTCTTGCCTGCCGCGCGCGCCCATCACGCCGCCTTGCAGAGCGCGCGACGCCCTGCCTGCCCGTCGTGCGCCCCGAGGCGTGCGGCGGTTCCATCGCCTGTCGCGGCACACCGGGGGCCCGCGCACCCCCCCCCCCCCCCCCCTTTTTCCCGTCGCCTGTCGAGGCGACCTGGGGGGGCCGCGCGTCGCCCCTTCTGTCGCCCGTCACGGCGCCCTGGGGGGCCGCGCGTCGGCCCCTCCCGTCTTCGTCGCGGCCCTGCCCTGCCCTGCCCGGCCCTGCTCAGTCGCGGCACTGCCCCCGTCTTCGTCACGGCCGTGCCCTGCCCTGCCCGGCCCTGCTCAGTCGCGGCCCTGCCTCCGTCTTCGTTGCGGCCCTGCCCTGCTGCCGCCCCTGCTGCGGTCCTGCCCTGTGTTGGGGTTTGGGGGTGGCAAGTATGGGGGTGCAGGGTGTGTGCGGCCTCCCCTGCTCCTCCTCCGTCTCCCACTGCTGCAGCTGCTGCTGAGGGGGGTGGGTATGTGGGAGCCGACGGAGTGGTACTAGGGGGTGGAGTGTGAGTAGTGAAACTAGGGGTGCAGCAGGGGGTGGGTAAAATGGGGGTGAGACAGTTAGAGGGAGGTTGGGTGGAGGCAGCCGTCGTGTCGCCAGCAGCGCCAGTAGTCCGGAGGCTACAATCTCCGGTAGCCCAACGAGCCTGCTGCGCCAGTCGCCCGTGGGTCCGTTGCTCCTGCCGCTCAGAGTTAGCCGCGGAGCCAGTTACTCCAGTAGTCCGGAGGCTACAATCTCCGGTAGCCACAGTGCGCGCCGCTCCTGTTGCCCGTGTTTCTGCAGCTTCACCTGTCGTCTCCTATCTCCTCACCTCTCACAGTCCCTCCTCCTCCTCACTTACCGTCTGTGACTGCCTCTAGCTTTGCTTATATTTGTGAACTATAAACTGCTGCTTCTTGTACTTGTGCTCAGAATGTGTGGTGACGTCGTGATCCACCCTGAGCTTGTTTTGTTTTGCTTGTTGTGCTGATTACACCCCACTTTGGCTATGGGGGTGTGTCATAATGTTATGTTTGTCTAGCCTGCAGTGGGGTACTCAATAGCGAGTACAACCCAATTTAGGGTTTCCTATATGTACTCAACTGCCTGCTAGTGAAACCCCTCTCTCTTTCTTTCTTGTTTCTAACTTTCAACTGCTGATTCTGACACGATTGTGAACATCCAGTCGTTTGGGCCAATGATCTCCGCGACCCGACTCAAGCCCTCGTACTTGAACTTAGGAACTTGGAGGTGAGCGTTGACCTTCCGCAAGTCAAGGATGAGCCGAAATTTGTCACGTTGCTCCACAACGTTGAGCGGGCTGATGCACGTAAGTGCGGCTTTCGACGAGACATTTATCACGGCGCCTGACGCGATAAGGTCGCTGACAGCGTCTTGGGTAAATGCCCATGTGTGCTTGAACCCCTGCGTGATTGGGAGCTTCGAAAGGGAGAGGCTCCGCTCCCTTCCATGGTAGCCAGTACCCTTTGGCAATGATGGAAAGGATAAGACTGCTGTCGCACCATGATAGCCACCAGTGGAGGCTGTTGCGCAATCGCATTCGCATGATGGACACCATGTTGTCCGTTATTGCGTGCTCGTATGGGTCCCAGTGAGCGCTCTGCCACTCGCCTTCCACTTCTGCAACTGGTGGGCAACCAAGGTTATGGGGGGGGGGAACGAGGACCAAGGTCGATTAGACGCGAGATTTATCGAGACGCTTTGCGGGGCAAACGATGTCGCTCGCCTGTCACCGCCTTCGCGCCTCCCCGCACCCTTGGTTTTTTTTTTTTTTTTTTTTTTTTTTTTTTTTGAACACTTCCCTTGACCACTCGTCAGCCATGACGCCCTTGCAGGGGTTTTGTGTGTGTGTGTGCGTGTGTGTGTGTGTGTGTTTTTTTTTTTTTTTTTTTTTTTTTGGAGGTTGCCTTACAACGAGATCGGCGCATGTGCGTCACTTGGTCCCACAACCTTGTTCATCACGATATCTTCGTGGCTTCTCTCTCTCTCTCTCTCTCTCTCTCTCTCTCTCTCTCTCTCTCTCTCTCTCTCTCTCTCTTTAACTCTCTCTCACTCTCTCTCTCTCTCTCTCTCTCTCTCTCTCTCTCTCTCTCTCTCTCTCTCTCTCTCTCTCTCTCTCTTTAACTCTCTCTCACTCTCTCTCTCTCTCTCTCTCTCTCTCTCTCTCTCTCTCTCTCTCTCTCTCTCTCTCTCTCTCTCTCTCTCTCCCTCGCTCTTAGTCTCTCTCTCTCTCCCTTGCTTGCTCTTTCCCTCCCTCTCTCTCCCTCTCTCTCTCTCTCTCCCTTTCTTCCTCTCTCTCTCCCTCTCTCTCTCTCTCCCCCTTTCTTCCTCTATCCCTCTCTTTCTCTCCCCCTCTCTCTTTCTCTCTATTCCTCTCTCTCTCTCCTCTACCTCATTCCGTGTGTGTGTGTGTGTGTGTGTGTTTTTTTGTTTGTTTTTTTTTTTTTTTTGCTTCTCTCAGTCCTTGCTTCGTAATTCACCCTTGGCCAATTCTTCCTCCATGGCTGCCTTCCTCAAGAGGGGGCTGGCTTTTGACTTGCCGTGCCATCCGTCCTCCCTCCTCTTGTTGTCTCTCTTTCTCTCTCCCTTTTTTTTTATAATAATATTATTTTATTTATCCACACAAAGCCATACAAGCCTAGGCCTATACCATAACCAGCCCCTACGACTGTCATTTTGTCCTGGCCCTCATGGGCTATGCTACTCTCCAAGGCTCCTAACCAGCCTACGCACCACCGGTGCATCCACCTACGCCCCCCGGCATAGTGGCAAGGGGCGCCGCCCCATGGGTCCTCTCACACCACGGGTGCGGGACCTTGTGCTCCACGCCCTCCCATAGGGCAATTGTTTGCCATATGGCCGGGCTGGCTGCAACAGAAACACACTCCCTTGAAGCGGGGCTCGTGGCAGCCCGCGGGCGGCATGCCATTGCTTTCTGTTTCGCCGTCTCAAGGGGGAAGGCGGCCTCCGCAGGCGAAGCCGGTGCGTGCACGCTTGAGGGCCGCCACGTCGGTGTAAGAATGTGAACGAATGAATGAAACAGAAAAGAGGGGTTTCACTAGCAGGCTGTTGAGTACATATAGCAAACCCTAGATTGGGCTGTACTCACTATTGAGTACCCCACTGCAGGCTAGACAAACATCACATTCTGACACACCCCCATAGCCAAAGTGGGGTGTAATCAGCACAACAAGAAAAGCATAGCAAGCTAAGGGTGGATCACGACGTCAACACACATTCTGAGCACAAGTACAAGGCCACAAGGCCAGTTCACAAATATAAGCAAAGCTAGAGACATTCACAAAGGGCAAGTGAGGAGGAGGAGGCGGGACAGTGAGAGGAGAGAAGATAGGAGGCAACAGCTGATGCTGCAGACACACGGGCAACAGGAGCGACGCGCACTGGCTACCGGAGCAACGGCCCCAGACTACAGGAGTAACTGGCTCCGCGGCGAAGACGAGCGGCAGGAGCAACGGACCCACGGGCGACTGGCGCAGCAGGCTCGCTGGGCTACCGGAGATTGTAGCCTCCGGACTACTGGCACTGCTGGCAACACGACGACTACTTCCCTTCAACCTCCCCCACTGTCGCACCCCCCTTTCACACACCCCCTGCTGCACCTCTAGCACTACTCACACTCCACCCCCTAGCACCACTCCGTCGGCTCCCACACACCCACCCCCCTCAGCGGCAGCTGCAGCAGTGGGAGACGGAGGAGGAGGAGGAGCAGGGGAGGCCGCACACGCCCGCCACCCCATACTCGCCACCCCCAAACCCTAACACACGGCAGGGTCGTAGCTGGCGGGTAGGGAGGTTAGGGGGGGGCAGGGCCGCGACAGGGCCGGGGTAGGACAGTGCCGGGACTCAGCGGCAGGGCAGGGCAGGGCCGCGACAGGGCGGCTGCAGGGCAGGGCCGCGACAAAGGACGGGAGGGGCCGACGCGCGGCCCCCTAGGTCGCCTCAACGGGCCACGGGGGGGGGGGGGGGGGGGGGCGACGAGCGGCCCCCCAGGGCGCAACGACGGGCTACGGGGGGGCGACGCGCGGCCCCTAGGTCGCCTCGACGGGCGACGGGGGGGGGGGGGGGGGGGGACGCACGGCCCCCCAAGTCGCCGCGACGGGCGACGGGGGGGGGCGAAGCGTGGCCCCCCTGGGCGCCGCGACGAACGACGTGAAGGGGGGGGGGCGACGCGCGGGCCCCCCAGGGCTCCGCGACGGGCGACGGGCAGGGCAGCACGCGGGCCCCCAAGGCGCAGCGTGAGATAGCAAACCGCCGCGCGCCTCGGGGCGCACGGCGGGCAGAAAACCGCCACGCGCTCGGAGCGCGTGGCGGGAAGAAAAAACATCGCGCGCCACGGGGCGCGCGACAGACAGGACAGCAGCGGAAGCAGGTGGGTCCAAGCACAGGATCGACCCGGGAGGGTCGACCTGCTCTGATTCCATGTAAGAATGTGAACGAATGAATGAAACAGAAAAGAGGGGTTTCACTAGCAGGCAGTTGAGTACATATAGCAAACCCTAGATTGGGCTGTACTCACTATTGAGTACCCCACTGCAGGCTAGACAAACATAACATTCTGACAGTCGGCTACCGCGAGCTTGTAAGAGCGGGACGTGAGCACGCTCTTGGCTTGGTACAGCTGGAACCGATCCGTCGCCTCGAAACCGGCCTCATCCGCCACCAAGAGCACCTCGAAACGTTTGTTGATCAACGTTTCGACTTGCGCCACGTTGGAGAGCACGCCCTCGACGTCGCCGTGTTGGAGCTTGAACTCAACGTGCCTCAGGTGAGCCTGAATTGCAGAGAACACCTCCGCCTGGTCACGCACTCCCTTGCGCATGAAGGTAGTAGCTGCGGATGTAGGGTTGAGGAGGGGGAGGGGGGGTGCGGGTGCGAGAATGCGACGGCGAGCAAGGTTGTCGGGGGCCTCACCGTCTTCATTTTCCGAGTCGTCGCTGTCGTCGGGGATACGGGCTTGGGTTGGTGCCGGAGCCGGGGGGGGAGCAGGAGCAGCGTTGTTGGTGCGAGCGGGGGGGCGTGACAATTTCCTTCTGCTTTTCAATTTTAGCGGAAGCAGAAATATCTTCGGTCGATGTAGCTGTAGTCGATGGCGCGTGCTGCTGCAATAACGAGAGCAGCGCCTGCAGCTGCTGCGTAGCCAAAAGGGGGGGGGGGGGGGCGGCGTTGACCGGTGTGATGTCAGCAGAGGGTGCCGCGCGCTGGCGTTTCTGGGTCGTGGGCCTGTATGGACCTGCGTCAGCGGCGGTCAAGACGGCTGCCGCGTCAGCGGCGGTCAAGACGGCTGCCGCGTCAGCGGCGGTCGTCGTCTTCTGCGTGGCACGCGCGTGCCTGCCAGGCACGCGCTCTTCAGCAGCAGCCATGCGCGACTCTACAACAGTCACGCGTTCCTCAGGAGGGGTCCGAAGGGTGCCTTCGAGCAGGAGGTCGACCGCCGAAGGTCACTCGCTTGAAAATTCTTCGGTCGGGCGTTTTCCGCGACGATCTGTTGTCCCGGCCGGAGTCGAGGTTTCCGCCGCGTTACCGGGGCTTGAAATATTCGAGTTGTCGCGGTTAAGTGCCGGGTTGACCGGAGCCATCGTTGCGAGGTTGCGCTTAAGGATGTCGTTAAGGAGCGTTGACGGGGCCATGAAGCGCGGAAGCGACTGAGTCTTCGCCAGTGTGGACGAGAACGAAATTAGAACTACAATTTCAGAAATGAAAACGTGGATGGGGACGAATGTCCCCACGCCCCTCTTTTGTAGGCAAAAGAGGGTGAGTAGCGCTTCGGCGCTACCTTTGCTGTGTTGGCCACGTACCCCTTTTCACAATACAAATTTTTAGAAAATGTTACATTTCATTACACTTTCAAAAATTATCATTATTCTTATTAAGCATCCAATGGCTTTAAACGAGACAGCCGGAGGATGCGGTCTACCTCCATGTGCTCCACCCGACCCTGCGCCATCACATCACACCTACCCACTCTAATCCCCTCGCTCATGTACCCTCATAGAATAGCAAGTGCTGCTACGAAGCATCGAGGGGCTTTAACCGAGAGAGGCGCAGGATGCGGTCCACCTCCATGTGCTCCACCCGACCCTGAGCGATCACCTCGTCCAGACACAGACAAACCTTGCCGTACCGGTCCAGCAGCGCCGCCTGGGTCGGCGTGCGTTTGCATGCCACCCGGAGCAGATCTAGAATCATTGTGAGGATTTCTGACACTGGGAGTGGGGAAAGGGGGGGAGGGGGGTGGACAAGAAGAACAGGAAGGAAGAAAGAGGTGGGAATGAGGAGGAGGATTGCAAGATGCCCACAGGAGATCGAGAATGATAATGATAATCTCCGACAGTGGATATCAGGGAAGGGGGGGAAAGGTGGGGGGAAGGAGTGGTGGGGGGGATGAGTGGGTTGGATAGGGGTTTGTGGGATGAAGACCGGGAGTGAATCTAAGCGGAAAAGCGCCTGAAATTACTTAGCACTAATCAAGCGGAGAATCATGGTGAGGATCTGACACAGGGAGGGGAGCAGACAAAACAGTTGTCACAAATTAGTGGGGAAGGAAGGGAGTGGAAGTCAGGGGGACATGGCTGGTGAGGGTAGGAGTTGAAACGATACCAAGAGTGGTGGAAAGATGAGATAAGGCACAGAAAGGATCAGGGAGGATCAAAGTGGCTCAGGAAATATATGACTGGGAGTGTGCGGGCAAGTCAAATATTTAGGTGACTTTTGAGTCCACTCAAAAGCCACCTCGTTACCATGGCACATGACGTTGGATCAGGGAGGATCGAAGAGGCTCTTCGAAGAGGCTCAGGAAATATATGACTGGGAGTGTGCGGGCAAGTCATATATTTCCACAAGGCCATTGCAGATGCAGTGCGGGAGCCACATGCCAGCCCATCGTACTCGCATGCCAGCTCAGCATACTCACATGCCAGTGTGAAAGTTGGAAACTGAACCAATAGTTTGATTAGGTCACAAGCAAGAATACATAGAGTGGTGAGATTGGATGGAAGAGGAGCTTGGAAGGGAAGGGGGGAGTTGGGTGGTTGGCAAGCCCCTATGCCAACTTGCAAGGAGGAGGCACCCAACTTGCAACAAGGACCATGTGGGTTGCAAGGAGGGGGCACCCAATTTGTGGGTTGCAAGGAGGGGGCACCCAATTTGTGGGTTGCAAGGAGGGGGCACCCAATTTGTGGGTTGCAAGGAGGGGGCACCCAATTTGTGGGTTGCAAGGAGGGGGCACCCAATTTGTGGGTTGCAAGGAGGGGGCACCCAATTTGTGGGTTGCAAAGAGGGGGCACCCAATTTGTGGGTTGCAAAGAGGGGGCACCCAACTTGCACTTGGAGGCTCCAACACCTATGGGTTGGATTGGCACCCCAACTTGCAATCCTACACCCTAATGTTGGGTGTAGGCCTACAAAGCAAGCTACACCCAAAGTTGGGTGTAGCCCCAACCCTTTTACACTTAGCATGCTAGAATATATTTCTAACAGCCAGCTCAGCGTACTCAAATGGCAGGTGCAAGCAGCTCACCAAACACACTATCAGCTCATCATACTCGCCCACCAGCTCAGCATAATCACATGCCATCTTAGCATACTCACATGCCAGCTCAGCATACTCACATGCCAGCTCATCGTACTCGTCGTCCCCAATGAGGTAGATGCGGATGTCAGCAATGGAAGTGTAGACCACGTAGGTGTTGCTGGGATGGGGGGAGGGAAGGGGAGGGCAGGGGAGGGGGTGATGTGAACGGGTGCGATGAGGAGAGCACCCAACGAGGTATATGAGGATGTCAGCAATGGATGTGTAGACCACGTAGGTGTTGCTGGGATGGGATGGGACATGGTGATGGGGGAGACGTGGGGGAATGATGTGATGAGATGTGATGAGGGGTGGGAAGACGGGTGAAGGGATGAAGCGAATGTAGAGGGAAACCACAAAACGACGGACGGGGAGCGAAGGGATGTAAGGCGAGGGGAGGGGAGATGGGGGCGGTGGGTGAGCGAAGGGGAGAGGGGTTGAGAGGAGGGAATGGGGGAACCAAAAGGGAATGAGGGAGGAGAAAAGAAGAGGTGGGGAACGAGGTGAAGGGCTGAAGGGAAGAACTAGAATTGGAATGCGTCAATTAAGAAGGGGAGTCAGCAATGGGTGCAAACAGACCACACAGGTTTTGCTGGGAGGTGAAAACACCTACCTGTACCTGAAACACGTAGTTTAAATGCCTACTACTTGTAACACCTACTTGTAACACCTACTTCTAACACATACTTGTAACACTTACTTGTAACACCTACTCGAAACACCTACTCGTAACACCTACTCGAAACACCTACTCGTAACACCTACTCGTAACACCTACTCGTAACACCTACTCGTAACACCTACTCGTAACACCTACTCGTAACACCTACTCGTAACACCTACTCGTAACACCTACTCGTAACACCTACTCGTAACACCTACTCGTAACACCTACTCGTAACACCTACTCGTAACACCTACTCGTAACACCTACTCGTAACACCTACTCGTAACACCTACTCGTAACACCTACTCGTAACACCTACTCGTAACACCTACTCGTAACACCTACTCGTAACACCTACTCGTAACACCTACTCGTAACACCTGGTAACATGCCACGAATGGATCGTCAGGCAAAGCAATGGACTTATTGTCGTGACCCAGCTTATACACCTAGATACCTACTCGTGACACCTACTGGTAACACCTACTTGTAACAGGCCACGAATTGCTCTTCAGGCACAGCAATTGACAGGTTGTCGTGACCCAGCTGGAAGAGGAACGCCCGCCATTGGCCGCGCTCGTCCGCTGATAGCCCATGGAATCTGATTGGTCGGGTGCATCAGGCATGGGAGGAGAAATCTTTGAGTCGACTTGGAAAACGAAACTCATTGGTCAGGCGAATCAAGCAGCATAGGTGGGAAGGAGAAGAGGGGTAATGAGTTGAGTCAACTGCCACTCCCGCTTCTTTTCCTTGTCATACAATAGTCGTGTTCGAGGAGAAAAACGCTGATTAGGCGAGGAGAGAAAGAGGAAGAGACAGAAGATTAATCTTTGCCAGCTCCTTACCTCTCCAAAAGAATATTCCCTGTCTTATTCGTTATCAGCAAGCACTTGAACATGTCTCGTATAGTCCAGTTACGTGCGGTATCAGTGGTTGCTGCAATTGCGGTATCTTATCGAAGCAAATAACTCTATGGCGCAAACATTAGTCCTGGAAGATCTGGTTAAGTTAATCTGTCGTGCTCGTTTGCACAACGCCACGCGTGTGATGAGACGACGATTCTTATGTCGACTCAGAAATCCTGGAAGAACTTCAAAAGCTATCCTGCCATGCCCGTTAGCTCTCGCGTTTCCAGGGGTGTTCGAAGCTCGTTCCGTTGCTAAACTACTCGTCTCTAGGTTCTAACGCATATCCTGTCGTAACCGGAAATAACTTGCAATATCGCACCCCTCTCGGCACCACAACAACACACCGCGTGACGAGGTAGCACGATATGCAGTCAATGAGACTCACGCAAACTAGGAGACTAGATTCCTGGCACACGAACCAACAAGCAGCTCTGGGGAAATACTCGCCACTGGGTGAGCGTTTTCTAGTTCACGGCAGAGAAAATAGGGCAGGTCGAAAAGAACGTTCCAGGTTCGTCCAGCGCGGTTCAGTACGTTGATTCAAGGTCGGAAAACAATATTTGGGTTCCACCGCTTTTGAACATTGCGCACCATACTGCACTCTAGACTACAAATGTCAATGAAAAAACCTGACCCACTTGGGTCTCCTTTTTTACGGACCTGCTCAACTTTGATGGTTCCTAATTCCCGTCTTTCCCGTCTCTAACTCCCGTTTCGCCCAGCCGTCCTTCCTCTCACCGCCAAGTTTCGAACACGTTGAAGCCTCGGATTCGAAACAGCATTCTTATTTCCTCGCCCTCCTGTGTCGATTCCGATAATGGAGCCGCGTTTCACGACATAGCACGATTTGTTCCGTCAGGCGTTGCTTCGACCATCACCCCAGTTTCGCGACTGTCGCAAACATGGAAGCGTTTTTCGCGACACTGCGTGAGCTTCTCACTCGCGCGACGATTCTCGAACCGCCGTCAGCCTCCACTCTCGCCTCCCTCTTCCGAATCGCCGTACCCGTTATGTTCCTCCTCTCTCCCATTGCATTCCTCGCCACCACATTCATCTCCGCGCCTTACGGCCGACACGTGCGACCCGGCTGGGGGTCGCCAGTCCCCGCGCGGCTCGCGTGGATCGTTATGGAGAGCCCCGCGCTTTGGCTCTCCGCCATGACGTTCAGCTGGGGCTGGCACGGCTGCCACGTGGCAGATCGGACGGTAGGATCAGCAGCGGGTGCGACGGCAGCGGTAGCGGCGGCAGCGGATGCGGCCCCGGTTATTATGGCGTTTTATCTGGTGCATTATTTTCACCGGGTGGTGATTTACCCGATGCGGATGCGAGCGGAGGGCAAGACGATGCCGCTGACAGTGATGCTGCTGGCGTTCTGCTACAACCTGCTCAACGGATTCATGCAGGGCTGGCAGTGAGTGCGAATGAGGGCTGGCAGAGAGTGGGAATGAGGAATGCTGCTTGCTTGCTTGCTGGCTGGCTGGCGTGCTGCTGCAACCTGCTCATTGGATTCATGCAGGGACAGCAGTGAGTGGGAATGAGTACTGCTTGCTTGCTGGGTTGCCGGCTGGTGCCCTGCTGCAACCCTCTCAACAAATTGACTCAGGGATGGCAGTGAGTGAGGGGGGTGAATGATTGTGCTGCTGGTGCACTCTGACGGAGAGACCAGTAGAAGCAATAACGAGCCTGCTACAAACATGTACAAGGAATCTGTGTAGGGATCACACCAATGAGGGTACTGGATGGACCTGCAGTAAGCAGTACTGCCATGCTCCTAGTAAATCTGCTGGTCCTGCTCAAGACAGCCGAGTGAAGGATATCACACGGTAAGGGTGTCTTACCTGTTCCCCTTTACCAGTTAACTGTCGTGCAGTCTCCCCTTTTCCTCGCCCCCTGTTTCTTACGATGATAATTTCTCAGATATCTCTTCTCACCATTGTAAACGTCCTCTCACACCCCGTGTCTGTTCTGCAGGGTGGGAGGCGCAGGGAAGTATCCTCTGTCTTGGCTCTCTTCACCGCAGTTTCGCATTGGCTCCTCGCTGTTTCTCCTCGGTTTCATCACCAACATTGCTGCGGATTCAGCTCTTCTTGCCCTAAGGAAATCCTCTGGGGACAAAGGATACAAGATCCCTAGAGGGCCGCTTTTTCACCTGGTTTCCTGCCCGAACTACACTGGAGAACTAGCTGAATGGTTGGGGTGGGCCATGCTGACATGGTCTTGGGCAGGACTGGCTTTCTTTGTATTTGCGTGTGCCAATCTCGTGCCACGGGCTGTGTCCCACCATAGGTGGTACTTACAGAAGTTTGAGGATTATCCGAAGCAAAGGAAGGCAATTGTGCCTTTCTTGCTCTAGATAATAAGAGTACTCCTCATCGTATGTACCGTAACATTTCTCGCGGGAAAAATATGCCAATGGTAACTTATATGGGGCACTATTACGCGTACCGTAACCATTACAGGTAATTTTCACGCGTTTGGTAACTATACACTAGCAGCCCATCACGCAAATGGTAACTAGAAGATATTCTCGCCCAAAATGATCAAGATTTTAGTTTTTCCCGCTCGCGCCAGATTTAACTGACGAATCCTGACGCACCAAGTTCTGACACACTTTCCAAAACTCGGGCCGTTTACGTAAAGTAACTGTTTGGAAAACTGTTTTACAAACTCAAAGAATATTAGTGCGCTCTTTCAGAACATTGTATGTAAATATCCCTACTGCATGTTCGAGGCGAAAAAACAGAAACCCCTTTCAAATGACAAGCACTCCTTAGAGCATCAACCCTAAACACCTTGCGACAAGGCGTGTAGGGTTTTTTTCTTTAAAAAAAAAAAAAAGGCATGCCATACGGGAGGGGTATATTATTCTCCCGCCTGTACAACTACACTGTCGTTTGATGAAATAGGTACATTTTCTAAATTTTCAATTTCATCGCCTTTCCTAGAAAATTCTATCACTTTCGCGGGTTAAATAATTATTACGGAACGGCTCCGAAATTATTTAGTCTGTGGGAATGTAACACACACGATCCTTCGCGATCGTTCAGGAAATTTAAAACACGAAGCCTGAATTACAAAAACTGAGTCAACGCTTGGTTTGGTAGGTCTGAGGTTCGGGCAATATGAGGTGCGGAGGAATTGCGAAAGGTACCAGGTTAGCGAAGCCTGATGCGAGACTCTCCATGAGGCAAACAGTTCGCAGGCAATTTGCTTACCAACCTCAGAGAGCTGGTGAACTGGTGCGACAGAAGAACAAGCTAACAAACTCCTTCACTCGCTTTTGGAATCCGACCATCGCACACCAGCTAGGGTTTTTTAGTGAACACATATCAGACAACCGGAAATAGTAGGTCCAGCGTGTATACGCAATCGAAGCACGGAGAAACTGGGCGTGAGGAGATGAGAAATTAGCGCTTTGCCTACCTCGCGACCCTCGCCCGTCGCCCTGGCTTTCTCCGCCCACCGCCCTCGCCCCGCCCGTCGCCCTCGCCGCCTCGCCGCCTCGCCGCCCGTCGACCTCGCTTCCCTCGCCCGTCGAACTCGCTTCCCTCGCCCGTCGCTCTCGCTTTCCCCGCCTACCACCCTCGCCTTGCCCGTCGCCCTCGCCGCTTCCCCGCCCGTCGCCCTCGCTTCCGCCCGTCACCCTCCCTTCCGCCCGTCGCCCTCCCTTCCGCCCGCCGCCCTTCCTTCCCCTCGTCGCGCTCCCTTCCGCCCGTCGCTCTCCCTTCGTCTCGTCGCCCTCCCTTCCTCCCGTTGCCTTCCCTGCGAGCCCGCCGCCCTTCCTTCCCCTCGTCGCGCTCCCTTCCGCCCGTTGCCCCCCTTCGTCTAGTCGCCCTCCCTGCCGCTCGTCACCCTCCCTCCCGCTCGTCCCCTCGCAATCCCCGTCTCTCTCTCGCCGTCTGTCGCCCTCGTTTTCCCCGTCGCCCTCCCTTCCACTCATCGTTGCCCTCGCCATCCCTCCCTTCTCCCTTCCCATCTCGCACACTTGTCACTCCCCCTTTCCAACCCGCACATACACCCTTCCCTCTCCCGAATAATCGCCTTTCACCCCCACAATGCTTACCTCTCTCCCTCTTCCCCCCATAATTTTCCAGGCTCCCCGCCGTCCTCCCCCCAGCTCTCTCCCCGGCATCTCCCCCGCTCCCCACGTCCTCTTCCCTTTTTCCCCGTATCCTCTGCAATGCTTCCCCCCGTCCCCTCCCCTGCCTTCCCCCATCCCCTTCCCTGCTTCCCCCCAACCCCTTCCCTGCTTTCCCCCATCCCCTTCCCTGCTTCCCCCCAACCCCTTCCCTGCTTCCCCCCATCCCCTTCTCTGCTTCCCCCCATACCCTTACCTGCTTCCCCCCATCCCCTTCCCTGCTTCCCCCCAACCCCTTCCCTGCTTCCCCCCATCCCCTTCCCTGCTTCCCCCCATCCCCTTCCCTGCTTCCCCCCATCCCCTTCCATGCTTCCCCCCATCCCCTTCCATGCTTCCCCCCATCCTCTTCCCTGCTTCACCCCATAATCTCCCTTTCCCCCTCCCGTCGACCGCGCTTTCCCCCTCCCGTCGACCGCGCTTTCCCCCTCCCGTCGACCGCGCTTTCCCCCTCCCGTCGACCGCGCTTTCCCCCTCCCGTCGACCGCGCTTTCCCCCTCCCGTCGACCGCGCTTTCCCCCTCCCGTCGACCGCGCTTTCCCCCTCCCGTCGACCGCGCTTTCCCCCTCCCGTCGACCGCGCTTTCCCCCTCCCGTCGACCGCGCTTTCCCCCTCCCGTCGACCGCGCTTTCCCCCTCCCGTCGACCGCGCTTTCCCCCTCCCGTCGACCGCGCTTTCCCCCTCCCGTCGACCGCGCTTTCCCCCTCCCGTCGACCGCGCTTTCCCCCTCCCGTCGACCGCGCTTTCCCCCTCCCGTCGACCGCGCTTTCCCCCTCCCGTCGACCGCGCTTTCCCCCTCCCGTCGACCGCGCTTTCCCCCTCCCGTCGACCGCGCTTTCCCCCTCCCGTCGACCGCGCTTTCCCCCTCCCGTCGACCGCGCTTTCCCCCTCCCGTCGACCGCGCTTTCCCCCTCCCGTTGACCTCACTTTCCCCTGTCCGTCGCCCTCGTTTCCCCTCCCCTTTCCCCCTCTGTTTCCCCTTGCTCCATCTGTTTCCCCTTGCTCACTCTGTTTCGCCCTTCTCACACTCTTCCCCCTCCTCCTCTTTTTCCACCTTGCTGACTATATTCCCCACTACTCACTCTCTTCCCCCCTGCTCAATCTGTCCCCCGCTGCTTCTTCTCGTCCCTTCTGCTCATTCCGTTTACTGTCTTTCCCCCCACCCCCATATCCTCCAATGCAGTTACAGGTGCCCAGCACCAGATGTTGCGGCTTTACCACGGCCTGGTTTATTGCTTGCAGTGTAGCAGACAAAACCAGGAAGCAACGTTACACAACCCCTAGCTTAGTTCTTTTCTCGAGTTGAGTGATTCCCCTTACTTTTACAGATACGGTAATATATTTTGGTAGTGGTCATGTACACGACTGCCCTAACGCTCATAATGATGTATTTCAAAAAATGAACCAATACATGGCATGGCTATACATCGAGTTACTATCAAACAGCCAACACATCACAACCAGATGCAGAGCAGACCTGTACAAACACAAACCAGGAAGTCAGATGTGACATGGCTGAAGTACCGGTAGAAGGGAAGCAAGCATGCAAAAGAATGACAACTCGCAAATGAGGAAGGGAGGAACGGAGGAAGGGGGGAAGCGAGGAATGCAGGAATGAAGGGAGGAAGTGATGATGGGAGGAAGGGAGGTAGGGAGGACGTGGGGGAGAGAAGCAGAAGGGAGGGGAGGAAGAGAGGCTGGGGAGGAAGGTGAGGAGGAGAAAGGGTGGCAGGGAGGAAATGAGGATGAGGAAAGGGGCTTGGAGAGGAGGGAATGAGAAAATGATGGGTTTGGAAGAGGAGGGATGGCGAGAGGAGGGGAAGGGAGAGGATGGATGGGGAAAGGATGGATGGGGAGAGGAGGGGATGGGTAGGGGATAGGTATAGGAGGTGGTGAAGAACAAACTTCTTGGCGAGGCGGAAGATGGGAAGAAGCAGGGAGGAGAGGGGACGGGGTGGAGGTGACGTGGAGGTCGCGGGATGGGGTATGACCGTATGGTGGAATGGTGAAAGTAGGCACGGGGAATGGAAGGATGGCGAACGGAGGCAGAGGGAATGATGGGATGTGGAAGGAAGGGAACCCTAAACGAGGAAAAGGGGATGGGAAGTAGGATGGCAGGGCGGAATGGGGTGAGGTAGAATGGGGAGGGGCGGAATGGGGTGGGGCGGAATGGGGTGAGGCGGAATGGGGAGAGGCGGAATGGGGTGAGGCGGAATGGTGTGAGGCGGAATGGGGAGATGAGGGATGGGGAGATGAGGGATGGGGAGATGAGGGATGGGGAGATGAGGGATGGGGAGATGAGGGATGGGGAGATGAGGGATGGGGAGATGAGGGATGGGGAGATGAGGGATGGGGAGATGAGGGATGGGGAGATGAGGGATGGGGAGATGAGGGATGGGGAGATGAGGGATGGGGAGATGAGGGATGGTGAGATGAGGGATGGGGAGATGAGGGATGGGGAGATGAGGGATGGGGAGATGAACGCGTATGCGACAGAAGCGGAGAATGCCTTCTCGGTCGAGGGGAGGGTGCGTGCGAGCGTGACGGCAGGGAGAAGAGCGTGGGCGACGGATGGGGCCGAACGCGACGGGAGGGAGCGAGCGTGGGCGGCGGAAGGGGAGTGAGCGAAGGCGACGGGAGGGAGTGAGCGTGGGATACGGAGGGGAATTTCGCGAAGGCGACGGGAGGGGGGTGAGCGTGGGCGACGGAAGGGAGTGAGCGTGTGCGACGTACGGGCAGTGAGCGTGGGCGATGGAAGGGGAATGAGCGTGCTTCCCGTCTGAGTGAGCGTGGGTGACGGGAGAGAGTGAGCGTGGGCGACGGAGGGGAGTGAAGGTGGGCGATTAAGGGAATGAGCGTGTGCGACGGAGGGGACTGTCGTGACGGGGGGGAGTGAGCGTGGGCGGTGGAAGGGGAGTGGGCGAACGCGACGGGAGGGAGTGCGCGTGGGCGGCGGAAGGGGAGTGAGCGAGGGCGACGGGAGGGAGTGAGCGTGGGCAGCGGAAGGGGAGTGAGCGAAGGCGACGGGAGGGAGTGCGCGTGGGCTGCGGAAGGGGAGTGAGCGAACACGACGGGAGGGAGTGAGCGAACACGACGGGAGGGAGTGAGCATGGGCGAAGGGGGGGAATGACGAAGACGACGCGAGAGAGTGAGTGTGGACGATGGAGGGGAAAGAGCGAAGGCGAGGGGAGGGGAGTGAGCGTGGGCCACGGGGGGGAATATGTTTACGCGACGGGAGGGATGAGCGTGGGCGACGCATGGGAATATGTTTACGCGACGGGAGGGATAACCGTAGGCGACGCAAGTGAATATGTTTACGCGATGGGAGGGATGAGCGTAGGCGACGGAGGGGAGAAACCCTAATGCGACGGGAGTGCGTCACAACGAGCAAAGATTGCGATTGAGACTGCAGTAGTTGGAGAAAAAAATCCAGATCTAAGCAGTAGTGCAGGGTAATTAGTAGGCTAGGAACTCCCCGATTTCTCTCGACCTGAATCACATTTTCCTGCTAGGTGTGCACACCCACAGCCAAACTCGTTGCCAGGGACCCGGCAACCCTTCCCTGTGTTTCGTGCGGCTTCCTCACTTTTACTGGTTGGACACCTGGTAACCACCCAGGTTCGGGAGGGAAAGTGTTAACACCTCAAAACACTTTTTGTAATTGAGGCTGCGGGGTGCAGACGTCTATTCGAATGAAACAAACTTCTCGAAGTCAGAATCATTTCAGGCGGGAGTTTCATTTAGTTACCATTCGCGTGATCATTCGCCTGCGATGAGTTACCAAATGCGTTAAACGAGTTACCAAACGTGTGAAGTTTTGGAGAAGTTTTATTGATAGGTCGTAACCCATGCATACAGTGTTGGAACAAGAGTGAGTAACCTCAAACCTAAAAGGCTTGCGCCAGACGGCGCATTCTTGCCCTGCCTAGCAAGCAAGTGCAGTGTAAACTACACTGGTCCAACACCTCCGTATGTAGAGAGGGCCTCTTTATGGAGGATGAAAATTTTCGCGTCGAAACCATGACTTGCGTAAATCAGGGTGGAGCGATGGAATGCCCGCCGTGTCACACTGTAGTAGGCGTCGTTTGATACCTAGCCTGAATCTCGATGCGCTTTTCTTCTGCTTTTTTGCCGAGGCCTTGGACCGTCGTATGAAGAAAATTTTGCACGCCAGAAGGAAGGCGGCGAGTACCGTGTGAAGCGTTTGCGGCTCGGGGACCTCAATCTGGTGGTGCACCGCGTCACATCGTTCGTTCCATAGAACTTTAGCAGCTGCCCCCACGAGTAGGCTCCAGGGCGCGACCTGGCCGGCGGGAGTGGGCGGCGGAAAGAGCGCAAGCTCAGCCGGTAGCGTGATGCCGAGGTGCTCGCGGGCGGAATGCTGCAGAGCCGTGATGACCGCGGGGGTGTTCCCGCAGTCGTTAAAGATGTGAGTGAGTGTCTCAGGCGTCCCGTCGTTACATCGCGCACAGTTCCGCCCGAGTGGGGTCAAAGGTACCCTTGTCCCGCATGGTAGCGAACGGATGTAGAGCCGATACAGCACGTCCTTTTGTCGGCTTGGTTGTTCGGTGAGGAAGGGATGTGTAAGTGACGGAAGGGATTCGAGTGCTGTCGGCAGGAGCTCATTCCACCGATCAACATGCGTTAGTGTCTTCCTGGTGTAGAGGAGGTTCCGAATGGATGCTAGGGACGAACAGTGGTGCAGAAATTCAAGCCTGCTGCCCAGGCCAGCACCAGAGCAGAAGGTGCCCGCCAACCAGCCGTTGCGAACGAAAACAGGGATGACCTCGTTGATAGGGAGGATGCAGGTTCCTGAAGGGTGCTCGGCAATCCTCATGTTGTTGACGGAAAAGCAGTTGAAACGCGCCGTGTTGTTGGAGAAGACCGCCTTCGTCTGTAGCACCTGTGACGCCCCGTGTCTGTGGGAAGCCCGAATGGCCCACTCCCCAGCCCCTAGATAGTTAGGAGGTGGTGAGAAGGCGTCGAGGACGGGCCACCAAGCCTTGGGAACCGCGTGATAAATGTCCAGGATGACCCTGAGCGCGCCGGGGAATTCTTTTGGTGGGAACTTGGCTTTGATTTCGTCCTCTTGGAGTTTACGCGATCCTGCAGGCGTGGGAGCGAGGATGTCGCCTAGGCGCAGTTCCTTGGTGAGTAGGAATTTCTCGCCTTTGATGCGTCCGAAAGGGCGTTTATGAGGCCGCACAATCTCGCGCTTGAAAGCGAGGGGTTCGGCCATGAGCACCCATGGTTCGAGCCTTGGAGGGTGAACCGCCGTTGGGAGCTTCAGGGTAGCAGTGAGTTCTGCCACTGCGCGCGCCGGCGTGCTGTCAGGTAGGAATTTGAGGATGTCTTTATGTGCTAGGAAGCAGTGCAATCCGTACGGTAAAGAACAGCAGGACCTGGCGATTTCTTCCATGGGAGTTGGGAGGAACCGTCTTGCCGCGCGTTGCACATCAAGCGCCTGCAGATACTTGGAAGGCTCAATTGCCCCGACTCCCCCATGGCGGCGTTTGTTGTATAGGTAGTCTTTGGGGACGAGCCGCGTCCCACGGCCTTGCGCGCGGTATTTGGAGGTGGACAAGAGGTTCCCAACTGTGATGTCAATTTGTTTTGTGATCCCCTCGGGGGGTGGCTGAAAACGCCCGCCGAAGGCGAATAGGGGGACGAGGCGCTCGGAGCTCAAGGCGGACCGGCAGGTGACAGTGGCATGGATCTTGGCAAGGTTTGCAGCTGTGGTTTGGAGTCTCCCCGTGATTTTGTCCCAGGTGGTGGCTCCTGGGGCGTCGGATTGGATATAAATTCCCAAAATGCGCTCGGCAACGTGTGGTTGTCGTACAGGAATGGGGCACGCGGAGGGAACATCTTCGGGGGGAACATGGAAGAGCGAAAGCGAGCACTTAGACCAGCCAGGGTATTCGCCTGAGACCTCCGCAAAGTCTTGGAGGAGACGAATTGCCGTCTGTACCTCGTTGCCTGAGTTCAGAAAGAGTGACATGTCGTCGGCGTAGCATGCCGCGAGCCGGCGCTGCGTAGGTGAGAGGGCGAAGCCAGGGAGGGCGACCGAGAGGTGTCGGTGAAGTACCTCGATGGCGCAGATGAAAAGGAGAGGCGCCAGGGGGCAGCCTTGCCGCACGCCGGTAAGCACGGGGAAAGAGGGGCCCGCCAGGTTGTTAACAAGGACTTGCGTGCTGGTGCCAGAATGAAGCAGCTTGACCCAAGAGACGAAAGCCTGAGGTAGCCCGAGGTGGGAGAGGCATGTATAGAGAAAGTGGCGATCTACCATGTCATACGCTTTCTTAATGTCGACAGTAACAAGCGCAAGGGGGAGTTGTCTTGTTTCAGCCCATTCGATGAGGTCGAGCGTGTCATTGATGGTGTCACCGATGCGGCGGCCTTTGATGAACGCCGACTGAGCAGGGTGAATGAGCCTGCGCAGTGTTAACTGCAGCCTCTGGGCAAGATAGGCGCCGCTAACCGTGAAGTCAGAGGTTGTGGGAGGGAGGAAGGGTAGATATGGTTCCAAAAATTGGGGGAAGGTGAGGTCTTGTCCTGGCCACTGTACAGGGTGGTGTAGAAACTGGTGCAGTGCGCGGACATGGAGTGTAGGTCTTGTATTTGTTCGCCGGTCGGAAGAGTGAGGTGAGGAATGAGAGCAGCCTTAATGCGTGACGTGAGGCCGCTTAGAAGGGAGGGTAGCCCCATCTCCTTAGCACCCTCGACCTTGAGTTTGGCCTTGAGAGCTATGTCGGCGGCTCTGCTGGCAATGTATTTGTCGAACTGTTTGGACGTTTGGTCAAGCTTTGCGCGCGCGTCGTCATCTCGTGGAGCACGTGCCAAGGTGAGTTGAAGGTGGGAGATTTCGTTTTGCAGATGGGTGAGCGTGTGTTGGACACGAAGGCGTTCTTCCCGGGAGTGTTGGCGCAGGAAGAGGCAGAGCCTTTTCTTCCATGGATCCCACTCCGAAGGACGTAGCATGGGTGGGAGGTGTTGGCAGGCTTCTCTGGTGAGTTTCTGCACGAAGGGTCTGTGTATGAGTGCATGAGGTAGCCTCCAGGCACGTGGGGCACAGTTCGGATTAGTAAAGCCGAGCAGGATTTCCGGATAGCGCGAGTGATCAGAGATTGTGTGGGCCACAGGTTGGTGTGCGGCTGCAAGGAGTCGAGGGGTCCAAGCGTTGGACAAGTAGATTCTGTCCAAGCGGGAAGAGGGCGGGTCTGCCGTCGTGCCGCCAGAGCATGAGGATTCAAAAGTGAATTCCGCCGTGTCGGGGTGACGAACACGGAAGGCGTCAGCGAGGTCGTGTTTGTCTATGATGGAGGTGAGTAATGCTTCTTCTCGGACTTCTGTGGTGCGAAGTTCACGGTTTCTGTCAATGGGCGCGGTAACAACATTGAAATCACCCATGACCATTGTTGCTTGTGTGGCAGAGGCAATGTCAAGTGCGGAGTCAAGCTGTCAGAACATTATAGCTTATGCTGTTGTGTAGGCTATAGTGGGGTATCCCATAGGGGGTACAACCAATTAGGGTTTCATATTTGTACCCACTTCATTTTCATAGTTCACTCATTCTCGTTCTCATTCTCACATGGAATCAGAGCAGGTCCCCTCCTAGGGACTGTTCCTTGGGCCCACCGAAGCGCGCCTCGAGTCGCGCCTGCCTTTTTTTTTAGCGGCCCGTCGAGTCGCACCTAGCGGCCCGACGCGCCGCCCTTACGGTCGCGTCGAGCCGCCCTAGCGGCTGCGGCGCGCCGCCCTTTTCCCGGCCCGTCGCCGCCCTTACCCGCGGCTTTGCGCCGCCCTCACCGGCGGCTTCGCGCCGCCCCTACCTGCGGCTTCGCGCCGCCCAGGCCCGTCGCCGCCCTTACCTGCGGCTTCGCGCCGCCTACGGCCCGTCGCCGCCCTTTTCTGCGGCCCCGCCGCCTCTCTCGTTGCGGCCCCGCCGCCCGTCTTCGCGGCCCCGCCGCCTCTCACTGCGGCCCCGCCGCCCTACTCAGCGGCCCCGCCGCCCGACTTCGCGGCCCCGCCGCTTCTCTCGCTGCGGCCCCGCCGCCTCTCTCGTTGCGGCCCCGCCGCCCTTCACTGCGGCCCCGCCGCTTCTCTGCAGCGGCCCCGCCGCCCGTCTTCACGGCCCCGCCGCCTCACTACCCAGCGGCCCCGCCGTCCTTCTGCAGCGGCCCCGCCACTCCTCTACAGCGGCCCCGCCGCCCTACGTCAGCGGCCCAGCCGAGCCGCCCAACAGCAGCGCAGCCGAGCCGCCCAGCAGCAGAGCAGCCGAGCCGCCCCGCCGCCGAGCCGCGCTGCAGCCGAGCCGCCCGGCCGCCCACCAGCCGAGCCGCCGTGCAGCCGACCGCCCAGCCGCCGAGCCGCCCAGCTGCCGAGCCGCCCAGCCGCCGAGCCGCCCAGCCGCCGAGCCGCCCAGCGGCCGAGCCGCCCTGCAGCCGAGCCGCCCGAGCAGCCCTGTCCGGTGAGCACAGACCCTCTGTCACTGCGTGCTCTTCCCCTACTCCTTGCACTGCTGGTCTACTGCTGTCATGGCTACCCCTAGTGTCCTCACTTTTGACGCTGAGGGTCGGGCCATTGACTTTGAGGTCTGGGTAGATGACCTACAGCTGTTCTTACAGTGCGATAGGGCGGACGGCCTCTCTCTCTTTGACCTCACCTCTGGCGCTTCCCCTGCCCCTGCTGCTGATGCTGACGCCACTGTTCGCTCCCAGTGGGCCACGCGCGATGCTGCTGCACGTCTTGCTGTGCGTCGCCACCTCCCTACCTCCGAGCGTGCGCACTTTAGTCAGTACAAGAGTGCTCAGACCTTGTACGCCGCTGTAGTCGCGCGCTACTCCTCCCCTTCCACTGCTGCACTGAGCCGTCTCATGCTGCCGTACCTCTTCCCTGACCTTGCTTCTTTTCCCACCGTTGCTGAACTCATTACGCACCTCCGCACTAGTGACACTCGCTACCGCGCTGCACTTCCTGCTGACTTCTGCACCGCGAACCCCCCCCCCATGTACATCACCCTGTACTTCCTAGTCACTCGCCTCCCTGACTCCCTTCGAGTAGTCAGGGACCACTTTCTCTCAGTCTGTCCCACCACACTCACTGTAGACCTCCTCGAGAAGGCCCTCCTCGCGATAGAAAAGAGCATAGTCGCTGTAGGAGCCTCTCGAGGTGACCCGCGCACCCCCATCTTTGAGGGGTGTTCTCCCTCCCCCCTGCTGCCCTCTGTTGCCTCTGCTGCTTCGGCCGACCTCCTTGGTCTTGAGTCGGTCGGTGCGGCGTCTGCCCCTAGCGGGAGACGCCGCCCTGGCAAGGGCAAGGGGGGCAAGGGAGCTGGAGGAGCGGGCGGTGGAGGTGGAGGTGGAGGCAGTGGGGGGAGTGGGGGTAGCGGTGGAGGTGGAGGTGGGGGTGGGGGGTTCGGTGGCGGCAGTGGAGGCGGAGGCCGCGGCGGCGGTGGCTGTGGTAGCGGAGGTGGCGGAGGAGGCGGCGGTGGAGGAGGCGGTGGAGGCGGCGGCGGCGGTGGAGGCAGCGGAGGCGGTGGAGGCGGTGGGGGTGGCGATGGAGCTGGTCGCGGGTCTTTGCAGAGGAGTGGCTCCGGTGGTGGCTCGCGCCAGCAGCAGCAGCGAGGTCGTGCGACCCTGTCCCCTCAGCAGCTCCGTGAGTGGTACACTGCACGCCAGCGGGGTGGGGGTTTTGGTCCGTGTACCTACGTCCTGCGCACCGGCGACCGTGCGGGTGAGCAGTGTGGGGGTGCGCACCCCACTCCGCGCTGCTTTGGCCGCCTGACGGACGCATGGCGTCACCAGTTCCCGGAGGCCTCCGAGATCCCTCGCTGGGACGAGCTGTCTAGGGCGGGGGTTGCCATCTTTGATCTGGACTTTGATGCTATTCTCTCTGCCATGTATGCTGTGTCTATTAGTGATGAGGGTGACTGTTACCGGTGTTTCCAGCCCGATCCGGGCATTGAGACTGCTGCTCTAGGTACTGGTGAGGCTGCTGCCCTAGGTGCTTACGACGCTGCTGCTCTAGGTGCTGGTGTGTCTGCGTCCTCAGGTACTGGTGAGTCTGCTCTCTCAGGTACCGCGTCAGCTTCGGCCTCCCTCACCTTCACTCTTGACTCTGGGGCGTCTCGCTCCTTCTTTCGGGACCGCACCACACTCACGCCGCTTAGTCGGCCGGTTGCGGTGTCTCTGGCTGACCCCTCTGGGGGTCCGGTCCTGTCTCGTTTCTCCACAGTCCTCCCGTGTCCGGCGGCTCCCTCTGGCACCCTGTCTGGTCTCTACCTCCCCTCGTTCTCGACGAACCTGGTGAGTGGTGCTGACCTACAGGATGCGGGTGTCCACCAGTTCACTCCTGCACGTCAGCGAGTGACCCACTGTACAGAGGCTGGCACAGGCCGACACCTGGCTACGTTCACCCGTCAGCCGGGGTCGAGCCTGTACACTCTGAACACTGCGTCTCCTCCAGTTGCTGAGTCTGGTAGGGTAGTTACGTCGGGTCAGGTGTTTGCTGCGGCGTCCAGGTCTGGTCCTGAGTCTGCCCCCTGTTCGTGTCGTCTCCTGTCTCACGAGACTCTCCTCTGGCACCACCGCCTTGGCCACCCCTCTCTGCTTCGGCTCAGAGGTATGGCCTCCCGTCTTCTTGTGTCCGGTCTCCCCCGGTCCCTCCCTCCCCTTCCTCAGGGCCCTGGCCCTGCCTGTGTCCCCTGTGTCGAGGGGCGCCAGCGTGCTGCCCCTCACTCCTCCCAGTTTCCTTCGACAGAGGCCCCGTTGCAGACACTTCACATGGACGTGTGGGGCCCAGCCCGCGTCCGTGGACAGGGTCACGAGCGCTACTTCCTGCTCGTTGTTGACGACTACTCGCGTTACACCACAGTCTTCCCCTTGCGCAGCAAGGGTGATGTCACTGAGGTGCTGATCGACTGGATCCGCGCAGCTCGTCTCCAGCTCAGGCAGAGCTTCGGCTCGGACTTTCCTGTTCTGCGTCTGCACTCGGACAGAGGCGGAGAGTTCTCCTCTGGCCTTCTGCGAGCCTACTCTCGTGCACGAGGCATCCGCCAGACCTTCACGCTTCCGGACTCTCCACAGCAAAATGGGATTGCTGAGCGCCGCATTGGCATGGTCATGGACGTCGCCCGTACGTCCATGATGCATGCGGCTGCCCCCCATTTTCTGTGGCCGTTTGCGGTGAGGTACGCGGCGCATCAGATCAACCTCCACCCCAGGGTCTCCAGGCCGGAGACCTCCCCAGCCTTGCTGTGGACGGGGAAGGTTGGCGATGCGTCGGCGTTCCGGGTCTGGGGATCTCGGGCGTTTGTCCGCGACCTGTCTGCGGACAAACTATCCCCTCGTGCTGCTCCTTGCGTCTTCCTGGGGTTCCCCCCTGACGCGCCTGGGTGGCAGTTTTACCACCCCACCTCTCGCCGTGTTCTGTCCTCCCAGGACGTCACGTTTGACGAGTCGGTCCCCTACTACCGCCTCTTCCCCTACCGCACTCCGTCCCTCCCCCCACCCCCACTCTTCCTGGTACCAGGTCCCCCCCAGGTAGACCCCCTCCCCCCTCAGGGTCCTGCCCCTTCAGGTGTGTCCCAGGTAGACGCAGTCGAGCCTGTCGAGGTCACTGGTGACTCTGGTGCTGCTGAGGGTGCTGAGGCTGGGGGTGCTGTACCTGGGGGTGCGGAGCCTAGGGGTGCTGGGCCTGGGGGTGCTACGTCTGGGGGTGCTGAGCCTAGGGGTGCTGAGCCTAGGGGTGCTGAGCCTGGGGGTGCTGAGCCTCGGGGTGCTGAGCCTGGAGGTGCTGCGTCTAGGGGTGCTACGTCTGGGGGTGCTGAGCCTAGGGGTGCTACGCCTGGGGGTGCTGAGCCTGGAGGTGCTCCGCCTGGAGGTTCTCCGAGTGCTTCGTCTCGCCGGGAGCCACTTTCTCCACTGGAGCTGCGTGAGTGGTTTGCCCGGCGCTGGAGGCGTGCTGCTGGTGCTGGAGGTCCTTCGGCTGCTGAGGGTGCTGCGGTCGCGGGTCCCGGAGGTGCTCGTCCTGGGTGCACTGGAGCTGGTGCTGCTGAGGGTGTTGGCGCTGAGACTAGGCAGTCCTACTGGGGGTGCTCCTGGTGCTGCTGGAGGTTCTGGAGCTACTGGTGGTGCTGCTGGAGGGGGTGCTCCTGCTGAGGGTTCTGGTGCTGTCCCTGCTGCTTCTAGCGTCGCCGCGCGGCCTCGACCGTACTTCGTTCCACTCCTGCAGCAGGTTCTTGGTCTTCCACCTTCTACTGGTCCTCCTCCTCCCTTAGAGTGTCCACAGCCTGTCTCGTCCCAGCTACAGTTGCAGCCTACCTCCCCTTTGCCTGCTCCTTCTCCCTACACTGGTCCTACTGGAGGTCTGGCTGAGCGTCGTGAGCCTGCGTCTCGCCCTGCGTCGCCTGTCCGTGCTGCTCGCACTAGTGGTCGCGGTTCGCGTCAGCGTCCTCCTCCTGTCCCTGGCACGCACCGGATGTCTCTGCGTCCGTCCACTGCTCCTCTGCGTGCCCCTTTGCCTTCTCCTCCTGAGTCCTCTCTTCCTGCTCTTGCCGACCCGGAGTCGGACTCTCTTCGTGCTGCCAGTCCTACTGTCACGCGTCTCCTTGCTACTGTTGTCACTGACCCTTCTTTCGAGTCTACTGCTGCGTCTGCTCTCGTTACTGAGCTCGTCGACTTTGCTGCTTGCTGTCGCTTAGACTACGCTGCTAGTCTTGTCGCTGAGTCTGAGTCTGTCTGTCCTCCGTCCGTCGGGGGTGAGTGTGCCCTTGGCACGGACGTCCTTGAGGACAGGCAGGAGGAGTTCCAGTGTCTGGCAGCTGCCTCACCTCATCTCGTGTCCGTACTGCTTACCCCTGAGGGAGACCCGGATGCACTTGACATCCCGACTCCGCGCTCTTACGCGGAGGCGATAGAGGGTCCCTACTCCTCTCAGTGGCAGGCAGCTATGGATGCAGAGATGGCTTCCTGGAAGTCCACAGGCACCTACGTTGACGCTGTCCCCCCTCCTGGGGCGAACATCGTCAGTGGCATGTGGATCTTCAGGGTGAAGCGGCCGCCGGGTTCTCCGCCTGTCTTCAAGGCGCGTTACGTGGCTCGTGGCTTCAGTCAGCGGCAGGGAGTTGACTACTTTCAGACCTTCTCCCCCACCCCGAAGATGACCACTCTTCGGGTACTGCTGCACGTTGCTGCTCACCGTGACTACGAGCTGCACTCTCTTGACTTCAGCACAGCTTTCTTGCAGGGCAGCCTGCACGAGGAGATCTGGCTGCGTCGCCCACCTGGCTTCACTGGGTCTTTCCCTCCTGGTACCCAGTGGAGTCTCCGGCGTCCAGTCTACGGTCTCCGCCAGGCGCCACGTGAGTGGCACGACACACTGAGGACCACGCTTGCGGCTCTTGGGTTTGCTCCTTCTACTGCCGACCCGTCGCTGTTTCTACGCACCGACACCTCTCTGCCGCCGTTCTACATCCTCGTGTACGTCGACGACTTGGTCTTTGCCACAGCTGACACTGCTGGACTCGCCTACGTGAAGTCCGAGCTGCAGAAGAGACACACGTGCACAGATCTGGGTGAACTGCGCAGCTACCTTGGCTTGCAGATCACCCGGGACAGAGCACGCCGCACCATTACCCTGACTCAGTCACACATGGTGCAGCAGGTCCTTCAGCGCTTCGGCTTCACGTACTCCTCGCCTCAGGCCACTCCTCTGTCTACTCGCCACTCGCTCTCAGCTCTGCCTTCGGATGAGTCCGTAGAGTCGAGTGGCCCGTACCCAGAGCTTGTTGGCTGCCTCATGTACCTGATGACCTGCACACGACCTGACCTTGCATACCCTCTTAGCATTCTTGCACGCTATGTTGCTCCTGGGAGACACAGACCAGAGCACATGGCTGCAGCGAAGAGGGTGTTGCGCTACTTGTGCAGTACGTCGGGCATGGGGCTAGTGCTTGGAGGGCGGAGTCCAGTGGTCCTCACTGGGCACGCGGACGCTTCTTAGGCTGACGACCAGGCTACGCAGCGGTCGTCACAGGGTTACACCTTCAGCCTTGGTTCCGGCTCTGTTTCGTGGCGGGCTACTCGCTCGTCTTCTGCTCTTGGCTCGAGTTGTGAGGCTGAGATCTACGCCGGGGCCATGGCTGCACAGGAGCTTTGCTGGCTCACCTACCTGCTGACCGACCTTGGAGAGCCGCCTCGTTCTCCTCCAGTCCTGTACGTAGACAACAAGGCCATGCTGGCCTTGTGTCGAGAGCAGCGACTGGAGCACAGAACAAAGCACATTGCTCTCCGCTACTTCCTTGCTCGTGAGCTACAGCAACGTGGACAGTTGCGGCTTGCGTACGTGGCCTCTGAGGCCAACACTGCTGATGTCTTCACCAAGGCACTTCCGCCTTGTGATCATCAGCGCTTCTGCACTCAGCTGGGTCTTGTGCCCGTCTTGCCTCACTTGCTCTCCTCTTGACCTTGCTTGTACTCTCATATATATATATACCTGCTCTTGCTTGTCTAGCTTTATATATATGTGTGTACTCTTGCATGTGAACTGGCCGTGTGGCCTTGACCCTGTGCTCGGATTGTGTGGTGACTTTGTGATCCACCCTGAGCTTGCTTTGCTTTGCTTTGCTTGACTGGTCTTGTGACCCCTTGTTCTCCCCCACTTTGCCTATGGGGGTGTGTCAGAACATTATAGCTTATGCTGTTGTGTAGGCTATAGTGGGGTATCCCATAGGGGGTACAACCAATTAGGGTTTCATATTTGTACCCACTTCATTTTCATAGTTCACTCATTCTCGTTCTCATTCTCACACAAGCTTGGTTTCCCACCAGCGCCTACGCGCAGGCTGGTAGTTAGGGCCGTACACGCAAAAACAGCAAAACTGTTCATGGAATAAACGAATATGAGTCATGAGAAACCGACCGTCGTCGGAAGATGAACGGTCAAGGATGGAGATGGCGGGGTGAAAAATCATAAGCGCTATGCCTCCTGGGTCAGCGGTACCGTTGGTGACCGTTGGCGGTGTTTGGGCATAAGCTTTGGGCCGAAATTTACGTATGAGTTTAGAGAAATTTTTGGTAAGTCGTGTATCAATGAGAACTAAGATATCAGGCATTCTAACAAATGAGGCTCGTAACTCATCCATCTTAAGCAGAGAGTTAAGCCCATTGATATTGAGGCTGGAGATGGTGATTGGGACTAACATGGAAACACTTTTAGGCCCCCTGTGCACCTAGATGCACACATCCACGGGGGCATTGAGAACAGTAAGTGCGTCCATCCGAGGTTCGAAGGGTATGCCAGAAAGGTAGTGAAGTAACAGATTAACCAGGAGCAATAAAGAGCCTGGGGTTTCGTGTAAGGGAAATGTTGCCATATGGGAACAAGACGGCTATTGCACCAGATATCCTTATAAGGGAAAGGTTCATCAAGGCCAAAACAGATTTTGTTAAGGGCATGATACAGCCAGCACATGGCCATCACCAGCAATCCTAACAGAGCCAGCGCCGGGCTCAGACGGCGTGTTGCAACGTATTGAACAGCACACAAGCAGTTGTGGTCTACAGAAGTGAGGCAAGGAAGGAGGCAAACTCTTCGCGCTGCCTCAAATCGTGCGCCTTGATGGGGCCCCAGGTCTCCAGGGCAGTGGTCTGAGTCTCCGTCTGCATGAGCCGAAGCCCGTGGCCAGGGGAGCGGATGTGCGCTAAGGCACTGTCGAGGGCAGGCCCGCACTCGAAGTCGCATATCGCACAAGTCCACAGTTCGACATCGTCCTCGGAACCGATGTACAGGATCCCGGGGTCGGCTTTGACAGCCAGAGGCACCGGCGTTTGTCCGAGCAGCTTGGCTGGTTAACAAGTAGGGCAGGGCATACAGCACAGGGGAGAAGGGGAGAGAAGGGGATTTGGCAGACAGGGTCCTACCACCGCCAACCATAGCGTATGACCTAGGGAGGCCAGGAAGAAGGACCAAATCAGGGACGGGAAGTCTCGGAACATTGCCAGAACGGTGGCACAGAACAGCAAGGTAAGTGGCAGAACGGTAGTGTGGCACGGAAGCAGACAGCATGCATTGTGCGTGATCTGAACCGAACCAGAGCATGCAGTGAACAGCAAAACATGATGGTGACACAGAAGCGCGGCATAAGGCAGGGACAACCAGATGCGTACCCGTGACGTTCTGCAGTTGCCCGATTGTGATGGTGTAACGGTTGGGGAGGTTCCTGCGGCGCGTCGCCGCAAACCACTGATGGTCACGCGTCCTGTGGTTGCTCGTGCAAATGTCACACGAGTGACATGACAGGTTGATGATCATCGGCAGCTGAGCGTCCTCAAGCCAGAGTACCGCGGGGATATTTTCGAAGCAAGGATCGTCAGGCTCCGCGACAGGAAGCCCCATCATCTGGGGCTGCGAGATCTCCTCGTACGGGTCGGTCGTTTTGTGGAAAACGCGGATGTCGGACAGCCACTTCCGCGCATCTTGCGTGCTGCTCGTCGTGAGCAGCTGGCGAATCGCGCTCACGGAGTACCCGAAGGGAATGTTGTGGATGACCAGGTGAGTTTCACCCCGGGCTTTGGCCGCCGTGAAAGCCGGCTCAGGATCGTCGTAGAGCTTCAGCTCGACAGAACCACCGTTGTAGTTGAAGGTCATCGGGAAAGCTCGACGGAAGCCCCTGGCGTCATCCCGTGTGGGGAGCTGGAACACCAGCTTCGCGTACGCTCGACGGGGGAGTCGGAGGACTTCACCAGGGGAGGACTCGAACGTAGGTACACGGTTAGAGTGCGGGAAGAAGGCAGGACGCAAACCAGCGCGAACACGACTGCTGATCTTGCTGCGGTGCACATCAGCTAGGCTATCCGGAAAGATGATGGTGACCAAAGTGAGAGTGTCTCGTACCAGGTTATGTACAATCTCTCCGACCACGTCGCGATTGCGGCGCAGCCGCTGGAGGGGGCCAGCCAGCACCTGTGTTGGCGCCGTGCTGGACTCCAGACCGTTGAGGGTGAAGTCTGGGGCCGCTTCAGGGTCAGCCACCGGATCCATGACAGGAGCAGGAGCAGGTCGCGCAGACGACGAGGTTTCCCCCGTGCAAATCTTCTTGGCCTGCGGCATCGATTGTCCCTCGTCCGGCAAGAGGTCGCTCACGGAGGGAACGGTGACTCTGTTGTCGGCCATTACTGCGTCAAAGCCCTGAGTGGTGGCCATGACGGGAGCGACGAAGAAAGGGGAAGTCGAGGGGGGGTAGAAATAGGAAAGATCAGGCGCGAGCAGCCGCGTCGCGGCGTGGGTGAACGGATCCAGAGGAGCACAGAATATGCGGTGCGCGGTTATGCTGGGAGCGAAACCCAAACAAACTACTTCCCCGAAGGGAGAACGTTGTCTCTCGAGGGAGAACAAGCGTTCGATGCCAAATGGCAAGACATTGAGGCAAGACTGAAGAATGCGGCTTGGAAGGCACATCATGCAGCCGAACCGCCATAAACTGACGTCACATTCGAGCAAACCAGTCAGTGCAGAAGACATGGCGCTCATCCATTGAGAGGGAGCTGACGCAAGCGGAGCTTCCTGGCGCCAGCACGTGTCGCCATATTGTAGTTCAGGCAACCTCGCCATGGCGTGACGGGCGTTTGCCTTCCTCTTCGGGCTTGGCCAGAGGAGAGTCTCATGCTGGTATTCCTTGTGTGGGCGTGAGATGTTCCACAGAGACTGTTCTGCACGCCTGTGACGACGACGGGCCCATGCATGTTGCTGGAGGACCGGAAGGTGGGGTTCCGCCCGCTTGGATGAAAGGGGGATGATCTGGCCTTGAGTGTAGCATTCGTTGCTGGCCGAGCAGATGGATGCGTAACAGGAGATGGCGGGGTGTGCAGGGGTTCCCATATTGGCGAAAAATCCGACCTGTCAAAACCACAGCATAGACACGTGAGGGTGAACAGAAGGCAGAAACTTACCGTTTGTGTCGAGGACCAGAGCAGGATGAGGTCGATGTTCCCATCGGCACTGGATGGCAGACGGTAGTTTGAACTTCCAAAACAGCCTCACAAGACAAAAGTTACCAAACGCGTGAACACATACTGTAAAAGTCACCGTACGCGTTATAGAGCCTCTTTTCTGTTACCATTGGCATACTTTCCCTTTCTCGCGTACCACACAATACACTTCGTTATCTTTTCGCGTACATGGAAAAATCGAGGTTCTGACAGCAGTGTGGCTGGTTTCTGTGTGCAACTGCGGCTCCGTTCTGCTCTGACAACTGCTGCATAAGCAAGTCACCGGAAGGACATGCAGCTCGGTTCGTCACGTTTCGCTTGAGTTTTTGTAGGGTTCTGTATGCTGACAGTGCGGTACGTAGGGTTTATCGGAATTGAAAGGCATTGGACATGACGGGAAGGAGCTTCCAGGTGCTTCCATTCCACATGCTGCAAGAAGCAACAGCCATCCCCATATCCCGAATCCCAAGGCGGCTGTTGTTTTGGTAACTAGCTGCTTCACCATGCATCATCTTACTGCTGGCCTGAGCTGCAGCAGAGGAATTTGACATGATCTCGTGGCGTTAGGTGGCAGCAGCATCTTGCGCGAAGCGCTGAGAGTTTGTCGCAGGCTCCCAAACCCATTTAGTCGCACCTTTGTTCTAATCATACAATCGCTCAGCTGTTGGCATCTCCTGTATTCCCTGTAACTGTTATCTAAGTAGCTACCTCTGTCGACCTACCTTACTTTAGCGTCTTCGTAATCATCAGTTTTAAAGCTTGCTCAGTCTGGCTTAGAATCACTTTAGCCGCATACTTATAGCTTGAATCAGTGCTGCGGCATCGCCATTTGAACGTCGTAGCTGCGTCAGCTGCGTAATCAGGCTTGATATTATCTCAATCTCGGACCAAACCTGGCTCAATTAGGCTCATTCTGAGCTCGATCTAGGCCCAACCTAGGCTCGACCCTGGATTACGGAACCGCCGTCGTTGGAGACGACCACGAGTTCTCTAAGGAGAAGGTTCGCAGCGAATTTGCGTCTCCTGGTGGTTGTGGTCGTTTCTCTTACAAGAAAGCGCCGCAATGCCGCCGAAGTCGGCGCAGGAGCTTCAGGCGGAGAGGCTGAAACAGAAAGGCAACGAGTACTTTAACAAAGGGTTTCTCGGAGCAGCTATAGACGCGTACACGGAGGTGCGTGCCTCCCCCAGCTCAGCTTGCAGAACGGCACAAACAAGGTGGCCCTACGTTTGAAGAGAACTGTTAAAATTAGGTGGCTTGTGGGTCGACTGAGAAGCCATTCCAGTGTGGGAAAAGGGCATCGGCCCATGCATAAGATGGGCAGTTGATGGCACGCCAGGTCGGATGGCGGAGATGGGGGAGAGGGACGGGAAGGGTGGGGAGAGTAGGTAGAGGGGCAGTCATGGATGGTGGTGTTGCTTATTGTTCCCTGTTTTCCCGAGAATTCTCAAAAAATCCCTGCAACGTCATGGCGGTGTTGCTTATTGTTCCCTGTTTTTCCCGCGTGTGCCAAATTCCTCTTGTTTTGCTGCCGATAGTTAGTTGTACCCCGTCCTGTCCCCTCCCCAAGCCAGGCCATCACCTTTGCCCCAGGCGTGCCGGTTTACTGGATTAACCGAGCTCTGTGCACTCCCACCCTTCTCTCCGTTCCCACCCAACTCCAACCTCTGCTGCTGTGTTTCCTTGTCCTCCGCCCCTTGTCACTCCCACTCATCTCCCACCCTCCCCCACGGCAGGCCATCACCTTTGCCCCAGGTGTGCCAGTCTACTGGACCAACCGAGCTTTGCTGCTGTGTCTCCGTCTCCTCTGCCCCTTTCCATTCTCTGTGTCTCCCACTCCCTTATCCTCCCCCACGGCAGGCTATCACCTTTGCCCCAGGCGTGCCAGTCTACTGGACCAACCGAGCTCTCTGTCATAGGAGAAAATGGTGAGTGACACATGGGGCTTCTGTTCAAGCTGACTTGCTGGCTTATTATGTTGGCGTGTCATGGTGACATGTTGGCATGTTGCCTTCTCATGTTGGTCAAAGGTTTTGGCCTTTTGTGTTGTCTTATTCTGCCGGTTCATGTTGTTAACGTGTCGCTAAACCCTTGTCATTATTATTCGCGTTCCCGTTCTTTCATCTCTGTGCAGCGATTGGCCGAGAGTAGAGCATGACTGCACAAAGGCCTTGGAACTGGACAGAAATTCCGTCAAGGTGCTTTCTCCGGCCTACAGTTGATTGCATGCATTTGAGGAGTAAAGCATTGTGATGACAACGTAACATGCCTTTTCTGATGTCTTTTGATTCGACTAAAAAAAAGGTCACCCTCTCTCTCATGTCTCCTGTCCTGTTTCCTCCTCGATCTCAAATGGCCTCGTTGACAAACAAACAAACAAAATCACTCGTGTGTCGTTTTCCCCTCTCGGCAGGCGCGCTTTCTTCTTGGTCTTGCTCTGGTGGAGTTGAGCCGATTTCCAGAGGCGGTCAGAGAGCTGGAGAAGGTGTGTGCGGGGGTGGGACAGGGGTGGGAGAGGGAGAAGGACAGAGGGGAAGGGGGTCGGACATGTGCGTGGGGGTATATGGACAGGGGGTGTGGTTGGGCGCATCTACGCTGAGCCGATTCCCAGAGGCGATTAGAGAGCTGGAGAAGGTGCGTGGAGGGGGAATGGACAGGGGGGAGGGGGAAAGGGAGAGGGACAGGGACAGGGTGTGCTTGGGGTGTGACTGGGATGGGAAGGGGGGAAGGTGGGTGGGTGGGGTGCGGGTATTGGAATCTGGATGGATGAGCGGTTGTGGCTGAGAAGTGGAGGACAAATTGGTTGGAAAAACCAATGCGTACAACCAGTGAATTTCTGGCACTCGCTAGCATGCTTGTGCAACCAGTTTTTATCCCTTTCAGCCACTCTGTTTCCAGGAGCTACAGTCAGTGTGGAACGGCACGGTGCCTGGTTATCCGTTTGTCTGCCATTCCCATGCCAGGCTCTGGAAGCACTGAGGAACGACACGCGGCTGGTGCTGCCTGCCACGGGCTGAGCCCTATTCTCGCTCCTCCTCACTCCTCCTCTTCCCCTCCCCTCCCAATCCGTCTCCCTCTTCCTGCATTCCCATGCCAGGCTCTGGAAGCACTGAGGAACGACACACGGCTGCTGCGCAGTGACAACCTGGACGACATCTGGAGAGTTCTTGCTGCTGCCAAGTACCGGAATGGTGTTGAAGTAATGAGTAACATCAAGCTCCTTATCCTTCCCCCCTCTCCTTTCCACGCCAGGCACTAGAAGCACTGAGAAACAATACCCGGTTGGTGCGCAGTGACAACCTGGACGACGTCTGGAGAGTTCTGGCTGCTGCTGCTGCTGTCAAATCCACTTTGCTTGAATTACTAGCTGCTTCGGATCCCTATTCTCCCTCCTCCCCATCCTATCCCAGGCGCTGGGAGCACACTGAGGAATGATACCCGCCTGGTACGCAGTGACAGCTGGGACGACATCTGGAGAGTGCTGGCTGCTGCCAAGTACCCGCGGAGGTGTGAAGAAATCATGAGGTGCATCAAGAATCTTGTTCGTTTCCCCCTTCCCCCACTGCTTTTCCCTGCCAGGCACTAGAAGCACTGACAACCTGGAACGATACCCGGTTGGTGCGCAGTGACAACCTGGACGACATCTGGAGAGTGCTGGCTGCTGCTGCTGCTGCTGCTGCTGCTGCTGCTGGCTGCCCCCTATTCTCTCTCCTCCTCCCTCGCTTGTGTTCCCCCACCCAGGCACTGGAAGCACTGAGGAACGACACGCGGCTGGTGCGCAGTGACAACCTGGACGACATCTGGAGAGTTCTTGCTTCTGCCAAATACCGGCGGTGGGAGGAAGAGGCCAAGGCGAGGAGAGAGAAGCAGCAAGCACTGGGGTGAGTCTAGTGCAAAAATCACAGATTTCATTGTGTGTTTGCATTCTCCAACACTTGACGACATCTGAAGACTGCTGGCTGCTGCTGCCAAGTACCGGCGGTGGGAAGAAGAGGCCAGGGCGAGGAGGGAGAAGCGGTGAGTGAGCACTGAACTGTGAGAGAGATGCTTGTGAAACCATGTGCTTGTGAAACCATGTGCTTGTGAAACCATGTGCTTGTGAAACCATGTGCTTGTGAAACCATGTGCTTGTGAAACCATGTGCTTGTGAAACCATGTGCCTGTGAAACCATGTGCTTGTGAAACCATGTGCTTGTGAAACCATGTGCTTGTGAAACCATGTGCTTGTGAAATCATGTGCTTGTGAAATCATGTGCTTGTGAAACCATGTGCTTGTGAAACCATGTGCTTGTGAAACCATGTGCTTGTGAAACCATGTGCTTGTGAAACCATGTGCTTGTGAAACCATGTGCTTGTGAACCATGTGCTTGTGAAACCATGTGCTTGTGAAACCATGTGCTTGTGAAACCATGTGCTTGTGAAACCATGTGCTTGTGAAACCATGTGCTTGTGAAACCATGTGCTTGTGAAACCATGTGCTTGTGAAACCATGTGCTTGTGAAACCATGTGCTTGTGAAACCATGTGCTTGTGAAACCATGTGCTTGTGAAACCATGTGCTTGTGAAACCATGTGCTTGTGAAACCATGTGCTTGTGAAACCATGTGCTTGTGAAACCATGTGCTTGTGAAACCATGTGCTTGTGAAACCATGTGCTTGTGAAACCATGTGCTTGTGAAACCATGTGCTTGTGAAACCATGTGCTTGTGAAACCATGTGCTTGTGTGTGTGTGTGAAGTCTGCAACTCAGCACGTGCAGGCTGCTGCCAAGTATTGACGGTGGGAGGAAGAGGACAAGGTGAGGAGGGAGAAGCAGCAAGCGCTGGGGTGAGTTTGGAGTGATGTGGCTTGGGGATGATAGAGGTGGTTGCAAAACCCTTTTTTTCCTCTTTATATCTTTATCTATATATATATGTATAGAAATTTATAGAAATTATTATATACATATATAGATATATAGATATGTAACTGTATGAATATATATATATATATATATTGCTATTGTTTGGTCCTTTGCTGATGATTTTCGTGAGTTGACGGGTGTTTGGGTGCAGAGACGAGCTGAGGTTGCTACTAAAGAATCGCCTGTGCCAGCAAGTATCGCAGCTTCTTGGTACGTGCGGTGTTTGCGTTGGTATGACAGCCACGAATGTCAGCTTGTTGTTGTGTTGCCAGCAAGTATCGCAGCCTTGAAAGTCAGCTTTTTGGTAAGCGCGGTGCTAACCTCTGAGACACCTCACAAGTCAGCTTTCTAGTTAGTGTGTTGTTATGCCGCCCGTGCGATAGATGTTTCGTTTTAGTCATGTTAACAAACTTTTGAATCAAATACACTGTGGATGTTACATTGTGCTTGTAGTGGGAAATGTGTGGTGACTCAAGCGAACTTAAGAGCGCCTGATTTTGTCCTCGAAAAGTCACATGAATCTTAAAATCTGTTGCTCAGAACGCCAAGTTTGAGTCGAAGCGAGGGACATTGTCAATGAAAAAGCATGTGACTTGCTGCCCTGTCTCCGTCCTTTGCAGGCAAAGAGGGTGCGCTGAATGGATCAGCTCGTGTGGACTTCTCCAGCTTGGGAAACACGGATGGTGAGAGGAGAGTGGGGAGTTAGGGGATTACAGACACATGCAATGCAGCTCATGTCATAACCCATGCCTTGTCCAGGTGTATTTCGAGAGTCGTTCAAAATACACCAGGCGTGGCTTAACTCAGCACTCGTTACCTTCCCCACTCGCACCTCCCGCTCTCATCCTCCCATTTGCTTGTCTCCCTCCCGTGCCTCTCAATTCCTTACGCCTTCCACAAGTCTGGACCCTCTCAAGTCGGAACAGGAGAGGAGGACGCCCGTGCAGCAGTACCAGGTGCGGCCAAACATGCCTTTTCTACCCCCTGCTCCCACCTCTCCCTCTCATCATCCCACACTCACATCTCCCTCTCGTGTATCTCACCCTCTGCAGGCTTAAACCCTCTGAAGTCAGAACAAGTGAGGACGCTGTTGCAGCAGTACCAGGAGCGCCTCAACATGCTCTTCTACCCTCTTCTCCCCACCTCTGCCTCTCGTCGTCCCACTCTCACTTGTCCCTCTCGTGCCTCTCACGCATCTCGTTCTCTGCAGCTATGGATCCAACCAAAACGGAGCTGGTGAGGACGCTAGTGCAGCAATATCAGGAGCGCCCTAACACGAATCTATGCCTTACGCCTGTATCCTCTCCTCTCGTTCTTCCAACCCCACTCTTCCCACAGGTCTGGACCCTCACAAGTCAGAACAAGTGAGGACGCTAGTGCAGCAGTACCAGGAGCGACTCAACACGCTGGAAAACGTGTTTGATAAGGCGGGAGCACCAGACAGACCGACTGAGGTGAGCACATATGGTGCCTCAGAAGGTGGGTGATGAGGCGGCATGCCTACTCCTGCAGTATCAGGAGCAATTCGACACACTGGAGAACGTGTTTGACAAGCCGGGAGCACCAGACAGACCTACCGAGGTGAGTGTTTGGGACTCTGGAAGAAAATGTGTCCGTTGAGTTGTTGAGGAGGCTCAGAAGGTGGGGTGATGCGAAGGAATGTCTGCTCTGCAGCAGCACCAGGAGCGCCTCACCATGCTCAAGGACGTGTTTGACAAGGCAGGAGCACGGTTTTTTTTTCTTAGATTTCTATAAAAAAAAAACCTGGAGCGACAGACCAAGTCACTAAGCGACAAGGCAGGGCAGCATGCTCTGCTGCAGCATCAAGGGTGCGGCCCAACACTCTGAAGATGCCTTCTGGGGTGATGTTCTTTTGTGTTCTGGGCATCGTGTGCGTTTTTGTATGCAAGTCAACACATGGGTCACAGGTGCCTCACCTCCGCTACAGCCAAGATCACAATGGACATTTTCAAGGACCCTGTCTATCAACCCCCTTTGAACATTCTGAGATGGCGTTCCTGAGATGGGGCCCCATCGATTGCCATGGTCGGTGCAACAACATTGGTCCAGCGTGGCAGAATTCGATTCTGGTCACACCCACCACACGTGCCTGGCGACGGCAGTCGCCTAGGGCGAAAAACATGAAAGATTTGGGTCAACCAATCACATGCATTTGAATTCAACGTTCATGCGACAAGTTTTAACGGCCAATTCCAACCAACCCTCGCAAATGTGCTCCAATTCCAATCCAGTCACGGCTGGGTACCGTGACAGTAAAAAACGACAGTGGTTATGACGTTTGGCGTTAGGGAAAGTTGATGTGCGGGAAAATCGCACGACCATCAACTCCCAACTCATGCGACACCCACATTCACCCCCCCCTTTGCTGCCATGCCACAGGCACGTGCTTTGTGCACTGTAGCATGGTGAACTTCGGATGGGGCCCCATCTCAGGAACACCATCTGAGGCGCCTCAAAGGTCATATGGGTCACAGGTGCCTCACCTCCACTGCAGCAAAGATCACAATGGACATTTTCAAGGACCCTGTCTATCAATCCCCTTTGATCACCAGCTGGTGGTGGCCCCTGTTGTTTTGATGTGCCTTCCACCATGCACTCACCGTGCTGCCTCTCTCCCGCACCCCCTTGTGCCCCACAGGTGCCTGACTTCCTGTGCTGCAAGATCACCATGAAAATTTTCAAGGATCCTGTCATCATCACTCACCTACGGGCTCTCTTTTCCTCTATCTCTCCACCCCTCTCTCCCTTCAACTGTGCCCCCAAGGTGCCTGACTTTCTGTGCTGCAAGATCACCATGGACATTTTCAAGGATCCTGTCATCACCCCCAGTGGCGTGACATACGAACGAGCCGTGCTGGTGGATCACCTGAAGTTGGTAAGTACGTAGGCTGCTCCGTTGCATCTCCGCTGAAAAAAAAAAAAGATTATGAGAGCACTTCTACCACGTCCTAACAGCCCGTTGGCTGCGCTTCTTTCTTTCTTTCTTCTTCTCTATTTCGTAGATAGCTACGCTTTGCCTTCCTGTGGTGTGAAATCATATCTGTACTGTATGCCTTTACATACAGTATTTCTTGGTCTTTTTTCTGGTGCAGGGAAAACACTTTGACCCGGTAACAAGGGCCCCCTTGACGCCAGAGCAGCTGGTGCCAAACTTGGCACTCAGAGAAACAGTTCAACACTTTTTAGATGATCACGGATTGGCCTATAATTTGCAATAATGATCCAAATCGCTAGATAACACATGCATGGTTCACAAGTAACTTCAGTCAGCATATGGCCCAGGGCTGGTTTGATGCAAAGTCATAACGCTTGTTGGTATTGCTGAAGCGCTGCACTTGAAGTATGTACCTGATTGTCTTTCCTAAAACATGAGAAAAGGTCCGTTCTATATGGAAGAGGTTCAGGCATAAACTGCAAAAACTCTTCGCGGTTCAATAATGTTTCAAAAAGCGAGATATTATGTGGCATTTCGTTGGATGACCCCCTGGTGCCCCGCGAGTCTTTTTATACCGGCTCACTGTACACTTTCAAGGCCCCCTGGTGCTTGGCGTTTTGTGCCGCAAGAGGCAGGAATCGAGCTGTTTTTGGTCCTTTCACATCACTGGCTGAAGTGATTTTCCCGCTGCGCTCACACACGCACACCCCTACAGGTCACACACTCGCACCGTTCATTTCATTCCTGCTCACCAACTCTTGGAGTTGGTTCGTTTCGCGCAATGTCCTCCAGTGGACCAATGAGAGAAAGGGAAAGCACGCTTCGTTTCTGGTGACCAATTGTTTCTGGTTAACCAAACGATTCCCACAATTTCTGTACAGTACTGCAAGTCTTGTTTACATCCCTTGATATTTTGTTCCGGATCGAGGAAAGGGAGAAATCTCAAGGTCTCCCGAACTGTTTGTTGTTCCCTGCCGTTCAGATAAAGCATCCATTCTGACATGGTAAATCGACCTTTTGCCAGCAGATAGCCGTTTTCCCCAATAAGTGACTCGTGGTTTTGGACAATATTCACATCGTACCCCGTTTAGGCGATCGTTTACTGGAAGAGAGTCAGACCATTTAAGAGAGTAAACCTCCCCGTCAGAGCTGCATCTTTCCGGGAGACGCATCATCCCACGAGCAAGCAACTAGTGCTGCTTTGTGTTCCTTTTGTTCACTCGAGAACAGTCATTTATGGAAACACATGTTCGTGTTATCCAGCCATTTCTCTTGTAGTGTTATCTTGTCATGATAGTAGCCCACCCAATGGGTGTCCGTATTGTAGGGAACGGGTACATCCGGTAGCCGCACTTATGCGAAGGACGACCTGTTACTACTTGTTAACAGCTTCTTGCTGGCCTAGGTCTCTGACGCACCTGACGTAACAACATCGGACTTACATGTAGGGCTTGTCAAGCTAACTCGGTTCTTCCCCGTGATTAACCAGGGGGAGATAATACTTCACACTGACTCCATTCTCGCGAGAACTGACTGAAATTCTGTAGTCCAATGATATTCAGACACGCCACCACAGACCAGCCGTAGTGACTAGTGGGACAAATTATCATTTTGGGACACGATATAGAGCGCGGTCTCGCTGTATCAGTGCCGTCAAAGCAGGGCTGAATTTGTCTAATAGATTATCCAAAACGACCCATATTTATTCACAGCCTATTGCCCTGCTGTTAGTCTGCTACGCATAATGGCGGACTTTGGCGATTTCTCAGACGGTAGCGACGACGACATCGAACCCACATGGCTGCCCGACCAACGAAATGTTTCCGAAAACCTGCCCGAACCAATCGGAACCGTCGCACGATCCGGTCAGCTCGGCGCGCCTCTAGGAATCGCACACCTGGCACTCGGCGCAGTTACAGCCGCCATGTCAGCGTATAACCGCGGAAATGCGAAGGCGGACGGGGACGGCTTGCCACGTGTCCGCATGCTAAGCTGTCTGCACGCGCTTTTCACGCAGCTGCACGACTCGGGAAGCGAGGAGGCAGCAGCGGACGGAGGTAGGTTCTGGCGAGGAGACATCAGACGGGGGTATGTTTAGTGGGATTGCAGCGCGACAGGCTGGCAGGACGCGTAGATTGGTTTGAGTCGACCAAGAATTCGGGAGGCGAGGAGACAGCGGCGGACGGAGGTAGGTTCTGGCGAGGAGACATTGGAGGTGATTTGGTTTAAAAGGATTACAGCGTGACAGGCTGGCAGGACGCACACAGTTTGAGTCGAGTCGCAATTCGGGAAGCGAGGAGACCGCGGCGGACGGGGGTGGGCAGGTAGCGTGGAGGCATCGGACAGAAGTATGTTTAGTAGGGTAACAGCGTGACAGGCTGGCCGCTGGCTACTGTGACAGGACGCACCAATCACCATGGTGCGTCTACACGCGTTTAGCACTCCATGCCGTGATACCGGCAGCAAGGAAGCGCGGCCAGGAAACAGCGGACCGAGGCGGGTATGTTAGCATTGTGACGCGGTCGGTTAGGTTAGGTTAGGTTTCGCGGAAGGAGGCAATGCGAATGTCAAGTTTAGGGTTATGGTTCAGTTTAAGATTAGCCTTCATACTAGGATTGCGGTTAGGAATTGGGTTAGGTTTTTGGTGGTAGAGGAAGGTTAGCGGACGGATGACGTGGTGAATAGTCGTGGCCTTAAATGTTGGCCTTCGTTTTTCGTGTTATCTTTTGCTCTTCTCTGGTTCGACTCTCTTTCGTCCCCCCTCAGTCCCTCCTCCACTCTCGCACTCCCCGCACTCTCTTCTTGTGCCCATTCCCGCTCCACCCCTTGCGCAATCCAGCTCCCGTTCCTACTCCCTCACTCACTCCCACTCACACTCACACTCCCACGCCCACTCCCATTCCCATTCTCACTCCGAATCTTACCTCCAACCCCACTCCCACTCAAAATGTTGCTCTTACTCCCATTTCCCCATCCACTCCCACGCCCACTCCCACTTTCATTCCCATTCCCATTCCCATTCCCAATTCCATTCCCATTCCCATCCCCAATTCCATTCCCATTCCCATGTGCGTCTCACACTCACACCCCATTCCCACTCACACCCACACTCCCTCTCCCAACCAATTTGTCAGCCACCCACTCCTAAAATCCAGGCCACTACTTCTCCCCTCTTCCCCTTCTCCCCCCAACCCTTGCTCCCATTCTGCGGAACCTTATCGTACCCTTCCATGCCTCCCCTCTCCCCTCTCCCCTCTCCCCTCTCCCCTCTACCCTCCTCCCTCTCCCCTCTACCCTCCTCCCTCTCCCCTCCCCCCTCTATCCTCTCCCCTCTCCCCTCTCCCCTTTCCCCTCTCTCCTCTCCCCGCTTTCCTCTTTCATCCCCTCTCCCCTCTACCGTCCCCAACTCTCCCATCCCACGCCCTGCCAGTAGCACAGCTCTCGGGATGCTATTCAACTGGACAGTCTAGAGAAGGAAGCGCACATCCTGCAACTTGCATACCTAGAAGAAATACCCTTCCACCCCCCTTCCCCCTCTCCCTTCTCCCCTATCTATCCCCTCCCGCAACCGTTTTTTCTGATACCTTGTCCGTAGCGCAGCTCTGGATGCTTTTCAGCTGGAGGGTGTTGAGAAGGCAGTGCACATTCTGCAGCTAGTGGGCCTTATGACGCCCTTCCATTGTCCCCCTTCTTCCCTCCCCCAGCCCACCACTCGCCCTTCTGCACCTGCCGTACCTTGCTATGCCTTTCCACTCTCCTCCCCCATCTCCCCTCTCCCCTCTCCCTCAACCGTCCCCTCCCACGCCCCTCTCTCCTCCCTCCCCTCCTCCTACACGCGTCCCTGAAACCATAACCCATCCTCAGGCTCAGTGAGCCGCCCGATCCTCGACCCGGCCGATCTGTACGGTTTAGAGAAGGCGGTGCGCATCCGGCACCTGCGGTACCGGTCGTGCCTGCGCCCACTCACTCGCGGCAAGCTGCCTGCGAATCTCTTTCCATTCCTCTTCCCTCCACCTCTGCCCCCCCCACCCTTACCTTTCCCCCTCTCCCCCCCCCTGGCCCCCCACCTCCCCCCCCCCGCTTGCCCCTCCTCCCCTCCCCTCCCACACCGATCCCTGAACCCCACCCCCACCCTCAGGCGCTGTGAGCCGTCCGATCCTCGACCCGGCCGATCTGGACGGTTTAGAGAAGGCGGTGCGCATCCTGCACCTGCGGTACCGGTCGTGCCTGCGCCCACTCACTCGTGGCAAGCTGCCCTCGCGCACGGAGCTCAAGGAAATGCGGCTGAGCGCCCAAGCCATGGGGGTCCGAGCTGCCATGATGATGATCGATAAGGTTCCCAAGGTGAGGAGGGAGGTTGGGTTTGAGTGAGGAGGGGTTGGGCTGGCTTAGGCTGGGTTAGGTTGGGTCCCAAGGTTCTGTCCCGCACAGAGCTGAAGGAGATGCGGCTGAGCGCCCAGGCCATGGGGGTCAGGGCTGCGATGATGATGATCGATAAGGTTCCCAAGGTGAGGAGGAGTGGGGTTGGGTTGGGCTGGCCGCTGGGTTGGGTTGGGAGTGGCAAGGTGCCCTGCCGCACGGAGCTGAGGGAAATGCGAGCGAGTGAGAGAGTGGGCATCAGAGCTGCCATGATGATGATGATCGATACAGTCCCCAAGGTGAGGAGGAAGAGGTGGTGGAGTTGACCTAGGAAAGGTTGGGTTGGGTTGGGTTGGGAGTGGTTGAGCTGCCCGCGCGCATGGACCTGAGGGAAATGCGCCTGAGCGCCCAGGCCATGGGGGTCCGAGCTGCCATGATGATGATTGATAAGGTTCCCAAGGTGAGGAGGATGGGGAGGGGGATTTCCCAAGGTGAGAGGGAGGAGGAGGGGGAGTGAGGAGAGGTTGGGTTGGGTTGGGAGTGGTTGAACTGCCCTCTCGCACAGAGCTGAGGGAAATGCGTCTGAGCGCCCAAGCCATGGGGTTCCGAGCTGCCATGATGATGATTGATAAGGTTCACAAGGTGAGAGGAAGAAGTTGGGGGGGGGGGGGGGCGGGAAGGGGGGGGGGTTGAGAGAGGCGGTTCAGCTGGGTTGGGAGTGGCAATGTGATGCTGACCCGCGGCAAACTGCCCTCCCCCGCACAGGTCTACCGCCCTTCGCCCTTCACTCCCTCGCTCACAGGTGGAGGACCCAGAGTCGCAGCAGCTGACCATCCGCCTGATGGACAGCGAGCGGTTTGAAAAGTCGTTGGAGCCAACATGCTGCCACTCCACACGGTGTGTTTGCTTTACCTGCTGTGCTGCTCTCTCGCACTGTGCCCCTCACCCCCTCGCACAGGTGGAGGACCCACAGTCGCAGCAGCTGACCATACGGCTGATGGACAGCGAGCGGTTTGAAAAGTCGGAGTTCATTGGAGCGCACATGCTGCCGCTCCACACGGTATGCTCACTTCGTGTGGTGTGCCGCTCACGTACCTGCTGCCGCTCACATACCTGCTGCCGCTCACGTACCTGCTGCCGCTCACATACCTGCTGCCGCTCACATACCTGCTGCCGCTCACATACCTGCTGCCGCTCACATACCTGCTGCCGCTCACATACCTGCTGCCGCTCACATACCTGCTGCCGCTCACATACCTGCTGCCGCTCACATACCTGCTGCCGCTCACATACCTGCTGCCGCTCACATACCTGCTGCCGCTCACATACCTGCTGCCGCTCACATACCTGCTGCCGCTCACATACCTGCTGCCGCTCACATACCTGCTGCCGCTCACATACCTGCTGCCGCTCACATACCTGCTGCCGCTCACATACCTGCTGCCGCTCACGTACCTGCTGCCGCTCACATACCTGCTGCCGCTCACATACCTGCTGCCGCTCACATACCTGCTGCCGCTCACATACCTGCTGCCGCTCACATACCTGCTGCCGCTCACATACCTGCTGCCGCTCACATACCTGCTGCCGCTCACATACCTGCTGCCGCTCACATACCTGCTGCCGCTCACATACCTGCTGCCGCTCACATACCTGCTGCCGCTCACATACCTGCTGCCGCTCACATACCTGCTGCCGCTCACATACCTGCTGCCGCTCACATACCTGCTGCCGCTCACATACCTGCTGCCGCTCACATACCTGCTGCCGCTCACATACCTGCTGCCGCTCACGTACCTGCTGCCGCTCACATACCTGCTGCCGCTCACATACCTGCTGCCCGGCTCACATACCTGCTGCCGCTCACATACCTGCTGCCGCTCACATACCTGCTGCCGCTCACATACCTGCTGCCGCTCACATACCTGCTGCCGCTCACATACCTGCTGCCGCTCACATACCTGCTGCCGCTCACATACCTGCTGCCGCTCACATACCTGCTGCCGCTCACATACCTGCTGCCGCTCACATACCTGCTGCGCTAACCTGCTGCCTCTCACATACCTGCTGCCGCTCACATACCTGCTGCCGCTCACATACCTGCTGCCGCTCACATACCTGCTGCCGCTCACATACCTGCTGCCGCTCACATACCTGCTGCCGCTCACATACCTGCTGCACCTGCTGCGTACATACCTGCTGCCGCTCACATACCTGCTGCCGCTCACATACCTGCTGCCGCTCACATACCTGCTGCCGCTCACATACCTGCTGCCGCTCACATACCTGCTGCCGCTCACATACCTGCTGCCGCTCACATACCTGCTGCCGCTCACATACCTGCTGCCGCTCACATACCTGCTGCCGCTCACATACCTGCTGCCGCTCACATACCTGCTGCCGCTCACATACCTGCTGCCGCTCACATACCTGCTGCCGCTCACGTACCTGCTGCCGCTCACATACCTGCTGCCGCTCACATACCTGCTGCCGCTCACATACCTGCTGCCGCTCACATACCTGCTGCCGCTCACATACCTGCTGCCGCTCACATACCTGCTGCCGCTCACATACCTGCTGCCGCTCACATACCTGCTGCCGCTCACATACCTGCTGCCGCTCACATACCTGCTGCCGCTCACATACCTGCTGCCGCTCACATACCTGCTGCCGCTCACATACCTGCTGCCGCTCACATACCTGCTGCCGCTCACGTACCTGCTGCCGCTCACATACCTGCTGCCGCTCACATACCTGCTGCCGCTCACATACCTGCTGCCGCTCACATACCTGCTGCCGCTCACATACCTGCTGCCGCTCACATACCTGCTGCCGCTCACATACCTGCTGCCGCTCACATACCTGCTGCCGCTCACATACCTGCTGCCGCTCACATACCTGCTGCCGCTCACATACCTGCTGCCGCTCACATACCTGCTGCCGCTCACATACCCTGCTGCCGCTCACATACCTGCTGCCGCTCACATACCTGCTGCCGCTCACATACCTGCTGCCGCTCACATACCTGCTGCCGCTCACATACCTGCTGCCGCTCACATACCTGCTGCCGCTCACATACCTGCTGCCGCTCACATACCTGCTGCCGCTCACATACCTGCTGCCGCTCACATACCTGCTGCCGCCTCACATACCTGCTGCCGCTCACATACCTGCTGCGCTCACATACCTGCTGCCGCTCACATACCTGCTGCCGCTCACATACCTGCTGCCGCTCACATACCTGCTGCCGCTCACATACCTGCTGCCGCTCAATACCTGCTGCCGCTCACATACCTGCTGCCGCTCACATACCTGCTGCCGCTCACATACCTGCTGCCGCTCACATACCTGCTGCCGCTCACATACCTGCCGCTCACATACCTGCTGCCGCTCACATACCTGCTGCCGCTCACGTACCTGCTGCCGCTCACATACCTGCTGCCGCTCACATACCTGCTGCCGCTCACATACCTGCTGCCGCTCACATACCTGCTGCCGCTCACATACCTGCTGCCGCTCACATACCTGCTGCCGCTCACATACATGCTGCCGCTCACATACATGCTGCCGCTCACATACATGCTGCCGCTCACATACATGCTGCCGCTCACATACATGCTGCCGCTCACATACATGCTGCCGCTCACATACATGCTGCCGCTCACATACATGCTGCCGCTCACATACCTGCTGCCGCTCACATACCTGCTGCGCTCACATACCTGCTGCCGCTCACATACCTGCTGCCGCTCACATACCTGCTGCCGCTCACATACCTGCTGCCGCTCACATACCTGCTGCCGCTCACATACCTGCTGCCGCTCACATACCTGCTGCCGCTCACATACCTGCTGCCGCTCACATACCTGCTGCCGCTCACATACCTGCTGCCGCTCACATACCTGCTGCCGCTCACATACCTGCTGCCGCTCACATACATTGCTGCCGCTCACATACATGCTGCCGCCACATACATGCTGCCGCTCACATACATGCTTGCCGCTCACATACATGCTGCCGCTCACATACATGCTGCCGCTCACATACATGCTGCCGCTCACATACATGCTGCCGCTCACATACATGCTGCCGCTCACATACCTGCTGCCGCTCACATACCTGCTGCCGCTCACATACCTGCTGCCGCTCACATACCTGCTGCCGCTCACATAACTGCTGCCGCTCACATACCTGCTGCCGCTCACATACCTGCTGCCGCTCACATACCTGCTGCCGCTCACATACCTGCTGCCGCTCACATACCTGCTGCGCTCACATACCTGCTGCCGCTCACATACCTGCTGCCGGCTCACATGCTGCCGGCTCACATACATGCTGCCGCTCACATACCATGCTGCCGCTCACATACATGCTGCCGCTCACATACATGCTGCCGCTCACATACATGCTGCCGCTCACATACATGCTGCCGCTCACATACATGCTGCCGCTCACATACATGCTGCCAGTCACATACATGCTGCCGCTCACATACATGCTGCCGCTCACATACATGCTGCCGCTCACATACATGCTGCCGCTCACATACATGCTGCCGCTCACATACATGCTGCCGCTCACATACATGCTGCCGCTCACATACATGCTGCCGCTCACATACATGCTGCCGCTCACATACATGCTGCCGCTCACATACATGCTGCCGCTCACATACATGCTGCCGCTCACATACATGCTGCCGCTCACATACATGCTGCCGCTCACATACATGCTGCCGCTCACATACATGCTGCCGCTCACATACATGCTGCCGCTCACATACATGCTGCCGCTCACATACATGCTGCCGCTCACATACATGCTGCCGCTCACATACATGCTGCCGCTCACATACATGCTGCCGCTCACATACATGCTGCCGCTCACATACATGCTGCCGCTCACATACATGCTGCCGCTCACATACATGCTGCCGCTCACATACATGCTGCCGCTCACATACATGCTGCCGCTCACATACATGCTGCCGCTCACATACATGCTGCCGCTCACATACATGCTGCCGCTCACATACATGCTGCCGCTCACATACATGCTGCCGCTCACATACATGCTGCCGCTCACATACATGCTGCCGCTCACATACATGCTGCCGCTCACATACATGCTGCCGCTCACATACATGCTGCCGCTCACATACATGCTGCCGCTCACATACATGCTGCCGCTCACATACATGCTGCCGCTCACATACATGCTGCCGCTCACATACATGCTGCCGCTCACATACATGCTGCCGCTCACATACATGCTGCCGCTCACATACATGCTGCCGCTCACATACATGCTGCCGCTCACATACATGCTGCCGCTCACATACATGCTGCCGCTCACATACATGCTGCCGCTCACATACATGCTGCCGCTCACATACATGCTGCCGCTCACATACATGCTGCCGCTCACATACATGCTGCCGCTCACATACATGCTGCCGCTCACATACATGCTGCCGCTCACATACATGCTGCCGCTCACATACATGCTGCCGCTCACATACATGCTGCCGCTCACATACATGCTGCCGCTCACATACATGCTGCCGCTCACATACATGCTGCCGCTCACATACATGCTGCCGCTCACATACATGCTGCCGCTCACATACATGCTGCCGCTCACATACATGCTGCCGCTCACATACATGCTGCCGCTCACATACATGCTGCCGCTCACATACATGCTGCCGCTCACATACATGCTGCCGCTCACATACATGCTGCCGCTCACATACATGCTGCCGCTCACATACATGCTGCCGCTCACATACATGCTGCCGCTCACATACATGCTGCCGCTCACATACATGCTGCCGCTCACATACATGCTGCCGCTCACATACATGCTGCCGCTCACATACATGCTGCCGCTCACATACATGCTGCCGCTCACATACATGCTGCCGCTCACATACATGCTGCCGCTCACATACATGCTGCCGCTCACATACATGCTGCCGCTCACATACATGCTGCCGCTCACATACATGCTGCCGCTCACATACATGCTGCCGCTCACATACATGCTGCCGCTCACATACATGCTGCCGCTCACATACATGCTGCCGCTCACATACATGCTGCCGCTCACATACATGCTGCCGCTCACATACATGCTGCCGCTCACATACATGCTGCCGCTCACATACATGCTGCCGCTCACATACATGCTGCCGCTCACATACATGCTGCCGCTCACATACATGCTGCCGCTCACATACATGCTGCCGCTCACATACATGCTGCCGCTCACATACATGCTGCCGCTCACATACATGCTGCCGCTCACATACATGCTGCCGCTCACATACATGCTGCCGCTCACATACATGCTGCCGCTCACATACATGCTGCCGCTCACATACATGCTGCCGCTCACATACATGCTGCCGCTCACATACATGCTGCCGCTCACATACATGCTGCCGCTCACATACATGCTGCCGCTCACATACATGCTGCCGCTCACATACATGCTGCCGCTCACATACATGCTGCCGCTCACATACATGCTGCCGCTCACATACATGCTGCCGCTCACATACATGCTGCCGCTCACATACATGCTGCCGCTCACATACATGCTGCCGCTCACATACATGCTGCCGCTCACATACATGCTGCCGCTCACATACATGCTGCCGCTCACATACATGCTGCCGCTCACATACATGCTGCCGCTCACATACATGCTGCCGCTCACATACATGCTGCCGCTCACATACATGCTGCCGCTCACATACATGCTGCCGCTCACATACATGCTGCCGCTCACATACATGCTGCCGCTCACATACATGCTGCCGCTCACATACATGCTGCCGCTCACATACATGCTGCCGCTCACATACATGCTGCCGCTCACATACATGCTGCCGCTCACATACATGCTGCCGCTCACATACATGCTGCCGCTCACATACATGCTGCCGCTCACGATACATGCTGCCGCTCACATACATGCTGCCGCCTCACATACATGCTGCCGCTCACATACATGCTGCTCGCTCACATACATGCTGCCGCTCACATACATGCTGCCGCTCACATACATGCTGCCGCTCACATACATGCTGCCGCTCACATACATGCTGCCGCTCACATACATGCTGCCGCTCACATACATGCTGCCGCTCACATACATGCTGCCTCACATACTGCTGTGCGCTCACATACATGCTGCCGCTCACATACATGCTGCCGCTCACATACATGCTGCCGCTCACATACATGCTGCCGCTCACATACATGCTGCCGCTCACATACATGCTGCCGCTCACATACATGCTGCAGCTCACATACATGCTGCCGCTCACATACATGCTGCCGCTCACATACATGCTGCCGCTCACATACATGCTGCCGCTCACATACATTGCTGGCCCGCTCACATACATGCTGCCGCTCACATACTGCTGCCGCTCACATACATGCTGCCGCTCACATACATGCTGCCGCTCACATACATGCTGCCGCTCACATACATGCTGCCGCTCACATACATGCTGCCGCTCACATACATGCTGCCGCTCACATACATGCTGCCGCTCACATACATGCTGCCGCTCACATACATGCTGCCGCTCACATACATGCTGCCGCTCACATACATGCTGCCGCTCACATACATGCTGCCGCTCACATACATGCTGCCGCTCACATACATGCTGCCGCTCACATACATGCTGCCGCTCACATACATGCTGCCGCTCACATACATGCTGCCGCTCACATACATGCTGCCGCTCACATACATGCTGCCGCTCACATACATGCTGCCGCTCACATACATGCTGCCGCTCACATACATGCTGCCGCTCACATACATGCTGCCGCTCACATACATGCTGCCGCTCACATACATGCTGCCGCTCACATACATGCTGCCGCTCACATACATGCTGCCGCTCACATACATGCTGCCGCTCACATACATGCTGCCGCTCACATACATGCTGCCGCTCACATACATGCTGCCGCTCACATACATGCTGCCGCTCACATACATGCTGCCGCTCACATACATGCTGCCGCTCACATACATGCTGCCGCTCACATACATGCTGCCGCTCACATACATGCTGCCGCTCACATACATGCTGCCGCTCACATACATGCTGCCGCTCACATACATGCTGCCGCTCACATACATGCTGCCGCTCACATACATGCTGCCGCTCACATACATGCTGCCGCTCACATACATGCTGCCGCTCACATACATGCTGCCGCTCACATACATGCTGCCGCTCACATACATGCTGCCGCTCACATACATGCTGCCGCTCACATACATGCTGCCGCTCACATACATGCTGCCGCTCACATACATGCTGCCGCTCACATACATGCTGCCGCTCACATACATGCTGCCGCTCACATACATGCTGCCGCTCACATACATGCTGCCGCTCACATACATGCTGCCGCTCACATACATGCTGCCGCTCACATACATGCTGCCGCTCACATACATGCTGCCGCTCACATACATGCTGCCGCTCACATACATGCTGCCGCTCACATACATGCTGCCGCTCACATACATGCTGCCGCTCACATACATGCTGCCGCTCACATACATGCTGCCGCTCACATACATGCTGCCGCTCACATACATGCTGCCGCTCACATACATGCTGCCGCTCACATACATGCTGCCGCTCACATACATGCTGCCGCTCACATACATGCTGCCGCTCACATACATGCTGCCGCTCACATACATGCTGCCGCTCACATACATGCTGCCGCTCACATACATGCTGCCGCTCACATACATGCTGCCGCTCACATACATGCTGCCGCTCACATACATGCTGCCGCTCACATACATGCTGCCGCTCACATACATGCTGCCGCTCACATACATGCTGCCGCTCACATACATGCTGCCGCTCACATACATGCTGCCGCTCACATACATGCTGCCGCTCACATACATGCTGCCGCGCTCACATACATGCTGCCGGCCACATACATGCTGCCTCACATGCTGCCGCTCACATACATGCTGCCGCTCACATACATGCTGCCGCTCACATACATGCTGCCGCTCACATACATGCTGCCGCTCACATACATGCTGCCGCTCACATACATGCTGCCGCTCACATACATGCTGCCGCTCACATACATGCCTGCCGCTCACATACATGCTGGCCGCTCACATACATGCTGCCGCTCACATACATGCTGCCGCTCACATACATGCTGCCGCTCACATACATGCTGCCGCTCACATACATGCTGCCGCTCACCATACATGCTTGCCGCTCACATACATGCTGCCGCTCACATACATGCTGCCGGCTCACATACATGCTGCCGCTCACATACATGCTGCCGCTCACATACATGCTGCCCTCACATACATGCTGCCGCTCACATACATGCTGCCGCTCACATACATGCTGCCGCTCACATACAGGCTGCCGCTCACATACATGCTGCCGCTCACATACATGCTGCCGCTCACATACATGCTGCCGCTCACATACATGCTGCCGCTCACATACATGCTGCCGCTCACATACATGCTGCCGCTCACATACATGCTGCCGCTCACATACATGCTGCCGCTCACATACATGCTGCCGCTCACATACATGCTGCCGCTCACATACATGCTGCCGCTCACATACATGCTGCCGCTCACATACATGCTGCCGCTCACATACATGCTGCCGCTCACATACATGCTGCCGCTCACATACATGCTGCCGCTCACATACATGCTGCCGCTCACATACATGCTGCCGCTCACATACATGCTGCCGCTCACATACATGCTGCCGCTCACATACATGCTGCCGCTCACATACATGCTGCCGCTCACATACATGCTGCCGCTCACATACATGCTGCCGCTCACATACATGCTGCCGCTCACATACATGCTGCCGCTCACATACATGCTGCCGCTCACATACATGCTGCCGCTCACATACATGCTGCCGCTCACATACATGCTGCCGCTCACATACATGCTGCCGCTCACATACATGCTGCCGCTCACATACATGCTGCCGCTCACATACATGCTGCCGCTCACATACATGCTGCCGCTCACATACATGCTGCCCGCTCACATACATGCTGCCGCTCACATACATGCTGCCGCTCACATACATGCTGCCAGCTCACATACATGCTGCCGCTCACATACATGCTGCCGCTCACATACATGCTGCCGCTCACATACATGCTGCCGCTCACATACATGCTGCCGCTCACATACATGCTGCCGCTCACATACATGCTGCCGCTCACATACATGCTGCCGCTCACATACATGCTGCCGCTCACATACATGCTGCCGCTCACATACATGCTGCCGCTCACATACATGGCTGCCGCTCACATACATGCTGCCGCTCACATACATGCTGCCCGCTCACATACATGCTGCCGCTCACATACATGCTGCCGCTCACATACATGCTGCCGCTCACATACATGCTGCGCTCACATACATGCTGCCGCTCACATACATGCTGCCGCTCCATACATGCTGCCGCTCACATTACATGCTTGCCGCTCCACATACATGCTGCCGCTCACATACATGCTGCCGCTCACATACATGCTGCCGCTCACATACATGCTGCCGCTCACATACATGCTGCCGCTCACATACATGCTGCCGCTCACATACATGCTGCCGCTCACATACATGCTGCCGCTCACATACATGCTGCCGCTCACATACATGCTGCCGCTCACATACATGCTGCCGCTCACATACATGCTGCCGCTCACATACATGCTGCCGCTCACATACATGCTGCCGCTCACATACATGCTGCCGCTCACATACATGCTGCCGCTCACATACATGCTGCCGCTCACATACATGCTGCCGCTCACATACATGCTGCCGCTCACATACATGCTGCCGCTCACATACATGCTGCCGCTCACATACATGCTGCCGCTCACATACATGCTGCCGCTCACATACATGCTGCCGCTCACATACATGCTGCCGCTCACATACATGCTGCCGCTCACATACATGCTGCCGCTCACATACATGCTGCCGCTCACATACATGCTGCCGCTCACATACATGCTGCCGCTCACATACATGCTGCCGCTCACATACATGCTGCCGCTCACATACATGCTGCCGCTCACATACATGCTGCCGCTCACATACATGCTGCCGCTCACATACATGCTGCCGCTCACATACATGCTGCCGCTCACATACATGCTGCCGCTCACATACATGCTGCCGCTCACATACATGCTGCCGCTCACATACATGCTGCCGCTCACATACATGCTGCCGCTCACATACATGCTGCCGCTCACATACATGCTGCCGCTCACATACATGCTGCCGCTCACATACATGCTGCCGCTCACATACATGCTGCCGCTCACATACATGCTGCCGCTCACATACATGCTGCCGCTCACATACATGCTGCCGCTCACATACATGCTGCCGCTCACATACATGCTGCCGCTCACATACATGCTGCCGCTCACATACATGCTGCCGCTCACATACATGCTGCCGCTCACATACATGCTGCCGCTCACATACATGCTGCCGCTCACATACATGCTGCCGCTCACATACATGCTGCCGCTCACATACATGCTGCCGCTCACATACATGCTGCCGCTCACATACATGCTGCCGCTCACATACATGCTGCCGCTCACATACATGCTGCCGCTCACATACATGCTGCCGCTCACATACATGCTGCCGCTCACATACATGCTGCCGCTCACATACATGCTGCCGCTCACATACATGCTGCCGCTCACATACATGCTGCCGCTCACATACATGCTGCCGCTCACATACATGCTGCCGCTCACATACATGCTGCCGCTCACATACATGCTGCCGCTCACATACATGCTGCCGCTCACATACATGCTGCCGCTCACATACATGCTGCCGCTCACATACATGCTGCCGCTCACATACATGCTGCCGCTCACATACATGCTGCCGCTCACATACATGCTGCCGCTCACATACATGCTGCCGCTCACATACATGCTGCCGCTCACATACATGCTGCCGCTCACATACATGCTGCCGCTCACATACATGCTGCCGCTCACATACATGCTGCCGCTCACATACATGCTGCCGCTCACATACATGCTGCCGCTCACATACATGCTGCCGCTCACATACATGCTGCCGCTCACATACATGCTGCCGCTCACATACATGCTGCCGCTCACATACATGCTGCCGCTCACATACATGCTGCCGCTCACATACATGCTGCCGCTCACATACATGCTGCCGCTCACATACATGCTGCCGCTCACATACATGCTGCCGCTCACATACATGCTGCCGCTCACATACATGCTGCCGCTCACATACATGCTGCCGCTCACATACATGCTGCCGCTCACATACATGCTGCCGCTCACATACATGCTGCCGCTCACATACATGCTGCCGCTCACATACATGCTGCCGCTCACATACATGCTGCCGCTCACATACATGCTGCCGCTCACATACATGCTGCCGCTCACATACATGCTGCCGCTCACATACATGCTGCCGCTCACATACATGCTGCCGCCTCACATACATGCTGCCGACACAATGCTGCCGCTCACATACATGCTGCCGCTCACATACATGCTGCCGCTCACATACATGCTGCCGCTCACATACATGCTGCCGCTCACATACATGCTGCCCGCTCACATACATGCTGCCGCTCACATACATGCTGCCGCTCACATACATGCTGCCGCTCACATACATGCTGCCGCTCACATACATGCTGCGCTCACATACATGCTGCCGCTCACATACCATGCTGCCGCTCACATACATGCTTGCCGCTCACATACATGGCTGCCGCTCACCTACATGCTGCCGCCTCACATACATGCTGCCGCTCACATACATGCTGCAGCTCACATACATGCTGCCGCTCACATACATGCTGCCGCTCACATACATGCTGCCGCTCACATACATGCTGCCGCTCCTACATGTGCCCGCCTCAATACATGCTGCCGCCTCACATACATGCTGCCGCTCACATCCATGCTCCGCTCACAATACATGCTGCCGCCTCATACATGCTGCCGCTCACGATACCTGCTTGCCGCTCACATACATGCTGCCGCTCAATACATGCTGCCGCTCACATACATGCTGCCGCTCACATACATGCTGCCGCTCACATACATGCTGCCGCTCACATACATGCTGCCGCTCACATACATGCTGCCGCTCACATACATGCTGCCGCTCACATACATGCTGCCGCTCACATACATGCTGCCGCTCACATACATGCTGCCGCTCACATACATGCTGCCGCTCACATACATGCTGCCGCTCACATACATGCTGCCGCTCACATACATGCTGCCGCTCACATACATGCTGCCGCTCACATACATGCTGCCGCTCACATACATGCTGCCGCTCACATACATGCTGCCGCTCACATACATGCTGCCGCTCACATACATGCTGCCGCTCACATACATGCTGCCGCTCACATACATGCTGCCGCTCACATACATGCTGCCGCTCACATACATGCTGCCGCTCACATACATGCTGCCGCTCACATACATGCTGCCGCTCACATACATGCTGCCGCTCACATACATGCTGCCGCTCACATACATGCTGCCGCTCACATACATCTGCGCTCACATACATTCTAGCCAAGCTCAAAATACATGCTGCCGCTCACATACATGCTGCCGCTCACATACATGCTGCCGCTCAACATACATGCTAGCCGCTCACATACATGCTGGCCGCTCACAATACATGCTGCCGCTCATCATACATGCTGCCGCTCACATACATGCTGCCGCTCACATACATGCTGCCGCTCACATACATGCTGCCGCTCACATACATGCTGCAGCTCACATACATGCTGCCGCTCACATACATGCTGCCGCTCACATACATGCTGCCGCTCACATACATGCTGCCGCTCACATACTGCTGCCGCTCACATACATGCTGCGAGCTCCACATACATGCTGCCGCTCACATACATGCTGCCGCTCACATACATGCTGCCGCCTCCACACATACATGCTGCCGCTCACATACATGCTGGTCAACAGGGCTCACATAATGCTGCCGCTCACATACATGCTGCCGCTCACATACATGCTGCCGCTCACATACATGCTGCCGCTTCACATACATGCGCGCTCACATACATGCTGCCGCTCACATACATGCTGCCGCTCACATACATGCTGCCGCTCACATACATTGCTGCCGCTCACTCACATACATGGCTGCCGCTCACATACATGCTGCGCTCACAACATGCTGCCGCTCACATACATGCTGCCGCTCACATACATGCTGTCCGCTCACATACATGCTGCCGCTCACATACATGCTGCCGCTCAACATACATGCTGCCGCTCACATACATGCTGCCGCTCACATACATGCTGCCGCTCACATACATGCTGCCGCTCACCATACATGCTGCCGCCTCACATACAGCTGCGCTCACATACATGCTGCCGCTCACATACATGCTGCCGCTCACATACATGCTGCCGCTCACATACATGCTGCCGCTCACAATACATGCTGCCGCTCACATACATGCTGCCGCTCACATACATGCTGCCGCTCACATACATGCTGCCGCTCACATACATGCTGCGCTCACATACATGCTGCCGCTCACATACATGCTGCCGCCTCACATACATGCTGCCGCCACATACATGCTGCCGCTCACATACATGCTGCCGCTCACATACATGCTGCCGCTCACATACATGGCTGCCGCTCACATACATGCGCGCTCACATACATGCTGCCGCCTCACATACATGCTGCCGCTCACATACATGCTGCCGCTCACATACATGCTGTCCGCTCACATACATGCTGCCGCTCACATACATGCTGCCGCTCACATACATGCTGCCGCTCACATACATGCTGCCGCTCACATACATGCTGCCGCTCACATACATGCTGCCGCTCACATACATGCTGCCGCTCACATACATGCTGCCGCTCACATACATGCTGCCGCTCACATACATGCTGCCGCCTCACATACATGCTGCCGCTCACTACATGCTGCCGCTCACATACATGCTGCCGCTCACATACATGCTGCCGCTCACATACATGCTGCCGCTCACATACATGCTGCCGCTCACATACATGCTGCCGCTCACATACATGCTGCCGCTCACATCCATGCTGCCGCTCACATACATGCTGCCGCTCACATACATGCTGCCGCTCACATTACATGCTGCCGCCTCACATACATGCTGCCGCTCCCATACATGCCTGCCGCTCACATACACTGCTGCCGCTCACATACATGCTGCCGCTCACATACATGCTGCCGCTCACATACATGCTGCCGCTCACATACATGCTGCCGCTCACATAACATGCTGCCGTCTCACATACATGCTGCCGCTCACATACATGCTGCCGCTCACATACATGCTGCCGCTCACATACATGCTGCCGCTCACATACATGCTGCCGCTCACATACATGCTGCCGCTCACATACATGCTGCCGCTCACATACCAGGCTGCGCTCACATACATGGCTGCCGCTCACATACATGCTGCCGCTCACATACATGCTGCCGCTCACATACATGCTGCCGCTCACATACATGCTGCCGCTCACATACATGCTGCCGCTCCATACATGCTTGCCGCTCACATACATGCTGCCGCTCACATACATGCTGCCGCTCACATAACATGCTGCCGCTCACATACATGCTGCCGCTCACATACATGCTGCCGCTCACATACATGCTGCCGCTCACATACATGCTGCCGCTCACATACATGCTGCCGTCACATACATGCTGCCGCTCACATACATGCTGCCGCTCACATACATGCTGCCGCTCACATACATTGCTGCCGCTCACATACATGCTGCCGCTCACATACATGCTGCCGCTCACATACATGCTGCCGCCCACATAATGCGGCCGCTCACATACATGCTGCCGCTCACATACATGCTGCCGCTCACATACATGCTGCCGCTCACATACATGCTGCCGCTCACATACATGCTGCCGCTCACATACATGCTGCCGCTCACATACATGCTGCCGCTCACATACATGCTGCCGCTCACATACATGCTGCCGCTCACATACATGCTGCCGCTCACATACATGCTGCCGCTCACATACATGCTGCCGCTCACATACATGCTGCCGCTCACATACATGCTGCCGCTCACATACATGCTGCCGCTCACATACATGCTGCCGCTCACATACATGCTGCCGCTCACATACATGCTGCCGCTCACATACATGCTGCCGCTCACATACATGCTGCCGCTCACATACATGCTGCCGCTCACATACATGCTGCCGCTCACATACATGCTGCCGCTCACATACATGCTGCCGCTCACATACATGCTGCCGCTCACATACATGCTGCCGCTCACATACATGCTGCCGCTCACATACATGCTGCCGCTCACATACATGCTGCCGCTCACATACATGCTGCCGCTCACATACATGCTGCCGCTCACATACATGCTGCCGCTCACATACATGCTGCCGCTCACATACATGCTGCCGCTCACATACATGCTGCCGCTCACATACATGCTGCCGCTCACATACATGCTGCCGCTCACATACATGCTGCCGCTCACATACATGCTGCCGCTCACATACATGCTGCCGCTCACATACATGCTGCCGCTCACATACATGCTGCCGCTCACATACATGCTGCCGCTCACATACATGCTGCCGCTCACATACATGCTGCCGCTCACATACATGCTGCCGCTCACATACATGCTGCCGCTCACATACATGCTGCCGCTCACATACATGCTGCCGCTCACATACATGCTGCCGCTCACATACATGCTGCCGCTCACATACATGCTGCCGCTCACATACATGCTGCCGCTCACATACATGCTGCCGCTCACATACATGCTGCCGCTCACATACATGCTGCCGCTCACATACATGCTGCCGCTCACATACATGCTGCCGCTCACATACATGCTGCCGCTCACATACATGCTGCCGCTCACATACATGCTGCCGCTCACATACATGCTGCCGCTCACATACATGCTGCCGCTCACATACATGCTGCCGCTCACATACATGCTGCCGCTCACATACATGCTGCCGCTCACATACATGCTGCCGCTCACATACATGCTGCCGCTCACATACATGCTGCCGCTCACATACATGCTGCCGCTCACATACATGCTGCCGCTCACATACATGCTGCCGCTCACATACATGCTGCCGCTCACATACATGCTGCCGCTCACATACATGCTGCCGCTCACATACATGCTGCCGCTCACATACATGCTGCCGCTCACATACATGCTGCCGCTCACATACATGCTGCCGCTCACATACATGCTGCCGCTCACATACATGCTGCCGCTCACATACATGCTGCCGCTCACATACATGCTGCCGCTCACATACATGCTGCGCTCACATACATGCTGCCGTCCACATACCATGCTGCCGCTCACATACATGCTGCCGCTCACATACATGCTGCCGCTCACATACATGCTGCCGCTCACATACATGCTGCCGCTCACATACATGCTGCCGCTCACATACATGCTGCGCTCACATACATGCTGCCGCTCACATACATGCTGCCGCTCACATACATGCTGCCGCTCACATACATGCTGCCGCTCACATACATGCTGCCGCTCACATACATGCTGCCGCTCACATACATGCTGCCGCTCACATACATGCTGCCGCTCACATACATGCTGCGCTCACATACATGCTGCCGCTCACATACATGCTGCCGCTCACATACATGCTGCCGCTCACATACATGCTGCCGCTCACATACATGCTGCCGCTCACATACATGCTGCCGCTCACATACATGCTGCCGCTCACATACATGCTGCCGCTCACATACATGCTGCCGCTCAACATACATGCTGCCGCTCACATACATGCTGCCGCTCACATACATGCTGCCGCTCACATACATGCTGCCGCTCACATACATGCTGCCGCTCACATACATGCTGCCGCTCACATACATGCTGCCGCTCACATACATGCTGCCGCTCACATACATGCTTGCCGCTCACATACATGCTGCTCGCTCACATACATGCTGCCGCTCACATACATGCTGCCGCTCACATACATGCTGCCGCTCACATACATTGCTGCCGCTCACATACATGCTGCCGCTCACATACATGCTGCCGCTCACATACATGCTGCCGCTCACATACATGCTGCCGCCTCACATACATGCTGCCGCTCACATACATGCTGCCGCTCACATACATGCTGCCGCTCACATACATGCTGCCGCTCACATACATGCTGCCGCTCACATACATGCTGCCGCTCACATACATGCTGCCGCTCACATACATGCTGCCGCTCACATACATGCTGCCGCTCACATACATGCTGCCGCTCAATACATGCTGCCGCTCACATACATGCTGCCGCTCACATACATGCTGCCGCTCACATACATGCTGACGCTCACATACATAGCTGCCGCTCACATACATGCTGCCGCTCACATACATGCTGCCGCTCACATACATGCTGCCGCTTCACATACATTGCTGCCGCTCACATACATGCTGCCGCTACATACATGCTGCCGCTCACATACATGCTCTGCCGCTCACATACATGCTGCCGCTCACATACATGCTGCCGCTCACATACATGCTGCCGCTCACATACATGCTGCCGCTCACATACATGCTGCCGCTCACATACATGCTGCCGCTCACATACATGCTGCCGCTCACCTACATGCTGCGCTCACATACATGCTGCCGCTCACATACATGCTGCGCTCACATACATGCTGCCGCTCACATACATGCTGCGCTCACATAACATGCTGCCGCTCACATACATGCTGCCGCTCACATACATGCTGACACGCGACACATACATGCTGCCGCTCACATACATGCTGCCGCTCACATACATGCTGCCGCTCACATACATGCTGCCGCTCACATACATGCTGCCGCTCACATACATGCTGCCGCTCACATACATGCTGCCGCCTCACATACATGCTGCCGCTCACATACATGCTGCCGCTCACATACATGCTGCCCGCTCACATACATGCTGCCGCTCACATACATGCTGCCGCTCACATACATGCTGCCGCTCACATACATGCTGCCGCTCACATACATGCTGCCGCTCACATACATGCTGCCGCTCACATACATGCTGCCGCTCACATACATGCTGCCGCTCACATACATGCTGCCGCTCACATACATGCTGCCGCTCACATACATGCTGCCGCTCACATACATGCTGCCGCTCACATACATGCTGCCGCTCACATACATGCTGCCGCTCACATACATGCTGCCGCTCACATACATGCTGCCGCTCACATACATGCTGCCGCTCACATACATGCTGCCGCTCACATACATGCTGCCGCTCACATACATGCTGCCGCTCACATACATGCTGCCGCTCACATACATGCTGCCGCTCACATACATGCTGCCGCTCACATACATGCTGCCGCTCACATACATGCTGCCGCTCACATACATGCTGCCGCTCACATACATGCTGCCGCTCACATACATGCTGCCGCTCACATACATGCTGCCGCTCACATACATGCTGCCGCTCACATACATGCTGCCGCTCACATACATGCTGCCGCTCACATACATGCTGCCGCTCACATACATGCTGCCGCTCACATACATGCTGCCGCTCACATACATGCTGCCGCTCACATACATGCTGCCGCTCACATACATGCTGCCGCTCACATACATGCTGCCGCTCACATACATGCTGCCGCTCACATACATGCTGCCGCTCACATACATGCTGCCGCTCACATACATGCTGCCGCTCACATACATGCTGCCGCTCACATACATGCTGCCGCTCACATACATGCTGCCGCTCACATACATGCTGCCGCTCACATACATGCTGCCGCTCACATACATGCTGCCGCTCACATACATGCTGCCGCTCACATACATGCTGCCGCTCACATACATGCTGCCGCTCACATACATGCTGCCGCTCACATACATGCTGCCGCTCACATACATGCTGCCGCTCACATACATGCTGCCGCTCACATACATGCTGCCGCTCACATACATGCTGCCGCTCACATACATGCTGCCGCTCACATACATGCTGCCGCTCACATACATGCTGCCGCTCACATACATGCTGCCGCTCACATACATGCTGCCGCTCACAATACATGCTGCCGCTCACATACATGCTGCCGGCTCACAATACATGCGGCCTGCTCACATATGCCCCAGACATGCTGCCGCTCACATACATGCCTGCCGCGCACATACATTGGCTGCCGCTCACATACATTCTGGCCGCTCACATACATGCTGCCTGATCACATAGCCCATACTGCTGGCCGCTCACATACATGCTGCCGCTCACATACATGCTGCCCACCCGCTCACATACATGCTGCCGGCTCACATACATGCTGCCGCTCACAATACATGCTGCCGGCTCACATAACATGCCTGCCAGATCACCATACATGCTGCCGGCTCACAAGATACAATGCCTGCCGCTCAACTATACGATGCTGCCGCTCACATACATGCTGCTGGCTCACATACATGCTGCCGCTCAGCATACATGCGGCCGCTCACCAGTACATGGCTGCCCTGCGCGTCACATACAGCTGCCGCTCACATACATGCTGCCGCTCACATACAATGCTGCCGCTCACATACATGCTGGCCGCTCACAATACAGGCTGCGGCTCAACGATACATGCTGGCCGCTCACATACATGCTGCCGCTCACATACATGCCCTTTTGGCCCGCTCACATACATGCTGCGCTCACATACATGCTGCCGGCTCACATACATGCTGCCGCTCACATACATGCTGCCGCTCACATACATGCTGCCGCTCACATACATGCTGCCGCTCACATACATGCTGCCGCTCACATACATGCTGCCGCTCACATACATGCTGCCGCTCACATACATGCTGCCGCTCACATACATGCTGCCGCTCACATACATGCTGCCGCTCACATACATGCTGCCGCTCACATACATGCTGCCGCTCACATACATGCTGCCGCTCACATACATGCTGCCGCTCACATACATGCTGCCGCTCACATACATGCTGCCGCTCACATACATGCTGCCGCTCACATACATGCTGCCGCTCACATACATGCTGCCGCTCACATACATGCTGCCGCTCACATACATGCTGCCGCTCACATACATGCTGCCGCTCACATACATGCTGCCGCTCACATACATGCTGCCGCTCACATACATGCTGCCGCTCACATACATGCTGCCGCTCACATACATGCTGCCGCTCACATACATGCTGCCGCTCACATACATGCTGCCGCTCACATACATGCTGCCGCTCACAATACATGCTGCCGGCTCACATACATGCTGCCGCTCACACTACATGCCGCCGCTCAATACATGCTGCGTCACATACATGCTGCGCTCACATTACAGCTGCGCTCACATACATTCTGCTGGCCGCTCACATACTGCTGCGCTCACATACATGCTGCCGCCTCACATACATGCTGCCCGTCACATACATGCTGGCTACCTACATGCTGCCGCTCACATACATTGCTGCCGGCCTCACATTACATACATGCTGCCGCTCACCATACATGCTGCCGCTCACATACATGCTGCCGCTCACATACATGCTGCCGCTCACATACATGCTGCCCCCCCGCTCACATACATGCTGCCGCTCACATACATGCTGCCGCTCACATACATGCTGCCGCTCACATACATGCTGCCGCTCACATACATGCTGCCGCTCACATACATGCTGCCGCTCACATACCTGCTGCCGCTCCACACGGTAGGGTGGTGTTTGAGTCGACTAAAAAGGGTCGCTCTGTCTGCCTGCTGTGCTGCTCTCATGCATGCTCCCCCATTCACGTGGTATGCTTGCGCTGTTGGAGTCACGTTTGAATGGTTAGCATGCATGAATGCTGCCTTTCCGCCTGGTATACTGCTTGCATCCTCTCACCCTTTCTCCATCGCTTCTCTCTTTTATATGCTCCTCCTCCGCTTCTCCCTTCAGCATCTCTCCCGTTTCCCCTCCTCTCCAAACCATCCCAGCTGCACCCAAACAAGGCACAGCACCTGTGGCTAGACCTGTATGATAAGCTGGAGACCCCTGTCTGTTCTCCATTCCCATAGCCAAACAAGGCACAGCAGCTGTGGCTAGACCTGTACGACAAGGCCATGGGGTTCCGAGCTGCCATGATGATGATTGATACAGTTTCCAAGGTGAGAGGGCAGGGGAGGGTGGTGAGGGAGGGAGAGGGGAGAGAGGAGAGGGGAGAGGGGAAAGGGGAGAGAGGAGAGGGGGGGGGGAGGATTTTTCCACACGAAATTCCTTTACTTCCTATCAAAGTTTCTCCCCCCAGTTGCCCGTCACAGTTCCCCCTCACAGTCCCTTTCCTCTTCACCTCCCGCTCCCCTCTTCCCTCTCCCCTAAGGCTCACCCCCGTCTCACACACACACCCCCCAACCCAACCCTCCGGGCGACCCTCGCAGGGTGCCTCTCTTTGCCTTCCACACCTTTGCTCGCCTTGCCCAACTCTACTGCTTAGCCTGTCGTCCTCTCCCTATTCCCCCCATCCCTCCACTTCCCCCAAACCCCCCAACCCCGCCCACCCACACCCCCCTCTCCCTAACCCCCCCTTCACAGGGCGACCCTCGCAGGGTGCCTCTCTTTGCGCTCCGCACCTTTGCTCTCCGAGCCAAACTCGACTGCTCAGCCCATCTTTCCTCTCTTCCCCTCCACCCCCTCCCCCCAACCCCCACCACCCGAACACAGGGCGACCCTCGCAGGGTGCCTCTCTTTGCCTTTCGCACCTTTGCTCTCCGAGCCGAACTCGACTCCCAAGCCTTGCGATCCACGCCCGAACCTGCTGCCGCTGCTGCCGAACCTGCCAGCGCCACCGCCGAACCTGTTAGTATGACTGCCCCTGCTACAGCCAACGGGTGCCACCCTTCCTCCTCCTCCCTCTCCCCCTCTCCCTCCCGTTGGGATGTTGAGTCCTACCTCATTGCCGCCGCGCCATTGGAGGATCTGCTGGAAGATCTGACGGACGAGGTGCAAGCAGTGTGGGAGGCGTCCCAACGGACGGTGTACGATGTGGCGATCACACTCGCCCCTGTCTTGGCCCAGTATGCCTTGCTGGGTCGAGCCATGCAGCTGGTGATTCAGGAGAATAAGCAGGTGGTGACTGGGGAGGGTGGGACTGGTGGTGCTGGTGATTCTGGTGCTGGTGTTGCTGGTAGGTTGTGCGCTTTTTGCGTGGGAGGTGGGGGTAGGAGAGGAGGAGGTAGTGAGTGCAGTGGTGGTGGCAGCAGCAGCACGGGGATTAGCAGTGTGAGTAGCTTGAGCAGCAATGGCAGCAGTGGCAGCAGTGGCAGTGCCGGTAGTGCCGGTAGAAGCAGTGCAGAGGGAGGTACAACTGAGGGCGGTGGTACCATTGACGCTACAGCAGCAGGTATTGATCCAAACACCTCAGCAGACGCTGCAGCAGCGACCGGCACCAAAGGCACCGCCATCACCACCAACACACCCACCACCACCACCGCCCCTGCAACAAGCGCCAGGGTATCTGGGCGGCTGACAGTGCGAAAGCACACGCGAGTAGTTCCAGCAGTGGGAGACGAGCTTATCCTCTGGGACGATGGGTTAGACGACGTACGAGACCTCTTCCTCCCCGACCGCCGCGAGGCAAACCTCAACTCCTCCCCCTCCCCCTCCTCCTCCCCTTCCTCCGCTTCCTCCTCTGCTGCCGCTGCCTGCGCCTTCTCCTCCTCCTTCCCGCTCGGCGCCACGGTTCGAATCGACTCCATGAGCGATTTCTCCTGGTTTGTCGCGTGGAACGGGACGTCCCCTGTGGATAGCATACCCAGCGAGGTGTCAGTGAAACGCGTGCTGCACTCCATAGGCGCCCCTTCCTCCCAGCACGCGCTGCTGCGATCCTCTGATAAGTCTCTTCTCATGGCTGTGACTCTCCCAGAGGTGAGGTTTGAGGCGGAGAGGCGGGTGGGAGAGCAGTTGGCGTGGGCTGTGGAGGGGGGGGCTAGGCTGGAGATGAAGCAGGGGCGGGGGCAGTTTGTGGGGAGTGGGGGGGATGTTGGGGGGAGCGGGGGAGGGGGATCGGGGGGGTTGGCCGGGGGAGGCGGAGGAGGGGCGGGAGGGGGAGATGGCGGAGGAGGGGGAGTGGTGCTGGAGCTTCCGGGGAGGATGCCGATAATAGGAGGGATAGGAAAGGGAGCAGGAGCAGCAGCAGGAGGAGCAGGAGGAGCAGGAGGAGCAGGAGGAGCAGCAGCAGGAACAACAGGAGCAGGAGGAGCAGGAGCAGCAGGGAGGGCGGGTATGGGAGCAGGAGGCAGGGGCGCGAAGCACCAAGCCCTCCTGCGCCGATCCTTTGCCAAACGTCTCGAATCCGTACCTGACGGCACAGACTTGGAAGAGCTTGAACCAGCCAAGGCGATTCCGTACGAGGAGGTGGAGAGGGCCACGCAGGGGTGGGCGGAGGAGGCGAAGCTGGGCGAGGGCGGGTCGGCAGTGGTGTACCGGGGGTGTGGGGCGGACGGGCAGTTGTGGGCTGTGAAGCGCGGGAAGAAGGGCGGGATCAGCCGGCGAAAATACTATGAGAAAGAGGTGAGAAAGGTGTCTTTTGATTGCTTATTTGCATTTTCGTACTGAAGGTGGGTGAGGAGGAGGAAGGGAAGGCCACACAGGGGAGAGGGTGACACAGGGGTGGGCGGAGGAGGCCAAGATGGGCGAGGGCGGGTCGGCGGTGGTGTACCGGGGATGTGGGGCGGACGGGCAGCTGTGGGCTGTGAAGCGCAGGAAGAAGAGGTGAGTGAAACGGAGAAGGGGGGGGGTTCTCGCCAAAAGGACCATGAAAAAGAGGTGAGTGAGGTGTGGTTTGAGTCAGCTCAGAACACGGCAATGCGTTTTCCCCATTCCGCCGCCCCTCCACTAACTGTCTTCTCCCGCACTCTCCATGCTATCCACCCCCCCCCCCCCCCCCCCCCCCCCCACCCCCTCTCTAACCGCCTCATCCTCCCTCCCTCTCTCCCCCCTCCAGATCCATGCAGTGTCGCAGCTGAGGCACGCCAACCTGGTGCGCCCCAGATGCCCATCTCCGCCCCCACCTCCCCCCTCCATGCTTCCCCTCCCCCTTCCCCCCCTTCCCCCTTCAAGATCCACATGGTGTCGCAGCTGAGGCACGCCAACCTGGTGCAGCTGCTGGGGTTCAGCGAGGAGAGGGGAGGGCTGCCACCATCCCCTACTCCCCTCGGTTCCCCTCTCCACTCCTCTCCCCCCTACCTTCTTCCCCCAACCCCCCCCTCCGTCTCTTCCTCCCTTCAGATCCATGCAGTGTCGCAGCTGCGCCACCCCAACCTGGTGCGGCTGCTGGGGTACTGCGAGGAGAGGGAGGAGCTGCTGCTGGTCTACGAGTTTGTACCCAACGGCAACCTGCGCCAGCACATCGCTCCCATCAGGGGCGAGGCGGCCATCGAGGGAGAGGCAGGGCGGGCATCATCACTCCTCCACATGCCTCCACTCCTCATTCCCTCCCCTTCCTCCCCCCCTGTGCCCCTCCTGCTTTTGTCCTGTTCCCCCCCCTCCCCTTCCTCCCCCTCCTCCCCTCCTCCCTCCCCCCCTTCTCCATCCCCCCCTTCAGATCCACGCAGTGTCCCAGCTGCGCCACCCCAACCTGGTGCGGCTGCTGGGATTCTGCGAGGAGAGGGGAAGGCTGCCACCATCCCCTAATCCCCTCGGTTCCCCTCTCCACTCCCCCCCCCGCTCCCCCCCCCCCCCCCCCCACCCCCACCTTCTTCCCCCAACCCCCCCCTCCGCCCCTTCCTCCCCTCAGATCCACGCGGTCTCCCAGTTACGCCACCCCAACCTGGTGCGGCTGCTGGGGTTCTGCGAGGAGAGAGAGGAGCTGTTGCTCATCTACGAGTTTGTACCCAACGGCAACCTGCGCCAGCACATCGCGCCGATCAGGGGCGAGGCGGCCATCGAAGGCAAGCCGGGCGGCATGCTGTCTTTTGACAAGCGCCTGGAGGTGGCACTGGGAGTGGCGGAGGCGCTGCAGTACATGCATGGGTGCCACCCGGCGATTATCCACCGCGATGTGAAGACCCTGAACGTGTTCCTTGATATTGACCTGCATGTGAGTTGCTCACGCGTGCTTCTGAGTCTGGTTGAAAGTCCCTGGAGATTGCGCTGGGGGTGGCGGAGGCGCTGCAGTACATGCATGAGTGCCACCCGGCGATTATCCACCGCGATGTGAAGACCCTTAACGTGTTCCTTGATATTGACTTGGATGTGAGTCTCTGTTCTCTTTGGTGGATTTTCAGCACACTACCACCTGTCCATTAAGGGGCAGGTGGTTATAGACTGCAGGGTGGAAGGGGGGGATTGGCATGCTGTCGTTTGACAAGCGCCTGGAGGTGGCACTGGGGGTGGCGGAGGTGCTGCAGTACATGCATGGGTGCCACCCGGCCATCATTCACCGCGATGTGAAGACCCTCAACGTGTTTCTTGATAGCGACCTGCATGTGAGTTGTTAATGGGAGGGAAGGCTTGTATGCTGTGGTTTGACTGACAAGCGGCTGGAGGTTGCATGGGTCGCACCCAGCGATCATTCACCGCGATGTGAAGACTCTAAATGTGTTTCTTGATAAGGACCTGCATGTGAGTTGTTAATGGGAGGGAAGGCTCGTATGCTGTGGTTTGACTGACAAGCGGCTGGAGGTTGCATGGGTCGCACCCAGCGATCATTCACCGTGATGTGAAGACTCTAAATGTGTTCCTTTATAACGACCTGCATGTGAGTGTTTTCTAAAGGAAAGAGACACTCGATATGTACACTGGAAACATGTAAGATTCGCTTGTGAAAAGGTTTTTTTTTTTTTTTTTTTGTTTTTTTTGTGTGTGTGTGTGTTTTTTTTTTTTTTTTTTTTTTTTTTTTTGACTCCTCAGCAGCCTTATGCACTCCCTACATTTCCCGATCCCTCCCTCTTCCCTCTTCTTTCGCTTTTGTGCCTTTCCTGCTTCCTTTTCTTTCTTACCTCCCGCGGTTCTCTCTGTTGCTTTTCTCACTTTCTTCCCGCACTTCATTATCTGTTCTTCTTCCCCCAACCTTGTCATTCCATCCCTAGCCGAAGCTAGGGGACTTTGGGAATGTGAAGGACATCAGCGACGAGTCTACGTCTCCCCTTCCATGCACTTACTTCCCCCTCCCTTGTACAACTTCCCCCTCCCTTGTACAACTCCCCCCTCCCTTGTACAACTTCCCCCTCCCTTGTACAACTCCCCCCTCCCTTGTACAACTTCCCCCTCCCTTGTACAACTTCCCCCTCCCTTGTACAACTTCCCCCTCCCTTGTACAACTCCCCCCTCCCTTGTACAACTTCCCCCTCCCTTGTACAACTTCCCCCTCCCTTGTACAACTTCCCCCTCCCTTGTACAACTTTCCCCTCCCTTGTACAACTTCCCCCTCCCTTGTACAACTTCCCCTCCCAGCCGAAGCTAGGCGACTTTGGCAACGTTAAGGAGATCAGGGACGAGTCTATGTCTCCCACTCTCCCTATCTTCGTTGTTTCTCCCTCTCATGCGCTTCCTCCCCCTTTCTCCTATCGTCCACCATCCCCCCCCTCCCCACCAGCCGAAGCTAGGGGACTTTGGCAACGTGAAGGAGATTAACGACGAGTCCATGTCTCCCACACACACGCGGGTGGTGGGCACACCGGGCTCTTTGGATCCGCAGTACTGCCAGACCAGCATCGTGTCTGATCGCTCTGATGTCTACAGGTACGCATGCAGACAACGAGGTGTTCTTTTGTTCTTGTTTTTTTTTTATTTTTCTCCATTTGTTTTACTTCTCATGGGTTTCTTATCCTCTGTCTACTATAAGAAGAAATTCACGTGACTGCCATGCCCTGTACCTTGTCCAAGTGTCCCCATATCTCTATTTGTGTGCATGCTACGTGGCAGCTTTGGAGTGGTGCTTCTGGAGCTCATCACAGGCAAGGCGCCCGTCCTCAAGGAATCAGACGACGCGGGGGAGAGAATGGCGCTCGCCAAATGGGTGAGCTGAAAGGGGGTTGAAGAGGTGGGGGTGAGGTGAGTTGAAAGGGTCAAATGGGTAAGAGGACAAGCAGGGTGCCCGTCCTCAAAGAATCAGTCGACGCGGGGGAGAGAATGGCGCTCGCCAAATGGGTGAGCTGAAAGGGGGTTGAAGAGGTGGGGGTGAGGTGAGTTGAAAGGGTCAAATGGGTAAGAGGACAAGCAGGGTGCCCGTCCTCAAGGAATCAGACAACGCGGGGGAGAGAATGGCGCTCGCCAAATGGGTGAGATGAAGGGGGGTTGAAGAGGTGGGGGTGAGGTGAGTTGAAAGGGTCAAATGGGTAAGAGGACAAGCAGGGTGCCCGTCCTCAAAGAATCAGACGACGCGGGGGAGAGAATGGCGCTCGCCAAATGGGTGAGCTGAAAGGGGGTTGAAGAGGTGGGGGTGAGGTGAGTTGAAAGGGTCAAATGGGTAAGAGGACAAGCAGGGTGCCCGTCCTCAAGGAATCAGACGACGCGGGGGAGAGAATGGCGCTCGCCAAATGGGTGAGCTGAAAGGGGGTTGAAGAGGTGGGGGTGAGGTGAGTTGAAAGGGTCAAATGGGTAAGAGGACAAGCAGGGTGCCCGTCCTCAAGGAATCAGACGACGCGGGGGAGAGAATGGCGCTCGCCAAATGGGTGAGATGAAGGGGGGTTGAAGAGGTGGGGGTGAGGTGAGTTGAAAGGGTCAAATGGGTAAGAGGACAAGCAGGGTGCCCGTCCTCAAGGAATCAGACGACGCGGGGGAGAGAATGGCGCTCGCCAAATGGGTGAGATGAAGGGGGGTTGAAGAGGTGGGGGTGAGGTGAGTTGAAAGGGTCAAATGGGTAAGAGGACAAGCAGGGTGCCCGTCCTCAAAGAATCAGACGACGCGGGGGAGAGAATGGCGCTCGCCAAATGGGTGAGCTGAAAGGGGGTTGAAGAGGTGGGGGTGAGGTGAGTTGAAAGGGTCAAATGGGTAAGAGGACAAGCAGGGTGCCCGTCCTCAAGGAATCAGACGACGCGGGGGAGAGAATGGCGCTCGCCAAATGGGTGAGATGAAGGGGGGTTGAAGAGGTGGGGGTGAGGTGAGTTGAAAGGGTCAAATGGGTAAGAGGACAAGCAGGGTGCCCGTCCTCAAAGAATCAGACGACGCGGGGGAGAGAATGGCGCTCGCCAAATGGGTGAGCTGAAAGGGGGTTGAAGAGGTGGGGGTGAGGTGAGTTGAAAGGGTCAAATGGGTAAGAGGACAAGCAGGGTGCCCGTCCTCAAAGAATCAGTCGACGCGGGGGAGAGAATGGCGCTCGCCAAATGGGTGAGCTGAAAGGGGGTTGAAGAGGTGGGGGTGAGGTGAGTTGAAAGGGTCAAATGGGTAAGAGGACAAGCAGGGTGCCCGTCCTCAAGGAATCAGACAACGCGGGGGAGAGAATGGCGCTCGCCAAATGGGTGAGATGAAGGGGGGTTGAAGAGGTGGGGGTGAGGTGAGTTGAAAGGGTCAAATGGGTAAGAGGACAAGCAGGGTGCCCGTCCTCAAAGAATCAGACGACGCGGGGGAGAGAATGGCGCTCGCCAAATGGGTGAGCTGAAAGGGGGTTGAAGAGGTGGGGGTGAGGTGAGTTGAAAGGGTCAAATGGGTAAGAGGACAAGCAGGGTGCCCGTCCTCAAGGAATCAGACGACGCGGGGGAGAGAATGGCGCTCGCCAAATGGGTGAGCTGAAAGGGGGTTGAAGAGGTGGGGGTGAGGTGAGTTGAAAGGGTCAAATGGGTAAGAGGACAAGCAGGGTGCCCGTCCTCAAGGAATCAGACGACGCGGGGGAGAGAATGGCGCTCGCCAAATGGGTGAGATGAAGGGGGGTTGAAGAGGTGGGGGTGAGGTGAGTTGAAAGGGTCAAATGGGTAAGAGGACAAGCAGGGTGCCCGTCCTCAAAGAATCAGACGACGCGGGGGAGAGAATGGCGCTCGCCAAATGGGTGAGCTGAAAGGGGGTTGAAGAGGTGGGGGTGAGGTGAGTTGAAAGGGTCAAATGGGTAAGAGGACAAGCAGGGTGCCCGTCCTCAAAGAATCAGACGACGCGGGGGAGAGAATGGCGCTCGCCAAATGGGTGAGCTGAAAGGGGGTTGAAGAGGTGGGGGTGAGGTGAGTTGAAAGGGTCAAATGGGTAAGAGGACAAGCAGGGTGCCCGTCCTCAAAGAATCAGACGACGCGGGGGAGAGAATGGCGCTCGCCAAATGGGTGAGATGAAGGGGGGTTGAAGAGGTGGGGGTGAGGTGAGTTGAAAGGGTCAAATGGGTAAGAGGACAAGCAGGGTGCCCGTCCTCAAAGAATCAGACGACGCGGGGGAGAGAATGGCGCTCGCCAAATGGGTGAGATGAAGGGGGGTTGAAGAGGTGGGGGTGAGGTGAGTTGAAAGGGTCAAATGGGTAAGAGGACAAGCAGGGTGCCCGTCCTCAAGGAATCAGACGACGCGGGGGAGAGAATGGCGCTCGCCAAATGGGTGAGATGAAGGGGGGTTGAAGAGGTGGGGGTGAGGTGAGTTGAAAGGGTCAAATGGGTAAGAGGACAAGCAGGGTGCCCGTCCTCAAAGAATCAGACGACGCGGGGGAGAGAATGGCGCTCGCCAAATGGGTGAGCTGAAAGGGGGTTGAAGAGGTGGGGGTGAGGTGAGTTGAAAGGGTCAAATGGGTAAGAGGACAAGCAGGGTGCCCGTCCTCAAAGAATCAGACGACGCGGGGGAGAGAATGGCGCTCGCCAAATGGGTGAGATGAAGGGGGGTTGAAGAGGTGGGGGTGAGGTGAGTTGAAAGGGTCAAATGGGTAAGAGGACAAGCAGGGTGCCCGTCCTCAAGGAATCAGACGACGCGGGGGAGAGAATGGCGCTCGCCAAATGGGTGAGATGAAGGGGGGTTGAAGAGGTGGGGGTGAGGTGAGTTGAAAGGGTCAAATGGGTAAGAGGACAAGCAGGGTGCCCGTCCTCAAAGAATCAGACGACGCGGGGGAGAGAATGGCGCTCGCCAAATGGGTGAGCTGAAAGGGGGTTGAAGAGGTGGGGGTGAGGTGAGTTGAAAGGGTCAAATGGGTAAGAGGACAAGCAGGGTGCCCGTCCTCAAAGAATCAGACGACGCGGGGGAGAGAATGGCGCTCGCCAAATGGGTGAGCTGAAAGGGGGTTGAAGAGGTGGGGGTGAGGTGAGTTGAAAGGGTCAAATGGGTAAGAGGACAAGCAGGGTGCCCGTCCTCAAAGAATCAGACGACGCGGGGGAGAGAATGGCGCTCGCCAAATGGGTGAGATGAAGGGGGGTTGAAGAGGTGGGGGTGAGGTGAGTTGAAAGGGTCAAATGGGTAAGAGGACAAGCAGGGTGCCCGTCCTCAAGGAATCAGACGACGCGGGGGAGAGAATGGCGCTCGCCAAATGGGTGAGATGAAGGGGGGTTGAAGAGGTGGGGGTGAGGTGAGTTGAAAGGGTCAAATGGGTAAGAGGACAAGCAGGGTGCCCGTCCTCAAAGAATCAGACGACGCGGGGGAGAGAATGGCGCTCGCCAAATGGGTGAGCTGAAAGGGGGTTGAAGAGGTGGGGGTGAGGTGAGTTGAAAGGGTCAAATGGGTAAGAGGACAAGCAGGGTGCCCGTCCTCAAAGAATCAGACGACGCGGGGGAGAGAATGGCGCTCGCCAAATGGGTGAGATGAAAGGGGGTTGAAGAGGTGGGGGTGAGGTGAGTTGAAAGGGTCAAATGGGTAAGAGGACAAGCAGGGTGCCCGTCCTCAAGGAATCAGACGACGCGGGGGAGAGAATGGCGCTCGCCAAATGGGTGAGCTGAAAGGGGGTTGAAGAGGTGGGGGTGAGGTGAGTTGAAAGGGTCAAATGGGTAAGAGGACAAGCAGGGTGCCTGTCCTCAAGGAATCAGACGACGCGAGGGAGAGAATGGCGCTCGCCAAATGGGTGAGATGAAGGGGGGTTGAAGAGGTGGGGGTGAGGTGAGTTGAAAGGGTCAAATGGGTAAGAGGACAAGCAGGGTGCCCGTCCTCAAAGAATCAGACGACGCGGGGGAGAGAATGGCGCTCGCCAAATGGGTGAGATGAAGGGGGGTTGAAGAGGTGGTGGTGAGGTGAGTTGAAAGGGTCAAATGGGTAAGAGGACAAGCAGGGTGCCCGTCCTCAAGGAATCAGACGACGCGGGGGAGAGAATGGCGCTCGCCAAATGGGTGAGCTGAAAGGGGGTTGAAGAGGTGGGGGTGAGGTGAGTTGAAAGGGTCAAATGGGTAAGAGGACAAGCAGGGTGCCCGTCCTCAAAGAATCAGTCGACGCGGGGGAGAGAATGGCGCTCGCCAAATGGGTGAGCTGAAAGGGGGTTGAAGAGGTGGGGGTGAGGTGAGTTGAAAGGGTCAAATGGGTAAGAGGACAAGCAGGGTGCCCGTCCTCAAGGAATCAGACAACGCGGGGGAGAGAATGGCGCTCGCCAAATGGGTGAGATGAAGGGGGGTTGAAGAGGTGGGGGTGAGGTGAGTTGAAAGGGTCAAATGGGTAAGAGGACAAGCAGGGTGCCCGTCCTCAAAGAATCAGACGACGCGGGGGAGAGAATGGCGCTCGCCAAATGGGTGAGCTGAAAGGGGGTTGAAGAGGTGGGGGTGAGGTGAGTTGAAAGGGTCAAATGGGTAAGAGGACAAGCAGGGTGCCCGTCCTCAAGGAATCAGACGACGCGGGGGAGAGAATGGCGCTCGCCAAATGGGTGAGCTGAAAGGGGGTTGAAGAGGTGGGGGTGAGGTGAGTTGAAAGGGTCAAATGGGTAAGAGGACAAGCAGGGTGCCCGTCCTCAAGGAATCAGACGACGCGGGGGAGAGAATGGCGCTCGCCAAATGGGTGAGATGAAGGGGGGTTGAAGAGGTGGGGGTGAGGTGAGTTGAAAGGGTCAAATGGGTAAGAGGACAAGCAGGGTGCCCGTCCTCAAAGAATCAGACGACGCGGGGGAGAGAATGGCGCTCGCCAAATGGGTGAGCTGAAAGGGGGTTGAAGAGGTGGGGGTGAGGTGAGTTGAAAGGGTCAAATGGGTAAGAGGACAAGCAGGGTGCCCGTCCTCAAAGAATCAGACGACGCGGGGGAGAGAATGGCGCTCGCCAAATGGGTGAGATGAAGGGAGGTTGAAGAGGTGGGGGTGAGGTGAGTTGAAAGGGTCAAATGGGTAAGAGGACAAGCAGGGTGCCCGTCCTCAAAGAATCAGACGACGCGGGGGAGAGAATGGCGCTCGCCAAATGGGTGAGATGAAGGGGGGTTGAAGAGGTGGGGGTGAGGTGAGTTGAAAGGGTCAAATGGGTAAGAGGACAAGCAGGGTGCCCGTCCTCAAAGAATCAGACGACGCGGGGGAGAGAATGGCGCTCGCCAAATGGGTGAGATGAAGGGGGGTTGAAGAGGTGGGGGTGAGGTGAGTTGAAAGGGTCAAATGGGTAAGAGGACAAGCAGGGTGCCCGTCCTCAAGGAATCAGACGACGCGGGGGAGAGAATGGCGCTCGCCAAATGGGTGAGATGAAGGGGGGTTGAAGAGGTGGGGGTGAGGTGAGTTGAAAGGGTCAAATGGGTAAGAGGACAAGCAGGGTGCCCGTCCTCAAAGAATCAGACGACGCGGGGGAGAGAATGGCGCTCGCCAAATGGGTGAGATGAAGGGGGGTTGAAGAGGTGGGGGTGAGGTGAGTTGAAAGGGTCAAATGGGTAAGAGGACAAGCAGGGTGCCCGTCCTCAAGGAATCAGACGACGCGGGGGAGAGAATGGCGCTCGCCAAATGGGTGAGTAGGGCGGGGGTAGGGGCAGGGAAAAGGGTAAATCAGTATTTGAGTGGAAGCCTGGACTGGCGGGGAGGGTAAGGGTCCTCAAGGAGTCGGATGATGCTGGGAAGGGAGAGGATGGCGCTGGGAAGGGAGAGGATGGCGCTCACCAAATGGGTGAGAAGAGGGGGGAGCGGGTAAGTAGGGGGGGCGAAAGGCTGGTGGTCGTCTAGGTGCAAGGAAAGGGGAAGTCTTCAAGGAGTTGAACAATGCTTGGGAAAGGATGGGTCTTGACAAGTGGGTGAGGGGGGTGAAGAGGGTAGGACGGGGTGTTATAGTCACAACTGAACCTGAGTAAAGGGTGAACACGACACGAACGTGTTCGCATTCTCCCGTGCTCGAACAGGTCACCTGGGTGATGTTCGAGTTGGGAATGACTCACAGCCTCTTCAGACCCCAAGAGTCAAAGTCCAAGGTCGTTGAACTGTGCCACACAGTCTCTTCAGGCGCCTAAAAAAAGTCCAAGGTTTTTGAACAGTGCCACACAGTTTCCAACCACGGAAAGTGTGAAAACCACACACACACACGCTTACACTCAAAGAAATGTTAACACTACACTATGCAACGCTACCATTTTCAGTATCTTGATGTTTTCCGTTGTCTTGGATTCTGGAATTTTAACTCTGGGTCTTCAATTTAAAAACATTCGTTGACCTACTGAAAGCTTTTTCCACACACATGCAACACTTACACACGACAAACAGAGTTGACTTTTGAGTCGACTCAAAAGTCAATTCATTGACCGACTGAAAGCTTTTTCCACACACATGCAACACTTACATGGGGGGAGGGGTCAAATGGATTGAGAAAGCCCTTGTGGACTCGCATGATGCAGGGGAGGGGATGGGTGAGAAAGGGTGAAAGGAGTGTTCGCCAAGGTGACTTTTGAGTCGACTCAAAAGTCATCGGGTCAAATGGATTGAGAAATTCCTTATGGACTCGGATGAAGCAGGGGAGGGGATGGGTGAGAAAGGATGAAAGGAGTGCTCGCCAAATGGGGAAGCGTTGGGGAGAAGAGGCGAAAAGTGGGGGAGGAGAGAAGGAAAGGGGAGGGTGGAGGGGTGGTGAAAGGGATGAACTACATGAGGAAATACTATGAGAAGGGAATGGAAGGACATCTCTGCTTCAAATGGTTTAGGCGAGCGCCTGAATGTATTGAACGGCCACCTCCCCTCTGTGTCTCTCGCTCCCTCCCCCTACTCTTAGGCCACCCCCGCCATCTGCAGCGGGCACAGACTCAGTAGCAGACCCCGTGCTGCTGGAGTCGAGCACCCCGCAGGCACTGCCTTCTGAGCTTCTTCCCTCTTCCTCGCTTCCCCATCCCTCCAACCCCCCAGGCCACCCCCGCCATCTGCAGCGGCCACACGGACTCAGTAGCAGACCCTGTACTGCTGGAGTCGAGCACCCCGCAGGCACTGCAGGCGGTGGGCAGTCTGGCCGCCATGTGTGTGCAGCGCCTGCCCAAGGACCGCCCCGCCATGGGGGAGGTGGTTCGCAGACTGAAGACCATTCGGCAGCAGGGTAGGTCGTGAGATCTGGATTGTTTGGAGGTAAGGGAGGAGGCCCACTCCCACCCCCATGGCCCATGGGCACTGCAGGCGGTGGGCAGTCTGACCGCCATGTGTGTGCAGCGCCTGCCCAAGGACCGCCCCGCCATGGGGGAGGTGGTTAGAAGGCTGAAGACAATCAGACAGCAGGGTGAGTATCGGCTGTGTGGCGTGGGGTAGAGGGTGTGGGTTGAAGAGTCTCAAGGCCGTCTGGCCGCCATGTGTGTGCAGCGCCTGCCCAAGGATCGCCCCGCCATGGGGGAGGTGGTGTGGCAGCTCAAGACCATCCGCCAGCAAGGTAAGTCGTGGGATTTGGATTGTGGGAGGGTAAGGGAGGCCCACTCCCACCCCCATGGCCCACAGGCGCTGCAGGCGGTGGGCAGCCTCGCCGCCACGCGTGTGCAGTGCCGGCCCAAGGACCGACCAGCCATAGGGGAGGTGGTGCGGCGCCTCAAGAACATCAGACAGCAAGGTGCGCATTGATTGACTATGGAATGTGTTGAAGGAGAGAATTGATCAATTGAATAATGAGCCAAGAGGCCCTTTAGTACAAACAATGAGCAAGAGAGAGATGAGAGGGAAGCTTACCCGATTGGCCAATATGTTGACCAATGGGTGAGCTTGCTTGTGGCCCAAGCAACCACAAATGTGTGTTGGTTGGGATTGGTTGAGTTAAGGACCAATCCCAACCAACCACAAAATGTGGTTGTAGGGTACACTAAACAACCCCCCAATTTATAAATGTGCTACATATCTAATTCTAGCTTATGTATGTTGTATAAGATATGAAATTACAACACAACCCCCCAACATGCATAAGGCTAGAAGGCTAGAATCAAGAGGCAGGAGATGACTTAGGAGGAGTGAGGCCAAGGAGATGAAGTAGTGAAGAATGAGCCGCATGAGGAAGAGATTTTGTGAAGATGTCGGCAAGGTTGGTCGCCGAGTCAATCTTGTCGAGCCGAAGGTGCCCCGCCTGAACAAGATCGCGAATGAAGAAATGACGGAGCTCAATGTGCTTGGAGCGCCCGTGAAACACAACATCGTTAGTGAGGTGAATAGTACTGGCATTGTCACACCAGATGGTGGGACAGCGCTGGGGGGCACCAAGTTCCTCAAGAAGGAAGGTGAGCCAGCGGGCCTCTTGCGCAGCCATGGTAGCGGCATACAACTCCGCCTCGCAGGAGGAGAGGGCGATAACCGAGGAGCGGGTGGAGCGCCAGCTGATAAGGTCGCTGCCAAGAGAGAAGCCATAGCCCTGTGAGGAGCGACGATCCGACCGAGAATCAGCCCAGGAGGAGTCACTGTAGCCGCTGAGGAGAGGTGGGGAGGGGCCGCCAAGGGTAAGGACATAGTCCTTGGTGCCACGAAGGTACCGGAGGACACGTTTGGCGGCCTGCCAGTGCTCTTCCGTATGGTTGCCTGCGCCAACAAAACGAGCGAGGACGCTGATGGGGTAGGCAAGGTCAGGGCGAGTGGAGACCATGGCGTACATGAGGGAGCCGACGAGCTCGGGATAAGGATGGGAGGAGGTTGAGGGGGAGGTGGGTGGAGAGAGGTGGTGCCCGACAGAAAGAGGAGTATGTTGGGCACCGCCCCGGGCCATGTCAAACCGCTCCAAGACCTGCTGCAAGTAATGACCCTGGGAGAGAGAGATGGTGCGGGCGGAGCGATCGCGGGTGATGGACATGCCCAGGTAATGCTGCAGCTCTCCCAAGTCCTTGCACTTGAGACGACTACCCAACTCAGCCTTAACACTCTCCAGCTCAGCAAGGTCGGCGGTGAGCAGAATCATGTCATCGACATACACAAGGATGTAGAAGGGGGAGGGGGGGGCGCGGAGGAAGAGGCTGGCGTCGGAGCGGGAGGTGCGAAACCCAAGTTCAGCAAGGGTGGCGGCAAGCTTAGCATGCCACTCCCTAGGGGCCTGTCGGAGCCCATACACAGGTCGACGCAGCTGCCAGACAGAGTTAGCTGGGAAGGGAAGGTGAAAGCCGGCTGGACGCTCCATGTAGATTAGTTCGCGGAGGACGCCTTGCAAAAAGGCGTTAGAAACGTCCATCGAGTGGATCTCCATATTTAGGCGAGCGGCGAGGTCGAGCACGACTCGAACGGTTGCAGGTTTGGCGGTAGGGGAGAAGGTATCGACGAAGTCAACAGCATACCGCTGCGTGAAGCCCTTGGCACAATAACGAGCCTTGTAGATGGGCGGCTCCCCTGGCAGCTGCTTGACCCGAAACACCCACTTCCCCTTCACCACGTTCGTAGAGGCGGGAGGGCGAGGCACATCAACGAAGAAGGAGTTGGCGATAAAGGCCTCCAGCTCCTTGATGATGGCGGCGAGCCAAAGAGGGGCGTCGGGGCAAGCCATTGCCTCCGCATACGTGGTAGGGATGAAAACGGAGGGAGCAGAGGAGAAGGCGAAGACGGGTGTGCTGGAGAGGTCGAATGTGATGGGTAGAAGCGAGGGGTTACAAAAGTGGAGGTCAAGGAACTCTTCATGGGAGTCCTCAGAGAGGGAGGTGTGGAAGGCGAGGATGGCTGTTGGTGCTGCTGCTGGTGCCGCTGCTGGTGCCGATGCTGGTGCCGCTGCTGGTGCCGCTGCTGGTGCCGCTGCTGGTCCTGCTGCTGGTGCCGCTGCTGGTGCAGTTGCTGGTGCCCTTGCGGACGCTGCTGTTGGTGAGGGAGAGGAGGCAGAGGGGGCTGCTGCAGGAGGAGGTTGATGCAAAACAGCCTGGAAGAAGTGGTGAAGGAGAGGGGAGAGAGGGGGGAGGGTAGAGGAAGAGAGGGTAACAGGGGGCGGTGCACCAAGGATACCGTCACGTGACCTGGTATGGGGGTACCGGGTAAGTACGGTGCGGGGAGGAGAGGAAGGACGGGTCGGTGGCGAGGGAGGAGAGAGGAGGGGGGGAGGGGCACTGGGAGAGGAATGTGTGGGGGAGACCGGAGAGGACAGAGGTTCCGGGTCAAAGATATCACCAGACGAGGGAGGGGCACCGTGGGACGGGGACGACGGAGGGGGGGGAGGCGGGAGGATGGGGGGAGGAGGGAGTAATGGGGGAGGGGTGGTGTCAGACCAGACAAAGGGACGGGTGAGAGGGGGGAGAGGGTCAGTGGATGGGGGAGAGGAGTAGTAGGGAGTGGACTCATCAAAGACCACATCCCTAGTGCGGACTAGACGACCTGAGGGGGGATGGAGGAAAAGGTAGTCAGGTGAGGTAGGGTTATGACCAAGGAAGATGCAGGGAAAGGTGCGAGGGGCAAGCTTTCCCATGGAGCGGGAGCGGTCAGAGGGATGAATAAGGACATATGCCTTTGAGCCCCAGACACGAAGAGATGAGACATCAGGCTTGTCCTTTGTCCACAGCTCAGTGGGGGTGGTGGAAGGGAGAAGGGGGTGAGGGTAAAGGTTAGTAAGGAGGGCGGCATGAAGGAGGGCGTAGCCCCACAGAGAAGGGGGGCAGGAGGCATGGACAAGAAGACACCGGGCTGTTTTGGTGATCTCTCGAACACGACTCTCAGCCACACCGTTCTGCTGTGGGGAGTGAGGGAGGGTGTAAGTCTGAAGAATGCCACGAGACTGACAATAGGAGGAGAATTGGTTGTTAAGGAACTCACCACCACCATTAGAGTGAAGGCGGCGAACAGGGCGCCCAAAATGGGTGTTTGCCCGCTCGAGCCAGGCGATGATCGCAGCCGGGGCGTCCGCCTTCGTCCGAAGGAGAGAGACGGACGAGTACCGACTGTGATCATCAATGAGCACGAGAAGGTAACGATGACCCTGGCGAGTGGGAGAGGGATTAGGGCCCCAGAGGTCCATGTGAACAAGGTCAAGTGGCTGTGCAGCAGTGGAGGGGGAGCTCCGGCGCGGCTGCTGCTTGAGCTTGCTCTGAACGCAGATAGTGCAGGGGGGGGCAGGGGATTTGGGGAGGGGAGGGAGGGAGGAGGGGAGACCGTGGAGGAGACCGGAGGAGACAGAGGAGCGCAGAGTAGCGAAGTTAGGGTGACCTAGCCTGTGATGGAGGAGGATGGTAGGGTGGGAGAGGGAGCGACAGGAGCAGTCAGAGTCAGGGGGGCGGGGAGGGAGGGGTGGGTTAGAGGGAGGGAGGGGAGGGGGAGGGAGGAGAGAGGGAGATGCGACTTGGCAGGTGGGGGGGCGGGGAATCCGAAGGGTGTACAAACGGGAACGAGGACAGAAGGGAATACGAGAGAGAAGGCGACCTGTAGCAGTATTTTAAAGGGCACAGTAGTTAGCACCACCTGGGAAGACAGTGGTGATATTGGCTTGTTGGAGGGACCTTTGGGAGAGGAGGTTAGTGCGTAGGGAGGGAATGTGGAGACCGGTGACAGTACCTGAGGGAAAGAGAGGACAGGGAAGGGTGGAAGTGTTGTGACAGGGGATAGAAAAACTGCTATCAGCACCGAGGAGGGCGGTGGGTGTGGGGAGAGGGCGCAGTGTACCAGCATCACGAAGGACAGTGTCAGTGGCTCCACTGTCCAGGACGAAGTCAAGGGTGGAGGAGGGTGAGGCAGAGTACTGGAACGAAGTTGCATTAACAGAGGAAGGGTACATGGGAGATGCAACAGATTCAGGTTGACCTAGCAAACCGACAAAACCAGAAGAGGGGAAAGCGGTCACACTGCCACCTGCAGACGGCGCTGGAGATGCACCCGAGAGATGGGCTGCGGAGGCAGCACTCCCGGCAGTCCAGGTAGGAAAGGGCTGCTGCTGGGAAACGGGAGGAGGAGGGAGGAGGGGCAGCTGCGGCTGTAGGTCGAGCTGCTGCTGGAGATGCTGGAGCTGCTGCTGGAGTTGAGAAAGGAGAAGCTGCTGCCCATACTGTTGTAACCCCTGCTGCTGACTCCCAAGCTGCTGCTGCTGCTGCTGCTGCTGGGGAGGGGCAAGGGCCTGGTGGGCTTGGGTGGAAGAGGAAGGCTCATAGAGGGGAGAGGAACGGACTTCAAGGGGAGTGGGGCGTGGGTTGAGGGCAGACCAGCGAGGAGGGGTGCCGGTGTTGCCACGGGCAAACCACTCATCGCTGAGTGCCTTGAAGCATGTTTCTGTGGCATGAGTGGTTTGGCCGCAGCGCTGTCCCTGAGTGGGACCGTAGCGAGGCAGGTACTGACAGGGAGGAAAGGCAGCTGCCGCACCGCGACCCGCACCGCCGCTACCACTGCCACTGCGACCCGGTGATCCGCCTCGTCCACCCCCATGCCCACCACCACGCCCACCCCCACGCCCACCGCCACGCCCACCCCTGCTGCTGCGCGGCTGAGCTACTGCGACTGTGGAGGTAGAGTGGCGAAGGATCTCGGCTTCGGTGGTGATAATCCACTGAGCGACTACAGCAGGGGTACGGTGCTTGGAGAGAAGCTGCATGTAGGCAAGCTTGTGAGCGTCGAAGGCAGGTGTGAGGCCCTCGAGGAGGTGGCAGCAGATGACAGTGTCCGGGTACACAACATCGAGTGCCGCAAGGCGCCGAGCAAGGTCTAGGACACGGCGAGTGAAGGCAGTGGCTCCAGAAGTGGAGTCCATGGAGAGAGTGCCGAATTCTTTGATGAGGGCGTAGAGGGTGGCAACGTCTTGCCGATCGAAAAGGTCGACGAGGAGTCGCCACAGGTGGGAGGAGGAGGTAGGTGAGAGCTCGCGTTTGAGGGAGGAGGGGACGGTGGCAAGAAGAATGGCAAGCGCGCGCCGATCGGCAACTCGCCAGGCAGTGATTTTCGTGGTGTAGTTGGCAAGGTCTGCGGTGTAGGTGTCAAGGTCCTCCTGGTACTTGCTGTAGCGGGCAGCGGCGTCGTCATAAAATGCGCTTCTCGTCCTCGTAACGCAGTTGCTGGCGCAGGTGCTCTTGGAGATTGGTGCGGTAGGTGCGGATGGCGGTCTCCGAGCTCTGCGGATCGTTGACATTCGGTGCAAAGGTGGGAGGATCACCAGGGGGAGAGGGCTCGGCGCCAGGGTGGGTGGGGACAGGTCCAGTGGGAGCGGTGGGGGCCACGGGCTGAAGTCCACCACCTTCCTGGAAGACAACCGAGCGAAGGTTGTAGCCGCTGATCACAACAGAGGAGAGGAGAACCTCGACCGAGTGAGCGTAGGAGTGCCAATTAGCAGCAGTGTTGTCGGGTAGCAACTCGAGTGCATCAACAGTAGCAAGGTCGACGGAAGAATCCGACGATTCCATAGAGACGAGGGTGGGTGGAAACAAGGGCAGGAGGAGGATGGGGCGAGGGTACTGCTGCTGGTGGCGCTGCTGGTCCTGCTACTGGTGGCGCTGCTGGTCCTGCCGCTGGTGCCGCTGCTGGTCCTGCTGCTGGTGCCGCTGCTGGTCCTGCTGCTGGTGCCGCTGCTGGTCCTGCTGCTGGTGCCGCTGCTGGTCCCGCAGGTGGGGGAAGGTGGAGGAGGAGGAGGGGGGGGAGCGATGTTATGGGGGAGGCAGGGGGAAGGGTGCTGGTGTTGGCGTCGCTGCAGATGCCGCTGATGATGCTGCTGTGGGTAGGGACGAGGAGGGCAGCCCTGTGGCAGATCCGAGCGCGGGAGGAGTGGATCTGGGCGCGGAAAGTGCAGATCTGGTCGCGAGGTGTGCAGATCTGGGCGCGCAGAGCGCAGATTTGGATGCGCGGAATGCAGATCTGGTCGCGCTGAGTGCAGATCTGGTCGCGCGGAGTGCAGATTTGGATGCGCGGAATGCAGATCTGGTCGCGCGGAATGCAGATCTGGTCGCGCTGAGTGCAGATCTGGTCGCGCGGAGTGCAGATCTGGTCGCGCTGAGTGCAGATCTGGTCGCGCTGAGTGCAGATCTGGTCGCGCGGAGTGCAGATCTGGATGCGCGGAATGCAGATCTGGTCGCGCGGAATGCAGATCTGGTCGCGCGGAATGCAGATCTGGTCGCGCTGAGTGCAGATCTGGTCGCGCGGAATGCAGATCTGGTCGCGCTGAGTGCAGATCTGGTCGCGCGGAGTGCAGATCTGGATGCCTGGAATGCAGATCTGGTCGCGCGGGATGCAGATCTGGTCGCGCTGAGTGCAGATCTGGATGCGCGGAATGCAGATCTGGTAACGAAATGTGCAGATCTGGGTGCAGGAGTAGATCTGGGCGCGGGAGGAGTAGATCTGGGCGCGGGAGGAGTAGATCTGGACGCTGGAAATGCAGATCTGAGCACGAGGAGAGCGGATCAAGGCGCTGGGAGGGCAGATCTGGGCGCTAGGAGGGCAGATCTGGGCGCTGGGAGGTCAGATCTGGGCACTGGGAGGGCAGATCTGAGCGCTGGGAGGTCAGATCTGGGCGCTGGGAGGGCAGATCTGGGCGCTGGGAGGTCAGATCTGGGCGCTGGGAGGGCAGATCTGGGCGCTGGAGTTGCAGATCTGGACGTGCGTGGAGCAGTGCCTTGGAGGGCTGCGCCTTATGGGGCGCGCGGGGAGGGAGGACAGCGCCTAAAGGGCGCGCGAAGAGATGGCAGTTCCGTTCTAGAAGGCTAGATCTGAGGGACGGGGAGGAGAGGGTGGCCTAAGGACCGAGGGATGAAGGCGTGAGCCATTAGCTCTGATACCATGTTGAAGGAGAGACTTGATCAATTGAATAATGAGCCAAGAGGCCCTTTAGTACAAACAATGAGCAAGAGAGAGATGAGAGGGAAGTTTACCCGATTGGCCAATATGTTGACTAATGGGTGAGCTTGCTTGTGGCCCAAGCAACCACAAATGTGTGTTGGTTGGGATTGGTTGAGTTAAGGACCAATCCCAACCAACCACAAAATGTGGTTGGAGGGTACACTAAACAACCCTCCAATTTATAAATGTGCTACACATCTAATTCTAGCTTATGTATGTTGTATAAGATATGAAATTACAACAGAATGTGGAGAGTCGGTGGGCAGGCGGTGGGCGGGCGCTGGACCATGTGTGTGCAGCGCCTACCCAAGGACCGCCCTGCCATGGGGAGGTGGTAAGGCGGCTGAAATCCATCAGACAGCAAGGTGTGGTTGGGCTGATTGCAGGGTGTGGCTCACTTATGAGAATTCTCAGAACCAAAATGTGGGGTGTGCGGTGGAACCAGAATCTGGAAAAAAACTGTGTTGTCTGAGGAACCCCATCATTTTTCTCTTCCTCCTCTACCCCCTTCCCCTCTCTCCCCATTCTCCCCCTTCTCCTTCCCCTCTCTCTTCCTGCTCTCCCCCCTCTCCAGCCCTAGCAGCAGCAGCCACAGCATCGGGCAGCCTCCGAGGCTTCCCTACGTTCGGCCGAGCAGGGTCAGGTTCGAGCCGACCCTCCTTCTCCCGAACCTCTTCCACCTCCTCTTCCACCTCCTCTTCTACCTCCGCCTCCACCCCAACCTCCCGCTCCTCCTCCTTCCGGGAAGGCTCCTCGCACGCTCAGGCACAGCCTGTGCAGGCAACTGCCAGTAGGTCTGGTGAGATGAGAATAGGGGGGAGAGGGGGGAGTGCACGGGGAGGGGCACAGCAGCAGAAGCAGCAGCAGCAGCAGTCACAGCAGCAGCATGAGAAAGAGCAGCTTAAAGCCCCAATTTCACCCAGAACCCACACACGCAGTGGGTCCATCACCTCTCCTGATGCTCATGCTGCTGCGGATGGTGGTGGTGGTGGTGGTGGTGGTGCGTCTACCCCTAGACCCTCCTCTGCTGCTGCTTTCCCCATGCTCTCGCCGCGAATCCCGGGCGGAATAAACGTTTTCCAGAAAGATTTCTGGCGCCCGAAATTCCCGCCGGTCCGCTCGAAATCGGACATGAATCTCGCGAACCTGCCCTCGGAATCAGGCTCGGAAGGAAGCCAACAGGAAGGTTCCAGGGGGAGGGAAGCAGGGGGGACGGAAGCAGAGGCACCATTGTCTGCTGTACCGGCAGCAGTGGCTGGGTTGGTGAGGGGGAGGAAGGGAGTTGAGAGGGTGGAGAGTACAGAAGAAGGGGAGGATGGGGAACTGGAAGGAGGGTTTGGGAGGAGGTGGATGGGAGGAGATGAGTCGGATAGGGAGAGTGAGGGGGGTGGTGGTGGTGGTAGGGGCGGTAGTGGTGGTGGTGGTGGAGGAGGTGCGTCTAGAGCAAATAGCACCTCTCAGCTTCTCTCTCCCATGCCTGCTGCTCGTGCGCTGAGAGGGTTCCTTCCGCACTCTAGGACGGTTTCTGGAGGGGAAGTTCCGACAACGCCCACAACGCCGACCACACCGGGAGGAAGGCCCAGGAGCAGAGGGGAGGGGGGCAGCGGAGGAAAGAGGGGGTTATTCAGACGGAGCGAGAGCGGACAGAGCAGCAGGGAGCAGGAGAGGCGAGGTAAGGAGCAACCGAACCAGCTGAAGCAGCCTAAACAGCAGAGGCCGGAGAGGCGGAGCTTGCAGCAGGAGCAGCAGCACCACCAGCAGTCGCGGCTAAGGCATCAGCAGTCACACCAGCAGCAGCGGGAGCAGCAGCAGGGAAAGGAAAGGGAGAGAGAAGAGGAGGAGGACGACGGCGAGTATGAAGCACCGTTATCGCCACAGAGCCGCGAGATGTACGGGCAGGAGGAGTGCGATATAGACTCTCGGAGACCCGACTCCCACCAGTCAAACCCCCATCGTCCAGACCCCCACGACCAGGGCCACTGGGAAGACGATGAGCTAGAGGATGGGGAGGAGGAGCAGGGGGAGTATCGGCAAGGTCATGTCCGAGCACATGGGGAGAGCAGTCGAGACCGGCCAGGGAGTGGGCATGGGCGTGGGCGGGGGGGCGGGCATGGTGGGGAGCGTGAGGGGGAACGAGGGGGAGGGCATGGGAGGGAGCGTGGGGGGGAGCGTGGGGGGAAACTCGAAAGGGAGCGTGGGCATGCAAGAGAGCCTTCACAGGAAGAAGCTCCTCCGAAGCAACCGGGAAGAATCCCCAAGTCAAGGTCGCTGGATCTTGCAGCGCTCATGCTTGGGCTCCCGCACTCCAAGACAAAGGAGGAGGTGGGGGGAGAGGGCAGAGCAGGTGGCAAGTCCCCACGAGGAGGAGCAGGGGCGAAGTCTCCAAGAGGAGGAGGAGGAGGGAAGTCGCCGCAGGGGGGAGGAGGGACGAAGTCACCTCTAATGGCCCCGTCGTCCCCGTTGCCTGAAACTGCCAAGAAGTTTCTGTCTGCTACGTTGGGGAAGAAGAATAAGATGGTGAGGTTACACGTCACGTCACAGTTGTGTTGTTCAGTCATAATTCTCAGAGAGCAGCAGTTGTGTAGCCTAGGCTTAAGCAAAAGAACAACAGCGGTAAAACGCTCTGTAAAACTAAGTGCTGCTCTCTGAGAATTATGACTGAACAGCACGAAGAATAAGATGGTGAGGTCACACGTCATGTCACAGCCGTGTTGGGGTATGTATGAGAGGTTTTTGAGTCTGCTTTTGAGTCGACTCAAAAGCAGTCACAGCAGTGTTGGGGTATGTATGAGAGGTGCTATGGGCGCCCATTCGCCTTCCCCACACCTTCTCCCGCCACGCCTCTACCCGTCCCTCGTGCCTTCTCCCCATCATGCCCCACTCCCTTTCACATACCCGCATACAGTCTATCAGAAGGAGATTCAAGCCCTCATTGCACTGCAACACGCCAACCTGGCGGAGATCCTCGGCTATGCGCTGGAGAAGGGCGACATGCAGATCGCATACGACCTCCCTCCCCGCTCCTCCTTGCTCTCCGTCCCCACTTCCCGCCCCCCCACTCAACCACCCGTCATGTCTCCCTCCCTCACACATGTCTGCATCCAACCGAAGGAGATTCAAGCCCTCATTGCACTGCAGCACGCCAATCTGGCGGAGATACTGGGCTATGCGCTGGAGAAGGACGACGTTCAGATCGCATACGACCTCCCTCCCAACTCCGCCTCCCTTGAGAACTACCTCTTTCCAGGTGAGTCCTCCTGAGATTTGAATGTCTGAAAGGAGGTATGATTAAGGCCTACTTCAGAATTTACCATATTCCAAGCTGAATTGTAAGCCTACAATCAAGGGGTATGAGATTTGTGGGGTAAGGTCCGGAAGTGCCTCAACTTCTGAAGAATTCTCACTTATGGCCTTCTCTGTTCTTTCCCTTCCCCCCCTGCTCTTCCAGAGGGAGTGGATGGTGACTTGCTGCCTTGGAGAGGGCGAGTGAAGGTGGCGATAGGCGGGGCCAAAGGGCTGATGCGGATACAACCATCACTTCTCAACTCTTCCCCTTTCCCCCTTCCCACCCCCTCAAAATTCATAGGGAGTGGATGGTGACTTCTGCCATTGCGTGTGCGAGTGAAGGTGGCGATAGGCGGGGCCAAAGGGCTATGCGGATACAACCATCTCCCCCATCCCAATCCCACCCGCTACCGCTGCTCGCCATTCCCTCCTCTCCCCATTCTGTCCCACTCTAATGATTGCTCTTTTCCCGTCTTTCCAGAGGGAGTGGATGGTGACTTGCTGCCTCTGCGTGTGCAAGTGAAGGTGGTAATCAGTGTGGCCAAGGGGCTGGCGTTATCAAGCCACATGCATCTCAACTCATTCCCTCCTACCCCTTATACCGCTTTCCCTCATTGCTTGGCCTCAGAGGGAGTAGACGGTGACTTCCTGCCTCTACGGGTGCGAGTGAAGGTGGCGATCAGTACTTCTCTCCCCTCCCCCTTCCCTCCTCCCTTCACCCCATTCATAATCACTCCAGAGGGAGTGGATGGTGACTTCCAGCCGTTGCGTGTGCGAGTGAAGGTGGCAATCGGTGTGGCCAAGGGGCTGCCCTGCCTGAATTCCATTCCAAGTCAGTGGTTCACAGCCTGGCAACCTCCTGTGCTGCCCTCTCAGGACCCAACCCATCCACCTCTCTCGCTCCCACCCTAATACTCCGATACAGAGGGCATGGACGGTGACTTCCTGCCTCTGAGGGTGCGAGTGAAGGTGGCGATAGGAGTGGCCAAGCCAAGGGGCTGATGATGTAAGCAAGCCGCATGCGTCTCATCCCATTCCCTCTGCCGCTTGTCTCTCTCCTTCCCTCTTTGCGTGGTCCCAGAGGGCGTGGATGGTGATTTCCTTCCGCTGCGAGTGCGAGTGAAGGTGGCGATAGGTGTGGCCAAGGGCCTGGCCTACCTGCATTCCAAGTCGGTGGTTCACGGCAACCTCATGTGCTGCAATGTCATGCTGGATTCGGTGAGTGGCACTGTGTTTATAACGAGTATGGAGTGTTACGCAGTACACATTACATACAAGTCGGTGGTTCACGGCAATCTCATGTGCTGCAATGTCATGCTGGATGCGGTGAGTGGGGTGCTTGTAACAAGAGTGCAGTGTGCTTGTAACGAGAGTGCAGTGTGCTTGTAACGAGAGTGCAGTGTACTTGTAACGAGAGCGCAGTGTACTTGCAACGAGAGCGCATTGTGCTTGTAACGAGCGTTGGGTGTACACATCACACAAAGGTGGTTCATGGCAATCTCATGTGCCGCTATGCCATGCTGGATGCGGTGAGCTGCACAGTATCGATTGGTTCATTGAACGGGATGGTGGTGGCTGACAGTGTTCGGTTCACATCAGATGTTCCCATATTTTGTTTTTTTCTGTGCCTCCTACTCTCCATGTCCCCCACACATCCCATTTTTCTCATACCTCCAAGTCCTCGTGCTTGTTCTATGTACTCCCTCCCTCCTCTCTCCACAGAGCTACAGTGCTCTGCTGACGGGCTATGGGCTGGCGGCGATACTGGCCAAAGGGTCGTCCAAGAAGATCCTCAAGGGTGAGTGCTCTCCGGCTCTGTGTGGCAATGTTAACGAGGTGATACTGTAACAAGGTGACATTGTAACGAGGTGACATTGTAACGAGGTGACGCTGTAACAAGGTGACATTGAAACGAGGTGACTCTGTAATGAGGTGACACTGTAACAAGGTGACACTGTAACGAGGTGACATTGGTGACACTAGAACGAGTTGACATTGTCCCTTACACTTCCTCTCAACCTCCTCTCCCCCTGGTCTCTCTCTCACCCACAAGAATGATGGGTGCGGGAAAGGACTCGTTCGACTCTTCCCTTTGTTCTCACACCTCTCCTCGCCTTCCGTTCTGCCTCTCCCCGGCTACCTCTCAAACCCTCCCCTGTCCCCCTACCCTGTGTACGGAGCGGAGGGCATGGGGAAGGACGCGTTTGACGTTGGCGTGGTGCTCTTCTTGCTGCTCACGGCTTTCCACCTTGCCTCCTCCCTTCCTCCCCACCCCTCCACCCCCATCCCACCTCCTCCCCATGACCATCAGGGGCGGAGGGCATGGGGAAGGACGCATTTGACTTTGGCGTTGTGCTCTTCTCTCTCCTCACGGGCAGGCAGGGAGCACACAGCACAGCGCAGCAGCACGGAGCAGAAGCACTCTTTGACTGGGCCGAGCCCTACACTGACGACCTCGCTCGCAGCGCTGAGTGCGGCAGCGCTACAAGGCGCATGGTGGTGCGCATGCTCGATGTGCTGGCTAAGGAATGCATGCAGGATGACCCGCGGTGTCGGCCCAGCATGGAGGACCTGGTGGTGAGGCTGTTTCGACTGCAGGACTCGCTACAAGCACAGTAAGGAGTGGTACTGACAGACTGCTGTGGGCAGCTGCGATGGAGAGTGGTGCAGTGCGGTGAGGCGTATGGTGGTGCGCATGGTGAATGTGCTGGCTAAGGAGTGCATGCAGGACAATCCCAGGTGTCGACCCAGCATGGAGGATTTGGTTGTCAGGCTGTTCCGCCTACAGGACTCCCTACAGGCGCAGTACGGGTGGACGGACTGCGGTGGAGAGTGGTCAGTACGGTGAGGCGCATGGTGGTGTGCATGCTCGATGTGCTGGCGAAGGAGTGCATGCAGGATGACCTGCGGTGCCGACCCAGCATGGAGGATTTGGTGGTGAGGCTTTTTTGCCTGCAAGATTCTCTACAAACGCAGTAGAAAGTAGTGTACTGACGGTCTGCGGTGGTCAGCTATGGTGGACGGTGGTGGAGTGCGGTGAGGTGCTCTTTGACTGGGCCGAGCCCTACACTGACAACCTCGCTCGCAGCGCTGAGTGCGGCAGCACTACAAGGCGCATGGTGGTGCGCATGCTCGATGTGCTGGCTAAGGAGTGCATGCAGGATGACCCGCGGTGCCGACCCAGCATGGAGGATTTGGTAGTCAGGCTGTTCCGGCTGCAGGACTCGCTGCAGGCTCAGTAAGGAAGAAGGACTGCGGTGAAGAGTGGTGCAGTACGGCACGGCGCATGGTGGTGCGCATGCTTGATGTGCTGGCTAAAGAATGCATGCAGGATGATCCGAGGAGTCGGCCCAGCATGGAGGACCTGGTGGTGAGGCTGTTCCGGCTGCAGGACTCGTGCAAGGCTCCCTACAGGCTCAGTAAGGAAGAAGGACTGCGGTGGAGAGTGGTGCAGTACAGCGCAGCGCATGGTGGTGTGCATGCTGGATGTGCTGGCGAAAGAGTGCATGCAGGACGATCCCAGGTGTCGACCCAGCATGGAGCATTTGGTGGTGAGGCTGTTCCGCCTGCAGGATTCCCTGCAGGCACAGTAAAGGGGGGACTTCTGAGGGGTCAAGTTGGTCTGTCGCGGTGCCGGCCCAGTATGGGGGATCTAGTCGTGAGGCTGTTTAGGCTGCAGTACTCTCGCTGCAGGCACAATAATGAAGGGAAAAGACGTCTCTTTTTCCAGAAAACATAACTTATGATGGAAAGCAATGGGGTGTTTAACTTATATTGGGGAGCGACGGGACCAACTGTTGAGGACCTTGTTCGAAGAAATGCTACAAGCGTCAACTTGTAAGAGCTCGCTTGATGGAAATGTTGCTAGGTGTGTTGGCCTACGAATATATGGGATATGGATTAACATGATGTGAAAGACGTGTGTGTTGTATTATGAATGTACCATTCTATTTGTGTTTTAGTGCTTATTACTAATTTAATACCATGTTATCGATTTCAATGTACCTTGAGCACTAAAATAAATCCGTTGATTAGTCGATGCGGTTATGAATACAACTCTATTGCCCAGGGCTTTTTTTTGGGTTGTGAAGCAACCCTTCAAGATCGATTTTGCCAAATTTTATTTTCATATTTTTTTAAATAAAATATGAAAATAAATTTATTAAACTACAGTACCCTTCCCAAACTGTTGAGTAGTTTTGAATACTGTGTCAAACTTATATGCTATAGTCTATCTAGGCTGTAGTGGGGTAGTTTATGTTGAGATAATATCGAGACTTGTGCACTTCAAGGAATTCGTGTAGTGTAGTTAGTACAGTAAAAGTACCGATAGGCTGACGTCAGCAAAGCGCTACGCGCCCTAGGATGACGTCAGCAGTAGCTGTAGGTATCGCGAATAGTCACGTACCGTTTCAGGCTAATAGGTACATTAAACGAATAGGTATTTTATCCTAGTATATATTCTATATGTTTGTCATTTCTTAATATACTTGATTTCAGAGATATTGATCCTGTTACAAGTCACTCATATAAGACTTCCACTGTTACAGGAAGCTACTATCCTAAGACTACGATCCTATTCAGACAGGTTTAATTCTAACATGGTATGAGAGCCACTTAGGATTATATAACAGCTTCCACCTGCCTACTCTACAACTATGTCTGGATCTCCAAGGTCCAACAATGGCTCTTCTGTTACGAGCCCATCACGCCCAACAGCGTCTCCAGCTGCAGATAATTTACACCTGCAGCAACAACAACAACAACAATATCAGCAACAATCGATGTACGGCATGCCATTGAGCAATCAGCCCGTACACGCAACTACAGCAGCGGCATCATCGACAGCAGCCGCAGCAATAGCAGCACCAGTAGCCACAACAGCTGCAGCTGCAGTCACTGGTTCTTCTAGTCAACCGGGACAACAGTCCAACTTCGTACCGACTGGACCTTACCAATATCAAGGCGCTTACCAGCCAGCAAATCTTCAACAACGTGTTAATGTTGCCGTCTTGTCACTTAACCAGATGTTTCCAACTCCTATGAGCATTGATGGCTCTAGTTATCAGCGTGGTCCGATGCCACAAGGAAGTGATGGGTCGAACAACTCCTTCTCTTTTGGTCCTGCTGGACAAGGACAACAAACACTACAAGGGTCACAAGTGCCATCACTTTATCAGCTACAATCAGCTGACGGGACCGGAAATTATATTCCTGCTTCTGCAAATCCAACGAAAATCAAAACGACAATGCCTTTTAACGGTCAAGACTTTTATACCTGGAGCTTTGAGTTTGAGCTTCTTGTTCAGACCGCGGGGTTCTGGCAGCTGTATGACGGCACAGCACCCTTTCCATCTCACGGGTCACCACTTCAACAAGCCACTTTTCGATCGGCGTCGCTGACTGCATACACAGTTCTCGTTCGTAATCTGACACCGACTGAACAGCTCGGAATTCGTTCTTTTCGTACCAATACCGCTCCTGCTGAAGCAGCTTGGTTGTACCTGCAAGGGGTTCACATGGCAAAGGACACTGTCAACCAGAGTAAAATTTTGATGCAGCTGTCAAATATACAGATGATAAACGGCGTGAAGGTGACGCAGTATATCAACCGCGCTCGAAATTTGCGTGATCAACTTCAAAAGTGTGGAGGGTACTTCCCCGACGCTATGTTTCACACGGTGCTACTCGCGGGTCTTGGACCAGAATGGCGACAGTGTCGCTCTATACTTCGGATGCAAGCACAGTTGTCCGAGGGGGCACTCTGTGCCGCTCTCATCGCCGAGCAGCAGGATATGGACCTGCACAACGCTCGAGGAGGGAAAAAGATGGTAAACAATACAGTCAGCTTTTATTCTAATCCACGTCACAAGCCCGTTTGTTCTTTTTGTCGAAAAACAGGACACACTATTGATACCTGCTGGTCGAAAGACAAACCATCTTGGAAGCGGTCTGCATCGAAACATACCAAAGATTCTTCAAGTGAAGCTGAGAAGCCGGAAGCTGAGAAGCCGGACGCTGCGAAGCTGAATTCTGCGAAGCCGGACCCTGCGAAGACACAGTCAAAGCAAGTTATTACCTGCATGACATCAGTTTCAACGGTTTATGATCCTGATGCTGAAGAGCGGATTCACAACCGGTTCAACAACGAACTCAACACACCGATTCCACCTGAGGTCTATGCAAATCTTGCACATACTATTGCAGGTCCCAATACTTGGTACCTTGACAGTTGCTGCGGTCAGCACATGTGTTCGTCAGAGACTCGTTTCATTGTGAATCAACGCCGTCTGCAAAATCCTGTTGTCGTCACGGTTGCCAATAACCAACGGCTTACAGCTCACTGGATGGGAAGTATCGTTCTGGACTCAGTAGAAGAAGACTTCAGTCTTCAGCTGAACGAAGTTCTTCTGGTCCCTCGGCTTGGCTTCAACCTCATGTCATCTGCACAGCTCATGAAGAACGGGATTACACTTCTCGGTGAACCTGGGAAGTTCACTCTGAAGTACGGCGACAAGAAACTCGGCACGGCAGTTGAGCAAAACGGTGTTTTCGTTTTGAGCTTCATACCTGAGCGCACTACTGCCGACTCTGATAACATTCTCTCGCTTGGTCCTTGGGAGCATCGCAACGACATTGATTACACCAACGATACAGTTCCACGTGAGGGAGTTGTCCCGACGTCTTCAACCACGGTTGCCGCCGTCATGTTGACCTTCGACGATCAAGGCTTGAATGATGTTCAGTCCTCCCGGGAGTACATGGCTGCTGTTGAAGGTTGGGGTGATCCGACGAACATGCCGACTGATGACGGCATCTGGGGGGCTGACGAACCCGATGAAACAACTTGGGGCGAGACGCCTGCTGAACGCAATGATCGTCTTCTCGCTGAAGCTGAGCAACGCGTCGCTGATATGGAGATTCTTGACTCTGGTCGTCTCGTTGGAGTTGAACCTGTACCTGCAGCATCCGATCAAGAAAGCGGCGAGTTAGTACTTGCTCCAGGCGAGTACGTGGATGTTGAGGTTCGTGTTCCACCACCAAATCTTACTCGTTACGTCGCACCTGCTTTCGATCAGATCCGCTCCGATGGTCATCAGCTTCTGTTGTCGTTCTTCGCTAACGCCGAGTATTACCTGCGCGCACAAGGTCACAAAGCCACGGGAGAAACATGGCATAAGCGACTTGGTCATCCGTCGCAGTTTACGCTAAACAACACGATCAAGGCTGCAGTGCTTGACAAGAATTCGTTACTCTTACCGAGCGGTCTCGAACTGAAGCCGGTGAATCGCCCGGCACCCTGCACCATCTGCCCTGCGGCGAACCTACCGCACGAGCCGTTCCCGACTCATTTCCCTGGAGCTGAAGATTATCACCTGATGGATAAGGTTTACAGCGATATACTCAACTTACCTGCGGATGGTTTCAACGGCGAGCGCTACGTTATCACATTTACAGAAGCTTCTACTCGTTATGTTTGGACTGGAAACATGACTAACCGTTTTCTTGCGTTTACAGCTTTCCGCACCTGGCTTCCTCTCGCCAAACGAGAGTCTTGTGAAGACAAGCAGTAGAAGAAGGCGCCATAGCTAGGAAAGCCCTAGCTAGGCAAGAAACAGTTTAGGCAAAAAGGAAAAGGAGTTCACTAGCAGGAATGAGGATACAAATAGCAAACCCTAGAAGGGTTGTACTCGCTATAGAGCACCCCACTACAGGCTAGAGCATAACATTCTGACAAGTCTGATACTAAGCTAAAGGCGTTTCAGTGTGACGGCGCCGGCGAGTATCGCAGTAACGAGTTCACGACCTACCTGCAAGAACGCGGGATAAGGCAACTTTTTTCGTTGCCTCACGCTCATCAGCAGAGTGGCGTAGCTGAGCGGCTCAACAGGACTCTGCAAGAGAAGATGCGAGCCCTTCTTGCCCAGGCTCAACTCGGCCCACTCTACTGGCCTTTCGCCATGGACCATGCAACGGTGCTGCACAATCTTCTTTCGTCCTCGGCCCTGCCCAACAACGCCTCACCCTGCTTGCTGTGGACGGGCAAGTTGGGTACCACTAAATTACTTCGTGTTTTCGGGTGTGTTGTTCAGTACCGTCCTCCTACCGCTCCGCTCGGGAAGTTCGATCAGCGTGCTAAGTGGGGGCTGCATCTCGGCATTGAAAAACAATATCTTGCCTGGCGTATCATGGATTACCGCAGTCGTCTCCTTGTTCCTGCTCGCGACTGTATTTTCTACGAGAATCTGACGCTGCCCATCTTCGAACAGCATCTCGCCACTCAGCGTGACCCTGCTGTACTTTTCCACGGTGTTCGCTCATTCGCCAGCGCTGACGCTGAACTTGCTGCCAGCGAAGAACCTGACATTGCCGGTGCACGTGAAGCAGCTCCTGACCCACCTGTCCCTGTCACGTCCTCCGGAATTCCGGAGTTTATTCCTCTTGCTGACGTGGCACCTGAGGATGTTCGCGATGTTCATCATACTTAACTCGTGGATGAACAGCGTCAACCAATGCCGGTGGTTTCCGATAGCAGCATCCATGTCAACCCTGACGAAATTGGGGGGGCAAGTGGATACCAGAATGATTCTGTCAATTTCGCAGGTCGCACCGACGATAATCCGCATTATCAGACCGGACTGCAAATTCTGGGACTCGCAGCAGCGGTACAGCACACTTCTACAGTGAATTTGGAGCCGAAAACTGCCCGACAAGCTCTCTCAGGGCCTCATCGCGAAAAATGGCGTGAAGCGATGGATCGCGAACTGGCTGCCCTGGAGAAAAGGGAAACTTGGGATCTTATACCCATTGAAAAAACGGTAAACAAAAATGTTCTTACCGGTAAGTGGGTCTTCAGGGTGAAGACGAAAGCGGATGGTACTTACGAGAAACACAAGGCACGCTGGGTGGTTCGCGGTTTTGATCAGACTCATGGGATCGACTACATGCTTACCTTCGCCCCGGTCAGTCGACATACGAGTGTTCGACTCGTTCTCTGCGAAGCAGCCGCGAAGAATTTTCCACTTCGACAAATCGATGTTTCCAACGCTTTTCTGTACGCCGACGTCGATGCCGAAATCTACGTCGAATATCCGCACACCTATCCGACAAATCCGCCGAGTGTCTGCAAGCTCAAAAAGTCACTGTATGGAATCAAACAAGCACCGCGACTGTGGCAGCAGCATTTGAACAGGAAGCTGACGGAGGTTGGGTTTCGACAACTGCCGCACGATCCCGGGATGTACCGGCTAGACGACAAGGGGAGCTATGCGTTGTTAGTGGCTTACGTGGACGACATCCTCTACGTCAGTTCGTCGACTTCGCTGGGTGATCGTATCGAAGCCGATCTGAAGAAATCGCTTGACTTAACCATTTCCACCAAAGTAACTCAATTTCTGGGGTTAAACGTTTCGCGAACTTCTTACGCTATTCATCTCACGGCTTCGAAGTATGCGGAGTCACTCGCTAAGCGTTTCAACATCTCCACGGATTTCGTTGCTACACCTTATCGGTCTACACTCACCGGGCACGTTCCCAACCTGAAAAATCTGTCAGCAGCTGGTCTTCAACTGTATCAGCAGCAGCTGGGATGTCTCCTTTTCGCAGCAGTCACCTGTCGCCCTGATCTTGCCTACGTCGCAAGTCACCTTGCGCAGTTTCTACGCTGCCCGAAAGAAGAACACTCTCTCGACTTACAGCGTGCGCTACGCTACTTCGTCTCTACACCAACAATCGGGTTGATTTTCAACGCTGGGAAGCCGACCGACAAAATGTATCTCAGCGGATACGTTGACGCGGACCACGCTGGCGACACGTCAGATCGACGGTCACGCATGGGTTATATTTTTCGTCTCGAGCCGATTGGTCCGATCTCCTGGAATTCCTCGAAACAAGAACTCGTGTCACTTTCATCGGCTGAAGCAGAATTCATCGCCGCCTGTGCTGCAACTCGCGAAGGTCTGTACCTGCAGAAATTGCTTGACGAAGCAAAATTCGTCACGCCGAATCAGTTCACGTTGCAGTGCGACAACCAGAGTGCAATTACCATCGCCAACAAGCCTGGTTTCGTCAATCGCACGAAGCACATTTCGCTGCGTTACTTCTTCGTAAAAGACGCGATCGACAAGGGGAGAATGCGCCTTGTCTACTGCCCCACCAGCGACATGGCCGCTGATTCGCTTACTAAGAAGCTGACACGTCAGAAATTTCATCTCTGCAACCAGCTCAGTGGCATTTCCGAGTCAACAGGGTGACTACACCGAACTCCTAGAAGTGAAGGGGAGTGTTGAGATAATATCGAGACTTGTGCACTTCAAGGAATTCGTGTAGTGTAGTTAGTACAGTAAAAGTACCGATAGGCTGACGTCAGCAAAGCGCTACGCGCCCTAGGATGACGTCAGCAGTAGCTGTAGGTATCGCGAATAGTCACGTACCGTTTTAGGCTAATAGGTACATTAAACGAATAGGTACTTTATCCTAGTATATATTCTATATGTTTGTCATTTCTTAATATACTTGATTTCAGAGATATTGATCCTGTTACAAGTCACTCATATAAGACTTCCACTGTTACAGGAAGCTACTATCCTAAGACTACGATCCTATTCAGACAGGTTTAATTCTAACAGTTCATATAGGGTACAACACTTTTAGGTTTCCTACTTGTACCCACCTGCTTGCTAGTTCAGTCATTCATTCGTTCGCTATTCTGACATGGTATTCTGAGCAGGTTCCCTAGTGGGAACGTTTTTTTTTAAGGGCCCACCACGAATTTTTCCTGCCCTGCCCGAAGCGCGCCTCGCGCCCTGCCCTAGTACGGCCCGTCGCGGCCCTGCCTTCGCTGGCCCGTCGCGGCCCTGCCTTAGCCGCCCGTCGCTGGCCCGTCCCGGCCAGTCGCCGCCCGTCGCTCGCCCGTCGCCATGCGTCGCGGCCCCGCCTTAGCCGCCCACTGCGGCCCTGTCCTGCCTTTCGCCGCCCGTCGCTGGCCAGTCCCGGCCCGACCCGGCCCGTCGCCGGCCCGTCGCCGGCCCGTCCCGGCCCGTTGCCGCCCGTCGCCGGCATGTCGCCGCCCGTCGCTAGCCCATCCCAGTCGCGGCCCTGCCTTCGCCGCCTGTCGCGGCCTCTGCCCTGCAGCCGCCCTGTCGCGGCCCTGCACTGCTGCCGCCCCAGTCGCGGCCCTATCCTGCTGCTGCCCCAGTCGCGGCCCTGCCTTAGCCGCCCATTGCGGCCCTGCCCTACTGCCGCCCCAGTCGCGGCCTCTGCCCTGCAGCCGCCCTGTCGCGACCCTGCCCTACTGCCGCCCCAGTCGCGGCTCTTCCCTGCAGCTGCCCCTATCGCGGCCCTGCCCTGCTGCCGCCCCGGTCGCGGCCCTGACCTAAACCGCCAGCTGCGGCCCTGCCCTGCACCCGCCCCTGGTAAGCACCCGCGCCGCCCTGCCGCGCCGCGCCGCCAGGAACCGAGCCGCGCCGCCCTGCCGAGCCGCGCCGCCCAGCCGAGCCGCGCCGCACTACCGAGCCGCGCCGCCCTGCCGAGCCGCGCTGCCCTTCTGCTTGCACTGCTTCTGCTGCCACTGCTGCTACTGCTGCTACTGCTGCTACTGCTGCTACTGCTACTATGGCTAGCCCTACTGTTCTCACCTTTGATGCTGAGGGGCGTGCAGTTGACTTTGACGTGTGGATTGACGACCTGCAGCTCTTTCTTCAGTGTGACCCTAGGGATGGGGTATCCCTGTTTGATCACACGTCCGGTGTCTCTACTGCACCTGCTGCCACTGCTGACAGTTCGGTTCGCTCGCAGTGGACCACTCGTGACGCTGTTGCTCGCCTTGCTGTTCGTAGTCACCTGCCGTCTGCTGAGCGTGCGCATTTTGGCCAGTACAAGACTGCTCAGTCTTTGTACGACGCTGTCGTAGCGCGCTACTCCTCCCCTGCCACTGCTGCCCTCAGCCGCCTCATGCTGCCGTACCTTTTCCATGACCTTGCCGCCTTTGCCACAGTCGCTGACCTCATTACCCACCTCCGCACTAGTGACGCCCGCTACCGCGCTGCGCTTCCCACTGAGTTCTGTGCCAAGAACCCCCCCCCCCATGTACATCACCCTTTACTACCTAGTCACCCGCCTCCTTGACTCCCTTGCTTCACTCAGGGACCACTTTCTGTCCCTTTGCCCCACCGAGCTCACTGTCGACCTGCTAGAGGAGCGCCTCACTGCGGCTGAGAAGAGTATCTTAGCTGTAGGTGCTTCTCGCGGTGACTGTCGCGCCCCTTTCTTTGAGGGGTGTTCCCCTGTCCCCCTTCTCCCCTCTGTTGCTTCTGCTGCTGCTGTCGACCTCGCTGGCACTGAGGAGGTCGGGGCTGCGTCTGCTCCTAGTGGGAGGCACCGCAACAGCAAGGGCAAGGGGGGCAAGGGTGGTGGAGGGGACGGTGGGGGCGGCGGTGGAGGCGGTGGAGGAGGCGGAGGGGGTGACGGTGGAGGTGGGGGTGGTGGCGGGAGTGGGGGCTTCGGTGGCGGCGGTGGGGGTGGTGGAGGCAGCGGCAGCGGTGGTGGAGGTGGCGGCGGCGGTGGTGCTGGTCGAGGTGGAGCCGTGCAGCGTGGAGGCCTTGGTGGTAGCCAGCGCCAGCAGCAGCAGCGTTCCCGTGAGACCCCGTCGGCCCAGCATCTTCGTGAGTGGTACGCTGGGCGTGGGAGGTCTGGGGGTGTTGGTCCCTGCACTTACGTTCTTCGCACCGGCGGGCGCCGTGGGGAGACGTGCGGGCTGCCACACACTGCGCAGCACTGCTTCGGTCGCCTGGCGCGCCCAGTTTCCTGACGCTGTTGAGCTCCCTCGCTGGGGTGATCTGCTTAAGCAGAATGTTGCTATCTTTGATCTTGATTTCGATGCTATCCTTGCTGCCATGTATGCCCTGACTGATAGTGCTGAGGGTGACTGTTACCTGAGTGTTCCGCCCGACCCGGGCATTGAGGCTGCTGCTCTAGGTGCTAGTGCGTCTGCTGCTCCAGGTACTGGTGAGTCTGCTGCTCCAGGTGCTGGTGAGTCTGCTCTCTCTGGTACTGCACCTACTGAGGCCTTGCACACTTTCACACTTGACTCTGGTGCTTCGCGCTCCTTCTTTCGCGACAGCACCACACTCACGCCGCTCAGTCGGCCTGTCGCAGTCTCCCTGGCTGACCCCTCTGGGGGCCCAGTCCTTGCGCACTCTTCCACGGTTCTACCGTGTCCTGCGGCCCCGTCGGGCTTGCTGCCGGGACTCCACCTCCCCTCGTTCTCTACGAACTTGGTGAGTGGAGCTGACCTCCAGGACGCGTGGGTTGACCAGTTCACCCTTGGAGGTCAGCGTGTGACCCACTGCACTTGCTCTCGGACGGGCCGCCACCTGGCCACGTTCACCCATCGGCCAGGGTCGAGTCTGTACACACTGACTACTGCGTCTCCTCCAGTTGCTGCGTCTAGTCAAGTTGCCACGTCCGGTCAGGTGTTTTCTGCCGCGTCCAGGTCTAGTCCAATGTCTGCCCCCTGCTCGTGTCGTCCTCTGTCACACGAGACTCTCCTTTGGCACCACCGCCTTGGTCACCCCTCCCTGCCTCGTCTTCGAGGTATGGCCTCCCGTACCCTTGTCTCTGGTCTCCCCCGGTCCCTCCCTCCCCTTCCTCCGGGGCCTGCCCCTACCTGTGTTCCTTGTGTCGAGGGCCGGCAGCGCGCCGCTCCTCACTCCTTCGAGTTCCCTCCGACATAGGCTCCCCTGCAGACTCTTCACATGGACGTGTGGGGCCCAGCCCGCGTTCGTGGACAGGGTCACGAACGTTACTTCCTGCTGGTCGTAGACGACTACTCGCGTTACACCACAGTCTTCCCCTTGCACAGCAAGGGTGAGGTCACTGAGGTGTTGATCGACTGGATCCGCGGTACCCGTCGCTAGCTCTGCGAGAGTTTCGGCTCGGACCTTTCTGTTCTGCGTCTGCACTCAGACAGAGGTGGTGAGTTTTCCTCCGACCTTCTGAGGGCCTTCTGTCGTGCGGAGGGCATCCGCCAGACGTTCACGCTTCCGGCCTCCCCACAGCAAAATGGGATTGCTGAGCGCCGCATTGGCATGGTCATGGGCGTCGCTCGTACGTCCATGATCCATGCGGCTGCTCCCCATTTTCTGTGGCCGTTCGCAGTTCAGTACGCTGCGCATCAGATCAACCTTCAGCCTCGTGTCTCCTTGCCGGAGACCACACCTACTCTGCGGTGGACGGGGAAGGTTGGCGATGCATCTGTGTTCCGTGTCTGGGGATCTCGAGCTTTTGTCCGCGATACTTCAGCGGACAAGCTGTCCTCCCGTGCCGTTCCCTGCGTATTCCTTGGCTCCCCCCCTGACGCACCCGGGTGGCAGTTCTACCACCCCACCTCGCGTCGTAATCTGTCCTCTCAGGACGTCACGTTTGACGAGTCGGTGTCTTACTACCGTCTCTTTCCCTACCGCACTGCCTCTCTCCCCCCCCCGCCGCTCTTCCTAGCACCAGGTACTCCTCAGGTAGACCCCCTCCCCCCTCAGGGTCCTGCCCCCTCAGGTGTGTCCCAGGTAGACCCTGTCGAGCCTGTCGAGGTAGCTGTCGACTCAGGTGCTGCTAGGGGTACTGAGCCTGCGGGTGCGGGGACTGGGGGTGTTGGGCCTGGGGTTGTTGTGTCTGAGGGTGCGGAGCCTGGGGGTGCTGAGCCTGAGCGTGTGGAGCCTGGGGGTGCTGAGCCTGGGGGTTCTGCATCTGGGAGTGCTGAGCCTTGGGGTGCTGAGCCTGAGCGTGCTGAGTCTGGAGGTCCTCCGGGTGTCCCGTCACAGCGGGAGCGCCTCTCTCCGCAGCAGCTTCGTGAGTGGTACACTCTGCGCTGTCGCCGTGCTGCAGGTGCTGGAGCTGCTGGAGGTGCTTTTGGGGCTGCTGGAGGTGCGTCTGGAGCTGGAGCTGTTGGAGGTGCTGCTGGAGCTGGAGCTACTGCTGGAGCTGGAGCTGCTGCTGGAGCTGGAGCTGCTGGAGGTGCTGCTGGAGCTGGAGTTGCTGGAGGTACTGGTGCTGGAGGTACTGGTGCTGTTGGAGCTGCTGGAGGTGCTGGAGCAGCAGGTCCCGGAGGTGCTCGTACTGGAGGTACTGGAGCTGCTGGGGCTAGTGGTGCTTCATGAGTTGGAGCTGCAGGTGCTGGAGCTGTTGCTACTGGAGATGCTGCTGGAGCTGGAGCTGTTGGAGTTACTGGAGCTGGTGGTGCTGCGGGAGTTGTAGCTGGAGACCCTGGAGCTGAGGGTACTGGTGCTGTCATTGCTATTTCTGGAGGCGCTACGCGGCCGCGGTCGTACTACGTTCCACTCCTTCAGCAGGTTCTTGGTCCTCCTCCTCCCTTACTGAGTCCACCGCCTCTCCTGTCACAGTCGCAGTTACAGCCGGCCTCTCCACTGCCTGGTCCTTCTCCTTACTCTGGACCGACTAGAGGCCTTACAGAGCATCGTCAGCCTGAGTCACGTCCTGCGTCACCTGAGTCTCGTTTTGAGTCGCCTGTCCGCGCTGTTCGCACTGGTCGTCGTGTTCCGCGTCAGCGTCCTCCTCCTGTCCCCGGCACTCACTCTATGACACTGCGTCCTTCCACTGCTCCACAGTGTGTCCCTCTGCCGTCTTCTCCTGCGTCCTCTCTTCCTGACGGTCCGGACCTGGAGTCTGACTCCCTTCGTGCTGCTAGTCCTACTGTCACGCGCTTTCTGGCCACTGCTGTCACTGACCCTTTGTTTGAGTCCACTGCTGCGTCTGCTCTCGTTGCCGAGCTTGTTGACTTTGCTGCAGCCTTTCGCCTAGACTACGCCACTAGTCTTGTTGCTGAGTCTGCGTTTGCGTCTGTCTGTCCTCCGTCCGTCGGGGGTGAGTGTGCTCTTGGCACGAACGTCCTTGAGGACAGACAGGAGGAGTTTGAGTGCTTTGCCGCTGCTGTACCTCATCTCGTGTCCATGCTGCTTGCCCCTGAGGGAGACCCGGATGCACCAGACATCCCGACCCCGCGCTCTTACGCAGAGGCGATAGAGGGTCCCTACTCCTCTCAGTGGCAGGCAGCCATGGACGCCGAGATGGCTTCCTGGAAGTCCACAGGCACCTACGTCGACGAGGTTCCCCCGCCTGGGGCGAACATCGTCAGTGGCATGTGGATCTTCAGGGTGAAACGGCCGCCGGGTTCTCCGCCTCTCTTCAAGGCGCGTTACGTTGCACGAGGCTTCAGTCAGCGACAGGGAGTTGACTTCTTCCATACCTTCTCCCCTACCCCAAAGATGACCACTCTTCGGGTGCTGCTGCACGTCGCCGCTCAGCGTGACTACGAGCTACACTCGCTTGACTTCAGCACAGCCTTCTTACAGGGCAGCCTGCACGAGGAGATCTGGCTGCGCCGCCCACCTGGCTTCACTGGGTCGTTTCCTGCTGGTACCCAGTGGAGCCTCCGACGGCCAGTCTACGGTCTCCGCCAGGCACCCCGTGAGTGGCACGACACACTGAGGACGACTCTTGCTGCTCTTGGTTTTGCTCCTTCCACTGCTGACCCGTCGCTGTTTTTACGCAATGACACCATCTGCCGCCGTTCTACGTTCTCGTATATGTAGACGACTTGGTCTTTGCTACTGCTGACACTGAGGCACTCGCCCACGTGAAGTCCGAGCTGCAGAAGAGACACACGTGCACAGACCTGGGTGAGCTGACAAGCTATCTTGGCTTGCGGATCACCCGGGACAGAGCACAGCGCACCATTACCTTGACTCAGTCACACATGGTGCAGCAGGTCCTTCAGCGCTTCGGCTTCACGTACTCCTCGCCACAGTCCACTCCTCTGCCTACCAGTCACTCGCTCTCAGCTCCACCTTCGGACGAGTCCGTAGAGCCGAGTGGCCCGTATCCAGAGCTTGTGGGCTGCCTCATGTACCTGATGACTTGCACACGACCTGACCTCGCATACCCTCTCAGCCTTCTGGCTCGCTACGTGGCTCCCGGTAGGCACCGAAAGGTGCACTGGGATGCTGCGAAGAGGGTGTTGCGCTACTTGTGCAGTACGTCGGGCATGGGGCTCGTGCTTGGAGGACGGGCTCGAGTTGTCCTCACTGGTCACGCAGACGCTTCCTGGGTTGACGACTTGGCTACGCAGCGGTCGTCACAGGGTTACACCTTCATTCTTGGCTCCGGTTCTGTCTCTTGGCGGTCTACCCGCTCGTCTTCTGTTCTCAGTTCCAGTTGTGAGGCTGAGATCTACGCTGGGGCCATGGCTGCACAGGAGTTACGCTGGCTCACCTACCTGCTGACCGACTTGGGAGAGGCGCCTCGTTCTCCTCCAGTTCTGTACGTCGACAACAAGGCCATGCTTGCCTTATGTGAGGAGCACAGACTGGAGCACAGAACGAAGCACATTGCTCTGCGCTACTTCCTTGCTCGAGAGTTGCAGCAGCATGGTCAGCTTCGTCTTGCTTACGTGGCCTCTCAGGCCAACACTGCTGACGTTTTCACCAAGGCACTTCAGCCTTGTGATCATCAGCGTTTCTGTACTGTTCTAGGCCTTGTACCTACTGTGCCTCACTTGCTTACTTCTTTACTCTGCTTGTACTGTACTCTCTATACATATACCTGCATGCTTACACTTGCTAGGTTGTGTCCACTGTATTGTTTGTTCTCCTTTATATAACTCTGCATGTGAACTGGCCTTGTGGCCATTTGCTTGTGCTCAGACTGCGTGGTGACTTTGTGATCCACCCTGAGCTTGCTTTGCCTTTCTTGACTGGTCTTGTGACCTCTTGTTCTCCCCCACTTTGCCTATGGGGGTGTGTCAAACTTATATGCTATAGTCTATCTAGGATGTAGTGGGGTAGTTCATATAGGGTACAACTCTTTTAGGTTTCCTACTTGTATCCACCTGCTTGCTAGTTCAGTCATTCATTCGTTCACTACTCTGACATACTGTTCACAGTATATTAAACCATGTGATCTTTCTTTGTCAGTGGTTTTGTGCAGATATGCTGTACTGTTTGTATTAGTATGTTTTACTATTAAATGATGTTGTGGTGATGATAAATAGATGCATGATGCAAAAATAATGCTATAGGATGCATAATATTTAATATAATGCCATGAATCATGATGCACATGCATGCACATAATAAAATGCGTAACAGTTAACGACCCAAAAACTAAGCTACTGCCATCCCTTGCCTAGCATGGGGGGGAGGTCAATAGCAAAGATTTTGAATAATCAAATGTCACATGAAACAACACAATCTGTGAAGTCTAAAAAAAAAGTCAACCCTATCAAATCCAGTTCGAAGTGGTCGCACACGAGTCACTGAGTGCACCAATGAACCTTTTGTGAAATGATAGGCCTGAGCCTTTTTGTTAAAAATTAGACATATATTGTTATTGCAATGTATAAATTTACACATACATACACACGCAAATACACACATACATACGTGCATGTGAAGTAATAGGAAATGAATGAATGACTAAGGAATGAGTTGGGTACAAATATGAACCCTGAGAAACTGTACCCCATAGTGTCTACCCCACTATAGCCTAGACAGGCTATGAGATTGATGTTTGACACACCCCCATAGGCAAAGTGGGGGAGAACAAGGGGTCACAAGACCAGTCAAGCAAAGCAAAGCAAAGCAAGCTCAGGGTGGATCACAACGTCACCACACATTCCGAGCACAGGTTCAAAGGCCACAAGGCCAGTTCACATGCAGGATTATATAAATAAGGTAAACAGGCAAGTGCAGGTATATATAGATCACAGTACAAGTAAAGTCAAGAGGTAAGCAAGTGAGGCCAAGTAGGCACAAGACCTAGCATAGTACAGAAGTGCTGATGATCACAAGGCTGGAGTGCCTTGGTGAAGATATCAGCAGTGTTGGCCTGGGAGGCCACGTAAGCAAGACGCAGCTGTCCACGCTGCTGCAGCTCACGAGCAAGGAAGTAGCGAAGCGCAATGTGCTTCGTTCTGTGCTCCAGTCTGTGCTCCCAACACAAGGCCAGCATGGCCTTGTTGTCTACGTACAGAACCGGAGGAGAACGAGGCGGCTCACCGAGGTCAGTCAGCAGGTAGGTGAGCCAGCGTAACTCCTGTGCAGCCATAGCCCCTGCGTAGATCTCAGCCTCACAGCTGGAGCTGAGAACAGAAGACGAGCGAGTAGACCGCCACGAAACAGAGCCGGAACCAAGGCTGAAGGTGTAACCCTGTGATGACCGCTGCGTAGCCAGGTCGTCAACCCAAGACGCGTCTGCGTGACCAGTGAGGACCACTGGACTCCGCCCTCCAAGCACTAGCCCCATGCCCGACGTACTGCACAAGTAGCGCAACACCCTCTTCGCTGCAGCCATGTGCTCTGGTCGGTGTTTCCCAGGAGCAACATAGCATTCCAAGATGCTAAGAGGGTATGCCAGGTCAGGTCGAGTGCAGGTCATCAGGTACATGAGGCAGCCAACAAGCTCTGGGTACGGGCCACTCGGCTCTACGGACTCATCCGAAGGCAGAGCTGAGAGCGAGTGGCGAGTAGACAGAGGAGTGGCCTGAGGCGAGGAGTACGTGAAGTCGAAGCGCTGAAGGACCTGCTGCACCATGTGTGACTGAGTCAGGGTAATGGTGCGCCGTGCTCTGTCCCGAGTGATCTGCAAGCCAAGATAGCTGCGCAGTTCACCCAGGTCTGTGCACGTGTGTCTCTTCTGCAGCTCCGACTTCACGTGGGCGAGTCCAGCAGTGTCAGCCGTAGCAAACACCAAGTCGTCGACGTACACGAGGATGTAGAACGGCGGCAGCAAAGTGTCGGTGCGAAGAAACAGCGACGGGTCAGCAGTGGAAGGAGCAAACCCAAGAGCCGCAAGTGTAGTTCTCAGTGTGTCGTGCCACTCATGGGGCGCCTGGCGGAGACCGTAGACTGGCCGCCGGAGGCTCCACTGGGTACCAGGAGGAAACGACCCAGTGAAGCCAGGTGGGCGGCGCAGCCAGATCTCCTCGTGCAGGCTGCCCTATAGGAAAGCAGTGCTGAAGTCAAGGGAGTGAAGCTCGTAGTCACGCTGAGCAGCGACGTGCAGCAGAACCCAAAGAGTGGTCATCTTCGGGGTCGGGGAGAAGGTCTGAAAGTAGTCAACTCCCTGCCGCTGACTGAAGCCTCGAGCCACGTAACGCGCCTTGAAGACAGGCGGAGAACCCGGCGGCCGCTTCACCCTGAAAATCCACATGCCACTGACGATGTTCGCCCCAAGTGGGGGAACCTCGTCGACGTAGGTGCCTGTGGACTTCCAGGAAGCCATCTCTGCATCCATGGCTGCCTGCCACTGAGAGGAGTAGGGACCCTCTATCGCCTCAGCGTAAGAGCGCGGGGTCGGGATGTCTGGTGCATCCGGGTCTCCCTCAGGGGCAAGCAGCGTGGACACGAGATGAGGTAAAGCAGCGGCAAAACACTGGAACTCCTCCTGTCTGTCCTCAAGGACGTCAGTGCTAAGAGCACACTCACCCCCGACGGACGGAGGACAGACAGACGCAGACCCAGCAACAAGACTAGCGGCGTAGTCTAGACGACAGTGAGCAGCGAAGTCGACAAGCTCGGCAACCAAGGCTGACGCAGGAGCGGACTCAAAGGAAGGGTCAGTGACAGCAGTGGCTAGAAAACGCGTGACAGTAGGACTGGCAGCACGAAGGGAGTCAGACTCCGGGTCAGCAAGGGCAGGAAGAGAGGACGCTGGAGGAGACGGCAAAGGGACACGCTGTGACGCAGTGGGAGGACGCAGTGCCATCTGATGCGTGCTAGGGACCGTAGGAGGACGCTGACGTGGAACACGACGACTAGTGCGAGCAGTACGAACAGGCGACGCAGGACGCGACTCAGGCTCACGACGCTCAGCAAGACCTCCAGTAGGACCAGTGTAGGGAGAAGGAGCAGGAAGAGGGGAGGCCAGCTGTAACTGTGACTCGGAGTGGACAGGCGGTGGACACTCTAAAGAAGGAGCAGGACCAGAAGAAGGCGGAAGATAAAGAACCTGCTCAAGGAGCGGAACGAAGTACGGCCGCGGCCGCGTAGCGCCTCCAGAACCAGCAGAGACAGCACCAGCAGCGTCAGCACCAACGCCAGCAGTACCACCAGCACGAGCAGTACCACCAGCAGCTCCAGTAGTGTCAACTCCAGCACCCACAGGAGCACCAACTCCAGCAGCACCTCCAGCTCCAGTACCTCCAACTGCACCTCCAGCTCCAGTACCTCCAGCACCCACAGCAGCTCCAGCTCCAGCAGGACCACCGGAAGACTCAGCAGCTCCGGCTCCAGTACCTCCAGTAGAACCTACTCCAGCAGCACCGCCAGCTCCAGCAGCACCAGTAGCTCCAGCACTAGTAGCACCACCACGCTCAGCAGCTCCAGTACCTCCAGTACGAGCACCTCCGGGACTCGTGGCTCCAGCACCCCCAGCAGAAGCAGAACCTCCAGCACCAGCAGTACCACCAGCTCCAGCAGCACGGCTCCAGCGCCGAGCAAACCACTCGCGCAGCTCCTGTGGAGAGGGTAGCTCCCGCCGGGACAAAGCACCCGAAGGACCTCCAGGTCCAGCACCGGCAGGCTCCGCGCCCCCACTCTCAGCAACCCCAGGCTCCGCACCCCCAGACCCAGCAACCCCAGGCTCCGCACGCTCAAGCTCAGCACCCCCAGACCCAGCACCCCCAGGCTCTGTACGCTCAGGCTCAGCACCCCCAGAAGCACCAGAGTCAACAGCTACCTCGACAGGCTCGACTGCATCTACCTGGGACACACCTGAGGGGGCAGGACCCTGAGGGGGGAGGGGGTCTACCGGGGGGGGAACGGGCGTGAGGAAGAGCGGCGAGGGGGGGAGGGGTGCAGTGCGGTAGGGGAAGAGACGGTAGTACGGAACCGACTCGTCAAACGTGACGTCCTGGGAGGACAGAACACGGCGCGAGGTGGGGTGGTAAAACTGCCAACCAGGCGCGTCAGGGGGGAAGCCGAGGAAGACGCAAGGAACAGCACGGGAGGACAGCTTGTCCGCAGACAAGTCACGGACGAAAGCTCGAGATCCCCAGACACGGAACGCAGACGCATCACCAACCTTCCCCGTCCACCGCAGAGTAGGGGAGGTCTCTGGCACGGAGACCCGGGGCTGAAGGTTGAGCTGATGCGCCGCGTACTGAACCGCGAACGGCCACAGAAAATGGGGAGCAGCTGCATGGATCATGGACGTACGAGCAACATCCATGACCATGCCAATGCGGCGCTCAGCAATCCCATTTTGCTGTGGAGAGGCCGGAAGCGTGAACGTCTGGCGGATGCCCTCCGCACGACAGAAGGCTCGCAGAAGGTCAGAGGAAAACTCTCCACCTCTGTCAGAGTGCAGACGCAGAACAGGAAAGTCCGAGCCGAAACGCTCTCTGAGCTGGAGACGAGCAACGCGGATCCAGTCGATCAACACCTCAGTGACCTCACCCTTGCTGCACAAGGGGAAGACTGTGGTGTAACGCGAGTAGTCGTCAACCACCAGCAGGAAGTAACACTCGTAACCCTGTCCACGGACGCGGGCTGGGCCCCACACGTCCATGTGAAGAGTCTGCAGTGGAGCCTCTGTCGAAGGAAACTCGGAGGAGTGAGGAGCGGTGCGCTGCCGCCCCTCGACGCAGGGAACGCAGGTAGGGGCAGGCCCCGGGGGAAGGGGAGGGAGGGACCGGGGAAGACCAGAGACAAGGACACGGGAGGCCATGCCTCGGAGACGAGGCAAGGAGGGGTGACCAAGGCGGTGGTGCCAGAGGAGGGTCTGGTGGGACAGGAGGCGACACGAACAGGGGGCGGACTCAGGACCGGACCGAGACGCTGCAGCAACCACCTGACTCGACGCAGCTACCTGACCAGACGCAGCAACCGGTGGAGACTCTGTGGTCAGTGTGTACAGGCTCGACCCCGGTCCACGGGTAAAAGTGGCCAAGTGGCGGCCCGTCCGAGCACACATGCAGTGGGTCACTCGCTGACTCGCAGGAGTGAACTGGTCAACCCCGCCATCCTGAAGGTCAGCACCACTCACCAAGTTCGTTGAGAACGAGGGGAGGTAGAGACCAGACAGGGAGCCTGACGGGGCCGCCGGACATGGGAGGACAGTGGAGTAGCGAGCAAGGACAGGACCCCCAGAGGGGTCTGCCAGGGAGACTGCAACCGGCCGACTGAGCGGCGTAAGGGTGGTGCGGTCTCGAAAGAAGGAGCGGGAAGCACCCGAGTCGAGGGTGAAGGTGTGCAAAACCTGAGCCGACGCAGTACCTGAGAGAGCAGACTCACTGGCACCTGGAGCAGCAGACTCACTAGCACCTGGAGCAGCAGACTCACTAGCACGTAGAGCAGCAGCCTCAATGCCCGGGTCAGGCGGAACACACACGTAGCAGTCACCCTCAGCACTAATAGACACAGCATACATGGCAGCAAGAATAGCATCAAAGTCAAGATCAAAGATAGCTACACCCGACTTGAGCAGATCACCCCAGCGAGGGATCTCAGTGGCGTCAGGGAACTGGGTACGCCAGGCGTCAGTCAGGCGACCGAAGCAGCGCTGGGTGGCGTGCAGGCCGCCACACTGCTCTCCAGTGCGGTCGCCGGTGCGCAGGACGTAGGTACAGGGACCAGCACCCCAAGACCCCTGACGCCCTGCGTACCACTCACGAAGCTGCTGTGGCGACGGAGTCTCACGAGAGCGCGACTGGTGCTGGGGTCCCCGCTGACCAGCTCCGCCTCAACCAGCTCCACCTCCGCCGCCGCCGCCTCCGCCGCCTCCACCCCAACCGCCACCGCCACCGCTGCCTCCATCTCCACCGCTGCCACCGAAGCCCCCACCTCTGCCTCCACCCCCGCCCCCACCCCCTCCTCCGCCTCCACCGCCACTACCTCCTCCCCCGCCACCTCCTCCAGCGCCCTTGCCCCGCTTGCCCTTGCCGTTGCGGCGCCTCTCGCTAGGAGCAGACGCAGCGCTGACCGACTCGGAGCCAACAAGGTCGACAGCAGCAGCAGAGGCAACGGAGGGCAAAAGAGGAACGGGGGAGCACCCCTCAAAGAAAGGGGTACGGGGATCACCACGAGAGGCTCCTACAGCGGTAATACTAGTCTCTGCTGCAAGGACACACTCCTCGAGGAGGTCGACGGTGAGTGTGGTAGGGCAAAGAGAGAGGAAGTGGTCCCTGACCGAGCGAAGGGTGTCAGGGAGTCGGGTGACTAGGTAGTAGAGGGTGATGTACATGGGAGGGGGGTTCTTGGCGCAGAACTCAGCAGGAAGCGCAGCGCGGTAGCGGGTGTCACTAGTGCGGAGGTGTGTAATGAGGTCAGTGACTGTGGCAAAAGCGGCGAGGTGAGGGAACAGGTACGGTAGCATGAGGCGACTAAGCGCGGCAGTGGCAGGGGAAGAGTAGCGTGCAACAACAGCGTCGTACAGAGTCTTAGCACTCTTGTACTGACTAAAGTGCGCGCGCTCAGTAGACGGTAGGTGACTACGCACAGCAAGGCGGGCAACAGCATCGCGCGTGAGCCACTGAGAGCGAACAGCACTGTCAGCATCAGCAGCAGGGGCAGTAGAGGCGCAAGACGTGAGATCGAACAATGAGAGGCCATCCTTGCTATCGCACTGTAGGAAAAGCTGCAGATCATCTAGCCAGACATCGAAGTCAACCGCTCGACCCTCAGCATCAAAGGTAAGAACACTGGGACTAGCCATGACAGGAGCAGCAGCAGGCTGGCAGCAGCAGCAGTGTAACTCATCGAAGCAAAACGGCTAGGCAGGGCGGCGCGACTCGGCGACGCGGCTTGGCAGGGCGGCTCGGCAAGGGCGGCTCGGCTCGGCCGCGCGGCTCGGCTCAGCGGTGCGCTTACCAGGGGCAGGGCCGGGGCAGGGCCGGGGGAGGACCGGGGCAGGGCCGGGGCCGGGGCCGGGCCGGGGCAGGGCCGGGGCAGGGCCGGGGCCGGGCCGCGAAAGAACCGGGGCTGGGCCGGGGCAGGGCTGCGACAGGTCCGGGGCAGGGCCGGGGCAGAGCCGGGGCAGGGCCGGGGCAGGGCCGGGGTAGGTCCGCGACAGGTCCGCGACAGGGCCGGGGCAGGTCCGGGGCAGGGACGGAGCAGGGCCGGGGCCGGGCCGCTACAGGGCCGGGGCAGGGCAGGGGCAGGGCCGCGACAGGGCCGCGACTGGGTCGGGGTAGGTCCGCGACAGGTCCGGGACGAGGCAGGGCCGGGGCGGGGTCGCGACAGGGCCGCAACGGGCGACGGGGCAGGGCCGGGGCAGCGCCGCGAAGGGGGGGGCCGCGTAAGGGGCCGCGTAGGGGGCCGCGTAAGGGGCCGCGTAGGGGGCCGCGTAAGGGGCCGCGTAGGGGGCCGCGTAAGGGGCCACGTAAGGGCAGGGCAGGCCGCAGAAGGGGCCGCGTAAGGGGCCGCAAAGGGCAGGACAGGCCACTAAGGGGCCACGAAAGACTAGGGCAGGGCGCAAAGCGCGCTTCGGGCAGGAAAAAAAAAATTAAGGTGGGCCCATAGGGAGGAACGGTTCAACTAGGGAACCCGCTCTATACCATGTGAAGTAATAGGAAATGAATGAATGACTAAGGAATGAGTTGGGTACAAATATGAACCCTGAGAAACTGTACCCCATAGTGTCTACCCCACTATAGCCTAGACAGGCTATGAGATTGATGTTTGACAGTGCATACATACATACAGACTCACATACGTACGTATACATATACACACACACACTTACAAACGCATACACCAAACATAGTTACTCACACAAGCAAACACATTCACACAATCAAAAGCACGAACACCGGCAAACCAGCAAAAAACGCGCGATAGTAAATAACATGCAAATCAACGGTAAAAGGACAATATGATATATCACTATCAGTGACCAATACACATTTTCCAGATTGAAATCGCATTCCTGACGAGCAAGGCTCCTGAGAAACGGATTTAGGAAGTGGAAAGGAGGATCGGAAAGAAATAGTCGGTAGAAATAAAACAGAAAAATGGTATGAGGTGTGATGAAATGACGAGAAAAATGAATAACAAAGAAACGAATGAAACAATACAAGGGCTAAGAAAAACGCCGTGAGTATTGAAGGGTTAGTGCTGACAAATAGCAATGAGAACAACGTACCAAGGCATAAAACAAAAGTTAGGAATGGGAACAGAGGGAAAGAGACATAACAAGACAGTAAACAAAAGAAGAGAATATAACGAAATACGGAGAGCGAGAACAACAGAGAGCGAGAGCGTGAGAGAGAGGACGAGAGAGAGAGGACGAACGAGAGAGAACTAACGAGAGAGAACGGACGAGAGAGAGAATGAACGAGAGAGAGAGAACGAGAGAGGGAGAGAACTATAGAGAGAGAATGAGAGAGAGAATGAACGAGAGAGAGAGAACGAGAGAGGGAGAGAACTAGAGAGAGAGAGAACGAGAGAGAGAGAACGAACGAGAGAGAGAGAAGGAGAGAGAGGGAACAAGAGAGAGAGAACGAGAGAGAGAGAACGAGAGAGAGAGAAAGAGAGAGAGAGAGAGAGAGAGAGAGAGAGAGAGAGAGAGAGAGAGAGAGAGAGAGAGAGAGAGAGAGAGAGAGAGAGAGGCCCTAGTCCTTAGTCTCTCCAGCCCTCTCCAAGCCTAGTATAAAGGCCCTAGGACCTTGTCCTAGAGCCTCATTATTCAGTTCTGTGTCCATTTTGCTCTCCTAACCAAGCGGGAGAGAGAGCGAGAGAGAGAGAGAGAGAGAGAGAGAGAGAGAGAGAGAGAGAGAGAGAGAGAGAGAGAGAGAGAGAGAGAGAGAGAGGCATAGGCCTAGTCCTTAGCCTCTCCTTCCCCTTCCTCCTTAGTATTTAAGGCTTTGTTGCCTGTCTAGCTTCTCATTATTCAGTTTGAAGTTGGTTTCTCATTACACGCCTGGCATGTCCTATGGCAATCTAGCTGAAGGAAAAGCATGGGGCAAACGGAGCCCGCGTCTACATGCGGTGAGCTCCAAGGGCGTGAAGAACGCCCGTCAGGGAGCGCCACAGCTCCCGGACCACAAGCGTGCTTGCGCCGATCGCCACGGCTCCAGATCCTGCGCGCAAGTGCCGCCTCAAGCCCCGGACGGCTTCGTCAAGCAGTCCCGCAGCAGCAGCGCCACCCTCCACGGGCGCAGCCAGCACAGGCGCCAACAGCACCGCGAGCTGGTCCGCCGCGTCCAGGCACGAGTCACGCTGGCGGCCACGGAAGGTCTCAGGAGGGATCACAGGGAGAGTCGAGTGGGCAAGCACCTGAATCAGCAGCAGAGCGTGGAGACTGTCAGCGAGGCGGTGTAGCTGTCCGAGAGTCGCCTCGGGAACACGGGTCTGCAGAGGCTGGAGTGCCTCCGCCAGGAACTGGAGCGGCTCATCAGCATCAGCAGGGAGAGCGAACGGAGCCGCCAACGAGCCGCCACCTGCGGCCACAAATTCCACTCTTGCAACAGGCGGAACCGGCGGCAGATGGAGACGAGAGCCGGGAGCAGGCGCCGATACAGCGGGAGAAGGAGCTGGCAGCGCTTGGATCTGGGGGGAAGGCGCAGCAACAGGCTGCGGGTTTGGGGGGAGCGCAGCCGGACGGGGAGCCTCGCGGGCTGGCAAGGCGCGCAGCGATCTGCTCTGGCTCTGCACCGCCCTCTCCTCCCGAACCGCCCTCGACACTTCCCGCTGAAGATCCGCCATCGTCACGGGCGGGCGATACCCCCCACCCCCGCCACGAGCACGGGGACCCCTCCAATCCCCTTGACCCCCGGGGTGAGCAGGCCAGCGCGACTGTTGCTGGTACCGCCGTGGAGACTCACGCCGGCGACGAGTTGATTTGCGGTCCTGGTGGGGAGCGGGGGAATGGGGCCGCGACGAGCGACGGTCAGGCGACGGAGGGCGTGACGGCTGGCCTGCAGGAACCACCGCCGTCACAGCGGGAGCGGACTGACCCGCCGCCGCAGGCGCAACCGACGGAGCCGGTTCGCCAGTGGTGGCGGACGCCGCCTTTGGTGACGAAGCAGAGGCCTGCGCAGGCAGGCAGGGGGCAGAAGCGTTCGGCGCAACACAGGCGCCAGAGACAGGTGCAGGGGGTTCAGCAACACCCTCAGCAGGGGCAGACGCCGACGGCTCGACAAGGGGAGCCAGGGAGCCTGGTGACGCAGGCGGAGCAGACGGAACAGCAGCGGGAGCGGTCGGACCAGCCTCTGCCCCGGCAAGGGGAGCCGCGGGTGCGTGGGGAGGAGTCTTTTCAGAGACTGCTGTCACGTGCTTCGGAGCCGGCGGTAGAGGGGGCTCCGTCGCCATGTTCGCCCTTTCGGGCTCCGCCGGAGGCCTGGCGACCACAGCCGACCAGGCGGCAGCGAGCCCTGGTGACGGCTCAGGTGCTCCGGCAATCACCATCTCGAGAGCAGGGAAGCCGTGGGGCGAGGAGAGAAACCGTAAGCGGAACGGGCGGAGGACCAGAGAATGGGTATCAGATGGCGGCGAGAAGGGCTTTAAACACCATGGAGGAAACTAATGACGAAGACGAGCGGGACGACCCATCTTATAGGGAAGAAGCCCTTCCTGAGAGCGAGAACGAGGAGACGGAGGGGGAAGGCATGGCGAGAGAAGGACCAAGGAGAAGGGAAGAGGTAGTGCAGCAGACGGACTTGCAAGTGCCACAGATGGCTCAACCATCGTCCGATGTCGATCGGACGGGCGCAAATCCAACCTCAAGCCCCCCAATAAGATCGAGCCGCGCCGGGAGAAATCGAACCACCAATGCCTGTACCACGGCACGCCCATCAGCATCATTCCCCCGCTACTTTTCACCAGACGAGCTCGCGAAGCGGACAGACCTGTTCGCAGGCATTACGAATTGGGATATTGCAGCACTATGCGACAGTCGTCAGCCTCCACTGTCGCGGCGTTTACCGCCAAACTTGTGTCAGCTGTTCTCGCTGGCGTTACTGACGCCGTTACTGCACCTCTCACGAAACCCCGAGTCAGAGACAGGTTGGCGCCTGCTGTTGTTTCTCCCGCGCCTAACACTTCGCCAAACCTCGCCACGACGACCGAATTGGCCGGAAATCAAGACCCGACTCCGAGCCTTCCAGCGTGGCGAATGGGAGCAGCTGTATCAGGACGCGGCGGATGCAGTCAATGCGCCTCCACCGCCTCGACATCAGCCCGACGCAGCTGGTGTGCTCAGCCGAGCCGAAGGCCTGGCGAAACGTGGCAGCCTGCGACGGGCCGTGCTGGCCCTGGAGTCAACACCCGTCTGTACCCCGAGCCCCGAAATACTGGAGGAGCTGCGCTTGAAGCACCCGCCTGCTGAACCCGGCGAGGTGACATGGCCCACGCCACGAGGGTCAACGCTTTCAATCCCGCACGCTGACTTTGCCAAGATGCTGGGTAGATGCGAAAATGGAGTTGGAGCCGGGCCGTCGGGCATGACATTTGAGCACCTGCGCGACGCGGCAATCACAAATGCACTGGTCAGCACCCAACTGCACGCCTTAGTAAACACCATCCTGGGAGGAAATTTGCCAGCCTCGGTGGCAAACCTCCTCACCGCGTCTCGACTCATCGCCTTGGCCAAACCTGGGGGAGGGGCTCGGCCAATAGCGATAGGTGAATGCTTGACGAGGCTGGCTGCCAAGGCGGCCCTGTCAGCAGTGGGAGAAGCTGCCCGCGATTTCTTCTTGCCTCTACAGTATGGCGTGGCAGTGCCAGGTGGAGCCGAAACAGTAATCCACGCGGCCAGAGCCTACCTGGACGTTCACCCCACCAGCATGGTACTGCAAGCGGACATTGCGAACGCGTTCAACAGCGTTTCGCGACATGCCATCGCCACAGCGTTACAAGACCCCGCCCTCTCGCCACTACTACCGTTCGTGAAACTAACCTACGGTAACCCATCGCAGCTGCTTCTAGACGTCAATTTCAACTCCGAACCCCTGCGAAGCGAACGCGGAGTTCGCCAGGGAGATCCATTGGGTCCGTTACTGTTCGCGGCTGGGATTCACGCCACACTTCGCGACACCGCCACCACACACCCAGACGTGCTTTGTCTGGCCTACGCAGATGACGTCATACTCCTTGGGAACGCGGCTGACACTGTAGCAGCATTCAACCACTTCACTTCCAACTTGACACAATTGGGGCTGGCACACAACCCATGTAAATGTGCAGCCTGGAGCGGAACAGCAGCAGAGATTGATCAACTACCGCCGGGAGTTCCCTTTTCCCAGGACGGCGTGCAGCTGCTGGGGAGTTTCGTAGGCCCCGACCGTGGGGCAGCGCAGTTCCTGTCGGGACAGCTGCGGGAGATGGCAAAACCATTACCACTCCTGGAGAAAGCCGATCCCCAGGTCGCGTCACTGCTGCTCACCCGCTGTATCTCGAGGCGGGTGGCATATCTCACCAGGACGACGCCGCTACGATTACTTCCGCGCGATACCTGGAGCCAGTGGGGGATGGATTTGCTTACGACGCTACTGACCGCCTGTGGCATCCGCGTTCCAACCCACCGCGCCGAGCAATCTCGCGTTTGGGCGCAAGCTTCCCTGCCGCCGTCGCTAGGGGGAATCGGCATTACAGACCCCTTAATCGAAGGGGTGTACGGCTACACCGCGAGCTTCACACAGGCCGCGCTTTTTCTGGCATCACTGGAGTGTGCCCCTCGCGGCGCGCTGATGCGGGCCCGGGATCACATGCTGCTGCCTGCAGACGTCACCACTCCCCTTCATGAGTGGCTCACTGAGTGCGAAGCCGCGTTACCCCTGGATGCACGAGAAATCCTGGAGAAGGAGCGGCTGAAGCGGTCGGATGTGAGACTACAACATGCACTAGCTTTACAGGTGCACGGGAGCAGATACGCCGTGCAGGTTTAGGAGACACGGCATATGGAGCTGAACCCCCTGAGCGGACACACGCAACGGATGTTTTCGCTGACCGGTTACGGGACCGGGGACTGGTTGACAGCCATCCCCATTGCGACGAACAGGAGGATAGGGCCAGTTCACTTCTCCAATGCCGTGCGCTTCCGGCTGGCCCTTCCTTTCTCCACGCCTAAAAACTGCGACTGCTCTGACCATACCGCTATCCCAGACCCCCGCCTCCCTAACCACCTTCTCCGTTGCGGCACGCGCAAGCACCGTATCAACACCCACAACGAGCTGCGGGATGCTTGCATTAGCATGGCCCAAGACGCAGGGTTCATCGTCCATAGCGAGACCTCGGCATACTGCCCCATTGAGGAACAGACCGCGGACTTTACGATGACACACAGAAGCAGCGGCACTGTCTACGTGTGCGACGTCACCATCACAGATCCTATTAGCACTAGGGACCCGGAGGCACAGAAGGGCAGGGGCTGGGCGGCACGGGAGCAGGCTGACAAGAAGGTCAAGCACTATGCTGCCCGGCCAGAGACGGTGAATTTCTTTCCTCTAGCGGTGGATACCTACGGCTGCCCCTGTGCTGAGGTGCCAGTTTTCCTGAAGCTATTGGCGGACACTGCAGCTCGGCGCCACTTCAACGCCGACTCCAAGTCATTCTACGCTGCTAAGTTCCTGCATCAGTTCAGGCAACGCTGGTCTGTGGCCCTACAAAGGGCCCAGTCCGTGGGTCTCCTGCTCAAACTAGGGGAGGCAGCGGCAGTGGAGAACCCGCCTGTGGGAGGGATCGGGGATGAGTTACACCTAGGGGACTGCTTTGCAGTCATTGAGCCCTTTGTGGAATTGTAGGGAGGTCTTGTGACTCCTTGTGCCTTGCTAAGTTGTTACCTATGACTTGCATGCTTGTACTCTGCTGCTATATCAATACAAGGACCATTAGCGAGAGAGAGAGAGAGAGAGAGAGAGAGAGAGAGAGAGAGAGAGAGGGAGAGAGAGAGAGAGAGAGAGAGAGAGAGAGAGAGAGAGAGAGAGAGAGAGAGAGAGAGAGAGGCCCTAGTCCTTAGTCTCTCCAGCCCTCTCCAAGCCTAGTATAAAGGCCCTAGGACCTTGTCCTAGAGCCTCATTATTCAGTTCTGTGTCCATTTTTCTCTCCTAACCAAGCGGCTCGCGCCGGCCGCCGCGGCCTTCGGCCGCGCATGAGGGAACGGCAAGCACATCGCAGGCAGATGCAATAATAACGCACAGTCGTACAGTCATGGCAGGGGGTCCCATCTACTATCAACAACATGGGACAAGCACGAGGGGATCCTACATCTGATCCGCGTCAAGGACAGCGTCAACCATGAATCAAGCCGCGGGGGGTGCTACATCCGATCCGCCTGCAGGGCATGCAGAATGCCCGTCATCGTCTGCCACACCGAGCGGACCACCAGAGTGGCGGCGCCAATCGCGTCGGCTCCGGAACCTGCCCGCAGGTACCTCCGTAAGTCCCGCACAGCCACGTCCAGTTGCCCCACAGCCCCAACGCCTCCCCGCACGGGCGCGGCCAACACAGGCGCTAGGAGGAGGGCAATCTGGTCGGCCGCGTCAAGACAGTCGTCCCGCGGGCCGTCAAGCAGAGATTCCGCTGGAACAGGCGGAAGAGACCCGTGCGACAGGGACTGCACAAGAAGGAGGGCACGGAGGCTCTCCGAGAGCCTCCATAACTGGCCAAGCGTCGCCACCGGAACCTCGGCGCGCGGGGGAAGGAGCTCCTCCGCCAGAGAAGGGAGCTGTAGTCGAGGAAGTCCAGCCCCACCACCACGAGCAGGGGCCGAGGGAGTCGGCAGGGACACCGCGGGCGTCGGAGCAACCACGGGGGGAGCGACCGGAAAGGGAGCAGACGGCATTGGAGCCGCACGTTGCGAGCTGTTCAGACTCGCCGGGCCGGCCTGACCGTCGCGAAACGCCTCAGTCACAATCTGCCGCACGTCCGCGATTGTTGCTGGCGCGTCCAGCCACCCGCCACGCCCGCGACCGCGACCCCCCCTCCAACCACCCTGGCGCACATGCCAGTCCGCCAGCGGCTGCCGTCGGCGAGGGGAATCACGCCGCCGACGAGACACATCCCGCTCATCTTGGGGGGAGGGCGAATGAGGACGGGAGTTATGCTGCTGCACAGCCGGAGGAAGGGCATGGGCAGACGCGGAAGCCGCGGGGAGCGGAGAGGCAGACTTCCCGCCCGGTGCATCAAGGGATGCAGCAGGAGACACCACAGGCAGCGCCTCAGGCGCAGGAGGAGGCGCCACGCCAGACGCAGATGCCACCCCAGCAACAGCCGCCGTCTCAGCAGGCGACGGCAACACCGGAACGTGAGGCGCGGGAGAGGGCGCCGCGCCAGGAGCAGGGAGAGGCGCCACGTCAGCCGCAGGCGCCAGAACGAAGGCAGGCACAGGCGCCGGCGCCACTACGCGCGGTTGGACGGCCACACCCGCCGAATCTCGTCCAGAGTCGACTACCGTGGAGCACGCGTGTGCAGGAGAACCCGCGACAGACATTGCCGCAACAGGGGCAACCGGCGCCGACTGTATCGGCGAGGCAAGCGCAGCTAACGCCACGCCAAACGGCCGCGGCGAATACGGCACAGGGGAACCGCCACCAACCGCCACGGGCATTACGTGGAGGCAGAGGCGGGCGGCAGCGAGCTGCGGGGCGTGGCCGAGGACGGGAGAACGGCTTCCAACGGGCGGCGAGGCGGGCTTTAACAGATGCGGATGTCAACAACGCGGCGGAGGATGAAGCAGATGAGGCGCAAGACCCCACCTTTATCGCCCAGCCAGCCGCTGAATCAACCACGGAAGGAAGTGGTGGGGATGGTGGGGAAGCTGCTCTAGTAGTGGAGAGTCGAGTGAATGTTGCAACACCCGCCCGAGCCGCATCTGCACAAACTGGAATTGGGGGGGAACCAAACCCAGACGCACCCCACACCACCACACCACCAACACTCCAATTCTTGCCAGAACAGCTGGCGAAGGACATGATCCGCTTCAACGAAATTCGCACCTGTGACCTGACACCACTACGCGACAGTCGTCAGCCCCCCCTCTCCCGCAAAATTCCGCACCAGTTTTGCAAACGCGCTGCTGACACCCCTGCTGCACCTCGCACGCCACCCTGACTCAGTACCGGGATGGCGCCTGATACTCTTTTTTCCCCGCCTAATCCTTCGCCAGGCAAAACCAGGGAAGCCTAATTGGCCCGCAGTGAAGTTGCGCCTTCGTCAGTTTTTCAAGGGCGAATAGGAACAACTGTACGAGGCAGCCGTGGCAGCGGTCAACTCCCCCCCAGCGCAACGTCACCAGCCAGACGAGTTGGGAAAATGTGCCAGAGCAGAAGGACTTGTTCGAAAGGGCAGTCTTCGGCGGGCCATCCTAGCCCTCGAATCTACACCCGTGGCAGATCCAACGCCGGAGATACTGGATTCACTTAAATCCAAGCACCCACCCACGCCACCCGGACACATTGACTGGACACCAACGGACGAGGCCCACGTGGTGACCATCACCTCAGCTGCATTCGCGAAAATCCTATGCCGCTGCGAAAACGGAGTGGGGGGAGGGCCGTCGGGGATGACGTTTGAACACCTCAGAGATGCAGCTATCGCCAACGCAGCCGTTACCACCCACCTCCACGCCCTCGTCAACACAATACTCCAAGGGAAACTCCCCGAAGAGGTGTGCTCCCTGCTCACGTCCTCCCGCCTAATCGCTCTCGCCAAGCCAGAGGGAGGGACTTGGCCCATAGCCGTAGGAGAGTGTGTCCTACGCCTCGCGGCAAAATCGGCACTTTTCTCACTAGCAGAAGTGGCACGAGCCCATTTCCTCCCACTCCAGTACTGCGTCGCCGTCCAGGGAGGTAGCGAGGCGATAATCCACGCCGCCAGATCATACATGAGCACGCACAGTGATGCCACGATTCTCCAGGCGGATCTCTCAAACGCATTTAATAGCATCAGTCGCGAGGCAATCGTAGCGGGCCTACGTGGAAATACGCTAGAAGGGATCCTCCCCCTAGTTCACTCCTCTTACGGCGCGCCGTCAGAGCTATTTCTTGACGCCGGCTTTAATAGCCCTCCCATATCCAGCATTACAGGGGTCCGCCAGGGCGACCCCCTCGGGCCCTTGCTCTTCGCCGCGGGCATCCACCCGTCCCTCGCCGCGACCGCAGCCGCCTTCCCGACCGTGCTCTGCCTCGCATTCGCTGACGATGTCACGTTCCTCGGCAGAGTGGCGGAGTGTACAGCGGCGTTCACCCACTTCACGAGCAGCCTCCGTAGCATGGGGCTCAGGCACAACGCCGGGAAATGTGCGGCGTGGAGCGCCGTCCGACCACCGGTGGGGGCCTTGCCGGAAGGGGTCCCATTCTGCCACGACGGACTGCATGTTCTGGGCAGCTTCATCGGTGCGCCAGATGGAACAGCCGCATTTATTCGGGCTCAGCTGCAAGCCATGACAACCCCTCTCCCGCAGATAGCCGACCTGGAACCACAGGCAGCATCACTGCTGCTGACGAGGTGCATCTCGAGGCGAATGTCATACCTCGCGCGCACAACCCCACTCACCCTTCTGCCCGAAGAGGAATGGTCACGGTGGGGCCAGAAGCTGCTCCACACACTGCTCGACGCCTGCGGCGTGCGCCACCCAAGGGGGGATGCGGAGGAACAACGCGTGTGGGACCAGGCTTCCCTCCCCCCAAGCCTGGGAGGCCTGGGGCTGGCGGACCCATCGGTGGAGGGGCGCTACAGCTACCTGGCAAGCTTTGTCCAGGCGCACGGACTCCTAGCCTCCCTGCCCGGCCCCGCAGGAGCTCACCTCTCCACCGCCCTGAACTGGACAGAGGAGGTGGACCCGGACCCAAACCAACTGCAAACCTGGCTAGGGGAGTGCAAGGCAAGCCTCACACAGGAGGGACGGGACCTGCTGGCGGCAGAAATGGCAGCACCCAAGGGACAGCTGCAGCACCGCCTTGCCCTCTTAGTCCAGGGTGGACGAAGTGCCGCTCAAGTTGCAGCGTCACGGCATATGGAGCTGAACCCCCTATGCGGCCACACCCAGCGGCTATTGTCCCTCACTGGCTACGGAGCGGGGGACTGGCTGATAGCCATCCCCTACATGCCCTCCCTCCCCCTCGATCCTGACCTCTTCTCATTCGCCCTCCAGTTCCGCCTAGGACTGCCTCTCCCCGTCCCTGACAACTGCGACTGCACAAAGAGAGTCGCCATAGCAGACAAGCGCCTCCCCAACCACCTCCTCCGCTGCGGCACAGGGCACGGACGGACTAACACACACAACGAGCTGAGGGATGAGTGTGTGCGTATGGCTCAGGATGCGGGGTTCATAGTGCACAAGGAGAGCACGTCGTTTAGCCCGGTCGACAACAAGAAGGCCGACCTGGCCATTCGGGACAGAAGCAGTGGGGCGGTGTGGCTGGGTGACATAACCATCACCGACCCTATCAGCAAACGAGACGAGACTGCTAGAAAGGGACGGGGATGGGCAGCAAGGGAGGCAGCAGATAAGAAAATCGGGCTATACCACGGCAGAGCTGAATTTGCGGGCTTTTACCCGCTGGCAGTCGAGACCTATGGCTGCCCGTGCGACGAGGTGCAGGCTTTCCTGAAGCACCTGGTGGACAGAGCAGCACGCTTACACTTCAACGCGGACCCCTCAAGCTTCCAGGCCGCAAAGCTGCTGCACCAGTTCCGCCAGCGGTGGTCTGTCACCTTGCAAAGGGCACAGGCAGTGAGCTTCCTTATCAAGATGAACCTGGCAGCCCAGAAGGACAACCCAGCCTTAGGAGGCCCCGAGGGGGTCCTGGACCCGGGGGAGTGCTTTGCTATCCTAGAACCAGGCAATGGTAGCGAGTAGAAGACTTGGGGGGGGGGGGGGGGAGGGGGGGGGAAGGGGTAGGGAGGAGAATAGTTAGACATACCTATTTGTTGCTTGCTTGCTTGCCTCTGCTATATCTCTAATCTATATCAATACAAAGGTCCGTTCGAGAGAGAGAGAGAGAGAGAGAGAGAGAGAGAGAGAGAGAGAGAGAGAGAGGCCTAGTCCTTAGCCTCTCCAGCCCTCTCCAGCCCAGTATAAAGGCCCTAGGACCTTGTCCTAGTGCCTCATGATTCAGTTCTGTGTTCATTTTCTCTCCTAAACCGAGCGGCTCGCGCCGGCCGCCTTCGGCGGCCGACGCTCGACAGCGCGGCCTTCGGCCACGCGTGTGGGAACGGCAAGCACATCGCAGGCGGATGCAAATACTAACGCAAAGGCGTACACTCATGGCACGGGGCCCCATCTACTAGCGACAACATGGGACAAGCTAGTGGGGATCCTACATCTGATCCGCGTCAAGGACAGCGAGAAGACCCGTCAGAGAACGATGAAGCTCGCGCACCACCACTGTCGTTGCGCCGATCAAGTCGACGGCAGAGCCCGCGCGCAACAACCGGCGCAAACCACGGACCGCCGTCCCCAGCTGTCCAACGCCCGCAACTCCACCCCGCGCGGGCGCAGCCAACACGGGCGCCAGGAGCTCGGCCAGTCGATCCGCGGCATCCAGGCACTCGTCCCGGGGGCCAGGGTCCATATGAACACCCTGGGAGAGAGCCGCATGACCATACACCTGAATCAGGTGCACTGCCCGCAGACCCTCAGAGAGGCGCCATAGCTGCCCCAGCGACGCCTCCGGCACAACGGCTGACGGAAGTGGCCCCACCAGTGACTGTACTGGCACCGATACAGCCGGAGGAGCAGGAGCAACAGGCAGTAGAGAGGGATACTGCGCCATCACCGGTCCTCCAGCCGCGGTCACGAACTCCATACCCGCCACAGGAGGAACCCACGGCAGGCGCATCCGGTTCCCATGAGCAGCGGCAGATGCAGAGGGAGCTGGGGGAGGGGGAACGGCTGACTGTGGAAGGGGAGGTGCAGGCTCATAGGGCGCAGACGGAGGACGGGACGCATGCGCTGGAGCGACGCGCGGCGAGTTGCTCTGGCTCGCCTGCCCGTTTCGCTCCAGTCGCATCGCATCAGAAACAACACGCTGTAAATCAGCCATCGTTACTGGCTGATCATACGCCCAGCCACCACCACGACCGCGCCCCCCCCCACCAGCCACCGCGACTGCCACGGGATGCAGCCCAGTTCGCCTGGGACCCTCGGCGCCGAGGAGAATCGCGTCGTCTCTCGCTCGTCCCGGGCCGCAGGAGAGTGAGGCCGATGCTGCCGGCGGCCCGGAGACGGCTGACGCTGAGCCAGGGGAGCAGCAGCGAGCGGCGCGGGATCAGGAACCGCCTAGACGTCCAGGGGCGGCACCGATGTCGCCGCAGTCGGTAGTACGGGAGCCGACAGCGCAACACCCCCCCCCACCTCCCCCGGCCCCGGGCCGCCAGTGGTGGCGTACACCGCGTGCGGTGACGAACCAACAGCAGCAACCGGGGCAGGCAGGGCGACAGATACATGCGGCGCATCGAGGATCGGGGCGCCCGGGGGGGCATCAACGACAACAACGGGAACTGGAGACTCAACGGGAGCAACAGGAGCAACAGGGGCAACGGGAGCAGGCCCCGCAGGAGCGCGCGCGTGAGGAGCAGCCCCAGCGGGAGGATGAGGCTCTGCGGCAGGTGGAGCCGGCGCCGGCGGACTCGGGGGCTCCAGCACGGAGGGAGGCGGTTTCGGTGCAGACGGCAGTGGCGGCTTCTTCGAGGCAGTCACCGAGCCAGACACTGCCGGCGACCTACCGGAACCCGCAGACGCAACGACAACGCGCTCTGGCTCAAACCAGCCTTCGATCACCATTGCGGAGTGTACGGGGTAGAGGCCGCGGGGGAGGAGCAGCGAGTCGTGTGGGGGGCGGACCAGAGAATGCTTTCCAGGCGGCGGGACGACAGGCTTTAAGAAGGATAATCGAAGATATCGACCAGGAAGAGCGCAGCGACCCCTCTTATAGGGAGGAGACAGATGTCCTTGGTAGTACCAGTGAAGAGGAAGATGGAACTCGGGAAAGGGAAGAGGCAGCGAGCAGAAGTCGAATGGAACAGCGGAGTGCAGAGGAATCTCATCGAGCTGAGGGTGAGCCGCACGATGGCAATCGTACGGCCAGAAATCCAATTCAATCTCCAGCCTCCTCCCCGAGCCGCAGCCGCACAAATCGGACCGCGAGACGCCAGACCGGCGTGGCGCCCGTGGTCCCACATCAGCGCTACTACTCGCCAGAGGAGCTGGCAACACACAGCGACCGGTTCGCATCACTCGCGAACTGGGATATTGCCCCGCTCTGCGATAGTCGCCAACCCTCGCAAGCCCGCAGATTGCCGCCAAATCTGTGTCAGCTTTTTTCGCTATGCCTGCTGACACCACTCCTACATCTATCACGTAACCCGGGCTCCATCGCAGGCTGGCGCCTGCTCCTTTTTCTCCCGCGTCTCACTCTTCGTCAGACTTCGCCAAAATGCCCAGATTGGCCGAAAATCAAAGCGCGACTCCGTTTGTTCCAACGTGGCGAATGGGATCAGCTGTACAGTGAAGCAACCGAAGCAGTCAATAACCCAGCCCCGCCACGACACCAACCCGATGACACAGGTGTCATCAGCAGAGCAGAGGGACTGGCGAAGCACGGGAGTCTACGCAGAGCGGTGTTGGCACTGGAGTCAACCCCGGTCTGCACGCCCAGTCCCAGGATTTTGGATGAACTTCGACAGAAACACCCACAAGCGGGACCCGAGCCGCTGACGTGGCCCCAACACGATGACCCCCGACGCCTCTCAATCCCATACGTTGACTTCCACAAGCTGCTGAGCCGATGCGAGAACGGGGTGGGTGCAGGGCCATCTGGCACCACGTTTGAGCACCTGCGCGATGGGGCAATCACAAACGCATCGGTTTGCACCCACCTTCACGCCTTGGTTAACACCATGCTGGGGGGTAAACTGCCCCAGCCTGTAGCAGACCTGCTCACGTCATCCCGCCTAATTGCCTTGGCCAAGCCAGAAGGCGGGGCCCGACCAATTGCAATAGGCGAATGTTTGACCCGCCTGGCAGCAAAGGCCGCCTTGTCAGTAATAGGAGAAGCAGCACGGGAGTTTTTCCTCCCGCTGCAATTCGGGGTGGCGGTTCCAAGTGGAGCAGAGGCGATCATCCACACCATACGGGCTTTCACCGACGCCCGACCAGACACATTGATACTTCAAACCGACCTATCAAACGCTTTCAACAGTATCTCGCGACAGGCAATAGTGGCAGCTTTACAGGACGATGCTTTACAACCATTACTGCCGCTGGTCCAACTCACATACGGCAACCCGTCGCTACTCTACCTCGATGCCGGCTTAAACAGCGCACCCTTAGCAAGCGAACGAGGCGTCCGCCAGGGAGACCCCTTAGGCCCTCTGCTTTTCGCGGCAGGAATACACCCAGCCTTACGTGCGACTGCCGACGCCTACCCCCGCATACTCTGCCTAGCCTATGCCGACGATGTCACGTTCCTAGGTGCCGCCGCCGAGACAACCGAAGCCTTCGCCCATTTTACCGGACAGCTAGAGCTAGTAGGCCTTCGACACAATCCCGGAAAGTGTGCCGCATGGAGTAGAACCCGCCCAGCCAGCTCGGTGCAACTACCACTAGGAGTTCCCTTTTCCGGTGATGGCGTCCGGCTCTTAGGCAGCTTCATAGGAACGACGGAAGGTGCTGCCTCTTTCATTACGGAACAACTCACGGCAATGGCGAAACCACTCCCACTGCTAGAACGGATGGACCCACAGACCTCCTCGCTGCTCCTCACGCGCTGCATATCTCGCCGCATCGCCTACCTTACGCGGACCACACCGCTCAATTTTCTCCCCGACGGCAAATGGTCGCAGTGGGGACGGGACCTACTTGCCACCCTTTTAGCCTCATGCGGTATCCGCTATCCAACAAGTACTACTGAGCAAAACCGGGTCTGGGAACAGTCCACACTACCCCCCTCCCTAGGTGGGATCGGCCTCACTGACCCCACAGTCGAAGGAGTATATGGCTTCCTAGCAAGTTTCACACAGGCAGCCCTACTCCTCTGCTCGCTCCCCTTAGAACAGGACGACATCCAGACACACGCCAAGGATTTCATGCTACTACCACGAGACACTAGCACACCCCTTCACGCGTGGCTGTCGGCCTGTGAGAGGGCTCTGCCGGCAGACGCCCGTGAGATCCTAGAAGCAGAGAGATTAGAACCTAAGGGCGTGAAGTTGCAACACGCCCTCGCAGTGAAGGTCCACGGGAGGAGATATGCGAGGCAAGTACAGGAGATCTGGCGGATGAGTCTCAACCCGCTATCAGGGCACACTCAGCGCATGTTCTCCCTTACCGGCTATGGCATGGGAGACTGGCTGACGGCTTTACCGATTAAAAACACCCGCCGCGTCGCGCCAGAGCACTTCGCCAATGCCGTCCGCTTTCGCCTTGGCCTACCTTTCTCCACGCCCGCCAAGTGTGACTGCTCGGACCACACAGAGATCACCGACCCACGGCTGCCAAACCATCTTTTCCGTTGCGGCATGGGCAAGCACAGGATTAACACCCATAACGAGCCCCGGGACGCTTGCATCACCATGGCACAAGATGCGGGTTTCATCGTCCATGGGGAATCGGCCGCCTACTGCCCAATCGAGGACCAGACCGCGGATATCACTATGCGAGACAGGAGCTCAGGGGTGGTGTACATATGTGACGTCACCATCACCGACCCCATCAGCACCAGAGACCCGAATGCAACCAAGGGAAGAGGATGGGCGGCAAGGGAGATGGCAGACAAGAAGAAGAGACACTATGCCAACCGGTCGGACACGGTGGCATTTTTCCCACTAGCTGTGGATACCTATGGGTGCCCATGTGCAGAGGTCCCAGAATTCTTGAAGCTACTGGCGGACACAGCTGCTAGGCGTCACTTCAACGCCCAACCACACTCGTTTCATGCAGCTAGGTTCCTCCATCTCTTCAGGCAGCGGTGGTCCGTGGCTCTGCAAAGAGCACAGTCAGTGGGCTACCTTATTAAGTCAAGTCAGGCGGCAGTAGCTGAAAATCCCCCCGTGGGGGGGGTGCAGTCCGAGCTCCACCTTGGGGACTGCTGTGCAGTACTAGAGCCTCTCATGGAGGTGTAGATAGGCAGCTGTGGGCAGCTAGACGGTTTCTCTGCTTGTTCGTTTGCATTCCTTGCACCTATACCTTGCATGTCTGTACCTCCTTCTATATCAATGCACGGACCATTAGAGAGAGAGAGAGAGAGAGAGAGAGAGAGAGAGAGAGAGAGAGAGAGAGAACGAGAGAGAGAACGAGAGAGAGAGAACGAGAGAGAATGAACGAGAGATAGAGAGAGCGTTCAATAAACTACGGTTTCGAAATAAAACATGAGTTAAAACAAGATCTAAGCCGACCTAGTTTAGATCTAAGTCGTCTTGGTTAGAATCAAGTCGACCTAATTTGTAATGATCTAATTTGACTCAAAATAATAAGTTAGGGTAGTTCTTACTTTGCACTAGTAGGTGGAGCGTGTGTCTGGTGGGAGCTCAACTAGCGAGAAGGAGGAGCGGGAGAGAAAAGGAACGAACAAACCCTAAGGCAGTCTCAGATTCGTCGCAAAGATTTTGTCCCTATAAATTTTGTTGTTCACGGTGAACATCTGTGCTGTCGCAGTCCTCGAGACTGAACGCGAGATCTAAAGGTCTCCAGTTCGATTACTGTTAATGTGATTATTTTATGTTGGAAACAGCAGTTGAAAGTTAGAAACGAGAAAGAGGGTTTGCACTAGCAGGCAGTTGAGTACATATAGGAAACCCTAGATTGGGTTGTACTCACTATTGAGTACCCCACTGCAGGCTAGACAAATATAACATTCTAACACACCCCCATAGCCAAAGTGGGGTGTAATCAGCACAAGTAAAGCAAAACAAGCTCAGGGTGGATCACAAAGTCACCACACATTCTGAGCACAAGTACAAGAAGTAGCAGTTTATAGTTCACAAATACAAGCAAAGCTAGAGGATATCACAGAGGGCAAGTGAGGAGGAGGAGCTGGACTGATAGGAAAGGAGAGAGGAGGCAACGACTGAAGCTGCAAACACACGGGCAACAGGAGCGGCGCTCACTGTGGCTACCGGAAGCGCACCTCCGGACTACAGGAGTAACTGGCTCCGCGGCTAAGACGAGCGGCAGGAGCAACGGACCCATGGGCGACTGGCGCAGCAGGCTCGCTGGGCTACCGGAGGCGCACCTCCGGACTACTGGCGTTGCTGACGACACGACGGCTACCTCCACCCAACCTCCCCCACTGTCGCACCCCCCTGTCACACACCCCCTGATGCACCTCTAGCACTACTCACACTCCACCCCCTCGCACCACTCCGTCGGCTCCCACACAACCACCCCCCTCAGCGGCAGCTGCAGCAGAGGGAGACAGAGGAGGAGGAGGAGCAGGGGAGGCCGCACACACCCTTCACCCCATACTCGCCACCCCCAAACCCTAACACAGGGCAGGGAGGTAGCTGGCGGGTAGGGAGGTGAGGGGGGGGGGGGGGGGGGGGGGGGGGGCAGGGCCGCGACAGGGCCGGGGCAGGACGACAGGGCAGGGCCGGGCCGCAACGAAGACGGGAGGGGCCGACACGCGGTCCCCCCCAGGGCGCCGTGACGGGCGACAGAAGGGGCGACGCGCGGCCCCCCCCAGGTCGCGGCCCCCCCAGGTCGCCTCGACAGGCGACGGGAAAAGGCGGGGGGGGGGGGGGGGGGTGCGCGGGCCCCCGGTGCGCCGTGACAGGCGACGAAACCACCGCACGCCTCGGGGCGCACGACGGGCAGGGCACCGTCGCGCGCCACGGGGCGCACGACGGGCAGGCAGGGCACCGTCGCGCGCCACGGGGCGCACGACGGGCAGGCAGGGCACCGTCGCGCGCCACGGGGCGCACGACGGGCAGGCAGGGCACCGTCGCGCGCCACGGGGCGCACGACGGGCAGGCAGGCAGGCAGGCAGAGCATCGTCGCGCGCCTCGGGGCGCACGACGGGCAGGCAGGGCGTCGCGCGCTCCGGAGGGCGGCGCGACGGGCAGAAAACCGCCGCGCGCCACTAGCGCGCGGCGGGACAAAAAATGGCCGCGCGCCATGGGCGCGCGACATGGAGAATGACAGCGCGTGCCCGAGGCGCGCGATAGGCAGTGATGACAGCGGAAGCTTAGGTGGGCCCATACACAGGATCGACCCGTGAGGGTCGACCTGCTCTGATTCCATGTTGGAAACAGCAGTTGAAAGTTAGAAACGAGAAAGAGGGTTTGCACTAGCAGGCAGTTGAGTACATATAGGAAACCCTAGATTGGGCTGTACTCACTATTGAGTACCCCACTGCAGGCTAGACAAATATAACATTCTGACATTTTAATCTTTGGCAAGTAGACGAAGTACCACTTAGTGTCATACTACAGCATAATATACAGAATTTGAAGTTGTACAAAATTATATGATTACGCAAAACGCTTCGCAACCCTAAGACGATTTCGTCGCCTCTTGTTTTTTTTTGTGTTTTTTTTTTTTTTTTAGTTTTTCGGATTTTCAGAGTTGTTTTTTTGGGAACTCTGAAATTCAGGGTTCATTTTGAGCCTTACTCTGATTTGTCAGAGAAAACTTAAGTTCTGAAAATAAAAAACCCTGGACAGTCAGTGTACCTATTTTTCCAACTCGGAGTGTCCTTTCCAATATTGAACCCAATCTTTCTGCGCCCCTACAAAAACGTTTACCGTTGTCCTACGCACTCACTGACTGTGTTAGAGATGCAAGTAAATTACACTAACTATAATCAGCATAGCCATTTTCCACCAAATCAGGAAGGGGCTCGGTCAAATGCCTATATCCTGTACAGAGAAAAATACATTCGTCAGAAATCTACACTGGTCTATCAGAGTAGCTAACATCAAAACCCTGGCAAATCAGAGAAAACGTATCTTCCAAAAACGATGCCCAAAAACATCAGAGTGACCCCCCCAAAACCACTTTGATTTTCAGAGAAACAGAGTAATGTACTCTGATAAAAAACCCCTGCTATTGCCGCAGTCTTTAACGAAGCACAAACCGCTAGTGTATTGCTGGGAATTTCTCGACATTCCTTACCGCGACTATCCACAACACGTACAGTAGCAGCCGTTGTTTGCCCGTTACTGCTAATGGGGCTTCGCCAACTTTGCGCACTGTTTTACCAAACCATGCATCGCTGGCCTGGCCGAGTCGGCCTTGTCAAACATTAAATATTACTGTAGGCTACATTGGGGTACTCAGTAGAGAGTACAACCCATTAGGGTTGTCCTATTTGTATCACCATCTTGCTAGTCCATCTCATTCCTGTCTTCCTATTCTGACATGGTATTAGAGCATGATCGTTCCTAGGGCCCACCGAACGTTCCGCCCTGCCCTGCCCGTAAGTTTTTTTTTTCGGCCCTGCCCTTAGGCCCGCGCTCAGCCTTGTGCTGCAGCCCGCGCGCTGCGCTGCCCTGCCCTTAGTCCCTCGCGCCGCCCTGCCCTGCAGCCACGCTCGCCTCTGCAGCCCGCGCTCGCCCCTGCAGCCGCGCTCGCCCCTACTGCCCGCGCTCGCCCCTGCAGCCCGTGCTCGCCCCTGCAGCCGCGCTCGCCCCTACTGCCCACACTCGGCCCTGCAGCCCGCGCTCGCCCCTGCAGCCGCGCTCTCCCCTGCAGCCCGCGCTCGCCCCTGCTGCCCGCACTCGCCCCTGCAGCCCGCGCTCGCCCCTGCAGCCGCGCTCGCCTCTGCAGCCCGCGCTCGCCCCTGCAGCCGCGCTCGCCCCTGCAGCCCGCGCTCGGCCCTGCAGCCCGCGCTCGCCCCTGCAGCCGCGCTCGCCCCTGCAGCCTGCGCTCGCCCCTGCAGCCCGCGCTCGTCCCTGCTGCCCGCGCTCGCCCCTGCAGCCCGCGCTCACCCCTGCAGCCGCACTCGCCTCTGCAGCCCGCTCTCGCCCCTGCAGCCGCGCTCGCCCCTGCAGCCACGCTCGCCCCTGCAGCCCGCGCTCGCCCCTGCAGCCCGCGCTCGCCCCTGCAGCCGCGCTCGCCTCTGCAGCCCGCGCTCGCCCCTGCAGCCATGCTCGCCCCTGCAGCCCGCGCTCTCCCCTGCAGCCCACGCTTGCCCCTGCAGCCGCGCTCGCCCCTGCAGCCGCGCTCGCCCCTACTGCCCGTGCTCGCCCCTGCAGCCGCGCTCGCCTCTGCAGCCCGCGCTCGCCCCTGCAGCCGCGCTCGCCCATGCAGCCGCGCTCGCCCCTGCAGCCCGTGCTCGCCCCTGCAGCCCGCGCTCTCCCCTGCAGCCACGCTCGCCCCTGCAGCCTGCGCTCGCCCCTGCAGCCCGCGCTCGGCCCTGCAGCCCGCGCTCGCCCCTGCAGCCCGCACTCGCCCCTGCAGCCGCGCTCGCCCCTGCAGCCGCACTCGCCTCTGCAGCCCGCACTCGCCTCTGCAGCCCGCGCTCGCCCCTGCTGCCCGCACTCGCCTCTGCATCCCGCGCTCACCCCTGCAGCCCGCGCTCGCCCCTGCAGCCGCGCTCGCCTCTGCAGCCCGCGCTCGCCCCTGCATCCGTGCTCGCCCCTGCAGCCCGCGCTCTCCCCTGCAGCCCACGCTTGCCCCTGCAGCCGCGCTCGCCCCTGCAGCCGCGCTCGCCCCTACTGCCCGTGCTCGCCCCTGCAGCCGCGCTCGCCTCTGCAGCCCGCGCTCGCCCCTGCAGCCGCGCTCGCCCATGCAGCCGCGCTCGCCCCTGCAGCCCGTGCTCGCCCCTGCAGCCCGCGCTCGCCCCTGCAGCCGCGCTCGCCTCTGCAGCCCGCGCTCGCCCCTGCAGCCATGCTCGCCCCTGCAGCCCGCGCTCTCCCCTGCAGCCCACGCTTGCCCCTGCAGCCGTGCTCGCCCCTGCAGCCGCGCTCGCCCCTACTGCCCGTGCTCGCCCCTGCAGCCGCGCTCGCCTCTGCAGCCCACGCTCGCCCCTGCAGCCGCGCTCGCCCATGCAGCCGCGCTCGCCCCTGCAGCCCGTGCTCGCCCCTGCAGCCCGCGCTCTCCCCTGCAGCCACGCTCGCCCCTGCAGCCTGCGCTCGCCCCTGCAGCCCGCGCTCGCCCCTGCAGCCCGCGCTCGCCCCTGCAGCCGCGCTCGCCTCTGCAGCCCGCGCTCGCCCCTGCAGCCATGCTCGCCCCTGCAGCCCGCGCTCTCCCCTGCAGCCCACGCTTGCCCCTGCAGCCGCGCTCGCCCCTGCAGCCGCGCTCGCCCCTACTGCCCGTGCTCGCCCCTGCAGCCGCGCTCGCCTCTGCAGCCCGCGCTCGCCCCTGCAGCCGCGCTCGCCCATGCAGCCGCGCTCGCCCCTGCAGCCCGTGCTCGCCCCTGCAGCCCGCGCTCGCCCCTGCAGCCGCGCTCGCCTCTGCAGCCCGCGCTCGCCCCTGCAGCCATGCTCGCCCCTGCAGCCCGCGCTCTCCCCTGCAGCCCACGCTTGCCCCTGCAGCCGCGCTCGCCCCTGCAGCCGCGCTCGCCCCTACTGCCCGTGCTCGCCCCTGCAGCCGCGCTCGCCTCTGCAGCCCGCGCTCGCCCCTGCAGCCGCGCTCGCCCATGCAGCCGCGCTCGCCCCTGCAGCCCGTGCTCGCCCCTGCAGCCCGCGCTCTCCCCTGCAGCCACGCTCGCCCCTGCAGCCTGCGCTCGCCCCTGCAGCCCGCGCTCGCCCCTGCAGCCCGCGCTCGCCCCTGCAGCCGCGCTCGCCTCTGCAGCCCGCGCTCGCCCCTGCAGCCATGCTCGCCCCTGCAGCCTGCGCTCTCCCCTGCAGCCCACGCTTGCCCCTGCAGCCGCGCTCGCCCCTGCAGCCGCGCTCGCCCCTACTGCCCGTGCTCGCCCCTGCAGCCGCGCTCGCCTCTGCAGCCCGCGCTCGCCCCTGCAGCCGCGCTCGCCCATGCAGCCGCGCTCGCCCCTGCAGCCCGTGCTCGCCCCTGCAGCCCGCGCTCTCCCCTGCAGCCACGCTCGCCCCTGCAGCCTGCGCTCGCCCCTGCAGCCCGCGCTCGGCCCTGCAGCCCGCGCTCGCCCCTGCAGCCCGCACTCGCCCCTGCAGCCGCGCTCGCCCCTGCAGCCGCACTCGCCTCTGCAGCCCGCACTCGCCTCTGCAGCCCGCGCTCGCCCCTGCTGCCCGCACTCGCCTCTGCATCCTGCGCTCACCCCTGCAGCCCGCGCTCGCCCCTGCAGCCGCGCTCGCCTCTGCAGCCCGCGCTCGCCCCTGCAGCCGTGCTCGCCCCTGCAGCCCGCGCTCTCCCCTGCAGCCCACGCTTGCCCCTGCAGCCGCGCTCGCCCCTGCAGCCGCGCTCGCCCCTACTGCCCGCGCTCGCCCTTGCAGCCGCGCTCGCCCCTGCTGCCCGCGCTCGCCCGTGCAGCCCGCGCTCACCCCTGCAGCCGCACTCGCCTCTGCAGCCCGCTCTCGCCCCTGCAGCCGCGCTCGCCCCTGCAGCCACGCTCGCCCCTGCAGCCCGCGCTCGCCCCTGCAGCCCGCGCTCGCCCCTGCAGCCGCGCTCGCCTCTGCAGCCCGCGCTCGCCCCTGCAGCCATGCTCGCCCCTGCAGCCCGCGCTCTCCCCTGCAGCCCACGCTTGCCCCTGCAGCCGCGCTCGCCCCTGCAGCCGCGCTCGCCCCTACTGCCCGTGCTCGCCCCTGCAGCCGCGCTCGCCTCTGCAGCCCGCGCTCGCCCCTGCAGCCGCGCTCGCCCATGCAGCCGCGCTCGCCCATGCAGCCCGTGCTCGCCCCTGCAGCCCGCGCTCTCCCCTGCAGCCACGCTCGCCCCTGCAGCCTGCGCTCGCCCCTGCAGCCCGCGCTCGCCCCTGCAGCCCGCGCTCGCCCCTGCAGCCGCGCTCGCCTCTGCAGCCCGCGCTCGCCCCTGCAGCCATGCTCGCCCCTGCAGCCCGCGCTCTCCCCTGCAGCCCACGCTTGCCCCTGCAGCCGCGCTCGCCCCTGCAGCCGCGCTCGCCCCTACTGCCCGTGCTCGCCCCTGCAGCCGCGCTCGCCTCTGCATCCCGCGCTCGCCCCTGCAGCCGCGCTCGCCCATGCAGCCGCGCTCGCCCCTGCAGCCCGTGCTCGCCCCTGCAGCCCGCGCTCTCCCCTGCAGCCACGCTCGCCCCTGCAGCCTGCGCTCGCCCCTGCAGCCCGCGCTCGGCCCTGCAGCCCGCGCTCGCCCCTGCAGCCCGCACTCGCCCCTGCAGCCGCGCTCGCCCCTGCAGCCGCACTCGCCTCTGCAGCCCGCACTCGCCTCTGCAGCCCGCGCTCGCCCCTGCTGCCCGCACTCGCCTCTGCATCCTGCGCTCACCCCTGCAGCCCGCGCTCGCCCCTGCAGCCGCGCTCGCCTCTGCAGCCCGCGCTCGCCCCTGCAGCCGTGCTCGCCCCTGCAGCCCGCGCTCTCCCCTGCAGCCCACGCTTGCCCCTGCAGCCGCGCTCGCCCCTGCAGCCGCGCTCGCCCCTACTGCCCGCGCTCGCCCTTGCAGCCGCGCTCGCCCCTGCTGCCCGCGCTCGCCCCTGCAGCCCGCGCTCACCCCTGCAGCCGCACTCGCCTCTGCAGCCCGCTCTCGCCCCTGCAGCCGCGCTCGCCCCTGCAGCCACGCTCGCCCCTGCAGCCCGCGCTCGCCCCTGCAGCCCGCGCTCGCCCCTGCAGCCGCGCTCGCCTCTGCAGCCCGCGCTCGCCCCTGCAGCCATGCTCGCCCCTGCAGCCCGCGCTCTCCCCTGCAGCCCACGCTTGCCCCTGCAGCCGCGCTCGCCCCTGCAGCCGCGCTCGCCCCTACTGCCCGTGCTCGCCCCTGCAGCCGCGCTCGCCTCTGCAGCCCGCGCTCGCCCCTGCAGCCGCGCTCGCCCATGCAGCCGCGCTCGCCCCTGCAGCCCGTGCTCGCCCCTGCAGCCCGCGCTCTCCCTGTTGGTGCAACCCTACGGTTTGCACTCGGCTTGTTGTCCGTGTGCGTGAATGTGTGTGTGTATGGAATGGTATGAGGGCATGGGATAATATATATTTCATGCTTATAATTGTGTGTGAATGTTGAGTCATGATGTCGAGTGTGTGTGTCGAGTCAATAGCGAGTTATCGCTAGACGCGTGTTACGCGGTCGTTTGTGTCTCGCGCGCGGTTTCTATTTTGTCGTGCGCGGTTTCTATTTTGTCCTGTGTCGAACGTTCGGCGTGTCGCAGGTGTGTGCAGCAGACCCATCAAGAACTCAAGGATGAGTTTGTGATGAAGAGCCCGAGCCTTGGTGTCAAGCCTCAAGTGATTTCGAAGCTTGCCAAAAGGGTACACCTCAAGATATTGAAGATAGTTACATTACTTTGTGTAGTGTAACATTTCACTTGGTGTAGGCCCTAGTGAAGGGTAGTTTCGAGACCCTTCGTGGTTGGGGACAGTGTGGCACTGTTCCACATCACTGTACCTCGGCTCTTGGGGTTTGTAGGAGCTGGGAGTCATTCCCAACTCGCAACTCTTCCTATCTTGTGTTCTAAGACTATAGTGGCTGCCATAGTACCGTTCGTTCAAACCGACGCTGTGTCGTCAATTCTTTATCAAATCGTGCAATCTAAATTGCTAATTGTAGACGACGTGAAGACGCTCCAGATCCAATTTGAATCAAGTCATTTGCAGCTGTGAGCAGAACGCTATCAACGTTTGAAGCCGCTGTGCAGAAATCCGTCTGTGCTCTCTATCTTTCGTTTTAGGCACATTCAAGCCTATTGTGCGTATAACACTCCCCTGCAGCCACGCTCGCCCCTGCAGCCTGCGCTCGCCCCTGCAGCCCGCGCTCGGCCCTGCAGCCCGCGCTCGCCCCTGCAGCCCGCACTCGCCCCTGCAGCCGCGCTCGCCCCTGCAGCTGCACTCGCCTCTGCAGCCCGCACTCGCCTCTGCAGCCCGCGCTCGCCCCTGCTGCCCGCACTCGCCTCTGCATCCCGCGCTCACCCCTGCAGCCCGCGCTCGCCCCTGCAGCCGCGCTCGCCTCTGCAGCCCGCGCTCGCCCCTGCAGCCGTGCTCGCCCCTGCAGCCCGCGCTCTCCCCTGCAGCCCACGCTTGCCCCTGCAGCCGCGCTCGCCCCTACAGCCGCGCTCGCCCCTACTGCCCGTGCTCGCCCCTGCAGCCGCGCTCGCCTCTGCAGCCCACGCTCGCCCCTGCAGCCGCGCTCGCCCATGCAGCCGCGCTCGCCCCTGCAGCCCGTGCTCGCCCCTGCAGCCCGCGCTCTCCCCTGCAGCCACGCTCGCCCCTGCAGCCTGCGCTCGCCCCTGCAGCCCGCGCTCGGCCCTGCAGCCCGCGCTCGCCCCTGCAGCCCGCACTCGCCCCTGCAGCCGCGCTCGCCCCTGCAGCCGCACTCGCCTCTGCAGCCCGCACTCGCCTCTGCAGCCCGCGCTCGCCCCTGCTGCCCGCACTCGCCTCTGCATCCCGCGCTCACCCCTGCAGCCCGCGCTCGCCCCTGCAGCCGCGCTCGCCTCTGCAGCCCGCGCTCGCCCCTGCAGCCGTGCTCGCCCCTGCAGCCCGCGCTCTCCCCTGCAGCCCACGCTTGCCCCTGCAGCCGCGCTCGCCCCTGCAGCCGCGCTCGCCCCTACTGCCCGTGCTCGCCCCTGCAGCCGCGCTCGCCTCTGCAGCCCGCGCTCGCCCCTGCAGCCGCGCTCGCCCATGCAGCCGCGCTCGCCCCTGCAGCCCGCGCTCGCCCCTGCAGCCCGCGCTCTCCCCTGCAGCCACGCTCGCCCCTGCAGCCTGCGCTCGCCCCTGCAGCCCGCGCTCGGCCCTGCAGCCCGCGCTCGCCCCTGCAGCCCGCACTCGCCCCTGCAGCCGCGCTCGCCCCTGCAGCCGCACTCGCCTCTGCAGCCCGCACTCGCCTCTGCAGCCCGCGCTCGCCCCTGCTGCCCGCACTCGCCTCTGCATCCCGCGCTCACCCCTGCAGCCCGCGCTCGGCCCGGCAGCCGCGCTCGCCTCTGCAACCCGCGCTCGCCCCTGCAGCCGTGCTCGCCCCTGCAGCCCGCGCTCGCCCCTGCAGCCCGCGCTCGCCCCTGCAGCCGCGCTCGCCCCTGCAGCCACGCTCGCACCTACTGCCCGTGCTCGCCCCTGCAGCTGCGCTCGCCTCTGCAGCCCGCGCTCGCCCCTGCAGCCGCGCTCGCCCCTGCAGCCGCGCTCGCCCCTGCAGCCCGCGCTCGCCCCTGCAGCCGCGCTCGCCCCTGCAGCCCGCGCTCGCCCCTGCAGCCACGCTCGCCTCTGCAGCCTGCGCTCGCCCCTGCAGCCGTGCTCGCCCCTGCAGCCGCGCTCGCCCCTGCAGCCGCGCTCGCCCCTGCAGCCCGCGCTCGCCCCTGCAGCCGGCGCTCGCCCCTGCTGCCCGCACTCGCCCCTGCAGCCCGAACTCGCCCCTGCAGCCGCGCTCGCCTCTGCAGCCCGCGCTCGCCCCTGCAGCCGCGCTCGCCCCTACTGCCCGCGCTCGCCCCTGCAGCCCGTGCTCGCCCCTGCAGCCGCGCTCACCCCTGCAGCCGTGCTCGCCCCTACTGCCCACGCTCGCCCCTGCAGCCCGCGCTCGCCCCTGCAGCCGCGCTCGCCCCTGCAGCCCGCGCTCGCCCCTGCTGCCCGCACTCGCCCCTGCAGCCCGCGCTCGCCCCTGCAGCCGCGCTCGCCTCTGCAGCCCGCGCTCGCCCCTGCAGCCGCGCTCGCCCCTGCAGCCGCGCTCGCCCTTGCAGCCCGCGCTCGCCCCTGCAGCCCACGCTCGCCCCTGCAGCCTGCGCTCGCCCCTGCAGCTCGCGCTCACCCCTGCTGCCCGCACTCGCCCCTGCAGCCCGCACTTGCCCCTGCAGCCGCGCTCGCCTCTGCAGCCCGCGCTCGCCCCTGCAGCCGCGCTCGCCCTTGCAGCCCGCGCTCGCCCCTGTAGCCCGCGCTCGACTCTGCACGCTGCCTGCGCGCTCCTGCCCTGCCTCGAGCGTACTGCCAACTGCCGCTACCGCCTGCGCACGCTCCTACAGTTGCTACCGCTATTGCTCCTACCACTGCTGCCACTGCACCTACCGTTCCAGCTACCGCCACTGCAGTCGCTACTTTAAACCTTTCGCCGCTGCTGCTGACTGCCACTGCCTACCATGGCCACTATCACTGTCCTACGTCAGCGGCAACCGAGTGTGCAGGAGTCTCTCTCGCCGTAGCAGCTTCGCGAGTGGGCTATCTGGTGGGCCAGCCCTGGTGGCAGAGCTAGCCGTGCTAGTCGGCGGAAGCCGCTTTCGCCACAGCAGCGTCGTGAGTGGGCTGTCCGGTGGGGTGCTACTACTAGAGGTACCTGTGAGTCTACTCCTGCTGGTAGTGCCGCTAGTAGATGCGGAAGTTCTGGGGGTGGACAGCAGCAGTAGCAGCGTCCGCTGGAGACTCACTCCCCGCAGCAGCTTCGTGAGTGGGCTGTCCGGTGGGGCAGCCCCGGGGGCAGAGGGTTTCGGGGTACTCATACTGGGGGTGTAGAGGCACCTGGTTGCGTAGAGGCTACTAGTCTCGATGCGTGTGACTCAGCTAGTGCTGGGGCAGAGCCTGTGGAGGCCTTGCACACTTTTACCCAAGACTTGGGCGCGTCTTGCTGTTTCTTCCGCGACAGAAACACAGTAACACCGAGGACCTCCTAGTCCTGCGGCAGCACTGTGACCGAGGTGGTGAGTTTTGCTCCCGCCTCCTCGAGGACTTCTGTGGTGCTGACGGCATCGTCCAGTCGTACACGCTTCCGGCCTCTCCACAGCAGAATGGGATTGCCGAGCGCCGCATTGGTCTAGTCATGGAGGTTGCTCGCACCTCTATGATCCATGCAGTTGCTCCCCTTTTTTTGTGGCCGTTTGCGGTCCGATACGCCGCTGAGCAGCTCAACCTCTGACCCCATGTCTCCCACCCGGAGACCTCCACCACTTTGTGGTGGACGGGCGAGGTTGGTGATGCGTCGGCATTTTTGGTCTGGGGTTCCCTCTCTCTTCGGTGCGTGTTCCTTGGCTTTCCCAGCGACGCACCGCCCTGGCAGTTTAACCTCGCGGGCTCTCGTCGTGTGCTGTCCTCCCAGGACGTCACCTTTGACGAGTCCGTCTGCTTCTACCGTCTTCACCTGCACCGCAGTTCCCCGGTAGCCCTCCCGCCTCTCTCCCTGGTGGACGACACCCCCCCCCCCCCGGTAGCCCCCCTCCCTCCTCCCGGTCCCGCTCCCTCAGGTGTGTCTCAGGTAGACCCACCCCCCTTGGTTGAGCCTTTGGAGGTCTCCTTAGACACCTCTGGCCCAGCTGAGGGGGGTGACCAGACTGCTACCGACACCGTGGTCCCTCGCCGCTCCGCGCGCTTGGCGGTCCCTCCTGGTTTTCAGCCTCGACCGTCTTCACCGCCTCTGCGGCCCGTCGCTGTGGACTCTGGTGCTGCTGGAGGTGGTGACAGTGGGGGTGTGGACTCTGGGGGTGCTGGCTCTGGGGGTGCTGCGAGTCCTACGGGTGCAGGGGGTTATCGAGGTGCTGCTGCTGGAGGTTCTGCGGGTGGAGGTGCTGGTGGTGCTGGTGCTGGTGGTGCTGGTGCACGTTGGCAGGAGACTCTCTTGCTGGAGCGGCTTCGCGAGTGGGCTGTCTGTTGGGGCAGTCTTGGTGGTGGCGCTTGGCGTGCTAGAGCTGCAGGTTCTGGAGGTGCTGACCCTGGAGGTGCTAGTGCTGGTGTTCTTGGAGTTGGCAGTGCTGGAGGTACAGGTACAGGTGCTACTGGAGGTACTGGAGGTGCTGCTGCTGTGGGTGCTGCTGCGAGTGGTCCTGGATCACGTCGCCTGGAGCCTCTCTCGCCGGAGCGGCTTCGCGAGTGGGCTGTCCGTTGGGGCAGTCCTGGTGGTGGCACTAGATGTGCCGGAGCTGCAGGTTCTGGAGGTGCTGGCCTTGGAGGTGCTAGTGCTGGTGTTCCTGGTACTGGAGACACAGGTGCTGCTGGAGGTACTGGAGGCGCAGGTGCTGCTGGAGGTACTGGAGGTGCTGGCCCTGGAGGTGCTAGTGCTGGTGTTCCTGGAGTTGGCCGTGCTGGAAGTACTGGTACTGGAAGCGGTGCTGACACTGGAGGTACTACTGGAGGTACTAGAGTTAGTGGTGCTAGTCGGCAGGAGTCGCTCTCGCCGCTGCAGCTTCGCGAGTGGGCTGTCCGTTGGGGCAGTCCCGGTGGTGGAGCTGCAGGTACTGGTTATGGGGGTGCTGTTGCTACTAGAGCTGGAGGTTCTGGGGGTGCGACTACTCAGCCGCAGCCGTCTGCACTTCGTCACCTTCTCAGTCTCCCGCCTGCTGCTACTGAGTTCCCGGTTGCTGGTACTACTCCTCCGTTACTGTTCCCACCGACTGACCAGTCTCAGCCACATCTACTGCCTGGCTCCCCGCTGCCTGCTCCTGCTCCTCACACTGAGGTGACTGCGTCCCTGACTGCGCGTCGTGAGCCTGAGACTCGTGCTTCCACTCCTGAGTGTCGAGAGCCTGAGACTAGAGCTTCTATCCTTGCTCGTGTTCGTCGTCCTCGTGCTCCGGCTGTACCAGGCACTCACGATAGAGTCTGCTGCTGCGTCTGCCTTAGTTGCTGAGCTTGTTGACTTTGCCGCTTTGTGCCGCCTTGAGTACACTGCGAGTCTTGTTATTTACTCTTCCTGTCCTCCGTCCGTCAAGGGTGAGCTTGCCCTTGGCCATGACGTCCTTGGGGACATGAACTTTGAGCTGGAGTGCCTAGAGGCCGCTGCACCTCATCTCGCATCCACGCTACTTTGCCCTGAGGGAAACCCGGATGCACTGGACATCCCGACCCCACGCACTTACGCAGAGGCGATCACGGGTGAGTACTCCTCTCAGTGGCAGGCAGCCATGGACGCAGAGATGGCTTCCTGGAAGTCCACAGGCACCTACGTCGATGAGGTTCCCCCACCTGGGGCGAACATAGTCGATGGCATGTAGATTTTCAGGGCGAAGCGGCCGCCGGGTTCTCCGCCTGCCTTCAAGGCGCGTTACGTTGCACGAGGCTTCAGTCAGCGTGAGGGGGTCGACTTCTTTCAGACCTTCTCCCCCACCCCAAAGATGACCAATCTTCGGGTGCTTCTGCACGTTGTAGCACAGCGCGACTATGAGCTGCACTCCCTCGACTTCTCGACGGCCTTCTTACAGGGCAGCCTTCACGAGGCTATCTGGTTGTGCCGTCCACGTAGCTTCACTGGGTCGTTTCCCAAGGGTACCCAGTGGAGTCTTCGGCGACCAGTCTACGGCCTACGACAGGAGCCCCGCGAGTGGCACAATACACTAAGGACTACACTTGCGGCTCTTGGCTTCGCTCCCTTGACTGCTGACCCTTCGCTGTTTCTGCGCACTGACACTTCTCTACCGCCGTTCTACGTACTCGTCTACATTGACGACTTGGTTTTTGCTATTGCTGACACTAAGGCTCTGGCCTTGGTGAAGGCGGAGCTGCATGAGAGACACACCTGCACTGACCTGGGTGAGCTGCGGAGCTATCTTGGCTTGCAGATCACCCGGGACAGAGCACAGCGCACCATCACCCTGACTTAGTCACACATGGTGCAGCAGGTCCTTCAGCGCTTCGACTTCACACAGGCCTTGCCACAGCCCACTCCTCTGTCTACCGGCCACCCGCTCTCAGCTCCACCTTCAGACGAGTCCGTAGAGCCGAGTGGTCCGTAACCAGAGCTTATGGGTTGCCTCATGTACCTGATGACGTGCACACGATCTGACCTCGCGTACCCTCTCAGCCTCCTACCTCACTACGTGACTCCCGGTAGACACCGAAAGGTGCACTGGGAAGCTACGAAGAGGGTATTTCGTTACTTGTGCAGTACATCGAGCATGTGCCTCGTGCTTGGAGGACTGGGTTCAGCTGTTCTCACCGGTGACTCAGACGCTTCTTGGGCTAACGACCAGACGACTCACCGGTCGACACAAGGGTACAGTTTCAGCCTCGGCACCGGTTCTGTCTCGTGGAGGTCCACTCGCTCTTCTTCTGTACTTAGTTCCAGCTATGAGGCCGAGATCTACGCTGGGGCTATGGCTGCACAGGAGCTCCGCTGGCTGACCTACTTGCTGACCGACTTGGGTGAGCGGCCTCGTTCTCCTCCAGTTCTGTACGTTGACAACAAGGCCATGATTTCCTCGTTTCACGGCCAGAGACTAGAGCACAGAACGAAGCACATTGCTCTCCGTTACTTCCTCACGCAAGAGCTGCAGCAGCGTGGTCAGCTTCGTCTTGCGTACGTGGCCACACAGGCCAACACTGCTGATGTCTTCACCAAGGCCCTTAGGTCTAGTGATCTTCAGTGTTTTTGCACTGCTCTTGGGCTTGTGCCCACTCTGCTTCACCTGCTTGTCTCTTGACCTTGCCTTGCACTTGCTGTACTCTGATATATGTTATTATACCTGCATGTTTGCTCTTGCTAGGTTGTGATCAGTGTACTGCAATTGCTACTATAAACTCTGCATGTGAACTGGCCCTGTGGCCGCTTGCTTGTGCTCAGAATGTATGGTGATCTTGAGACCCACTCAGAGCTTTGCTTTGTTTGCTTCGCTTGACTGGTCTTGTGACCGTTTTTTGTCCCCCACTTAACCTATGGGGGTCTGTCAAACATTAAATATTGCTGTAGCTACATTGGGGTACTGAGTAGTGAGTACAATCCATTAGGGTGGTCATATTTGTATCACCATCCTTGCTAGTCCATCTCATTCCTGTCTTCCTATTATGACAGGCCTACGCTTCGGGACTAGCCCGAACCTTGATGCCAGCCTAGCACTAGCTAGCTCGCATGCACCGCGTAACCGTTGCATGTATTCGCACATAAGTATTCGCTCATGCCTTCGCTCATACTTTGTACTTTTGACCCACATAGTGCAATCCTCGCTACCTTGTTCCATTGCAACAGTAACAATTGGTATTCAGAGCCACTTTCCTTTCGGACTGCGCATCTCCGCACCCCAGGAAATCAACTTTTGATTTTTGCTCGAAGGGACTCACGCCCCTTCGCACCTAGGAGTCGCTGTCCTCGCGTTCTCTTATAAACGCGTGCAGCCAGGACTGCGCCTAGGACTAAGCTGAGCCGACGCCCTTCAAAATGGCCAAGCACATCGACGTCACGAGTCTCATGTAAGAGCGCTTGAACGAACTGCTGCAGCAACTACACGAAAGCTCCGAAGAAATTGCGGCGCTGACGGCAGAACAAACGTCCTATTAGAATCTAGCGAGAAGGATGGTCGATTAGGTAAGGGGGGGGATACAAGAGTGTCGAGAAATGTTGTGTACCCTCTAAGGATAACCCCTACATAGCCTAGAAAGATAGAAAGCAAAAAATGGTTTGACACACTCCCATAGGTGAAGTAGGGGATAGCCAAACCAAACAGTGGTCACAAGACCAATCAGGAGAAGCGAACAAAGCAAAGCCCAAGGTGAATATCAAGATCACCACGCAGTCTAAGCACAAGCAAGCGGCCACAAGGCCAGTTCACATGCAGAGTTATAGAAACACAAGCAGTATAGTGACCACAACCTAGCAAGAGCAAGCATGCAGGTACATATATAGAGACCACAGTACAAGGAAAGTCAAGCAACCAGCAGGTAAGGCGGAGTGGGCAGAAGCCCAAGAGCAATGCAAAAATGCTGATGATCACCAGACCGAAGGGCCTTGGTGAAGACAACAGCAGTGTTGGCTCGAGAGGCAACGTAGGAAAGGCAAAACTGACCACGCTGCTGCAACTCTCGGGCAAGAAAGTAGCGAAGAGCAATGCGCTTCGTTCCGTGCTCCAGCCTCTGATCCTGACACAAGGCAATCATGGCCTCGTTGTCAACATACAGCACTGGAGGAGAACGAGGCCGCTCCCCCAAGTCGGTCAGCAGGTAGGTTAGCCAACATAGCTCCTGTGCAGCCATAGCCCCAACGTAGATCTTGGCCTCACAGCTGGAACTAAGCACAAAAGAAGAACGAGTGGACCTCCATGAGATAGAACCAGAGCCAAGACCGAAGGTGTAACCCTGTGACGACCGCTGAGTCACCTGGTCGTCGACCCAAGAAGCGTCGGAGTGTCCTGTGAGTACCACTGAACCCCATCCTCCAATCCCGAGCCACATGCCCGATGTACTGCACAAGTAACGCAGTACCCTCTTCGCAACATCCCAGTGCACCTTTCGGTGTCAACTGGGAGCCACGTAGCGAGCCAGGAGGCTGAGAGGGTACGCGAGGTCAGGTCGTGTGCACGTCATCAGGTACATAAACCAACCCACAACCTCTGGATACGGACCACTCGGCTCTACGGACTCGTCCAAAGGTAGAGCTGCGAGCGAGTGGCCAGTAGGCAGAGGAGTGGGCTGTGGCGAGGAGTACTGGAAGCCGAAGCGCTGAAGGACCTGGTGCACCATGTGTGACTGGGTCAAGGTGATGGTGCGCCGTGCTCTGTCCCGGGTGATCTGCAAGCCAAGATAGTTGCGCAACTCGCCCAGGTCATTGCGATGTGTCTCTCCTGCAGCTCCGCCTTCACTAGGGCCAGCGCCTTAGTGTCAGCAGTAGCAAAAACCAAGTCGCTAACGTGCACGAGAACGTAGAACGGCGGCAGATTAGTGTTGGTGCGTAGAAACAGTGACGGGTCAGTAGAGGAAGGAGCAAACCTAGAGTCGCAAGTGTCGTCCTTAGTGTGTCGTGCCACTCGCGGGCGCTTGGCGGAGACCGTAGACTAGCTGCTAGAGCCTCCACTGGGTACCCGCAAGAAACGGCCTAGTGAAGCCAGGTGGGCGGCGCAGCCAGATCTCCTCGTGAAGGCTGCCCTGCAAGAAAGCTGTGGAGAAGTCGAGGGAGTGCAGCTCATATTCACGCTGTGCTGCAACGTGCAGCAACACCCGAAGAGTAGTCATCTTCGGTGTGGGGGAGAAGGTCTGGAAGAAGTCGACTCCCTCTCGCTGACTGAAGCCTCAAGCAACGTAACGCATCTTGAAGGCAGGCGAAGAACCCGACGGCCGCTTCACTCTGAAAATCCACATGCCATCGACTATGTTCGCCCCAGGAGGAGGAACCTCGTCAACGTAGGTGCCTGTGGACTTCCAGGAAGCCATCTCTACGTCCAAGGCTGTCTGCCACTGAGAGGAGTACTCATCCGCGATCGCCTCAGCGTAAGAGCGCGGGGTAGGGATGTCAAGTGCATCTGGGTCTCCCTCAGGGCAAAGCAACATGTATGCGAAACAAGGAAAAGTGGCCACAAGACACTCAAGCTCAAACCGTCTATCCTCAAAGACGTCACTGCTAAGGGCAGGCTCACCCTCGACGGACGGAGGACAGACAGACTCAGACTCAGTAACAAGACTCGTGACGTAGTCGAGACGACTCCTAGCAGCAAAGTCGACTAGCAGTGACTAGGGAAAACGCTGCAGTAGACTCAAAGTCAGGGTCAGTGACGATAGTAGCGAGGAGATGAGTGACAGTAGGACTGGCAGCACGAGCAAGGTCGGACTCAGGGTCAGGAACGTCAGGAAGAGAGGACGCCGGAGGAGATGGAAGGGCGACACTATGTGGAACAGAGGAAGGTCGAAGTGTCATAACGTGAGTGCATGGGACAGCAGGAGGACGAGAACAGGCGACACGACGAGCACAAACAGGTGTGGAAGCACGAGTCTCAGGCTCACAACGCTCAGTCAGGGACTCAGTAAACCTCAGTGTGAGGAGCAGGAGCAGGCAGCGGGGAGCCAGGGAGTAGCTGTGACTGAGACTGGTCTGTCGGTGGACACAAGAGAGGTCGAGTGAGGCCAGTGGAAGACGGGAGACAAAGAACCTGGCAAAGGGCTGAGTCAGGCGGTGGCAGGGACGACTGCGGCTCAAGGTAGAAAAATGGTCGGCGCGGCCCAATACCCATACCGTCAGCAGCTCCAATACCTCTAGCTCCAGCGCCTCCAGTACCAGCAGCACCTCCAGCACCTCCAGTAGCACCACCAGCACCTCCAGCACCAGCAGCACCTCCAGCACCTCTAGCACCTCCACTAGCACCACCAGCACCTCCAGCACCAGCAGCACCTGCAGCACCTCCAGCACCAGCAGCACCTCAAGCACCTCTAGCACCAGCAGTACCTTCAGGACTAGCAGCTCCAGCACCTCCAGCACCAGTAGCACCTCCTGCACCAGCAACTCCAGAAGTTGTAACACCATACCCTCCACCACCAGGACAGCCTCGCTGAACGATCCACTCACAAATCTGCTGCGGCGAGAGCGTCTCGAGTCGACTAGGTAGCTGCAGCTGTCCAACTCCAGGACCTCCAGCAGGAGCACCCACGGCTCCACCACCACTAGGACTCGCAGCACCCCCAGAGTCAGCACCCCCAGTCTCAGCACCCCCAGTCTCAGCACTCCCAGTTCAGCACCCCCAGTCTGAGCACCCCCAGTCTTAGCACCCCCAGTCTCAGCACCCCCAGTCTCAGCACCTCCTGAGGCCCCAGCCCCAGTGTCACCACCCTCAGCAGCACCAGAGTCCACAGTAGCAGGCTGCGGAGGCGGCGAAGACGGCCGAGGCGGAAAACCCGGGGGGGTCTCCAAGCGAGGAGAGCGGCGAGTGGCCGCCGTGTCGTCAGCGGCTAGGTCACCCCCCTTAGCAGGGCCAGAGGAGTCAGAAGAGATCTCCAAAGGCTCAACCGAGGGGGTTGGGTCTACCTAAGACACACCTGAGGGAGCAGGACCCTGTGGGGGGAGGGGGTCTACCGGAAGGGGGACTGGAACCAGGAAAAGAGGCGGCGGGGGGACTGGGTGGAGTGCGTGCGGGTGGAGCCGGTAGAAGCAGACCGACTTGTCAAAGGTGACGTCCTGGGAGGACAGAACTCGACGCGAGGCAGGGTGGTAAAACTGCCAAGGGGGGGCGTCGGCGGGGAAGCCAAGGAAGACACAGCGGAGAGTGCGAGGAGATATTTTGCTCGCGGTGGTATCGCGGACAAGGGAGAGACGCCCCAGACCCGAAACGTCGACGCATCACCAACCTCCCCCGTCCAACGGAGTGTGGGCGAGGAATCCGGCAAAGAGACACGGGGCCAGAGGTTGAGCTGATGTGCGACGTATCAGACCACAAACTGCCACAGAAAATGGGGAGCAGCCACATGGATCATGGAGGTACGAGCAACCTCCATGATCAAGCCAATGCGTCGCTCAGCAATCCCATTTTTCTGCAGAGAGGCCGGAAGCGTGAACGTCTGGACAATGCCCTCGGCTCGACAGAACTCCGCAAGGAGGCCGGAAGAGAACTCATCGCCCCTGTTAGAGTGCAGACGTTGGATTGGAAGGTCCCGCCGAAACCGCTCGCGCAACTGGTGATGAGTAGCGCGGATCCAGGGGATCAAAATATCGCTGACGGCCGCCTTGCTGTGCAAGGGGAAGACCGTGGTGTAGCGCATGTAGTCGTCAACGACCAGCAGGAAGTAGCGCTCCTGGTCCGTCCCACGGACGCGGGCGGGGCTCCACACGTCCATGTGGAGAGTGTGCAGAGGAGCAGTGGTCGGAGGAGTGAGGAGCGGCGCGCTGCTGCCCCTCGACGCATGGAAGGCACGGCGGGTCAGGCGAGTGCAGGAGGGTGGGCAGGGACCTGGGAAGGCCAGAGACAAGGAGACGGGAGTGCATGCTGTGGAGACGCGGTAGAGAGGGGTGACCGAGTCGGTGGTGCCAGAGAAGAGTCTGGTGGGAGAGTACCCGACACGAGCACGACGCAACAAACTGACCAGATGCAGACACCTGACTCGACGCAGCCACCTGACCTGACGCAGCCACCTGTGCACACGCAGTGGTTAGGGTGTACAGACAGGACCCAGGCTGCCAAGTGAACGTAGCAAGGTGACGGCCAGTCGGAGAGCACGTACAGATCGCCACACGCTGCCCTCCGGGGATAAATGTATCAACCCAAACATCCTGAAGGACTGCGTTGCTCACCAAGTTCGTCGAGCACGAGGGGAGGTGGAGGCCTGAAAGAGAACCAGAGGGGACTGCCAGACACGGGAGAACAGTTGAGGCTCGTGCAATGACAAGGCCCCCAGAGGGGTCAGCCAATGAGACTAGGACCGGTGCAGCGAGTGGTGTGACTGTGGTGCAATCATGAAAGAAGCAACGAGACACGCCAGAGTCAAGTGTGAAAGTGTGCAGGGCCTCAGCTGAGGCAGGACTAGTGGCGGTAGACGCACTAGCACCTAGAGCTGCAGCAGACTCACTAGCATCTAGAGCGGCAGCAGACCCACTAGCACCTAGAGAAGCAGCCTCTACACAACCAGGGACACCTTGCTGAGAAACACAGTCGCGATGCCGCTGCGGGGAGAAGGTCTCCTGATGACAATGCTGCCGCCGCTGTCCAGTACCCATAAAACCATAACCTCCACCAACTGGATGGCCTCGCTGAACGATCCACTCACGAATCTGCTGTGGCGAGAGAGTGTCCGCGTGCGCGGGCTGCCGCTGCTGTCCAGCACCTCCAGCACTTCCAGCACGATAACCTCCACCACCAGGACGGCCTCGCTGAATAACCCACTCGCGAAGCTGCTGCGGTGATAGAGTGTCCGGGTGAGGCAGTGGCTGCTGTTGTCCACCCCTAGACACCGCTACGACCGTGAGAGTGGCCATGACAGGCAGTGGCAGTCAGTAGCAGCGGCGCAAGGGAGGTAGTAGCGACTGCTGTAGCTGCAGCTGTAGCAGTAGCGGTGGTCGCTGTGGCTGTAACAGCAGGAGCGACTGTTGGAGTGGCTGTGGAGGCCAGAAGGGTGCGTGGGCAGCAGGGCACGGGCTAGCGCGGTAACAGAAGCAGTGGCAGCAGTAGCAGCAGTAGCGCCAGCAGCTGCAGCAAGGGCGGCTCGGCAGGGCAGCAGTAGCGCAGGCGGCAGCAGTAGCTCAGCAGCAGCAACACAGGTGGCAGCAGCCACCTAGCAGCAGCAGCAGCTGAGCAGTAGCAGCAGCAGCAACAGCAAGGCGGCTCGGTGGGGCTGGGCAATGCTGCAGGGCGGCGCGGTTCGGGTTGGGCGGCGCGGCTCGGCAGGGCTGGGCAGCGCGGGGGCCTAAGGGCAGGGCGGCGCGCGGGCTGCAGGGCATGGCGGCGCGCGGGCCTAAGGCCAGGGCAGCGCGCCTCACGGGCTGCAGGGCAGGGCAGCGCGGCTCTAAGGGGCAGGGCGGTGCGCAGGCCTAAGGGCAGGGCAGCGTAGTGCGCAGGCTGCAGGGCAGGGCAGCACGGCTCAAGCGGCAGTAGCAGCCTAGCAGCAGCAGCAGCAGCTGAGCAGCAGCTTAGCAGCAGCAGCAGCTATAGGTGTTCGCCCTTGTGCTCATGTCTACTGTGATGTGTGGAAGATGACATGTTTTTGGTTTTAACATAGACATACGAATAAGAGCCAGATCTCAAAAGGTGATTAGTCAACTCAGCGGCGTGCCAGCCAAGGATACACCGCAAGCGGCACACCATGCCAAAGATGTCGTGCCGCTTGAGTGCAGCGCATGGATCGTTGAGCTCGCTTGGCTCAGCTAGGTAAAACTCGAGCATGCTTGAAGGGCAGAGCCGCGGATCGGCCCGTTGCTCATGCCGATTAGTTCCCGAACCGGTTCGACCTGAACCACGTTGAACTGGCCTGGTGGTCAAACGAACGGAACCTCTTCAGGTCGAACCTGCTAGGGACCCGGCCGGTACTTGGGCCATCCTTTGTATCAGACAGATTTGAGCTCGGTTCAACCTCTAATTGTTATTAGTAAGGAAGTAGCAGCAGGACACACCTGTGGCTACAGCAATGGTAGGGAAAGTGTGGAAGTAGACCATGGGAAACAGCTAGATTGGATAGGGGTTAGGAAAAGCAATGAAGTTGAAGTTTGAAAACGAGCCTCAAATTTCAACTGTCCTAAAATGGACCCCCTGCCATCAAACCGGTTTGATGTGGTGCGGGCAATGCTGTCGATCCAACCGAACTCAGGCCGGTTTGCGTCGAATCCATCCAGCTCAACTCAAACTATTTGGTAGAGAAAGGCCCCGGCCCGGTTCGCGGTGAACCAGGGGCTCGGTACGATGCTCAGGCCTAATGGCTATTATCATTCTAAAAGTCCTCTGTGAGCTCAGGGTGGTCAGTTAAGCAAATGGCAATTACTCAAAAGAGTTGAGAGCCACATCTTTAAAGCCAGGGTCTCACGTAAGAGAAATCGTCATCAATTGCAAAACAACTGAAGCTCAGTCACCCTGTTTTTTTTTTTTTTTTTTTTTTTTTTTTCTAAGTATATACCGATATAGGCAAGCATATACCATCAAAACGGTCGTAACCGTGCATGAGGAACGGCAGGCAAGCTACTGTTCCAGGAGAGTTGCCTAGGGCGAGTTGCTGCATGCCCTCCGCTTGGACCAAAGTGCGGCGAACGCTTTTGTCCACGTCCAACCTCTGCCATCCATCTTGATCCTCTTCAACATTTTCTGCCCCTCCGCGAAAATTTCTTGTTGTCGTTTGTTCCGTGATGCCCCCATTTTCCGCATGTATATCCTTGCGTGTAATCTGAAAGCGGACTCTGCCTTCCACAAAACTCGTTGCGTCCGAAATTTCTGCCCCCAAAACACTGCTTCGCACCTCTCCAACCAAAGCTGATGTAGGACCACCGACGTGAGAGTCAGCTCCGGAAAAGCTGATCTGGTACCAGTTTTCCGGAACAAGATGTCCCCCAACGAGGCCATTGAACGGCAGGGATTCAGCATGCGTAGAGCACGACGAAGAGCCGAGGTGACCACCTGTATCCTGGGGCAGAACAGGAGGCAGTGCTCGAGCGTTTCAGATTCCCCCCAATACGGGCAGGTTGGCTTGCTGCTGAGGAAGGCCAACCTCTACCCCACCTGTAAATTCAGACCATGGATTCTGATTAGGACATCACGCGGACGGCTGGGGACAGCCAACGAGTCCCGCGTTGCCACCACCCTTTTCCAGTTGATGTGGTTCCCCCACCTCACACCCCACTTCTGCTGCTTGTATGATTGGCTGTGAGTCCCCCTCCACCCCTCTTTCATACGTTTCATGGAGATCACCTGCCCCCCCTCCAAAATTTGCACCGGCGGGGGTGAGCCAGCCGAGCGTGGGGGGACAGTCGGGAACCCAAGAAGCCTCTGCCAGTGGGACGCCTTCCCATTTTTGCCCCTGAAACAATTGCAAAACATTGTGATGAGTACTTGAGACTGATGGGATGCTCACACAAATTGCTGGTGTTCTAGCTTTGGCACCGAACCAACTTTCGTGCCTAGATGGTTCGGACACAAACTGCAATTTGTGTTTTGCTCCCCTCGCTACACCCCTCGTCATTCTTTACACCTCGCCAACCAATCCTAGCCAAGGTCCAGTCATCAACTGTAAAACAATTAGACAAGGAGGAACACCTTCTCCTCCTCCCTCGGTCATGAATAGACTCTCGTCGCACCCATTAATTTTGAATCCAAGAGCCTCCAACACCTCCACCGGCCTTGCATACCAGCACCTTGGAGCTTGTTTGAGGCGATAGATGGCCTTGTTCAGCCTGCAAACATGTCCGCTCCCATCGTCGTACCCCTCTGGCTGCTTCATGTAGATCCCCTCATCTACCACACCATAGAGGAACGCCGTCATCTACGTGAGACCCTGGCTTTAAGCATATCGGCCCTTGTAGAAGTATCTTTGAGCATATTCTGGTGCAGGAGGAGCTCGTAAATTCATCATCTCCCTTGTGGTTAATCACAATCAACAACCAGACGTTTGTCTCACAACCAGCTCACTGGGTCAATTCCTGCTATGCTGCGCGCTCTTCAAAAGCTGGAGTCCTTGTGAGTGGGCCGTGCCAAAGCTCTTTCAGAGTGTTCGCTCAGATCATTCTACAATCTATTGATACCTTGCTGCCATTTTCTTTCTCGTTGCAAGTATTGGAAGATATCAATGCTTTTCAAATGAAATAGTTGCACTTCAATTTAGGAAGAAAAGAAACAAGAGATTGAGAATAAAGAAATGGAACAACCTCAACAACAATAACAACAATGCATCTAATTACACGCGCGTGTCTTACTCCAAGTCCATTTACTCCTGCTGCTGCAGGTTTATGGATAACAATAGTCTGACTGGTCCTTTGCCAGAGTTTGACAGTACCGGAACCTTGAACCACGTGTAAGCCTTGCTTCCTCCCCTCGTTCCCGCCCTCATCTGTGCATGTGCAGTACTGTAAGAATGAACTGTATTCATCCCTTGCTTCCTGTTCTCATTCTACAGTTCCATATCCATGCCTTTCAGCATGCCCTGCCTTCATTTATGGACTACGGCGGCCAGACTAAGATTTGCAACATTTGCTGTTTCTGGCTGGTAGCATTCTGAGCAACAACCAGCTGTCGAGACGCATTCCAATCAGCGTTACGACACTGTCTACCCTTCAAACTTTGTGAGTGGAAAATGTGATGCGCGTGATGTGTGTTTCCCGAAGTTTGTTAAGGATAAAGTGGCGTTGATCACCCCGACGGAATTCAAAGAATATCTAGTGCCGCATGAATTTGAGTTGGTTTTGAGGCGTCTCAATATGGTGCTCACACATTCACTTTCGCAAGAATGAAGTGGCGTTTACCACCCCGATGGGATTCAAAAGATAGCTAGTGTGCTCGTGCTTTGTTGCCCCGTCTGGTGCAACTTTAGGAGGCAATTTTTTTTCTTCGTTGCACAAATGGAAACACGAGATATAGCTGTCACACACGCCAAGAGAGCAGCAGTGCTCGAGACACTGCAAGTGGGCCAGCAACTGGCTAATTTTCGTGCCCCACCATTCTTGACTGTACAGCTTACATCGAGAGCAAAGTATCTGCAGCTGGTCTTTATGGCCACCTGGAAAAGAAGAAAGTTTCAAGTTTCGTCTGTAGTAGGCATGAGCAAAGTACCAAATTGGGGCATTTTTTTTTTTACCTCCCAGCTCGAGACGACTGGTTCGTCTGGTTCAGATTCAGGTGAGAAAAGAACACAACCCCCCTCCCTCACCCCCTCCACCCCCTCTCTCCCCCCACCGTGCCATTTCCCCTGGTTCTTTTCACTAAAGCTCTCAACACCTGAATAACAAAGGCTCAAGGTTCAACAAAAACTGGCTAGTCCCGGCCTTGTCACAGGCCAGTTTGACCTGATCCGGTTCTTGTTCAACTGGGTATGCTCAAACCGGTTCTGGTTTGAGTAGGTATGAAATGGACCGAAGTGGTTATTTTCTATTCTTGCTCATACCTGTAGCAACAACAATATGGTGACAAATTGCTTAGGAAGAATCCTTCAACCAACTGAACAGTGCACACCATATGAGCTGCACAAAAAAAACAAATGTGTGCATTTCCTTAGCATCACAATGATTGGTGAGGGAGGAGTGGTCAATCTTACCTTTTTCGGGACATACCCGTGGGTTTCAGTTTGGGATTGAGCTAGGCTCATTAAAGTGGAGCCCTGTGCAATATGCTTATAAACAATGGGCTGTCTTGTGTCAAACTGGTAAACAAGGAAAGGCTGCCGCGTTAGTGGTGTATGCGTGCCACACCATCGTCCAAATGTCGCACAACTAGTGGCTGCCGCAGTTGCAGCAATCATGCATGTGAGTCAATGCTTTGACTTTTTTGCCAACAGAGACCTGTCAGGGAATCAACTGAGCGGATCACTTCCATCTCAGATCGGGAGGTTAAGGAATTTGAAAATTCTGTGAGTGATCTTTTAAAAAGCTTGTGTGTTTTATCCGTGTGGTTCTTGGTCTTCAATAGCCACCCTCTGTGTATCCATCTTACACCTGTTCAACAACGGGGCGTAGGCGCTGGTGTGCATGCTGGCATGTTTCTGTTTCGTTTGTCTGTGTGTGTGCTTGCGTGCATGCTTGCGTGCATGCGTGAGAGCGTGCGTGAGAGCGTGCGTGAGCTTGTTCCCTACTTGTACAAAAAAGCTGGGCATGAATGTTTTTCCTGTTCAAGAAGAAAACATGTCTAGATTCTGCTGCTGTAGATTGGTTCTCCAACATGTACAACAAAAATGCTTTGGTCTGGAGCTATGTTGGAATTGACGCGTCAAGAGTCAATGACTCTAGCGTCAAAACGCTAGAGTCAAGACGCGATGGCCTTTACGACCTCCCTAGGCGCCTTGTCGCAAAGGAGAAGCACGCGGCGTCCTTGGCCCGCCCACGTCACGAGATGGTGCGCGCAATGTCTGGTAGATTGAATGAATGTGCGGCCGCAATAACGGCACTTCGCGCGTTTCCCCTTAACGTTGGGAATGTTGAAAAAATAGTAGTGCTTGTAGGTAGGGTGGCCTAACATTTCCTCATACTGCACCGTGTTACTAGATGCAGCCCCCCGGGCACTTGCATCAACGGTAGGGTCGGATGCTGGTGTGGAAGACGCTAAGGTAACAGAGAAAACAGAGGCACTAGTCTAGTCGCGAAAAAACAGAGCTGAGAATGACTAGCGTGACTGGTTTCTCTAGATTTGGTTTGGTTAGGTTGCCTAGCTGCAAAGCGTTTCAACGTGGATGTGTTGCTGTTTTGTGTTTGTGACTCAATGTCGAGTTAGACTGTGCGAAATCGCGAATGCATTTTTTTTGCGCTGATTTTTTTTTCGGGCTGCCCGAAAAAAAATTCTGCATAGTGTCAAGCGTTTTGACGCGCGTCAAGCGTTCTGCGTCAAAACGCTAGCGTCAAAACACTTGACGCAACCCTAGCTGAGCATCAATTCAAACATAGGTTTGGAGCTCTCGGAGTAGGGAAAAATATGAGAAAGAGGGCAGAAGTGCAGAGTAACAGGAACCGCCAAGCAGCCCCTTGGTTCCTGGGCTGTGTGTGTTGAGAAAGGCAGTTTTTCAAGAGCAAGATTTGAGTTGACTGTGTGGCAGGTGGCTGGATAGTAATCAATTGAGTGGCTCGGTTCCTGAATCCTTGGGGTTAATTGCTCAGCTCAGATCCCTGTAAGTTAAGGGTTACCTCTGCTTTGATATATAGACTGTCGAACCTCAAACACCCCGTTTAAGTTGATAGCCCTCATTTCTCTCCCTTTCATGCATTATCCATTGCCACTAAAACAGCAGACCAGACTTTCCTTCTTGTTCTATCTCCATCTGAAATTCTCATAAGCCCGTTGAAGTTATATATTGTCCATTTGGCTCAAGCGCTTCTGCCTTGGTCTTATTGCGTTCCACTGTTTGAACAGGAGGTTGAACAACACTAGAATGAGTGGAGCTCTGCCAGTCACTTTGGGAAGATGCGTCAAGCTTAAGCAATTGTGTGTCAAGGAAATGAATGCTGAGAGAGATGGGAGAGATGAGAGAGCTGCACTTCGTTTTGTTCTGATTGTTCTTTCATTTTAATGTTTTGTGATATTTCAGCAGAAGCATTGTATGGCTCTAAGGTGCATGGTGCTTGTCAGTAGCCAACCGCACTTCCTTACCTGGCTTAGGGTGCCACATTGCCACATTTATCTCCTCCCTTTCCGTCTCCATTGCCTCTGTCTATCTGTTCACCAAGGCAGCAACACCAGCGCAACATCCTTAGTGTGCCCAGCAGACGGCAGCAGCTGTGGAGTGCAACAGAACAGCACCTCAGCCTTCTACCAGGCTTGCCCTTCCTTCTGTGCCACATGCGGCCAACTAGCATGTGAGAAACGTCTGACTTCAGCTGCTGAATGCTGCAATCATCTCCCCGCTTTCCGTTTCCTCTTTGCACCCTGTTCTTCCTTCTATTTGGCCTGCGGGCGGCACCTTCACGGGCGAGCGACGTAAATGGCATGCCTGAATGTGTGTGTGTGTGTGTGTGTGTGTTTTTTTTTTTTTTTTTTTTTTTTTTGTATTTCCTTTCAAGCACCTCAGCCTGTGTTTCGTGGCTGCCCTTGGCAGTGGCAGCTTGTGCTTCCATCCATTCAGCTGCAAGCAACAAACTCGCCAGTGCACATGAGAGGCAGGAGCGACAGGAGTGGCAGGAGTGTCAGAGAGGGGCATGATAGGCAGGAGTGTCAGGAGGAGTGGCAGAGAGTGGCTGGAGAGGCAGGACAGGCAAAAATTATGCTTTTCTTCTCTTTCAAATACCCCATGTGACTCCTAGATAAATGCCGGCATACGAGGTTACCCTGACGTTTCAAGTGATGCTGGGAGCAGAATGGCGTGGAGCAGTCAACAAATCCACTGTATCGTTCCGTGTACATTTGTTTCTGACCTAGGCTGTATACCTTTTTTTTCTTTCTTTCTTTTCCTTTGTGACCCTTTTGTTTGCGTTTGACCCCAACTGTGCATTCCCAGCCCCACCCCCTCAGACATCACCTTCCCCACCTCCCTCGTCGCCCTCCTCATCATCATACTCTGGGAGTGTCCTTTCCCTTGGAGCCGTTGTGGGCATTGTTGTTGCTGCTGTGGCTGCGGTCATCATTATCCTTGTGGGGGTGGTGCTCGCTCTGAGGCACAGGTGGAAGTGCCAACAGTCCAGAGCAGAAGGTGGGTGGAGAGGAGTGCTATTTGGGAGGCACATTCTGATGTTTGTTTTTGTGGCAGGGTCAACGCATGCAAGTGTTTCTGGGAATTCTCAAAAGGCAATCAGCAGCAAAATGCGGAGGAACATATGTCTGAAAAAGCGCTGGCTATATGCGGTGCTCGCAAAACATGAATGAGCTAAAACGAGAGGTGCTGGCTATATGCCAGTTTGTTTGCACTGAGGTACTGCAACTCTCTTACAGTGGAAGGCCTGGTTGCCTTGGTAGTGCTGACCTTCCGCAGGTTACTCAAGCAGCTATGGAAGGGCACTAAGCAGTACATGCAGAACATGGTATATGCAGGACAAGCTACATGCGGGACAAGCTACATGCAGGACAAGCTACATGCGGGACAAGCTACATGCAGGACAAGCTACATGCGGGACAAGCTACATGCGGGACAAGCTACATGCGGGACAAGCTACATGCGGGACAAGCTACATGCGGGACAAGATACATGCGGGACAGGCCACATGCGGGACAAGCTACATGCGGGACAAGCTACATGCGGGACAAGATACATGCGGGACAAGATACATGCGGGACAAGATACATGCGGGACAGGCCACATGCAGGCAGCAGGACTACATACGAGCGGAAGTAATAGTAGGAAAGGCACACAGCTTCAAGTATAACACAGGAGAGAATAACATGGATATGGGGAGAAAGAAACGTAATTCATGGATGGATTACATCATGGATCAGGTTGGATACACACCTAACCAACCGAAACTTACTACATAACAAGATGAGATGCCAACCAAAAATAGAATTTAACAATATTGCAGCCTCTTTTAAACACTAGCTACATCCATAGCAGATTGCAATGCTACCCGAGATCCCGCAGTAGTTTGTTTCTCCTGTTCATCGAATGCGTATATATCCTGCATATATTCCTCCAGTGCCGTAAACCCCTCCGCCAAAGCTATTGCTTCTATATCCTCCGCACAAGATGTAGTGTTTCTACCTACCGCGAGTTCCACTGGAGCTCTTGCCGTGTTACAAGAGTTCCTCCTCGACAAGGTGTAAGAGGTCACATTGAATTCACTGCTGAGAAGACTCAAACTCAACCCAGCAAGCTGTTACTTCTCCGCCCTATGCATCGCAGGCCTCCTGTCTGCCCTAAGTTCCACTGGAGCCCCCACCTTGTGCCGAGAGTTCTCCCTTGACGACGTGCAAGAGGCCACCGCCCAGTGGTCCAAGGAGAACAAGCTTGGGTCTGGCGCGTTCGGTGACGTTTACAAGGGTGTGTCCCCGCAAGATGACACCTTATGGGCTGTCAAACGGGCTAAAGTTTTTACGGCTGACTTCAAACGAGAGGCAAGTGGTTATCTCTGGATCCATATGCATTCACCACTGTGCGTTTTCTCCTTCGCTTTCATCTCTAACTCAAAACTGGTGGTTGCAGTGGTAACTTCTGAGATCATATAAAAAATGGTGGTTGCAAATGGTGACTTTTGAGATTGTCGCAAAACTGTTGGTTTGCAGACGAAGCAAGCAAATGGCGGGCGAGAACTGCTTTTTATGAAGTTTACAAGATCACTTGGTAGAAAATTCTATAAAAATAATATATAGAGGCACCTAAAAATCCACAAGATGACTCCAACAGAGGATTCCTGAAAATCTCTCCACTACTCTGCAGGTGAAGCAGATGGCGGACAAAAGGCACCCCAATCTAGTGCGCCTGCTTGGGTTCTGCATCGGCGGGGACTTGAATACCCGTCCAGAGCAAGTCCTGATCTACGAGTTTGTTTCCAATGGTGACCTCATGCGATGGATAGGCCCCCGTGAGTATTCTTGAGGTGCCTCAAAACAATTGTGACTTTGCATGATAAGTTGGTCCCCACAAGTGTGGCAATTGTCCTAAAGTGTGCTGCACTTGGGCTTGAGCCTGCAGCTCAGTATTGCAATCTGTTTGGGTTATTTATTAGCTTCTATTTTTCACATGCATATAACGTTCTGATGGAAATATGTCCCATCTTCTCTCCGGATCGCTCCAAGCAGCTCCCATCATCCCACTGTTCCCATCATGGCATGAGCACTTGTCATCAAGACTCGGTATGAATCTGCTCTACAACATTTGTGAGAATTCTTTAACACACCAAGACTTGGTATGATTCTGCTCTGCGGCGTTGTTTTCCTGCCTTTGCTTTGGCTCACAGACGCCCCCTATCGTTTGAGTTTGCAGCAGCGGCTGGACATCCTGATTGGTGCTGCCCGGGGCTTGGAGTATCTCCACAGCTTTGGCATCGTGCATCGCGACATCAAACCCGCTAACATCCTCGTCACCACCGACATGCAGGCAAGCCACCCTACCTTCTTGGATAGAGTGGCATTTTATACATATATGCACACACACATAAACACACACATACGCGCAGGCAAGCCGCCCTTCATCCACATAGATGTATATCAGTATACCTGATAAGTATTCATGTAGTGCCGCCTTGAAATTCATTAGATTGTCTGTCTGCCAAAGCCAAGTATCAATGACACTTGTTGCGAAAGGATGGCTGTCTTACAAATTTCCAATGAATACTGTAGCACATAAGCGTCCCCAGAATTCAGTACTGGACATGCACATGAGGCTTTGTCTCAGCCAAACTAGTCGTGGCTATGGCATCTGTGCATTTGTGCACTCGGCGTTTCTCCAAAGGTCATGTCACTCTGCTGGTGTGAATCCACCCGTGCTCCTCTGACTTTCCATCCAGGCCAAGCTTGCGGACTTCGGGCTTGTGAGAGTGGAGGAAGGGAGCCTCGTGGGGTCCACTCGAGTGGTAGGAACACCGGGCTTTGTGGACCCTGACTATGCCAGGACAGCCAAGGCAACCACCGCTGCAGACGTTTACAGGTATCAGTGGGAAGGGTGTAGGGTATCGGTGGGAAGGGCGTGTGGGGTATTGGTGGGAAGGGTGTAGGGTATTGATGGGAAGGGTGTAGGGTAGGCTTGAGCAAAGGGCGAACGCGGACATGTTCTCGTTCGCCCTTGCACGGACATGGCCGTTAGGTGAACCGAACACTGTTCGGTTCGCCAAACGACTTCCCCAAAAAAGGGTGTTCGGCGTTCGCTTGTGAAGGCGTGTTCGGGCGAACCTCGAACACGTTCGTGTTTGACACAGGGCGTTCTGCAGCAGCACCACGAACACGAACGTGTTCGGGCGAACCTCGAACATGTTCGGGCGAACAATTTAAGCTGAAAAACAATTCGAGGCGAACCGAACAGGTGTTCGTTTCTTTGCTCATCCCTAGTGTAGGGTATTGATGGGAAGGGTGTAGGATATCGATGGGAAGGGTGTAGGGTATTGATGGGAAGGTTGTAGGGTATTGATGGGAAGGGTGTAGGGTATTGATGGGAAGGGTGTAGGGTATTGATTGGAAGGGTGTAGGGTATTGATGGGAAGGGTGTAGGGTATTGATGGGAAGGGTGTAGGGTATTGATTGGAAGGGTGTAGGGTATTGATGGGAAGGGTGTATAGTATTGATAGGAAGGGTGTAGGGTATTGATGGGAAGGGTGTAGGGTATTGATGGGAAGGGTGTAAGGTATTGATGGGAAGGGTGTAGGGTATTGATGGGAAGGGTGTAAGGTATTGATGGGAAGGGTGTAGGGTATTGATGGGAAGGGTGTATAGTATTGATAGGAAGGGTGTAGGTTATTGATAGGAAGGGTGTAAGGTATTGATGGGAAGGGTGTAAGGTATTGATGGGAAGGGTGTAGGGTATTGATGGGAAGGGTGTAAGGTATTGATGGGAAGGGTGTAGCGTATCAATGGGAAAGATTAATCCTTCCCCATTCTGCCTGAGCTAAGCCAGGGGCAAATTCGCGGGCTGCGAGTGATCCATGCCATCACTACCTCCAATCCAGCGTATTGATCAGTGAACCGGTTTCGGCAGTTTGGTTTCCATGCTTGTACCACTCTTGGGTGGCGGATCTGCCTTGCACAATTCGATTTCATATGCAACTTCCGGATATTGTACAGCTAGCTGGTTTCTCTCAATGTCTTTTGATTCGAGCCAGATATATTCAACACTTCCCCGTTTGTTGTGGTTTCATTTCGTGGATATAGTCTAATGCAGCTTAGGAGGTGTGACCCATGTGATGCTCACTAGCAGAGAGTCAGCCTGATGTATTTGACTCTTTATCATTGTGGTTTCATCTCTTCAATGGACCAAATGGATCTACCCATGCCGTGATGCAGCTTTGGAGTTGTGATTCTTGTGGTGCTCACTGGCCGTGGCATCCAGCAGCAAGTCAACAATGAGCCTGAACACATCCTGCAATGGGTGAGCACTTTCGTTTTTAGATACCTTCCCTGTTTGGTGAGCATTCGTTGCATACGGTTACACTCAGCTGGCATTTGGTAGCCTTTGGTGAGAACTTTCTGTTGCAATCTGAACATAATCATGTGCTTCTGGAGGAACAAGGCTCCGTACAAACTATAAGGTAACAATGCATGACTCGACACATGTTTGTCCAATGCCAGTCATGGTTACTGAGATGTCTCAAAACTTCTGAGACGTCTCAATGGTTGTCTCACAACGTCCATCCGTGGTCTCACGCACAAATATATCTCCTTATCCATCAGGCAAAGGAGCAGCTTGCAGCAGATGACAAGTCGCTGCTGAAGGACCCAAGCTTGGACGCACCAGAAACTGCTGTTTTGCAAACTGCTGAGCTGGCAGTGAGTTGCACTGCAGCTCGCACCACCAGCAGGCCTAGCATGGGTACAATCGCGAATAGTCTGAAAGCTGTCAAGGATAAGATCTTGAGCGATCTGACGACTTTGCCATAAAATATATATTTCCACGTGACGACTTTGAAGAGGGACCCATACCGTAGTCATCCGAATAAACCACCCTAGGGTCTTTAGAAAAAGACATTGAAAAATAGGGGTATGTTCTGCCCGGGTGCCTTGATATTACCTTTTTCTGTCTATGGTTTTCGAACTAATCCATGATAGGTTCTATTAGAGGTGGTCTTACATCACGATGTGGGTATTCAGATAGACCTGCTTGCAATTGCCAGGTGGCACATTCTATGCCACTTAACAAATTCAGATTCACCAGCGTGACAGCAGCAAAAAAGCAAGGACGTCAGCAGGTTCTCATGAAGGTAACTCGTAATTTCCTGGGGAAAGTGAAATTTGAAACGCCTTCTTCAAGATTGATTTTACCCGTTAATAGAAAATCAATAAGGGGTGTTAAAATGAATTCGACCAAAAAGGTAGGTATAAAATAAAGAGGCTAAATATGGGTGGGTTTAAGGTCTACCCGCAAACTATCCGGGGCACTACAGTTACGGTGGGTGGCTTATTCGGGTGTATACAGCATAAGCGCTCCATAATTTGAAAAGGTACAACACTCCAGGTCCTCGATTCATTGTTGGCTAGGCTGAATCATCAGCCTAAGGAGTCAAACGTAGGCCAATCAATCAATGTTGCTTTGGAAAGAAGGCTGAAATATCAGAGTTGCCTATAAAAACACATGCGCTGATCAATTAGTGTCATTTACGAAGAAAAAGGCTGAGCCATTTCTAACTAAATGGCAACAACATTGTAACACAAAGTTGTGCATTACTAGCAGGGAATTGCATGCTCTAACTAGCTCACCTCACCATCACTAGATGAACAATCAGTTGCTGCATCTATGTTCTCCTCATCTACCTCCATCCGCTCTTTGCATTTCCAACTGGTGCATCCCGGGGTGGAACTAGGGGCATTGCCCAACGGCTTCCACTTCTTCTAGCTCCTCCCATATCTCAACCACCTCATCCCACTTCGGCTGATACTACAACAGCGACATTCACATTAGGTCTCTCAGCCTCGCATCCTTGATGCTGCTCCAAAGCCACGACTTGACCACATCATGCTGCGAGAACCCCCTTTCGCACTCCACATTGCTCAGGGGAAGACAGCAACCGCTACCCATAGCTGCACGAGATTGGGGTAGCTCTCACACCAATCCGGGGTCTTCAGCATCGCGGTGAGGCCGTCGTGGAACAACCGCTCGCTCTTATGGGCAGCTGCGAGGACGGAGCAAAACATTCGCAGCTCCTTGACTGCCTGCCTGTTTTTTATGCATCCGTGTGTCACAAGGGCTTAGGGAGGGACCAAAAAAATAGTTGGATGTAAGGGCAGATTGGGTATAGAATCTGGGCACGGCGAGACACAAAAAACAGCTTGGCAGATGGATTTCTTACATGGTAGAATTTCGTCAGAAGCCTGGGCCTTGAACAATGCCACCAGGGACTCGAGCCACTCCAGGCATCGTGCATTTCTCTTCGCTTTGTCTTGTGCCAGGAATCAGGCATGAACCGTCGGACTCCTAACAATGAATCCAGATCACCCATCCTCCCATGCATGTTCGACACAATGCTCAGGGCCACTGTACAGCTCCACGGGGTCCTCATGAAGTGTGAACGTGAAAGTGGTAGCCCGACCGTCTGAGTCCAAGACCTCCAAAGTCACATTGCGGCTACACCGTGGGCATTGGCGCTCTAGAAAGGGCAAGAGCCTGTGGCTCATGCACAACTGAAGGACGTAGCGGCTATCGATGTGTGGGGTTATCCACTTGGTCCACGCTGCATAGAGACAAGGTCCAACTGATACAAAAAAGGGATAAATCAGGAGTGAGCTAGTTTGTTCTATCAGTACGTTTCATGCAATTATATACACCAAAACCTGACCTGTTGTTGCTAGAACGTCTTGTTCAAGACGTTTAACTACTCAAGTAGATCAACCAGAAAATAGAGAATAAAAGTGAAAGCGGTAGGAAGTGGCAAGAGCATACATCATGTTGTGGTTCTCTTTCAGCATGACAGTCACGGCTCGAAACACGGAAACGAGTCGCAGAATTGCATCCCCCCGTGTTAGCCAGCGGATCTGGTTACCCCTTTGGATTAAAGCCCGAGTTCCACATGGCTGTTTTCATGTTCAAGTTTCTTGAACTTGACTTCGCCACAAACCATGTTACCAGCTGGGCCACAACAAATCATCGCTTTCATGTGGCAGACGTTATCCATGATTGGCCCGCGACACACTAGTACTACCAATGGGAGGGAGGCCAAGCAACACGATATTGTTCACGGGACCTCTTTGGCAAGCATATTAGAGGCAAAATAGGAGTAGTTTGTCATAATATATTTCCGTATAACTGCATGTAGTTCTAGCTGTAGTGTAGTTATATCGCTGTCCTGCTTGTGGTGCACCCCCTCATTACTTGTCTCTTGTATAACTTGGGCCTTTGGCCCTTTAGTGGAACATTATTTCTTGACTTTTCTCCTTGTCCAACTCCCTCGACATTCAACCCTAGCATGGCTCCTAAGGATGCTCCCATACCCTCCTATCTACTATTCTAACAACCCAGTAGTGCCCTTAGCAAAGCAGACATAGGCGTTAGGCTCAGAACCGTATATTCGCCTCTCGACAGTACGAACGTGTTCCCTTCCTTTCGCTCCCCCCGTCAAATCATCTTAGCCCAATCCAAATGCCCTCAAGGTCCTTGTTTGCTAAGGCAAAATTCTCTGGTCCTCGCTGCGCGGGGCGCTACTATATGATCCCCGCCACCTCTCACTAGCCGAAACGTTGCGCACGTGTCCCCTCGTCGCACTCGTTTCCCCTCGTCGTACTCGTTTTCCCTCGTCGCACTCGTTTCCCCTCGTCGCACTCGTTTCACCTTGTCGCACTTGTTTCCCCTCATCGCACTCGTTTCACCTCGTCGCACTCGTTTCCCTTCGTTGCTACTCAAATTTTCCTAGTGAAACTCTTGTTGTTTTGCCCTGTGAACGTACAAGTGCTAGAGAACGCAGACAGAGCTACGATCACACTTACAACCCGTGCCTATCCTGTAGTCTAGCTGCCACAGTTGTGCAGTTAATCTCCGCAAACAGCGCCATCACTGATTGCGCCTGAGTGCTGTCCCATGGTGTCGTGTTGCGATGACGTTCTTGACGAAATGACGATTGGCTCCTCAGACTGAGCCGGTGCATTTGCTGGTGGTGGTGCATTCGCGATTTCAAGCGCCGACTCCTGCAGCTGGCGCATGATTTCGTCGAGGCGTTCTTGTGTGAGACCCTCGAGCGGAATGCGGGCGTTTTCGTCCATGGCGAGGGTGTCGGGCTAGCTCAGCGAGAGCCTCAGTCGTGGCTGTGTGTGCTTACGAGAGAGCACACGAGCAGCGGTGCTTGGTCGTTGAGGGACGTATACCCCCTCCAGAATTGAGATAATGCGGGAAGTGAAAGTGCAGGCGCGGTCGGAAAAAGGGTCGTGGATATGAATACTAAATGTTACGAGTTCAATTGAGTGAGCGAACGAAGATTGCACCATCGAAGCAAAAACAATACATTGAGCGAAGGAATGAGTGAATGTTATATAACGAATTAGTGTGGTAACGGTAATGTACGAAAAGCAGGGTGTGTGACGGGCATGGCGCCGAGGCTGGGAATTGTCGAGGCGGAGGACCGGAGCCCGGGTTACCAACCGAACCGTGAGGTTTGGGATGCGATGGGAATCGTGGCGGGAACAGTAGTCGATGCGAGTGTCGCGAGAGGTAACGATTTATTGTTGGGTGCTGTTGGCAGGAACAGTCGTGTAAGCAGGAAACAGGGACACGAAGTAAGGAAAAGGAAATTTCCTTACAACACATGGGGTGTGAAATTATTGGGAAGGATTTAGAATTTATCATTTGTTAGGTGTAAATGGTCGAGGACACATTAGTCGAGGACATACGGCGACTCAGTTTAGGGCAGTCTGCTCCCCGTACATTGAGCGTACAACCAGTATCTGCTCACCTTAGCCCCAACCCTGGTTTTAAGATGCGCGGCATTTCGACAGTCGCGCCGGCCGTCATATGGTTTGCGGCCTGGCTTTCTCTTTCTACCGCCATGCCAATCCTCAAGTCCCAATGTCCGTACCGCCTTAACCTTTCTTTCATGCTGGGTACACAGGTAGTACTAGTACACGCATTGCGGGCCCAGTTGGCCGTTTGAATCTTTCATCCTGCAGCGCTGCGCGGCTTCGGGCGTGCCATGACAGTCGCGGTCGAGCGAGCGGCGCTTATTGCTCATAAATGCTCGCGGAATGCAGGCGTTCAATACAGCACCCGTGCCGATGCACACATGCCATTCCGGTGCACATGTGCACCCATGCTATCTGGTGCACACATGCCATACTGATGCGGCAAATGCCATGCTGCGGCACCTGCCATGCTGCTGCGGCACCTGCCATGCTAATGCGGCAGTTGCCATGCTGCTGCGGCACTTGCCATCATGCTGATGCGGAACTTGCCATGCTGATGCGGCACTTGCCATGCTGATGCGGCACTTGCCATGCTGATGCGGAACTTGCCATGCTGATGTGGCACTTGCCATGCTGTCGCACATGCCATGTTGACGGCACATGCTCTTCCAGCAATAGACCGGACACGCGTTTAGCGTTTTGAACGCTAGCGTTCGAACGCTAAACACTTGTTCCCGGCTGGGCGTAGATGCCTACTAAAGCGCACGTCCACGCATCTTACGGTCAGTGCACAAAACAATGGGTTCCAAGGAAGGAAGGCCAAAGAATGTGACTAGCTTAGCTATGGATAAGATGGCGTTTTGGATTGGCGGGAATATTTTGGCGAGGTTAGGGGTGCTAGAGTCGTCTCTACGGAGGGATTAGATGATCCATTTGTTGGCTTGAGCGGGATACTAGTTGAGTTTTTCCTACATTTGGCAGGTCCGAATGGAGTGAGGTTGCGGGGAAATTTGGTGGTGGCGGTTAGGTTTTGTCGAAAGAAAATGACCGCGCTCACAATTTTTGTGGAATGCCATGTAGTGGTTACGAATGCGCTATTTCATGGTTGATGGAGCGGTATGTTGGAAGCCTCACAGCAAACCGATCCAACAAGCACTAGGAATAATTGTTTCTCGAGAAGGCAACAACAGGAACTCGAAGTGATCCTTAGCGGCGGCGGTACCATTTTTTAAAAGCTTGTTTCCGCTATATGATACCGCCCCGCCGCGCTCGTCTTTGTGTCTGTGTGGCACTGCAGTGTCTGTCTGTGCTTTGGGAGTGGAGTAGGTGCGGACTTTGACATTCATGAACAGCATGTTTTGTGGGTGTGGCACTGGAGTGTCTGTTTGTACTGTGGGTGTCTTCTCATAAACACCTTGTGCAAGCTCCCCCTTGTATTCTTTGTGTCTGAGTGGTGCTGCAGTGGCTGTGATGCAGGATTGGGAGCGAGTGTGGAACGTGACGTTCGTGAGCAGCGCGTTGCAAGAAGGGCTGGACTGCCCCTTGACCTTCAGCAGCAGCTGCACGCATGGCATCTGCTGCAACGACAATGGCATGATCAGCGTGCTGTATGACTGATAGTATTGGGTCATCTTTCAATGGGTATTTATTTAGGGGCATCTATCAGTGGCTAAAAACAGACAGTTTCTCATCGTGCCTCCCAATATACATGCTGCACCTTTGCCTGCCTGCATGCCATCTCCTCAACGTACTCCCAATTTCCTCCCCTCTCTGTGATCAGTATTATACCCATTTTGTGTCCATGCCCGCCAGTGATTGCATGCATCCCATGTGCATCCCATAAGCATCCCATGCGCAACTCCTACGCATCCCATGCGCAACTCCTACGCATCCCATGCGCATCCCATACGCATCCCATGCGCATCCCATACGCATCCCATGCGCATCCCATACGCATCCCATGCGCAACTCCTACGCATCCCATACGCATCCCATGCGCATCCCATGTGCATCCCATGTGCATCCCATATGCATCCCATATGCATCCCATATGCATCCCACATGCATCCTATGCGCATCCCATCCCATATGCATCCCATGCGCATCCCATACGCACCCCATACGCATCCCATGTGCGCCCCATACGCATCCCATGCGCATCCTAAACGCATCCCATGCGCATCCCATATGTATCCCATGCGCATCCCATATGCATCTCGTGCGCATCCCATATGCATACCATATATATACATACCATGCACATCCCATATGCATCCCATATGCATACCATATGCATCCCATGCGCATCCCATATGCATCGCATGCGCATCCCATATGCATCTCGTGCGCATCCTATATGCATACCATATACATTCCATGCGCATCCCATATGCATCCCATATGCATACCATATGCATCCCACGCGCATCCCATATGCATCCCACGCGCATCCCATATGCATCCCATTTGCATCCCATGCGCATACCATATGCATCCATCCATGCTGCGCATCCCATATGCATCCCGTGCGCATCCCATATGCATCCCATGCGCGCGCATCCCATATGCATCCCATGTGCATACCACATGCATCCATGCGCATCCCATATGCATCCGTGCGCATCCCATATGCGTCCCATGCGCATCCCTTTCACTTTGGTGAAACCATGCCAGTGGTAACGTCGTACGTACCCCATGCAACACTCACTTGTCGTCCCATCCTCTTCTTTCAGCCACATTCTTCCTGCCACTGGTCGCTTCCTCTCCTAGGCTTCCGTCCCCTCTGCCCTCGATCCCACCCAAGTTCCGTCCCCTCTCCCCTCTCTCCCACTCAGCTTGCCTCTCCTCTCTCTCCCACTCAACTTCAGCCCCCTCTTCACTCTCTCCCACCCGTTTTCCGCCTCTTTCCTCTCTTTCCCAGTCTCCTGCTGTGTCTCTCCCCCCTCCAATTCTCCCCCCAATCCGCCGCCCGTCTCCCACTCAATTGTCTCACAGATCGCTGGCAGTCTTGACACCCATGGATCCACAGCCTTTTGACAGGCCAGTCACGGGAAGCCTCCCAGGCAGCATCAGCAAGCTCACCGAGCTTATAGATTTGTGAGTGTATGAGCTAGACAGGAAAAGGCAATCGAGTATTTTAGCATCCGAGGCAGATTGAAAGCGGGCCAAAAGAAGCTAGACTGATCACCTGCCTGAGGGATTACCTGCCAGGCAGGGAAGGCGTATAGCGTATATACGCTAGCGTATCATTGCCTGATACACAAATACACTCGTAATCGATCGGGCTACCCGCCAAATAAAACAAGTTCTCGAATGTTGAGTTGGCCATGCACATCGCGAACTCAACAGTGAACACGCACATTTGTTGATTTGTATTGTGGGCTGTATCCGACCACTTCAAATTTGACCAAACCCCCTAACTCCAACCCATCCAACCGAAACTCGATAGCCAACAATGCAACATTGCATCAACTACAAGGGTTAGGTGAGTGAGAGCTCCACCTACCAAACGAGCACTGTTGTTAGGCCGTTTCTCCCTTCATTTACTGCATTCTCTCACGCTCTGCATTGTCAAATATACTTGAGCAAGACCCCGAGTCGAGTCGAGTCGAGTTGAGTCGACTTCGAGTCTAGACGTGCCAAATCTCGACCAAGCCCGACTCGAGACTCGGGTTTTAACCTCGAGTTGGGCCCGACTCGTGTCGAGTATCTTGACGTGGGAGTCAAGCTTGACTTGAGAGGAATAACGTGTGTGTCACTGGTTGGTTGCTATTGGCCTGGTTGGCTACTAAGCGTGGTACACACCCTAAACAAGGAACATATTGGGCTGGTAAATAACGGCAAGAAATACGAGAGATCCGTCTCAAGAAATTGAGTAACTGAACAAAATCGCAGAACCTGTTATGCGCTCGGAACCTACCTGGAACCCTACCTCCCAGGCAATCCTGATGCACAGCTTGTGCTATACCGATCCCCTCTCTCGTTGGGGAATCAGGATTTAGGGAAAGCAGAAGCTGTCCTGGGCAGGGATAAGCGCCCGGGAAAAGCCCGTTGCTTTGGAGGCCAGTGGCCCACCATCAAGCTCCTACGCTGGTGACGGAATTTGTTTTTGGTACTGGTTGGCCCTGGTGCTGGCCAGCAAATTCTCCTCACAAAAAACGTTCTACGGTCTTCGAAGTACAAAAAGTTTCGTTGGCACTGAAGTTGCGTAGGGGGTGGAGGAAGATTGCACGTGACGTCAACTTTTGCAATGCTTCATCGAAGCTTCTTGAGTTACGAGGCCGCTTGTATCTGTATTTGCATTCGTATTCGTTTTTACAGGCTTACTCACAAGGCCAATGTACACAGATATCCAAAGATGATAGCCACATCGTTATCTGTCTGCATCGTCGGCCTTGCTATAAATAAGACTAAGAAACATGTAGGAGGGTCAATAGTAGAACGCCGAATAGTAACGAATACCCCAAATATTCGTGACCCGAATAATTTACAGCGACGAATACTTGTGGTGCGCATATTTTTGAATACACTGTCGTTCCATATTGTCTCGAATCCAGGTATTCGAACGAATATCAAATAGATCTCGAATACCCGAACATTAAGTTACAGGCTTATTCTTGACGCACAGCTTGTGCTATGCCATGTGTCCGTTGGTGCATAACTAATGCGGCACCAGAACACCGCTGTGGAAAAGTCATCCTTGTGAATAACGCGTGTTTGACAAATTGGAGATTGTCTGCTGACCCATTTCACAATGCAATCAAAGCCTCACATCCTCCCATCACGCCAATGTCCATCCCTCCCCTCCACAACTACCAACAAGTCCTACACTCCCGTCATCCCTAACCAAGCTCACCAAGCAGATCTGGTACTCCAATTTGATGGTGATTATTCCGTTCTCATACTCTAAACCCTAAAATTGGGCCAGTTTCCTTAGTTCCTAATAAGAACCGCTATTTATTGTGCAACCTAAACCTCCACACGAGTCAGTGCTTCGGGTCAAGTCGGGCAATGCATCGCCATGTTGGCCGAGCCGACTCGACTTGACTCGAGACGTATTGTCGAGTCGAGTCGGGCGAGTCGAGTAAAAAATCGACTCGCAGCTCATGTGTATTGTCAACCCAGCAGCGCAATGTCGACCCCTCCAGGCACTCCCGCGAGTGCGACTAGTGAGGCGCCTACTGATTCCGGTGAGGCTTCAACGTCGCCGAAGTTTCTTTCTCTAAGACGGAGTCTAGGACGTTTAGAGGGCCGAAATGTCTCAACATCGTCAAGTAGGTTTTTGGATAGAAGTGTCAACTTCACAAGAAACGCCGTCGCTGAAAGGTGCACCGCTAAAGCTTCACAAATTTCAGATATTTGTAGCTCTAAACCTTGACTACAATTCTTAATTTGAATTGTATCGAAAGGTGAAGTAAGATCGCAGTCCTAGGTTTGTACACCATCAAAGTTGCCCCACCAAACCGATTTTATAGGCCTGATGGTGTCTTTGGGGGGAAAGGTCCCACTTTGGAGACCGAACCTCATTTTGGCGTGCGACTGTGGTCGCCAGCATCGCATGTCAGGTTCCCAGCCGAGGCGACTATGCCCCCAATCATATTCGCGCCAACGCTCGCTCGCACATGCTTATTGTGACGACACTTCTCTGGCAAAGTTAAAACGGCCGAACCTGACGGTCGCTCCTGTGCAGAAAGCTTTTGCCGCTTCAAATGAAGTGAGCACATGTGCAATAAACACGATGCGGCTCGGTTTCCCCGCCAATCGAACCTCTACCTCTGTTGTGAAGCCAATCTCGTAGACCCTTCAGGAAACCAACATCGCCTCCCTCCCTTCCATCTTTTCCCAACAGTCAACCCATGACTTCACTACAATTATTCACGCCTTCGATCACAATTACGCTTGATTATTATTGCCAATCTCTAGTATACCCATGGCTCTCAAGAAAAAACGGGCTCGTGCTACCCCATCTACGTCTGATTAGGGAACGGATACTCCCCGCGTCGACCCACCTTTCATTGTTTGGATGAAACAGCTGAACGAGCTCCGCCTCATCGGCGTGAGCGACTCGCCAATCGTCGCCGTGCTGGCCCGTCGACATTCGGTCCGTCAACCAGTGTCGCGCCCGACATATCGACTGGCGACGCAGAGATGGCGCCAGAGGAAGAGGACTAGATCAACAATGAGGACGAGTCTTACTGCGACTCTGGCGGCTACACCGCCGCCGACGCCATTGACGACCCGGATGCTGAATCGGCGCCGCATGGCGATGCAAAAGGGAAGCGCAAAGTCGCAGGAGCTCGCCCGAAGAAGCTGCACTGGACGCCCGAAGAATTAACGGAGCTTGCTGCTGCCATGTGGATGGCGATATACGACTTTGACAGCATGAAGGGGAAACAAGGCGCGCAATTCAGGAAGAGATTGAGGCGTTGCATGCGTATCACTAACCCTGCGTGGCGTCGCCCTTCCGAGGCAATGTCGAAGCAGTGGCCTCGTCTGAAGCAGCGTTTGGACGAGATATTGGAGGCGGAAAACGACACCGGGGACAAGCCTATGCCTAGGCCCGAATGGTTCCAGTACGTCGACAACTGGTGGAACGCGAATAGGGCGCCAGACCCGCACGTACTTGACAAAGGATGGACTCGGAATGCCAACGCCGTGCCAAACGAATCCGGGGCGCCATTGCAGCCTATTGAAGAAGACGAAAACGAGGTAAGAGGTGTGAGAAGATGGCTTACCTGCATATCAACAATGTGCTGAAACCTTTATCGTTGCTAATAACTTCTATTCCATATAATTCAGCAAACTAATATCTTCTACCTTAACCCTCTATTCCCTTTCCTACATAACAGAAGCAAACCCAGCAGCGCCTTCCATCCCGGTGCGTCGTCACGCCATGGAATCTGCCGCATATGCCGGGCATTTGCTCGTCGCCGAAACCATGGCGCGCATTATGGCAGACCGTGGCACCAGGCAGGACGCAGCCTTTGAGAGGCTCATCGCGGTACTTGAACGCATGGCGCCTGTTCCGCCACCCACCAATGCACCGCCTTTCCCCGCGCCTACAGCCCCCGGCACACGCAGCGCCACTCCTTCTCCCGGATCCCGCGCTGCTACTGGGTTTGCCACAGGGGCGGACTACACTAACGGTCGCGCACACCAAGTGCCTGCCTCCTGGTTTCCCCCCTGTCCCGCAACTACCGGTCCTGTTCTTACTCCGCCGGGAACGGCGCCGACGGCACCAAGCCATGCATTCGAGATGGGCACCGTGAGGCAGCTCTACACCGTGCAACAAATCCCGGCGCCCATTGCCATGGATAGCAACGGGCAGTGGTACTTTACTGCTCCGGCGGCGGACGGTCTTCGCCCTCATGGCGCCTAAGCCATGCCTCGTTGATGTGGATGCCGAACTGGCGGCGCCGTTCTTCGGCAATGGCTCTGTTCACCGCGGGCGTTGGAAGCCAGCGGTAACCCCTCATGCCCTGACGGTCCCACCATCAGTTCCGCACGCGGTTCTGAGCTTGGCGACGTCCTCCCCTTGCATCCCACAGGCACTCCTCCCTTGTCATGATCATATTGTGAAGAATGACCGCGCAACCAACACCTGCACACACCCGCCAGAGCTTGCTGCCATGGCAGTCCGAGAAAATGCGCCACCGTCCGTTGAACAGCCCCATAGCCCTCTCCACTGACATGCGGGTTGAGGAGTGGACGTAGTTGAAAGTCTGCTCCCACCCGCGTAGAAGTCTTGCCCTGCTTGCATGGATAGGTACTAGGGAGAAGTCGGTTAGCGGGTAGGCAGCATCACCTAGAAGTTGGTACGGCTGTATGTTACCTCTCTGTAATCGCTCATAAAGCGCACTTCTTGAAAACACACGCATCATGTGAAGACCCCGGATAACCAACGACATAGTCCCATATGTTACATTTGGCATCAACCGTCAGTTGCAATTGCACCGAGTACATGTGCTTTCTGCAATAGTATTCGGTGCGGTATTCGTCAATGCCCCGCACTTGGATGTGGGTCCCATCAACTGCGCCAATGACGTTGGGCACACTTTTGCATTCGCGAAATTCAGCCTCCATACTGACCATTTGTTCACGCGTAGGGAATCGCACCCACTCGGTCTTGAATCTGTGCGGAAACTCTCGAAGGAATATATCAACCACTCGGTGACATAGTGTCTTCGAGACACTGAAGTACTCGCTCATGTCAATGAAAGTCATCCCAGTTACCAGATGTTTGGTCGGAATGAGCACGCATAAGAGAATGGGGAGGGCAAGGGCGCTAGTGATCGGGAGGAACGCTGGCTCAAGCTCATCAGCGATGTGTTCAAGAATGGCGCGATCAATGCGGAACAGGTTAACAAACTATGTCTCCGACATTGTGCGAATCCGGTCCATCCAGTGGGCCATACGTGCATCTCTGGCCTGCCTGTTACGCTTGAGAGCGAGGGTTCTCTCTGCAATTCGTTCGGCGCGATAGTCGTTAGAGACGCTGTCTGAAAAGACAGTAGCTAGATTGACTGGGAGGGAGTCCGTCTCTGCATCATCAATAGCCTTCCAATGCATGAAGGCAGCTATAGCTGCGGCTGCGCCTCTGGGGAGGTAATCCGACACGGTGAAAAGTAGGTACGTGATACAATAGTGTGGTGCTATGTTGTGTTTGAATTGGCCTCTCTTTTGTACTTCGTATTTCTCTAGACCTTGGTGTTTTTGGTGGGCCGAGCACGCAGCGCATAACACGGTTACGTAGGCAGCGGTGAATCAAATGTTGACGGCATCCTGCATGAATCAAACGATTCACACACGATTGCCCCCAAACCCCCTGAACGTGGCACGTTCGGGAGTGTCGCACTCTGCCGAAGATGGCAATCGCATGGGTCATGGCCGGCAGTGTTGAAGGTGGGCAGACTTCGAACCGCGTGGGGCCACTTTCAAATGTGAATTAATGCCATGTCAACATTTCGAGTCGCGTGAGCAAACTTCGGATGGTGTCCAAACCCACGAATGCGCCAGAAATCTCGAGATATTAATTTCGGCGCACTGGGGTATGCTGGAGCTGAAACTTAACTCAAACTTCAATATTTTCCCGAAGAACAAAAAAAGAGTTAGAGTAGCAAGAACCAGGTGGGAGATCAAAACGATGACGAGAGAGAAGGTCCCAAGGAAGCCCCAAACCAATCAAACCCCCATAAGCTCACAAAATACCCTCTCTATAGGAACACAACTTTGACTCTTGTCATTTTTCCAACCTCTGAAATCCACCTCATCCAAATTGGTCACACATACCAATCTGGTTTGGCTTCTCCCAACCACTTGGCAGCAACTACAGTAGAGTGATGAAAATTCCCAACCTGCAATGGTCTATTACCCACATAGTGTCACTCCACAAATTCCCAAAGTCGCCGCAACCAAAAATATCAAAGCATACGAACTTCAACCGTTCGTAAATTTCTCGTTCGTGCTCCGATTGAAAAGATCATTTGTTCAACGGAAAGCTATTGAGCAGAGAAGTCATTTCAGATATCTGCTCAAACAAAATAAAAATTCACACACACTCGCAACATCCAAACCATGCTAAATACAAAGTATTTCACACACGCATACCACGCATGCAAAGCACGAACATGGGATAGGAGGCAGACAGACGTGAATGCATATGGTAGCATCACGCAACAAACTCCCATCTCTGGCTGCCAACCATCATCCCACATGCCTCAGCTCATGCATGCAACCTCAATGCACACTCAATCCAGCAAGCTTCATCCCCTTCCAATGCTCAGGCTCAAGCAGGCGCTTGTTGAATATATCTTCTACCTGCTGCTGGGTCTTCACGATCTCCAACCGCATCTCCTTGCCCAGGAGCCTCCTCACCCAATGCCACTTAGGCCTGATGTGTTTTGTCAGCCCACGCAGACAAGCATTCTTGGCCAAATTCACAGCCGACTCATTGTCACAGAACATCACAGTCGGCTCCCTTGACCAACCCCAATCTCTTCCAACAAACGCCTCAATTCCACCACCTCCTTGGCCCCATGATGCAAGTCCATATACTCAGTCTCACATGAGGACATCCCCACAACATTCTGCTTCTTACTGCGCCAGGTCACTGCACCACCACCAAACAGGCACACATAGCCTCCAATGCTAGTCCCATCCGCGTTCACAGAGTTGAAGCTAACATCAGTGTAGCAGGTCAAGAGCATCTCCTCCTTGCTCATATCAGCTGTACCCCGCTGCAGCCTCTGCCTCACAGCACTATACCCCAAACCCACTGATGCTGTAGCACTCACATAGCGGACCAACCTCTTGGCCGCTTCCAGCTGCTCATGACTGGGGCGTGAGACCACACTGGCAAGCCTAGATGTAGCAAAGGCAATGTCAGACCGTGTGTGGTTCGCAACATAGTTGAGTGCCCCAACTAGGGATGAGCAAGGGGGCGTGCGGTGGCTCGAAAAACGTTCGAGCACCGATGGATTCGTTGTGGTGCTGAAAGGAAGGCGCACCCCGACGGGCATGGAGCACCGCCTCGGTTGATCCCAGACCTTGGCAACCGCTCCTAAGAACGAGTGACGTAACGACCGCCCTCGGCTTTCACCGTGTGTTGCTCGCAGCACCGGAGGGACCGGGCGAGCTCCTCTTGCAGGAGATCAGGTCGCAGTCCCCTCCCACGAAACTAGCTCAGTAGGCCCGCCATCCCAAAGGCTAGTAGTGATCGGGAGCGAGGCAAGTCGCGAATACGGTCGGTTTGGGCAGCGGGGTGGCACCCGACGTCCTCTCCATCCCGGATCTCGACGAACCTCGACACCAGGGAGCCTGCTTCCCGGCGGCACCGGGCGTCCATGCGGAACAAAAAACAAATCCCTTTCCCCCGCTTGCTCGCCGATCGCTTCCCAACTAGCGAACACAAACATGTTCGTGTTCGCCCCTAGACGAACACATCCGTTTGCCGAACCGAACAGTGTTCGGTTCGGCGAACACTTTAAGCAAAAACACGTGTTCACCGTTCGCCTGTGAAGGCATGTTCGGGCGAACATCGAACACGTTCGTGTTCGTCGCGGGGCAAATTGCAGCAGCGGCCCGAACACGAACGTGTTCGGGCGAACATCGAACACTGTTCGGCGAACAATTTAAGCAAAAAAAACAAACATGTTCGGTTCGCCTCGAACGTGTGTTCGCCCTTGTGCTCATGTCTAGCCCCAACCATAGAATGAAATAGCTTTCTGTCACTTTCGCCCACCACCTCCTGGCATCGGAAAGCAGCTCGTTAGCACAGGCGCTGTACTACTTCCACAGCGTCGGCAAAGCTGTGGCAAGGAGCTTCTCTAATAGCGGGGAGGGGTCGGCGCATGCTCTTAGACATGAGCAAACCCGTGAGTCGAGCATGACATGAGACCCAAGGTCTTTATCCTCAGGCCAAACTCAAAACTCGACCATGAAGTCAAGAAAACAATGATTGAGACGAGTCGTTTTCACTTGACCCGTTTCTAGTGAAACTATACTGGTGACAACCTCTCCCAACACCTCCCCCAAAGGCCGGTCCCGCTACCTGCTTCATCCATGCTAGTGCTATATCTGCACGGATCTGGTGGCAAAGTGTCAAAACCCATTCAGATCTGGTGATGAAAATGCCGAGAAAATTCAACTCGACAGGAAAAAAAAATGAGTTAAATAAAACTAGACCAAAAGTCCAGTTTTTGTCCAGTCTTTTGAAGAAAATTGACACTCAGACTCGACATACTCAGGGCTCAAATACTGAGTTGATTGCTAAAGTCTACATGCGGTGCTCCAGGCCAGGGTGACCAGGAGCTCGTTGTACTGGGGTTGTTATGTCGAGCCCTCGACAGCCTTGGTGATGTCGCGGGCAAGAAACCCCTTTAGCACCACCAGCTTCCTCTCAGCACGGGTGGTCCAGTGCTAGGACATGGTTCAGGCAAAAGAAAATTGGAGACAAGGGATTCGTATTCAACGTGCTATCAAAATCACAGCCAATCTGTCGATCGTAAACTAACCAGCACCAAGCAATACCAATGCTCACCTGCGGCTGGGCCAACTGCACAGTGATATGCCCTCCCTCACACCATAAGCTAGCCCCTCCTTCCCAGCACTGCCTCCCCCACGCGTAGGGTTGAGCATGGGCCGAGCAGGCTTCGGCCCGGGTCGGGCCGGGGCGGGCTGCCCCAAAAAGTGGGCCGGAACCTGTCCGGCCTGCCCCGGGCCAAAGGAGCAACACCTCGGCCCGGGCTCGGCCAGGGGGTGTCCGGGCCAAGAAGGGCCCGGTCGGGCTGACTGAGTATGGCTTGGATTCGCGACAGGCAAAAATTGCCTCGCGAATTCGCGATTGGCGATTTCGATGCAATCCCTACTGCGTCAATATCTTACCCCCTACTGGCTACCACAGCGACTTTGCCAACCCAACCAAAGTTCCCCCCTTAACCTAACTTCACTGTTGGCATGAGCAGGCGGCCCGTTCGGGTCAGGCCGGCCCGACCCGACCCGGGATTTTGCCCAGGTCGGGTCAGGGATTTCATCGGCCTGCCCCGGGCAAGTCGAGTCGACTCGGCCCGGCCTAAAACCCGACCCGAGCAGGGAACTCGGGCCGGGTCGGGCCGCGTTCCTGGCCCGACATTGACCCGACCCAAATTCTGGTCCCGACATTGACCTGACCCTAATTCTCGTCAGGTACACAGGAAACCCGGGTCGGGTCAGACCCGACCCGATTTCGACACAGGGGGGGCGGAAACCCCAACAATTCGATGTACAGGGGACTATTTTCCCCTCGACATCAGTTCCTTTTCACGATCGTAACTTCCGCGATCAATGTCCTAGGAACCCTAAGTCCTTCGTTTGCATCCAGAGTCCACATTGGCCGACTAGCTTATGTAGAGTACTTTCGATAACCTGCATTCTAGGGAAATCAGGTTCATTATTCTAGATTAGGATACGATTTTGAGATGCAATTTCAGATTACTGGCTGCACGTGACCAGTTAGGCACGCGACCATGGCATAGGCGGCACACATAGCACCTGTCCGGACGGGTTCAGGGCGGCCGCGTGCGCAGGGGCGGGCGCGTTCAGGGGTTGACGCGTTTTAGCCGGCCCGACCCGACCTCGGGTCGACCCGACCCGAGACCGGGTCAGGCCTGACCCAGCCCTAAACACCCGGGCCAGGTCAGGGTCCTCAACACCTTGGCCCAGTTCTGGCCCAACCCGACCCGACCCGGAAACCAGCCTGGCCCGGCCAAGTCGGGTCAGGTCGGGCGGGTCGGGCCGCCTGATCATGCCTACTTCACGGCACTGAATCTACAAAACCCAATTAGCACACAACCAATTTCAATCTGGCCAGAAGAAACAGGTCGTTCAAATCTACTCGAACTCTTCAATTTCCGCTATTTTTTTACAGCTGATGAAGGACCCCTACGATAAATAGCCCGCAGAATTTACCCACAAACACCCTCCTTAACTATAGCCACCTTGATACTGTTGCATTTACAATGTGTTTATGCTGCACAATTGGACCCACCCACAACAGGGACATGGCTGGCCATAAACTCAGTGGGGAGCTTCCGTACACCATTTTCAGCCTCACGCGGCTTTCATCTCTGTGAGTCACGTCACTTTCATCCTCACAACCCCATGCAGCTTCCATGTTTTGGGACGCCTCAAAGTGAAGCGCTGTTCATCCCTATCAATCATGTCACTTACACCTGGCCATGAGCACCAGGGAGACATGAGCATTTGGTCGAGTTTCTTAAAGCTGCGGTCTACATTCAAAACAGTGTTTTTTGGGGGTATTTTTTATGCCCACCCTTTCGTGCGGCCTGATTGGAGAACGAAGTCAGCATGTTTCAGAAACACTTCAGCGACGAACTCAGACAGGAAACGCGAATCCAGCCCCATTTCGTGCTGACGCGTGGTTTCGGGGAAGGGGTCGGCGGAAGGGCGGAAACAACCTGGGGAGTTCGGTTTCGGGCGGAAAGAACACCAACCCCCTCTCTCCACCCCCCTAAACCGTTAGCTTTGCAGGAAAGGGGGCCGAGTCCAAAAACTGGTCACCCTGTTTTCAAGTGATAAACTCAAGCCTCCCGGTCGAAGTATGTAGACCGCAGCTTTAACTCGACTTGTTCGCTGTAGTCGTCCCGGGACGAGTGTCGAGTTCGAGTTTCGCGTGGAGAAACTCTGGCCTCGGCCGAGCCGAGTCGAGTTTTACTCGCCGAGTTTTTTATATCTCGGTGAAAACTCGTGCTCCATGTTCGAGTTTTTCCGGAACTCGCAATTTTTTACAGACTCGCGCGAGTATTATAGGACTCGACAAGTCAGATCCATGCTCTGTTGTCTTGTATTACCGTAAGAAACATGTAGCTGTAGATGGCATACATTAATATACGGCTTACAGCCCATAAATAGCTACTTAGTCTGTCTCGAGCCCAAGCTCTGTTGCCGAGTGTATTAATAAAACTCGACGAGTTTCTAAAAAGCTTGCCCATTATAGACGAGCGTCGAATCCGCCTCCTAGCCAAAAAAATCTCGACCGAGTTTTACTCGATTTGTCAAATGCACATGTCTAGCCAGGTTGACCCGTCCCTCCCGCCTCATGGTTTTGGCCAGGCCGGGTCGTATCACTCCTCTAATTGGCGGGCAGGCGCAACAGGGCCCGAACCACTTTAAGCCTGGTCAGGTTGGTCAAATCATCAGGCCACCCAGGTTGGGTTGGGTCGGCGACCCGATGCTCGGGGTTACTTTCACCCCCTCACACTAGGGATGAGCAAGGGGCGAACACGAACATGTTCGTGTTCGCCCCTAGACGAACACATCCGTTTGCCGAACCGAACACTGTTCGGTTCGGCGAACACTTTAAGCAAAAACACGTGTTCGCCGTTCGCATATGAAGGCATGTTCGGGCGAACCTCGAACACGTTCGTGTTCGTCGCGGGGCAAATTGCAGCAGCGGCCCGAACACGAACGTGTTCGGGCGAACATCGAACACTGTTCGGCGAACAATTTAAGCAAAAAAAACAAACCTGTTCGGTTCGCCTCGAACGTGTTCGAGGCGAACCGAACAGGTGTTCGCCCTTGTGCTCATGTCTACCTCACACTCACAATAATCGCCAACACTAGAATGGTTAGAATCCTGTCAGTCACTCGCATAATCAACTGAATCTAGACACGTCCATGTAGACATGAGCTGGGGGGCGAACGCATGTTCGGTTCGCCCGAACATGCGTATTTTTTTTGCCTTAAAGGGCAAGGCTAGAATTACCGAGTTGGGTGGCAAAGCGTCACCACTTTCATGCGATTGGTCCAGATTTCACTTGGTTTTCGACTGGATTGGTTTTCAATTTTCCAACCGAACCTCCTTCTGGGGTTTTCCAAACCTACAATTTCCCGTTGACTTCGTGTGTAATTCAGGTCTTGGGTTTTAAATGTTCGCCTGAACATGTTCGGGTTCGGCCCGAACATGTTCGGGCGTTCGCGGTGCGCAAGGGAGAAATTCCCGAACATCGAACATGTTTGGGAGTTTCTCCCGATTCCGCTAACATCAAATATTCACGGAATAATCGGCGCGACAAATGTCGCGCTGGTTGGATTAAAAACATACGGAACCAACAGATCGAGCTCATTGAAAGCTCGAGCTACCTTTCTGTCGCACTAAAGCGCCCATGTTAACTGTTAGTTAGGCACACATGTCCTTCTAAGGCCGTTTTTTAGGGTAAGACTAGCCTATACGCCTCCTATGGTATTTGAAGAAAATGGATCGGTGAACTTATGGCACGATAGGAAGAAGAAATATCCTTAGCAAGAAAATGGTATAAGTCTTAAAGACTAGAGCAAGGTCTTTGTCCAAGGATGATTTCTAGTGAAGTGGGAAGCCACATATATGTGGTTGAACTCTTGAGGCTAGCTGCAGCACCTCAATGCTGAGGGCAAGGCTAGCCAACCTTGCCAAGCTAGCAAGTGAGGCCACATGTTGCACATGTGGGCCAGGCTGGAACAACAACCCACATAACAGCATATGGCACACCATAGAGGCCAGCAAGGTGAGTGTGGGATGAGTGGACAGGTGGCAATGCCAACTGTGACCACACTTCACTGTGGTGGACTGTGGTGGAGTGTGGACATGTAATATGGAGCATAAGGAGAATGGAAAGTGCAGCTGCCGAGAATTGAACCCACGACCTCTAAGACTGAAGGTGAGAATCCACCCTCTGGGACATACTTGCTGCACAACACCCCCCCTCAAGGATGTCCCCGGGGTAGGGTCCTTCAAGCGGAGACATGGGTGAGACCGAGAAGACCACGGATGCGAAGAAAAGGGTCACGGGGCAAAGGCTTGGTGCCAATGTCAGCGAGGTTGTCTTGAGTAGGAACATAGAGAAGGGTAACGGAGTGGTCAGCAACATGATCACGAATGAAATGGTGCTTGATGTCGATGTGCTTGGCCTTGGGATGAAAGACGCCGTCGTCCTTGGCCAGAATGATGGCACTATTGTTGTCACACGAGATGCGGGTGGAGCCGGTTGGGGGAAGTCCAAGTGCGGTAAGGAGGGATCGAAGCCATAATGCCTCATGCACCGCGGCGCCCAGAGAAGAATATTCAGCTTCACAGGAAGAGGTAGCGACGACAGCTTGACGTTTGGACTGCCAAGAGATGAGTGACGGACCGAGGAAGAACAAGTAGCACGTAACGGAGCGTCGGAGCTCTCCCTCCGGTCCCCAAGAGGCGTCACACCACCCATGAAGTTCAAGGGCGTTGGGAATGCCGCCAAGGAGAAGCCCAAGCGAGGTAGTCCCTTTCAAGTAGCGAGCAACGCATTTGGCAGCCGAGACGTGTGGAGTAGACCAATCATGAAGGTGACGAGCAAGAACTCCAGCGCTATATGCGAGGTCGGGACGGGAACCCACCATGGCATACATGATGGATCCGACAAACGAGGTGTAAGGAAAGGAGGAGGAGTGTGGGGAGGAAGTCACGGGCAGCTGAAACTTGGTGTCCATGGGGGTGGCAGCAGGGTTAAGTGGAGTGAACGAGTAGGTGTCTAAGATGGAGGTGATGAATTTGGATTGATGAAGGTGGAGAGTGCGGGAGGTACGATCACGAGTGATGTGAAAGCCAAGGTAGTAGGAAAGAGGACCGAGGTCACGAAGCTTGAAGCGAGATGAAAGGGCACGCTTGAAGGAGGAAAGAAGAGAAGAGGAGGAGGAAAGAATGATGAGGTCGTCAACATAGACGAGAAGCATGAAGAAGGATGCAGCTGTAGACCGATAAGGAGATTGAGGAGGAGCAATGAAGAGGCCGGGGTCCGCACGGGCAGCAAAAAGGCGAAAGGCAGCAAGCTCTTCACGAAGTTTGCGGTACCAGCACCGCGGCGCTTGCTTCAACCCGTACAACGGTTTGTGCAAGAGACAAACTTGCTCAACACCATGGACCGCCGGAAGTTCATAACCGGGAGGCTGCATCATGTAGAGAATTTCATCAAGAGTGCCGTTGAGGAAGGCGTTGGAAATGTCCAGCTGATGGACTTCTAGGTCGAAAGCGGCAGCAATGGTGAGGAAGAGGCGGAGGGTGGCGAAGCGGACGGTAGGAGCAAAGGTGTCATGGAAATCAACACCGTCGCGTTGTTTGAAACCTTTGACAACAAGGCGGGCCTTGCGACATTCGATAGAACCTTCAGCATGCTCCTTGACCTTGAAAATCCATTTGCATGGAATCGGCTTGCACTTGGGTGGTCGAGGAACAACGCTGTAAGTGTCATTAGCGTGCAGGGCAGCGAGTTCCGCATCAGCAGCCTTGATCCATTCAGCAGCATCAGGGCCAGTGCGGGCCTCATGAATGGTTTGAGGTTCGTAATGATGATGAAGGGCGGCATTAGCGGATGTCTTGGAAAGAGGAGGAAGGGTGAAGTCAATGGGTTCAGAAGGAGACGGTAAGACCTTGAGCTGTGAGAAAAGTGAAAGAGTGGAAGGAGCTGAAGGGGATGGTGGTGAGGAACTAGAGGTGCAAGGAGGAGGACGAGCTGAAGGAGAGGAGAGGGATGGAAGGCGGAAGTCTTGCGGCGTCGAGGGCAGAGGAAGGTTGGAAAACAAAGGAGGAGGAGAAGAGGTGGCTGGTGTGGGCAGAGTTGGAGATGGTGGGAGGAGGGTGGTGGAAGAGGGCATGGGTGGTGAAGGAGAGGGAGGGGAGGTTGGGGCTGAGAGGGAAGGGGGTGGGGGAGGAGGCGGAGATGATGATATGGGTGGTGGAGATGACGATGGAGGTTCTCGAGGGTCATCGGAAGGTGGCGAAGAGTGCTCCATGAAGATGACATCACGAGAAAGTGTGACACGGTGCTGAGATGGGATATAGATGCGATAAGCCTTGGTGCCGTCAAGATGACCATACCCAACCATGATGCCGGCCGTGCTTCGGTCGTCGAGCTTAGAGCGCCGTTGCGGAGGAATGAGGACTGAAACGGGTGAACCGAAGATGCGGAGGTGTGATACGTCCGGACGTGCACCGGTCCATAGTTCTATGGGAGTCTTAGAAGTTGAACCACCCCGACTAATGGCATGATTTCGGAGATAGGCAGCAGTGAGAGCGGCTTCACCCCACCATCCTTTGTCCATGTGTGCGTCATGAAGCATGGAACGGACCATCTCAAGTATAGTCCGATTGGCGCGTTCAGCAACTCCATTTTGCTCGGGTGTGTACGGCGTAGAACGGTGTCGAGCGATGCCATGAGCTTTAAGGAATGAAGTGAAGGCGTCGGAATTGAACTCCAAGGCACCATCGGAGCGAAACGCTTTGATGGTCCTTGGGGAATGCATATTGTGCACCCGAGTGACGTAATCTTTGAAGCATGAAAATGCCTTTGAACGATGGCGTAGGAGATACACGGTAATGTGGCGGGAATAGTCGTCGATGAAGGTGAGAAGGTAGCAAGCGCCTCCAATGGTAGTTCCATATGAAAATGGTCCAGCAATATCCGAATGAATGAGTTGGAGCGGTGCTGTGGTGCGAGAATGGGATACGCCAAATGGTTGACGCGTTTGTTTCCCACGATAGCACGAGATGCATTGGGGAATCGAGGAGGAGGAGAGGTTAAGACCGGTGACCAGCTGCTGCCTATGAAGTGGTGACAGGTCCCGCATGTTAAGATGCCCGAAACGACGATGCCAAAGGTATGAGGAGGTGGTGGTGGAGACTGGACATGCCGTGGGGTTGATGGGGGGGGCGGCACTGCTCCCATGATGCAGCTGAAGATAAAACAGATTGTTGCGGGTAAAGCCCTCGCCGATATGAGCCGCATCAGTGTTGAGCTCAACCCGCCCTGCAGTGGGGAAGGAAACGGCAATGCCGGCAGCTCCAAGTGCACGAACTGAGAGGAGGTTGTGAACCGATGAAGGGAGAAACAGAACGTTGTCTAGCTGGATGGTGGTCTCCGAGGTTTGTGAGCGAAGAGTAGCCACCACCTTGCCGACTCCCAAGACTTTGTAAGTTTCTCCACCACCAAAACGAACGATAATATCATCAGTTGGCTGCTGGAGAGATGAAAACAACGAGCGATCGGAGCATATATGGGAAGATGCGCCGCTGTCCACCAGCCAGGAAGAAGTCCGGATCATGTTTGAGGAAGAGGCTGTGAGTGCCGATGCGTAGGGAGCACCATAAGGGAAGAGGAGGAGGAGGAGGAGGATGGTGAAGATGAAGACAGCAGCGACGAGATGGGGCGGATGGGGCAGGTGGCTGGTGCTGAAAGCTATGTCAACGTACCGGGAATCAGGTACGGACTGAGGGGCTGATGGGGCAGTAGGTGTTGTGGAGATCGAAGGGATGTCGGCGGAGGAGCTTGTTGACACATGCACCGAAGGCTGGATGACAGATTTCTCCCGTCGAGAGCTTTCTTCGAGCTCTTTCTTCTTCTTCAACTTGAAGCATTCGTCAATGGTGTGGCCGGTTTTCTTGCAGTAGCGGCAAGTAGGGGACTGGCGGGAACCGGAGCGAATAGGGTGGGAGGGCTGGGAATGGAGGTTGTATGCACCTTCCATGTTGCGGCTTGTACCAGATTGTGACCGCTCCCAATCGGCATCGAGTAGTCGTGACTGCAGGTATTCAACCGTCATAGACTTGATGTCTTTCACGGTGCAAATAGTTTCTGTGAGAGTCTTGAAGGAGTCCGGCAGATTGAGAATGATGGAGATTACCACCACCCAAGATGGTAGCTCGAAGCCGGCAGATTTGAGTTGGTGCGTGAGATTTCCAACTCGATCGAAGTAGGAGCGAAGACTCATTGTTGGGTCCATCCGTGTAGTGATGAGATCTCGAAGGAGAGCCACTTGTGCATGGTTACCCATGCAGTCAAACCGCGCCATGATGCATCCCCACATATCCTTCGTCGTGTTGGCTTGAACAAGTGTTAGCGAGAGCTGAGGATGGACGGCTGACATGAGAAGATAGTACGCATGCTCCTCTTTTTCTTCATCCGGCAGCGAAGCAATCGAATGGGCTGTTTTAGGGGCTGCACCATTGTTGCCTTCAGTAGCATCTCCACTGCTGGTTGTGGAAGAGGAAATGGAAGGGCGGGCAGCAACCTTGGGATCTCCAAGAAGGGAGATCAGCCCAAGGACATTGAAGATGTAACAGATCTTTTTCTTCCATGGAATGAAGTTGCATCCCTGATGGATGCAACAGATACCAGGGACAACGTCCATTGTACATCCCTGATCTCAAACACGCACCCCAGATTCCCCAACTACTGCATGGCAACTAAGCCAGCCGCCCAACCTCGGGTCTATAACTTCCGTGCTCCCTTTTCTGGATCTATCCACCCATCTGTAGGACTGTATGTATCTCACTGTTATGTGCAGATCAACTGGAAATGTGCTGAAACATTATAATTAGAAACAAAGGACCCTGCCCCTTTCTCTCTCCCTTATTCTCCTTGGTTATTTGTCGTTTGTGACGCAGGCGATTGTCTCAGAACAGGTTGAGGGGAGTCATTCCAAGCACCATTGGCAATATTATCACCAACTTGAACTACTTGTGCGTCTGAATCACCAACATGCAACACCTGTTCGTTTGAATCACCAACATGCAATACCTGTGCGTCTCAATCACCAACATGCAAGACCTGTGCGTTTGAATCACCAACATGCAATACCTGTGCATCTGAATCACCAACATGCAGCACCTGTGCGTTTGAATCACCAACATGCAATACCTGTGCGTCTGAATCACCAACATGCAATACCTGTGCGCCTGAATTAGGGATGAGCAAAGAACCGAACAGGTTTTCTTTTTCAGCTTAAATTGTTCGCCCGAACATGTTCGAGGTTCGCCCGAACACGCCTTCACATGCGAGCGCCAAACATGTTCGCATTCGCCCTTTGCTCAAGCCTATCCTGAATCACCAACATGCAACCCTGTGCGTCTGAATCACCAACATGCAATACCTGTGCGTCTAAATCACCAACATGCAATACCTGTACGTCTGAATCACCAACATGCAACACCTGTGCGTCTAAATCACCAACGTGCAATACCTGTGCATCTGAATTACCAACATGCAACCTCTACGTCTGAATCACCAACATGCAAGACCTGTGCGTTTGAATCACCAACATGCAATACCTGTGCGTCTGAATCACCAACATGCAATCACTGTGCGTCTGAATCATCAACATGCAATACCTCTGGTGCGTTTTGTTAGAACTTGAGCTTAGAATCCATGCATTAGTAATGAGTTCAAGGCTCTTTAAGTACATCGGAAATGGGCAAGGTAAGGATGGGGAGAGAATCGGGGGCAATCCTAAGGTCGAACCGAACACGTTTGACTCGAACAGATTTCTTAAATGTTAGTGTTCCCCGTTCGAATATAGGGTCGAACAGTTTTGAGGCAAGGCCGAACGCTAAGGTGTTTGACCCGAACTCGAACAGTTTGCCTTGGGGGGTTCTTTCAGAAGAGTCACATTCAGGCAGGGCGAGTGTACTAGAAGCAATATCACGTTCCCTGTAGCCGTACAAGAGATCTAGTTAGGCTTGGCGCAGATCTGGTGGATATCCAATTCACCTTGCTAAACTCCAACCTAAACCGAAATGCCCCAATCCAACCTTATTCCCAACATTTCCAGCCACAATGTGGAATTTTAACTGTGGGAATGTGGTTGTTTAAAGCTCGAGTATACATTTGTCATCAAGGTTTTGGGTTTAGGGAGTGTGCCTCACGGTTTTCTCACAAAGCTTCAAGTTCCTAAGGATTTTGACCCCCTCCTTTCAAATGTATATCAGAGCTTTAAGTGGGTAGGGGGCTGAATGTCATCCTTAGGCTATATCGACGATTGAGCTCATTCTTGAGCTCAATCGTCGCCCTCCTTTTTTAGGTTTTGACGCACTGATTTTTCCCTCGAACACCTAGGTGTTCGTGACGAACACATTGAGTTCGCGAACACCTAGGTGTTTGAGCTTTTTCCTGCACACGAACACTCGAACAATTTTAATATGTTCGTGACGAACACCTTGGTGTTCGTCACGAACTATTTTGAGCAAAAAAAACAGTCGAACATGTTCGAGTCGAACACTTTCGAGTCGAACCGAACAGGGGTTCGAAATTTTGCTTGCTCAGGGCCGCCTGGACAGAGGTCATCTGGGCCGAGTCCTTGGCAACGAGGATGAAGTCATCGACGTAGACAAGGATGTAGAATGGCTCAGAGTGACGGCGAATGAAGAGAGTTGGGTCAGCAGATGATGGGTGAAATCCCAATGAGAGAAGAACCTCTTTCACTTTGTTGTGCCATTCACGAGGGGCTTTGTTTGAGGCCATAAACAGGGCGATTCAGCTTCCAGATAGTGTTGGGAGGGAACTCTCCCGGAAAGCCTTTAGGACAGACCATAAATACAGTCTTCTTGAGGTGTCCTTGCAGGAATGCCGAGGAGGCGCCCATGGATTTGATCTCAAAGTCTTCTCGTGCGGCTACGTTCAAGAGCGTGCGAACTGTGGGTTGTTTGGATGTGGGAGAGAAGGTTTTGAAGAAGTCAAAGTACTGCTGCTGAGTGAATCCCTTGGCCACATAGCGCGCTTTGAACACCGAGGCCTCGTCCGGAAGCTGCTTCACTCGAAACAACCACTTGCCCCCAACGATGTTGACTCCTGGAGGTGGAGTATCGTCGTCGAAGGAGTGGTTGCGAGTGAAGGCTTCACACTCAGCTTCCATGGCAGCGCGCCACTCGACAGCATGGGGACCCGAAAATGCCTCTTGGACGGTGAGAGGGATAGGGATGGTCGGGTTCTCCGAGAAGTTGAGCGAGGGTGATTCAGTGATATCGGGGAAGATGTGCGAGAACTGAGGAATGACAGAGTGGAGATCACACGGCTCCTCATGCCTGTCTTCCAGAAGGGTAGAGGGCACATCCCCCCCAGCAGGAGGAGTCGATGTGATCACTGAGCATCGAATGGCAAGTGCCAGTGGAGGAGCAGCCCCATGCGACCGAGTGCCATGAGCCACTGGAGAAGAGGGTGGAGCAGGCGTGGCTGGAGGGGACGGTTTAGGAGGCTTGGGGGGAGGGATCGACCGTCGTTGGTACGTGATCAGTTTGCTCGGTTGTGGGAGAGCAGGTTCTTGAGTGGAGGAGGGAACGGGGGGAGGAGGTGAGGCTGGAGGGTTTGACCGCCGATGGTATGTGATTGGTGCGCTTGGTTGTGAGGGCGCAGTTGGCAGAGTGGTAGAGGGGGGGGGATGGAGGAGCAGCTGCCGAGGACACCGGAGAGGTCGGGTCAGGTCCTCAGACGAAGATGGTGCGATGGCAGGAGAGGTAGGAGGTGAGGGAGCTGGTGCAAGCGGTAGTTCAGGAGGCGCTTGAAAGTCAGTCCACACAAGGGAGGATGATACGGATGGGGGTTTCCCCCCCCGGGGTGGAGTAGAAGGGGCGAGTCTCATCAAAGAAGACATCGCGGCTCCGGACTAGTTGTTGAGTGGAGGGGTTGAGAAAAAGGTAGTCGGGGGAGTCAGCGTTATGCCCAAGGTAGATCCACGTTTGAATTTTGGGACCAAGCTTGCCACCTTGCCGCCGCCGAGCCTGGGGGTTGAGGAGGACATAGGCGGTGCACCCCCAGATGCGAAGGGGGCAAGCAGTGGGTGTTTTTCCGAGCCAGAGCGCGGTGGGAGTGGTGTCGGGGAGATGCGGGTGGGGATAAAGATTCTAGAGGAGGGCGGCATGGTAGAGGGCGTAACCTGAGAGAGAGAGTGGTGCATGGGAGTGGCCGAGGAGACAGCGAGTGATTTGCACCAAAGTGTGATTACGGCTCTCCGCTATGCCGTTCTGCTGCGGGCTGTCAGGAAGGGTGAAGCTTTGCAGAATGCTGAGAGAGGAGCAGAAGGCTTCAAGTTTGGTGTTGCAAAATTCACCACCACCATCCGAATGGAGGCGCTTGACCTAGGTGCCAAAGGTGGTATGTGCTTGGTTAACACATGCAATGATGGCCTCTGGAGCTTCAGCCTTAGTGGCGAGGTGGTGCACAGAGACGTAGTGAGTGTGGTTATCAACTATCAGTAGGAAATAGCGATGGCCACCTCGTGCGGCAACCGGGGCAGGGCCCCAGACGTCCATGTGCACTTGATCCAATGGGGCTGCTGCTACTGAGGTGAGGCAAGGTGGGGCTGTTGGTGTAGCTTGCTCTTGGTATAGTCAAGGCACGTGGGAGCTGGCGAGTCAGGTCGAGAAGAAGGTTCTTGGAGGCCATGTCAGCAAGCGTGCGGAAGTTTGGGTGCCCGAGCCGATGGTGGTAGAGGACGGTCGGGTTAGAGAAAATGCGACACAAGCATGGTGTGATAGCAGCCTGTGGTTGGGTGGTTGACACCTGTGGGATAGGTACACGCAGCGTGTAGAGGCCGCTGTTGTTGAGGGTGAAGCGAGCTAAGTCCTTGTTGGTGAGTGGGTCAATGATGTCACAATAGTCCTTGTATTCCGAGATTATGGTGCGGAGCCCAGCCTCCTGAAGTTCCTTTTGGGCCAATAGGTTGTGGCGTAGTGAGGGCACGCACATGCCAGTGACAGTGCCGGATGGGAATGCGGGGCATGGGGCAGTGGACGAACCCTTGGCAAAAGTGGTGAAGCTTGAATCAACTCCCAAGAGAGGAATGGGTGTAGAGTATGGTTTGAAGGAGAGTGTCTCTTTGAGCACTATGTGAGTGGCACCATTGTTGAGTGTGAATTCTATGTATTGTCGTGCTTGTGATGAGCCGATGTATTGGGAGCTTGCTTCATTAATCATGGCAGTGCCAGGGGACAGCAAGTTGATACGCACATTAGAAGGAGCACTATCACTAGAACTAGCCGAAGCGGGGTCGTGGACCGCAACTAGGTTGGCCTTACGAGGGCGCATCCAGTTCGGCGGCTTCTTGTCGACTCCGTGGATGGCATAACATTCGTCGTCTTTCTTCTTGAAACATGTAGTGAGGGGGTGGTTGGTGCCACCACACACTTGTCCCTTGCGGTTGCCATACTTGACGACGTAGGTGCACGGAGGGAAGCGGTTGCGCTGAAAGGGCGCCGATGCGACACTTGCTTGAGGCACGGGATCACGGAGAGCGTAGGACTTGGCTTGAGCCGAGGAGTCTTTCTCGGCGAAGAGGAGGGAAGAGGAGACCTTAGCAAAAGTGAGATCTTCTGTCGAGGACGTGAGGAGTATCTTCCTCGTGACTTCGTATGCCGAGGTGAGGCGAACAAGAAGGGCGGCTGCAGGGGCTTGTTCGGGGAAGATGATTCCCAGCTCCTTGAGCTCGCCATGGATGGTTTGCACATTGGCAATGTAGTCGGTCATTCCCGAGTAATCCTCAAGGCGGACTTGAAACATACTCGGAATAAGAATAGCCACCCCGACCACCGTCGTGTTCATGGACATGTCCTGGAGATGCTTCCAGATGGCGTTGGAAGTGGGGTAGTTGTGGAAAGTGTTGACAAGGTTGTTGCTCTCCCTCCTCAAGTCCTTCTCCTTCCTCCACCTTGACAAGTTTGAACTCGCATGGTAACGGAGTGGCGATCTTCCGTCCGAGCTCCATGTCGTACTTCTCCAGCAGTTGCCTAATGTACTTCTCTTGGTGAAGCTTCAGCCACATGTGGTCAGGGTCGCGTTGGATGTGCATGCCGAGGTAGTAGGAAGCCTCTCCGAGGACCTTGCACTGGAAGGTCTCCATAAGCCCTTTCTGCACCTTTTGAATCTCCTTCATGCTGCTGCTGAATAGCAGTATGTCGTCGACATACACCAAGAACAGCACCATCTCCTCCTGCTCACCCTTCAAGAACAAGCTCTCATCACAGCTGCTTGCTCTGAATCCCAGCTCCCCCAAAGCGGCTGCCAGTTTTTGATACCAACACCTTGGAGCCTGTTTGAGACCGTAGATGAAATTGTTCAGCTTGCATACTCTCCCCGTGCCGTCCTCATATCCCGAAGGCTGCTCCATGTAGACTTCCTCCTCGATTACCCCGTAGAGAAAAGCTGTGGTTACATCCATCTGCTGGATGTACCATCTGCTCACTGCTGCGTCAGCAAGGATTACTCTCAGAGTTGGAGGTTTAGCACTGGGTGCAAAAAACTCCCGAAAATCCTCCCCTTCCTTCTGTTGAAAACCCTTTGCCACCAATCTGCTCTTGTGCACTGTCACCTCGCACTTCTCGTCAGTTTTGATCCTCACGACCCATTTGCACTGAAGCGCCCTTTTCCTTTCCGGCAAGGGAACAAGTTCCCAGGTGTTGTTCTTTAGCAGGCTGTTGTACTCGGAATCCCTGGACGCAAGCCATTATTTCCTGTCTGCTCCGGCGAGGGCTTCCTACATGCTCGCGGGTTGTTCAGGAATCACGAAGCAGTAGGCCGGTTCTTCCTTGCTTTCAGCCTTGGTCCCATCCCCTATCACCAATAAAGCATCCTCTCTTTCCTGAGGCGTCCCTTCTGGTTCCCGTGTGCCTAGATTTCTCAGCTTCAACGTCGTCGTCCTCATCAGATCTGCTGCGGTTGCTGATGCTGCTCTGTTGGACATTGAACGCGTTTGAGTTCTCCTCGTGGGCAGGGATGGAGGTTTCACCCGAGTGAAAGGATGCTGCTGATCTTCCTCCCCTTTTGCTCGACTATCCTCCTTGGTTGGCTCCTCACTACCTTGCCCCACTTCAACCCCGTTCTCCTTGGTTTCCTCAGGTTCTGCCTGAGGTGCCTCCTCCTGAATCAGATCGAGTGACAGAGAGATCTCTCGCAGCTGCGGTGCAGTTTTCTCCTCCGGCTGTTGTTTCCAGCTCCCGTACATCATGTTCTCGAGGAACTTCACGTCTCGGCGGTCGAAGAAACGCCCTTTCTTTGGTTCCCACAGTAGCCACCCTTTGCTTTCCTGTGCCAGGCCAAGGTGCACGCACCATCGCGCTCGCGCCTAACTTGCTCCTGTGGGCTTTGGGGACGTGAGCTACCGCCATACATCCGAATACGCGCAGCATGTCGACTGGCAGTTTCCACTTGAGCCACCGTCTCATTGGAACCCAGTTCTCATCTCCGGCATTCGTGTAGACTCTGTTTCGTGCCACTGTTGCATGCCTTACTGCATGTGGCCACTTCGAGTTTCCAAGACCGGACTCGATTAGCAGTGCTCGGGCTGTCTCGAGAATTGTCCTGTTTGCTCGCTCAGCTACCCCATTGGACTGTGGAGAATAAGCTGTGGTCTTCTCCTTTATGATTCCCCTCTTCTTCAGCCAAGTCTCCAGCTTATCTCCCGTGAACTCTCCACCACGGTCAGTGCGAATCCGCTTCACCCGACATTCAGATTGAGTTTCTGCCGTAGGAATCCATTCATCCTGAATCACCGCTACTGCATCGCTCTTTTGCCTGAGGGGGTAGGCCCACATAACTCTGCTCCAGTCGTCGATGATCGTGAGAAAGTATCGCTCTCCCCCATCCCCTTGTACCGGCAGTGGCCCAACAAGGTCCATCTGCACTAGTTCAAGCGGCTTTTTGCTGCGCTTGGAGACTGAGGAGAAGGGGAATCTGGTGAACTTGCTCACCAAGCATGTTTCACACGTGTGTTGCGGGGCGGTGCCGCTCAGCTTCAATCCATTTACCGCTTCTTCTTTGACCAGCTGCTGCAGTACCGTCATGTTGACGTATCCCAGGCGCCTGTGAGCAGTCACCCAATCTGTTTCTCCGCTTCTTGCTGACACGCGTTCTTCCGCCACACTCATAACACTGTTCTCCCCCTGGCCCCTGGTCCCTTCTTTCTCCCAAGGTGCCGCCGGTATCTGCGACATAGATCTGAAGACATCCTTGTCTTCATGCAGGTCCCACAACACTCGGTTTCCTAGCTCTCCCCTGAAGCTTTTTGATCCATCAGTGCTGTGCTGGTGCTGACTCCGGCCTTGGCGAGCCTCCTGAGGGAGATCAGATTCGCCTTTAAATCTGGGACCAGTAACACGTTCTCCAGTATGACTGGATTATCGTCTGCCCCCTTGAACAGTGCTCGACCTGCTCCTTACACTTGTAGTGCGTGTCCTGATGCTGACCGAACTTCCAAAATTGGTGCTGCACCCACTTTGTCCAGTAGATCAGATCTTGGAGTCATTGTCCAAGATGCTCCCGAGTCTAGAATCCAGGCGCTTAATGGGTGAAGCTCAGATCCCACTTTCGCTGAAGCCCCACTTTCATTTTCTTCCCCCTCCACATGAAAAAACTGTCCTGCCGATCGCTCATTGTACTCTTCTTCATCCGCATAGTCTTCAGAGTCGTTGTTCATGGCTCCTGCTCCCCTTCCTTCATTCGACTGATTCGTGGGGGTCCACCACTCCGGCTTTGTGTTGCATTTGAACCACGGATGCCCAACCTTCTTGCAGTACTAGCAACGTCCTTGCATTCTTGTGTTGCCCCCATTGGCCCCATGACCTCCTCGATTTGCTCCTCCGCCACGAGCATACGGACTTCCTGGTTGCTCCTGCCGATAGTCATCATTACGGGTTCCTCTTCCAGGCCAGGGCCTTCCTCGGCCCTTTCCCCTTTTGCTGCCTTGCTTCGCATAACCGCTGCTCCCTTCATCCCCTCCCCTTAACTGGCGACGCCGAAAGTCTTCTTCAAGAATCTTAGATCGCACCCATTCCATGGTCCATAAGTTCTGGTTTTGTGGCAAGCTCGGGCCGCTTGTAAACGGCAAGCTCAGGCAGCAGCGACAACATTTTGAGACACTTGGTTTGCTCTGGATATGACACCCCTGCAGCAGTAAGCTTGGCATAGATGTCCCGCATGTTGTCAATAACACATTGGATCGGCTCCCCCTCACTGAGTGGCAAAGACGACAACTTGTCAGAATCCCAGTCACTAGACCATTGGGATAAAAAGGCTTGTTAAGTAGCGGGTCAGTGCGCCCATAACCCCCCAGGACAACGAGCCTGTAACCCTTCCCTAGGATCAGTCGGGGATCACCAGTGGACCTCTGACACCCCCCCGCACTGGGATGCCCGAAGTTCACACACTGGGATTCGAACCCGAGACCTTCGCTCTGATAACATGTCAGAATCCCAGTCACTAGACCATTGGGATAAAAGGGCTTGTTAAGTAGCGGGTCAGTGCGCCCATAACCCCCCAGGACAACGAGCCTGTAACCCTTCCCTAGGATCAGTCGGGGATCACCAGTGGACCTCTGACACAACTCCCGTTCCAACATCAGAGTAGCCACAACGAACGTTGGCGCGTGCAGGTCCTTGAGCACAGTCTAGGCTCGAGGTCCGCAGTCTTCTTCCGGCACCAGGTGCATTATGTGCTGCCGTTGATTTTGCTCCAGGCTCTGGGACAGGAGGTAGTATCCCGCAGATGATCGTTCATCCCAGTCAGCTTGCAGGCTTGCATCCGATGGTCGCTTCTCCACTCCCGTCATGAGCTTGAGAAGCCCGATTTGCCTGAAGTAGAGCTGCATCTTCCACGACCAGTCATCGTATCCGTCGCCATTGAACTTCTCAGCGCTGAAGTTCCGCAACACTTCCTTCAGGAGCGACCCCTGGTTTGTTCGAGCTCCTTGCTGCACCACGATGCCGGTTTCCTGAGTTCCGCTATCCGTAGGTGCGGAAGATCCTTCTCCATCCTGGGATCCCATTATGCTATGACGCCGCAATCACGTTAATACCAGCTCTGATACCAGCTTGTTACTATAAAATCACTTAGTTCCTACGGGTGATAGTGCCACGATAGCTGAAAAACTCTTCTCGGGGTCACCTCCGAGGGTCCTTGGGTGCCTGACTGAAATCAGCCCCTATCCAAGGGTCCAAGTTTGTTGAAAGAGAATTTCAGTGACGTAGAACAGCAGCAGCCAAAGCCCTATGTCGCGGCGTAGTCAGAGAATCCTTGATAGTTAGAACATAAACTTGATAGCAGCGTGGGAGAGTGCTTTGATAGGCAGAGTGTGTTTTTAATATTCAAGACATATATTTATATATTCTCTAGGCTGTTTCTACTGCTAGCTGTCTAGCATCTCTAAGCAATTCCTATCATTAGCGAGGCGCGAGCAATTTTCGTGTTTCCCTCGTTTTATTTTGTGACTCAGCTAGGTTGCGATTCACCGGCGAATATTTTGAATGTTCACGCAGAATTTATTAACGGTATCGATCCGTTGTGTTTTTCGCGCCGTTCTGATAACGGTTCCGATCAATCCGTTTATTTGAGTCAGCTCGTTGTTTTTGAACATGCGTGCTGATTTTGATCAATCCTCTTGCTTGGCTCCTGATTGCGTGAGAAGTTTTGCCACGTGCTTTTGACCGCTCGAGTCGTGAGCAGCTTCTCGAGCTGAGGCGTTCCAGATGGCGAGAGCTCAGCTCTCGAAATGTTGGTGCTCGAGCAGCTCTGCCCGCGCCCCGTTATTTATCCGCGTCGAATGTTCAGAAAACGTTCAGAACATGTTAAAAAACGACGAACGCGAGCAGGATCCGATCGACGCCGTTGATCTTGTCGGTTTGAGCAGCAGCAAGTTCGAAAACACGAACAGAAGTTTCGAGCTATGAAAACAGTGAGTCAAACTGAGTTTGAACTGCACCGTCACTTCTTATTGGCCGGATCTCCTAACCCCTTGATTGCTTGATAATAAGCGACTCGCCCCAGCAATGCAGAAATTATTGTTGCACTCTCCAGGATCAAAACCGACTGATTGATATACAGGAAATTGGTATTAGAGCATTTCAATTTCAACGTCACCCAAAGAAAATAATAAATTTCATGTATCAGTCGATTCGACCCGGCCGGGTAACACCGACCCGACCCGGCCAGGTCGAGGGCATCCGTATCTCTGACCCGACCTGGCTAAAATTCGGGTCGGGTCGGGCTACCTCACCCGACTGGGTCGTATGCCCATGCCAAGCCTAGTCTATTCCAGCGACCATTGGCAGGCTTGTTGTTCTCTAGGATCTGTATGTAGTAGGCATGAGCAAATGGCATGACATGCAGCCGGACCATTTAACAGTCGGCTCCTAACAAGCCGCCAGGAGTCCGCCACACGAGTACGAAGGCTGGTACATGAGCCGACCAGAATCGGCGAACCAACAGGTTATGGACGAGGAACGAGGCTGTTGACCACTATTGGGATCAGGGTTTAAAAAAACGGCCGTTTTTTTAAGAATTTATCGTAAAAAAAGGCATCGTAAAAAACGGTCGTAAAAAACGGTTTAAAACGGTTCCAGGAGGTGTTTTCTGTTTAATTAACAAAAAAGCCACTTAATGAGACCAAATTGAACCAGAAAGTCAGCAGGATGAAGGGGACGGACCCCTTCTTGCATGTGTGCGGTTGTTGGCATGATTGAAGAAGTATTTGACCTTGGTTTTTCCCTATTTTTTCTTGGTGGACAGAGTTCTCTAACAAAAAAACGACAGTTTTTTTCGAAAAATCACCGTAAAAAAAGACCGTAAAAAACGGACCGTATTTTACGAAAACTGTATTTTTGAACCTTGATTGGGATATAAAGGCTCTATGCTCGCAAGTTGATTCACATAAATGCACTCTCCACGGGGTCACCTCCAAGGGTCCTTGGGTGCCTGGTCTAACCAACCCCTTTTCAAGGGTCCGTGTTCGTCGAGAGACGTGCAAAGTGTAACATCAATCGAGAGTATTCCCAAACTCAAATGCGGAGCGTTGACGACGAACAGGCTCGTGTGCAGAGTTAGCTCTTCACGTCAATACATTGATAGATCAAATTAACTCGCCAAAAGATTTAGAAGTACAACCAAGCACAAGCACACATTTCTGTATTCGCACAATCACACACAACGGAAACACGAAGTAGTTGTTCAACTGGAGTTCAGGACCTCGTCAGATGTGCAAAGGAAAACGGTTGTCGAACTGCTGCGGACTTTGGCTTCATTTGCCTCGTAAGGGAAAACCGTCTTTAAACTTCATGTCTGACAAACGCCCTTGCTCACTTCGCACACAAATACTCATGAATTCGCGTGTCTATTGATGAACACTCGTGTGGGATTGCAGTTTTCACGAATCCTTACAGTTGAAAAGCGATATTCCACCGTTTTGTCCCTATATCGAAATTATCATGTTACGTGCGCGACCTTTCTGACGACATTACCTGTTCGCCGAGTCAACGCGGGATTCGATTTTTCAACCATAATCCCGTGCACCCCTTGACCGCAATCATGCACGACCGACTTTTCGGTCGTGCTGTACTAAGCACAAATGTCCGCTGTCCTGCGCGAGGGCATGACGATCATTCGCCTTGTTTCGTTGCGATCGTGCCCACTGTGCACGCTCGAAACAGTGCAAGGCACACGCTTGGGCCCTCAGGACCCACATGCAAAATCAGGACCACAGGCGCGTAGGCATGAGCATTTGGCCCGGCCCGACCCGACTTGGCCGGGCCAAGCGGGTTTCCGGGCCGGGTCGGGTCGGGCCATCCTCGGGCCAGGGTGTTGAATACTGTTGTGCAGCAAGTATGTCCCAGAGGGTGGATTCTCACCTTCAGTCTTAGAGGTCGTGGGTTCAATTCTCAGCAGCTGCACTTTCCATTCTCGTTATGCTCCACATTACATGTCCACACTCTACCACACTCCACCACAGTGAAGTGTGGTCACAGTTGGCATTGCCACTTGTCCACTCATCCCACACTCACCTTGCTGGCCTCTATGGTGTGCCATATGCTGTTATGTGGGCTGTTGTTCCAGCCTGGCCCACATGTGCAACATGTGGCCTCACTTGCTAGCTTGGCAAGGTTGGCTAGCCTTGCCCTCAGCATTGAGGTGCTGCAGCTAGCCTCAAGAGTTCAACCACATATATGTGGCTTCCCACTTCACTAGAAATCATCCTTGGACAAAGACCTTGCTCTAGTCTTTAAGACTTATACCATTTTCTTGCTAAGGATATTTCTTCTTCCTATCGTGCCATAAGTTCACCGATCCATTTTCTTCATGCTATCAGAGCTAGGCTTCTAGCTTTGTGAACGTCGCACACTTGATGGCTCAAGTTGAGACGCCTCTCGGTCGGCACACCCTTCCTATCTTGGAACCGGATGGTTCCAACTTCATTCCATGGAAGAAAAAGATTTGTTACATCTTCAATGTCCTTGGGCTGATCTTGATAGAATTGGAACTGAACTGATTGCTTGATAAGGAAGGCACTAGGCCTTAAGTACAAACAGTGTTGGGTTGAGCAAAGCTAGGGAAAGGATGGGATGGGAATCCTAGCAAATCTCCAATTGGTGAGTTGGCAGATTTGCAGGATTACGAGGGAATCCCAACCAGATAGGGTTGGGATTACAAATCTACACCCAACCTACAAAGTAACCTAACCAATATAGAATATAGTACAAAGTGTTGACTGACTATTTCTAACACACCCCCTAGGCTGACAACACTTCAGCCACATGGCGGCCCAACACTCATGGACGAGAGGAGGCGGTAGTGGTCTTGGCGAACAAGAGACTTGGTAAACAAGTCAGCAAGGTTGCAGTCGGAAGCAATGTGTTCAGCCTTCAGCTGCTCGCGCTGCACCAGCTCACGAAGAAAGTAGTGACGGACCTCAATGTGCTTGGTGCGGCCGTGGAAGACGGGGTCCTTTGTGAGATGAATGGTGCTCTCGTTGTCACACCAAAGCGTTGGGGCTGGTTGAGGATACCCAAGTTTTGCCAGCAAGAAGGAGAGCCAACGGGCCTCTTGGGCAGCCATGGTCCCGGCATACAGCTCTGCCTCACAGGTCGACAGTGAGACGGAAGACGACCGAGTGGAGCGCCAACTGACAACCCCACTGCCAAGGGTAAAGCAATATCCTTGGGAAGAGCGCCGATCACTCTGGTCATCAGCATAGGACGAGTCACTGTACCCCTCAAGGCGAACAGGGGAAGAGCCGCCAAGAGTGAGCACATAGTCCTGTGTGCCTTTGAGATAGCGGAGGACCCGCTTGGCGGCAGACCAGTGGTGGCTCGTGAAGCGACCAGGTGCAACGTAGCGAGACAGGACACTGACTGGATAGGCCAAATCTGGTCGAGTGCACATCATCGCGTACATGAGGGAACCGACGAGCTCGGGGTAAGCCTCATCACAGGGCTCAGGTGAGGGAACAGAGGGTGCAGTGAGTTGGTGCTGCAGAGAGAGTGGGGTGGGCATTGAAGCTGCTTCCTGCATCTTAAACCTGGTCAGAACGTTGTTGATGTAGAACTTCTGCGAGAGGGTGATGGTGCGGGCCGTGCGATCACGTGTGATTTCCATGCCCAGATAGTTCGTCAGTTTCCCAAGATCCTTCATAGCCAGCTTCTCACCAAGTGCGGTTTTGACTGCTGCCAGCTCAGTCTGATCCTTGGTGACAAGGATCATGTCATCGACATAAACCAAGATGAAGAAGCGGGATGGTGTTGCTCGGATGAAGAGGCTGGGGTCAGAGGTGGATGGGTGAAAGTCGAGGGACCCTAAGGTGCTCTTGAGCTTGTTGTGCCATTCCCGGGGTGCTTGCTTGAGGCCATAGACTGGTCGATTCAGCTTCCATACAGTGCCTGGTGGAAAAGGAGCTGGAAATCCTTCGGGCCGCTCCATGTAGATTTCCTCTCGAAGGATCCCTTGCAGAAACGCAGAGGACACATCCATGCAGTCAACCTCCATGTCATCTCGAGCGGCAACATCGAGAAGGGTGCGCAGTGTGGGAGGTTTGGCGGTGGGAGAGAACGTCTCAAAGAAGTCCAGTCCATGCTTTTGGGTAAATCCCTTGGCACAGTACCGGGCTTTGAAGACGGGAAATTCGCCTGGAAGTTGTTTCACCCGGAAAACCCATTTTCCCTTCACAATGTTGACGCCGGAGGGAGGAGAGACACCTGTGAAAGTTCCTGTGTGAATGAAGGCCTCACACTCTGCGACAATGGCCTCTAGCCATTGAGCGGCGTGAGGACCAGAAACTGCTTCAGCATAGGTGAGAGGTGTGGGGATGGAGGGGTTGTCCGAGAAGTCGAGGGTGGGAGATTCTGCGATATCTGGAAAGAGGGAGCAGAGTGCGTGTATGGCTGAGTCAATCTCAATCAACTCCTCATGTCTGTCCTCAAGAAGGGAGGGCATGAGCGAATAATCACCCCCGACAGGAGGAGGATTGAGAGAGACACGAATGGAAAGGGAAAGAGGCTTGGGAGCTTTGCGCGAGCGGGTGCGACCAGCGATGGGGGAGGGAGGCGGAGCTGGAGGGGGAGAAGCAGCAGGTGTAGTGGCAGCATCAGGAACAGCAGCTGGATCAGGAGCAGGAGCTGGATCAGGAGGAGGAGCTGGATCAGGAGGAGGAGCAGGAGCAGGAGGACGGCGTTGGTAGGTTTTGAGAGGAATGGGCTCGGGGGCGGGAAGGAGTGGGGGAGACTGCGTGGTGCTGGAAGGGGAAGCGGGTGACGGGGGGTCGGAAACTGTGGAGGGAGCAGGAAGAGGAGGAGATGGAGTGGTGGCAGGAGGAAGGCTGTCAAAGTCAGCCCAAGTAAGAGAAGGAGGCGGAGGAGAAGGAGAAACTGTGGAGGAGGGGTAGAACGGGTGGGATTCATCGAAGAAAACATCTCGGCTGCGATAAAGTTTGTTGGTGGTAGGATGGAGGAAGAGGTAGTCTGGCGAGTCCGAGTTGTGCCCGAGGTACACGCACGTGATTGTTTTCGGAGCAAGCTTGCCGCCAGCTGCACGACGGGCTTGGGAGTTGAGGAGAACATAGGAAGTGCACCCCCATACACGAAGAGGGCGGACGGACGGCTTTTGACCCGTCCACAGCTCTGCGGGGGTGGTGTGGGTGTGGTGAGGATGAGGATGGAGATTGTGGAGGGCGGCAGCATGGAGCATGGCGTATCCCCAAAGAGAGGGAGGGGCGGAAGCATGAGTGAGGAGGCAGCGAGCAATCTGCACCAGGATGCGGTTTCGGCTCTCAGCAACACCGTTCTGTTGAGGGCTGTCTGGGAGGGTGAAGGTCTGACGAATACCCTCAGTAGAGCAGAAAGCTTTGAGAGTGTTGTTGCGGAATTCACCGCCACCGTCAGAGTGAAGAATCTTGATTTTGGTTTTGAAGTGTGAATGAGCCTGCCTTGCCCATTCCATGATAATGGCTGGGGCTTCAGACTTGGCGGTGAGAAGGTGAACGGACACATAGCGGGAATAGTCATCAACGATGACAAGGAAGTAGAAGTGTCCGCCACGGGAACGAACAGGAGCTGGACCCCAAAGGTCCATGTGTACGCGATCAAGAGGTGCGGTAGAGGTGGACTCAGTGGGAGGATGGGGCTGTTCTCGAAGCTTGCTCTGTGCACAGTCAAGGCAAGGTGGTCCAGAAAGAGAGGGGGGTTGTGGAAGTGAGGCGGGCAGCCCATGAAGGAGTTGTTTGGTGGCAAGGTCTGAAAGTGCGCGGAAGTTGATGTGGCCGAGGCGGTTATGAAATAGCATAGTCTTGTCATTGAGGAGGCGGCAGTGACATGAGGGGGAGTCTGAGGATGGAAGCGGAAGGTTGGTGAGGGAGCATGTTTGAACGGGAGGTACAACTAGTGTGTACAGGTTGTTGGAGTTGAGGGTGAAGCGGGCAAGATGGAGTCCGGTTTTGGCGTCAAACATGTCACAGTAGTCAACATCATTGGGAAAGATGGTGATCACGCCTGCGTGTTGGATTTCCCGCTGTGCAAGAAGGTTGTAGCGGAGGGTAGGGGCACAGATGCCAGTGACTGTGCCGGATGGGAAAGCTGGACAGGAAACTGTGGAGGACCCATGGCATTGGATGGAGAAGCTAGAATCGGCTCCAAGGAGTGAGGTGGGAGCCTGGTAGGGAACGAAGGCAGTTTGGTCTTTAAGCACTGTGTGGGTGGCACCACTGTCTAGTATGAACTCAATTCCCTGTGTGGTTGAAACACCGATGTACTGCGACCCCTTCTCATTAAGAAGACCAGCACCAGAGAACAACAGGTTAAGGCGAACATCAGATGGGGCACTAGCAAATGCCTGAGCAGGTTCCTCCACTGCCTCAACCTGGTTCACGCGACGGGGTGGTGCCCAGTTGGGAGGGCGCTTGTCCTTCGAGACACCGTGGACGTCATACCACTCGTCATCTCGCTTCTTGAAACAAGTTGCCTCAGGGTGGTTGGTGCCGTTGCATTTCTGCCCCGCACGTGGACCCTTCCTAATGAGGAAAGGAGTTGCGCCTCTGGCCCTGCTGGGAACGAAATGGGATGCCAGGGGAGTAGCGCACAGCATTGACGGATGCCTGGGCTGCAAGGTCCTTTTCGTCAGAGAGAAGGGCCGAAGCGACTTTCTCGAAGGTGAGTTCCTTGGTGGGGAGCTGCTTGAGCATGGAACTGGTGACGTTGTAGGCCGGGGTGAGTCCGACGAGAAGCCCAGCAGCAGGTGCCTGTTCGGGGAAGGTGATCCCAATGTCCTTGAGCTCCTCATGGATGTTGCGGATTTCAGAGATGTAGTCTGCCATGCCCGGGCATTCCTCAAGGCGGATTTGGAACATGCGAGGAATGAGGATTGCAACTCCCACGGCAGTTTTGTCATGAAAGCGATCCTGGAGGTACTTCCAAATGTCATGCGCAGAGCGGAAGGTGCGGTAGGACTTGACTAACTCGACTGGGGTGGTGGTGATGAAAACCCTAATCACTGCCGCATCCGCCTGCTCCCAGAGACCGAAGTCCGTCTCATACTTGGTGGTTTTAGCGTCGAAAGCAAGCTTGGCTGTGGCAGTGGCGCCTTCGCCGAGAGGATCGGGAGGGAGAGGCATCTTCCCTTTGCCGCGATTGAGGAGGATGTCCTTGAGGCAAATCCCCTTGAGCTCCGAGCTAAGGAGGTGCTTCTCCACTCCATAGCACCACTCCCCGAAATTGGTGCTCGTGCCGTTGGGAGCGAGGTTAAGGATGATGAGGTTTCCGACGAGAGTGGAAGTTGAAGTTGCCATTTCGCGCGGAGCGCAGCGCTAAAGTCTCCGATACGTAGCGGAGCGAAGCGGAGCGGAGTTCGGGTGATTTTGGAAATTGAGGAAGTTCGAAACGCGATTTTTGGCAATAGAATGCCCATACTATACCATGATATACTGCTTCGCCAATGCCCCCTGTTCTGCTTCGCTGCTGCCCCTGTTCCGCTTCTCTGCTGCGCCGCTGACCTGTTCTGCTGCGCCGCTGGACCTGTTCTGCTGCGCCGCTGAACCTGTTCTGCTGCGCCGCTGAACCTGTTCTGCTGCACCGCTGAACCTGTTCCGCTGCGCCGCTGAACCTGTTCCGCTGCGCCGCTGAAAACCTGTTCCGCTGCGCCGATGGACCTGTTCCGCTGCGCCGCTGAAAACCTGTTCCGCTGCGCCGCTGGACCTGTTCCGCTGCGCCGCTGAAAACCTGTTCCGCTGCGCCGCTGGACCTGTTCCGCTGCGCCGCTGAAAACCTGTTCGAAGTTAAGAAGATGCGAAAATTGCCACGGAGATATAAAAACCAGAAGCTTACGATGAAGGAAGTCGAAAGCTGAGAATGTCGCCGTTGAAAAACGAGATGCGCGATGAAGGAAGCCGAATGCGCGCTTGACCGGAGAGACGATGTGAAGTTTCTGAAAAACGCTAAGCGTAGGAGCCGGGAACCGAAATAGGCATAGCCTAAAAGGAGAGAACCATCGGGACGCCAAGGATCGGATTCCGCGTGAGCGGAATTAACTAGCTCGATACCATGATAGAATTGGAACTGAATTGATTGCTTGATAAGGAAGGCACTAGGCCTTAAGTACAAACAGGGTTGGGTTGAGCAAAGCTAGGGAAAGGATGGGATGGGAATCCTAGCAAATCTCCAATTGGTGAGTTGGCAGATTTGCAGGATTACGAGGGAATCCCAACCAGATAGGGTTGGGATTACAAATCTACACCCAACCTACAAAGTAACCTAACCGATATAGAATATAGTACAAAGTGTTGACTGACTATTTCTAACAGATCTCCCTTCTTGGAGATCCCAAGGTTGCTGCCCGCCCTTCCATTTCCTCTTCCACAACCAGCAGTGGAGATGCTACTGAAGGCAACAATGATGCAGCCCCTAAAACAGCCCATTCGATTGCTTCGCTGCCAGATGAAGAAAAAGAGGAGCATGCGTACTATCTTCTCATGTCAGCCGTCCATCCTCAACTCTCACTAACACTTGCTCAAGCCAACACGACGAAGGATATGTGGGGATGCATCATGGCGCGGTTTGACTGCATGGGTAACCATGCACAAGTGGCTCTCCTTCGAGATCTCATCACTACACGGATGGACCCAACAATGAGTCTTCGCTCCTACTTCGATCGAGTTGGAAATCTCACGCACCAACTCAAATCTGCCGGCTTCGAGCTACCATCTTGGGTGGTGGTAATCTCCATCATTCTCAATCTGCCGGACTCCTTCAAGACTCTCACAGAAACTATTTGCACCGTGAAAGACATCAAGTCTATGACGGTTGAATACCTGCAGTCACGACTACTCGATGCCGATTGGGAGCGGTCACAATCTGGTACAAGCCGCAATATGGAAGGTGCATACAACCTCCATTCCCAGCCCTCCCACCCTATTCGCTCCGGTTCCCGCCAGTCCCCTACTTGCCGCTACTGCAAGAAAACCGGCCACACCATTGACGAATGCTTCAAGTTGAAGAAGAAGAAAGAGCTCGAAGAAAGCTCTCGACGGGAGAAATCTGTCATCCAGCCTTCGGTGCATGTGTCAACAAGCTCCTCCGCCGACATCCCTTCGATCTCCACAACACCTACTGCCCCATCAGCCCCTCAGTCCGTACCTGATTCCCGGTACGTTGACATAGCTTTCAGCACCAGCCACCGCCCCATCCTCCCCACCTGGACTCCTCTCGTCGCTGCTGTCTTCATCTTCACCATCCTCCTCCTCCTCCTCCTCCTCTTCCCTTATGGTGCTCCCTACGCATCGGCACTCACAGCCTCTTCCTCAAACATGATCCGGACTTCTTCCTGGCTGGTGGACAGCAGTGCATCTTCCCATATATGCTCCGATCGCTCGTTGTTTTCATCTCTCCAGCAGCCAACTGATGATATTATCGTTCGTTTTGGTGGTGGAGAAACTTACAAAGTCTTGGGAGTCGGCACGGTGGTGGCTACTCTTCGCTCACAAACCTCGGAGACCACCATCCAGCTAGACAACGTTCTGTTTCTCCCTTCATCGGTTCACAACCTCCTCTCGGTTCGTGCACTTGGAGCTGCCGGCATTGCCGTTTCCTTCCCCACTGCAGGGCGGGTTGAGCTCAAAACTGATGCGGCTCATATCGGCGAGGGCTTTACCCGCAACAATCTGTTTTATCTTCAGCTGCATCATGGGAGCAGTGCCGCCCCCCCCATCAACCCCACGGCATGTCCAGTCTCCACCACCACCTCCTCATACCTTTGGCATCGTCGTTTCGGGCATCTTAACATGCGGGACCTGTCAACACTTCATAGGCAGCAGCTGGTCACCGGTCTTAACCTCTCCTCCTCCTCGATTCCCCAATGCATCTCGTGCTATCGTGGGAAACAAACGCGTCAACCATTTGGCGTATCCCATTCTCGCACCACAGCACCGCTCCAACTCATGCATTCGGATATTGCTGGACCATTTTCATATGGAACTACCATTGGAGGTGCTTGCTACCTTCTCACCTTCATCGACGACTATTCCCGCCACATTACCGTGTATCTCCTACGCCATCGTTCAAAGGCATTTTCATGCTTCAAAGATTACGTCACTCGGGTGCACAATATGCATTCCCCAAGGACCATCAAAGCGTTTCGCTCCGATGGTGCCTTGGAGTTCAATTCCGACGCCTTCACTTCATTCCTTAAAGCTCATGGCATCGCTCGACACCGTTCTACGCCGTACACACCCGAGCAAAATGGAGTTGCTGAACGCGCCAATCGGACTATACTTGAGATGGTCCGTTCCATGCTTCATGACGCACACATGGACAAAGGATGGTGGGGTGAAGCCGCTCTCACTGCTGCCTATCTCCGAAATCATGCCATTAGTCGGGGTGGTTCAACTTCTAAGACTCCCATAGAACTATGGACCGGTGCACGTCCAGACGTATCACACCTCCGCATCTTTGGTTCACCCGTTTCAGTCCTCATTCCTCCGCAACGGCGCTCTAAGCTCGACAACCGAAGCACGGCCGGCATCATGGTTGGGTATGGTCATCTTGACCGCACCAAGGCTTATCGCATCTATATCCCATCTCAGCACCGTGTCACACTTTCTCGTGATGTCATCTTCATGGAGCACTCTTCGCCACCTTCCGATGACCCTCGAGAACCTCCATCGTCATCTCCACCACCCATATCATCATCTCCGCCTCCTCCCCCACCCCCTTCCCTCTCAGCCCCAACCTCCCCTCCCTCTCCTTCACCACCCATGCCCTCTTCCACCACCCTCCTCCTACCATCTCCAACTCTGCCCGCACCAGCCACCTCTTCTCCTCCTCCTTTGTTTTCCAACCTTCCTCTGCCCTCGACGCCGCAAGACTTCCGCCTTCCATCCCTCTCCTCTCCTTCTTCAGCTCGTCCTCCTCCTTGCACCTCTAGTTCCTCACCACCATCCCCTTCAGCTCCTTCCACTCTTTCACTTTTCTCACAGCTCAAGGTCTTACCGTCTCCTTCTGAACCCATTGACTTCACCCTTCCTCCTCTTTCCAAGACATCCGCTAATGCCGCCCTTCATCATCATTACGAACCTCAAACCATTCATGAGGCCCGCACTGGCCCTGATGCTGCTGAATGGATCAAGGCTGCTGATGCGGAACTCGCTGCCCTGCACGCTAATGACACTTACAGCGTTGTTTCTCGACCACCCAAGTGCAAACCGATTCCATGCAAATGGATTTTCAAGGTCAAGGAGCATGCTGATGGTTCTATCGAACGTCGCAAGGCCCGCCTTGTTGTCAAAGGTTTCAAACAACGCGACGGTGTTGATTTCCATGACACCTTTGCTCCTACCGTCCGCTTCGCCACCCTCCGCCTCTTCCTCACCATTGCTGCCGCTTTCGACCTAGAAGTCCATCAGCTGGACATTTCCAACGCCTTCCTCAACGGCACTCTTGATGAAATTCTCTACATGATGCAGCCTCCCGGTTATGAACTTCCGGCGGTCCATGGTGTTGAGCAAGTTTGTCTCTTGCACAAACCGTTGTACGGGTTGAAGCAAGCGCCGCGGTGCTGGTACCGCAAACTTCGTGAAGAGCTTGCTGCCTTTCGCCATTTTGCTGCCCGTGCGGACCCCGGCCTCTTCATTGCTCCTCCATAATCTCCTTATCGGCCTACAGTTGCATCCTTCTTCATGCTTCTCGTCTATGTTGACGACCTCATCATTCTTTCCTCCTCCTCTTCTCTTCTTTCCTCCTTCAAGCGTGCCCTTTCATCTCGCTTCAAGCTTCGTGACCTCGGTCCTCTTTCCTACTACCTTGGCTTTCACATCACTCGTGATCGGACCTCCCGCACTCTCCACCTTCATCAATCCAAATTCATCACCTCCATCTTAGACACCTACTCGTTCACTCCACTTAACCCTGCTGCCACCCCCATGGACACCAAGTTTCTGTCAGAACATCATAGCTCATGCATATTGTGTAGGCTATAGTGGGGTAGCCCATAAGGGGTACAACCCAATTAGGGTTAGCACTTGTACCCAATTCATTCATAGTTCATCCATTCCTTGTTTCTTCTCATGGTATCGAGCAGGTTCCCTAGTGGGAACGCTTCCTAGGGCCCACCACGATTTTTTTTTTTTTTTCCTGCCCGGAGCGCGCTTCGCTCCCACAGTCGCGCCCTCTCACGGCCCCTCGCGTCGCCCTTAGCGGCCCCTTATGGCCCCTCGCGCCGTCCCTTACGGCCCCTAGCGCGGCCCCTTACGGCCCCTTACGGCCCCTAGCGCGGCCCGTCGGCCCCTTACGGCCCCTTACGGCCCCTCGCGCGGCTCCTTACGGCCCCTTACGGCCCCTTACGGCCCCTCGCGCGGCCCCTTACGGCCCCTCGCGCGGCCCCTTACGGCCCCTTGCGCCGCCCGTCGGCCCCTTACGGCCCCTTACGGCCCCTCGTGCGGCCCCTTACGGCCCCTTACGGCCCCTCGCGCCGCCCGTCGCCCCCTCGCACCGCCCTCAGCGGCCCCTTACGGCCCCCTAAGGCCCGTCGCCGCCCTCCGCGGCCCCTCGCGCCGCCCCTTCACGGCCCGTCGCCGCCCTCCGCGGCCCCTCGCGCCGCCCCCCTTCACGGCCAGTCGCCGCCCTCCGCGGCTCCTCGTGACGCGGCCCCTCGCACCGCCCTCTCCGGCCCACCGTCGCCGCCCCTACCGCAGCGGCCGCCGCCGTCCCTGCAGCAGCAGCCGCAGCCGTCGCCAGCAGCAGCCGCCACCACCTCCCTCGGGGCCGCGGCTGCTGCCGCAGCTGACTGCACCCGCCGACGCCGCTCCACTCGGCCCCGCCGCCGCTCCCCACGCGGCCTCGCCGCGCCACCTGAGCCGCCCGGGCCTGCCGAGCCGCCGTACCGCCCGAGCCGCAGTACCGCCCGAGCCGCCCGAGCCGCCGTGTCGCCGAGCCGCACTTGCAGCCGAGCCGTCGTACCGCCGAGCCGCCCGAGCCGCCCGAGCCGCCGAGTTGCCGAGCCGCCGAGCAGCTGAGCCACCCGAGTCGCCCTGTCCGGTAAGTGCAGCGCCTCTGTCCCTGCACTGCCCTCACCCTACTGTTAGCGCTGCTAGTCTACTGCTGTCATGGCTACCCCTAGTGTCCTCGCCTTTGACGCTGAGGGTAGGGCCATTGACTTTGACGTCTGGGTAGATGACCTGCAGCTTTTCCTACAGTGCGATAGGGCAGACGGTCTCTCCCTCTTTGACCTCACCTCTGGTGCCTCTCCTGCCCCTGCTGCTGATGCCGACGCCACTGTTCGCTCCCAGTGGGCCACTCGCGATGCTGCTGCACGTCTTGCTGTGCGTCGCCACCTGCCTACCTCTGAGCGTGCGCACTTTAGCCAGTACAAGAGTGCTCAGACCTTGTACGACGCTGTAGTTGCGCGCTACTCCTCCCCTGCCACTGCTGCACTGAGCCGCCTCATGCTACCGTACCTCTTCCCTGACCTTGCTGCCTTTCCCACAGTCGCTGACCTCATTACGCACCTCCGCACTAGTGACACTCGCTACCGCGCTGCGCTTCCTGCTGAGTTCTGCGCCAAGAACCCCCCCCCCATGTACATCACCCTCTACTACATAGTCACCCGGCTCCCTGACTCCCTTCGCGTAGTCAGGGACCACTTCCTCTCTGTTTGCCCCACCACTCTCACCGTTGACCTCCTCGAGAAGTCCCTCCTAGCAGCAGAGAAGAGCATAGTCGCTGTAGGAGCCTCTCGTGGTGACCCTCGCACCCCCATCTTTGAGGGGTGTTCCCCCTCCCCCCTTTTGCCCTCTGTTGCCTCTGCTGCTGCGGCCGACCTCGTTGGGCTTGAGTCGGTCGGTGCGGCGTCTACCCCTAGCGGGAGACGTCGCCCTGGCAAGGGCAAGGGGGGCAGGGGCACTGGAGGAGCTAGCGGGGGCGGTGGAGGCGGCGGTGGAGGCGGTGGAGGGGGTGGGGGTGGCGGTGGGAGTGGTGGCGGGGGCGGAGGTGTCGGTGGCGGCAGTGGAGGCGGAGGCGGCGGTGGCGGTGGCGGTGGGAGCGGAGGTGGCGGAGGTGGAGGAGGAGGCGGCGGAGGAGGTGGAGCTGGTCGGGGTGGCGCTGCACAGAGGGGCGGCTCCGGTGGTGGTCAGCGCCAGCAGCAGCAGCAGCGCACTCGTGACATCCCCTCCCCTCAGCAGCTCCGTGAGTGGTACAATGCACGCCAGAGGGGTGGGGGTACTGGCCCGTGCACCTACGTCCTACGCATCGGCGACCGCACGGGTGAGCAGTGCGGGGGTGCGCACTTCACCCAGCGCTGCTTTGGCCGCCTGACGGACGCTTGGCGTCACCAGTTCCCTGAGGCCACTGAGATCCCCCGCTGGGGTGAGCTGTCTAGGGCGGGTGTAGCTGTCTTTGACCTTGACTTTGATGCTATTCTTGCTGCCATGTATACTGTGACTATTAGTGATGAGGGTGACTGTTACCGGTGTTTTCCGCCCGACCCGGGCATTGAGACTGCTGCTCTAGGTACTGGTGAGGCTGCTGCTCTAGGTGCTAGCGAGGCTGCTGCTCTAGGTGCGTCTGCTCCCTCAGGTGCTGGTGAGTCTGCTCTCTCAGGTTCTGCGTCGGCTTCGGCCTCCCACACCTTCACCCTTGACTCGGGGGCTTCTCGCTCCTTCTTTCGAGACCGCACCACACTCACGCCGCTTGGCCGGCCAGTTGCAGTCTCTCTGGCAGACCCCTCTGGGGGTCCTGTCCTTGCTCACTTCTCCACTGTCCTCCCGTGTCCGGCGGCCCCCTCTGGCAACCTGTCTGGTCTTTACCTTCCCTCGTTCTCTACGAACTTGGTGAGTGGTGCTGACCTACAGGATGCGGGGGTTCACCAGTTCACTCCTGCGAGTCAGCGGGTGACCCACTGCACGGACGCTCGGACAGGCCGACACCTGGCCACGTTTACCCGTCGGCCGGGGTCGAGCCTGTACACCCTGACCACTGAGTCTCCTCCAGTCACTGCGTCTGGTCAGGTAGCTGCGTCGGGTCAGGTGTTTGCTGCAGCGTCCAGGTCTGGTCCTGAGTCTGCCCCCTGTTCGTGTCGCCTCCTGTCTCACGAGACTCTCCTCTGGCACCACCGCCTTGGTCACCCCTCCCTGCTTCGTCTCCGAGGCATGGCCTCCCGTGTCCTTGTCTCTGGTCTTCCCCGGTCCCTCCCTCCCCTTCCTCCGGGGCCTGGCCCTACCTGCGTCCCCTGTGTCGAGGGGCGGCAGCGGGCTGCCCCTCACTCCTCCCAGTTTCCTCCGACGGAGGCCCCGCTGCAGACGCCAGACCTTCACGCTTCCGGAATCTCCACAGCAAAATGGGATTGCTGAGCGCCGCATTGGCATGGTCATGGACGTCGCCCGTACGTCCATGATGCATGCGGCTGCCCCCCATTTTCTGTGGCCGTTTGCGGTTCGGTACGCAGCGCATCAGAGCAACCTTCAGCCCAGGGTCTCCATGCCGGAGACCTCCCCAGCTTTACTGTGGACGGGGAAGGTTGGCGATGCGTCTGCGTTCCGTGTCTGGGGATCTCGGGCGTTTGTCCGCGACTTGTCTGCGGACAAGCTGTCCCCTCGTGCTGCTCCTTGCGTCTTCCTGGGTTTCCCCCCTGACGCCCCAGGGTGGCAGTTCTACCACCCCACCTCTCGCCGTGTTCTGTCCTCCCAGGACGTCACGTTCGACGAGTCGGTCCCCTACTACCGCCTCTTCCCCTACCGCACTCCGTCCCTCCCCCCGCCACCGCTCTTCCTTGTACCAGGTCCCCCCCCGGTAGACCCCCTCCCCCCTCAGGGTCCTGCCCCTTCAGGTGTGTCCCAGGTAGACGCTGTTGAGCCTGTCGAGGTCGCTGGTGACTCTGGTGCTGCTGAGGGTGCTGAGCCTGGGAGTGCTGACTCTGGGGGTGCTGAGCGTGTGGGTGCTACGCCTGGGGGTACTGAGCCTGAGGGTACTACGACTGGGGGTGCTGAGCCTGGGGGTGCTGAGTCTGGGGGTGCTACGCCTGGGGGTGCTGAGCCTGGGGGTGCTGAGCCTGGGGGTGCTACGCCTGGGGGTGCGGAGCCTGAGGGAGCTGGGCCTACTGGTGCTGTGCCTGGCGGTTCTCCGGGTGCTTCTTCTCGCCGGGAGCCACTCTCTCCACAGGAGCTGCGTGAGTGGTTTGCCCGGCGCTGGAGGCAAGCGGCTGGAGCTGGAGGAGCTGCGGGTACTGGAGTTTCTGTTGTTGCTGAGGGAGCTGGTGCCACGGGTCCCGGAGGTGCTCGTACTGGGCGTACTGGAGCTGCTGGACCTGCGGGTACTTCTGGAGCTGGAGCTGCTGCGGGTGATGGCGCGGAGGCTACTGCTGTCGGTCCTGGAGGCGGTCCTGCTGGGGGTACTGCTGGTGCTGCTGGGGGTACTGGAGCTGGAGCTGCTACTGGTGCTGGTGCTGCCACAGGGGGTGCTGGTGCTGTCCCTACTGTGTCTGGAGTCGCCGCGCGGCCTCGGCCGTACTTCGTTCCGCTCCTTCAGCAGGTTCTTGGTCTCCCGTCTTCTACTGGTCCTCCTCCTCCCTTAGAGTGTCCACAGCCTGTCCCGTCGCAGTTACAGTTACAGCCGGCCTCCCCACTGCCTGCTCCGTCTCCCTACACTGGTCCTACTGGAGGTCTTGCTGAGCGTCGTGAGCCTGCGTCTCGCCCTGCGTCGCCTGTCCGTGCTGCTCGCACTAGTGGCCGTGGTTCGCGTCAGCGTCCTCCTCCTGTCCCTGGCACGCACCGGATGTCTCTGCGTCCGTCCACTGCTCCTCTGCGTGCCCCTTTGCCTTCTCCTCCTGAGTCTTCTCTTCCTGCTCCTGCCGACCCGGAGTCGGACTCTCTTCGTGCTGCCAGTCCTAATGTCACGCGTCTCCTTGCTACTGTTGTTACTGACCCTTCCTTTGAGTCCACTGCTGCGTCTGCCCTAGTTGCTGAGCTCGTCGACTTTGCTGCTCGCTGTCGCCTAGACTACGTCGCCAGTCTTGTTGCTGAGTCTGAGTCTGTCTGTCCTCCGTCCGTCGGGGGTGAGTGTGCCCTTGGCACGGACGTCCTTGAGGACAGGCAGGAGGAGTTCCAGTGCTTGGCCGCTGCTTCACCTCATCTCGTGTCCGTACTGCTTACCCCTGAGGGAGACCCGGATGCACTTGACATCCCGACTCCGCGCTCTTACGCGGAGGCGATAGAGGGTCCCTACTCCTCTCAGTGGCAGGCAGCTATGGACGCAGAGATGGCTTCCTGGAAGTCCACAGGCACCTACGTTGACGCTGTTCCCCCTCCTGGGGCGAACATCGTCAGTCGCATGTGGATTTTCAGGGTGAAGCGACCGCCGGGTTCTCCGCCTGTCTTCAAGGCGCGTTACGTGGCTCGTGGCTTCAGTCAGCGGCAGGGAGTTGACTACTTTCAGACCTTCTCTCCCACCCCGAAGATGACCACTCTTCGGGTACTGCTGCACGTAGCTGCTCACCGTGACTACGAGCTACACTCTCTTGACTTCAGCACTGCTTTCTTGCAGGGCAGCCTGCACGAGGAGATCTGGCTGCGTCGCCCACCTGGTTTCACTGGGTCTTCTCCTCCTGGCACCCAGTGGAGCCTACGGCGGCCAGTCTACGGTCTCCGCCAGGCACCGCGTGAGTGGCACGACACACTGAGGACTACACTTGCGGCTCTTGGGTTTGCTCCCTCTACTGCCAACCCGTCGCTGTTTCTGCGCACCGACACTTCTTTGCCGCCGTTCTATATCCTCGTGTACGTCGACGACTTGGTCTTTGCCACAGCTGACACTGCTGGACTCGCCCACGTGAAGTCCGAGCTGCAGAAGAGACACACGTGCACTGACCTGGGTGAACTGCGCAGCTACCTTGGCTTGCAGATCACTCGGGACAGAGCACGCCGCACCATTACCCTGACTCAGTCACACATGGTGCAGCAGGTCCTTCAGCGCTTCGGCTTCACGTACTCCTCGCCTCAGGCCACTCCTCTGCCTACTCGCCACTCGCTCTCAGCTCTGCCTTCGGATGAGTCCGTAGAGTCGAGTGGCCCGTACCCAGAGCTTGTTGGCTGCCTCATGTACCTGATGACCTGCACACGACCTGACCTCGCATACCCTCTTAGCATTCTCGCACGCTATGTTGCTCCTGGGAGACACAGACCGGAGCACATGGCTGCAGCGAAGAGGGTGTTGCGTTACTTGTGCAGTACGTCGGGCATGGGGCTTGTGCTTGGAGGGCAGAGTCCAGTGGTCCTCACTGGGCACGCAGACGCTTCTTGGGCTGACGACCAGGCTACGCAGCGGTCGTCACAGGGTTACACCTTCAGCCTTGGTTCCGGCTCTGTTTCGTGGCGGGCTACCCGCTCGTCTTCTGTTCTCGGCTCCAGTTGTGAGGCTGAGATCTACGCCGGGGCCATGGCTGCACAGGAGCTTCGCTGGCTCACCTACCTGCTGACTGACCTCGGAGAGCCGCCTCGTTCTCCTCCAGTGCTGTACGTAGACAACAAGGCCATGCTGGCCTTGTGTCGAGAGCAGAGACTGGAGCACAGAACCAAGCACATTGCTCTCCGCTACTTCCTTGCTCGTGAGCTACAGCAGCGTGGTCAGCTGCGGCTTGCGTACGTGGCCTCTCAGGCCAACACTGCTGATATCTTCACCAAGGCACTTGCGCCTTGTGATCATCAGCGCTTCTGTACTCAGCTGGGTCTTGTGCCCACCTTGCCTCACTTGCTCACCCCTTGACCTTGTTTGTCTTGTTGGCTGCCTCATGTACCTGATGACCTGCACACGACCTGACCTTGCATACCCTCTTAGCATTTTCGCACGCTATGTTGCTCCTGGGAGACACAGACCGGAGCACATGGCTGCAGCGAAGAGGGTGTTGCGCTACTTGTGCAGTACGTCGGGCATGGGGCTTGTGCTTGGAGGGCAGAGTCCAGTGGTCCTTACTGGGCACGCAGACGCTTCTTGGGCTGACGACCAGGCTACGCAGCGGTCGTCACAGGGTTACACCTTCAGCCTTGGTTCCGGCTCTGTTTCGTGGCGGGCTACTCGCTCGTCTTCTGTTCTCGGCTCCAGTTGTGAGGCTGAGATCTACGCAGGAGCCATGGCTGCACAGGAGCTTCGCTGGCTCACCTACCTGCTGACTGACCTCGGAGAGCCGCCTCGTTCTCCTCCAGTGCTGTACGTAGACAACAAGGCCATGCTGGCCTTGTGTCGGGAGCAGCGACTGGAGCACAGAACGAAGCACATTGCTCTCCGCTACTTTCTTGCTCGTGAGCTGCAGCAGCGTGGTCAGCTGCGTCTTGCGTACGTGGCCTCTGAGGCCAACACTGCTGATATCTTCACCAAGGCGCTTGCGCCTTGTGACCATCAGCGCTTCTGTACTCAGCTGGGCCTTGTGCCTACCTTGCCTCACTTGCTCACCTCTTGACCTTGCTTGTACTGTTACATATATATATATCTGCTCTTGCTTGTCTAGCCTTTTTATATATATGTACTCCTGCATGTGAACTGGCCTTGTGGCCTTGAACTTGTGCTCGGAATGTGTGGTGACTTTGTGATCCACCCTGAGCTTGCTTTGCTTGACTGGTCTTGTGACCCCTTGTTCTCCCCCACTTTGCCTATGGGGGTGTGTCAGAACATCATAGCTCATGCATATTGTGTAGGCTATAGTGGGGTAGCCCATAAGGGGTACAACCCAATTAGGGTTAGCACTTGTACCCAATTCATTCATAGTTCATCCATTCCTTGTTTCTTCTCAGTTTCAGCTGCCCGTGACTTCCTCCCCACACTCCTCCTCCTTTCCTTACACCTCGTTTGTCGGATCCATCATGTATGCCATGGTGGGTTCCCATCCCGACCTCGCATATAGCGCTGGAGCTCTTGCTCGTCACCTTCATGTTTGGTCTACTCCACACGTCTCGGCTGCCAAACGCGTTGCTCGCTACTTGAAAGGGACTACCTCGCTTGGGCTTCTCCTTGGCGGCATTCCCAACGCCCTTGAACTTCATGGGTGGTGTGACGCCTCTTGGGGACCGGAGGGAGAGCTCCAACGCTCCGTTACGTGCTACTTGTTCTTCCTCGGTCCGTCACTCATCTCTTGGCAGTCCAAACGTCAAGCTGTCGTCACTACCTCTTCCTGTGAAGCTGAATATTCTTCTCTAGGCGCCGCGGTGCATGAGGCATTATGGCTTCGATCCCTCATTACCGCACTTGGACTTCCCCTAACCGGCTCCACCCGCATCTCGTGTGACAACAATAGTGCCATCATTCTGGCCAAGGGTGACGGCGTCTTTCATCCCAAGGCCAAGCACATCGACATCAAGCACCATTTCATTCGTGATCATGTTGCTGACCACTCCGTTACCCTTCTCTATGTTCCTACTCAAGACAACCTCGCTGACATTGGCACCAAGCCTTTGCCCCGTGACCCTTTTCTTCGCATCCGTGGTCTTCTCGGTCTCACCCATGTCTCCGCTTGAAGGACCCTACCCCGGGGACATCCTTGAGGGGGGGTGTTGTGCAGCAAGTATGTCCCAGAGGGTGGATTCTCACCTTCAGTCTTAGAGGTCGTGGGTTCAATTCTCAGCAGCTGCACTTTCCATTCTCATTATGCTCCACATTACATGTCCACACTCCACCACACTCCACCACAGTGAAGTGTGGTCACAGTTGGCATTGCCACCTGTCCACTCATCCCACACTCACCTTGCTAGCCTCTATGGTGTGCCATAAGGATGTGCAAGGGGCGAACACGAACATGTTCGTGTTCGCCCCTAGACGAACACATCCGTTTGCCGAACCGAACAGTGTTCGGTTCGGCGAACACTTTAAGCAAAAACACGTGTTCGCCGTTCGCCTGTGAAGGCATGTTTGGGCGAACATCGAACACGTTCGTGTTCGTCGCGTGGCAAATTGCAGCAGCGGCCCGAACACGAACGTGTTCGGGCGAACATCGAACACTGTTCGGCGAACAATTTAAGCAAAAAAAACAAACATGTTCGGTTCGCCTCGAACATGTTCGAGGCGAACCGAACAGGTGTTCGCCCTTGTGCTCATGTCTAGTGTGCCATATGCTGTTATGTGGGCTGTTGTTCCAGCCTGGCCCACATGTGCAACATGTGGCCTCACTTGCTAGCTTGGCAAGGTTGGCTAGCTTTGCCCTCAGCATTGAGGTGCTGCAGCTAGCCTCAAGAGTTCAACCACATATATGTGGCTTCCCACTTCACTAGAAATCATCCTTGGACAAAGAACTTGCTCTAGTCTTTAAGACTTATATGAACGCACATTAGATCCATGAACACCTCGCGAACCTCACGGAATTCCACGAACGCTGAAATTAACGCACACTCACGACAACTCGCAAAACAACGTTAACGCACACGAAGTCTCGCATTCAAACACGGACATTCACGAACACTCGGGAACGTAACCTCTCACAAAAAACGCACATTACTCAGTAACCGTCTAGGCGATTCACGGTGGATGCGCGCACCTCACACAGCGCAAAACACCTTATTTCCTTCACCATTGGCGAATAGGCGATAGGTTGTTGTGCAGACCATGTATTGCACTCAACAAGGGCTCATTGACAAGCTCCGTCGAGGCTCTTCGATGACCTGCACGGGCCAAGAGGCCTCCTTGGTTCCTATTGGTTCCCGTGATGAGGTGCCTCATATGTCCTTATAGGCCCATTCCTCATCTTACCATACCTCCACTACACCACTGGGCTTGGCTTGCAGGTACCTGGATGCGAATTCATTAACTGGTCCAGTTCCAACCATCATTTGCAGCCTTACTGCTCTATGGCTCCTGTAAGCATTTTCTCAATCATTGCATTCATTTCTTAGAGATTGGTCTAATGTTAGCATCTGCTTCACCTTCACGGTGGATGGGCATCTTTTTTTTTATCTTTTTTTTTTTCCGTGAGACAGTAGGCCAGATCAGATGTCTTCCATTCGTGAGACAGGATCTTTTGGATACACACTGAGGTTTAGCAGTTTTACAAGGCTCGAGCTTGTGACCTATGGCTTCTTTCCTATCCTATCCATCATTCCTTAATATTAATAGCACTTGCCATATGCAGTGGCATGTCAGGTTGATTCTGATTCTTGTTATATATAGAATTATTAAATTATTATTACTACCATTATCATTATTGCTATGAATGGAATTGAACGCTTTGTCAGGACGACATAAAAGACAACATTGTCACAACCTGCTCTCTGGAATGTGATATCCACTTTTATTCACCTACCTTTGGCCACCTACCTTTCAGGACAATGAGAAGTAATTTTTTGGAAGGACCAGTCCCAGAGACACTCAGCAGACTGACGAATCTTCAGGAATTGTGAGTGCAAGGCCGGCCTTCAAGACCACGACTTTATATTTTCCCACCCCATTGCCCCCATTGCTCGCAATGTGCCTCAGCTCAGCAACAAAATTGTCCCAACCATGGAAGTAATGAAAGTAATTTGTCATGATCGAGTAAGTAAGATTAATGAATCTGTGCCTGTTACGACATGTGATACACTTTGACAACCTCTTCCACCTTGCCATGCATGCAACCTTGTCATGCATGCGTGCAACCTTGTCATGCATGCGTGCAACCTTGCCATGCATGCGTGCAACCTTGTCATGCATGCGTGCAACCTTGCCATGCATGCGTGCAACCTTGCCATGCATGAATGCGTGCAATATTGCCATGCATGCGTGCAACCTTGTCATGCATGCGTGCAACCTTGTCATGCATGCGTGCAACCTTGCCATGCATGCGTGCAACCTTGCCATGCATGAATGCGTGCAATATTGCCATGCATGCGTGCAACCTTGCCATGCATGCGTGCAACCTTGTCATGCATGCGTGCAACCTTGTCATGCATGCGTGCAACCTTGTCATGCATGCGTGCAACCTTGTCATGCATGCGTGCAACCTTGCCATGCATGCGTGCAACCTTGTCATGCATGCGTGCAACCTTGCCATGCATGCGTGCAACCTTGCCATGCATGAATGCGTGCAATATTGCCATGCATGCGTGCAACCTTGTCATGCATGCGTGCAACCTTGTCATGCATGCGTGCAACCTTGCCATGCATGCGTGCAACCTTGCCATGCATGAATGCGTGCAATATTGCCATGCATGCGTGCAACCTTGCCATGCATGCGTGCAACCTTGTCATGCATGCGTGCAACCTTGTCATGCATGCGTGCAACCTTGTCATGCATGCGTGCAACCTTGTCATGCATGCGTGCAACCTTGCCATGCATGCGTGCAACCTTGTCATGCATGCGTGCAACCTTGTCATGCATGCGTGCAACCTTGTCATGCATGCGTGCAACCTTGCCATGCATGCGTGCAACCTTGCCATGCATGAATGCGTGCAATATTGCCATGCATGCGTGCAACCTTGCCATGAATGCGTGCAATCTTGCCATGCATGTGCGTAACCTTGGCATGCATGCGTGCAACCTGGCCATGCATGTATGCCTCACACAGTCAAAACCACCCGCATTTATTTTCTGGTATTAGGACTAAACCTAATCGTCTTCAAGCCAACCTTTCTTAGGGATTTCATGGCCCTTGTTCTGTGCTCAGTGTCATTTTGTAGTTAACCGCTGGCGCGCTTTTGAGTCAACTCAAAGGTCAACCTGGGTCCACAGGGATATGTCTGACAACCAATTAAGTGGGTCCATTCCAGCCAGCTTTGGCACGTTCCCATTACTGCACCATCTGTAAGCACGGTGCCTAGAAACAGGTATGAGCATCATGAGTAATGGAAGGGGGCATGGGTCAAAAGACCTGACCCGGGTCAACCCGACCCAATTTGGCCAGGTGAGGCAGCTTCAACTTTTCATGATACTGGCCCGACCTGGCATTACCTAGGCGGGTCACTTCTGACCAACCCACCAAAGGGTCAGGCTGACCCGAGGGCGGGTCGGGTTCCTACTGCTTTTTGTAGGGTACCCGAAAATACCTCTTATAATGCATTATACATGTTATACATTGTAACTTTTATTGTATACAAGTTATGATTAGGGTCGAGCACGGACTGAACTCAAACGTGTTCGGTCTTACATTTTCGAACTTTTATTCCAGTCGAACCGAACCGAACATGTTTGGTCTAACATTTGTTTCAGACTTTTAAGGTTTGAGGTTTGCCTATACTAGGGCGAACCGTAAAAGTTCGGCCGAAGTTGTAAGGTTTGGCCGAACTCAGACTAAGTTTGGTTCGGGGATCATTTCATTATAGTCACATGGCAAGCTATACTCCAAACCTGGCCAGTGGTCGTGGGGGGATGGGAGCAGCTTGCAGCCCACCAGGATGTGTCTCTCCCGCGGCCCCATCTACACGCTGTCCAGACCTGGCCATTTCGTTGACGTTTTTTCATATTCTGTATCCTAGAAACAGGCGATACTTAGGCAAAACGGAATGTTGCTCAATGTTTTTTGAAGAAAATGGATCGGTGAACTTATGGCACGATAGGAAGAAGAAATATCCTTAGCAAGAAAATGGTATAAGTCTTAAAGACTAGAGCAAGATCTTTGTCCAAGGATGATTTCTAGTGAAGTGGGAAGCCACATATATGTGGTTGAACTCTTGAGGCTAGCTGCAGCACCTCAATGCTGAGGGCAAGGCTAGCCAACCTTGCCAAGCTAGCAAGTGAGGCCACATGTTGCACATGTGGGCCAGGCTGGAACAACAGCCCACATAACAGCATATGGCACACCATAGAGGCCAGCAAGGTGAGTGTGGGATGAGTGGACAGGTGGCAATGCCAACTGTGACCACACTTCACTGTGGTGGAGTGTGGTGGAGTGTGGACATGTAATGTGGGGCATAAGGAGAATGGAAAGTGCAGCTGCTGAGAATTGAACCCACGACCTCTAAGACTGAAGGTGAGAATCCACCCTCCGGGACATACTTGCTGCACAACACTTTTCAAACGACTGCCTGGGCTGAGCTAGAGTTGAGCAGGTGCCCCACGCGGGTGGGGCCGGCCCGATCCGACCCGTGGTTTAGCACGGGTCGGGGCAGTGTTTTCATTTGCGTGCCCCGTACGGGTTGACCCTGATAGAATTGGAACTGAACTGATTGCTTGATAAGGAAGGCACTAGGCCTTAAGTACAAACAGGGTTGGGTTGAGCAAAGCTAGGGAAAGGATGGGATGGGAATCCTAGCAAATCTCCAATTGGTGAGTTGGCAGATTTGCAGGATTACGAGGGAATCCCAACCAGATAGGGTTGGGATTACAAATCTACACCCAACCTACAAAGTAACCTAACCGATATAGAATATAGCACAAAGTGTTGACTGACTATTTCTAACACACCCCCTAGGCTGACAACACTTCAGCCACATGGCGGCCCAACACCCATGGACGAGAGGAGGCGGTAGTGGTCTTGGCGAACAAGAGACTTGGTAAACAAGTCAGCAAGGTTGCAGTCGGAAGCAATGTGTTCAGCCTTCAGCTGCTCGCGCTGCACCAGCTCACGAAGAAAGTAGTGACGGACCTCAATGTGCTTGGTGCGGCCGTGGAAGACGGGGTCCTTTGTGAGTTGAATGGTGCTCTCGTTGTCACACCAAAGCGTTGGGGCTGGTTGAGGATACCCAAGTTTTGCCAGCAAGAAGGAGAGCCAACGGGCCTCTTGGGCAGCCATGGTCCCGGCATACAGCTCTGCCTCACAGGTCGACAGTGAGACGGAAGACGACCGAGTGGAGCGCCAACTGACAACCCCACTGCCAAGGGTAAAGCAATATCCTTGGGAAGAGCGCCGATCACTCTGGTCATCAGCATAGGACGAGTCACTGTACCCCTCAAGGCGAACAGGGGAAGAGCCGCCAAGAGTGAGCACATAGTCCTGTGTGCCTTTGAGATAGCGGAGGACCCGCTTGGCGGCAGACCAGTGGTGGCTCGTGAAGCGACCAGGTGCAACGTAGCGAGACAGGACACTGACTGGATAGGCCAAATCTGGTCGAGTGCACATCATCGCGTACATGAGGGAACCGACGAGCTCGGGGTAAGCCTCATCACAGGGCTCAGGTGAGGGAACAGAGGGTGCAGTGAGTTGGTGCTGCAGAGAGAGTGGGGTGGGCATTGAAGCTGCTTCCTGCATCTTAAACCTGGTCAGAACGTTGTTGATGTAGAACTTCTGCGAGAGGGTGATGGTGCGGGCCGTGCGATCACGTGTGATTTCCATGCCCAGATAGTTCGTCAGTTTCCCAAGATCCTTCATAGCCAGCTTCTCACCAAGTGCGGTTTTGACTGCTGCCAGCTCAGTCTGATCCTTGGTGACAAGGATCATGTCATCGACATAAACCAAGATGAAGAAGCGGGATGGTGTTGCTCGGATGAAGAGGCTGGGGTCAGAGGTGGATGGGTGAAAGTCGAGGGACCCTAAGGTGCTCTTGAGCTTGTTGTGCCATTCCCGGGGTGCTTGCTTGAGGCCATAGACTGATCGATTCAGCTTCCATACAGTGCCTGGTGGAAAAGGAGCTGGAAATCCTTCGGGCCGCTCCATGTAGATTTCCTCTCGAAGGATCCCTTGCAGAAACGCAGAGGACACATCCATGCAGTCAACCTCCATGTCATCAGCAAGGTTCTGAGAGGATATTTTTGAACACGATCGGAATCGTCCACCATGGTGGGAAAATTGGCGAGGCAGATAGAGGTGAGCTCACGAAGGACGGCGATAATGCTGATAGGACTCTAGGACTAAAAGAGCTTAGTGGCGTAGCCAAGAATTGCCTTGTCATAACGCATTTGAGACAGCAGAGGAAGGAGAGTGGGTAAGCAAGTATGACCTGGTGGGCGTGTGCATTTGTGTAGAAAAAACAGAAGCTGTTGCTTGAAAGGCTTGAAAAAGGAGCAGTAAAGAAAAAAACGAAATGAATACTACTGGCAAAATATGAGCTCAAGGCTCTTTAAGTACATCAAGTTCTAACATGGTATCAGATCTCTTCAAACGCACACGCGTATCGTGATCCTCCTATCTCTGCGGACTCTTGTCCTGAATTCTTCGGCGTAGCCGCCATCAATTCCGTCGCCGGCGATTCGCGACATTTGTGGCCGGAAACTTTCCCGCGCCACTCTCCCTACACTCTCGACAACTTCCGCGACTTCTTTGGTAAGCGCATCATCGGCACTTTCACTTAGGGATGAGCAAGGGGCAAACACGAACGTGTTCGCGTTTGCCCCAGCTCGAACACTGCCGTTCGGCGAACCGAACACTGTTCGGTTCGCCGAACACCTTTTACAAAAAAGGGTGTTCGATGTTCGCCTGTGAGGGCGAACATCTTGCATGCTAAGGCGAACACGAACGTGTTGGGGGCGAACACGTTCGTGTTCGCCCCTGGGCATCCTTTGTTACGCTCAAAATACGCAACGGCGGGCAGGGGAATTGCGGGAAATTGGGCCGGATCTGCATTTTGCGAGATCTAGTTACGGATCCATAGTTTTTTTAATCCAGCTCGCCACCTGGATTTCCCCTCACGTAAGGCGAAACACTCTCCCCGTTCTATATCTACGAAAGTTGCGATTGCTCGCCAACCCCCCACAACCCCCCAACTCACAAAATATGTGAACGCTATTCCTCTCAATCCCATGCATACGAAATTTGCGAATGCTTACCGTCAACCCTCAACTTACGAGATTCTGCGGTATCCCTGTCTAATCTTTTCCCGAAATCCTAAATCTCGCATACCCATGTCTAGACAGACTAACCTACGGTAACTACTTAATTACGCTAAGTCCTAATGAGGTGATAACGGCGTGATGTGTGGGGGGCGTGGTAGTAATGGCTGCTGCTGAATAGTGCGACTAAGTTTGAGCTCAGATTTGAGCTCAAACAGAATGTCCCGCAACGTAAATTGTAGATCGCGGGACAGTCGCGTCGAACACATTCGTGTTCGTTTTTGCCCCGAAACGAGCACGAACGCGTTCGTGTTCGACGCGGCTCGGCAGAAGTAGCGGGGCGAACACCGAACATGTTCGGGCGAACACCGAACACATTCGCCCCGAACGAATTAGGCAAAAAAAAAAAAGTTCGGTTCGCCTCAACATGTTCGAGGCGAACCGAACAGGTGTTCGAGATTTTGCTCAAGCCTACTTTCACTAATCGCGTTTTAACCCTAAAAATCGTTCCCGCCAATTCTTCTCGTCGGGCCGTCGCCCGTCGCCCGTCGCCCTGCAGCTTCTCGTCGGGCCGTCGACCGTCGCCCTGCAGCTTCTCATCGGGCCGCCGCCCGTCGCCCTGCAGGTTCTCGTCGGGCCGCCGCCCGTCGCCCTGCAGCTTCTCGTCGGGCTGTCGCCCGTCGCCCCGCAGCGTCACCTTCGGGCTGCCGCCCGTCGCCCCGCATCGGCACTCCCATCGTCCCGCAGCTGAACAGGTGCAGCCACGCAGCTGAGCAGCCGTGTAGCAGCGAAGCCGCGAAGCTGAGGGACAGGGCCGGGGGGGATCTGGGTTAGCAGTTAATCGATAGTTCTGAAATCGGCGTTTCCTTCAAATTCTCCTTCGAAAACCCTAAACCTCAATATTCTCTTTCGTAAATTCTTAACCTTAAGCTCTTCAAATTCTCCTTCGGAAACCCGAAACCTCAAGTTCCTATCGGTGACTTAAGAGCGGCGCTTCGCGCGAAACACAAAGCAGGTCTTCATCATGGCCTTCACCTCGTCCGTGAGCTCATTACTAATGTATGGATTCTAAGCTCAAGTTCCAACAGGACCTTCAAAGTGGGTATGGAAGCGCTTCCTCAAGTAGATCCGCAACTCCATGGATTGGAAACGCGAATTCCGAGCTAGAGCCGCCCCAAAGTTGGGTAACGTGCTGAGGTTCCCCAAAGCCGAACTTGGGCTGCCTAGCACGTGATGAAACCATTCGGGGAGCAACAACCTATAACTAATGTAACTCAACCCCTAATTCGTACACAACTATAATGTGCACGGATACACTAGCGGACTAAACCTCCAACAAAGTTCAAGAACAATAGGTACTCAGCAACAGTTCGACCTGAACATATTCGGGTGTTCGAGGTTCGAAGTTCAGAATCTTTATTTCATGGTTACGCTACTCTAGATGAACCACCTACTTTGCCTAGGACATTGCGCTCTTAATGACGGCATTCCTTTACGATTGTACAAAACTATGAATCTGACTATGATAAATGGGGTCCAAAAACGAACCTGTTTGAGTTCGAGTCGAACACCTTAGTGTTTGAATAAACCCACCACTATTCGACCTATGTTCGAAAAAACGCTCGGGGTCAAGAAGGGGATCACGTTTGTACGTGCACGTATATATGGCAAAACGTGATACGCTCTAGTAGCCGTCCCCAAAAACCCTTTTTTTTTTCCATGTTTGTCCAGAACAACCAGTCTGGACTCAAATGTCGATGCAACCGTTTTTTCCTTAGCCAGTAACACACAACCTCACAAGCAGCTGACTGCTATTAGCAACAGGGTTGCAGATCTGGTATTCCGCCGCCAGATTCATTCGAAACCAGTGTCGGTTTTACACAAATCATCTGCACCGTCACCCTGAGGCTTTTTTCCCCCTGCCCATTTTTTTTTACCCTGACCGACACTCCGTATTTAAAGCGTATTGAAGCTTCCGAAGTGAGGCATATCACATATGTACAGGTGCGTAGAGTACATGCACGTACGATACGCAAAACACGTATTTTCCAACATACTATTCAATCACACACTCAAAATTTGGCCCGGTTGGGTCGGGTCGGGCCGACCTTTCTGAAACGCTGACCCAGCCGAGTCGGATCGGGTATACACGGCCGTAGACATGGGCACAAAGGCGAACACCTATTCGGTTCGCCTCGAACTTAAATTGTTCGCCAAACAGTGTTCGAGGTTCGCCCGAACACGTTCGTGTTCGGGCCGCTGCTACAATTTTCCCCGCGACAAACACGAACGTGTTCGAGGTTCGCCCGGACACGCCTTCACAGGCGAACGGCGAACACCTGTTTTTGCTTAAAGTGTTCGCCGAACCGAACAGAGTTCGCCGAACCGAACAGAGTTCGCCGAACCGAACAGTGTTCGGTTCGGCAAAGGGATGTGTTCGTGTAGGGGCGAACACGAACATGTTCGTGTTCGCCCCTTGCTCATCCCTACACGGCCGGGTCAGGTTGACCCGAGACCCGATTCTTGAAATCGGGCCGGGACGGGTCGGGTCATGATCCTATATTGACCCGGATCGAAATCGGGTAATTTTCTAAACATCGGATCAGTCCCGCCTGTTGGGTTGGGAGCTAAACTAGCCGTCAAACAGCTATCGGCTGGAGGGTGTCAGCTATGGCTGGAAGGTGTTGGTAGGGTTAGGCGTATCGCAATGTCAAAATCTGTGAAATTGTATGGGGGGTTGGGTTTTGTAGATCCAGTGCTGTGACGAGTGGTAAATGATGGCGAATTGGTTGAGATTTTGTATTCCAACAGGTTTGACGGGGAGGAGAGAGTGCCAGGCTTTCCTCACTCAGTTAGCGGCGATCACATTAGGGTTGCGCAGTCGCCAATCTGTGCAGATCGGCGTGCGAAATTGCTGATTTGTGCAGATCGACTGGCAAAATCGCCAATGTGCGCAGGTGGACGGGAAAAAATGTCAATCTGCGCAGAGCGCGGATGATAACTGATATTTTTGTACCCGACCGACCCAGGGGCGGGTCAGACCTGACCCGATCCTTCAAGGCCGGGTCCGGTCAGGGTTTTCGAAACCTCGGCTCGGTAAGACCCGACCCGACCTGACCCGGAAACCCGCCTGGCCCGGCCAGATTGTGTCGGGTCGAGGCGGGTCGGGTCGGTTGCTCATTTCGCGTCGAGTGTGCCCTTTCGAAAAAAAATGTTCGAGTCCGACAGTTCGAGCTCGGTTCGACAGTGACGGATGTTCCACTTAGTTCGACTCAAACATATTCGAGTTCGACCGTTCCTCATGTCTACTTTGATGTTCCCAACCCATCTCAGATCGGGTCGTTCGAGGTACGCGGATCGACCCAACCTGGCTGGAAATGCAAGAATCGGGTTACGGGTGGACCTAACCCGGCCGGGTATTCCCAAGCCGACCCTGTCGGGTCGTCGTTTGAAAAGGGTCGACACGACCCGACCTGGCTGGGCACTATCCGTGCCTAACACAATGACAGCCACCTGGCACCAGGACTAAATCTTGTCGTTCCCAAGCCCATGCCTTGCTAAGAGAGTTTACGGCTCTTGTTTCATGCTCATTGTCATTCTGTAGTCAACTGCTGGGTTTTCAAGTCAACTCAAATCAAAGGTCACCCCGGGCCCGGGTGCACAGATCTTTGTCTCACAACCAACTAAGTGGGTCCATTCCAGCCAGCTTTGGCACATTCACATCACTATGGCATCTGTAAGCACGGTGCATTGAAACAGGTATGAGAGCATGGGTCATGGATGGGGGCATGAGTTATAGATGAAGCCATGGGTCATGTATGGGGGAGAAGGAGGGGGGGGGGGGGGGGGGGGGGGGGGGGGGCGTGCCATTGCATGATGGGTCATGAACGTAAATCCTCAAGCATGCCTACAGGCCCTAAACGATCAAGACGTTTCATTCAGGCGCCCCAAAGTTTGTCATTAAGTCTCATAGAGCAGAATACCGCACCATTTATGCTGCGAGTCGCAGAGGTTGTGTGCGTTACAGAATTACGTGTATTACAGAATCACGTGCATTGCAGAATTACTGCGGTACAGAATCACATGCGCGCATACAGTCCAACACTAGTGCAACAATATGCTTCCCGCAGTGCTAGGCGTGGGCGAATGCTGTCAATGATGCGGGAAAAAGTTAGCCGCTAATTACTGAGCTAAAAGCAGTGAGGTTCAGCAGGTAGGCATGATTAGGCCAGTGCCATAGGCACACAACATGTCCTTGGTGTGCCTCCTGAAAACCAAACTTCTTGCTAATGGACTTGCTTGAACTGTGCTGGCTGGCTGGACGGCTGGCTGGCTGGATTGCTGCTCCGTTTGGAAGGTGTGGATACATAGACAGACTACTGCACGCTAGAATCCCTCAATAGAAAGGGCACGTGAGTGGTCGCACTATTTTTTACCGACTTGAGAGCATGTTCGTGAGTCCCCTTTTGGGATGCTTCAAATGTTTATGAGAATTGTCAATTGCGTCTGGTTGTTTGTTTTATCCCAATTTGTATGGCTTCAGGGAACTCCAGGAGAACCAGCTAAGTGGGGCAATTTCATTGAACCTGGACAAACTCAGCATACAGTGGCTGTGGGTTTTGCACTCCCTTTTCCGTTTTTTCATGAAAAAAACTATTGTTTTACCGTAATTCGATCACGCGTTGTGGAGCAATATCGCCCACAGCTCTCATCCTGGTTTTCAAGTATTTTTTTGCTGGAGGGAGGGAGGGAGGGAGAGAGGGAGGGGATTAGCCAATTGACTTTTGCACACTGCCCCCTGCCCCCTGCCTTTTAAATTCACCTCTTCATAAGGGCGTCAAGGGCTCTCTATTCTCCATTCTTCAGTTTTGTTTCCATTTTTGGCGGCTCTCGATGGCGGCCTTCGGCCACGTGTTGGCTGTGGCAAGACACAATTCCAATGGGAGATTGTGTAACAGCAGATGATGCAAGAGCAGATGATGCAAGAGCAGATGATGCAAGAGCAGATGATGCAAGAGCAGATGATGCAAGAGCAGATGATGCAAGAGCAGATGATGCAAGAGCAGATGATGCAAGAGCAGATGATGCAAGAGCAGATGATGCAAGAGCAGATGATGCAAGAGCAGATGATGCAAGAGCAGATGATGCAACAGCAGATGATGCAAGAGCAGATGATGCAAGAGCAGATGATGCAAGAGCAGATGATGCAAGAGCAGATGATGCAAGAGCAGATGATGCAAGAGCAGATGATGCAAGAGCAGATGATGCAAGAGCAGATGATGCAAGAGCAGATGATGCAAGAGAAGATGATGCAACAGCAGATGATGCAACAGCAGATGATGCAAGAGCAGATGATGCAAGAGCAGATGATGCAACAGCAGATGATGCAACAGCAGATGATGCAAGAGCAGATGATGCAACAGCAGATGATGCAAGAGCAGATGATGCAAGAGCAGATGATGCAAGAGCAGATGATGCAAGAGCAGATGATGCAAGAGCAGATGATGCAAGAGCAGATGATGCAAGAGCAGATGATGCAAGAGCAGATGATGCAAGAGCAGATGATGCAAGAGCAGATGATGCAACAGCAGATGATGCAACAGCAGATGATGCAAGAGCAGATGATGCAAGAGCAGATGATGCAAGAGCAGATGATGCAAGAGCAGATGATGCAAGAGCAGATGATGCAAGAGCAGATGATGCAAGAGCAGATGATGCAAGAGCAGATGATGCAACAGCAGATGATGCAACAGCAGATGATGCAAGACCAGATGATGCAACAGCAGATGATGCAAGAGCAGATGATGCAAGAGCAGATGATGCAAGAGCAGATGATGCAAGAGCAGATGATGCAACAGCAGATGATGCAACAGCAGATGATGCAAGAGCAGATGATGCAACAGCAGATGATGCAACAGCAGATGATGCAAGAGCAGATGATGCAACAGCAGATGATGCAAGAGCAGATGATGCAAGAGCAGATGATGCAAGAGCAGATGATGCAAGAGCAGATGATGCAAGAGCAGATGATGCAAGAGCAGATGATGCAAGAGCAGATGATGCAAGAGCAGATGATGCAAGAGCAGATGATGCAAGAGCAGATGATGCAACAGCAGATGATGCAAAAGCAGATGATGCAAGAGCAGATGATGCAACAGCAGATGATGCAAGAGCAGATGATGCAAGAGCAGATGATGCAAGAGCAGATGATGCAAGAGCAGATGATGCAAGAGCAGATGATGCAAGAGCAGATGATGCAAGAGCAGATGATGCAACAGCAGATGATGCAACAGCAGATGATGCAAGAGCAGATGATGCAACAGCAGATGATGCAAGAGCAGATGATGCAAGAGCAGATGATGCAAGAGCAGATGATGCAAGAGCAGATGATGCAAGAGCAGATGATGCAAGAGCAGATGATGCAAGAGCAGATGATGCAAGAGCAGATGATGCAAGAGCAGATGATGCAACAGCAGATGATGCAACAGCAGATGATGCAAGAGCAGATGATGCAACAGCAGATGATGCAACAGCAGATGATGCAAGAGCAGATGATGCAACAGCAGATGATGCAACAGCAGATGATGCAAGAGCAGATGATGCAAGAGCAGATGATGCAAGAGCAGATGATGCAAGAGCAGATGATGCAAGAGCAGATGATGCAAGAGCAGATGATGCAAGAGCAGATGATGCAACAGCAGATGATGCAAGAGCAGATGATGCAAGAGCAGATGATGCAACAGCAGATGATGCAACAGCAGATGATGCAAGAGATGATGATGCAAGAGCAGATGATGCAAGAGCAGATGATGCAAGAGCAGATGATGCAAGAGCAGATGATGCAAGAGCAGATGTTGCAACAGCAGATGATGCAACAGCAGATGATGCAAGAGCAGATGATGCAAGAGCAGATGATGCAACAGCAGATGATGCAACAGCAGATGATGCAAGAGCAGATGATGCAAGAGCAGATGAAGCAACAGCAGATGATGCAAGATTAGATGATGCAAGAGCAGATGATGCAAGAGCAGATGATGCAAGAGCAGATGATGCAAGAGCAGATGATGCAAGAGCAGATGATGCAAGAGCAGATGATGCAAGAGCAGATGATGCAAGAGCAGATGATGCAACAGCAGATGATGCAACAGCAGATGATGCAACAGCAGATGATGCAAGAGCAGATGATGCAAGAGCAGATGATGCAAGAGTAGATGATGCAAGAGCAGATGATGCAACAGTAGATGATGCAACAGCAGATGATGCAAGACCAGATGATGCAAGAGCAGATGATGCAAGAGCAGATGATGCAAGAGCAGATGATGCAAGAGCAGATGATGCAAGAGCAGATGATGCAACAGCAGATGATGCAACAGCAGATGATGCAAGAGCAGATGATGCAAGAGCAGATGATGCAACAGCAGATGATGCAACAGCAGATGATGCAACAGCAGATGATGCAAGAGCAGATGATGCAAGAGCAGATGATGCAAGAGCAGATGATGCAAGAGCAGATGATGCAAGAGCAGATGATGCAAGAGCAGATGATGCAAGAGCAGATGATGCAAGAGCAGATGATGCAACAGCAGATGATGCAACAGCAGATGATGCAAGAGCAGATGATGCAACAGCAGATGATGCAACAGCAGATGATGCAAGAGCAGATGATGCAAGAGCAGATGATGCAAGAGCAGATGATGCAAGAGCAGATGATGCAAGAGCAGATGATGCAACAGCAGATGATGCAACAGCAGATGATGCAAGAGCAGATGATGCAACAGCAGATGATGCAACAGCAGATGATGCAAGAGCAGATGATGCAAGAGCAGATGATGCAAGAGCAGATGATGCAAGAGCAGATGATGCAAGAGCAGATGATGCAAGAGCAGATGATGCAAGAGCAGATGATGCAAGAGCAGATGATGCAAGAGCAGATGATGCAACAGCAGATGATGCAACAGCAGATGATGCAAGAGCAGATGATGCAACAGCAGATGATGCAAGAGCAGATGATGCAAGAGCAGATGATGCAAGAGCAGATGATGCAAGAGCAGATGATGCAAGAGCAGATGATGCAAGAGCAGATGATGCAAGAGCAGATGATGCAAGAGCAGATGATGCAAGAGCAGATGATGCAACAGCAGATGATGCAAGAGCAGATGATGCAAGAGCAGATGATGCAAGAGCAGATGATGCAACAGCAGATGATGCAACAGCAGATGATGCAACAGCAGATGATGCAACAGCAGATGATGCAAGAGCAGATGATGCAAGAGCAGATGATGCAAGAGCAGATGATGCAAGAGCAGATGATGCAAGAGCAGATGATGCAAGAGCAGATGATGCAAGAGCAGATGATGCAACAGCAGATGATGCAAGAGCATATGATGCAAGAGCAGATGATGCAAGAGCAGATGATGCAAGAGCAGATGATGCAACAGCAGATGATGCAACAGCAGATTGCGTCCGAGTTTCGAGGTGCCTCAATATCTAACTGTTGCCAACTGCATCTTGCACGCTCTGAACTGTTTCTTGAAAACCAGGAATCTGACAGGCAACAGCGGCTTGTGTCCGCCTGACAACAGCAGCTGCGTGGTGGTGCCACCTGGCTCTGTGCTTTGCTATGCGTGCACATCGTTTTGCCAAACCTGCACGGACCAGCCAGGTGATATTCTGATGACATGCGGAAGCGTACAGGTTCGTTGGTAGAGGTATGCACGCCACACGGCCTACAGACGTTGGAGAAACAGGGAGTGCCAAATCTTCCCTGTTTCTCCAAAGCGCAACATGATGTCCTGCTGCAATAGGATAGATGTATAACAGCATTGTTCTCATTGCAAGGTTTGGCTGAATATGAACCCAACAAACAACTAGCAGCAGCTGCCTGACAGCTGTCATCATTGCTTTAGCACACCAAATATTTTCTTCTAGCAACTGGATCTGGATGGTTTGGTTAAGAAAAGAACTCTAAGAAACACTCCCCGGGGTCAAGGACCAGTGACCATTCAATCCACTACTGTGAATCTTCTTCTGCTTCTACATCTGTATCTGCGCATGCTCGTGCGGCACACGGCGTACTCACATTTTCCGGTGTTGCCCATGTTGGCCGGCCCGTGGTGGTGCATGCAATGCAATCACGCCTTCAAACGACTCTCCTGCAGCCAGCCCTGCCCGTTCCCCCACCACCACAACGCCCGCTTCTACCAGCACAAGCCCTTCCAGCCCCAGCGTTAGCCTACCAGCCGAGCAGTCCTTGAACGCCTCTGGAGGTGGCCTGCCAATAGGGGCCACTATCGGCATCGCTCTTGCTGCTGCATTGCTTCTGCTTCTGCTGGTTGTCGGTGGCGGGTTGCTGCTGTGACGAGGGAAGGGCAAAAAGCAGGAGGGTGGTTTGAGAGGTGAGAGACTTGGGAATGAATATTCCAAATCGACAACATTGGTTGTGGGAACGTGAGTTGGCATGAGTATGGGTATGTATGTATGTGTCATGTACGCCTGGGTATGTAACTTCATCCATTACAATGGAGGCTACCTCAATTCCTCTCGGCTGCACTGCCTTGTTCCCGTCTCTTCTCTTCTCTGCTCTTCTCTTCTCTTCTCCTCTCTTCTCTTCTCTTCTCTTCTCTTCTCTTCTCTTCTCTTCTCTTCTCCTCTCTTCTCTTCGCGTCTCCTCTCTTCTCTTCTCGTCTCTTCTGCCAGCCTTGTATCCCATGCAAGGCGTTCATCTGCTCAGCTCAGATACCACCATGAGCCTTTGCAGCGCCTCTAAAACTGTTGCATGTCACGCGGCACGCATCCTGTACCATTTCCGTCTCGTATCCCCCACAGGAGATTCACTTGGCCGGATATCAGACGGAGGCTTCACGCAGTGCCGTAAGTACTCACTGGAGGAAGCAGAGAGTGCGACCCAGAACTGGGCAGACGAGAACAAGATTGGTGCGGGCAGCTTTGGGGAAGTGTACAAGGGGGTGTGCCCTCGAGATGGCACCACTCTATGGGCCGTGAAACGAGCCACACTCTTCACCATGAACTTTAAGAGAGAGGTAATGCATTTGCTGGAGTGGAACAGTTCAGTCACAGCAAGCCCCTCTAAGACAAATTCCATCTAGTATCCTTACCGAAGCTAGCTAATCACATTGATTGTGGGTTGATTTTACAAATTCTTGAAATCCGGCTGCTCAGGCAGGTTGTATCACTGGGCCACGATTGTATCACCAATCCAGCCAGGCCTAATACCATCTCTCGGGCTTCAAAATGGCACACCGATTCCGTCCTGCATCATCTGTGGCTTTCAGGTGCAGCAAATGGCGGACAAGAATCATCCCAACATCGTGCGCTTGCTCGGGTATTGTGTGGGGGGCGACATGCGCACGCGGCCTGAGCAACTCTTGATCCATGAGTTCGTGCCCAACGGTGACCTCGACAAATGGATGGGGGCAGGTGAGCCTGAAAGGCAGACATAACCACTGCTGGCTTCTTGCCTGCTGTATGTATTATTTTAAGTTGTGGTGAGTGATACCCGTCATGCTCGTTCCTCATCTGTTTGTTTGTCACCATTCAGTTTGGAGGTTTCGCATGTTTCCATGGGCCTCGTTTGTGTCTACTATTCTTCTAGACTTTCTGTTTGCACGCATTTCTCTTGCAGCTTCCAAGGCGTGTCTTCACAGAAATCCAAGCCACTCACTACGCCAAGACAGTTAAGCTATCTTTGTAAATTCAGCAAGCACATACCTTTTTTATCTTCCGCCCTTCCGTTGGCTTGCAGAGGCACCCTACCGTTTGAGTTTGCAGCAACGGCTGGACATCCTGATTGGTGTTGCCCGGGGCTTGGAGTATCTCCACAGCTTTGGCATCGTGCATCGCGACATCAAACCCGCCAACATCCTCGTCACCACCGACATGCAGGCAAGTGGCTTGCATGAGCACAAGGCCGTACATGTTCGTGTTCGGTTTGGTGCGGCTAGCCGATCCACTGCGAACACAAATGTGTTCGCCAGAACAGTCCGAGAGCCCCCTCTTTTGAGGTCAATGGGAAACACTAGTTGCTCATCTTTGAGCTTCACTTTTGCTAAACTCTTCTCCCACGGCCTAGATTACAAGCTCCACAAGCTAGCATTCCTAGACTCCAATGAAATAGTTTGGCGAAACCATACTATATTCTTTTAGTCAACTTTAGGGCTGACGCCTATTGGTGATTAAGGCTTTTTAGCACGTTCCCTTCACTCCCACGTGTCCACCACGTTTAGCCACACCTCCCTGAACGCCCTAATCCACCATCGCACATCATGTGACTTCAACGAAGGCTGCCAAAAGGCGAACACAAACATGTTCGTGCTCGGTGCGAACACCTTGGTGTTCGCCTTTACACGCAAACGCTGAACACCCATTTTCATTGGAGGTGTTCAGCCCAACACGAAAATGTTCGTGTTCGCCTTTTGCTAAGGCTTGCTGCAAGCCACCCTTTCTTCTTGGATAGAGTGATTTCATAATGCATCCACACATATATACACACACATGTAAACGCACGCACACATAATACATCCACACATAAATACACACTCTTTGATTAGCTGACTACATGCACACATACATACACACACATATAAACGCAGGCAACGACCTTCTTCCGTGAATAGAGTAGGCACGAGCAAAGTGCCCAGCCTGGAGTTGGGTCGTTGTGTAGCAATCGAGTCAGGTACATGCCGGTCGGGACTGTTTAGTACTGTTATGAGCTGAACTAGCCGCAAAACTCGACATTTGGGTGGAGGGTAATAGCTATTGGCTGACGGATGGTGTTGTGTTGGGTTGAGCTCAATGTCGGGATCTGTAAAAGTGTAGGGGAGGTTGGGCCTTGTAGATTCAGGGTGGTGACAAGTGGTAAGTGGCAGCGAATTTGATAGGGAGGAGGGGTTGCCTAGGTTTTCTCACTCAATGGCGTAATCAGATTGACCGGCGAAATCAGATTCACTGTCAAAATCGACGATCTGCGCAGAGCGCGGGCGAAAGCGGGTACAGATGTTAAGAAAGGATGCTTGGAAGCCATGGTTTACAGAAGAAGTTGTACTAGAAAGGGTGTCGAGATACATTTGAAGGAGGAAATTGGAAAACCCTAATTAAACTGTGTGTTCAGTTTAAGCTAAGAACTACAAAATGAACATAAACTGTACCCTAAAGTGCAACTCGCTCTAAACATGTAATGGCCAGTAGCGAGACAAACACTCTGAATGCATTTTGGCCGGGAGGTCTTCATCAGCACCAACACATGACCCACAACACATTGTGACGTCAATAGCCAGAGGTGCACCAAGGCTATCAAGACCCAGTGTGGCTACACTTATTGTATAAGTCGTCCGTCCTTCGTGAGGCGTCTTGCAAAACAGAAACACATGGAGGTTAGTACACGTGAACAAGGAGAGGGAGGTTAACCTACTTTTGTACTTGTGCTTTATATCAGAGTTCAATGAAGGTGTCATTTTATAGGTTACACTCGTTTTATATCCTAGTTTAATGGATTAATTTCTTGAAATAGGTCTTATACAACATTCCAGCCTTCACCAAATCTGCTAACGCGGTAATTTTCTTGAGCGAGCAAGCCATCTGTTATGTTGGCTCATCACATGGCTTGTGTAACAAGCTAAGCAAATGCCTGCTGCAGGAAACACGTAATTTTGCCTTGTTTTTTTCTTTTCCCTTCACATCAATCCCAGTTAAGAACCTCACCACATTCGTTGTCCTTCCCATCCCCATGGCAGGCAAAGATTGCCGACTTTGGGCTAATAAGGCTTGTCGACTCAACTGGCACCACTCATGTCATGGGAACCCCGGGCTATGTCGATCCTGCGTACACTATGTCGCGCGAAGCAACCACAGTGACGGATGTGTACAGGTGTGTCATCAGCTTGCATTTTTTGGCAATATTTGTCTGATTCTTTGTCAAGCTCGAGCTTGGTCTAGGAAATGGTGTGAAGGAGACGGCGTCGCGGGACCAGTGTCACAATGCTCTAGCATCTAGTGGGCATTTACCCCCATGTCTAAATAATTATGTTCCGTTTGCAATACCTGGCTTTGCGCACTGGGGTGCAGCTTTGGAGTTCTGTTGCTGGTGCTGACTACAGGGCGCAGCGCTTACTGGACAGTGGACGACAAGATTGTGCATGCCGTGCAATGGGTAAGTTGGTGTCTCGTTTCAATCTCACAAGATGGATTCCCACAAAATACCATCACGCTATGATGGTGAAGGTACAAGTGTGGTGTCTTGTTTTGAGTTTCCAGGATAAACCCCATCGCTCCGCAGATGGTGAGTTTCAACTAAAAGAATCCACCCCTGTACAGTGAGTAAGGTGATGCATTGTTCAGAGGCCTGTCAGGACATAATGCACTGTTCAGTGGCCTGTCAAGACATGGACATTGCAGCCTTGCTGTCACATCTTTTGGGCTCTTGTAATCAAGGGCACATATAATTCTATAGAAACACATTCTTGCCATTTTCAGAATCTTGAATGTTTCACCGCCGTACAAGAACATGTGCTGGTCCTTGTTTTCCACGTGTCTCTCAGGTTGCGCATCAGTTGGAAGTCGGTGACATTGCCTCCCTCAGAGATCCCAGCATGGGATGCATTGGCGATGCTGGCAATGGCAACGTTGATCATGGTGATCTCATATTGCGCCTTGCAAAGCTTGCAGTCCAATGCACTGTAGGGTGCACTGCAAGCCGGCCAAACATGGCAGACATCATCCACGAGCTGCAGGCAATCAGAGGCGAGGTGGCGGGAGAGTTGTCAAGCACAGCGAGAAAAGAGGATGCACAGATGGACGGGATGAGTAGGGGCGATGCTGCTGCTGCACCATTAGGGAATCTTGATGAGGAGCTGGACCTCCTTTTTCTACAGTCTGGCGTGAAAGAATGGGGCCGTACTTGATTCCATCATCCTCTGGATTAACGTCCTGCTGTTTACTGTACCCTCCTGATAAGAACCAGTAAACACTAAAGATTTTTCCTAAAGTGGTTACAATGGACGTAATCATGGTACAATTTATATAAGGCCCAGGTGACAACAAATTCGATAGAAGCATTACAGAACCAGGGTCCCTAACATCAGACAAAAATGTTTTGCTTTCTTTTTTAATCACACGTGCTTTTTGTTGCTCATGTTAAAAAAGACACGCCGTTTTCGTTCATATGGATATTCAGAAATGGTGTTTTTGTTCATCTGAAATTTCAAACAAACATGTAATACTTCAGATGATCTTTCTGTCGACTTCTATAGGGATCTAGGAAGCTCTTTACACAAGAGAATCTATTACAATTAAATAAAAGCACACATTTATAAAATGCCTAAGCACGAGCAAAGGAATCGCTAAGCAATTGCTTAACTGCATTTCTAGAGTAGGCTTACGTTACGAGAGTAGCCTAGGAGTGTTGAAATTATTCACAAACAACTTCATGCTAGACAATTAGTGTAGTATCATTTAGGTTTTCTGTAGGTGGTGTACCCACCTATATCTTGTATCTTGATTTCTAATGCAAACCTCTTCTCTCTAAACTATCTCTCATGCTATTCACGCTACTCACGTTACTCTAAGCCATAGTTCCTACCTTGGCTCCTAAGCTTTTCTAGCTACTATTTTGTTATGGTATTAGAGCAGGTCCGTTCTTCTACCTTATTTTTTCTTTTGCCATGGTTGCCCTCGTTGCCATGGTGTCGCAATTGTTGCTGCTGGTGCGCGAGGCTGCAGCGTCTGTGTTTGTCGCCCCACTGATTCGTCGCCTCGCCGCCCCATCGCTGCAATGTCGCGCACGTGCCCTCGCTGCCCCGTCGCCCACGTGTCCCGCTGCCCCGACGGTCGCCAGCGTTGGCGACATTCGCCAGCGCCAGCGACGGTTGCCAGTGCCAGCGACATTCTCCAGCGCTAGCGCCTGCGCCAGCGCCAGCGACGGTCGCCAGCGCCAGGACCAGCAATAGCCACCAGCGCCCCCGCCCACTCCAGCCCGCTCCCCACCCTCTTTTCTGCCGCGCCCTGCCATGGCAGATGCTTGGGGGGGGGGGGGCGGGATTGGCAGCCGAGGCTGCGGGGGTACTGAAGCCCCCTCCCTTATCCTCCTCATCGCTGCAATAGCACCTGCTGGGCGTGCCGTGCTGGCGGGGTAGGAGGGGAGAGTCTGTGGGGGTGGCGGGTATGTGAAGGCAGCCGCCCCTCCTCCCTCTACCTTCCACTGCACCTGTTCTCGCCCTTCTTCTCCTCCTCTTCCTCATTCTCGTGACCTTCGTACAACAATTCGTGACCGTCGTTTCTGGGCATGCTCACTCCCCTACGTGCACTCCAGGCACCCACTGCAACTGTTAAACCGCAGGCGTGCACCTGCCGTGGGAGTCAACCATGGTGGTCCCAGCTGCTGCTCGTTGACTGCTCCCCTATGGGTGACTGCTCCTCACTAGCTAGTCCTGCATGCAGTTTAGGGGGGATGGGTAATTTTTATTTATATATAACTGCATGATAGACAGTTAGTGTAGTATCATTTAGATTTTATGTCGGTGGTGTACCCCCCTTTGCCACCCATCTTGTACCTTGATTTCTAATGCAAACCCCTTCTCCCTAAACTATCTCTCACGATATTCACGCTAATCACGCTACTCACGTTACCCTAAGCCATGTTCCTACCTTGGCTCCTAAGTTTCTCTAGCTACTATTTTGTCAAGGAGGTGCGAGGTGAGAGGAACATTGGCAAGAGAAAAGGGAAGGGATGTTTCATTAAGAGAACAAGGTACAAAATATAGGAGCGAGAGCTACCTACAGGAAATATAACCATAAGTACAATTATATTTTCTAACAGGCAGTAAAATTAAGTTTCTAACACACTCCCATAACTGCGTGCAGGAGAAACCTGTGCAGAACACCCCTTGAAGGGGTACACCCAACGCAGAAAAAACAGCAGCAGGAGGCAAGTGCAGTTGTGGCAGATGCGGCTGCGGCAAACCTTAAGCCACGCCAGATGCAGCAGCGGCGGGTGCAGGCAGCTGCAGGTCGCCTGGGGAGCAGGTGTTGTGGCTGCAACGAGCAGCAGAACAGCATGTCTCAACGGCAGCACCTCCGGGGGGCCAGCAGCGGGTGCTGCAGGTGCAGGTGGCAGCAGGTAGGGCAGCAGCAGGTGCCACGGTGGCAGCAGGCAACGGCTGCAGTTTCTCACGGCGGCGGCAGAGAGAGGAGGAGGAGGAGGCTCAGGCAGGGGCAGCTCAGGCAGGGCAGGGGCAGCAGAAGTGAGAGGAGGAGGAAACTGGACAGGAGAGGAGAAAAGGAGGAGGAGGCGGCTGGCGCTGCAGATGCAACCCCGCCACCCCTTCATCCCCCCCCCCAACGCGGCAGGCATGGAGCTTGTTTGCATGCGGACCACTCTCATTTTGGAGCCAGGTGGGTGTTTCAACCTCTAATTGGAAGCACCCTTAACCCTAAACCCTCTAGTTTCCAGCTTGGTGTAACCCTTTGACGGAAAGGTCACTTGAAGAGGGCATGACAGCTTCCCTGCTAGTGGCGGCTGGCAGCATGCCTTCCCTCCCCACCACCCCCTTCTGCACACCCAGTCACCCATGTGACATGTGCCATGTTCCATGAGCATTGTGCCATGTTCCGTGCGCCATGTTTCATGTGCCATCTTCCATGTGCCATTTGCCATGCATTATCCACAATCATCCTACCCCCTCCAGGCGACTACCACCTCAGCTCATACCGCACACTGGTGGGCATCATGGAGCGCCGTATCCCCACAAAACTCCTCCCCTTGCAATCCCTCCCTCCCCCCCCCCCCCCCGCCCCCACCGCATGTGTACACCCCACCCACCAGACAATTACTGCCGTAGCTCCTGCCGCACAGTGCTATACACCATGGAGCGATGGGTGCATATCTTCCTTTCCCCCTTGTACCCTTTGTTTACGATCTTCCATGCACTCCACACCACACCACACCCCCCTCCTGGTGACTACCGCCTCAGCTCGTGCCACACTGGGCATCATGGAGCGATGGGTGCAGGGTGCCTCACAGTGGTAGGGGCATGTGTATCATGTGCCTGCACTCCACATACACCCCACACCTCCCTCCAGGGGACTACCGCCTCAGTTCGTGCCGCATAGTGCTGGAATGCCGATACCCACAAGGTACCCCCTTTTACAACCCCTCTCCTATTCCCCCCTTCACTCACACGTGTACACCCCATGCCAACTGTTAACGGGAATGAAGTGTTGGCCCCGCCCTCGCTTGAGCGATGCCGACGTCCTGGTCGGATATACGAGAGAAGCAGCTGACCGTACGCAATGAAGGAGCTGTTCGACGGGCTTCGTCGAGCTGCAGGGGATCGCTGCGGTGTTGCCGTCGACTAAGGGAGCTCGACGACCTTCTTCTAAGGGGCAGGTCGACGACCTGCACAGGACTGTCGCGGGGCTGGAGCCGTCGACCAGGGGAGCTCGACGACTGCAGCCTGGCCGTGCTGGTCGATGAACGGGCCGTTGACCAGGAGGAGCAGCTGACAGTGCTGGTTGACGGAGGGGTCTATCGACCAGGGTGTTCCTCGACAGGAGCTGTGATTGATGAGGGGGGCGTCAACCAGAGCACAGGGTGGTCGACCGGGTCGACCAGGTAACCTTCTCGGCGAGTTTTGCAGAGGCACGCGAACGTCGTTAAGGTCGCGGTGACGAAGGCGACTTCGGGATGGTATCCCGAAGACGATGTGGCTCGTTAGGCGCAGACCACAGCTGACAGATGCACAACGGTGCAATTCGGGCCAATCGTCTGCGCGCACCTGCATACGTGCGCACTGCTGTCTTCTACGGGTGCAACGCTGGACAGCCGCTCTGCTGCAGCGTTGGCACACCGTCGACCTGCTATGTTAACAGGCCACGTTTCTACAGTGCTGGCGCGGCTCCTCTATGCAACGCTGGCAGGCGGTCAACCATACAGTGCTGGCGGTCAACCAGGCTAGCTGCAGAGATGCTAGGTGCCTGATGTAGTCATTGTGGTCATTGTCATTGTCATCATTCTGTAATGCAAACTTTGCTAGTGGAAACTATCACAAAACTCTCCCGTGATTGTGCAAGTGGTAAGGAACTAAGCAAAGCTACGATCACCCCTAGAGTTCGTGCCAACACCCCGTAGTCTAGCTCACGATTATTGTAGAGTGACTCTCCACATGGTGCGGTGAGCATGGACGGCCCCGCAGATTACCTTCAGATAGGAGCCGACTTTTGCACCTACTAAGTCGTTCGTAGGCCGGCAGCCACTTTAGTCGCCATGGTCGACCCCGTAGTAGAAGCGGGCGTAGCGGACACCTTGGAGGCTCGATTGGCTTATGCGAGGAGACGCCACGAGGCTGGTGAGTACATGTTGACCCTCCCTTTGGGGATCGTCGAGCTGGGCATCCGTGCGCATTGGGCGACAGAACACCCTTCCCAGCCTGCATCTCCTCGACCGGTGCGAAACGAAGGTGGCGTCCACGAGGAGGTCGACGGCGGTGCACGAGTCAGCGGCAGCGAAGGCTCGAAGAAGAGAGGGGTGATCAAGGTCGACGGTGACGTTGACAGGAGTCAGGCGTGAGTGCAGCGGTCGACGGCGGCTGCAAGCACCTCGCGTGCGGACGTCGACGGACGATGTCGCTCTCCTCTACGAAGTGGTGGAGGGCTCTCGGCGACGACGCACGTGATGGCGGGCGGGATTGCACCGGCGTATGGTCACTTCAAGTCCACGCCGGACAAAATCACCGCCACGCCGCTGCAAGGTCAACGGGACCTCATCACCTGGAGGGAGGCGATGGAACCTCAGTTGAAGGTCGCCGGGCTGAAGGGCTTTGCTGATGGCATCGTGCCAATTCCACCCGAGGACGAGGTCAAGCTGCGCGGGGAGTTTCGTGCTGCTCACCTTCTCACCTTCATGGTCATCTCGAGGTGCTGCTCGCCGGTGGTGTAGATAGCGCTCAAGTCGTGTCGAGAGCAACTGGATGCCGCACAGGGCTGGACATCAGAGGATTGATGTGTGCATGCCTTCCCTCCCCCCAATTTCCCTGTATATCATGGACCATGCACCACACACACACACACTCCCCCCCACCAGGTGACTACCGCCTCAGCTCATGCCGTACAGTGCTGGGCATCATGGAGTGGTAACTCCTTGGCACATGTGTATCCGTATTCTGTGTCATGTGCCATGCATCACCCACACACACCCCACACCTACCAGGTGACTACCGCCTCAGTTCGTGCCGCACAGCGCTGGGCATCATGAAGCCCCGCATCCCCACAAGTCACCCCCCCATTCAAACCCTCCGCCGGCCACCCCCAAATGTGTACACCACACCCCATCCTCTCCAGGCAACCATCGCCTCAGCTTGTGCCGCACAGTGCTGGGCAGCATGGAGCACCGCATCCCCACAAGACACCACCCCTTACAACCCTCCCCCCTCCCACCCATCCCCATCTTCCTCCCCCCACATGTGTATACACCATACCCAACCAGGTGACTACAGCCTCAGCTCATGCCGCACAGTGCTGGAAATCATGGAGCACCGTATCCCCACAAGACACCGCCCTTAAAACCCCTCCTCCCCCCCCCCCCCCCCCCCCCCCTCCCCCTCTTACCCCCCCGCACCCCCACATGTGTACTCCACATCACACCCATCTAGGCGACTATCGCCTCAGCTCATGCCATACAGTGCTGGACATAATGGAGTGCCGCATTCCCGTTGTGCCATGTGGCAGCTTCTCATTCGTGGAGTTGCTCTCATATGCCGCACACTCTTTCCACACTCCTTGATTTCCAAGGGCCTAAAAAAAACTTCCTGTGTCTCTCAACTTGACTCCTGGAGTCGCTCTGACCACTCATAATCCAAGTTGTTTTTTCTCTCAAGCGATTCTTAGAAGTGACCACTCATATGCCGCACGCTCTTTCCACACTCCTTCCTTCCACCCTCTCTGTTGTCAGAATCCCAACCACTAGACCATTGGGATAAAAGGGCTTGTTTGTGTAGTGGGTCAGTGCGCCCATAACCCCCCAGGCCAACATGCCTGTAACCCTTCCCTAGGATCAATTGGGGATCACCAGTGGACCTCTGACACCCCCCCGCACTGGGATGCCCGAAGTGCACACACTGGGATTCGAACCCGAGACCTTCACTCTGATACCATGTCAGAATCCCAACCACTAGACCATTGGGATAAAAGGGCTTGTTTGTGTAGTGGGTCAGTGCGCCCACAACCCCCCAGGCCAACATGCCTGTAACCCTTCCCTATGATCAATCGGGGATCACCAGTGGACCTCTGACATCTGCTTCATTCCAGGCCTATGCTTTCATTTCAGCTATGCAATGGGTCCCTCCCAACTTCACGTACCTCTTGGGAGCCATCAACATGATTGTGTGATTTATAGTGAAACTCATGTGCCGATTGTCTGTTCCTTGTGCGTTTCATTCCAAGCCTCTGCTTTCATAACTGCTATGCAATCCGCCCCTACCAACGCCACACACCTCCTAGGAGCCGTCAACATGATTGTGGGGTGGATTTGCTGTAATCCCTTCTTGCCTGGGTCCAACCAAACCACTTGCATACTCCGTCCATCCACCCTGTCCCTTTCATCCCAGGCCTCTGCATTCATTTTTGCCATGCATTCCGCTCCTCCCAACGCCACATACCTCCTAGGAGCCGTCAACATGACCTTATCCGTTTTCTTCCACCTCATCGCATGGTGCGCTGATGTTGCGCCGCCATGGCTTTCCGTGCCGCCACGTGTCGCATGGCTTTTGGCTGCCACCGCATCAAAACTCCTGCCTCTGATTGGCCGGAAGGACCCGTCGCTTGACCATGTTGTTGTTGAGATGGCAGAGGTTTTCTGGTGAGTGAGAGAGTGAGTGTTCTCACCTGCACCGGGTGCGTCGACCATCGCTTTTTGATTTTCTCGGCCGCCTTAGAGTCCGGGGCCGAGTGGATTGCGGCCACTACTCGTCTATGGAGCTCTACAGTCCGCACCACTGACTCTTGCGTAATGTCGGACAGATGTATTTCCTTGGTGTAGCACGACGAACACGGCCGGTGCGATCCTTGCTGCATCGTTGCTGTGGATCTTGACGACTCTGGGTAGTCACCAAGCTGTCCGAAAAGACATGGAAACGCCTTGACCACCTTTCCCGTAGCATCGGTGACATAGAACCATCGAAGCTCTGCACTGCACGTGTCGCCACACCGAATGTCATTTACGTGTCTCATCCATCATACTATGCTTGTAACATACACCGCTCCCCTTGCCCTCGGTGTGCCCTGAGTAATGGCTCAAAAATCACTTCCATGCACGCCTGGAATACTCGTGTCTTCTCTGTTGACGACGCCCGCTCTGGCGGGAATGGCAGCACTCCCGCCATGAGGTGTCCCGGCTCCTGCCAGCGTAGCGCTTCCGGGATGTTGTATAGACTGATGAGTACCGGCCACGCAGCAAGCCTGTCGTTCCTAGATGCGTGCGTGCTGGCGCTGTACACGATCACCCCCAGCACAATGCAGTCTTCGTCTGGCATGCTGGCGTGTGCACGTTGAGAGACCGGTATTAGGACTAGCATAAATTGATCCGGGCGTTATCTTCTACAATGGCCATACACCTCACCTGCGCTTCGTGGCACCACTTCCCAGTGTCCGGCGTGTTGTAATGACGTACGTCCTTGGTGTCCTCCTCGTCCGCGCGCGGTTTGGTGACAAACCCCGCGATGTGATGAAATGCCCATAACAACTTCTTCACCAGCTGCCAAACACACTCCCGCTAAGTGTTAAGGGATGAGTATAACAAGCAGTTAGTCTATACATCCTCATTCCATGTATGCGGAGTGACTCTGGTTTTTTCTCACCAGCTCCGTGTCCCGGTAGTGCAACAGCAGCGTGCACATCCTCCCTCTTGGTCCGTAGCACTTGACGCCCTTCGTCTTCCATGGGACCTGGTCAACTGGTGCCCTTTCGCGCCCAAACCGTCTAACATCCACGAAATTGAGCCACCTCCGCACGTCCCTCAAAGAGAACTTCGGGTTCTGGAAAATGCTGAGCAGTCTATTCACCTCTCGTCGCGACAGATCGGCTTCGCGGAAGAAGATGTACAGCTCTATGAGAGTATTGAAGCCGTCGTCTATATGTGATATAACACTCTCCCCCCCATCGCTCTCCTCAGCGGGAACTATGGGATCGTCCTGTTCATCGACAACTGCAGCAGGGTCCACTTCTCCGCCCAACGCCGAAGTGCCTCCATTGTTGTTCGTATAACGCACGGGTGTTTGGGGCCTGGCTCCGCGCCTGGCGCGGAGCGCGTCCCGATACGCCTCCACCAGCCGCTGGGCACGGGAGTGTTGAATCTTGCGCCTGCATTTAATATTGTTCGACACATGCGACTGGAGTGTGTTGTCGTCAACATGCTCCAGTCCACACGCCTCGCAGACATTGCCCAGCATTGCTAGAGCTTGTGCTAACCCTGACTTATGCCTACCGATAAGGCTGTTCGTCCATCCGAAGGCACAATATGTGCCTGAATGTTTGCAACTATTGCAGGTCTCTCCCAGCTTGGTTCCAGCGTATTCATCGCCGGTAGAAACCAGGTTTGTCCATATGACATTTGGCACATCAGTTGACCTCATTGATTGAAACTAAAGCACGGTGTATAGCAGTCAATTTAACGTCGGGCCCGGTATCAGTCTGCCAGATGGGCTGTACATGTACTGTACTTCCCACTCAGTTGCTAAGTTCTACTTATGATCTTGTGTTTAGCCCACCATTCGTTCTGTCCTACTGTGGCCTTCTATGTTCGCTATGGAACAAACCCGCTAAAAGTATCACTCACTCCTTCATTCCGGTTACAGTACTATCCGCAGAATGTAAGTCCCTAGTCGGGGGGGTCAATGTACACTAGTCTCATCCGGGCCACTCATCCCAGCTGTTCCCCCTCCATGCGGTCGATAGTGGCGCCTTCTGTCCGAATGACAATACTCCATGTGTCCATGTCACGTACGCAAGTTCACAACGTTGGTTGGGATATTGATTACGTGGCGGATAACGTCCGCGTGGGTAATGGCACTGTCCGTCATTAGAGCCCGTTAATCCGTCTCGCTTCCTTCTGTTATAACACGCGCACCACATTTGCAAAGCGCTGAATTCCCGCAACCATGGCTGAAATGGCCCTTTTTCTCGAGGAGATACAGGCTCACCCTCAGGACGTGTTCTGCTTTGTGGAAGAAGCCATCCTGCCCACCAAGCTGCCCTTCCGTGATTCTGGTGATGGCCGAGTCGACCCGCGTCCCGACTGGCACCTCAACATTGGCTTTCTTTTCAATGCAGCCGGCACCGTCATGTGTCCGCCGCTGGTAATGTTTCACCTTGAAGACGAGCTTGCGCAGGGCATAGAAAACCCGGCCGGTCATCCCGTCTTCGTCCACCACACCATGGACGGAACAGTCACCCCCGATGTGCGTACTGTCATGCATTATCTCGAGAACCAATGGCTACACCTTTTTACGACCGCTGTGACACCCCTACTGACTATACTTCGCACTCGTTGTCTTGCTCCTCACGCAGATATTCAGCGAGTATCTGGAAGCGTTGAACGGCGTCTCGTACTCCACGGACGACCATGTCATTGTCCTTGTAACGAAGGACTCCCACGCTACGACAGACATTTCCGCGATGGAAACGACGGAACATGGTTTCCGCGTGCAAAACTTGAGCAACCTCCGTATCGTTCACATGCACGGCGCTGCGCCACGGTGCATCCATCCCGGCCTGTGTGGGATCGTGGAGTTGTGGAGGACGCTTTATCGTGGATGTTACCTGAGACATTTGATGCGGACTCCCGAGTGGCGCGACGGCTCTGAGTTCCGGCTCCCGCCCGTGTTACACATGATTCGGTGGATGGGGGCCTCGTGGTCAGAAGCCATGCCTGCGTCGGTCCATCTTAGCTGGTGGCGCGCTGGATGTGTGCCAGCATCATGGCGACTCGCCATCCGTGCATACAAGAACCCAGTACTTAGCGTCCTGTCAGAACCACTGGTGTTGGAGCTGGGTCAGCTGCAGTGGCTAATAGACGAGTTCAGGCCTCGGGGCGAAGGCCTCATGCATGCTACTGATTTTTCCCATTGCGAGCAGCTCCTTATACCCCCACGCGTTGAGCGTGTCGGTAACGAGACGCCCGCCTCTGTGGAAGACCCCGTCATAACACTGAACACTCATCCTGGCCCGCTATTCAGTGACACTCGTTGTCGCAGGCGCGTAGCACGCGTGGTCTCCGAACTACTTGTTCATCAAGCCATCTCTCTCGGCATACAAGTGCGAGACGCGCCTGAATGGTTTGGTGCGTCGAACGCCGAAGTGGTTAGTCGTCTTCGCCGTACTCCTATTAAGCGTCCCCGAAAGTCAGCTGTGACGGTCATCTAAGAACGTCGATGTCGCTGGGGGCTTAACATGATGCGGTTAATGTCGCTACGATAGCTAGTTAATGTGCTATCACTAGTGTGCCATGAATCATGTAATAGAGCGTGTTTGACACGTTTTCAGCATGCGGTAGTACGATTGTGAAGGACCTCTCCAGAAGATTATTCGGAAACATCTCGTTCTGCTCCGCTATGTCTCATATTTAAACATTATACCGGGACTGTGTAAGACGTAAATTCGTGGATAGGGTTTGGTGGCCACACAGGCACCCGGAACCATTCTTCCGCTTTCAAACACAAGATCTTCATATGATGGCATGCAGCCGCAGGTTTGCCAACACACTATATTTCGTGTTTATCATCTGGCGTGCAGTACCACGTACGTCACATCACATGCTAATGAACAAATGACGAGTGCAGTTTTAGCATGACACGTGTGACGCCCAGACGGAGCTGCTTTTCCGCGCCAAAACGTCGAATCTGCATTTGGCGCGCAGTGTGACACACTGGTTGCCATGTACATCTTTTGATTTCCTCTCAACACACAGACGCAACCGTCTGCGCGCACTCCTGTGTCTAGTATATTCTTCCGTTTGTCCGTGCGGAGCTCATTTGAGGTTTGAAAATGCGGAGCTATCCGCCTCTTAGCGTCATGAGTCCTGTTAGCATGCACGGTTTCTCCTTCTCCAAGCAGCTTAGTTAGTGTCATAGCCTGCAAGGGCACACGATGAATATACAGCATATGCTCGTGCAGAGAGGCAACTCTTCCGGTGCCGCAAGTACACTGACAACTGTGAAGACGTCTGGAGTGCGCCGTCAGCGCAAAGTGAAGAACGAGCCCCGTGCTGAGCGAAGGGTACAAGCGGCGGCCAGCGGCGTAACTGTTTCTGGATCAGCAACACCACCGCCACCGGATGACGTTGTTTCTCACCTGAGGAACCCCACCTATCAGCGCGATTTTCAGACGTTGGCGCTGTACGGTCCCCATGGAGTGGGATGTCAGCTGACTGCCCAAGACGCTCTAACCCTCGCGGACGGCGAGTGTCTGGCGGACACCGTTGTAGACTTCCACAACATGTGAGTGTTCCAAGAACTGCACGACTGCATGGTTACTAACTGGATTTTGCCGTCACTGATTACGCGACTCACACGGGTGTTTTTTATTTCAGCCTTCTTAACATTCGTCATCCGACGCTCGAGGGTGGAAAGACATGGTTCGCTCTTGATATGAAGGCCTTCGTTTACGCGACATCACTGAACAAGGCGTGGCCTCTTGGGCATGCACCATTGTTAGAATACTGACCGAATGAATGACTAAACTAGCAAGAAGGTGGGTACAAGTAGGAAACTTAAAAGTGCTGTACCCTATATGAACTACCCCACTACAGCCTAGATAGACTATAGCATATAAGTTTGACACACCCCCATAGGCAAAGTGGGGGAGAACAAGAGGTCACAAGACCAGTCAAGAACGGCAAAGCAAGCTCAGGGTGGATCACAAGGTCACCACGCAGTCTGAGCACAAGCAAATGGCCACAAGGCCAGTTCACATGCAGATTTATATAAAGGAGAACAAACAATACAGTGAACACAACCTAGCAAGTGTAAGCATGCAGGTATATGTATATAGAGTACAGTACAAGCAGAGTCAAGAAGTAAGCAAGTGAGGCACAGTAGGTACAAGGCCTAGAACAGTACAGAAACGCTGATGATCACAAGGCTGAAGTGCCTTGGTGAAAACATCAGCAGTGTTGGCCTATGAGGCCACGTAAGCAAGACGAAGCTGACCACGCTGCTGCAACTCTCGAGCAAGGAAGTAGCGCAGAGCAATGTGCTTCGTTCTGTGCTCCAGTCTGTGCTCCTGACACAAGGCAAGCATGGCCTTGTTGTCGACGTACAGAACTGGAGGAGAACAAGGCGCCTCTCCCAAGTCGGTCAGCAGGTAGGTGAGCCAGCGTAACTCCTGTGCAGCCATGGCCCCAGCGTAGATCTCAGCCTCACAACTGGAGCTGAGAACAGAAGACGAGCGGGTAGACCGCCAAGAGACAGAACCGGAGCCAAGACTGAAGGTGTAACCCTGTGACGACCGCTGCGTAGCCAAGTCGTCAACCCAGGAAGCGTCTGCGTGACCAGTGAGGACAACTCGAGCCCGTCCTCCAAGCACGAGCCCCATGCCCGACGTACTGCACAGGTAGCGCAACACCCTCTTCGCACGAGCCCCATGCCCGCGCGCGGCCCCATGCCCGCGCGCGCCCCCCCCCCCCCCCCCCCCGCTCGCCACGCAAGGCGACGGGAGGGGCGACCTGGGGGGCGCGCGTCGCCCCTTCTTCCGCCTGCTCTGGCGCCCTGGGAGGCCGCGCATCGGCTCCCCCCCAGAGCCCTTTTCCCAGAGCCCTTTTGTCCGGCTTCACTATCATCAAGCGGTGGATGACGTTCTACGGAAAGAAGTCGCATACCTACAGGCGACAGTTACGGGAGGAAGTGTCGCTGCACTCCACGGGTGACCTTGTGGTCAGGCTTTTTGGGGAGGGCGTAGAGGTTCCTTTGCAGCCACTTCCCCAGTTGGGTGAGTTTGGGGCCCTAGTGTTTCCCAAGGAAGACGAAGTGCGTACCGACCTGGCAAGGCAGTTCGGCATGGTAACCCGGATGGAGCTTGGGGGTTACGTGGTATGCGCGGCGGTAACAAGCCTGGCACGCGCGTGTGGGATATCGGAGGAGCAGCTGCTAAGCGGTGCAGCCCACGAGCTCCAGACCTACGGGACTCCTCTACTGTCGTTGTCAACGTCACATAACCAGGTGGATCACGCGGCATCGATGAAGACGCTCCCCAGCTCCATCCATGCTACACCATGCCCGCTGCCGGTGCCATCGTCATTTCGGCCTAAAGTGGATGTTGCCTCTCCTGGTCAAAGGTCCGAGTCACCACCTCAAGCCGTGCCCACGAAGGAGGAATCCGAGAATCCTACGACTCCAGTAACACCGGAAGCACCAGGCAGGCCTTGTCGGACTCGAAGGGCTAGCAGTCGTCTGGGAGGAATGGAGGAATCATGCACAGTGCGTAATATCAGTATGCAATCCGCGTACGGCAATCGTCCTACTTCAAGCCGGTGGACTGGGGTGAGCTGGTGTCCCCGTTGCCGTAAGTGGGGGGTGAAGATGGTGTGCGGACCCGGTACGGGACAACAGATCAGACTTGGTGCGTACAACGTGGAGGACGATGCAGCATATGCCTATGCCGCGGCTGCGTACGTGATCCGGCGCAAGGATCACATCCCGCACATGAAGGTGCTGACCGATACAGAGATGGCAGCGCTGGATGGGTGTGTCAGATCGGACGTGAGGCACCTTGTGAAAGCTCGTCTATGGTGGAGGTGGCGTCACTGGAGGACAGCAATGGCAGAAGTGGGCATTGCACCCGGGACTCCATTCCCTCTCGAAAATGGAGGTTCCCGCTCGCCTCCTATCAGCATTGGTGATGACGAAGGGGAGTACCCGCTGACACTGAAGGATGATGCCGCTGACGAGGAGATGCAGGAGCCAGAGCTGGGGTAGGAGCGTCACTTATTCCACTCGCTCTGTGCTGGGATAGGATCCTTGGCGTCTAGCTTGTTTGTTGTGAGTGAAAAACGTTTGAGCAATGCTAGTGGTTGTATTAGCAGGACGTGAAAGGAAATGGCAAGGATTGTATAAATGTTTACATAAGAGCATTACATTTATTGCTTTGTACGTGTTTACCTCTAGTTATCCCACAACTGACGTCGCATGTCTTTTGCAATATGTTTGCTGATAAGTGTACTGATGTTGGCATATTAGAGAGGCACGGACGCGACGCCGTATCGAGGGCTATGGATAATGTTGGGTACATCGAGTGCCAAGTGTGCAAATCCGGCGAATGACGAAACTAGTCTGGCAGCCAAGGGCGAGCCACGTGGAAGGAGACACGGCATAGCAGAGGTCATGATGGGTCACTCACTGCGTAAGTATAGACAGTCTGTGCCAAATGGACTAATTCCTGCCCACACAACTAGCGTCAATGGACAGTTTTACCGCCGGACCCGTCTCGTCCCGTGAGGGCAGGAGTCAGCGCGTGTCCCAGCCTCCAGCTTACCTGCTGAACTCTTACCTTCTGCCTGGCACAGTTAGGTGTCAAGTGACGACCAAACCTCGTCGGTCTCTTATGAAAAACGCCAATGCGCAGCAAGCACGGGCTCCTCCTTCGCCCCCGCGTAAGTCGGTGTGTTTTATGGATTTGTCGCGGCATACCTGGATTTAATTATGTGCGCCGCAATTCTTGGGGCCAATATAATGGTACTAATCTGGTGTCGTCACATTTACATGCTGCAGCTGTGACTCCCTCCCATGGGGGCGGAGACTCGCGAATGTCGCATGGCAGCACGTCCGACAGTAGCTCGTCAACCGCACGGTCCAGCCGGCAGGACGAGGAGGATCCCAGCATGGGATGCATTGGCGATGCTGGCAATGGCAACGTTGATCATGGTGATCTCATATTGCGCCTTGCAAAGCTTGCAGTCCAATGCACTGTAGGGTGCACTGCAAGCCGGCCAAACATGGCAGACATCATCCACGAGCTGCAGGCAATCAGAGGCGAGGTGGCGGGAGAGTTGTCAAGCACAGCGAGAAAAGAGGATGCACAGATGGACGGGATGAGTAGGGGCGATGCTGCTGCTGCACCATTAGGGAATCTTGATGAGGAGCTGGACCTCCTTTTTCTACAGTCTGGCGTGAAAGAATGGGGCCGTACTTGATTCCATCATCCTCTGGATTAACGTCCTGCTGTTTACTGTACCCTCCTGATAAGAACCAGTAAACACTAAAGATTTTTCCTAAAGTGGTTACAATGGACGTAATCATGGTACAATTTATATAAGGCCCAGGTGACAACAAATTCGATAGAAGCATTACAGAACCAGGGTCCCTAACATCAGACAAAAATGTTTTGCTTTCTTTTTTAATCACACGTGCTTTTTGTTGCTCATGTTAAAAAAGACACGCCGTTTTCGTTCATATGGATATTCAGAAATGGTGTTTTTGTTCATCTGAAATTTCAAACAAACATGTAATACTTCAGATGATCTTTCTGTCGACTTCTATAGGGATCTAGGAAGCTCTTTACACAAGAGAATCTATTACAATTAAATAAAAGCACACATTTATAAAATGCCTAAGCACGAGCAAAGGAATCGCTAAGCAATTGCTTAACTGCATTTCTAGAGTAGGCTTACGTTACGAGAGTAGCCTAGGAGTGTTGAAATTATTCACAAACAACTTCATGCTAGACAATTAGTGTAGTATCATTTAGGTTTTCTGTAGGTGGTGTACCCACCTATATCTTGTACCTTGATTTCTAATGCAAACCTCTTCTCTCTAAACTATCTCTCATGCTATTCACGCTACTCACGTTACTCTAAGCCATAGTTCCTACCTTGGCTCCTAAGCTTTTCTAGCTACTATTTTGTTATGGTATTAGAGCAGGTCCGTTCTTCTACCTTATTTTTTCTTTTGCCATGGTTGCCCTCGTTGCCATGGTGTCGCAATTGTTGCTGCTGGTGCGCGAGGCTGCAGCGTCTGTGTTTGTCGCCCCACTGATTCGTCGCCTCGCCGCCCCATCGCTGCAATGTCGCGCACGTGCCCTCGCTGCCCCGTCGCCCACGTGTCCCGCTGCCCCGACGGTCGCCAGCGTTGGCGACATTCGCCAGCGCCAGCGACGGTTGCCAGTGCCAGCGACATTCTCCAGCGCTAGCGCCTGCGCCAGCGCCAGCGACGGTCGCCAGCGCCAGGACCAGCAATGGCCACCAGCGCCCCCGCCCACTCCAGCCCGCTCCCCACCCTCTTTTCTGCCGCGCCCTGCCATGGCAGATGCTTGGGGGGGGGGAGGGGGGGGGGGGGGGGGGCGGGATTGGCAGCCGAGGCTGCGGGGGTACTGAAGCCCCCTCCCTTATCCTCCTCATCGCTGCAATAGCACCTGCTGGGCGTGCCGTGCTGGCGGGGTAGGAGGGGAGAGTCTGTGGGGGTGGCGGGTATGTGAAGGCAGCCGCCCCTCCTCCCTCTACCTTCCACTGCACCTGTTCTCGCCCTTCTTCTCCTCCTCTTCCTCATTCTCGTGACCTTCGTACAACAATTCGTGACCGTCGTTTCTGGGCATGCTCACTCCCCTACGTGCACTCCAGGCACCCACTGCAACTGTTAAACCGCAGGCGTGCACCTGCCGTGGGAGTCAACCATGGTGGTCCCAGCTGCTGCTCGTTGACTGCTCCCCTATGGGTGACTGCTCCTCACTAGCTAGTCCTGCATGCAGTTTAGGGGGGATGGGTAATTTTTATTTATATATAACTGCATGATAGACAGTTAGTGTAGTATCATTTAGATTTTATGTCGGTGGTGTACCCCCCTTTGCCACCCATCTTGTACCTTGATTTCTAATGCAAACCCCTTCTCCCTAAACTATCTCTCACGATATTCACGCTAATCACGCTACTCACGTTACCCTAAGCCATGTTCCTACCTTGGCTCCTAAGTTTCTCTAGCTACTATTTTGTCAAGGAGGTGCGAGGTGAGAGGAACATTGGCAAGAGAAAAGGGAAGGGATGTTTCATTAAGAGAACAAGGTACAAAATATAGGAGCGAGAGCTACCTACAGGAAATATAACCATAAGTACAATTATATTTTCTAACAGGCAGTAAAATTAAGTTTCTAACACACTCCCATAACTGCGTGCAGGAGAAACCTGTGCAGAACACCCCTTGAAGGGGTACACCCAACGCAGAAAAAACAGCAGCAGGAGGCAAGTGCAGTTGTGGCAGATGCGGCTGCGGCAAACCTTAAGCCACGCCAGATGCAGCAGCGGCGGGTGCAGGCAGCTGCAGGTCGCCTGGGGAGCAGGTGTTGTGGCTGCAACGAGCAGCAGAACAGCATGTCTCAACGGCAGCACCTCCGGGGGGCCAGCAGCGGGTGCTGCAGGTGCAGGTGGCAGCAGGTAGGGCAGCAGCAGGTGCCACGGTGGCAGCAGGCAACGGCTGCAGTTTCTCACGGCGGCGGCAGAGAGAGGAGGAGGAGGAGGCTCAGGCAGGGGCAGCTCAGGCAGGGCAGGGGCAGCAGAAGTGAGAGGAGGAGGAAACTGGACAGGAGAGGAGAAAAGGAGGAGGAGGCGGCTGGCGCTGCAGATGCAACCCCGCCACCCCTTCATCCCCCCCCCCAACGCGGCAGGCATGGAGCTTGTTTGCATGCGGACCACTCTCATTTTGGAGCCAGGTGGGTGTTTGAACCTCTAATTGGAAGCACCCTTAACCCTAAACCCTCTAGTTTCCAGCTTGGTGTAACCCTTTGACGGAAAGGTCACTTGAAGAGGGCATGACAGCTTCCCTGCTAGTGGCGGCTGGCAGCATGCCTTCCCTCCCCACCACCCCCTTCTGCACACCCAGTCACCCATGTGACATGTGCCATGTTCCATGAGCATTGTGCCATGTTCCGTGCGCCATGTTTCATGTGCCATATGCCATGTGCCATCTTCCATGTGCCATTTGCCATGCATTATCCACAATCATCCTACCCCCTCCAGGCGACTACCACCTCAGCTCATACCGCACACTGGTGGGCATCATGGAGCGCCGTATCCCCACAAAACTCCTCCCCTTGCAATCCCTCCCTCCCCCCCCCCCCCCGCCCCCACCGCATGTGTACACCCCACCCACCAGACAATTACTGCCGTAGCTCCTGCCGCACAGTGCTATACACCATGGAGCGATGGGTGCATATCTTCCTTTCCCCCTTGTACCCTTTGTTTACGATCTTCCATGCACTCCACACCACACCACACCCCCCTCCTGGTGACTACCGCCTCAGCTCGTGCCACACTGGGCATCATGGAGCGATGGGTGCAGGGTGCCTCACAGTGGTAGGGGCATGTGTATCATGTGCCTGCACTCCACATACACCCCACACCTCCCTCCAGGGGACTACCGCCTCAGTTCGTGCCGCATAGTGCTGGAATGCCGATACCCACAAGGTACCCCCTTTTACAACCCCTCTCCTATTCCCCCCTTCACTCACACGTGTACACCCCATGCCAACTGTTAACGGGAATGAAGTGTTGGCCCCGCCCTCGCTTGAGCGATGCCGACGTCCTGGTCGGATATACGAGAGAAGCAGCTGACCGTACGCAATGAAGGAGCTGTTCGACGGGCTTCGTCGAGCTGCAGGGGATCGCTGCGGTGTTGCCGTCGACTAAGGGAGCTCGACGACCTTCTTCTAAGGGGCAGGTCGACGACCTGCACAGGACTGTCGTGGGGCTGGAGCCGTCGACCAGGGGAGCTCGACGACTGCAGCCTGGCCGTGCTGGTCGATGAACGGGCCGTTGACCAGGAGGAGCAGCTGACAGTGCTGGTTGACGGAGGGGTCTATCGACCAGGGTGTTCCTCGACAGGAGCTGTGATTGATGAGGGGGGCGTCAACCAGAGCACAGGGTGGTCGACCGGGTCGACCAGGTAACCTTCTCGGCGAGTTTTGCGGAGGCACGCGAACGTCGTTAAGGTCGCGGTGACGAAGGCGACTTCGGGATGGTATCCCGAAGACGATGTGGCTCGTTAGGCGCAGACCACAGCTGACAGATGCACAACGGTGCAATTCGGGCCAATCGTCTGCGCGCACCTGCATACGTGCGCACTGCTGTCTTCTACGGGTGCAACGCTGGACAGCCGCTCTGCTGCAGCGTTGGCACACCGTCGACCTGCTATGTTAACAGGCCACGTTTCTACAGTGCTGGCGCGGCTCCTCTATGCAACGCTGGCAGGCGGTCAACCATACAGTGCTGGCGGTCAACCAGGCTAGCTGCAGAGATGCTAGGTGCCTGATGTAGTCATTGTGGTCATTGTCATTGTCATCATTCTGTAATGCAAACTTTGCTAGTGGAAACTATCACAAAACTCTCCCGTGATTGTGCAAGTGGTAAGGAACTAAGCAAAGCTACGATCACCCCTAGAGTTCGTGCCAACACCCCGTAGTCTAGCTCACGATTATTGTAGAGTGACTCTCCACATGGTGCGGTGAGCATGGACGGCCCCGCAGATTACCTTCAGATAGGAGCCGACTTTTGCACCTACTAAGTCGTTCGTAGGCCGGCAGCCACTTTAGTCGCCATGGTCGACCCCGTAGTAGAAGCGGGCGTAGCGGACACCTTGGAGGCTCGATTGGCTTATGCGAGGAGACGCCACGAGGCTGGTGAGTACATGTTGACCCTCCCTTTGGGGATCGTCGAGCTGGGCATCCGTGCGCATTGGGCGACAGAACACCCTTCCCAGCCTGCATCTCCTCGACCGGTGCGAAACGAAGGTGGCGTCCACGAGGAGGTCGACGGCGGTGCACGAGTCAGCGGCAGCGAAGGCTCGAAGAAGAGAGGGGTGATCAAGGTCGACGGTGACGTTGACAGGAGTCAGGCGTGAGTGCAGCGGTCGACGGCGGCTGCAAGCACCTCGCGTGCGGACGTCGACGGACGATGTCGCTCTCCTCTACGAAGTGGTGGAGGGCTCTCGGCGACGACGCACGTGATGGCGGGCGGGATTGCACCGGCGTATGGTCACTTCAAGTCCACGCCGGACAAAATCACCGCCACACCGCTGCAAGGTCAACGGGACCTCATCACCTGGAGGGAGGCGATGGAACCTCAGTTGAAGGTCGCCGGGCTGAAGGGCTTTGCTGATGGCATCGTGCCAATTCCACCCGAGGACGAGGTCAAGCTGCGCGGGGAGTTTCGTGCTGCTCACCTTCTCACCTTCATGGTCATCTCGAGGTGCTGCTCGCCGGTGGTGTAGATAGCGCTCAAGTCGTGTCGAGAGCAACTGGATGCCGCACAGGGCTGGACATCAGAGGATTGATGTGTGCATGCCTTCCCTCCCCCCAATTTCCCTGTATATCATGGACCATGCACCACACACACACACACTCCCCCCCACCAGGTGACTACCGCCTCAGCTCATGCCGTACAGTGCTGGGCATCATGGAGTGGTAACTCCTTGGCACATGTGTATCCGTATTCTGTGTCATGTGCCATGCATCACCCACACACACCCCACACCTACCAGGTGACTACCGCCTCAGTTCGTGCCGCACAGCGCTGGGCATCATGAAGCCCCGCATCCCCACAAGTCACCCCCCCATTCAAACCCTCCGCCGGCCACCCCCACATGTGTACACCACACCCCATCCTCTCCAGGCAACCATCGCCTCAGCTTGTGCCGCACAGTGCTGGGCAGCATGGAGCACCGCATCCCCACAAGACACCACCCCTTACAACCCTCCCCCCTCCCACCCATCCCCATCTTCCTCCCCCCACATGTGTATACACCATACCCAACCAGGTGACTACAGCCTCAGCTCATGCCGCACAGTGCTGGAAATCATGGAGCACCGTATCCCCACAAGACACCGCCCTTAAAACCCCTCCTCCCCCCCCCCCCCCCCTCCCCCTCTTACCCCCCCGCACCCCCACATGTGTACTCCACATCACACCCATCTAGGCGACTATCGCCTCAGCTCATGCCATACAGTGCTGGACATAATGGAGTGCCGCATTCCCGTTGTGCCATGTGGCAGCTTCTCATTCGTGGAGTTGCTCTCATATGCCGCACACTCTTTCCACACTCCTTGATTTCCAAGGGCCTAAAAAAAACTTCCTGTGTCTCTCAACTTGACTCCTGGAGTCGCTCTGACCACTCATAATCCAAGTTGTTTTTTCTCTCAAGCGATTCTTAGAAGTGACCACTCATATGCCGCACGCTCTTTCCACACTCCTTCCTTCCACCCTCTCTGTTGTCAGAATCCCAACCACTAGACCATTGGGATAAAAGGGCTTGTTTGTGTAGTGGGTCAGTGCGCCCATAACCCCCCAGGCCAACATGCCTGTAACCCTTCCCTAGGATCAATTGGGGATCACCAGTGGACCTCTGACACCCCCCCGCACTGGGATGCCCGAAGTGCACACACTGGGATTCGAACCCGAGACCTTCACTCTGATACCATGTCAGAATCCCAACCACTAGACCATTGGGATAAAAGGGCTTGTTTGTGTAGTGGGTCAGTGCGCCCACAACCCCCCAGGCCAACATGCCTGTAACCCTTCCCTATGATCAATCGGGGATCACCAGTGGACCTCTGACATCTGCTTCATTCCAGGCCTATGCTTTCATTTCAGCTATGCAATGGGTCCCTCCCAACTTCACGTACCTCTTGGGAGCCATCAACATGATTGTGTGATTTATAGTGAAACTCATGTGCCGATTGTCTGTTCCTTGTGCGTTTCATTCCAAGCCTCTGCTTTCATAACTGCTATGCAATCCGCCCCTACCAACGCCACACACCTCCTAGGAGCCGTCAACATGATTGTGGGGTGGATTTGCTGTAATCCCTTCTTGCCTGGGTCCAACCAAACCACTTGCATACTCCGTCCATCCACCCTGTCCCTTTCATCCCAGGCCTCTGCATTCATTTTTGCCATGCATTCCGCTCCTCCCAACGCCACATACCTCCTAGGAGCCGTCAACATGACCTTATCCGTTTTCTTCCACCTCATCGCATGGTGCGCTGATGTTGCGCCGCCATGGCTTTCCGTGCCGCCACGTGTCGCATGGCTTTTGGCTGCCACCGCATCAAAACTCCTGCCTCTGATTGGCCGGAAGGACCCGTCGCTTGACCATGTTGTTGTTGAGATGGCAGAGGTTTTCTGGTGAGTGAGAGAGTGAGTGTTCTCACCTGCACCGGGTGCGTCGACCATCGCTTTTTGATTTTCTCGGCCGCCTTAGAGTCCGGGGCCGAGTGGATTGCGGCCACTACTCGTCTATGGAGCTCTACAGTCCGCACCACTGACTCTTGCGTAATGTCGGACAGATGTATTTCCTTGGTGTAGCACGACGAACACGGCCGGTGCGATCCTTGCTGCATCGTTGCTGTGGATCTTGACGACTCTGGGTAGTCACCAAGCTGTCCGAAAAGACATGGAAACGCCTTGACCACCTTTCCCGTAGCATCGGTGACATAGAACCATCGAAGCTCTGCACTGCACGTGTCGCCACACCGAATGTCATTTACGTGTCTCATCCATCATACTATGCTTGTAACATACACCGCTCCCCTTGCCCTCGGTGTGCCCTGAGTAATGGCTCAAAAATCACTTCCATGCACGCCTGGAATACTCGTGTCTTCTCTGTTGACGACGCCCGCTCTGGCGGGAATGGCAGCACTCCCGCCATGAGGTGTCCCGGCTCCTGCCAGCGTAGCGCTTCCGGGATGTTGTATAGACTGATGAGTACCGGCCACGCAGCAAGCCTGTCGTTCCTAGATGCGTGCGTGCTGGCGCTGTACACGATCACCCCCAGCACAATGCAGTCTTCGTCTGGCATGCTGGCGTGTGCACGTTGAGAGACCGGTATTAGGACTAGCATAAATTGATCCGGGCGTTATCTTCTACAATGGCCATACACCTCACCTGCGCTTCGTGGCACCACTTCCCAGTGTCCGGCGTGTTGTAATGACGTACGTCCTTGGTGTCCTCCTCGTCCGCGCGCGGTTTGGTGACAAACCCCGCGATGTGATGAAATGCCCATAACAACTTCTTCACCAGCTGCCAAACACACTCCCGCTAAGTGTTAAGGGATGAGTATAACAAGCAGTTAGTCTATACATCCTCATTCCATGTATGCGGAGTGACTCTGGTTTTTTCTCACCAGCTCCGTGTCCCGGTAGTGCAACAGCAGCGTGCACATCCTCCCTCTTGGTCCGTAGCACTTGACGCCCTTCGTCTTCCATGGGACCTGGTCAACTGGTGCCCTTTCGCGCCCAAACCGTCTAACATCCACGAAATTGAGCCACCTCCGCACGTCCCTCAAAGAGAACTTCGGGTTCTGGAAAATGCTGAGCAGTCTATTCACCTCTCGTCGCGACAGATCGGCTTCGCGGAAGAAGATGTACAGCTCTATGAGAGTATTGAAGCCGTCGTCTATATGTGATATAACACTCTCCCCCCCATCGCTCTCCTCAGCGGGAACTATGGGATCGTCCTGTTCATCGACAACTGCAGCAGGGTCCACTTCTCCGCCCAACGCCGAAGTGCCTCCATTGTTGTTCGTATAACGCACGGGTGTTTGGGGCCTGGCTCCGCGCCTGGCGCGGAGCGCGTCCCGATACGCCTCCACCAGCCGCTGGGCACGGGAGTGTTGAATCTTGCGCCTGCATTTAATATTGTTCGACACATGCGACTGGAGTGTGTTGTCGTCAACATGCTCCAGTCCACACGCCTCGCAGACATTGCCCAGCATTGCTAGAGCTTGTGCTAACCCTGACTTATGCCTACCGATAAGGCTGTTCGTCCATCCGAAGGCACAATATGTGCCTGAATGTTTGCAACTATTGCAGGTCTCTCCCAGCTCGGTTCCAGCGTATTCATCGCCGGTAGAAACCAGGTTTGTCCATATGACATTTGGCACATCAGTTGACCTCATTGATTGAAACTAAAGCACGGTGTATAGCAGTCAATTTAACGTCGGGCCCGGTATCAGTCTGCCAGATGGGCTGTACATGTACTGTACTTCCCACTCAGTTGCTAAGTTCTACTTATGATCTTGTGTTTAGCCCACCATTCGTTCTGTCCTACTGTGGCCTTCTATGTTCGCTATGGAACAAACCCGCTAAAAGTATCACTCACTCCTTCATTCCGGTTACAGTACTATCCGCGGAATGTAAGTCCCTAGTCGGGGGGGTCAATGTACACTGGTCTCATCCGGGCCACTCATCCCAGCTGTTCCCCCTCCATGCGGTCGATAGTGGCGCCTTCTGTCCGAATGACAATACTCCATGTGTCCATGTCACGTACGCAAGTTCACAACGTTGGTTGGGATATTGATTACGTGGCGGATAACGTCCGCGTGGGTAATGGCACTATCCGTCATTAGAGCCCGTTAATCCGTCTCGCTTCCTTCTGTTATAACACGCGCACCACATTTGCAAAGCGCTGAATTCCCGCAACCATGGCTGAAATGGCCCTTTTTCTCGAGGAGATACAGGCTCACCCTCAGGACGTGTTCTGCTTTGTGGAAGAAGCCATCCTGCCCACCAAGCTGCCCTTCCGTGATTCTGGTGATGGCCGAGTCGACCCGCGTCCCGACTGGCACCTCAACATTGGCTTTCTTTTCAATGCAGCCGGCACCGTCATGTGTCCGCCGCTGGTAATGTTTCACCTTGAAGACGAGCTTGCGCAGGGCATAGAAAACCCGGCCGGTCATCCCGTCTTCGTCCACCACACCATGGACGGAACAGTCACCCCCGATGTGCGTACTGTCATGCATTATCTCGAGAACCAATGGCTACACCTTTTTACGACCGCTGTGACACCCCTACTGACTATACTTCGCACTCGTTGTCTTGCTCCTCACGCAGATATTCAGCGAGTATCTGGAAGCGTTGAACGGCGTCTCGTACTCCACGGACGACCATGTCATTGTCCTTGTAACGAAGGACTCCCACGCTACGACAGACATTTCCGCGATGGAAACGACGGAACATGGTTTCCGCGTGCAAAACTTGAGCAACCTCCGTATCGTTCACATGCACGGCGCTGCGCCACGGTGCATCCATCCCGGCCTGTGTGGGATCGTGGAGTTGTGGAGGACGCTTTATCGTGGATGTTACCTGAGACATTTGATGCGGACTCCCGAGTGGCGCGACGGCTCTGAGTTCCGGCTCCCGCCCGTGTTACACATGATTCGGTGGATGGGGGCCTCGTGGTCAGAAGCCATGCCTGCGTCGGTCCATCTTAGCTGGTGGCGCGCTGGATGTGTGCCAGCATCATGGCGACTCGCCATCCGTGCATACAAGAACCCAGTACTTAGCGTCCTGTCAGAACCACTGGTGTTGGAGCTGGGTCAGCTGCAGTGGCTAATAGACGAGTTCAGGCCTTGGGGCGAAGGCCTCATGCATGCTACTGATTTTTCCCATTGCGAGCAGCTCCTTATACCCCCACGCGTTGAGCGTGTCGGTAACGAGACGCCCGCCTCTGTGGAAGACCCCGTCATAACACTGAACACTCATCCTGGCCCGCTATTCAGTGACACTCGTTGTCGCAGGCGCGTAGCACGCGTGGTCTCCGAACTACTTGTTCATCAAGCCATCTCTCTCGGCATACAAGTGCGAGACGCGCCTGAATGGTTTGGTGCGTCGAACGCCGAAGTGGTTAGTCGTCTTCGCCGTACTCCTATTAAGCGTCCCCGAAAGTCAGCTGTGACGGTCATCTAAGAACGTCGATGTCGCTGGGGGCTTAACATGATGCGGTTAATGTCGCTACGATAGCTAGTTAATGTGCTATCACTAGTGTGCCATGAATCATGTAATAGAGCGTGTTTGACACGTTTTCAGCATGCGGTAGTACGATTGTGAAGGACCTCTCCAGAAGATTATTCGGAAACATCTCGTTCTGCTCCGCTATGTCTCATATTTAAACATTATACCGGGACTGTGTAAGACGTAAATTCGTGGATAGGGTTTGGTGGCCACACAGGCACCCGGAACCATTCTTCCGCTTTCAAACACAAGATCTTCATATGATGGCATGCAGCCGCAGGTTTGCCAACACACTATATTTCGTGTTTATCATCTGGCGTGCAGTACCACGTACGTCACATCACATGCTAATGAACAAATGACGAGTGCAGTTTTAGCATGACACGTGTGACGCCCAGACGGAGCTGCTTTTCCGCGCCAAAACGTCGAATCTGCATTTGGCGCGCAGTGTGACACACTGGTTGCCATGTACATCTTTTGAGTTCCTCTCAACACACAGACGCAACCGTCTGCGCGCACTCCTGTGTCTAGTATATTCTTCCGTTTGTCCGTGCGGAGCTCATTTGAGGTTTGAAAATGCGGAGCTATCCGCCTCTTAGCGTCATGAGTCCTGTTAGCATGCACGGTTTCTCCTTCTCCAAGCAGCTTAGTTAGTGTCATAGCCTGCAAGGGCACACGATGAATATACAGCATATGCTCGTGCAGAGAGGCAACTCTTCCGGTGCCGCAAGTACACTGACAACTGTGAAGACGTCTGGAGTGCGCCGTCAGCGCAAAGTGAAGAACGAGCCCCGTGCTGAGCGAAGGGTACAAGCGGCGGCCAGCGGCGTAACTGTTTCTGGATCAGCAACACCACCGCCACCGGATGACGTTGTTTCTCACCTGAGGAACCCCACCTATCAGCGCGATTTTCAGACGTTGGCGCTGTACGGTCCCCATGGAGTGGGATGTCAGCTGACTGCCCAAGACGCTCTAACCCTCGCGGACGGCGAGTGTCTGGCGGACACCGTTGTAGACTTCCACAACATGTGAGTGTTCCAAGAACTGCACGACTGCATGGTTACTAACTGGATTTTGCCGTCACTGATTACGCGACTCACATGGGTGTTTTTTATTTCAGCCTTCTTAACATTCGTCATCCGACGCTCGAGGGTGGAAAGACATGGTTCGCTCTTGATATGAAGGCCTTCGTTTACGCGACATCACTGAACAAGGCGTGGCCTCTTGGGCATGCACCATTGTTAGAATACTGACCGAATGAATGACTAAACTAGCAAGAAGGTGGGTACAAGTAGGAAACTTAAAAGTGTTGTACCCTATATGAACTACCCCACTACAGCCTAGATAGACTATAGCATATAAGTTTGACACACCCGCATAGGCAAAGTGGGGGAGAACAAGAGGTCACAAGACCAGTCAAGAACGGCAAAGCAAGCTCAGGGTGGATCACAAGGTCACCACGCAGTCTGAGCACAAGCAAATGGCCACAAGGCCAGTTCACATGCAGATTTATATAAAGGAGAACAAACAATACAGTGAACACAACCTAGCAAGTGTAAGCATGCAGGTATATGTATATACAGTACAGTACAAGCAGAGTCAAGAAGTAAGCAAGTGAGGCACAGTAGGTACAAGGCCTAGAACAGTACAGAAACGCTGATGATCACAAGGCTGAAGTGCCTTGGTGAAAACATCAGCAGTGTTGGCCTATGAGGCCACGTAAGCAAGAAGAAGCTGACCACGCTGCTGCAACTCTCGAGCAAGGAAGTAGTGCAGAGCAATGTGCTTCGTTCTGTGCTCCAGTCTGTGCTCCTGACACAAGGCAAGCATGGCCTTGTTGTCGACGTACAGAACTGGAGGAGAACAAGGCGCCTCTCCCAAGTCGGTCAGCAGGTAGGTGAGCCAGCGTAACTCCTGTGCAGCCATGGCCCCAGCGTAGATCTCAGCCTCACAACTGGAGCTGAGAACAGAAGACGAGCGGGTAGACCGCCAAGAGACAGAACCGGAGCCAAGACTGAAGGTGTAACCCTGTGACGACCGCTGCGTAGCCAAGTCGTCAACCCAGGAAGCGTCTGCGTGACCAGTGAGGACAACTCGAGCCCGTCCTCCAAGCACGAGCCCCATGCCCGACGTACTGCACAGGTAGCGCAACACCCTCTTCGCACGAGCCCCATGCCCGCGCGCGGCCCCATGCCCGCGCGCGCCCCCCCCCCCCCCCCCCCCGCTCGCCACGCAAGGCGACGGGAGGGGCGACCTAGGGGGCGCGCGTCGCCCCTTCTTCCGCCTGCTCTGGCGCCCTGGGAGGCCGCGCATCGGCTCCCCCCCAGAGCCCTTTTCCCAGAGCCCTTTTGTCCGGCTTCACTATCATCAAGCGGTGGATGACGTTCTACGGAAAGAAGTCGCATACCTACAGGCGACAGTTACGGGAGGAAGTGTCGCTGCACTCCACGGGTGACCTTGTGGTCAGGCTTTTTGGGGAGGGCGTAGAGGTTCCTTTGCAGCCACTTCCCCAGTTGGGTGAGTTTGGGGCCCTAGTGTTTCCCAAGGAAGACGAAGTGCGTACCGACCTGGCAAGGCAGTTCGGCATGGTAACCCGGATGGAGCTTGGGGGTTACGTGGTATGCGCGGCGGTAACAAGCCTGGCACGCGCGTGTGGGATATCGGAGGAGCAGCTGCTAAGCGGTGCAGCCCACGAGCTCCAGACCTACGGGACTCCTCTACTGTCGTTGTCAACGTCACATAACCAGGTGGATCACGCGGCATCGATGAAGACGCTCCCCAGCTCCATCCATGCTACACCATGCCCGCTGCCGGTGCCATCGTCATTTCGGCCTAAAGTGGATGTTGCCTCTCCTGGTCAAAGGTCCGAGTCACCACCTCAAGCCGTGCCCACGAAGGAGGAATCCGAGAATCCTACGACTCCAGTAACACCGGAAGCACCAGGCAGGCCTTGTCGGACTCGAAGGGCTAGCAGTCGTCTGGGAGGAATGGAGGAATCATGCACAGTGCGTAATATCAGTATGCAATCCGCGTACGGCAATCGTCCTACTTCAAGCCGGTGGACTGGGGTGAGCTGGTGTCCCCGTTGCCGTAAGTGGGGGGTGAAGATGGTGTGCGGACCCGGTACGGGACAACAGATCAGACTTGGTGCGTACAACGTGGAGGACGATGCAGCATATGCCTATGCCGCGGCTGCGTACGTGATCCGGCGCAAGGATCACATCCCGCACATGAAGGTGCTGACCGATACAGAGATGGCAGCGCTGGATGGGTGTGTCAGATCGGACGTGAGGCACCTTGTGAAGGCTCGTCTGTGGTGGAGGTGGCGTCACTGGAGGACAGCAATGGCAGAATTGGGCATTGCACCCGGGACTCCATTCCCTCTCGAAAATGGAGGTTCCCGCTCGCCTCCTATCAGCATTGGTGATGACGAAGGGGAGTACCCGCTGACACTGAAGGATGATGCCGCTGACGAGGAGATGCAGGAGCCAGAGCTGGGGTAGGAGCGTCACTTATTCCACTCGCTCTGTGCTGGGATAGGATCCTTGGCGTCTAGCTTGTTTGTTGTGAGTGAAAAACGTTTGAGCAATGCTAGTGGTTGTATTAGCAGGACGTGAAAGGAAATGGCAAGGATTGTATAAATGTTTACATAAGAGCATTACATTTATTGCTTTGTACGTGTTTACCTCTAGTTATCCCACAACTGACGTCGCATGTCTTTTGCAATATGTTTGCTGATAAGTGTACTGATGTTGGCATATTAGAGAGGCACGGACGCGACGCCGTATCGAGGGCTATGGATAATGTTGGGTACATCGAGTGCCAAGTGTGCAAATCCGGCGAATGACGAAACTAGTCTGGCAGCCAAGGGCGAGCCACGTGGAAGGAGACACGGCATAGCAGAGGTCATGATGGGTCACTCACTGCGTAAGTATAGACAGTCTGTGCCAAATGGACTAATTCCTGCCCACACAACTAGCGTCAATGGACAGTTTTACCGCCGGACCCGTCTCGTCCCGTGAGGGCAGGAGTCAGCGCGTGTCCCAGCCTCCAGCTTACCTGCTGAACTCTTACCTTCTGCCTGGCACAGTTAGGCGTCAAGTGACGACCAAACCTCGTCGGTCTCTTCCGAAAAACGCCAATGCGCAGCAAGCACAGGCTCCTCCTTCGCCCCCGCGTAAGTCGGTGTGTTTTATGGATTTGTCGCGGCATACCTGGATTTAATTATGTGCGCCGCAATGCTTGGGGCCAATATAATGGTACTAATCTGGTGTCGTCACATTTACATGCTGCAGCTGTGACTCCCTCCCATGGGGGCGGAGACTCGCGAATGTCGCATGGCAGCACGTCCGACAGTAGCTCGTCAACCGCATGGTCCAGCCGGCAGACGAGGAGGATGCTGCGGAAGGGGAGTCGTCGCGCCGCCGGCGCAAACGCAACGTTAACGAAGTCCTCCAGGGGTCCGCGCGCCAAGAATGCGAACCCGAAGCACCGCCAGCTGCATCTTCGGATGACGATCCCAATGATGCCCTCCCGAGGCTCAACCCCGTGTAGAGCGATGACGAAGATGCTGCGGAAGCCGAGGACGAAGAAGAAGCAGGCGCGGATGAGGAGGACGCTGGCGCTGAAAGTTGGCCGGATGAAACTCCGGTGACGCGGGAGGAGATGACTAGCTTGCGCGAGCTGCAGGAAGCTACCGCACGTGCAATTGTCAGGCTGGAATCTGTGTTTCTTGCAAAGCCTGCAGGTGACGGCAAACAGAAGAGGAAGAGGCATCGGAAGCGCGCATCCGGCAATGGAAAGCGACGTAAGGCGCATCGTACACGGACCACATCAGATACGGCGTCCGAGGATGAGGAAGAGGCCGAGGAAGGACTGGAGGGTCACATTCGATCGTCGTCATCAGCGATTCTGCAAGAGGCACTCAGTCTCCTGCCTGCCGACAAGGGATGGAAGGTACGCTTCACGTGATGCTCAGCAAGCGGGTGTATTTTGCGCTTCTGCGTTATGTGGACCAAGTGGGCCAGTTGATGATGAGTAGCGTCTGTCGCCCCTGCAGCAAATATGTGAGCAGGCTCGCGACCATCTTTTCATCCGGCGGCCCAACAAGCATTTGACGTTCTACCCGAGCAGCGCCGCCAAGACCTGGGGCATATGCGCAGTCGTTGATAACCTCCCTGTCAACTACGCAAGCCTTGCACTCGTGGCTGACAAGGCACGTCGGGTCGACTTCAACAGGTCTCTCAGCGACTGGAAGACGGGTGCTGCTGGGAGGGTCCGCGACATCTCGCTCCCTAAGCTAGGGTTGTTTCGCGACGAGCGTGATGCAAAAAGCCCCTAGGCGGCACCCTCTATGCGTACACTGGCGAGGGTCCGGGATAGGGTCGGCCTCGGAGACGTCGACGCGGGTACGATCAGTGGTAGTGGTTTTAACGCTTTCACGCTGAATAATGGAGAAAGCCTCGTGTCTAATGCGTGCACATGTCCTGTGTGGTGAATGTTGCAGAGAGGCTTGCACTCTCTCGCTGGAGTTACGACCGTAACGGGATTCCCTTTGCATCTGACGCATTTACCGCATGCTCAAGAGCGGCGTTCAGGCCAAGGATGGTGAACAGGACAGTGACGCTGAAGCTGTACCACGTGGCCTGGCTGGAGCACGTGGTATGAAGACTCACCAGCGTATTAAAATGGTATGGTTTCCCAGCCTTTGGAATGATGGAATGCGTGCTTTTGTGTGGTGCTGTGCGCAGGTGACAGATGCAATCCGGAACTGGGAGGCGCGCAAGGGCCGCCTATCAAACTCCGCAGGATGTAACGCGCACATCATGGACGGCCTCCACGTCCTTGTGAAGAGTGCTGTTACTCGGGCCATCGCTGAGTTCAGGCCAGAGTACGATGCGGCGTCTCATACGTGGGCCTGGGGCCGCCATGGTCTCCGCATCTCTGCGGACGGCATAGCTGGCGGGAGGACCGCGAGCGCCCAAGCAAGCGCCAGCCTTGGGACTCCGCAGGCATAACTGAAATGGGGGCTCGCCGAGCCGTTAGTCTGCGCCATGACGCTCACTGACACGAACTCTTCCTTGAAGAGTTAATTTGCCTTACCTGGGGGGGGTTAGTGTCTGGGCGAGGAGGTTGCTTATGGAGTGAGTAGAGAGAATATGTAATTGAAGCGGGATATAAGAAGCACTGTCGAGAATGGTCAGATACCGTCGCTCAAACTCATCGCGTACACAAACCCAAGTGCATGTAGAGAAGAGTATTCATAGCCCATAGGCACCATACTGCGGCATTGCTACCGCTAGGAATGCGTAACGGCCAAAAGGATTCCTCCGATGTTATTAGGCGGCTCGACTTAGCGCCGTTGGATGCCGTGAGATGATGGCATCTGTCTGGGCGTGACGAACGTTTGCAGCCGTAGATGAAGGAACCGCGGTGCGACGAGTGTCTTTGATGTGTGGAATTGTGGACGGTAGGATGCATGCCAGGTGGAGGACAAATCCGTGCGTCACATGATTTAGGCCGTACAGGTCGGTGACTGTCAACGGCATCTCGGGTGAACACGTTGCATAATTCAACGTGTGATGGGGGCGTGGGTGGTGCAGTATCGTCGATGCACCCAGGCGTGGACAGTGGGATATCGATATGCATGGGTAGAACAAGGGTCAAATGTAAAATTAAAGCCGTACACGTGGTCATATTTCAACGTCATCTAGCGCGTACACATAAGGGGTTAGCCAGAAGCAGACTAGAATTTCAACGAATAAGGCGCAAGCGTGTGTCACACATGGTGCATCGGCATTGGGTACGAACTCTAAAAATGAAGGGCACGGATACAATGTTGTGTTGATCCTCGTCGTTCACGTGCAGGCAGGTGATTGGGGGGTGCGATGATCCGAGGGCACAGTACAGTAGACTGTTGAAACTTGATGGTCGACACGATGACCTAATGCTCGCCAGATGTCGGGTCGACGTTAAAAGCAGACAAATTGTGACATTTGGCGGATTGCACATTGGCATCCAGCGGGGTTACAAACGTGTGACGTGCACGTGACATAGCCGTAACATTTGCGTCACTTTGAAAGTGACGTCATTGTGATGTCAACGTGACATTTTCATGACCTTTTCGTCACTTTGTATGTGACGAAAACCCCGGTACTTCCAACCATCACATTTTTATCCCTGAATTCCGTATACGTAATAGTGACGGAAAAGTCACAATTACGTCACTTTCGGCACTTGTCTTTTCCGCGATGTGGAGTGTTCTGGTCTGGTGTGTGCCATGGTGGTGTGGTGTGATGCGATGCGTGGCCTTGTGTGGCTGTGGCATGGCCAGGGCGCGGCCGTGGCGTGGTGTGACGCCTGGGGTGTGAGCATGCAGCCATAGCGGAGCAATTGGGGCATTGTTAGATAGTCTAATTGCTGCCGTGATGGCACGAGCTGCCATTGTTAGCTTTGTAACGTAACTGTGGTGCTGCGCCTGTTGACCTGCACCACGCTGGTGCTGGCGCCTGCTGAACCGCATAATTCAGAACAGAATAATTGATCCGCAAAAGGCAGCGGCGCCACCTTTGGAAGTGCTTGGGATATCCAGCTGGTTCCCTGCCTGCTGAACTGCATCATGCAGAACAGAAGCAGTAGATGTGCAAGTAGCAGCGTGAATATGCTGGGACATGGAAATATCTGCACTACCTTCTTTCCGTTGTTTCTCTAGTGTAGCAGGGTAGCGTTGCTTGGGCTGGTGCATGCGTGTGTGTGTGAGGGTTAGGTGGTGCATGCATTTGTGAGAGGGTCGATTCAGTGGAATCACGTAAACATTTTTCCACCCTGTTAGTACAGCACTGTGTCCGCGCGTATCACCCTTGCCACATCCTTCACTGATTAAACGGCCTGCTTGCACTCCTGTCTCTCTAGACTCTAGTGCTTCCTGGGTCCTAATCCCTGCACTCTTGGTTTATACCTCCTGGTCTCACCCAATCTGAAGGAGCAGTGTGGGCAGGAAGAGAGAAGAAACCAGTTAACGTTAGCTAAGAGAGCACAAGGGAGTGAGCTGAGCGATTGAGCACGGGTCACTTTGACGTCCACCCCTCTCCCGCATGAGACAACAGTGCCTGACATGGTGGCATGGCTGAGAAAGCACAGGAGAGGGCTGAATGGCTGACATGTGCTGACCCTTAGAATCTACGGCATCTATTGTATAAGCAAGGAGTCAATGTGGCTGACACTGGGTCATGGCTGAGAGAGCTCAGGAAAGAGCTAAGGGAAATAGCATAGGAGAATGATATGATCCACCCCCTGACTCTCACCACTAGGCCGTATGAGACAACACTGGCCACAATGGTATGGCTGAGAGAGAGCAAGACATAGCTGACATAGGATGCATATGTTGACATAGGAATCACCATTTGATTATATCAAGATAGGGCAGCTCACAAATTTTTTTGTATTGATAAATAGTTTTGTGATCGTAAAACGATGGATCATGTACTAGATGGGATAATGGCTAATTGATTTACAAAAGGAGAGACGAACAAGCCGACTTAGGCATACAGGAGTCCAAAGGGGTAGGATTGGTTTGAAAAGATTCGATAGGCAGAGCAGTTCTTGATTGTGTTGTTACAAGTGAAGGATCGTAGTGGATAGGATAAGTCTGTCAAGTTTGAGAGAAGACAATGAAGTCTTTGTAATGACCTTATTAATAAGTTGAAGGAGAACAAGATGATTAAAGGATAGTGGTACAAAGATATAAATAGCAATTCTAGCTAGCCATGTACTCTGAGGGGTACATTCCCTTATTAACTGAATTGCATTGCTACAGTAACCATGACTATTGCTATTCTTGACAGTTACCGTGTTGCATCGCGTAACTTCCAAGTGCGGTTACTGGGCAGTCAAGGGTCACGACCGTTGACTGTCTTCGACTGTTGACCTTCGGGTGACCCTCGACCTTCTGCATGCTCTATATGAGCTATTGCGATAATGATACTGGCGCGTAGCTTCGTTATGGAGTGACGCACGAGTGGAGAGCCTTCGGGAATGTTACTGTAACCTTCAGGTTATTCCAACACTCCCCTTCATTCTTGAAGGTGAGCCACGTGGGATTTCTTCGAGATCCCACAGAGGTCGGTGCAGTGCTGAAACTTCTGACGTGGCAGCTTCTTGGTCAAGATGTCTGCTGCCATGTCACCAGTTGGGCAGTACGTGAGTTTGACCTTCCCTTTGTCGATTTCGTCTTTGACGAAGAAGTAACGGAGTGCGATGTGTTTCGTGCGGTTCACTAAGCCGGGCTTGTTCGCGATTTTAATCGCACTCTGGTTGTCGCAGAGTAACGTGAAGTGCCCGTTCATCGTCACTTTCGCTTCCTGCAGGAGCTGTCAGAATCCCAGTCACTAGACCACTGGGATAAAAGGGCTTGTTTGTGTAGTAGGTTTGTGCACCCAAAACCCCCCAGGTGAACGCGCCTGTAACCCCCCTAGGATCAATCGGACATCCACAGTGCAGATCTACTGACACCCCCCCACACTGGGAGGCCCAGGACTGAGGACAGAGGCAACGGCCTACATGTGCATACACCGGGATTCAAATCCGAGACCGCTCTGATACCATGTCAGAATCCCAACCACTAGACCATTGGGATAAAAGGGCTTGTTTCAATAGCGGGTCAGTGCGCCCATAACCCCCCAGGAGAACGAGCCTGTAACCTTTCCTTAGGATCAATCGGGCATCCACAGTGCAGATCTACTGACACCCCCCTACACTGGGATGCCCGAAGTGCACACACTGGGATTCGAACCCGAGACCTTCGCTCTGATACCATGTCAGAATCACAGTCACTAGACCACTGGGATAAAAGGGCTTATTTTTGTAGCAGGTTTGTGCGCCCATAACCCCCCAGGCGAACGCGCATGTAACCCCCCTAGGATCAATCGGGCATCCATAGTGCAAATCTACTGACAGGAGCTCCATCAAGTACAGTCCTTCGCGAACACCTGCGCTGGCGGCGATGAACTCAGCTTCGGCTGACGAAAGGGCGATGAGTTTTTGTTTTTGAGAGTTCCAAGAGATGAGCCCAGCAGGTCGGAGTTGAAAAATGAATCCTGTGCGAGAGCGTCTGTTGTCGATGTCTCCTACGTGGTCTGCGTCTACGTAGCCATGGAGCTGCAGAGTAGCAGTTAGGTTAGCTTCGTATGTGAGGCCGACGTCAGGAGTGGAGACGAAGTATTGAAGTGCTCGGCGTAGATCCAGTAAATTCTCCCCTTCATGTCGCTTCAGGTACTGTGCGAGCTGGCTTGCGACGTAGGAGAGACCGGGCCGGCTCGTGACAGCGGCGAACAGGAGACACCCCAGCTGCTGTTGATAGAGCCGATGATCGTCGATGGAGAGCGGTGTGGTATCTGGTTCGTGATTAGGAGAAGGAGTGCGGCAGGGAGTGGTGAGATTGATCGGCGCGACAGCGAATTTCTTCGCGAGTGTTTCCGCATAGTTGGCAGCGGAAAGGTGAATGGAGGTGGCGGACAGAGTGATGTTGAGGCCCAGGAATTGCGTGATGTTGTGGTTGATTGTCACTTCTAGCTTCTCTTTGATGTCTGCCTCAAGCTAGTCCAGCAGCTCCGTGTCGTCGCCGGTGTAGAGTAGATCGTCGACGTAGGCAACGAGAAGGATGAACTTGCCGCGCGACTCCTTTTGGTACATCCCAAGGTCATGCGGTAGTTGTTTGAATCCGAGCTCCGTGAGGACGGTGTGCAGGTACTGCTGCCACAGTCGGGGCGCCTGTTTAATCCCATTGATGGGTTTTTGAAGAAGGCAGATGGCACCGTCGCGCTCCTCGAAGGCATGCGGCTGCTCAACGAAGATGATGACATCGACGGGAGCGTACAAGAATGCACTGCCGACGTCGATTTGATGGAGTGGCCGCTGTTTGACGGCTGCGATGCATATGAGGATGCGTACCGAGGTGTGTCGTCCGACAGGCGCGTAGGTGAGGTCGAAGTCCACCATGTGAGTTTGCTCGAACCCGCGCACCACCCATCTCGCCTTGTATTTGTCAATGGAGCCATCCGCAAGTGTTTTGATGCGGAAAACCCATTTTCCACTGAGAATTTTTCTCCCCTTTGCCGATGATCGTGGAACCAGTTTTCACGTTCCGCAGCTCTTCAGCGCTGCGACTTCTGTGGCCATGGCTGCCTTCCATTTCTCATTGTCGGGGCTAGACAAGGCTTGGCGAACGGTGGTGGGTTCCTTGGGGGAGGTGTGGCGAACAGCTACGGCAAGCCCAAGGATACGGAGACCAATTTCGTTGGTCTTTTCGTAGTGAAGGCGGTCATAGTCGTGGAAGCTGGTTACTTCGACGACGTCGTCGTCAGTGTCATTGCCGAGGCAGAGGGTGTCTTGCGAGGTGTTCAGTGGTGGTAACTCGGCATCCGGAGATCAGCGCACTTCATTGTTGTAATTGTGGGCTTCGCGAAGTGTATCGGCATGGTCGAATTGATGAACAGGTATGAATGTTGGAGTCTGGAGTGGGCTTGTAAGGGGGATACTGGGATATGGATCGGTTGGTGTGTTGTCTGCTGCATCAGCGTCCTCCGCCAGGTCTGCTTCATCGTGTGACGTGGCGAAGCTGCGATGTCCTTTGAAAATCCTTTTCGGTGCTTTGTCAGCTTCGCGGTGCTCCTTGAACAGTGGCAGTCAGCTTCTTGTAGAAGATGCACTCACGTGATTTTGTGACTTCGTGTGTCGCATAGTCCAGCACGATCCATGTCTTGTATTCCTTTTTTATCCCGAGGTGAATGCCCCAGCGTGCCCGGTCAGCAATTTTTCCGATCCTTGCTGTGTGTGGCCTGTACTATACCATGCAGCCGAACACCCGAAGCGTACGCGTGTCTGCCTTTCTGCCCGTCCAAGCCCTGTAGGGAGAGTTGCTGTTCTCGAGGCTTCGGGACGACAGCAAGTTGTGCAGCCGGACAGAGTGGTTCATAGCAAATGGCCAGTACTTAGTAGGGACGGCTGACTGCTTCATCAGGGCCCTCATCCTGGTGGCGAGGCTCCTGTTTGTCCGTTCTGCTACTCCTTGCTGCTCGTGAGCGTAGGGCAGGGACACCAGGTGCTCAATCCCCTTCTGCTTGAAGAGTTCTTTGAACTCAGTTGAGAAGAACTCCAAACCCCCGTCTGTCTGGTAGGTTTTCAGCTTCAGTCCAGATTGACGTTCAACCTGTTTCATCCATGCCACGAAGCACTCGAAGGCTAGGGAGCGGCAGTTGGTGTTGATGGCCCACACGTAGCGGGTGCATGTGTCAATGAAGGTAAGCATGTAGTACTCGCCGTCGAGCCCTTCGTGACTGAGAATCATGAAGTCGCTGTAGACTTTATCGAGTGGTTTGTAGCGTTCGTAGCCGGGAGGTAAGTCGGGAAATGGCTTGTGGGCGAGTGATGCAGTCGGGCACACGGTGCATGGTGGATCAACTGATTCTTCAGTGAGAGATCCTCCTTGAGGAAGAAGTAGTGCGTCGTCGTCGAAAACACCGGCCTTGAGGGAGTTCTTGAGCGTGGTGTGTGAGGGGTGCCCGAGTCGCTGATGCCATGTTTCTGGTTCCGCACGATATCCGATAGTCTTCTGATAATATTTGTGCCTTTGTGCTTCGTCGTTCTGCTTCTTTTCAGGTCCCTTGTCGGCGGCGGCATCGGCGTCTGCTGCGAAGGCTCGAACGGAGAGGTGCTCCAGGACCTCTTTTGGGAATTTGGCGATGTCATCCGTGTCGCCAGAATGTACTGCGTCGCCGGTGATGAGCGGTTGCGGGAAGGACGCTGCTTCGGGCCACTCAGATGTGGGAAGTCCTTCCATCGGGACGCGATGATAGAGGTATTCACCGCCGGTGACCGAGATCAGATGTGGTCCTTGCTCTGGCGGCGGCGCTTCCATTGTAGGTTCGGGAAGTTCCGCTGCCTTACTGAAGAACTCGTAGGTCACTTCTTCTTCTTCTAATTCTTGCACGTGTTTTGGTGTGTCAGGAGCGTATTGGTCCGGAAGAGGAGGTCCGCCCCAGCTGGTACCGCCGGTTGCCCAGTAAGGATCAATAGCCGCAACATCCGCAGGAGGGAGTCCTGGAGCTTCAGGGTAGGCGGGAGTTGGCTGTCCCCAGCCAGCTCCGCTAGTAGCCCCGATGTCTCCCCAGCCACCGCCGATCGTGGCCGCTTCTTCGGGTGTCAAGATTTCTCCCCGCGGGCCGACTGCGGGACTGGGATCTTCCCAACCGGTTACAGTCGCTGGGGTTGTTGTGCGTTCTTCATTGTCTGGTGCAGCGGGTGTTGAATTGCTACTGTCTGCTTCCTCTTCCATTGTTGCAGGTCCAGTATCGCCTGGATTGGAGGTTGAGGTGGTTGGGACGGCGCGCAGTCGTAGAAGACCATCCGAAGCGGGTCGTTCAAGATCCATCTCGTCGGGGTGTGACCAAGCCAACGGCTTTGTAGGAGTTGTCTTCAGAAGAAGCGTTCGTTCAGAATCGCCAGTGGTGCCTTGAGCCGAGAAAATTTAGACAAAGACCCCGTCATCATCGTCAGCCTTGCCGATGTAAGTGTTTTTATAATACAGTTCAAAGTTCTTGTCTTGGCAGTTGCTGCGAATGTCGACTCCGCACTGTCAAAATACTAAGCGCCTATGAAACTAGGTTTAGGCTTAGGAGGCATAGCTTGAGTGCCAAGAGAATTGAAGCAAGAGGAAACTCGAGAAAGATGATGTTTCACTATTGAGCAAGGTACAAGATATAGCAAGAAGAAAGCCACATGGTACGCCACCTACAGCAAGTGAGATACATTACAATCTACACTACAGACAGTTATAAAGAATATATAAATGTCAGAATGTTATAAGTGCTTACATTTGTGTAGGCTATAGTGGGGTAGCTCATAAGGGGTACAACCCAATTAGGGTTAGTACTTGTATCCAACTCTTTCATAGTTCATCCATTCTCGTTCATTATTCTGACACGGTTTCAGAGCGGGTCCTTCGCTAGGACCGGTTTTTTTTTTCCTTGGGTCCACCACTGCGCTGCCCCACTAGCCGCCCCTAGCCCGGCCCGTCGCCCCTAGGCCCGTTGCCCCGGCCCGTCGCCCCTAGGACCGTTGCCTCTAGGCCGGCCCGTTGCCCCTAGCCCGACCCGTAGGCCCATCGCCCCTACCCTAGCCCGTCACCCCTAGGCCCGTCGCCCCGGCCCGTCGCCCCAGCCCATCGCCCCTAGGCCCGTCGCCCCGGCCCGTCGCCCCTAGGCCCGTCGCCCCTAGGCCGGACCGTCGCCCCTAGCCCGGCCCGTAGGCCCGTCACCCCTAGCCTGGCCCGTCGCCCCTAGGCCCGTCGCCCCAGCCTGTCGCCCCGGCCCGTCGCCCCTAGGCCCGTCGCCCCGGCCCGTCGCCCCTAGGCCCGTCGCCCCTAGCCCGGCCTGTCGCCCCTAGCCCGGCCCGTAGGCCCGTCGCCCCTACCTCGGCCCGTTGCCCCTTAGGCACGTCGCCCCAGCCCCGCGACCTGCCCCGTCGACCCTCGGCCCGCGCGCCCCATCGACCCTAGGCCCGCGCGCGCCCCGTCGACCCTAGGCCCGCGCGCCCCATCGACCCTCGGCCCGCGACCCGCCCCGTCGGCCCTCGGCCCCGGTGCCCCGTCGACCCTAGACCCGTCGCCCTAGGCCGGCCCGTCGCCCCTAGGCCCCGCGGCCCGTTGCCCCTAGGCCCCCGGCCCGTCGCTCCCGGCCCCGCGGCCCGTCGCTCCTGGCCTCGCGGCCCGTCGCCCCTAGGCCCCCGGCCCGTCGCCCCTAGGCCCCGCGGCCCTTCGCCCCTAGGCCCCCCCCGGCCTGTTGCCCCTAGGCCCCCCGCGGCCCGTCGCCCCTAGGCCCATCGGCCTGTCGCCCCAAGGCCCCCGGCCCGTCACTCTCGGCCCCGCGGCCAGTCGCCCCTAGGCCCCTGGCCCGTCGCTCATGGACCCCCCTCGGCCCGTCGCCCCTAGGCCCTGGCCCGTCAACCCTGGCCCCGACACGTCGCCCCGCGGCCGCCCCTAGGCCCTCGAGCCGCCCCTCCTGCACCCTGCTGTCTGACCTTTGCCCTGCGCTGCCCGGCCTCTGCCCGCCCTGCGTGCTGCGCCACTATGGCTTCTCTCCGCGTTCTAGCGTTCGATCATGAGGGCCGACCGATCCAGTTTGACACGTGGCTCGATGACTTGCAGCTGTACCTACTGAGCGACTCTAGGGACAGTGTTTCGTTGTTTGACCACACGTCTGGCACCGCTCCCGCCCCTCCCGCCACAGCTGACAGTGCGACTCGCTCACAATGGCTTACTCAGAGCGCTGCTGCTCGCTTAGCCATTCGCAACCACCTTCCGTTGGCCGAATGCGCTCACTTCGGACAGCACAGGACAGCACAGGCATTGTACGACGCTGTCGTCGCCCGTTACTCCTCGCCTGCCACTGCTGCTCTAGGCCGTCTTCTACTGCCCTACCTGTTTCCCAAGCTGTCCGATTTTGCCACAGTAGAGGACCTTGTTTCCCACCTCCGCACTAGCGACGCTCGCTACCGCGCTGCCCTCCCAGCAGAGTTCCTTGCCAAGAACCCGCCCCCGATGTACATCACTCTCTACTTCATAGTCACCCGCCTCCCTGACTCTCTTCGCGCTGTCAGGGACCACTTTCTCGCGCTCGACCCCACAGCCCTCACTGTTGACTTACTCGAGCAGCACCTCCTTGCAGCTGAGACTAGTGTAGTCGCTGTAGGCGCTGCTCGTGGCACTCCTCGCACACCCTTCTTTGAGGGGTGTTCCCCCTCCCCCCTTGCCCCCTCCTATGCCTCTGCTGCTACTGTTGACGTCCTTGGTGCTGAGGATGTCGGAGCTGCTTCCACTAGTGGGAAGCGGTGCAGCAGCAAGGGCAAGGGTGCCAGGGGTGGTGGAGGTGGCAGCGGGGGTGGTGGGGGGGGCAGCAGTGGAGGTGGTGGTGGCAGTGGAGGTGGTGGCCGCGGTGGGAGTGGTGGCGGGAGTGGGGGCTTTGGTGGCGGAGGTGGAGGCAGCGGTGGGAGTGGCGGTAGTGGCAGCGGTGGGGGTGGTGGAGGTCGGACTGGAGCTCAGCGTGGAGGTTCTGGAGGAGGCCAAAGGCAGTAACAGCAGTGTCGGAGCGAGACCCCGTTGCCCCAGCAGCTTCGTGAGTGGTTTGCTCAGCGTGGGGCGTCTAGGGGTAGTGTTAGCTGCCCGTATGTCATTTGCACGGGTGACCGTGCTGGTCAGACATGCGGGAAGCTTCACACTCAGCACCGCTGCTTCTCCCGCCTTGACGACGCTTGGCGTGCAGAGTTTGGTGACGAGGCCGAGTGCCCCCGCTGGGCAGACCTGCTTAGGTCTGGAGTTGCTATCTTTGACCTAGACTATGATGCTATCCTTGCTGCTATGTATGCTTTGTCTGTTAGTGCTGAGGGTGACTATTACCTGTGTGTGCCGCCTGACCCAGGTATAGAGGCTGCTGCTCTAGGTGCTAGTGAGTCTGCTCTCCCTGGTACTACGCCTGCTGAGGCCATGCACACCTTCACACTTGACTCAGGAGACTCACACTGTTTCTTTTGCGACAGCACCACCCTCACCCCTCTCTCTGCCCCTGTACCGGTCAGGCTAGCTGACCCCTCCGGGGGCCCAGTACTTGCCCATTCCTCCACTATGCTCCCGTTTCCGGCGGTTCTGTCCGGCTCATTGTCAGGCCTTCACCTCCCCTCGTTCTCAACGAACTTGGTGAGTACCGCTGCCCTACAGGACGCGATGGTCACTACCACCACTCCTGGGGGTCAGCGTGTGTCGATCTGCACTTGTACACAGACGGGCCGTCACCTGGCCACGTTCACTCGTTGGCCAGGGTCGAGTCTGTACACAGTGGCTACCGAGCCTCCTCAGTTAGCTGCGTCTGCCCAGGTGTCCGCGTCAGGTCAGGTAGCACCCCCTTGCTCATGTCGCCTCCTGTCGCACCAGACCCTTCTGTGGCACCACCGCCTGGGTCACCCCTCCCTGCCATGCCTTCGTGGCATGCACTCCCGCCTCCTTGTCTCTGGTCTTCCCAGGTCTCTGCCTCCCCTCCCACCCTCGCCTGCCCCGCCCTGCCTTCCTTGCGTCGAGGGGCAGAAGCGTGCCGCTCCTCACTCCTCGTTTCCCCTGATGACTGCTCCCCTTCAGACACTCCACATGGACGTGTGGGGCCCAGCCCGCGTCAGTGGACAGGGCCGCGAGCGCTACTTTCTGCTGGTTGTTGACGACTACACGCGGTACACCACGGTCTTCCTCTTGCGCAGCAAGGATCAGGTTGTTGATGTCTTGATCCCTTGGATCCGCGCAGTCCGTCTCCAGCTCTGCGAGTGGTTCCGCCAGGACCTTCCTGTCCTACGTCTGCACTCTGACAGAGGTGGTGAGTTCTCTTCTGACCTCCTACGAGACTTTTGTCGTGGGGAGGGCATTCCGAACTCCCCTCAGAAAAATGGGATTGCTGAGCGCCGCATTGGATTAGTCATGGAGGTCGCTCGTACCTCCATGATCCATGCGGCTGCTCCCCATTTTCAGTGGCCGTTTGCGGTCCGGTACGCTGCGCATCAGCTCAACCTCTGGCCCTGTGTCTCCTTGCCGGAGTCCTCGCCTACACTGCGTTGGACGGGGAAGGTTGGCGATGCGTTGGTGTTCCGGGTCTGGGGCTCTCGTGCCTTTATTCGCGATACGTCCGCGGACAAGCACTCCGCCTGTGCTATTCCCTGCGTCTTCCTTGGCTTTTCCCCTGACGCGCCTGGCTGGCAGTTTTACCACCCCACCTCGCGCAGTGTCTTCCCCTCCCAGGACGTCACGTTTGACGAGTCGGTTCCCTTTTACCATCTCTTCCCCTACCGCTCTGCCCCTCCCCCACCCCCGCCGCTCTTCCTTGCTCCACGTCCCCCTCCGGTAGACCCCCTCCCCCCCCAGGGTCCTGCTCCCTCAGGTTTGTCTCAGGTAGACCCTCTCCATGGTACTGCGCCTGTTGAGGTAGCTGTCGGCTCAGGTGCTACTCGAGGTGCTGCGTCTAGGGGTGCTGCGTGTGGGGGTGCGGCGCCTGGGGGTGCTGAGTCTGAGGGTGCTAAGTCTGGGGGTGCGGAGCCTAGGGGTGCTGAGCCTGGGGGTGCTGAGACTGGGGGTGCTGAGCCTGCGGGTGTTGAGCTTGGGGGTGCTGAGCCTGCGGGTGTGGAGCCTGGGGGAGCAGAGTCCGAGGTTGCGGCGTCTGGGGTTGCTGAGCCGAGGGGTACTGCTTCTTCTGGAGGTCCTGTGGGTGCTTCGTCACGACTGTCTCCCCGGCCGGAGCCCCTCTTCCCGGAGCTCCTGCGCGAGTGGTTTGCACAGCACACCCACCTTTAAAGTGGAGCTGCTGGAGCTGGAGACTTTGCAGCTGGAGACACTGGAGCTGGAGGTGCTGGAGTTACTGCTTGAGCTGGTGGTACTGGAGGTGCTGCAGCTGCTGGTCCAGGAGGTGCTCGTACCAGGGGTACTGGAGCTGCCGAGACTGGTGATATTGGGGGAGCTAGAGCTGGAGACCCTACGGAGCCTAGAGCTGCTGGGGCTGGAGGCGCTGGAGCTGGAGGCACTAGCGCTGGTGGTGCTGGAGCTGGAGGAGCTGGAGCTGGTGGCACTGGCGCTGGAGGAACTGGCGCGGGAGGCGCTGGACCTGGAGGAGCTGGAGCTGTGGACCCTGGTGCTGGAGGCACTGTGCGGCCGGGACCGTACTTCGTTCCCCTGCATCAGCAGGTTCTTGGTCTCCCGTCTTCTACTGCCCTTCCTCCTCCCTTACTGTGTCCACCGCCCGACCAGTCGCAGCCGCCGTTACAGCCAGCCTCCCCACTGCCTGCTCCTTCTCCTTACACTGAGCAGACCGGCGGTCTTACAGAGCGTTGTGAGCCTGCGTCTCGTCCTGCCTCCCCTGTTCGCACTGGTCGTAGCGTTCCTCGTCCGCGTCCTCCTCCTGTTCCCGGCACACACGCTATGGCACTTCGTCCGTCCTCTGTTCCACTGCGTGTTCCTCTGCCGCCTCCTCCTGAGTCCTCTATGTTAGAATGAGAACGAATGAATGACTGAACTAGAAAGCAGGTGGGTACATGTAGGAAACCTAGAAGTGTTGTACCCTGTAAGAACTACCCCACTATAGCCTAAACAGACTATAGCATATAAGTTTGACACACCCCCATAGGCAAAGTGGGGGAGAACAAGAGGTCACAAGACTAGTCAAGAAAGGCAAAGCAAGCTCAGGGTGGATCACAATGTCATCACGCAGTCTGAGCACAAGCAAGGGGCCACAAGGCCAGTTCACATGCAGAGTTATATAAAGGAAAAACAAACAATACAGTGAACACAACCTAGCAAGTGGAAGCATGCAGGTATAAGTATATAGAGTACAGTACAAGCAAATTCAAGAAGTCAGCAAGTGAGGCACAGTAGGTACAAGGCCTAACACAGTACAGAAACGCTGATGATCACAAGGCTGAAGTGCCTTGGTGAAAACATCAGCAGTGTTGGCCTGAGAGGCCACGTAAGCAAGACGAAGCTGGCCACGCTGCTGCAACTCTCGAGCAAGGAAGTAGCGCAGAGCAATGTGCTTCGTTCTGTGCTCCAGTCTGTGCTCCTGACACAAGGCCAGCATGGCCTTGTTGTCGACGTACAGAACTGGAGGAGAACGAGGCGCCTCTCCCAAGTCGGTCAGCAGGTAGGTGAGCCAGCGTAGCTCCTGTGCAGCCATGGCCCCAGCGTAGATCTCAGCCTCACAACTGGAGCTGAGAACAGAAGAAGAGTGGGTAGATTGCCAAGAGACAGAACCAGAGCCAAGACTGAAGGTGTAACCCTGTGACGACCGCTGCGTAGCCAAGTCGTCAACCCAGGAGGCGTCGGCGTGACCAGTGAGGACAACTCGAGCCCGCCCTCCAAGCACGAGCCCCATGCCCGACGTACTGCACAAGTATCGCAACACCCTCTTCGCAGCATCCCAGTGCACCTTTCGGTGCCTGCCGGGAGCCACGTAGCGAGCCAGAAGGCTGAGAGGGTATGCGAGGTCAGGTCGTGTGCAAGTCATCAGGTACATGAGGCAGCCCACAAGCTCTGGATACGGGCCACTCGGCGCTACGGACTCGTCCGAAGGTGGAGCTGAGAGCGAGTGACCGGTAGGCAGAGGAGTGGACTGTGGCGAGGAGTACGTGAAGCCGAAGCGCTGAAGGACCTGCTGCACCATGTGTGACTGAGTCAAGGTAATGGTGCGCTGTGCTCTGTCCCGGGTGATCTGCAAGCCAAGATAGCTTGTCAGCTCACCCAGGTCTGTGCACGTGTGTCTCTTCTGCAGCTCGGACTTCACGTGGGCGAGTGCCTCAGTGTCAGCAGTATCAAAGACAAGGTCATCTACGTACACGAGAACGTAGAACGGCGGCAGAGTAGTGTCAGTGCGTAGAAACAGAGAAGGGTCAGCAGTGGAAGGAGCAAAACCAAGAGAAGCAAGAGTCGTCCTGAGTGTGTCGTGCCACTCACGGGGTGCCTGGCGGAGACCGTAGACTGGCCGCCGGAGGCTCCACTGGGTACCAGCAGGAAACGACCCTGTGAAGCCAGGTGGGCGGCGCAGCCAGATCTCCTCGTGCAGGCTGCCCTGTAGGAAGGCTGTGCTGAAGTCAAGTGAGTGGAGCTCGTAGTCACGCTGAGCAACTACGTGCAGCAGTACCCGAAGAGTGGTCATCTTCGGGGTAGGGGAGAAGGTCTGGAAGAAGTCAACTCCCTGTCGCTGACTGAAGCCACGTGCAACGTAACGCGCCTTGAAGACAGACGGAGAACCCGGCGGCCGCTTCACCCTGAAAATCCACATGCCACTGACGATGTTCGCCCCAGGTGGGGGAACCTCGTCGACGTAGGTGCCTGTGGACTTCCAGGAAGCCATCTCGGCGTCCATGGCTGCCTGCCACTGAGAGGAGTAGGGACCCTCTATCGCCTCAGCGTAAGAGCGCGGGGTCGGGATGTCTGGTGCATCAGGGTCTCCCTCAGGGGCAATCAGCATGGACACGAGATGAGGTACAGAAGCGGCAAAGCACTCAAACTCCTCCTGTCTGTCCTCAAGAACGTCCGTGCTAAGAGCACACTCACCCCCGACGGACGGAGGATAGACAGACGCAGACGCAGCAACAAGACTAGTGGCGTAGTCTAGGCGACAGGCTGCAGCAAAGTCAACAAGCTCAGTAACAAGAGCAGACGCAGCAGTGGACTCAAACAAAGGGTCAGTGACAGCAGTGGCCAGAAAACGCGCTACAGCTGGACTAGCAGCACGTAGGGATTCAGACGCAGGGTCCGGACCGGCAGGAAGAGAGGACGCAGGAGGAGACGGCAGAGGGACACGCTGTGGAGCAGTGGAAGGACGCAGAGTCATAGAGTGAGCGCCAGGGACAGGAGGAGGACGCGGACGCGAAACACGACCAGCGCGAACAGGACGGACTGGCGACGCAGAACGAGACTCAGGCAACACAGGACGCGACTCAGGCTCACGACGCTCCGTAAGACCTCTAGTCGGTCCAGAGTAAGGAGAAGGACCAGGCAGTGGAGAGGCTGGCTGGAACCGCGACTGGGACTGGACAGGCGGTGGACTCAGGAAAGGAGGAGGAGGACCAGGAGAAGGCGGGGAGCCAAGAACCTGCTGAAGAAGCGGAACGTAGTACGGCCGCGGCCGCACAGTGCCTCCAGAGACAGCAGAGACAGAACCGGTACCCCCAGCCCCAGGGTCTCCAGTACCAGAAGCACCGCCAGCAGCTCCAGCACGAGCAGCACCTCCAGCACCTCCAGCAGCTCTAGCACCAGAAGCACCTCCAGCAGCTCCAGCACCAGCAGCACCAGCAGCACCAGCACCAGTAGCACCTCCAGAAGTCCCAGCAGCACCTCCAGCAGAACCAGCACTAGCAGCACCTCCAGAAGCTCCAGCAGTACCTCCAGTAGCTCCAGCACCAGCAGCACCTCCAGCACCTCCAGCAGCTCCAGCACCGGCAGCACCTCCAGCAGCTCCTGCACCAGCAGCACCAGCAGCACCTCCAGCAGCACCAGCACCAGCAGCACCTCCAGTAGCTCCAGCAGTACCCTGACAGCGCCGAGAGTACCACTCACGAAGCTGCTCTGGAGAGAGAGGCTCACGCCGCGGCGGGACGCCTAGAGCACCTCCAGACGCAGCACGCGCAGGCTCAGCACCTCCAGACATAGTACCCTCAGGCTCCACACGTCCAGACTCAGCACCCCCAGACTCAGCACCCCCAGACTCAGCACCTGAGTTGACAGCTACCTCGACCGGCTCGGCAGGGTCTACCTGGGACACACCTGAGGGGGCAGGACCCTGGGGGGGGAGGGGGACTACCGGGGGAGCACCTGGTACCAGGAAGAGCAGCGGTGGGGGGGGAGAGGCAGTCCGGTAGGGAAAGAGACGGTAGTACGACACCGACTCGTCAAACGTGACGTCCTGAGAGGACAGAACACGACGCGTGGTGGGGTGGTAGAACTGCCACCCGGGTGCGTCAGGAGGGAAGCCAAGGAAGACACAGGGAACGGCACGGGAGGACAGCTTGTCCGCTGTAGTATCGCGGACAAAAGCTCGAGATCCCCAGACATGGAACGCGGACGCATCGCCAACCTTCCCCGTCCACCGCAGAGTAGGTGTGGTCTCCGGCAAGGAGACACGAGGCTGAAGGTTGATCTGATGCGCAGCGTACTGAACCGCGAACGGCCATAGAAAATGGGGAGCAGCCGCATGGATCATGGACGTACGAGCGACGTCCATGACCATGCCAATGCGGCGCTCAGCAATCCCATTTTGCTGCGGGGAGGCCGGAAGCGTGAACGTCTGGCGGATGCCCTCCGAACGACAGAAGGCTCTCAGGAGGTCGGAGGAAAACTCCCCGCCTCTGTCTGAGCCGAAACTCTCACAGAGCTGGCGACGAGCACCGCGGATCCAGTCGATCAGCACCTCAGGGACCTCACCCTTGCTGCACAAGGGGAAGACTGTGGTGTAACGCGAATAGTCGTCAACGACCAGCAGGAAGTAGCGCTCGTGACCCTGTCCACGGACGCGGGCTGGGCCCCACACGTCCATGTGAAGAGTCTGCAGAGGGGCCTCAGTCGGAGGGAACGAGGAGGAGTGAGGAGCGGCGCGCTGCCGGCCCTCGACACAAGGAACACAGGTGGGGGCAGGCCCCGAAGGAAGGGAAGGGAGGGACCTGGGGAGCCTAGAGACAAGAGCACGGGAGGCCATACCTCGAAGACGAGGCAGAGAGGGGTGACCAAGGCGGTGGTGCCAAAGGAGAGTCTCGTGCACCAGAGGACGACACGAGCAGGGGGCAGACGCAGGACTAGACCTTGACGTGGCAGCAAACACCTGACTAGACGCAAGGACTGGAGGAGGCGCAGTAGTCAGTGTGTACAGACTCGACCCTGGCCGACGGGTGAACGTGGCCAGGTGGCGGCCCGTCCGAGAGCAAGTGCAGTGGGTCACACGCTGACCTCCAGGGGTGAACTGGTCAACCCACGCGTCCTGGAGGTCAGCTCCACTCACCAAGTTCGTAGAGAACGAGGGGAGGTGGAGTCCCGACAGCAAGCCCGACGGGGCCGCAGGACACGGTAGAACCGTGGAGGAGTGTGCAAGGACTGGGCCCCCAGAGGGGTCAGCAAGGGAGACCGCAACAGGCCGACTGAGCGGCGTGGGCGTGGTGCTGTCTCTAAAGAAAGAGCGCGAAGCACCAGAGTCAAGTGTGAAAGTGTGCAAGGACTCAGTAGGTGCAGTACCAGAGAGAGGGGACGCACCAGCACCTGGAGCAGCAGACGCACCAGTATCGGAGCAGCAGACGCACTAGCACCTAGAGCAGCAGCCGCACTAGCACCTAGAGCAGCAGCCGCAATGCCCGGGTCGGGCGGGACACGCAGGTAACAGTCACCCTCAGCACTATCAGCAATAGCATACATGGCAGCAAGGATAGCATCGAAATCAAGATCAAAGATAGGCACATTCTGCAGAAGCATATCATGCCAGTGAGGGAGCTCAACGGCGTCAGGAAACTGGGCACGCCAAGCGTCAGTCAAGCGACCGAAGCAGCGCTGCGTAGTGTGTGGGAGTCCACACACCTCCCCACTACGAGTGCCGGAGCGAAGAACGTAAGTGCAGGGACCAGCACCCCCAGACCTCCCACGCCCAGCGTACCACTCACGAAGCTGCTGGACCGACGGAGTCTCACGGGAGCGCGGCTGCTGCTGGCGCTGGCTACCACCAAAGCCTCCACGCTGCGCGGCTGCACCTCGACCAGCACCACCACCGCCGCCACCTCCACCACCGCTGCTGCTGCCTCCTCCACCTCCGCCGCTGCCTCCACCACCTCCTCCGCCGCCACTGAAGCCCCCACTCCCGGTACCACCCCCACCTCCAGCGCCACCCCCTCCGCCTCCACCACCTCCTCCACCACCCCCCCCGCCGCCCCCTCCACCACCCTTGCTCCCCTTGCCCCTGCTGTTGCGTCGTCTCCCACTAGGGGCAGACGCAGCTCCAACCTCCTCAGTGCCAACGAGGTCGACAGCAGCAGCAGAAGCAACAGAGGGGAGAAGGGGGACAGGGGAGCACCCCTCAAAGAAAGGGGTGCGACGGTCGCCGCGAGAAGCACCTACAGCTAAGATACTCTTCTCAGCTGCAGTAAGGCGCTCCTCTAGCAGGTCGACAGTGAGCTCGGTGGGGCAAAGGGAGAGAAAGTGGTCCCTGACTGAAGAAAGTGAGTCAGGGAGGTGGGTGACTAGGTAGTAAAGGGTGATGTACATGGGGGGGGGGGTTCTTGGCACAGAACTCAGTGGGAAGGGCAGCGCGGTAGCGGGCGTCACTAGTGTGAAGGTGAGCAACTAGGTCAGCGACTGTGGCAAAGGCAGCAAGGTCAGGGAAGAGGTACGACAGCATGAGGCGGCTGAGGGCAGCAGTGGCAGGGGAGGAGTAGCGCGCAACTACAGCGTCGTACAAAGACTAAGCAGTCTTGTACTGGCCAAAATGCGCGCGCTCAGCAGGCGGCAGGTGACTACGAACAGCAAGACGAGCAACAGCGTCACGAGTGGTCCACTGCGAGCGAACCGTACTGTCAGTAGTGGCAGTAGGAGCAGTAGAAACACCGGACGTGTGATAAAAAAGGGGCACCCCATCCCTAGAATCACACTGAAGAAAGAGCTGGAGGTCGTCAACCCACACGTCAAAGTCAACTGCACGTCCCTCAGCGTCAAAGGTAAGAACGGTAGGACTAGCCATAGCAGCAGTAGAAGCAGTAGTAAGAGTAGCAGCAGTAGCAGCAAAAGCAGCAGTAGCAGCAGTAGGAGCAGAGGCAGTAGGGCAGTGCACAGCAGTGCGGCTCGGTAGGGCAGGGCGACACGGTGGGGCGGCGCGGCTCGGCTGGGCGGCGCGGCTCGGCTGGGCGGCGCGGCTCGGCTCCTGGTGGCGCGGGTGCTTACCAGGGGAGGGTGCAGACAGGCCCGCAACTGGGGCGGCAACGGGGGGCAGGGCCGCTACTGGCGGTGCAAGCAGGGCCGCGACAGGCCAGTGACGGGCCAGCAACGGGCGGCAACGGGCTGGCGACGGGCGGCAGCGGGCCAGCGACAGCCGAGGACGGGCGGCAGCTCGCCGGCGACGGGCCGGCGACGGGCTGCAGCGGGCTGGCGACGGGCTGCAGCGGGCCGGCGACGGGCTACAGCGGGCCGGCGACGGGCGGCTGCGGGCCGGCGACGGGCGGCAGCGGGCCGGCAACGGGCGGCAGTGGGCCGGCTACGGGCGGCGACGGGCGGCTGCGGGCCGGCTACGGGCGGCAGCGGGCCGACGACGGGCGGCAGCGGGCCGGCTACGGGCGGCAGCGGGCCGGCGACGGCCGGCGACAGGCGGCAACGGGCCGGCGACTGGCCGGGGACGGGCGGCAATGGGCCAGCGACGGGCGGCAACGGGCCTCTAGGGCGGGGCCGCGACGGGCCTCTAGGAACGGGCCGCGACGGGCCTCTAGGGCGGGGCCGCGACTGGCCTCTAGGAACGGGCCGCGACGGGCCTCTAGGGCGGGGCCGGGGTGGGCCTCTAGGGAGGGGCCGGGACGGGCCTCTAAGGCAGGGCCACGACGGGCCGCTAAGGCTGGGCCACTACGGGCGGCACAAGGGCAGAGCGCGCGACGGCGCAGGTGAAACAGGCGCGAGGCGCGCTTCGGGTAGGAAAAAAAAAATCGTGGTGGGCTCAAAGAAAGACGTTCCCACTAGGGAACCTGCTCAGAATACCATGTTAGAATGAGAACGAATGAATGACTGAACTAGAAAGCAGGTGGGTACATGTAGGAAACCTAGAAGTGTTGTACCCTGTAAGAACTACCCCACTATAGCCTAAACAGACTATAGCATATAAGTTTGACACTCTCTTCCTGCCGTCCCTGACCCTGAGTCTGACCTTGTGCGTGCTGCCAGTCCCACTGTCTCTCGTCTCCTCGCCACTGTTGTCACTGACCCTTCTTTTGAGTCCACTGCTGCGTCTGCCCTCGTTGCTGAGCTGCTTGACTTTGCTGCTGCCTGTCGTCTAGACTACGCCACTGCTCTTGTTGCTGAGTCTGAGTCTGCCAGTCCTCCGTCCGTCGGGGGTGAGTGTGCTCTTGGCACGGACGTCCTTGAGGACAGGCAGGAGGATCTTGAGTGTCTTGCAGCTGCTGTACCTCGTTTCGCTTCCATGCTGCTTGCCCCTGAGGGAGACCCGGATGTACCAGACATCCCGACCCCGCGCTCTTACGCAGAGGCGATAACGGGTCCTTACTCCTCTCAGTGGCAGGCAGCCATGGATGCCGAGATGGCATCCTGGAAGTCCACAGGCACCTACGTCGACGAGGTTCCCCCACCTGGGGCGAACATAGTCGATGGCATGTGGATTTTCAGGGTGAAGCGGCCGCCGGGTTCTCCGTCTGCCTTCAAGGCGCGTTACGTTGCTCGAGGCTTAAGTTAGCGACAGGGGGTCGACTACTTTCAGACCTTCTCTCCCACCCCGAAGATGACTACTCTTCGGGTGTTGCTGCACGTCGCTGCTCAGCGTGACTACGAGCTGCACTCTTTGGACTTCAGTACAGCTTTCTTGCAGGGCAGCCTGCACTAAGAGATCTGGCTGCGCCGCCCACCTGGCTTCACTGGGTCGTTTCCTGCTGGTACCCAGTCGAGCCTCCGGCGGCCAGTCTACGGTCTGCGCCAAGCGCCTCGAGAGTGGCACGACACACTGAGGACTACACTTGCGGCTCTGGGGTTTACTCCTTCTACTGCTGACCCGTCGCTGTTTCTACGCACCGACACGTCGCTGCCGCCGTTCTACGTCCTCGTGTACGTCGACGACTTCGTCTTTGCCACTGCTGACACAGAGGCACTGACCCTTATGAAGTCAGAGCTGCAGAAGAGACACACCTGCACTGACCTGGGTGAACTGCGCAGCTATCTTGGCTTGCAGATCACCCGGGACAGAGCACGGTGCACCATCACACTGACTCAGTCACACATGGTACACCAGGTCCTTCAGCGCTTCGGCTTCCAGTTCTCCTCGCCACAGCCCACTCCGTTGTCTACCGGCCACTTGCTCTCAGCTCCACCTTCGGACGAGTCCGTAGAGCCGAGTGGTCTGTACCCAGGGCTTGTGGGTTGCCTCATCTACCTGATGACGTGCACACGACCTGACCTCGCGTACCCTCTCAGCCTCCTAGCTCGCTATGTGGCTCTCGGTAGGCACCGAAAGGTGCACTGGGATGCTGCGAAGAGGGTACTGCGTTACTTGTGCAGTACGTCGGGCATGGGGCTCGTGCTTGGAGGACGGGGTCCTGTTGTCCTCACTGGTCACGCAGACGCTTCTTGCATTGACGACTCAGCTACGCAGCGGTCGTCACAGGGTTACACCTTCAGCCTCGGTTCCAGCTCTGTTTCTTGGCGGTCTACCCGCTCGTCTTCGGTTCTCAGCTCCAGTTGTGAGGCTGAGATCTACGCAGGGGCCATGGCTGCACAGGAGCTACGCTGGCTCACCTACCTGCTGACTGACTTGGGAGAGCAGCCTCGTCCGCCTCCAGTTATGTACGTAGACAACAAGGCCATGATTGCCTTGTGTCAGGAGCACAGACTGGAGCACAGAACGAAGCACATCGCTCTGCGATACTTCCTTTCTCGAGAGTTGCAGCAGTGTGGCCAGCTTCGTCTTGCGTACGTGGCCACTAGGGCCAACACTGCTGATATATTCATCAAAGCACTTCCGCCAGGTGATCATCAGCGCTTCTCTACTGTGCCTACTTTGCCTCACTTGCTCACTACGTGACTTTGCTTGTACTGTGATCTATATATATACCTGCATGCTTACACTTGCTAGGGTATTATCACTGTATTGTTTGTTCTCTTTTATATAACTCTGCATGTAAACTGGCCTTGTGGCCCTTTGCTTGTGCTCGGACTGTGTGGTGACTTTGTGATCCAGCCTTAGCTTGCTTTGCTTTTCTTGACTAGTCTTGTGACCACTTTTTCTCCCCCACTTTGCCTATGGGGGTGTGTCAGAATGTTATAAGTGCTTACATTTGTGTAGGCTATAGTGCGGTAGCCCATAAGGGGAACAACCCAATTAGGGTTAGTACTTGTACCCAACTCTTGCATAGTTCATCTATTCTTGTTCATTCTTCTGATAGTAAGTATAGTCTAACACGCACCGCATGAGCTGTGTCGAAGAAAGTAGGTTGTACTGCAGATCAGGAACAACTAGTACGTTGCCGATGTGAATGGTGAAGCGAGTGTCTTCGGCTTCAAGACAGATTTCTCCAATGTCGTAAGCCTGGAGGCGTCCGTTGTTGGCGACGGTGATTTCTCATGGTCGTCGCATGTGCTTTGAGTTGCTGATAATCCATGGTGACCCCACCATGTGTTGTCCGTAGCAGCTTTCGAGGTACCAGGTGTTGTAGTTTTCGCGATTTCGTTGTGCGATCCCGGCCATCTTCGGAGTTACGACGCAGTCGAAGTCTCCGGTGTATGGCAAAAGGTCGATATATCGCCTCGCGGAAATGCTGGGAGGAGACTCTGGGGTCGGTGGAGGCAACTCAAAATCAGGTGGGATGTTTGTTGGGCGGTCGATCCAGCTGTGAATAGTAGGATCGTTGTTCGGACTGGGTGTGATGGGGTTGATGGGCGCGATTGGCGGGTATTCGATGTTGTCGTAGTATCGGAAACCTTTGCGTCGTCGCGCCATTCAACTCATGATTGACCCCTTTCCCTTGTCCTTTATCGTGATGCGCGCAGGAGTTTGCGAAGTGCTCGCGACGGAGGGTGGTGAAACTGTCGTTGTTGCAGCAGGGGAAGCCGAGGGTGCCGAAGGCTGCAGGCTGGAGGAGTTGGTGCACCTTTCGTTTGCGGCCTTACGCTTGTAGCACCGATCGATATTGTGCCCGGGCTTCTTGTAGTATTTGCAGAATGTCCCCTTCTTTCCATGCTGCTCCCCTTCAGTCGCTCCACTGAAGAACACTAATTTCTCCCGTTTGTTGTTCTTCTCATTATATAGGTCGATCTCCTTCTGCTCGGAGAGAAGCGTGGCGCACAGAGCGGACTCGGAGATGGTTGCTCGAGCGCGGAGCAATGATTGGCACTATCGCCAATCGGGTCCAAGGCCAGAAAGAACCATGGAGACGAACATGTCATCGGGAACGGTTCCGTCGCACTTCTTAATGTGGTCGCGCAGATTGCGACACCGATTGATATACGGTCCCGCTTTCTCCCCTTGTTGCATTTTAACCGATGTAATTTGGCTGAGTAGGCGACTCATTGTAACGGGATCTGTTGCCATGTATGAGTTGTGCAGGTGCTCCCAAGAAGCATACGCGACTGCCCACTCTGACTTGTAGGAGCGAATGCCAAGCTGCTCGGAGGGGGAGAGGTTTCGGAGAAGAGTGGTGTACGCAAGAAGAGACTCATAGTAGTACTGGTTCTTCTCTTGGATGGTGGCTTCCGTTGGAAACGGTAAGCTTCCATCGTAGTACATCCAGATTTGCGCAGTTGTCACGAGGAGCTCGAACTCGAAGCTCCACGTGTAGAAGTCTTTGCCGTCGAAGGGAACTGATGTCTTCAGCTTTGAAGTCAGAACGAACTTTGCTTGTATTGTCGCAATTATTTCTGACTGTGTGCGATGTTGACTGTCTTGCGCTGGAGCTGAAGCTTGACGGTTGTCAAAGGTAAATGACCTCTCAGAGTTGACGCGGCGGTCTTCTCCAAGGAGAGGGAGTCCAGCAACTCCACGTGCGTAGCTTGAGCCATCGATGCTCATAGCTTGATGGCTCTCAAGGGCGTTGATGCGAGCGACCAGATGCTCAACGAGAGCAGCGCTGACGGAGGTCACCACTGATGGTGCAGTAGGTGTTGCTAGTGGTGGGCCCAGAGAATCTGCAGTGGCTTTTCCTTCGGGAGCCATAGAGATGCAGAGTTTGTAATAGTTTAACGAGTAATTTATAAAGAAGTTGTTCTAGAAAGAACAAGAGCTTAACAGGCCTTATAATCCACTCTAGCTCTCATACCATGTTGTTATAAGTGAAGGATCCTAGTGGATATGATAAGTCTGTCAAGTTTGAGAGAAGACAATGAAGTTGAAGGAGAACAAGATGATTAAAGGATAATGGTACAAATATATAAATAGCAATCCTAGCTAGCCATATACTCTGAGGGGTACCGTAAGCCCCCGGATAGAAGCGTAGGCCTCGGATAAGCGCCGGCGCTTATAAAAGGATGACCGAGCAGGGTCCGGGAGCACAGACTGGAGCACAGAACGAAGCACATTGCTCTTTGCTACTTCCTTGCTCGTGAGCTGCAGCAGCGTGGTCAGCTGCGCCTTGCTTACGTGGCCTCTCAGGCCAACACTGCTGATATCTTCATCAAGGCGCTTCAGTCTTGTGATCATCAGCGCTTCTGTACTATGCTAGGTCTTGTACCTACTTGGCCTCACTTGCTTACCTCTTGACTTTCCTTGTACTGTGATCTATCTATACCTGCGCTTGCTTGTTTACCTTTTTATATGAACTTGCATGTGAACTGGCCTTGTGGCCTTTGAACCTGTGCTCGGAATGTGTGGTGACGTTGTGATCCACCCTGAGCTTGCTTTGCTTTGCTTTGCTTGACTGGTCTTGTGACCCCTAGTTCTCCCCCACTTTGCCTATGGGGGTGTGTCAGATATATATGCCTTAGCCTATGTAGGCTGTAGTGGGGTAGACACTAAGGGGTACAGGTTTCATATTTGTATCTCACACTTTCCTAGTTCATTCATTCCTGTTAATTCTCACAAGCCCACCCCCTAAAAAAAGATGATTTATTATAAGCGCATGATGTTTTTTCATTTGAAAACCTGACGAAATACAGAAACGAATTTCACATTATGAGGGAAACGAATTACAAACTCGATTTCCCCCACTCATATCTCACCTTTTGCGCGTCTAGTCAGCATGTGCTGTCATTCTGTCAGTTTGAGTTGGCAGGGAATCACTCCCTGCCAAGTTGCACGAGAATCAGATTCGCGACCCTATATGTTTTCGACTCGATTACAATCGGCATAACGAGATCTACAGTTTGGTGTAAAACAGATAGAATTTCTTTTTGCCATTTTATAAACGCCGGCGCCTATAAAATTCCTCGATTATAAGCGCACCCCCTAAAAAACAGTGTTTTTTTATACCCCCAGGGGCGCAACGAGGTGGTGAGCCCACCCACAGGATCGATCCAAGGGGATCGACCTGCTCTGATAGCATGTAAAAGTTTAAAAGGAAGAAGAGGGTTGCACTAGCAAGAATGAGGATACAAATAGCAAACCCTAGAAGGGTTGTACTCGCTATAGAGCACCCCACTACAGGCTAGAGCATAATATTCTGACACTTCTATCCGGGGGCTGACGGTACATTCCCTTATTAACTAAGGGTACATTCCTGTGGGGACACTTGTGTCTCAATCCCCGTTTTCCCGAGTCGCGCCTGTTAATTTTCCCAATGTTGTGTCACAAACATCGAATGTACCGCGATGTAGGGCGACATATTGGCAGGTTCAGTTGGACACGTTTCACTGGCGGGGATCAAAAAGAGATGTACAGGTGTGTGCATTTGACTGGGTGACAGTACACCCGTATTTTCAACCTCCGAGCAGGGGCGTGGTTTCGATGCGCGGGATCTTTTCCCTCGCAAAATTGGCATTTTCGGATGTCCAGGTGCATGTGGTCGTGTCGGGCATTTCGAGTCGCGTGCGATTCTTTAACAATGACGGGTCGTTTCACAATTCGACAGCGATGTCAGCGCGTTTCACGCTGACCAATAATAAATACAGTACAAGTCGCCGAAAGCCGATTCGCATTTGGGACACAACACAGTTTATGTTGTTTTTGGGTGTCACAAAGTGATTGAGACACAAGTGTCCCCACAGGAATGTACCCTAAATTGCATTGCTACAGTAACAACGACTATTGCTATTCTTGACAGTTACCATGTTGCATCGCGTAACTTCCAAGTGCGGTTACTGGGCAGTTAAGGGTCACGACCGTTGACTGACTCCGACTGTTGACCTTCGGGTGACCCTCGACCTTCCGCATGCTCTATATGAGCTATTGCGATAATGATACAGGCGCGTAGCTTCGTTATGGAGTGGCACGCGAGTGGAGAGCCTTCGGGAATGTTACTGTAATCTTTAGGTTATTCCAACAGATTGCAGCAAATTGGGTGTGATGGTATGTAGCTGAAGTCAGAAGTGCTGAGGAGTACATCAGAGAAAATATCATTTCCTTTTTTAGAAAGTCGTTATAACTAATGGTTCTGTTACAGTCTTAGTCATGTCATTATCTCTTCAACAATCATCGGCGAGACGAAAATTTCGTTGCCGCCGCATTACACGGCGACAAGTCTCGCATTGAATTAGCGGCGTGTAGTTACCAATAATTGTCCGCATACACCTGCCTGCACACCTGATGAACCCACCCCACCACTGGCATTGCACTCGCACTGTCCAAGAATGGGGAGGTCGCTGCTCCAACATTTGACAACGAGTGGGGGCTTTGACGAGGAGACCTGCTCACCCAGACGAGAAACCCTTCAGCGCGACTTACGATTCCGCACCGCACGGCGGATATTCTGCAGCACTTATTGCGCAACTACTCTTTACATGCGCGATTACTGCAATACTCTCGCATACAGTTGCATCGTGAAAGAACCGCGTCTCAGAAGCGTAATGTTTTCCGTAATATGCGGCGAGTGGAACAGCGAGCTGGGACCTGCCGAGACGAGGCTAGAAGTTATGCGCTGCACACGGACCGCCACCCTGCTCCAGGCTATCATTCCAGCCGCGCTGCGCAACAGAAGCGAGGTCGAGAGACCACCAGCCATTGGAAGTTCACATATAGGAAATAATTTCCAGCCGTTATAGCCGCTCGGCCCGAGTGACGGTTTAGACTTCTAGCTACTATTCCGTAACATCCGGAACGCCAATCCCTCCTCCGCTGATTTAAGCCGTCAGATTCAGTAACTACGACTCAGGTTCCGTCATCATTCTGCAATTGCCAAGTACTAACCACCAGAGATACTTGGCAATCACCTAGCGGTCTCACCGTCAGTTCCCGTTTTCGAACATTCCGCGCAGCATGGGTGCTATTCTTCGCTTCTCTCTCGTCATCGCACTAGCCTTCGCATGCCTGTCACTCGATATGGCGGCTTCACCGGGAAAGGCGGCTCGTATCCGTGCCGCCGAGATCGACGCGAGCTCTATGCGCGCTCTCCAAGCCTACTACTACCGCAGTCTGCTGGAAAGCGAGCTTGCGGCGGCTGATTCAGCAGATTCGGTGAACCTGGACATGGCTGCGAGCAGCGGCGGGGAGGAGGAGGAAATGGGGGATAGTACCACGGATGGCGTTGTGGTTGAGGTAGGGCGAGAGCTGTTTGGCTGGCCGCAGGGCGTGAAGGACAAGTTCAACAACGCCAGAAACAACGTCAAAAACAGTGTCGAGAGCGCCAAAAACAATATCAACAACGCCAAAAACAGCATCGCGAATGGCGTCAAATCCGGTGTCGAGACCGTGAAAAACACGGTCGTGACCGTCGCGAAAGATCCGAATGTGAAGAAAACAATCAAGGATGCGGGGCGCACGGTAGGGGAGATCGCCAAGGAAACGGTGTCAACGAGCGGGAAGGACGCGCTCGTGAATGCGGGTGTGGGTTTCGCCGCGGGCGGAGTGGCGGGGGCAGCGGCGGCGGGTAGCGGAACGCTCCTGCGTGGCGCAGAGGCCGTGACGATGCGCCGGATCAACAGCCGTGGTGCACCCGCAGCGCGTGCAGCGTAGGAGTATGGTGACGGTGCGACAGTGTATGGTGTAAACAGCGACGGTGTATGGTGTGGTGTGGTGTGGTTTGGTGCGTGTCATGGGGTGGTTTCTGGTGCATGGCGTGGTGGTGTGGTGTGATGATGGTCGTGGTGTGTGTGAGTGCGTTGCATCGCATGGTCTGGTCTGGTGTTTGCTGTGGTGGTGTGCTTTGATGTTCTGCGTGGTGTGGCGCCTAACGTGTGAGCATGCTGAACAGTGTGAGTACTGCTTCTGTGATCTGCAAGCTGCAACAGCGGCGCCAGGAGTAGTGAATATCACACTCGGGACATCAGATATTTGCACTGCATGCTAAAGCATTTGCTGGCCATTTTACGTTTTCCTCTAGAGTAGCAGGGTAGCGCGTCTTGTGGGGATGATGCGTGTGTATGAACAAGCTGGTCAGTGCATGTGTGTGCGAGGGGGCTGGGTGGTGCATGTTTATATGGGGGTGGGTTGATGTGCCTGGTATGGCAGGGTGGGGTGGCATTCAAACCTTGCGAGCGTTGGGGCGCATCTTAAAGCCAGGGTCTCAAGTAGACCAAGTGCTTTGCAGTCGATGGAAGAAGGGCCTGTCTGATTGGTGTACAAATTTGGGGCCAAAGTTTAGTCCAATCTAGACTCGCAAAAGAACCCACTTTTTGCCCAAGTGCTTTGCAGTTGCACGGCCAACCCGTACATGAGACCCTGGCTTTAAACACTGCCTTTCATTCTCAACTCAAGAAATAAACATCTAGTTGGCAATTTACTCGTTACATCCTTCACAAACGGCCTGCCTACACTCTCTCTAGGGAGACCACATGTTTCTACGTCAATGTTCACGTTTCTCAACCACTCCAGCTCCTCTGTTGGGTGAGAATGTCGCCTCCTCTCTCCTCCCTTTCCTCTTCATCTAAATTCTACCTTCCCTCTTATTCATCCGTTTTATCTCTCCCTCTCCCCTCCCCTCCCTTCTCTCTCTGCCTGTGTCCTCTAATCTCCTCTCTCTCTCTTGTCCTCGTTGTCCTCTCTGCATACCTCCTCCCTTATCTCTTTGCATCTCTCCTCCATTTCCTCTCCCCCTCGTTCCTCACTTGGTACTCTACTCCCTGTTGGAATAACAGAAAGGTTGTGAAAGCATTCCCTATCGCAACATCACATCACCTCATAAAGAGGTTGCGCACTAACTACTATCGCATTACACTCGAATAAAGCACGCGGCCTACAGCCTACAGCCTACTAGCCACCACCGCCAATGTTCGCGCTGCTGCTGTAACTGCCGCCTGCAGCAGCCACGAGCACCACCGCCACTGCCACTGGCCGCCCTGCCTTTTTAGCATGAGCAACAGCAGCAACAGCGCGCTTCTGCCTCCTTAGCGCGAGGAGCAGCATTACCAGCGTGCTGCTGCCCATTAGCGCGCGCAACAGCAGCAGAGCACTGTGGCCAGCAGCACTGAGTGTTGGCAGCAGCTGCTAGCACCAGCAGCAACGGTAAGCGCCAGCAACAGCAGCCAGCACCACTCACTTCCACCCGTATTGCCGCCCTTGGGGCGGCCTGCACTACCCATGCTGCTCGAGCTACCCGTACTGCCTGAGCTGCCCGTACTGCCAGTGCTGGCCATACTGCCAAAGCTGCCAGTGCTGCCCGTACTGCCCATGCTGCCCCAAGCTGCCCGTACTGCCCGAGCTACCCATACTGCCCGAGCTGCCCATACTGCCCGAGCTGCGTGTACTGCCCGAACTGCTCGTACTGCCTGAGCTGCCCGTACTGCCCGAGCTGCCTGTACTGCCCGAGCCGTCCTAGCTGGCCGAGCCGCCATTCCTAGCGCTGTTCCTCTTGTCGTTACTAGATACCTGTCCCTGCCGTCGCTACTCGTTATGGCGTCCTCGTCGCTTCCCCAGTTCGTGCTGCGCTTTGATGCGGAGGGTCAGGCACTAGATTTCAACGTGTGGCTGAGCGACGTTAAGCTTTACCTGCAGATCTAGCGCCAGGATAGCATCTACCTCCGCACCCCCCTTCTCTCACTGATGCCGCCACAGACGCAGAAAAGCAAGACCCCGCCACAGCTCAGGACAGGTACGGGATCTGGAAGCCGTGCGGCGCAGCTGCACGTCTCGCCCTTAGTAGCTTCCTCTCCCCTACTGAGAGCGCTCATTTTTGCCAGGTCAGGACGGATAAGGAGTATTTTTACGCCATCACTTCTCGTTACTCCACTCCCTCATCTGCTACCCTAGGCCACCTCATTATAACGTTTCTCTTTCATGGCCTGCCTACTTTCCCAACTGTCGCTAATCTGATGACCCACCTTCGCACCCTTAATGCACGCTGGCGCGACGTTTGCACTACTGAGCAACTCTCCACATGCCCCTTCCCCATGTATCTCACTCTTCACCTCGTCGCGACCCGCCTCCATGACCGCTTTGCTATTACACGCGACGCCCTCATCGCCCTACACCCTAGTGAGCCGAATCTCGATATTTATTAGAATATTCTCACTAAGATCGAGAGCCGCCTGTGCACCATTGCCTCGACCACGCGTGAGCATGTGCCCTGTATCTCTGAGGGGTGTGCTCCTCCCAATCTCCCTGTCTTTGCTGCTTCTGCTTCGATTGCAGAGCCCGCTCCTCCTACAGAGGTTGTAGCTGCTGCTGCTGCTGCCTCGGGCGGATGCAGCAGGCTCGTGGTGGTGGTGGAGGTTCTGGTGCGACTTAAGGAGCTAACGCTGGAGGTGGTAAAGCTTCCGGTGGTACTGCAAGAGGAGGTGATGGCTCTAGGAGTGTGGCGGTATCGCAGCATCAGCCGCAGCTCCTGCAGTAGCGACAGTCTGTGCGGTAGTGGGTTTCTCAACAACAGCTTCGCCCAGAGGGTTCGGAGAGCACTGGCTGCGATGGCAACTCCGACGGCTGGGCGTCACGTCGCCACAACGCTGGACCGTGCGAGTATCGTCTTCAAACTGGCCTTCGCGTTGGCACCGTCTGTGGACGTCAGGATCACTCAGTGGCACGCTACTTCCGCCTCCTCGTAGATCTCTACTGCCTGCGCGTCGGCCTTGAGGTTGCTCTCTCGGACTGGTACTCTTTGATGGTGTGCCTACCTTTAATATGGATATTGCTGATGTTTCAACCGTTTTGTATGTTCTTTACTCAAGAGTTCTTGGACCCTATTATTCTTGACATCTAGTATAGGATCAGTAGCTAATGCACATGTAGGATTTGCTCATGCATGTGTAGGATCTTCCGCTATTTCTAGCACAGGTGTGACTAATGATGACGCCTTGCTCTCCTTCACGCTCGACTCCGGCGCCTCTCAGTGTTTCTTTCGCGACCACACGAGTCTTGCGCCCCTTCGAGCTCATGTTGTAGTTGCGCTGGCCGACCCCTCCGCTCGATCGGTCGTCGCGCGCAGCTCCACAACACTCCCGTGTTCGGCAGACCCCTCTGGATCCCTTACGGCTCTAAACATCCCCTCGTTCTCCAGGAACATGTTTGTTGTAGGTCACCTTCAGGAACTGGGTGTCACCCCCACGTTCACTGGGCACGGGCAGTTTGTGACCTGCACGGACTCCACCACTGAGCCTCCTCTTGCCACGTTCTTGCGGGAGCCTGTCAGGTCTTCTCTCACGACACACTAAGTCCGCCCTAGTGTCTGCTTCTGGTCAGGTAGCTGCGTCCTGCTCGTATCGGTTACTCACCCACCCATCGCTTCTTTGGCACCACCACTTAGGTCACTCCTCCTTTCCGCGTATGCGTCCGATAGTTTTACGACATCTTGTCACAGCTTCCTCCCTCGTCTGCGCCGTCATGCACTCCCTGCGTTGACCAACTGCCTGTCGTCCCTCTCTCCTCCTCGCTGTCTCGCGCCACTTAGCCTCTTCAGACTCTGCACATGGACCTCTGGGGCCCTGCCCTGTCAAAGTTACGAACGAGAATGAATGAACTAGCAACGAGGATGAGTACAAGTACTAACCCTGAGTTGTGTTGTACCCCATATGGGCTACCTCACTACAGATTACACAATGTGCAGCATATAAGTTTTACACACCCCCATAGGCAAAGTGGGGGAGAACAAGTGGTCACAAGACCAGTCAAGAAAAGCAAAGCAAGCTCAAGGTGGATCACAAAGTCACCACACAGTCCGAGCACAAGCAAAGGGTCACAAGGCCAGTTCACATGCAGAGTTATATAAAGAGAACAAACAATACAGTGATCATACCCTAGCAAGTGCAAGCATGCAGGTATATATATATAGATCATAGTACAAGCAGAGTCAAGCAGTAAGCAAGTGAGGCAAAGTAGGCACAAGGCCTAACACAGTAGCAAAGCGCTGATGATCACCAGGCGGAAGTGCCTTGGTGAAGACATCAGCAGTGCTGGCCCAAGTGGCCACGTACGCAAGACGAAGCTGGCCACGCTGCTGCAACTCTCGAGCAAAGAAGTATCGCAGAGCGATGTGCTTCGTTCTGTGCTCCAGTCTGTGCTCCTGGCACAAGGCAATCATTGCCTTGTTGTATACGTACAGAACTAGAGGCGAACGAGGCTGCTCTCTCAAGTCGGTCAGCAGGTAGGTGAGCCAGCGTAGCTCCTGAGCAGCCACGGCCCCAGCGTACATCTCAGCCTCACAACTGGAGCTGAGAACTGAAGACGAGCGGGTAGACCGCCAAGAAACAAAGCCGGAACCAAGGCTGAAGGTGTAACTCTGTGACGACCGCTGCGTAGCTGAGTCATCAACCCAGGAGGCGTCTGCGTGACAAGTGAGAACAACTGGACCCCGTCCTCCAAGCACAAGCCCCATGCCCGACGTACTGCAGAGGTAACGCAGTACCCTCTTCGTAGCATCCCAGTGCACCTTTCGGTGCCTACCGGGAGCCACGTAGCAAGCCAGAAGGCTGAGAGGGTACGCGAGGTGAGGTCGTGTGCACGTCATCAGGTACATTAGGCAACCCACAAGCTCTGGGTACGGACCACTCGGCTCTAAGGACTCGTCCGAAGGTGGAGCTGAGAGCGAGTGGCTGGTAGATAGAGGAGTGGGCTGTGGCGAGGAGAACTGGAAGCCGAAGCGCTGAAGGACCTGGTGCACCATGTGTGACTGAGTCAGTGTGATGGTGCGCCGTGCTCTGTCCCGGGTGATCTGCAGGCCAAGATAGCTGCGCAGTTCACCCAGGTCAGTGCAAGTGTGTCTCTTCTGCAGCTCCGACTTCACAAGGATCAGTGCCTCAGTGTCAGCAGTGGCAAAGACAAGGTTGTCGACGTACACGAGGACGTAGAACCGCGGCAGCGAGGTGTTGGTGCGTAGAAACAGTGACGGGTCAGTAGAGGAAGGAGCAAACCCAAGAGCCGCAAGTGTAGTCCTCAGTGTGTCGTGCCACTCGCGAGGCGCCTGGCGGAGACCGTAGACTGGCCGGCGGAGGCTCCACTGGGTACCTGCAGGAAACGTCCTAGTGAAACCAGGTGGTCGGCGCAGCCAGATCTCCTCGTGCAGGCTGCCCTGCAGGAAAGCTGTGCTGAAGTCTAGAGAGTGCAACTTGTAGTCACGCTGAGCAGCAACGTGCAGCAACACCCGAAGAGTAGTCATCTTCGGGGTGGGGGAGAAGGTCTGAAAGTAGTCAACTCCCTGTCGCTGATTGAAGCCTCGAGCAACGTAACGCGCCTTGAAGGCAGGCGGAGAACACGGCGGCCTCTTCACCCTGAAAATCCACATGCCATCGACTATGTTCGCCCGAGACGGGGGAACTTCATCGACGTAGGTGCCTGTGGACCTTCAGGATTCCATCTCGGCATCCATAGCTCCCTGCCACTGAGAGGAGTAAGGACCCGTAATCGCCTCTGCGTAAGAGCGCGGGGTCGGGATGTCTGGAGCATCCGGGTCTCCCTCAGGGGCAAGCAGTATGGAAGCGAAACGAGGTACAGCAGCTGCAAGACACTCAAAGTCCTCCTGCCAGTCCTCAAGGACGTCCGTGCCAAGAGCACACTCACCCCCGACGAACGGAGGACTGGCAGACACAGACTCAGCAACTAGAGCAGTGGCGTAGTCGAGACGGCAGGCAGCTGCAAAGTCAAGCAGCTCAGCAAAAAGAGCAGACGCAGCAGCAGACTCAAAGGAAGGGTCGGTGACAACAGTGGCAAGGAGACGAGAGACAGTGGGACTGGCAGCACGAGCGCTGTCAGACGCAGGGTTAGGGACCTCAGGAAGAGAGGACTCAGGAGGAGCAGGCAGAGGAACATGCAGTGGAACAGAGGAAGGACGGAGTGCCATAGCGTGCGTGCCAGGGACAGAAGGAGGACGCAAACGAGGAGCGCGACGAGCAGTGGGAACAGGCGAGACAGGACGAGACGCAGGCTCACGACGCTCTGTAAGACCGCCGGACTGCTCAGTGTAAGGAGAGGGAGCAGGCAGTGGGGAGGCTGGCTGTAACGGCGGCTGCGACTGGTCAGGCGGTGGACACAGGAAGGGAGGAGGAAGACCAGTAGAAGACGGGACACCAAGAATCTGCTGAAGCAGAGGAACGAAGTACGGTCGCGGCCGCACAGTGCCTCCAGCACCTCCAGCGCCAGGGTCAACAGCTCCAGCTCCTGCAGCTCCAGCGCCTCCGGCGCCAGTGCCTCCAACTCCAGCTCCTGCAGCTCCAGCGCCTCCAACTCCAGCTCCTGCAGCTCCAGCGCCTCCTGCGCCAGGGCCTCCAACTCCAGCTCCCCCGGCTCCAGTGCCTCCTGCGCCAGGGCCTCTTGCTCCAGCGCCTCCAGCGCCAGCTGCTTTAGGCTCCGTAGGGTCTCCAGCTCCAGCGCACCCAACACCACCAGTCCCGGCAGGTCCAGCACCACTGGTACGAGCACCTCCAGGACCAGTAGCCGCAGTACCTCCTGTACCGCCAACTACAGCAGTAACAGCAGCACCTCCAGCTCCAGTGTCTCCAGCGAAGAGAGAGAAAGTGGTCCCTGACAGAGGGAAGAGAGTCAGGGAGGCGAGAGACTATGAAGTAGAGGGTGATGAACATGGGGGGCTGGTTCGTGGCAAGGAACTCAGCAGGGACGGTGGCGCGGTAGCGAGCGTCGCTAGTGCGCAAGTGGGTAACCAGGTCCGCTACTGTGGCAAAAGCCGACAGCTCAGGGAACAGGTAGGGCAGTAGCAGTCTGCCAAGAGCAGCAGTGGCAGGGGAGGAGTAGCGAGCAACGACAGCGTCGTTCAGGGCCTGTGCTGTCCTGTGCTATCCAAAGTGAGTACATTCGGCCACCGGCAGGTGGTTGCGAATGGCTAAGCGGGCAGTAGCGTCACGAGATAGCCACTGGGAACGAGTCGCACCGTCAGCTGTGGCGGGAGGGGCTGGAGCGACACCGGACACGTGGTCAAACAGTGAGACACTGTCCTTAATATCGCTCAGTAGGTACAGTTGCAGATCGTCGTGCCACGTGTCAAATGCAACCGGTCTGGCCTCATGATCGAACGCTAGAACTCTAAGCGAAGCCACAGTGGCGCAGCACTCAGGAGAAGCAGTAGCAGCAGTAGCAGCAGGAGCAGTAGCCAAGGGGCCAAGGGGCGGGGCCGAGGGGCCTAGGGGCCGAGGGGCCAAACACGAGGGTGGCGGGGTCGAGGGGCCGAGGGGCCAAGGGTCCTAGGGGCCGAGGGGCTGAGAAGACTAGGGGCCGAGGGGCCAAGGGGCCTAGGGGCTGAGGGGCCGAGGGGCGGGGCCAAGGGGCCAAACACGAGGGCGAGGGGCCAAACACGAGGTCGAGGGGCCAAGGGGCCTAGGGGCCGAGGGGCCAAACATGAGGGTGAGGGCCGAGGGGCAGAACAGGAGGGGCCTAGGGGCCGAGGGGCCAAACACGAGGGTGGCAGGGCCGAGGGGCCGAGGGGCCAAGGGTCCTAGGGGCCGAGGGGCCGAGGGGACTAGGGGCCGAGGGGCCAAGGGGCGGGGTCGAGGGGCCAAACACGAGGCCGAGGGGCCAAACACGAGGCCGAGGGGCCGAGGGGCGGGGCCGAGGGGCCAAACACGAGGCCGTGGGGCCTAGGCTAGGGGCCGACGGGCCTGGGGGCCAAGGGGCGCGACGGGCAAAGGGGCCGGGGCCTAGGGGCGAAGGGGCCGAGGGGCGCGACGGGCGAATGGGGCCGATGGGGTGGCGCGACGGGCCTAAGGGGCGCGACGGGCCTAGGGGCGCGACGGGCCAAGGGGCCGGGGCCGAGGGGCGAAGGGGCCGAGGGGCGCGACGGGCGAAGGGGCCGTGGGGTGGCGCGACGGGCCTAAGGGGCGCGACGGGCCTAGGGGCGCGACGCGCCAAGGGGCCGGGGCCGAGGGGCGAAGGGGCCGAGGGGCGCGACGGGCGAAGGGGCCGTGGGGTGGCGCGACGGGCCTAAGGGGCGCGACGGGCCTAGGGGCGCGACGGGCCAAGGGGCCGGGGCCGAGGGGCAAAGGGGCCGAGGGGCGCGACGGGCGAAGGGACCGTGAGGTGGCGCGACGGGCCTAAGGGGCGCGACGGGCCTAGGGGCGCGACGGGCCAAGGGTCCGGGGCCTAGGGGCGAAGGGGCCGTGGGGTGGCGCGACGGGCCTAAGGGGCGCGACGGGCCTAGGGGCGCGACGGGCCAAGGGGCCAGGGCCAAGGGGGGTACTAGCAGCGCAGCAGGTGGTGGGCCCAAGGAACCTGCTCTGATTCCATGTCAAAGTTACGAACGAGAATGAATGAACTAGCAGCAGGATGAGTACAAGTACTAACCCTGAGTTGTATTGTACCCCATATGGGCTACCCCACTACAGACTACACAATGTGCAGCATATAAGTTTGACATGCCCATGTGTCATGCCAATGCACCCCATTTTCTGTGGCCCTTTGTAGTTCACTACGCTGCGCACTAGCTTAACCTGTGGCCCCGTTCCTCACGCCCACAGTTTCGCCGACTATACTCTAGACCGGATTCCCTACGCTTGGGTCTACATTCAGTGTGTAAATTTGTCTTGCCCACATCTGCGATTCTCGCGCGGACAAGCTCTCAGCCCGCACTGTCTCTTGTGTCTTCCTTGGTTTCCCCCTAGACACTTTTGTGTGTCTGTTCTACCACCCTTTCTCTTGCCGCTTCCTTAGCTCTCGTAACGTCACATTTGACGAGTCTGTCTATCAAGCAATAAAATGTAGGCTTATATAACGGGGTTTATGAAGGGGCTAGGATTAGGAGCCTAGGCCAAGGGTTTCGAGAGAGTTTGTGCCAAGGAATGTTGAGAATGGTTGGAGTTCACAATAGGACCAAAGGTACATATAACAAACTAACAAGGAAGAAGGTGCACCACCTACAAGAATTAGTATAACTACAGCACAACTACAACTAAATGAAATTATAAATAAATATATAGATATAATATTTCCAACATTGTCTCCATTTACAGTCGCTTCCCCAACCAAGGTACTCCGGTTCCCCCCCTTCCCATGTTCCCCACTCCCACTCCTCTTCCTGGTCCCATCCACTCGGTAGCTCCCCTCCCCCCCGGTCCTGCCCTGTGTGGTCTATCGCACGTCACCCCGTAGTCCCCTCCGTCGCTTGCGTCATTCTCACAGTCTTTGTAACAACCTTTGTCGCCGTAGCCAGGTCTCGCGTTGCAACGGCTGGTCACTGTGGACGGTTGGGGTGCTGATGTAGCTACTGAGGGTGTTGGTCCTGGGGGTGCTGACTCTGGTGGTGCTGACTATGGGGGCGCCGACATTGGAGGTACCGGCACTAGTGGTTTTGCCAGAAGAAACCCGGACTCTGGGGATGGAGTGTGCCCTCGTTGTTTGGCGAGACTACAGCAGGAGCAGTAGCCTCATAGTAAGTAGCAGCAGCAGCAGCAGCAGCAGCAGCAGCAGCAGCAGCAGCAGCAGCAGCAGCAGCAGCAACAGCAGCAACAGCAACAGACGGCACATCAGTAGCCGCAGCAGAAATTCTCACCTCCGGTGACTGGTCTTCGGGTACCCGGTCTTCCCTTTCCTTTGTTTCACTATTCGCCTACTACCCCACTGCCTCTCACGGACCTATCTCTAGCCCCTTTCTCTCCCCATTCTCTGTCTCCTAATCTTCTCCCTGATACCGCTCGTCTCTCTCCCTCTTGAACTACGTCCAGTTCTCCTTGTGCCCGCCCCTCGTCTCCTGTTCATGAATTTCACCCTATGCGCCTTCCCTCCTCGTGTTTCTCCTCCTCCACTCCCATCCTCACCTCCATCCTCTCTCACTGTCTTCCCTCTTCTACTCTGTCACTTCCTTTGTACCGCTCATCCTACAGTCTCTGTGCCCTTTCCTCCGTTGTCACGCACCCGAGTGCTCCTCATTCGTCTATCTCTTCACTTGTCGCTGCTGTCATTGACTTTGACTCCAATCACACCGACTTGACTACGCCGCTCAAGTAGTCTCTTACACTGCCCAACCTCAATCGGTAAGGGGTGAGTTTGCCCTTGGCTGTGACTTCCTAGAGGACATGCAGTTTGAGGTGGCTTTCCTTGCGGCCGCTGCTCCGCATCTCTGTTTCATGCAACTCCCGTGCGTGACCCTGGCGCCTTTGACATATCGACTCCTCGCACCTACAATGAGCTAGTCTCACGACACTGGGCCTGTAAGTGGGTAGCAACCATAGATGCAGAGATGACATATTGGAGGTCCACAAGCACTTACGGCGACGCAACCCCCCCTCTTGGGGAGAACATAGTTGACGGCATGTGGAAATTATAATGGTTCACCACGAAATGAAATACAGATATTATTCATGGTAATAACACCAGGAGCAGAGGCTTGCCATTGGCAAGCACACCGGTGTGAGAAGCAAAATACATGATTCCCTACCCTGATGAATTCAAGTCCTCAGGCGTATGTAGAGTTTTTATTTGCATTAATAAATTGTTAACCTGATGAGCTAGAGTAATGTTTATGGACAGCCCGGATCTTGGAACCGCATATAAAAAACTATAAATATGAGGTGGTTATTCAAGGCCATGTATCGTAATTCCCTTGTTTGTTTATGCCCTTGTTTGTGTAATACTTCCTAGTGCCTAATTTACGTAAGTGTAGGTTTTTCCTGCCTTTCTGTTACGAGTGCAATTGAGTGAGCGAGCGAGGATTGCACTATCGAGACAAGAATACAATGAGCGAAGGATTGAGCGAATAACATATAGCGAAGCTACAGTGGTAACGGTGACGTGTGGAAAATAGGGTGCGCGACGGGCCTAGCGCCGAGGTTGGGGATTGTCGAGGCGGAGTTCCGGAGCGCGGGTTACCAACCGAACCGTGAGGTCGCGTCGTGAACAGTGGCGGGAATAGTGTCGAGGCGAATGTCGCAAGTGGTAACGGATTATTGTGGGGTGCTGTTGGCGGGAAACAGTGGTGTACGCGCTGAGCAGGGAAGTAAGGAAGTAAGGAAAGGAAATTTTCCTTACACTACCCCCCCCCCCCCCCCCCCCTAAGGAGGCCCTTCTTACGAAAGCGCGTGTACATCCCGGAAATTCCAGCTGCGCAGATACTCGGTGAGGACGGGGTGGTTTTCGATTCTGTCCAGGGGAACCCAATTGTCTGTGATGGGCGTGCGGTCTTTCCAGCGGATCAGAAATTCGACCCTTCGAGCTCCCCGTGGGTCACGAACTCGGTGGCTCATAATATTTTCGGGCGTGATGATTGGTTCTGTCGGCGGTCGTGTCATGCTGGGTGGGCGGTTGCGGGGCAGTTGGCTGGTGGATGGTATGTAAGGGCGAAGCAGGCTGACGTGGAAGGACGGGCTGACGTACCAGTCAGCAGGGAGGAGGAGGTGGGCGGTGACGGGTGTGATCATGTGACTAATGCGAAATGGCCAGCAATATCGGGGGCGGAGTTTCGGGGTTATGGGCAGGCGGAGGTTTTGAGTGTCGAGTAAAACTAGGTCATCGTGCTGGTAAGTGACAGGTCTGCGGTGGCGGTCAGCGATGCGCTTAGCGATGACGTTGGCTTTTTTAATTGCCTCGGCTGCCCGGGTCCGTGCTGCTTGTAAGATTTCTGCAAACTGTTGCGCACGTGGTATTGGGTTGTCGGGATTCGGGGTCATGGGTACTGTAGGGTCTTGTCCGTAGTTCTGGTAAAACGGTGACTGTTGGGTCGTGGCGGATGGGGAGTTGTTGTACGTGAATTCGATGAGTGGCAGCTGTTGTTCCCAGGTGGTCGGATCGTCGCACGTGGCTCGGATGAGTTGCTCCATGGTCTGATCTGTTTGTTCTGCCTGTCCGTTGGTTTCGGGGTGGTACAAAGAACTAAATTGTAGTCGCGTGCCGAACTGCTGCCACAGGTTCCGCGAGAAGTTGCTGGTGAATTTCGTGTCGCGGTCGCTGATGATCGCTGCTGGTATCCCATGTAGTCGAACGATGGTGGAGATGAATAGGCAGGTGTCAGAACATTATATAGCTTATGCTGTTGTGTAGGCTATAGTGGGGTATCCCATAGGGGGTACAACCCAATTAGGGTTTCCTATATGTACTCACTTCATTCATAGTTCAACCATCCTTGTTCTTCATTTCCACATGGAATCAGAGCAGGTCCCCTCCTAGGGACTGCTTCTAGGGCCCACCGAAGCGCGCCCCGAGGCGCGTTTTCCTTTTTTTTTTAGCGACCCTCCGTGTCGCCCCTCGCGGCCCCGCCGCCCTCCCTACGCGGCCCCGCCGCCCTACTAACGCGGCCCCGCCGCCCTTCCTTCGCGGCCCCGCCGCCCTGCTCGCGCGGCCCAGCCGCCCTCTGCTTCGCGGCCCCGCCGCCCTGCTCACGCGGCTCCGCCGCCCTCTGCTAAGCGGCCCCGCCGCCCTACTACAGCGGCCCCGCCGCCCTCACGTCGCGGCCCGCCCGCCCTCTGCTTCGCGGCCCCGCCGCCCTGCTCACGCGGCCCCGCCGCCCTGCTCACGCGGCCCCGCCGCCCTCTGCTAAGCGGCCCCGCCGCCCCACTACAGCGGCCCCGCCGCCCTCACGTCGCGGCCCGCCCGCCACCCTACCTGCGGCCCGCCCGCCGCCCTACCTGCGGCCCGCCCGCCGCCCTACCTGCGGCCCGCCCGCCGCCCTACTTGCGGCCCTACCGCCGCCCTACCTGCGGCCCGCCTGCCGCCCTACTTGCGGCCCTACCGCCGCCCTACCTGAGGCCCGCCCGCCGCCCTACTTGCGGCCCTACCGCCGCCCTGCCTGCGGCCCGCCCGCCGCCCTACCTACGGCCCGCCCGCCGCCCTACCTGCGGCCCTACCGCCGCCCTACCTGCGGGAGCCGCCTAGCAGCGGCACCGCCGGGAGCCGAGCCGCCCTGCCGCCGAGCCGCCCGGGAGCCGAGCCGCACTGCCGCCGAGCCGCCCGGGAGCCGAGCCGCCCTGCCGCCGAGCCGCCCGGGAGCCGAGCCGCACTGCCGCCGAGCCGCCCAACAGCCGAGCCGCCCAGCAGCCGCGTCGCCCTGCCGCCGAGCCGCTGAGCAGCCGAGCCGCCCTACTGCCGAGCCGCCCGACCTGCCCTGTCCGGTGAGCACAGCCCCACTGTGACTGCGTGCCCTTCCTCTACTGCTTGCACTGCTCGTCTGTCGTCGTCATGGCTACCCCTAGTGTCCTCGCTTTTGACGCTGAGGGTCGAGCCATTGACTTTGAGGTCTGGGTCGACGACCTGCAGCTGTTCTTACAGTGCGATAGGGCGGACGGTCTTTCCCTCTTTGACCTCACCTCTGGCGCCTCTCCTGCCCCTGCTACTGATGCTGACCCCACTGTTCGCTCTCAGTGGGCCACCCGCGATGCTGCTGCACGTCTTGCTGTGCGTCGCCACCTGCCTACCACTGAGCGCGCGCACTTTAGTCAGTACAAGAGTGCTCAGACCTTGTACGACGCTGTAGTTGCGCGCTACTCTTCCCCTGCCACTGCTGCCCTGAGTCGCCTCATGCTACCGTACCTCTTTCCTGACCTTACTGCCTTTCCCACTGTCGCTGACCTCATTACGCACCTCCGCACTAGTGACACTCGCTACCGCGCCGCCCTTCCTGCTGAGTTCTGCGCCAAGAACCCCCCCCCCATGTACATCACTCTCTATTACATAGTCACACGCCTCCCTGACTCCCTTCGCGTAGTCAGGGACCACTACCTCTCGGTCTGTCCCACCACTCTCACTGTCGACCTCCTCGAGAAGTCCCTCCTGGCGGCGGAGAAGAGCATCGTCGCTGTAGGAGCCTCTCGTGGTGACCCTCGCACCCCCATCTTTGAGGGGTGTTCTCCTTCCCCCCTGCTGCCCTCTGTTGCCTCTGCTGCTGCTGCCGACCTGCTTGGTCTTGAGTCGGTCTGCGCGGCGTCTGCCCCTAGCGGGAGACGCCGCCCTGGCAGGGGCAAGGGGGGCAAGGGCGCGGGTGGAGCTGGCGGGGGCGGTGGAGGAGGCGGTGGAGGCGGAGGAGGGAGTGGGGGTGGCGGTGGGAGTGGTGACGGGGGCGGTGGTGGCGGTGGCAGCAGCGGAGGAGGAGGCGGTGGTGGCGGCAGCGGTGGGAGCGGAGGCAGCGGTGGTGGTGGAGGTGGAGGCAGCGGTGGCGGAGGGGGTGGAGCTGGTCGGGGTGGTGCCCCGCAGCGTAGCGGCCCTGGTGGTGGCCAGCGTCAGCAGCAGCAGCAGCAGCAGCAGCAGCAGCAGCGTTCGCGGGACATCCCCCCGCCCCAGCAGCTCCGTGAGTGGTACACGCAGCGTCAGCGGGGTGGGGGTTTTGGTCCGTGCACCTACGTCCTTCGTTCCGGTGACCGAGCGGGTGAGCAGTGTGGGGGTGCGCACCCCACTCAGCGCTGCTTTGGCCGCCTGACGGACGCTTGGCGTCAGCAGTTCCCCGAGGCCAGTGAGATTCCCCGTTGGGGAGAGCTGTCTAGGGCTGGCGTAGCTGTCTTTGATCTTGACTTTGATGCTATCCTTGCTGCCATGTATGCTGTGACTATTAGTGAGGAGGGTGACTGTTACCAGTGTTTCCCGCCCGACCCGGGCATTGGTACTGCTGCGCCAGGTACTTCTGCGGCTGCTGCTCTAGGTGCCAGTGCGTCTGCACTCTCAGGTACTGGTGAGGCTGCGCTCTCAGGTACTGCGTCGGCTTCGGCCTCCCTCACCTTCACACTTGACTCAGGGGCTTCTCGCTCCTTCTTTCGAGACCGCACCACACTCACGCCGCTTGGCCGGCCGGTTGCAGTCTCCCTGGCTGACCCCTCTGGGGGTCCTGTCCTCTCTCACTTCTCCACTGTCCTCCCGTGTCCGGCTGCCCCCTCGGGCACCTTGTCTGGTCTGTACCTCCCCTCGTTCTCGACGAACTTGGTGAGTGGTGCTGACCTGCAGGATGCGGGGGTTCACCAGTTTACTCCTGCGAGTCAGCGGGTGACCCACTGCTCGGATGCCCGCACAGGCCGACACCTGGCCACGTTCTCGCGTCGGCCAGGGTCGAGTCTCTACACACTGACCACTGCGTCTCCTCCTGTCCCTGCGTCTGGCCAGGTAGCTGCGTCGGGTCAGGTGTTTGCTGCTGCGTCCAGGTCTGGTCCTGAGTCTGCCCCCTGCTCGTGTCGCCGCCTGTCTCACGAGACTCTCCTGTGGCACCACCGTCTTGGCCACCCCTCCTTGCTTCGTCTTCGGGGCATGGCTTCCCGTGTCCTTGTCTCTGGTCTTCCCCGGTCTCTCCCTCCCCTTCCTTCGGGACCCGGACCTTCTTGTGTCCCCTGTGTCGAGGGGCGGCTCCGGGCTGCCCCCCACTCCTCCCAGTTTCCCCCCACAGAGGCTCCTCTGCAGACGCTTCACATGGACGTGTGGGGCCCCGCCCGCGTCCGTGGGCAGGGTCACGAGCGCTACTTCCTGCTGGTGGTTGACGACTACTCGCGTTACACCACAGTCTTCCCCTTGCGCAGCAAGGGTGAGGTCACTGAGGTGTTGATCGACTGGATCCGCGCAGCTCGTCTCCAGCTCAGGAGGAGCTTCGGCTCGGACTTTCCTGTTCTGCGTCTGCACTCTGACCGAGGCGGAGAGTTCTCCTCTGGCCTTCTGCGAGCCTACTGTCGTGCACGAGGCATCCGCCAGACCTTTACGCTTCCGGACTCTCCACAGCAAAATGGGATTGCTGAGCGCCGCATTGGCATGGTCATGGACGTCGCTCGTACGTCCATGATGCATGCGGCTGCCCCCCATTTTCTGTGGCCGTTTGCGGTTCGGTACGCGGCGCATCAGATCAACCTTCACCCCAGGGTCTCCCGGCCGGAGACCTCCCCAGCTCTGCTGTGGACGGGGAAGGTCGGCGATGCGTCTGCGTTCCGTGTCTGGGGATCTCGGGCGTTTGTCCGCGACTTGTCTGCGGACAAGCTGTCCCCTCGTGCTGCTCCCTGTGTCTTCCTCGGCTTCCCCCCTGACGCTCCAGGGTGGCAGTTCTACCACCCCTCCTCTCGTCGTGTTCTGTCCTCCCAGGACGTCACGTTCGACGAGTCAGTCCCCTTCTACCGCCTCTTCCCCTACCGCACTCCTTCCCTCCCCCCGCCACCGCACTTCCTTGTGCCAGGTCCCCCCCCGGTAGACCCCCTACCCCCTCAGGGTCCTGCCCCTTCAGGTGTGTCCCAGGTAGACGCAGTCGAGCCGGTCGAGGTTGCTGGTGACTCTGGTCCTGCTGCGGGTGCTGAGCCTGGGGGTGCTGAGTCTGGGGGTGCTGAGCCTGGGGGTACTGCGACTGGGGGTGCTGAGCCTTGGGGTGCGGAGTCTGGGAGTGCTGAGCCTGGGGGTGCTGCGACGGGGGGTACTGAGCCTGGGGGTGCGGAGTCTGGGGGTGCTGAGCCGTGGGGTGCTGCTACTGGGGGTGCTGAGCCAGGGGGTGCTGCGTCTGGAGGTGCTGAGCCTGGTGCTGCGGAGCCTGCGGCCACTGGACCTCCCCTTGTGGCGTCTGGCGGTGCGGGACCTGGCGGTTCTCCGGGTGCTTCGCCTCGGCGGGAGCCCCTCTCTCCACAGGAGCTGCGCGAGTGGTTTGCCCGGCGCTGGAGGCGTGCTGCTGGAGCTGGAGGTTCTTCGGCTACTGAGGGTGCTGGTGCCGCGGGTCCCGGAGGTACTGGAGTTGGAGCTGCTGAGGGCGTTGACGCTGAGGCTACTGCTTTCGGTCCTGGAGGCGGTCCTGCTGGGGGTGCTACTGGTGCTGCTGGAGGTCCTGGAGCTGGAGGTGCTGCTGGCGCTGGTGCTGCCGCTGGGGGTACTGGTGCTGTCCCTGCTGTGTCTGGAGTCGCCGCGCGGCCTAGACCGTACTTCGTTCCGCTCCTTCAGCAGGTTCTTGGTCTCCCGCCTTCTACTGGTCCTCCTCCTCCCTTAGAGTGTCCACAGCCTGTCCTGTCACAGTTACAGTTACGGCCGGCCTCCCCACTGCCCGCTCCTTCTCCCTACACTGGTCCTACTGGAGGTCTTGCTGAGCGTCGTGAGCCTGCGTCTCGCCCTGCGTCGCCTGTCCGTGCTGCTCGCACTAGTGGTCGTGGTTCGCGTCAGCGTCCTCCTCCTGTCCCTGGCACGCACCGGATGTCTCTGCGTCCGTCCACTGCTCCTCTGCGTGCCCCTTTGCCTTCTCCTCCTGAGTCCTCTCTTCCTGCTCTTCCTGACCCGGAGTCGGACTCTCTTCGTGCTGCCAGTCCTGCTGTCACACGTCTCCTTGCTACTGTCGTCACTGACCCCTCTTTTGAGTCCACTGCTGCGTCTGCGCTTGTTGCTGAGCTCGTCGACTTTGCTGCTCGCTGTCGTCTAGACTACGCTGCCGGTCTTGTTGCTGAGTCTGCGTCTGTCTGTCCTCCGTCCGTCGGGGGTGAGTGTGCTCTTAGCACGGACGTCCTTGAGGACAGGCAGGAGGAGTTCCGGTGTCTGGCTGCTGCTTCACCTCATCTCGCGTCCGTACTACTTGCCCCTGAGGGAGACCCGGATGCACTAGACATCCCGACTCCGCGCTCTTACGCGGAGGCCGTAGAGGGTCCCTACTCCTCTCAGTGGCAGGCAGCTATGGATGCAGAGATGGCGTCCTGGAAGTCCACAGGCACCTACGTTGACGCGGTTCCCCCTCCTGGGGCGAACATCGTCAGTGGCATGTGGATCTTCAGGGTGAAGCGGCCGCCGGGCTCTCCACCTGTCTTCAAGGCGCGGTACGTCGCTCGTGGCTTCAGTCAGCGGCAGGGAGTTGACTACTTTCAGACCTTCTCTCCCACCCCGAAGATGACCACTCTTCGGGTGCTGCTACACATAGCCGCTCAGCGCGACTATGAGCTCCACTCTCTTGACTTCAGTACTGCTTTCTTGCAGGGTAGCCTGCACGAGGAGATCTGGCTGCGCCGTCCACCTGGCTTCACTGGGACTTTTCCTCCTGGCACCCAGTGGAGCCTCCGACGGCCAGTCTACGGTCTCCGCCAGGCACCGCGTGAGTGGCACGACACACTGAGGACTACGCTTGCGGCTCTTGGGTTTGCTCCCTCTACTGCTGACCCGTCGTTGTTTCTGCGCACCGACACTTCTTTGCCGCCGTTCTACGTCCTCGTGTACGTCGACGACTTGGTCTTTGCCACAGCTGACACTGCTGGACTAGCCTACGTGAAGTCCGAGCTGCAGAAGAGACACACGTGCACAGACCTGGGTGAACTGCGCAGCTACCTTGGCTTGCAGATCACTCGGGACAGAGCACGCCGCACCATTACCTTGACTCAGTCACACATGGTGCAGCAGGTCCTTCAGCGCTTCGGCTTCACGTACTCCTCGCCTCAGGCCACTCCTCTGTCTACTCGCCACTCGCTCTCAGCTCTGCCTTCGGATGAGTCCGTAGAGTCGAGTGGCCCGTACCCAGAGCTTGTTGGCTGCCTCATGTACCTGATGACCTGTACACGACCTGACCTTGCATACCCTCTTAGCATTCTCGCACGCTATGTTGCTCCTGGGAGACACCGACCAGAGCACATGGCTGCAGCTAAGAGGGTGTTGCGCTACTTGTGCAGTACGTCGGGCATGGGGCTAGTGCTTGGAGGGCGGAGTCCAGTGGTCCTCACTGGGCACGCGGACGCTTCTTGGGCAGACGACCAGGCTACACAGCGGTCGTCGCAGGGTTACACCTTCAGTCTTGGTTCCGGCTCTGTCTCGTGGCGGGCTACTCGCTCGTCCTCTGTTCTCAGCTCCAGTTGTGAGGCTGAGATCTACGCCGGGGCCATGGCTGCACAGGAGCTTCGCTGGCTCACCTACCTGCTGACTGACCTTGGAGAGCCGCCTCGTTCTCCTCCAGTGCTGTACGTAGACAACAAAGCCATGCTGGCCTTGTGTCGAGAGCAGCGCTTGGAGCACAGAACGAAGCACATTGCTCTCCGTTACTTTCTTGCTCGTGAGCTGCAGCAGCGTGGTCAGTTGCGACTTGCTTACGTGGCCTCTGAGGCCAACACTGCTGATGTGTTCACCAAGGCACTTGCGCCTTGTGACCATCAGCGCTTCTGCACCCAGCTGGGTCTTGTACCTGTCTTGCCTCACTTGCTCTCTTCTTGACCTTGCTTGTACTGTTACATATATATACCTGCTCTTGCTTGTCTAGCTCTATATATATATGTGTACTCCTGCATGTGAACTGGCCTTGTGGCCTTGTCGTTGTGCTCGGACTGTGTGGTGACTTTGTGATCCACCCTGAGCTTGCTCTGCTTTGCTTGACTGGTCTTGTGACCCCTTGTTCTCCCCCACTTTGCCTATGGGGGTGTGTCAGAACATTATATAGCTTATGCTGTTGTGTAGGCTATAGTGGGGTATCCCATAGGGGGTACAACCCAATTAGGGTTTCCTATATGTACTCACTTCATTCATAGTTCAACCATCCTTGTTCTTCATTTCCACAGCAGGCGGTTTCTTCGGCTGTGATTGATTTCTTGCAGGCTGCGAAATGTGCCATTTTCGTCAGCCGATCGACGACGACCAGGATCGCGTCGTTCCCACTTGCTCCGGCCGGTAACCCCGTGACGAAGTCCATCGTCACTTGCTGCCAAGCACGCTCTGGGGGTGGTATCGGCTGCAACTGTCCTGCCGGCCGCTTCCGTGATGATTTCATGAGTTGGCAGGTGGGACACAATGCCATGTGTCGCTGCACGTCGGTCAGCATTTTGAGCCAGTAATAATACCGCTGCAGCTGCTGCCGTATTTTTTCTACTCCAAAATGGCCTGAGGTAACTCCGTCGTGTGCCTCTTGTAGCAGTAATTCCCGTAGTAACGTGTAGCCCGGTACCTAGATTCGGTCGGTGCCGGATTTTACGTAATAAACTCCCTTTGCTGCTGCGAACTGCTGCAAATTTCCTCCTGTGAAGAATGGGTCAGTCTGATAGCCGTGGGTAAATACTCCTGTCAGTAGTTGGCTAGTCTGGGTGAGTAGTATGGCATGGATTTGGGCCGTGGGGCGGGTTAATGCGTTGGCGATGTTCGATGCCCCCTTTTTGTAGGTGACCGTGTAGTGAAAATTGGACTCGAGGAAGTCGAGCTAGCGAATCTGTCGTGGGTTGAGGTGGGGCTGTGCGCGGAGGTACTGTAGTGATTTATGGTCTGTCCGTACTGTCACGTCTGCGCCGGTCAAGTAAGAACGCCACACTTTGAACGCATGCACGATCGCGAGCATTTCGCGATCATGTATCGGGTAATTTTTCTCAGGCCGATGCAGTTTTCGTGACTCGTATGCGATGGGCTGTAAACCGTTGCCGAAATCATGTACCAATATGGCTCCAATGGCGATGTCGCTTGCATCGGTAACCACTTCGAATGGGCGGTGTGGGTCGGCGATGCGCAGTACGGGCGGTGAACAGAGAACGGTTTTCAGGGCAGAGAAGGCAGCATGTTCTTTCTCCCCCCACGTAAAAACGACCCCCTTCCGCAGTAAATCCGTCAGCGGGGCAGTTAAGCGTGCCATGTCGGGGACGAACCGATGCACATAATTAACGAACCCTAAAAAACTCAGCAGCTCCGTGATGTTCGTCGGGGGGTGTCACGCTTTCACCGTGTCAAGTTTCTTTGGGTTGATTTCAACTCCAGCCTCCGAAATAACGTGCCCCAAAAAATCTAACCTATCCTGGAAGAACTTGCACTTGGAACCCCTGGTCAGTAGTCTATGCTCGTCTAAAACCGTAAATAATACTTCTAAATCTGCTAAGTGCTGCTGCTTATCACGACTGTAGACTAGGATGACGTCGAGGTAAACTATCACGCATTTATCGAAGAGTGGCCTAAACGCCTCGTTCATGGTCATCCGGAATGTCGCCGGTGCGTTGGTCAGCCTGAAAGGCATCACTGTGTACTCAAATGACCCGTACCTAGTCCTAAATGATGTCTTGACACAGTCCGATGGTTCGACCCGAATCTGATGGTAACCTCCCCATAAATCGATCTTTGAAAAGACCCGTGCTGTTCGCAGTTGATCTATCAGTTCGTCGGCGCGGGGAATGGGGTATCCCGATTTGACTGTAACCCTGTTCAGTGCCCTGTAATCGATGCACATGCGAAAACCTCCATCCTTTTTCGGTGTGAACCGGATTGGTGCGGCGAACGGCGACGAGCTCGGTCGGATGAATTTTTTCTCTAACAGGTGATCTAACTGCTTCCTCAGTTCGTCGAGCTCGGGCTGTGTCAGTCTGAATTGTCGCTGTACGGTTGGCTGTGCCCCGGGCTCTAATTCTATTCAGTGATCGTGTGCCCGCTGAGGTGGCAGTCCCTCTGGTAAGTCGTCGGGAAAAATCCCCGGGTACTGTTTCAACAGTTCCTGTAGTTCGGGTGGTACTGCCGCCAGTAGTTTCTGAAAATCGCTCGGCTGCTCTGCTTCTTTCACCACTGCGATATCCACCGCGTACACGTCAGCTCTAGCGACGACAGCCCATTTCATTGTGATGGCGTTGACGTGGACCGTTGAAGACTCAGGCGCCTGCCAGCGAGGTAGTTCAACCCACTTACCGCTACTTCGCACAGTGCAGCTACCCGTCGTCCAGTCAATTCGCGGGTTGTACCGTCGCAGCCAATCACGTCCCGGTAAAATGTCTTGCCCATCCAATGTCAACGCGAGCATTTCTTGTCTAAACCCGGACTTTTACTCTCTCCACTTTATCCCGTATGGCCAGCGGCGTTCCGTCAACTAAGCGTGCATCTATCTTGGTAAACACCGGCTAAGTGTCAGTTGCAACTTTCTTGCAGTCGCGGTATTAACTAAGCTGTGACTTGCGCCTCCGTCTATAAAAGTCTTCACTGTTGCTCCCTGTATTTTCCTGTGGATCAGTACTGGGCAATCCGTCGTTGTACCCTCCTTATTCATCCGAGCCCGATCGATAGCGTGAATCGGTACTGTGACTCGGTGAGGGTCGGTCAGGTTGGGCGAGCAGGTAGTCTTGTCAGTAGTTGGCCCAACTTCTACTGACTGCGTGCATTTCCCTACCTCTGAGACTCCCGCCCCTGCTCTGTTCCGCGGCGCCTCAGCTCCTCTGGGCATTCGTTCTTGCGATGGCCTGGCCGATTGCATGCAAAGTAGCGCCCCTTAAACGGTGCGGCAGATGCATTCGTCGCAACGGCGTGTACGGTGGCGTGCTCGATTGGTCCCCGAGGACGATGTCCGTAGTAGGACCCCGGTCTCGGACGGCGCAGAATGCAGATTTTCTCAGCAAGCGCGAGGATCTCGTTAAAATTCGAGAGCCCGCGTAGCATAATTTCGTGCGAGATGTCCGGCTTCAGCCCTCCGACGTAACAGTCCACCCGCTCCGCTTCGTGCATGTAGCCGACTTGCTCGCATAATGCGAGAAAACCACTCGTGTAGTCTTGAACCGATCCGAGCTGCCGCCAAGTACGCAGTCTCTGACGCGCCGAAATAGAAGCCGCGATCGGCTCGAAGCGCGCCCGAAGCCCTCCGCACCACGCATCCCACGTGCTGTACTGTGCTGTCTCGCAAAATGAACTCTAGGTGACGGCTGGGCCCGTGGGCCCTTCCTCTTGCGACGGTGGCTCGTAGGCGCGTCACGATGACTCGCCACCAGTCCATGGCAGGGCCCCTCAGCAGCGAAATGGCATAGCGAATCTTCGCTGCGTCCGACTCGACGTAATTCGCGTCGAAAAACACGTTCATTGTGAAGACCCACGTTTGAACCGTCGGACCTCCACGTTGGCTTGGATCAAAACAGGGTGGGCGCTGCGGCTTGAGTGGCATTGGTGCCATGATGTCGTGGTTGCCGCTTGTTGCTGCAAACTCCACGTGCCGACGAGCTTCACGAGGCTCGCGTGGGCTTGGTGCGGCCCTATTTCTCTCCATGCCAGGCATTGAGTGAGTGACGCCATCGCTGGCTACGCCTGAGCGTTGTCCCATGCTGTCGTTCTGTGACGGGGTGTCGTTCGATGATCGGCTCCTTTGACTGTGCAGGTGCATTGGTTGGTGCTGGTGCATTCACTGTCGATTACTGGCGAGCGGAGTCGCGTTCCGCCGTGAGTGTAGCAATTTCGAGGGCCGAATCTTCGAGTTGACGCACGAAACGGCTGAGCTGCGCTTGCGTCAGTGTCGCGAGAGTAATTCCAGCCATGGCGGGGGTGTCGGGCAAGCTCAGCGAGAGCCTTTGTCGTGGCCGTGCGTGCTTACGAGAGAGCACTTCGAGTGGCGGTGCTTGGTCGCTGAGAGACGTCTACCCCCCCCCCCCCCAAAATTTTAGATAGTGGGGAAGCGAAGGTATGGGTGCGGTCCGAGAGAAGATCGTAGTCTCTGCAATTGTGTGAGCGAGCGAGGATTGCACTATCGAGACAAGAATACAATGAGCGAAGGATTGAGCGAAGAATATATAGCGAAGCTACAGTGGTAACGGTAACGTGTGGAAAATGGGGTGCGTGACGGGCCTAGCGCCGAGGTTGGGGATTGTCGAGGCGGAGGTCCGGAGCGCGGGTTACCAACCGAACCGTGAGGTCGCGTCGTGAACAGTGGCGGGAATAGTGTCGAGGCGAATGTCGCGAGTGGTAACTGATTATTGTGGGGTGCTGTTGGCGGGAAACAGTGGTGTACGCGCTGAGCAGGGAAGTAAGGAAGTAAGGAAAAGGAAAATTCCTTACACTTTCTCATATACATCTAAACTGGAGAACCTCTTTGCGAAGATGCAACTTCGCATTTATTGGGGCAACACAAGGCGGTTTCCGTGGTCGCCGCATTATGCGGCGAGAGGTTTGTTGAATGTGCGACGTGTGGTTACCAACAATCACATGCACAAACACCAACCTGCGTAGTGCACGCCTACCTCACCTCCGGAATTTTTTAGACTCTCTTCCAACACCCCCAATTGAGAAAGCTTGCTTTTTTGTCCATATAATTTGGCATCGTTCTCCTTGCAACTGGCTTATTACAACATATACATCGTTCTTAAACACATGCTAGTACATGCAAATATTACTAGCTATGGAGTCGTCCGTCCAAGCAGCTGTGGTCTTGTAGTTGGTCCGGGGTGGGTGGTGGGGATGTTGATTGAGCTGTTGGAAAACGAGAAACGTGGGTGGAGGGAATGAACTCCAACCCACGGTTTTTGTAGTTGGAGAAGGGTGTGATAATAATAGGAAATGAATGATTGACTAGGAAATGAGTTGGGTACAAATATGAAACCCTAGGAAACTGTACCCCATAGTGTCTACCCCACTACAGCCTAAACAGACTATAGCATATAAGTTTGACACACCCCCATAGCCAAAGTGGGGGAGAACAAGGGGTCACAAGACCAGTCAAACAAAACAAAGCAAAGCAAGCTCAGGGTGGATCACAACGTCACCACACATTCCGAGCACAGGTTCAAAGGCCACAAGGCCAGTTCACATGCATGATTATATATATAAGAGGTAAACAAGCAAGTGCAGGTATATATATAGATCACAGTACAAGTAAAGTCAAGAGGTAAGCAAGTGAGGCAAAGTAGGCACAAGACCTAGCATAGTACAGAAGCGCTGATGATCACAAGGCTGAAGTGCCTTGGTGAAGATATCAGCAGTGTTGGCCTGAGAGGCCACGTAAGCAAGGCGCAGCTGACCACGCTGCTGCAGCTCACGAGCAAGAAAGTAGCGAAGAGCAATGTGCTTCGTTCGGTGCTCCAGTCTGTGCTCCCGACACAAGGCCAGCATGGTGCAGGCTGCCCTGTAGGAAAGCAGTGCTGAAGTCAAGAGAGTGAAGCTCGTAGTCACGCTGAGCAGCGACATGCAGCAGAACCCGAAGAGTGGTCATCTTCGGGGTCGGGGAGAAGGTCTGAAAGTAGTCAACTCCCTGCCGCTGACTGAAGCCTCGAGCCACGTAACGCGCCTTGAAGACAGGGGGAGAACCCGGCGGCCGCTTCACCCTGAAAATCCACATGCCACTGACGATGTTCGCCCCAGGTGGGGGAACGTCGTCGACGTAGGTGCCTGTGGACTTCCAGGAAGCCATCTCTGCGTCCATGGCTGACTGCCACTGAGAGGAGTAGGGACCCTCTATTGCCTCTGCGTAAGAGCGCGGGGTCGGGATGTCTGGTGCATCCGGGTCTCCCTCAGGGGCAAGCAGCGTGGACACGAGATGAGGTAAAGCAGCGGCAAAACACTGGAACTCCTCCTGTCTGTCCTCAAGGACGTCCGTGCTAAGAGCACACTCACCCCCGACGGACGGAGGACAGACAGACGCAGACCCAGCAACAAGACTAGCAGACGCAGCAGTGGACTCAAAGGAAGGGTCAGTGACAACAGTGGCCAGGAGACGCGTGACAGTAGAACTGGCAGCACGAAGAGAGTCAGACTCCGGGTCAGCAAGAGCAGGAAGAGAGGACTCTGGAGGAGACGGCAAAGGGACACGCTGCAGCGCAGTGGAAGGACGTAGTGCCATCTGATGCGTGCCCGGGACCGCAGGAGGACGCTGACGCGGAACACGATGACTAGTGCGAGCAGCACGAACAGGTGACGCAGGACGTGACTCAGGCTCACGACGCTCAGCAAGACCTCCAGTAGGACCAGCGTAGGGAGAAGGAGCAGGCAGAGGGGAGGCCAGCTGTAACTGTGACTCGGACTGGACACGCGGTGGACACTCTAAGGAGGGAGTAGGACCAGAAGAAGGTGGAAGACCAAGAACCTGCTCAAGGAGCGGAACGAAGTACGGCCACGGCCGCGCAGCGCCTCCAGAACCAGCAGGGACAGCACCAGCACCTCCAGTGTCAGCACCAACTCCAGCAGCACCACCAGCACCAGCAGCACCTCCAGCGGCTCCAGTAGCGCCAACTCCAGCACCCACAGGAGCATCGGCGTCAGCAGCACCTCCAGCTCCAGTACCTCCAACAGCTCCAGCTCGAGCAGGACCACCGGAAGACGCAGCAGCTCCGGCACCAGTACCTCCAGTAGCACCTACTCCAGCAGCACCACCAGCTCCAGCTGCGTCAGTAGCCTCAGCACCAGGAGCACCACCAGGCCCAGCAGCTCCAGTACCTCCAGTACGAGCACCTCCGGGACCAGTGGCTCCAGAACCCCCAGCAGCTCCAGCAGCAGCAGGAACTCCAGCGCCCGTAGCACCACTAGCTCTAGCAGCACGGCTCCAGCGGCGAGCAAACCACTCGCGCAGCTGCTGCCGGGACGAAGCACCCGAAGGACCTCCAGGCGCAGCACCTCCAGACTCCACACGCGCAAGCTCAGCACCCTCAGGCTCCGCACCCCCAGACTCAGCAACCCCAGGCTCAGCACCCCCAGGCTCCGCACGCTCAGGCTCAGCACCCCCAGACCCGGCACCCGCAAGCTCAGCACCCCTAGCAGCACCAGAGTCAACAGCTACCTCGACAGGCTCGACTGCGTCTACCTGGGACACACCTGAGGGGGCAGGACCCTGAGGGGGGAGGGGGTCTACCGGGGGAGGACCTGGCGCGAGGAAGAGCGGCGAGGGGGGGAGGGGGGCAGTGCGGTAGGGGAAGAGACGGTAGTAAGGAACCGACTCGTCAAACGTGACGTCCTGAGAGGACAGAACACGGCGCGAGGTGGGGTGGTAAAACTGCCAACCAGGCGCGTCAGGGGGGAAGCCAAGGAAGACGCAGGGAACAGCGCGGGAGGACAGCTTGTCCGCAGACAGTTCGCGGACGAGAGCTCGAGATCCCCAGACACAGAACGCAGACGCATCGCCAACCTTCCCCGTCCACCGCAGAGTAGGTGTGGTCTCTGGCACAGAGACTCGAGGCTGGAGGTTGATCTGATGCGCCGCGTACTGAACCGCGAACGGCCACAGAAAATGGGGAGCAGCCGCATGGATCATGGACGTACGAGCGACGTCCATGACCATGCCAATGCGGCGCTCAGCAATCCCATTTTGCTGTGGAGAGGCCGGAAGCGTGAATGTCTGGCGGATGCCCTCCGCACGACAGAAGGCTCGCAGAAGGTCGGAGGAAAACTCTCCACCTCTGTCGGAGTGCAGACGCAGAACAGGAAAGTCCGAGCCGAAACGCTCTCTGAGCTGGAGACGAGCAACGCGGATCCAGTCGATCAACACCTCAGTGACCTCATCCTTGCGGCGCAAGGGGAAGACTGAGGTGTAACGCGAGAAGTCGTCAACCACCAGCAGGAAGTAACGCTCGTGACCCTGTCCACGGACGCGGGCTGGGCCCCACACGTCCATGTGGAGAGTCTGCAGTGGAGCCTCTGTCGGAGGAAACTCGGAGGAGTGAGGAGCGGCGCACTGCCGCCCCTCAACGCAGGGAACGCAGGTAGGGGTAGGCCCCGGGGGAAGGGGAGGGAGGGACCGAGGGAGACCAGAGACAAGGACACGGGAGGCCATGCCCCGGAGACGTGGCAAGGAGGGGTGACCAAGGCGGTGGTGCCAGAGGAGTGTCTGGTGGGACAGGAGGCGACACGAGCAGGGGGCAGACTCAGGACCTGACCGAGACACTGCAGCAAACACCTGACACGACGCAGCTACCTGACCAGACGCAGCAACCTGGGGAGACTCTGTGGTCAATGTGTACAGGCTCGACCCCGGTCGACGGGTAAACGTGGCCAAGTGGCGGCCCGTCTGAGCACACGTGCAGTGGGTCACTCGCTGACTCGCAGGAGTGAACTAGTCAACCCCGGCATCCTGAAGGTCAGCACCACTCACCAAGTTCGTAGAGAACGAGGGGAGGTAGAGACCAGACAGGGAGCCAGACATGGCCGCCGGACACGGGAGGACAGTGGAGTAGCGAGCAAGAACAGGACCCCCAGAGGGGTCTGCCAGGGAGACCGCAACCGGCCGACTGAGCGGTGTAAGAGTGGTGCGGTCTCGAAAGAAGGAGCGGGAAGCACCCGAGTCGAGGGTGAAGGTGTGGAAAACCTGAGCCGACGCAGTACCTGAGAGAGCAGACTCACCAGCACCTGGAGCAGCAGACTCACTAGCACCTAGAGCAGCAGCCTCAATGCCCGGGTCAGGCGGAACACACACGTGACAGTCACCCTCAGCACTAATAGACACAGCATACATGGCAGCAAGAATAGCATCAAAGTCAAGATCAAAGATAGCTACACCCGACCTGAGCAGATCACCCCAGCGAGGGATCTCAATGGCGTCAGGGAACTGGGTACGCCAGGCGTCTGTCAGGCGGCCGAAGCAACGCTGGGTGGCGTGCAGGCCGCCACACTGCTCTCCAATGCGGTCGCCGGTGCGCAGGACGTAGGCACAGGGACCAGCACCCCCAGACCCCTGGCGCCCTGCGTACCACTCACGAAGCTGCTGGGGCGACGGGGTCTCACGAGAGCGCTGTTGCTGCTGGGGTCCCCGCTGCACAGTACCGCCTCGACCAGCTCCACCTCCGCCGCTGCCGCCTCCGCCGCCTCCACCCCAACCGCCACCGCCACCGCCGCCTCCACCTCCACCGCTGCCACCGAAGCCCCCACCTCTGCCACCACCCCCACCCCCACCCCCTCCTCCGCCTCCACCGCCACTACCTCCTCCCCCGCCACCTCCTCCAGCGCCCTTGCCCCGCTTGCCCTTGCCGTTGCGGCGTCTCTCGCTAGGAGCAGACGCAGCGCTGACCGACTCGGTGCTAACAAGATCGACAGCAGCAGCAGAGGCAACGGAGGGCAAAAGAGGAACGGGGGAGCACCCCTCAAAGAAAGGGGTACGGGGGTCACCACGAGAGGCTCCTACAGCGGTAATACTGGTCTCTGCTGCAAGGAGACGTCCTCGAGGAGGTCAACGGTGAGTGTGGTAGGGCAAAGAGAGAGGAAGTGGTCCCTGACCGAGCGAAGAGTGTCAGGGAGCCGGGTGACTAGGTAGTAGAGGGTGATGTACATGGGAGGGGGGTTCTTAGCGCAGAACTCAGCATGAAGCGCAGCACGGTAGCGGGTGTCACTAGTGCGGAGGTGCGTAATGAGGTCAGTGACTGTGGCAAAAGCTGCGAGGTCAGGGAACAGGTACGGTAGCATGAGGCAACTAAGCGCAGCAGTGGCAGGGGAAGAGTAGCGTGCAACAACAGCGTCGTACAGAGTCTTAGCACTCTTGCACTGACTAAAGTGCGCGCGCTCAGTGGACGGTAGGTGACTACGCACAGCAAGTCGGGCAGCAGCGTCGCGTGTGAGCCACTGCGAGCGAACAGCACTGTCAGCATCAGCAGCAGGGGCAGTAGAGGCGCCAGACGTGAGATCGAACAGTGAGAGGCCATCCTTGCTATCGCACTGTAGGAAAAGCTGCAGATCATCTAGCCAGACATCGAAGTCAACCGCTCGACCCTCAGCATCAAAGGTAAGAACACTGGGACTAGCCATGACAGGAGCAGCAGTAGTAGTGCAACGTGGCTAAGCGACGCGGCTAGGCAGGGCAGCGCGGCTCGGCAGGGCGGCTCGGCAGGGCAGCGCGGCTCGGCAGCGCGGCTCGGCCCTGCAAAGCTCTTACCAGGGGTGAGGCAGGGGCAGGGTCGGGGGGGGACCGGGGCAGGGCTGCGGCAGGTCCGGGGCAGGGCCGGGGCCGGGCCTCCAACGATCCGGGGCCGGGCCGGGGCAGGGCTGCGGCAGGTCCGGGGCAGAGTCGGGGCAGAGCCGGGGCAGGGCTAGGGCAGAGCCGGGGCAGGGCCGCGGCAGGGTCGGAGCAGGGCCGGGACAGGGCCGAGGCGAGGCCGCGACAGGTCTGGGACAGAGCCGCGACAGGGTCAGGGCAGGGTCGGGGCAGGGCCGGTGCAGGTCCGGGACAGGGCCGTTACGGGGCCGGGGCGGGGCCAGGGCAGAGCCGGGACAGGGCCGAGGCCGGGGCAGGTCCGGGACAGGGGCCGCAACGGGGCCGGGGCAGGGTCGGGGCAGGTCCGGGACAGGGCCGGAGCAGGGCCGTAGCAGGGCCGAGGTAGGGCCGCGACAAGGCCGGGGAAGGGCCGGGGCGGGGCCGGGGCAGGTCCGGGACAGGGTCGCGACAGGGCGCGACAGGGCTGCGACAGGGCGGTGAGGCAGGGCCGGGGCAGCACCGCGACAGGGCCGCGACAGGGCGGCTTCTGGCGACGGGGCAGGGCCGGGGCGGGATCGCGATGGGGTCGCGATGGGGTCGTGACGGGGTCGCAACAGGCGACGAGGGGGCCGCGTAGGGGGCCGGGTAGGGGGGGGTCGCGACAGGGTCGCGCTAGGCGACGAAGGGGCCACGTGGGGGCCGCGAAAAAGTTTAGGGCAGGGCGCGAAACGTGCTTCGGGCAGCGAGAAAATTTTTTTAGGGTGGGCCCTTAGGAAGGAACGGTCCCATTAGGGAACCCGCTCTATACCATGTGATCATAATAGGAAATGAATGATTGACTAGGAAATGAGTTGGGTACAAATATGAAACCCTAGGAAACTGTACCCCATAGTGTCTACCCCACTACAGCCTAAACAGACTATAGCATATAAGTTTGACAAAGGGCGTTTAGCGCGCTTCGACGCTGCCAAATATTCGGTACAGGCAGCTTCGCTTTCACAATACACAATTTTGAAAAACATCAATGTGTTTAAAAATTATAATGTTTCGTAACTTCCACAACCCCTAACATTGCTTCTGCATTCGACTTGACACAAAACCCAAGCATAGGTGCCCAAGAATACCCTCAAGTGAACATCTCATGCGCGATTACTGCCGTCAAAGCGCGATTACTGCTGGCGCATAGTAGCGCTGTATGCCAGAATAACAGCGTACCAGTAACTTTATTGGCGACGCGAGATCGCTCTCCGAAATGTGCGGCGAGCTGAGACTATCAGTAGTCGTAGAGTAGGTTTTGGCCTAGCCCATGGACTGCCGACCCGCCACCCGCGGTGGTCATCTCATCTGCTGGGTGGCGCAATCGACGCAAGGCTATTACACGACGCGCCCAGCCGGAATTCACTTCACTCAGCCCTTGAAATATTGTGCGAGTAATAATTGTGAGCGACGAGATTTTTGGCGCCGCTACCCCACGTCGCCGTTCCTCAAGGCGGCTCAGGGTGATTAACAGCTCCGCTACCGTCACTTTAAACCGTCAATATTCAGTATTCAGCCTACACTCCGCTACGAGTATATTTCGACTAGTAGCACATCCTCAAGAATTCAGATCTGAAAATTACAAGCTGTAATCGACTGTCCCTGTTTTCAAACTTTCAACGCAGCCATGGGTGCTCTTCTTCGCGTCGCTTTCGTCCTCGCCCTAACTTTCGCATGCCTGTCCTCACTCCACGCGGCGTCTTCGCCGCGAAAGCTGGCCCTTCCCAGCGCCGCCGAGATCGACGCGCGTTCCGTTCGCGCTCTGCAGGAATACGCTGCAGCGGCGGCGGCTGATTCGTCTGAAGATTCGGTGAACCTGGACATTGGCGGGTACTACTCGAGCGGCGGCGGCGGAGAGGAGAAGGAAGTGGGAGCTATGATGGACGATGGCATGGATGATGTACGGAGAGAGCTGTTCTGGAATGATATCAAGAGCAAGTTCAAGAACGTCGGGAACAAGGTCAAGAACGCCGCGAATGATGTCAAGAACAAGGTCAACGCCGCTGCGAATAACGTCAAAAACAAGGTCAACGCTGCGGCGAATGACGCCAGGAACAAGGCCAACGCCGCTGCGAGTAACGTAAAAAACAAGGTCAACGCTGCTGCGAATGACGTCAAGAACAAGGTCAACGCCGCCGGACAGAAGATTGGAAATGGTGTCAAGCAGGGGCTCGGCACCGTCAAGAACACGGTCGTGAGAGTGGCGACAGACAAGGAGCTGCAGAATAAGATCATCACTACAGCGCGTACAGCCGGAGAGGTTGCCAAGACATCATCGGAGGCGCGAAAAGCGTTCAATTCTGGTTCTGGAACGGAGCAGCCTGCAGTGGATGTGCCAATGACTGACTAGGCTGCGATGTAAACGGTGGTGTGGTGAGGTGTGGTGCATGGTGGTGTGGTGTGGTGAGAGTGCATGACGTTGTGGTGTGGTGGACTGGTGTGTGCCTGGTGGTATGGTGTGGTGTGGTGTAGTGTGGTCTGAAGGCGTGGTGCTGTGATCTGCACTGGTGTGTGGTGTGGCGGTGCGGTGTGGATGTGGTGCGTGGTGGTGCGGCGTGGAGTGGCCGTGGCGTGGCATGGCCGTGGCCGTGGCGCTAGTAGCTCCTAGCTCTTCAATGTGGCAGTGGTGCTGGCGCCTGCTGAGCTGCATCGTGCCGAGCATTACATCATGGGTGCTGCCAGTGGTTTTGAACTGTCGGGACATTGGTTCTCTAGTGTAGCAGGGTAGTGCATGTGTGTCTGAGGGGGTTACTAGGTGGTGCATGTGTGTGGGAGGATGGGCGTATGTGCATGACAGGGTGGGGTGGTATGGTGGATTGTTGCATATGTTGGCTGCCGTGTACTCAAGGCCATTATGAATCTCAGAACTCTGCTTTGAGAACAGAATCACAGTGGGGTGGAGACCAGAAGTGCAGGGAACGGGAGTGAAGGAACGTGAAGCATAGGAATATTCCAAATATTTCTGGTCCTTACACTCCCCGTCCCTACACTCATGGTCCCACTCCCAGTCCACCCCACTCCTGGTTCCTACACTCATAGTCCCTTCAGTCCCCATCCCTCCTGTTGGGCTGAGTGCCCCTTAGGATCTTTGGTAGGGTTAAACTCTGGGTAGAGTGATGTAGTAGCGGAAGCGTTTAAATGAAGTCCTTGAACCACCTTGCGCTGGTATGTGAGGGCAAAGTAAGTTGATTAAAACAAGCAAGTACAAAGGTTTATATAAGAGTACAAAGAATACGAAGAGATATAATTAAACTGTTTTACTGTTGCGGTTCGATACAGTGCGACTCGGGCAACTGCTCAATGTCGAGTCAGTTGTGTGTCCTTGCTGTCGCGCTGCATTTGTCAAGTCAAAGGTCGCTGACCTTTGACTTCCGCGTAACCTCCAGCGGTTACTTCAACCTCCGAGGGTTGACTCGCTGGTGCCTCGATATGCTCTGCTTCGCTTGTGCCTTGGTGTTTCGACACGACAGAGGCGCTTAAGATTGTTTGTTCCCAACACTCCCCTTCGCTTCTGGAGTGTCGCTGCTGGTGACGTGGCTTTGTCCAGTCAGCAGCATGCAGTACTCGAACTTCTGTTTTCCGAGCTTCTTGGTCAAGTAGTCAGCTGCCATCTCGGACGTGGGACAGTAGGATAGTTCAAGTCTCCCCTTCTCAATCTCATCTTTCACGAAGAAATATCGCAGAGCGATATGCTTCGTTCTGTTCGCGAATCCATTTTTGTTGGCAATGCGAATTGCAGATTGGTTGTCGCAGAACAGAGTGAAGTTGGGTAACTCGGCTAACTTCGCTTCTTCCAGCAGCTCGCGAAGATAGAGTCCTTCCTTGGTGGATGAGCAGAGTGCAATATATTATGCTTCAGCTGACGAGAGAGCAATTAATTCCTGCTTGCTCGATTGCCAGGAGATCGGTCCGATAGGTTCGAGGCGGTAGATGTAGCCGGTGCGGGAGCGCCTGTTGTCGGAGTCGCCAGCGTGATCAGCGTCGACGTAGCCGATTAATTTAGTCGGTGTAGTTGTGTTCTTGTAGTAAGTTAGGCCGATCGTTGAGGTACTGACGAAGTAGTGGAGAGCGCGGTCGAGCTCCGCCAGGTGTTCTGCTTCAGGCTTCTTGAGGTAGGTGGCGAGCTGGCTTGCGGAGTATGAGAGGTCGGGGCGGCAGGTGACAGCTGCGAAGAGAAGGCATCCTAGCTTTCTCTGGTAGTCGCGTATCCCGGCGGATTTGAGTAGAGAGGATCCTTCCTTGTGGTTTCCTGTCGCGTAGCGGTAGGGCGTAGAGATGGTGGTAGGTGTGAGCGCGAAGCGTTTGGCGATGGTGTCGGCGTACTTAGCGGCGTTGAGGTAGATCGCGCCTTCTTCTTCCCGAATGTTCAAGCCGAGGTACTGTGTGACGGTAGAGGAGACCGTGATTGTGAGGTCCCTCTGTAGCTCCCCTTTGAACCAGGTGGTGATGTCGTCAGTGGAGCCGTTGTAGAGTAGGTCGTCTACGTAGACGATCAGCAGAATGTAGTCGGTGTCTTTAGTGAGTCGGTACATTCCTTGGTCGTGAGGTAGTTGGCGGAATCTGATGCGAATGAGGCGAGCGTGTAGGTACTGTTGCCATAGCCGCGGAGCTTGCTTGATCCCGTAAAGTGATTTCAGCAGTTGACAGACTTGGTTAGGTTCCCCGTTGGTACCGTGTGGGAGCTCGACGAAGATTTCCACGTCGACAGGTGCGTAGAGGAACGCGTTGGCGACATCGATTTGCCGTAGCTTCCTTTTCTTCATGGCGGCGATCGCGAGGAGGATTCGAAGTGAGGTATGTCGGCTAACCGGGGCGAATGTCTCGGTGAAGTCCCGTCTGTGCTCCTGATCGAATCCACGCACAACCCAGCGTGCTTTGAACTTCTCAATTGTGCCGTCTGCTTTTGTTTTAACGCGGAAGACCCATTTCCCGGTGAGAATGGTCTTGTTCCTTGCCACGCTGATGGGGACAACTTTCCAGGTGTTCCGTTCCTCCAGCGCCTTTAACTCTCTGTCCATGGCTTCACGCCATTTTTCCCTGTGTTCCCCCCCCAGAGCCTGCTGAACCGTCGCAGGCTCCTTAGGAAGAGTGTTGCCGTGGACTGCGGTGACGAGTCCGAGAATCTGCAGTCCAGTCTGTGAGTAGCGGGGAAGAGTTGCATCCTCGGGATAAGCTGCTTCATCTCTCGCTTCTGGATCAGGTATGAAATTCGGTCCTACTCGTTCTGCTTCGTTGGTGTTGACTGTCGCAGGTGTTACGTAACCGTTGTCGGCGAAGTAGTAGAAGGTTTCGGCGTTGACACTTTCGTGAGGGTTATCTTCGTCCATGGGGACGTCGACGGAGCAGAACGGAAGGGGTCCAGCTTCTTCTGATGCGTTGGCCACATTCTGCTCGTCCCAGTCAGCTTCGTCTGCTGCCGAGGCGAAGGCTCGGTCACCACGAAAACCACCTGTGGGATCTTGGTCCTCTTGCAGGTTGGCAAGGTATGTCTGGAGCGTGAGTCGTTCGTAGAAAATGACGTCGCGTGCTGCTACTGTTTCCTTGGAGTGGACGTCAAAGATTTTCCACGCGTTGTAGTTCTTTTCGATGCCGAGGTGTAGTCCCCACTGTGCGCGTTGTGAAAATCGGCCCGCTCGTGCTGCTGGGGGTCGGTACTGTACCATGCATCCGAACACTCGTAACATTTTTGTGCTGCCCTGTTTTCCTGTCCACAGCAGATGCGGTGATGCGTTGTTCGGTAGTGATGAAGATGAGAGCAAGTTGTGCAGCATGACAGCGTGGTCCATCGCGTCAGGCCACTGGTGGTTGGGTAGCCGTATGCCACGCAACAGTTTGCGCATGCTGTTCTGCAGAGTCCTGTTCATTCTTTCTGCTACACCTTGCTGCTGATGGGCGTAGGGAAGAGAGAGGAGCTGCTTGATTCCCCTTTCCGCCAGGTACTGCTTGAATCGCTGAGAGGTGTATTCTCCTCCTCCGTCAGACTGGAAGCTTTTCAGCTTTACGCCCGACTCTCTTTCTGCTACTGGTAGCCAAGCAACGAATGCTTCGAGGACCATGTCACGGCTGGGTAGGTTTAGATGCCAGACGTAACGGGTGGCGGCGTCGATGAAGGTGATTGTGTAGTTGTATATTACTTGTCCTGGTTCCCGATTGTACAGGATGTCGCTATACACCTTTTCGAGTGGTGCGTACGCGGGTGTGCTCGGGTTGTGATGAGGAGTGAACGGCCGATGTGGTAAGTCGGCTTCGGGGCAGGTAAGACATGTTCCTCGTGCCCGTTGAAGTTCTCTGCCGTCGAGTAGTAGTAACGAGTCCTTGTCAAGGACTCCTGCTCTTATTGTGTTGTTTAACACAGTGTTGCTTGGGTGTCCCATGCGTGCGTGCCAGATGTCTTCGGAGGCGCGGTGTCCGGGTGAGCGTCGATACGCATCGGAGTTGGAGTAGAAGCTGGCGGTGAAGTTTGCGCTTCTATGGACTTCCCGTTGAGCCGGATTCAGCTGCTGTGCGGGTGTTGGTGGTGCTTCGTCAACGAGGAGTGGTGTCGTTGTTGCTGCTACTGTTGTTGTTCCTGCTACTGCCGATGATGTCTCTGCTGCTGCCGATGATGTCTCTGCTGCTGCCGATGTTGTCTCTACTGCTGCCGATGTTGTCTCTGCTGCTGCCGATGTTGTCTCTGCTGCTGCCGATGTTGTCTCTGCTGCTGCCGATGTTGTCTCTGTTGCTGCCGATGTTGTCTCTGCTGCTGCCGAATGTTGTATTGTTACTAACGCACGTGTTCGTTCTGCTTCAGGAATGGTATGTGAATACCAAAAGCCTTCCGGACTGAAGTCGGGGTCGAGATCCGGCGGGTGTGTCCAAGATGTGAAGGTGACGATCCCGTCACTGTCTGCGGTGCCCAGGTCTGGGACGAAATCGAGAACGAAGACATTGTTCTTCAGGACCGCCTTTCCGATGTAGAGGCCGCCCTTCCCGTGGTACAGCTTGAACTCCTGGGTGGTACTGTCGGCTTCCAGATGTATGCCTTTCGTCATCAACTGACTGACGCTCAGTAAGTTGTAGCCAAGTCCTTCTGCTATTAGGACTTTGGACATTTGCAGTATGACATTCGTCTCTCGTGACTGAAGTTGCACTACTCCTTGTCGTCGTGTGCGCAGGTTCTGATTATTGGCGACAGTGATGACGACTTCTCGTTGAAGTTGGTGCTCGCGTTGAACGAAACGTCCTGAAGAGCACATATGTTGTCCGCAGCAACTGTCCAAGAACCATGTATCCTTCCCGGACGGCTCGCTTTGAGCGATGGCGGCGTACGTCGGGTTCGGTTGAAGTGACTCGCGGCGAGGCGTGCTGTTGTCGAGTTGTTCTTCTGGTGAGTAATATGGTGGTGACTCAGTTACGCAGGAGTCACTCAGCCTTGCCATGCAGCTGACGATGTTTCTTGTTCCTTTCGCAGGTTGTCCCGTCGATGTTGTTGAGACTTGTACTGAAGTTGTCGGATTTGCTTGCGTTGAGGCGACTTGACTGCTTGAAGGGCGAAGTTGGCGTTGCGGCGACGTTGACTGTTGTCGATTCGGGCAGTGCGTACGAGGATGCCCTGAAGTCTTGCAGAGGTGGCAGAACGGAGGTACGATTTTCGGTCGATTGTTGTTGTTGTTGTGGCGCCGTTGAGTGTGAAACGCGAATTCGGGCACTGATACCTTTCTCTTGTGTCGTTCTTCTTGCAGGTCCATGTCTTGCTGCTCGGCGTGGATTTCGGCGCAAAGTGCTGCTTCAGAAATTTTCCTGTGGGCTCGTAGTATGGCGCGAGTGGAGCGCCAGTGAGGACCAAGACCGCCGATGACAACCGTGACGAAGGCGTCCTCTGAAATCGATCCTCCACATCGAAGAAGCTTGTCGCGCAGCTCGCGGCAGCGACTGATATACGCCATTCCCTTCTCGCCTGGTTTCATTTCGATTGTTGTCAGCTGCGCCATTAACCGACTTTGGTTTACGCTGTCTGTTGCTTGATACAGGCTCTTCAAGTGATTGTACGCGAGCTCCGCGGAGTTGCCGTAGCCTCGGTAAGACCGTATGTTTTGTTGTTGAGTTGGAGTGATGTTCCTCAGTAGTATCGTGTACGCCATCATCGATTGATAGGTGTACTGCTGCTTCTCATACTGTGTGCCGTTTGTTGGGTATGGCAGGGACCCGTCGAAGAAGCCAAGGATTTGCGCTCCTTCCATCATCAGCTCGAATTCGAACGACCAGGTAAAGAAATCCTTCCCGTCGAAGGGTTTTGTCGTTTGCAGTTTTAGAACGTGCGCGAACTGCGACTGAACTTGTAGTGCGTCCAGCGTTCTCTCTTGTCCCGGTGCAGGTTGTGGTTGTGGCATGAAGCTGACGGAACCGCGCTGGGGCTCGTACGGAGCGAAGGTAGGTTGCTGTTGTTGATTCCCGCGTGCGTAGGATGAGCCATCGAGACTCATGGGCGTCACGTTGTTGTTGTTGTTGCTGTTGTTTGATTGCGCAGGTGCTCCTTGCTGATGCTGCTCGTAGAAGGACATGAAGGAGAAGAACTTCTCCATCATGCTTGGATCGAAGCCCGCGCCTTGGTTTGCGGGTGTTTCAGTAGACCCAGCTGCCGGTCTCGTTGTTGTGCCTTCCTCTGTCTGTAGGCCAGAGGTAGGAGGTGGAGTAGGAGTAGTACCAGGAGAGCCGTTGGAGGAGCTCCTCTCCTTTCTGGTAGACATGTCTCTTGGTGTATTAGGTGTTAAGGAGAAATAATTTTAACCCTAACCAGCTCTCATACCATGTTGGGCTGAGTGCCCCTTAGGATCTTTGGTAGGGTTAAACTCTGGGTAGAGTGATGTAGTAGCGGAAGCGTTTAAATGAAGTCCTTGAACCACCTTGCGCTGGTATGTGAGGGCAAAGTAAGTTGATTAAAACAAGCAAGTACAAAGGTTTATATAAGAGTACAAAGAATACGAAGAGATATAATTAAACTGTTTTACTGTTGCGGTTCGATACAGTGCGACTCGGGCAACTGCTCAATGTCGAGTCAGTTGTGTGTCCTTGCTGTCGCGCTGCATTTGTCAAGTCAAAGGTCGCTGACCTTTGACTTTCGCGTAACCTCCAGCGGTTACTTCAACCTCCGAGGGTTGACTCGCTGGTGCCTCGATATGCTCTGCTTCGCTTGTGCCTTGGTGTTTCGACACGACAGAGGCGCTTAAGATTGTTTGTTCCCAACACCTCCAACCCCGGCCCTTTCACCCGCGGTCCCTACACTCCCAGTCTCTAACTCCTGGTGCCTACACTCCTGGTCATGCTTCCCTATTGGTTATACTCCTGGCCCCAACACTCCCGGTCCTTACACGTCCCGGTCGTGCATTCACGTTCCATTCAATCCCAACCCAACACCCCCAATGCCTACACTCTTAGCCTATCCACTTCTGGACCATACTCTCCTGGTCCATGCACTCCCAGTCTTTGCACTTACACGTTTTATCTAAAAGCTCACGTGCGTCTATATCTGAGCTACCATAAAGAACATGGTCGTGATGGTAAATTCTGGGGCATGATAGTGACATATTGATTGTTTGTCAAATATATAATATGTGGTATAGGTTGTAGTGAGGTGTCAAGAATGAAAGTTTTGGTTTGACTAAGGTTGGTTGGGGTACATAAACCTAACCCTAGCAGTTGTACCCCCTATAACACACATCACTAAGACTACAACATTTGACACACCCCCATAGTCTAAGTGAGGGGTGTCAAGCAAAACCAAAAGTGTACGGTCACAAGACCAGTCACAAAGAAACAAAGCTCAAGGTGGATCACAACGTCACCACACACTCCGAGCACAAGCAAAAGAGCCACAAGGTCAGTTCAAGAGTTCACAGAGGTATACCGTATTCTCCCGGACAAAACACCCCCCCATAATTGTACACCCCCAGGTAGCTTGTGCGGGATGGGTGTTATGGGGAGCCTCGTTTCTACTATACCCCCCTTTTTGCCTGATTCTCTATAAGACCCGGGGGGGGGGGGGGGTGTTATGGGCGGCAAAAATACTGAATTTGCTTACTGTACATTGCATACAGGGTACTTTACAGGTACCGGTACTACAGAAGTAATGTGCCAGCACATAGGCATCGACAATGTCACCTAGACTGCAGAAACATCACCACAAGAGCACCTCACATCCACAATTTCACCTAAAAAAACTCTATACAAAGTGCCTTCTACTCAGAATCGTCTCCTGCATGCCATTCTTCACAGTCTTCCCCGTCAAAGCGGCCAGGGCGCCACCATTCGTCATCGCTGGGCTCTTCTGCCTCCCCGCCTTCCTCAAGCACGCCCCCCTCCTCCTCTGCCGCCGCCGCTTCCGCGTCCTCCTCAGTGGCGTCAGCCTCCTCTGCCGCTGCCTGCAGCACCTCGGCCGGCATGGGGACTTCGGCGTAGAAGGGGTTGACGATGAGCTCGTCGTCAACCAGGTCGTTGACGTCGTCAAGGACTTCCACCTCACCCTTGTCCCGCATGTGGGCAAGGATGAGGTGGTCCTCGCTGCCATCGATGGGGGTGGAGATCCCACACGTGACGAACGCCTTCTTCACGAGCTCCTCTGGGATTGCTTCCCAGGACTCATCGATCCAGCGGAGCACCAACTCCGCTGGCGGCTTCTTGAGATTGCCTGAGGGACGGGGAAGGGTAGACAAGGACGATTCGACAGGTCGGGCTGCGAGTCCTGCATCTTCAACCAGTGGAGCTTCTCCTTCGCGGTGATTCCCTTGCGCTGGCGTTTCGTCATGCGATGGCGAGGGGATGGCGGGTCAGCATCGGCGTTGCGCTTCTGCTGTCCCTGCGGGCGGTTCCGCTCCGGGAACGTGGGGACAACCACTCGAGGAAGGGTAGGGCGAGGACGGTCCAAGCTACTGCTCGGTTCATCCCTGGTAGAAGCACTACCGGGAGCATCCGACAGAGGAAAGATCGGGCGAGGAGACGTCCGTGCGCGTGCATAAGCGCTAGTCTGATTGGTGGAAACAGGCTGCTGCCGCCTATCTACCGTACTGCTAGAATCTGGAGATGAAGCCATGCTTGGGAACTAAGGCAGGTCGATATCACTCGCCATGGGAGAAATGACTTTGAAGACGATACCCTCGTGCACAGGAAGGAGACGCTCTCACAGCCTGCCGAGCACTTGTCAAAGACGTGCACTGGAACCGCTTGACGAAGAGAAGAGCAAGCTTGGGTGAGGAAGCTTGGACATGACTACCGTACACGACAGTCAAGGGGTCACAGGTACAGTGACAACACAGCACCGTGCGCGATTCCGGCCTCGTACTGCATGAACCCAAGCTGCGCGAGGTTGGAACTGATGTCAACCAATCAGGTGGCACAGTGGGCCCACTGGAATTTGCCATGTGGCAGATTCCAGTGGAGGCCGACGTTATCCTCGTAGACGCGGTTTGGCGGCCCTGATTTAAAAAATAATAACAAGGCCAGACCCCTGTTTTTGTTTCCATTCATTTCTGCTTATAAAAAAATGTGCAATATAATAAGACCCAGGTATTATGTATTTTTTTCCTATGAGGAGACCCCCCCCATTTTTTCCCTGTATTTTTAGCTATACCCTAGGGTGTTATGTCCGGGAGAATACGGTATGTAAGGTGTACAAACAAAGCAAGGAGAGAACTCAAGACTACGCAAGGCGAGAACCTGTGTCAACGAGTCCTAACTGTACACAACACCTCTGGTGGTCACAAGGCGACAGGGCCTTGGTGAAGATGTCTGCAGTGTTGGCTTCGGACTCAACAAAGTCAAAGCGAGCCTGTCCACGCCTCTGCAACTCTCGCAGAAGAAAGTACCTGACGTTAATGTGCTTCACTCTGCTCTCCAGTCGCAGCTCTCGACAGAGGAGAATCGTCGCCTTGTTATCAGTGAACAAGGTCGGCGCAGAGCTCGGCCGCTCACCAAGGTCAGTGAGCAAGAACGTCAGCCAGCGCAACTCATGTGCAGACATAGCTCCAGCGTAGATCTCGGCCTCAGCAGTAGAGGTCGAGACCGAGGAGGAACGTGTGGACCTCCACGAAATAGCTCCAGAGCCCAGGCTGAAACAGTACCCCTGAGTAGACCTGTGCATCTCGGCCTCGTCAGCGAAAGAAGAGTCACAGTGACCAGTAAGCACGACGTCCTGTCTCCCTCCAAGAACCAGCCCCACGCCTGATGTCGTCGCTAGGTACTTCGCCACCCTCACAGCAGCTGTCATATGAACTGGACGGTGTCTCCCTGGCGCAACAAAGCGAGCAAGGATGCTGAGAGGGAACGCGAGGTCCGGGCGAGTACAAGTCATCAGGTACATGATGCAGCCCACAAGCTCTGCGTAAGGACCACTAAGCTCGAACGGCTCGTCAGGAAAGGGTCCAGTGAGTCTGTGGTCAACGGCAAGATGGTAGATGTAACACCCTGCTTGACAAGATAGTCGCGGAGAGAACGTCGGGCGTTACTCATGTCTTCTTCAGAGACCCAGCTGCCCTCAGAAGGATCATAGCCTTTCCAACGTACGAGAAACTCCAGGGCGCCATGCCGACGACGACGATGTGCAAGCACAGATTCAACCTCGTACTCAAGTTCATCATTCACGAGGACTGGAGGCGGCGGCGGAGGTTGGCGTCCCGTGTACAGCTGATTTGGATCTTGATAGGGTTTAAGAAGCTGCACGTGGAAGGCGTTATGAATCTTCCAAGAAGCTGGTAGGCGCAAGCGGAATGTGACTGGAGTGACCTGCTCTTCTACGAGAAAAGGTCCGCAGAAGCGAGGTCGTAACTTGGATGGAAGGTGACCGAGGTTGAGGTTGCATGTGTCGAGAAGCACATGGTCACCAACCGCAATGGTATGATCACGTCGATGGCGATCGGCCAAGCGTTTCTGTGAAGACTGTATGTCCTGTAGACGCTTGTGTGTCCGATCCCAAAGCTACTGCATTGTGGTAACGAAGTCGTGCGCGGGTTGGACAGTTGCAGGTACTGTCGGCTTTTGTGGAGTTAGTGGATGTCGTCCGTAACAGAGGAAAAATGGGGTCTCTCCTGTTGCGGCATGCTTCGCATTATTGTAGGCGAACTCCAACACCGGCAAGTGCAAGTCCCACTTGTTAATGTCGTCCTTGCACGCTGCGCGCAAGAGTTGTTCCACAATTTGGTTCAAGCGCTATGTCTGCCCATCGGTCTGGGGATGATATGCAGATGACATTGCTAGGCGTGTCCCCATGAGCGACATGAGCTCTTTCCAGAACTTGCTAGTAAACTTGGGGTCCCTATCGGATATGAGGGTTGTTGGGATCCCGTGCTGTGAGATGATGTGTTTGAGGAATAGCTGTGCCGTTTCCTCCGTGCGTGCGGTTGTATGTGTCGGAATGAAGTGTCCCATCTTTGAGAATTTGTCGATGACGACCAGGATGGCGTCATGCCCCGCGTTGGTAGGTGGTAAACCGGTGATGAAATCCAAGCTGACCACTTGCCAAGGCTGTTCCGGGACGGGTAAAGGCTGAAGAAGTCCTGCTTTCTTCTGCTTACTGCTTTTCATCCGCTGGCACGTGTCGCACGAAGTGACAAACTTTTGCACGTCGTTTGCCATGTGAGGCCAGTAGTAGACTTTCGCAATCCCGGTAAGAGTCTTGTTACTCCCGAAGTGTCCAGCGTAGAGCACGTCATGGGATTCTTCGAGAAGCAACTGCCGAAGAGGCGGGTAGTTGGGTACCCATATCTTTATTGATCCTTTGCGTAGTGCGACGTCGTGGTCCCACTGCAACAATTTCTTTTTCTCTACTAAGGGAATCTCGGGGTCGATGGTATACCCGTGCGTGAAGAGTCCCTTGAGTAGCGGATTCATCCCCTCAATCTGTATGGCGGCAACGTGTCCAGGCCGGCTCAGTGCGTCTGCCTTATTCTTGTGTCCCAGCTTGTACACGATGTCGTAGTCGAAGTGCGTCTCGAGGAAGTCAATCCACCTGACTTGTCGTCTGGAGAGGGTCAGCTGCGTTTTCAGGTATTTTAGGCTGCAATGGTCAGTGTAGACCGTGGTCTTTCTCCCTTCGAGGTAGCATCGCCATGTCTTGAATGCGGTGATGATCGTGACAGAATAGGAGCTTAGGCTAAGAAGCCATAGCTAGGTTTTAGGGTATATGAAAGAGAAATAGGAGAATAAAGTGGTTTCACTAGCAGCAATGAGGATACATATAGCAAACCCTAGATGGGTTGTACTCGCTATAGAGCACCCCACTACAGGCTAGAGAATAACATTCTGACAGATCGCTAAGGCCTCTTTGTCGTGAATCGGGTAGTTGAGTTCTGCCCCGTGCAATTTTTTGTTGAGGTAGGCGATTGGTTGTAGTCCTTTCCCTTGGTCTTGCATCAAGACTGCTCCAACTGCTTGGTCGCTAGCGTCAGCTTCGATGACATAGTCTTTTTCTGGATCTGGCAGGATCAGGACGGGTGCGGACGTGAGTGCGGTCTTCAACTGCTCCATGGCTTGCTGGTGCACATCCTCCCACTTGAACGGTGTATTCTTCATCAGTAGATTGGTGAGAGGTGTTGCAATCTTCGCATACTGTGGCACGAACCGATTATAGTAGTTCGCAAAGCCAAGGATTTGCTGAAGTTCCTTCACGTTCTTCGGTGTCTCCCACGTACGTACGACTTCGATCTTCTTTGGGTCGACATGGACTCCTTGAGCGCTCACCATGTGTCCAAGGAACTCAACTTTCTTCAAGGCAAACTCGCTCTTGGATAGCTTGACGTAGAACTTCTCCCGTCGAAGTATCTCGAAGACACGTCGTAGGTGTTCGATGTGCTGCTTCATGTCCCTCGAGTAGATCAGGATGTCGTCCAGGTACACCACCACGCATTCGTCGAGTAGAGTGTCAGATTTATATGACATAGCTACTGTAGGCTATAGTGGGGTAGCACATATGGGGTACAGTTTTCTAGGGTTTACATTTGTACCCAACTTTCCCTTAGTCATTCTCATTCCTCGTTTCTTCTCATGGTATCGAGCAGGTTCCCTAGTGGGAACGATTCCTAGGGCCCACCACCACGAAATTTTTTTTCCTGCCCGGAGCGCGCTTCGCTCCGGCCCGAGTCGCGCCCTGTGTGCTCTCCCTACCGTCGCGCCCTCGCTAGGCCCCTCACGGCCCCGTCGCGTCGCCCTTAGCGGCCCTCTCACGGCTCCCTAGCGCCGCCCTTACGGCTCGTCGCGCCGCCCTTACGGCCCGTCGCGCCGCCCTTACGGCCCGTCGCGCCCGTCGCGCCGCCCTCACGGCCCCTCGTGCCACCCTTACGGCCCCTCGCGCCGCCCTTACGGCCCCTTACGGCCCCTTACGGCCCCTCACGCTACCCTTACGGGCCCTCCCGCGGCCCCTTCGGCCCCTCCCGCCGCCAGTCGGCCCCTTACGGCCCCCCTCGCGGCCCCTCGAGCCGCCTTCCGCGGCCTCCTCACGGCCCGTCGCCGCCCTCGACGGCCCCTCGTGGCGCCCTTCACGGCCTCTCCGCCGCTCTTCGCGGCCCCTAGCGGCCGGCAGCCGCCATCCCTGAGGCAGCAGCCGCAGCCGTCTCTGCAGCAGCAGTCGCCTCAGCTTCTGCGACTGCTGCCGCGACCGGCCGCCGAGCCGCCCAACAGCCGAGCACCCGAGCCGCCGAGCCGCCCAGCAGCCGAGCACCCGAGCCGCCGAGCCGCCGAGCCGCCCTGCAGCCGAGCAGCCGAGCCGCCGAGCCGCCCAGCAGCCGACCGCCGAGCCGCCCGGGCCGCCGAGTCGCCGAGCCGCCCGAGCCGCCCGAGCCGCCGAGTCGCCCGAGCCGCCCGAGCCGCCGAGCCGCCCGAGCCGCCGAGTCGCCGACCCGCCGTCCTGCCGAGCCGCCGAGCCGCCGAGCCGCCCGAGCCGCCCTGTCCGGTAAGAGCAGCGCCTCTATCACTGCACTGCCCTTACCCTACTGCTCGCACTGCTAGTCTACTGCTGTCATGGCTACCCCTAGTGTCCTCGCCTTTGACGCTGAGGGTCGGGCCATTGACTTTGACGTCTGGGTAGATGACCTGCAGCTTTTCTTACAGTGCGATAGGGCAGACGGTCTCTCCCTCTTTGACCTCACCTCTGGTGCCTCTCCTGCCCCTGCTGCTGATGCCGACGCCACTGTTCGCTCACATTGGGCCACACGCGATGCTGCTGCACGTCTAGCTGTGCGTCGCCACCTGCCTACCTCTGAGCGTGCGCACTTTAGCCAGTACAAGAGTGCTCACACCTTGTACGACGCTGTAGTTGCGCGCTACTCCTCCCCTGCCACTGCTGCACTGAGCCGCCTCATGCTACCGTACCTCTTCCCTGACCTTGCTGCCTTTCCCACAGTCGCTGACCTCATTACGCACCTCCGCACTAGTGACACTCGCTACCGCGCTGCGCTTCCTGCTGAGTTCTGCGCCAAGAACCCCCCCCCCATGTACATCACCCTCTACTACATAGTCACCCGCCTCCCTGACTCCCTTCGCGTAGTCAGGGACCACTTCCTCTCAGTTTGCCCCACCACTCTCACCGTTGACCTCCTCGAGAAGGCCCTCCTAGCAGCAGAAAAGAGCATAGTCGCTGTAGGAGCCTCTCGTGGTGACCCTCGCACCCCCGTCTTTGAGGGGTGTTCCCCCTCCCCCCTTTTGCCCTCTGTTGCCTCTGCTGCTGCGGCCGACCTCGTTGGTCTCGAGTCGGTCGGCGCTGCGTCTGCCCCGAGCGGGAGACGCCGCACCGGCAAGGGCAAGGGAGGCAAGGGTGCTGGAGGGGCTGGCGGGGGTGGCGGAGGTGGCGGTGGCGGCTGTGGAGGGGGTGGGGGTGGTGGTGGGAGTGGTGGCGGGGGTGGAGGTGTCGGTGGCGGCAGTGGAGGCGGAGGCGGCGGCGGCGGTGGCGGTGGGAGCGGAGGTGGCGGAGGTGGCGGCGGTGGAGGAGGTGGCGGCGGAGGAGGTGGAGCTGGTCGGGGTGGCGCTGGGCAGAGGGTCGGCTCCGGTGGTGGTCAGCGCCAGCAGCAGCAGCAGCAGCGGCAGCAGCGCACTCGTGACATCCCCCCCCCTCAGCAGCTCCGTGAGTGGTACGCTGCACGCCAGCGGGGTGGGGGTACTGGTCCGTGCACCTACGTCCTATGCACCGGCGACCGCGCGGGTGAGTAGTGCGGGGGTGCGCACTCCACCCAGCGCTGCTTTGGCCGCCTGACGGACGCTTGGTGTCACCAGTTCCCTGAGGCCACTGAGATCCCCCGCTGGGGCGAGCTGTCTAGGGCGGGTGTAGCTGTCTTTGACCTTGACTTTGATGCTATTCTTGCTGCCATGTATGCTGTGACTATTAGTGATGAGGGTGACTGTTACCAGTGTTTTCCGCCCGACCCGGGCATTGAGACTGCTGCTCTAGGTACTGGTGAGGCTGCTGCTCTAGGTGCTAGCGAGGCTGCTGCTCTAGGTGCTCGCGCGTCTGCTCCCTCAGGTGCTGGTGAGTCTGCTCTCTCAGGTACTGCGTCGGCTTCGGCCTCCCACACCTTCACCCTTGACTCGGGGGCTTCTCGCTCCTTCTTTCGAGACCGCACCACACTCACGCCGCTTGGCCGGCCAGTTGCAGTCTCTCTGGCAGACCCCTCTGGGGGTCCTGTCCTTGCTCACTTCTCCACTGTCCTCCCGTGTCCGGCGGCCCCCTCTGGCACCCTGTCTGGTCTTTACCTCCCCTCGTTCTCTACGAACTTGGTGAGTGGTGCTGACCTCCAGGATGCGGGGGTTCACCAGTTCACTCCTGCGAGTCAGCGGGTGACCCACTGCACGGACGCTCGGACAGGCCGACACCTGGCCACGTTTACACATCGGCCGGGGTCGAGCCTGTACACACTGACCACTGCGTCTCCTCCAGTCACTGCGTCTGGTCAGGTAGCTGCGTCGGGTCAGGTGTTTGCTGCAGCGTCCAGGTCTGGTCCTGAGTCTGCCCCCTGTTCGTGTCGCCTCCTGTCGCACGAGACTCTCCTCTGGCACCACCGCCTTGGTCACCCCTCCCTGCTTCGTCTCCGAGGCATGGCCTCCCGTGTCCTTGTCTCTGGTCTTCCCCGGTCCCTCCCTCCCCTTCCTCCAGGGCCCGGCCCTACCTGCGTCCCTTGTGTCGAGGGGCGACAGCGTGCTGCCCCTCACTCCTCCCAGTTTCCTCCGACAGAGGCCCCGCTGCAGACGCTTCACATGGACGTGTGGGGCCCGGCCCGCGTCCGTGGACAGGGGCACGAGCGCTACTTCCTGCTGGTGGTTGACGACTACTCGCGTTACACCACAGTCTTCCCCTTGCGCAGCAAGGGTGATGTCACTGCGGTGTTGATCGACTGGATCCGCGCAGCTCGTCTCCAGCTCAGGCAGAGCTTCGGCTCGGACTTTCCTGTTCTGCGTCTGCACTCTGACAGAGGTGGAGAGTTCTCCTCTGGCCTTCTGCGAGCCTACTGTCGTGCACGAGGCATCCGCCAGACCTTCACGCTTCCGGACTCTCCACAGCAAAATGGGATTGCTGAGCGCCGCACTGGCATGGTCATGGACGTCGCCCGTACGTCCATGATGCATGCGGCTGCCCCCCATTTTCTGTGGCCGTTTGCGGTTCGGTATGCGGCGCATCAGATCAACCTTCACCCCAGGGTCTCCATGCCGGAGACCTCCCTAGCTTTGCTGTGGACGGGGAAGGTTGGCGATGCGTCTGCGTTCCGTGTCTGGGGATCTCGGGCGTTTGTCCGCGACTTGTCTGCGGACAAGCTGTCCCCTCGTGCTGCTCCTTGCGTCTTCCTTGGCTTCCCCCCTGACGCGCCAGGGTGGCAGTTCTACCACCCCACCTCTCGCCGTGTTCTGTCCTCCCAGGACGTCACGTTTGACGAGTCGGTCCCCTACTACCGCCTCTTCCCCTACCGCACTCCGTCCCTCCCCCCGCCACCGCTCTTCCTTGTGCCAGGCCCCCCCCCGGTAGACCCCCTCCCCCCTTAGGGTCCTGCCCCTTCAGGTGTGTCCCAGGTAGACGCCGTCGAGCCTGTCGAGGTTACTGGTGACTCTGGTGCTGCTGAGGGTGCTGAGCCTGGGGGTACTGACTCTGGGGGTGCTGAGCGTGTGGGTACTACGCCTGGGGGTGCTGAGCCTGAGGGTGCTACTCCTGGGGGTGCTGAGCCTGGGGGTGCTGAGCCTGGGGGTGCTGAGTCTGGGGGTGCTGAGCCTGGGGGTGCTACGCCTGGAGGTGCTGAGCCTGGGGGTGCGGAGCCTGAGGGAGCTGAGTCTGGCGGTGCTGAGCCTGGAGGTTCTCCGGGTACTTCGTCTCGGCGGGAGCCACTCTCTCCACAGGAGCTGCGAGAGTGGTTTGCCCGGCGCCGGAGGCGTGCTGCTGGAGCTGGAGGTTCTTCGGCTGGTGAGGGTGCTGGTGCCGCGGGTCCCGGAGGTGCTCGTACTGGGAGTACTGGAGCTGCTGGGCCTGCGGGTACGACTGGAGCTGGAGCTGCTGAGGGTGTTGGCGCTGAGGCTACTGTTGTCGGTCCTGGAGGCGGTCCTGCTGGGGGTGCTACTGGTGCTGCTGGAGGTACTGGAGTTGGAGGCGTTGCTGGCGCTGGTGCTGCCGCTGGGGGTACTGGTGCTGTCCCTGCTGTGTCTGGAGTCGCCGCGCGGCCTCGGCCGTACTTCGTTCCGCTCCTTCAGCAGGTTCTTGGTCTCCCGCCTTCTACTGGTCCTCCTCCTCCCTTAGAGTGTCCACAGCCTGTCCCGTCACAGTTACAGTTACAGCCGGCCTCCCCACTGCCCGCTCCTTCTCCCTACACTGGTCCTACTGGAGGTCTGGCTGAGCGTCGTGAGCCTGCGTCTCGCCCTGCGTCGCCTGTCCGTCTTGCTCGCACTAGTGGTCGTGGTTTGCGTCAGCGTCCTCCTCCTGTCCCTGGCACGCACCGGATGTCTCTGCGTCCGTCCACTGCTCCTCTGCGTGCCTCTTTGCCTTCTCCTCCTGAGTCCTCTCTTCCTGCTCTTCCCGACCCGGAGTCGGACTCTCTTCGTGCTGCCAGTCCTACTGTCACGCGTCTCCTTGCTACTGTCGTCACTGACCCTTCCTTTGAGTCCACTGCTGCGTCTGCCCTAGTTGCTGAGCTCGTCGACTTTGCTGCTCGCTGTCGTCTAGACTACGCTGCTAGTCTTGTCGTTGAGTCTGAGTCTGTCTGTCCTCCGTCTGTCGAGGGTGAGTGTGCCCTTGGCACGGACGTCCTTGAGGACAGGCAGGAGGAGTTCCAGTGTTTGGCTGCTGCTTCACCTCATCTCGTGTCCGTACTGCTTACCCCTGAGGGAGACCCGGATGCACTTGACATCCCGACTCCGCGCTCTTACGCGGAGGCGATAGAGGGTCCCTACTCCTCTCAGTGGCAGGCAGCTATGGACACAGAGATGGCTTCCTGGAAGTCCACAGGCACCTACGTTGACGAGGTTCCCCCGCCTGGGGCGAACATCGTCAGTGGCATGTGGATTTTCAGGGTGAAGCGACCGCCGGGTTCTCCGCCTGTCTTCAAGGCGCGTTACGTGGCTCGTGGCTTCAGTCAGTGGCAGGGAGTTGACTACTTTCAGACCTTCTCTCCCACCCCGAAGATGACCACTCTTTGGGTACTGCTGCACATAGCTGCTCACCGCGACTACGAGCTGCACTCTCTTGACTTCAGCACTGCTTTCTTGCAGGGCAGCCTGCACGAGGAGATCTGGCTGCGTCGCCCACCTGGCTTCACTGGGTCTTTTCCTCCTGGCACCCAGTGGAGCCTCCGGCGGCCAGTCTACGGTCTCCGCCAGGCACCGCGTGAGTGGCACGACACACTGAGGACTACACTTGCGGCTCTTGGGTTTGCTCCCTCTACTGCCGACCCATCGCTGTTTCTGCGCACCGACACTTCTTTGCCGCCGTTCTACATCCTCGTGTACGTCGACGACTTGGTCTTTGCCACAGCTGACACTGCTGGACTCGCCCACGTGAAGTCCGAGCTGCAGAAGAGACACATGTGCACAGACCTGGGTGAACTGCGCAGCTACCTTGGCTTGCAGAGCACCCGGGACAGAGCACGCCGCACCATTACCCTGACTCAGTCACACATGGTGCAGCAGGTCCTTCAGCGCTTCGGCTTCACGTACTCCTCGCCTCAGGCCACTCCTCTGCCTACTCGCCACTCGCTCTCAGCTCTGCCTTCGGATGAGTCCGTAGAGTCGAGTGGCCCGTACCCAGAGCTTGTTGGCTGCCTCATGTACCTGATGACCTGCACACGACCTGACCTCGCATACCCTCTTAGCATTCTCGCACGCTATGTTGCTCCTGGGAGACACAGACCGGAGCACATGGCTGCAGCGAAGAGGGTGTTGCGTTACTTGTGCAGTACGTCGGGCATGGGGCTTGTGCTTGGAGGGCAGAGTCCAGTGGTCCTCACTGGGCACGCAGACGCTTCTTGGGCTGACGACCAGGCTACGCAGCGGTCGTCACAGGGTTACACCTTCAGCCTTGGTTCCGGCTCTGTTTCGTGGCGGGCTACCCGCTCGTCTTCTGTTCTCGGCTCCAGTTGTGAGGCTGAGATCTACGCCGGGGCCATGGCTGCACAGGAGCTTCGCTGGCTCACCTACCTGCTGACTGACCTCGGAGAGCCGCCTCGTTCTCCTCCAGTGCTGTACGTAGACAACAAGGCCATGCTGGCCTTGTGTCGAGAGCAGAGACTGGAGCACAGAACCAAGCACATTGCTCTCCGCTACTTCCTTGCTCGTGAGCTACAGCAGCGTGGTCAGCTGCGGCTTGCGTACGTGGCCTCTCAGGCCAACACTGCTGATATCTTCACCAAGGCACTTGCGCCTTGTGATCATCAGCGCTTCTGTACTCAGCTGGGTCTTGTGCCCACCTTGCCTCACTTGCTCACCCCTTGACCTTGTTTGTACTGATGCATATATATATACACCTGCTCTTGCTTGTCTAGCCTTATATATACATGTAATCCTGCATGTGAACTGGCCTTGTGGCCTTGAACTTGTGCTCGGAATGTGTGGTGACTTTGTGATCCACCCTGAGCTTGCTTTGCTTTGCTTGACTGGTCTTGTGACCCCTTGTTCTCCCCCACTTTGCCTATGGGGGTGTGTCAGATTTATATGACATAGCTACTGTAGGCTATAGTGGGGTAGCACATATGGGGTACAGTTTTCTAGGGTTTACATTTGTACCCAACTTTCCCTTAGTCATTCTCATTCCTCGTTTCTTCTCATAGAGGCCTAAGAATATGGTTCATTTCGGCCTGGAATGTAGCGGGTGCGTTGGTGAGTCCGAACGGCATGACGAGGTACTCGTAGGATCCGTATCGTGTCCGAAACGCTGTCTTATGGATGGATTTATCCGCCATCCGGATCTGCCAATATCCCGATCTCAAATCGAGTTTTGAGAATACTGTGGCTCCACGAAGCTGGTCAAGTAGATCGTCGATCCGTGGAATCGGATACTTGTTCTTGATCGTCTGCTTGTTGAGGGCTCGGTAGTCGATGCACATGCGTAAGCTTCCGTCACGTTTTGGTGTGAAAAGCACTGGTGCACCGTATGGTGATGTTGATGGTCGAATGAGTCCTTTGTCCAGAAGGTACTCGATTTGCTTCTTCATGTCGGCCAACTCGGTAGGGCTGAGTCGATATGGTGCTCGGAAGGTCGGTTTTGAACCAGGTTCTTCGATGATCTCGTGCTGGTGGGTTCGGTATGGCGGCAACTGGTCTGGAAGGTCGTCAGGGAGAACGTCTTCGAACTCTTCTAGAAGTTTCTGGATTGCTGGTGGAAGCTCGAGCATTTTTCTCTCTCCTTCGTCCTCGTTGGTAACCAGTGCAACAAACCCTGCCATGGTTCGGTTCACGTCCTTCTCGAAGCGTGCGAGAGTCTCCTCCGGAATATCTCCCGTGTTGCTCCAATTCGGAAGAGGAACTCTTCTGTCTTGATTGTAAATACTCGCCGTGCGGGTGACCCAGTTGATCTCGGGGTCGAACTTCTTTTGAAAATCTCTCCCAAGGATCAAGTCTAGCCCTTTGATGTTGGTGACGGGTAGGGTCGATTTCCAGCGAAGAGGACCCATCTGCAGGTGTAACGCTGCTTCGCCGTAGACTTGTAATTTGCTTCCGTCAACCATCGTAGCTGTGAAGTTTGAAGGCGTGTACTTCTCATTGATGCGTTCGAGGGTTGCTTCGTCGCATACTGAATGGGATGCTCCGCTGTCCACGAGTGCTTGGAGGCGTCGTCCATTGCAGATCACCTCGAGCAAAAGTGGTTGGCGTTGCTCGTTGTACCCGTTGATCGTCTCGTTGATTGGATCATAGGGCATTTCCCATAGCTCTGTGTTTTCTCCTGGGGTGGCAGATGGCCAGTCCTGCCGTTCCCTATTGCCATGATTTTTTGTTGTCGTCGACGACGTGGTTCTCGAGCTTGTAGTAGAATTCATAGATGGGGTAGATACCGTAGATGTTTCAGATGTTGCAGATGCATCTGTAGAGGAGGTTTGAGGTTGTCGCAGCTTCATGTTGACCTCCAGCTCCCTCTTGAGTTGCTTCAGCGCCACCGACTTCTTCCGTGGGGACCGGTTGGTCAACGTGGGCTTGTTTTTCAGAGAGAGGACGATGTCGTCGTTGGAAGGTCGATCTTGTCAGATATATATGCCTTAGCACATATAGGCTGTAGTGGGGTAGACTCTAAGGGGTACAGGTTTCTTATTTGTACCAAACTCATTCATAGTTCACTCATTCCTGTTTTCTTACTTCACATGGTATAGAGCGGGTTCCTACATGGGACCGTTCCTTCCTAAGGGCCCACCATAACGAATTTTTTTTTTTAGCTGACCGACGCGCGTTGCGCCCCTGCCCTAAAATTTTTTTTTTAGCGGCCCCCCTAGCGGCCCCTACGCGACCCCTACGCGGCCCCTACGCAGCCCCTACGCGGCCCCTACCCGGCCCCTACGTCGCACCCTGACGCGGCCCCTACGCGGCCCCTGACGCGGCCCCTACGCGGCCCCTGACGCGGACCCTACGTGCCCCTGACGCGGCCCCTACGCGGCCCCTACCCGGCCCCTGCGTCGCCCCTGACGCGGCCCCTACGCGGCCCCTGACGCGGCCCCTACGCGGCCCCTGACGCGGCCCCTACGCGGCCCGTGACGCGGCCCCTGACGCGGCCCCTGACGCGGCCCCTCCGCCGCCACTACCGCGGCCCCTGACGCGGCCCCTGACGCGGCCCCTAACGCGGCCCCTGACGCGGCCCCTGACGAGGCCCCTGACGCGGCCCCTGACGCGGCCCCTACGCCGCCCCTGCCGCGGCCCCTGACGCGGCCCCTGACGCGGCCCATACGCCGCCCCTGTTGCGACCCCTACGCCGCCCCTGTCACGGCCCCTACGCCGCCCCTGACGCGGCCCTCTACTGCACCTGACGCGGCCCCTACGCCGTCCCTTCACGGCCCGGCCCTGTCCCTGACGCGGTCCCTATGCGACCACGCGGCCCCGACCCCGTCCCGGACCTGCCCGGGCCCCGACCCTGTCCCGGCCCCGTTGCTGCTTTGTCCCGGACCTGCCCCGGCCCCGACCCTGTCTCGGCCCCGTTGCTGCCCCGTCCCGGACCCTGCTCGGCCCCGACCCTGTCCCGGCCCTGTTCCGGCCCCGACCCCGTCCCGAACTCTCGGCTCTGCCCCTGGTAAGAGCCTAGCCGGGCCGAGCCGCGCGGCCGAGCCGCACTGCGCTGCCGAGTCGCCCTGCCGAGTCGCACTGCCCTGCCTAGCTCAGTTGCGCTGCTGCCGCTGCTAGTCTCCTGCTGCTCCTATCATGGCTAGTCCTACCCTTCTCACCTTTGATGCTGAGGGTCGAGCGGTTGACTTTGATGTCTGGCTAGATGACTTACAGCTTTTCCTTCAGTGCGATAGCAGAGATGGCCTCTCCCTGTTTGACCTTACGTCGGGCGCCTCTACTGCCCCTGCTACTGATGCTGACAGTACCGTTCGCTCGCAGTGGCTCACGCGCGATGCTGCTGCCCGCCTTGCTGTGCGCAGTCACCTACCGCCTACTGAGCGCGCGCACTTTAGTCAGTACAAGAGTGCTAGGACTCTGTACGACGCAGTAGTTGCACGCTAATCCTCCCCTGCCACTGCTGCGCTTGGTCGCCTCATGCTACCGTACCTGTTCCCTGACCTCGCTGCTTCTGCCACAGTCACTGACCTCATTACGCACCTCCGCACTAGTGACACTCGCTACCGCGCTGCGCTTCCTGCTGAGTTCTGCGCCCAGAACCCCCCCCCCCCCATGTACATCACCCTCTACTACCTAGTCACTCGACTCCCTGACACTCTCCGCTCGGTCAGGGACCACTTCCTCTCTCTTTGCCCTACCACCCTCACTGTCGACCTCCTCGAGGAGCGCCTCCTTGCAGCCGAGACTAGTATTACCGCTGTAGGCGCCTCTCGTGGTGACCCCCGTACCCCTTTCTTTGAGGGGTGCTCCCCCGTTCCTCTTTTGCCCTCTGTTGCCTCTGCTGCTGCTGTCAACCTTGTTGGCACCGAGTCGGTCAGCGCTGCGTCTGCTCCTAGTGAGAGGCGCCGCTTCAGCAAGGGCAAGCGGGGCAAGGGAGCTGGAGGAGGTGGTGGGGGCGGCGGTAGTGGCGGTGGAGGCGGCGGAGGGGGTGGGGGTGGGGGTGGTGGCAGAGGTGGGGGCTTCGGTGGCGGCGGTGGAGGTGGAGGCAGCGGTGGCGGTGGCGGAAGGGGTGGGGGCGGCGGAGGTGGCGGCGGCGGAGGTGGAGCTTGCAGAGGCGGAGCTGTACAGCGGGGACCCCAGCAACAGCGGCGCTCTCGTGAGACCCCTTCACCCCAGCAGCTTCGTGAGTGGTACGCGGGGCGCCAGGGGTCTGGAGGTACTGGTCCCTGTACCTACGTCCTGCGCACCGGCGACCGCACTGGAGAGCAGTGTGGCGGCCTCCACGCCACCCAGCGCTGCTTCGCTCGCCTGACGGACGCCTGGTGTGCCCAGTTCCCGGACGCCACTGAGATCCCTCGTTGGCATGATCTGCTCAGGTCGGGGGTAGCTATCTTTGATCTTGACTTTGATGCTATTCTTGCTGCTATGTATGCTGTGTCTATTAGTGCTGAGGGTGACTGTTACGTGTGTGTTCCGCCCGACCCTGGTATTGAGGCTGTTGCTCTAGGTGCTAGTGAGTCTGCTGCTCCAGGTACTCGTGAGTCTGCTCCTCTAGGTGCTGGTGAGTCTGCTCTCTCAGGTACCGAGTCGGCTCAGGTCTTTCACACCTTCACCCTCGACTCGGGTGCTTCCCGCTCCTTCTTTCGAGACCGCACCACCCTTACGCCGCTCAGTCGGCCAGTTGCGGTCTCCCTGGCAGACCCCTCTGGGGGTCCTGTCCTTGCTCGCTACTCCACTGTACTACCGTGTCCAGCGGCCCCGTCAGGCTCTCTGTCTGGTCTCTACTTCCCATCGTTCTCCACGAACTTGGTGAGTGGTGCTGACCTTCAGGATGCCGGAGTTGACCAGTTCACTCCAGCAGGGCAGCGAGTGACCCACTGCTCGTGTGCTCAGACGGGCCGCCACTTGGCCACGTTTACCCGTCGACCGGGGTCGAGCCTGTACACACTGACCACAGAGTCTCCTCCGGTTGCTGCGTCTGGTCAGGTAGCTGCGTCGAGTCAGGTGTTTGCTGCAGCGTCTCGGTCAGGTCCTGAGTCTGCCCCCTGCTCGTGTCGCCTCCTGTCCCACCAGACCCTCCTCTGGCACCACCGACTTGGTCACCCCTCCTTGCCTCGTCTCCGAGGCATGGCCTCCCGTGTCCTTGTCTCTGGTCTCCCCCGGTCCCTCCCTCCCCTTCCCCCGGGGCCTGCCCCTACCTGCGTTCCCTGCGTCGAGGGGCGGCAGCACGCCGCTCCTCACTCCTCCGAGTTCCCCCCCACAGAGGCTCCACTGCAGACACTTCACATGGACGTGTGGGGCCCAGCCCGCGTCCGTGGACAGGTTCACGAGCGTTACTTCCTGCTGGTGGTTGACGACTACTCGCGCTACACCACAGTCTTCCCCTTGCGCAGCAAGGGTGAGGTCACTGAGGTGTTGATCGACTGGATCCGCGCTGCTCGTCTCCAGCTCAGAGAGCGTTTCGGCTAGGACTTTCCTGTTCTGCGTCTGCACTCCGACAGAGGCGGAGAGTTTTCCTCCGACCTTCTGCGAGCCTTCTGTCGTGCGGAGGGCATCCGCCAGACGTTCACGCTTCCGGCCTCTCCACAGCAAAATGGGATTGCTGAGCGCCGCATTGGCATGGTCATGGATGTCGCTCGTACGTCCATGATCCATGCGGCTGCTCCCCATTTTCTGTGGCCGTTCGCGGTTCAGTACGTGGCGCATCAGATCAACCTTCAGCCCCGGGTCTCCTTGCCGGAGACCTCCCCTACTTTGCGGTGGACGGGGCAGGTTGGTGATGCGTCTGCGTTCCGTGTCTGGGGATCTCGAGCCTTCGTTCGAGACTTGTCTGCGGACAAGCTGTCCTCCCGTGCTGTTCCTTGCGTCTTCCTCGGCTTTCCCCCTGACGCGCCTGGTTGGCAGTTTTACCACCCCACCTCGCGTCGTGTTCTGTCCTCCCAGGACGTCACGTTTGACGAGTCGGTTCCGTACTACCGTCTCTTCCCCTACCGCACTGCCCCCCTTCCCCCCCCGCCGCTCTTCCTCGCGCCCGGTCCCCCCCCGGTAGACCCCCTCCCCCCTCAGGGTCCTGCCCCCTCAGGTGTGTCCCAGGTAGATGCAGTCGAGCCTGTCGAGGTAGCTGCTGACTCTGGTGCGTCTAGGGGTGCTGAGCCTGGGGGTGCTGAGTCTGGGGGTGCTGAGCCTGGGGGTGCTGAGTCTGGGGGTGCTGAGCCTGGGGGTGCTGAGCCTGGGGGTGCGGAGCCTGAGGGTGCTGGGTCTGGGGGTGCTGAGTCTAAGCGTGTGGAGCCTGGGGGTGCTGCTTCTGGGGGTGCTGAGCCTGGGGATGCTGGGAGTTGGGGTGTGGAGCCTGCCGGTGCTGGACCTGGCGGTCCTTCGGGTGCGTTGTCCCGGCGGGAGCTTCCCTCTCCACAGGAGCTGCGCGAGTGGTTTGCTCGCCGCTGGAGCCGTGCTGCTGGAGCTGGAGGTGCTGCCGCTGCTGGAGGTTCTGCTGCTACTGGAGGTACTGGAGCTGGTGGTGCTACTGGAGCCGGTACTGGAGGTTCTACTTCTGCTGGGGGTGCTGGAGCCACGGGTCCCGGAGGTGCTCGTACTGGAGGCACTGGAGCTGCTGGGCCTACTGGTGCTCCTGGTGCTGGAGCTGGTGGTGCTGCTGGAGTCTGTGCTACTGGAGGTACTGGAGCCGGAGCGGGTGTGTCTACTGGTGGTCCTGCTGGAGCTGGAGCTGCTGGAGGTACTGGCGCTGGTGGTGCTGCTGGAGTTGGAGCTGACGCTGGGGGTGCTGGTGTTGTCCCTGCTGGTTCTGGAGGTGCTGCGCGGCCGCGGCCGTACTTCGTTCCGCTCCTTGAGCAGGTTCTTGGTCTTCCGCCTTCTTCTGGTCCTGCTCCTTCCTTAGAGTGTCCACCGCCTGTCCAGTCAGAGTCACAGTTACAGCTGGCCTCCCCTCTACCTGCTCCTTCTCCCTACGCTGGTCCTACTGGAGGTCTTGCTGAGCGTCGTGAGCCTGAGTCGCGTCCTGCGTCGCCTGTTCGCACTACTCGCACTAGTCGTCGTGTTCCACGTCTGCGTCCTCCTGCTGTCCCTGGCACGCATCAGATGGCACTGCGTCCTTCCACTGCGCCACAGCGTGTCCCTTTGCCGTCTCCTCCTGCGTCCTCTCTTCCTGCCCTTGCTGACCCAGCGTCTGACTCCCTTCGTGCTGTTAGTCCTGCTGTCACGCGTCTCCTCGCCACTGTTGTCACTGACCCTTCCTTTGAGTCCACTGCTGCGTCTGCCTTAGTTACCGAGCTTGTCCACTTTGCTGCTCACTGTCGTCTCGACTTCGCCACTAGTCTGGTTGCTGAGTCTGCGTCTGTCTGTCCTCCGTCCGTCGGGGGTGAGTGTGCTCTTAGCACGGACGTCCTTGAGGACCGACAGGAGGAGTTCCAGTGTTTTGCTGCTGCTTTACCTCACCTCGTGTCCACGCTGTAGCCCCTGCGGGAGACCCGGATGCACCAGACATCCCGACCCCGCGCTCTTACGCAGAGGCGATAGAGGGTCCTTACTCCTCTCAGTGGCAGGCAGCCATGGACGCAGAGATGGCATCCTGGAAGTCCACAGGCACCTACGTCGACGACGTTCCCCCACCTGGGACGAACATCGTCAGTGGCATGTGGATTTTCAGGGTGAAGCGGCCGTCGGGTTCTCCGCCTATCTTCAAGGCGCGTTACGTGGCTCGAGGCTTCAGTCAGCGGCAGGGAGTTGACTACTTTCAGACCTTCTCCCCGACCCCGAAGATGACCACTCTTCGGGTTCTGCTGCACGTTGCTGCCCAGCGTGACTACGAGCTTCACTCCCTTGACTTCAGCATTGCTTTCCTACAGGGCAGTCTGCACGAGGAGATCTGGCTGCGCCGCCCACCTGGCTTCACTGGATCGTTTCCTCCTGGTACCCAGTGGAGCCTCCGGCGGCCAGTCTACGGTCTCCGCCAGGCGCCACGTGAGTGGCACGACACACTGAGGACTACACTTGCGGCTCTTGGGTTTGCTCCTTCCACTGCTGACCCGTCGCTGTTTCTTCGCACCGACACTTTGCTGCCGACGTTCTACATCCTCGTGTACGTCGACGACTTGGTCTTTGCTACGGCTGACACCGCTGGACTCGCCCACGTGAAGTCCGAGCTGCAGAAGAGACACACGTGCACAGATCTGGGTGAACTGCGCAGCTATCTTGGCTTGCAGATCACCCGGGGCAGAGCACGGCGCACCATTACCTTGACTCAGTCACACATGGTGCAGCAGGTCCTTCAGCGCTTCGACTTCACGTACTCCTCGCCTCAGGCCACTCCTCTGTCTACTCGCCACTCGCTCTCAGCTCTGCCTTCGGATGAGTCCGTAGAGCTGAGTGGCCCGTACCCAGAGCTTGTTGGCTGCCTCATGTACCTGATGACCTGCACTCGACCTGACCTAGCATACCCTGTGAGCATCCTGGCACGCTATGTTGCTCCTGGGAGACACCGACCAGAGCACATCGCTGCAGCGAAGAGGGTGTTGCGCTACTTGTGCAGTACTTCAGGCTTGGGGTTAGTGCTTGGAGGGCGGAGTCCAGTAGTTCTCACTGGTCACGCAGACGCGTCTTGGGTTGACGACCTGGCTACGCAGCGGTCGTCACAGGGTTACACCTTCAGCCTTGGTTCTGGCTCTGTTTCGTGGCGTTCTACTCGCTCGTCTTCTGTTCTCAGCTCCAGCTGTGAGGCTGAGATCTACGCAGGGGCCATGGCTGCACAGGAGTTACGCTGGCTCACCTACTTGCTGACTGACCTCGGAGAGCCGCCTCGTTCTCCTCCAGTTCTGTACGTAGACAACAAGGCCATGCTGGCCTTGTGTCGGGAGCACAGACTGGAGCACAGAACGAAGCACATTGCTCTTCGCTACTTCCTTGCTCGTGAGCTGCAGCAGCGTGGTCAGCTGCGCCTTGCTTACGTGGCCTCTCAGGCCAACACTGCTGATATCTTTACCAAGGCACTTCAGCCTTGTGATCATCAGCGCTTCTGTACTATGCTAGGTCTTGTGCCTACTTGGCCTCACTTGCTTACCTCTTGACTTTGCTTGTACTGTGATCTCTATATACCTGCACTTGCTTGTTTACTTTTATATATGAACTTGCATGTGAACTGGCCTTGTGGCCTTTGAACCTGTGCTCAGACTGTGTGGTGACTTTGTGATCCACCCTGAGCTTGCTTTGCTTTGCATTGCTTGACTGGTCTTGTGACCCCTAGTTCTCCCCCACTTTGCCTATGGGGGTGTGTCAGATATATATGCCTTAGCACATATAGGCTGTAGTGGGGTAGACTCTAAGGGGTACAGGTTTCTTATTTGTACCAAACTCATTCATAGTTCACTCATTCCTGTTTTCTTACTTCACAGATCTTCCACGCTCCGTTGTTGGTTCCCCATGCGCAGCTGCTGTAGTTGTCGTACCGGTACATTCTTTTTCTTCTGGAGCCTCTCTCGTGATTTCACAAAGGCCGTAGACCCAAGGGAATTTTTTTCCTAGTAAAGCATCCTTGTATGATATTTTGAAGGGGTGCTTACTTTTTACAGGGCCTTTTTGGAGTTGTCCGGGTCCAGCAGGGTCTTGTATCGCGGAGATTTTATTTCCCTCGGCGATTTTCCCTGGTAGAGTCCGTTCGTGGTTTGAAAAATTCACTCCACGATCCTCCAATATTCGCATTAAACCTTCTCCACTGCCGCGGTCCCTAAGCGCTGAGCGTGCAGTTTTCATTTCGTCACAATCGATGAGTCGATGTCCGGGCTTGCCGCAGAAAGAACACTTAGATTTGTTCTTTTTTGGTCTTGCCTTCGCGTCGATTCGATCGAGTTCCATCGGGTCGGCGTACGTGGGGTTAGCCAAGCGTCCTCCATGTCGTCTAGCTCGTCCATGAAGTCGTCGTATTCCGATCGTGGTTACGTCGAAACGTTCCGCTGCCGAAACGACGTCGTTGTAGCTGCTCCAGTTTACGGCCGCAACATGTTGTCGTGTTTCTTTTTTCAACCCCGCGATAAATGCTCTATTTTTTTCGCCTTCCGTGACGTCGGGGATGCGGTTGAACAACTCCTCCATTTGTTGCGTGTAGTTCGCGACGCTCCCGATTTGTCGATGACGATGTATTTTGTCGCGGGCGATAAACGCTGCATTAATCGGCTCAAAATGTTGTAGTAATCATTCTCGGAACTGCTGCCACGTCGCTTCACCTTGGTTTCATAAACCGCTTCCGCTTATCCATTCAATTGCTGGTCTGCGCAGTAGTGTTGGTGCAAAATTAATTCTGTTTCTGTCGAGTGCTGGTGCTGTCCATCCAATGGCGGCGAAATAATTTTCGATCGCCAAAAGCCAGCGCCTAGCGTCGATTTCCCCATCAAAGGTGTTGGGGGCTCGAATTTCTTGGGCCTTGGGAAAATTTTGCGACTGCTGCGAAGTCACGATCGATTCTGCTTCTGTCGCAATTTTCGCCATGACGCGCGCTTTCACCCGAAGTCGTTCGATCCGTCGCGCGTCGGTCTCGCTACTTCTGCACCGCTCGATATAGGTCCCGACAATTCGCAATTGTCGTCCATGTATCGCAAACGTTTTCGCCAACAATCGAACTCACGATCCTGTTCAAAAAACGCGCGAGGGGGGTTATTAAAAAAACACGGATTCTGGTGCTTACCAGCGTCGGCGCCGAATTCATCGCCCCCGGCGGTTTTTCGAAGCAGGAATTTGTCAAACTTATATATGCTATAGTTTGTTTAGGCTGTAGTGGGGTAGTCCTTAGAGGGTACAACACTTTTGTGTTTTCTACTTGTACCCCACCTGTTTTCTAGTTCAATCATTCCTCTCATTATTCTCACATGGTATAGAGCAGGTTCCCTAGTGGAACTGTTTTTTTTAGGGCCCACCACTACGATTTTTTTTTTTTTCCTTACCTGCCCGGAGCACGTGTCGCGTTTGTCCTAGCAGCGCCCCGTGCGCCTGCCCTTCGCGGCCCTTCGCGGCCCCTCGCGATCTTCGCGGCCCCTTAGCGGCCCTTTGCGGCCCCCCTTCGCGGCCCTTCGCGACCCCTTACGCGCCCCTTCGCGGCCCCTTACCGGCCCTTCGCGGCCCCCTTTCGCGGCCCTTCGCGGCCCCTCGCGGCCCTTCGCGGCCCCTTACCGGCCCTTCGCGGCCCCCTTCGCGGCCCTTCGCGGCCCCCTTTCGCGGCCCTTCGCGGCCCCTCGCTGCCCTTCGCGGCCCCTTGCGCGGCCCTTCGAGGCCCCTTCGCGGCCCTTCGCGGCCCTTCGCGGTCCTTCGCGGCCCCCTCACGGCCCTTCGCGGCCCTCTTCGGCGGCTCTTCGCGGCCCCTTCCGGCCCGTGCTGGCGCGCCCCCGCTAACGCGCCCCTGCTGGCGCGCCTCTCTGCCGGCCCCTACTGGCGCGCCCCTGCCGGCCCCTGCTGACGAGCCCCTGCCGGCCCCTGCTGGCGCGGCCCCTGCTGGCGCGCCTCTGCCGGCCCCTGCTGACGCGCCCCTGCTGGCGCGCCCCGGCCGGCCCCTGCTGACGTGCCTCTGCCTGGCCCCTACTGGCGCGGCCCCTACAGTCTCGGCCCGCCCCTGCACCCATCTCTGGTAAGCCGAGCCGCGCAGCCCAGCCGAGCCGCGCCGCCCAGCCGAGCCGCGCCGCTCAACCGAGCCGCGCCGCCCCCACCGAGCCGCACTGCCCTACCGAGCAGCACTGCTGCTACTGCTTCTACTACTGCTACTACTGCTACTGCTGCTACTGCTGCTACTGCTGCTACTGCTGCTACTCTTGCTACTACTGCTACTGCTGCTATGGCTACTCCTACCGTTCTCACCTTTGATGCTGAGGGACGTGCAGTTGACTTTGACGTGTGGGTTGACGACCTCCAGCTCTTTCTTCAGTGTGATTCTAGGGATGGGGTATCCCTTTTCGATCACACGTCCGGTGTTTCCACTGCTCCTGCTGCCACTGCTGACAGTACTGTTCGCTCGCAGTGGACCACTCGTGACGCTGTTGCTCGTCTTGCTGTTCGTAGTCACCTGCCGCCTGCTGAGCGCGCACACTTTGGCCAGTACAAGACTGCTCAGTCTTTGTATGACGCTGTGGTTGCACGCTACTCCTCCCCTGCCACTGCTGCCCTCAGTCACCTCATGCTGCCGTACCTTTTCCCTGACCTTGCCGCCTTTGCCACAGTCGCTGACCTAGTTGCCACTAGTGACGCCCGCTACCGCGCTGCCCTTCCCACTGAGTTCTGTGCCAAGAACCCCCCCCCCATGTATATCACCCTTTACTACCTAGTCACCCGCCTCCCTGACTCCCTCTCTTCAGTCAGGGACCACTTTCTCTCCCTTTGCCCCACCGAGCTGACTGTCGACCTGCTAGAGGAGCGCCTTGCTGCAGCTGAGAAGAGTATCTTAGCTGTAGGTGCTTCTCGCGGCGACCGTCGCACCCCCTTCTTTGAGGGGTGTTCCCCTGTTCCCCTTCTCCCCTCTGTTGCTTCTGCTGATGCTGTCGACCTCGTTGGCACTGAGGAGGTCGGAGCTGCGTCTGCCCCTAGTGGGAGACGCCGCTACAGCAAGGGCAAGGGGAGCAAGGGTGGTGGAGGGGGCGGCGGGGGAAGCAGTGGAGGGGGCGGCGGGGGAAGCAGTGGAGGAGGTGGAGGCGGTGGAGGAGGTGGCGGTGTAGGTGGGGGTGGTACCGGGAGTGGGGGCATCAGTGGCGGCGGTGGAGGTCGTGGCGGCGATGGCGGTGGTGGTGGAGGCAGCGGCAGCGGTGGTGGAGGTAGTGGTGGTGCTGGGCGAGGTGCTGGTGCGTCTGCTACTCCAGGTGCTGGTGAGTCTACTCTCTATGGTACTGCACCTACTGAGTCCTTGCACACTTTCACACTTGACTCTGGTGCTTCGCGCTCTTTATTTAGAGACAGCACCACGCTCACGCCGCTCAGTCGGCCTGTTGCGGTCTCCCTTGCTGACCCCTCTGGGGGCCCAGTCCTTGCACACTCCTCCACGGTTCTACCGTGTCCTGCGGCCCCGTCGGGCTTGCTGTCGGGACTCCACCTCCCCTCGTTCTCTACGAACTTGGTGAGTGGAGCTGACCTCCAGGACGCGTGGGTTGACCAGTTCACCCCTGGAGGTCAGCGTGTGACCCACTGCACTTGCTCTCGGACGGGCCGCCACCTGGCCACGTTCACCCGTCGGCCAGGGTCGAGTCTGTACACACTGACTACTGCGCCTCCTCCGGTCCCTGCGTCTGGTCAGGTAGTTGCGTCTAGTCAGGTGTCTGCTGCCACGTCCAGGTCTAGTCCTGCGTCTACCCCCTGCTCGTGTCGTCCTCTGGCGCACGAGACTCTCCTTTGGCACCACCGCCTTGGTCACCCCTCCCTGCCTCGTCTTCGAGGTATGAACTCCCGTGCTCTTGTCTCTGGACTCCCCAGGTCCCTCCCTCCCCTTCCTCCGGGGCCTGCCCTCACCTGTGTTCCTTGTGTCGAGGGCCGGTAGCGCGCCGCTCCTCACTCCTCCACGTTCCCTCCGACTGAGGCCCCTCTGCAGACTCTTCACATGGACGTGTGGGGCCCAGCCCGCGTCCGTGGACAGGGTCACGAGCGTTACTTCCTGCTGGTCGTTGACGACTACTCGCGTTACACCACAGTCTTCCCCTTGCGCAGCAAGGGTGAGGTCCCTGAGGTGTTGATCGACTGGATCCGCGGTGCTCGTTGCCAGCTCAGTGAGAGTTTCGGCTCAGACCTTCCTGTTCTGCGTCTGCACTCAGCCAGAGGCAGGGAGTTTTCCTCCGACCTCCTGAGAGCCTTCTGTCGTTCGGAGGGCATCCGCCAGAGGTTCACGCTTCCGGCCTCCCCGCAGCAAAATGGGATTGCTGAGCGCCGCATTGGCATGGTCATGGACGTCGCTCGTACGTCCATGATCCATGCGGCTGCTCCCCATTTTCTGTGGCCGTTCGCGGTTCAGTACGCTGCGCATCATATCAACCTTCAGCCTCGTGTCTCCTTGCCGGAGACCACACGTACTCTGCGGTGGACGGGGAAGGTTGGCGATGCGTCCGCGTTCCGTGTCTGGGGATCTCGAGCTTTTGTCCGCGATACTACAGCGGACAAGCTGTCCTCTTGTGCCGTTCCCTGTGTCTTCCTTGGCTTCCCTCCTGACGCACCCGGGTGGCGGTTCTACCACCCCACCTCGCGTCGTGTTCTGTCCTCTCAGGACGTCACGTTTGACGAGTCGGTGTCGTACTACCGTCTCTTTCCCTACCGCATTGCCTCTCCCCCCCCCCCCGCTGCTCTTCCTGGCACCAGGTAATCCCCCGGTCGACCCCCTCCCCCCCCAGGGTCCTGCCCCCTCCGGTGTGTCCCAGGTAGACCCTGCCGAGCCGGTCGAGGTAGCTGTCGACTCAGGTGCTACTAGGGGTGCTAAGCCTGCGGGTGTGGGGTCTGGGGGTGCTGAGTCTGGGGGTGCTGTGCCTGTGGGTGCGGGGACTGGGGGTGCTGAGTCTGGGGGTGCTGAGTCTGGGCGTGCTGAGCCTGGGGTTGCTGAGCCTTGGCGTGTGGAGCCTGAGGGTACTGTGTCTGGAGGTGCTGAGCCTGCGCGTGCTGAGTCTGGAGGTGCTCTAGGTGTCCCGCCGTGGCGAGAGCCTCTCTCTCCACAGCAGCTTCGTGAGTGGTACTCTCGGCGCTGTCGAGGTGCTGCTGGAGCTTCTGGAGGTGCTGCTGGTGCTGGAGGTGCTGCTGCAGCTTCTGGAGGGACTGTTGGTGCTGGTGCTGCTGGAGGTGCTGCTGGTGCTGGAGCTGCTGGAGCTGCTGGAGGTACTGCTGGAGCTTCTGGAGGTGCTGCTGGTGCTGGTGCTGCTGGAGGTGCTGCTGGTGCTGGAGCTGCTGGAGCTGCTGGAGGTGCTGCTGGTGCTGGAGCTTCTGGAGGTGCTGCTGGTGCTGGAGCTGCTGGAGGTGCTGGAGCTGCTGGAGGTGCTGCAGGTGCTGGAGCTGCTGGAGGTGCTGCTGGTGCTGGGGCTGCTGGAGGTGCTGCTGGTGCTGGAGCTGCTGGAGGTGCTACTGGTGCTGTTTCTGGAGACACTGCACGGCCGCGGCCGTACTACGTTCCGCTTCTTGAGCAGGTTCTTGGCTCCCCGCCTTCTCCTGGTCCTCCTCCTCCTTTCCTGAGTCCACCGCCTGTCCAGTCCCAGTCGCGGTTCTAGCCAGCCTCTCCACTGCCTGGTCCTTCTCCTTACTCTGGACCGACTAGAGGTCTTACGGAGCGTCGTGAGCCTGAGTCGCGTCCTGTGTCGCCTGCGTCTCGTTCTGCGTCGCCTGTCCCTCCTGTTCGCGCTGGTCGTGTTTCGCGTCCGCGTCCTCCTCCTGTCCCTGGCACTCACTCTATGACTCTGCGTCCTTCCACTGCTCCGCAGCGTATCCCTCTGCCGTCTCCTCCTACGTCCTCTCTTCCTGCCGGTCCGGACCCTGCGTCTGACTCCCTACGTGCTGCTAGTCCAACTGTCACGCGTTTTCGGGCCACTCCTGTCACTGACCTTTTGTTTGAGTCCACTGCTGCGTCTGCTCTTGTTGCTGAGCTTGTTGACTTTGCTGCAGCCTGTCGCCTAGACTACGCCGCTAGTCTTGTTACTGAGTCTGCGTCTGTGTCTGTCTGTCCTCCGTCCGTCGGGGGTGAGTGTGCTCTTGGCACGGACGTTCTTGAGGACAGACAGGAGGAGTTTGAGTGCTTTGCTGCTTCTATACCTCATCTTGTGTCCATGCTGCTTGCCCCTGAGGGAGACCCGGATGCACCAGACATCCCGACCCCGCGCTCTTACGCAGAGGCGATAGAGGGTCCCTACTCCTCTCAGTGGCAGGCAGCCATGGACGCCGAGATGGCTTCGTGGAAGTCCACAGGCACCTACGTCGACGAGGTTCCCCCGCCTGGGGCGAACATCGTCAGTGGCATGTGGATCTTCAGGGTGAAGCGGCCGCCGGGTTCTCCGCCTGTCTTCAAGGCACGCTACGTTGCACGTGGCTTCAGTCAGCGACAGGGAGTTGACTTCTTTCAGACCTTCTCCCCTACCCCGAAGATGACCACTCTTCGAGTACTGCTGCACGTAGCTGCTCAGCGTGACTACGAGCTCCACTCGCTTGACTTCAGCACAGCCTTCCTACAGGGCAGCCTGCACGAGGAGATCTGGCTGCGCCGCCCACCTGGCTTCACTAGGTCATTTCCAGCTGGTACCCAGTGGAGCCTCCGGCGGCCAGTCTACGGTCTCCGCCAGGCACCTCGTGAGTGGCACGACACACTCAGGACGACTCTTGCTGCTCTTGGTTTTGCTCCTTCCACTTCTGACCCTTCTCTGTTCTTATGCACTGACACTACTCAGTCGCCGTTCTACGTTCTGGTGTACATAGACGACCTCGTCTTTGCTACTGCTGACACTGAGGCACTCGCCCACGTAAAGTCCGAGCTGCAGAAGAGACACACGTGCACAGACCTGGGTGAGCTCACAAGCTATCTTGGCTTGCGGATCACCCGGGACAGAGCACAGCGCACCATTACCTTGTATTAGTCACACATGGTGCAGCAGGTCCTTCAGCGCTTCGGCTTCTCGTACTCCTCGCCACAGTCCACTCCTCTGCCTACCGGTCACTCGCTCTCAGCTCCACCTTCGGACGAGTCCGTAGAGCCGAGTGGCCCGTATCCAGAGCTTGTGGGCTGCCTCATGTACCTGATGACTTGCACACGACCGGACCTCGCATACCCTCTCAGCCTTCTGGCTCGCTACGTGGCTCCCGGCAGGCACCGAAAGGTGCACTGGGATGCTGCGAAGAGGGTGTTGCGATACTTGTGCAGTACATCGGGCATGGGGCTAGTGCTTGGAGGACGGGCTAGAGTTGTCCTCACTGGTCACGCTGACGCCTCCTGGGTTGACGACTTGGCTACGCAGCGGTCGTCAAAGGGTTACACCTTCAGTCTTGGCTCTGGTTTTGTCTCTTGGCGGTCTACCCGTTCTTCTTCTGTTCTCAGCTCGAGTTGTGAGGCTGAGATCTACGCTGGGGCCATGGCTGCACAGGAGCTACGCTGGCTCACCTACCTGCTGACCGACTTGGGAGAGGCGCCTCGTTCTCCTCCAGTTCTGTACGTCGACAACAAGGCCATGCTGGCCTTGTGTCAGGAGCACAGATTGGAGCACAGAACGAAGCACATTGCTCTGCGCTACTTCCTTGCTCGAGAGTTGCAGCAGCGTTGCCAGCTTCGTCTTGGTTACGTGGCCTCACAGGCCAACACTGCTGATGTTTTCACCAAGGCACTTCAGCCTTGTGATCATCAGCGTTTCTGTACTGTGTTAGGCCTTGTACCTACTGTGCCTCACTTGTTTACTTCTTGACTCTGCTTGTACTGTAATCTATATACATATACCTGCATGCTTACACCTGCTAGGTTGTGTTCACTGTATTGTTTACTTTCCTTTATATAACTCTGCATGTGAACTGGCCGTGTGGCCCTTTGCTTGTGCTCAGACTACGTGGTGACTTTGTGATCCACCCTGAGCTTGCTTTACCTTCTTGACTGGTCTTGTGACCCCTTGTTCTCCCCCACTTTGCCTATGGGGGTGTGTCAAACTTATATATGCTATAGTCTGTTCAGGCTGTAGTGGGTAGTCCTTAGAGGGTACAACACTTTTGTGTTTTCTACTTGTACCCCACCTGTTTTCTAGTTCAATCATTCCTTTCATTATTCTCACAGAATTTCTTGAGCGTGCTGCTTAGCTGAAACTCCGCGAGTGAAAACGGCTCTGACTACCAAGTGTCACAGGATCGAATTTCCACTCGAGAATGTTGCACTAAAGGTGAGTAAAAGGCGTATTTATACTCAGAAATACATAGAAACAACAGATAATCCGAACCTTCGGGAACGCGCTCTTCTAGAATAGATAATCACAAGTGCGCATAAGCACGCAGGCCCATTGGCACTTCGGATTATGGCGAGATTACGCCTTGTACACCACTGTTGGTGCTGTCGGTGCCGTATAATGTAAATGTCGGTGTCGAAAATACCAAATAAGTGAAATAATCGGAAAGCTCTAGAAAATAGAATAGTAGTCCGATTGAGGTGAATTAAAGTGCAAATGAAAGAGGACAATAAGGAGAATAAGATGGAGTAAAAATATGGAAATGAGAAATATGTCGAACGTCGGCGTACTCTCACACCAAGGTAGTGGCGCAGCTCACCAAGGTCAGTGCAAGTATGTCTCTTTTGCAGTTTGAGCTTTACGCCAACCAAAGCAACCCTGTCAGCAGTGGCGAAAACCAGGTCGTCGATGTAGACCAGTACAAAGAACGGTGTGGAGCCACGACAAACGAACACCGATGGGTCGACAGAAGAAGGTTGGAAACCAAGGTCAGAAAGGGTAGAGCGACGGGTGTCGTGCCACTCACGAGGAGCCTGATGGAGACCGTAGACCGGTCGCCTAAGCCTCCACTGGATCCCAGGAGGGAAAGTGCCAATGAAGGCAGAGGGACGACGCAACTAGACCTCCTTGTGTAGGCTACCCTGAAGGAAAGCAGTGGAGAAGTCAAGAGAGTGTAACTCGTAGTCTCTCTGTGCTGCTACGTGCAGTAACACCCGAAGAGTGGTCATCTTTTGGGTAGGCGCGAAGGTCTGAAAGAATTCAACTCCCTCGCGCTGACTGAAACTTCTGGCCACATAGCGCGCCTTGAAGACCGGTGGAGATCCCGGTGGTCGCTTCACCCTGAAGATCCACATGTCATCGACTACGTTCGCCCCAAGGGGGGGAACCTCGTCGACGTAGGTGCCTGTGGATCTGTAGGAGGCCATCTCTGAGTCCATGGCAGCTCTCCACTGAGAGGCCCAAGGCCCTGACACTGCCTCAGCGTAAGTGCGAGGAGTCGGTATGTCAAGGGCGTCAGGGTCTCCCTCAGGGTCGAGCAGCATGGCACAGAGATGAGGGGAAGTGGCTGCCAGGAACTCCAGCTCAAACTGCCTGTCCTCTAGGGCGTCACAGCCAAGGGCAGACTCACCCCCGACGGCCAGAGGACTGGTAGGAGGAGCAGCCACAAGACTGGTGGCGTAGTCAAGGCAGCGAATAGAGGCAAACTCAGTGACTGCGGCAGTAAGAGCGGAGACAGAGGACATAGAAGCACGTGGGTTAGTTACAAGAGAGGCAAGAACACGAGAGAGAACTGGACGGTACATGCGGTAGTAGTCCGTGACAAGAGTAGAGAGGGAAGCAGTGAGAGCCAACTCAGGAGGAGAAGGAAGTACAGAAGGAGACGAACGAGGCGGACTAGAACGAAACAGGGCAGTACGAAGGTCAGTGAAGGGAACAGGGGACGAGGGACAAGCACGAGGAGAGCGACGCGAAGGCCAAGCGTGAGAAAGAGGAGGGGACAACGGGGGTAGAGGAGGAGGGAAAACTGCTAGGGAGGGGTTATGAGGAGGAAGCGGAGGACCAGAGACGGGAGGAGAGGGGGGGGAGGGAGGCACATCACAAGAGGCAGAGGCTACCGAGCGGAGGTTGCTCTCGACGTCCTTGAGGGCCGACTCAAGGACCTTGATAGTGAGCTCGCTAGGGTGCTTCAGAAGAAGCGCGTCACGAACCGAGGCAAGGCGGTCAGGGAGGCTAGTGGCGATGAAATAGATAGTAATCGCCATGGGGGGAGGGAGCAGTGCAAGCTGTGCGTCAGTGCAAGCAGCGCGGTAGCTAGAATCGAGCGAGCACAGATGAGTGATCAAGTCAGCAGTGCGCTCAAATGAGGCGAGGTCAGGAAACAGGAACGGAAGGAACAGGCGACCAAGAGAGACAGTGGTGGGAGTAGCGTAGCGGGCCTTGATCGCAGTCAGGAACTCACTAGCCGTGCGAACCTGAGTGAAGTGGATCTCCTCAGACTCAGGGAGGAGGCTGCTGAGGGTGATGCAGGCAGCAGCGTCACGCGACTTCCACGCTGTCATGTCAGCATGCTCGCGTGCATAGCGGTCACTGTCTGCAGGTGTGGAGTCAGCTGCTAAGGGTGCAGGGCCAGCAGGCTCAGGTAGGTCACCGGAAGCGTGCGCCCACAGAGTCTCGTGTGCTTGAACCTGGCTCTTTAGGAGGCGGCGTGCACGCAGGAGCCAGACCGAGAACTCGAGCGACCTACCCTCAGCGTCAAAGCGCAGGACCCTAGGGGTCGCCATAGCGGAAGTGTAGAGGTGGATACTGCTGCTGCCGAAACCCTAAACGCCTAAAGGGCCTGCGTAGGGCGTGACAGACAGTGCGATGCGACTGGACAGGACGCGACTGGCAGGGACGGGTGTGACAAGCGCGGACGGGCAGGGCGCACGGGGCGCGTCGGACGGGCAGGGCGCAGCGGGGGCGCGACGGACGGGCAGGGCGCACAGGGCGCAACGGACGGGCAGGGCGCAGCGGGGGCGCGACGGACGGGCAGGGCACAGCGGGGGCGCGACGGACGGGCAGGGCGCACGGGGCGCGTGCGACGGGACGGGAAGGGAAGTGCGACGTGGACGGGACGGGACGGGACGGACAGCGCGACGCGGCGGGACAGAAGGGACAGCAGGGGGCGACGTGACGGGACAGCAGGGGCGACGGGACGGGATGGGACAGCAGGGGCGACGCGACGGCAGGGGCGACGGGATGGGACAGCAGGGGCGACGGAACGGGATGGGACAGCAGGGGCGACGCGACGGCAGGGGCGACGAGATGGGACAGCAGGGGCGACGGGACGGGACGGGACAGCTGGGATGACGCGACGGCAGGCGCAGCGGGCGCTAGGGCACGAGAGAGACGAGCGCGATAGGTGCTAAGGGACAGTACGGGCGTAACGGGCACTAGGGTACGGGACAGGCCCGGGCACTACTGACGTGAACGAGAGGAACGGGATCCCACAGGATCCTAACCTAGGTGATATCATGTCAAGAATGAAATTGTTGGTTTGACTAAGGTTGGTTGGGGTACATAAACCTAACCCTAACAGTTGTACCCCCTATAACACACATCACTAAGACTACAACATTTGCCATGAGGTGCCTTCTAGGGGGTACAACTTTTAGGTTTGCATATTTGTACCCCATCCTGTTTCTATTTCACCATTCCCTTGTGTTCCTACTTTGAGATGGTATCAGTTAGGTTCGTTTCCTAGCCTAGCCTAGCCCGTGTTCGCGCCCTCCGCGCCCTAGCGCTCTCCGCGCCCTCCGCGCTCTCTGTGCCCTCCGCGCCCTCCGCGCCCTAGCGCCCTCCGCGCCCTAGATCCCCCCGCGCCCTCCGCGCTCTCGCGTCCTCCGCGCCCTAAGCGCCCTCCGCGCCTAGCCTGCTCCTCAGCCCGCGCCCTAGCCCGTCGCACCAGCTCGCGCCCTAGCCCGTCGCCCCAGCCCGCGCCCTAGCCCGACGCCCCAGCCCGCGCCCTAGCCCGTCGCCCCAGCCCGCGCCCTAGCCCGTCGCCCCAGCCCGTCACCCCAGCCCGCGCCCCAGCCCGTCACCCCAGCCCGCGCCCCAGCCCGTCACCCCAGCCCGTCACCCCAGCCCGCGCCCCAGCCCGTCGCCCCAGCCCGCGACCTAACCCGTCGCCCTCGCCCGCGACCTAACCCGCGCCCTCGCCCTAGCCCCAGCCCTCGCCTTAGGCCGCGCCCTGCCCTAAGCCGCGCCCTCGCCCTAGGCCGCGACCTCGCCCTCAGCAGCGCCCTAGCCCTAGGCCGCGCTCTGCCCTGAGGGGCGCTCTGCCCTAGGCCGCGCCCTAGCCCTAGGCCGTGCCCTGCCCTACTCGCGCCCTCGCCCTTAGCCCGCGCCCTGCTCTAACCCTAACCCTAGCCTGAGTTGATCGCGTGCCCTCACCCTCGCTACCCGAGTGTGCCCCACTCTGCCCAACCGTTGACCCCTCTTCTTAACCTGTTCCCCGGCCCCGCGCCATTCCTACTGCGGTTGGCTTCCGTTTCAGCGGCTGGCAGCCGCTCTTCCCACCGGTAGCACGACCTAGGACCAGTTAGATCCCCACTCCTAGACTAGTTTCCTCCGACTGTCTCTAGTCTATGTCTAGCTGGCGTCTCTAGTCTCCCTTCTCGCTCCTAGCTCCGCCCGCTCCGTGCTCCAGCCGCCTCTAGTCTAGCCTCCAGTATGGACTCCCGCCGCCTTCGTTTCGATGCGGAGGGACGCCCGATAGAGTTCGACACCTGGCTCCGCCAGACTCAGCGCTACCTCACTAGTCAGCGCCAGGACGGCGCCACCTTGTACGCCCACGCGTCCGGCGCCCTCCAGGCACCCCCGCGTCCCGAGCCCCTCCCTGCCGTGCCCCCACCGACTCCGGAGGCGCAGGTAGACTATGCTCGTCTCGTCTTGGCGCAGGACGTTTGGGAGTCCCGTGACGCTGCGGCTGCACTCGTGCTGACCAAGCTCCTTCCACCGACTGAGGCCGCTCACTTCGACCTGGTAGAGACTGCAAAGGAGGTGTATGATGCTATTTATGCACGCTATTCCACCCCTTCCTCTGCCTCCCTCAGCCACATCCTCATGCCGTTCGTGTTTCCCGACCTCGGCTTGTTTGCGACTGTCTCCGACCTAGCCACACACTTGCGCTCCCTTGTCAATAGCTACCGAGCAGCTTCTTGTTGCCCCTCCTCCTATCTGGCTCACCGTCAACTGGGTAGACACTCGTCTCCCTGGCCGCCTCTCCACTGCCCGTGACGCACTTCTACAGCAGCACCCCAGTGAGCTTACGATTGATCTTCTCGAGACCACTCTCGAAAAGATCGAGAGTAACCTCCTCACTGTTGCCTCAGCCACTGACGCAGTTGCTCCTCGTCTGTTTGAGGGGTGTGCTATCCCCCAGCTTCCTACTTTCACTGCTACTTGTGCCTCTGCTGCTGTTTCGGTCTCTGAGGACACTGCAGCTATTTTTGCCGCTGACAGGCAGAAACGGGGCAAGGGAGGTAAGAAAGGGGGGAAGGGGGGTGGCGGCGGTGGAGGAGGTGGCGGCGGTGGAGGAGGTGACCGTGGTGGAGGCGGCCCTGGGGGCGGCAGTGGTGGCGGTGGCGGTGGTGCACCAGGCGGAGGGGGCTCTGGAGGAGGAGCTGACCCGCCTGCTAGAGGAGGGTCGACCAGCGGTGGTGCGGGGCCCCAGCAGCCACAGCAAAGACAACAGCAGCAGCAGGGACAGCAGCAGTGGCAGGCACCACAACAGTTTCAGTCGTGGGGACCCCCACTTCAGTGGGGTCCGCAGCAGCACTAGGGCCCTCCGCCACAGTGGGGACCTGGAGGACCCAGGAATACTGGCCGCAGCAGCAGCACTACCAGCTGGGCCCCTCGCCCCCCGCGGCGCAACACCGGCCCCTGCGACCACTGGTGAGTCACCGGACCGGGCAGTCCCTGTGTCTGCGGCCGCGACGACCACTTTGCGGCGCAGTGCTTCCGCCGCCTCGACGACCTCTACTGTGCGCGCTGGGGTCCTGAGGCAACCACCCCGCGCTGGGCTCGCCTGCTAGCACGTAAGATTCATGTATTTGAACTGTCTATGGAGGATGCTTGTCAGTATGCTTTGTATACTGATGTTGACTATAGTGCTGATGGATCTGTGTGCTCGCGTGTTCGTAGTCTACGATGCTTGCCTCCTATTAGTGTAGACTTGTGCCTCTCTTGTCTAGGTGCTTGTGTTTCTGCTCTAGGTGCTTGTGTAGCCTCCGGACCAGACACGCCTTCAGTTGAGGCGTCTCTATCGTTCACGCTGGACTCTGGCGCGTCGAAGTGTTTCTTTCGCGACCACACGACCCTCACACCGCTCCTTGCTCCGATTCCAGTAGCTCTGGCTAATCCTTCTTCAGGACCAGCCGTTGCGCGCAGCTCCACCACCCTCCAGTGCACTGTGCTCCCCTCTGGTGTCCTGCGCGGCCTCCACATCCCCTCGTTCATTCGGAACTTGGTGGGTGTTGGATACCTCTAGGACAGGGGGATCACCGTTACCTTTGGGGGGGGTGGGAGGACTGCGGTCTGTATGGACGTTGCTACATGTGCTGTTCTGGCCATGTTCACCAGGGAGTCCCGCTCTGGTCTCTACGTTCTCCACACCGAGCGCTCACCGGTTGCTTCCTCCGTTCAGGTTGATGCGTCCCCTCAGGTCCCAGTGTATAGTCCAGTTGCCGTGTCTGGTCAGGTAGAGGTGTCTGGTCTGGTTGCTGCGTCTTGCTCCTGTCGGTCCCTAGCCCACCCGACCGTCTTATGGCACCACCGCCTTGGCCACCTGACGCTCCCTCGCCTCCGCAACATGGCCAGCCACAGTCTTGTCTCAAGACTCTTGCGCGTCTTTCCGTCGCTCCCTCCCTTGCTTGCCCCACCCTAGAATCCTTGCGTCGCCGGCCGCCTGCGCGCCACTCCACACTCCTCCTCCCTTCGTTCGGCCACTGCTCCCTTCCACACTCTCCACCTGGACGTCTAGGGCCCTGCCCCTATGCTGGGACCTAAGAGGGAGCGCTACTTTCAAGTGGTCGTTGACGACTACTCCATGTACACCACGATGTTTCCTCTCGCGAAGAAGTCCGAGGTGACTTCTACGCTGATCCGGTGGCTTCTGGCCACTGAGGGCACTCGTGGTAGTCGTGTCCGTTGCCTCTACTCCGACCGTGGGGGTGAGTTTCGCTCTAGCGTCCTTGCCAGGTTCTGCAGCGAGCAGGGCATCAGACAGTCCTGGACGCTGCCGGAGTCCCCACATCGAAATGGGGTTGCTGAGTGCCACATTGGCTTGGTCATGGACATCGCCCGCACGTCCATGATTCATGCCCGTGCGCCCCATTTTATGTGGCCCTACGCGCTGCGCTACGCCGCGCACCAGCTGAACCTCCAGTCGCGTGTCTCGCGGCCAGATGTTTCACCGACCAGTCTTTGGAGTGGGTCCCCTGGTGTTGGGTCGGCCTTTCACGTCTGGGCCTGCCTTGCGCTTGTCCGCGACACCTCTGCGGACAAACTCTCGGCTCGCGCCATCCCCTGTGTCTTCCTTGGTTTCCCGGTGGGCTCTCCCGGCTACTCCTTTTACCACCCACCCCTCCACTAGTTTCTCGACTCTCGTGACACCCGATACCCCTGTCGAGGTCTCCCGGTTCCCCCTCCCCCCCTCTTCCTCACACCCTCTCTTCCCCCTGCTCCCGCTCCTCCGGTCCCCCCACCCCCCCCTGGTCCTGCCGCATTAGGTGTGTCTCACGCTACCCCTCTACCCTCGGTCGTGCGTCAAGTAGCGTCTCCCTCCCCGTAGTCCTCCTCACAGTCCCCTCAGCAGCCTTCGGCACTTCCGTGATAGGTTACTGTGGACTCTATTGGTGTTGGAGCTGGAGGTGCAGCCGCTGGCGGTACTCGGTCTTAGGGTGCTCGTTCGAGGGGTGCCGGAGCTGGAGGTGCTGGCGCAGGTGGCACTAACTCTGGGGGTGCTGGAGCTGGAGGTTCTGGCACTGGAGGTGCTAGTTCTGGGGGTGCTGGAGCTGGAGGTGCTGGCGCAGGTGGCGCTAGCTCTGGGGTGCTGGAGCTGGAGGTTCTGGCACTGGAGGTGCTAGTTCTGGGGGTGCTGGAGCTAGAGGTGCTGGCACTGGCGGTGCTAGTTCTGGGGATCCTGGAGCCGGAGGTGCTGGAGCTGTAGGGGCTGGTACTGAGGAGACGGGAGCTGGAGGCTCGCCTAGTGCGTCGCCCACGGCGCCTCCCCACCGCCACGACACCCGTTTCTAGGCCCTTCGCCGGCTTGAGCGAGAGGAGCAGGAGCAGTTGGAGCAGGTGAGGCAGGAGTTGTAGCAGTTGGACCAGCAACAGCAGCAGCAGCAACAGCCACCACTTTTGCAGCAGCAGCAACAGCCACCACTTTTGCAGCAGCTGTTCCCTCCAGTGAGTGGCCTTCGGGCCCTTGGTCATCCTTCCTCTCCTCCTGTTCACTCACAGTCTCCTACAGCGCATGGTCCTATGTTTCCTCCTCCGGACTCGCCTCCGGCTGTTTTCTCTCCTAAGTCACAGTCGCCTCCTCCTGTTGTCCAGCAAGACTGGACCAGTTGTTGTCCTCCACGTGCTCATCCCTCGTCTCCTCTTGCCGACCTCCGCACCGTCTTGTTTCATTCTCCTCCTCGTCGTTCTCCGCATCTGTATGTTCTCCCCTCACCTCCTGAGTCGTCTCTCACCGTTTCCTCTCACCCTATCACTGACTACTACCGTGCTGCTCGCCCTGTTGTCTCTCGTGTTCTCGCCTCTCTTGTCACCGACCCTCGTGCCTCTCCGTCGTCTGTCTCGGCTCTTACTGCCGCTGTCGCTGACTTTGCTTCCACCCGCCGTCTTGACTACGCCACGCGTGTGGTGGCTGCTCCACCTCCCCGTCCTCTGTCCGTCGGGGGTGAGTCTGCCCTTGGCTGTGACGTCCTAGAGGACAGGCAGTTTGAGCTGGAGTTCTTAGCAGCCGCTTCCCCCTCTCTCCGCGCCATGCTGCTTTCCCTTGAGGGAGACCCCAACGCCATTGACATACCGACACCTCGCACGTACCGTGAGGCAGTGTCAAGGAAGTGGGCCTCTCAGTGGAAAGCGGCTATGGATGCCTCCATAGCCGCTTTCCACTGAGAGTCTAAACTGCCACGGCGGGGCGTCGGTGGGGAAGCCAAGGAAGACGCAGCGGAGAGTGCGAGAGGAGAGCTTGCTCGCTTTGGCATCGCGAACAAGACAGAGCGCACCCCAGACCCGAAACACCGACACATCGCCAACCTTCCCTGTCCACTAGAGTGTGGGCAAGGTCTCTGGCTCAGAGACACGGGGCCATAGGTTGATTTGATGCGCAGCGTATCGGACTGCAAACGGCCACCGAAAATGGGGAGCAGCCGCATGGATCATGGAGGTATGAGCAACCTCCATGATCAAGCCAATGCGACGCTCACCAATCCCATTTTGCTGAGGAGAGGCCGGAAGCATGAATGTCTGGCAGATGCCCTCGTCTCGACAGAACTCCTCAAGGAGGTCAGAAGAGAAATCACCGCCCCTGTCAGAGTGCAGACGCAGGACTGGCAAGTCCCGCCGAAACCGGTCGCACAGCTAGCGACGAGTAGTACGGATCCAGGGGATCAAAACACCGTTGACGTCCGCCTTGCACCGCAAGGGGAAGACGGTTGTGTAGCGTGTGTAGTCATCGACAACTAGCAGGAAGTAGCGCTCCTGGTCCGTTCCACTGACGGGGGCCAGGCCCCACACGTCCATGTGGAGCGTCTGCAGAGGAGCAGTGGTCGGAGGAAACTCAGAGGAGTGAGGAACGGCGCACTGCCGCCTCTCGACGGAAAGAAGGCATGGCAGGGCAGGCGAGCGCGGGAGGGGGGGCACGGACATGGGAAGGCCAGAGACAAGGAGACGGGAGTGCATGCCGCGGAGACGCGGCAGCGAGGGGTGACCAAGGCGGTGGTGCCAGAGGAGAGTCTGGTGGGAGAGTAACCGACACGAGCAAGACGCTGCAAGCTGACCAGACGCAGACACCTGACTCGACACAATCGCCTGACCTGACGCAGCCACCTGTGTAGACTCAGTGGTCAGTGTGTACAGACTGGACCCAGGCTGACGAGTGAACGTAGCAAGGTGACGGCCAGTCCGTAAGCACGTACAAATCGCCACACGCTGTCCTCCAGGAATAAAGGTATCAACCCATACATCCTGGAGAACTGTATTGCTCAACAACTTCGTTGAGAACGCGGGGAGGTGGAGACCCGAGAGAGACTCGGAGGGGACCGCCGGACACGGGAGGACAGCGGAGGCTCGCGCGACTACTGGGCCCCCAGTTGGGTCAGCTAGTGAGACTGGGACAGGTGCTGCGAGTGGTGTGACTGTGGTGCGATCATGAAAGAAGCAACGTGACGCGCCTGAGTTTAGTGTGAAAGTGTGCAAGGCCTCAGCTGAGGCAGGACCTGTGGCTGTAGACGCACTTGTCAAGCTATATTTGTTATAGCTTATTTGTGTTAGTCTAGGTGTACTTCATGTTTTCCTAAATTAGGGTTACGCTTCCTATATCTTGCTTGTTTCTCATTTTTCCTTTGTCAATTCATTCTCACGTTACTACTTTAGCATGGTATAGAGCTAGTTAGTTCCTATGGGCCCATCGCCCCGTTTTCGCCCATTAGCACCCGTTACCCGTAGTGCCCCGTCGATTTCGCGCCTCGTCCTTAGGATCCCGCTGCCCGAACTCGTCACGACCAAGAAAGGCCCCCGTGGGCCCGCGAAATCGAGCTAAATTGACCCCCGCGGGTCCCCGTTCCCTCCCCCCCGTCGTCGCGACCTAGGCCCGCACGCACGCTAAGGCCGCACGCGCTCGCTAGAAAGGCCCCCCGCAGCCCGCCACATCGCCTCCTCGTCACGTTTCCCGTCGCCTCCCCGTCCCCCCTTCTTCCCGTCGCCTCCCTGTCACCATTTCGCGTCACCTCCCCGTCCCCCTTTCCCGTCGCCTCCCCGTCCCCCCCCCCTTATCCTGTCGCCTCCCGTCCCCTTATCCCGTCACCTCCCGTCCCCTGCCCGTTGCCTCCCGTCGTGAGAAACCACCTGAACCAGAACCAAAACCGCTCAGAACCGCTCTAGACCCCTCTCAACCGCACTGAACCGCTTTCAACCGTGCTCAACTGCACTGGATCGTGCTAGACCGTACCCGTACCCGTGTTCCCTACCCGTTCCCGCGCCAGCCACACCTGTTACCTACCACGGCGAGAATCCGTCAGAACCAGAACCACTCTTAACCTACCAGAACCGCTCCGCACCACTCTAGACCCCTCTCAACCGCCTTAGTACCGCACTCAACTGCACTGAACCGCTTCCAGCCACGCTCAACCGCACTAGACCGTGCTAGACCGTACCCGTACCTGTACCCGTTACCTACTACTGGCACCCGTACCCGTCTTCCCTACCCGTACCCGCTACCAGTCCTTGCCACCCGTACTAATGCCAGCGCACCAGCAGCAGCATAGGCTCCCCCCAGCAAACCGAGAAGCAGCTTAGGCTGCCCCCAGAAAAACCAGCAGCAGCATAGGCTGCCCCCCAGCAGAACCAGCAGCAGCATAGGCTGCCCCCAGCGCACCAGCAGCAGCTTAGAGTACCGCCAGCGCACCCCCCCATCTCTAGCTCCTCACTTGGCGTGCACTAGGCTTCTACAGCAGCAAGGCCAGCCGCAGCACTCCCGGCAGTGAGGACCTGCGGGTCCAAGGTGTGGCGGCCCCAGTAGTGGCTCAGCTAGCAGTGGGCGAGACGTCGGCCCTTGCGGGTACCGGGCCCTGACAAGCCCTGGTGCTGGCACTACCTGCTGGAGTCCTGACCACTCTGCGTCCTGCTGCTACCGTTGACTCGACGACCTCCACCGTGCGCGTTTTGGTCCTCACGCTATTACACCGCACTGGCCCTCGCGTCTTCGCCAGCGCACTACTGCACCAGTTGAGTCTCACCTACCTGGTCTAGGACCTTTCCCGACTACACGAGTAGAGACCTGTGTTTCCAGTCTAGGTGCGTGTGCAGTTCCCAGTCCAGGCGCCACTGAGGGTTTTTGTGTGGGAGCTGCAGCTACTACTAGTCTAGTATCAGCCTTTGGCGCTCGCTCGCGTGCGACCTCACAGACTGCACAGCTTTTCTTCTCCCTAGACTCTGGAGTGTCGAGCTGTTTCTTTCGCGACTGTACTGACCTCACACCACTGCGCACTCCAGTCACTGTCGCCTTGGCTGACCCCTCTGTGGGACATGTGGTTGCCCGCAGCACCAACACTCTCCCGTGTCCGGTGGCTCCCTCTGGGTTTCTCACAGGTTACTACACCCCCTCGTTCTCCAGGAACCTGGTCGATGTCAGTCACCTCCATCCACGACCTAGGTGTAGTCACTACTTTCCCACTGGACGAGCCTGTTGCCTCCTACACAGTCGGTGCCACTGGGACTCCTCTGGCCACTTTCCACAGGGAGCTGGGCTCTGGTCTGTGCTCACTACACACTGGGTCCCGCCACATTGGGTCAGGTCAGGTCAGGTAGCTGCTGTATCGTGCGAATGTCGGTCACTCACCCACCCGTCGGTCCTCTAGCACCACCGTCTAGGTCACCCGTCGTTCCCATGTCTCATTAGGATGGCACATCACCGTCTGGACTCAGGTCTGCCACACACACTTGCCCCGCTTCCTCGCTCGCCTGCGCCGTCGTGCACTCTTTGCGTCGAGGGTCGGCAGTGCGCTGCCCCTCACTCCTCCTCGTTCCCCCCCACCATGGCTCCCATCCAGACCCTACACTTTGACGTCTGGGGCCCCTCCCCGGTCCTTGGCCCACGTCAGGAGTGCTACTTCCTGATTGTGGTGGAGGACTACTCCCGCTACACCATGGTTTTCCCCTTGCGACAAAAGGCCGACGTGCCTACCGTCCTCGAGCCGTGGCTACTAGCGAGGGGTGGCGTCCAGGCCCTTTGTGGGCTCTGCCTGCACTCGGACCGTGGTGGTGAGTTTTCTTCCACTCGCCTAGAGACGTTCTGTCAGGGTCGGGGGATCATCCAGTTTTGCACACTACCAGCCTCGCCGCAGCAGAACGGGGTAGCCGAGCAACGCATCGCCCTGGTCATGGAGGTTGCCCGGACCTCCATGTGCCATGCCGGTGCCCCCCAGTTCCTGTCGCCTCAGGCAGTCCGCTACGCCGCGCACCAGCTGAACATGTGGCCTAGTGACGCACGGCCACGGGTGACGCCGGTCTCCCTTTGGACAGGTTCTCCGGGCGTAGCAAATGACTTCCGCGTCTGGGGCTCTCTGGCTCACGTTCGCGCCCCTGGCGTGAACAAGTTGTCTCCGCGCACTCGTGCTTGTGTCTTTCTTGACTTCCCTTTGGACTCCGCCGGCTGGGTGTTCTACGACCCACTCACCTACGAGTTCTTCAGTTCCCAGGACGTCACGTTCGACGAGTCTGTCTGTTACTGTAGGAGTCACCCCCACCGAGGTACTGAGGTCTTTCCCCCCCCGCTGTTCCTCACCCTTGAGCCCCCCCCAGTCGCCCCGGTCGCCCCCCCCCCCTTCGTGTCCTGCCCCGTCAGGTGTGTCGCACGTCACTCCGCAGTCGTCCCCCCCGCAGTGTCCAGTCCCTGTCGTGTGTCTAGGGGTGCGGGAGGTGCAATTGCAGAGGGTGAGGGTGCTGGGGCTGCTGGAGCTGGTGGTGTCGGTTCTAGGGGTGCAGGGGGTGTGGGCATGGAGGTCATTCCCGTGGAGGACACGGCAGCCTCGACTCGGCGTCCTCGCCCCGCGTCACCCCCTGGCTTCCCGTCCGTCCCGCAGTTCCCTCCTCGTTCTTCTCTGCGGCCTGTTGCTGCGGAGCATGGGGGTGTTCCTGGAGGCCCCCGGAGTGTCGGTGGTGGAGGTGCTGGTTCTGGGGGTGCTGGAGCTAGAGGCACTGGCACTGTGGCGCCTACACCTGTATGTTTCCTGACCCGTGAGCAGCGTCTCCTTTGGTTGGAGAGGGAGGAGCATGAGTGGTTTGAGAGGGCATAGCAGCAGCAGCAGCAGCAGCAGGAGCAGTCTCAGTCACAGCAGCAGGAGAGAGTAGAGGAGGAGCCACAGCAGCAGCAAGAGAGAGCAGAGAAGGGGTCTCGACTGCAGCAGCAGGTGCAGTTGCAGCTGCAGCAAAAGAGAGAGTAGAGGAGGATTCACGGCCACACCAGGAGAGGGTAGAGCAGGAGTCCCGCCGGCAGCAGCAGGTGCAGTTACAGACACAGCAGGAGAGAGTAGAGGAGGAGTCACGGCCGCAGCAAGAGAGGGTAGCGCAGGAGTCCCGGTTGCAACAGCGGGTGCAGCTGCAGCCACAGAAGGAGAGGGAAGAGGAGGAGCCACAGGAGCAGCAGCAGGGGCAGGTACCGTCGCAGCAGACGCCAGAGGAGGCGGAGCAGCGGTGACTGCGACTGCGCGACCTGCCCGACTCAGCACCTGCACGCTTGGTTCGTGGTCCCCTACCGTCCCCTCCTGTTCCCTCCGTCCAGTCCCTTTCCTCGTCCTAGTGGACTCGTCGTTCTCCCCTCAGTCGTGCTGTGTCTCCAAAGCCCCTTCGGTCTCGTTACCGTGTAGACGGCCCGTTTCACCTTGTTCTCCGCTCTCGTGTTCCACCTCCTCCGGTCCTCTCACAACCTCCTGAGTCGTCCCTCATTGTGCTTCACGACCCGTTATCCGACTACCTCCGTGCCTCCCATCTTGTCGTCTCCCGTGTTTTGTCCACGTTGGTCACTCACCCGACTGCACCCCTGTCGTCTGTCTCAGCTCTTGTTACCACTGTCGCTGGCTTTGCCTCTTCCCACCGCCTTGACTAGGCCGCTCACCTAGTGAGTGGCCCTGCTCATTCTCCATCCTCTGGGGGTGCTCCTGTATTTCCCTTGGAGGTTCTGAAGGACAGGCAGTTCGAGCTTGGTTTCCTTGCGGCCGCTGTTCCTCATCTCTGCGCCATGTTGCTTGCCCCTGAGGGGGATCCAGACACTCTTGACACCCCGATCCCTCGCACTCACGCTGAGGCGGTCTCGGGACCTTGGGCCTAATACTGGATAGCAGCTGAGGAGGCAGAGATGGCATCTTATAGGTCCACATGCACTTACGTCGACGCAGTCCCACCACTTCGGATGAACGTCGTCAGTGGCCGATGGCTCTACAAGGTAAAGCGGCCGCCTGGATCACCACCAGTGTTCAAGGCGCACTATGTGGCGAGAAGCTTCAGTCAGCGAGAGGGGGTGGACTTCTTCCAGACCTTTGCTCCCACCCCGAAGATGAGTACTCTTCGTGTGTTGCTGCATATTGCAGCCCAACGCGACTACGAGTTGCACTCCTTGGACTTTCTACCGTGTTCCTTCAGGGGAGCCTGCACGAGCGGATCTGGCTGCGTTGTCCGCCTGGCTTCACTGGCTCTTTCGCATCTGGGACCCAGTGGCAGCTGCGTCGACCAGTCTGCGGCCTGCGCTAGGCTCCACGTGAGTGGCACGACACACTTCGCTCGACCCTTGCAGCGCTTGACTTCTTTCCGTCGTCTGCCGACCCGTCACTGTTCGTCCGCCGTGGCTCTACCCCGTTTGTTCTGGTCTACATCGACGACCTGGTGTTCGCCACTCCCGACCGACGCGCGCTGGCCTCCGTGAAGGAGGAACTGGAGAGGAGACACACTTGCACTGACCTTGGTGAGCTGCAGCACTACCTTGGCCTGCAGATCACCACAGACAGGGCAGCTTGCACCATTACGCTGACGCAGTCGCATATGGTCGAGCAGATCCTCATGCGGTTTCGCTTCCCGTTCTTCGAGGTACAACTTACCCCTCTTGCTGTGGATCATGGGCTCACGGCTCCATCTTCGGACAAGTCATTTGAGTCCAATGGTCCATATCCTGAGCTGGTGGGTTGTCTCATGTACCTGATGACCTATAATCGCCAAGACCTAGCTTACCCTCTTAGCGTCCTTGCGCGCTTTGTTGCGCCTGGGAGACACCGACCGTCCCACTGGTACGCTGCTAAGAGGGTGGCAAAGTATGTGACGAGTACATCAAGCATGGGACTTGTCCATGGAGGGAAGCAGCCAGTTACACTCATAGGTTACTCGGACTCGTCGTGGGCCGACGACGCGGAAACGCGTTGGTCTACACAGGGGTACTCCTTTAGCATCGGGACAGGTGCTGTTTCGTGGAGGTCGACTCGGGCAGAGGTGTACGTTGCGGCCATGGCCGCCCAGGAGCTTCGCTGGCTGTCTTTCCTCCTCACCAACCTTGGTGAGCGGCCTTTCTCTCCCCCAGTCTTGTTCGCCGACAACATGTATGCTGTCCTGTTGTGCGAGGAGCCCCAACTGGTTTGGAAGGCGAAGCACATCCAGCTTCGTTACTTCCTTCTGTGCGAGTTGCAGCAGCGTGGCCAGGCCCGCGTGGTACGTGTGGTCTCTGAGGCCAACACTGCAGATATGTTCACCAAGGCATTGCCACCTTGTGACCACCAGTGTTTCTGCACCCAGCTAGGCCTTGTGTCTACAGGCCCTCACTGGCTTGCGTAGAGATGTTTTGCACTGTACTCTTGCATCTCTTTATTTTTGCTATATATATATGCTTGTGGACTGGCCTTGTGGCCCCTTGCTTCTGTAGAGATGCTTGTCTTGTACTATTGCATCTTCTATAGTTGTTCTATCATTGCGTATGGACTAGCCTTGTGGCCCCTTGCTTGTTCTCGGACTGTGTGGTGATCTTGAGATACACCCCGAGATTTGTTGTGTTTTTGTGAAGTGGTCCTGTGACCCTTGCTGTGTGTTGCTTCCCACAGGACTACCGTCACCTAGACTATGGGGTGTGTCAAGCTATATTTGTTATAGATTATTTGTGTTAGTCTAGGTGTACTTCATGTTTTTCTAGGGTTAGGGTTACGCTTCCTATATCTTGCTTGTTTCTCATTTTCCTTAGTCAATTTATTCTCACGTTACTACTTTAACAGCACTAGCACCTTGAGCGGCGACGGACTCACGAGCTCCTAGAGCTGCAGTAGACTCAGTAGCACCTAGAGAAGCAGCCTCTACACAACCAAGGACACATCGTTGAGAAGCACAGTCACGAAGCCGCTGCAGGGAGAAGGTGCCTTGCGGACGCTGCTGCTGCCACTCTGCAGTACCCATAAAACAAAAACCTCCACCACCAGGACTGCCTTGCTGAATAACCCACTCACGAAGCTGCTGATGGGTGGGGTTGTCCGGGAGAGGCAGTGACTGCTGCTGTCCACCCCTAGCCGCTGCGATGACCGTGATAGTGGCCATGACAGGCAGTGACAGTCAGTAGCAGCACATCCAGCACTCCCAGCAGCACCTCCAACACCTCCAGCATTCCCAGCAGCACCTCCAGCACCTCCAGCACCAGCAATAGTGCTAGTAGTTGCAGCAAGGGTGGCTCGTCAGGGCAGCAGTATCTTATCAGCAGCAGTAGCAGCAGCAGCAGCAGCAGCAGCAGTAGTAGCAGCAGGGTGGCTCGGTGGGGCTGGCAAAGGAGGCAGGGCAGCGTGGCTCGGGATGGGCAGCGCGGCTCGGGCTGGGCGGCGCGGCTCGGCCTGGGCAGCGCGGCTCGGCAGGGCAGGGCGCGCTGGCAAGCTGGGTAGCAGGGCGCGCGGGGCGCGCGCTGGACAGGGCAGATGGGTGCGCGCTGGGCAGGGCAGCAGGGCGCGACGCGCTGGGCTGCAGCAGTGCGACGCGCGGGGCAGCAGAGCGCAATGCGCGGGGCAGCAGAGCGCAATGCGCGGGCTGCAGTGTGCGACGCGCGGGGCAGCAGGGCGCGACGCGCAGGGCAGCGGGGCACGCGCTGGGCAGGGCAGCAGGGCGCAATGCGCTGGGCTGCAGGGCAGGGCGGTGCGCGGGCCTAAGGGCAGGGCAGCGTGGCTTGCGAGCTGCAGGGCAGGGCGGCGTGCGGGCCTAAGGGCAGGGCAGCACGATGCACGGGCTGCAGGGCAGCTGGGCGCGGGCTGCAGGGCAGGGCGGCGCGCGCTGGGCAGGGCAGCAGGGCGCAACGCTCAGCTTGTAGCAGGGCACGACGCGTGGGCAGCATTGGGGCGCGACGCGAGGGCTGTAGCAGGGGAGCGCGCTAGGGCAGGCAGCGCGCGTGGCAGCAGGGCAGCGCGACACTGTGCGAGCAGGGCAGGACAGCGCAAGGGCGCTTCAGGCAAGAACGAGCGGAACTATCGGTGAGCCCTAAAAACTTAACAGGTTTCCTACTCTGAAACCATGTCAGAATAATCTGTGCAGGAATGGTGAATGACTAGCAAGAGTGAGATACAAGTAGTAAACCCTAACTGGGGTTGTACTCTATATTGAGCACCTCACTGTAGCCTAACAGAACTAGGAACATACAAATATGTTTTGACATGGGGGTGTGTCAAATATATAATATGTGGTATAGGCTGTAGTGAGGTGCCTTCTAGGGGGTACAACTTTTAGGTTTGCATATTTGTACCCCATCCTGTTTCTAGTTCACCATTCCGTTTGTTCCTACTTTGAGATTGTTTTATTTGAAGTAGCTAAAACAAAAGTTTTCTTCTGGATTCTTTTGCATCTCCAACAACTGCCTTGAATTAAAAAAAATTCAGCCTGAAGACTAGATACAGAAGGCAGTTTCATATATATAATAAACAATGTCTACTGATGATAGCATTTCAGTTGGAGCTATTAGGATGAGAAAAAAAAAGAGTGTTGTACTTTTAAAAATAGTTGTGGAGCGCTGATATGTAGATGTTATTTATGCCAAGAGTACTCACTTGGATTTTGGTGAGAGCAAATCAAGTATCCCCGTCGCCGCAATATGTAGCGAGAATGTGCGACGTGTATCTAACAACAAGTGCTTGCACCGTAGACCACACCTACCAACGTCGTACATACCCACCAACAGCGCGCCCAACCTACCAACTCATTTTCCACGAACCCACTGCTAAATCCACCTGTATGTCTTCGAAGTCGGAAAACTCGGCACTTCATGTGCAATTACTGGAGTGGATGAATGACTACTGCTAGTGCTTACCGTTTTATGTCGAAAGAGCCGCGTGCCACAAACGGGCGACACGAAATATTTTTCCGCATTGTGAGGCGACCAACAGCGAGCTGAGACAAGAGTAGGTCCATGAGCTGCACACGAACAGCCACTCCTCCACCCCACCGCGGCGCACTCGACGCAGGGCCAATTCCTGCCAGCCAAAATCTTATTTCACTCAGCCCTTGAAATGTCGTCTGATCCAGTCACTAGTACGACTCAGATTCAGTTCAGTCAGTCTAAAATCTGCTAGTACTACCAATTCAGTACAATTTTCGAAACTTGTAGCCATGGGTGCTCTTATTCGCTTCGCTTTCGTCCTCGCCCTACCCTTCGTGTGTCTCTCCTCCCTCCACGTGGCGGTCTCGCCGCAAAAGCTGGACCTTCTCATTGCCACCAAGATCGACGCGAGTTCCGTTCGCGCTTCCCGCAAACTGTTGGAATATGAGCCTGCGGCGGTTGCTGATTCTGCAGATTCAGTGAACCTTAATGTGGGCATCTCTGCCAGCGGCGGCGGGGAGGAGGAGGAAGTCTGGGCCACCATGGATGATGGTGTGGATGAGTCAGGGAGGGAGCTGCTGAGCTGGAATGAGTTCACGGACAAGCTCAAGAACGCCAGAGGCAATTTTGCGAATGATGTCAAGAATGGCTTCAAAACCGCCAAAAACAACATCACGAATGGTGTCAGCAAGGCGGTCGACTCCGTAAAAAAGGTCGACACCGCCAAGCTCGCGGCGGATGCTGGGCGGACAGCAGAGTCCGTGGTTGGCATGGGAAAAAAAGTTGCTGGGGAGGGAGTGCATGTAGTGTAGGCGCCTCAAGAATCATGTGTGGGCAGGGCGGTAGGGTGTTGAGTTGTCTGCAGAGGCAATTTCTTAGGCGCCTCGGGAATCTGGGCGCATGATAGAAGCCGTGGTCGGCATAGGGAAAAACGTGGTTTGTGTGGTAGTGCAGAACGTCGATTGTTAAAATCTTGCTGGCAGGTTCGGGGATTGGGATACTCGCGAGCAAGTTTCCAGCACGTTGCGCAAGCATGCTTGTTGGCGTCTTCAGTTGGCAAGGTGTCGCCCTGCGTAGTTCGTGGTGTGTGCATGTGGGGCGGGAGGGAAGATTTCCCTGTACAATGATATTGTTAACGCGAGGCCCAAATACTCTAACGCCAATCGAACGTATATGAAAAAAAGCCTCAGGAAACAGTCACTGTTGGTTCGTTGGGTTGCGACAGTCGGGGGTGGACGAACCAAGAGATGTCGCACTGCATCCACTTGACGGTTGCAACACGGGAAAGAAGAGAGCAGAGGGCCAGGAGGGCGAAGTGCCAACCAACTTGTCAATCTACTTCTAGGTCAGCGAGAGAGCCAAATCTATGAATAGTGTAAGAAAGAGTGTAGAGGTGCATCCCAAGAAGGACGGAAATTGACGGAAATCGACGATAGAGCGGTCAACCGGCATAAGTTGAACTGGGAATATATAGAAATATAGAGAACGAGAGGGATGCGGAATGAGCGAGCAGTGCGCAAAATAGGTTTAGGGCGCGGAATGGTAGTGAGGCGCGGGTAGCAGTGAAGCGCGGAATGGAAGTGAGGGGCGGAATGGCAGTGAGGCACGGGTGGCAGTGAGGCGCGGAATGAGAGCATAAGAGGAAAAAGAGAGGGAGAGAGTATCGGAGTAAGAAAGTGAGGCACGGAGTGTGAGATGCACGGATCCATGTGAGGGTGCACTGGTTGGGTTTACTACTACCAAACAGTATAGGAGTGACTTTTGAGGCTACTCAAAAGTCAGCTTTTTGAGTCGACTCGAATGTAAGGCACAGAAATTGAGATACACGGATCCATGTGAGGGCGCACGGGTTGGATTTATTACTACCACACAGTATGGGAGTGCTCGGTATGCAGGAGGATCGCGAAAACGAGAGAAGGCGGCTTGGAATGCGAGAGGCTCTTGAAAATGAAGTAAAGGATGAGGAAGGGTAAATAGCAAGTAGAAAGAAAGAAAACACATAGAAGAAAGAGTTAAGATTGCAACAAGAAAAAGTTGATAAGATAAAGAAATTCTTGAAGTAGAGATTGGTTTTGAATGTAAAGACTTTAAATGAGAAAGTTAAAGATAAGATATTAATAAACTTGAAAGAAAGATGATGAAAACATTAAAAGGAAAAGGAATATTAACTAGAAGGAATATATTGAATGAGTGATTGATGAAGAGATAAAGGGGCTTGAAAGTAAAACAAACTTGATAATAGCAAATAAGATTTGAGAAGAAAGGAGACTAGATAAGAATGAAGAAGCCTTAAATAAAGAATCTTGAATAAAACAAAAAAGCTTGAATAGGGAAGCTTAATAAGACAAAGAAGCTTGAATAGAGAAGCTTGGTAAGAATGAAAGAAGTGACTTACCTTAAAAGAGTCTTACTTGTTATATTAAAGGAGCTTTGTAACTTGGAGAAGCCAAGCTTGAATTGTAGATCTTGACTGTTGAAATGAGAATGAGATCCAAGCTTGAGTGTTGAATAGTTGATCTTGATTGTTGAGTGGAGAAGCACCTCCAAGCTTGAGTGTTGAATGGTAGATCTTGATTGTTGTATGGAGAAGAATCTCCAAGCTTGAGTGTTGAAAGGTAGAGCTTGAATCTTGATGATAAGAAAGACAAAACTTGGTGTTGAAGCATTAAAACTTAAAATGCACTAGTCCAAAGGAGGTACATGATGGATTTGATGAGCAACCATTAATAACAATCTAGAAGAAAGACTATGAAGCATAAACTTCTCTAGAGTTGGAGAACATGGCTATGAGCTTGGGTTGGGAGAGGTTGGTGATATGAGTGGAGCCTGAGGAGTTGGGCATAAGGAGGAGGACTTTGAAGGTGGCCTTGAGAGAGCTTGTAGTGGAACTTGTAGAGAGCTTGGGTGTAAAGTGACTTGAAAGTATGAGTTTGAGGAAATGAGGTGAACCCTTTTGTATTTGGTGGAGCTTGATGTTGGATGAAGGATGAGGAAAAGATGAATGATTGTGATTGGTTGAGTTGGATAAGGTGGGGGTGATGAATGTGGCCTTGAAGTGAAGGCTTGGTGAGGAGAATGAATGTGGCCTTGAAATTAAGGCTTGGTGAGTGGGATGAATTTGGCTTTGATTTTAAAGCTTGGTGAGTGGAAAGAATGTGGCTTGGATTTGAAGGCTTTGTATGGAATCTTTTGTTTGATTGGTGGATGATGGGATGGGAAGGATGATGAGGATAGGAGGAGAGATGAGGTGGAGGATTGATAAGTTTTGATTGGTGAAAAGGTGATGATGCTTTGCTGTCTGGAGATATGAAGGGTGTGGTGGCGAGTGGGCATTTTTGCAAGATGTCTTTTGCAGGTTCGAATTTTGGCTGATGGGGAAACTGTGGCGAAAATTTTTGCCACGTGAAATTTTGTCCCGCCACCTTCGTGCCACGCGAGCAGCTGCAGCAGTTCATTCCAACACCCCCCAATGCTGACCCGCAGAGCGAGATGAAGAAGGAGCGGAAGGGACAGCAGTGGAGAAGCACTCAAGAGACTCAAGCAGCACCAATCCAGCACGTTGGCGGCCAAGAATGAAGAGGTGCCGTGGAAGTATCTTAGTCACAAAGTCAGCAGCCTAGTCCATGATGCTGCAGTAAGCCGGTGTCACAACCTTGTTCTTAATCAGCTCCCAAATGTAGTGATACTATGTATCGATGTGCTTTGTGCGTCCATGATAGACCGGGTTCTTGCTCAAGGCGATCGCCGATATGTTGTCAATGTGTAGAACGGTCGGCTCATGCTGGGGAAGACCCAACTCCGTCAGCAACCTTCTCAACCACACAGTCTCTCTTGCTCCTTGCGTCACAGCCATGTACTCCGCCTCCGTTGAAGATAATGCCACACAGCCTTGCTTCTTCGATTGCCAAGAAATAGCTGCTCCTGCCATCACAAACATGTAGCCTCCAGTGGATTTCTGCTTTGAAAAAGGACATGCCCAATCCGCATCCGTGAAACCATGCAAGACACTACCATGCTCATGCCCGTGAAAGAGGAGACCAAAAGATTTAGAGCCAAAGAGGTAGCGCAGGACACGCTTCGCAGCGTTCAAGTGCTGAGTAGATGGCGAGGAAAGGAATTGAGAAAGCATGCCCACAGCATGAGAGAGATCTGGGCGGGTGCAGACGGATGCGTACATGAGGCTACCGACAATGCTTTGGTAAAGATTAATGTCGAGGGGGGAAAGGAGTGATGAAGGAGGTGCGGTGGAAGAAGAAGGGGATGAAGAAGATGAAGGCGCAAGAGCCTCGTGAAACTCGTCCCAGTCAGAAAGGGTTTCAGACTGAGAGGGATGAAGGTTAGAAGTGGAAGGGGAAGTATGCTGAAAATTAGAAGGGAGAGGTGTAGATGCAGGATTGCAGGTGAGAAAGCCGAAGCGAGAGAGGACCATGTGAATATATCGCTCTTGTGAAAGAGCGAGAGGGACGGTCACGAATGATGTTCATGCCAAGGTAATATGATGGCTCACCCATGTCTGTCATGATAAACTCCTTGGTGAGCATACTTTTGATGTGGGTAAGAAGGGAGAGAGAACCTGACACCATAAGGATGTCATCCACATACACGATCAGCCACAGTTCCTCATGCACCTCCGTATGCAGAATGTAGAGTGGAGGGTCATGCTCAAACTGTGTGAAACCTTGTGCCAGCAGGGCGGACTCCAATGCGTGATACCAAACCCGTGGAGTTTGCTTCAGGCCATACAGGGACTTGTGCAGCCTGCAGACTCTCTTAGTACCATCGTGATACCCATCAGCTTGAGCCGTGTAGATCTCCTCCTCTAAAATTCCGTAAAGAAAGGCGTTGGAGACGTTGAGCTGAATGATGTAGAGATCCATCCGTACTGCCATGCCAAGAAGAGCGCGTACACTAGTGTACTTGGCGACCGAAGCAAATGTTTCATTGTAGTCTTGTCCAGGAACTTGAGAATATCCTTTGGCGACCAAACGAGCCTTAAACTTGTCCAGGGATCCATCACCCTTCACCTTCACCCGGTAGACCCATTGTACTCCCACGAGCTTCTTTCCTTTGGGTAATGGCTCCAAAGTCCAAATTCCCCGGTCGAGTAAACTTTCCAGTTCTGCCTTTTCCGCTGCTAACCATTGCTCCTTAAATGCTCCTGCCATAGCTTCTTTACGATTGAGTGGCTCGGGTGGAAGTTGGGAGATGGCAAAACAGGTGGCATGGATCCTGCATTGGAAGCAGGTGCGACCGCTACATAAATGACTTGGAGGTGAGCTGAGGGTGGAGTATGGTACATGAGAGGTGAATTGCGCAGAAGACGGAGTAGAAAGTGTTGGTGGTGCTGCAGAGGACGACGTGCTCATGTCTAGTGGATAATTGATATCGATCCAGTTGGGTGACTTTTGTGGTGCTGCTGGTTGAGATTGGACTTCTCATGGAGCTCTAGTAGTTAGAATTGTCGAATGCTGGATATGAGAAGATGTGTGACGTTGTGTTGGTGGTGGCTGCATGGTTGATGGTATGAGTTGACGACGACCTGGAAGGTGAAGAAGGGCTGCTGGGCGATAGCCGCTAGGCCGATGAACGACGAGAGGTGTGAGGGAAGGTTGAAGATTGTGAGTGTCGGGAGGATGCTGCTGTTGCTGCTGGTGCTGCTGGAGAGTATGAGAGGATTGAAGAGGAGGTACATCGGGTGGAGATGGTTGCTGGTGTGATGGAGGCGGTGACGGTTGATGCTGCTGTTTCTCTTGTTGATGAGGGGTGGGGGCTGAGTATAGTGGCGATGGTTGTTGGTCTTGATTTTGAGACGTGTCTTCGTGTTGCTGCTGTGGTGATGATGTAGAAATTCCACTTAGAATGATTGTTGGGAGTTCGAAATCTGCAAAGGTAAAAAAGGGAGGAACTTGAGAGGAAACAAGAGGGAAAGAAGATTTCCAAGAAGATGGGGACATGTCTTCATTGAAGATCACGTCCCTTGACACAATGTCTCTTTTTAAGAGAGGATCCCACATCAACCAGCCCTTACTCTCCTTGGCCATGCCCAGATGCATGCCCCATGCTGCCTTACTTTCAAACTTGCTGCGTTTGTCATCCAGCACTTTGTACTGACTCATACAGCCAAAAACTCGCAGCATGGACACATTTGGCTTTACGCCGTATAATGCTTCATAGGGTGTGACACCCTCAGCAAGGGAGCTTGTCAGCCGACGATTCTTGACCCAAGCAGCATGGGTAATAGCTTCTCCCCACCATGAGTCATCCAGATTCATGTGGGAGAGAAAACCTCTTGAGATCTCTTGAATCGTACGGTTGTACCTCTCAGCAGTACCATTTTGTTGAGGTGTTGCTGGGCATGATAATTGCTGCTCAACTCCAAGGTTGGCAAGAAAAGAGCGAAAAGAGTTAGACATGTACTCTCCTCCACGATCAGAACGAAAGATCTTGACTTTGAGACCCAACTGACGCTCGACGTAAGGGAACCAGGACTGAATAGCACCGGGAGCTTCATATTTGGATCCAAGAAGGGAGATCCATGCAAATTTTGTATGATGATCAATGAGTGACATGACATATTTTTTCCCAGTACGACTCGGTGTACGGGAAGGACCCATCAGGTCTCTATGAATGAGCTCAAGTGGTCGAGAGACTTCAGACTCAGAAGAATAGTAAGGATGACGAGGAAGCTTAGCCTCAACACAAGTGTGACACGATGACTGAGAGGATGACAATTGCTTGGAGATGATAAGACCATCAACGCTTGCATGTGCTTGCATGCGTGTGATGCTGGACTCTTCAGGATGACCGAAATGACAATGCCAAGTGTAAGGAGATGCAGATGTACCAGGGTGAAGTCTTACCGAGGTGGTAGCAGCAGCAACTGAGGGACTGCTGTAGGGCTTGGCAGGTGGATGTGCATCGATCTCCACTCGATAGAGGTGTTCATTGCGAACACCTCTTGCAATATGATGCCCAGTTGGAGCACGAATATGCACTGAACCATCTGAGAAAGAAATAGAGATACCCTTCTCTTTCATTTGACCAATTGACAGAAGGTTTGCACCAAGTGAGGGGACAAGCAAGATGCCTGAGAATGATATATGAATCCCCTCTGGACTGAGGAAAGTCATTGTTCCCTCTGCTTGAACTGGCACCGAATGGTTGCTAGAAACAACCACTTCCTTCACATTAGAGGGCTTCAAGCTGTGAAGGAGGGATGCATGAGGGGTCATATGTTGATCGCATCCACTGTCCAGAAACCAAATCTTGGGGTCCTGTGTAAGGGCATGGAGACAAGAGGATGATGCAAATGCAAAACTCGGTGTACTTGGTTGAGTTGAGTCTTTCTCATTCGGCGTATGCGAAGTGTTGGCTTGATGAGTCGCCTCTGGTGTGAAAGAGAGGTGTGGCACAGAGGGAACAGAGACTTGGTTTTGAGAGGGGACTTGGGAAGCATTTTGAAAAGATGGTCCATGATGTCAAACATTAATCATATAGCCTGTCTAGGCTGTAGTGGGGCAGACACTATGGGGTACAGTTTCCTAGGGTTTCATATTTGTACCCAACTCATTTCCTAGTCAATCATTCATTCCTGTTTCTTCACATGGTATAGAGCGGGTTCCCTAGTGGGACCGTTCCTTCCCAAGGGCCCACCACTAAACTTTTTTTTCCTAACCTGCCCGAAGCGCCCTTCGCGCTCGGCCTGCCCTACCCTTTCGCGGCCCCTTAACGGCCTGCCCTGCCCCTTAGCGACCCTCGTCGCGGCCCCGTAGCGGCCCCGTCACTGCCCCGTCGCGGCCCTGCCCCGTCGCCTGTCACGGCCCTGTCGCAGCCCCGTCGCGACCCCGTCGCGGCCCCGCCCCGGCCCTGCCCCGTCGCCTGTCGCGGCCCTGTCGCGGCCCCGCCCCGGCCCTGGCCCGTCGCCTGTCGCGGCCCCGTCGCGGCCCCGTCGCGGCCCTGCCCCGGCCCTGCCCCGTCGCCCGTTGCGGCCCCGTCGCGGCCCCGCCCCGGCCCTGCCCCGGCCCTAACTCGGCCCTGTCGCGGCCCTGCTCCGGCCCTGTCGCGGCCCTGTCCCGGACCTGTCGCGGACCTACCCCGGCCCTGTCGCGGCCCTGTCGCGGCCCTGCCCCGGCCCTACCCCGGCCCTGTCGCGGCCCTGCCCCGGCCCTGTCTCGGACCTGCCCCGGCCCTGCCCCGGCCCTGCCCCGGCCCTGTCGCGGCCCTGCCCCGGCCCTGCTCCGGACCTGCCCCGGCCCTGCCCCGGCCCTGTCGCGGCCCTGCCCCGGCCCTGCTCCGGACCTGCCCCGGCCCTGCCCCGGCCCTGTCACGGCCCTGCCCCGGCCCTGCCCCGGACCTGCCCCGGCCCTGCCCCGGCCCTGTCGCGGCCCTACCCCGGCCATGCTCCGGACCTGCCCCGACCCTGCCCCGGCCCTGCCCCGGCCCTGCCCCACCAGTCGCGGCCACCTACCCAACCGCCCCTGGTAAGAGCATCGCCGAGCCGCCCCGCCCTGCGAAGCCGCGCTGCCCTGCCTAGCCGCGCCGCTTAGCCGAGTTGCACTGCTGCTGCTGCTGCTAGCCTACTGCTGCTGCTGTCATGGCTAGTCCCACTGTGCTTACCTTCGATGCTGAGGGTCGAGCGGTCGACTTTGAGGTCTGGATAGATGATCTGCAGCTTTTCCTACAGTGCGATAGCAAGGATGGTCTCTCACTGTTCGATCTCACGTCTGGCGCCTCTACTGCCCCTGCTGCTGATGCTGACAGTACTGTTCGCTCACAGTGGACCACGCGCGATGCAGCTGCCCGCCTTGCTGTACGTAGTCACCTACCGTCTACTGAGCGCGCGCACTTTAGTCAGTACAAGAGTGCTACGACTCTGTACGACGCTGTAGGTGCACGCTACTCTTCCCCTGCTACTGCTGCCCTTAGCCGCCTCATGCTGCCTTACCTGTTCCCTGACCTCGCCGCTTTTGCCACTGTCACTGACCTCATTACGCACCTCCGCACCAGTGACACCCGCTACCGCGCTGCGCTTCCTGCTGAGTTCTGCGCCAAGAACCCCCCCCCCATGTACATCGCCCTCTACTACCTAGTCACTCAACTCCCTGACACCCTTCGCTCGGTCAGGGACAACTTCCTCTTTCTTTGCCCCACCACTCTCACCGTTGACCTCCTCGAGGAGGGCCTCCTTGCAGCAGAGACTTGTATTACAGCTGTAGGAGCCTCTCGTGGTGACCCCCGTACCCCTTTCTTTGAGGGGTGCTCCCCCGTTCCCCTTTTGCCCTCCGTTGCCTCTGCTGCTGCTGTCGACCTTGTTGGCACCGGGTCGGTCAGCGCTGCGTCTGCACCTAGCGGGAGACGCCGCAACGGCAAGGGCAAGGGGAGCAAGGGTGCTGGAGGAGGTGGCGGGGGAGGCGGTAGTGGCGGTGGAGGCGGAGGAGGGGGTGGGGGTCGGGGTGGTGGCAGAGGTGGGGGCGTCGGTGGCAGCGGTGGAGGTGGAGGCGGCGGTGGCGGTGGCGGCTGGGGTGGAGGCGGCGGAGGCGGCGGCGGCGGTGGAGGTGGAGCTGGTCGAGGCGGAGCTGTGCAGCGGGGACCCCAGCACCAGCCACGCTCTCGTGAGACCCCGTCGCCCCAGCAGCTTCGTGAGTGGTACGCGGGACGCCAGGGGTCTGGGGGTGCTGGTCCCTGTGCCTACGTCCTGCGCACCGGCGACCGCACTGGAGAGCAGTGTGGCGGCCTGCACGCCACCCAGCGCTGCTTCGGCCGCCTGACAGACGCCTGGCGTACCCAGTTCCCTGACGCCACTGAGATCCCTCGCTAGGGTGATCTGCTCAGGTCGGGTGTAGCTATCATTGATCTTGATTTTGATGCTATCCTTGCTGCCATGTATGCTGTGTCTATTAGTGTTGAGGGTGACTGTTACGTGTGTGTTCCGCCTGACCCGGGCATTGAGGCTGCTGCTCTAGGTGCTAGTGAGTCTGCTGCTCCAGGTGCTGGTGAGTCTGCTCTCTCAGGTACCGCGTCGGCTCAGGTTTTGCACACCTTCACCCTCGACTCGGGTGCTTCCCGCTCCTTCTTTCGAGACCGCACCACACTCACGCCGCTCCGTCGGCCGGTTGCAGTCTCCCTGGCAGACCCCTCTGGGGGTCCTGTTCTTGCCCACTACTCCACTGTCCTACCATGTCCGGCGGCCCCGTCAGGCTCCCTGTCCGGTCTCTACCTCCCCTTGTTCTCTACGAACTTGGTGAGTGGTGCTGACCTTCAGGATGGAGGGGTTGACCAGTTCACCCCTGCGGGTCAGCGAGTGACCCACTGCACGTGTACTCGGACGGGCCGCCACTTGGCCACGTTTACCCGTCGGCCGGGGTCGAGCCTGTTCACACTGACCACAGAGTCTCCTCCGGTTGCTGCGTCTGGTCAGGTAGCTGCGTCAAGTCAGGTGTTTGCTGCAGCGTCTCGGTCAGGTCCTGAGTCTGCCCCCTGCTCGTGTCGCCTCCTGTCCCACCAGACCCTCCTCTGGCACCACCGCCTTGGTCACCCCTCCTTGCCTCGTCTCCGAGGCATGGCCTCCCGTGTCCTTGTCTCTGGTCTCCCCCGGTCCCTCCCTCCCCTTCCCCTGGGGCCTGCCCCTACCTGCATTCCCTGTGTTGAGGGGCGGCAGCGCGCCGCTCCTCACTCCTCCGAGTTTCCTCCGACAGAGGCTCCGCTGCAGACTCTCCACATGGACGTGTGGGGCCCAGCCCGCGTCCGTGGACAGGGTCACGAGCGTTACTTCCTGCTGGTGGTTGACGACTTCTCGCGTTAGACCTCAGTCTTCCCCTTGCGCCGCAAGGATGAGGTCACTGAGGTGTTGATCGACTGGATCCGCGTTGCTCGTCTCCAGCTCAGAGAGCGTTTCGGCTCGGACTTTCCTGTTCTGCGTCTGCACTCCGACAGAGGTGGAGAGTTTTCCTCCGACCTTCTGCGAGCCTTCTGTCGTGTGGAGGGCATCCGCCAGACGTTCACGCTTCCGGCCTCTCCACAGCAAAATGGGATTGCTGAGCGCCGCATTGGCATGGTCATGGACGTCGCTCGTACGTCCGTGATCCATGCGGCTGCTCCCCATTTTCTGTGGCCGTTCGCGGTTCAGTACGCGGCGCATCAGATCAACCTTCAGCCCCGGGTCTCCATGCCGGAGACCTCCCCTACTCTGCGGTGGACGGGGAAGGTTGGCGATGCGTCTGCGTTCCGTGTCTGGGGATCTCGAGCTTTCGTCCGTGACTTGTCTGCGGACAAGCTGTCCTCCCGTGCTGTTCCTTGCGTCTTCCTCGGCTTCCCCCCTGACGCGCCTGGTTGGCAGTTTTACCACCCCACCTCGCGTCGTGTTCTGTCCTCCCAGGACGTCACGTTTGACGAGTCGGTTCCGTACTACCGTCTCTTCCCCTACCGCGCTGCCCCCCTCCCCCCCCCGCCGCTCTTCCTCACGCCCGGTCCCCCCCCGGTAGACCCCCTCCCCCCTCAGGGTCCTGCCCCCTCAGGTGTGTCCCAGGTAGACGCAGTCGAGCCTGTCGAGGTAGCTGTTGACTCTGGTGCTTCTAGGGGTGCTGAGCCTGCGGGTGCCGGGTCTGGGGGTGCTGAGCCTGAGCGTGCGGAGCCTGGGGGTGCTGGGCCTGGGGGTGCTGAGCCTGAGTGTGCGGAGCCTGGGGGTGCTGGGTCTGGGGGTGCTGAGCCTGGGGTTGCTGAGTGCGGGGGTGCGGAGCCTGACGGTGCTGGACCTGGAGGTCCTTCGGGTGCTTTGTCCCGGCGGTACCTACCCTCTCCACAGGAGCTGCGCGAGTGGTTTGCTCGGCGCTGGAGCCGTGCTGCTGGAGCTGGTGGTGCTGCCGGTGCTGGAGGTTCTACTGCTGCTGGGGGTGCTGGAGCCACGGGTCCCGGAGGTGCTCGTACTGGAGGTACTGGAGCTGCTGGGCCTGGTGGTGCTACTGGTGCTGGGGCTACTGGCGGAGCTGGAGCTGGTGGTGCTGCTGGAGTAGGTGCTACTGGAGGTACTGGAGCCGGAGCTGCTGTGTCTTCCGGTGGTCCTACTGGAGGTGGAGCTGCTGGAGGTACTGGTGCTGGAGTTGGCGCTACTGGAGCTGCTGGAGGTGCTGCTTGTGCTGGTGGTGTCGCTGGAGTTGGCGCTGACCCTGGGGGTGCTGGTGCTGTCCCTGCTGGTTCTGGAGGCGTTGCGCGGCCGCGGCCGTACTTCGTTCCGCTCCTTGAGCAGGTTCTTCGTCTTCCACCTTCTTCTGGTCCTACTCCCTCCTTAGAGTGTCCACCGCCTGTCCAGTCCGAGTCACAGTTACAGCTGGCCTCCCCTCTGCCTGCTCCTTCTCCCTACGCTGGTCCTACTGGAGGTCTTGCTGAGCGTCGTGAGCCTGAGTCGCGTCCTGCGTCACCTGTTCGTGCTGCTCGCACTAGTCGTCGTGTTCCACGTCAGCGTCCTCCTGCGGTCCCGGGCACGCATCAGATGGCACTGCGTCCTTCTACTGCGCCGCATCGTGTCCCTTTGCCGTCTCCTCCAGAGTCCTCTCTTCCTGTTTTTGCTGACCCTGAGTCTGACTCTCTTCGAGCTGCCAGTCCTACTGTCACGCGTCTCCTGGCCACTGTTGTCACTGACCCTTCCTTTGAGTCCACTGCTGCGTCTGCCTTAGTTGCGGAGCTTGTCGACTTCGCTGCTCACTGTCGTCTAGACTACGCCGCTAGTCTTGTTGCTGAGTCTGAGTCTGTCTGTCCTCCGTCCGTCGGGGGTGAGTGTGCTCTTAGCACGGAGGTCCTTGAGGACAGGCAGGAGGAGTTCCAGTGTTTTGCTGCTGCTTTACCTCATCTCGTGTCCATGCTGCTTGCCCCTGAGGGAGACCCGGATGCACCAGACATCCCGACCCCGCGCTCTTACGCAGAGGCGATAGAGGGTCCCTACTCCTCTCAGTGGCAGTCAGCCATGGACGCAGAGATGGCTTCCTGGAAGTCCACAGGCACCTACGTCGACGACGTTCCCCCACCTGGGGCGAACATCGTCAGTGGCATGTGGATTTTCAGGGTGAAGCGGCCGCCGGGTTCTCCCCCTGTCTTCAAGGCGCGTTACGTGGCTCGAGGCTTCAGTCAGCGGCAGGGAGTTGACTACTTTCAGACCTTCTCCCTGACCCCGAAGATGACCACTCTTCGGGTTCTGCTGCATGTCGCTGCTCAGCGTGACTACGAGCTTCACTCTCTTGACTTCAGCACTGCTTTCCTACAGGGCAGCCTGCACGAGGAGATCTGGCTGCGCCGCCCACCTGGCTTCACTGGGTCGTTTCCTCCTGGTACCCAGTGTAGCCTCCGGCGGCCAGTCTACGGTCTTCGCCAGGCGCCCCGTGAGTGGCACGACACACTGAGGACTACGCTTGCGGCTCTTGGGTTTGCTCCTTCTACTGCTGACCCGTGCCTGTTTCTTCGCACCGACACTTTGCTGCCACCGTTCTACATCCTTGTGTACGTCGACGACTTGGTGTTTGCTACGGATGACACTGCTGGACTCGCCCACGTGAAGTCCGAGCTGGAGAAGAGACACACGTGCACAGACCTGGGTGAACTGCGCAGCTATCTTGACTTGCAGATCACCCGGGGCAGAGCACGGCGCACCATTACCCTGACTCAGTCACACATGGTGCAGCAGGTCCTTCAGCGCTTCGACTTCACGTACTCCTCGCCTCAGGTCACTCCTCTGTCTACTCGCCACTCGCTCTCAGCTCTGCCTTCGGATGAGTCCGTAGAGCCGAGTGGCCCGTACCCAGAGCTTGTTGGCTGCCTCATGTACCTGATGACCTGCACTCGACCTGACCTGGCATACCCTCTTAGCATCTTGGCACGCTATGTTGCTCCTGGGAGACACCGACCAGAGCACATGGCCGCCGGGAAGAGGGTGTTGCGCTACTTGTGTAGTACGTCGGGCATGGGGCTCGTGCTTGGAGGGCGCAGTCCAGTGGTACTCACTGGTCACGCAGACGCGTCTTGGGTTGACGACCTGGCTACTCAGCGGTCGTCACAGGGTTACACCTTCAGCCTTGGTTCCGGTTCTGTTTCGTGGCGGTCTACCCACTCGTCTTCTGCTCTCAGCTCCAGCTGTGAGGCTGAGATCTACGCAGGGGCCATGGCTGCACAGGAGTTACGCTGGCTCACCTACCTGCTGACTGACCTGGGAGAGCCGCCTCGTTCTCCTCCAGTTCTGTACGTAGACAACAAGGCCATGCTGGCCTTGTGTCGGGAGCACAGACTGGAGCACCGAACGAAGCACATTGCTCTTCGCTACTTCCTTGTTCGTGAGCTGCAGCAACGTGGTCAGCTGCGCCTTGCTTACGTGGCCTCTCAGGCCAACACAGCTGATATCTTCACCAAGGCACTTCAGCCTTGTGATCATCAGCGCTTCTGTACTATGCTAGGTCTTGTGCCTACTTGGCCTCACTTGCTTACCTCTTGACTTTACTTGTACTGTGATATATATATATCTACCTGCACTTGCTTGTTTACCTCTTATATATAATCCAGCATATGAACTGGCCTTGTGGCCTTTGAACCTGTGCTCGGAATGTGTGGTGACGTTGTGATCCACCCTGAGCTTGCTTTGCTTTGCTTTGCTTGACTGGTCTTGTGACCCCTTGTTCTCCCCCACTTTGCCTATGGGGGTGTGTCAAACATTAATCATATAGCCTGTCTAGGCTGTAGTGGGGTAGACACTATGGGGTACAGTTTCCTAGGGTTTCATATTTGTACCCAACTCATTTCCTAGTCAATCATTCATTCCTATTTCTTCACACATGATGCACATTGTCTGGTTGATATCCTGGCGGGGTATGGGATGTGATAGCAAGGGCAACCTTTCCTTTGTTAGGGAGCAGAGATGAAGGTGGTGTCCAGTTGGCAGGACGTATATTGCATTTGAACCAAGGATGCCCCCATTTATGACAATAGTGACACTCAAACTGATATCTTGATTTTGGCTTATAAGGAATCAAGTTGGAGTATGATGCAAGCTGAGAAATGTGATTGGGTGCAGGTTGCCCAAGAAGAGATTATGCTTGGGCAGGGAGAGACTTACTTTGTTGAAACTTACTCTGTTGCTGAAAACCTTGTTGAGGACGATAGTTGAAACTTGTCATTCCACTCCATGCTGGTCCAGGATCCCTCTGAAGCTTTGCGAGTTCTCTTGTCTGATGTTCGGTGATGAGCGTGTTGAAGATGAAATCGCGGGTCCTTGTCTCCTCAGGAAAAGCTTGAATGGTGCTTCTCATTGTGCTCCAACCAGGTGATAGTCCAGCTAGAAGATTCCGGACCTCAATGTCAAGAAGTGTAGCTTCGTAAATGACCATTTCACCATGTTGTAAATACTCAGGGATGGACTCACTCTCCCCCATGCGAAGAGAGATGATCTTGTTCTAAAATTCTGCCTTAGAACCTTGGGAAATAGGTTGATGAAGACGTCTGAGTCGCTCCCAGGCAGCTTTGGCGCTGTCCTTTTGAGATGATGCGAGGAGGAGGGGTTGAGAGTAGGGGTCTTGAATGGAAGAGAGAAGATAAAGGTAAGCTTCGGCATTTCTCTTGATCCATATGCTTTGTTCTTGAGCAGGTGCGGCAGTTGAAGGAGGAGTGATTTGGCCGATGTAGATGGGCCAAAGATCAAGAAGAGTGGCGGCTTGTTGAAAACGGGTGCTCCATGATGAAAAGCCTTTGCCATTGAAGCGTGGAAGCTCCAATTTGGGAACTAAGGAGGAGGTAAACGTAGATGTAGTTGGTGGTGTAGATGGGGATGTTGTGTTGATCGTAGGAGGTGCTGACTCATTTGAAGAGTTGGTGGTGACAGCAGGTGAAGTTGATCCCGTTGGAGCATTGGAGTCCTTTTCATCCATGTTGATTGATAAAAAAAAAATCTGAAAATAATAAAACAACCTCACACTAGAGAAGAAGGAAATAGTCAAACAAAACAAGCATACACATGTACATACACAAAAGGAAGAAGAAAACAGAAAAGGAAACACAAGGGAGGACCGCACAAGGGAGGTACAAGACCGAGGACAAGAGAAGCCACTAATGGCAAGTAATAATGACCTTTAGAAAGTGCGCATGGATAGAGCAACAAAAGGAACAAACTCGAGCTCTGATACCATCTTGAAATTGAAGTAAAAGATGAGGAAGGGTAAATAGTAAGTAGAAAGAAGGAAAACACCTAGAAGGAAGAGGCAAGATTGAAATAAGACAAGTTGATAAGATGAAGAATTTCTTGAAATAGGGATTTATTAAGATTGAAGAAGAGGATAAACTTGATTAGGATGATGAGAACTTAAAAGGGACAAACAAGATTGGCTAAAAGAAAGTATTGAATGAATTATTAATAAAAAGGGTAAAGGGGCTTGAAAGATATTTAAAAAGGGCTTGAAGCAAACTTGAAAATAAGAAAGTTGAACATCAAAGAACTTGATGATTACAAAAGGAGCTTGAATGTAAAACAAACTTGATATTAGCAAATTAGCTTTGATGTAAAAGAAACTTGATCAGGATGAGAGGAAGAGATATCAACTTACTTGAAAAGACTTCTTACTATTATATTGTAGGAGTTGATCTTCAATCCCAAGCTTTAAAGTTGTCTTAGTTGTTGAATGAAAAACCTTAAAGCTTGAGTGTTGAGGAGTTTATCTTGAATGTTGACTTGTTCTTATTGAATGGAGAAAAAACTCCGAGCTTGGATGTTGAGGTTGGAGCTTGGACCTTGAGTAGAATATGACACAAATCTTGCTTGAAGTACATTAATCCAAGAGAGGTACATGATCGGATTTTGAGAGAAACTATCCTTGATGATCTAGAAGAAAAACTATGTGGCATAAACTTCTCTAGAATTGGAGCATATGGCTATAAGCTTGGGTTGGGAGAGGTTGGTGATTTTGGTGGAGCCTTAGGAGTTGGAGCATAAGGAAGAGGACTTGAAGTTGGCCTTGAGAGAGCTTTGAAGTTGAACTTGTTGAGAGCTTGGGTACAAAGTAGCTTGAAAAGTATGTTTGAAGAAATGAAATGGACCCTTCTTGTATTTGGTGGAGCTTGAGGTTGGATGAAGAATGAGGAGGAGATTGATGATTGTGATTGGTTAAGTTGGATAAAGTGGGGGTGATGCATGTGGCCTTGAAGTGAAGGCTTGGTGAGTGGGATGAATGTGGCCTTGAATTTAAGGCTTGGTGAGTGGGATGAATGTGGCCTTGAATTTAAGGCTTGGTGAATGGGATGAATGGGGCTTTGATTTAAGGCTTGGTAGGGAAACTTTTGATTGATTGGTGGAGTTTGGGATGATGAGGTTGAGGAGGATTGGAGGAGAGATGAGGTGGAGGATTGATGGATTTGTATTGAGTGAAAATGGAATGGTGCCTTGCTGTCTGGAGATAAGGATGGTGAAGTGGCGAATGGGTAATGTTGCTGGATGCCTTTTGCATATTCGAATTTTGGCTGACGGGGAAACTGTGGCGAAATTTTTCGCCACGTGAAAAAAATTCCCGCCACCCTGGTGCCACGCGAGCAGCAGCAACAGTTCATTCCAACATGTGTGAGGTGTGCGGCTTGGAGTGAGTGTATGAGGCATGCGGCTTGGAGTGAGTGTCTGAGAGATGCGGAGTGAGTGTGTGAGGCAACGAGTGGACGGAACGAAACGCAAAGTACCAGCTTGTGCCATGGAATAAAGTGCGAAGGTGTGGGGTGACAAGTGTGTAGCACGGAGTGAGAGAGAGTGAGGTGACAAGTAGAGAGAACGAAGTGCAAAGTGGCAGTTTGTGCCATGGAATGAGAGAGCGAGAGTGATGAGGAGGCGAGTGTGTAGTGCGGACTGACAGAGCGTGGTGCGGAACCAGAGAAGTGCTAAACGGGCGAACTGGCATTCGGGGAATGAGAGTGTCAAAGCGAAATAACTTCTGGAACGCCTGAGGAGTCGGAATGAGATTGTCAGGGGCGGAATGACAGTGTCAATAGATCTACACTGTGGATGCCCGATTGATCCTAGGAGGGGTTACAGGCGCATTCGCCTAGGGGGTTATGGGCGCACAAACCCGCTACACAAACAAGCCCTTTTATCCCAATGGTCTAACTGGTTGGGATTCTGACAGACAGAGGAAGGACGAAATAGAGAGAAGTGAATGCGAGAGGGTGGCGAGGAAATGAGGGTTTGTGTGGCGCGGATTAGGGAGGAAACGTGCCAGCGAAGGATAGGGATGGGCGGGAATGGGAAGTGCGACGGGGGGAATGCGGGTGCGACGAGGATTCGCTGGCGAACGAAAGTTGCGGTGGCGACTCGAAAGTGGTTCGAAAAAACAGGGCCAAAGCAACTGAGGCGAGCTTTTCGGAAATGTACCCGTTGTACTATAGAAAAGAAGGCAACGGTCGTGGGGTCAAGTGAACAGTTATCCGCTTTGCTGTAGGATGTTGTCAAACTATGTTTGTAGATATAGATATGCTCTAGTGAGTTGCATGTTAGGGGGTACAAAACTTTCTCGACACTTTGGTTGTATCCCCTCCTTTAACCTAGTATCACCATTCTCTCACAACTCAAGCAACTAGGTTCTTAAGATGGTATCACGAGTAGGTGAGTTCCTAGCCTAGCCCCGAATCGCCCCGCCCCTTAGCACGTCGTGCCCCGTCCCCTTAGCAGGCCGCAACCTGTCCGTTCGCAGGCCTCGCCCCTAGCCTGCCCCGTACTCATCACGCTCCTTACCTGTCCGCGCCCCACCCTGCCCCTTACCCTCGCGCGCAGCCCGCGCGCCCCCACTAGCTCGCACGATCGCACGCGCGTAGCCACGCATCCGCAGCAGCACACGCGCACGCAGGTGCACGTGCGCCAGCAGTACGAATAGCAGCCGCGCGCTGCAGCTGCCGTCCGCACGCACGCTCGCCATGCGTTCACAGCAGCGTTAACACGCGCAGCAGCAGCCGCACGCGTTGCAGCAGCCGCACGCGCTGTAGCAGCCGCGAGCACGCACGCCACTGCACGCGTGCGAGCAGCAGCCTCCCGCGCATGCAGCAGCCACTGCATGCACGGCTTCAGCAGCAGCTGCACACTCCTCTGCAGCCACTCGCATGCAAGCCCTGCAGCAGCCGCAGCCACGCGCGTGCAGCGGCAGCAGCGAGCGCAGCACCTGCCTCCGCATCTGCAACGAGCGCAGCACCTGCAGCCCGTGCTACAGAATCCGCTCCTAACCACTCCTATCCGCCCCTACCAGCTCCTCACCACTCCTATCCGCCCCTACCAGCTCCTCACCACTCCTATCTGTTATGTGATGCTATCATTTGCATTCACGTCTGTCTGCCTCCCATCATATGTTCGTGCATTGCATGCGTGGTGTGAGTGTGTGCAAGAATCTGTGTTTTGTGTGGTTTGGATTTTCTGAGTGTGTGTGAATGCTGTCTTGCTTGAGCAGGTATCTGAAATGACTTCTCTGCTCGAGAGCTTCCCGACAAACCAAGAATCGCTGCGATCGGAGCAAGAACGAGAAAGATATGATCGTTCGAAGTTTTGATTGTGATGCGGCGACTATGGGAATTTGTGGAGTGACTCCATATGGGGTATAGACTATTTGGGGTTGGGAAATTCGTCCCCATCACTGTAGATGATGCCAAGTGGTTGGGAGAAGCCAAACCAGGTTGGAAAGTGTGGCCAAGTTGGATGAGATGGATGGCATGGGTTGGGAAAGTGACAAATCTCTCAAAGTTGGGGTGCCTAGAGAGAGGGGAATTGTGTGACTATGGGGTTTCCTTGGTTGGGGACTCCTTGGGGGTCTTCCCTCTCGTCCTCCTCTTCCCTCCTACCTGGTTTATTGCAACTTCAACTTCCTTGTGTGGAACTTGTGAGACAATTGTGATTGAGTTAAGTTTCTATGGCAGCATACCCCCTAGTGCGTCGAAATTCATAACTCGAGTTATACTCTATATTTTGATGCGATTCAAATTGGGAATTGTAGCCAAAATATAGGGCTACAAAATATCTGATTTTCTTGAAGTCTCAACGGTGAACTTTTTGTCGACGGCATTTCTTGTGGAATCGAGTTTTCTGTCGAGAGAATTAGTCCAACGATTTTGAGATATTTCGGCCCTTAAATCTTCTAGAATCCGTCCTTAGTCTCTAACACTATCCGCCTCTACCCGCTCCTCACCGCTCCTCACCGCTCCTAACCACTCCTACCCGCCTCTAATCGCTCCTCACCGCTTCTAACCGCTCTCGACCGCACTCCACTGTACCTGACTGCTCCCCACCGCACACGAACGCATCTACCCACACCTTTCCGGACGTGCAGCACCTTCCTACCGCTTACTACGACTGGCTTTCCACTCACAGCGGCTGGCGCCCGCAGTACCCTCTACTAGCGTGACCTAAGCTCGACCCTCTGCCTTCATTTTTCCCTCGCCTCGCTCGGTTCTCACTTAGCACTTAGGCCTCGCTCGTTACTCGTTTCGCTCGTTACTCGTTTCGCTCGTTACTCGTTTCGGCTCATCCTAGCCTCGCCACTCTGGCTTAGGTCGCTCCTAGCTCAGGCTGTTCCTCGCCTCGTCTCTTCGGGCACCGTACGCCTCACTTATTTCTAGCTCCGGCCCCTTCTAGCTCTGCGCTTCTAGGCCGGTAGTTCCCTCGTTATGGCGGCCCCTCATGTACTGCGCTTTGATGCTGAGGGTAGAGCCCTAGAGTTCCCCTCCTGGCTCATCCGTGCTGAGCGGTTTCTCAAGAGCCAGCGCCAGGACAATGATACGCTCTGGGCGCATGCTTCCGGTGACCTGCCTGAGCCTCCATCCCCTCTTGACCTGGGTGCTGAGCCTAATGAGGCGACCCAGGCGCGTTTCGATAAAGCACGTACCGCTCGTTCAGTGTGGCAGTCGCGTGACGCTGCGGCATGCATTGCCCTCTCCAGCCTTCTCCCCGAGACTCAGGAGGCTCACTTCTCTCGGGTTCGATTTGCCAAGGACCTGCTCGCTGCCATTAAGACACGTTATTTCATTCCCACCTCCGCCTCTCTTGGCCGCCTCTTTCTGCCGTTTCTCTTTCCTGACTTAGGCTCGTTTGACCGCGCTGCTGATCTTATCACCCACCTGCGTTCGCTAGACGTCAGCTACCGTGCTGCTTGTACTGAGGCTCAGCTTGCACTGCCCCCCCCTGCCCATGGCGATCACTATTCACTTTATCGCCACTAGCCTCCCTGACCGCCTTGCACCTGTCCATGACGAGCTTCTTTGGAAGCACCCAAGTGAGCTCACCATCGATGTCCTTGAGTCCGGTCTCAAGGACATCGAGAGCAATATCCGCTCCGTTGCCTCCGCATCTGGCAGCGTAGTTCCCCCGCTCTTTCAGGGGTGCACTGTCCCACAACTTCCCACCTTCACTGCTTCTCTTGCCTCTATTGTGTCTCCTCCTTTGGAGACTGCGGCCGTGTCCACCGCGGGTGGGCGGTCCAGGGGTAAGGGAGGTAAGAGAGGGGGAAGGGTGGTGGCGTTGGTGGTGGTGGTGGGGGTGGCGGAGGCTCTGGTGACACTAGTGCGTCTAGTGGAGGCGACACTGTGAGCGGCTCTGCGCCTGCGGGCCCGACGGGAGGGGGTGCTGGTGCGGTCACGTGGTACACGGCACAGCGGCGGCAGCAGTCCCAACAGCAGCAGCCACATTCAGGACAGCCGCAGCAGCAGGGACAGCCGCAGTAGCAGGTTCAGCGGCAGCTGCAGCAGCAGCCTCAGCAGTGGGGACCTGGTGGACCAGGGAGCGCTGGTTGTGGCGGTGGTCCGCACAGCTCAGCGTTGCGTGGTGTCACTCCGCCTCCCTGCTCGTACGTGGTTCAGTCAGGCGGTCGTGCGGGTATTCGCTGTGGCCGTTTCCACGCTCCGGGTCAGTGCTTTGCACAGCATACTGACCGCGTCCGCGCACAGTTTGGCCTTGGCCCCGCTCCGGACTGGGCCCCGCTTGCTCCCTCTCGTAAACTTGCTTTGTGGGACTTGTCTGTGGCAGAGCTAGTTGATGCTTTAGACTCTTTTTCTGTGATGTATGCTGATGTTGATTATAGTGCTGCTGGATCTGTCTGCTCGTGTGTTCGTAGTTTAGGATATTTGCCTGTTGCTAGTGTATATCTTTGTCTCTCTAGTCCAGGTGCTTGTGTTTCCGCACTAGGTGCTTGTGTAGCTACTAGCCCAGGTGCACCTACGGCTGAGGCATCGCTGTCCTTCACGCTGGACTCTGGCGCGTCACCATGCTTCTTCCGCGACCACACGACTCTCACACCGATTCTTGCTCCAGTTCCGGTTGCAAAAGCTGATCCTACTTCAGGACCAGCGGTTGCACGCAGCTCTACCACCCTCCTGTGCCCGGTTGTCCCCTCTGGTGTCCTTAGAGTTCTCCACATCCCCTCGTTCACTCAGACTTTGGTGGGTGTTGGATATGTCAAAAGAATGAACGAGAATGGATGAACTATGAAAGAGTTGGGTACAAGTACTAACCCTAATTGGGTTGTACCCCTTATGGGCTACCCCACTATAGCCTACACAAGTGTAAACACTACAACATTTTGACACATCCCTATAGGCAAAGTGGGGGAGAACAAGGGGGTCACAAGACTAGTCAAGAAAAAGCAAAGCAAGCTCAGGGTGGATCACAAAGTCACCACACAGTCCAAGCAGAAGCAAAGGGCCACAAGGCCAGATCACATGCAGTGTGATATAAAGAGAACAAACAATACAGTGATCATATCCTAGCAAGTGTAAGCATGCATGTAGATATATAGATCACAGTACAAGCAGAGTCAAGCAGTGAGCAAGTGAGGCAAAGTAGGCACAAGGCCTAACACGGTAGAGAAGCGCTGATGATCACCAGGCGGAAGTGCCTTGGTGAATATATCAACAGTCTTGGCCCTAGTGGCCACGTACGCAAGACAAAGCTGGCCACGCTGCTGCAACTCTCAAGCAAGGAAGTATCGCAGAGCGATGTGCTTCGTTCTGTGCTCCAGTCTGTGCTCCTGACACAAAGCAATCATGGCCTTGTTGTCTACGTACTAAACTGGAGGCGAACGAGGCTGCTCTCCCAAGTCAGTCAGCAGGTAGGTGAGCCAGCGTAGCTACTGTGCAGCCATGGCCCCGGCGTAGATCTCAGCCTCACAACTGGAGCTGAGAACCGAAGACGAGCAGGTAGACCGCCCAAAAACAAAGCCAGAACCGAGGCTGAAATTGTAACCCTGTGACAATCGCTGCGTAGCTGAGTCGTCAACCCAGGAAGCGTCTGCGTGACCGGTGAGGACAACTGGACCCCGTCCTCCAAGCACGAGCCCCATGCCTAATGTACTGCACAAGTAGCGCAGTACCCTCTTCGCAGCATCTCAGTGCACCTTTCGGTGCCTACCGGGAGCCACGTAGCGAGCCAGGAGGCTCAGAGGGTACGCGAGGTCAGGTCGTGTGCACGTCATCAGGTACATGAGGCAAGCTCTGGATACGGACCACTCGGCTCTACGGACTCATCCGAAGGTGGAGCTGAGAGCGAGTGGCTGGTATACAGAGGAGTGGGCTGTGGCGAGGAGAACTGGAAGCCGAAGCGCTGAAGGACCTGGTGCACCATGTGTGACTGAGTCAATGTGATGGTGCGCCGAGCTCTGTCCCATGTGATCTGCAAGCCAAGATAGCTGCGCAGTTCACCCAGGTCAGTGCAGGTGTGTCTCTTCTGCAGCTGTGACTTCACAAGGAACAGTGCCTCAGTGTCAGTAGTGGCATAGACGAGGTCGTCGACGTACACGAGGACGTAGAACGGCGGCAGCGACGTGTCGGTGCGTAGAAACAGCGACGGGTCAGCAGTAGAAGGAGTAAACCCTAGAGCCGCAAGTGTAGTCCTCAGTGTGTCGTGCCACTCTCGAGGCGCCTGGCGGAGACCGTAGACTGGCCGCCGGAGGCTCCACTAGATACCTGCGGGAAACGACCCAGTAGAGCCAGGTGGGCGGCGCAGCCAGATCTCCTCGTGCAGGCTGCCCTGCAAGAAAGCTGTACTGAAGTCCAGAGAGTGCAACTTGTAGTCACGCTGAGCAGCGACGTGCAACAACACCCGAAGAGTAGTCATCTTCGGAGTGGGGGAGAAGGACTGGAAGTAGTCGACCCCCTGTCGCTGACTGAAGCCTCGAGCAACGTAACGTGGCGGAGAACCCGGCGGCCGCTTCACCCTGAAAATCCACATGCCATCGACTATGTTCGCCCGAGACGGGGGAACTGCGTCGACGTAGGTGCCTGTGGACTTCCAGGATGCCATCTCGGCATCCATGGCTGGCTGCCACTGAGAGGAGTAAGGACCCGTAATCGCCTCTGCGTAAGAGCGCGGGGTCGGGATGTCTGGTGCATCCGGGTCTCCCTTAGGGGCAAGCAGCATGGAAGCGAAACGAGGTACAGCAGCTGCAAGACACTCCAAGTCCTCCTGTCTGTCCTCAACGACGTCCGTGCCAAGAGCACACTTACCCCCGACGGGCGGAGGACTGGCAGACTCAGACTCGGCAACAAGAGCAGTGGCGTAGTCTAGACGACAGGCAGCAGCAAAGTCAACCAGCTCAGCAACGAGGGCAGACGCAGCAGTGGACTCAAAAGAAGGGTCAGTGACAACAGTGGCGAGGAGACGAGAGACAGTGGGAGTGGCAGCACGAGCGCGGTCAGACTCAGGGTCAGGGACGGCAGGAAGAGAGGACTCAGGAGGAGGCGGCAGAGGAACACGCAGTGGAACAGAGGAAGGACGAAGTGCCATAGCGTGTGTGCCGGGGACAGGAGGAGGACGCGGACGAGGAACGCGACGACCAGTGCGAACAGGGGAGGCAGGACGAGATGCAAGCTAACGACGCTCTGTAAGACCGCCGGTCTGCTCGGTGTAGGGAGAAGGAGCAGGCAGTGGGGATGCTGGCTGTAACGGCGGCTGCGACTGGTCAGGCGGTGGACACAGTAAAGGAGGAGTAAGGCCAGTAGAAGACGGGACACCAAGAACCTGCTGAAGCAGAGGAACGAAGTACGGTCGGGGCCGCACAGTGCCTCCAGCACCTCCAGCTCCAGGGTCAACAGCTCCAGCTCCTCCAGCTCCAGTGCCTCGAGCTCCAGCGCCAACAGCTCCAACTCCACCAGCGCCAGTGCCTCCAGCTCCAGCGCCTCCAGGCTCCGTAGGGTCTCCAGCTCCAGCGCCCCCAACACTACCAGTCCCGGCAGCTCTTGTACCCTTGGTACAAGAACCTCCAGGACTAGCAGCTGCAGCACCTCCATGACTAGCAGCTGCAGCACCTCCGGTACCACCAGCTCCAGCAGTAACTCCAGCACCTCAAGCTCCAGTGTCTCCAGCGGCAGAGTCTCCAGCTCCGGCAGCTCCACTCCGAAGGCGTGTGCGCTGAGCAAACCACTCGCGCAGCTGCTGCGGGGAGAGAGGCTCCGGCCGGGGAGACAGTCGTGGCGAAGTACCCGCAGGACCTCCAGAAGAAGCAATACCCCTCGGCTCAGCACCCCCAGACTCGGCACCTCTAGGCTCCGAACCCGCAGGCTCAGCACCCCCAGACTCCACACCCGCAGGCTCAGCACCTCCAGGCTCCGCACCCCCAGGCTCAGCACCTCCAGGCTCCACACCCCCAGGCTCCGCACCCCCAGACGCAGCACCCCTAGACGCAGCACCTCGAGCAGCACCTGAGCCGATAGCTACCTCAACAGGCACAGTACCAGGGAGAGGGTCTACCTGAGACACACCTGAGGGAGCAGGACCCTGGGGGGGGAGGGGGTCTACCGGAGGGGGGCGTGGAGCAAGGAAGAGCGGCGGGGGTGGGAGAGGAAGGGACGGTAAAAGGGAACCGACTCGTCAAACGTGACGTCCTGAGATGGGAGGACACGGCGCGAGGTGGGGTGGTAAAACTGCCAGCCAGGCGCGTCAGGGGGGAAGCCAAGGAAGACGCAGGAAATAGCGCGGGAGGAGAGCTTGTCCGCGGACGTATCGCGGACAAAGGCACGAGAGCCCCAGACCCGCAACACCGACGCATCGCCAACCTTCCCCGTCCAACGCAGTGTGGGCGATGTCTCCGGCAAGGAGACACGGGGCCAGAGGTTGAGCTGATGCGCAGCGTACCGGACCGCAGACGGCCACTGAAAATGGGGAGCAGCCGCATGGATCATGGAGGTACGAGCCACCTTCATGACTAAGCCAATGCGGCACTCAGCAATCCCATTTTGCTGAGGGGAGGCCGGAAGCGTGAACGATTGGAGAATGCCCTCCCCACAACGAAAGTCCCGCAAGAGTTCAGAGGAGAACTCACCACCTCTGTCAGAGTGCAGACGCAGGTCTGGAAGGTCCTGGCGGAACCGATCGCGGAGCTGGAGACGGACTGCGCGGATCCAAGGGATCAAAACATCAGGGACCTCACCCTTGCTACGTAAGGGGAAGACCGTGGTGTAGCGTGTGTAGTCGTCAACAACCAGCAGAAAGTAGCGCTCGCGGCCCTGTCCACTGACGTGGGCTGGGCCCCACACGTCCATGTGGAGAGTCTGCAGGGGAACACTCGTCGGGGGAAACGAGGAGGAGTGAGGAGCGGAGCACTGCCGCCCCTTGATGCAAGGAAGGCAGGGCGGGGCAGGCAAGGGCAAGAGGGGAGGCAGAGACTTGGGGAGACCAGACACAAGGAGGCGGGAGTGCGTGCCACGAAGGCGTGGCAGGGAGGGGTGACCAAGTTGGTGGTGCCAATGGAGAGTCTGGTGCGACAGGAGGCGACACGAGCAAGGGGGTGCTACCTGACCTGACGTGGACACCTGGGCAGACGCAGCTACCTGAGGAGGCTCGGTAGCCAGGGTGTACAGACTCGACCCTGGCCGACGAGTGAACGTGGCCAGGTGACGGCCCGTCCGTGTACACATGCAGATCGACACACGCTGACCCCCAGGAGTGGTGGTAGTAACCATCGCATCCTGGAGGGCAGCTGTACTCACCAAGTTCGTAGAGAACGAGGGGAGGTGAAGACCTGACAGTGAGCCGGATGGAACCGCAGGACACGGGAGAACAGTGGAGGAACGGGCATCGACTAGGCCCCCGGAGGGGTCAGCCAGCCTGACCGGTACAGGTGCAGAGAGAGGAGTGAGGGTGGTGCGGTCACGAAAGAAACAGCGTGAAGCACCTGTGTCAAGCGTAAAGGTGTGCAAGGCCTCAGCAGGCGCAGTACCAGGGAGAGGAGACTCACTAGCACCTAGAGCAGCAGCCTCTATACCTGGGTCAGGCGGCACACACAGGTAACAGTCACCCTCAGCACTAACAGACAATGCATACATAGCACCCATAATAGCATCAAATTCAAGATCAAAGATAGCCACCTGCGACCTAAGCAACTCTTCCCAGCGGGGGCGCTCGACCTCGTCACCAAACTCTGCGCGCCAAGCGTTGTCTAGGCGGAAGAAGCAGCGGTGCTGAGTGTGGGGCTTCCCGCATGTTTGATCAGTACGGTCACCCGTGCGAATGACATACGGGCAGCTCCCACTACCCCAAGACGCCCCACGCTGAGAAAACCACTCACGAAGCTGCTGGGGCGACGGGGTCTTGCTCCGACGCTGCTGCTGCTGCCTGTGGCCACCGCCAGAACCTCCTCGCTGAGCAGCTCCAGCCCTACCACCACCACTCCCACTGCCGCCACTACCGCCACCCCCACCGCTGCCACCACTGCCGCCGCCGAAGCCCCCACTCCCGCCACCACTCCCACTACTGCCACCACCTCCACTGCCTCCACCACCTCCACTTTTGCCCCCACCACCACCCCCGCTGCCACCTCCACCACCCCTGCCACCCTTGCCCTTGCTGCTACGGCGCTTCCCACTGGTGGAAGTAGCTCCGACATCCTCAGCACCAAGGACGTCAACAGCAGCAGCAGAGGCGTAGGAGGGGGCAAGGGGGGAGGGGGAACACCCCTCAAAGAAGGGTGTGCGAGGAGTGCCACGAGCAGCACCTACATCGACTACACTAGTCTCAGCTGCAAGGAGGTGCTGCTCGAGTAGGTCAACAGTGAGGGCTGTGGGGTCGAGTGCGAGAAAGTGGTCCCTGACAGAGCGAAGAGAGTCAAGGAGGCGGGTGACTATAAAGTAGAGAGTGATGTACATCGGGGGCGGGTTCCTGGCAAGGAACTCTGCCGGGAGGGCAGCGCGGTAGCGAGCGTTGCTAGTGCGAAGGTGGGAAACCAGGTCCTCTATAGTGGCAAAGGTGGACAGGTCGGGAAACAGGTAGGGCAGAAGAAGACGGCCGAGAGCAGCAGTGGCAGGCGAAGTGTAACGAGCGACTACAGCGTCGTACAGTGCCTGTGCAGTCCTACGCTGTCCGAAGTGAGCGCATTCGGCCAACGGAAGGTGGTTGCGAATGGCTAAGCGAGCAGCAGTGTCACGAGTAAGCCATTGTGAGCGAGTCGCACTGTCAGCTATAGCGGGAGGGGCAGGAGTGTCTCCAGACGTGTGGTCAAACAACGAAACACTGTCTCTAGAGTCGCTCAGTAGGTACAGATGCAGGTCGTCGAGCCACGTGTCGAACTGGATTGGACGGCCCTCATGAACGAACGCTAGGACGCGGAGAGAAGCCATAGCAGTGCAGCACGCAGGGCGAGCAGAAGCCGGGCAGCACAGGGAAAAGGGCAGGTAGCAGAGAGGGGCGGCAAGTGGGCTGCAAGAGGGGCGGTGCGCAGGCTGCAAGCGGGGCGGCTCGAGGGCCTAGGGGCAGCCGGTGGGCCTAGGGGCGGCGGGCGGGTCGCAAGGGGCAGCACGCGGGGCTGCAGGGGCGGCGAGAGGGCCGCAAGGGGCGGCTAGCAGGGCAGCAGGGGCGGCTAGGGGGCCACCAGGGGCGGCGCGCGAGGCTGCAAGGGCGGCTCACGGGCTGCAGGAGCGAGGGGCGGGCCGCAAGGGGCGGCGCGCGGGGCTTGGGGTCGACTGGGGGGCCGGGGCGACGGGCGACGGGCCGGGGCGGCACGCTGGGCCTAGGGGCGACGGGCGCGGGGCGACGGGCGACGGGTCGGGGCCTAGGGGCGACGGGCGACGGGTCAGGGCGGCGCGCGGGGCCTAGGGGCGACGGGCGCGGGTCGGGGCTAGGGGCGACGGGCCTAGGGGCGACGGGCAACGGGCCGGGGCCTAGGGGCGACAGGTGACGGGCCGGGGCCTAAGGGCGACGGGCAACGGGCCGTGGTCTAGGGGCGACGGGCGACGGGCCGAGGCAAGGGGCGACGGGTCGACGGGCCGGGGCGGCGCGTTGGGCCTAGGGGCGACGGGCGCGGGGCGACGGGCGACGGGTCGGGGCCTAGCGGCAACGGGCCGTGGCTATGGGCGACGGGCCTAGGGGCGACGGGTCGACGGGCCGTGGCTAGGGGCGACGGGCGACGGGCCGTGGCTAGGGGCGACGGGCCTAGGGGCGACAGGCAACGGGCTAGGGCCTAGGGTCGAACGGGCGGGCCGCACGAGGGCGGCGCGCGAGGCAGCAGGTGCGGCACGAGGGTCACTAGGGACGGCACATGAGCCAGCAGGGCGGCTAGTGGGGCAGCGCTGTGGTGGGCCCAAAAAAAAATCGGTCCTAACGAAGGAACTGCACTGAAACCATGTCAAAGGAATGAACGAGAATGGATGAACTATGAAAGAGTTGGGTACAAGTACTAACCCTAATTGGGTTGTACCCCTTATGGGCTACCCCACTATAGCCTACACAAGTGTAAACACTACAACATTCTGACAGGATACCTCCAGGATAGGGGGATCACAGTTACCTTTCTGGGAGGTGGGAGGACTGCAGTCTGCACGGACGCTGCCACCAGTGTCGTTCTTGCCACGTTTACCAGAGAGTCCTGCTCCGGTCTCTACGTTCTGCACACTGAGCGCTCCTAGGTAGCTTCGTCCCCTCAAGTTGCTGCGTCCCCTCAGGTTGCAGTGTCCGGCCAGGCGGCTTTGTCCGATCTGGTTGCTGCGTCTTGCTCTTGTCAGTCACTCTCTCACCCGACAGTCTTGTGGCACCACCGTCTTGGTCACCCGTCTCTCCCACGCCTCCGCAGCATGGCTAGCCAGCGTCTTGCCTCAGGTCTCCCGCGCGTCTTTGCGTCGCTCCCTCCTTCACCTGTGTCGTTGTGCACTCCTTGCGTCGAGGGTCGGCTGCGCGCCACTCCTCACTCCTCCTCCCTTCGTCCGGCCACTGCACCTTTCCAGACTCTCCACTTGGACGTCTGAGGCCCCGCCCCTCGCCCTGGGTCCGAGAGGGAGAGCATCTTTCTAGTGGTCGTTGACGACTACTCCCGCTACACCACCGTGTTCCCTCTGGCGAAGAAGTCCGACGTGACTTCTACGCTGATCTGGTGGTTGCTGGCCACTGAGACCACACGTGGCCGTCGTGTTAGTTGTCTTCACTCCGACCGTGGGGGCGAGTTTCGCTCCGGCATTCTTCGCGGATTCTATAGCGAGCAGGGCATCACCCAGTCCTGGACGCTTCTAGAGTACCCACAGCAGAATGGGGTTGCTGAGCGCCGCATAGGCTTGGTCATGGAGATTGCCCGTACCTCCATAATCCATGCCAGTGCGCCCCATTTTCTATGGCCCTACGCGGTTCGCTACGCCGCCACCAGCTGAACCTCTTGCCTCGTGTCTCTCGGCCAGGGGCTTCACCGACCAGTCTTTGGACCGGGTCCCCTGGTGTTGCGTCGGCCTTTCGTGTCTGGGGCTGCCTTGCGCTTGTCCGCGACACCTCTGCAGACAAGCTCTCGGCTTGCGCCATCCCCTGTATCTTCCTTGGTTTCTCGGTGGACTCCTCTGACTACACCATTTACCATCCGCCCCTCCACCGGTTCCTTGACTCTCGTGACTTCCGGGTTAGCGAGTCCGTGTCCTACTACACCCGGTACCCTTGTCGAGTTCTCCCAGTTCCCCCCCCTCCCCTTTTTCTCGCCCCCTCTCCTCCTCCTGCTCCCGCTCCTCCGGTACCCCTGCCCCCCCTGGCCCTGCCCCATCAGGTGTGTCTCACGCTACCCCTCTACCCTCGGTCGCGTGTCAGGTAGCATCTCCGCAGTCCTCCTCAGAGTCCCCTCAGCAGCCTTCGGCACTTCCGTGACAAGTTACTGTGGACTACGGGGGTGTTGGCGCTGGAGGTGCTAGCTCTGGGGGTGCTGGTGTTGGGGGCACAGACGCTGGGGGTGCTAGTTCTGAGGGTGCTGGAGCTGAGGGTGTTGGCGCTGGAGGTACGAGTTCTGAGGGTGCTAGAGCTGAGGCTACTGGCGCTGGAGGTGCTCATTCTGGGGGTACTCGCGCTGGGGGTGCTGGCACTGGCAGTGCTAGTTCTGGGGGTGCTCGTCCTGGGGACACTAGTTCTTGGGGTGCTGGAGCTGGAGGTAGTAGTTCTGAGAAGATTGGAGCTGGAGGCACTGCTACTGTGGCGCCTACCCCACCTCCCCACCGCTACCCGACGAGTTTCCAGACGCTTCGTCAGCTGGAGCGCGATGAGCGTGAGCGGTTGGAGTAGGAGAGGCTGGGGCTGGAGCGGCAGCAGCACGAGCTGCAGCAGCAAGAGCAGCAACAGCAGCACGAGCCGCCGCAGCAGCCGCTGCCTTTGCAGCCGTTGTTTCCACCTGTGAGTGGCCTTCGGGCCTTTGGAGTTCCTTCCTCTCCTCCAGACCGCTCATTGTCTCCCCTTGCTTACGGTCCTACGTTCCCCCCTCCGGACTCTTCTCCGGCTGTCTTCTCTCCTCCTCGGTCAGAGTCGTCTCCTCCTGTTGTCCCGCACGACTGGACAGTGCGTTGTCCCGCTCGTGCACGTCCCTCGTCTCCTTTTGACGACCTTCGCACTGTCTTACTTCGTTCGAGTCCTCCTCGTTCTCCACCTCAGTCTGTTCTCCCGTCACCTCTTGAGTCGTCTCTTACAGCCTCCACCTCTACCCCTATCACTGACTACTACCGTGCCACCCGTCCTATTGTCACTCGTGTTCTCGCCTCTCTAGTCACGGACCCTCGTGCCTCTCCATCATCAGTCTCCGCTCTTTCTGCCACTGTCACAGACTTTGCCACCACCCGCCGCCTTGACTACGCCACCCGTGTGGTAGCTGCCCGTCCTCTGTCCGCCGGGGGTGAGTCTGCCCTTGGTTGTGACGTCCTAGAGGACAGGCAGTTTGAGCTGGAGTTCTTGGCGGCCGCTTCTCCCCATCTCTGTGCCATGCTGCTAGCTCCTGAGGGAGACCTCGACGCCCTTGACATACCGACTCCTCGCACGTACTGTGAGGCAGTGTCAGGGCAGTGGGCTTCTCAGTGGATAGCGGCCATGGAGTCAGAGATGGCGTCTTGGAGATCCACACGCACTAACGTCGACGCAGTTCCCCCACCTGGGGCGAACGTAGTCGACGGCATGTGGATTTTCAAGGTGAAGCGGCCGCCTGTATCGCCGCCTGTCTTCAAGGCGCGTTATGTGGCTAGAGGTTTCAGTCAGCGTGAGGGTGTTGACTTCTTCCAGACCTTCGCTCCGACCCCGAAGATGACGAATCTTCGGGTGTTACTTCACATTGCAGCATAGCGAGACTACGAGCTGCACTCTCTCGACTTCTCCACCGCCTTTCTCTAGGGCAGTCTGCACGAGGAGATCTGGTTGCGTCGTCCTCCTGGCTTCACTGGCACTTTCCCGCCTGGGACCGCGTGGAGCCTGAGGCGACCAGTCTACGGTCTCCGCCAAGCGCCTCATGAGTGGCACGACATGCTGTGCACTACTCTTGCTGCACTCGGGTTTCGTCCTTCGTCCGCCGACCCGTCGCTGTTCGTTCTTTCTGGGCCCACACCCTTCTTCGTCCTCGTCTACGTTGACGACTTGGTCTTTGCTACAGCAGACATGACTACACTGGCTAAGGTGAAGTCCGAACTGCAGAAGAGACACACGTGCACTGACCTTGGTGAGCTGCGCCGCTACCTTGGCTTGCAGATCACCAGGGACAGAGCCGCTCGCACCATCACACTCACATATTCACACATGGTGCGGCAGGTCCTTCAGCGGTTCGGGCTTCAGCACTCCACCACACAGCCCACTCCTCTTGCCGTTGATCACAGACTCACCGGCCCTTTTCACGACGAACCTTTTGAGTCTAGTGGTCCCTACGCAGAGCTTGTGGGCTGCCTCATGTACCTGATGACTTGTACTCGTCCGGACCTCGCTTTTCCCCTCAGCGTCCTCTCTCGCTTTGTTGCGACTGGGAGACACCATCCTGTTCACTGTTCAGAGTAGCTAAAATCAAAACCCTGGCAAATCAGAGAAAACTTATCTTCCAAAAACATTACCCAGAAACGTCAGAGTGACCCCCCAAAAACCACTCTGATTTTCAGAGAAACATAGTAATTTACTATGATAAAAAAACCCCTGACCCTGAGCTTGCTGTGTTTCTTTTCTTGACTGGTATTGTGACCACATGCATGTCATGCTTGTTTTGATGCCCCTCACTTAGCCTATGGGGGTGTGTCAAACTATGTTTGTAGATATAGATTTGCTCTAGTGAGTTGCATGTTAGGGGGTACAAAACATTCTCGACACTTTGGTTGTATCCCCTCCTTTGACCTAGTATCACCATTCTCTCGCTACTCAAGCAACTAGGTTCTTAAGAGATGTCCAAGCGACGCTAGAGTCTCGTTACAGGGTGATGTTCACTACAGCAGTAGTAATGTTCACTACTGTAAGTAGGCATGCTTGATTACGTAAAGGCTCATTTTCCCTGACAAGAGAGTTTATCATACTGTGCATTTAGAACACAACATTGCCCTTCGAATCTCCACTTTCCATGTTTAGATCTTCTCCTTGAGTAGCCTTTCCACATCAACCGCTTTCAACGCCTTGTACTTCCCCACTCCTAGGTCTCTCGGCAACCGTAGCGATCCGATCCTAACCCTCTTCAGCCCAAGCACCTCCAAACCAGCAGCTTCGGCAAGCCTCCGAACCTCCCTGTTCCTCCCCTCCGCCACAACCACCCGCACCCGCTCCCTCCCTTTCCCTCCTCCACCTCCTCCTCCGCCCCCTTTATTGTCACTATCTGTTACAAGGTCGAGAGCTACAGGTGTGCATAGCACACCATCAACGTCCGTCCCTGCTGCCATGGTTGCCAGCTGGCGCTTGGTGACTGGTCCCTGCACTGTGAGAACGTACCTGCAAGATCACAAGGGGGAGAGGGAGGGGAAAAGGGGTGGAGAAATAAAAGGAATGAATGAACGAATCTAATTTCAATAGGAGGAGAACACAAGGGGGAGTGGGGGTGGTGAAGTAAACAGAAATGAATGAACGAATCGTTTTTTTTTTAGGAGGAAAGGCGACAGTAAGAATGGGAAGGTAAGAAGAGACGGCACAAGGCACAAGGCAAAAGGCACAAGAGGAGGGATAGACATGTGGTGAGGTGGTTGACATTGGGTGGTGTGAGAGAGAGGGGTTAATGGCAGGGACTGGACCTGTGGGAGACGACTTTTGAGGCACCTCAAAAGTCAGCAAAAGGCACCAAGAGGAAGGATAGAGATGTGGTGAGGTGATTGACATTGGGTTGTGTGAGAGAGAGGGGTTAATGGCAGGGACTGGACCTTTGGGAGGCGAGAGGAAGGAGAAAGGAGGTGAGGGGAGGGGAGGGGAGTTGATAGGGGAGGGAAGAAAAAGGAAGGCAGGAGCTAGTTAAAAATAGGAGGGAACCAGGAAAGGAGGTGGGAAAGAGAGATAGGGGAGCGGTATGGGGAGATTGTGTGCATTGGCGGCAATACACAACACGTTACAGAATCGGAAACCCCCGAAACCCTCAAACGCACTCTTTAGTAAGCCCAGCGGAGGGGTGTGTGATCTGCTGCGCGAAATTCCCGTCGTTGGTAACCAGCAGCAGCCCTGTCGTCTGCACGTCCAGCCTCCCCACAGTGAACAGCCGTGGCCTAGGGATTCCCGGATTCCTCTTCTCCCAAACCTTCAAATACTCCTCTACCAATCCAACCGCCGTCCTCTCAATACCGCCGCCTTCGCCGCCGCTGCCGCTGCCGCTGCTGCGGCTGCTATCGCTCGAGTCATCGCTAAACCCTGAACCCTCAACCCTGCCTGGTCGTGTTTTCCCTCCGCTCCTACTGTCGCGACCAGAGGGTTTAGGCGACTGAGGGTAGAAGGAACGTGACGAGGAAACTTCCTGCTGGGGCGGGTTGGAGCAAATATACCCTTTGGGTTTATTGACCATAAAATAAAGCCTAGGCGGCGCCTTTCGCGGCAGCGATTTTCCGTCCACGTAGATAGAATCTTTCATGGGATCGACCGCGGTTTGCGGGACTGTACACGTGTCACCGTTTACGGTTACCCGCCCGGCAAAAATTATGTCTTCGCATGCGCGCCGCGACGCGATCCCCGCTGCGGCAAGCACTTTGCTCAAGCGCTGCCCCCGCTGCGCGGCTTCGCGCTCCGCGCTGCGGAAGCGCTCGTTGAAAAAGCGCCGCGCGGCCTTGGAGTAGCGCGGGGCGGAAGTCGGCCCCGCGGGCTTTTCCCGCGCGCGTGGCCTGCTGCTGGCGGGGGCGCTGCTCTTTGGGGAGCTTGCGGAGGACTTGGCGGAAGAGGCGGGGGAGGCGGACGGGGAAGGGGGAGGGGGAGCGGCAGCGGAGTCGAGTGGGGGACGCTGTGTCGTAAGCGAGAGTTGACCGGCAGGGGAGAATACAAGGAGCGGAACAGCAGGTCTGCCACTAACGGGTCTGCTAACGGGAGTGTTGCTGCTATTGGTGCCTCCCCCTGATCCGCTTCCGCTTCCGCTTCCGCCGCTGCTGGCGCCGTTGTTAGCGGAAGCAGTAGTGATTGATTTGACCGAGGTGGTTGGTTGCCAGGTGTCTACGTGGCAGGGGATGGCGCGTGGAGCCAATGAGATCGTGCCACGTTGGAAGGAGGATTGCGAGGAGATGGTCAGAGAAGGAAGAGGACACGTGGACTGTGACCTGTTTGGAAGAATCTTATCACGAGGGACTCGACATAGAGTTGCACTGGGACTCATGGCGAGGCGCCTCACGGCAGCGGCGGAGGACGAGGCGAGATGGTGCGACGCGGACTGCCATGAGCATGCCATGGCGATGTTACGAGGCGAACAATGGCGATAGCGAATTAGCTGATGACGAACTGGCGAATGGCGAATGGCGATTGGCGAACCGCGGGTGACAAATGCAGCAAAAGGCGCGTGCAGCACTAGACTAAGCAAAATCGCAAATTCTGGTCCGCGCAAACCCTAATCGGCCACGACTCACGAGAATTAAACTTTGACGGTCAGACCCAAGAACCGCTATGTTGACAGGAAGAAGTATGGTGGGCGAAATGAGAAGTGCAAGGGGAGTGGTTTTGAGAAGGGTCAGTAGCTTTGGCGGGGGTACAACTAGAGACCCTGCGCTTTCCAGGGAACTACAGTGCTAGTTGCGCACACTTTCCGCCCCTCTGACCCTCGGACAGGAAAGTTATGGCAACAGCACAGAAAACTAGAAAACGCAGGGCAGAAAAAAATAAATGACCAGTGAGGACAACTAAACCCCGTCCTCCAAGCACAAGCCCAATGCCCGACGTACTGCACAGGTAATGCAGTACCCTCTTCGCAGCATCCCAGTGCACCTTTCGGTGCCTACCGGGAGCCACGTAGCGAGCAAGAAGGCTGAGAGGGTACGCGAGGTCGGGTCGTGTGCATGTCATCAGGTACATGAGGCAACCCACAAGCTCTGGGTATGGACCACTCAGCTCTATGGACTCGTCCGAAGGTGGAGCTGAGAGCGAGTGGCTGGTAGACAGAGGAGTGAGCTGTGGCGAGGAGTACTGGAAGCCGAAGCGCTGAAGGACTTGGTGCACCATGTGTGACTGAGTCAGTGTGATGGTGCGCCGTGCTCTGTCCCGGGTGATCTGCAGGCCAAGATAGCTGCGCAGTTCACCAAGGTCAGTGCAGGTTTGTCTCTTCTGCAGCTCGGACTTCACAAAGGTCAGTGCCTCAGTGTCAGCCGTGGCAAAGACAAGGTCGTCGACATACACGAGGACGTAGAAGGGCGGCAGCGAGGTGTCGGTGCGTAGAAACAGCGACGGGTCTGCTGTAGAAGGAACAAGCCCAAGAGCCGCAAGTGTAGTCCTGAGTGTGTCGTGCCACTCGCGAGGCACCTGGCGGAGACCGTAGACTGGCTGGCAGAGGCTCCACTGGGTACCTGCAGGAAACGACCCAGTGAAACCAGGTGGTCGGCGCAGCCAGATCTCCTCGTGCAGGCTGCCCTGCAGGAAGGCTGTACTGAAGTCCAGGGAGTGTAACTCGTAGTCACGCTGAGCAGCAACGTGCAGCAACACCCAAAGAGTAGTCATCTTCGGGGTGGGGGAGAACGTCTGGAAGTAGTCAACTCCCTGTCGCTAACTGAAACCTCGAGGAACGTAGCGCGCCTTGAAGGCAGGCGCAGAACCCGGCGGCCGCTTCACCCTGAAGATCCACATGCCATTGACTACGTTCACCCCAGGTGGGGGAACCTCGTCGACGTAAGTGCCTGTGGACTTCCAGGATGCCATCTCGGCATCCATAGCTGCCTGCCACTGAGAGGAGTAAGGACCCGTAATCGCCTCTCCGTAAGAGCGCGGGGTCGGGATGTCTGGAGCATCCGGGTCTCCCTCACGGGCAAGCAGCAAGGAAGCGAAACGAGGTACAGCAGTTGCAAGACACTCAAAGTTCTCCTGCCTGTCCTCAAGGACATCCGTGCCAAGAGCACACTCACCCCCGACGGACGGAGGACTGGCAGACACAGACTCAGCAACTAGAGCAGTGGTGTAGTCGAGACGGCAGGCAGCAGCAAAGTCAAGCAGCTCAGCAACGAGAGCAGAAGCAGCAGCAGACTCAAAGGACGGGTCAGTGACAGCAGTGGCAAGAAGAGGAGCGACAATGGGACTGGAAGCACGTGCTCGGTCAGACTCAGGGTCAGGGACCTCAGGAAGAGAGGACTCAGGAGGAGCAGGCAGAGAAACACGAAGTGGAACAGAGGAAGGACGGAGTGCCATGGTGTGCGTGCCTGGGACAGGAGGAGGACGCGAACGAGGAGCGCGACGAGCAGTGCGAACAGGCGAGACAGGACGAGACGCAGGCTCACGGCGCTCTGTAAGACATCCAGACTGCTCAGTGTAAGGAGAGGGAACAGGCAGTGGGGAGGCTGGCTGTAACCGCGGCTGCGACTGGTCAGGCGGTGGACACAGGAAGGGAGGAGGAAGACCAGTAGAAGACAGGACACCAAGAACCTGCTGAAGCAGGGGAACGAAGTACGGGCGCGGCCGCACAATGCCTCCAGCACCTCCAGCTCCAGGGTCAACAGCTCCAGCTCCTGCAGCTCCAGCGCCTCCTACGCCAGGGCCTCCAACTCTAGCTACACCAGCTCCAGCGCCTCCGGCGCCAGCTGCTCCAGGCTCCGTAGGGTCTCCAGCTCCAGTAGTAACAGCAACACCTCCAGCTCCAGCGTCTCCAGGCTCGCCAGCCCCAGGGGCTCCACTCCGACAGTGTGGGCGCTCAACAAGCCACTCACGCAGCTGCTGCGAGGACAGTCGCGGTGAAGCACCAGCAGGACCTCCAGACGAAGCAGCACCCCGAGGCTCAGCACCCCCAGACTCCGCACCCTCCGACTCAGCACCCCCTGGCTCCGCACCCTCCGACTCAGCACCCCCAGGCTCAACACCCTCAGGCTCAGCACCCCCAGACCCAGCACCCTCAGACCCCGCACCCCCCGGCTCCGCACCCCCAGACACAGCACCCCCAGACGCAGCACCTGGAGCAGCACCTGGGACGACAGCTACCTGAACAGGCGCAGTACCAGGGAGGGGGTCTCCCTAAGACACTCCCGAGGGAGCAGGACCCTGGGGCGGAAGGGGGTCTACCGGAGGTGGACCAGGAGCAAGGAAGAGCGGCGGGGGCGGGGAAGGGGCAGAGCGGTAGGGGAAGAGACGGTAGAAGGGAACTGACTCGTCGAACGGGACGTCCTGAGAAGGGAAGACACGGCGCGAGGTGGGGTGGTAAAACTACCAGCCAGGCGCGTCAGGGACAAAGCCAAGGAAGACGTAGGGAATGGCGCGGGCGGAGAGCTTGTCCGCGGACGTATCGCGAACAAAGGCACGAGAACCCCAGACCCGGAACACCGACGCATCGCCAACCTTCCCCGCCCAACGCAGTGTGGGCGAGGTCTCCGGCAAGGAGACACGGGGCCAAAGGTTGAGCTGATGCGCAGCGTACCGGACCGCAAACGGCCACAGAAAATGGGGAGCGGACGCATGGATCATGGAGGTATGAGCGACCTCCATGACTAAGCCAATGCGGCGCTCAGCAATCCCATTGTGCTGAGGGGAGTCCGGAAGCGTGAACGACTGGAGAATGCCCTCCCCACGACAAAATTCCCGCAAGATGTCAGAGGAGAACTGACCACCTCTGTCAGAGTGCAGACGCAGGACAGGAAGGTCCTGGCCGAACCGCTCGCCCAGCTGGAGACGGACTGTGCGGATCCAAGGGATCAAGATAGCAGAGACTTCACCCTTGCTGCGCAAGGGGAAGATCGTGGTGTACCGCGTGTAGTCGTCAACTACCAGCAGAAAGTAGCGCTCGCGGCCCTGTCCACTGACGCGGGCTGGGCCCCACACGTCCATGTGGAGGGTCTGCAGGGGAGCAGTCGTCGGGGGGAACGAGGAGGAGTGAGGAGCGGCGCGCTGCCGCCCCTCGACGCAAGGAAGACAGGGCGGGGCAGGTGAGGGCGGCAGGGGAGGCAGAGACCTGGGGAGACCAGAGACAAGGAGACGGGAGTGCATGCCACGAAGGCGTGGCAGGGAGGGGTGACCCAGGCGGTGGTGCCAAAGGAGAGTCTGGTGCGACAGGAGGTGACACGAGCAAGAGGCGGCTACCTGACCTGACGCGGACACCTGAGCCGACGCAGCGACCTGAGGAGGCTCGGTAGCCAGTGTGTACAGACTCGACCCTGGCCGACGAGTGAACGTAGCCAGGTGACGCCCCGTCCGTATGCACGTGCAGATCGACACACGCTGACCCCCAGGATGTTATACTCACAATAGGCTTGAATGTGCCTAAAACGAAAGATAGAGAGCACAGACGGATTTCTGCACAGCGGCTTCAAACGTTGATAGCGTTCTGCTCACAGCTGAAAATGACTTGATTCAAATTGGATCTGGAGCGTCTTCACGTCGTCTACAATTAGCAATTTAGATTGCACGATTTGATAAAGAATTGACGACACAGCGTCGGTTTGAACGAACGGTACTATGGCAGCCACTATAGTCTTAGAACACAAGATATGAAGAGTTACGAGTTGGGAATGACTCCCAGCTCCTACAAACCCCAAGAGCCGAGGTACAGTGATGTGGAACAGTGCCACACTGTCCCCAACCACGAAGGGTCTCGAAACTACCCTTCACTAGGGCCTACACCATGTGAAATGTTACACTACACAAAGTAATGTAACTATCTTCAATATCTTGAGGTGTACCCTTTTGGCAAGCTTCGAAATCACTTGAGGCTTGACACCAAGGCTCGGGCTCTTCATCACAAACTCATCCTTGAGTTCTTGATGGGTCTGCTGCACACACCTGCGACACGCCGAACGTTCGACACAGGACAAAATAGAAACCGCGCGCGAGACACAAACGACCGCGTAACACGCGTCTAGCGATAACTCGCTATTGACTCGACACACACACTCGACATCATGACTCAACATTCACACACAATTATAAGCATGAAATATATATTATCCCATGCCCTCATACCATTCCATACACACACACATTCACGCACACGGACAACAAGCCGAGTGCAAACCGTAGGGTTGCACCAACAAACTCCCCCTCGGATTGTTGGCCTTAGGATATGTTGCTCTCTCAGTTCAGAGCCATCCCAGCCAGCTTGCAACACTTCCAATGCTGCTGCTCCACCAGCCTCTTGGTCATCATGTCAGCCGGCTGCCCCGTGGTCTTCACGTAGCGCAACTCAACTTCACCCGCGGTTACCATGCTCCTCGTCCAATGCCACTTCACCCTCATGTGCTTCGTGAGTCCATGCAACACAGGGTTCTTAGCAAGAGCAATGGCACCCTGGCTGTCACAGTACAGTGGGGTAGGTCCTTGCTGCTCCTCCCCCAATTCAGCCAACAAACGCCGCTGCCACACAATCTCCCGTACGGCACGGAAGAGTGCCATGTACTCGGACTCCACCGAGCTCAAAGCTTGGTCAACCTGCTTCTTGCTCTCCCAAGCAGTTGGGCCTCCACCAACACAGCATATGAAGCCTCCCACACTTGTCATGTCCTCTGGTTCTGATGCATATGAAGCATCCGAGTAGGCGGTGAGGAACAAACGCCCGGGTTCAACACCATCCGCGCCCTTTTGGCGCCTTTGTGCCGCCGCCGAGTATTGCAGCCCAACGGTCGGTGTTTGGCCAAGATACTTGGCCACCCTCATTCCAGCTGCTACCTGCTCCTCATTAGGGCATTGCACAACCCTAGCCAGCTGCCCGGTAGCAAACGCGACGTCCGGTCGGGTGTTTACCGCCGCATACATGAGGCTGCCCACCAACGAGTGAAATCGGCGCCTCTCCTCTTCACCAACGCTCTCCTCCTCTGGTCCCTTCACACACTTGAACCCAGAGAGAAAGGGTGTAGCCACATGGCCTTCACTCTGCCCAAAGTTGGCAGCCAATGCCTCCAGGTACTTTCGTTGATGCACCCGCATGCACCGCTTCTCCACATCTCGTTCGATGTGGAGCCCAAGGTAGAAGCTCACGTCACCAAGGGCCTTGCACTTGAACTTGTCTTGAAGCTTCAGCATCACCTCCTTCACAAGGTCAGAAGAGGGTGAGAAAATGAGGATGTCATCCACATAAACCACCATGAAACTCCTCTGCTCCCCCTCGCCAAGCATGAACAAGGAGTGATCGGCCGTTGAGGGAGTGAAGCCGATCCCCTCCAACACTTCGCGCAGCTTCATGTACCATTGCCTAGGGGCCTGCTTCAGCCCATAGAGGGCCTTCTTCAGCTTCCACACTCTGCCACTACCATCATCAAACCCCTTTGGCTGCGCCATAAAAATCTCCTCCTCAAGGATGCCGTTAAGGAATGCCGTTACGATGTCCATTTGCTTTACTACCCATCCTTTGATGGCGGCTCCCGCGAATAGGGTTCGCAGCGTCGTCGGCTTCACCACAGGGGCAAACAGCTCCTTGAAGTCCACCTTCTCCTTCTGATGGTACCCCTTGGCTACAAGCCTAGACTTGTAGCGCTCGATCTTGCCGTCGGCATCCGACTTGATTTTGAAGAGCCACTTGGACGTTATCGTCGTACGCCCCTCCGGTAGCTCCACCAATTCAAACGTGTCATTCTCCTCGATGCTCTTCAGCTCACTCTCCATGGCCTTCTTCCACTCCTCAGCATCACTACTCTCCAAAGCCTCCTTGAGAGTTGCTGGTTCTCCCAGCATCTCCACCTGAGAGAAGAACGCGAAGGCACACTCCTCGTAGTCACTCTCCTCGTCGTCTCCGACCATCATTGCCGCTCCGGCCAGGGCTGTCTTGCCCTGCTTTCCCGGCGCATCATAGGTCAGCCTATTAGGGGGTTGAACTCTCCTCTTCCCCCTTCCTTCCTCCTCAGCTGCAGGGACTTGAAGGCCTTGGCGTTGCTGCGGTGTGGCTCGAATCCGTGGAGCACTCGTAGTACGGGAAGGGAGTGACGATGCACGCTCGCTCACTTGCTGCACCTCCTCCTCTTCTTCCTCTGCATCATTGGCCTCCTCTCCCCCATTCACAAGGGAGGATTGCCTTGTGGTTGTGCTGCCGCTGCTCAGCTCCAAAGGCAGCTCCACATGCTCCAAACCGGAACTCTTCACCTCCCCAAACCGCACGCCTATCTTCGCCTCATTCTCCGCCTTCCAATCCTTGTACATGAAGTTCTCCATGAACTTGCAGTCCCTGCTCACCAAGAACTTCTTGGTGAATGGGTCCCAAAGAAGCCATCCCTTGCTGTTTTGAGCCATGCCGAAGTGCACGGCCCACACCGCCTTGGCACCAAGCTTGTTGTGCCGAAGATGCTTAGGCACGAGCGCCATGCACATGCACCCGAACACCCGAAGCATATCCACCTTTGGCTTCCTTCCTAGCCACTCCACATAGGGCACCCATTTGTCTGCTCCCACATGAGTCAAGGCTCTGTTCTTGGCCACACACGCGCTCCGCACTGCATCAGGCCAGAAATAGTCGGGTAGCCCGGCTTCAATGAGCAACCCGCGTGCCGCCTCCGTGATTGTGCGGTTCGCTCGCTCGGCGATGCCGTTCATTGCAGGGGAGTATGGCATGGTGAGGGAGTGCCGAATACCATTCTTCTTCAGCCACAACCCAAACTCCTTGCTCAGGAACTCTCCCCCTCGATCGGTGCGGATTGACTTGACTAGACGGTCTTGTTGCCGCTCCACCATCGGGAACCAATCCGTCTTCAATGTTTCAGCCACGTCGCTCTTCTTGGCCAGCACGTACACCCAAGTCATGCGGGTGTAGACGTCGACAATGGTGAGAAAATACTCAGCTCCAGCAGCTCCAAGCTTCAGGGGGCCCACCACGTCCATCACCACCTCATCAAGCGGTGCCTTTGCCGTTGCCTCCGAACTAGGGAACGGAAACCGGGTGAACTTGGCTTGAATGCACGTCGGGCAGCCAAGCACCTCATCGGGCTCCCCCTTCACACGTATGCCAGCAACCATCTCATTCTTCACTAGCTGCTGCAAGATGGGCAGGGCCACATGCCCCATGCGCCGATGCAAGGTGAGCCAATCACACTCCCCCGTAGCCGAAGTTGGATTGGAGAATGCCGCGCTCGCAATAGCGCCCCACATACTCTCTCCGTAGTCCTCCTCCGCTGTTGCCTCTGGGTTCTCCTCACCCTTTTGCTGCTCCTTGGTTGCTGCACCACTCTCCTTAGGTTCACTGAACTTGCTGGTCCCTCCAGGTTTGCTCTTCTTGAGCTCATTCTCCTTAGCGCGACCGTTCGCGCCATCGTCGCTACCGACCGCTCCATCCTTGGTGCTGATGCTTGCTGCCACTTGCCTCTCCTTAGGCATAGGGACCACTGGGATCTGCCACATCTCGTTGTAGACATCCCTGTCCTCATGAAGGTCCCAAAGAATTCGATCGCCAAGCCTTGCGGTGTAGGTCTTGGCTCCCTTCGAGTTCGTGTCCATGCCGGCCTTTGCCAACCGCCGCACGGAAATCAGGTTTGCAGCAAGGCTGGGCACCTAAAGCACGTTCTTGAGGCCCACCATCTTCCCATCAGCACCCTTGAACATGGCCTTGCCCATGCCTTTCACCTCTGCTCGCTGCCCCAAAGCCGATGTGACATGCTTCACCGGTGACGGCTCGTGTTCGGTGAGCAAGTCCGGGCGAGGTGTCATGCTATAGGTAGCGCCACTATCAATCACCCAATAGTCCAGGGGGTGTAGGGTCACCTTCCCCACAGCTGCTGGCTCCTCAAAGCCTTCATCCTTCTCTGGACCAGCCGGTACTTGCGTCGACACGAAGTAGAATAGACCCGGGTATCGATCGTCGCTCGGGTCCTTGTCGTTGTCTCCGCTCTTCATGTTTGCAGCTCCGCCACCGCGACCGCCACGGCCTCCACGGCCTCGTCCTCTCCCTCCTCCTGCTCCTCTACCCTCTTGGCCTTGAGCAGGGGTCCAACCATCAGGGAGTTTGTAGCAGTCGCGCCACATGTGTCCGCTCTTGTGGCAATAGTGACACTCGCCGTCGAATCGGCCGCGACCGCGTCCGTAGCTCTTGTCGTCGCTGCCGTAACCGCCACTCCTGCGGCCTCCGCCGAAGTTGCTGCCACCAAACCTTCCTCCCCCTCGTCCTCTGCCTCTTCCTCGACCATATCCACGGCCGATGCTCGCTGCCCCAGCGCCATCCGCACTCGCCAACTCACGGCGGCGGAAATCCTCTTGAAGGATAGCTCGCTTCACGTCTTCAAGCGAGAGGCGGGGCAAGTCGCGATTAAGGTTGATGATGAGCGAGGACCATGACTCTGGGAGTAAGGCCAGCAACTTGGTCTGCTTTTGGAGCTCACTGTAGTTCAAATCAGCTCCCTCAAGCCGCGTCAACAAGTCGAAGAATTTCTGCACCCCTTCTTCAACCGCTTCGTCTTCTTCAATTCGTAGTGCCGCCATTTGCCGTTCCAACACCACCGCTACCGCCGCTGTTGCAGGAGCATGTACACCCTTGAGAGCAGCCCATGCCTTTGGTCCTTTCTCTGGTTCACGCTGGAATGGCTTGATGTGACGGATCTGACTGCTCCCCAACGCTTGCCCAAGTAAGAGATAGCCTTGTGCGCTCTTCCGCACCCACGGGCTCTTCTCCGGGTCGTTCTCGGGGCGCTTCTCCGTTCCTTCCATCACCTCCAGCAGGTCATAGTGGTCAAAGATGTTCTCCATCTTGAAGGACCATTCAGCAAAGTTGTCACCGTTGAACTTGTCAAGCCCAAACACCCTAGGCTCATCCCTAGGTGGGCCAAGACTTGGTTGCATGGGCGCCATGGCTGAATCACGGGGTTGGCCTTCAGCTTGAGCTTCTCCACTGCCACCAGCACCTCTGCCACCCCTTTCCTCAGGTCCAGACATTGTCGAAACTAATCCAAGGGGCTCTGATACCAATAGGCACAATAGGCTTGAATGTGCCTAAAACGAAAGATAGAGAGCACAGACGGATTTCTGCACAGCGGCTTCAAACGTTGATAGCGTTCTGCTCACAGCTGAAAATGACTTGATTCAAATTGGATCTGGAGCGTCTTCACGTCTTCTACAATTAGCAATTTAGATTGCACGATTTGATAAAGAATTGACGACACAGCGTCGGTTTGAACGAACGGTACTATGGCAGCCACTATAGTCTTAGAACACAAGATAGGAAGAGTTACGAGTTGGGAATGACTCCCAGCTCCTACAAACCCCAAGAGCCGAGGTACAGTGATGTGGAACAGTGCCACACTGTCCCCAACCACGAAGGGTCTCGAAACTACCCTTCACTAGGGCCTACACCAAGTGAAATGTTACACTACACAAAGTAATGTAACTATCTTCAATATCTTGAGGTGTACCCTTTTGGCGAGCTTCGAAATCACTTGAGGCTTGACACCAAGGCTCGGGCTCTTCATCACAAACTCATCCTTGAGTTCTTGATGGGTCTGCTGCACACACCTGCGACACGCCGAACGTTCGACACAGGACAAAATAGAAACCGCGCACGACAAAATAGAAACCGCGCGCGAGACACAAACGACCGCGTAACACGCGTCTAGCGATAACTCGCTATTGACTCGACACACACACTCGACATCATGACTCAACATTCACACACAATTATAAGCATGAAATATATATTATCCCATGCCCTCATACCATTCCATACACACACACATTCACGCACACGGACAACAAGCCGAGTGCAAACCGTAGGGTTGCACCAACACAGGAGTGGTGGTAGTGACCATCACATCCTGAAGGGCAGCGGTACTCACCAAGTTCGTAGAGAACGAGGGGAGGTGAAGACCTGACAGTGAGCCGGATGGAACCGCCGGACATGGGAGGACAGTGGAGGAACTGGCAACGACCGGGCCCCCAGAGGGGTCAGCCAGTCTGACCGGAACAGGTGCAGGAAGAGGAGTGAGAGTGGTGCTGTCACGAAAGAAACAGTGCGAGGCGCCGGAGTCCAACGTGAAGGTGTGCAGGACCTCAGCAGGCGCAGTACCAGGGGGAGTACCAGACGCACTAGCACCTAGAGCAGCAGCCGCTATACCTGGGTCAGGCGGCACACACCAGTAACAGTCACCCTCAGCACTAAAAGACAAAGCATACATGGCAGAAATAATAACATCAAAGTCTAAGTCAAAGATAGCAACTCTCGACCTAAGCAACTCCGCCCAGCGAGGGCGCTCAACGTCATCGCCAAACTCAGTACGCCAGGCGTCGTCAAGGCGGGCAAAGCAGCGGCGCTCAGTGTGAAACCTCCCGCATGTCCGACCCGCACAAGCACCCGTGCGAATGACATACGGGCAGGTCTCACTACCCTCACCCGCCCCACGCTGAACCAACCACTCACGAAGCTGCTGGGGCGTCTGAGTCTCGCTCCGACGCTGCTGCTGCTGGCCCCGACCACCACTGGGGCCTCCACGCTGAGGTCCAGACCGACCAACACTGGTCCCACCGCCTCTACTGCCGCCACTCCCTCCGCTGCCTCCACCGCCGCCACCAGAGCCTCCACCTCCGCCACCGGTCCCACCGCCGCCACCACCTCCACCGCCTCCGCTTCCTCTACCGCTGCCCCCACTACCACTCCCACTGCCACCTCCACCACCACCGCTGCCTCCTCCACTACCCCGGCCACCCTTGCCCTTGCTGTTGCGGCGCTTCGCACTAGTCGAAGCAGCACCGATGTCCTCAGGAACAGAGACGTCTGCAGCAGCAGCAGAGGTGAAGGAGGAGGAAAGGGGGGAGGGGGAGCACCCCTCAAAGAAGGGTGAGCGCGGAGTGCCACGAGCAGCACCTACAGGAACTGCACTAGTCTCAGCTGCGAGGAGATGCTGCTCGAGGAGGTCAACAGTGAGGGAAGTTGGGTCGAGGGAGAGAAAGTGGTCCCTGACAGAGCGAAGGGAGTCAGGGAGGCGAGTGACTATGAAGTAGAGGGTGATGAACATGGGGGGCTGGTTCGTGGGAAGGAACTCAGCAGGGACGGTAGCGCGGTAGCGAGCGTCGCCAGTGCGCAGGTGGGTAACCAGGTCCGCTACTGTGGCAAAAGCCGACAGCTTTTAGATAACGCACTTATCTAAAAGCGGGCGGAAGGCTTCTTTCATCGTCATTTGGAAGGTTGCGGGGGCGTTGGTCAGTCCGAAGGGCATTACCGTATATTCGAATGATCCGTAGCGTGTTCGGAAAGTTGTTTTCGGGCAGTTGAGTGGGTTGACGCGGACTTGGAGGTAACCTCCTAAAAGGTCGATTTTCGAGAAGACCCGGGCTGTGCGCAGTTGGTCGATCAGTTCGTCGGCTCGCGGGATGGGGTAACGGGACTTGATGGTAACTCTGTTCACTACGTGGTAATCTATACACATGCAAAATTCCCTGTCTTTTTTCGATGTGAACAGTATTGGTGCTGCGAAGGGTGACGAACTCGGGCGAATGAATTTTTTCTCGAGCAGGTAATCCAGCAGCTTCTGAAGTTTGTCCAGTTCGGGTTGGGTCAGTCAGAACTGTCATAATATATTTCTGTATAACTGCATGTAGTTCTAGCTGTAGTGTAGCATATATCGCTGTTCTGCTTGTGGTGCACCCCCTCCTTACTTGTCTCTTGTATAACTTGGGCCTTTGGCCCTTTAGTGAACCATTCTTTCTCGACACTTTTCTCCTTGTCCAACCCTCTCGACACTCAACCCTAGCATGGTTCCTAAGGATAATCATACACCCTCCTAGCTACTATTTTAACATGGTATTAGAGTGGTTACGATCCAATGGGCCCACCATATTTTAGTCCTCGCATGGCGTCCGCCTCGCTGGCGCCTGGCGTTTTTTTTCAGCCCGTCGCACGCCCTGGGCGTGTGGCGGTTTCTGCCCGTCGCACGCCCCGGGCGTGCGTCGGTTTCTGCCTGTCGCGCGCCCCCAGCACGCGACGGTGTTCTGCCCGTCGCTCGTCCCCAGCGTGCGACGGTTTTCTGCCCGTCGCGCGGGGGCCCCGCTGCCCTACTTCCCGTCGTCCCCGCCGCCCACTTCCTTCTCCCTCTCCTACTTCGCGTGCAGCAGTTTGGGCAGGGGGAGGGGGGGGGGGGGGGGGGGGGAGGGTGTTGGGGGGACGCAGGAGTGGTGTTGGGGGGGAATTGCACCTCCAGCGCCCCGCTGCTCTGCTTCATCACCAAGCCAGCAGCCCCCCCCCCCCCTTTCTTCTCCATCCCCCTGCTGCCCGTGCAGCAGTGGGGGGAGGGTATGGGGGTGGCGGGTGTGGCGCACGAACTCCCCTGCTGCGGGTGCACGGGTGTGGCGGGTGGGGGTGTGTCAGAATTCCCTTGCTGCGGGTGCAGCAGTTGGGGGGAGGGTATCTGCAGCACCAGCCCCACCCGCCCCCCCCTTCTCCTCCATCCCCCTGCTGCGGGTGCAGCAGTGGGGGGGGGGGGGTATGGGGGTGGCGGGATCTTGGAGGTTAAGGGGGTGGCAGGAAGGGATCTGCAGCACCAGCCCCCCCGCCCCCCCCCCCTTCTCCTCCATCCCCCTGCTGCAGGTGCAGCAGTGGGGGGGAGGGGATCTGCAGCACCAGCCCCCCCGCCCCCCCTTCTCCTCCATCCCCCTGCTGCGGGTGCAGCAGTGGGGGGAGGGTATGGGGGTGGCGGGTGTGAGTGAACTGCTGCCGCCTCTCCTCCTCTCTCTCCCACTACTGCACATGCCACTGGGGGGGGGGGGGGAGGGTGTGAGGGAGATGAGGGAGTGGCGGTAGGGATGCGGAGGGGTGTGAAAGGGAAGTTGTAGGGGGGTGGACGCTGTGAAGCCAGCAGCTCCAGTCGCCCGTGAGACCGTTATGCCAGTTGCTCGTGAGCCCGTTGCTCCTGTCACCCGTGAGTCAGTTGCTCCTGCCGCTTGCTTAGCCACGGAGCCAGTTACTCCAGTTGCCCGTGTGCCAGTTGCTCCATTTGCCCGTGTGCCAGTTGCTCCAGTTGCCCGTGTGCCAGCAGCTTCAGCCGCCACCCACCACCTCCTCTCCTCTCATGGTCCCTCCTCCTCTTCACCTGCCCTCTCCTTCCTCTGCTGCGCAGGGTGTACCGCTTCACGGGGTGTTATGCACATGGCTACTCCTGCATGCAGTTAGGGGGTGTGTCAGAATATATTCTGTATAACTGCATGTAGTTCTAGCTGTAGTGTAGCATATATCGCTGTTCTGCTTGTGGTGCACCCCCTCCTTACTTGTCTCTTGTATAACTTGGGCCTTTGGCCCTTTAGTGAACCATTCTTTCTCGACACTTTTCTCCTTGTCCAACCCTCTCGACACTCAACCCTAGCATGGTTCCTAAGGATACTCATACACCCTCCTAGCTACTATTCTAACAAGAACTGCTGATGTACTGTCGGCTGTGCCCCCGGTTCTAGTTCTATCCTGTGGTCGTGCGGTCACTGAGGTGGCAGTCCTTCCGGTTGGTCATTCTGAAATATCCCGTTGTACTGCTTCAGTAGCGCTGCCCAGTCATCCGGTACGTCGGCAAGCAGTTTCTGTAAATCACTCAGTTTGTCTGCTGCCTCGGCTTCCCGAATGTCAATCGCATACACGTCAGCTCCTGCCACTACGGCGCGTTTTATCGTGATCGCGTTGACACGCACTGACGAAGACTCATGTCAGCTCTAGCAAGGTAAGGCGATGTTGTTACCGTTCACTCGCACGATGCAATCACCCATCGTCCAGACGATTCGCGGATTGTGTCGTCGTAGCCAATCACGGCCGAGTAAAATGTCGGTCCCGTCGAGGGTCGTTGCGAGCATTTCCTGGGTAAAGGTAAAGTTACCCCCGCATCGGATCCGAACTCGGTCCACACGTTCCCGTATCGCCAGTGGCGTGCCGTCGACCAGTCTTGCGTCAATCTCAGGTAAGCAGCTGTCTAGTGGCAGTTTCAGTTTCCTTGCTGTGGCAGTGTTGATGAGGCTGTGGCTGGCTCCCCTGTTTATGAATATTTTAACTAAGTCTGTCCCGAGCTTCCCACTAAGCAGTATGGAGCTATCTACCGATGTACCCTCCTTATTCAGCCGGGTGTGGTCGATTGCGTGAACCGACAAAATCACTCGATGAGGGTCGGTTGGGTCGGGCGAGCGGCGTGACCTGTCAGTAGAGGGCCCGTCTGCTACTGACTCCCAGCGTTTCCCTGCTGCTTGGTCTGTTTCTGCTGCTCAGCTTCCCCTTTTCCCTTAGCATTTTCCAGACATTCGCTTTTGCGGTGTCCCGGCCTGTTGCACGCGAAGCAGCGCCCTTTGAATGGTGCGGCAGCCGCATTTGCGGCGACAGCGCGTATCGTGGCGTGCTCGTTCATCCCACGAGGTCGATGTCCCCAGCTGCTGTTATTGTCGTAGGACCCCGATCTCGGTCGGCGAAGAAAAACAAGTTTTTTCGCCATAGCGAGAATCTCCTGAAATTCGGTGACGTTGCGGAACTGGATTTCCTGAGCGACCAGTCAAAGTCACCACACAGTCCGAGCACAAGCAAAGGGCCATAAGGCCAGTTCACATGCAGAGTTATATAAAGAGAACAAACAATACAGTGATCATACCCTAACAAGTGCAAGCATGCAGGTATATAGATAGATCACAGTACAGGCAGAGTCAGGCAGTAAGTAAGTGAGGCAAAGCAGGCACAAGGCCTAACACAGTAACAAAGCGCTGATGGTCACCAGGCGGAAGTGCCTTGGTGAAGACATCAGCAGTGTTGGCCCGAGTGGCCACGTACGCTAGACGAAGCTGACCACGCTGCTGCAACTCTCGAGCAAGGAAGTATCGCAGAGCGATGTGCTTCATTCTGTGCTCCAGTCTGTGCTCCTGACACAAGGCAATCATGGCCTTGTTGTCTACGTACAAAACTGGTGGCGAACGAGGCTGTCAGAATGTTATCTTATGCTCTAGCCTGTAGTGGGGTGCTCTATAGCGAGTACAACCCTTCTAGGGTTTCCTATTTGTATCCCCATTCTTGCTAGTGCAATCCTCTTCTTCTCTCTTCTTTCTTCTAAACTTTAACATGCTATCAGAGGGGAGTCTACCGGGGGCCGCGCGTTGCCCCCCCCCCCCCCCCCCCCCCCCCCCCCCCCACCTCCCTACCCTGTTTTTAGGGTTTGGGGGGTAGTGGTTGGGGGGTGGCGGTTGGGGGGTGGCGGTTGGGGGGTGGCAGGTGTGTGGCGTCGCCTGCTCCTCCTCCTCCTCCGTCTCCCTGTGCTGCAGCTGCCGCTGAGGGGGGGTGGACGTGTTGGAGCCGGTGGAGTGGTACTAAGGGGGGGTGAAGGGGGAGTGGAGCTAGCGGTGTAGCAGCGGGTATGTGCCAGGGGGGAGTGGGATAGTTTGGGGAAGCTGAATGGAGGTTGCCGTCGTGTCGCCAGCAGCACCTGTATTCCGGGGACTTCGTCCGGTAGCCCAGTCGTAGCCAGCTGTGCCAGCCGCCCGTGGGTCCGTTGCTCGTCTGCCGCTACTTTAGCCGCGGGGCCTGTTACTCCTGTATTCCGGGGACTTCGTCCGGTAGCCGCTGTGCCAGTCTGCCTCCTGTTGCCCGTGTGTCTGCAGCTTCAGCCGTCGCCCCCTATCTCCTCTCCTCTCACTCTCTCTCCTCCTCCTCACTTGCCCGTTGTGACTACCACTAGCTTTGCTCATAATTGTGAACTTAAACTATTGCTTCTTGAACTTGTGCTCAGAATGTGTGGTGACATTGTGATCCACCCTGAGCTTGTACTCCTTTGCTTCCTCTGCTGATTACACCCCACTTTGGCTATGGGGGTGTGTCAGAATGTTATCTTATGCTCTAGCCTGTAGTGGGGTGCTCTATAGCGAGTACAACCCTTCTAGGGTTTCCTATTTGTATCCCCATTCTTGCTAGTGCAATCCTCTTCTTCTCTCTTCTTTCTTCTAAACTTTAACAAGTAGGTGAGCCAGCGTAGCTCCTGAGCAGCCATGGCTCCGGCGTAGATCTCAGCCTCACAGCTGGAGCTGAGAACTGAAGACGAGCGGGTAGACCGCCAAGAAACTGAGCCGGACCCATGGCTGAAGGTGTAACCCTGCGACGACCGCTGTGTAGCTGAGTCGTCAACCCAGGAGGCGTCTCCGTGACCAGTGAGGACAACTGGACCCCGTCCTCCAAGCACAAGCCCCATGCCCGACGTACTGCACAGGTAATGCAGTACCCTCTTCGCAGCATCCCAGTGCACCTTTCGGTGCCTACCGGGAGCCACGTAGCGAGCCAGAAGGCTGAGAGGGTACGCGAGGTCAGGTCGAGTGCAAGTCATCAGGTACATGAGGCAACCCACAAGCTCTGGGTATGGACCACTCGGCTCTACGGACTCGTCCGAAGGTGGAGCTGAGAGCGAGTGGCCGGTACACAGAGGAGTGAGCTGTGGCGAGGAGTACTGGAAGCCGAAGCGCTGAAGGACCTGGTGCACCATGTGTGACTGAGTCAGTGTGATGGTGCGCCGTGCTCTGTCCCGGGTGATCTGCAGGCCAAGGTAGCTGCGCAGTTCACCCAGGTCAGTGCAGGTATGTCTCTTCTACAGCTCGGACTTCACTAGGGTCAGTGCCTCAGTGTCAGCCGTGGCAAAGACGAGGTCGTCGACGTACACTAGGACATAGAAGGGCGGCAGCGAGGTGTCGGTGCGTAGAATCAGCGACGGGTCTGCTGTAGAAGGAACAAACCCAAGAGCCGCAAGTGTAGTCCTGAGTGTGTCGTGCCACTCGCGAGGCTCCACTGGGTGCCTGTAGGAAACGACCCAGTGAAACCAGGTGGTCGGCGCAGCCAGATCTCCTCGTGCAGGCTGCCCTGCAGGAAAGCAGTACTGAAGTCCAGGGAGTGTAACTCGTAGTCACGCTGAGCAGCTACGTGCAGCAACACCCGAAGAGTAGTCATCTTCGGGGTGGGGGAGAAGGTTTGGAAGTAGTCAACTCCCTGTCGCTGACTGAAACCTCGAGCAACGTAGCGCGCCTTGAAGGCAGGCGGAGAACCCGGCGGCCGCTTCACCCTGAAGATCCACATGCCATCGACTATGTTCACCCCAGGTGGGGGAACCTCGTCGACGTAAGTGCCTGTGGACTTCCAGGATGCCATCTCGGCATCCATTGCTGCCTGCCACTGAGAGGAGTAAGGACCCGTAATCGCTGTGAAAGATTAGACGAAAGAATGATTGAATTAGGAAATGAGAAGGGTACAAGTAGGAAACACATAAGTGTTGTACCCTCTAAGGACTACCCCACTACAGCCTAAACAGACTATAGTAAGTATATGTTTGACACACCCCCATAGGCAAAGTGGGGGAGAACAAGGGGTCACAAGACCAGTCAAGAAAGACAAAGCAAACTCAGGGTGGATCACAAAGTCACCACACAGTCTGAGCACAAGCAAAGGGCCAGAAGGCCAGTTCACATGCAGAGTTATATAAAGGAAAGCAAACAATACAGTGAACACAACCTAGCAAGTGTAAGCATGCAGGTATAAGTATACAGAGTACAGTACAAGCAGAGTCAAGAAGTCAACAAGTGAGGCACAGTAGGTACAAGGCCTAACACAGTACAGAAACGCTGATGATCACAAGGCTGAAGTGCCTTGGTGAAAACATCAGCAGTGTTGGCCTGAGAGGTCACGTAAGCAAGACGATGCTGGCCACGCTGCTGCAACTCTCGAGCAAGGAAGTAGCGCAGAGCAATGTGCTTCGTTCTGTGCTCCAGTCTGTGCTCCTGACACAAGGCCAGCATGGCCTTGTTGTCGACGTACAGAACTGGAGGAGAACGAGGCGCCTCTCCCAAGTCGGTCAGCAGGTAGGTGAGCCAGCGAAGCTCCTGTGCAGCCATGGCCCCAGGCAGATCTCAGCCTTGCAACTGGAGCTGAGAACAGAAGAAGAGCGGGTAGACCGCCAGGAGACAGAACCGGAGCCAAGGCTGAAGGTGTAACCCTGTGACGACCGCTGCGTAGCCAAGTCGTCAACCCAGGAGGCGTCAGCGTGACCAGTGAGGACAACTCGAGCCCGTCCTCCAAGCATGAGCCCCATGCCCGATGTACTGCACAAGTATCGCAACACCCTCTTCGCAGCATCCCAGTGCACCTTTCGGTGCCTGCCGGGAGCCACGTAGCGAGCCAGAAGGCTGAGAGGGTATGCGAGGTCAGGTCGTGTGCAAGTCATCAGGTACATGAGGCTGCCCACAAGCTCTGGATACGGGCCACTCGGCTCTACGGACTCGTCCGAAGGTGGAGCTGAGAGCGAGTGACCGGTAGGCAGAGGAGTGGACTGTGGCGAGGAGTAGGTGAAGCCGAAGCGCTGAAGGACCTGCTGCACCATGTGTGACTTAGTCAAGGTAATGGTGCGCTGTGCTCTGTCCCGGGTGATCCGCAAGCCAAGATAGCTTGTGAGCTCACCCAGGTCTGTGCAAGTGTGTCTCTTCTGCAGCTCGGACTTCACGTGGGCGAGTGCCTCCGTGTCAGCAGTAGCAAAGACAAGGTCGTCTACGTACACAAGAACGTAGAACGGTGGCAGAGTAGCGTCAGTGCGTAGAAACAGAGAAGGGTCAGCAGTGGAAGGAGCAAAACCAAGAGCAGCAAGAGTCGTCCTGAGCGTGTCGTGCCACTCACGGGGCGCCTGGCGGAGACCGTAGACTGGCCGCCGGAGGCTCCACTGGGTACCAGTAGGAAACGACCCAGTGAAGCCAGGTGGGCGGCGTAGTCAGATCTCCTCGTGCAGGCTGCCCTGTAGGAAGGCTGTGCTGAAGTCAAGCGAGTGGAGCTCGTAGTCACGCTGAGCAGCAACGTGCAGCAGTACCCGAAGAGTGGTCATCTTCGGGGTAGGGGAGAAGGTCTGAAAGAAGTCAACTCCCTGTCGCTGACTGAAGCCACGTGCAACGTAACGCGCCTTGAAGGCAGGCGGAGAACCCGGCGGCCGCTTCACCCTGAAGATCCACATGCCACTGACGATGTTCGCCCCAGGTGGGGGAACCTCGTCTACGTAGGTGCCTGTGGACTTCCAGGAAGCCATCTCTGCGTCCATGGCTGCCTGCCACTGAGAGGAGTAGGGACCCTCTATCGCCTCTGCGTAAGAGCGCGGGGTCGGGATGTCTAGTGCATCCGGGTCTCCCTCAGGGGCAAGCAGCATGGACACGAGATGAGGTGACGCAGCAGCAAAACACTAAAGGTCCTCCTGTCTGTCCTCAAGGACGTCCGTGCCAAGAGCACACTCACCCCCGACGGACGGAGGACAGACAGACACAGACGCAGACTCAGCAACAAGACTAGCAGCGTAGTCGAGGCGACAGGCTGCAGCAAAGTCAACAAGCTCAGCAACAAGAGCAGACGCAGCAGAGGACTCAAACAGAGGGTCAGTGACAGCAGTGGCCAGAAAGCGCGTGACAGTAGGACTAGCAGCACGAAGGGAGTCAGACTCCGGGTCCGGGCCGTCAGGAAGAGAGGACGCAGGAGGAGAGGGCAGAGGGACACGCTGTGGAGCAGTAGAAGGACGCAGTGTCATAGAGTGAGTGCCTGGGACAGGAGGAAGACGCGGACGCGAAACACGACCAGTGGGAACAGGACGGACAGGCGACGCAGAACGAGACGCAGGCGACACAGGACGAGACTCAGGCTCCCGACGCTCCGTAAGACCTCTAGACGGACCGGAGTAAGGAGAAGGACCAGGCAGCGGAGAGGCCGGCTGCAACTGCGACTGGGACTGGACAGGCGGTGGACTCAGGAAAGGAGGAGGAGGACCAGGAGAAGGCGGGGAGCCAAGAACCTGCTGAAGGAGCGGAACGTAGTACGGCCGCGGCCGCGCAGCGCCTCCAGAGACAGCAGAGACAGAACCGGTACCCTCAGCCCCAGGGCCTCCAGTCCCAGCAGTACCTCCAGCGGCTCCAGCAGCACCTCCAGCAGCACTAGCACCTGGAGCACCTCCAGCAGCTCCAGCTCCAGCACCACCTCCAGCAGCGCCAGCACCTCCAGTAGCTCCAGTAGTACCTCCAGTACCTCCAGCAGCACCAGCACGAATAGCACCTCCAGCAGCTCCAGCACCAGCAGCACCACCACCAGCACCAGCACCTGGAGCACCTCCAGCAGCTCCAGCTCCAGCACCACCTCCAGCAGCGCCAGCACCTCCAGTAGCACCAGTAGCACCTCCAGCACCTCCAGCAGCCCCAGCACCAGCAGCAACCCGACCGCGCCGAGAGTACCACTCACGAAGGCGCTGTGGAGAGAGAGGCTCCCGCCGCGACGGGACACCTAGAGCACCTCCAGACGCAGCACGCGCAGGTGTAGTACCCCCAGACTCAGCACCCCCAGTCTCAGCACCCCCAGACTCAGCACCCCCAGTCTCAGCACCCCTAGCAGCACCTGAGGCGACAGCTACCTCGACCGGCTCGGCAGGGTCTACCTGGGACACACCTGAGGGGGCAGGACCCTGGGGGGGGAGGGGGTCTACCAGGGGAGTACCTGGTGCCAGGAAGAGTGGCGGGGGGGGGGGGGGGAGAGGCAGTGCGGTAGGGAAAGAGACGGTAGTACGACACCGACTCGTCAAACGTGACGTCCTGAGAGGACAGAACACGACGCGAGGTGGGGTGGTAGAACTGCCACCCGGGTGCGTCAGGAGGGAAGCCAAGGAAGACACAGGGAACGGCACGGGAGGACAGCTTGTCCGCTGTAGTATCGCGGACAAAGGCTCGAGATCCCCAGACACGGAACGCGGACGCATCGCCAACCTTCCCCGTCCACCGCAGAGTAGGTGTGGTCTCCGGCAAGGAGACACGAGGCTGAAGGTTGATCTGATGCGCAGCGTACTGAACCGCGAACGGCCACAGAAAATGGGGAGCAGCTGCATGGATCATGGACGTACGAGCGACATCCATGACCATGCCAATGCGGCGCTCAGCAATCCCATTTTGCTGCGGGGAGGCCGGAAGCGTGAACGTCTGGCGGATGCCCTCCAAACGACAGAAGGCTCTCAGGAGGTCGGAGGAAAACTCCCCGCCTCTGTCTGAGTGCAGACGCAGAACAGGAAGGTCGGAGCCGAAACTCTCACTAAGCTGGCGACGAGCACCGCGGATCCAGTCGATCAACACCTCAGTGACCTCACCCTTGCTGCGCAAGGGGAAGACTGTGGTGTAACGCGAGTAGTCGTCAACGACCAGCAGAAAGTAACGCTCGTGACCCTGTCCACGGACGCGGGCTGGGCCCCACACGTCCATGTGAAGAGTCTGCAGAGGGGCCTCAGTCGGAGGAAACGAGGAGGAGTGAGGAGCGGCGCGCTGCCGGCCCTCGACACAAGGAACACAGGTGGGGGCAGGCCCCGGAGGAAGGGGAGGGAGGGACCTGGGGAGGCCAGAGACAAGAGCACAGGAGGCCATACCTCGAAGACGAGGCAGGGAGGGGTGACCAAGGCGGTGGTGCCAAAGGAGAGTCTCGTGCGCCAGAGGACGACACGAGCAGGGGGCAGACGCAGGACTAGACCTGGACGCAGCAGCAAACACCTGACTGGACGCAGCTACCTGACCAGACGCAGGGACCCGAGGAGGCGCAGTAGTCAGTGTGTACAGACTCGACCCTGGCCGACGGGTGAACGTGGCCAGGTGGCGGCCCGTCCGAGAGCAAGTGCAGTGGGTCACACGCTGACCTCGAGGGGTGAACTGGTCAACCCACGCGTCCTGGAGGTCAGCTCCACTCACCAAGTTCGTAGAGAACGAGGGGAGGTGGAGTCCCGACAGCAAGCCCGACGGGGCCGCAGGACACGGTAGAACCGTGGAGGAGTGTGCAAGGACTGGTCCCCCGGAGGGGTCAGCAAGGGAGACCGCAACAGGCCGACTGAGCGGCGTGAGCGTGGTGCTGTCTCTAAAGAAAGAGCGCGAAGCACCAGAGTCAAGTGTGAAGGTGTGAAAGGACTCAGTAGGTGCAGTACCAGAGAGAGGAGACGTACCAGCACCTGGAGCAGCAGACGCACTAGCACCTAGAGCTGCAGCCGCACTAGCACCCAGAGCAGCAGCCACAGTGCCCAGGTCGGGCGGGACACGCAGGTAACAGTCACCCTCAGTAGTATCAGCAAAAGGATACATGGCAGCAAGAGGCGGCTGAGGGCAGCAGTGGTAGGGGAGGAGTAGCGTGCAACTACAGCTTCGTACAGAGCCCTAGCACTCTTGTACTGACTAAAGTGCGCGCGCTCAGTAGACGGCAGGTGATTGCGCACAGCAAGACGAGCAGCAGCATCGCGCGTGAGCCACTGCGAGCGAACAGTACTGTCAGCATCAGCAGCAGGGGCAGTAGAGGCGCCAGACGTGAGATCGAACAGTGAGAGGCCATCCTTGCTATGGCACTGTAGGAAAAGCTGTAGATCATCTAGCCAGACCTCAAAGTCAACAGCACGACCCTCAGCATCAAAGGTAAGAACATTGAGACTAGCCATGACAGGTGCAGAGCCGGGGCAGAGCCGGGGCAGGGCCGAGGCAGGGCCGGGGCAGGGCCGGGGAAGGGCCGGGGCAGAGCCGGGGCAGGGCCGGGGCAGGGCCGAGGTAGGGTCGGAGCAGGGCCGGGGCAGTGCCGGGGCAGGGCCGGGGCAGGGCCTGGGCAGGTCCTGCAGTAGAGCCGGCACAGGGCCGCGACAGGTTGGGGTAGGGCCGGGCGGGGCCTTACGGGGCCACTAACGGGGCCTGACGGGGCTGTACGGGGACCTCTAACGAGGCCTGACGGGGCCTGCCGGGGCCTTACGGGGCCTGACGGGGCCTTATGGGGCCGAACGGGGCCTTAAACGGGGCCTGACGGGGCCTTACGGGGCCTTACGGGGCCTTAAACGGGGCCTGACGGGGCCGTACGGGGCCTCACGGGGCCTTACTCGGCCTTAAACGGGGCCGTAAACAGGGCCATACGGGGCCTTACTGGGCCTTAAGGGGCCTTACGAGGCCTTAAGGGGCATTACGGGGCCTTACGGGGCCTAAAACGGGGCCGTAAACGGGGCCTTACGGGGCCTTACGGGGCCTTACGGGGCCTGAAACGGGGCCTTACGGGGCCTTAAGGGGCCTTAAACGGGGCCTTACGGGGCCTTAAACGGGGCCTTACGGGGCCTTAAACGGGGCCTTACGGGGCCATACGGGGCCTTACGGGGCCTTACGGGGCCTTATGGGGCCGGCGCTAGCTCTAAGGGCAGGCGCAGGGGCCACTACGGGCCTCGAAAGGGTAGGCGCGACGCGCGCGTCGAGTAGGTACGAAAAATTCAGTGGTGGGCCCTTTTAAAAAAAAACTCGAAACTAGCTCTATACCATGTGAAAGAATAGACGAAAGAATGATTGAATTAGGAAATGAGAAGGGTACAAGTAGGAAACACATAAGTGTTGTACCCTCTAAGGACTACCCCACTACAGCCTAAATAGACTATAGTAAGTATATGTTTGACAATCGCCTCTGCGTAAGAGCGCGGGGTCGGGATGTCAGGAGCATCCGGGTCTCCCTCAGGGGCAAGCAGCAAGGAGGCAAAACGAGGTACAGCAGCTGCAAGACACTCAAAGTCCTCCTGCCTGTCCTCAAGGACGTCCGTGCCAAGAGCACACTCACCCCCGACAGACGGAGGACTGGCAGGCACAGACTCAGCGACTAGAGCAGAGGCGTAGTCGAGACGGCAGGCAGCAGCAAAGTCAAGTAGCTCAGCAACGAGAGCAGAAGCAGCAGCAGACTCAAAGGACGGGTCAGTGACAGCAGTGGCAAGGAGACGAGCGACAGTGGGACTGGCAGCACGCGCTCGGTCAGACTCAGGGTCAGGGACCGCAGGAAGAGCAGGCAGAGGAACACGCAGTGGAACAGAGGAAGGACGGAGTGCCATGGTGTGTGTGCCTGGGACAGGAGGAGGACGCGAACGAGGAGCACGACGAGCAGGGCGAACAGGCGAGACAGGACGAGACGCAGGCTCACGACGCTCTGTAAGACCTCCGGACTGCTCAGTGTAAGGAGAGGGAACAGGCAGTGGGGAGGCTGGCTGTAACGGCGGCTGCGACTGGTCAGGCGGTGGACACAGGAAGGGAGGAGGAAGACCAGTAGAAGACGGGACACCAAGAACCTGCTGAAGCAGGGGAACGAAGTACGGGCACGGCCGCACAGTGCCTCCAGCACCTCCAGTGCCAGGGTCAACAGCTCCAGCTCCTGCACCTCCAGCGCCTCCTGCGCCAGGGCCTCCAACTCCAGTTACTCCAGCTCCAGCGCCTCCAGCGCCAGTTTCTCCAAGCTCTGTAGGGTCTCCAACTCCAGTAGTAACAGCAGCACCTCCAGCTCCAGCGCCTCCAGGTTCGCCAGCTCCGGGAGCTCCACTCCGACGGTGTGCGCGCTGAACAAGCCACTCACACAGCTGCTGCGAGGACAGTCGCGGTGAAGCACCAGCAGGACCTCCAGACGAAGCAGCACCCCGAGGCTCAGCACACCCAGACTCCGCACCCTCCGACTCAGCACCCTCAGGCTCCGCACCCTCCGGCTGAGCACCCCCAGACCCAGCACCCTCAGACCCCGCAACCCCCGGCTCCGCACCCCCAGACGCAGCACCCCCAGACGCAGCACCTAGAGCAGCACCTGAGACAACAACTACCTGAACAGGCGCACTACAAGGGAGAGGGTCTACCTGAGACACTCCCGAGGGAGCAGGACCCTGCGGCGGGTGGGGGTCTACCGGAGGCGGACCATGAGCAAGGAAGAGCGGCGGGGGCGGGGAAGGGGCAGAGCGGTAGGGGAAGAGACGGTAGAAGGGAACCGACTTGTCGAACGTGACGTCCTGAGAAGGGAGGACACGGCGCGAGGTGGGGTGGTAAAACTGCCAGCCAGGCGCATCAGGGACAAAGCCAAGGAAGACGCAGGGAATAGCGCGGTGGAGAGCTTGTCCGCGGACGTATCGCGAACAAAGGCACGAGAACCCCAGACCCGGAACACCGACGCATCGCCAACCTTCCCCGTCCAACGCAGTGTGGGCGAGGTCTCCGGCAAGGAGACACGGGGCCAAAGGTTGAGCTGATGCGCAACGTACCGGACCGCAAACGGCCACAGAAAATGGGGAGCGGCCGCATGAATCATGGAGGTACGAGCGACCTCCATGACTAAGCCAATGCGGCGCTCAGCAATCCCATTTTGCTGAGGGGAATCCGGAAGCGTGAACGACTGGGTGATGCCCTCCCCACGACAAAAGTCCCGCAAGAGGTCGGAGGAGAACTCACCACCTCTGTCAGAGTGCAGACGCAGGACAGGAAGGTCCTGGCCGAAACGCTCACGCAGCTGGAGACGGACTGTGCGGATCCAAGGGATCAAGACAGCAGAGACTTCACCCTTGCTGCGCAAGGGGAAGACTGTGGTGTATCGCGTGTAGTCGTCAACTACCAGCAGAAAGTAGCGCTCGCGGCCCTGTCCACTGACGCGGGCTGGGCCCCACACGTCCATGTGGAGGGTCTGCAGGGGAGCAGTCGTCGGGGGAAACGAGGAGGACTGAGGAGCGGCGCGTTGCCGTCCCTCGACGCAAGGAAGACAGGGGGGGGCAGGCGAGGGCGGCAGGGGAGGCAGAGACCTGGGGAGACCAGAGATAAGGAGACGGGAGTGCATGACACGAAGGCGTGGCAGGGAGGGGTGACGCAGGCGGTGGTGCCAAAGAAGAGTCTGGTGCGACAGGACGCGACACGAGCAAGAGGCGGCTACCTGACCTGACGCGGACACCTGAGCAGACGCAGCGACCTGAGGAGGCTCGGTAGCCAGTGTGTACAGACTCGACCCTGGCCGACGAGTGAACGTAGCCAGGTGACGCCCCGTCCGCGTGCACGTGCAGATCGACACACGCTGACCCCCAGGAGTGGTGGTAGTGACCATCGCATCCTGAAGGGCAGCGGTACTCACCAAATTCGTAGAGAACGAGGGGAGGTGAAGACCTGACAGTGAGCTGGACGGAACCACCGGACACGGGAGGACAGTGGAGGAACTGGCAACGACCGGGCCCCTAGAGGGATCAGCCATTCTGACCGGAACAGGTGCAGGAAGAGGAGTGAGAGTGGTGCTGTCACGAAAGAAACAGCGCGAGGCGCCGGAGTCTAACGTGAAGGTGTGCAGGGCCTCAGCAGGCGCAGTACCAGGGGGAGTACCAGACGCACTAGCACCTAGAGCAGCAGCGGCTATACCTGGGTCAGGCGGCACACACCAGTAACAGTCACCCTCAGCACTAAAAGACAAAGCATACATGGCAGAGATAATAACATCAAAGTCTAGGTCAAAGATGGCAACTCCCGACCTAAGAAACTCCGCCCAGCGAGGGCGCTCGACGTCATCACCAAACTCAGTGCGCCAGGCGTCGTCAAGGCGGGCAAAGCAGCGGCGCTCAGTGTGAAACCGCCCGCATGTCTTGCCCGCACGGGCACCCGTGCGAATGACATACGGGCAGGTCTCACTACCCTCGCCCACCCCACGCTGAACCAACCACTCACGGAGCTGCTGAGGCGTCTGAGTCTCGCTCCGACGCTGCTGCTGCTGGCCCCGACCGCCACCAGGGCCTCCACACTGAGGTCCAGAGCGACCACCACTGGTCCCACCGCCTCCACTGCCGCCACCCCCTCCGCTGCCTCCACCGCCGCCACCAGAGCCTCCACCTCCGCCACCGGTCCCACCGCCGCCACCACCTCCACCGCCTCCGCCTCCTCTATCGCTGCCCCCACTACCACGCCCACTGCCACCTCCACCACCACCGCTACCTCCTCCACTACCCCGGCCACCCTTGCCCTTGCTGTTGTGGCGCTTCGTACTAGTCGAAGCAGCACTGACGTCCTCAGGAACAGAGACGTCTGCGGCAGCAGCAGAGGCGAAGGAGGAGGAAAGGGGGGAGGGGGAGCAACCCTCAAAGAAGGGTGAGCGCGGGGTGCCACGAGCAGCACCTACAGCAACTGCACTAGTCTCAGCTGCGAGGAGATGCTGCTCGAGGAGGTCAACAGTGAGGGAAGTGGGGTCAAGGGTGAGGAAGTGGTCCCTGACAGAGCGAAGGGAGTCAGGGAGGCGAGTGACCATGAAGTAGAGGGTGATGAACATGGGGGGCTGGTTCGTGAGAAGGAACTCAGGAGGAACGGTAGCACGGTAGCGAGCGTCGCTAGTGCGCAGGTGGGTAACCAGGTCCGCTACTGTGGCAAAAGCCGACAGCTCAGGGAACAGGTAGGGCAGTAGCAGCCTGCCAAGAGCAGCAGTGGCAGGGGAGGAGTATGTCATGCTTTTATACTTAGTATAGATATAATAAGATAGGTGCATGACATTGTGAAGGAGCGTAATAGACTGTAGAGAAGTAAGGGGGAAAAGGGGAATGCTCGAGCGGGAACACAAAGCGAGCCGTGCGAAAGCACCGTTGCTCGGCAACGGTAACCACCGCTCACAATTACTTAAGCAGTAGCGCAAGTAGGGGATCTTTGCTTGCGAGTTTGTTTTCACACTAAGCTACAATTCAGCCTGGCGAAACCCCTAGCACCTAGCACGAGTGGAGCCAATCCTAGCAAGCACGATCTGAGCCAAGGAAGAGCAGTGAGTCTGCCGAGCTCAGCCCCCAGTGGAAGCAATCTCCTCTCAGAGAGTAGAGGAGCTTTTAACAAACTCGCAAGGAAAAGCTAGCGTAAGAAGCAATGACCGACGAGTTTCGACTCAACTCTAGACTGAGTTACGCCAGAGAAAGCCAGCAAGCAACGCCCAGCTGGAGAGCGCAACCGAGGGTAGTGACGACGGGCGACGGACAGACCGCCGATCGCCAAAGCCCGCGGCTAACTCCCCTGTCGTATCGCACCCCGCACCAGAGAGCGCGAGAAGGAGTACGCGAAATGGAGGAGAAGCGACACATTAGTTCGGATCCAGGAGGAACCCCGATCAACCCGCAATGGGCGAGCGAAGCAAGAGCGCGGTGGGAGACCAGATACGAAACCCGGTCGCCGAGGACGATGCCGGGAATGAGAAGGCAAGCCGGAGAAGAGAAGGAGGAGTGGGCTCAGCGGAACGACAGCGGGGGACAGCTGACCCCGCGAGACCGCGCGCTGATGGAAAGCAGAGTCGCGATCCCGACTGACGCACGGCCTCGCCCAGAGTCTCCCAAGGCACATCGCTGGACCACCGCTGGACTGCCCAAGATCGAAGTCGCTGAGCGATTCACAGGAATTCCAGGAGTGGGACCGTCGCTGAAAAACTACCTTATGCAGCTGGAGACGGTCAAGTACTGTTGGGAGAGAGACGGCATGGATCCCGGTGAGTTCTTCAGACGCATGGTGGTGACGCTCTCGGGAGAAGCGGAGACCTACTATCGGATGGTGCGTCAGGAGATACTGGAGGAAGCAGAATGCCAAGAAATAGAGAACCCGACGGCGAGGTTCCTAGAGATGCTGAAAAAAGAGTTCCTGGGGCAAACCAAATCGCGAGTAGAGGAGTTCCGCGAGTTCCGCCGGAAGAAGGACGAGTCCCTGCTCGCGTACTACTGCCGGCTGAAAGAGTTGGCCGACGACCTGGAGTGTAAGGAGGAGAGACTGCTGGTGCGCAAGTTCGTGCGCGGATTGGACGAGGAGCTGAAGGGGGTGGTGCGCAACAACGTGTACGGAATTGGAGCTGACATTACACTGAAGGAGGTGTATGGGTTGGCGAAGAGGACAGAACATGCGCAGCGCCTGCTTGACCTCGAGGACGGAGAGACGCGGACGAAGCCCAAAACGACCTGGGCGGCAGCCGCGATGCTGGAGCCAGAGCAAGCCGCGGTGAGCCGCCCAGACAGCAGGAGATGCCACGAATGCGGAGACGCGGGACACCTGAAGCGGGATTGCCCGAAAGCTCCCACCTGCGAGAATTGCGGAAAGCGGGGGCACAAAAGGGCGGAGTGCTACAGCAGGAAGAGAGAAGAGGGGCCGGAGACAAGGGAAGGGCTGCAAGCAGAGATCAAGCGGTTGCAGCTGAAGCTGGAAGGAAGGGGGACCTCCACGCACAAGGAGAGAGCCATGCTGGCATACGAGGAAGTGGAGGGAGTAGAGGAGGAAGAGGAAGAATACATCAAGGAGTACTCCTGCATGGCTTACCCACGCAAAAGAGACGAGATAGACCTGAGGCCCCGAAACCCAACGACGCAAGAGAGTGGCACGACGGCAGAGAGAAGCCGGCGATACGAGCGGGCGGGGGGAGGCAGCAGAACGGGGATGCGCAGGCACCCAAACGAGCGGCTGGTCTGCCAAGCCTCCGTCCTCATAGCCGACAAGGGCAGCCTGATGGTAGGAGGCCTGCCCGTGGGGCAGGCCATCATAGATACCGGAGCCCACCACGTTCTGATCGGCAAGGGCCTGGCGAAGCACCTGAAGCTGGATCTACCAGGACGCCTGGTAGAGAGAGGTATTCTTCTGATGACCGCCGAAGGGGGGGAGCCGAAATGGATGCCACGCACCCGCAGGCCCATTGAGGTGGTACTGCTGCCAGGGACAGAGAAGGAGTGTTGCATCAGGCTCAACTGCGGGGTCTCGGAGTCAGAGGACTATGACATACTGGTGGGCATGGAGCTCCTCTACAGGGTGGGGGCCACCATATGCACGTGGCAGGAAAAGGTTCTCTACAGAGTGCATTACTGGGACCCAGAGAGCTCGGTCGGCACTCTACCGGTGAAATTCGTAAGGCAGGAGCCGAGGGAGGCGTACCAGGCGCAGAGGAAGGACCTGTCGGAGGAGCTAGACGACTGGAGCTGGGAGCAGTACGCAGAGGAGTACGAGGGCAGGACCAAAAGGAGAGCGAGAGGGGAAGATCCGCCCTCCCTGAAGGAAAGGGTGAGCAGAGTGTGGGCACTGGAGAGTGCCCTCTGTGTACTGGAGCTGTATGGAGGCATCGGGACGGGCTTGGCGGCGGCACTGAAGGCGGGCTGCTTCGTCCGGAAGTGGGTACATGTGGAGAAAGACCCAGTGGTCCGGAGGATGGCCAGGCATCACGCCTTGAAGCTGCTAGAAGACTACCCCCAGCAGATGTTAAGTACAGCCATCCCCGCAGAAGATGAAGCCTCCGTGGATGACGTGAGGGATATCACCGAGGAGCAGCTGGAGAGATGGGGGCAAGTGGATCTAGTGGTGGCCGGATGGGAGTGCCAGGGGTACTCCCGTGCGGGGGAAGGAAGAGGGATGGAGGACCCACGGGGTGCTTCCTTCAGGGATCTGCAGAAGGTGCTGGAGATGATACAAAGGAAGCAAGGAGAGGTAATCTACATCCTGGAGAATGTAGACCTGGCGGAGGACAGGAGGGAGCCCGTGAAGCTAGCCTTTGCAGAGATAGAGGCGGTAGTGGGAAGAGGGGTGGCAGTGGACGCCGCCCAGCTAGGATCCAGGGCGCATCGGCCCAGGAGATACTGGCAGAACGGGGTGTCAGAAGCTAGCCTGAGACACTCCCTGGCCCAGATGCAGCGCCCGGAACCAAGGCTGGTGAGCGATTTCTTGGGGCCTAACAGACTGCCGGCGCCCGTCAAGATCCCAGACCATCCTTCACAGTACCAATGCAATGAGCCCGGAAAGCCACGGCAGGCGCTGCCCAGCCTGGTCGCGTACGAAGGATCCTGGGGTTTCCGCATGGAGGGAGATCTCCCAGGGCCAGGAATGATCTACGACGTCAGAGCCGGGAAATGGGAAGAGCCGACTGCACGGGAAAGGGAAGCAGCCATGGGGCACAGGTGGGACGCCACGGCACATCCGAGAGTGACAGAGAAGCAGAGAAGAGCGGCGATAGGGAGGGCGATGGACCTCAACGTCATGAGCTGGCTGATTGAGACAATTCGCATGCACCTCAAGACGAAAGACATTCAAAGGGAGATAGAGATAAGCGTGAGATACCAGGAGGACTTGGAAGAGGAGAGGGGAAAAAGGCAGCTGCAAGCCATGGAGGAGCAGCAGGAAGAAAGGATCAGAGAAGGCTGGGCATGCATGGCCATGGAATGCGAAGGAGGAGAGAAGAGAGAGGAAGAGGCTGAGGAGGAGACGAAGGCAGGAGCAGTGAAAGAAAGGGAGAGGACACCAGAAGAGGAATGGCCCATAGGCTCAGGAATGGGGGCAGCAGCAGCCAGGGAACTACAGGAGGTGTTAAGGCAACACCGACAGTGCTTCGCCTACACGCTGCAGGAGCTAGGAGAATGCAAGTCACACGTCATGGAAATCAAGCTCACCACGGAGATACCGATCTACCGGAGGAAGAGACGGATGAGCCCAGGAGACATCGACATATGCATGGAAAAGTGCGCGGAGCTGCTAGAGGCAGGGTTGATCCAGCGCTCAGAAAGTGACTACGCAGCAGCGACAGTAGTGGCCTCGAGGAAGGACCTCATAGGGGAGGTGTCGGCGAGTAGAATGTGCGGGGATTACAGGGGCCTGAACAAGGTCACCGTGGCAGACCGATACCCCATGCAATCTGCCGAAGAAATCTTTGACAAGCTACAGGGGGCAGCTGTGTTCTCGACGCTAGATCTCAGACAAGGCTTCAACCAGATACCCATCAGAGCAGAGGACCGAAAGAAGACAGCATTCCATGGGCCAGACGGACTGTACGAGTGGAGGTGCATGCCGTTTGGCATGAGGAATGCCTCGGCGCTGTTCCAGCGAGTGATGGACGCAGTCTTGAGGAACGTGCCAGCCGCTGCCTGCTACATAGACGATGTCATCGTCTTCAGTCCCAGCCCCGAGCAACACGTGAAGGACGTGCAGGCCACCCTGGAGGCCATCCAGGGAGCTGGATTAACCTGCCACCCGAAGAAGTGTGAGTTCGGCAGCAGGGCAGTGACGTACCTGGGATTTGAGGTGCAGGGAGGGAAGATGAGCATCCAGCAGGCCAAGGTTGAGGTGCTGGATCGAGTACCCGCCCCCAAGGACCGGACAACACTAAGGGCGGTGTTGGGCTTCTTGAACTACTACCGCAAGTTCGTGCCCAACTTCAGCCAGACGGCAGCAGTACTGAATCGATTACTGCGGGAAGAGCAAGCATGGCAGTGGGGAGAGGCCGAGCAAGGGGCGCTGGAGGCTCTACTTACCACTATGAAGACGGCTTCGGTACTAACCCTGCCCAGTAAGGAGGATCCCTTTGTGCTCTACACCGACTGGAGCAGTGCAGACATGGGAGCCATACTGTGTCAGGAGAAAGAGGGGCAGGAGATGGTAGTGGCCTTCGCCAGCAGGAGCTGCAACCCGGCAGAGGCCAACTACTGCTCCTACGAGGGAGAAGGGTTGGCAGCCGTGTGGGGGGTCACCCACTTCCGTGTGTACCTGCAGGGCCGGCCCTTCACCCTAGTGACAGACCATCAACCCTTGACTTGGCTCATGACCAACCAAGCTCTCACCGGTCGGAACGCCAGGTGGGCGATGCGGTTGCAAGAGTACGAGTTCACCATCCGGCACCGACCGGGGAAGACGCTGCAGCATGTAGACGGCCTCTCCAGGAACCCTCCGCCGGACAGCCCCACAGCCTGCCTGGTCGCACTAGCCCGAGAGATTGACGGAGAAGGGGCCAAGAAGAAGCAGGAGCGAGGGCCCGATGATGTGTGGGAGGATGAAGAGGTGCTGAATTGGATACAAGGCAAAACGACAGAGGCCGGGCCAGCCAGCGAGCGAGCCCGGGCAAGAGGGGTGCACTACAGATGGTACCAGGACCAGCTGCAGAAAAACACTAAGGACGGGTGAAAGCTGGTGCCAAGGAGAGAAGAAAGAGAGCAGATAATAGCCAAGGTGCATCGGACGCTGGGGCACTATGGAAGTCTGAGGACCAGCCAGCTGGTAGAGACCGGGTGGTGGTGGGCGGGAATGCGGAGAGAGATAAAAGAGTGGGTAGATTCATGCGAGCTGTGTAGCAGGAACAAGGCAGAGCTGGAGAGAGGAAGAGAGGAGTTGCAGTCACTTCCCATACGAGGACTAGGGTTTCGATGGTCGCTAGATTTGGCAGGAGAGATGCCGCTAAGCCGCAGAGGGAAGCGGTACATACTCATCATGATAGAACACGGGAGCAAGTGGGTGGAGGTCAAGGCGTTACCCAGTAAGAACTCGGCGAAGATAGCAGAGGCGTTTGAGGAGCAAGTCCTCACCAGATTCGGCGCATGCGGAGAAGTCCTGACCGACCAAGGGACCAAATTCCTAGGAGAGTTCGAGAAGCTACTACAGGCGACAGGAATCACGCACCGAAGGACATCCCGCTACCACCCCCAGAGCGATGGGCTGACAGAGAGGTTTGTCCAGACTATGAAGAGGGGACTACGGGCCTACGGAGAGAAATTCAAGCGAGACTGGGATGCACGACTGCCCTGGGTAGCGGCAGGATACCGGTTCAGTAAACAGGCAGCTCTGAAGGACGTGTCCCCATACTACCTACTGCTGGGGAGAGAGCCCATACTGCCAGTAGACGCACCGAAGCTGCTGACAGGAACCGTGACAGTGGCATCAGCGGAGAGTTGGGTGGGGCTGGCAGAGGCACGGGCCAGGTACCTAAGAGAACTGCTACCTGCAGCGCTAGAGAACTTGCACGTGGCTCAGCTCAGAGACGCGCAGCGATACAAGAAGAGGAGGGAGGGACAGGGAGCCGCTAAGGAAAAGCAGCTGGGAGTAGGGGAGGAGGTATATCTGAAGCAAGCGAGGCACGACATGATGGACATAGGCCTCAGCAACGAGCGCTGGAAGGTCAAGGAAGTGAAAGAGTCAGGAGTGGTAGTGCTGGTGAGCGAGGGAGGCAGGGAGAAGAAAGACCATCAGACCAACGTGGCATGAGCCCGACCAAGGCGGGGAGCTAAGGAAGACGGTGCAGGAACGGCAGAAGAAAGAATCCAGCAGCCAGGAGTAGAAGGAGTCCATCGGCTTGCAGCAGGAGCTAGGCAGCCGAGGAGGGGGCAAGTGCAGGATGCAGGTGGCAAGGCAAGGCAGGTACCCAGAGAGCTGAGGGCACTAATGCAGTGACGAGGAAGGTTGGAGAAGAGAGACAACACCCCAGCATCAGGAGCACAGGAGGCAGGGCCAACAGGAGGCAAGGCCGGGCAACCTGAAGCAAGACAGAGAGAGATTCCGACAAGTAGCAAGCAACGACAGCGTCGTACAAGGCCTGTGCTGTCCTGTGCTCGCCAAAGTGAGCATATTCTGTTGCGGGCAGGTGGTTGCGAATGGCCAAGCGGGCAGTAGCGTCACGAGACAGCCACTGGGAACGAGTCGAAACAACAGCTGTGGCGGGAGGGGCTGGAGTGGCACCGGACACGTGGTCAAACAGTGAGACACTGTCCCGACTGTCGCTCAGTAGGTACAGTTGCAGATCGTCATGCCACGTGTCAAATGCTACAGGTCTACCCTCCGGGTCGAACGGGAGAACTCGAAGCGACGCCATAGGGGCCAAACAGGGGGCCGGGGGCAGGGTCGGGTGCCTTGCTGTGAGGTGGGGCCGAGGAGCCTGGGGGCCGCGGGGCCAAACAAGGGGCCGGGGGGCCTAGGGGAGCCGAGAGGCCTAGGGGGGGCCGAGGGGCCTAGGGGGCCGAGGGGCCAAACAAGGGGCCGGGAGCCGGTCTCTGAGGTGGGGCCTAGGGGCCGCGGGGCCAAACAAGGGGCCGGGGGGCCTAGGGGAGCCGAGAGGCCTAGGGGGGCCGAGGGGCCAAACAAGAGGCCAGGGGGCCGGGCGCCGGGCTCTGAGGTGGGGCCGAGGGGCCTAGGGGCCGCGGGGCCAAACAAAGGGCCGGGGGGCCTAGGGGTGGGCCGAGGGGCCTAGGGGGCCGAGGGGCCAAACAAGGGGCCGGGGGGCCGGGCGCCGGTCTCTGAGGTGGGGCCGAGGGGCCTAGGGGGGGCCGAGGGGCCTAGGGGGCCGAGGGGCCAAACAAGGGGCCGAGAGGCCTAGGGGGGGGGCCGAGGGGCCTAGGGGGCCGAGGGGCCAAACAAGGGGCGGGGGGCCGGGCGCCAGTCTCTGAGGTGGGGCCGAGGGGCCTGGGGGGCCGAGGGGCCAAACAAGGGGCCGCGGGGCCTAAGGGGGGGCCGAGGGGCCTAGGGGGCCGAGGGGCCAAACAAGGGGCCGGGGGGGGGGCCGGGTGCTGGGCAGGTCAGGGCCTGGCGCTGGGCAGGTACGGGGCCGGGCGCTGGGCAGGTACGGGGCCGGTCGCTGGGCAGGTACGGGGCCAGGCACTGGGCAGGTACGGGGCCGGGCGCTGGGCAGGTACGGGGCCGGGCGCCGGTCTCTGAGGTGGGCCGAGGGGCCTAGGGGGCCGAGGGGCCAAACAAGGGGCCGGGGGGCCGGGCGCCGGTCTATGAGGAGGGGCCGAGGGGCCTAGGGGGGGCCGAGGGGCCTAGGGGGCCGAGGGGCCAAACAAGGGGCCGAGAGGCCTACGGGGGGCCGAGGGGCCTAGGGGGCCGAGGGGCCAAACAAGGGGCCGGGGGGCCGGGCGCCAGTCTCTGAGGTGGGGCCGAGGGGCCTGGGGGGCCGAGGGGCCAAACAAGGGGCCGCGGGGCCTAGGGGGCCGAGGGGCCAAACAAGGGGCCGGGGGGGGGGGGCCGGGTGCTGGGCAGGTACGGAGCCTGGCGCTGGGCAGGTATGGGGCCGGGCGCTGGGCAGGTACGGGGCCGGGCGCTGGGCAGGTACGGGGCCGGGCGCTGGGCAGGTACGGGGCCAGGCACGAGCTAGGGGCGACGGGCCAAGGGGCCGAGCCTAGGGGCGACGGGCCAAGGGGCCGAGCCTAGGGGCGACGGGCCAAGGGGCCGAGCCTAGGGGCGACGGGCCAAGGGGCCGAGCCTAGGGGCTATGGGCGACGCCACGGGGCCTAGGCTAGCAGTTTCTTAGGTGGTGGGCCCATTAACGTTAGGATCCTAGGAAGGTAATGCTCTTAATACCATGTGAGAATAGTAGGCGAGAATGGTTTACTAGGAAGTGACGAGGGGTACAAGCAGAATGTCGAGAGAAATTTGTACCCCCTAAGGCTAAACCCACTATAGCCTAGACAACTATAAACACATAAACTAAGCCTAGATATAACTAAGCATATATGTTTGACAGCTACGTGCAGCAACACCCGAAGAGTAGTCATTTTCGGGGTGGGGGAGAAGGTCTGGAAGTAGTCAACTCCCTGTCGCTGGCTGAAGCCTCGAGCAACATAACGCGCCTTGAAGGCAGGCGGAGAACCCGGCGGCCGCTTCACCCTGAAGATCCACATGCCATCGACTATGTTCGCCCCAGGTGGGGGAACCTCGTCAACGTAGGTGCCTGTGGACTTCCAGGATGCCATCTTGGCATCCATGGCTGCTTGCCACTGAGAGGAGTAAGGACCCGTAATCGCCTCTGCGTAAGAGCGCGGGGTCGGGATGTCTGGAGCATCCGGGTCTCCCTCAGGGGCAAGCAGCATGGAAGCGAAACGAGGTACAGCAGCTGCAAGACACTCAAAGTCCTCCTGCCTGTCCTCAAGGACGTCCGTGCCAAGAGCACACTCACCCCCGACGGACGGAGGACTGGCAGACACAGACTCAGCAACGAGAGCAGAGGCGTAGTCGAGACGGCAGGGTGCAGCAAAGTCAAGCAGCTCAGCAACGAGAGCAGACGCAGCAGCAGACTCAAAGGACGGGTCAGTGACAGCAGTGGCAAGGAGACAAGCGACAGTAGGACTGGCAGCACGCGCTCGGTCAAACTCAGGGTCAGGGACCTCAGGAAGAGAGGACTCAGGAGGAGCAGGCACAGGAACACGCAGTGGAATAGAGGAAGGACAGAGTGCCATAGCATGCGTGCCGGGGACAGGAGGAGGACGCGAACGAGGAGCGCGACGAGCAGTGCGAACAGGCGAGACAAGACAAGACGCAGGCTCACGACGCTCTGTAAGACCTCCGGACTGCTCAGTGTAAAAAGAGGGAGCAGGCAGTGGGGAGGCTGGCTGTAACTGCGGCTGTGACTGGTCAGGCGGTGGACACAGGAAGGGAGGAGGAAGACCAGTGGAAGACGGGACACCAAGAACCTGCTGAAGCAGGGGAACGAAGTACGGGCGCGGCCGCACAGTGCCTCCAGCACCTCCAGCTCCAAAGTCAACAACTATAGCTCCTACAGCCCCAGCGCCTCCGGCGCTAGTGCCTCCAACTCCAGCTCCTGCAGCTCCAGCGCCTCATGCGCCAGGGCCTCCAACCCCAGCTACACCAGCTCCAGCGCCTCCGGCGCTAGCTGCTCCAGGCTCCGAAGGGTCTCCAGCTCCAGTAGTAACAGTAGCACCTCTAGCTCCAATGTCTCCAGGCTCGCCAGCTCCGGGAGCACCACTCCGACGGTGTGCGCGCTGAACAAGCCACTCACGCAGCTGCTGCGAGGACAGTCGCGGTGAAGCACCAGCAGGACCTCCAGACGAAGCAGCACCCCAAGGCTCAGCACCCCCAGACTCCGCACCCTCCGACTCAGCACCCCCAAGCTCAACACCCTCAGGCTCAGCACCCCCACACCCAGCACCCTCAGACCCCGCACCCCCCGGCTCCGCACCCCCAGACGCATCACCCCCAGACGCAGCACCTGGAGCAGCACCTGAGACGACAGCTACCCGAACAGGCGCAGTACAGGGAGAGGGTCTACCTGAGACACTCCCGAGGGAGCAGGACCCTGGGGCGGGAGGGGGTCTACCGGAGGTGGACCGGGAGCAAGGAAGAGCGGCGGGGGCGGGGGAGGGGCAGAGCGGTAGGGGAAGAGACAGTAGAAGGGAACCGAATCGTCGAACGTGACGTCCTGAGACGGGAGGACACTGCTCGAGGTGGGGTGGTAAAACTGCCAGCCAGGCGCATCAGGGGCAAAGCCAAGGAAGACGCAGGGAATGGCGCGGGCGGAGAGCTTGTCCGCGGACGTATCGCGAACAAAGGCACGAGAACCCCAGACCCGGAACACCGACGCATCGCCAACCTTCCCCGTCCAACACAGTGTGGGCGAGGTCTCCGGCAAGGAGACACGGGGCCAGAGGTTGAGCTGATGCGCAGCGTACCGGACCGCAAACGGCCACAGAAAATGGGGAGCGGCCGCATGGATCATGGAGGTACGAGCGACCTCCATGACTAAGCCAATGCGGCGCTCAGCAATCCCATTTTGCTGAGGGGAGTCCGGAAGTGTGAACGGCTGGCGAATGCCCTCCCCACGACAAAAGTCCCGCAAGAGGTCGGAGGAGAACTCACCACCTCTGTCAGAGTGCAGACGCAGGACGGGAAGGTCCTGGCCGAACCGCTCGCGCAGCTGGAGACGGACTGTGCGGATCCAAGGGATCAAGACAGCAGAGACCTCACCCTTGCTGCGCAAGGGGAAGACTGTGGTGTACCGCATGTAGTCGTCAACTAACGCGGGCTCGGCCCCACACGTCCATGTGGAGGGTCTGCAGGGGAGCAATCGTCGGGGGAAACGAGGAGTGAGGAGCGGCGCGCTGCCGCCCCTCGACGCAAGGAAGACAGGGCGGGGCAGGCGAGTGCGGTAAGGGAGGCAGAGACCTGGGGACACCAGAGACAAGGAGATGGGAGTGCATGCCACGAAGGCGTGGTAGGGAGGGGTGACCCAGGCGGTGGTGCCAAAGAAGAGTCTGGTGCGACAGGAGGCGACACGAGCAAGAGGCGGCTACCTGACCTGACGCGGACACCTGAGCAGACGCAGCGACCTGAGGAGGCTCGGTAGCCAGTGTGTACAGACTCGACCCTGGCCGACGAGTGAACGTAGCCAGGTGACGCCCCATCCGAGTGCACGTGCAGATCGACACACGCTGACCCCCAGGAGTGGTGGTAGTGACCATCGCATCCTGAAGGGCAGCGGTACTCACCAAGCTCGTAGAGAACGAGGGGAGGTGAAGACCTGACAGTGAGCCGGACGGAACCGCCGGACACGGGAGGACAGTGGAGGAACGGGCAACAACCGGGCCCCCAGAGGGGTCAGCCAGTCTGACCGGGACAGGTGCAGGGAGAGGAGTGAGAGTGGTGCTGTCACGAAAGAAACAGCGCGAGGCGCCGGAGTCCAATGTGAAGGTGTGCAAGGCCTCAGCAGGCGCAGTACCAGGGGGAGTACCAGACTCACTAGCACGTAGAGCAGCAGCCGCTATACCTGGGTCAGGTGGCACACACCGGGAACAGTCACCCTCCGCACTAGGAGACAAAGCATACATAGCAGTGAGAATAGCATCATAGTCTAGAGCAAAGATATGCACACGCTGCCTAACCAGCTCGAGCCAGCGGGGAAGCTCAGTCGGGTCGCCAAACTCTGCACGCCAGGTGTCGCTCAGACAGGAGAAGCAACGAGACTGTGTGTGACCAACTGTCCCGCAAGTCTGACCAGCCCGGTCACCTGTGCGAATGACTTACGGGCAGCGAGTACTACTCGGAGACGCCCCACGCTGAGCGTACCACTCACGAAGTTGCTGAGGCGTAAGGGTCTCGCGCGGACGCCGCTGCAGGTGCGTCAGGCCACTGCCAGGAACTCCCAACGGAACAGCTGCAGAGTGACTGCCACTACTGCCGCCGCCACCACCCCTACTAGTGCACCACTCACGTAGCTGCTGGGGTGTAAGGGACTCGCGCTGACGCTTCTGGCCACCGCCAGAAGCTCCCCACCGAAAAGCTCCACAGCGACTGCTGGGACGGCCGCCACCACCCCCACTGCCGCCACCTCCGCCGTCACCACTCCCACCGCTACGACGAAGAGAAGTCATAGTGGGCAATCTAGGCGGCGCGCGGGGCGGCAGGGGCTGTGAGAGGGGTGGCAGTAGGAGCAGTAGTAGTAGTAGTGGCCTAGGGGCCGAGGGGCCAAACACAAGGGTGGCGGGGCCAAGGGGCCGAGGGGCCAAGGGGCCAAGGAGACTAGGGGCCAAGGGGCCTAGGGGCCGAGGGGCCAAACAAAAGGGTGGCGGGGCCGAGGGGCCAAGGGTCCTAGGGGCCGAGGGGCCGCGGGGACTAGGGGTCGAGGGGCCGAACACGAGGCCGAGGGGCGGGGCCGAGGGGCCAAACACGAGGCCGAGGGGGGGGGGCGAGGTTAGGGGCCGAGGTGCCTGGGGGCCAAGGGGCCAAGGGGCCAATTGACAAGAGGGCCGAGGGGCCGAGGGGCCTAGGGGGCCGAAGGGCCTAGGTGGCCAAGGGGCCTAGTGGGCCGAGGGGCCAAACAAGAGGGCCGAGGGGCCGAGCCTAGGGGCCGAGGCTAGGGGCCGGGGCCGAGAGGCGGGGCCGAGGGGCCGAGGCTAGGGGCCGAGGCCGAGAGGCGGGGCCGAGGGGCCAAACAAGGGGAGGGGCCGAGGAGGCCGAGCCTAGGGGCCGAGGGGCCAAACAAGGGGCCGGGCGCGGGCTAGGTACGGGGCCGAGGGGCCTAGGGGGCCGAGGGGCCAAACAAGAGGGCTGAGGAGGCCGAGCCTAGGAGCCGAGGCTAGGGGCCGAGGGGCCGAGAGGCAGGGCCAAGGGGCCAAACAAGGGGCCGGGCGCTGGGCAGGAGGTCGGGTCGCAGGAGGCCGGTGTCGACAGGGCGCAGGCTAGGTACGGGGCCGGGTCGCGGGCTAGGTACGGGTCGGGCGCTGGCGTAAGACGGGACCGGGCGCGGGCTAGGTACGGGCCGGGCGAGGGCGAGAGAAGGGGCCGGGCGCGGGTGTCGACGGGGCGCGGGCGAGGTACAGGCCGGGCGCGGGTGTCGACGGGGCGCGGGCTAGGTACGGGCCGGGCGAGGGTGTCGACGGGGCGCGGGCTAGGTACGGGCCGGGCGTGGGTGTTGACGGGGCGCGGGCTAGATACGGGCCGGGCGCGGGTGTCAACGGGGCGATCGCGGACTAGGTACGGGCCGGTCGCGGGCGTCGACTAGGCGCGGACTAGGTGCGGAGCCGGGCGCGGGTGTCGACGGGGCGATCGCGGGCTAGGTACGGGCCGGGCGCAGGCATGAGACAGGGCCGAGCGCGGGCTAGGTACGGGCCTATCGCGGGCTAGGTACGGGCCAGGCGCGGGCAAGAGACTGGGCCGGGCGCCGGCTAGGTACGGGCCTATCACGGGCGAGGTACAGGCCGGGCGCGGGGCTAGGAACGAGGTAGCAGGTGGTGGGCCCAAAGGTAACCTACTCTTATACCATGTTAGATAATCACGAGAATGGTGCATTAGGTGAAAGGGGGGGGTACAAGTAGAATGTCGAGAGAGATTCTGTACCCCCTAAGGCTAAACCCACTACAGCCTAGAGAAGTATAAACACATATGTTTGACAGCTCTGTGGTTGCAACAAGCAGCAGGACAGAAGTGGCTCGACGACAGCACCTGCAGGCCCCAGCTGCAGGCAGCAGAAGCAAGGGCAGGTGGTGGCAGGGGCGGCAGCTGGAGGTGCCATGGTAGCAGGAGGCGGCAGCAGCAGATGCCCGGCTGACTTCCGCCACCCTCGCTCACCCTCCCCCCCAACATCTGTACGCGCGGAAGTGAGAGAGAGAGAGAGGAGGGGGGACGGCTTTTGGTGCGGCAAAGTCTCTCTTGCCACCCCCTCACACTCCCTCCCTTCCCCCACAATGACCAGCGCTGCAGGGAGAGAGAGGAGAGGAGGGCGTCGGCTGGTTCCTGCGGGTACACTCCCGCCACCCCCTCACCCTCCCCCCCACAGCGACATTCATGTATGGGGCAATAAAGGGCAACGGCAGGTGCTGATGGTGGCTCACAGCGGCCACCTCGTCACACCACCTCCCCCACTATCCGCCACGCCGACAACCTCCTCCCACAGCCGTCTCTGCTGTCTACTGCTGCCGCTACAGCTGCTGCTGTCCGTCAGCGCGACCGACGGGGCGAAGGGGCCGCTCTACTCCCCTCATTGCCCCGTCGTTTGCAGCCACGCTACCTCGTCGCCGCTTCGTCGCGCCTCCGTTACGGCCCTCTGTCCCGCTCTGATCCCATGTTAAATTAGTAGATTAAGCTTAGGTGCCATGGATAGGGTTTCAGCAAGGCGAGAGTAGCGAGAGAGAAGTGTGACAATGTGAGAGTACGATGAATTATGCTAGCTTTGCTTGCCTGCCTTGCCTTTATTATGCTATTTCTAGCTTCGGTTTATTCTATCATGCATGCTTATGCTTGATTTCCTAGGTTTGTCAGAATGTTATGCTCTAGCCTATAGTGGGGTGCTCTATAGCGAGTACAACCCTTCTAGGGTTTGCTATTTGTATCCTCATTCCTGCTAGTGAACCCCCTCTTTGCCTAAACTGTTTCTTGCCTAGCTAGGGCTTTCCTAGCTATGGCGCCTTCTTCTACTGCTTATCTTCACATGGTATTAGAGCGATATGCTCCTGGCCTGTGGGCCCCACCTCACTGCTTCCGCTGCTACTGCTACTCTCTGTGTTGCACGCCCCGTGGCGTGCAACGGATTTTTCATCCCGCCACGCGCTCGGAGCGTGCGGCGGTTTTCTGCCCGCCGTGCGCCCCGAGGCGCGCGGCGGTTTTCTGCCCGCCGTGCGCCCCGAGGCGCGCGGCGGTTCTCTGCCCGCCGTGCGCCCCGAGGCGCGTGGCGGGTTTCTGCCCCGTCACGCAGCGCGTCGCTCCCGGGAGGCGCTGCGACGGGCGACGGGGACCCGCGCGTCGCCCCCCGTCACCCGTCGTGGCCTGTGCGCGGCCCGTACAGCCTGCGCGCGGCCCGTACGGGCTGCGCCAGGCCCGCGCGCGGCCAGTACGGGCTGCGCCAGGCCCGCGCGCGGCCCGTACGGGCTGCGCCAGGCCTGCGCGCGGCCCGTACGGGCTGCGCCAGGCCCGCGCGCGGCCCGTACGGGCTGCGCCAGGCCCGCGCGCGGCTCGGGCCGCCTGCGCGCGGTTCGGGCGGCTGTGCCAGGCCCGTGGGCGGCCCGTTCTTCGCTGCCCCTGCGCTGCCCGCTGTCCCCCGTGCTTCTGATGGCGCCCCACCCCTGCTACTGCCCGTTCTCCTGAATTAGGGTTTGGGGGTGGGGGGCATGGGGGTGCAGCTTCTGTGTGCCGTCCCCTGCTCCTCCTCCTCCTCCGTCTCCCAGTGCTGCAGCTGCCGCTGAGGGGGGTGGACCTGTTGGAGCCGTCGGAGTGGTACTAAGGGGGGTGAAGGGGGAGTGGAGCTAGGGGTGAAGCAGGGGGTGTGTGTCAGGGGGGGTGGGACTGTTTGGGGAGGTTGAACGAAGGTTGCCGTCGTGTCGCCAGCAGCACCTGTAGTCCGGGGAGTTGCTCCGGTAGCCCAGTCGCAGCCACCTGTGCCAGTCGCCCGTGGGTCCGTTGCTCGTCTGCCGCTACTTTTAGCCGCGGGGCCAGTTACTCCAGTAGTCCGGAGCGCTGTTCCGGTAGCCGCTGTGCCAGTGTGCCTCCTGTTGCCCGTGTGTCTGCAGCTTCAGTCGTCGCCTCCTATCTCCTCTCCTCTTACAGTCTCGCCTCCTCCTCCTCACTTGCCCTCTGCGATAGCCTCTAGCTTTGCTCATAATTGTGAACTTTAAACTATTGCTTCTTGTACTTGTGCTCAGAATGTGTGGTGACATTGTGATCCACCCTGAGATTGTTCTGCTTTGCTTGCTCTGCTGATTACACCCCACTTTGGCTATGGGGGTGTGTCAGAATGTTATGCTCTAGCCTGTAGTGGGGTGCTCTATAGCGAGTACAACCCTTCTAGGGTTTGCTATTTGTATCCTCATTCCTGCTAGTGAACCCCCTCTTTGCCTAAACTGTTTCTTGCCTAGCTAGGGCTTTCCTAGCTATGGCGCCTTCTTCTACTGCTTATCTTCACAAGGTTAGGTGATTTCCTATAATTAATTTTAGTTATAGCACCGAACCAGGTTGCGTGTACCAAATTCCAGGCCTTTTGGTTGCCACCGAATTGCCTTCCACCGAATTCGGGAAGGCTCTGTTCGGGACGCTTTGCGACCCTCGGAACCTTCGCTCTTCGCCTGGGTTATTGGCCTTGTGTCGAGACTATGTATAGCCTCGTGTTGTACCCAGGTGGATCATTCAATACATTTGCTCCTCACATTTGGTAATCAGAGCTCTTTTAACTGCTAAAAAACCAGTCTTAAAAAAATCGCGGGGGCGACGAGCGATAACACCGATTTTGGGTATGTAAAACTAGTTCCATGGTTCTTTCAATCCCCCTCTATTTCGGTTTTCGGATACGATGTCAGGAATGGAGGGCGCAGGCGAAAATTTCGTAACGGAAGTCGCAAGCCTTCGCACAGAAATGGACCAGACGCGGGCGGCACTCCAACGAATAGAGGCGCTCCTCGCGAACTAGTCGGCAGTTGCCATGGCAGCAGCGAATCCAGCAGCGACGGCAGCAGCAGCAGCGCCGACACTGATATTTCATGTAGCAACAGTGGTACCAGCTTCAGCAAACCTTGAAGCAGCTCGTTCGAGGCTCCTATAAGCGTTCGATCTGAGCGCGAAGGGATCGAACATTCGACGATTCGTGGCTACACTCAAACTCTACTTCAAGGCCATTGGCTTTACGACCCCGACGCAATACGCAGCAAGAATTCGGCTCGCAGCGACACTGCTGTGAGGCCCGGCACTTGAATGGGTGTACTACAGTGACGTGGTCCGAGGCGAGGGATCGTGGACGCAGTTTCGGGCAGATTAATTCGAACCAATTAATTCCAGCTACATGGCGCAGCAGCAGATTCATCGGCGTAAGCAGTACGGCAGTGTAGCACTGTACACGGACCAGATGGAAAGGCCCTGACCAAATTTCGGACCTGACCGAAGGCGAAAATAATCAAGCGTACACGGAGGGGTTGAAAATGGAGATGCGCTGACAAGTGATCACCGTAAACTATAGGAGCTACTTCAACATGGTGTGTGCAGCAGAGAGATACAATGCGCTGATGCGTGGTTAACCCAAAACACGATGCCACTTGCCAAACAGGTCTTTTGGCACGGAGCAATCGGCACCCCCCACGTCCGCCGACCCGATAGGCATCGACAAAATCGATGCGAAGCCGCGGCCAGCAAAATATGAGAAGTGCGAATTTTGCGGCGCAGCCAGACACAAGATTTTGTTGTGTTACAGAATGAAAAAATCACGTGCGGAGATGCTGGGCAGCAACAGTGCGGCACCCCCGAAGTAAAAAAACGGGTATCGCCAGTAGCCGCAGATCAACTTGGCGATCGCGAAAAGATTCGGAAAAGGCAAAAAGGCGACAACATGGCGACTTCGGAGTGGGCAAAAAAAGGAGAAAAAGATGGCGCAAAATTAAAATGTCACGACCGGCCGGCATCAGGGGAAATCTGTGAGAATATAGGAATGAATGATTGACTAGGAAATGAGTTGGGTACAAATATGAAACCCTAGAAAAACTGTACCCCATAGTGTCTACCCCACTACAGCCTAGACAGGCTATGTGATTGATGTTTGACACACCCCCATAGGCAAAGTGGGGGAGAACAAGGGGTCACAAGACCAGTCAAGCAAAGCAAAGCAAAGCAAGCTCAGGGTGGATCACAACGTCACCACACATTCCGAGCACAGGTTCAAAGGCCACAAGGCCAGTTCACATGCAGGATTATATATACAAGGTAAACAGGCAAGTGCAGGTATATATAGATCACAGTACAAGAAAAGTCAAGAGGTAAGCAAGTGAGGCCAAGTAGGCACAAGACCTAGCATAGTACAGAAGCGCTGATGATCACAAGGCTGAAGTGCCTTGGTGAAGATATCAGCAGTGTTGGCCTGGGAGGCCACGTAAGCAAGACGCAGCTGACCACGCTGCTGCAGCTCACGAGCAAGGAAGTAGCGAAGAGCAATGTGCTTCGTTCTGTGCTCCAGTCTGTGCTCCCGACACAAGGCCAGCATGGCCTTGTTGTCTACGTACAGAACTGGAGGAGAACGAGGCGGCTCACCGAGGTCAGTCAGCAGGTAGGTGAGCCAGCATAACTCCTGTGCAGCCATGGCCCCTGCGTAGATCTCAGCCTCACAGCTGGAGCTGAGAACAGAAGACGAGCGAGTAGACCGCCACGAAACAGAGCCGGAACCAAGGCTGAAGGTGTAACCCTGTGATGACCGCTGCGTAGCCAGGTCGTCAACCCAAGACGCGTCTGCGTGACCAGTGAGGACCACTGGACTCCGCCCTCCAAGCACTAGCCCCATGCCCGACGTACTGCACAAGTAGCGCAACACCCTCTTCGCTGCAGCCATGTGCTCTGGTCGGTGTCTCCCAGGAGCAACATAGCGTGCCAAGATGCTCAGAGGGTATGCCAGGTCAGGTCGAGTGCAGGTCATCAGGTACATGAGGCAGCCAACAAGCTCTGGGTACGGGCCACTCGGCTCTACGGACTCATCCGAAGGCAGAGCTGAGAGCGAGTGGCGAGTAGACAGAGGAGTGGCCTGAGGCGAGGAGTACGTGAAGTCGAAGCGCTGAAGGACCTGTTGCACCATGTGTGACTGAGTCAGTGTAATGGTGCATCTTGCTCTGTCCCGAGTGATCTGCAAGCCAAGATAGCTGCGCAGTTCACCCAGGTCTGTGCACGTGTGTCTCTTCTGCAGCTCCGACTTCACGTGGGCGAGTCCAGCAGTGTCAGCCGTAGCAAACACCAAGTCGTCGACGTACACGAGGATGTAGAACGGCGGCAGCAAAGTGTCGGTGCGAAGAAACAGCGACGGGTCAGCAGTGGAAGGAGCAAACCCAAGAGCCGCAAGTGTAGTTCTCAGTGTGTCGTGCCACTCATGGGGCGCCTGGCGGAGACCGTAGACTGGCCGCCGGAGGCTCCACTGGGTACCAGGAGGAAACGACCCAGTGAAGCCAGGTGGGCGGCGCAGCCAGATCTCCTCGTGCAGGCTGCCCTATAGGAAAGCAGTGCTGAAGTCAAGGGAGTGAAGCTCGTAGTCACGCTGAGCAGCGACGTGCAGCAGAACCCAAAGAGTGGTCATCTTCGGGGTCGGGGAGAAGGTCTGAAAGTAGTCAACTCCCTGCCGCTGACTGAAGCCTCGAGCCACGTAACGCGCCTTGAAGACAGGCGGAGAACCCGGCGGCCGCTTCACCCTGAAAATCCACATGCCACTGACGATGTTCGCCCCAAGTGGGGGAACCTCGTCGACGTAGGTGCCTGTGGACTTCCAGGAAGCCATCTCTGCATCCATGGCTGCCTGCCACTGAGAGGAGTAGGGACCCTCTATCGCCTCTGCGTAAGAGCGCGGGGTCGGGATGTCTGGTGCATCCGGGTCTCCCTCAAGGGCAAGCAGCGTGGACACGAGATGAGGTAAAGCAGCGGCAAAACAATGGAACTCCTCCTGTCTGTCCTCAAGGACGTCCGTGCTAAGAGCACACTCACCCCCGACGGACGGAGGACTGACAGACGCAGACTCAGCAACAAGACTAGCGGCGTAGTCTAGACGACAGTGATCAGCGAAGTCGACAAGCTCGGCAACTAAGGCAGACGCAGAAGCGGACTCAAAGGAAGGGTCAGTGACAGCAGTGGCTAGGAAACGCGTGACAGTAGGACTGGCAGCACGAAGGGAGTCAGACTCCGGGTCAGCAAGAGCAGGACGAGAGGACGCTGGAGGAGACGGCAAAGGGACACGCTGTGACGCAGTGGAAGGACACAGTGCCATCTGATGCGTGCCCGGGACTGCAGGAGGACGCTGACGTGGAATACAACGACTAGTGCGAGCAGTACGAACAAGCGACGCAGGACGCGACTCAGGCTCACGACGCTCAGCAAGACCTCCAGTAGGACCAGCGTAGGGAGAAGGAGCAGGAAGAGGGGAGGCCAGCTGTAACTGCGACTCGGACTGGACAGGCGGGGGACACTTTAAAGAAGGAGCAGGACCAGAAGAAGGCGGAAGACCAAGAACCTGCTCAAGGAGCGGAACAAAAGTACGGCCGCGGCCGCGCAGCGCCTCCAGAACCAGCAGAGACAGCACCAGCACCAGCAGCGTCAGCACCAACTCCAGCAGGACCACCAGCACGAGCAGTACCACCAGCAGCTCCAGTAGCGCCAACTCCCGCACCCACAGGAGCACCGGCTCCAGCAGCACCTCCAGTACCTCCAGCTGCACCTCCAGCTCCAGTACCTCCAGCACCCACAGCAGATCCAGCTCCAGTACCTCTAGTAGCACCTACTTCAGTAGCACCGTCAGCTCCAGCGCCAGTAGCACCACCACGCCCAGCAGCTCCAGTACCTCCAGGACGAGCACCTCCGGGACTCGTGGCTCCACCACCAGCAGTACCACCAGCTCCAGCAGCACGGCTCCAGCGCCGAGCAAACCACTCACGCAGCTCCTGTGGAGAGGGTAGCTCCCGCCGGGACAAAGCACCCGAAGGACCGCCAGGTCCAGCACCGGCAGGCTCCGCACCCCCACTCTCAGCAACCCCAGGCTCAGCACCCCCAGACCCAGCACCCCCAGGCTCCGCACGCTCAGGCTCAGCACCCCCAGACCCAGCACCCCCAGGCTCCTCACACTCAGGCTCAGCACCCCCAGAAGTACCTGAGTCAACAGCTACCTCGACAGGCTCGACTGCATCTACCTGGGACACACCTGAGGGGGCAGGACCCTGAGGGGGGAGGGGGTCTACGGGGGGGGGAACGGGCGTGAGGAAGAGTGGCGGGGGGGGGGAGGGGGGCAGTGCGGTAGGGGAAGAGACGATAGTACGGAACCGACTCGTCAAACGTGACGTCCTGGGAGGACAGAACACGGCGCGAGGTGGGGTGGTAAAACTGCCAACCAGGAGCGTCAGGGGGGAAGCCGAGGAAGACGCAAGGAACAGCACGGGAGGACAGCTTGTTCGCAGACACGTCACGGACGAAAGCTTGAGATCCCCAGACACGGAACGCAGACGCATCGCCAACCTTCCCCGTCCACCGCAGAGTAGGGAAGGTCTCCAGCATGGAGACCCGGGGCTGAAGGTTGAGCTGATGCGCCGCGTACTGAACCGCGAACGGCCACAGAAAATGGGGAGCAGCCGCATGGATCATGGACGTACGAGCGACGTCCATGACCATGCCAATGCGGCGCTCAGCAATCCCATTTTGCTGTGGAGAGGCCGGAAGCGTGAACGTCTGGCGGATGCCCTCCGCACGACAGAAGGCTCGCAGAAGGTCAGAGGAAAACTCTCCACCTCTGTCGGAGTGCAGACGCAGAACAGGAAAGTCCGAGCCGAAACGCTCTCTGAGCTGGAGACGAGCAACACGGATCCAGTCGATCAACACCTCAGTGACCTCACCCTTGCTGCGCAAGGGGAAGACTGTGGTGTAACGCGAGTAGTCGTCAACCACCAGCAGGAAGTAACGCTCGTGACCCTGTCCACGGACGCGGGCTGGGCCCCACACGTCCATGTGAAGAGTCTGCAGTGGAGCCTCTGTCGGGGGAAACTCGGAGGAGTGAGGAGCGGCGCGCTGCCGCCCCTCGACGCAGGGAACACAGGTAGGGGCAGGCCCCGGGGGAAGGGGAGGGAGAGACCGTGGGAGACCAGAGACAAGGACACGGGAGGCCATGCCTCGGAGGCGAGGCAAGGAGGGGTGACCAAGGCGGTGGTGCCAGAGGAGGGTCTGGTGGGACAGGAGGCGATACGAGCAGGGGGCAGACTCAGGACCTGACCGAGACGCTGCAGCAAACACCTGACTCGACGCAGCAACCTGACCAGACGCAGCAACCGGTGGAGACTCTGTGGTTAGTGTGTACAGACTGGACCCCGGTTGGCGGGTAAACGTGGCCAAGTGGCGGCCCGTCCGAGCACACGTGCAGTGGGTCACTCGCTGACTCGCAGGAGTGAACTGGTCAACCCCGCCATCCTGAAGGTCAGCACCACTCACCAAGTTCGTAGAGAACCAGGGGAGGTAGAGACCGGACAGGGAGCCTGAAGGGGCCGCCGGACACGGGAGGACAGTGGAGTAGCGAGCAAGGACAGGACCCCCAGAGGGGTCTGCCAAGGAGACCGCAACCGGCCGACTGAGCGGCGTAAGGGTGGTGCGGTCTCGAAAGAAGGAACGGGAAGCACCCGAGTCGAGGGTGAAGGTGTGCAAAACCTGAGCCGACGCAGTACCTGAGAGAGCAGACGCGCTAGTACCTGAAGCAGCAGACTCACGAGCACCTGGAGCAGCAGACTCACTAGCACCTAGAGCAGCAGCCTCAATGCCCGGGTCAGGCGGAACACACACGTAACAGTCACCCTCAGCACTAATAGACACAGCATACATGGCAGCAAGAATAGCATCAAAGTCAAGATCAAAGATAGCTACACCCGACTTGAGCAGATCACCCCAGCGAGGGATCTCAGTGGCGTCAGGGAACTGGGAACGCCAGGCGTCAGTCAGGCGACCGAAGCAGCGCTGGGTGGCGTGCAGGCCGCCACACTGCTCTCCAGTGCGGTCGCCGGTGCGCAGGACGTAGGTACAGGGACCAGCACCCCCAGACCCCTGGCGCCCCGCGTACCACTCACGAAGCTGCTGTGGCGACGGGGTCTCACGAGAGCGCGACTGGTGCTGGGGTCCCCGCTGCACAGCTCCGCCTCGACCAGCTCCACCTCCGCCGCCGCCGCCTCCGCCGCCTCCACACCAACCGCCACCGCCACCGCTGCCTCCACCTCCACCGCTGCCACCGACGCCCCCACCTCTGCCTCCGCCCCCACCCCCACCCCCTCCTCCGCCTCCACCGCCACTACCTCCTCCCCTGCCACCTCCTCCAGCGCCCTTGCCCTGCTTGCCCTTGCCGTTGCGGCGCCTCTCGCTAGGAGCAGACGCAGCGCTGACCGATTCGGTGCCAACAAGGTCGACAGCAGCAGCAGAGGCAAGGGAGGGCAAAAGAGGAACGGGGGAGCACCCCTCAAAGAAAGGGGTACGGGGGTCACCACGAGAGGCTCCTACAGCGGTAATACTAGTCTCTGCTGCAAGGAGACGCTCCTCGAGGAGGTCAACGATGAGTGTGGTAGGGCAAAGAGAGAGGAAGTGGTCCCTGACTGAGCGAAGGGTGTTAGGGAGTCGGGTGACTAGGTAGTAGAGGGTGATGTACATGGGAGGGGGGTTCTTGGCGCAGAACTCAGCAGGAAGCGCAGCGCGGTAGCGGGTGTCACTAGTGCGGAGGTGCGTAATGAGGTCAGTGACTGTGGCAAAAGCGGCGAGGTCAGGGAACAGGTACGGTAGCATGAGGCGACTAAGTGCAGCAGTGGCAGGGGAAGAGTAGCTTGCAACAACAGCGTCGTACGGAGTCTTAGCACTCTTGTACTGACTAAAGTGCGCGCGCTCAGTAGACGGTAGGTGACTACGCACAGCAAGGCGGGCAGCAGCATCGCGCGTGAGCCACTGCGAGTGAACAGCACTGTCAACATCAGCAGCAGGGGCAGTAGAGGCGCCAGACGTGAGATCGAACAGTGAGAGACCATCCTTGCTATTGCACTGTAGGAAAAGCTGCAGATCATCTAGCCAGACATCGAAGTCAACCGCTCGACCCTCAGCATCAAAGGTAAGAACACTGGGACTAGCCATGACAGGAGCAGCAGCAGACTAGTAGCAGTAGCAGTGCAACTCGGCTAAGCGACGCGGCTAGGCAGGGCAGCGCGGCTCGGCAGGGCGGCTCGGCGGCGCGACTCGGCAGGGCGGCTCGGCAGAGCGGTGCGGCTCGGCAGTGCGGCTCGGCCCGGCTATGCTCTTACCAGGGGCGAGGCCGGGGCAGGGCCGAGGGAGGGCCGGGGCAGGGTCGGAGCAGGGCCTGGACAGAGCTTGGGCGAGGCCGCGGCGGGTCCGGGACAGAGCCCCGACAGGGTCGGGGCAGGGTCGGGGAAGGGCCGGGGCAGGTCTAGGACAGGGCCGGGACAGGGTCGGGGCTGGGGCAGGTCTGGGACGGGGCCGCAACGGGGCCAGAGCAGGGTCGGGGCCGGGGCCGGGACAAGGTCGGGGCCGGGGCAGGTCCGGGACGGGACCACGACGGGGCCGGGGCAGGGCCGGGACAGGGTCGGGGCCGGGGCAGGTCCGGGACGGGGCCGCGACGGGGCCGGGGCAGGGTCAGGGGCCGGGGCAGGTCCGGGACGGGGCCGCGACGGGGCCAGGACAGGGTCGGGGCAGGGGCAGGTCCGGGACGGGGCCGCGACGGGGCCGGGGCAGGGTCGGGGCCGGGCCACGACAAGGTCGCAATGGGCGATGGGGCAGGGCCGGGGTCGCGCCGCGATGGGGCCGCGACTGGGCGACTTCGGGCGACGGGGCGGGGTCGCAACGGGGCCTGACGGGGCCGCAAAGGGGGCCGCTAACGGGCCGCAAAGGGGCCGCGTAGGGCAGAAAAGGCCACTAGGGGGCCGCGAAAAAGAAGGGTAGGGCAGAGCGAAAAACGCGCTTCGGGCAGGTAGGTAAAAAAAAATACTTTTAACGGTGGGCCCTTAGGGAGGAACGGTCCCAGTAGGGAACCCGCTCTATACCATGTGAGAATATAGGAATGAATGATTGACTAGGAAATGAGTTGGGTACAAATACGAAACCCTAGAAAAACTGTACCCCATAGTGTCTACCCCACTACATCCTAGACAGGCTATGTGATTGATGTTTGACAAAATCGTCGAGAAAAAAGGAGGCTCCGCGAAAGAAGACTCTGCACCGACCGGGAAACTCCAGCCGAACATCCCGAGAGTAAGAATTGGTTAAAGTTATCCTATAAAGATACTTTAACTAAGAATATTACTTCTCGTCGTTTTCAATCGTTTGAAAAAATTAGGGGAGAATTAGAGGTGAAGAAAAAGCCTTAAGAAATTATTCAGGTACCTGAGAAGTTGTAAGTTAAGACTACAGAGTCAAGTATAGGAAATAGGTATAATGATTATTTTGATGTACCCTATGATCCTATTAACGAGACTATCTTTGGCTACTCAGAGAAGCAGAAACCACTACTCTTCGAGGTGTTATGCAAAGGAGGACGCCCCCAAGCACTGGTGGACAGTGGTGCGTCCCACTCAGTGTGCGACCGCGAGATGTTGGAGAAGATTGGAGAGTCGTCGAAGGAGACCCAGTTCACGGCAACGATGGTGGACGATACGAAACTTCCTATCCACGGCGAAGCATCACTGCAACTGAACATAGGTGCGTTAAGATGGAAGCCGATGTTGCCCATCACGAATATCAAAGGGTTAGATTTCATCTTGGGGCAAGATTTCTTGTAGCGGTTCAACCCCGAGATTGACTAAGTCAACTGGAAGGCGTACATCTACAACAACGGGAAACCTGTAGAGCTGTGAAGCTGGATGGATACAGGGGATGTTCCTAAAACTACTTGCACAGTTCGAGAGGACAATGAATGAGAGTAACGCGGGTTACTTAGCACTAGTTATGGCAACAGCAGAGGAGGAGAAATAGAACTCGGAACTACCTACAGCAGTACAGGAGGTGTTGGAGCAGTACAAAGATAGCATGCGAGATGACCTGCCTGCAGGAGTACCTCTAGCGCGAGCTTACGAGCACGAGACCATGGAGGAACCAAGTGCAAAACCCATCTCACGTGCACCATACCGCCTTAGTCTGACCAAAGTGACAGACATGAAAAATCAGATAGAGAATCTACTGGACAGAAAACTGATCCGCCCATCCACCTCTCCCTACAGTGCACCAGTTCTCTTCACTCCAAAGCTGGACGGTAGTTTATGCATTGACTACGGGGCACTGAATAAACAGACAGTCAAGAACAAATACCCCATACCACACATAGAGGATCTTCTATACCAACTGCGTGGTGCAAAAGTCTTTTCAAAACTGGACCTATGGTCGGGGTACTGGCAGATCAAGATGGTAGACAACTCGATTCACAAGACGGCGTTTCATACCAGATACGGCTCCTACAAATACTTAGTGATGCCGTTTGACTCTGCAATGCACTAGCGATGTTCCAGGCGGAGATGAACCACATCCTACGGCTCCAGGTAGACAAGTGCATAGTAGTGTACCTGGATGACATTCTCATCTACTCCAAGAACATGAAGGAGCACATGGAGCATCCGCGGAAAGTTTTCGAGATCCAGCGGAAAAATAAGTTCTACGTGAAGCTGTCAAAGAGCGACTTTGCCCTAAAGAAGGAGCAGTTTCTCGGGCACATGGTGAGTGCCGAGGGCGTACATATGGACCTGCGGAAGATCAAAGCCGTCAAGTCGTGGAAATTTCCTGAGAACGTGAAGGATTTGCAGCAGTTCCTAGGCTTCGCCAACTACTACAATAGGTTCCTGCCATAGTACACCAAAAAAGCAGCGCCACTGACAAACTTACAGAAAAAGGATACCCCCTACAAATGGGATACTCCTCATCAGCAAGCTATAGTGCCAGTACTCATCCTACTGGACCCAGACAAAGACTACATGGTGGAAGCGGACGCTAGTGACCAGGCAGTCGGAGGAGTACTGATGCATGATTACGTACGCGGTTTGCTGCCCATCGCCTACCTCAGTAAAAGGCTATACGAAGCAGAACTGAATTACCCAATCCATGACAAGGAAGCCCTAGCGATAGTCAGAGACTTCAAGGCATGGAGGTGTTACCTAGAGGGAGCCAAGACTACAGTATACACTGACCACTTCAGTCTCAAGTACCTTGATTCACAGCCGACGCTCTCATGACAACATGTGCGATGGGTGGACTTCCTGGAAACTCACTTCCACTATGACACCATCTGCAAGCCCGAGTTACACAACAAAGAAGACGCATTGAGCCGCCCCAGACATGTAGCAGGCGTCCAGCTCGATGGGATGAACACTCTCCTCAAGGGGCTATTCCAACATGGGTACTCCATGGATGCAGAGATTGCTACAGCACAGAAACAGAAGTTGTTATAGTGGAAGAAAGACTTAGCTGTAAGGCAGGGTGCAGGAAAGATTTGGGTACCGAACTATGCCTCGCTCCGACAGATCTTACTGGAGGAGTTTCATGACGTATCATATGCGGGACATTTCGGGAGTAACAAGACGTTAGCAGGAATAGCGAAGTATCACTACTGGCCCCGGATGTCAACAGACGTGCAGCATTTTGTCACCTCATGCAGCACGTGCCAGCGGATGAAAAGTAGTAAGCAGAAAAAAGCAGGGTTACGTCAGCCTCAACCCGTACCGGAGCAGCCATGGCAAGTCGACAGCCTAGACTTCATTGAGCTTCCTTCGACCTCACGAGGGCATGACGCTATGCTCGTGGTGATCGATAAGTTCTCTAAAATGGGACACTTCATTCCGACCAACGCCACGGCTACTGCCGAAGAAAATGCTCGTCTCATCTTTGACCGCATCACCACCATCCACGGCATCCCCGCTTCACTCATCTCAGACAGAGACCCAAAATTCACTAGTAAGTTCTGGAGGGAACTCATGGGTTTGTTGGGGACAAAGCTTGCAATGTGTTTAGCGTACCACCCCCAAACTGACGGATTGACTGAGTGACTCAATCAGGTGGTTGAACAGTTACCGCGCACAGCTTGCAAGACGACATCAGCCACTGGGATCTACAGTTACCGACCCTAGAGTTCGCTTACAACAACGCTTCACATGCGGCCATAGGGAAATCTCCTTTCTTCATGTGTTACGGATGGGAACTACTTACACCACTACAGCCAACCACAACGGCGCACGTCCAAGCCGCACACAACTTTGTCACCACCATGCAGCAGCTATAGGAGAAGACTCAGAAACGTCTCACCACGATGCAGAACTCCCAGAAGCCGTATGCCGATCGACAGCGACGAGATCACTCGATCGCAGTCGAATATCAGGTGCTCCTCGATACACGCAACTTGGACCTGTCTCACCTTCCGTCTAAGCTCCGGCTTCGCTTCTGTGGTCCTTTTCGCGTTGAGACACAGGTGACACCGGTAACATTCCGCTTGCGATTACCTACTATGTGGAAGATTCACAATGCTTTCCATGTTCAGCTACTGAAACCCTACAAAGACCCCAACCAACAATTTGAGGGACGGCAGCTACCACCACCACCACCTCTTCTCGTACAGGATGAGCCAGAGTACGAGAACAGGTGGTGGTGGTGGTAGCTGTCGTCCCTCAAACTGTTGTTTGGGGTCTTTGTAGGGTTTCTTGTACAAGATGAGCCAGAGTACGAGGAGTGGGTTGAACAGGCGGACCGCGTTCTCACTCATCGGCGTAGCAGCGGCAAGACCCTCGAGTTCCTGATACGCAAGAAGGGATATGACCCATCGGAAGACAGTTGGGTGGCAGAAGTTGATATGGGCAACGCACGCTGTGCTCTCAAAGGTTATCTTGTCAAGCAGGGTGTTTCTCGCGCCACCCAGCTTTGAGGGGGGGACGTGTGAGAGTACGATGGCTTACGCTAGCTTTGCTTGCTGCCTTGCCTTTATCATGCTATTTCTAGCTTTTTTTTTTGTTTTTTTTTTAATCACGCATGCTTATGCTTGATTTCCTAGGTTAGGTGCTTTCCTATATTTTACTATAGTTATAGCACCAAACCAGCTTGCGTGTACCGAATTCCAGGCCTTTCAGTTGCCACCGAATTGCCTTTTATGGAATTCAGAAAGGCTCTGTTCGAGACGCTTCACGACCCTCGGAACCTTTGCCTGGGTTACTGGCCTTGCGTCGAGACTATATATAGCCTCGTGTTGTACCCATGAGGATCATTCAATGCATTCGCTCTTTTCTGAACTCAATCCTATCGATCCTCATAGACCAACAAAAGAGGCGTTCACTATAGAGCGAGCAGTACAAATAGGCAAGAAGAAACAAGAAGGGTGCACCACCAAACAAGAAAATGTTGTAAGTACAGTCACCAATCCTACAAGCTATTACATATAGAAAATATAAACTTATATATTCCGACACTGACCTGATACTTAACAAGCCATTCTATTTAAGTGGTCTAGTGACTAGGATTCTGACATGGTATCGAGAGCTATTACGGTCTAAGGACGTAAGCTTATTTTGTAATGGCGACCCTTGCAGCACCCATTACGATCCCTGCCCTCATCACGTTGGCCGTCTGCCTCGTCACCTCGTTGACACGCTAGCTCGTCGTCCCGAAGTTGCTGCACTAACGATGGCAAGCTGTGCGAAGGCGCATGTCGCGGCACTCGCTCGCCCCATCTCCGAGCTTGTCAACCGGCCCGCTAGCGACTCGCCAGCGAGTTTGCACATGCGACAGCGAAAACGTCAGCGGCTCGCCAGCGCGCTTGCACACGCGCCTACGAGCCCACCAGCGCATTTACGCACGCACCAACACCTCCGCCAGTGGCCTGCCAATGGAGGCGACGAGCCCGTGCCCTGCCCACCGCCCTGCTACGCCCCACCTGTGGCATTAGCTGTGGGGGGGAAGGTGGCGGGGCTGGACGTCTCGCAAATGGGGGTGCTGAAACCCCCTTGAAGCCCCCCGCCTCCCCTTTCCTGCTCCTCATTTCTGCATCTGCAACTGCTGTGTGTGCCGCGTTGGTGGGGAGGGGAGGAGGGTGGGGGGAGTGGTGGCTATGTCAAGGCAGACGCTTGTCCTGCCCCTTCTGCTGCACCTGTTCTCCCTAATCTTCCTCCCCTCATTTCTCTCGTCCATGAAGCAACAATTCGCCACCGCATCTCGTTTAGGTTCCGTTGTTTCTGGGCATGTTCGCCCCTGACGCGCACAACGGGCACCTGCCGCGGGGGTTCAACCGCAGCCGGGCACCTACCGTGGGGGTTCAACCACAGTGGTTCAAGTTGATGCTCCCGTGACTGCAACACTTTGGGTTTTGAGCTGCCCCTCACTGGCTATGTCTTGCATGCAGTTAACACGGGATGCTATATTCTTACATACAATTGTATGTATAATAGTTAGTGTAGTATCATGTTAGTTTTCTGTCTGTTGGTGGTGTACCCCCTTGCCACCTTCTCTTCTTCTATAACTTGTACTCCTTGTCATTATTGAAGCACCTCTTCTTCCGAGACCCTCTCGTTATGTTTCCTCCCGTTCGTACCCCCATAACCCACAGTATCTAACTAGATTCTTGACATGGTTTCAAAGCTAAGGTCTCTGGTTCGAATCTTCATGTGTGCACATGCTGACGCTACCACTATGCCGTGTCCTAAGCCATCCCACTGAAAGGGGGTGTCAGAAGACCAGCATTGGAGATGTCCGATTGATCCTAATGAAGGGTTACAAGCTCGCTGGCTTGGGGGTTATGGGCACACTGATTTGCTACTTAACAAGCCCCTAGTGGTCTAGTGACTGTGATTCTAACAAGCCTTGACTGCAGGGTCCGTTGCTTGCAAGATGGTTGATTCCATGATTGATCGCCTCACCAAGGAGTTTGTTGGAAAGGCAGCCTCTTACAAATCGAGAACTGTCGAAAGTCCCCGCACGTCCTCCAGTCAGCAAATTGCAAGCGTTCCCCTTTTGAGGATCTACATGGACGGGCATTTGCAACGACATCCTCCCGTAGGACTGCGTTTGCCATGAGGTTTAGGTTCATAAGAGGCTGTAGGAACACGCTCTTAATCCACCCGTTGTAGCAGAATTACCGTACCAGTATCTGGAATTATAGCTCAGCTTGTACATATCACTACAACAGCCAAAATTGTGTGCTATGGAGTGCTCGTTGGTTTTTGAGTCGACTCAAAAGTGCTAATGGGCTATGCGTGCAATCACCGTATTGGTACCGGTACCTACGGTAGCTACGGTATCACCATTCATTATCATCCATGGCAACAAAAACGTTGAAAAGCCGGCCATTAGTGGACCGCAACTCATTGACCAGCCTTCCCCAGTGCGACCCGAGCCCGCCCACAAAGAAATCCCCCTGAGACGCCACCAGCAGACTGGCCAGAGCCCTCGCTTCTGCTGCCGGCTCTGCTGCTCCTGCTGCTGATGCTCCTGTGTCTCCAGGTGCAGTGGATGTAGCGCTTGTCTGATTGGTGGAATGGAGGAACGTCCAATCATGGTAGTCGGAAGCCTTGGCTATCAGAGCCTGGAGGATAGATTGCGAGTGGGGTAGCAGGGGGGGAAGGAGGAGAGGTATGGATTGTGAGACGGGGACAGGAGAGTGGGAATGGGAGAGAGAGAGAGAGAGAGAGAGAGAGAGAGAGAGAGAGAGAGAGAGAGAGAGAGAGAGAGAGAGAGAGCGAGAGAGAGAGAGAGAGAGAGAGAGAGAGAGAAAGAGGGGGAGGTAGGGGGAGAGAGATGATAAAGCTAGAGGTGGTTGAGAGGGGCACCAGGGTGGGGATGACAGCGGAGATGGGAGGAAAACCAGCGCCCATCTGAGAATTTCCTCACCTAAGAATCTGCTCACCTGGGAGGGCGTGTGCAGCCACACGTGGGCGAGGTGGGGTTCCACCAGGCGCAGCTGATGCACCTGATGCATGAGCGCACTCAGCATGCCACTCTCACTGCCCCCTCCCCCTCCTTTTCCTCCTCCTCCTTTTCCTTCCCCAGCGCTTGCTGTAACATTCCCCTCTTCTCGAACCTTCCCCTCTAATGCACCCTTTTCCTCCATTTCCTCATCCTCTTCCTCCTCTAATCTCCTCCTTTTCCCCTCCTCCTCCGCCTCCTCCTCCCCTCCTCCGTTCCCCCTTGCTGCTCCCTTCCCCTCTCCATTCGCCTCTCCAGGCGTACCCCCTATAACCAGACTCGCTAGTGGCCGCATGACGTACGGCTCTCTACCCACCCCGACCACGAGATTGTTCTGCTTCTGCACATAGTACAGCACATGCTTCTCTTTCTTCTCCAACTCTGCTTTCTTCACATTAGCACTACTCACCCCTGCTTGCATATCCCAACTCTCTCCAACCACTCCCCCAGCCATCACCTCCCCTTTCCACCCTTCCTCCTCACACACACTGCACCTTCCCCCTATAGTGGCCCAAGAGGCTTTGTTTACACTCTCTATCTCCACCCCCTTACCCAACTCCATGCCTTGTAGCTCCTTGGCCTGTTTGCTCTTCCTCACATCTGACCTGGTGCTTTCCCCTGCCGTGTCAGCAGCCACGTCTCTTATGATCTCTGCCTGCGTGTCCTCGAAGAATGCCAGCCTGGAAGCCACGTGGTGGCTGATGCTGACGTGGCGGATGAGGTTGGTGACGTGGCAGAGATGCAGCGAGGGCCAGCGCATGAGGAACCGTGTGGCCTGGGCTCGCCACCAACGCACCTGAGGAGGTGGGGAGCGGTGGATAGCGGTGGAGCGCGGTGGAGAGCGGTGGAGAGTGGTGGAGTGGGATGGAATGCAACGGGATGAGAAGCAGGTGAGGATAGGAAACTAGGTGAGAAAGCAGAGGGATGACGAGTGGCGTATGATTGACATGCATACAGTGCAACCATACAGCGTGGTTACAAGCATACAGTGTGGTTACAACAAGCATGTAGAGTGGTTACAAGCATACAGTGTGTTACAAGGATACAGCATAGTTACAAGCATACAGAGTGGTTGCATACAGAGTGGTTGCATACAGAGTGGTTACATACAGCGTGGTTCGATACAGTGTGGTTACAAGCACACACACACCTGAGACACGGAGAGAGAGGGGTTGTCAGGAGTGGGGGGCCGGCATGTTGGGCGGTACAGTGTATCTGGACGCTGCAGGTGAGGTGCTCCCCATTTGCTGAGGAGCAAGGGACAGGTGAGTGGGAGGGAGTGACGCAAATCAGAAAGGCGGCTGTTGGCAACAGCGTGCAGTTTTAGTTGGTTGTGGTCAAAGTCAGCGCGTAGACAAAGTATGGGCTCCTGAAAGAGAGGAAACAGCACATTCACAAATTAGACACAAACGATACGAAAAAATAGAGCACAAAACAGAACAAAGAAGAGAAAAAAAAACAGAGCCAAAAACAGAACAAAAAACAGAACCCATGTGACGACAGCAGCATGCGGCTTGAGCTCGTTGTGGTCACATTCGGGGTGCAGACAGACAATGGGCTCTGCATTCACAATGTAGACACAAACATTACCAGAAAAAAGAACACACACGCGCACGAGAGCACGCACGCACGCACGCACGCACGCACGCACGCACCCACACACACACACACACACACACACACACACACACAGATACACCTACGTGACAACAGCAGCGTGCAGCTTGAGTTCGTTGTGGTCAAAGTCGGGGTGCAGACAGACTATGGGCTCCGCTGAGAGGGCCACATTGCGAATGTGCCTTCCGCTGCACCGCGACCGCAGTGAACCGCTCTGCATCTCCTTCTGTGCGCGCTTGGAGCAGTCAGAGGAGGCGATGGGGGAGAAGTAGCACCCCCACTGGCCGTGCTGGCCCATGGCTGGAGGGATGGAGGCGGGATGGGATGGGGGGGCAGGGGGATGAATTGTGGGAAAGAAAGAACTGAGAAGCAAAACCAAAAGGTGGGGATGGGGGAGAGGAAACAACCCCACTGACTCTCCTGGGCTATGGCTGGATGGATGGATGGATAGATGGATGGATGGATGGATGGATGGATGGATGGATTGATGGATGGATGGATGGATGGATGGATGGATGGATGGATGGATGGATGGATGGATGGATGGATGGATGGATGGATGGATGGATGGATGGATGGATGGATGGATGGATGGATGGATGGATGGATGGATGGATGGATGGATGGATGGATGGATGGATGGATGGATGGATGGATGGATGGATGGATGGATGGATGGATGGATGGATGGATGGATGGATGGATGGATGGATGGATGGATGGATGGATGGATGGATGGATGGATGGATGGAGGGACGGACGGACGGACGGACGGACGGACGGACGGACGGATGGATGGGTGGATGGGTGGGTGGGTGGATGGATGGATGGATGGATGGATGGATGGATGGATGGATGGATGGATGGATGGATGGATGGATGGATGGATGGATGGATGGATGGATGGATGGATGGATGGATGGATGGATGGATGGATGGATGGATGGATGGATGGATGGATGGATGGATGGATGGATGGATGGATGGAGGCTGGGATGGGAGGGAGGGAGAAAGGGAAGGGAACGAGGGGGGCGAGCAGGAAAGAGGAGAGAAATAGGGGAAAAGAGATATGGTTGGATTGAATAGTTGAATAGGGAAAGGAAGTAGAAGAAGCACCCCCAATAGTCCTGCTGGCCATGTCTGGACGGACGGATGGAAGGGGAGAGGATCATTGGAGGGGGGATGGAGGGAGGGAGGGAGGATAGAAGGAGGAAAGGAGGGAGGGGGACGAGGGGGAAGTGGGGAGATGGTTATGAAGGGGGGGAAAGGAGGTGATGTGAGGAGAGTGCGCGCACGTACTCTCCATCGCATGCAATGCACGTGCGTGCGCATGCCAAACTTTCAGCGCCACTCTCCAGCAGTGCTCCCATTACATGCCATGCCACCAAAGAGTGCCAACTGAACCAGAGACGCAGCGCAGCTTTACATGCTGAAGAGAGCTGAAGGCGAAGCTGAAGGAGCCGGATACTGGGACCAGCACTCGCCCGGTCTCCACCCACACCCATCACATGCACCTGCTTCTTCCCCCCTTGAAACAATGAATGTGCATCAGATCAAATCGCACGCACCTTTACATGCTGAGTTGTTGGCATAGCTAAAGGAGCCTGAGAGGGGGACCAGCACTCGCCCCGTCTCCACCGCCAACCCCAGCAGCGCACCCATCACATGCACCTGCAGACCCAGCCCCTCCAAACCTCCCAACCCCTCCGAACCACTCTCCCCCGTCTCCACTCCTCCTCCTCCTCCCCCTGCCCCCAGCCCTGCGTCACCACTGGCTGGCAGCACCCACGGCACAATGAGCAGGCGTTTTCCGTCACAGGAGCCCGGAGGGAACTGCGAGAGCCACATGTCCCGCTGCACCGTGCGCGTGAGGGCTAGACTGCTGTCGTCAGGGCCGAATACCTGGACGGGGAGCGGAGGGGGGCCAACAACAATGCTATGAGCAGGGCAGGCACCTGACCCAGTGGAAAGTGCGAGAGCCACATGTCCCGCTGCACTGTGCGCGTGAAGGCCAGGCTGCTCTTGTCGGGGCCGTACACCAGGGGAAGCGGAGACAAGGGAGGGGAGGGGAGGGGGTAGACGGGGGAAGGGTGGGGAGGGAGTGAGGCGGGGGATGGAGAAGAGCTGCCTTGTTCCTCCGACAGTATGCGTCATGGTCAGGCTGCCGTCATGAGGGCCGTACACCTGAGGGAGGGGAGGATGACGGGAAGTGGGGAGGAGAGGGGGGAAATGAGGCGGGGGAGGAGTAGGGTTGACAAACAGGGCTGCCTTATTTCTCCGACCGTGCCTGTCATTGCCACGTTGCTGTCATGACTCCTGAGGGCCGTACGGCTAGAGTGGGGTAGGATGACGGATGGGAGGGGGAGGCAGAGACCCGAACACCTCACATCCCTTTCGTGAACCGTAAAATCTAAACTAAACCCTAACCATCCTAACCCAAAGCCCTAACCAACCGGACTCAAAGGTATTCCCTTCCCACAACCATTCCTACCAGGCACCAACCAAGCCAACTACAATAACATCTCTTGTCAATCCATGCAGCAAACCAACCACCACCCACCCACCCATGGTGGTTGCGGCGAGCATCCACAACAGGACGAGCCGTTGCCGCCCGGCACCGCCCACGCCGCCCCGGCCCTCTCGGCCCCCTGTCTGGCGGACGTGCGGGCGGTGCAGTCCTCGAGGTGGGCGGGCGGCGGGAGGTTGTGCGCGAGGGAGATAGTTTTGGGCGGCAGCAGAGAGGGGGAATCCAAGCCATAGGCGGACTGCCATGCCTGCATGCGACAAGGAAAGCAAAAGTAGGGGCCCAGAGGAGGGCAGGAGAGGATGGGGACAGGATGGCAGGAGAGGAGAGGATGGGGACGGTGAGATAGGGTTGCCATATGAGGGAGACTGCGCGGGAGGGAGATGGTCTTGGGCGGCAGCAGAGAGGGCGGATCCAGACCGTAGGCGGACTGCCATGCCTGCAGGCATGTGGGCAGGGAAAGACGATGTGGACAGGCGTCCATGAGGGAAGGAGGCGAGGCCAGGGCATGGATGTGAACAGATGGAGAAGGGCAGGGAACCAGGAGGAGAATGAGATGAGGTTATGATATATATTGGTGGCCCCTGTGGGAGGCAGATGGTTTTGGGCGGCAACTGAAAGGAGTGCAGCCATTAAGTCACTGCCATGCCTGCATGCGGACAGGGGACGATGATGCGGACAGGGGACGGCGAGGGCAGGGGACGGCGAGGGGAGGGGGCGGCGAGGGAAGGGGGCGGCGAGGAAAAGGGGAGATGGGGTTACGATATCCTGGGAGGTCCCTGTGGGAGAGCGATGATGTTAGGGGGGCAGCAGCGAGGATTCCAGGCCATGCGTGCATGTGGGAAGAAGGCGAGCGAGGGTATGGACGTGAAAAGAAGATGGGACAGGGGAAGATGCGGACAGGGGAAGATGCGGACAGGGGAAGATGCGGGGACAGTGAGATGGAGATACGATGTTATGGGAGGTCCCTCTGGGAGAGCGATCGGGTTTGTGGGGCAGCAGTGAGGAGTATTCCAGGCCGTAAATATGCGGACTGCCATGCGTGCATGTGGGCAGGGGGAAACAGGGGCAGGGGGGGATATAAGAGATGGGCAGGGGGAAACGGGGGCAGGGGGGGATATAAGAGATGGGCAGGGGGAAACGGGGGCAGGGGAAGATGAGGGCAGGGGAAGGGGAGGGCAGGGGAAGGCGCGGAAGGGGAAGGCGCGGGCAGGGAAAGGCGCGGGAAGGGGAAGGCGCGGGCAGGGAAAGGCGAAGGCAGGGGAAGGCAGGAGGAAGGAAAGCGTGGATGGGCAGCAAGGGCGGAGCACAAAGATTGTGGAAGGTGCACCGCACGCAGAGCCACGGCGTGTGCGACCGCCGTCTGTGTGTCTAAGGACGGTGTGTGCGGACAGCCAAGCCACACGCCCCAACGTGCCTTATGCAGCATACCACACGCCCCAACGTGCCTTATGCAGCATACCACACGCCCCAACGTGCCTTATGCAGCATACCACACGCCCCAACGTGCCTTATGCAGCATACCACACGCCCCAACGTGCCTTATGCAGCAAAGCGATTCGCTCCATCTGATTCGTATCTCCCACCACCCCCACCGTCATCGTCCCGCCGCTTCTCGGTTCAGCCGCCGCAAATGGCCGAAACGAAAGGCCGGTCAATTGGAGAAGTAGTAACAGCGAGGCAAGAAGAGCGAGTGGCGGCGCCATGGCGGTTCGGCGGCAAAATTACGGAAATCAATTATGATTTTATAAGAACGCGCTCGAAGTTGTCTCTGCGAAGTGTTTGTTCCCTCTAGGGCTAGAGTAACCCTAAGTTCTTTTCGCAGCAATTTCATTCAGGCTAGAGTCCCTAAGGCGCTATTCTGTATGCATTATTGGTGCCGCACAGATAACGAACTTGCGTGTATTTCAGAAACACGTACATGTAACACCACGCACGTTTTGATTCTGAGAGAGGTTACACGATAACGACATTGGCACGTCGCAACGGTAACACAACCGAATCACTCCCTCCATCTAGCACCTGACGCGCGAAATTATCCGAGAAGTCGCGTCGCAAGTTGGTTTTCGCAAACATCTTGCAGAAAGTTGGTTTGGTTTGGTTATCTTTCCGTTCCGACTCTTGCATTCAATATGCCTGCAATTTCGCAGCACCGAATTTCACGCGACACACCTTCCAGAGTTTGCCTGTGTACCCATTTCACCATCCGATATTTGTGCTTTCAAATAGTAGGCCATTAGACAGTCACATTACGCTACGGGGCACGAATACACAAATAGTAGGGCGGAGCCCTTATTAGCCTTAAAGGCAGCAGTAGGCTAGGTGCACGGCAACAGCAGCGCCCAGTTCCGCCCTTTCCTTCCAACACCAGATTCTCACTCACCCAAGGTAACTTTCGATAACCAAGCCGCCAATTTTGCTCATCCAAGTCTACCATCACTTGACTCGCGACGTCTGCGGGAAGCCACCCGCGGTTGAGCCTCCTCACGTGGCGTCACAGCTGGTGAGCCTCCTTATGCAGAGCTGTAGCTGGCGTATTTGCAGTCGGGCGCGACGACGGACGAGGAGATGTAATCCTCTACATCGCCGTCCAGGAACCCCTTGCCCTCCGCCTTATCCACGTCCACGGGGTGGTGCAGCAGCGCCGCCAAGTGCGAGTACTTCACCGCGCGCTGCAGCTGCTCCGGCGTGGTCCTAGAAGTCTGTCCCAGCACGCCGTGCATGGCTGACGTCATCGCCACGTCGGAAAGCTCCACGTTGAAGTGCGTCTCCGCCTCGGTCGGCGTCTGCCATCACAAAAAACCTGGCCTGAAAACAGGTGGTTTACGTTCGGTTTTCTGTCAAACCAATGGTAATCCGTCGGAAATCTTTCAAGATGTTCCGACGGATTTCCAACGAGTGGCGCACTGGTTTTCTCACCAAATGTTCCATCGGTTTTCCATCTCAGAGAGGTTCGATGATTTCTGATGGAAAACAAATACAATTTCCGGCGGATTTCCGTCACTATCGCGCATGGGATGCGAAGTAGAAATTTCCGTAGAAATTGCGAAAAAAATGCAAAGATTGCACTGAGTGACGGTTCCCGTGTACGCACCTGCCCAATAACCTGGCATGCACCTGAATAACCTGGCATGCACCTGAATATCGTTTCACTTCAGACACCCGCTTACATGACAGCACATCGTGACAGTACACAGACCAGCCAAGAACGTCCTCTAACTAACCCACGTAAGTTTGGTATAAATCCCATGTACACCTCACCATCAGACCCCCTTATTACACATATCCCGTTTCAATACACAACCCGTGAACTGCTCGCGCACATCCTTTGTGAAGCAACCGTGGCTAGTCGAAAGCTGTCATCACATAACCCAAAAACTTCCCTCGATCGCAATCCGCATCTCTCTTTCCCCATCCCCACCCCAACCACAGACATCCATTTTTCCCTATGTGTTGCCCCACTCACGAAGAAGCACATGAGTAAAAGAACCCAAATGCAACACACATAGAACCCCCCCTCAAGATACCCAATCAAAACGCCGAGTCAAGACACCCCATCAAGACATCCCATCCCACACCCCACCCCCCCCCCCCCCCCCCCCTTCAATCACAACAGCGTATCGACCATGTATGGGGCCTCTACCCAGAGAGCCCCGCCTTCCACATCGACATCGTCCCTCTCCCGGTCCACCAAATCTACGTTAATCCCCCCCGTGGAAGACGCCGCTCGAAGCAGGATGACACGGGCTTGCGCACGTTGTAATGCCACCCCGATCAGCGCCTTCAGTGACCCTAAAAGATAAGCCGAAAACACAGAGTCGTCCTCTCGACAAGCCCCCCGCGACACAGCTAGCCCCACGTGCGCATCCCCCTGCTGACGAAGCCACCGCTGAAAACGACCGCCGAGACACCCCCACGTCTCAACTATCAAAGGGGTGAACTGCACGCCCCGGTTGCGTGCAAGCAGAGGCGCGTAATCACTCGTTTTGCGACGCTCCCACTCCCTTGCCGCCACACCTATTTGACGCCCGCACTGTCCCAGCAGTGATGGAGACAGCGATAGCGGGTCCGCGACGCTGATCTCTAGGGCGTGAGCCTCTCCAGCCATTGGTCGTCGCACCGCCACATCAACCCGCTTCCCCTGCAGCACCACACTATCCTCCATTGTCACCACCCCCCCCGACGCCTTAGAGATCTTCGCCACCGCAAACTTCACCTCATCATGCACCCGAGATGGACCATGCTGGTGCTTGCATCTCAGGGCATGGTGCGGGTCTGCTGGGTCAACATACGCTGTGCCACAAACACACCTCCCTGCCACCTGCAGCTGCTGAATTGGGAGGCCAAGCCGTATAGCAGCAGCGATGCCCCACTCAGCCGCAGTGAATGTGAGATCTGAGTGAGCCGGAACCGCCGAAACCCATGCACCCGCCCCCGGGCCCTGAAGGGATGTGAAACGGGCCAAGGTAGCATCGTCACGAGCCAAGCGGCGTAGTGCCTGGAGCTCCTCTACAGCTAACTGCCGCTGCCGCGCCTGGAAAGGCCGAACAGGAGGGGCCGCTACACACAGAGGTAAGCCCGGTATCTCGTGGCGGATAGTCGCTGGCAGCTGCTCAAGAGCCTTGACAAACCACGGGTCAAGAAACTCTGCCCCTGTCGAAGTGGTGAGGTACTCTGCAAACATCGCCTCCTCACCCGCCACCCCTAACTGTGCAATGTCACGCGCGGCCTGCGCCCACCCACAAACATAGGACAGTGGGCTCAAAGAGGCCGCCGCTCGGATCCCGAACCCTCCGAGTCGCACAGGGAGATGCAGCTGCATGCGTGCGCGCCTAGACCGGTCGGGGTCCTGCTCCCAAGTGCCAGGTGGGAAAAGCTGCTCAAAGCAATCCTCTAAACAGCTATCCCAATCCCTAAAAGCCTCAACCACCTCCGGACGCGGCGGCATAGTCCGGGCGAGGTACATCGGCCGCGCTGAAACTGCAATGGCGAGGAGGTGTGAAGCCATCTGAGGGTGGTCGAGCAATTGGAGCCATGGCGGTGGCGCCTGCAACTGTCGAAGCGGCTCCCGTAGCCGGACCACCTCCCAAACCTCCTCCCCAATAGGCACGCCCACCACAGTAAGACCCTCATCCACCCGCTGCATCCCCAATGGCAGTGCCCGCTCCACCTCCTTGCCCTCGCTCTTCCAAAACCGGCACTTGTGTGCCTGCACCTCCAGCCCCACCCACTCCAACCGCTCCCGCAGCACCCCAAAAGCCTCCAGAATCCTAGCCGCTGGCCCCAAAATATAGGTATCGTCTGCATAGCTGAGGAAAAGCAGGTCCTTGAACTCCCTAGTAACCGGCTCCATCACCTGCTGCTGCGTGAACGCGAAAAGAAAAGGGCCGAGCGGGTCCCCCTGCCTCGATCCCCGTGCTGACTCGAGGCTCTGTACGAAAGGGCCTGCTCGGAGGTACACGCAAGAATGGGATCATCCCTGAGATAGGCGACTCCCGCAGCCCATCGAACATCACATGACGGTGAAACGAATTGAAGGCGTTTGCGACGTCAATCTGTAGCGCGCACCAGTCGGGGTGAGTGGCCAGCGCTGACCGAAAAGAATGAGTGAGAATCTCCGCCCCGACCCTGGTGCCCGCTCCCAGCTGGTTGCACGGCAGGAAGTAGGAAACCATCGCAGGGCAGAGCGAGATGCAGAGAGCTTGAGCAAGGATACGAGGAAGCACCTCCCCGATCGCCACCGGCCGGACGTCGCCGTTAGGCTTGGAAAGCCCGACTAGGTTGGATGCGGCGAGCCACGGCCGAGCCCGATCGGGGACCTGTCCCGCCACCCATTGGTTGAACACTTCCAACAAGTGGGAAAGGCAGGAAGGTTCAGTGAGGAAGGTGTCGCGCAGATGCTCTGTGACCCACCCCGATGGCCCTGCTGCTGAAGCTCGAGCGGCTGTATGGATAGCTCTGGCCAGGATGTCGGTCGTGAGTGAAGGCCGCTGAGCAGTATCGATGGTGAAATCGCGGACCCTCTGTGGTACCTCGCCAGCGCTAGCCGGGTGCTTCTCTCGCAGCGACTGCACCATGGCCTCAGACGGTCGAGCCAACTCCCCTGCTGTAAGGCAGGCCAATCCTCGGCTCCACTCCCCCACTTTGCACCGAGATCGGCACCGTGACAGGCGGATGGCATCCGGGTCCTGGTCAGAGCAAGTGTAGGAAAGTGGGCGAACTGCTGGCCGCGCCGCCACCATGGCAGAGTCGAACAGCTCCCGCCACCTCCCCTCCCAGAACGCACCCAACCGCTCTGTGATCAGCGCCTTCTGACCTATGCCTGGCTTGGGAGGCACGGCTAGGATAAGGCGCGGAAACGCCAAGAGTAGGAGGGTAGCGGCTTCATCTCCAGGCTGGCTCTTCAAGCGCTTAAGGATGCAACAGAGCGCGTCTAAGACCCCCGACCTGGCCCGCTGTGGGATCCGGCGCACTGTCCTCCCTCCAACCGCCTCCACACTGAAAAAAGTTTCCCATTCCCATGACGTAACCCCAGCCCACGCCTCGTCCCCAAATTCCCGCGGCGTCGATCGCTCCTGCGTGTCGATCTCCACCAGAGACGGAATCGAGCCGAGAGCCTGTGCACGCCTCTCCGCCTCAGCCGCCCGGCATACCCTCATGTGGTTCGCAGCGGCCCCTCGCGTAGCGAAAGTGTGGAAACACGTGTCACACGGAAAGCGGGGGCATGGGGAAGGCGGCATGGGAGGTTCTTCGTCCGCCTCTGACTCCTCCGCAATCGCCATGGGGGTATCAAACTCCAAAAGTCGACACCACTCCTCCAACTGTTGCTCCTGGTCGTCCATCGATCGCCCCCCTGCTTGCTGCGCTCCTTGGGGTGCCCAGGGCACCCTCGGCTGCCCCTCTGGCTGCTGCGCTCCCTGGGGTGCCCGGTCACCCCCGGCTGCCCCCCTGCCTGCTGCTCTCCCTGGGGTGCTCCGGGCACCCTCGGCTGCCCTCCTGCCTGCTGCACTCCCTGCCCTCCTGCCTGCTGCACTCCCTGGGGTTCCCCGGGCACCATCGGCTGCCCTCCTGCCTGCTGCACTCCCTGGGGTGCTCCGGTCACCCCCGGCTGCTCCCCTGCCTGCTGCTCGCCCTGGGGTGCTCGGGTCACCCCCGGCTGCCCCCCTAGCTGCTGCTCTCCCTGGGGTGCTCCGGTCACCCCCGGCTGCCCCCCTGCCTGCTGCATTCCCTGGGGTGCTCCGGGCACCCCCGGCTCCCCACCTGCCTGCTGCACTCCCTGGGGTGCCCCGGGCACCCTCGGCTGCCCTCCTGCCTGCTGCACTCCCTGGGGTGCCCCGGGCACCCTCGGCTGCCCTCCTGCCTGCTGCACTCCATGGGGTGCTCCGGGCACCCTCGGCTGCCCTCCTGCCTGCTGCACTCCCTGGGGTGCTCCGGGCACCCCCGGCTGCCCCCCTGCCTGCTGCACTCCCTGGGGTGCCCCGGGCACCCTCGGTTGCCCTCCTGCCTGCTGCACTCCCTGGGGTGCCCCGGGCACCCTCGGCTGCCCTCCTGCCTGCTGCACTCCCTGGGGTGTTCCAGGCACCCCCGTCTCCCCACCTGCCTGCTGCACTCCCTGGGGTGCCCCGGGCACCCCCGGCTGCCCCCCTGCCTGCTGCGCTCCCTGGGGTGCTCCGGGCACCCTCGGCTGCCCTCCAGCCTGCTGCACTCCCTGGGGTGCCGCGGGCACCCTCGGCTGCCCTCCTGCCTGCTGCACTCCCTGGGGTGTTCCGGGCACCCCCGTCTCCCCACCTGCCTGCTGCACTCCCTGGGGTGCCCCGGGCACCCTCGGCAGCCCTCCTGCCTGCTGCACTCCCTGGGGTGCCCCGGGCACCCCCGGCTGCCCCCCTGCCTGTTGCACTCCCTGGGGTGCTCCGGGCACCCTCGGCTGCCCTCCTGCCTGCTGCACTCCCTGGGGCGCCCCGGGCACCCCCTGCTGCCCTCCTGCCTGCTGCACTCCCTGGGGTGCCCTGGGCACCCTCGGCTGCCCCCCTGCGTGCTGCACTCCCTGGGGTGCCCGGGGCACCCTCGGCTGCCCTCCTGCCTGTTGCTCTCCCTGGGGTGCTCCGGTCACCCCCGGCTGCCCCCCTGGCTGCTGCTCTCCTTGGGGCGCCCCAGGCACCCGGGGCTGCCCCCCCACCCGCGGGGCTCCCGGGGGTGTCTCGGTCGCCCCCGGCTGCCCCTCCGCCTGCTGTGCGGCAGCACCGCTTCCAGTCCGCCCTTGCGTCTTACGGGCGTGTCGTCTCCCGCCTCGGCCCCGTGCCCGGGTTCTCTTCGCTTGGCTAGTAGAGTCCGCACTAGCGACCTCCAGCTGCCCCCGCGCCGGCAACTCCCGCCGCTCCCCCTCCGACCGCTCCTGCTGCCCTCCCCCCAACAGCTCCAGCTGCCCTCCTGTTGGCAGCTCCTGCCGCTCTTCCCCCAGCATCTCCTGCTGTCCTCCTGCCTGCAGCCGGGCCTGGTTCCCTGATTGGTCCTGCTGCAGCTCTGGCAGTAGCTCGGCCATCTCCACATCCACCGCTTGCTGCTCCCGCTCCGGCAGCTGCCCCACCCCCGGCGGCTTCTGCTGCTCTTCCCTTGGCAGTTCATGCTGCTCTCCCCCGGGCGGCCCCTGCTGCCCTCCTGCCTGTGGCCAGGCCTGGTTTCCCGATTGGTCCTGCTGTGCCTCTGGCTGTAGCTCGGCCATCTCCACTTCTACCGCTTGCTGCTCCCTTGCTTGCTGCTCCCTTGCCGGCAGCTCGTGCTGCTCTTCCCTTGGCAGCTCATGCTGCTCTCCCCCGGGCGGCTCCTGCTGCCCTCCTGCGTGTGGCCGGGCCCGGTTCCCCGATTGGTCCTGCTGCACCTCTGGCTGTAGCTCGGCCATCTCCACTTCTACCACTTGCTGCCCCTCAGCCGGCAGCTCCTGCTGCCCTCTCGCCGGCACCTCCTGCTGCCCTCTCGCCGGCACCTCCTGCTGCCCTCTCGCCGGCACCTCCTGCTGCCCTCCCGCTGGCGCCTCCTGCTGCCCTCCCGCTGGCACCTCCTGCTGCCCTCCCGCTGGCACCTCCCGCTGCCCTCCTGCCTGCAGCTCCTGCTGCCCTCCCGCCGGCAGCTCCTGCTGCCCTCCCGCCGGCCGCTCCTGCTGCTCTCCCTTCGGCAGTACCTGCTGCTCGCCTGCCGACCGCGCCTGCCGCCCTCTTGCCTGCGGCTCTTGCTGCCCTCTCGCCGGCAGCTCCTGCTCCCCTCTCGCCAGCAGCTGCTGCTCCCCTCTCGCCAGCAGCTCCTGCTGCCCTCCCGCCGGCAGCACCTGTTGCCCCCTTGCTTGTGGCTTCCGGGCCTCCCCCAACAGCCAGTTCTGCTGCCCCCCCTCCTGCCTCGAGGGCTGGGTCCCCGCTGGACTCCACTGCTGCATTTCCGCCCGGGCTCTCCGTCTCTGTTCCTGCCTTTGGGCCAGGCGAGGCCCGCGCGGAGCTGTGAGGGCTGGGCGTGCCAAGGGATTTCCCAGGGAGTGCGCATGGGATGCAATCAGTAATTGCCAATATTTATGATAAAGTAAAAACAGTGAAAACGGTACAGTTAGATGGCTTTCATATACATTCGTGTAATTCAGTCTCGTAAATGTTCATTTATCCGTTTATATAATTGTTTTTTAAATGTATAATATTATTTTTTGTTATTAAACTAGTATGTTAAGTGTGCCTAAACATTAAATTTACTGAGTCAATAGAAGCAACAAATTCGGGAAACATGCTAGGCTACTGCAGAACAATAGTCGTCTTCTTGAATCCAGCTGCGTAGTCACTAGCATCGATGAGGACGCCATTGCCGAACAGAAACACGTCCCTGCTGTCATCATAGCTCACGCCAAGGTTGGTGACCGCATGCTCCACCCATTTCCGGCACCACTTGACTTTGTCCTCATACAACGGCCTGTTGTAGTCGGGTTTGCTGCTCAACTTTCCATCGGCGGTCTTTGTCAAGATCGGGTATTCCAACTGCAAGGCACGATAATGGAAATGAGTTTCTGGACTGGATGCAAGTACAAACATATTCAGAATCAAGGTGCCTGTACTTACAGCGAACAATGCAAAGGCAATCTGGCGGGTCTTCCATACCCCCAGTGACATGCCTGATCTCACGAATGCTGCGAAAATTCCCGCACTGAAAGTTTCGCTCGAAAAAGGCCACTTCGTTTTGTCGTCTACGTGCCAGTCCGGTCCCCATTCTTCTGTGAATTGGTAAAATGGTGGCAAGGAAATGTAGGGAGGGGAGCAAGACACAATAAGTGCTCCGGGAGGCAACACAGAGGTGGCTTTCTTGACGGTGAAGGGAGTATTAGGCTGGAAATAAGGCGCAGGCGGAGAGGGTGAGAGCTTGTGTGCTCCCTCCAAGCGAGCATGATAACGGGCATGGCAGACTCGCATGTGTTGTGTGCTCCTACCGAGCTAGCGTGGGCATGCTCGTGCGGCATGGCATGGGTGCCTGGACTGACGGGAAAGGGAGCAAGGGGCTGCCTGGATGCTCATGCTGCATATGGTAGGGGCGAGACTCTGCCCTCCCATACACTCCTGCTCATGGGGGGGGAGGAGCAGGTTAGGCGCTGCTGTGCCTTGCCGTACACCCTCCACCTCTGCCCTCCCATACACTCCTGCTCATGGGGGGAGAGGAGCAGGTTAGGCGCTGCTGTGCCTTGCCGTACACCCTCCACCTCTGCCCTCCCATACACTCCTGCTCATGGGGGGAGAGGAGCGGGTTAGACGCTGCTGTGCCTTGCCGTACACCCTCCACCTCTGCCCTCCCATACACTCCTGCTCATGGGGGGAGAGGAGCAGGTTAGGCGCTGCTGTGCCTTGCCGTACACCCTCCACCTCTGCCCTCCCATACACTCCTGCTCATGGGGGGAGAGGAGCAGGTTAGGCGCTGCTGTGCCTTGCCGTACACCCTCCACCTCTGCCCTCCCATACACTCCTGCTCGTGGGGGGTGAGAAGCAGGTTAGGCGCTGCTGTGCCTTGCCGTACACCCTCCACCTCTGCCCTCCCATACACTCCTGCTCATGGGGGGGGAGGAGCAGGTTAGGCGCTGCTGTGCCTTGCCGTACACCCTCCACCTCTGCCCTCCCATACACTCCTGCTCATGGGGGGAGAGGAGCAGGTTAGGCGCTGCTGTGCCTTGCGGTACACCCTCCACCTCTGCCCTCCCATACACTCCTGCTCATGGGGGGAGAGGAGCAGGTTAGGCGCTGCTGTGCCTTGCCGTACACCCTCCACCTCTGCCCTCCCATACACTCCTGCTCATGGGGGGAGAGGAGCGGGTTAGACGCTGCTGTGCCTTGCCGTACACCCTCCACCTCTGCCCTCCCATACACTCCTGCTCATGGGGGGAGAGGAGCAGGTTAGGCGCTGCTGTGCCTTGCCGTACACCCTCCACCTCTGCCCTCCCATACACTCCTGCTCATGGGGGGAGAGGAGCAGGTTAGGCGCTGCTGTGCCTTGCCGTACACCCTCCACCTCTGCCCTCCCATACACTCCTGCTCATGGAGGGTGAGGAGCAGGTTAGGCGCTGCTGTGTCTTGCCGTACACACTCCACCTCTGCCCTCCCATACACTCCTGCTCATGGGGGGGGAGGAGCAGGTTAGGCGCTGCTGTGCCTTGCCGTACACCCTCCACCTCTGCCCTCCCATACACTCCTGCTCATGGGGGGAGAGGAGCAGGTTAGGCGCTGCTGTGCCTTGCCGTACACCCTCCACCTCTGCCCTCCCATACACTCCTGCTCATGGGGGGGGAGGAGCAGGTTAGGCGCTGCTGTGCCTTGCCGTACACCCTCCACCTCTGCCCTCCCATACACTCCTGCTCATGGGGGGAGAGGAGCAGGTTAGGCGCTGCTGTGCCTTGCGGTACACCCTCCACCTCTGCCCTCCCATACACTCCTGCTCATGGGGGGAGAGGAGCAGGTTAGGCGCTGCTGTGCCTTGCCGTACACCCTCCACCTCTGCCCTCCCTTACACTCCTGCTCATGGGGGGAGAGGAGCAGGTTAGGCGCTGCTGTGCCTTGCCGTACACCCTCCACCTCTGCCCTCCCTTACACTCCTGCTCATGGGGGGAGAGGAGCAGGTTAGGCGCTGCTGTGCCTTGCCGTACACCCTCCACCTCTGCCCTCCCATACACACCTGCTCATCGGGGGAGAGGAGCAGGTTAGGCCCTGCTGTGCCTTGCCGTACACCCTCCACCTCTGCCCTCCCATACACACCTGCTCATGGGGGGAGAGGAGCAGGTTAGGCGCTGCTGTGCCTTGCCGTACACCCTCCACCTCTGCCCTCCCATACACTCCTGCTCATGGGGGGAGAGGAGCAGGTTAGGCCCTGCTGTGCCTTGCCGTACACCCTCCACCTCTGCCCTCCCATACACTCCTGCTCATGGGGGGAGAGGAGCGGGTTAGGCGCTGCTGTGCCTTGCCGTACACCCTCCACCTCTGCCCTCCCATACACTCCTGCTCATGGGGGGAGAGGAGCGGGTTAGGCGCTGCTGTGCCTTGCCGTACACCCTCCACCTCTGCCCTCCCATACACTCCTGCTCATGGGGGGAGAGGAGCGGGTTAGGCGCTGCTGTGCCTTGCCGTACACCCTCCACCTCTGCCCTCCCATACACTCCTGCTCATGGGGGGAGAGGAGCGGGTTAGGCGCTGCTGTGCCTTGCCGTACACCCCCCACCTCTGCCCTCCCATACACTCCTGCTCATGGGGGGAGAGGAGCAGGTTAGGCGCTGCTGTGCCTTGCCGTACACCCTCCACCTCTGCCCTCCCATACACTCCTGCTCATGGGGGGAGAGGAGCAGGTTAGGCGCTGCTGTGCCTTGCCGTACATCCTCCACCTCTGCCCTCCCATACACTCCTGCTCATGGGGGGAGAGGAGCAGGTTAGGCGCTGCTGTGCCTTGCCGTACACCCTCCACCTCTGCCCTCCCATACACTCCTGCTCATGGGGGGTGAGGAGCAGGTTAGGCGCTGCTGTGCCTTGCCGTACACCCTCCACCTCTGCCCTCCCATACACTCCTGCTCATGGGGGGAAAGGAGCAGGTTAGGCGCTGCTGTGCCTTGCCGTACACCCTCCACCTCTGCCCTCCCATACACTCCTGCTCATGGGGGGAGAGGAGCAGGTTAGGCGCTGCTGTGCCTTGCCGTACACCCTCCACCTCTGCCCTCCCATACACTCCTGCTCATGGGGGGAGAGGAGCGGGTTAGGCGCTGCTGTGCCTTGCCGTACACCCTCCACCTCTGCCCTCCCATACACTCCTGCTCATGGGGGGAGAGGAGCAGGTTAGGCGCTGCTGTGCCTTGCCGTACACCCTCCACCTCTGCCCTCCCATACACTCCTGCTCATGGGGGGGGAGGAGCCGGTTAGGCGCTGCTGTGCCTTGCCGTACACCCTCCACCTCTGCCCTCCCATACACTCCTGCTCATGTGGGGAGAGGAGCAGGTTAGGCGCTGCTGTGCCTTGCCGTACACCCTCCACCTCTGCCCTCCCATACACTCCTGCTCATGGGGGGGGAGGAGCAGGTTAGGCGCTGCTGTGCCTTGCCGTACACCCTCCACCTCTGCCCTCCCATACACTCCTGCTCATGGGGGGAGAGGAGCAGGTTAGGCGCTGCTGTGCCTTGCCGTACACCCTCCACCTCTGCCCTCCCATACACTCCTGCTCATGGGGGGTGAGGAGCAGGTTAGGCGCTAGAGTTACGAGTTGGGAATGACTCCCAGCTCCTACAAACCCCAAGAGCCGAGGTACAGTGATGTGGAACAGTGCCACACTGTCCCCAACCACGAAGGGTCTCGAAACTACCCTTCACTAGGGCCTACACCAAGTGAAATGTTACACTACACAAAGTAATGTAACTATCTTCAATATCTTGAGGTGTACCCTTTTGGCGAGCTTCGAAATCACTTGAGGCTTGACACCAAGGCTCGGGCTCTTCATCACAAACTCATCCTTGAGTTCTTGATGGGTCTGCTGCACACACCTGCGACACACCGAACGTTCGACACAGGACAAAATAGAAACCGCGCACGACAAAATAGAAACCGCGCGCGAGACACAAACGACCGCGTAACACGCGTCTAGCGATAACTCGCTATTGACTCGACACACACACTCGACATCATGACTCAACATTCACACACAATTATAAGCATGAAATATATATTATCCCATGCCCTCATACCATTCCATACACACACACATGCACGCACACGGACAACAAGCCGAGTGCAAACCGTAGGGTTGCACCAACAAACTCCCCCTCGGATTGTTGGCCTTAGGATATGTTGCTCTCTCAGTTCAGAGCCATCCCAGCCAGCTTGCAACACTTCCAATGCTGCTGCTCCACCAGCCTCTTGGTCATCATGTCAGCCGGCTGCCCCGTGGTCTTCACGTACCGCAACTCAACTTCACCCGCGGTTACCATGCTCCTCGTCCAATGCCACTTCACCCTCATGTGCTTCGTGAGTCCATGCAACACAGGGTTTTTAGCAAGAGCAATGGCACCCTGGCTGTCACAGTACAGTGGGGTAGGTCCTTGCTGCTCCTCCCCCAATTCAGCCAACAAACGCCGCTGCCACACAATCTCCCGTACGGCACGGAAGAGTGCCATGTACTCGGACTCCACCGAGCTCAAAGCTTGGTCAACCTGCTTCTTGCTCTCCCAAGCAGTTGGGCCTCCACCAACACAGCATATGAAGCCTCCCACACTTGTCATGTCCTCTGGTTCTGATGCATATGAAGCATCCGAGTAGGCGGTGAGGAACAAACGCCCGGGTTCAACACCATCCGCGCCCTTTTGGCGCCTTTGTGCCGCCGCCGAGTATTGCAGCCCAACGGTCGGTGTTTGGCCAAGATACTTGGCCACCCTCATTCCAGATGCTACCTGCTCCTCATTAGGGCATTGCACAACCCTAGCCAGCTGCCCGGTAGCAAACGCGACGTCCGGTCGGGTGTTTACCGCCGCATACATGAGGCTGCCCACCAACGAGTGAAATCGGCGCCTCTCCTCTTCACCAACGCTCTCCTCCTCTGGTCCCTTCACACACTTGAACCCAGAGGGAAAGGGTGTAGCCACATGGCCTTCACTCTGCCCAAAGTTGGCAGCCAATGCCTCCAGGTACTTTCGTTGATGCACCCGCATGCACCGCTTCTCCACATCTCGTTCGATGTGGAGCCCAAGGTAGAAGCTCACGTCACCAAGGGCCTTGCACTTGAACTTGTCTTGAAGCTTCAGCATCACCTCCTTCACAAGGTCAGAAGAGGGTGAGAAAATGAGGATGTCATCCACATAAACCACCATGAAACTCCTCTGCTCCCCCTCGCCAAGCATGAACAAGGAGTGATCGGCCGTTGAGGGAGTGAAGCCGATCCCCTCCAACACTTCGCGCAGCTTCATGTACCATTGCCTAGGGGCCTGCTTCAGCCCATAGAGGGCCTTCTTCAGCTTCCACACTCTGCCACTACCATCATCAAACCCCTCTGGCTGCGCCATAAAAATCTCCTCCTCAAGGATGCCGTTAAGGAATGCCGTTACGATGTCCATTTGCTTTACTACCCATCCTTTGATGGCGGCTCCCGCGAATAGGGTTCGCAGCGTCGTCGGCTTCACCACAGGGGAAAACAGCTCCTTGAAGTCCACCTTCTCCTTCTGCTGGTACCCCTTGGCTACAAGCCTAGACTTGTAGCGCTCGATCTTGCCGTCGGCATCCGACTTGATTTTGAAGAGCCACTTGGACGTTATCGCCGTACGCCCCTCCGGTAGCTCCACCAATTCAAACGTGTCATTCTCCTCGATGCTCTTCAGCTCACTCTCCATGGCCTTCTTCCACTCCTCAGCATCACTACTCTCCAAAGCCTCCTTGAGAGTTGCTGGTTCTCCCGGCATCTCCACCGGAGAGAAGAACGCGAAGGCACACTCCTCGTAGTCACTCTCCTCGTCGTCTCCGACCATCATTGCCGCTCCGGCCAGGGCTGTCTTGCCCTGCTTTCCCGGCGCATCATAGGTCAGCCTATTAGGGGGTTGAACTCTCCTCTTCCCCCTTCCTTCCTCCTCAGCTGCAGGGACTTGAAGGCCTTGGCGTTGCTGCGGTGTGGCTCGAATCCGTGGAGCACTCGTAGTACGGGAAGGGAGTGACGGTGCACGCTCGCTCACTTGCTGCACCTCCTCCTCTTCTTCCTCTGCATCATTGGCCTCCTCTCCCCCATTCACAAGGGAGGATTGCCTTGTGGTTGTGCTGCCGCTGCTCAGCTCCAAAGGCAGCTCCACATGCTCCAAACCGGAACTCTTCACCTCCCCAAACCGCACGCCTATCTTCGCCTCATTCTCCGCCTTCCAATCCTTGTACATGAAGTTCTCCATGAACTTGCAGTCCCTGCTCACCAAGAACTTCTTGGTGAATGGGTCCCAAAGAAGCCATCCCTTGCTGTTTTGAGCCATGCCCAAGTGCACGGCCCACACCGCCTTGGCACCAAGCTTGTTGTGCCGAAGATGCTTAGGCACGAGCGCCATGCACATGCACCTGAACACCCGAAGCATATCCACCTTTGGCTTCCTTCCTAGCCACTCCACATAGGGCACCCATTTGTCTGCTTCCACATGAGTCAAGGCTCTGTTCTTGGCCACACACGCGCTCCGCACCGCATCAGGCCAGAAATAGTCGGGTAGCCCGGCTTCAATGAGCAACCCGCGTGCCGCCTCCGTGATTGTGCGGTTCGCTCGCTCGGCGATGCCGTTCATTGCAGGGGAGTATGGCATGGTGAGGGAGTGCCGAATACCATTCTTCTTCAGCCACAACCCAAACTCCTTGCTCAGGAACTCTCCCCCTCGATCGGTGCGGATTGACTTGACTAGACGGTCTTGTTGCCGCTCCACCATCGGGAACCAATCTGTCTTCAACGTTTCAGCCACGTCGCTCTTCTTGGCCAGCACGTACACCCAAGTCATGCGGGTGTAGACGTCGACAATGGTGAGAAAATACTCAGCTCCAGCAGCTCCAAGCTTCAGGGGGCCCACCACGTCCATCACCACCTCATCAAGCGGTGCCTTTGCCGTTGCCTCCGAACTAGGGAACGGAAACCGGGTGAACTTGGCTTGAATGCACGTCGGGCAGCCAAGCACCTCATCGGGCTCCCCCTTCACACGTATGCCAGCAACCATCTCATTCTTCACTAGCTGCTGCAAGATGGGCAGGGCCACATGCCCCATGCGCCGATGCAAGGTGAGCCAATCACACTCCCCCGTAGCTGAAGTTGGATTGGAGAATGCCGCGCTCGCAATAGCGCCCCACATACTCTCTCCGTAGTCCTCCTCCGCTGCTGCCTCTGGGTTCTCCTCACCCTTTTGATGCTCCTTGGTTGCTGCACCACTCTCCTTAGGTTCACTGAACTTGGTGGTCCCTCCAGGTTTGCTCTTCTTGAGCTCATTCTCCTTAGCGCGACCGTTCGCGCCATCGTCGCTACCGACCGCTCCATCCTTGGTGCTGATGCTTGCTGCCACTTGCCTCTCCTTAGGCATAGGGACCACTGGGATCTGCCACATCTCGTTGTAGACATCCCTGTCCTCATGAAGGTCCCAAAGAATTCGATCGCCAAGCCTTGCGGTGTAGGTCTTGGCTCCCTTCGAGTTCGTGTCCATGCCGGCCTTTGCCAACCGCCGCACGGAAATCAGGTTTGCAGCAAGGCTGGGCACCTAAAGCACGTTCTTGAGGCCCACCATCTTCCCATCAGCACCCTTGAACATGGCCTTGCCCATGCCTTTCACCTCTGCTCGTTGCCCCAAAGCCGATGTGACATGCTTCAACGGTGACGGCTCGAGTTCGGTGAGCAAGTCCGGGCGAGGTGTCATGCTATAGGTAGCGCCACTATCAATCACCCAATAGTCCAGGGGGTGTAGGGTCACCTTCCCCACAGCTGCTGGCTCCTCAAAGCCTTCATCCTTCTCTGGACCAGCCGGTACTTGCGTCGACACGAAGTAGAATAGACCCGGGTATCGATCGTCGCTCGGGTCCTTGTCGTTGTCTCCGCTCTTCATGTTTGCAGCTCCGCCACCGCGACCGCCACGGCCTCCACGGCCTCTTCCTCTCCCTCCTCCTGCTCCTCTACCCTCTTGGCCTTGAGCAGGGGTCCAACCATCAGGGAGTTTGTAGCAGTCGCGCCACATGTGTCCGCTCTTGTGGCAATAGTGACACTCGCCGTCGAATCGGCCGCGACCGCGTCCGTAGCTCTTGTCGTCGCTGCCGTAACCGCCACTCCTACGGCCTCCGCCGAAGTTGCTGCCACCAAACCTTCCTCCCCCTTGTCCTCTGCCTCTTCCTCGACCATATCCACGGCCGATGCTCGCTGCCCCAGCGCCATCCGCACTCGCCAACTCACGGCGGCGGAAATCCTCTTGAAGGATAGCTCGCTTCACGTCTTCAAGCGAGAGGCGGGGCAAGTCGCGATTAAGGTTGATGATGAGCGAGGACCATGACTCTGGGAGTAAGGCCAGCAACTTGGTCTTCTTTTGGAGCTCACTGTAGTTCAAATCAGCTCCCTCAAGCCGCGTCAACAAGTCGAAGAATTTCTGCACCCCTTCTTCAACCGCTTCGTCTTCTTCAATTCGTAGTGCCGCCATTTGCCGTTCCAACACCACCGCTACCGCCGCTGTTGCAGGAGCATGTACACCCTTGAGAGCAGCCCATGCCTTTGGTCCTTTCTCTGGTTCACGCTGGAATGGCTTGATGTGACGGATCTGACTGCTCCCCAACGCTTGCCCAAGTAAGAGATAGCCTTGTGCGCTCTTCCGCACCCACGGACTCTTCTCCGGGTCGTTCTCGGGGCGCTTCTCCGTTCCTTCCATCACCTCCAGCAGTTCATAGTGGTCAAAGATGTTCTCCATCTTGAAAGACCATTCAGCAAAGTTGTCACCGTTGAACTTGTCAAGCCCAAACACCCTAGGCTCATCCCTAGGTGGGCCAAGACTTGGTTGCATGGGCGCCATGGCTGAATCACGGGGTTGGCCTTGAGCTTGAGCTTCTCCACTGCCACCAGCACCTCTGCCACCCCTTTCCTCAGGTCCAGACATTGTCGAAACTGCTCCAAAGGGCTCTGATACCACTTGTTATAGGCACAATAGGCTTGAATGTGCCTAAAACGAAAGATAGAGAGCACAGACGGATTTCTGCACAGCGGCTTCAAACGTTGATAGCGTTCTGCTCACAGCTGCAAATGACTTGATTCAAATTGGATCTGGAGCGTCTTCACGTCGTCTACAATTAGCAATTTAGATTGCACGATTTGATAAAGAATTGACGACACAGCGTCGGTTTGAACGAACGGTACTATGGCAGCCACTATAGTCTTAGAACACAAGATAGGAAGAGTTAGGAAGAGTTACGAGTTGGGAATGACTCCCAGCTCCTACAAACCCCAAGAGCCGAGGTACAGTGATGTGGAACAGTGCCACACTGTCCCCAACCACGAAGGGTCTCGAAACTACCCTTCACTAGGGCCTACACCAAGTGAAATGTTACACTACACAAAGTAATGTAACTATCTTCAATATCTTGAGGTGTACCCTTTTGGCGAGCTTCGAAATCACTTGAGGCTTGACACCAAGGCTCGGGCTCTTCATCACAAACTCATCCTTGAGTTCTTGATGGGTCTGCTGCACACACCTGCGACACACCGAACGTTCGACACAGGACAAAATAGAAACCGCGCACGACAAAATAGAAACCGCGCGCGAGACACAAACGACCGCGTAACACGCGTCTAGCGATAACTCGCTATTGACTCGACACACACACTCGACATCATGACTCAACATTCACACACAATTATAAGCATGAAATATATATTATCCCATGCCCTCATACCATTCCATACACACACACATGCACGCACACGGACAACAAGCCGAGTGCAAACCGTAGGGTTGCACCAACAGAACTGCCCCTGGTAATCGCCGATGAAGTTGTAGCTGGTGTAAGTGGACTGCGTGATGGTTGCCGTAGCGAGGTCGTCTATGTAGGGGCAGACGTAGCGAGTGTGGCATCCGCCAGCAGGCATGTTAGTTGCATCCGCAGCATGCAGTACCAGGCCGATGAGCGCGAGGATTACGGAGAAGCTGCTAGGGAAAGCCATATTTGTGCTGGAGATAGTAGTAAGAATGGAATGCTGAGCAGGCAAGTTTCTAGACTTCCAGAGAGGAGGCTGGTCGTTTCTGGTACGAGTTGAGAATTGTGTCTGATAAATACTTCCCCTGGGGTGTGCCGTATAAGTTCACTTGAATGCGGTGAAGTGCGATGATGTGCATATCAGAGCGGCTCGTTTACCATTCTTTGCTTTTGTGGAAGGTGAACCACGCTTGCTGCTGAAGCAGCTTGGTTTTCGAAATTGCTGTTTTGGCTGGCGCAATAAGCCCACAGTGAGTCGCACCCACATGCTTTGGGGAAATCGTAGCACCATTTGCCGAAGCGTAACGCAGTCATACCGCACTGCATATCATGAAATATGTGCAACCCACATCGAGTCGCGTTTTGAAAGACATTTGCCGCACCGTAACGCGCTTCACCGTACGGAAACCCTCAGAGGCAATGTGTACAGCAGCCAGTCTCGCGCACGTTGGGCAAGGCATGGGCTATGTGATCTGCCCACTGCCCAGCGTGGCGGACAAGGTTCCAAGATGCGCCAATAGCCCATTGGCTTCGGCGCCAGAAGTGATGTGTGTTGCGTAGCCGCCATTGGTTTGTTTGTTTGAAGTCAACGCGGGAAATGTTTGGGTGGGTTGCGGGAGAAAATGGTCATTTTGCGACAGAAGTCTTTCGCAACAGAAAATGGTGGGGACATTTCCATGAGTTATGGAACGAGGGGGAGCCCAAATCGCTTGCTTACTGTTCATGGATCGTGGCTGAGGACAGTTTTATACGGTGTAGATCGGTCTATTTGATTTCACCGCACTTCCCCATAACAGAACAGATCAGACCACAAAAAACGTGCGAAAAACGTACGAGTGGAAACCTCAACCAACCTGTGCACAGTTTGAGCAGGGTGAGAAAAAAATGAGTAACTACCAGGTCTAGACTATGTTTCCAGACTAGTATAGCTAGGTATTACGTGTGAGACCAGAGCTTCTACAAGCATACGTTTAGGCAGATACGAGCATACGTTTAGACAGATACGAGCATACGTTTAGGCAGATACGAGCATACGTTAAGTTAGGGCCTGGGCGTTTATAGGGTTTGTGGGTCGCTCCTTAAACCCGAAACCCGACCAGAATTCGTAACAGTCAGACGCGAGCCACCATTCCGATGGGAGGAGCAACGGGGGAGGACGGAGAAAAGGTGGAAACGACGCACGAAGCGGGAGTAAACGCAGGGAGCGGGGCAACAGCGCATGGGGCGGGGGAGAACGCGGGGGGGGGAGCAACAGCGCACAAGGCGGAGGAGGAGCGGGGTGAGGGGGCAAAAGCGCACGAGACGGGGGAGGAGCGGGGCGAGGGGGCGACAGTGCACGGGGTGATGCGGGAGGGGATGGCGGTGCTGATTGACGTGAACGGTGAAAAGGCGTCTTTTGCCATGCTGCAGCGCAACAGGTGCGACCTTCGCCATGCTGCAGCGCAACAGGTGCGCCTCGCAGTTTCTCTTCCCCTCATTCGCCGGCTTCACTGCCCCACCACACCACCCCCCATATTCTCCCCTCCTCCCTTCGTCCACCCTCCCCCTTTTCTTCGCTCCTTCCTCCTGTGTTCTTCTGATCCCCTCTGCCCCACCTCCCTGCACTCCCTTTTTTCCAGCCACCCCACTCTTACCGTAAACCCCTATCCCCCTAACCCCCATTATCCCCCTTCCCCCTTTTCTCAGTCTTCCACCCTCCCTGCGCCCCTCTCCCTCCCAGCACAGTGCGGTTGGGCAAGCAGTGCTGCTCCCTCGCGCCCCTCATATGCTGCCTTTTTCTCTTTTCTTCTGCTCCCCTTCATCATCTCTTCTTCCCCTGCCAACTGTTCCCCGTTTCTCCCTTCCCCCATTCCCCCCACACCTCCTCCCTCCCACGCGCTCCTCTCTCTCACCCCCAGAACCGCGCGAGTGGGCAAGCAGCAGTGATCCCTCGCTCTCCTCGTAGGCTGCGCCTATCCTGTTTCCTTCGTCTCCCCTTCATCCTCTCTTCTCCCCCTGCCAACTTTCCCCATTTCTCCTTTCCCCCATTCCCACCTCTCTGTCTCCCCCCTCCCCCTCCTCCCCTCCCCACGCCCCTCTCCCCCAGCACGGTGCGAGTGGGCAAGCAGCAGTGCTCCCTCGCGCCCCTCATAGGCTTCCCTTTTCATTCCCCCCACTTCCCCACTCCCCCCTTCCCCCATCCCCACTTCCCCATACTCCCCCCCAGCACCGTGCGAGTGGGCAAGCAGCAATGCTCCCTCGCGCCCGTTCTCAGCTGCCTTGCTTCCCCCCACTCCCCCCGCCCCTCTTCCCCTCCCCCCCCCAGCACCGTGCGAGTGGGCAAGCAGCAATGCTCCCTTGCCCCCCTCATAGGCTGCCCCTTTGGGTCTGTCTTTGAGCTGCGCATGGGGGGCGAGGAGGGCGCAAGGGGGGGCGGGGGGGAAGGGGGAGGCGGAGAGGGGGAAGGCGGGGAGGGGGGGAAAGGGAAGGACGCCGGAGGGGAGGGGGAGGATGATAAGGGCGATGGAGGGAAGGGCGGAAGGGGGAAATGGGGTGGACGGGGAGGAGGAAGAGGTGGAGGGGGGAGAGGAGGGGGGAGAGGAGGACGGAGGCCGCAGCTGGTGCGAGTGTCAAAGGAGCAACTGAGGGAAGGTGGGTGTGAGTGAGGGGGGGAGGGAGGGGGAGAGGGGGTAGGAGGGGGGAGGGGGAATAGAGGGAGTGGGGAAGGGGGCCAACCAAAGCATCAAAGCACGTTGTAGTCTTTTGTTGGAATAAGAGTTCATATGTTTCCTGACCACTGTCCATTTACCTTTCCAGATTCTCTTGCTGCCATTGGGGAGGTAGATGCTGCTGCTGCTGTTACGCCTGCTGCCACAGCTGCTGCTGATACTGCTGCTGATTCTGCTGCTGCCGAGGCTGCAAAGGGTGGTGCAGCAGAGAAGAGTGCAGAGGGGGTGAAGGACAATCGCAATTTGATGGATGATAACACGGCGCAGAAGCTATCGGCCAATGAGATTGAAGCACTCAAGAGGTGATTCGTCGAACCGATTTCACAGCTTTCACCGATTGTTTTTTCGCAAACCACTGCCTCATCCCCTCTTCCTCACTCTCCGACATCCTTCACATGGTTTCTTTCTCTCCCTTGTTGCGTCAGTCACATTTGTTTTTTTCGCCTCTTGGCTTTTCCCGGTCTGCTCGTCGTCACAGGCAAGCAGCATCGGGGCATGAGGTGGTGCGGGCACTGGCGGCCAACAGCGTCTCCTTCCACACCAAGACCGACTTCGCCCAGGTCGTGCTCGCTGCTTGCTCCTGCCTTCTGTCTGCTACTTTCCACTGCCTGCCCGCACTTCCTTCCACACCAAAACCGACTTCGCCCAGGTCATGCCGTGCCTGCTGCTGCTGCTGCTCTCTGCGTGCTCCTGTTCGCGCCTCCTTCCTCCTGTATGAATCCCACTCTCTCCTGTTCCTCAACCAATCCCTCCTCTCCCCCCCGCCCCCCCCCCCCCCCCCTCATCCTCCCCCGCGCCCGCGCCGCTCTCCAACAGGAGAAGTATCTGAGGAAGAAGCAGAAGAAGCACGCTCCGCGGCTGGTCGCCCGCTTTCCCACAGCTGACAGGTGTCGCTGCCCGCCTAACACCATGACCATGCCTCCCTGTCTACTACCCACCATGATCCTCCAAGGGATCCACCCCCGAAATACCTCATGTCAGCGTGTCTCACGTATTCACACACACAGGATCTTCATGTCATGCGTACAGCAATGCTTTCCTTTATGATGCCGTTGACGTGCTTTCCTTTATGATGCCGTTGACGTGCTTTCCTTGTACCATGGATGGATACGTCCTACGCCCCTGATACACAGTGGTGCACATGCATGCATACGCACCTCTATTTTCACACTTTGCTTCGATCAACCCATTCTAGCCATTTTCCTTTCTCCCTGTCCTCCTCTTTGCTCCTCCTCGCGCCCACATCAGCGTGTGTGAGGCCTACTTTGCCAAGGCGCCTGCCAGGATTGGGTGAGTGAGTAGAGGGGCGCATTTCCATTCTCTAGCATGGCGTGGTGTATGCAGCAGCGTGCGAAGAAGAGTACAAAGCAAGCAGGTGGGATAGGAACGTCAAAGCAGTCAATGTCATTCGGAATAGGGAAGGCGTACTGAGTGTTTGCGGGTGTGTGGCTTCACCTCGTGTCCTCTTTGCCGCATATGACCACTGTATCCTCTTGTGGGGCGCAGTAGCCTCGCAGTTCTGCTAGCCACGTACGCGTGTGACTGCTGCTTCAGTAGAATCCTCTCCCCTCTCCTCCTCAACTCAACCCATTTCCCCCGGTCCCTCTCACTCTCCCACCTATCTCCTTTCTCTCCCTGTGCGTGCGCTGCAGTGTCCACTCAGTGTCCACTGCCTGCTCACAGCATGGCAATGCTGCTGCTGGTGGGCAATGTGGCCGCCCAGTGCCCACTCAAGCTGCTTCAGGCTAGCCTTTCCCCCCTCCTCCACCCATTCTCCCCGCACCTATTGCAGCTTCCCGCGTCCTGACAGCCTGGCGATGCTGCACTCCACTCCCGTCCACCCAGTAGTGCTCCCCTGGCGAGCCTCACCTCCCTTCACCTATCTCCTGCCTTTTCTCACCCCGTGGCCTTCAGTTTCCTGCGCCCTGACAGCCTGGCGATGCTACTAGCCATGGCCAATGCGGGCGTGCACTCGCACCTGCTTCAGGCTAATCTTTCCTGCCCTTGCTCTACCCATTGCTCCCCTCTCTCCCCATGCGTGCCCTTCAGTTTCCTGCGCCCTGACAGCCTGGCGATGCTGCTAGCCATGGCCAATGTGGGAGCGCACTCGCATCTGCTAGTGCTGGATGGCACGGGTGGGCTCATCACAGCTGCTGCCGCCCAGAGGATGGGAGGCCACGGCGCCATCTGCAGCGCCTTCTATGCCTCGCATGTGTCCCACGCTCCCTCCATCGACATCATCCGCCATCTCAACCTCTCCCTGCCCGCCGCTGCCATGTCAGTTGCTGCTGTTACTGCTAACTGTTACTCTCGCTGTGAGCATCGATCGGCACCGGTGCAGCAGTTGCCTTTTGAGAATCCTCATGAGTCCACATTCCTGTTCATGCTCATTGTTACTCTTCTTGCCAGCATATGTCGAGCATCGGTGCAGCAGTTGGCATTTGAGAATGCTCACAAGTCTCCCACAAGTCAATTCCCACATTCTTGTTCATGCACACTGTTACCCTCCTTGCCAGCATTCATCGAGCATCGGTGCAACAGTTGCTGGATGCACACCACACCTGGTCGCAGCAGCAGCAGCAGCAGCAGCAGCAGCACCACACTGCAGCAGCGGATGTGCCGCAAACAGCAGAGGCTGTTGCAGCTGTAGCAGCATCGGACGATCCAGCTGTAGCTGTAGTGGCAGGAAACGGAACAGCAATAACAGAAGCCGCAGCCGCGGCAGATGGACAAACAGCAGTGGGGGTTGAAGGGGAGGAGGCTGAAGAGAGGCCTTGCAAGAGGCAGAAGGGGGAAGGGGACGAGAGTGCTGCTCAGACTGGATCAGAGGGAGCAGCCGGTGCCGAGGGAGAGAAAAAGGCAGCAGACGGTGTAGATGGGTTGAATGCGGTATCAGAGGCTTCAGCAGTGGAGAAGATGGAAGTAGAGGAGGAAACAGAGGAAGTGAGGGAAGGTGCAGAGGGAGTGAGGGAGGGTGCAGATGGAGTGAGAAGTGGGAAGAGCAGCCTGACACGGGAGGAGCGGGGAGCACAGGGAGCATTGGGGCGGGTGGCTTCAAGTGAGGTCATGCAGCAGTGGTTGAAGGAACATGGCGGATTCAGCAGGTGAGCTTGGTATCGACGCAGTGAGGGCATGAGTGTGAGGTCATTGGGTGGGACAAGCTCCACCATGCTGATTCTGATTCTCTTTTGAACTTTCTCAAAAGCGATCCCAATATTGGCATGAGGCAGTGGTTGCACAGCTACCTACTCTCTCCACCTGCGCTCACCACCACCTGTGCTCGCGTCATTTGCTGTGCCTCTGCTGCCCCGTTACACTTGCACCGATTTCTTTCGTCAACCCCCTCTGTTTCATGCACCATCCCATGCCCATGCGTCTCTCCCCATGTCCGTCTCATATGTCTCTCCATGCCTTTCTCCATCCATTCCTTCCCGTCGCTCCTCCCCAGTCTCATAGTGGCGGTGCCTGCCCTCTGCCCTTCCGCCATCCTATAGCACCTGCTGCCGCTGCTGCATCTATCCTTTCCTCAACCCCTTCAATCCCCCTGCCACTTCGCATGCCCCTCTCCGTTCCACCCCTACCCAGTCTCATAGTGGCAGCGCCTGCTCTCTGTCCCTCTGCCATGCTCACTCATTTCCATGACTCAACCCCTCTTTGCCCTACCCTTCCCTCGCCCTTCCCATGTCTCTCCCCCGCCCCTCTCCAGTCTCACAGTGGCGGCGCCTGCCCTCTGCCCCTCTGCCTGCCATGATCCCTCGATCCCATGCCTCAACCCCCTCTTTGCCCTACCCCTTCCCACGCCCTTCCCATGTTTCTCCCCCGTCTCTCCTCAGTCTCATAGTGGCAGCACCTGCTCTCTGCCCTTCAGCCGTGTTACAGCAGCTGCTGCCGCTGCTGCAGCCGTCTGCGGCCTTTGTGGTGCATCACACCACGCTGCAGGTGAGCGGGTGGATGGAGAGCAGGTGAGAGGGTGGATGGAGAGCAGGTGAGAGGGTGGATGGAGAGCAGGTGAGCGGGTGGATGGAGAGCAGGTGAGCGGGTGGATGGAGAGCAGGTGACAGGTATGAGAGTGGGTAGCACACGTATGACGCCCCTGCTGCTGGGGCTGCAGCCATCCGCGGCTTTGTGCTGCACCACACCACACCACGCTGCAGGTGAGAAGGTGGAGAGCAGGTGAAGGGGTGTGAGAACAGGTGAAGGGGGGTGAGAGCAGGTGAGGGGTGAGAGCAGGTGATGGGTGTGAGTGAGAGCACATAGCACACGTGCTGGGGGGCTGGATCGAGACATCTGACACCAGCAGCCATAAAATCTGCTGCTACCCTGGATGCACAATGTCTGGGCCTTTTCTGCTGCGCAGCCTCCCTCTCCCATTTTCTCTCTCCGCCATATGTTTCTCACTTCCGTTTTCACTATTTTCATCTCTTGGCACTGCGTCACTCTTCCCTAACCCCACTCTCCCCTTCCCCCCACCCCCCCCTTCTCCCCCCCGTATGCACCATGTGAACTAGCACAGGCGATTGGTTCCTCTTTTGAGGCACCTCACAAGTACGCCCTCCTCGTTTTCCCACCCCTTGCAGCCGTTTGCTGAGGCAATGCAGCCTTCCCTCAAGGCGCCTCAAATGCCACTCGCATCACGTGCGCGTGCTTTCCCTTCCCGCAGCCCCCTTCCTCCCCGCACGCATGCCTTTCTCCACCCCTGCAGCCTCTAGCAGAGTCGATTTGAGCATCATTTGAGGCGCCTCAACAGTAGAAGTATGCTTGCTTTGCCTTCCTTAGCCCCTGCTTGAACCCCCTTCCTCCCCACACGCCTGCCTTTCCCCACCCCGACAGCCACTAGCAGAGGCGATTCGGGAAGCACGCCTGCCTTTCCCCACCCCGACAGCCACTAGCAGAGGCGATGCGGGAAGCAAGGAGCAGCGCTCCTGCCTTTCCCCCCCCAAACCCCACTCCCCCCGCTTGCACCACATGCGCATAACGCCTTTCTTTCCGCGCCCCTCCTGCACCATGTGCTCTCACCCCACCCCGCCAGCCGCTAGCGGAGGCGATGCGGGAAGCAAGGAGCAGCGCTGTGGCATTGGAGCTCAGCGAGCCGTGGCTGAGAGAATACCAGGTGAGAGGAGGGAGAGAAAGGTAGGGAGGTGCGGGGAGGGAGGTGAGAACAGTGAGGTGAGAACAGGAGTAGCAGGTGAGAGGAGGGAAGTTAGAACAGGGATTCGTTCAGCTACCCTATGCGTTGCTAGCCTGTGCTATACAGTCTGCTCTCCCTCCCGTGCTCCCAGTCCAGGTGCTCCCTCAGAGGGCCCACCCCCACATGACCATGTCTGCCACTGGCAGCTTTTGAAACGAACCACCCCCTTAAGCCACCTCCTGTGTTTGTGCGATGCTGTGCTACCCTTCTTGTTGCCCCCAGGTGCTCCCTCAGAGGACCCACCCCCACATGACCATGTCTGCCACGGGTGGTTACCTGCTCACGGGGATCAAAGTGGTAACACCCTGAATCGGTCTCACTACAAACAGAATCAAATCTATCCAAAACATTGCTCTGTTGTTTTATGTGTGGACTTAGGTATCATAAATTTGCCAGTTGCATTCTGTTAGCCATCTCACAGAATAGCGGTAGCAAAATGGTCAGTGACTAGTGGCCGTGTGTTAATCAGGGCCTCAGATTCGTTTTGGCGTAGGCTGACTGGTCAACCTTAGGAGTGTGTTCATGGCTGATCTGTCAGTGTTGTTTAAAAACAAACTGACTTTTCAGGGTGTATATTAAAAAAAAAACTGAACGATCAGCGTCACTATTTGGTGAAGACTGAACCATTTCAAACAAGTTCTGCATTGATATAACAAACGTTTACAGGAAATCTAATTAAACATATCCTCATCCTCTTCATCATCATCACCCTCTTCACTATCACTAGAGCCTAAAGAGAGCGCCGCGGCCAGCGACGACCGCCGCCATGCTAGCTTCACGGGCAGACCGCGGCCCGTGAGGCACCATGGCGACGGGGGAAAGAGACAATCGGCGAGGCGAGGGGAAGGCGAGGCTGCGCGACGAGGGGAATGCGGGACGACTGGAGGCTGCAGGGAACGACGCGGAAGTTTGGCTCTGCGAGGGGAAAGGAAAGGGAGCAGAAAAGAAATATCTCTATCCTAAATCGTACTTACCTATTGGGCATACTGGTGTGTTGCTGCCGCACTGATGGGCTGCAGAGGAGAGCTGCAGAGGGATGCGGGTGGAGAAAATACGGAGAGGAATACGGGAAGCACGAGGGAGTGAAAGCGGAATCGCGGTTCCCTCTATCCCTCGCAACTCCCTCTCCCACGCAGCTAACTATCTCCCTCGCAGCTCACTCTCTCCGTCTCAGCCTGATCAAACGGAAACGAGGGAACCAAATGCGGGGGGCGATGAGGAGTAACGAGAAACAAATGTCTGTAGATTCGTACCTACTAAGATGGCGTTGCTGCTGAGCTGAGCTCACGGGCTGAAAAGGAGTGGGTATCCCCGTCAAGGAATATGCACGAACGAGAAGTGCAGCTCACGGGCTCACGGATCATCATACAGCGACGACCAGCTGCGACGCCAGCTTCGCTGGCGAACGCGGCCCGCACGGCGCCATGGCGACGGGGGGAAAGGGAAGCGTGGCGCAGCGAGGGGAAGGTGAGGCTGCGCGATGAGGGAATGACGCTAGGCGAGAAATACACCTGTAGAGTAGAAGAAGAACCACTTCTACTCTACAGGTGTCCAGTACAAGTGCCTTGCATCTCCAAGTGGAGGGACGAGAGGGAGGGGCTGCTGCGAGCGATGCAGGCGCCGAGAGTGGGGAGATGCTCAGAGCGAGAAAAGCGAAGGTGAAGGGAGTGAAGATCCAGGTGGGTGAGAAAGAAGCGGACGGTCTGCGACCAGTGGGGGTTTCATCTACAGTTGGTACAGGAAAGAAGAATCTCTACCGTATCCTTGAGCCAAGATACCTTCGCGAGAAGACAGCAGTGGAGTGAAAGTTCGTGAATGACCATTCCCGAATGCGTTGGCAAGGAATCTTGCCATTTCGGCGTGATTGACGGAGGGACGGTCGAACCGGTGTACCTAGACATCCGGAATTCAGGGCACCTACGCTAATCTCCATTACAGGGATTTCAGCCAACCCCTTCGTTACAACTCTGATGAGACAGCGTACACGACAGGAAAAAAGCTGATATTTCAGCACATACAGATTTAAAAACCCTGAAATTTCAGCAAACACACTTAAAAAAAAGCTGCCACAACAGCCCCACTATTCTCCCACCACTGAAATCACAGCCTTTTTACCCCTAATCAGCCTTTTTTCGCTGACTTCTGAGGGCCTGGTGTTAATACAGGCCATTAAGGGGCGTTAATAGCAAAGGTGTGGACCCACTCTGGTATCTTGCCAATGCTGCTGCACCATCGACTCAAACGGTCGAGCTAACTCCCCTGCCGTGAGGCATGCCAGCCTGCGGCTCATCTTTCCTACTTTGCACCTTTTCCGACACCTAGCTAGGCGCATGGCGTCAGGGTTCTGGTCGGAAGAGGTGTGGGTAAGGGGACTGACTGCCAGGCATGCTGCATCCATGGTGGAGTCGAACAGCTGACGCCACCCCCCTCCCAAAACAAAGCCAAATGCTCCATAACCAAAAGCTTTCTGGCCAATCCCCGGCTCGTGCGGCAGTGCTAAGATGAGGTGTGGGAAAGCCAAGAGGAAGAGTTTCACAACTTTTTCCTTGGATTGATTCTTCAACCGCTTCACGACTCAGGTGAGTATGTGCGTCCAGGACCCCAAAACGCGCACGCACTGGTTTTCCTCTGAATGCTTCCACACAGAAGAAGGCCTCCCAATCCCATGATGGAAGCTCGACCACACCCTCTCCTGTATCTCTTACAGTGTTAATCTCTCCTGTTTTCTATCCCTATCCAAAAGTAAAATTGAGCCAAGAGCATGCACACGCACATTTGCCTCTGCCGTTGGCTTGAAATAGCCCCTTTGTGGCGATCGTGTGGAAGCACGTGTCACACATAAAGGGTGGGTGTGGGGAAGGCAGCTAGTAAGGTCCTCCAATTCGTAGATGTTGACTCCTGCACTGGTGTCATGGTGGTGTCAAATGCCGCTACCTGCCACTGGGGTTCGACACGCTGCCCACAACCTCCCCCATGGCTACTGGACGCCCTTGGCTGCTGCTATCACCCCCAGCTGCCCCCCTGGATTCTGCACGCCCTATGGTGCTGCTTTCACCCTCTGTCCCCACCCTGTGGTGCTGCTGTCACCCCCTTCTGTCCGCCCTGTGGTGCCGTTGGCACCCCGGCTTCCTCTGTAGCTGCTACACGCCCTGGGATGCCGCTGTCACCCCATGCTCCCCGCCTGGTTTTTCTGCTCCCGGGAGTGTTTCTGTCAACCCCCAGTGGCGCCCCTGGCTGCTGCACGCCTTTGGCTCCAATTGTCGGCTCTAGCTCCCTACCGGGCTGCTGCACGCCCTGAAGTGCTGCTGTCACCCGCAGCTGCCACCATGGTTGCCGCACGCCCTGGGATCCTTCTGTCAACCACATCCGTCCCCTCCTCCTCCTCCCCGACTGTTGTGCGCCCTGGGGTGCCGCTGTCAACCCCTGCTGCCCTGGTTTAGCAATTAGAGTATAAAATTTTAATCTTGTTGAGAAGCATCCTGCTATAGCTCAGTTGGTAGAGCGGAGGACTGTAGTTGAGCAATCCTTAGGTCACTGGTTCGAATCCGGTTGGCGGGACGTCTGTTGATGTTTAGACATTTGGCCTTTCTGGTTATATTTTCGCTGACGTTTGACCTTGTTGATCTTTGTTGGCCTTTTTGAGCATACTCTCAAATTATCTCATTAGGGTACACTCTTGGCCGGTGTCAAAATTTATGACACAAGGCTATCAACAGCTCCGATTGATCCACGACATCATCAATCAAATCCATAACCCTGTACAGCTTCGTGATGGACCACATGACACCGGCAGAGAACGTACCCGTAGTGAACTAGGTCAAAGGTAGCTTTGGCCACTATGAATTCTCTATGAAATGCTTCTAAGCAATAGACAAAACAAAGTGATTGCGTTGTTGACATACTGCAATAACCCATTTGGAATGAACATGGCAGTTTCAAGGAATACATGAGCTGGGCTACCAGTAAGGTGACCCCCGTCGGACTAGCCCGACTTCTCCTTGGGCCCAAACAGGATTGGCTCCGGCCCTTGCAGCCTGGTTGATGCTCAGCTCATCCTTCCCATTCTCTGCAAGAAGCTATCTCTACTCCATCTGAGATCAGATAAAGGCGTTCGAACGGGGCTGGCTTGGGCCCGAATGGGACAGGCTTGGACCCAAACGGGACCAGCTTGGGCCTAAATGGAACTGGCTCCGGCCCTGGCTTATGCTCATCCTTCCCATTCTGTGCAAGAAGCTACTTTTGCTCGAAAGGGGTTATTTTAAATTTCAGACACCATCCACGATAAGATAAAGCCCTTGATCTCCACGATTGGCGCACGAGGGAGGGTGATAGTATAGTACGCACACATGTACTTGTCGCCATAAGCGCATCGAGGCAGGAACGTTCCTCTTGCAGGCTCGCATTAGTGGATAGTGCATGAGAGGCAGCGTTTAGCAATGTATGAGAGGAAGAAAGGCAGAAAGAAGCCTTTGGAAAGCCTCAATGCTCCTGAACGTCCGGCATTGCAGCAGCCGTAACAGCAGCCGCTGTCGTCGCCTGTGACTGCACTTCGCCCTTGGTCTTTCTTACACTTTGACTGACCAACCACCTCCTCCCCCCTCACAGTCTCTTCCAGTCTATGGTCCCACGTTTCCTCCTGTGGTCTCATCTCCGGCTCGTCTTTTTCTGCGTTCACAGCAGTCGCCTCCTCTGTCTCCTGACCTGACTCCTCCCTCCCACCACAGGGTCTAACGTCCCTCTCGTGCTCGCCCTTTGTCTCCCCTTCCCGGTATCCACACTATGCTCCTCCGCTCTTGTTCCTCTTGTATCCTGTCACCCATTTTTCTCATGTCGACTCCTTCGTTGTCCCATGCTGTCTCATCTCCCCCGTTTTCTGATTTTCTCCTGTCAACTCTCCCTACAGTCTCTCGCGTCCTTTAATCCCTCATTACCAACCTCACTTCTCCTCCCCCATCAGTCTCTGCACTTGTCACTGCTGTCACTGACTTTGCCTTCACTCGGTGCCTTGACTGCGCCACTCAGTTAGTCTCAGCTCCTGCCCATCCTCCGTCCATCGGAGGTTCACATGCCCTTGGCAGTGACGTCCTAGAAGATAGGCAGTACCAGATGGCTTTCCTTGTGGCCGTTTCTCCTCCTTTGCGCCATGCTGCCTGCCCCTGAGGTTGACCCTAATGCTCTTGATATCTCGACCCTTCGCACCAACGCTGAGGCAGACTCGGGACCCTGTGCCTCTCAGTGGATAGCAGCCATGGACGCAGAGATGGCATCTTGAAGGTCCACACGCACCTACGTCGACGTTGTTCCCCCTCCTTGGGCAAACTTAGCGATGGCATATGGATCTTCAAGCTAAAGCGAACACCTAGAGAGCCGCCTGTCTTCAGGGCGCGCTACATGGCTAGAGGCTTTAGTCAGCGACAAGGAGTATACTTCTTTCAAAACTTCTCCCCCACCCCAAAGATGACCACTCTTCGGATACTATTGCACATCGCAATGCGGCGTGACTACGAGCTTCACACGCTTGAATTCTCTACTGCCTTACTCCAGGGCAGCCTGTAGGAGCAGATATGGCTCCGCTACCCACCTAGATTGACAGGATTTTTTCTTTGTGGGACTTAGTGGAGCCTTCAACGGCCCATCTACGGTCTGCGTCAAGCTCTTCATGAGCAGCACGACTCACTGCGCACTGCTCTGGCCAACCTCTGCTTCTTCACGTCCTCTGCTGACCCATCTCTCTTCGTTGGCTTTGGCTCTACTTTGCTCTACATTCTTGTCTATGTAGACGACCTAGTCTTTACTACTGCAGGCAGAGTTGCACTGGCCTCGGTGAAGGCTGCGCTTCTTAGGAGACACTTGCACTGACCTAGGTGAGTTGTACCGCTATCTTGGCTTGCAGATCACTAGGGACAACCATCACTCTCACTCAGTCACACATGGTGCAGGAGATCCTCCAGCTCTTCAACCTTCAGTTTTCCTCTGCACAACCCACTCCTTTGCCTATTGGCCATATGCTCTCTGCCCCTGTTCCTCATGAGCTTGTTGAGCACAGTGGTCAATACGTAAAGCTAGAGGTGCCTCATGTACCTGATGATTCGCAGTCGCTCGAATCTCGCATATCCTCTCAACATCCTTGCTCGCTTTGTTGCAACTGGAAGACACTAACCTTGAGCACTGTAAGCTCCTAAGATGGTGTTGAGCTATTTGGCTAGTACGTCACGCATTGGGCTTGCGCTCGGAGGACGACCGCCAGTTGCACTCACGAGACACACTGACGCGTCATGGGCAGACAAACATCAAGACTCGCAGGTCCTCTCGAAGCTATTGCTTGAGCCTTGGTGCAGGTCCGGAACCCTGAACGCCCATTCGCTCGCCATCCGTGGCACAGTCTAGCTGTGAGGCAAAGACGCTAGTGCAATGGCTACTTTGGAGCTCCGTTTGCTGACATTCTTGCTCGCCGACATAGGTGAGCCGCCTAGCTCTGCCTAGTCTTGTTCGCTGACAACAGGGCCATAATCCTCCAGTGTCTGGAGCCTAGATTAGGGGCAGAGTGAAGCACATTCAGCTTCGATACTTCATGCTACGTGAGCTGCAGCAGCGCAGCCAGACATGCGTGGTACACTTGACCTCAGGAGCCAAGACCATTGATATCTTCACTAAGGTGCTTCCGCCTCGTGATCACCAGCAGTTTCGCACACATGCTGGTCGTGTCTCATTAGGGCGTCACTTGTTAGGAACCTGAGCTCTGTATGTTGTACTTGTTCTAATATTGCCTTGTAATACTCATTTACTGGCCTTGTGGCCTTTTGCCTTAGAAGCTGTGCTACTAGTACGTGTCAACGGGAGTTATTGTTGGCCCCGTTCTCGGTTGGGCAGAGCCGACCTCGGGGTCGGGTGTGAGGAGTGCAGCCGGCCTGCAACAGTGGGCGAGCTGGTCGACGGGCCTTGTCGACCTGCACAAGGGCCACTTCAAGGGCGCCGACTTGGGGAGGGCGCCAACTTAGGCAGGTCGACTTGGGAGGTCGACTAGTGGAGGGCGTCGACTTGGGTGACGCCGACAAGGGGAAGCCGACAGGGTGTGGTTGGCTGACAGGTGTACTGGTCGACCTGGAGTTGGTTGACCAGGTGGGTTGTCGACCTAGAGTTGGTCGACCAGGGGAGTGGTCGACCTGGTGTGGTCGACTTGAGATGGTCGTCGACCTGGGCGGTCGACGGGCCTAGGATGACACACCTGGTCGACATGGTTGCCTGCTTGACCAGGTTACCCGGATGACGAGGTCTGCGAGGTTCGCGACTGTCACCCAGCTAGATTGGCAATGTCGACTTGCGGTTCGGTGGCACGTGGTCAACAGGACTCCTCAGGTGCAACCGTCGACATGTGGTCGACTTGGCACCAGCGCAATGTGCGTGGCGGTGCATGTCGTTACCATCACCTTGCACCTGCGAAGTAGGTGTGCGCACATGAGCACGTGTGGTGACCTATGGTGGCCTGTTGTTGGTGTGCTGGTATTGTCAGAGGTCTACTGGTGATCCACGATTGATCATAGGGAAGGGTTACAGGCATGTTGGCCTGGGGGGTTATGGGCGCACTGACCCGCTACTTAATAAGCCCTTTTATCCCAATGGTCTAGTGGTTGGGATTCTGATATGGTATCAGAGCGAAGGTCTCGGGTTCGAATCCCAGTGTGTGCACTTTGGGCATCCCAGTGCGGGGGGGTGTTAGAGGTCCATTGGTGATCCCCGATTGATCCTAGGGAAGGGTTACAAGCGCGTTGTCCTGGAGGGTTATGGACGCACTGATCCGCTACTTAACAAGCCCTTTTATACCAATGGTCTAGTGGTTGGGATTCTGACGTGGTATCAGAGCGAAGGTCTCGGGTTCGAATCCCAGTGTGTGCACTTCGGACATCCCAGTGCGGGGGGTGTTAGAGGTCCACTGGTGATCCCCGATTGATCCTAGGGAAGGGTTACAAGCGCGTTGTCCCGGGGGGTTATGGACGCACTGACCCGCTACGTAACAAGCCCTTTTATCCCAATGGTCTAGTGGTTGGGATTCTGACATGGTATCAGAGTGAAGGTCTCGGGTTCGAATCCCAGTGTATGCACTTCGGGCATCCCAGTGCGGGGGGGTGTCAGAGGTCCACTGGTGATCCATGTTGGTCTGGGGGGTTCTGGGCGCACTGACCCGCTACTTAATAAGTCCTTTTATCCTAGTGGTCTAGTGGCTGGGATTCTGAAAGGCATGCCAGCCCCACCTCAGAGCCTGGAGCCCGGCCCCCCGGCCCCTACTTGGCCCCTCGGCCCCCCTAGGCCCCTTGTTTGGCCCCTCGGCCCTCTAGGCCCCTCGGCCCCCCCAAGGCCCCCCCGGCCCCTTGTTTGGCCCCGCGGCCCCTAGGCCCCTCGGCCCCACCTCAGAGCCTGGCGCCCGGCCCCCCGGCCCCTACTTGGCACCTCGGCCTCCCTAGGCCCCTTGTTTGGCCCCTCGGCCCCCTAGGCCCCTCGGCCCCCTCAAGCCCCCCCCGGCCCCTTGTTTGGCCCCGCGGCCCCTAGGCCCCTCGGCCCCACCTCAGAGCCTGGAGCCCGGCCCCCCCGGCCCCTACTTGGCCCCTCGGCCCCCTAGGCCCCTGGTTTGGCCCCTCGGCCCCCTAGGCCCCTCGGCCCTCCCCCAAGGCCCCCCCGGCCCCGTGTTTGGCCCCGCGGCCCCTAGGCCCCTCGGCCCCACCTCAGAGTCTGGCGCCCGGCCCCCCGGCCCCTACTTGGCCCCTCGGCCCCCTAGGCCCCTGGTTTGGCCCCTCGGCCCCCTAGGCCCCTCGGCCCCCCCAAGGCCCCCCCGGCCCCTTGTTTGGCCCCGCGGCCCCTAGGCCCCTCGGCCCCACCTCAGAGCCTGGTGCCCGGCCCCCCGGCCCCTACTTGGCCCCTCGGCCCCCCTAGGCCCCTTGTTTGGCCCCGCGGCCCCTAGGCCCCTCAGCCCCACCTCTGAACCTGGAGCCCGGCCCCCCGGCCCCTACTTGGCCCCTCGGCCCCCTAGGCCCCTTGTTTGGCCCCTCGGCCCCCCTAGGCCCCTCGCCCCCCCCCCCAAAGGCCCCCCCGGCCCCTTGTTTGGCCCCGCGGCCCCTAGGCTCCTCGGCCCCACTTCAGAGCCTCGAGCCCGGCCCCCCCGGCCCCTACTTGGCCCCTCGGCCCCCTAGGCCCCTGGTTTGGCCCCTCGGCCCCCTAGGCCCCTCGGCCCCCCCGGCCCCTTGTTTGGCCCCGCGGCCCCTAGGCCCCTCGGCCCCACCTCAGAGCCTGGTGCCCGGCCCCCCGGCCCCTACTTGGCCCCTCGGCCCCCTAGGCCCCTTGTTTGGCCCCTCGGCCCCCTAGGCCTCTCGGCCCCACCTCAGAACCTGGAGCCCGGTCCCCCGGCCCCTACTTGGCCCCTCGGCCCCCTAGGCCCCTTGTTTGGCCCCTCGGCCCCCTAGGCCCCTCGGCCACCTCTAGGCCCCCCGGCCCCCTGTTTGGCCCCGCGGCCCCTAGGCCACTCGGCCCCACCTCAGAGACCGGCACCCGCCCACCCCCCCCCCCCCCCGGCCCCTTGTTTGGCCCCTCGGCCCCCTAGGCCCCTCGGCCCCTTGTTTGGCCCCGCGGCCCCCAGGCTCCTCTGCCCCTATGGCGTTACTTCGTGTTCTCCCGTTCGACCCGGAGGGCAGGCCTGTGGCATTTGACACGTGGCACAACGAACTGCAACTGTTCCTACTGAGCGACAGTCGGGACAGTGTCTCGCTGTTTGACCTCGTGTCCGGTGCCGCTCCAGCCCCTCCTGCCACAGCTGACGTTTCGACTCGTTCCCAGTGGCTCTCTCGTGACGCTACTGCCCGCTTGGCCATTCGCAACCACCTGCCCGCAACAGAATGTGCTCACTTTGGCGAGCACAGGACAGCACAGGCTTTGTATGACGCTGTTGTTGCTCGCTACTCCTCCTCTGCCACTGCTGCTCTTGGCAGACTGCTACTGCCCTACCTGTTCCCTGAGCTGTTGGCCTCTCACAGTCCCTCCTCCTCCTAACTTCCCCTCTCCTTCTGCTGTGCTTGGTGTACCCCTTCAGGGGGTGTCTCTGCATTGGCTTCCTGCTGCAAGCAGTTTAGGGGGTGTGTTGAAATATATTTCTTATATAAACTGCTTGTAGCGGTAGTTACTGTAGTGTTACATTGTTTGGTGGTGCACCTTGCTTGCTTTGCCTATATCCTTGTATCTTCTCTCTTTATTGAACACTTTTCTCCCTTGCAACTCTCTCCTCAGCTGAAGCAGAATACATCGCACTCTGCTCAGCCACCAAGGAAGGATTGTACCTTCGCGAACTACTAGAAGAAGCAAAGCTGGCCCAGTTACCCAGCTTCTCCCTCTTCTGCGACAACCAATCAGCAATTCGCATAGCGAACAAGAACGGGTTCACGAACCAAACGAAGCACATTGCCCTGCGATACTTCTTCGTGAAGGACGAGATCGAAAAGGGAAGACTCGAGCTATCCTGCTGCCCTGCATCCGAGATGGCAGCAGATTACTTGACCAAGAAACTCGGAAAGCAGGAGTTCGGGTATTGCATGCTGCTGACTGGACAAGGCCACGTCACCAGCAACGACACTACAGAAGTGAAGGGGAGTGTTGGAAACATGTAGTTTGCGCTTCTGATGTGTCAAAGCATTAAAGCGTAAGCGGGGCAGACTACAGTGAAGCAACAGCGAGTCAACCGAAGAGGTTGACAAAAATGTAACAGGAAAAAGGTTAAGCGAAGGTCAAAGGTCAGCGACCTTTGACTTACCGAAAGGCAGCCGATAGCAAGGACAAACAACTGACTCGCTACTGAGCAGTTGCCCGAGTCGCAGCTGTATCGAATCGCAACAGCAACAGTTAGTTATGTCTTTTCATATTCCTTTGTAATCATATGAAGACTTGTATTACTTTGCTATAATCAATCTATCTTGGTCTCACACACTAGTGCAAGGTGGTTCAACCAGTTCACTGCAACGCTTCCGCAATTACATCGTCACCTCGAGCCTTAGCCTTGAAACAATCCTAAGGGCTTTCTCAGCCCAACAATACTTTGATACTGTATATATATTTATACGTATATGTAAGTGCATGCTTATAGCTCCTAGGTTGTGATCACTGTACTGGTTGTGCTTTTATAACTGTGCATGAGAACGGGCCTTGTTGCCGTTTGCTTGTGCTCGGATTGTGTGGTGGTCTTGTTGTCAAATTCCATTTGTATGCTTCTAGGCTATAGTGGGGCATACTCTACTAAGTACAACCCTTTAGGGTTTCATACTTGTACTCATCCTGCTGCTCTATGCTATCATTCCTGCCTGCTTATTTTAACATGGTATTAGAGCAGAATCGTTCCTAGGGCCCACCGAACATTCCGCCCTGCCTTAACCGTAATTTTTTCTTCCTACGCTGCCCCTGCAGCCGCGCTGCCCTTGCAGCCCGCGCGCTGCCCCTGCGACCGTGCTGCCCCTGCAGCCGTGCTCGCCCCTGCGACCGTGCTGCCCCTGCAGTCGTGCTCGCCCCTGCGACCGTGCTGCCCCTGCAGCCGTGCTCGCCCCTGCGACCGTGCTGCCCCTGCAGCCGTGCTCCCCCCTGCGACCGTGCTGCCCCTGCAGCCGTGCTCGCCCCTGTGACCGTGCTGCCCCTGCAGCCGTGCTCGCCCCTGCGACCGTGCTGCCCCTGCAGCCGTGCTCGCCCCTGCGACCGTGCTGCCCCTGCAGCCGTGCCTGCCCCTGTGACCCACGCGCTGCCCCTGCAGCCCGTGCATTGCCCCTGCAGCCAGCGCGCCGCCCTGCCGAGCCGCGCGTCGGCCTTGCAGCCCGTTCGCGCTGCCCCTGCAGCCTGCGCGCCGCCCTGCCGAGCCGCGCGTCGCCTCTGCAGCCCGTGCGCACGGCCCCTGCAGCCCGCGCGTCGCCCTTGCAGCCCGCGCGCCGCCCCTGCAGCCCGTGCGACGCCCTGCCGAGCTGCGTGTCGCCCCTGCAGCCCATGCGAGCTGCCCCTGAGACCCGCGCGTCGCCCCTGCAGCCTCTGCACCGCCTCTGCAGCCCGTGTGTGCTGCCCCTGCAGCCCGCGCGCCGCCCTGCCGAGCCGCGCCGCCCAGCCCGAGCCGAGCCGCCCTACCTAACCCGAGCCGCCCTGCTACTACTACTGCTACTCCTGCTGCTCATTCTACTGCTGCTACTGGAGGAGGTACTGCTGGGAGTGGTGGAGGTGCGGCCGCCCAGCCCCACCGAACCACCCTGCTGCTGTTACTACTGCTGCTGCTGCTACTCGTACTACTACTGCTGCTGATGGAGGTGCTGCTGGGAGTGCAGGAGGTGCGGCCGCCCAGCCCCACCGAGCCGCCCTGCTGCTGCTACTACTGCTGCTGTTGCTGCTAATCGTTCTACTGCTGCTGCTGGTGGAGGTGCTACTGGGAGTGCTAGAGATGCTGCTGGTGCTGTAGGAGCTGGAGGTGCTGGACCTACTGCTGACCGTCACTGTCTGTCATGGCCACTATCGCGGCAGTTGCTGCGGCCAGGGGTGGACAGCAGCAGGCACTGCCTCTCCCAGACGACCCCACACCTTAGCAGCTTCGTGAGTGGGTTTTTCAGCGAGGCAGTCCTGGTGGTGGAGGTTTTGGTTTTATGTGGCCTAAGCGACCTCGCGATTGTGCTTCTCAGCGATGCGTCCCTGGCTGTGTAGAGGTTCCTGCTCTCGGTTCTAGTGAGTCTACTGCCGCTCCAGGTGCTAGTGAGTCTGCTGTCGCTCCAGGTGCTAGTGAGTCTGCTGTAGCTCTAGGTGCCCGTGAGTTTGCCGACGCTCTAGGTGCTAGTGCGTCTACTGCCATAGGTCCTGCCTCAGCTGAGGTCTTGCACACTTTCACGCTTGACTCAGGCGTGTCACGTTGCTTCTTTCGTGATTGCACCACAGTTACACCACTCACAGCACCTGTCCCAGTCTTACTGGCTGACCCCTCTGCGGGCCCTAAGGTTGCGAGAGCCTCCACGGTCCTCCCTTGTCCAACAGTCCCCTCTGGTTCTCTGTCAGGTCTCCACCTCCCCACGTTCTCGACGAACTTGGTGAGCAACGCTGCCATTCAGGATGTCTGGGTTGATACCTTTATTCCTGGAGGGCAGCGTGTGGCGATCTGTACGTGCTCCCGGGGACTGGCCGTCACCTGGCTACGTTCACTCGACAGCCTGGGTCTAGTGTGTACACACTGACCACTACGTCTGCACAGGTGGCTGAGTCAGGTCAAGTGGCTGCGTCGAGTCGGGCGTCTGCGTCGGGGCAGTTAGCTGCGTCTTGCTCGTGTCGAGTACTCACGCACGAGACTCAGCGCTGGCACCACCATCTTGGTCACCCCTCCTTGGCGCGTCTACGCAGCATGCACTCCCGTCTCCTTGTCTCTGGCCTACCCAGGACCCTGCCCCCCCTGCCGCGCTCGCTTGCCCCGCCGTGCCTTCCTTGCGTCGAGGGGCGGCAGCGCGCCGCTCCTCACTCCTCCAAGTTTCCTCCGACCACTGCTCCTCTGCAGACTCTTCACATGGATGTGTGGGGCCCGGCCCCCATCGGTGAAACGGACCGCGAGCACCACTTCCTGCTGGTTGTTGACGACTACACACGCTACACCACTGTCTTCCCCTTGCGGCGCAAGGCGGACGTCAGCGGTGTCTTGATCCCCTGGATCCGTGCTACTTGTCTCCAGCTGCACGAGCGGTTTGGGCAGGACTTCCCAGTCCTGCGTCTGCACTCTGACAGGGGCGGTGAGTTCTCCTCAGACCTCCTTGCGGGGTTCTGTCGAGACGAGGGCATCCGCCAGACGTTCACGCTTCCGGCCTCTCCTCAGCAGAATGGGATTGTTGAGCGTCGCATTGGCTTGATCATGGAGGTGGTCCGATACGCTGCGCATCAGCTCAACCTCTGGCCCCGTGTCTCTGTGCCAGAGACCTCGCCCACCCTCCGGTGGACGGGGAAGGCTGGTAATGCGTCAGCGTTTCGGGTCTGGGGCGCGCTCTCCCTTGTTCGGGTTCTGGAGGTGCTGTGCCTGGGGGTGCTGGTTCAGGGGGTGCTCCGACTGGGGGTGCTGGTTCTGGGGGTGCTGCGCCTGGGGGTGCTGACTCTGGGGGTGTTGCGAGTCCTCGTGACGGTGGCGTTGGGGGTGACCCTGTTGGAGGTCCTGGCGCTAGAGGTACTAGAGGTGCTTCTGGTGCTGGAGGTGCTAGAGCTACCTCTACTGGAGGTGCTGGAGCTGGACAGCCACCGCAGCCTGATCTACTTGAGACGCTCTCGCCGCAGGCGATTCGTGCGTGGGTCGTTCGGCGAGCCAGTCCTGGTGGTGGAGGGTATGGTCCTGCTGGTGCTGGAGCTACTAGTCCTGGAGGTGCTGCTGGTGCTGGAGGTCCTAGAGGTGCTGCTGGTGCTGGAGCTACTAGTCCTGGAGGTGCTACTGGTGCTGGAGGTACTGGAGCTGCTAGTATTGGAGGTACTGCTGGAGGTACTAGAGGTACTACTGGTGCTGGAGGTACTGGAGCTGCTAGGCCTGGAGGTACTGGGGGTGCTACTGGTGCTGGAGGTGCTTCTGGTGCTGGAGGTACTGGAGCTGCTGCTGGTGCTGGAGGTACTGGAACTGGAGGTACTGGAGCTGCTGGTGCTGGAGGTACTGCTGGTACTGGAGGTGCTGAGGGTCCTGGAGCTGCTGGCACTGGAGGTGCTGGTACTACTGGTGCTGGAGCTGCGGGAGTTGCTGGTCCTGGAGGTGCTCGTACTAGAGGTACTGGAGCTGCCAGAGCTGGTGGTGTTGCTCGTGCTGCAGGTGCTACTAGAGCTGCTGACCCTGGAGGTGCTGGTGCTGCTCGTGCTGAAGGCGCTGGAGCTGGAGGTGCTGGAGCTGCTGGTCCTGGAGGTGCTCGTACTAGAGGTGCTGGAGCTTCTGGAGCAAGTGGTACTGCTGGTGCTGGAGGTGCTGGAGGTGCTACTGGAGCTACTGGCACTGGAGGTGCTGGAGGTACTGCTAGTGCTGGAGGCACTGGAGCTGGAGCTGGAGGTACTGGAGGTGCTGGAGCTGTTGGTCCTGGAGGTACTCGTACTGGAGGTGCTACTGGAGCTGCTGGCACTGGAGGTGCTGGAGGCACTGCTGGTGCTAGAGGTGCTGGCGCTGCCGGAGCTAGTGGTGCTGGAGGTGCTGGTGCTACTAGTGCTGGAGGTGCTGCTAAGAGTACTGGTGGAGCTGCTCGTGCTGGAGGTACGGGGGCTGCTGGTGCTCTTTGCCACCTTCTTAGTCTTCCGCCAGGTGCTACTGACTTCCCTGCGGCAGGTACTACTCCTTCGTTACTGTTTCCACTGGCAGACCAGTCTCAGCCGCCGCTGCTACCGCACTCCCCACTTCCTACTCTTGCTCCTTACACTGCGGTGACACAGTTCCTGTCTAAGCGTCGAGAGCCAGAGACTCGTGCTTCTACCCCTGAGCGTCGAGAGCCTGAGTCTAGCTTTGACCTTGAGCCCGAGCCTAGAGCTGCTGTCCGTACTCGTATTCCTCGTATTCGTCGTTAGCGGGCTATCCAAGGCACTCACGATATGACACCCCGTCCTTCCTGTTCCACAGCGTGTTATCCTGCCGTTACCTCCTGCGTCCTCTCTTCCTGACGTTGCTGACCCTCCGTCTGACCTTGCTCGTGCATCCAGTCCGACTGTTACTCGCTTTCTTGCTACGGTGGTGACTGACCCTTCGTTCTCGTCTCCTGCTGCGTCTGCCTTAGTCGCTGAGCTCGTTGACTTTGCTGCTGTGTACCGCCTAGACTACCTTGTGAGTCTTGTTTCTGACCCTTTCCCTGCCTGTCCTCCGTTCGTCGGGGGTGAGACTGCCCTTGGCTATGACGTTATTGAGGACAGGCAGGAGGAGCTGGAGTGCCTTGCGGTCGTTGCACCCCATCTCGCGACCATGCTACTTGCCCCTGAGGGAGACCCGGATGCACTTGACATCCCCACCCCCGCTCTTACAGAGAGGCGATTTCGGGTGAGTACTCCTCTCGGTGGCAGACAGCCATGGACGCAGAGATGGCTTCCTGGAAGTCCACAGGCACCTACGTCGACGAGGTTCCCCCACCTGGGGCGAACATTGTCAGTGGCATGTGGATTTTCAGAGTGAAGCGGCCGCCGGGTTCTCTGCCTGCCTTCAAGGCATGTTACGTTGCTCGAGGCTTCAGTCACCGTGCAAGGGTCGACTTCTTTCAGACCTTCTCCCCTACCCCGAAAATGACCACTCTTCGGGTGTTGCTACACGTTGCAGCACAGCGTGACTACGAGCTGCACTCCCTCGACTTCTCGACAGCTTTCTTGCAGGGTAGCCTTCACGAGGCCATCTGGTTGCGCCGTCCAGAGGGCTTCACTGGGTCGTTTCCTGAGGGTACCCAGTGGAGCCTACGGCGACCAGTGTACGACTTGCGTCAGGCGCCCCGCGAGTGGCACGACACACTGAGGACGACACTTGCGGCTCTTGGGTTTGCTCCTTCGACTGCTGACCCGTCGCTGTATCTACGCACCGACACTACTCTGCCGGCGTTCTACATCCTTGCGTACGTCGACGTCTTGGTTATTGCTACTGCTGACACTGAGGCACTGGCCCTAGTGAAGGCGGAGCTGCAGGAGAGACACACGTGTACTGACCTGGGTGAGCTGCGGAGCTATCTTGGCTTGCAGATCACCCGGGACAGAGCACGGCGCACCATCACCCTCACTCAGTCACACATGGTGCACCAGGTCCTTCAGCGCTTCGGCTTCACGTGGTCCTCGCCACAGCCCACTCCTCTGTCTACCGGCCACTCGCTCTCAGCTCCACATTCGGACGAGTCCGTAGAGCCAAGTGGTCCGTACCCAGAGCTTGTGGGTTGCCTCATGTACCTGATGACGTGCACACGACCTGACTCCGCGTACCCTCTCAGCCTCCTGGCTCGCTACGTGGCACCCGGTAGACACCGAAAGGTGCACTTTGATGTTGCGAAGAGGGTACTCATTACTTGTGCAGTACATCGGGCATGTGGCTCGTGCTTGGAGGACGGGTTTCAGTGGTACTCACAGGACACTCTGACGCTTCTGGGGCCGACGACCAGGCGACTCAGCATTCGTCACAGGGTTACACCTTCAGTCTTGGCTCTGGTTCTGTCTCGTGGAGGTCCACTCGTTCTTCTTCTGTGCTTGGTTCCAGCTGTGAGGCCGAGATCTACGCTGGGGCCATGGCTGCACAGGAGCTTCGCTGGCTGACCTACCTGCTGACCGACTTGGGGGAGCGGCCTCGTTCTCCTCCAGTTCTGTACGTCGACAACAAGGCAATGCTTGCCTTGTGTCGCGAGCAGAGACTGGAGCACAGAACGAAGCACATTGCTCTTCGCTACTTCCTTGCGCGTGAGTTGCAACAGCGTGGTCAGCTGCGCCTTGATTACGTGGCCTCTCGGGCCAACACTGCTGATGTTTTCACCAAGGCCCTTCGGTCTGGTGATCATCAGCGTTTCTGCACTGCTCTTGGGCTTGTGCCCATTTTGCCTCACCTGCTGGTTCCTTGACTTGCTCTTGTTGTACACTGATATATATCTTTATACCTGCTTGTTTACTCTTGCTAGGTTGTGATCAGTGTACTGCCTTGCTATTATAACTCTGCATGTGAATTGGCCTTGTGGCCGCTTGCTTGTGCTCAGATTGTGTGGTGTCCTTGAGATCCACCCTGAGCTTTGTTTTGCTTTGTTCTTTTGCTTGACTGGTCTTGTGACCGTTCGTTGTGTTTGCTATCCCCCACTTTGCCTATGGGGGTGTGTCAAATTCCATTTGTATGCTTCTAGGTTGTATGGGGCATACTCTAATGAGTACAGCCCTTTAGGGTTTCATACTTGTACTCATCCAGCTGCTCAATACAATCATTCCTGCCTGCATATTTTAACACCTGTGACCGTTGTTGTTCTTGCTATCCTCCACTTTGCCTACGAGGGTGTGTCGAAACTCTATGTTTATAATTTGCTAGGCTATATTGGGGCTAGCCTTAGGGTGTACAACATTCCTAAGGTTTCATACCTGTACACCTGTTCCTTGGTCAAACTCCTTCCTGTTCAGTAGATTAATGTGGAAAGAGAGGAGAGTAGGGATCACGTGGAAAGGGAGTTAAGTGGGAAGCACGGAGAAAGCGTTTAACGTGGTAGCACATGCGAGGGAGGTAAGAAGAACGTGCGTTGAAGCCGAGGATGCTTATTACGGTACATCAGAGTCCTTTCCTCACTCCGTCGGCCCCGCCCCTTGTTCAGACCCTGTTGCGAGTGCACGAGAAGCGGAGGGATGGGCAAGTGACCAGTGAGTCAAGTGGAGTGAAGGGATGGGCAGGCAGACCAGGGGAAACATGCATAGCAGGCGAGAGAAGTCAGGAAGTTGTTCATTATGGGGCAAGATCTGGTGCTGCATGTTTTTCAGCATTTGAAAATATTCGGTCTTTAGATAAGATGAAGTAACAGAACATCCAACAACATTGCCAAATCGCACAAAGACACACATCCACCAGCCCACAAGCAAGAAACCTAAGAAAACAACCTCAACCACTCAGAAAAGCCTACCTTTCAGTACCATCAGCTGCACTTCCACTGCCCTCCTCCAATCTTCCATCATAGCTTCTTATTCCCATCGACGGTAACTGTGGCGTTCCTAGCAATGGAGCTGGGAAGTGCACACGCCATGCACCTCGTGAAAGAGCCTAGGCCTTGGCATCCTTGGCATCGGAGGGGCCTGCCTTGCGGGGGCTGTTGTCGGGCTTCTTGTTCTTGCCAGTGATGCGATCACGAATGTTCCTGAAGAAGCTCTTGATCGCATTCGCCGTCCTCTTCAGCACCCCCGGCTTCTTCTCCTCCTTCTTCTTCTCCTCCTTCTTCTCCTCGCCCTTCTTCTCGTCCTCGTCAGCCAGCTTGCGTGGAAACTCAATCCCTTCCTCCTCATCCCCCTCTTCATCCTCAACCTCCTCCTCCTCGTCACTCTCCATCCCCTCCTCCTCCTCCTCCTCCTCCTGAAGCTCCCTGGGCATCTCAAGTCCGTCAGCCTCATCACCCCCCTCGTCCGCGTCACCATCCATTCCACCTGCTTCCTCCTCGCTCTCGCTGTCCTCCACAAGAGCTCTCCCCTCCTCCTCCGCCTCCTCCGCCTCCTCCACATCCTCGCCCTCCATCTCCTCATCTTCGTCCTCCACTTCCGCCAGCACTCTGCCCTCTTCCTCCTCATCCGCCTCCTCACCCGCCATCTCCCCGCCCTCCGCCTCTTCCTCCTCCTCCACGTCTCCGCTCTCCACCAGCATCCTGCCTTCCGCTCCCTCAATCTCCTCCTCCTCCTCCTCGCCATCGTCCACCTCCTCATCCTCCTCCTCCTCTCCCTCTGCAAGCATCCTTCCCTCCTCGCTCTCCTCGCTTTCCTCGCTCTCCTCCTCCTCCTCGCCCACCTCGCTCGCCTCGCTTTCCTCCTCCCAGTCGCCCTCAGCGAGCATGCGCCCCTCTTCCTCCTCCTCGTCCCCTTCCCCCTCACCCTCCGCCATCTCCCCCACCATCTCTTCCGCCGCGCTCTCCTCCTCCGCGCCCTCCTCCGCCAGGCTCCTGCCCTCCGCGCGCTCCTCAACGTCCGCCTCCCACTGCGCCTCGTCGTCTTCCAGAGCCCACCCGTCCGCCGCGTCGCCCTCGCCCTCTTCGAGCGCCATGCGCGGCCCGCCGGTGACAAGGCCGGTGGCGTGGCTGCCAGTGGTCCACGCAGCGGGAGGGAGCTCGCTTGCCACACCACCGTCGCCGCCGCCACTCCTCGCAGCAGCGGCGCTCACCACCACCGACGCGGCCGGCGCGGCGAGCAGAGGCAGCAGAGTGGCGAGGAAGAGCAGCAGCAGCGGCGAGGGCGCGCGCGCGCTTCCAAGGCGGGCCATGGTGGCGGGAGAATGAGAGGTGGTGTGGCGCACGCTGGGGGCGACGGTTGCGCGCAGCTGGGAGAGCTCGGCGGGGCTGGGATCGATGGCGCTGCAGGCTTAAAGTCACAACGACGAAAGCTTGCTTTATTCTACGGCGGTCTGAAGCTGGTCTGAAATGGAGCTGGTTCTCGTGTGCCTGGATGAGGGAAGCGAAAGGTGATGCCTTTCTCATGGCCTAGCCAGCTCCATTTATGCTGCCCACGGTCACCGAGCGTGCTGTGCGATGGCCACCGTGACGGGCTTGCCTGGCGTGGCTCCGCCCGCGAGTTGCGGCGAGGCCGAGCGTGAAGTCGCGCTGCGGCAGCCGTGTGCTTTGCCGCGATCATTGCCGGGTTGACGCCGCGGAGAAATGTCACGCACCCAGTCGCTGGGTGGGTGGAATAGAGGCGCACGGTGACAGTACGGCTGATGAAGCCTGTCGCTTGCTTGCGCTGGGGAGTTCAAGGGATCAACGAGGGCGGGGCGCGCAATTATGTGTCAACTGCGCCCAGACTTGGCTCCCTACTATTTCGCACAAGGCAGGGAAATGAGAGGGGGAATTATTCTCGCCCAACAGCACGTGACGCGTCCCCGTATACACAAACTTGTTATAAACACGATTCTATCAACTAGTGCTAAGTTGTTAGGCCCCTTGGCCTAAATCCGCTAAAGAATAGCGGGGTCGACTAAGTCGAGGATGAAAGCGCGGCGGAAGACTTTGGCGAAAGAACTATTAGCGAAATAGGAGAAGAAGTTACTGAGTAATTGAAGAGTTGAATGAGAATTGGTTGATATTGGTGGATACAAGCAAGGATGATATAGCATGCAAGGTCGAATGTCGGAAAGTACGTCGTGGGACTAGAAAGTAGAAGCAAGAAAAGTAGAGTGCCACGTGGCACAAGGAAATCAAGGAAGATAAGGATAAGGGTGAGTTGGAAAGTACTGTTCAAAAGGAACAGTAAATCCCCCCTTAACACTACCCCCCTCCCAAGGAGGCGACGTCCGCGGCGCCTGCAGACTGAAGGTACGCTTGGAGGCAAGCGTTGTCGGGAGACAGCGAGGACGAAGGAACCCAGCTGTCGTCGGCTGCATCGTAACCACGCCAACGAACCAAGAAGTCGATGAAAGAGACACCCCCCTGGAGACGGCGACGGTGCCTGAGGATGCGCTGGATCTGGTAGTCGGGCTCGTCAGTGTCAACAGCTACCGGCAGTGGAGTGCGATCACGGCCCGAGAAGGTGGCGTTGGAATCGGTGTAAGGTCGAAGGAGAGATACGTGGAATGATGGGTGCATGCGGAAATGAGCGGGAAGGCGGAGGCGGTATGCGACTGGACCTAGTGCGCGCTCAATGACGAATGGACCAATGAAACTTGGACGGAGCTTGCTGTCCTGTGGCAGTCGGAGGTTGCGGCTATCCAAAAGGACACGGTCGCCGACTGCAAACGACACCTCACGATGACTGCGGTTGGTGGTGCGTGCCATGCGTGCATTTGCGAGCTCAAGGTGCTTCCTCACGTGATCATGAATGAAGGTGAGATGCTGGTGGAAGTTGTCCGCACGAGGGACTGTGGGTGTGAGATTGACACGAGTGGGGACATTGGGGTGCTGACCGTATAGTGCGAAGAACGGTGACATGCCTGTGGACGAGTGGTGCGTGTTGTTGTAAGCGAACTCGGCCATGCTCAGCTTCTTGTCCCTGTTGGTGCAACCCTACGGTTTGCACTCGGCTTGTTGTCCGTGTGCGTGAATGTGTGTGTGTATGGAATGGTATGAGGGCATGGGATAATATATATTTCATGCTTATAATTGTGTGTGAATGTTGAGTCATGATGTCGAGTGTGTGTGTCGAGTCAATAGCGAGTTATCGCTAGACGTGTGTTACGCGGTCGTTTTTGTCTCGCGCGCGGTTTCTATTTTGTCGTGCGCGGTTTCTATTTTGTCCTGTGTCGAACGTTCGGCGTGTCGCAGGTGTGTGCAGCAGACCCATCAAGAACTCAAGGATGAGTTTGTGATGAAGAGCCCGAGCCTTGGTGTCAAGCCTCAAGTGATTTCGAAGCTCGCCAAAAAGGTACACCTCAAGATATTGAAGATAGTTACATTACTTTGTGTAGTGTAACATTTCACTTGGTGTAGGCCCTAGTGAAGGGTAGTTTCGAGACCCTTCGTGGTTGGGGACAGTGTGGCACTGTTCCACATCACTGTACCTCGGCTCTTGGGGTTTGTAGGAGCTGGGAGTCATTCCCAACTCGTAACTCTTCCTATCTTGTGTTCTAAGACTATAGTGGCTGCCATAGTACCGTTCGTTCAAACCGACGCTGTGTCGTCAATTCTTTATCAAATCGTGCAAGCTGAATTGATAATTGTAGACGACGTGAAGACGCTCCAGATCCAATTTGAATCAAGTCATTTGCAGCTGTGAGCAGAACGCTATCAACGTTTGAAGCCGCTGTGCAGAAATCCGTCTGTGCTCTCTATCTTTCGTTTTAGGCATATTCAAGCCTATTGTGACTATAACAAGTGGTATCAGAGCCCCTTGGAGCAGTTTCGACAATGTCTGGACCTGAGGAAAGGGGTGGCAGAGGTGCTGGTGGCAGTGGAGAAGCTCAAGCTCAAGGCCAACCCCGTGATTCAGCCATGGCGCCCATGCAACCAAGTCTTGGCCCACCTAGGGATGAGCCTAGGGTGTTTGGGCTTGACAAGTTCAACGGTGACAACTTTGCTGAATGGTCCTTCAAGATGGAGAACATCTTTGACCACTATGTCCTGCTGGAGGTGATGGAAGGAACGGAGAAGCGCCCCGAGAACGACCCGGAGAAGAGCCCGTGGGTGCGGAAGAGCGCACAAGGCTATCTCTTACTTGGGCAAGCGTTGGGGAGCAGTCAGATCCGTCACATCAAGCCATTCCAGCGTGAACCAGAGAAAGGACCAAAGGCATGGGCTGCTCTCAAGGGTGTACATGCTCCTGCAACAGCGGCGGTAGCGGTGGTGTTGGAACGGCAAATGGCGACACTACGAATTGAAGAAAACGAAGCGGTTGAAGAAGGGGTGCAGAAATTCTTCGACTTGTTGACGCGGCTTGAGGGAGCTGATTTGAACTACAGTGAGCTCCAAAAGAAGACCAAGTTGCTGGCCTTACTCCCAGAGTCATGGTCCTCGCTCATCATCAACCTTAATCGCGACTTGCCCCGCCTCTCGCTTGAAGACGTGAAGCGAGCTATCCTTCAAGAGGATTTCCGCCGCCGTGAGTTGGCGAGTGCGGATGGCGCTGGGGCAGCGAGCATCGGCCGTGGATATGGTCGAGAAAGAGGCAGAGGACGAGGGGGAGGAAGGTTTGGTGGCAGCAACTTCGGCGGAGGCCGCAGGAGTGGCGGTTACGGCAGCGACGACAAGAGCTACGGACGCGGTCGCGGCCGATTCGACGGCGAGTGTCACTATTGCCACAAGAGCGGACACATGTGGCGCGACTGCTACAAACTCCCTGATGGTTGGACCCCTGCTCAAGGCCAAGAGGGTAGAGGAGCAGGAGGAGGGAGAGGACGAGGCCGTGGAGGCCGTGGCGGTCGCGGTGGCGGAGCTGCAAACATGAAGAGCGGAGACAACGACAAGGACCCGAGCGACGATCGATACCCGGGTCTATTCTACTTCGTGTCGACGCAAGTACCGGCTGGTCCAGAGAAGGATGAAGGCTTTGAGGAGCCAGCAGCTGTGGGGAAGGTGACCCTACACCCCCTGGACTATTGGGTGATTGATAGTGGCGCTACCTATAGCATGACACCTCGCCCGGACTTGCTCACCGAACTCGAGCCGTCACCGGTGAAGCATGTCACATCGGCTTTGGGGCAGCGAGCAGAGGTGAAAGGCATGGGCAAGGCCATGTTCAAGGGTGCTGATGGGAAGATGGTGGGCCTCAAGAACGTGCTTTGGGTGCCCAGCCTTGCTGCAAACCTGATTTCCGTGCGGCGGTTGGCAAAGGCCGGCATGGACACGAACTCGAAGGGAGCCAAGACCTACACCGCAAGGCTTGGCGATCGAATTCTTTGGGACCTTCATGAGGACAGGGATGTCTACAACGAGATGTGGCAGATCCCAGTGGTCCCTATGCCTAAGGAGAGGCAAGTGGCAGCAAGCATCAGCACCAAGGATGGAGCGGTCGGTAGCGACGATGGCGCGAACGGTCGCGCTAAGGAGAATGAGCTCAAGAAGAGCAAACCTGGAGGGACCAGCAAGTTCAGTGAACCTAAGGAGAGTGGTGCAGCAACCAAGGAGCAGCAAAAGGGTGAGGAGAACCCAGAGGCAGCAGCGGAGGAGGACTACGGAGAGAGTATGTGGGGCGCTATTGCGAGCGCGGCATTCTCCAATCCAACTTCGGCTACGGGGGAGTGTGATTGGCTCACCTTGCATCGGCGCATGGGGCATGTGGCCCTGCCCATCTTGCAGCAGCTAGTGAAGAATGAGATGGTTGCTGGCATACGTGTGAAGGGGGAGCCCGATGAGGTGCTTGGCTGCCCGACGTGCATTCAAGCCAAGTTCACCCGGTTTCCGTTCCCTAGTTCGGAGGCAACGGCAAAGGCACCGCTTGATGAGGTGGTGATGGACGTGGTGGGCCCCCTGAAGCTTGGAGCTGCTGGAGCTGAGTATTTTCTCACCATTGTCGACGTCTACACCCGCATGACTTGGGTGTACGTGCTGGCCAAGAAGAGCGACGTGGCTGAAACGTTGAAGACGGATTGGTTCCCGATGGTGGAGCGGCAACAAGACCGTCTAGTCAAGTCAATCCGCACCGATCGAGGGGGAGAGTTCCTGAGCAAGGAGTTTGGGTTGTGGCTGAAGAAGAATGGTATTCGGCACTCCCTCACCATGCCATACTCCCCTGCAATGAACGGCATCGCCGAGCGAGCGAACCGCACAATCACGGAGGCGGCACGCGGGTTGCTCATTGAAGCCGGGCTACCCGACTATTTCTGGCCTGATGCGGTGCGGAGCGCGTGTGTGGCCAAGAACAGAGCCTTGACTCATGTGGGAGCAGACAAATGGGTGCCCTATGTGGAGTGGCTAGGAAGGAAGCCAAAGGTGGATATGCTTCGGGTGTTCGGGTGCATGTGCATGGCGCTCGTGCCTAAGCATCTTCGGCACAACAAGCTTGGTGCCAAGGCGGTGTGGGCCGTGCACTTCGGCATGGCTCAAAACAGCAAGGGATGGCTTCTTTGGGACCCATTCACCAAGAAGTTCTTGGTGAGCAGGGACTGCAAGTTCATGGAGAACTTCATGTACAAGGATTGGAAGGCGGAGAATGAGGCGAAGATAGGCGTGCGGTTTGGGGAGGTGAAGAGTTCCGGTTTGGAGCATGTGGAGCTGCCTTTGGAGCTGAGCAGCGGCAGCACAACCACAAGGCAATCCTCCCTTGTGAATGGGGGAGAGGAGGCCAATGATGCAGAGGAAGAAGAGGAGGAGGTGCAGCAAGTGAGCGAGCGTGCATCGTCACTCCCTTCCCGTACTACGAGTGCTCCACGGATTCGAGCCACACCGCAGCAACGCCAAGGCCTTGAAGTCCCTGCAGCTGAGGAGGAAGGAAGGGGGAAGAGGAGAGTTCAACCCCCTAATAGGCTGACCTATGATGCGCCGGGAAAGCATGGCAAGACAGCCCTGGCTGGAGCGGCAATGATGGTCGGAGACGACGAGGAGAGTGACTACGAGGAGTGTGCCTTCGCGTTCTTCTCTCCGGTGGAGATGCCGGGAGAACCAGCAACTCTCAAGGAGGCTTTGGAGAGTAGTGATGCTGAGGAGTGGAAGAAGGCCATGGAGAGTGAGCTGAAGAGCATCGAGCAGAATGACACGTTTGAATTGGTGGAGCTACCGGAGGGGCGTACGGCGATAACGTCCAAGTGGCTCTTCAAAATCAAGTCGGATGCCGACGGCAAGATCGAGCGCTACAAGTCTAGGCTTGTAGCCAAGGGGTACCAGCAGAAGGAGAAGGTGGACTTCAAGGAGCTGTTTGCCCCTGTGGTGAAGCCGACGACGCTGCGAACCCTATTCGCGGGAGCCGCCATCAAAGGATGGGTAGTAAAGCAAATGGACATCGTAACGGCATTCCTTAACGGCATCCTTGAGGAGGAGATTTTTATGGCGCAGCCAGAGGGGTTTGATGATGGTAGTGGCAGAGTGTGGAAGCTGAAGAAGGCCCTCTATGGGCTGAAGCAGGCCCCTAGGCAATGGTACATGAAGCTGCGCGAAGTGTTGGAGGGGATCGGCTTCACTCCCTCAACGGCCGATCACTCCTTGTTCATGCTTGGCGAGGGGGAGCAGAGGAGTTTCATGGTGGTTTATGTGGATGACATCCTCATTTTCTCACCCTCTTCTGACCTTGTGAAGGAGGTGATGCTGAAGCTTCAAGACAAGTTCAAGTGCAAGGCCCTTGGTGACGTGAGCTTCTACCTTGGGCTCCACATCGAACGAGATGTGGAGAAGCGGTGCATGCGGGTGCATCAACGAAAGTACCTGGAGGCATTGGCTGCCAACTTTGGGCAGAGTGAAGGCCATGTGGCTACACCCTTTCCCTCTGGGTTCAAGTGTGTGAAGGGACCAGAGGAGGAGAGCGTTGGTGAAGAGGAGAGGCGCCGATTTCACTCGTTGGTGGGCAGCCTCATGTATGCGGCGGTAAACACCCGACCGGACGTCGCGTTTGCTACCGGGCAGCTGGCTAGGGTTGTGCAATGCCCTAATGAGGAGCAGGTAGCAGCTGGAATGAGGGTGGCCAAGTATCTTGGCCAAACACCGACCGTTGGGCTGCAATACTCGGCGGCGGCACAAAGGCGCCAAAAGGGTGCGGATGGTGTTGAACCCGGGCGTTTGTTCCTCACCGCCTACTCGGATGCTTCATATGCATCAGAACCAGAGGACATGACAAGTGTGGGAGGCTTCATATGCTGTGTTGGTGGAGGCCCAACTGCTTGGGAGAGCAAGAAGCAGGTTGACCAAGCTTTGAGCTCGGTGGAGTCCGAGTACATGGCACTCTTCCGTGCCGTACGGGAGATTGTGTGGCAGCGGCGTTTGTTGGCTGAATTGGGGGAGGAGCAGCAAGGACCTACCCCACTGTACTGCGACAGCCAGGGTGCCATTGCTCTTGCTAAGAACCCTGTGTTGCATGGACTCACGAAGCACATGAGGGTGAAGTGGCATTGGACGAGGAGCATGGTAACCGCGGGTGAAGTTGAGTTGCGCTACGTGAAGACCACGGGGCAGCCGGCTGACATGATGACCAAGAGGCTGGTGGAGCAGCAGCATTGGAAGTGTTGCAAGCTGGCTGGGATGGCTCTGAACTGAGAGAGCAACATATCCTAAGGCCAACAATCCGAGGGGGAGTTTGTTGGTGCAACCCTACGGTTTGCACTCGGCTTGTTGTCCGTGTGCGTGAATGTGTGTGTGTATGGAATGGTATGAGGGCATGGGATAATATATATTTCATGCTTATAATTGTGTGTGAATGTTGAGTCATGATGTCGAGTGTGTGTGTCGAGTCAATAGCGAGTTATCGCTAGACGTGTGTTACGCGGTCGTTTTTGTCTCGCGCGCGGTTTCTATTTTGTCGTGCGCGGTTTCTATTTTTTCCTGTGTCGAACGTTCGGCGTGTCGCAGGTGTGTGCAGAAGACCCATCAAGAACTCAAGGATGAGTTTGTGATGAAGAGCCCGAGCCTTGGTGTCAAGCCTCAAGTGATTTCGAAGCTCGCCAAAAAGGTACACCTCAAGATATTGAAGATAGTTACATTACTTTGTGTAGTGTAACATTTCACTTGGTGTAGGCCCTAGTGAAGGGTAGTTTCGAGACCCTTCGTGGTTGGGGACAGTGTGGCACTGTTCCACATCACTGTACCTCGGCTCTTGGGGTTTGTAGGAGCTGGGAGTCATTCCCAACTCGTAACTCTTCCTATCTTGTGTTCTAAGACTATAGTGGCTGCCATAGTACCGTTCGTTCAAACCGACGCTGTGTCGTCAATTCTTTATCAAATCGTGCAAGCTGAATTGATAATTGTAGACGACGTGAAGACGCTCCAGATCCAATTTGAATCAAGTCATTTGCAGCTGTGAGCAGAACGCTATCAACGTTTGAAGCCGCTGTGCAGAAATCCGTCTGTGCTCTCTATCTTTCGTTTTAGGCATATTCAAGCCTATTGTGACTATAACAGTCCCATGCAGCTGCGTCGTGCATCGTGATGCTGCGAAGAATCTGCTTCAAGGTCTGGTTCACACGCTCGGTCTGTCCGTCTGTCTCTGGATGGTACGCAGACGACATGGCTAAGCGAGTCCCAAACAGTGCGAAAAGCTGCTTCCAGAACTTCGAAGTGAAACGAGGGTCGCGGTCTGAGATGATGGAATCTCGAACCCCGTGCAGTCGGACTACGTTATCTACGAACAGCGTCGCGGCTTCCTCTGCTGTGACCTTGCCGTGCGTGGGGATGAGGTGCGCTGCTCGAGAAAACTTATCCACTACCACGAAGATGGCGTCGTGACCCCTAACTGTGCGCGGTAAAGCCATGATGAAATCCATCGTAACTACCTGCCAAGGGCGGTCGGGCGGTGGAATCGGCTGCAAGAGTCCTGCTTTGCGCTGGCGAGAGGACTTCGTACGCTGACACGTGTCGCACGAGCGAATGTAATCCTCTATGTCTGCTGCAAGCCCGGGCCAGTAGTACGTGCGACTAAGCGTCTTAGCCATCTTATCTGCTCCGAAGTGACCTGCACTAACGACATCATGTGCCTCGGAAAGAAGGAGCTGTCGAAGAGGGCGGTAGGCTGGAACCCAAATCCGTGTGGTACCCTTCCGTATGAAGACACTACCCTGCACCTCTGCTCCTGCGGGCGGCTGTGGTGTGAAGTCGGGATCTACTGTGTAACCGTGCTCGAAGAGTGCTGTGAAAAGTGGATGGCCGGCAGTGACTGTGAGGCTGGCGAGCTGGCAACTAGGGCGAGTGAGCGAATCTGCTGGGTTGCGAACGCATGGCTTGTACTCTATCCTGTAGTGGAAACTCCCCTCCATGAACTCCATCCATCTAGCCTGGCGACGACTCAGCTGCGGCTGCGACTTGAGGAAACGAAGCGAACAGTGGTCCGTGCGTATAACACTATCTGCCCCCTCTAGGTAGCACCTCCACACCTTATACGCATGGATGGTCGCGAGCGCCTCCTTGTCGTGTATGGGATAGTTCAACTCCGCTCCCCTAAGCTTACACAACTCGTACGCGATCGGCTGCAACCCGCGTCCCTGAACCTGAAGAAGCACTGCTCCTATGGCCTGATCTGAAGCGTCGGTCACTACAACGTATGGGCGAGTGGGATCAGGGTACGACAGTGTTGGTGAAGACGTGAGCGATTGCTTCATCTGCTCGAACGCCTGCTGCTGCGCTGGACCCCAAAGAAACTCTACGCCCTTCCGAAGTAGGTCGGTGAGTGGACTAGCGATGGAAGTGTAACCCTGAACGAAACGACGGTAGTAATTCGCGAATCTGAGAAAGCTCTGCAACTCCTTGACTGAGGTCGGAGCTATCCAGTCCTGTACTGCTGCGATCTTCTTCGGGTCGGTCCTAATGCCACTAGCGGAAACGACGTGACCTAGAAACTCGACCTCTGGGAGGAAGAACTCGCACTTCGACTGCTTCGCGTACAACTGCTCCCTCCTCAAGACCTCAAAGACCTTCTGCAAGTGCTGCACGTGCTCCTCCTTCGTCTTAGAGAATACTAGGATGTCGTCTAGGTAAACTACAACGAACGACCCTAGGAACTCGGAGAGGACTGTGTTCATGAGCGTCTGAAATGTCGCTGGGGCGTTGGTCAAACCGAACGGTAGAACCCTAAACTCGTACAACCCCTGCTTCGTACGAAACGCCGTCTTGTGCTGGTCCTCTCGAACTACTCGAATCTGATGATACCCTGAGCGAAGATCGATCTTGGAGAAGATTCTAGCACCCTGCACTGCATCGAGAAGATCCTCTACTCTCGGAACTGGGAATCTATTCTTGACGGTGGCGGCGTTCAGTGCGCGGTAATCTATGCACATCCGTAACCCTCCGTCTTTCTTAGGCGCGAAAAGGATCGGTGCTGCCCAAGGCGATCTAGATGGCTGTATGAACCCCTGCGCAAGAAAGTGCCTAACCTGCTGCGTCATCTCCTCTGTCTCCGCTGGACTCAACCTCCATTGCGGCTTCGCTACTGGTTTGCTTCCCGGCTCCAACTCTATCCGATGGTCTACTGCTCGGCTGGGAGGCAACCCTGGGGGCAACTCGTCGAGGAAGACGTCTGCGAACTCTGCTAACAGTGCACTCACCTCAGCAGGAAGAGTCGCCTTCTCACCAACTGCTGCACTCCCTCCTTTCCCCTCCTCAGCTTCCACCTCCTCAAGGAAAACCGCAAAGATCCGTGCCGCTCGCTTCACCAATTGTCGCACACGAACACCATTGATGATAGCTGTGGATGATGTGGCCCCATCGCTCCACTGTGGCAGCTCCCGGAACTCCCCGTCTACCTTGACGCTGCAGCTTCCCTGAGCCCAATCGAACTGAGTACTAACCGTCCGTAGCCAATCCCTACCGAAGATGAAGTCATAACCGTCCAGCGTCGCAGAGTCGAAGTCACGCCTAACCGTGATTGGTCCTAGCACTACGCGCAACTTGCGGATGACTGGTCCTATGTGGAGAGGCGTCCCATCTACCATGCATGCGTCTTTGAAGTTGACTGCCGAATCTGCTTCGAGATGGAGACGACTAACTAGCGACGAAGAGACAAAAGAGTGGCTAGCTCCGCTATCTACGAGAATCTTGACTGGAACTCCACGAAGCTTCCCTAGAAGCACGACTGGGTGATCAACAGTGTCTACCTCTGTCGACGTAGATGACTGCTCTAAGGCTGTCTCCTCTACGTTGGTAGACTTGGCGGGTTCGGAAGCGCTCACACCAGCTAGCGACCCGCTATCTACTGGCGGTTTCCGTTTCCCTGCTGCCGCTCCTTAAGCTGTGGGCAGTCCTGCTTCATGTGTCCCGGCTTTTTGCAGTAGTGACAGTTCCCCCTAAAACCCGTTTTCTGTGAGCCGTCACTATTAACTGCACCAATCTCCATGGGCGATGGTCCGTCCCTCGATCGAGCGTTGTTGATCGGTCTGTTGTATCCCCTATCGCGATCGTCACGACCCCGTCGGCTTCGTACTGCGTCGACGCGTTCTGCTGCTGCGACAACTGACTCAAAGATGGACAACCCGTGAATCGCTATAACTTCCGCTATGTCCGGCTTCAACCCTTCGAGGTAGCGATCGCGCATCTCTGCTTCTGTGATGTCGTCTATTTCGTTGCAGATGCTCAAGAACCGTCGTGTGTACTCCTGGACGTTTCCTATCTGTCGGAAATGACGCAGACGCTTCCTAGCAGCTTCGGAGGCGTTCACCAAATCGAACCTACTTTTCAGCGCCGCTTCAAATCCTTCCCATGTCGTCGGAACCGTGGTAACACCCAAAGCTAAACTCCCTAAGCTCGAAGTTGCAGCTGCATGCCCCACGCCCTGTTGATGCCCGCCTGTTTGAGCCCTTCTTACAGCAGTTTGCGTGAGTTGGCCCCACCACTCCAAGGCCGGTCCCCTCAGCAGCGTAACGGAGTACTCGATCCGCTGCTGCGCGTCCGCCTCTTGCACCCTGCTTGCGGCGAAGTAGTTGTTCAGCATGAACAGCCACGTCCGCACATTTGCGTCGCGTTGACTTGGGTCGAACGACTTGGGTTTCTGCGGCTTGAGCGTGCTTCGACGTTCCGGCAGCGCTTCCGCGCCAGTCGACGTGTTGGGTGCAGGAGATGGTGCGGCATGACCATGAGAAATTGACGCGAATTCACGAGAGTATTGTACCAGTTGGGTGGCGATGTAAGGAAGGTCGGGTCGGCAGGTGACAGAGGCGAACAGCAGGCACCCCACTTTCTGCTGGTACAGTTGGAGTCCTGCAGGCGACAGGGGTTTGTTGTCCAGTTTGTAGTTGGCGCTGGGAGTGCAGTAAGTAGTTGAGAGTGGTGCGAGCGAAATTTTGAAGCATTTTCCCAGCTGCTCAGCGTACTTGGAGGCTGACAGATGAATTGCTTCTGGCGAGTAGGTGATGTTCAGTCCCAGAAACTGCGTGACATTGTGGTTGATGGTGATGTCAACGTGCTGCGCCAGGTATTCCTCGAACTGATTGAGGAGCTTGTTGCAGGTCCCGGTATAAAGTAGGTCGTCAACGGAGACTGCTAGGAGGATGTAATCGCCGTTGAAGTGGAGGCGGTACATTCTCGGGTCGTGCGGCAGCTGCCTAAAGCCGATCTCCATGAGTATCTTGTGTAGGTGCTGCTGCCAGAGGCGCGGCGCTTGTTTTATCCCGCAAAGGGATTTATTTAGCTAGCAGACCCTTGGGTCTCCTTCTCCGTAGGTGTGTGGCTTTTCCACAAAGATTGTCGCGTCGACCAACGCATATAGGAATGCTTTCTTGACGTCGATATGCCGCAGTGGAAAATGCTTAGCGGCAACAATGGCGAGCAGAATCCTCACAGAGGTATGGTGGCTGACGGGGGCAAAGGTTTGGTCGAAATCGAGCCGTGGCATTGGTCGTAGCAGCGTACGACCCATCGTGTCTTGAAGCACTTTATGGTTCCGTCAGCAGTGGTTTTCAGGCAAAAAAACCATTTTCCACTTGGCACCCTCCTTTTCACTGCTGCACGATCGACGAGGACCCATATGTTACGCGATTCCAGCGCTTTCAGCTTCGCATCCATAACCGTACGCCACTCCTTGGCGTGAGGGCCGGGTAGGGCCTGTCGCAGATTTTTTAGCTCGACGATGCGCGCGATGGTAGAAACTGTCGTGTGCAGGCCGAGAAGCTGCAGGCCTGTGATATTGGAGGTCCCTTCGGCTTCCTGAGCGGTGACTTCCACCACGTCGTCATCATCGCAATTGTGGGCGGGTGAGGACCCGCTTGGCAGCACTGTGACGTGATGTTCCTGGCGCTAGGGCGTCATCGCTGTCATCGTCGTCGTCGTCGCGCATGCGAGGGGGTACGCCGGGATGTTCATCGGCGGGGTCGCGGTCAAGTGCTGCTACTGCTGCTTCGTCCTCCGATGATGCAAAGCTGCGGCCCTTGTAGGCGTAGGCGCGCGCGACGTTGCCGCACTGGTCCTCGATCCACTGTTGCAAGTTGAGCCATTCGTAGAAGAGGATGTCGCGCGTAGGTACGATCCTGTTGTTCTCAATGTCTAGGACCAGCCAGCCCTTGTAATTGTGGCTGAGTCCCAGATAAACTCCCCAGCGTGCGCGTTGGGTGAACTTGCCGATGGTGGCTGAAGTCGGCCGGTATAGCACCACACACCCCCAAACCCTCAGCATGGAGGTATCTCCCCTTGACCTGGTCCACCTCATGTGCGGGGAGAGGCTACCCTTGTTGGTCGTGGTGGAGAGATGGTTGTGCAGGCGCATAGCGTGGTTCATGGCGTACGGCTAGTACTTCTTGGGTAAGCCGGACTGGTTAATAAGGGTGCAAAATTTCGTCATGAGGGTACGGTTGACCCCCTCAGCTACACCTTGCTGCTGGTAAGCGTAGGGAAGTGAGATTTGGTGCTTGATCCCCTTCTCTGCGATAAGCCCTTCCAGCTCGTTGCTGCGAAATTCCTTGGCGCCGTCGGTCTGCCAAATCTTCAGCTTCTTTCCTGATTACCGTTGCGCGTGAGTGAGCCAGATGCAGAAGATCCCAGGAGCCTTGGAGCGGACGTCGACGTTGGCGATCCAGACGTAGCCTGACTACGCATCCACGAATGTGAGCGTGTTGTTTTCGCCGTTGATGCCTTCGAAGGTGAGTACGATGTAATCGCTATAGACTTTCTGCAACTTCTTGTAGCGATTGGTGCTCGGCTCCAGTGAGGGGTAGGCTTGGTGTGTGAGGGCAGCAGTGGGGCAGACGGTGCAGGTGGTTGGGTGTGATGTACTTAGTGGTTCGATGCCGTCGGGGCGTAGTAGGGCTGCTGGCTGAAAAACTTAGTGCGGAGGCAATTGTTGAACGTCTGGAGTGAGGGGTGGCCGAGCCGCTGATGCCAGAGATCATCTTCTGCGCGGACTCCAGGGGTGCGCAGGTAACGTGCGTGATATTCCGCTACCTCTGTTTCTGTCTCTTGCAGGATGTCTAGAACGGGTCCTTCTTCTTCTCCTGGTTCTGCTTCGTTGTCCTGCTCCTCTGTTTCTGGTTCTGCCGATGTCTCCCCTTCAGCAGGTGCTGTTATGAGGTAGAGCGCGAGGACGTTGTGGTCGGAGATGATGCTGAGCGGAGTCCTGGTGCCTTCGATGAAACGGGTGAACGGGTCTGGGCGGGAGATTGGCCCAAGCGAGTCGCGAGGCGGACTTGCTGGCACATTCGCCTCCTCAATCTCCGACCAAGGATCTTCCCAGTTGTAAGGTGAGCAGGGTGGTGATGGTAGGTTGCGTGGGCGTTGTTCGAGTGGGACGACGACAATTGGTGGGGGTCGTTATGCAGCCATTTCTCTCTCTGCTTCCTCCATTTCTTCTTGGGTGAGGTCTCCTTTGACGGGTGCTCTTCCTTCTGAGTCACCCCAGCCGCCAGTTCCCCAGCCTTGAACAGTACCAGATGCGCCAGTTGCGGATCCCCATGTTGCTCCAGTGCCATCGTCATCTCCCCATGCACCGCGTCGCGCCGAATCCTCGTCCCATCCTGCTGCGATGCGTTCCTGATATAGCCTTTCCTTCCTTTCGGCCTGTGCCTTTTCTTCTTCCTCTTTGACACTAAGCTCCTCAAATGCGTCAGGATCTTTCCACGCCTTGTCCATGGTGAGATAGACATCGCGGGGATAAGGGCGCATGCGCTTCTCTTCGTCGAAGGTTCTGGTATTTGCTTCTTCCAGGATCCAGCGGAGCGTTTCAGCTCGTGGTGTGGGCGCTCCTGCTCCTTCGTGCCGAGGTCTTCGTTTCCGGTGCCGAAGATGCGGTTAGTGGTGACAGCCAACTCCATTTCCATCATGCCTTCTGGTTCTGCCTCAACGCTCTCTGCTTCTTGGATTGCTGCAAGGTCCCTCTCTACGTCTTCTGTGCTGCTTGCTGTAGGTGTGAAGTAGGTGGTGCAGAGTCCATCAGGTCCGGGCTGGTGCAGATTTATGTCACGAGGGTGAGGATTGCAGCAGATCCAGGGCCGCCCATCCGATTGCTGCCATGACTCCACGTTCATGTGGGAAAAATGCAGGGGGACTAGATCCATTAGCTCGTCCGACGATGCTTTGCAGTCAGGTATGTCGAAGTCAAGTACGTAGACTTCGTTGAGCGATCATGCTCGCCCGAAGTATTTATGCGACTCGACCGGTGTGTCAGGAGGAGCGTTGGTGAGAATGAGGTCGCGTGTTTAGGGATCTGTGGCAAGCATGACTCCACAGTCAGAGAGTTGTGCCGTAGACAGCAAATTGCAGCGCAATTCCGGCACAAGGAGCACGTCATTGAAGGTGATGTGCGTGTTGCTGTACGATGATGCCCTGTGCGTTTGCGCGAAGTTGCTCGTTGTTGGCGACAGTGACGTAGGTGGCGGGAGCGCGGCTGATGTTTGAGATGTAACAAACGGTTTCCACCATGTGTTGGCCGCAGAAGCTGTCCAGGTACCAGATGTTGTGGTTGGCGTTGTTGTTGCGCATGAGGAGTGCGAGACACGGTGTCACCAGGGTCGCCTTATATCTTTTCTCAAAATATTCATCTTCTGTCCATCCACGGGAACGAAGCGCTGGTGATTGTGTGGTGGGTTTTCCCGCAGTTGTATCGGCTGGTGCCGGTCTTGCTATGAAGGGATTGTTCCACCCTTCTTCAGGTTGAATTAGCTCGCCAGCGGGTTCCTCCTCTTCGTCCGGAGTAGCAGCTCGTGGTCGACGCCTTGTCGCCATGTTTGCGATCACATTTCTGGTAGCTCCCGCTTGGGGTGCTTGTGTCAGCTGCTGGTGTTGTTGTTGTTGTTGTGCAGGAGGACAAGAAGCTTGATGTTGAGGCTCGAAGTGAAATTTGGGTGGCGATAGTTGGACCGGGATTTGCATCGATTCGTTGAATGTCCGAAGACCTTGCAAATTTTGCAATAGTGGCGCCTTCGTTGTCGTCGCTCTTCACGATTGTCGGTGTAGAAGGCGAGGCGCTCTCGGCGCAGCGCTGAGCTTGTCTTGCTCGAGTTCATGTCCTGCTGTTCAGTCAGGAGTGCGGTGCATAGTGCGTCTTCTGAGGTAAATCCCATTTGTCAGATAGCGCTTTGCAGGGCTTCCACTTAGGCCTGGGTCCTTGGAGGACGATGTTGACGAAGATCTCCTCCAAAATCGCGCTTCTATGCTTCGTGATCTGGTCACGAATGTTCCGACAGCGGTTAAAATATGTATTCGCTTTCCCCATGTGCCCCTTGGTCTCCATGAGTTGCTGCAGGAGCCTGCTGGAGGTGACTGAGTCCTTCGGCTGATATACCTCAACGAGGAGCTTCCAAGCTTCCAAGGCTGTAGCGGCGCTCTCTTTGCATGAGCGTTTGCCGAGTTGCTCCGCAGGCGTCATATTGCGTAGCAACACACTGTACGCCATGAGGGATCCGCTGTAGTACTGAGCCCGGGCGTCTTCGGTGTCTTCCACCGGTTTAGAGTAGGAGCCGTCGAAGTAATGGTAAATCTGCGCCGTTTGTAGGAGGAGCTCGAGCTCAAAACTCCATGTATAGAAGTCCTTGCGGTCAAATGCGCCAGTAGTCTTGATTTTTGAAACGCTGAGAAAGCGTTCTTGCGTAGAATTGATGACTTCATCACTTGGACGGGGGGCAATTGTTGCTGATTTGTCTGTGTCGAGGGAGAAGGTGTGCATGGCGGTATCACGGCTGTTTGTGGCCGGTTGAGCAGGTTGTGCTGGTTGCGAGGAGGTTCCCGCATCGCCTTTGTGCAATGCTTGGAGGTCTTTCTCCATAGTTGACAGTCTCGAGAACAACTGGTCGAGCGCAGCTGTGCTTATAGTAGTTCTTGCTGTCAGAATGATGTAATTGTCTAGCCTGCAGTGGGGTACTCTATAGCGAGTACAACCGAACTAGGGTTTCCTATATGTATCTCAACTGCTGCTAGTGCAAACCCTCCCTTTCTGCTTCTAAACTTTTCCTCGTAAATGTGACATGGTATCAGAGCCTGTCCTTCCTCGGCCTGTGGGCCCACCAACCTGCTTCCGCTGCTACTCGATCTGTCGCACGCCCCGTGGCGTGCGACGGCGCGCGGCGATTTGCTCTCTGGCGCGCGCCCCGAGGCGCGCGGCCCCTTTTCTTCCTGGCGCGCCGGCCCCGCTGGACCTGCGCGCCCACCCCGTCGACCCTCGCGTCGCCTCAGGGGACCCGCGCGCCACCCCCGTCGACCCTCGCGTCGCCCCCGGGGACCCGCGCGCCACCCCTGGAGCCGTACGCGACCCCCCCGCTGCCTCGTCGCGGCGCCCTGGGGAGTCGCGCGCGGCCCCTCGCTGCCCCGTGGTGGCGCCCTGGGGGCCGCGCGCCACCCCTGGAGCCGTGCGCGACCCCCCTTGCTGCCCCGTGGTGGCGCCCTGGGGGCCGCGCGCCGTCCCCCTCGCCGTCCCCCGCGCTCCTGCCCCGTGCCACCCGTTTTAGGGTTTGGGGGTGGGGAGTGTGGGGGTGGCGGTTGTGGGGGTGCCGGTTGTGTGCGCCGTCCCCTACTCCTCCTCCTCCTCCGTCTCCCGCTGCTGCAGCTGCCGCTCAGGGGGGGGTGGGTGTGTGGGAGCCGAAGGAGTGGTGCTAGGGGGGTGACGTGGGAGTGGAGCTAGGGGTGCAGCAGGGGGTGTGTGCTAGGGGCGTGGGGCAGTTGGCGGAGGTTGAGCGGAGGTCGCAGTCGTGTCGCCAGCAGCACCAGTAGTCCGGAGGCTACAATCTCCGGTAGTCGCCAGTCGCCTGTGGGTCAGTTGCTCCAGTCAGGAGGCTACAATCTCCGCGGAGCCAGTTACTCCTGTAGTCCAGGCCATTGCTTCGGTAGCCACTGAGCCAGCAGCTCCTGTGTGTCTGCAGCTTCCGCCGTCGCCTCCCATCTCCTCTCCTCTCACAGTCCCTCCTCCTCCTCACATGCCCTCTGTGACTACCTCTAGCTTTACTTGGGCTTGTGAACTATTTTATGACTGCTTGTTGTGTTGATTACACCCCACTTTGGCTATGGGGGTGTGTCAGAATGATGTAATTGTCTAACCTGCAGTGGGGTACTCTATAGCGAGTACTGTCAAACTTATATGATCTAGCCTGTGTAGGCTGTAGCGGGTTAGATACTAAGGGGTACACAATTCTAGGCTTTCACATTTGTATCACTTTCATTCCTTAGTCATTCCATTTCTCGTTCTAAGTTTCTCATGGTATCGAGCAGGTTCCCTCGTGGGAACAGTTCCTAGGGCCCACCAAGATTTTTTTTTTCCTACCCGGGGCGCGTGCCGCCCCTGCCCGAAGCGCGCCTAGTGTTCCGCCCCTCAGGCCCCGTCGCTGCCCTCTCTAGGCCCTGCGTGGCCCCTTAGCGGCCCCGTCGCCGCCCCTCACGGCCCCGCGACCGCCCCTTACGGCCCCGTCACCGCCCCTTAAGGCCCCGTCGCCGCCCCTTACGGCCCCGACGCCGCCCCTCACGGCCCCGCGACCGCCCCTTACGGCCCCGTCGCCGCCCCTCACGGCCCCGCGACCGCCCCTTACGGCCCCGTCGCCGCCCCTTAAGGCCCCGTCGCCGCCCCTTACGGCCCCGACGCCGCCCCTCATGGCCCCGCGACCGCCCCTTGCGGCCCAGTCGCCGCCCCTCACGGCCCCGCGACCGCCCCTTACGGCCCCGTCGCCGCCCCTTCAGGCCCCGTTGCCGCCCCTTACGGCCCCGTCGCCGCCCCTTACGGCCCCGTCGCCCCCCCTTTCGGCCTCGTCGCCGCCCTTCAGCGGCCCCATTGCCGCCCTTCCGCGGCCCCGTCGCCGCCCTTTCGCGGCCTCGTCGCCGCCCTTCAGCGGCCTCGTCGCCGCCCCTCAGCGGCCTCGTAGCCGCCCTTCCGCGGCCTCGTTGCCGCCCCTTGCGGCCCCGTCGCCGCCCTTCGCGGCCCTGCCGCCCTTCCTCGGCCCCTCAGCCGCCCTTCCCGGCCCCGTCGAGCAGCCGAGCCGCCGTCACCGCCGAGCCGCCGAGCCGCCCCTGCCGAGCCGCCGAGCCGCCGAGCTGCCGAGCCGCCGAGCCCCCGAGCTGCCGAGCCGCCGAGCCGCCGAGCTGCCGAGCCGCCCTGCAGCCGAGCCGCCGAGGCGCCGAGCCGCCGAGCCGCTACGCCACCGCAGCCGCCACGCCGCAATCCCTGCCGTCGCGGCCCTGTCCCTGCCGGCCTGCCTCGGCCCGCCCCACCTGCCTGGTAAGAGCAGCGCCTCTGCCACTGCACTGCCCTACCCCACTGCTCTCTCTGCCAGTCTACTGCTGTCATGGCCACCCCCAGTGTTCTCTCCTTTGACGCTGAGGGTCGGGCTGTTGACTTTGAGGTCTGGGTAGATGATCTGCAGCTTTTCCTACAGTGCGATAGGGCAGACGGTCTCTCTCTGTTTGACCTCACCTCTGGTGCCTCTCCTGCCCCTGCTGCTGATGCTGACGCCACTGTTTGCTCACAGTGGACCACGCGCGATGCTGCTGCTCGCCTTGCTGTGCGCCGCCACTTACCGACCGCTGAGCGCGCGCATTTTAGTCAGTACAAGAGTGCTAAGACCTTGTACGACGCTGTCGTTGCACGCTACTCTTCCCCTGCCACTGCTGCCCTTAGCCGCCTCATACTGCCGTACCTCTTCCCTGACCTCGCCGCTTTTCCCACAGTCGCTGACCTCATTACGCACCTTCGCACTAGTGACATTCGCTACCGCGCTGCGCTTCCTGCTGAGTTCTGCGCCAGGAACCCCCCCCCTATGTACATCACCCTCTACTACATAGTCACCCGGCTCCCTGACACCCTTCGCTCGGTCAGGGACCACTTCCTCTCTGTTTGCCCCACCACCCTCACCGTTGACCTCCTCGAGGAGCGCCTCCTAGCAGCAGAAAAGAGTATAGTCGCTGTAGGAGCCTCTCGTGGTGACCCTCGTACCCCTGTCTTTGAGGGGTGCTCCCCCTCCCCCCTCTTGCCCTCTGTTGCCTCTGCTGCTGCGGCCGACCTCGTTGGTCTTGAGTCGGTCGGCGCGGCGTCTGCCCCTAGCGGGAGACGCCGCTCAAGCAAGGGCAAGGGGGGCAAGGGCGCTGGAGGAGCTGGCGGGGGCGGTGGAGGCGGCGGTGGAGGCGGCGGAGGGGGTGGGGGTGGCGGTGGGAGTGGTGGCGGGAGTGGGGGCACTAGTGGCGGCAGTGGAGGCGGAGGAGGCGGCGGCGGTGGCGGTGCGAGCGGAGGTGGTGGAGGTGGAGGCGGTGGTGGAGGTAGCGGCGGCGGAGGTGGAGCTGGTCGGGGCGGCTCTTCGCAGAGGGTCGGCTCCGGTGGTGGTCAGCGCCAGCAGCAGCAGCAGCAGCGCACTAGTGAGACCCCTTCCCCCCAGCAGCTTCGTGAGTGGTACACTGCTTGTCAGCGGGGTTGGGGTGCTGGCCCCTGTACCTACGTTCTACGTACAGGCGACCGCACGGGTGAGCAGTGTGGGGGTCCGCACTCCACCCAGCGCTGCTTCGGCCGCCTGACGGACGCTTGGCGTCACCAGTTCCCCGCCGCTACTGAGATCCCTCGCTGGGGCGAGCTGTTTAGGGCGGGTGTTGCGATCTTTGATCTTGATTATGATGCTATTCTTGCTGCAATGTATGCTGTGACTATTAGTGATGAGAGTGACTGTTACCGGTGTTTTCCGCCTGACCCGGGCATTGAGGCTGCTGCTCTAGGTGCTGGTGAGGCTGCTGCTCTAGGTGCTAGTGCGTCTGCTGCCCCAGGTGCTGGTGAGTCTGCGCTCTCAGGTACCGCGTCGGCTCCGGCCACCCACACCTTCACCCTTGACTCGGGTGCTTCCCGCTCCTTCTTTCGAGACCGCACCATGCTTACGCCACTTAGTTGGCCAGTGGCAGTCTCCCTGGCAGACCCCTCTGGGGGTCCTGTCCTTGCCCACTTCTCCACAGTTTTACCGTGTCCGGCGGCCCCTTCTGGCACCCTGTCGGGTCTTTACCTCCCCTCGTTCTCTACGAACTTGGTGAGTGGTGCTGACCTCCAGGATGGAGGGGTTCACCAGTTCACTCCTGCGAGTCAGCGAGTGACCCACTGTACCTGTGCTCGGACGGGCCGTCACTTGGCCACGTTTACCCGTCAGCCGGGGTCGAGCCTGTACACACTGACTACTGAGTCTCCTCCGGTCGCTGAGTCTGCTCAGGTAGCCGCGTCGGGTCAGGTGTTTGCTGCGGCGTCCAGGTCTGGTCCTGAGTCTGCCCCCTGCTCGTGTCGTCTCCTGTCTCACCAGACTCTCCTCTGGCACCACCGCCTTGGTCACCCCTCCCTGCCTCGTCTTCGAGGCATGGCCTCCCGTGTCCTTGTCTCTGGTCTCCCCCAGTCCCTCCCTCCCCTTCCTCCGGGGCCTGCCCCCACCTGCGTTCCCTGCGTCGAGGGGCGGCAGCGCGCTGCTCCTCACTCCTCCGAGTTTCCTCCGACAGAGGCTCCGCTGCAGACGCTTCACATGGACGTGTGGGGCCCAGCCCGCGTCCGTGGACAGGGTCACGAGCGTTACTTCCTGCTGGTGGTTGACGACTACTCGCGTTACACCGCAGTCTTCCCCTTCCGCAGCAAGGGTGAGGTCACTGAGGTGTTGATCGCCTGGATCCGCGCAGCTCGTCTCCAGCTCAGAGAGAGTTTCGGCTCGGACTTTCCTGTTCTGCGTCTGCACTCTGACAGAGGCGGAGAGTTCTCCTCTGACCTTCTGCGAGCCTTCTGTCGTGCACGAGGCATTCGCCAGACCTTCACGCTTCCGGACTCTCCGCAGCAAAATGGGATTGCTGAGCGCCGCATTGGCATGGTCATGGACGTCGCTCGTACGTCCATGGTCCATGCGGCTGCCCCCCATTTTCTGTGGCCGTTTGCGGTTCGGTACGCGGCGCATCAGATCAACCTTTAGCCCCGGGTCTCCATGCCGGAGACCTCCCCTGCTTTGCTGTGGACGGGGAAGGTTGGCGATGCGTCTGCGTTCCGTGTCTGGGGATCTCGGGCGTTTGTCCGCGACTTGTCTGCGGACAAGCTGTCCCCTCGTGCTGTTCCCTGCGTCTTCCTTGGCTTCCCCCCTGACGCGCCGGGCTGGCAGTTCTACCACCCCACCTCGCGTCGTGTTCTGTCCTCCCAGGACGTCACCTTTGACGAGTCGGTTCCCTACTACCGTCTCTTCCCCTACCGCACTGCGTCCCTCCCCCCCCCCGCCGCTCTTCCTTACGCCAGGTCCCCCTCCGGTAGACCCCCTCCCCCCTCAGGGTCCTGCCCCATTAGGTGTGTCTCAGGTAGACGCAGTCGACCCTGTCGAGGTAGCTTTTGACTCTCGTGCTGCTAGGGGTGCTGAGCCTGCGGGTGCTGGGTCTGGGGGTGCTGAGCCTGGGGGTGCTGACTCTGGGGGTGCTGAGCCTGGGGGTGCTACGCCTGGGGGTGCTGCGTCTTGGGGTGCTGAGCCTGGGGGTGCTGCGTCTGGGGGTGCGGAGTCTGAGGGTACTGGACCTGCTCGCGTGGCGTCTAACGGTGCTGGGCCTGGAGGTTCTTCGGGTGCTTCGTCCCGGCGGGAGCTACTCTCTCCACAGGAGCTGCGTGAGTGGTTTGCCCGGCGCTGGAGGCGAGCTGCTGGAGCTGGAGGTGCTGCGGGTGCTGGAGGTTCTGCTGCTACTGAGGGTGCTGGAGCTGGACCCGCTGCGTCTTCTGGTGGTCCGGCTGGAGCTGGAGCTGCTGGGGGTGGTGGCGCTGAGGGTGCCTCTGGTGCTGGTGCCTCTGAGGGTACTGGAGTTGGCGCTGCTGGAGCTGGGGGTGTTGGCGCTGGTGGTTCTGCTGGCGCTGGTGCTTCTGAGGGTGCTGGAGTTAGCGCTGTTGGAGCTGGAGGTACTGCTGGCGCTGGTGCTGCCGCTGGGGGTACTAGTGCTGTCCCTGCTGGTTCTGGAGGCGCTGCGCGGCCGAGGCCGTACTTCGTTCCGCTCCTTGAGCAGGTTCTTGGTCTCCCGCCCTCTACTGGTCCTGCTCCTCCCTTAGAGGGTCCACAGCCTGTCCAGTCGCGGTCACAGTTACAGCCCGCCTCCCCCCTACCTGCTCCTTCTCCCTACACTGGTCCTACTGGAGGTCTTGCTGAGCGTCGTGAGCCTGCGTCTCGTCCTGCGTCGCCTGTCCGTGCTGCTCGCACTAGTGGTCGTGGTTCGCGTCAGCGTCCTCCCCCTGTTCCCGGCACGCACCAGATGTCTCTGCGTCCCTCCACTGCTCCGCTGCGTGCCCCTTTGCCTTCTCCTCCTGCGTCCTCTCTTCCTGTTGTTGCTGACCCGGAGTCGGACTCCCTTCGTGCTGCCAGTCCTGCTGTCACGCGTCTCCTTGCTACTGTCGTCACTGACCCTTCCTTTGAGTTCGCTGCTGCGTCTGCCTTAGTTTCTGAGCTTGTCGACTTCGCTGCTCGCTGTCGCCTAGACTACGCTGCTAGTCTTGTCGCTGAGTCTGAGTCTGTCTGTCCTCCGTCCGTCGGGGGTGAGTGTGCCCTTGGCACGGACGTCCTTGAGGACAGGCAGGAGGAGTTCCAGTGCTTTGCTGCTGCTTCACCTCATCTCGTGTCCATGCTGCTTGCCCCTGCGGGAGACCCGGATGCACCAGACATCCCGACTCCGCGCTCTTACGCGGAGGCGATAGAGGGTCCCTACTCCTCTCAGTGGCAGGCAGCCATGGACGCAGAGATGGCTTCCTGGAAGTCCACAGGCACCTACGTCGACGAGGTTCCCCCACCTGGGGCGAACATCGTCAGTGGCATGTGGATCTTCAGGGTGAAGCGGCCCCTGGGTTCTCCGCCTGTCTTCAAGGCGCGATACGTGGCTCGAGGCTTCAGTCAGCGGCAGGGAGTTGACTACTTTCAGACCTTTTCTCCCACCCCGAAGATGACCACTCTTCGGGTTCTGCTGCATATAGCTGCTCAGCGCGACTATGAGCTTCACTCTCTTGACTTCAGCACTGCTTTCTTGCAGGGCAGCCTGCACGAGGAGATCTGGCTACGCCGCCCACCTGGCTTCACTGGGTCTTTTCCTCCTGGTACCCAGTGGAGCCTCCGGCGGCCAGTCTACGGTCTCCGCCAGGCACCTCGTGAGTGGCACGACACACTGAGGACTACACTTGCGGCTCTTGGGTTTGCTCCTTCTACTGCCGACCCGTCGCTGTTTCTGCGCACCGACGCTTCTTTGTCGCCGTTCTACATCCTCGTGTACGTCGACGACTTGGTCTTTGCCACAGCTGACACTGCTGGACTCGCCCACGTGAAGTCCGAGCTGCAGAAGAGACACACGTGCACAGACCTGGGTGAACTGCGCAGCTACCTTGGCTTGCAGATCACCCGGGACAGAGCACAGCGCACCATTACCCTGACTCAGTCACACATGGTGCAGCAGGCCCTTCAGCGCTCCTCGCCTCAGGCCACTCCTCTGTCTACTCGCCACTCGCTCTCAGCTCTGCCTTCGGATGAGTCCGTAGAGTCGAGTGGCCCGTACCCAGAGCTTGTTGGCTGCCTCATGTACCTGATGACCTGCACTCGACCTGACCTTGCATACCCTCTTAGCATTCTGGCACGCTATGTTGCTCCTGGGAGACACAGACCAGAGCACATGGCTGCAGCGAAGAGGGTGTTGCGCTACTTGTGCAGTACGTCGGGCATGGGGCTTGTGCTTGGAGGGCGGAGTCCAGTGGTCCTCACTGGTCACGCAGACGCTTCTTGGGCTGACGACCAGGCTACGCAGCGGTCGTCACAGGGTTACACCTTCAGCCTTGGTTCCGGCTCTGTTTCGTGGCGGTCTACCCGCTCGTCTTCTGTTCTCGGCTCCAGTTGTGAGGCTGAGATCTACGCAGGGGCCATGGCTGCACAGGAGCTACGCTGGCTCACCTACCTGCTGACTGACCTAGGAGAGCCGCCTCGTTCTCCTCCAGTTCTGTACGTAGACAACAAGGCTATGCTGGCCTTGTGTCGGGAGCACAGACTGGAGCACAGAACGAAGCACATCGCTCTTCGCTACTTCCTTGCTCGTGAGTTGCAGCAGCGAGGTCAGCTGCGCCTTGCGTACGTGGCCTCTGAGGCCAATACTGCTGATATCTTCACCAAGGCACTTGCGCCTTGTGACCATCAGCGCTTCTGTACTCTGTTAGGTCTTGTATCTACCTTGCCTCGCTCACTTCTTGACCTTGCTTGTACTGTTACATATATATATACCTGCTCTTGCTTGTTTAGCGTTATATATATGTGTGTGTACTCATGCATGTGAACTGGCCTTGTGGCCTTGAACTTGTGCTCAGAATGTGTGGTGACGTTGTGATCCACCCTGAGCTTGCTTTGTCTTGCTTTGCTTGACTGGTCTTGTGACCCCTTGTTCTCCCCCACTTTGCCTATGGGGGTGTGTCAAACTTATATGATCTAGCATGTGTAGGCTGTAGCGGGTTAGATACTAAGGGGTACACAATTCTAGGCTTTCACATTTGTATCACTTTCATTCCTTAGTCATTCCATTTCTCGTTCTAAGTTTCTCAAGTACAACCCAACTAGGGTTTCCTATATGTATCTCAACTGCTGCTAGTGCAAACCCTCTCTTTCTGCTTCTAAAATTTTCCTCGTAAATGTGACAGTTGCCTCATTTTTCGCAGCCAAGTTGGCGTGCCTTTCGGCCGTCAGATTCGTTTGGCCTCCGGGTCCTCCGACCATCTTGGCTTTAAAGTGTGTGCCGCTCGCTAGATCTTGGTTCACCGAATTTCACTGAAGTGAAGTTGTGAAGAATCCCTAAATAGCACTCATACCATGTTACAATCCCAAATGGGACTTAGCGAAGGATCGCTTCAGGGTTGATCGCAGTAGTGTTTCAGCGGAAGTGTTGACCTCAGGTCAGAGTAAATGTAAATGATTCAGATGATAATAGCATGCATACATCGAGTTTATATAGGAAATACAAAGGAATGCGAAACGACCTAGACTAGCCATGAACTCTAAGAAATACATTCCCTCATTACAACGAATTCAAACCGTGCGGCGCGGGAACCCGTTTCAAATCCGTTGTAGCTCTTTTCATTTCAAATGCTTTTGCCTGCATCAGTCCTGGTCAAGCGGTTGATAGTGTCGCTTTGACTCTTTTGACTCCTCGACTTCGTACTCGGTAGAGTCTTCCGAGAGCAATGTAGCACGCCAGGATGCTGAGAGGGTACGCGATGCCTGGTCGAGTGCACGTCATCAAGTACATGAGGCAACCCACAATATCTGGATACAGACCACTCGGCTCTACAAACTCGTCCGAAGGTGGAGCTTAGAGCGAGTGGCTCGTTGCAGAGGAGTGGACTGTGGCGAGCAGAACTGAAAGCGGAAGCGCTGAAGGACCTGCTGCACCATGTGCGACTAAGTCAGAGTGATGGTGCGATCTGCTCTGTCCGGGGTGGCAGCGAGACGAGGTACAGTAGTCGCAAGGCACTCCAACTCAAACTGCATGTCCTCAAGAACGTCATAACCAAGGGCAAGCCCACCCCCGACGGATAGAGGACAGGCAGAGTCAGAGTCAGAAACGAGACTTGCAGTGTAGTCAAGGCGACACGCAGCGTCTAAGTCAACGAGCTCAATGGCCAAAGCAGACGCATCAGCAGACTCAAACGTAGGGTGTGTGACAAGTGTGGCTAATAGACAAATGACAGTCGGACTAGCAGCACGAGCAAGGTCAGACTTTGGGTTAGGAACGTGGGGAGGGAGGACTCAGGAGACAACGGAAGAACCGGACGCTGTGCAACAGGAAGGACGACGTGCCATAGTGTGCTCATTGGGAACAGGAGGAGGGTGAACACGGCGAGCACGAGAAGCACTAGCACGAATAGGCGAGGTAGTGGGAGAGAAAGCACGAGACTCAGTCTCTAGATGCTCGATCAAGGATTTGGGCAACGGGGAGTAGCGTGAAGGAGCAGGTAGAGGGGAGTCAGTAGGCTACGGCGCGTGAGATGGGTCAAGCGGTGGAAGCAGAAAAGGAGGAGTAGTACCAGCGACAAGGAACTCAGTAGCCGCAGGTGGGAGACTGAGAAGGTGGCGTAGCGCGGACGGCTGCTGCTCACCAGAACCTCCAGTACCGCCAGCTCGAGTACCTCTAGCACCTCCAGCGGCAGCACCTCCAGTACCAGAACCTCCAGCACCACCAGCACCTCCAGCGGTACTACCTCTAGCACCGCCAGCTCCAAAACCTCCAACAACTTCAGCGGTAATCCCTCTAGTACCAGAACCTCCAGCACCGCCATCTCTATCACCTCCAGCGCCAGCAACGACAGTACCTCCAACACCAGAGCCTCCAACACCACCAGCTCCAGTATACCCAGAACCAGCACCCCCAATAGTAACACCCCAAGTACCAGCACCTGAGTCCACCGCGTCAGGCTATAGAGGCGGCGAACACGGCTGAGATCGGAAACCAAGAGGAGCCTCTAAGCGTGGGGAACGGCAAGAGACCGGCGTGTCGTCAGCAACAGGGTCACCTCGCTCAGCCGGGCCGGAGGGGCCCAAAGAGAGGGAGCAGGACGTGAAGGGGGGGAAGGATCTACCGTAGGTTTACAATGAACCAAGAAAAGAGGGGGGGGGGGGCACCGGGAAACTGTGGTGGCGGAAGAGCCGGTAGAAGGAGACTCACTCGTCGAAAGTGACGTCTGAGATAACAGGATGCGACGCGTGGCCGGGTGGTAAAACTGACAAGGCAGGGCGTTGGTGGGAAAGCTAAGGAAGACGCAGCGAAGAGTGCCAGGAGAGAGCTTGCCCGCGAGAGGATCGCGGACGAGGTTAAAAGAATCCCAGACCCGGAACTCCGACGCATCACCAACCTCCCCCGTCCAGAGTAGGGTAGGCAAGGTCTCCTGCTTGGAGACACGGGGCCAAAGGTTAAGGGCCACAAACGGCAAACGGCCACAGAAAATGGGGAGTAGCCGCATGGATCATAGGGGTGCGACCAACCTCCATGATCAAGCCAATGTGGCCCTCAGAAATCCTATTCTGTTGTGGAGAGGCCGGAAGCGTGAACGAATGGGTGATGCCTTTCTTAGGACAAAATTCCTCAAGAAGACGGGAGGAAGACTCACCGCCGCGGTCGGAGTGCAGACGGAGCAGAGGGAGGTCTTGTCGGAACTGTGTGCTTAGTTGGCTACGAACATCACGGAATTAAAGCCCACAGCCCAAGTTCAACCTTACTAAGGTTGACCATTGGGTGGTGGGGGAGGTGGAGACAGAAAAGTCGAGGTGCTGGGAGGGTGGGTGAAGTTGGTTTCGCCCAGATTTTCGCCACGCTTTGTTTTTTCTTGCTGACTCAGCAAACACTAGGGGCCAGCTCGCGTTCAGGTGCGAGAGTCCCATGTTGCACAGATAGTAATATTGAAAGTTTCCCGCTGCTCACGTTTCGCGAACCTAGTGCAAGTGCGCTGGCCAATCAAATATCTTCTCACATTTTGAACCCTAATTTGCACAAGAAAAAAACATAGCAACGCAAGATCAAGATTAGTAAGGTTGACCGGTGCGATCCGCAACTTGGGCCGCGGGCTTTAAGGGATCAAATCAGTGCGGACGTCGCCCGTACGCCATAAGGGAAACACCGTGGTGTAGCGCGAGAAGTCATCAACGACCAGCGGGAACTAGCGCTCTCGGTCTGGCCCAAGGACGGGGGCAGCGCCCCACATATCTATGTGCAGCGCCAGTAGATAAGCAGTGGTCGGAGGAAACGAGGAGTGAGGAGCAGCGCGCTGCCGCCCCTCGACGTAAGAGCGGGGGAAGGTCGGCGGCACAAGCGACCGAGGGAGTGGGTGTCAAGAATGAAAGTGTTAGTTCATTGATGTGGGTTGGGGTACATATAACAAACCCTAACATCTGTACCCCCTAAGACAAACCTCACTACAGGCTACAACATTTGACACACCCCCATAGCCTAAGTGAGGAGTGTCAAGCAAAACCAAAAGTGTACGGTCACAAGACCAGTCACAAAGAAACAAAGCTCAGGGTGGATCACAACGTCACCACACACTCTGAGCACAAGCAACAGGGGCCACAAGGCCAGTTTGAGAGTTCACAAGTGTGTATAGCAAGAGTACAAGCAAAGCAAATAGTAGACTCAAGCCTATACACGACTAGAAACCGTGTCAACAAGGCCTAACTGCACACAACACCTCAGGTGGTCACAAGGCGGAAGCGCCTTGGTGAAGATGTCTGCAGTGTTGGCCTCAGACTCCACAAACTCGAAGCGAGCCTGTCCACGTCTCTGCAACTCTCGCAGAAGAAAGTACCTGATGTTAATGTGCTTCACTCTGCTCTCCAGCTGCGGCTCTCGACAAAGGAGAATCGACGCCTTGTTGTCAGTGAACAAGGTCGGTGCAGAGCTCGGCCACTCACCAAGGTCGGCGAGCAAGAAGGTCAACCAACGCAGCTCCTGTGCCGCCATGGCACCAGCGTAGATCTCAGCCTCAGCTGTAGAGGTCGAGACCGAAGAGGAGCGCGTGGACCGCCACAAAACAGCTCCAGAACCCAAGCTGAAACAGTACCCCTGAGTAGACCTATGAGTCTCAGCGCGTCAGCGTAAGAAGAGTCACAGTGACCAGTAAGTACGACAGGCTGCTGCCCTCCAAGAACTAGCCCCACGCCTGATGTCGTCGCTAGGTACTTCGCCACCCTCACAGCTGCCGTCCAGTGAACAGGACGGTGTCTCCCTGACGCAACAAAGCGAGCAAGGATGCTGAGAGGGAAGGCGAGGTCTGGGCGAGTGCAAGTCATCAGGTACATGAGGCAGCCCACTAGCTCTGCGTAGGGACCACTAGACTCAAACGGCTCGTCAAGAAAAGGTTCAGTAAGTCTGTGGTCAACAGCAAGAGGTGTGCGCTGTACTGTGGAGTGCTGAAGCTCGAACCGCTGAAGGACCTGCTGCACCATGTGTGACTGTGAGAGTGTAATGGTGCGAGCAGCTCTGTCCCTGGTGATCTGCAGGCCAAGGTAGTGGCGCAGCTCACCAAGGTCAGTGCACGTGTGTCTCTTCTGTAGTTCGAACTTTACGTCTGCCAAGGCAACCCTGTCAGCAGTGGCGAAAACCAGGTCGTCGACGTAGACCAGAACAAAGAACGGTGTGGAGCCACGACGAACGAACAGCGACGGGTCGGCAGAAGACGGTTGGAACCCAAGGTCAGAGAGGGTAGAACGAAGAGTGTCGTGCCACTCACGAAGAGCCTGACGAAGACCGTAGATAGGTCGCCTCAGCCTCCACTGGGTCTCAGGTTGGAAAGTGTCAGTGAAGGCAGGGGGAGGACGCAGCCAGACCTCCTCGTGTAAGCTACCCTGAAGGAAAGTAGTGGAGAAGTCGAGAGAGTGTAACTCGTATTCTCTCTGTGCTGCTACGCGCAGTAACACCCGAAGAGTGGTCATCTTCGGGGTAGGCGCGAAGGTTTGAAAGAAGTCAACTCCCTCGCGCTGACTGAAACCTCTAGCCACGTAGCGCGCCTTGAAGACCGGAGGAGATCCCGGTGGCCGCTTCACCCTGTAGATCCACATGCCATCGACTACGTTCGCCCCAGGGGAGGGAACCTCGTCGTCGTAGGTGCCTGTGGATCTGTAGGAGGCCATCTCTGCGTCCATGGCAGCTCTCCACTGAGAGGCCCAAGGCCCTGACACTGCCTCAGCGTATGTGCGAGGAGTCGGTATGTCAAGGGCGTCGGGGTCTCCCTCAGGGGCGAGCAGCATGGCACAGAGATGTGGGGAAGCGGCTGCCAGGAACTCTAGCTCAAACTGCCTGTCCTCTAGGGCGTCACAGCCAAGGGCAGACTCACCCCCGACGGCCAGAGGACTGGTAGGAGGAGCAGCCACAAGACTGGTGGCGTAGTCAAGGCGGCGAGTGGAGGCAAACTCAGTGACTACGGCAGTAAGGGCGGAGACAGAGGAGACAGAGGCACGAGGGTCGATAACAAGAGAGGCGAGAACACGAGAGAGAACAGGACGGTACGTGCGGTAGTAGTCAGTGACAGGAGTAGAGAGAGAAGCAGTGAAGGCCGACTCAGGAGGAGACGGAAGGAGAGACAGAGACGAACGAGGCGGACTAAAACGAAAGAGGGCAGTACGAAGGTCAGTAACGAGAACAGGAGACGAGGGACGAGCACGAGGGGAGCGACGAGAGGCCCAAGTCTGAGGAGGAGGGGACAACGGAGGCTAAGAACGAGGGAAAACAGCCGGGGAGGGGTCAGGAGGAGGAAGCGGAGGACCCGAGACGGGAGGAGAGGGGGAGGAGGAAGGAGAGCAGGAGGGGAGACCGAGGGCCCGAAGACCGGAGACAGGAGGAGGAGGCGGCGGCTGCTGTTACGGCGGCGGCTGCTGCTCCTCCTGCTGCTGTAGCGGCTCCAGCTGCTGCGCCTCCTGCTGCTGCGGCGGCTCCAGCTGCGGCTGCTGCAGCTGCTCCTACTGCTGCTCCTCCAGCCGCTGCAACTCTCTCTCCTCTCTCTCCAACTCCACCTGCTCCTCACGGGCACGGCGAACACGAGTCTGGTGCCATGTCGGGTAGGGGTGGGGGGGAGGAGTAGTGTCGGGGGCTGCGGCAGCCCCGGGACCGCCCTCCAAAGCACCTGGCGCACCACCCCCAGAGTCAGCACCACCAGCAGCAACACCCGGAAGACAAGAGTCTCCTGCAACCACGGGCTCAGCTCCAACTCCAGCACCCCCAGAGCTAGCACCTGTAGGGCCCTCTCCACGAGCACCAGCTCCCGCAGAGTGTGCAGCAGGCTGCGAGGAGGACTGTGGGGAAGGAGGCTGCACCTGAGGGGCTACCGAGGGGGGAGGGGTAGCCTAGGACACACCTGACGGGGCGGGACCAAGGGGGGGAGGCTGTACCGGGGGAGCAGGAGGGGGAGCGGAAGTCAGGAAGAGAGGGGGAGGAGGAACCGGGAGACCTCGACTTGGGTACCTGACGTAGTAGAGGGTGGACTCCTCGAAACGGACGTCACGGGAGTCAAAGAACCGGTGAGAGGGAGGGTGGTAAAAGGTGAAGTCAGAGGAGTCCTCAGGGAAACCAAGGAAGACACAGGGAACGGCGCGAGGCAAGAGCTTGTCCGCGAAAGTGTCGCGGACAATAGCCAAGCAACCCCAGACACGAAACCTCGACGCAACACCAGGGGACCCGGTCCAAAGACTGGTCGTTGAAGCCTCTGGCCGAGAGACGCGTGGCCAGAGGTTCAGCTGGTGAGCGGCGTACCTAACCGCGTAGGGCCACAGAAAATGGGGGGCACGAACGTGAGTCAAGGAGGTGCGGGCGATCTCCATGACCAAGCCTATGCGGCGCTCAGCAACCCCATTCTGCTGTGGGGACTCTGGAAGCGTCCAGGACTGACGAATGCCCTGCTCGCGAAAGAATCCAGCAAGAATGCCGGAGCGAAACTCACCCCCACGGTCAGAGTGAAGACAGCTGACACGACGACCACGAGTGCCCTCAGTGGTAAGCAACCACCTGATCAGCGTAGAAGTCACCTCAGACTTCTTCGCCAGGGGGAACACTGTGGCGTAGCGGGAGTAGCCGTCAACGACCACAAAAAAGAAACGCTCGCGCTCAGGGCCAAGGCGAGGGGCGGGGCCCCAGACGTCCAAGCGGAGCGTCTCAAAAGGCTCGGTGGCCGAACGAAGGGAGGAGGAGTGAGGGGTGGCGCGCAGCCGACCCTCGACGCAGGGACCGCACGGCGGTGCAAGTGAAGGCGGCAGCGACGGCAAGACACGCGGGAGGCCTAAGACAAGACGCTGACGAGACATAGCGCGCACACGAGGGAGGGACGGGTGCCCCGTCCGGTGGTGCCACAGAACGGTGGAGTGTGCAAGCGACCGGCAGGAGCACGACGCAGCAACTGGACCAAACACGGGAACCTAACCAGACACAGCTACCTGGGGGGACGCAGCAACCTGGTGAGACGCAGGGACCAGACTGGGGGAAGTAACCGGGGCCGGGGGCAGGAGTCGCTGCTGCTACCACTGCTGCTGCTGCTGCCGCCGCTGCTGCTGCTGCTGCTGCTGCTGCCGCTGCTGCTGCTGCTGCTGCTGCTGCTGCTGCTGCTGCTGCCCACCAGGGCTAGTGTGAAGTGTGTAGAGACCAGAGCCCGGCTCGGCAGTAAAGGTGGCAAGAGGCGAGTAAGTGTCGCCGTCAACACAAACCGCCGTCTCACCAGAGGGCTCAATCCACACACCCACATGCTGACTCACAAGAGGCCTCACGCCCACCAAGTTCCTTGAGAACGAGGGGATGTGGAAGCCAGTCAGAGACCCAAAGGGAACAGCAGGGCAAGGAAGAGTAGTAGTGTAGCAAGCAGTGACTGGTCCCGAGGTGGGATCAGCCAGGGCCACAGAGACTGGCGCAGGAAGTGGAGTAAGTGTCGTGTGGTCGCGGAAGAAGCAGTGCGAAGCCCCAGAGTCCAGAGTGAAAGACAGCGAAGCGTCCTCCGAAGTAGCGCCTGGACTAGTGTCTACACAAGTGCCTACACTAGCAACAGGCAACTCAGCAAGACTAGCACCTAAGCTAACAACAGTCGAGAAAACAGAGTCAGAAGCACTAGAGTGAACAACAACATACATAGCATGAGGAGTTCCTAAGAGATCAAGCAACTGAGAAGCAGACATGCCCCAAAGAGCGGAGCCGTACGTCTGAACAAGAGGTAACCAGTCAGGGGCAGGGCCGCCAACGCCGAAGGCCAAGCGAACCGTGTCAGTGAAGTGAGCAAATCACTGACCAGGAGGGTGGGTGCGGCCACAAGGCTGGCCTCGGCGAGCACCTGTCAGAACCTGATAGGTGCACAAAGGGTGAACAACACCTCGCTGGGGCGGTCGCTGTCCCAGCCCCGAAACCTGCTACTGCCGCTGCTGCTGCGGGGGCTGCTGCAAGGGGAGGGGCTGCTGCTCCTGCACCTGCTGCTGCCGCTGGGCCAGGTACCACGCCGCTGCTCCACCCACCGCAGCCGGCAGACCAGGAGGAGGCTGACGAGTCCGGATGTCGCCTCCACCAGCTGCAGTAGGGGAGTCACTGGCCGCTGCACGAGACGCCTCTCCAGGCCCTGCGCTCCCGCCGCCACCGGTCGGCACGCCACCCCCACCACCTCCGCCGCCAACGCCGCCACCGCCGCCGCCGCCTGAACCCTGACCGCCCCTCCTGCCACCCCTACCTCGAGACCGCGACGTAGTCGTAACAGCAGCTGCGGTCACGTCAGTAGTGGCAGTGGCAAGCGAGGCAGTAAAAGTGGGCAGCTGAGGGACAGTGCACCCGTGAAACAGTGGAGGGGGCACAGCACCAGAGGCGGAGGCTACTGAGCGGAGGTTGCTCTCGACGTCCTTGAGCGCAGAATCAAGGACCTCGATAGTGAGCTCACTAAGGTGCTTCAGAAGAAGCGTGTCACGAATCGAGGCAAGGCGGCCAGGGAGGCTAGTGACAATGAAGTAGATAGTAATCGCCATAGGAGGGGGAAGCAGTGCAAGCTGTGCGTCAATGCAAGTAGCGCGGTAGCTAGAATCGAGCGAGCGGAGGTGAGCAATCAAGTCAGCAGAGCGCTCAAACGAGGCGAGGTCAGGGAACAAGAACGGTAGGAAGAGGCGGCCAAGGGAGACAGTGGTGGGAGTAGCGTAGCGGGCCTTGATAGCAGTGCGAGCCTGAGTGAAGTGGGCCTCCTCAGACTCAGGGAGGAGGCTGCTAAGAGCGATGCAGGCCGCAGCGTCACGCGACTTCCACGCCGTCAGGTCAGCACGCTGGCGGGTAAAGCGGTCTCTGGCGGCGTCGTCAGGGGCAGGGCCTAAAGGCGTAGGGTCGTGGGGCGCAGGAAGGTCACCAGTAGCGTGCGCCCAGAGGGACTCGCTCGCTTGGACCTGACTCTCTAAAAGGCGACGCGCGCGTAGGAGCTAGACCGGAAACTCGAGCGGTCTACCGTTAGCGTCAAAACGAAGAACCCTAGGGGTCGCCATAGCAAAAGCAAAGAGGTGGGAAGTGCTGCTGCTGAAACCCTAATCACTGAGAGCGACTCTGTAGGGCGCTAGGGGACATAGGGTAGGGCGCTACGGGACACAGAGTAGGGCGCAACACTGCTGGACTAGGAGGGCGCAGCGCCACGGGCAGGGGTAGCGCGACGCGACGCAGCGGGACAGGACGGGCAGCGCGACGCGACGCGACGCGACGGGACGGGACGGACTGCGCGAGGCGGATGGGCAGCGCGACACGACGCGAAGGGACGGGACGGACTGCGCGACGTGGACGGGCAGCGCGACGCGGACGGACGGGACGGGACGGACGGGCAGCGCGACGCGGACGGACGGGACGGGACGGACGGGCAGTGCGACGCGGACGGACGGGACGGGACGGGCGGCGCGACGCGGACAGGCAGCGCGACGCGGACGGACGGGACGGGATTGAAGGCGCGACGCGGACGGGCAGCGTGACGCGGACGGACGGGACGGGACGGACGGCGCGACGCGAACGGACAGCGCGATGCGGCGGGACAGTTGGAGCGACGTAACGGCAGGCGCAGCGGGCGCTAGGGCACGAGAGCGACGTAACGGTAGGCGCAGCGGGCGCTAGGGCACGAGAGCGACGTAACGGCAGGCGCAGCGGGCGCTAGGGCACGAGAGCGACGTAGCGGCAGGCGCGATAGGCGCTAGGGAACAGTACGAGCGTAACGGGCACTAGGGTACGGGACAGGCTCGGGCGCTACGGACGTGAACGAGAGGAACGGGATCCCACAGGATCCTAACCTAGGTGATACCATGTCAAGAACGAAAGTGTTGGTTCATTGATGTGGGTTGGGGTACATATAACAAACCCTAACTGTCAAACATTATATATGTTATAGTTCTGTAGGCTATAGTGGGTTTAGCCTTAGGGGGTACACAATTCTAGGTTTTCCTACTTGTACTCTCAATCTTCCTAGTTCAATCACTCCTTCTCATTCTAACATGGCATCAGGAGCCTAGGTTAGGAACCTAGGACCACGTGTTACTAAGGGCCCGTCCTTCCGCTAGCGCCCTCGAGCGCCTTCTCACTTTAGCGCCCTCGCGCGCCTCGCTGTCCGTGCGCCCTCGCGCGCCTCGCTGTCTCGTCGCGTAGCCCACTAGAAGCCCGCGCGCGGCCCATTTTTTGCCCGCGCGCGGCCTCGTTTTTTCCCCACGCAGCTCGTTAGCCGCCCTCGCGTGGCCTCCTTCTAGTGCGCGCGACCCCCCCCCTAGCCGCCCACGCCGTCGACGTAGCCCGCCCTGGCCTCGCGCGGCCCCTAGAGCAGCTCGCCAGCTGCCCGTCAACAGGCGCGCGCCGCCACCTCGCCCTTGCAGGCCGCCGCCCGTGCGTAGGTCGTCGCCCACGCGTAGGCCACAGCCAGCCCGTAGGCCGCCACCTCGACCCGCGCGCCGGCCCACCCTCTCTGCCGAGCCGCGCCGCGCAGTCCTGCCTGAACCGCGCCGCCCGAGTCGCGCCGCCCTGACCGAGCCGCGCCGCCCCACCTGCAGCAACTGCTGTTCCTGTTCCTCCTGTTACAACTGTCCTTACTGCTACAGCTGCTCCTGCTACTGCTCTTACTGCTACTGCTACTGCTGCCACTATGGCTACACCCACAGTTCTCTCTTTCGATGCTGAGGGCCGTCCGCTCCAGTTTGATGCCTGGCTCGACGATCTCCACCTCTTCCTCCAGATCACTGCTAAGGATGATGTCTCGCTGTATGACCATGCGTCTGGAACCGCTCTAGCACCTCCTGACACTGCTGACAGTACAGCTCGCTCCCAGTGGCAGACTCGTGACGCCCACGCTCGCCTAGCCATTCGCAGCCACCTGCCGTTAGATGAGCGCGCACACTTCGGCCAGCATAAGACTGCTAAGGCACTGTACGATGCAGTCGTCGCTCGCTACTGCTCGCCTGCCTCTGCTACGATAGGCCGTCTCTTGCTGCCCTATCTTTTCCCCAACCTCGCCGCCTTTCCCACAGTCGCTGACCTCATTACCCACCTCCGCACTAGTGACACTCGCTACCGAGCCGCCCTTCCTGCTGAGTTCCTCGCCAAGAACCCCCCCCCGATGTACCTCGTTCACTACCACCTAGTCACTCGTCTCCCTGACTCTCTTCGCGCAGTCAGGGACCACTTTCTCGCCCTCTGCCCCACCGAGCTCACCATTGACCTCCTCGAGAAGCATCTGCTTGCAGCTGAGTCTAGCATAGTTGCTCTAGGTGCCTCTCGTGGCTACCCCCGTGTCAGAATCCCAACCACTAGACCATTGGGATAAAAGGGCTTGTTAAGTAGCGGGTCAGAGTGCGCCCATAACCCCCCAGGCGAACGCGCCTGTAACCCCCCTAGGATCAATCGGGCATCCACAGTGCAGATCTACCGACACCCCCCCACACTGGGAGGCCCAGGACTGAGCACAGCGGCAACGGCCTACATGTGCATACACCGAGATTCGAACCCAAGACCTTACTGACACCATGTCAGAATCCCAGTCACTAGACCATTGGGATAGAAGGGCTTGTTAAGTAGCGGGTGAGTGCGCCCATAACCCCCCAGGCGAACGCGCCTGTAACCCCCCTAGGATCAATCGGGCATCCACAGTGCAGATCTACCGACACCCCCCCACACTGGGAGGCCCAGGACTGAGCACAGTGGCAACGGCCTACATGTGCATACACCGGGATTCGAACCCGAGACCTTACTGACACCATGTCAGAATCCCAGTCACTAGACCATTGGGATAGAAGGGCTTGTTTAAGTAGCGGGTCAGAGTGCACCCATAACCCCCCAGGCGAACGCGCCTGTAACCCCCCTAGGATCAATCGGGCATCCACAGTGCAGATCTACCGACACCCCGCACACCCTTCTTTGACAGGTGTTCCCCTCCCCCCCTTCTCCCCTCGGTTGCCTCTGCTGCCGCTGTCGACTTCCTTGGTGCTGAGGAAGTCGGGGCTGCGTCTGCTCCTAGCTGGAGGCGCAAGGGCGGCAAGGGCAAGGGGGGCAAGGGTGGTGGTGGTGCTAGAGGGGGGGGTGGAGGTGGAGGTGGAGGTGGCGGCGGTGGGGGCGGTGGGGGTGGTGGCGGTGGTGGGGGTGGTGGCGGGGCTGGGGGGGTGGGTGGCAGCGGCGGGGGTGGTGGCGGTAGTGGTGGTGGAGGAGGCCGGGGTGGAGGTGGTGGTGGTGGAGGCAGTGGGCGTGGGGGTGGCAGCTCGGGTGGTGGTCGGGGTGGACTGGCGCAGCGTGGAGGCTCGGGTGGTGTCCAGCGCCAGCAGCAGCGTCTTGGAGAGACCCCGTCGTCCCAGCAGCTTCGTGAGTGGTACTCTCAGCATGGGGGGTCTGGGGGCGGGGGTACCTGCACGTATGTCATCCGCACAGGTGACCGCGCTGGTCAGACGTGTGGGAGGTTCCACACGCCACAGCGCTGCTTCTTCCGTCTCGACGACGCCTGGCGTGCACAGTTCCCTGAGGCCTCTGAGCTGCCCCGCTGGGCTGATCTGCTTAAAAAGAACATTGATGTCTTTGCACTTGACTTTGATGTTATCCTAGGAGCCATGTATGCATTGACTATTAGTGTTGAGGGTGACTGTTACTTGTGTGTGCCACCAGACCCAGGCATTGCGACCAGTGAGGCTGCCGCTCTAGGTGCCAGTGTGTCTGCTGCCCCACGTCCTAAAGAGGCTGCTGCTCTAGGTGCAGGTGTGTCTGCTGCGTCAGGTACTTGTGAGTCTGCACTTTCAGGTACTGCGTCTACTGAGGCACTGCACACCTTCACACTGGACTCTGGTGCTTCTCGCTGTTTCTTTCGCGACCGCACTGCCCTAGAGCAGCTCCCTAGGCCGGTTGCTGTCTCCCTGGCTGACCCCTCCAGGGGTCCGGTCCTTGCGACCTCCACCACTGCCCTCCCTTGTCCTGCTGTCCCGTCCGGCACCCAGTCGGGCCTTTACCTCCCCTCGTTCTCTACGAACTTGGTGGCGGGTTCCGCGCTCCAGGATGCGGGTGTTCACCAGTTCACCCCTGCCTACGAGCGTGTGACACACTGCACGTGTGCCCACACGGGTCGACACCTGGCTACCTTCACTCGGCAGCCGGGGTCAGACTTGTACACACTGACCACTGAGTCCCCTCAGGTAGCGGCGTCTGCGTCTGCGTCAGGTCAGTTGTCCGCCCCCTGCTCGTGTCGCACCCTGTCGCACCGGACGGTCCTCTGGCACCACCGCCTTGGGCACCCTTCGATGCAGCGCCTTCGTGGCATGCACTCCCGTTACCTTGTCTCTGGTCTCCCCAGATCACTGCCTCCCCTGCCACCGTCCCCTGCCCCTCCCTGCCTTCCCTGTGTCGAGGGGCGGTAGCGTGCCACCCCTCACTCCTCTGAGTTTCCCCCGACGGAGGCCCCTCTGCAGACCCTGCACATGGACGTATGGGGCCCAGCCCGCGTCCGTGGACAAGGAGGAGAGCGCTACTTCCTGCTGGTAGTTGACGACTACACGCGTTACACCACGGTCTTCCCCTTGCGCACCAAGGGAGAGGTCCCTGCTGTTCTGATCCCTTGGATCCGCGCTACCCGTCTCCAGCTGGAGAGGCGCCTTCGCACGGACCTTCCCGTCCTGCGACTCCACTCTGACAGAGGTGGTGAGTTTTCCTCCGGTCTCTTGGAGACCTTCTGTTAGGGGGAGGGCATTCGCCAGACGTTCACGCTTCCGGCCTCTCCTCAGCAGAATGGGGTTGCTGAGCGCCGCATTGGCTTGGTCATGGAAGTCGCTCGTACCTCCTTGGTCCATGCGGCTGCCCCCCATTTTCTGTGGCCGTTTGCGGTCCGCTATGCCGCGCATCAGCTCAACCTCTGGCCCCGTGTCTCCGTTCCGGAGACCTCGCCGACGCTGCGTTGGACGGGAGAGGTTGGCGATGCGTCTGTGTTCCGGGTGTGGGGATCTCGTGCCTTTGTCCGCGATACGTCCGCGGACAAGCTCTCCGCCCGCGCTGCTCCCTGTGTCTTCCTTGGCTTTGTCCCTGACGCGCCTGGCTGGCAGTTTTACCACCCCACCTCGCACCGGGTCTTCGCCTCTCAGGACGTCACTTTTGACGAGTCGGTCCCGTTCTACCGTCTCTTCCCCTACCGCACTGCCCCGCTCCCCCCCCCGCCGCTCTTCCTCACGCCAGGTGCTGCTTTGGTAGACCCCCTGCCTCCCCAGGGTCCAGCTCCCTCAGGTGTTTCCCAGGTAGACCCGGTCGAGCCTGTCGAGGTAGCTGTCGACTCTGGTCCTCCGCGAGGTACTGAGCGTGCTGAGCCTGAGCGTGCTGAGCCTGGTGGTGCTGGGTCTGGGGGTACTGAGACTGGGGGTGCTGAGCCTGGGGGTGCGGAGACTGCGGGTGCTGAGCCTGGGGGTGCGGAGACTGCGGGTGCTGAGCCTGGGGGTGCAGAGACTGCGGGTGCTGAGCCTGGGGGTGCAGAGACTGCGGGTGCTGAGCGTGGGGGTGCTGTCCCTGGGGGTGCTGAGTCTGGAGGTCCTGAGCCTGGGGGTACTGCGCCTGGGGGCGCTCTCTCTTCCCAGCAGCTGCGTGAGTGGTACTCTCGATACTGTCGCCGCCTCCGTGGTGCTACTGGAGCTGGAGCTGAGGGCGCTGTGCCTACTGGAGGTGGTGTTGCTGCTGACCCTGGGGTCGGCACTGGAGGTGCTGGAGCCACTGGTCCTGGAGGTGCTGCTGGTGTTGCTGGGGGTACTGGAGCTGCTGGTGCTACTGGAGGTTCTGGAGCTGCTGGTGGTGCTGCAGGAGTTGGAGCTGCTGCTGGAGGTTCTGGTGCTGTCTCTACTGGTTCTGGGGGCACTACACGGCCGCGACCGTACTTCGTTCCACTCCTCCAGCAGGTTCTTGGTCAGCCGCCTCCTCCTTGTCCTGCTCCCTCCTTAGAGTGTCCTCCGTCTGTCCAGTCGCAGTCACAGCTACCCCCTGCCTCGCCACTTCCTGGTCCTTCTCCCTACACTGGTCCGACAGGCGGTCTTACAGAGCGTCGTGAGCCTGAGTCTCGTCCTATGTCGCCTGAGTCTCGTCCTGTGTCGCCTGTTCTTGCTGCTCGCACTGGTCGCCGTGCTCCGCGTGAGCGTCCTCCACCTGTTCCTGGCACACACTATATGACTCTGCGTCCTTCCACTGCTCCACTGCGTGTCCCTCTGTCGTCTCCTCCTGCGTCCTCTCTTCCTGACCTTGCTGACCCGGAGTCTGACCGGGTTCGTGCTGCCAGTCCTACTGTCACGCGTCTCCTGGCCACTGCTGTCACTGACCCTTCCTTTGAGTCTGCTGCTGCGTCTGCCCTAGTTGCCGAGCTTGTTGACTTTGCTGCTCGCTGTCGTCTAGACTACGCCGCGAGTCTTGTTGCTGAGTCTGAGTCTGTCTGTCCTCCGTCCGTCGGGGGTGAGTGTGCTCTAGGCACGGACGTCCTTGAGGACAGACAGGAGGACCTTGAGTGTCTTGTAGCCGCTGCGCCTCATCTCGTGTCCATGCTACTTGCCCCTGAGGGAGACCCGGATGCTCCAGACATCCCGACCCCGCGCTCTTACGCTGAGGCGATCGCGGGTGAGTACTCCTCTCAGTGGCAGTCAGCCATGGACGCAGAGATGGCATCCTGGAAGTCCACTGGCACTTACGTCGACGAGGTTCCCCCTCCTGGGGCGAACATCGTCAGTGGCATGTGGATTTTCAGGGTGAAGCGGCCGCCAGGTTCTCCGCCTGGCTTCAAGGCTCGTTACGTTGCGCGAGGCTTCAGTCAGCGAGAGGGAGTAGACTTCTTTCAGACCTTCTCCCCCACCCCGAAGATGACCACTCTTCGGGTGCTACTGCACGTTGCCGCTCAGCGTGACTACGAGCTTCACTCTCTTGACTTCACCACAGCTTTCTTGCAGGGCAGCCTGCACGAGGAGATCTGGCTGCGCCGCCCTCCTGACTTCACTGGGTCGTTTCCCCCTGGTACCCAGTGGAGCCTCCGGCGGCCGGTCTACGGTCTCCGCCAGGCGCCACGTGAGTGGCACGACACACTGAGGACTACTCTTGCGGCTCTTGGGTTCGCGCCTTCTACTGCTGACCCGTCGCTGTTTCTGCGCACCGACACGTCGCTGCCGCCGTTCTACATCCTCGTGTACGTCGATGACTTGGTCTTTGCCACTGCTGACACTGAGGCTCTCGCCCACGTGAAGTCGGAGCTGCAGAAGAGACACACGTGCACAGACCTGGGTGAACTGCGCAGCTACCTTGGCTTGCAGATCACCCGGGACAGAGCACGGCGCACCATCACACTGACTCAGTCACACATGGTGCAGCAGGTCCTTCAGCGCTTCGGCTTCACCTGGTCCTCAGCACAGGCCACTCCTCTGGCTACAGGTCACTCGCTCTCAGCTCTGCCTTCGGATGAGCCGTAGAGCCGAGTGGTCCTTACCCAGAGCTAGTTGGCTGCCTCATGTACCTGATGACGTGCACTCGTCCTGACCTAGCATACCCTCTTGGCCTTCTGGCCCGCTACGTGGCTCCTGGCAGGCACTGAAAGGTGCACTGGGATGCTTCAAAGAGGGTATTGCGCTGCTTGTGCAGTACATCGGGCATGGGGCTCGTGCTTGGAGGGAGGAGCTCAGTTGTTCTCACTGGGCACTCAGACGCTTCTTGGGTTGACGACCAGGCTACTCAGCGGTCGTCACAGGGTTACACCTTTAGCCTTGGCTCTGGCTCAGTTTCCTGGCGTTCTACACGTTCGTCTTTAGTTCTCAGCTCCAGTTGTGAGGCTGAGATCTACGCCACAGCCATGGCTGCACAGGAGTTACGCTGGCTCACCTACCTGCTGACCGACCTGGGAGAGCGGCCTCGTTCTCCTCCAGTGCTCTACGTTGACAACAAGGCTGCCATTGCCTTGTGTGAGGAGCACAGACTGGAGCACAGAACGAAGCACATCGCTCTACGTTACTTCTTGGCTCGAGAGTTGCAGCAGCGTGGTCAGCTTCGTCTGCGTTACGTGGCCACTCAGGCCAACACTGCTGATATATTCACCAAGGCACTTCAGTCTGGTGATCATCAGCGTTTCTGCACTTTGCTAGGGCTTGTGCCCACTTTTCCTCACTTGCTGTAGGCTTTGCTTGTACTATGATATATATATATATACCTGCATGTTTGCACTGCTAGATATAGATCACTGTGCTGTTTGTGTTGCATATACGCCTCTGCGTGTGAACTGGCCTTGTGGCCCTTTGCTTGTGCTCAGAGTGTGTGGTGACTTTGTGATCCACCCTGAGCTTGCTTTGCCCTTCTTGACTGGTCTTGTGACCCCCCTTTGCTCTCCCCCACTTTGCCTATGGGGGTGTGTCAAACATTATATATGTTATAGTTCTGTAGGCTATAGTGGGTTTAGCCTTAGGGGGTACACAATTCTAGGTTTTCCTACTTGTACTCTCAATCTTCCTAGTTCAATCACTCCTTCTCATTCTAACACTAACATCTGTACCCCCTAAGACAAACCTCACTACATGCTACAACATTTGACAGTGGGGGAAGGGAACACGGGAGATCTGAGACCAGCAGACGCGAGAGCATGCTGCGGAGGCACGGCAAGGAGGAGTGACCAAGATGGTGGTGCCAGCGGAGGGAGGGGTGAGTGAGTACCAGACACGAGCAAGACGCAGCTACCTGACCTGGCGCAGCCACCCGAGCAGACTCAGTGTGCAGTCTGTATAAGCTAGACCTAGTCCAAGTGAACAAGGCGAGTTGGTCACCAGTCACCGAGTCCGTACAAGTTGCCATGAGCACGCCCCCAGGAGTAGAGGTAGTGACCAACTGATCCTGGAGGACAGCTGTGCTCACCAATTTCATAGCGGACGAGGGGCGGTGGAGAAGTTGGTTGTAGGTCTTGAATGACTAATGAGCGACAAGATGCTGTCAATCGGAGGCGTGAATATGCAAAACCGGGAAGTAGAGGAGAGGGGAGGGGAGTGGATAGAAAAGGGTTTGAGAAGAGGGTAGTGGAGGAAAGGGGAGTCGAAAAGAGGGTAGTGGAAGAGAGGGGAGTGGAAAAGAGGGGAGTGGGAAAGAGGGGAGTGGGAAAGAGGGGAGTGGAAAAGAGGAGAGTGGAAAAGAGGGAAGTGGAAAAGAGGTGTGGAAAAAAGGGGTGTGGAGGGAGTGGATGAGATAGTAGGGAAGGAGAATGGAGTGGAGATGAGGTGAGAATTGAGAAAGAAAGGGCGAGGACAAGAGTGTGAGTGAGCTTGAGATACGGGAAACAAGAGTTTAGTAGAGTGATGATAACATCAAGCTTGAAGATGCCCGTGTTCACACACCCACATACATGAAGATGCACACACATACATGCACGAACGCATGAATGCACGCACCCCCCACTCCCCCTCCCCCCCCCACACACACACACGCACATACACACATGCGCATACACGCAAACACGCAAACACACGCTCGCGCACACACATACGCACACACACGCACACACACACACGCACACATACACATATATACACATACATTCACACATACGCACGCACACATACACACACACACATATACACAAACACAAACACAAACATATACGCACACACACATACACGCACACACGCACCCACACATACATACACATACATATACACACACACACATACACACACACACATACACACACACGTGCGCGCACGCGTCCGCGCACGCATGCACACATTTTTTTTTTTTTTTTTTTTTTTTTTTGATGCATTTCACTACGCATGCACACATACAAGCACCCACCCTTTAACACGGGACAAAGCAGCACGCACCATCACTCTGGCTCAGTCACACTACCATTTTCAGATCCTTCCGCGTTTCCGCTTTCAGTTCTCCACGCCACAGCCCACTCCTCTGCCGTCGGAACACTCCCTCTAAGAACCACCTTCGGATGAGTCCGTAGAGCCGAGTGGTTCGTATCCAGAGCTTGTGGGTTGCCTCATGTACCTGATGACTTGCACTTGACCTGATCTCTCAGCATCCTGGCGCGCTACGTTGCACCCAGGAGACACCGCCATGAGCACTGGCGGGCTGCTACGAGGGTGCTGCGTGTGAGAATGAGAACGAGAATGGCTGAACTATGAAAATGAAGTGAGTACAAATATGAAACCCTAATTGGTTGTACCCCCTATGGGATACCCCACTATAGCCTACACAACAGCATAAGCTATAATGTTCTGACACACCCCCATAGGCAAAGTGGGGGAGAACAAGGGGTCACAAGACCAGTCAAGTAAAGCAAAGCAAAGCAAGCTCAGGGTGGATCACAAAGTCACCACACAGTCCGAGCACAGGGTCAAGGCCACACGGCCAGTTCACATGCAAGAGTACACACATATATATAAAGCTAGACAAGCAAGAGCAGGTATATATATATGCGAGAGTACAAGCAAGGTCAAGAGGAGAGCAAGTGAGGCAAGACGGGCACAAGACCCAGCTGAGTGCAGAAGCGCTGATGATCACAAGGCGGAAGTGCCTTGGTGAAGACATCAGCAGTGTTGGCCTCAGAGGCCACGTACGCAAGCCGCAACTGTCCACGTTGCTGTAGCTCACGAGCAAGGAAGTAGCGGAGAGCAATGTGCTTTGTTCTGTGCTCCAGTCGCTGCTCTCGACACAAGGCCAGCATGGCCTTGTTGTCTACGTACAGGACTGGAGGAGAAGAGGCGGCTCTCCAAGGTCGGTCAGCAGGTAGGTGAGCCAGCGAAGCTCCTGTGCAGCCATGGCCCCGGCGTAGATCTCAGCCTCACAACTCGAGCCAAGAACAGAAGACGAGCGAGTAGCCCGCCACGAAACAGAGCCGGAACCAAGGCTGAAGGTGTAACCCTGTGACGACCGCTGCGTAGCCTGGTCGTCAGCCCAAGAAGCGTCCGCGTGCCCAGTGAGGACCACTGGACTCCGCCCTCCAAGCACTAGCCCCATGCCTGACGTACTGCACAAGTAGCGCAACACCCTCTTCGCTGCAGCCATGTGCTCTGGTCTGTGTCTCCCAGGAGCATCATAGCGTGCAAGAATGCTAAGAGGGTATGCAAGGTCAGGTCGTGTGCAGGTCATCAGGTACATGAGGCAGCCAACAAGCTCTGGGTACGGGCCACTCGACTCTACGGACTCATCCGAAGGCAGAGCTGAGAGCGAGTGGCGAGTAGACAGAGGAGTGGCCTGAGGCGAGGAGTACGTGAAGCCGAAGCGCTGAAGGACCTGCTGCACCATGTGTGACTGAGTCAGGGTAATGGTGCGGCGTGCTCTGTCCCGGGTGATCTGCAAGCCAAGGTAGCTGCGCAGTTCACCCAGGTCTGTGCACGTGTGTCTCTTCTGCAGCTCGGACTTCACGTAGGCGAGTCCAGCAGTGTCAGCTGTGGCAAAAACCAAGTCGTCGACGTACACGAGGATGTAGAACGGCGGCAGAGAGGTGTCGGTGCGTAGAAACAGCGACGGGTCGGCAGTAGAAGGAGCAAACCCAAGAGCCGCAAGCGTAGTCCTCAGTGTGTCGTGCCACTCACGTGGCGCCTGGCGGAGACCGTAGACTGGACGTCGGAGACTCCACTGGGTACCAGGAGGGAAAGACCCAGTGAAGCCAGGTGGGCGACGCAGCCAGATCTCCTCGTGCAGGCTGCCCTGCAAGAAAGCTGTGCTGAAGTCAAGAGAGTGCAGCTCGTAGTCACGGTGAGCAGCAACGTGCAGCAGTACCCGAAGAGTGGTCATCTTCGGGGTGGGGGAGAAGGTCTGAAAGTAGTCAACTCCCTGCCGCTGACTGAAGCCACGAGCCACGTAACGCGCCTTGAAGACAGGCGGAGAACCCGGCGGCCGCTTCACCCTGAAGATCCACATGCCACTGACGATGTTCGCCCCAGGAGGGGGGACAGCGTCAACGTAGGTGCCTGTGGACTTCCAGGAAGCCATCTCTGCATCCATAGCTGCCTGCCACTGAGAGGAGTAGGGACCCTCTATCGCCTCCGCGTAAGAGCGCGGAGTCGGGATGTCAAGTGCATCCGGGTCTCCCTCAGGGGTAAGCAGTACGGACACGAGATGAGGTGAGGCAGCTGCCAGACACTGGAACTCCTCCTGCCTGTCCTCAAGGACGTCCGTGCCAAGGGCACACTCACCCCCGACGGACGGAGGACAGACAGACTCAGACTCAGCGACAAGACTAGCAGCGTAGTCTAAGCGACAGCGAGCAGCAAAGTCGACGAGCTCAGTAACGAGAGCAGACGCAGCAGTAGACTCGAAAGAAGGGTCAGTGACAACAGTGGCAAGGAGACGCGTGACAGTAGGACTGGCAGCACGAAGAGAGTCCGACTCCGGGTCGGCAAGAGCAGGAAGAGAGGACTCAGGAGGAGAAGGCAAAGGGGCACGCAGAGGAGCAGTGGACGGACGCAGGGACATCCGGTGCGTGCCAGGGACAGGAGGAGGACGCTGACGCGAACCGCGACCACTAGTGCGAGCAGCACGGACAGGCGACGCAGGGCGAGACGCAGGCTCACGACGCTCAGCCAGACCTCCAGTAGGACCAGTGTAGGGAGAAGGAGCAGGCAAAGGGGAGGTAGGCTGCAACTGTAGCTGGGACGAGACAGGCTGTGGACACTCTAAGGGAGGAGGAGGACCAGTAGAAGGTGGAAGACCAAGAACCTGCTGCAGGAGTGGAACGAAGTACGGTCGAGGCCGCGCGGTGACGCTAGAAGCAGCAGGGACAGCACCAGAACCCTCAGCAGGAGCACCCGCTCCAGCAGCACCACCAGTAGCTCCAGAACCTCCAGCAGCACCAGGAGCACCCCCAGTAGGACTGCCAGCGGTAGTCTCAGCGCCAGCACCCTCAGCAGCACCAGCTCCAGTGCACCCAGGACGAGCACCTCCGGGACCCGCGACCGCAGCACCCTCAGCAGCCGAAGGACCTCCAGCACCAGCAGCACGCCTCCAGCGCCGGGCAAACCACTCACGCAGCTCCTGTGGAGAAAGTGGCTCCCGGCGAGACGAAGCACTCGGAGAACCTCCAGGCGGAGCACCTCCAGGCTCAGCACCCCCAGGCGTAGCACCCCTAGGCTCAGCACCCCCAGACGTAGCACCCCTAGGCTCAGCACCCCCAGGCTCAGCACCCCTAGGCTCAGCACCCCCAGGCTCAGCACCCCCAGGCTCAGCACCCCCAGGCTCAGCACCCCTAGGCTCAGCACCCCCAGGCTCAGCACCCCTAGGCTCAGCACCCCTAGGCTCAGCACCCCCAGACGTAGCACCCCCAGGCCCAGCACCCCTAGGCTCCGCACCCCCAGGTACAGCACCCCCAGCCTCAGCACCCTCAGCAGCACCAGAGTCACCAGTGACCTCGACAGGCTCGACTGCGTCTACCTGGGACACACCTGAAGGGGCAGGACCCTGAGGGGGGAGGGGGTCTACCTGGGGGGGACCTGGTACCAGGAAGAGTGGGGGTGGGGGGAGGGACGGAGTGCGGTAGGGGAAGAGGCGGTAGTAGGGGACCGACTCGTCAAACGTGACGTCCTGGGAGGACAGAACACGGCGAGAGGTGGGGTGGTAAAACTGCCACCCAGGCGCGTCAGGGGGGAACCCCAGGAAGACGCAAGGAGCAGCACGAGGGGATAGTTTGTCCGCAGACAGGTCGCGGACAAACGCCCGAGATCCCCAGACCCGGAACGCCGACGCATCGCCAACCTTCCCCGTCCACAGCAAGGCTGGGGAGGTCTCCGGCCTGGAGACCCTGGGGTGGAGGTTGATCTGATGCGCCGCGTACCTCACCGCAAACGGCCACAGAAAATGGGGGGCAGCCGCATGCATCATAGACGTACGAGCGACGTCCATGACCATGCCAATGCGGCGCTCAGCAATCCCATTTTGCTGCGGTGAGTCCGGAAGCGTGAAGGTCTGACGGATGCCCCGTGCACGACAGTAGGCACGCAGAAGGCCAGAGGAGAACTCTCCGCCTCTGTCCGAGTGCAGACGCAGAACAGGAAAGTCCGAGCCGAAGCTCTGCCTGAGCTGGAGACGAGCTGCGCGGATCCAGTCGATCAGCACCTCAGTGACATCACCCTTGCTGCGCAAGGGGAAGACTGTGGTGTAACGCGAGTAGTCGTCAACAACGAGCAGGAAGTAGCGCTCGTGACCCTGTCCACGGACGCGGGCTGGGCCCCACACGTCCATGTGAAGTGTCTGCAACGGGGCCTCTGTCGAAGGAAACTGGGAGGAGTGAGGGGCAGCACGCTGGCGCCCCTCGACACAGGGGACACAGGCAGGGCCAGGGCCCTGAGGAAGGGGAGGGAGGGACCGGGGGAGACCGGACACAAGAAGACGGGAGGCCATACCTCTGAGCCGAAGCAGAGAGGGGTGGCCAAGGCGGTGGTGCCAGAGGAGAGTCTCGTGAGACAGGAGACGACACGAACAGGGGCAGACTCAGGACCAGACCTGGACGCCGCAACAAACACCTGACCCGACGTAACTACCCTACCAGACTCAGCAACTGGAGGAGACGCAGTGGTCAGAGTGTACAGGCTCGACCCCGGCTGACGGGTGAACGTAGCCAGGTGTCGGCCTGTGCCAACCTCTGTACAGTGGGTCACTCGCTGACGTGCAGGAGTGAACTGGTGGACACCCGCATCCTGTAGGTCAGCACCACTCACCAGGTTCGTCGAGAACGAGGGGAGGTAGAGACCAGACAGGGTGCCAGAGGGAGCCGCCGGACACGGGAGGACTGTGGAGAAACGAGACAGGACCGGACCCCCAGAGGGGTCAGCCAGAGACACCGCAACCGGCCGACTAAGCGGCGTGAGTGTGGTCCGGTCCCGAAAGAAGGAGCGAGACGCCCCAGAGTCAAGAGTGAAGGTGAGGGAGGCCGAAGCCGACGCGGTACCTGAGAGAGCAGACTCACCAGTACCTGAGGACGCAGACACACCAGCACCTAGAGCAGCAGCGTCGTAAGCACCTAGGGCAGCAGCCTCACCAGTACCTAGAGCAGCAGTCTCAATGCCCGGATCGGGCTGGAAACACCGGTAACAGTCACCCTCATCACTAATAGACACAGCATACATGGCAGAGAGAATAGCATCAAAGTCCAGATCAAAGATGGCAACCCCCGCCCTAGACAGCTCGTCCCAGCGAGGGATCTCGGAGGCCTCCGGGAACTGGTGACGCCATGCGTCCGTCAGGCGGCCAAAGCAGCGCGGAGTGGGGTGCGCACCCCCACACTGCTCACCCGCACGGTCGCCGGTGCGCAGGACGTAGGTACACGGACCAAAACCCCCACCCCGCTGGCGTGCAGTGTACCACTCACGGAGCTGCTGAGGGGACAGGGTCGCACGACCACGCTGCTGCTGCTGGCGCGAGCCACCACCGGAGCCACTCCTCTGCAAAGACCCGCGACCAGCTCCACCGCCACCCCCACCGCCTCCACCGCCTCCGCTGCCTCCACTGCCGCCGCCGCCTCCACCGCCTCCTCCACCGCCGCCTCCTCCGCCACCTCCGCTACCACCGCCACCGCCGCCGCGGCCTCCGCCTCCACTGCCGCCACCGAACCCCCCACCCCCACCTCCACCTCCACCGCTACCCCCACTCCCCCCACTGCCTCCACCTCCACCTCCACCGCCCGCTCCTCCAGCTCCCTTGCCCCCCTTGCCCTTGCCAGGGCGGCGTCTCCCGCTAGGGGCAGACGCCGCACCGACCGACTCAAGACCAAGGAGGTCGGCCGAAGCAGCAGAGGCAACAGAGGGCAGCAGGGGGGAGGGAGAACACCCCTCAAAGATGGGGGTGCGCGGGTCACCTCGAGAGGCTCCTACAGCGACTATGCTCTTTTCTATCGCAAGGAGGGCCTTCTCGAGGAGGTCTACAGTGAGTGTGGTGGGACAGACTGAGAGAAAGTGGTCCCTGACGACTCGAAGGGAGTCAGGGAGGCGAGTGACTAGGAAGTACAGAGTGATGTACATGGGGGGGGGGTTCGCGGTGCAGAAGTCAGCAGGAAGTGCAGCGCGGTAGCGAGTGTCACTAGTGCGGAGGTGCGTAATGAGGTCAGCAACGGTGGGAAAAGAAGCAAGGTCAGGGAAGAGGTACGGCAGCATGAGACGGCTCAGTGCAGCAGTGGAAGGGGAGGAGTAGCGCGCGACTACAGCGGCGTACAAGGTCTGAGCACTCTTGTACTGACTAAAGTGCGCACGCTCGGAGGTAGGGAGGTGGCGACGCACAGCAAGACGTGCAGCAGCATCGCGCGTGGCCCACTGGGAGCGAACAGTGGCGTCAGCATCAGCAGCAGGGGCAGGGGAAGCGCCAGAGGTGAGGTCAAAGAGAGAGAGGCCGTCCGCCCTATCGCACTGTAAGAACAGCTGTAGGTCATCTACCCAGACCTCAAAGTCAATGGCCCGACCCTCAGCGTCAAAAGTGAGGACACTAGGGGTAGCCATGACAGCAGTAGACCAGCAGTGCAAGGAGTAGGGGAAGAGCACGCAGTGACAGAGGGTCTGTGCTCACCGGACAGGGCTGCTCGGGCGGCTCGGCTGCAGGGCGGCTCGGCCGCTGGGCGGCTCGGCAGCTGGGCGGCTCGGCGGCTGGGCGGCTCGGCAGCTGGGCGGCTCGGCGGCTGGGCGGTCGGCTGCACGGCGGCTCGGCTGGTGGGCGGCCGGGCGGCTCGGCTGCAGCGCGGCTCGGCGGCGGGGCGGCTCGGCTGCTCTGCTGCTGGGCGGCTCGGCTGCGCTGCTGTTGGGCGGCTCGGCTGGGCCGCTGACGTAGGGCGGCGGGGCCGCTGTAGAGGAGTGGCGGGGCCGCTGCAGAAGGACGGCGGGGCCGCTGGGTAGTGAGGCGGCGGGGCCGCGAAGACGGGCGGCGGGGCCGCGAAGTCGGGCGGCGAGGCCGCTGAGTAGGGCGGCGGGGCCGCAGTGAGAGGCGGCGGGGCCGCAGCGAGAGAGGCGGCGGGGCCGCGAAGACGGGCGGCGGGGCCGCTGAGACGGGTGGCGGGGCCGCAGTGAGTGGCGGCGGGGCCGCAGCGAGAGATGGCGGCGGGGCCGCGAAGACGGGCGACGGGGCCGCAACGAGAGAGGCGGCGGGGCCGCAGAAAAGGGCGGCGACGGGCCGTAGGCGGCGCGAAGCCGCAGGTAAGGGCGGCGACGGGCCGGGGCGGCTCGAAGCCGCAGGTAGAGGCGGCGCGAAGCCGCGGGAAGGGCGGCGACGGGCCTGGGCGGCGCGAAGCCGCAGGTAGGGGCGGCGCGAAGCCGCCGGTGAGGGCGGCGCAAAGCCGCGGGTAAGGGCGGCGACGGGCCGGGAAAAGGGCGGCGCGCCGCAGCCGCTAGGGCGGCTCGACGCGACCGTAAGGGCGGCGCGACGGGCCGCTAGGTGCGACTCGACGGGCCGCTAAAAAAAAAAATGCAGGCGCGACTCGAGGCGCGCTTCGGTGGGCCCAAGGAACAGTCCCTAGGAGGGGACCTGCTCTGATTCCATGTGAGAATGAGAACGAGAATGGCTGAACTATGAAAATGAAGTGAGTACAAATATGAAACCCTAATTGGTTGTACCCCCTATGGGATACCCCACTATAGCCTACACAACAGCATAAGCTATAATGTTCTGACACTGCGCTCCTTGGCCAGTACATTAGGCATGGGGCTTGTGTTTGGAGGACGGGGTTGAGTTGTGCTCACCCGGCATTCAGACGCTTCTTGGGCTGATGACCAGTCGACTCAGTGATTATCACAGGGTTACACTTTCAGTCTCGGCACTGGTTCTGTCTCATGGGGGTCCACTCTCTCGTCTTCTATTTTTAGCTCTAGGTGTGAGGCCGAGATCTACGCTGGGGCTACTATTGCGCAGGAGCTGGCTAGCTTACTTGCTGATCGACCTAGGTGAGCAGCCTTGTTCTCCTCTAGTTCTGTAAGTCGACAACAATGCCATGATTGCCTTGTGTAGGGAGCAAGCATTGGAGCACACAACAAAGCACATTGCTCTTTGTTACTTTCTCGCACGAGAGTTACAGCAGTGTGGCCAGGTTCGCCTTGCTTACGCAGCCTCGCAGTCCAATACCGCGCTACCGTTCCTGCTGAGTTCCTTCTCACGAACCAGCCCCCCATGTTCATCACCCTCTACTTCGTAGTCACTCGCCTCCCTGACTCCCTTCGCTCTGTCAGGGACCACTTCCTCACCCTCGACCCCACTTCCCTCACTGTTGACCTCCTCGAGCAGCATCTCCTCGCAGCTGAGACTAGTGCAGTTGCTGTAGGTGCTGCTCGTGGCACCCCGCGCTCACCCTTCTTTGAGGGATGCTCCCCCTCCCCCCTTTCCTCCTCCTTCGCCTCTGCTGCTGCTGCAGACGTCTCTGTTCCTGAGGACGTCGGGGCTGCTTCGACTAGTACGAAGCGCCGCAACAGCAAGGGCAAGGGTGGCCAGGGTAGTGGAGGAGGCAGCGGTGGTGGTGGAGGTGGCAGTGGGCGTGGCAGTGGGGGCAGCGGTAGAGGAGGCGGAGGCAGTGGAGGTGGTGGCGGCGGTGGGACCGGTGGCGGCGGTGGAGGCTCTGGTGGCGGCGGTGGAGGCAGCGGAGGGGGTGGCGGCAGTGGAGGCGGTGGGACCAGTGGTAGTCGGTCTGGACCTCAGCGTGGAGGCCCTGGTGGCGGTCGGGGCCAGCAGCAGCAGCGTCGGAGCGAGACTCAGATGCCTCAACAGCTCCGTGAGTGGTTGGTTCAGCGTGGGGCGGGCGAGGGTAGTGAGACTTGCCCGTATGTCATTCGCACGGGTCCCCGTGCGGGCAAGACATGCGGGCGGTTTCACACTGAGCGCCGCTGCTTTTCCCGCCTTGACGACGCCTGGCGCACTGAGTTTGGTGATGACGTCGAGCGCCCTCGCTGGGCGGAGTTGTTTAGGTCGGGACTTGCCATCTTTGACCTAGACTTTGATGTTATTATCTCTGCCATGTATGCTTTGTCTTTTAGTGCTGAGGGTGACTATTACTGGTGTGTGCCGCCTGACCTAGGTATAGCCGCTGCTGCTCTAGGTGCTAGTGCGTCTGGTAATCCCCCTGGTACTGCGCCTGCTGAGGCCCTGCACACCTTCACGTTAGACTCTGGCGCCTTGCGCTGTTTCTTTCGTGACAGCACCACTCTCACTCCTCTTCCTGCACCTATTCCGGTCAGACTGGCTGACCCCTCTGGGGGCCCGATCGTTGCCAGTTCCTCCACTGTCCTCCCCTGTCCGGCGGTTCCGTCCGGCTCTCTGTCAGGTCTTCACCTCCCCTCGTTCTCTACGAACTTGGTGAGTACCGCTGCCCTTCAGGATGCGATGGTCACTACCACCACTCCTGGGGGTCAGTGTGTGTCGATCTGCACGTGCACGCGGACGGGGCGTCACCTGGCTACGTTCACTCGTCGGCCAGGGTCGAGTCTGTACACACTGGCTACCGAGCCTCCTCAGGTCGCTGCGTCTGCTCAGGTGTCCACATCAGGTCAGGTAGCCGCCGCTTGCTCGTGTCGCCTCCTGTCGCACCAGACTCTTCTTTGGCACCACCGCCTGGGTCACCCCTCCCGGCCACGCCTTCGTGGCATGCACTCCCGCTTCCTTGTCTCTGGTCTTCCCAGGTCTCTGCCTCCCCTGCCGCCCTCGCCTGCCCCGCCCTGTCTTCCTTGCGTCGAGGGGCGGCAGCGCACCGCTCTTCACTCCTCCTCGTTTCCCCCGACGACTGCTCCCCTGCAGACCCTCCACATGGACGTGTGGGGCCCAGCCCGCGTCAGTGGACAGGGCCGCGAGCGCTACTTCCTGCTGCTGGTTGACGACTACACGCGATACACCACAGTCTTCCCCTTGCGCAGCAAGGGTGAAGTCTCTGCTTTCTTGATCCCTTGGATCCGCACAGTCCGTCTCCAGCTGCGTGCGCGTTTCGGCCAGGACCTTCCTGTCCTGCGTCTGCACTCTGAAAGAGGTGGTGAGTTCTCCTCCGACCTCTTGCGGGACTTTTGTCGTGGGGAGGGCATCACCCAGTCGTTCACGCTTCCGAACTCCCCTCAGCAAAATGGGATTGCTGAGCGCCGCATTGGCTTAGTCATGGAGGTCGCTCGTACCTCCATGATTCATGCGGCCGCTCCCCATTTTCTGTGGCCGTTTGCAGTCTGGTACGCTGCGCATCAGCTCAACCTCTGGCCCCGTGACTCCTTGCCGGAGACCTCGCCCACACTGCGTTGGACGGGGAAGGTTGGCGATGCGTCGGTGTTCCGGGTCTGGGGTTCTCGTGCCTTTGTTCGCGATACGTTCGCGGACAAGCTCTCCGCCCGCGCTATTCCCTGCGTCTTCCTTGGCTTTGTCCCTGATGCGCCTGGCTGGCAGTTTTACCACCCCGCCTCGCGCCGTGTCCTCCCTTCTCAGGACGTCACGTTCGACGAGTCAGTTCCCTTCTACCGTCTTTTCCCCTACCGCTCTGCCCCTTCCCCCCCCCCGCCACTTTTTCTTGCTCCCGGTCCGCCTCCGGTAGACCCCCTCCCGCCCCAGGGTCCTGCTCCCTCGGAAGTGTCTCAGGTAGACTCTCTCCCTGGTACTATGCCTGTTCAGGTAGCTGTCGTCTCAGGTGCTGCTCCAGGTGCTGCGTCTGGGGGTGCTGCGTCTGGGGGTGCGGAGCCGAGGGGTGCGGGGTCTGAGGGTGCTGGGTCTGGGGGTGCTGAACCTGAGGGTGTTGAGCCTGGGGGTGCTGAGTCGGGGGTGCGGAACCTGAGGGTGCTGAGTCGGAGGGTGCGGAGTCTGGGGGTACTGAGCCTCGGGGTGCTGCTTCGTCTGGAGGTCCTGCTGGTGCTTCGCCGCGACTGTCCTCGCAGCAGCTGCGTGAGTGGCTTGTTCAGCGCGCACACCGTCGGATTGGGGCTCCCGGAGCTGGCGGCCCTGGAGGCGCTGGAGCTGGAGGTGCTGCTGTTACTACTGGAGTTGGAGACCCTACGGAGCCTGGAGCAGCTGGCGCTGGAGGCGCTGGAGCTGGAGGAGCTGGAGTTGGAGGCCCTGGCGCAGGAGGCGCTGGAGCTGCAGGAGCTGGAGTTGTTGACCCTGGTGCTGGAGGTGCAAGAGGCACTGTGCGGACGCGTCCGTACTTCGTTCCCCTGCTTGAGCAGGTTCTTGGTGTCCCGTCTTCTCCTGGTCTTCCTCCTCCCTTCCTGTGTCCACCGCCTGACCAGTCGCAGCCGCAGTTACAGCCAGCCTCCCCACTGCCTGTTCCCTCTCCTTACAATGAGCAGTCCGGAGGTCTTACAGAGCGTCGTGAGCCTGCGTCTCGTCCTGTCTCGCCTGTTCGCACTGCTCGTCGCGCTCCTTGTTCGCGTCCTCCCCCTGTCCCAGGCACGCACACCATGGCACTCCGTCCTTCCTCTGTTCCACTGCGTGTTCCCCTGCCTGCTCCTCCTGAGTCCTCTCTTCCTGAGGTCCCTGACCCTGAGTCTGACCGAGCGCGTGCTGCCAGTCCCACTGTCGCTCGTCTCCTTGCCACTGCTGTCACTGACTCGTCCTTTGAGTCTGCTGCTGCTTCTGCTCTCGTTGCTGAGCTACTTGACTTTGCTGCTGCCTGCCGTCTCGACTACGCCTCTGCTCTAGTTGCTGAGTCTGTGCCTGCCAGTCCTCCGTCCGTCGGGGGTGAGTGTGCTCTTGGCACGGACGTCCTTGAGGACAGGCAGGAGGACTTTGAGTGTCTTGCAGCTGCTGTACCTCGTTTCGCCTCCTTGCTGCTTGCCCCTGAGGGAGACCCGGATGCTCCTGACATCCCGACCCCGCGCTCTTACGCAGAGGCGATTACGGGTCCTTACTCCTCTCAGTGGCAGGCAGCTATGGATGCCGAGATGGCATCCTGGAAGTCCACAGGCACTTACGTCGACGAGGTTCCCCCACCTGGGGTGAACATAGTCAATGGCATGTGGATCTTCAGGGTGAAGCGGCCGCCGGGTTCTCCGCCTGCCTTCAAGGCGCGTTACGTTGCTCGAGGTTTCAGTCAGCGACAGGGAGTTGACTACTTCCAGACCTTCTCCCCCACCCCGAAGATGACTACTCTTCGGGTGTTGCTGCACGTAGCTGCTCAGCGTGACTACGAGTTACACTCCCTGGACTTCAGTACTGCCTTCCTGCAGGGCAGCCTGCACGAGGAGATCTGGCTGCGCCGACCACCTGGTTTCACTGGGTCGTTTCCTACAGGTACCCAGTGGAGCCTCCGCCGGCCAGTCTACGGTCTCCGCCAGGCGCCTCGCGAGTGGCACGACACACTCAGGACTACACTTGCGGCTCTTGGGTTTGTTCCTTCTACAGCAGACCCGTCGCTGTTTCTACGCACCGACACCTCGCTGCCGCCCTTCTACGTCCTAGTGTATGTCGACGACCTCGTCTTTGCCACGGCTGACACTGAGGCACTTACCCTAGTGAAGTCCGAGCTGCAGAAGAGACATACCTGCACTGACCTGGGTGAACTGCGCAGCTACCTTGGCCTGCAGATCACCCGGGACAGAGCACGGCGCACCATCATACTGACTCAGTCACACATGGTGCACCAGGTCCTTCAGCGCTTCGGGTTCCAGTACTCCTCGCCACAGCTCACTCCTTTGTCTACCAGCCACTCGCTCTCAGCTCCACCTTCGGACGAGTCCGTAGAGCCGAGTGGTCCGTACCCAGAGCTTGTGGGTTGCCTCATGTACCTGATGACTTGCACACGACCCGACCTCGCATACCCTCTCAGCCTTCTGGCTCGCTACGTGGCTCCCGGTAGGCACCGAAAGGTGCACTGGGATGCTGCAAAGAGGGTACTGCGTTACCTGTGCAGTACGTCGGGCATGGGGCTTGTGCTTGGAGGACGGGGTCCTGTTGTCCTCACTGGTCACGCAGACGCCTCCTCTGCTGACGACTCAGCTACGCAGCGGTCGTCGCAGGGTTACACCTTCAGTCTTGGGTCCGGCTCGGTTTCTTGGCGGTCTACCCGCTCGTCTTCAGTTCTCAGCTCCAGCTGTGAGGCTGAGATCTACGCCGGAGCCATGGCTGCTCAGGAGCTATGCTGGCTCACCTACTTGCTGACCGACTTGGGAGAGCAGCCTCGTTCGCCTCCAGTCCTGTACGTAGACAACAAGGCCATGATAGCCTTGTTTCAGGAGCACAGACTGGAGCACAGAACGAAGCACATCGCTCTGCGATACTTCCTTGCTCGAGAGTTACAGCAGCGTGGTCAGCTTCGTCTAGCGTACGTGGCCACCCGGGCCAACACTGCTGATGTCTTCACCAAGGCACTTCCGCCTGGTGACCATCAGCGCTTTGTTACTGTGTTAGGCCTTGTGTCTACTTTGCCTCACTTACTTATTGCCTGACTCTGCCTGTACTGTGATCTATCCATATACCTGCATGCTTGCACTTGTTAGGGTATGATCACTGTATTGTTTGTTCTCTGTATATAATTCTGCATGTGAACTGGCCTTGTGGCCCTTTGCTTGTGCTCGGACTGTGTGGTGACTGTCAGAACATTATAGCTTATGCTGTTGTGTAGGCTATAGTGGGGTATCCCATAGGGGGTACAACCAATTAGGGTTTCATATTTGTACTCACTTCATTTTCATAGTTCAGCCATTCTCGTTCTCATTCTCACATGGTATCAGAGCAGGTCCCCTCCTAGGGACTGTTCCTTGGGCCCACCGAAGCGCGCCTCGAGTCGCGCCTGCCTTTTTTTTTAGCGGCCCGTCGCGTTCTCAAAAAAAAAAAAAAAAAAAAAAAAAAAAAACGCTACCGCGCTGCACTTCCTGCTGACTTCTGCACCGCGAACCCCCCCCCCATGTACATCACTCTGTACTTCCTAGTCACTCGCCTCCCTGACTCCCTTCGAGTAGTCAGGGACCACTTTCTCTCAGTCTGTCCCACCACACTCACTGTAGACCTCCTCGAGAAGGCCCTCCTCGCGATAGAAAAGAGCATAGTCGCTGTAGGAGCCTCTCGAGGTGACCCGCGCACCCCCATCTTTGAGGGGTGTTCTCCCTCCCCCCTGCTGCCCTCTGTTGCCTCTGCTGCTTCGGCCGACCTCCTTGGTCTTGAGTCGGTCGGTGCGGCGTCTGCCCCTAGCGGGAGACGCCGCCCTGGCAAGGGCAAGGGGGGCAAGGGAGCTGGAGGAGCGGGCGGTGGAGGTGGAGGTGGAGGCAGTGGGGGGAGTGGGGGTAGCGGTGGAGGTGGAGGTGGGGGTGGGGGGTTCGGTGGCGGCAGTGGAGGCGGAGGCCGCGGCGGCGGTGGCGGTGGTAGCGGAGGTGGCGGAGGAGGCGGCGGTGGAGGAGGCGGTGGAGGCGGCGGCGGCAGTGGAGGCAGCGGAGGCGGTGGAGGCGGTGGGGGTGGCGGTGGAGCTGGTCGCGGGTCTTTGCAGAGGAGTGGCTCCGGTGGTGGCTCGCGCCAGCAGCAGCAGCGTGGTCGTGCGACCCTGTCCCCTCAGCAGCTCCGTGAGTGGTACACTGCACGCCAGCGGGGTGGGGGTTTTGGTCCGTGTACCTACGTCCTGCGCACCGGCGACCGTGCGGGTGAGCAGTGTGGGGGTGCGCACCCCACTCCGCGCTGCTTTGGCCGCCTGACGGACGCATGGCGTCACCAGTTCCCGGAGGCCTCCGAGATCCCTCGCTGGGACGAGCTGTCTAGGGCGGGGGTTGCCATCTTTGATCTGGACTTTGATGCTATTCTCTCTGCCATGTATGCTGTGTCTATTAGTGATGAGGGTGACTGTTACCGGTGTTTCCAGCCCGATCCGGGCATTGAGACTGCTGCTCTAGGTACTGGTGAGGCTGCTGCCCTAGGTGCTTACGACGCTGCTGCTCTAAGTGCTGGTGTGTCTGCGTCCTCAGGTACTGGTGAGTCTGCTCTCTCAGGTACCGCGTCGGCTTCGGCCTCCCTCACCTTCACTCTTGACTCTGGGGCGTCTCGCTCCTTCTTTCGGGACCGGACCACACTCACGCCGCTTAGTCGGCCGGTTGCGGTGTCTCTGGCTGACCCCTCTGGGGGTCCGGTCCTGTCTCGTTTCTCCACAGTCCTCCCGTGTCCGGCGGCTCCCTCTGGCACCCTGTCTGGTCTCTACCTCCCCTCGTTCTCGACGAACCTGGTGAGTGGTGCTGACCTACAGGATGCGGGTGTCCACCAGTTCACTCCTGCACGTCAGCGAGTGACCCACTGTACAGAGGTTGGCACAGGCCGACACCTGGCTACGTTCACCCGTCAGCCGGGGTCGAGCCTGTACACTCTGACCACTGCGTCTCCTCCAGTTGCTGAGTCTGGTAGGGTAGTTACGTCGGGTCAGGTGTTTGTTGCGGCGTCCAGGTCTGGTCCTGAGTCTGCCCCTGTTCGTGTCGTCTCCTGTCTCACGAGACTCTCCTCTGGCACCACCGCCTTGGCCACCCCTCTCTGCTTCGGCTCAGAGGTATGGCCTCCCGTCTTCTTGTGTCCGGTCTCCCCCGGTCCCTCCCTCCCCTTCCTCAGGGCCCTGGCCCTGCCTGTGTCCCCTGTGTCGAGGGGCGCCAGCGTGCTGCCCCTCACTCCTCCCAGTTTCCTTCGACAGAGGCCCCGTTGCAGACACTTCACATGGACGTGTGGGGCCCAGCCCGCGTCCGTGGACAGGGTCACGAGCGCTACTTCCTGCTCGTTGTTGACGACTACTCGCGTTACACCACAGTCTTCCCCTTGCGCAGCAAGGGTGATGTCACTGAGGTGCTGATCGACTGGATCCGCGCAGCTCGTCTCCAGCTCAGGCAGAGCTTCGGCTCGGACTTTCCTGTTCTGCGTCTGCACTCGGACAGAGGCGGAGAGTTCTCCTCTGGCCTTCTGCGTGCCTACTGTCGTGCACGGGGCATCCGTCAGACCTTCACGCTTCCGGACTCACCGCAGCAAAATGGGATTGCTGAGCGCCGCATTGGCATGGTCATGGACGTCGCTCGTACGTCTATGATGCATGCGGCTGCCCCCCATTTTCTGTGGCCGTTTGCGGTGAGGTACGCGGCGCATCAGATCAACCTCCACCCCAGGGTCTCCAGGCCGGAGACCTCCCCAGCCTTGCTGTGGACGGGGAAGGTTGGCGATGCGTCGGCGTTCCGGGTCTGGGGATCTCGGGCGTTTGTCCGCGACCTGTCTGCGGACAAACTATCCCCTCGTGCTGCTCCTTGCGTCTTCCTGGGGTTCCCCCCTGACGCGCCTGGGTGGCAGTTTTACCACCCCACCTCTCGCCGTGTTCTGTCCTCCCAGGACGTCACGTTTGACGAGTCGGTCCCCTACTACCGCCTCTTCCCCTACCGCACTCCGTCCCTCCCCCCACCCCCACTCTTCCTGGTACCAGGTCCCCCCCAGGTAGACCCCCTCCCCCCTCAGGGTCCTGCCCCTTCAGGTGTGTCCCAGGTAGACGCAGTCGAGCCTGTCGAGGTCACTGGTGACTCTGGTGCTGCTGAGGGTGCTGAGGCTGGGGGTGCTGTACCTGGGGGTGCGGAGCCTAGGGGTGCTGGGCCTGGGGGTGCTACGTCTGGGGGTGCTGAGCCTAGGGGTGCTGAGCCTAGGGGTGCTGAGCCTGGGGGTGCTGAGCCTAGGGGTGCTGAGCCTGGGGGTGCTGAGCCTGGGGGTGCTGAGCCTGGGGGTGCTGAGCCTAGGGGTGCTGAGCCTGGGGGTGCTGAGCCTAGGGGTGCTACGTCTGGGGGTGCTGAGCCTAGGGGTGCTACGCCTGGGGGTGCTGAGCCTGGAGGTGCTCCGCCTGGAGGTTCTCCGAGTGCTTCGTCTCGCCGGGAGCCACTTTCTCCACAGGAGCTGCGTGAGTGGTTTGCCCGGCGCTGGAGGCGTGCTGCTGGTGCTGGAGGTCCTTCGGCTGCTGAGGGTGCTGCGGTCGCGGGTCCCGGAGGTGCTCGTCCTGGGTGCACTGGAGCTGGTGCTGCTGAGGGTGCTGGCGCTGAGACTACCGCTGGCAGTCCTACTGGGGGTGCTCCTGGTGCTGCTGGAGGTTCTGGAGCTACTGGTGGTGCTGCTGGAGCGGGTGCTCCTGCTGAGGGTTCTGGTGCTGTCCCTGCTGCTTCTAGCGTCACCGCGCGGCCTCGACCGTACTTCGTTCCACTCCTGCAGCAGGTTCTTGGTCTTCCACCTTCTACTGGTCCTCCTCCTCCCTTAGAGTGTCCACAGCCTGTCTCGTCCCAGCTACAGTTGCAGCCTACCTCCCCTTTGCCTGCTCCTTCTCCCTACACTGGTCCTACTGGAGGTCTGGCTGAGCGTCGTGAGCCTGCGTCTCGCCCTGCGTCGCCTGTCCGTGCTGCTCGCACTAGTGGTCGCGGTTCGCGTCAGCGTCCTCCTCCTGTCCCTGGCACGCACCGGATGTCCCTGCGTCCGTCCACTGCTCCTCTGCGTGCCCCTTTGCCTTCTCCTCCTGAGTCCTCTCTTCCTGCTCTTGCCGACCCGGAGTCGGACTCTCTTCGTGCTGCCAGTCCTACTGTCACGCGTCTCCTTGCCACTGTTGTCACTGACCCTTCTTTCGAGTCTACTGCTGCGTCTGCTCTCGTTACTGAGCTCGTCGACTTTGCTGCTCGCTGTCGCTTAGACTACGCTGCTAGTCTTGTCGCTGAGTCTGAGTCTGTCTGTCCTCCGTCCGTCGGGGGTGAGTGTGCCCTTGGCACGGACGTCCTTGAGGACAGGCAGGAGGAGTTCCAGTGTCTGGCAGCTGCCTCACCTCATCTCGTGTCCGTACTGCTTACCCCTGAGGGAGACCCGGATGCACTTGACATCCCGACTCCGCGCTCTTACGCGGAGGCGATAGAGGGTCCCTACTCCTCTCAGTGGCAGGCAGCTATGGATGCAGAGATGGCTTCCTGGAAGTCCACAGGCACCTACGTTGACGCTGTCCCCCCTCCTGGGGCGAACATCGTCAGTGGCATGTGGATCTTCAGGGTGAAGCGGCCGCCGGGTTCTCCGCCTGTCTTCAAGGCGCGTTACGTGGCTCGTGGCTTCAGTCAGCGGCAGGGAGTTGACTACTTTCAGACCTTCTCCCCCACCCCGAAGATGACCACTCTTCGGGTACTGCTGCACGTTGCTGCTCACCGTGACTACGAGCTGCACTCTCTTGACTTCAGCACAGCTTTCTTGCAGGGCAGCCTGCACGAGGAGATCTGGCTGCATCGCCCACCTGGCTTCACTGGGTCTTTCCCTCCTGGTACCCAGTGGAGTCTCCGACGTCCAGTCTACGGTCTCCGCCAGGCGCCACGTGAGTGGCACGACACACTGAGGACTACGCTTGCGGCTCTTGGGTTTGCTCCTTCTACTGCCGACCCGTCGCTGTTTCTACGCACCGACACCTCTCTGCCGCCGTTCTACATCCTCGTGTACGTCGACGACTTGGTTTTTGCCACAGCTGACACTGCTGGACTCGCCTACGTGAAGTCCGAGCTGCAGAAGAGACACACGTGCACAGACCTGGGTGAACTGCGCAGCTACCTTGGCTTGCAGATCACCCGGGACAGAGCACGCCGCACCATTACCCTGACTCAGTCACACATGGTGCAGCAGGTCCTTCAGCGCTTCGGCTTCACGTACTCCTCGCCTCAGGCCACTCCTCTGTCTACTCGCCACTCGCTCTCAGCTCTGCCTTCGGATGAGTCCGTAGAGTCGAGTGGCCCGTACCCAGAGCTTGTTGGCTGCCTCATGTACCTGATGACCTGCACACGACCTGACCTTGCATACCCTCTTAGCATTCTTGCACGCTATGTTGCTCCTGGGAGACACAGACCAGAGCACATGGCTGCAGCGAAGAGGGTGTTGCGCTACTTGTGCAGTACGTCAGGCATGGGGCTAGTGCTTGGAGGGCGGAGTCCAGTGGTCCTCACTGGGCACGCGGACGCTTCTTGGGCTGACGACCAGGCTACGCAGCGGTCGTCACAGGGTTACACCTTCAGCCTTGGTTCCGGCTCTGTTTCGTGGCGGGCTACTCGCTCGTCTTCTGTTCTTGGCTCGAGTTGTGAGGCTGAGATCTACGCCGGGGCCATGGCTGCACAGGAGCTTCGCTGGCTCACCTACCTGCTGACCGACCTTGGAGAGCCGCCTCTTCTCCTCCAGTCCTGTACGTAGACAACAAGGCCATGCTGGCCTTGTGTCGAGAGCAGCGACTGGAGCACAGAACAAAGCACATTGCTCTCCGCTACTTCCTTGCTCGTGAGCTACAGCAACGTGGACAGTTGCGGCTTGCGTACGTGGCCTCTGAGGCCAACACTGCTGATGTCTTCACCAAGGCACTTCCGCCTTGTGATCATCAGCGCTTCTGCACTCAGCTGGGTCTTGTGCCCGTCTTGCCTCACTTGCTCTCCTCTTGACCTTGCTTGTACTCTCGCATATATATATACCTGCTCTTGCTTGTCTAGCTTTATATATATGTGTGTACTCTTGCATGTGAACTGGCCGTGTGGCCTTGACCCTGTGCTCGGACTGTGTGGTGACTTTGTGATCCACCCTGAGCTTGCTTTGCTTTGCTTTACTTGACTGGTCTTGTGACCCCTTGTTCTCCCCCACTTTGCCTATGGGGGTGTGTCAGAACATTATAGCTTATGCTGTTGTGTAGGCTATAGTGGGGTATCCCATAGGGGGTACAACCAATTAGGGTTTCATATTTGTACTCACTTCATTTTCATAGTTAAGCCATTCTCGTTCTCATTCTCACAGTGACTTTGTGATCCACCCTGAGCTTGCTTTGCCTTTCTTGACTGGTCTTGTGACCATTACTCGTTCTGGCTATCCCCCACTTCGCCTATGGGGGTGTGTCAAACATATATGCTTAGTTATATCTAGGCTTAGTTTATGTGTTTACAGTTGTCTAGGCTATAGTGGGTTTAGCCTTAGGGGGTACAGTTTTCTCTCGACATTCTACTTGTACCCCTCGTCACTTCCTAGTAAATCATTCTCACCTAAGACTCTAACATGACCCCCACCCAGGACCACGCCCATGGGACGACGAAGACGGGGACGAGGACAATGCCCCTCTTGACTCATCTCGCGACTCCCTTTGCGTGGTCATGGATGCTGAAGTCGCCGTGCTAGAAGCAGTGGCGTGGGTTCTCGCCGACCACGCCGCACTAAAGGGGAGGCGCGTCCTCTCGGGCAAGTGGGTTTTCCGCGTCAAAACCGCCGCTGATGGAACCATCGAGCGTTTCAAATCTCGTTGGGTCGTGCGTGGTTTCGACCAATGCCATGGCATCGATTTCTATCAAACCTTTGCTCCCGTTAGCCGCCATACCTCCGTTCGCATCCTCCTCGCCATCGCAGCCGTAAAGCATCTTCCACTCCGTCAGATCGACGTCAAAAACGCCTTCCTCTACGCGCTCGTCGATGCACTCATTTTCGTCGAGCAACCTCACACCTACCGCGAAGGCGAGGACCGCGTGTGTCAACTCAAGAAGCCATTTACGACATCAAGCAAGCCCCGCGCCTCTGTCAGCAGCACCTCCACCAAATCCTCATCGACATCGGCTTCACCTAGCTGCCCCACGATCCCGGGATGTATCGCCTTCACTACCGCGACGATTACATTCTTCTCACGGCATACGTGGACGACCTACTCTACACCGGCACCAGCAACGAGCTCCTCGCACAGTTCGAGAAAAATCTCAGTAACCACGTCGAAATCACCAGCACCAACCACGTCACCCAATTTCTGGGACTCAACATCTCCTATGCAGCAGACGCCATTCACCTTTCCGCCGCCAATTACGTTGAAACTCTGTATGCAAAATTCAACATCAAGCCCGCAAACCTCTCCACCCCCTGCTGCTCCCCAACCAACACCCAAACTCCCAACACCACCCCACTCAACCCATCCGGACACCAACTGCACCAGCAGCAGCTCGGCTGCCTCCTCTTCGCAGCAGTAACATGCAGGCCTGACTTGTCCTACATCTCTAGCCAACTCGCTCAGTATACCAAGCGGCCCGAAGGGGAGAACATGTTGGACTTACAACGCGCTCGGCAATACTTCATCTCCACGCCGCACATTGGCCTCACCTACTCAACGCTCACGACCCGTGCCTTCAGCCTCGTTGGCTACGTGGACACTGATCATGCCGCCAAGCAATGCAAATGGATGGTCCCGAACCGACTTCCTGTTCTGCCTCAAGCCCACCGGACCAATCTCATGGAACTCACAAAAGCAAGAAATGGTGGGGCTCTTCTCTGCTGAAGCCGAGTTCATCGTAGCCACGTCAGCAGTTCGCGAAGGCTTTTATCTCCAAGAGCTGCTCCACGAGGCAAAAATTGCAATATATTGTCAGAATGTTATATTTGTCTAGCCTGCAGTGGGGTACTCAATAGTGAGTACAGCCCAATTAAGGGTTTGCTATATGTACTCAACTGCCTGCTAGTGAAACCCCCTCTTCTCTGTTTCAATTCATTCGTTCCATATTCTAACATGGAATCAGAGCAGGTCGACCCTCCCGGGTCGATCCTGTGCATGGGCCTACCGTTAAGCTTCCGCTGCTGTCATGCCTATAGCGCGCCCGAGGCGCGCGTCGTTTGTCTGCCTCGGGGCGCGCGGCGGTTTTCTGCCCGTCGCGCCGCCCTGGGGGCAGCGCGACGCCCTGCCCGTCGCGCGCCCCGGGGCGTGCGGCGGTTTCGTCGCCCGTCGCGGCGCCCCGGGGGCTCGTGCGCGGCCCTCCCGTCGCCCGTCGTGGCGCCATCGGGGGCCCACGCGGCCCCCCCTTACGTCGCCCGACGTGGCGCCCTCGGGGCCTCGCGCGCGGCCCCCTCCTGTTGCCCGTTGAGGCGCCCTCGGGGGCCAGCGCGCGGCCCCCTCCTGACGCCCGTCGTGGCGCCCTCGGGGGCCAGCGCGCGGCCCCCTCCTGACGCCCGACGTGGCGCCCTCGGGGGCCCGCGCGGCCCCCACCCCAGTCGCCCGTCGTGGCGCCCTCGGGGGCAAGCGCGCGCCCCCCCACCTGTCCCATCGCCCGTTGTGGCGACCTCGGGGGCCCGCGCTGCCCCTTCTGCAGCCCGCGTGCCACCCCTGCAGCCCGCGACCGCACCTCGCCGCCTCTTGTCCTCGTGCATCTTGGGGCGGCGGGTCTGGGGGTGGCGGGTATGTGCACTGTCCCCTCCTCCTCCTCCTCCGTCTCCCACTGCTGCAGCTGCCGCTGAGGGGGGTGGGTGTGTGGGAGACGAAGGAGTGGTACTAAGGGGGTGTGTTGTGGGAGTGAAACTAGGGGTGCAGCAGGGGGTGTGTGAAAGGGGGGGTGGGACAGTTTGGGGATGTTGGGCGGAGGCAGCCGTCTTGTCGCCCGCAGCACCTGTAGTCCGGGGCCTTTGCTGCTGGTAGCTCAGAGAGCCTGCTGTGCCTGTCGCCCGTGGGTCCGTTGCTCCTGCCGCTCAGAGTTAGCCGCAGAGCCAGTTACTCCTGTAGTCCGGGGACTTTGCTCCGGTAGCCAGCCCAATTTAGGGTTTGCTATATGTACTCAACTGCCTGCTAGTGAAACCCCTCTTCTCTGTTTCAATTCATTCGTTCCATATTCTAACACATATGCGAACTTCAAGCTTCACTGTGACAACCAGAGTGGGACTAAGATCGTGAAAAAACCCGGCTTCGTTAATCGCACCAAGCACATCGCACTCCGCTACTTCTTCGTCAAAGACGAAGTTGACAAGGGCAAAGTCGCCTTGACTTACTGCCATGGATAACTTTAGTAAAATGCCTTGTTTGATGTTAAGACTGGTTCTTGGCCCCTTGTCTGATCGTCAGACGAAACCTGAAGCGTTGTCTAGCATTTCACACGAAACATAGGCCCTGGTTTAAGATTTCAGACGAAGTCAAATGCTTAGTCAACGTACAGCCTCGCGGTGGCAGAATCGTGTAGAACGATATCGCGTCGCGTCGCAAGATTCGTCGGGAATGGTGGGCAACGGGCCATATGGGCAACTGGCCAGGTGGAAATACTAGTTGTCAGTTTCATACGCGAAAAAAAAAAAAAAAAAAAAAAAAAAAACGATGTCTGCAGTTTCCGACGGATTGTATAAGGTTGTCTAAAAATTCAGATGAGTAAAAAATCATTGTCTTAAGATTCAGATAAACCATAAAAAACATGTCTATGCCTTCAGATGAACCATAAAAAACCGTCTGAAATCCAGACAAACTGAAAAAAAATGTATGATAACGTAGACCTTGCTTACTGCCCCATCGGTGACATGGCAGCGGACTTCCTCATTAAGAAGCTACCACGTCAGCAGTATCTGTCAGAAGAATGAACGAGAATGAATGAACTATGAAACAGTTGGGTACAAGTACTAACCCTAATTGGGTTGTACCCCTTATGGGCTACCTACCCCACTATAGCCTACACAAATGTAAGCACTATAACATTCTGACACACCCCGATAGGCAAAATGGGGGAGAACAAGTGGTCACAAGACCAATCAAGAAAAGCAAAACAAGCTCAGGGTGGATCACAAAGTCACCACACAGTACGAGCACAAGCAAAGGGCCACAAGGCCAGTTCACATGCAGAGTTATATAAAAGAGAACAAACAATACAGTGATTGTCAGAAAGAACGAACGAGAATGAATGAACTAGCAAAGAGTTGGGTACAAGTACTAACCCTAATTGGGTTGTACCCCTTATGGGCTACTCCACTATAGCCTACACAATATAAGCTATATAACATTTTGACACACCCCCGTAGGCAAAGTGGGGGAGAACAAGTGGTCACAAGACCAGTCAAGAAAGCAAAGCAAGCTCAGGGTGGATCACAAAGTCACCACATAGTCCGAGCACAAGCAAAGGGCCATAAGGCCAGCTCACATGCAGAGTTATATAAAGAAGAACAAACAAAACTGTGATCATACCCTAGCAAGTGTAAGCATGCAGGTATATATATAGATCACAGTACAAGCAAAGTCACGCAGTAAGCAAGTGAGGCAAAGTAGGCACAAGGCCTAAAACAGTAGAGAAGCGCTGATGATCACTAGGCGGAAGTGCCTTGGTGAATATATCAGCAGTGTTGGCCCGAGTGGCCACGTAAGCAAGACGAAGCTGGCCACGCTGCTGCAACTCTCAAGCAAGGAAGTATCGCAGAGCGATGTGCTTCGTTATATGCTCTAGCCTGTGCTCCTGACACAAGGCAATCATGGCCTTGTTGTCTACATACAAAACTGGAGGCGAACGAGGCTGCTCTCCCAAGTCAGTCAGCAGGTAGGTGAGCCAGCGTAGCTCCTGTGCAGCCATGGCCCCGGTGTAGATCTCAGCCTCACAACTAGAGCTGAGAACAGAAGACAAGCTGGTAGACCGCCAGGAAACATAGCCAGAGCCAAGGCTGAAGGTTTAACCCTGTGACGACCGCTGCGTAGCTGAGTCGTCAACCCAAGAAGCGTCTGTGTGACCGGTGAGGACAACTGGACCCCGTCCTCCAAGCACGAGCCCCATGCCTGACGTACTGCACAAGTAACGCAATACCCTCTTCGTAGCATCCCAGTGCACCTTTCGGTGCCTACCGGGAGCCACGTAGCGAGCCAGAAGGCTGAGAGGGTACGCGAGGTCAGGTCGTGTGCACGTCATCAGGTACATGAGGCAACCCACAAGCTCTGGGTATGGACCACTCGGCTCTACGGACTCTTCCGAAGGTGGAGCTGAGAGCGAGTGGCTGGTAGACAGAGTGGGCTGTGGCGAGGAGAACTGGAAGCCGAAGCGCTGAAGGACCTGGTGCACCATGTGTGACTGAGTCAGGGTGATGGTGCACCGTGCTCTGTCCTGGGTGATCTGCAAGCCAAGATAGCTGCGCAGTTCACCCAGGTCAGTGCAGGTGTGTCTCTTCTGCAGCTCCGACTTCACAAGGGTCAATGCCTCAGAGTCAGTAGTGGCAAAGACGAGGTCGTCGACGTACACGAGGACGTAGAACGGCGGCAGCGAGGTGTCGGTGCGTAGAAACAGCGACGGGTCAGCAGTAGCAGGAGCAAACCCAAGAGTCGCAAGTGTAGTCCTCAGTGTGTCGTGCCACTCGCGAGGCGCCTGGCGGTGACCGTAGACTGGCCGCCGGAGGCTCCACTGGGTACCAGCAGGAAACGACCTAGTGAAGCCAGGTGGGTGGCGCACCCAGATCTCCTTGTGCAGGCTGCCCTGCAGGAAAGCTGTGCTGAAGTCCAGAGATTGACACTCGTAGTCACACTCAGCAGCGACGTGCAGCAACACCCTAAGAGTAGTCATCTTCGGGGTGGGGGAGAAGGTCTGGAAGTAGTCAACCCCATGTCGCTGACTGAAGCCTCGAGCAGCGTAACGCGCCTTGAAGGCAGGAGGAGAACTTGGCGGCCGCTTCACCCCGAAAATCCACATGCCATCGACTATGTTCGCCCCAGGTGGGGGAAACTCGTCAACGTAGGTGCCTGTGGACTTCCAGGATGCCATCTCGGCATCCATGGCTGCCTACCAGTGAGAGGAGTAAGGACCCGTAATCGCCTCTGCGTAAGAGCGCGGGGTCGGGATGTCTGGTGCATTCGGGTCTCCCTCAGGGGCAAGCGGCATGGAAGCGAAATGAGGTACAAGAGCTGCAAGACACTCAAAGTCCTCCTGCCTGTCCTCAAGGACGTCCGTGCTAAGAGCACACTCACCCCCGACGGACGGAGGACTGGCAGACTCAGACTCAGCAACAAGAGCAGTGGCATAGTCTAGATGACAGGCAGCAGCAAAGTAAAGCAGCTCAGAAACGAGGGCAGACGCAGCAGTGGACTCAAAAGAAGGGTCAGTGACAACAGTGGCGAGGAGAGGAGAGACAGTGGGACTGGCGGCACGTACAAGGCCAGACTCAGGGTCAGGGACGGCAGGAAGAGAGGACTCAGGAGGAGGCGGCAGAGGAACACGCATAGGAACAGAGGAAGGACGAAGTGACATAGCGTGCGTGCCGGGAACAGGACGAGGACGCAGACGAGGATTGCGACGAGCAGTGGGAACAGGCGAGACAGGACGAGACGCACGCTCACAACGCTCTGTAAGACCGCCGGACTGCTCAGTGTAAGGAAAAGGAGCAGGCAATGGGGAGGCTGGCTGTAACGGCGGCTGCGACTAGTCAGGCGGTGGACACAGGAATGGAGTAAGTCTAGGAGAAGACGGGACACCAAGAACCTGCTGAAGCAGGGGAAATAAGTACGGTCGCGTGTGCACAGTGACTCCAGCACCAGTACCGCCAGCACCCCCAGCTCCAGCACCTCCAGCTCCAGGGTCAACAGCTCCAGCTCCTCCAGCTCCAGCGCCTCCCGCGCCAGTGCCTCCAGCTCCAGCTCCTCCAGCTCCAGCGCCACCAGCGCCAGTGTCTCAAGCTCCAGTGCCTCCAGTCCCAGCAGCTCCAGGCTCCATAGGGTCTCCAGCTCCAGCGCCCCCTACACCACCAGTCCCGGCAGCTCCAGTACCCCTGGTACGAGCACCTCCAGGACCAGCAGCCGCAGTACCTCCAGTACCACCTGCTCCAGCAGTAACTCCAGCACCTCCAGATCTAGTGTCTCCAGTGCCTCCTGCTACGGCAGCTCCACTCCAAAGGCGTGCGCGCCGAACAAGCCACTCACGCAGCTGCTGAGGGTAGAGAGCCTCCGGTTGCGGAGACAGTCTCGGCGAAGCACCAGCAGGACCTCCAGACGAAGCAGCACCCTGAGGCTCAGCACCCCCAGACTCCGCACCCTCCGACTCAGCACCCCCAGGCTCAACACCCCCAGGCTCCACAGCCCAAGGCTCAGTACCCCCAGACCCCACACCCCCAGGCTCAGCACCCCCAGACCCAGCACCCTGATACTCGGCGCCCCCAGGCTCTGCACCCCCAGACACAGCACCTCGAGCGGCACCTGAGTCGCCAGCTACCTCAACAGGTACAGTAACAGGGAGAGGGTCTACCTGGGATACACCTGAGGGAGCAGGACCCTGGGGCGGGAGGGGGTCTACCGGAGGGGGACCGGGAGCAAGGAAGAGCGGCGGGGGTGGGGGAGGGGCAGAGCGGTAGGGGAAGAGACGGTAAAAGGGTACCGACTCGTGAAACGTGACATTCGGAGAGGGGAAGACACGGTGCGAGGTGGGGTGGTAAAACTGCCAGCCAGGCGCGTCAGGGGGGAAGCCAAGGAAGACGCAGGGGATAGCGCAGGCGGCGAGCTTGTCCACGGACGTATCGCGAACAAAGGCACGAGAGCCCCAGCCCTGGAACACCAACGCATCGCCAACCTCCCCCATCCAACGCAGTGTGGGTGAGGTCTCCGGCAAGGACACACGAGGCCAGAGGTTGAGCTGATGCGCAGCGTATCGGACCGCAAACGGCCACAGAAAATGGGGAGCAGCCGCATGGATCATGGAGGTACGAGCTACCTCCATGACTAAGCCAATGCGGCGCTCAGCAATCCCATTTTTCTGCGGTGAGGCCAGAAGCGTGAACGACTGGAGAATTCCCTCCCCACGACAAAAGTCCCGCAAGAGGTCAGAGGAGAACTCACCGCCTCTGTTAGAGTGCAGACGCAAGATAGGAAGGTCCTGACGAAACCGCTCGCGGAGCTGGAGACGTACTGCACGGATCCAAGGGATCAAGACATCAACGACCTGACCCTTGCTGCGCAAGGGGAAGACGGTGGTGCATTGCGTCTAGTCTTCAACCACCAGCAGAAAGTAGCGCTCGCGGCCCTGTCCACTGACGCACGCGGGGCCCCACACGTCCATGTGGAGAGTATGCAGGGGAGCAGTCGTCGGGGGAAACGAGGAGTGAGGAGCGGCGCGCTGCCGCCCCTCGCGCAAGGAAGGCAGGGCGGGGCAGGCGAGGGCGGGAGGGGAGGCAGAGACCTGGGAAGACTAGAGACAAGGAGGCGGGAATGCATGCCATGCAGATGTGGCAGGGAGGGGTGACCAAGGCGGTGGTGCCAGAGGAGAGTTTGGTGCGACAGGAGGCGACACGAGCAAGGGGGTGCTACTTGACCTGACGCGGACACCTGGGCAGACGCAGCTACCTGAGGAGGCTCGGTAGAGAGTGTGTACAGACTCGACCCTGGCCTACGAGTGAACATAGCTAGGTGATGACCCGTCTGAGTACACGTGCAGATCGACACACGCTAACCCCCAGGAGTGGTGGTAGTGACCATCGAATCCTGGAGGGCAGCAGTACTCACCAAGTTCGTAGAGAACGAGGGGAGGTTAAGACCTGACAGTAAGCCGGACAGAACCGCCGGACACGGGAGAACAGTGGAGGATCGAGCAACGTCTGGGCCCCCTGAGGGGTCATCCAGTCTGACCGGGACAAGTGCAAGGAGAGGAGTGAGGGTGGTGCTGTCACGAAAGAAACAGCGTGAGGCACCTGAGTCCAGCGTCAAAGTGTGCAAGGCCTCAGCAAGCGCACTACCAGTGAAAGAAGTTTCATTAGCACCTAGAGCAGCAGCCTCTATACCTGGGTAAGGCATCACACACCGGTAACAGTCACCCTCAGCACTAGCAGACAAAGCATACATAGCAGAAAGAATGGCATCATAGTCTAGGTCAAAGATCGCAACACCCGACCTAAGCAGCTCTGCCCAGTGGGGGCGCTCGACCTCGTCACCAAACTCAGTGCGCCAAGCGTCGTCGAGGCGGTAGAAGCAGCGGTGCTGTGTGAGGCCTCCCGGATGTCTGACCAGCACGGTCACCCGTGCGAATGACATATGGACAGCTCACACTACCCCTAGATGCCCCACGCTGAAACAACTACTCACGAAGGTGCTGGGGCGACGGGGTCACGCTCCGATGCTGCTGCCGCTACCGCTGGCCTCCTCCAGAACCTCCACGCGGAGCTCCAAACCTACCTCCACCACTCCCACCACTGCCACTACCGCTACTCCCACCGCTGCCTCCACCGCCGCCACGAACGCCCCCACTCCCGCCACCACTCCCACCGCTGCCACCACCTCCACTGCCTCCACCACCTCCACTGCTGCCCCCACCACCACTCCCGCTGCCCCCTCCACCACCCCTACCACCCTTGCCCTTGCTGTTGCGGCGCTTCATACTAGCAGAAGCAGCCCCGACATCCTCAGCACCAAGGACGTCAACAGCAGCAGCAGAGGCCTAGGAGGGGGCAAGGGGGGAGGGGGAGCACCCCTCAAAGAAGGGCGTGCGTGGAGTGCCACGAGCAGCACCTACAGCGACTACACTAGTCTCAGTTGCAAGGAGGTGCTGCTCGAGTAGGTCAATAGTGAGGACTGTGGGGTCAAGGGAGAGAAAGTGGTCCCTGACAGAGCGAAGAGAGTCAGGGAGGCGGGTGACTATAAAGTAGAGAGTGATGAACATCGGGGGCTGGTTCCTGTCAAGGAACTCAGCAGGGGCGGCAGCTCGGTAGCGAGCGTCGCTAGCGCGAAGGTGGGAAACCAGGTCCTCGACTGTGGTAAATGCAGACAGCTCGGGGAACAGGTAGGGCAGTAGCAGGCGGCCTAGAGCAGCAGTGGCAGGCGAGGAGTAGCGAGCGACGACAGCGTCGTACAGAGCCTGTGCTGTCCGGTGCCGTCCGAAGTGAGCGCATTCGGCTAACGGCAGGTGGTTGCGAATGGCTAAGCGGGCAGCAGCGTCACGAGTGAGCCACTATGAGCGAGTCGTACTGTGAGCTGTGGCAGGAGGGGCGCGAGCGACGCCAGACGTGTGGTCAAACAACGAAACACTGTCCCTAGAGTCGCTCAGTAGGTACAGCTGCAGGTCGTCGAGCCACGTGTCAAACTGAATCGGTCTGCCCTCATGATCGAATGCGAGAACGTGAAGCGAAGCCATAGCGGTGCAGCAAGTAGTGCGGGGAGAAGCAGGTCAGCGCAGAGCAAAGGGCAGGCAGCAGCAAGAGGCTGTGGGAGGGCCGCAAGGGGCGGCTAGCAGAGCAGCAGGGGTGGCTAGAGGGCCACCTGGGGCGGCGCGCGGGGCTGCAAGGGCGGCTCGCGAGCTGCAGGGTCGAGGGGGGGGCCGGAAGGGGCGGCTCGCGGGGCCTGGGGTTGACGGTCGGGCCGGGGCCTATGAGCGACGGGCCTAGGGGCGTCGGGCCGGGGCCTAGGGGAGTCGGGCGACGGGCCGCGGCTAGGGGGGGCGACGGGCGACAGGCCGGGCTAGGGGCGACGGGCCGGGCTAGGGGCGACGGGCCGGCCTAGGGGCGACGGGCCGGCCTAGGGGCGACGGGCCGAGCTAGTGGCGACGGGCCTAGGGGCATGGCCCTAGGGGCGACAGGCGCGGGCCTAGGGCGACTTGCGACGGGCCGGGGCTAGGGGCGACTGGCGCGAGCCTAGGGGCGTCGGGCGACGGGCCAGGGTGTAGGGGCGTCCGTCGCGGGCGTAGAGGCATCGGGCGACGGGCCGGGGCGCGTGGGCTAGGGGCGATGGGCCGGGCTAGGAGCAACGGGCCTACGGGCCGGGCTAGGGGCAACGGGCCGGCCTAGGGGCGACGGGCGTAGGGGCGACGGGCCGGCGTAAGGGCGACGGGCCGGGGCGACGGGCCTAGGGCGACGGGCCGGGTGTCAACGGGCCGGGGTGACGGGCCTAGGCAACGGGCCTAGTGGCGACGGGCCTACGGGCGACGGGTCGCGACGGACAGTAGGGGCAGCACGAGGGCAGCAGAGGGCGGCTAGCGGGGTAGCGCTGTGGTGGGCCCAAGGAAAAAAAAAAACGGTCCTAGCGAAGGACCTGCTCTGAAACCATGTCAGAAGAATGAACAAGAATGAATGAACTATGAAAAAGTCGGGTTCAAGTACTAACCCTAATTGGATTGTACCCCTTATGGGCTACACCACTATAGCCTACACAAATGTAAGCACTATAACATTCTGACAGTATCAGCACTGCACGAACATCTGCGGTATAACCAAACGTGTCAAGACTTCGCTCCTCCAGGAATAAAGGGGAATGTTACGATATGGAATTGTTGAATAACATTCTGAAAGTAATGAATCCTTAACGCGAAGATGACTGCAGCGAGGACGAAGGCCGAGCGACGCAAACAGTTATCGTAGATGGTTGAAAACAGGATGAATTCGAAGTGCAAGCGCGGGAAATACATGCAAACAGTTACCGTGGCGCGTATCGTTACCGAGCCATACGGTTGGCACTCATGATGTAGGTTAGCCCTGAGGATATTGTGTTGGAATAGCAGTTGAAAGTTTAGAAATGAGGAAGAGGGGTTTCACTAGCAAGCAGTTGAGTACATATAGCAAACCCTAAATTGGGCTGTACTCACTATTGAGTACCCCACTGCAGGCTAGACAAATATAACATTCTGACACAACCCCATAGTCAAAGTGGGGTATGATCAGCACAACAAGCAAAGCAAAGCAAGCTCAGGGTGGATCACGACGTCACCACACAATCTGAGCACAAGTACAAGAAGCAGCAGTTTATAGTTCACAGCAATAAGTAAAGCTAGAGGCTATCACAGAGGGCAAGTGAGGAGGAGGAGCTGGACTGATAGGAAAGGAGAGAGGAGGCAACGGCTGAAGCTGCAGACACACGGGCAACAGGAGCGGAGCGCACTGTGGCTACCGGAAGCGCACCTCCGGACTACAGGAGTAACTGGCTCCGCGACTAAGACGAGCGGCAGGAGCAACGGACCCACGGGCGACTGGCGCAGCAGGCTTGCTGGGCTACCGGAGGCGCACCTCCGGACTACTGGCGCTGCTGACGACACGACGACTACCTCCACCCAACCCCCCTCTACTGCCGCACCCCCCATTCACACACCCCCTGCTGCACCCCTAGGTTCACTCACACTCCACCCCCTAGTACCACTCCATCGACTCCCACACACCCACCCCCCTCAGCAGCAGCTGCAGCAGTGGGAGACGAAGTAGGAGGAGGAGCAGGGGATGCCACACACCCGCCACCCCCAAACCCTAACACAGGGCAGGGCCGTAGATGGCGGGTAGGGAGGTTACGGGGGGGGGGGGGGGGGGGGGGGCAGGGCCGCGACGAAGACAAGGGCAGGGCCGCGACTGAGCAGGGCCGGGCAGGGCAGGGCCGGGACAGGGCCGGGGCAGGAAAGCAAGGCAGGGCCGCGACGACGACGGGAGGGGCCAACGCGCGGCCCCCCAGGGCGCCGGAACAGGCGGCAGAAGGGGGCGACGCGCGCCCCCCCCCAGGTCGCCCCTCCCATCGCCCGTCGCGACGCCCTGGGGGGGCGCGGGGGGGGGGGTGCGCGGGCCCCCTGTGTGCCGCGACAGGCGACGAACCCGCCGCGCGCCTCGGGGCGCACGACGGGCAGGGCACCGTCGCGCGCCACGGGGCGCACGACGGGCAGGCAGGCAGGCAAAAAACCGCCGCGCGCCCATGGCGCGCGGCCGGCAGAAAAAAAAACAGCGCGCGCCCGAGGCGCGCGATAGGCAGGACAGCAGCAGCGGAAGCATTGGGTGGGCCCATTCACAGGATCGACCCGTGAGGGTCGACCTGCTCTGATTCCATGTTGGAATAGCAGTTGAAAGTTAGAAATGAGGAAGAGGGGTTTCACTAGCAAGCAGTTGAGTACATATAGCAAACCCTAAATTGGGCTGTACTCACTATTGAGTACCCCACTGCAGGTTAGACAAATATAACATTCTGACATATTGTACCCTCTCAGAGTACATGGCTAGCTAGGATCTTTCGTATCCTCTTATAAGCGCACCCTTTTATTTAGCGCATGCGCTTATACCCGGGTGATTGCGCCAATAAGGACTTGCCGTTTATACGCGCACCCCCTTTTTAGGCTCAACTTATTATAAGCGGATGCGCTTCAATTGTGTTCTGACTCACATTTGAATAACATACTAAGGCATGCATACAACAGGTTCTATATGCCATCTTAAGCCTAGTCTAGTCTAGGCCTCGCCTTCCTCTTCATTGGCCTCATCGTCAGCCTCATCCTCACCGTCTGACCCCGGCTCGGTGGTGTGTTGTTGGTGAAGAAGTCGTCTGCATCCACATCGTCCGTCACATCTACGGACGTGGGCTCGCCGTTGCACCTGAGCTGAAGACACAGCTCGTCCTCAGAGCCGTCGAGGGCGTTGCTGATGCCGCAGGTAAGAAAAGCTTTCTTGATGAGAGACGCAGGGACAGCCTTCCAGGCCTTCGAAATCCACCACAGCATCTCCTCGGGTGGGGGCTTCTTGAGGTTCCCTATGAGAGAATTGAAGAAACGGAAGCTTGCCAAGCAAAATTGGATGAGAGAATTAGCAGAATAACACCCACGAGAGACCCCTGTCGTGATGGCGGCTCGGGTTCCTCTGCAGGGAAATGCGAATTTCCCTGTAGAGGAACCACGGGTGGGATGGAATCTTGCTGCTAGCAGATTCCATACCAATCGAGGGGCCCTGCTGATTGAAGTTGTCACACTTACCCGCCGCATCTGTACATGATTGGACTGCCAAGTTGCTTTGGGGTACATTGGTTTAAGGTACATGAGCCTAACCCTTACTGTTGTACCCCATATGACACACATCACTAAAGGCTACAACATTTGACAAAGCGAGCAAGGATGCTGAGAGGGAAGGCAAGGTCCGGGCGAGTACAAGTCATCAGGTACATGAGGCAGCCCACAAGCTCTGCGTAAGGACCACTAGGCTCAAACGACTCGTCAGGAAAGGGACCAGTGATCTGTGGTCAATGGCAAGAGGTGTGCACTATACTGTGGAGTGCTGAAGCTCGAACCACTGAAGGACCTGCTGCACCATGTGTGCCTGTGAGAGTGTAATGGTGCGAGCGGCTCTGTCCCTGGTGATCTGCAGGCCAAGGTAGTGGCGCAGCTTACCAAGGTCAGTGCATGTGTGTCTCTTCTGCAGTTCGGACCTCACGTCAGCCAAAGCAACTTTGTCAGCAGTGGCAAAAACCAGGTCCTCAACGTAGAACAGTACAAAGAATGGTGTGGAGCCATGACGAACGAACAGCGACGGGTCGGCAGAAGACGGCTAGAAAACGAAGTCAGGCAGGGTAGAGCAAAGGGTGTCATGCCACTAACGAGGAGCCTGACGGAGACCGTAGACCGGTCGCCTCAGCCTCCACTGGGTCCGAGGAGGGAAAGTGCCAGTGAAGGCAGAGGGAAGACGCAACCAGACCTCCTCGTATATGCTACCCTGAAGGAAGGCAGAAGAGAAGTCGAGAGAGTGTAACTCGTAGTCTCTCTGTGTTGCTATGTGCAGTAATACCCGAAGAGTGGTCATATTCGGGGTAAGCGCGAAGGTCTGAAAAAAGTCAACTCCCTCGCACTGACTGAAATCTCTAGCCACATAGTGCGCCTTGAAGACCGGAGGAGATCTCGGTGGCCGCTTCACCCTGAAAATCCACATGCGATCGACTACGTTCGCCCCAGGGGGGGGAACCTCGTCGATGTAGGTGCCTGTGGATCTGTAGGAGGCCATCTCTGAGTCCATGACAGCTCTCCACTGAGAGGCCCAAGGCCCTGACACTGCCTCAACGTAAGTGCAAGGAGTCGGTATGTCAAGGGCGTCGGGGTCTCCCTTAGGGGCGAGCAGCATGGCACAGAGATGAGGGGAAGCAGCTGCCAGGAACTCCAGCTCAAACTGCCTATCCTCTAGGGCATCACAGCCAAGGGCAGACTCACCCCCGACGGCTAGAGGACTGGTAGGAGGAGCAGCCACAAGACGAGTGGCGTAGTCAAGGCGACGAGTAGAGGAAAACTCAGTGTCTGCGGCAGTAAGAGCGGAGACGGAGGGCAGAGAAGCACGGGGGTCGGTAACAAGAGAGGCGAGAACACGAGAGAGAACAGGACGGAACGTGCGGTAGTAGTCAGTGACAGGAGTAGAGAGGGAAGCAGTGAGGGCTGACTCAGGGGGAGAAGGAAGCACAGACGGCGACGAACGAGGCAGACTAGGATGGAACAGGACAGTACGAAGGTCAGTGAGAGGGACAGGGGACGAGGGACGAGCATGCGGAGAGCGACGAGAGGCCCAAGTGTGAGAAAGAGGAGGGGACAACAGAGGCTGAGAACGAGGGAAAACAGCTGGGGAGGGGTCAGGAGGAGGAAGCGAGGGACCGGAGACGGGAGGAGAGGAGGAGGAGGGAGGAGAGGGAGAGGGGAGACCGAGGGTCCGAAGACAAGAAACAGGAAGAGGCGCAAGCTGCTGCTGCTCCTGCTGCGGCTGCAACCGCTGCTCCTCCATGCTACAACATTTGACAGTCATGGCTATCGCACAGTCGGTGCATCCCCAGCACTAGCAAGGACCTGCATGTATTCCCTTTTGCAGCGCCCTCGGGTTGATTGAGCTCTGCACTGCTGTTGAGGGCCTTTCCATAATGGATTGTTCATGACATGCCATGCCGTGCCGTGTCATGTTGTGCTGCTACTTGCGCCCGAGGAAAGGAATGGGAGCGGAGGATCGGCGTCACGAGACAAAGGGGATACCGGATGGCACCGAGGCGGCATACCGCGCGTACTCGAGTCTGAAGGACTTGTGCAGGTAGAACTCCTCGTAGCTGCATGGTGGAAGGGGCGGTACGGGGGAAGAGGAAACAGCGTGATGAGTTGAAGGGAATGCCAAACGGCACCGATGCAGTGAGTACTCAAGGCCAAAGTACTGGCGCAGGTAGAACTCCTCGTAGGTGGCATGGTAGGCAGCAACCCCAGGCTCAGCACCCCTAGGCCCCGCACCCGCAGGCTCAGCACCCCTCGGCCCCGCACCCGCAGGCTCAGCACCCCTAGCAGCACCTGAGTCGACAGCTACCTCGACAGGCTCGACAGGGTCTACCTGGGATACACCTGAGGGGGCAGGACCCTGAGGGGGGAGGGGGTCTACCGGAGGAGCACCTGGTGCTAGGAAGAGTGGTGGGGGAGGGAGAGGGGCAGTGCGGTAGGGAAAGAGACGGTAGTAAGATACCGACTCGTCAAACATGACGTCCTGAGAGGACAGAACATGACGCGAGGTGGGGTGGTAAAACTGCCACCCAGGTGCGTCAGGGGGGAAGCCAAGGAAGACGAAGGGAACGGCACGGGAGGACAGCTTGTCCGCGGAAGTATCGCGTGTTAGAATGTGAGCGAATGAATGACTGAACTAGCAAACAGGTGGGTACAAGTAGGAAACCTAAAATTGTTGTACCCTATAAGAACTACCCCAGTACAGCCTAGAGAGACTATAGCATATATGTTTGACACACCCCCATAGGCAAAGTGGGGGAGAACAAGAGGTCACAAGACCAGTCAAGAAAGGCAAAGCAAGCTCAGGGTGGATCACAAAGTCACCACGCAGTCTGAGCACAAGCAAATGGCCACAAGGCCAGTTCACATGCAGAGTTATATAACGGAGAACAAACAATACAGTGAACACAACCTAGCAAGTGTAAGCATGCAGGTATATGTATATAGAGTACAGTACAAGCAGAGTCAAGAAGTAAGCAAGTGAGGCACAGTAGGTACAAGGCCTAACACAGTACAGAAACGCTGATGATCACAAGGCTGAAGTGCCTTGGTGAAAACATCAGCAGTGTTGGCCTGAGAGGCCACGTAAGCAAGACGAAGCTGGCCACGCTGCTGCAACTCTCGAGCAAGGAAGGAGCGCAGAGCAATGTGCTTCGTTCTGTGCTCCAGTCTGTGCTCCTGACACAAGGCCAGCATGGCCTTGTTGTCGACGTACAGAACTGGAGGAGAACGAGGCGCCTCTCCCAATTTGGTCAGCAGGTAGGTGAGGCAGCGTAGCTCCTGTGCAGCCATGGCCCCAGCGTAGATCTCAGCCTCACAACTGGAGCTGAGAACAAAAGAAGAGCGGGTAGACCGCCAAGAGACAGAACCGGAGCCAAGACTGAAGGTGTAACCCTGTGATGACCGCTGCGTAGCCAAGTCGTCAACCCAGGAGGCGTCAGCGTGACCAGTGAGGACAACTCGAGCCCGTCCTCCAAGCACGAGCCCCATGCCCGATGTACTGCACAAGTAGCGCAACACCCTCTTCGCAGCATCCCAGTGCGCCTTTCGGTGCCTGCCGGGAGCCACGTAGCGAGCCAGAAGGCTGAGAGGGTATGCAAGGTCAGGTCGTGTGCAAGTCATCAGGTACATGAGGCAGCCCACAAGCTCTGGATACGGGCCACTCGGCTCTATGGACTCGTCCGAAGGTGGAGCTGAGAGCGAGTGACCGGTAGGCAGAGGAGTGGACTGTGGCGAGGAGTACGTGAAGCCGAAGCGCTGAAGGACCTGCTGCACCATGTGTGACTGAGTCAAGGTAATGGTGCGCTGTGCTCTGTTACGGGTGATCCGCAAGCCAAGATAGCTTGTCAGCTCACCCAGGTCTGTGCACGTGTGTCTCTTCTGCAGCTCGAACTTTACGTGGGCGAGTGCCTCAGTGTCAGCAGTAGCAAAGACAAGGTAGTCTACGTACACGAGAACGTAGAACGGCGGCAGAGTATTGTTAGTGCGTAAAAAAATGAGAAGGGTCAGAAGTGGAAGGAGCGAAACCAAGAACAGCAAGAGTCGTCCTAAGTGTGTCGTGCCACTCACGGGGTGCCTGGCGGAGACCATAGACTGGCCGCCGGAGGCTCCACTGGGTACCAGGAGGAAACGACCCAGTGAAGCCAGGTGGGCGGCGCAACTAGATCTCCTCGTGCAGGCTGCCCTGGAGGAAGGCTGTGCTGAAGTCAAGCGAGTGGAGCTCGTAGTCACGCTGAGCTGCAACATGCAGCAGTACCCGAAGAGTGGTCATCTTCGGGGTAGGGGAGAAGGTCTGAAAGAAGTCAACTCTCTGTCGCTGACTGAAGCCACGTGCAACGTAACGCGCCTTGAAGGCAGGCGGAGAACCTGGCGGCCGCTTCACCCTGAAGATCCACATGCCACTGACGATGTTCGCCCCAGGTGGGGGAACCTCGTCTACGTAGGTGCCTGTGGACTTCCAGGAAGCCATCTCGGCGTCCATGGCTGCCTGCCACTGAGAGGAGTAGGGACCCTCTATCGCCTCTGCATAAGAGCGCGGGGTCGGGATGTCTGGTGCATCCGGGTCTCCCTCAGGGGCAAGCAGCATGGACACGAGATGGGGTACAGTAGCGGCAAAGCACTCAAACTCCTCCTGTCTGTACTCAAGAACGTCCGTGCCAAGAGCACACTCACCCCCGACGGACGGAGGACAGACAGACGCAGACGCAGACTCAGCAACAAGACTAGTGGCGTAGTCTAGGCGACAGGCTGCAGCAAAGTCAACAAGCTCAGTAACAAGAGCAGACACAGCAGTGGACTCAAACAAAGGGTCAGTGACAGCAGTGGCCAGAAAGCGCGTGGCAGCTGGACTAGCAGTACGTAGGGAGTCAGACGCAGGGTCCGGACCGGCAGGAAGAGAGGACGCAGGAGGAGACGGCAGAGGGACACGCTGTGGAGCAGTGGAAGGACGCAGTGTCATAGAGTGAGTGCCAGGGACAGGAGGAGGGCGCGGTCGCGAAACACGACGACCAGCACGAACAATGCGGACAGGCGACTCAGAACGACACTCAGGTGACACAGGACGAGACTCAGGCAACGCAGGACGAGACTCAGGCGACACAGGACGCGACTCAGGCTCACGACGCTCCGTAAGACCTCTAGTCGGTCCAGAGTAAGGAGAAGGACCAGGCAGTGGAGAGGCCGGCTGTAACTGCGACTGGGACTAGACAGGCGGTGGACTCAGGAAAGGAGGAGTAGGACCAGGAGAAGGCGGGGAACCAAGAACCTGCTGAAGAAGTGGAGCGTAGTACGGCCGCGGCCGCGCAGCGCCTCCAGAAACAGCAGAGACAGAACCGGTACCCTCAGCCCCAGGGTCTCCAGTCCCAGCAGCACCTCCAGCAGCTCCAGCACCAGCAGCACCTCCAGCAGCTCCAGTAGCTCCAGCACCAGCAGCACCTTCAGCACCAGCTGCACCTCCAGCAGCTCTTGCAGCACCAGCACCAGCAGCACCTGCTCCAGCAGCACCTCCAGCAGCTCCAGCAGCACCAGCACCAGCAGCACCTCGACAGCGCCGAGAGTACCACTCACGAAGCTGCTGTGGAGAGAGGGGCTCCCGCCGTGACGGGACACCTAGAGCACCTCCAGGCTCAGCACGCACAGGCTCAGCACCTCCAAACGGAGTACCCGCAGGCTCCACACGCCCAGGCTCAGCACCCCCAGGCTCAGCACGCCCAGACTCAGCACCCCCAGACTCAGCACCCCCAGGCTCCACACGCTCAGGCTCAGCACCCCCAGTCCCCGCACCCCCAGTCCCCGCACTCGCAGGCTCAGCTCCCCTAGCAGCACCTGAGTCGACAGCTACCTCGACCGGCTCGGCAGGGTCTACCTGGGACACACCTGAGGGGGCAGGACCCTGGGGGGGGAGGGGGTCTACCGGGGGAGTACCTGGTGCTAGGAAGAGCGGTGGGAGGGGGGGGGAGAGGCAGTGCGGTAGGGAAAGAGACGGTAGTAAGACACCGACTCGTCAAACGTGAAGTCTTGAGAGGACAGAACACGACGCGAGGTGGGGTGGTAGAATTGCCACCCGGGTGCGTCAGGAGGGAAGCCAAGGAAGACACAGGGAATGGCACGGGAGGACAGCTTGTCCGCTAAAGTATCGCGGACAAAAGCTCGAGATTCCCAGACACGGAACGCGGACGCATCGCCAACCTTCCCTGTCCACCTCAGAGTAGGTGTGGTCTCCGGTAAGGAGACACGAGGCTGAAGGTTGATCTGATGCGCAGCGTACTGAACCGCGAACGGCCACAGAAAATGGGGAGCAGCCGCATGGATCATGGACGTACGAGCGACGTCCATGACCATGCCAATGCGGCGCTCAGCAATCCCATTTTGCTGTGGAGAGGCCGGAAGCGTGAATGTCTGGCGGATGCCCTCCGCACGACAGAAGGCCCTTAGGAGGTCGGAGGAAAACTCACCACCTCTGTCGGAGTGCAGACGCAGAACAGGAAGGTCCGAGCCGAAACTCTCGCTGAGCTGGCGACGGGCACCGCGGATCTAGACGATCAACACCTCAGTGACCTCACCCTTGCGGCGCAAGGGGAAGACTGTGGTGTAACGCGAGTAGTCGTCAACGACCAGCAGGAAGTAACGCTCGTGACCTTGTCCACTGACGCGGGCTGGGCCCCACACGTCCATGTGGAGAGTCTGCAGGGGAGCCTCAGTCAGAGGGAACTCGGAGGAGTGAGGAGCGGCGCGCTGCCGGCCCTCGACACAAGGAACACAGGTAGGGGCAGGCCCCAGAGGAAGGGGAGGGAGGGACCTGGGGAGACCAGAGACAAGGGTACGGAAGGCCATACCTCGAAGACGAGGCAGGGAGGGGTGACCAAGGCGGTGGTGCCAAAGGAGAGTCTCGTGTGAGAGAGGACGACACAAGCAAGGGGCAGACGCTGGACTAGACCTGGACGCAGCAGCAAACACCTGACTAGACGCAGTAACCGGAGGAGACGCAGTAGTCAGTGTGTACAGACTCGACCCAGGCCGACGGGTGAACGTGGCCAGGTGGCGGCCCGTCCGAGACCAAGTGCAGTGGGTCACACGCTGACCTCCAGGGGTGAACTGGTCAACCCACAAGTCCTGAAGGTCAGCTCCACTCACCAAGTTCGTAGAGAACGAGGGGAGGTGGAGTCCCGACAGCAAGCCCGACGGGGTCGCAGGACACGGTAGAACCGTGGAAGAGTGCGCAAGGACTGGGCCCCCAGAGGGGTCAGCCAGGGAGACTGCGACAGGCCGACTGAGCGGCGTGAGTGTGGTGCTGTCGCGAAAGAAGGAGCGCGAAGCACCAGAGTCAAGTGTGAAAGTGTGTAAGGCCTCAGTAGGTGCAGTACCAGAGAGAGCAGACTCACCAACACCTGGAGCAGCAGACTCACTAGTACCAGGAGCAGCAGACCCACTAGTACCTGGAGCAGCAGACACACTAGCACCTAGAGCAGCAACCTCAATGCCCAGGTCGGGCGGAACACATAAGTAACAGTCACCCTCACCACTATCAGTCACAGCATACATGGCAGCAAGGATAGCATCGAAATCAAGATCAAAGATAGTAACATTCTGCCTAAGCAGATCACCCCAGTCAGGGAGCTCAACAGCGTCAGGAAACTGGGCGCGCCAAGCCTCAGTTAGGCGACCGAAGCAGCGTTGCGCAGTGTGTGGCAGCCCGCACGTCTCCCCACGGCGCCCGCCGGTGCGAAGAACGTAAGTGCAGGGACCAACACCCCCAGACCTCCCACGCCTAGCGTACCACTCACGAAGCTGCTGGGCCGACGGGGTCTCACGGGAACGCGGCTGCTGCTAGCGCTGGCTACCACCAACACGCTGCGTGGCTCCACCGCCGCCGCCACCTCCACCACCGCTGCCGCTGCCTCCACCGCGGCTGCCGCTGCCTCCACCACCCCCACCGCCGCCACCGAAGCCCCCACTCCCGCCACCACCCCCACCTCCACCGCCACCCCCTCCGCCTCCTCCACCGCCTCCACCGCCGCCCCCACCGTCCCCTCCACCACCCTTGCCCTTGATGTTGCGGCGCCTCCCACTAGGAGCAGACGCAGCCCCGACCTCCGCGCCAACGAGGTCGACAGCAGCAGCAGAAGCAATAGAGGGGAGTAGGGGGACAGGGGAACAACCCTCAAAGAAAGGGGCGCGAGGGTCGCCGCGAGAAGCACCTACAGCAACGATACTCTTCTCAGCTGCAGTGAGGCGCTCCTCTAGCAGGTCGACGGTGAGCTCGGTGGGGCAAAGGGAGAGAAAGTGGTCCCTGACTGAAGCAAGGGAGTCAGGAAGGCGGGTGACTAGGTAGTAAACGGTGATGTACATGGGGGGAGGGTTGTTGGCACAGAACTCAGTGGGAAGGGCAGAGCGGTAGCGGGCGTCACTAGTGTGGAGGTGAGTAATGAGGTCAGCGACTGTGGCAAAGGTGGCAAGGTCAGGGAACAGGTACGGCAGCATGAGACGGCTGAGGGCAGCAGTGGTAGGGGAGGAGTAGCGTGCTACTACAGCGTCATACAAAGACTTAGCAGTCTTGTACTGGCCAAAGTGCGCGCGCTCAGAAGACGGCAGGTGACTACGAACAGCAAGGCGAGCAACAGCGTCACAAGAGGTCCACTGCAAGAGAACCGTACTGTCAGCAGTGGCAGCAGGTGCAGGAGAGACACCGGACGTGTGATCGAAAAGGGACACTCCGTCCTTAGAGTCATACTGAAGAAAGAGCTGGAGGTCGTCAACCCACACGTCAAAGTCAACCGCATGCCCCTCAGCATCAAAGGTAAGAACAGTAGGGCTAGCCATAGCGGCAGTAGCAGCAGTGGCAGCAGAAACAGCAGTAGCAGCAGGAGCAGCGTGGGCAGGGCAGTGCGGCTCAGTAGGGCGGCGCGGCTCGGCAGGGCGGCGCGGCTCGGTAGGGCGGCGCGGCTCGGCTGGGCGGCGGAGCTCGGCTCTAGGCGGCACGGCGCGGCAGGGCGGCGCGGCTCGGCTGGGCGGCACGGGTGCTTACCAGGGGCGGGTGTAGGGCAGGGCCGCAGCTGGCGGTTAGGTCAGGGCCGCGACTGGGGCGGTAGCAGGGCAGGGCCGCTACTTGGCGGCGGTAGAGCAGGGCCGCGACAGGGCGGCAGCAGGGCAGGGCCGCGGCTGGACGGCAGGGTAGGGCAGGGCCGCGACGGCAGGGGCCGCGACAGCAGGGGCCACGACGGCAGGGGCCGCGACTGCAGGGGCCGCGACTGCAGGGGCCGCGACTGCAGGGGCCGCGACAGCAGGGGCTGCGACGGCAGGGGCCGCGACGGCAGGGGCCGCGACGGTAGGGGCCGCGACGGGCCGGTAGGGCAGGGCCGCGACAGGCCGAGAAGGCAGGGCCGCGACAGGCCGAGAAGGCAGGGCCGCGACGGGCGGCTCTAGGGCAGGGCGCGCGACGGCGCAGGTGAGGCAGGCGCGAAGCGCGCTTCGGGCAGGGCAAGAAAAAAAAAAGTGATCGTGGCGGGCCCTAAAAAAACGTTCCCACGAGGGAACCTGCTCAGAATACCATGTCAGAATAGTGAAGGAAGGAATGACTGAACTAGCAAACAGGTGGGTACAAGTAGGAAACCTAAAAGTGTTGTACCTTATATGAGTTACCCCACTACAGCCTAGACAGACTATAGCATATAAGTTTGACAGGCTGTGCCCCGGGTTCTAATTCTATTCAGTGATCGTGTGCTCGCCGAGGTGGCAGTCCCTCCGGTAAGTCGTCGGGAAAAATCTACGGGTACCGTTTCAACAGTTCTTGTAGTTCGGGTGGTACCGCCGCTAGTAGTTTCTTAAAATCGCTCGGCTGCTCTGCTTCTTTCACCACTGCAATATCCACCGCGTACACCTCAGCTCTAGCGGTGATAGCCCGTTTCATTGTGATGGTGTTGATGTGGACCGTTGAAGACTCGGGCGACTGCCAGCGAGGTATTTCAACCCAGTTGCCGCTACTTCGCACAGTGCAGCTACCCGTCGGCCAGTCAATTCGCGGGTTGTACCATCGCAGCCAATCACGTCCTAGTAAAATGTCGTGCCCATCCAATGTCGTCGCGAGCATTTCCTGTGTAAACCCGAAGTTCCCCCCGCAGCGGACTTTTACTCTTTCCACTTTATCCCGTATGGCCAGCGGCGTTCCGTCAACTAAGCGTGCATCTATCTCCAATAAACACCGGCTAAGTGCTAGTTGCAGCTTCCGTGCAGTCGCGGTATTAACTAAGCTATTACTTGCGTCTCCGTCGGTACTGTGACTCGGTGAGGGTCGGTGAGGTTGGGCGAGCATGCAGTCTCGTCGATAGTGTCCTAACTCCTACTGACTGCTGGCGTTTCCCGGCCTCTGAGACTCCTGCCCCTGCTCTGTTCCGCGACGCCTCAGCTCCTCTGGGCATTCGCTCTTGCGATGGCCCGGCTGATTGCAAGCAAAGCAGCGCCCCCTAAACGGTGCGGCAGATGCATTCGTCGCAACGGCGTGTACGGTGGCGTGCTCGATTGGTCCCCGAGGACGATGTCCGTGGTAGGACCCTGGTCTCGGCCGTCGCAGAATGTCGATTTTCTCGGCGAGCGCGAGGATCTCGTTAAAATTCGAAAGCCCGCGTAGCATGATTTTGTGCGAGATGTCCGGCTTCAGCCCTCCGACGTAACGGTCCACCCGCTCCGCTTCGTGCATGTAGCCGACTTGCTCGCATAATGCGAGAAAACCACTCGTATAGTCTTGAACCGATCCGAGCTGCCGCCAAGTACGCAATCTCTGATGCGCCAAAATCGAAGCCGCAATCGGCTCGAAACGCGTCCGAAGCCCTGCGCACCACGCATCCGACGTGCTGTACTAGGCTGTCTCGCAAAATGAACTCCAGGTGACGGCTGGGCCCGTTGGCCCTTCCTCTTGCGACGGTGGCTCGTAGGCGCGTGGCGACGCCACGATGACTCGCCACCAGTCCATGGCGGGGCCCCTCAGCAGCGAAACAACGTAGCGAATCTTCGCTGTGTCCGACTCGACGTAATTTGCGTCGAAGAAGACGTTCATCGTGAAGACCCACGATTGAACCGTCGGACCTCCACGTTGGCTCGGGTCGAAACAGGGCGGGCGCTGCAGCTTGAGTGGCATTGGTGCCATGCTGGCGTGCTCGCCACTTGTCGCTGCAAATTCCACGTGCCGACGGGCTTCGCGAGGCTCCCACGGGCTTGGTGCGGCCCTACTTCTCTCCATGCCAGGCATTGAGGGAGTGGCGCCATCACTGGCTACGCCTGAGCGTTGTCCCACGCTGTCGTTCTGTGTCGGTGTGCCTGATGAGATGACAATCGGCTCCTCTGATTGTGCGGGTGCATTTGTTGGTGCTGATGCATTCAATGTCGATTGCTGGCGTGCGGAGTCGCGTTCCGCCGTGAACGTAGCGATTTCGAGGGCCGAATCCTCGAATTGGCGCACGAGACGGTCAAGCTGTGCTTGCGTCAGTGTCGCGAGAGTCATTTCAGCCATGGCGGGGGTGTCGGGCAAGCTCAGCGAGAGCCTCTGTCGTGGTCGTGCGTGCTTACGAGAGAGCACTACGAGCGGCAGTGCTTGGTCGCTCAGAGACGTCTACCCCCCCCCAAAAAATCGAGATAGTGGGGAAGCGAAGGTGTGGGTGCGGTCCGAGAGAAGATCGTAGGCTCTGATAACCAAGTGCTACGAGTGCAATGGATGAGCGAGCGAGGATTGCACTATCGAGACGAGAATACAATGAGCGAAGGATTGAGCGAAGAATATATAGCGAAGCTACAGTGGTAACGGTAACGTGGAAAATGGGGTGCGCGACGGGCCTTGTGCCAAGGTCGGGAATTGTCGAGGCGGAGGTCCAGAGCGCGGGTTACCAACCGAACCGTGAGGTTGGGTCGCGTCGTGGACAGTGGCGGGAATAGTGTCGAGGCGAATGTCGCGAGTGGTAACGGATGATTGTGGGGTGCTGTTGGCGGGAAAGAGTGGTGTACGTGCTGAGCAGGGACGCAAAGTAAGGAAAAGGAATTTTCCTTACAGTTCAATTATTGGCGAAGCGCAAACCTGTATTGGACAGCGCAAGTTCCGCTGTCGCCGCATTATGCGGCGAGAGGACTTGTTGAATGTGTGATGCGATGCTCCCAACATTGCGCGGCTCAACAGCACCACACCTACACACACCTGTTCACCCCACCCCACCCACCTCGGGGAACGCGCTGGCTCGAATTATGTCCCCCCCCCCCACACTGCTAGTCAGTGCACGATTATTGTTAGCGCACCCTGTATGCCCACCCTGTTAGCGCAGTTGGCGCAGGGGACATGGGCAAATTCCCCCCCCCCATTGGCGGAACCCCCTTTCAGACATCATAACATGAATTATTGTCGAAGTGTGAGGAGTGGAGAGCATACTGGTCGTGTCAAGAGTGGCCAGACGAGCCGTAGTGAACAGACAAGCCGCCTCGGGCGGTAAGCAGCGTCACTGCCTTTTTGAGTCGTTTGTCCAGTAACCTGTACTCAGTTCAGCCATCACTCCACACTATGAGCACTAGTGACTAGTAACAGCCAACCGACAAGCTGTCGATCGAGATTGGCTTATCACCCATTGATCTCATTTGTACAGAACGTAAGACGCGGCCGCAGCAATGGGTGCCCAAACGAAGAGTCTTCGCTTCGCTTTTGTCCTCGCGCTAACCTTCGCGAGCCTGTCCTCCCTCCACGCGGCGGCAGCATCGGCCCGTCCCGGTGCCCCCAAGATCGACGCGAATGCGGCTCTGCAGCCCCCCCGCAGACTGGCGGAACGTTACGACGTGGCGACTGCTGCAAATTCGGCGAACCTGGATAAGGCGCGCAGCTTGGAGGAGGAGGAGGAATTGCCCTCCCACTTGGGGGGAGGGGCTGACTCGTCTGCAAATTCGGTGAAACTGGACAAGGCGCGCGGCGGCGGGGAGGAGGAGGAAGAGGGCTTCCATTGGGCAATGGGGGCTACCACGAATGACCGCGCGGGTAGTAACCCCGCGAGTAACAGCGCGGCTGATCGTGCGGCTGAACCCGTGGCTGGCTCAAAGCCAGGAGGAGGATATTTCAGCGGATGGACGAAGGGACTCAGTAACAGCTTCTCGAACGCAGGGACCTCGTTCACGAATGGTGTCATAAACAGTGTCGATGCCGCCCGAAAAAATGCCATCAGCGCCAGCAACAGCTTCGCGGAGGGTGTCCAAAACAGCGCCGCGGCCGCCAGAGACGCGGCCGACTATGTGGCAAACAACCCGGGTAAGACTCTGACGAAGAGCGCGTCGGACTTGACGCGCAGCGCGGGGAGGATCGCGCACAAAGCGGTGATCAATCACGGGCATGAAGTGCTAGCGAATACGGCTGCGGGGCTCGTTGTTGGCGGAGTGGCGGGGGGACTGATGGCGGGAGCCGGAACGATTGCGCGCCACGCACACACCGCGACGATGGAGGAAATTGGGAGCTTTGGCGCGGGGGGCGCGGGAGTAGCGCACCTGCCAGTGCTGGGGCAGCCACAGCCATAAACAGCGACGAAGCATGGTGTGGTGTGGTGCGTGGCGTGGGTTGTGGTTTGGTGGCCTTGTGTGGGGTGTGATGTGGTGTGGTGTGGTGTGGTGTGTTGCGTGACGTGGTGGAGTGGTGAGATGTGGTGCATGGCGTGGTGAGATGTGGTGCATGGAGTGGTGAGATGTGGTGCATGGAGTGGTGGAGTGTTCTGGTCGGATGTGTGCCATGGTGGTGTGGTGTGATGCGATGCGTGGCCTTGTGTGGCTGTGGCATGGCCAGGGCGCGGCCGTGGCGTGGTGTGACGCCTGGGGTGTGAGCATGCAGCCATAGCGGAGCAATTGGGGCATTGTTAGCTAGTCTAACTGCTGCCGTGATGGCACGAGCTGCCATTGTTAGCTTTGTAACGTAACTGTGGTGCTGCGCCTGTTGACCTGCACCATGCTGGTGCTGGCGCCTGCTGAACCGCATAATCCAGAACAGAAGAATTGATCCGCAAAAGGCAGCGGCGCCACCTTTGGAAGTGCTTGGGATATCCAGCTGGTTCCCCGGCCTGCTGAACTGCATCATGCAGAACAGAAGCAGTAGATGTGCAAGCAGCAGCGTGAATATGCTGGGACATGCAAATATCTGCACTACCTTCTTTCCGTTGTCTCTCTAGTGTAGCAGGGTAGCGTTTCTTGGGCTGGTGCATGCGTGTGTGTGTGAGGGTTAGGTGGTGCATGCATTTGTGAGAGGGTCGATTCAGTGGAATCACAAACATTTTTCCACCCTGTTAGTACAGCACTGTGTCCGCGCGTATCACCCTTGCCACATCCTTCACTGATTAAACGGCCTGCTTGCACTCCTGTCTCTCTGGACCCTAGTGCTTCCTGGGTCCTACTCCCTGCACTCTTGGTTTATACATCCTGGTCTCACCCAATCTGAAGGAGCAGTGTGGGCAGGAAGAGAGAAGAAACCAGTTAACGTTAGCTAAGAGAGCACAAGGGAGTGAGCTGAGCGATTGAGCACGAGTCACTTTGACGTCCACCCCTCTCCCGCATGAGACAACAGTGCCTGACACGGTGGCATGGCTGAGAAAGCATAGGAGAGGGCTGAATGGCTGACATGCGCTGACCCTTTGAATCTAGGGCATCTATTGTATAAGCAAGGAGTCAATGTGGCTGACACTGGGTCATGGCTGAGAGAGCACAGGAAAGAGCTGAGGGAAATAGCATGGGAGAATGATATGATCCACCCCCTGACTCTCACCACTAGGCCGTATGAGACAACACTGGCCACAATGGTATGGCTGAGAGAGAGCAAGACAAAGCTGACATAGGAGGCATATATTGGCATAGGAGTCACCATTTGATTATATCAAGATAGGGTAGCTCACAATTTTTTTTGTATTGATAAATAGTTTTGTGATCGTAAAACGATGGATCATGGAGTAGATGGGATAATGGCTAATTGATTTACAAAAAGAGAGACTTGGGCATACAGGAGTCCAAAAGGGTAGGATTGGTTTGAAAAGGTTCGATAGGCAGAGCAGTTCTTGATTGTGTTGTTATACAAGTGAAGGATCGTAGTGGATAGGATAAGTCTATCAAGTTTGAGAGAAGACAATGAAGTCTTTGTAATGACCTTGTTAATAAGTTGAAAGAGAACGAACCCACCGACCCCAGGCCACGCGCGCCGCCGCTTGCGGCCCGCCCCTTCGCCCCTGCAGCCCGCGAGCCGCCCTTGCAGCTCCGCGCGCCGCCCCTGGTGGACCCCTAGCCGCCCCTGCTGCCCTGCTAGCCACCCCTCGGCCCTCGAGCCGCCTCTCTTGCAGCCTGCTTGCCGCCCCCCTCTCTGTTGCCTGCCCTGTTCCCTGCGCTGCCGGCTTCTGCCCGCCCTGCGTGCTGCGCCGCTATGGCTTCTCTCCGCGTTCTAGCATTCGATCATGAGGGCCGCCCGATCCAGTTTGACACGTGGCTTGACAACTGAAAATCTATACCTACTGAGCGACTCTAGGGACAGCGTTTCGTTGTTTGACCACACGTCTGGTGCTGCTCCCGCCCCTCCCGCCACAACTGACAGTACGACTCGCTCACAGTGGCTTACTCGTGACGCTGCTGCTCACTTAGCCATTCGCAACCACCTGCCGTTAGCCGAATGCGCTCACTTCGGACAGCACAGGACAACACAGACACTGTACGACGCTGTAGTCGCCTGTTACTCCTCGCCTGCCACTACTGCTCTAGGCCGTCTTCTACTGCCCTACCTGTTTCCCGAGCTGTCCGCCTTTGCCATGGTAGAGGACCTGGTTTCCCATCTTCGCACTAGCGACGCTCGCTACTGTGCTGCCGCCCCTGCTGAGTTCCTTGACAAGAACCAACCCCCGATGTTCATCACTCTCTACTTTATAGTCACCCGCCTCCCTGACTCTCCGCTCTGTTAGGGACCACTTTCTCTCCCTTGACCCCACAGTCCTTAGTGTTGACCTACTCGAGCAGCACCTCCTTGCAGCTGAGACTAGTGTAGTCGTTGTAGGTGCTGCTCGTGGCACTCCGCGCACACCCTTCTTTGAGGGGTGCCCCCCCTCCCCTCTTGCTCCCTCCTACGCCTCTGCTGCTGCTGTTGACGTCCTTGGTGCTGAGGACGTCGGGGCTGCTTCTGCTAGTGCGAAGCGCCGCAGCAGCAAGGGCAAGGGTGGCAGGGGTGGTGGCGGTGGCAGCGGGGGTGGTGGTGGGGGCAGCAGTGGAGGTGGTGGAGGCAGTGGAGGTGGTGGCGGTGGTGGGAGTGGTGGCGGGAGTGGGGGCTTTGGTGGAGTCGGCGGTGGCAGCGGTAGGGGTGGCGGTAGTGGCGGCAGTGGCGGCAGTGGGAGTGGTGGCGGTATGGCTGGAACTATTCAGCGTGGAGGTTCGGGAGGTGGCCAGCGGCAGCAGCAGCAGCAGCGTCGGAGCGAGACCCCGTCGCCTCAGCAGCTTCGTGAGTGGTTTTCTCAGCGTGGGGCGTCTGGGGGTAGTGGTAGCTGCCCGTATGTCATTCGCACAGGTGACCGTGCTGGTCAGACATGCGGGAAGCCTCACACTCAGCACCGCTGCTTCTTCCGCCTCGACGACGCTTGGCGTGCAGAGTTTGGTGACGAGGCCGAGCATCCCCGCTGGGCAGAGCTACTTAGGTCTGGAGTTGCTATCTATGACCTAGACTTTGATGTTATCCTTGCTGCAATGTGTGCTTTGTCTGTTAGTGCTGAGGGTGACTTTTACCTGTGTGTGCCGCCTGATCCAGGTATAGAGGCTGCTGCTCTAGGTGCTAGTGAGTCTGCTCTCCCTAGTACTGCGCCTGCTAAGGCCTTACACACCTTCACACTTGACTCAGGTGCCTCACGCTGTTTCTTTCGTGACAGCACCACCCTCACTCCTCTCTCTGCACCTGTACAGGTCAGACTGGCTGACCCCTCCGGGGGCCCAATCTTTGCCCGTTCCTCCAATGTTCTCCCGTGTCCGGCGGTTTTGTCCGGCTCACTCTCAGGTCTTCACCTCCCCTCGTTCTCTACGAACTTGGTGAGTACAGCTGCCCTCCAGTATGCAATGGTCAGTACCACCACTCCTGGGGGTCAACGTGTGTCGATCTGCACGTGTACACGCACGGGCCGTCACCTGGCCACGTTCACCCGTCGTCCTGGGTCGAGTCTGTACACACTGGCTACCGAGCCTCCTCAGGTAGTTGCGTCTGCCCAGGTGTCCGCGTCAGGTCAGGTAGCACCCCCTTGCTCGTGTCGCCTCCTGTCGCACCAGACTCTTCTGTGGCACCACCGCCTGGGTCACCCCTCCCTGCCACGCCTGCGTGGCATGCACTCCCGCCTCCTTGTCTCTGGTCTTCCCAGGTCTTTGCCTCCCCTCCCGCCCTCGCCTGCCCCGCCCAGCATTCCTTGCGTCGAGGGGCGGCAGTGCGCCGCTGGACACACTGGAGCTAGAGGTGCTGGAGTTACTGCTGGAGCTGGTCGTGCTGGAGGTGTTGTGGCTGCTGGTCCTGGAGGTGCTCGTAGCAAGGGTAATGGAGCTGACGGGACTGGTGATGTTGGGGGCGCTGGAGCTAGAGACCCTACGGAGCCTGGAGGCGCTAGAGCTGTAGGCACTGGTGCTGGTGGAGCTGGAGCTGGAGGAGCTTGAGCTAGTGGCGTTGGAGCTGGAGGCACTGGCGCGGGAGGCGCTGGAGCTGGAGGAGCTGGAGCTGTTCACCCTGGAGCTGGAGGTGCTGGAGCTGGAGGTTCTGGTGGTACTGGTGCTGGAGAGACTTTGTGGTCGCGACCGTACTTCGTTCCCCTGCTTCAGCAAGTTCTTGGTGTCCCGTCTTCTCCTGGCCTGACTCCTCCCTTCCTGTGTCCACCGCCTGACTAGTTGAAGCCGCTATTACAGCCAGCCTCCCCAGTGCCTGCTCCTTCTCCATACTCTGAGCAGCCCGGTGGCCTTACCGAGCATCTTGAGCCTTCGTCTCGTCCTGCCTCCTCTGTTCGCACTGGTCGTCGCATTCCTCGTACGCGTCCTCCTCCTGTCCCCGGCAAACACGCTATGGCACTTCGTCCTTCCTCTGTTCCACTGCGTGTTCCTCTGCCTGCTCCTCCTGAGTCCTCTCTTTCTGCCGTCCCTGACCCTGAGTTTGACCGCGCTCGTGCTGCCAGTCCCACTGTCTCTCGTCTCCTCACCGCTGTTGTCACTGACCCGTCTTTTGAGTCCACTGCTGAGCTGGTTGACTTTGCTGCTGCCTGTCGTCTAGACTATGCCACTGCTCTTGTTGCTGATTCTGAGTCTGCCAGTCCTCCGTCCGTCGGGGGTGAGTGTGCTCTTGGCACGAACGTCCTTGAGGACAGGCAGGAGGACTTTGAGTGTCTTGCAGCTGCTGTACCTCGTTTCGCTTCCATGCTGCTTGCCCCTGAGGGAGACCCGGATGCACCAGACATCCCGACCCCGCGCTCTTACGCAGAGGCGATTACGGGTCCTTACTCCTCTAAGTGGCAGGCAGCCATGGATGCCAAGATGGCATCCTGGAAGTCCACGGGCACCTACGTTGATGCATTTCCCCCATCTCGGGCGAACATAGTCGATGGCATGTGGATTTTCAGGGTGAAGCGGCCGCCGGGTTCTTCGCCTGCCTTCAAGGCGCGTTACGTTGCTAGAGGCTTCAGTCAGCGACAGGGGGTCAACTACTTCCAGACCTTCTCCCCCACCCCAAAGATGACTACTCTTCGGGTGTTGCTGCACGTCGCTGCTCAGCGTGACTACGAGTTACACTCTCTAGACTTCAGCACAACTTTCTTGCAGGGCAGCCTGCACGAGGAGATCTGGCTGCGCCGCCCACCTGGCTTCACTGGGTCGTTTCCTGCAGGTACTCAGTGGAGCCTCCGTCGGCCAGTCTATGGTCTCCGCCAGGCACCTCACGAGTGGCACGACACACTGAGGACTACACTTGTGGCTCTGGGGTTTACTCCTACTGTTGACCCGTCGCTGTTTCTACGCACCGACACGTCACTGCCACCGTTCTACGTCCTCGTCTACATCGACGGCCTCGTCTTTGCCACTGCTGACACTGAGGCACTGACCCTTGTGAAGTCGGAGCTGCAGAAGAGACACACCTGCACTGACCTGGGTGAACTGCGCAGCTATCTTGGCTTGTAGATCACCCGGGACAGAGCACGGCGCACCATCACCCTGACTCAGTCACACATGGTGCACCAGGTCCTTCAGCGCTTCGGCTTCTAGTTCTCCTCGCCACAGCCCACTCCTCTGTCTACCAGCCACTCGCTCTCAGCTCCACCTGTCAGAGGTCCACTGGTGATCCCCGATTGATCCTAGGGAAGGGTTACAAGCATGTTGGCCTGGGGGGTTATGGGCGCACTGACCCGCTACTTAACAAGCCCTTTTATCCCAATGGTCTAGTGGTTGGGATTCTGACACCACCTTCGGACGAGTCCGTAGAGCCGAGTGGTCTGTACCCGGAGCTTGTGGGTTGCCTCATGTACCTGATGACGTGGACACGACCTGACCTCGCGTACCCTCTCAGCCTCCTGGCTCGCTACGTGGCTTCCGGTAGGCACCGAAAGATGCACTGGGATGCTGCGAAGAGGGTACTGCGTTACTTGTGCTATACGTCGGGCATGGGGCTCGTGCTTGGAGGACGGGGTCCAGTTGTCCTCACTGGTCACGCAGACTCTTCTTGGGTTGACAACTCAGCTACGCAGCAGTCGTCACAGGGTTACACCTTCAGCCTCGGTTCCGGCTCTGTTTCCTGGCGATCTACCCGCTCGTCTTCGGTTCTCAACTCCAGTTGTGAGGCCGAGATCTACGCCGGGGCCATGGCTGCATAGGAGCTACGCTGGCTCACCTACCTGCTGACTGACTTGGGCGAGCAGCCTCATTCGCCTCCAGTTCTGTACGTAGACAACAAGGCCATGATTGCCTTGGGTCAAGAGCACAGAACGAAGCACATCGCTCTGCGATACTTCCTTGCTCGAGAGTTGCAGCAACGTGGCCAGCTTCGTCTTGCGTACGTGGCCACTATGGCCAACACTGCAAATATATTCACCAAGGCACTTCCGCCTGTTGGTCATCAGCGCTTCTCTACTGTGTTAGGCCTTGTACCTACTTTGCCTCACTTGCTCACTACGTAACTTTGCTTGTACTGTGATCTATATGTATACCTGTATGCTTACACTTGCTAGGGTATGATCACTATATTGTTTGTTCTCTTTTATATAAATCTGCATGTGAACTGGCCTTGTGGCCCTTTTTGCTTGTGCTCGGACTGTGTGGTGACTTTGTGATCCACCCTGAGCTTGCTTTGCTTTTCTTGACTGGTCTTGTGACCACTTGTTCTCCCCCACTTTTCCTATGGGGGTGTGTCAGAATGTTATAATGCTTACAGTTGTGTAGGCTATAGTGGGGTAGCCCATAAGGGGTACAACCCAATTAGGGTTAGTACTTGTACCCAACTGTTTCATAGTTCAATCATCCTTGTTCGTTATTCTGACACCTCGATGGAGAGCGGTGTGGTATCTGGTTCGTGATTAGGAGGAGTGCGGTAGGTAGTGGTGAGATTGATTGGCGTGACATCGAATTTCTTCGCGAGTGTTTCCGCATACTTGGCGGCTGAAAGGTCAATGGAGGTGGCGAACTGAGTGATGTTGAGGCCCAGGAATTGCGTGAGGTTGTGGTTGATTGTCACTTCTAGCTTCTCTTTGATGTCTGCCTCAAGCTGGTCCAGCAGCTCCGTGTCGTCGCCGGTGTAGAGTAGACCGTCGACGTAGGCGACGAGAAGGATGAACTTGCTGCGCGACTCCTTCCGGTACATCCCAAGGTAATGCGGTAGTTTTTTGTATCCGAGCTCCGTGAGGACGGTGTGCAGGTACTGCTGCCATAGTCGGGGCGCCTATTTAATCCCATAGAGGGATTTTTTAAGAAGGCAGACAGCGCCGTCGCGCTCCTCGAAGGCATGCGGCTGCTCAACGAAGATGATGGCATCGACGGGAGCGTACAGGAATGCATTGTCGACGTCGATTTGACGGAGTGGCCGCCGTTTGACGGGCAGCTCTGTGGTGGGCCCTAAAAAAAAAAACCTGTCATAGCGAAGCACCTGCTGTGAAACCATGTCAAAGTAACGAACGAGAATGAATGAACTACGAAAGTGTTGGGTACAAGTACTAACCCTAATTGGGTTGTTTCCCTTATGGGCTACCCCATTTTAGCCTACACAAAGTAAACAATATAACATTTTGACAATGGACACTGACAAGGTTAAAGGACTGGTGAAGAAGCATGACGGAGAGTACCGCTGGCGTCACCTGATTGATTATCCGACCTCCCATGATAAGCAGCTACTGGTGCATTACCCGTCACCATGCCGATAGCTGGGCCCACCGCCGGGTACAGTGGAATGCCAGCCTGCGGGTGTGCGCAACGAGGAACGACGGCGCCCAGATACGACGGATAGAGAAAAGACAAGGAAAACAGTACATGCAAATCTCTCTCTCTCTCTCTCTCTCTCTCTCTCTCTCTCTCTCTCTCTCTCTCTCTCTCTCTTTCATCCCCCCTTATCCTCTCTCATCCGCCCCCCCCCTTACAAAAACTAGTGCTGCAAGAAGAGAAGTAGAGGGAAGGGAGGGACGGGTTGCTGGCGGTTCTTACCCGCCACCCCCACATCCCCACCCCCCCCCAAGGGCAGAAGCTGCGGAAGGGAAGGGGGGGTGGCGTACGGAGCTGCTAGCGCTGGCGTCCGCGCTGGCGCTCGTGGATGACGCAGGCGCTGGCGCTTCGCGGCTGGTGCAAGTGCTGGCGCACGCGCTGGCGCTGGTCGCTGGCGCTCGCGGCTGGCGCTTGTCGCTGGCGGCCCGCGGGGCGTCGAAACGGCGCGGGGCGACAAGGGGGGGGGGGGGGGGGGGGGGGGGGGGGGGAGGGGGGGCGCAGACAACGGGACGTCGCGGAGCGACGAGGGGGGGGCCGCAGACCACGGGACGGCGCGGAGCGACGAGGGGCACGACGAGCGGGGGATGCGACGGGCATGACGGGCAGAGCGCAGGGCGACGACGGAACGGGACGGGCAGGCGCTTTGGGCGCGACCGGGCATAGCGCAAGGGGCAGGACGGGACAGGACGGGTAGGTGCCTCGGGCGCGACCGGTGACGAAAAAAAAATAGCGCATGTCGCGCTGCAGCGTGAGCAGGCCCATGTTCCTTGAAAGAAAGTAGGTCCTAACACCGTAGTAGCTTTGATACCATGTCAAGATAAGGTTAGGAGCCTTGGGGTTTAGGGAAGGAAGAGTTGGCCAAAGAGAAAGAGAGGTTGCACTAATAATGGGAGTACATGATATAGGAAAGGGGAGGTGGTGAAGGGAGGTATACCACCTAGCGAAAAGGTTGGGTGATACTACACTACTAACTAGACATGCAATCTATTGGAATAACCTAAATGTTACAGTAACAATCCCGAAGGCTCTCCACTTGCGCGTCACTTCATAAGAAAGCTACACGCCTGTATCATTATCGCATTAGCTCATATAGAGCATGAGGAAGGTCGAGGGTCACCCGAAGGTCAACAGTCGAAGACAGTCAACGGTCGTGACCCTTGACTGCCTAGTAACCGCACTTAGAAGTTACGCGATGCAACACAGTAACAGTCAAGAATAGCAATAGTCGTGGTTTACTGTAGCAATGCAATTCAGTTAATAAGGGAATCTACCCCTCAGAGTACATGGCTAGCTAGGATTGCTATTTATATCTTTGTACCACTATCCTTCAATTGTGAGAATAACTGACGAGAATGAAATGAACTAGCAGCAGGATGAGTACAAGTACTAACCCTGAGTTGTGTTGTACCCCATATAGGCTACCCCACTACAGACTACACAATATGTAGCATACAAGTTTGACACACCCCCATAGGCAAAGTGGGGGAGAACAAGTGGTCACAAGACCAGTCAAGAAAAGCAAAGTAAGCTCAGGGTGGATCACAAAGTCACCACACAGTCCGAGCATAAGCAAATGGCCACAAGGCCAGTTCACATGCAGAGTTATATAAAAAGAACAAAGAATACAGTGATCATACCCTAGCAAGTGCAAGCATGCAGGTATATATATAGATCACAGTACAAGCAAAGTCACGCAGTAAGCAAGTGAGGCAAGGTGGGCACAAGGCCTAACACAGTAACAAAGCGCTGATGATCACCAGGCGGAAGTGCCTTGGTGAAGACATCAGCAGTGTTGGCCCGATTGGCCACGTAAGCAAGATGAAGCTGGCCACGCTGCTGCAACTCTCGAGCAAGGAAGTATCGCAGAGCGATGTGCTTCGTTCTGTGCTCCAGTCTGTGCTCCTCACACAAGGCAATCACTGGAGGCGAACGAGGCTGCTCTCCCAAGTCGGTCAGCAGGTTGGTGAGCCAGCGTAGCTCCTGAGCAGCCATGGCCCCGGCGTAGATCTCAGCCTCACAACTAGAGGTGAGATTCGAAGACGAGCGGGTACACCGCCAAGAAACAGAGCCAGAACCGAGGCTGAAGGTGTAACCCTGTGACGACTGCTGCGTAGCTGAGTCGTCAACCCAAGAGGCGTCTGCGTGACCGGTGAGGACAACTGGACCCCGTCCTCCAAGCACGAGCCCCATGCCTGACGTACTGCACAAGTAACGCAGTACCCTCTTCGCAGCATCCCAGTGCACCTTTCGGTGCCTTCCGGGAGCCACGTAACGAGCCAGGAGGCTGAGAGGGTACGCGAGGTCGGGTCAAGTGCACGTCATCAGGTACATGAGGCAACCCACAAGCTCTGGGTACGGACCACTCGGCTCTACGGACTCGACCGAAGGTGGAGCTGAGACCGAGTGGCTGGTAGACAGAGGAGTGAGCTGTGGCGAGGAATACTGGAAGCCGAAGCGCTGTAGGACCTGGTGCACCATGTGTGACTGAGTCAGTGTGATGGTGCGCCGTGCTCTGTCCCGGGTGATCTGCAGGCCAAGATAGCTGCGCAGTTCACCCAGGTCAGTGCAGGTGTGTAGCAACGAGACGGCAGGCAGCAGCAAAGTCAAGCATCTTAGCAACGAGAGCAGACGCAGCAGCAGACTCAAAGTACGGGTCAGTGACAGCAGTGGCAAGGAGACGAGCGGCAGTGGGACTGGCAGCACGCGCTCGGTCAGACTCAGGGTCAGGGACCTCAGGAAGAGAGGACTCAGGAGGAGCAGGCAGAGGAACACGCAGTGGAACAGAGGAAGGACGGAGTGCCATAGCGTGCGTGCCGGGGACAGGAGGAGGACGCGAACGAGGAGCGCGACGAGCAGTGCGAACAGGCGAGACAGGACGAGACGCAGGCTCACGGCGCTCTGTAAGACCTCCGGACTGCTCTGTGTAAGGAGAGGGAGCAGGAGGTGGGGAGGCTGGCTGTAACGACGGCTGTGACTGGTCAGGCGGTGGACACAGGAAAAGAGGAGGAAGTCCAGTAGACGGGACACCAAGAACCTGCTGAAGCAGGGGAACGAAGTACGGTCGCGGCCGCACAGTGTCGCCAGCACCTCCAGCTCCAAGGTCAACAGCTCCAGCTCCTGCAGCTCCAGCGCCTCCGGCGCCAGTGCCTCCAACTCCAGCTCCCGCAGCCCCAGCGCCACCTGCACCAGGGCCCCCAACTCCAGCTACTCCAGCTCCAGCGCCTACAGTGCCAGCTGCTCCAGGCTCCGTAGGGTCTCCAGCTCCAGCGCACCCAACACCACCAGTCCCGACAGCTCCAGTAGGAATAGCAGCACCTCCAACTCCAGTGTCTACAGCGCCTCCAGCTCCGGGAGCCCCACTCCGACGGTGCGGGTGCCAAACAAGCCACTCACGCAGCTGCTGTGAGGACAATCGCGGCGAAGCACCAGTAGGACCACCAGACGAAGCAGCACCCCAAGGCTCAGCACCCCCAGACTCCGCACCCTCCGACTCAGCACCCCCAGGCTCAACACCCTCAGGCTCAGCACCCCCAGACCCAGCACCCTCAGACCCCGCACCCCCCGGCTCCGCACCCCCAGACGCAGCACCCCCAGACGCAACATCTGGAGCAGCACCTGAGACGACAGCTACCTGAACAGGCGCAGTACCAGGGAGAGGGTCTACCTGAGACACTCCCAAGGGAGCAGGACCCTGGGGCAGGAGGGGGTCTACCGGAGGTGGACCGGGAGCAAGGAAGAGCGGCGGGGGCGGGGGAGGGGCAGAGCGGTAGGGGAAGAGACGGTAGAAGGGAACCAACTCGTCGAACGTGACGTCCTGAGACGGGAGGACACGGCGCGAGGTGGGGTGGTAAAACTGCCAGCCAGGCGCGTCAGGGACAAAGCCAAGGAAGACGCTGGGAATGGCGCGGGCGGAGAGCTTGTCCGCGGACGTATCGCGAACAAAGGCACGAGAACCCCAGACCCGGAACACCGACGCATTGCCCACCTTCCTCGTCCAACGCAGTGTGGGCGAGGTCTCCGGCAAGGAGACACGGGGCCAGAGGTTGAGCTGATGCGCAGCGTACCGGACCGCAAACGGCCACAGAAAATGGGGACTAGCCGCATGGATCATGGAGGTACGAGCGACCTCCATGACTAAGCCAATGCGGTGCTCAGCAATCCCATTTTGCTGAGGGGAGTCCGGAAGCGTGAACGACTGGGTGATGCCCTCCCCATGACAAAAGTCCCGCAAGAGGTCGGAGGAGAACTCACCACCTCTGTCAGAGTGCAAACGTAGGACAGGAAGGTCCTGGCCGAATCGCTCGCGCAGCTGGAGACGGACTGTGCGGATCCAAGGGATCAAGACAGCAAGGACCTCACCCTTGCTGCGCAAGGGGAAGACTGTGGTGTACCGCGTGTAGTCGTCAACTACCAGTAGAAAGTAGCGCTCGCGGCCCTGTCCACTGACGCGGGCTGGGCCCCACACGTCCATGTGTAGGGTCTGCAGGGGAGCAGTCGTCGGGGGGAACGAGGAGGAGTGAGGAGCGGCGCGCTGCCGCCCCTTGACGCAAGGAAGACAGGGCGGGGCAGGCGAGGGCGGTAAGGGAGGCAGAGACCTGGGGAGACCAGAGACAAGGAGACGGGAGTGCATGCCACGAAGGCGTGGCAGGGAGGGGTGACCCAGGCGGTGGTGCCACAGAAGAGTCTGGTGCGACATGAGGCGACACAAGCAAGAGGCGGCTACCTGACCTGACGCGAACACCTGAGCAGACGCAGCGACCTGAGGAGGCTCAGTAGCCAGCGTGTAAAGACTCGACCCTGGCCGACGAGTGAACGTAGCCAGGTGACGCCCCGTCTGTGTGCACTTGCAGATCGACACACGCTGACCCCCAGGAGTGGTGGTAGTGACCATCGCATCCTGAAGAGCAGCGGTACTCACCAAGTTCGTAGAGAACGAGGGGAGGTGAAGACCTGACAATGAGCCGGACGGAACTGCCGGACACGGGAGGACAGTGGTGGAACTAGCTACTACCGGGCCCCGAGAGGGGTCAGCCAGTCTGACTGGGACAGGTGTAGGGAGAGGAGTGGGAGTGGTGCTGTCACGAAAGAAACAGCGCGAGGCGCAGGAGTCCAACGTGAAGGTGTGCAAGGCCTCAGTAGGCGCAGTACCAGGGGGAGTACCTGACGTACTAGCACCTAGAGCAGCAGCCGCTATACCTGGGTCAGGTGGCACACACCGGTAACAGTCACCCTCAGCACTAAAAGACAAAGCATACATGGCAGAGATAATAACATCAAAGTCTAGGTCAAAGATAGCAACTGCGCCCAGCGAGGGCGCTCGACGTCGTCACCAAACTCAGCACGCCAGACGTCGTCAAGGCGGGCAAAGCAGCGGCGCTCAGTGTGAAACTTCCCGCATGTCCGGCCCGCACGGGCACCCGTGCGAATGACATACGGTCAGGTCTCACTACCCTCACCCGCCCCACGCTGAACCAACCACTCACGGAGCTGCTGGGGCGTCTGGGTCTCGCTCCGACGCTGCTGCTGCTGGCCCCGACCACCACCAGGGCCTCCACGCTGAGGTCCAGAGCGACCACCACTGGTCCCACCGCCTCCACTGCCGCCACTCCCTCCGCTGCCTCCACCGCCGCCACCAGAGCCTCCACCTCAGCCACCGGTCCCACTGCCGCCACCACCTCCACCGCCTCCACCTCCTCTAGCGCTGCCCCCACTACCGCTCCCACTGCCACCTCCACCACCACCGCTGCCTCCTCCACTACCTTGGCCACCCTTGCCCTTGCTGTTGCGGCGTTTTGCACTAGTCGAAGCAGCACCAACGTCCTCAGGAACAGAGACGTCTGCAGCAGCAGCAGAGGCGAAGGAGGAGGAAAGGGGGGAGGGGGGGCACCCCTCAAAGAAGGGTGAGCGCGGAGTGCCATGAGCAGCACCTACAGCAACTGCACTAGTCTCAGCTGCGAGGAGATGCTGCTCGAGGAGGTCAACAGTGAGGGAGGTGGGGTCGAGGGTGAGGAAGTGGTCCCTGACAGAGCGAAGGGAGCCAGGGAGGCGAGTGACTGTGAAGTAGAGGGTGATGAACATGGGGGGCTGGTTCGTGGGAAGGAACTCAGCAGGGACGGTAGCGCGGTAGCGAGCATCGCTAGTGCGCAGGTAGGTAACCAGGTCCGCCACTGTGGCAAAAGCCGACAGCTCAGGGAACAGGTAGGGCAGTAGCAGCCTGCCAATAGCAGAAGTGGCAGGGGAGGAGTAGCGAGCAACTACAGCGTCGTACAGGGCCTGTGCTGTCCTGTGCTCTCCAAAGTGAGCACATTCGGTCGCAGGCAGGTGGTTGCGAATGGCTAAGCGGGCAGTAGCGTCACGAGACAGCCACTGGGAACGAGTCGACACGTCAGTTGTGGCGGGAGGGGCTGGAGCGGCACCGGACACGTGGTCAAACAGTGAGACACTGTCCTTAAGATCGCTCAGTAGGTACAGTTGCAGATCGTCGTGCCACGTGTCAAATGCTACAGGTCTACCCTCCGGGTCGAACGAGAGAACTCTAAGCGACGCCATAGTGGCACAGGACTCAGGAGCAGCAGTAGTTGCAGGAGCAGCAGTAGCAGTAGCTAAGGGGCCAAGGGGAGGGGCCGAGGGGCCTAGGGGCCGAGGGGCCAAGGGGCCTAGGGGGCCGAGAGGCCAAGGGGCCGAGGGGCGAAGGGTCCTAGGGGCCGAGGGGGGGGGGGGGCGAGGGGCCTAGGTGGCCGAGAGGCCTAGGGGGCCGAGGGGCCAAATGCGAGGTCCGAGGGGCCTAGGGGCCTAGGGGGCCGAGGGGCCAAACACGAGGGCCGAGGAGGCCGAGCCTAGGGGTTTAGGCTAGGGGCCGAGGGGCCAAACAAGGGGCCGGGCGCGGGCTAGGTACGGGGCTGGGCGCGGGCTAGATACGGGGCCGAGGGGCCTAGAGGGCCGAGGGGCCAAACACAAGGGCCGAGGAGGCCGAGGCTAGGGGCCGAGGCTAGGGGCCAAGGGGCCGAGCGCTGGGCAGGAACGGGGCCGGGCGCTGGGCTCTGAATGGGGCCGAGGGGCCAAATAAGGGGTCGGGCGCTGGGCGAGGGACGAGGCCGGGCGCGGGTGTCGACGAGCCGGGGCTAGGTACGGGGCCGGGCGCGGGCTAGGAAAGGGGCCGGGCGCTGGGCGAGGGACGGGGCCGGGCGCGGGCGTCGACGGGCGCGGGCTAGGGAAGGGGCCGGGCGCAGGGCTAGGTACGGGGCCGGTCGCTGGGCTAGGAACGGGGCCGAGCGCGGGCTAGGTACGGGGCCGGGCGTGGGTGTCGACGGGGTGCGGGCTAGGTCCGCGGCCGGGCACGGGTGTCGACAGGGCGCGGGCTAGGTACGGGGCCGGGTCGCGGGCGTCGACGGGGCGCGGGCTAGGTACGGGGCCGGGCGCGGGTGTCGACGGGGCGATCGTGGGCTAGGTACGGGCCGGGCGCAGGCGTGAGACAGGGCCGAGCGCGGGCTAGGTACGGGCCTATCGCGGGCTAGGTACGGGCCGGGCGCGGGCGTGAGACTGGGCCGGGCGCGGGCTAGGTACGGGCCTATCGCGGGCGAGGTACGGGCCGGGCGCGGGGCTAGGAACGAGGTAGGCGTAGTAGCAGGTGGTGGGCCCAAAAGTAACCTACTCTGATTCCATGTGAGAATAACTGACGAGAATGAAATCAGATAGCAGCAGGATGAGTACAAGTTCTAACCCTGAGTTGTGTTGTACCCCATATAGGCTACCCCACTACAGACTACACAATGTGTAGCTTACAAGTTTGACATCAATCATCTTGTTCTCTTTCAACTTATTAACGTGGTCATTACAAATACTTCATTTGTCTTCTCTCAGACTTGACAGACTTATCCTATCCACCACGATCCTTCACTTATAACAAGACAGTTATATAAGAATCATACATTCTGACAGCTTAATCTACTAATTTAACATAGACAAGGTGCTTTTTTATCTGAATTTTCAGATATGATATTCATTTTCATCTGATATATTTTCAGAATTTATTATAAGATTTCTTCTAAATATGCAAATAGCGGGTTTTTACTCGTCTGACACTGAAAATTCCCAAATCGCCCACCCTTACGCGATATGAACAGACGGTGCAATCTAAGCCGTCGATGTCGAAGTTGGAATTCGAACTGTTGTAATGGTAAGGGTTCAACTTCAAGATTCTTGAACTTGAGTTCGTCAAGAACAGGGTAACCAGGTTGAGAAAGCTTCTCCCTTGCGACCCACTAGAATGTGCAGCACCACCACTCTCCTTCCGCAGTTGTGAACTGGAAGAGCGATAATGGGCACGAGATGGATTGTATATATTTTTTACTAGGGGAATAACTGACTCGACACTGTCTCATCTGCTTGGTTTTATGTCCCCTTTTTGGCTGGCATAAATATATTCCAGCAAATCGCCCATGTCAAGGCTTTATTTTTCATTTATGGTACCCTAAACCATTTTTTACAAGTTTCTAAATCGATCTTACATATGTTGAAAACCATTTTGTAACAGCTTTGTCAATATTCCGGAATCCCTCAAGGCATCTCAGCTTCTGGCAAATAGTGGCATTTTTTCCTTCCGAGAGCAAGTGCAGTGGGTCACACGCTAACCTCCAGGGGTGAACTGGTCAACCCACACGTCCTGGATGCCAGCTCCACTCACCAAGTTCGTAGAGAACGAGGGGAGGTGGAGTCCCAACAGCAAGCCCGACGGGGCCGCAGGACACGGTAGAACCGTGGAGTAGTGCGCAAGGACTGGGCCCCCAGAGGGGTCAGCCAGGGAGACTGCGACAGGCCGACTGAGTGGCGTGAGTGTGGTGCTGTCGCGAAAGAAGGAGCGCGAAGCACCAGAGTCAAGTGTGAAAGTGTGCAAGGCCTCAGTAGGTGCAGTACCAGAGAGAGCAGACTCACTAGCACCTGGAGCAGCAGACTCACTAATACCTGGAGCAGCAGACGCACTAGTACCTGGAGCAGCAGACTCACTAGCACCTAGAGCAGCAGCCTCAATGCCCGGGTTGGGCGGAACACACAGGTAACAGTCACCCTCTGCACTATCAGTCACAGCATACATGGAAGCAAGGATAGCATCGAAGTCAAGATCAAAGATAGCAACATTCTGCCGAAGCAGATCACCCCAGCGAGGGAGCTCAACAGCGTCAGGAAACTGGGCATGCCAGGCGTCAGTCAGGCGACCAAAGCAGCGCTGCGCAGTGTGTGGCAGCCCGCACGTCTCCCCACGGCGCCCGCCGGTGCGAAGAACGTAAGTGCAGGGACCAACACCCACAGACCTCCCAGGCCCAGCGTACCACTCACGAAGCTGCTGGGCCGACGGGGTCTCACGGGAACGCGGCTGCTGCTGGCGCTGGCTACCACCAAAGCCTCCACGCTGCGCGGCTCCACCTCGACCAGCTCCACCGCCGCCACCACCTCCACCACCGCTGCCGCTGCCTCTACCGCCACTGCCGCTGCCTCCACCACCCCCACTGCCGCCACCGAAGCCCCCACTCCCGCCACCACCCCCACCTCCACCGCCACCCCCTCCGCCTCCTCCACCGCCTCCACCGCCGCCCCCATCGTCCCCTCCACCACCCTTGCCCCCCTTGCCCTTGCTGTTGCGGCGCCTCCCACTAGGAGCAGACGCAGCCCCGACCTCCTCAGTGCCAACGAGGTCGACAGCAGCAGCAGAAGCAACAGAGGGGAGAAGGGGGACAGGGGAACACCCCTCAAAGAAAGGGGCGCGAGGGTCGCCACGAGAAGCAGCCACAGCTAAGATACTCTTCTCAGCTGTAGTGAGGCGCTCCTCTAGCAGGTCGACGGTGAGCTCGGTGGGGCAAAGGGAGAAAAAGTGGTCCCTGACTGAAGCAAGGGAGTCAGGGAGGCGGGTGACTAGGTAGTAAAGGGTGATGTACATGGGGGGGGGGGGGGGTTCTTGGCACATAACTCAGTGGGAAGCGCAGCGCGATAGCGGGCGTCACTAGTGCGGAGGTGAGTAATGAGGTCAGCGACTGTGGCAAAGGCGGCAAGGTCAGGGAAAAGGTACGGCAGCATGAGGCGGCTAAGGGCAGCAGTGGCAGGGGAGGAGTAGCGCGCTACGACAGCATCATACAAAGACTTGGCAGTCTTGTACTGGCCAAAGGTCGCGCGCTCAGCAGACGGCAGGTGACTACGAACAGCAAGGCGAGCAACATCATCACGAGTGGTCCACTGCGAGCGAACCGTACTGTCAGCAGTGGCAGCAGGTGCAGTAGAGACACCGGATGTGTGATCGAAAAGGGACACCCCGTCCCTAGAGTCACACTGAAGGAAGAGCTGCAGGTTGTCAACCCACACGTCAAAGTCAACCGCACGCCCCTCAGCATCAAAGGTAAGAACAGTAGGGCTAGCAATAGCGGCAGTAGCAGCAGTAGCAGCAGTGGCAGCAGAAGCAGCAGTAGCAGCAGGAGCAGTGCAGGCAGGGCAGTGCAGCTCAGTCGGGCGGCGCGGCTCGGCAGGGCGGCGCGGCTCGGCTGGGCGGCGCGGCTCGGCTGGGCGGCGCGGCTCGGCAGGGCGGCGCGGCTCGGCTCCTGGCGGCGTGGCGCGGCAGGGTGCTTACCAGGGGCGGGTGCAGGGCAGGGCCGCAGCTGGCGATGTAGGTCAGGGCCGCGACTGGGGCGGCAGCAGGGCAGGGCCGCGACAGGGCGGCTGCAGGGCAGGGCCGCGACGGGCGGCGAAGGCAGGGCCGCGACTGGGGCGGCAGCATGGCAGGGCCGCGACAGGGCGGCAAAGGGATGGCCGCGACGAGCGGCGACGGGCCAGCGACGGGGGGCGACGGGCCGGCGACGGGCGGCAACGGGCCGGGACGGGCCGGTGACGGGCCGGGACGGGCCAGCGACGGGCGGCGAAAGGCAGGGCCGCGACAGGGCGGCTGCAGGGCAGGGCCGCAGTGGGTGGCGAAGGCAGGGCCGCGACGAGCGGTGACGGGCCAGCGATGGGTGGCGACGAGCTGGGACGGGCCAGCGTCCGGCGACTAAGGCAGGGCCGCGACGGGCCAGCGAAGGCAGGGCCGCGACGGGCCGTACTAGGGCAAGGCGCGCGACGGCGCAGGTGAGGCAGGCGCGAGGCGCGCTTCGGGCAGGGCAGGAAAAAAATAATCGTGGTGGGCCCTAAAAAAAACGTTCCCACTAGGGAACCTGCTCAGAATACCATGTTAGAATAGTGAAGGAATGAATGACTGAACTAGCAAGCAGGTGGGTACAAGTAGAAAACCTAAAAGTGTTGTACCCTATATGAACTACCCCACTACAACCTAGATAGACTATAGCATATAAGTTTGACACTCGAGGCATCTCAGCTTCTGGCAAATAGTGGCATTTTTTCCTTTCTACAGCCATCCTTGTATTGAGAAAGGTTGCTTTCTTATTCTTATCAATTGGCATCGTTCTCATTACAAATGGTTGTTTACAACATTTGCATCACAATTGAACACAAGCTAGTGCATGCTCATATCACTGGCTACGATATACCCTATCCAAGTGGCATGCGCGAAACGGTTTACGCTGGGGTGGGTGGTGGGAATGTTGAGTGAGCCGTTTGAAAATAGAGAAACGTGGGTGGAGGGAAATGAGCTCCAACCCACGGTTTTTGTAGTTGGAGAAGGGCGTTTAGCGCGCTTCGACGATGCCAATTGTGCAATATAAGCAGCTTCGCTTTCACAATACACAATTTCAAAAAACACTATGTGTGTTTAAAAATTATTATATTGAGAAAGCTTGCTATCGTATTACCCCGGATAGAAGCGCACCTAGGCTTATCATAAAGCATATTTTTTTAGGGGGGTGCGCTTCTAATTGAGTCATTTTTATACGTGCATGCTGTCAGAATCCCAACCACTAGACCATTGAGATAAAAGGGCTTGTTTCAGTAGCGGGTCAGTGCGCCCATAACCCCCCAGGCTAACGAGCCTGTAACCCTTCCCTAGGATCAATCGGGGATCACCAGTGGACCTCTGACACCCCCCCGCACTGGGATGCCCGAAGTGCACACACTGGGATTCGAACCCGAGACCTTCGCTCTGATACCATGTCAGAATCCCAGTCACTAGACCACTGGGATAAAAGGGCTTGTTTGTGTAGCGGGTAAGTGCGCCCATAACCCCCCAGGCCAACGTGCCTGTAACCCCCCTAGGATCAATCGGGTATCCACAGTGCAGATCTACTGACACCCCCCCACACTGGGAGGCCCAGGACTGAGCACAGCGGCAAGGGCCTAGTTGTGCATACACCGGGATTCGAACCCGAGACCACTCTGACATCATGTCAGAATCCCAGTCACTAGACCATTGGGATAGAAGGGCTTGTTAAGTAGCGGGTCAGAGTGCGCCCATAACCCCCCAGGCGAACGCGCCTGTAACCCCCCTAGGATCAATCGGGCATCCACAGTGCAGATCTACTGACACCCCCCCACACTGGGAGGCCCAGGACTGAGCACAGCGGCAACGGCCTACATGTGCATACACCGGGATTCGAACCCGAGACCTTTCTGACACCATGTCAGAATCACAGTCACTAGTCCATTGGGATAGAAGGGCTTGTTTCAGTAGTGGGTCAGTGTGCCCATAACCCCCCAGGCTAACGAGCCTGTAACCCTTCCCTAGGATCAATCGGGGATCACCAGTGGACCTCTGACACCCCCCCGCACTGGGATGCCCGAAGTGCACACACTGGGATTCGAACCCGAGACCTTCGCTCTGATACCATGTCAGAATCCCAACCACTAGACCATTGGGATAAGAGGGCTTGTTTCAGTAGCGGGTCAGTGCGCCCATAAACCCCCAGGCTAACGAGCCTGTAACCCTTCCCTAGGATCAATCGGGGATCACCAGTGGACCTCTGACACATGCGCTTATATAATGACAGATACAGATGTATAATTTATAGCATCAAAATGTACATCTCAGTCATACCATCTAATCGAGACGAAATTTTATAGCGCCAGGAATCAGAATCGCGCGCTATCGATTTTTTTCCAACACACTGGGGCAAAGACACGTCAGTTTGCCCCTTTGCCGGCACATCTTCACCTGACGCTCAGCTTCCGAGGTCTTTGTGAGAATTGAGAAGGAAATGAGTGAGGATGATTGCACTAGAAAGCATTGGGATACATATAGCAAACCCTAACAGGGTTGTACTCACTACAGAGTACCCCACTACAGACTAGAGAAACATAATATTCTGACACACCCCCATAGTCAAAGTGGGGTATGATCAGCACAAGAAGCAAAGCAAAGCAAGCTCAGGGTGGATCACAATGTCACCACACATTCTGAGCACAAGTACAAGAAGTAACAGTTTAAAGTTCACAATAAATAAGCAAAGCTAGAGGCTATCACAGAGGGCAAGTGAGGAGGAGGAGGCTGGACTAATAGGAGAGGAGAGAGGAGGCAACGGCGGAAGCTGCAGACACACGGGCAACAGGAGCGGCGCGCACTGTGGCTACCGGAGGCGCACCTCCGGACTGCATGAGTAATTGGCTCCGCGGCTAAGACGAGCGGCAGGAGCAACGGACCCACGGGCGACTGGCGCAGCGGCATCACTGGGCTACCGGAAGCGCACCTCCGGACTACTGGCACTGCTAGCAACACGACGGCTACCTCCACCCAACCTTCCTCTACTGCCGCACCCCCCATTCACACACCCCCTGCTACACCCCTAGGTTCACTCACACCCCACCCCCTAGCACCACGCCTTTGGCTCCCGCACATCCACCCCCCTCAGCGGCAGCTGCAGCAGTGGGAGACAAAGGAGGAGGAGGGGAAGGGAAACATACCACCCATCACCCCCATACCCGCCACCCCCATACCCTCCTTTCCACGGTTGCACGCGCAGCAGGGAGACGAAGAAGGGGGGGGGGGGGGGGGGGGGGGAAGAGCAGCAACGGGCAGCGCAGGGAGGCGGCGGCATCGGGTCCAGGGGCGGCGTCGCGGGGTCCAGGGGCGGCTGCTCCAGGGGCCAGGGGCGGCTGCTGAGGTCCAGGGGCGGCTGCACCAGGGGCGGCTGCTCCAGGGGCCAGGGGCGGCTGCTCCGGGTCCAGGGGCGGCTGCTCCAGGGGCCAGAGGCGGCTGCCGAGGTCCAGGAGCGGCTGCACCAGGGGCGGCTGCTCCAGGGGCGGCTGCACCAGGGGCGGCTGCTCCAGGGGCGGCTGCACCAGGGGCGGCTGCACCAGGGGCGGCTGCTCCAGGGGCGGCTGCACCAGGGGCGGCTGCAGAGGCGCACGCCCCCCCCCCCCCCAGGTCGCCCCTCCCGTCGCCTGTTGAGGCGACCTGAGGGGGGGGGGGGGGGGGGGAGGAGTACGGGGGGGCCGACACGCGGCCTCCCAGGGCGCCAGAACAGGCGGAAGGAGGGGGGGGGGGCAGCGTGCGGCCCCCAAGGTCGCCCCTCCCGTCGCCTTCCGAGGCGACCTGGGGGCGGCCGCGGGGGGGGGGGGGTGCGCGGGCCTCCGGTGCGCCGGTGCAGGCACGAGGGGGGCGGGGCCTGGGCAGGGTCGGGGCATGGCAGGGGCAGGGCCGCGATAGGGCCGCGACAGGGTCGGGGCAGGGGCGGCGCCGGGCGACGGGGCCGATTCGGGGGGGGGGCCGCGACGGGGGCCTGCGACAGGGGGCCGCGACGGGGGGTCGCGACGGGGGGGGGGGGCCCGGAGGGCCACGACGGGGGGGGGGGGCTGCAACGGGGGGGGGGGGGGGCGCGACGGGGGGCCGGGACGGTGGGGGCCGCGACGGTGGGCCGCGACGAGGGGCCGCGACAGGGTCGGGGCAGGGCCGGGGTCGGGGCAGGTCCGGGACGGGGCCGAGACAGGGTCGGGGCAGGTCCGGGACGGGCCGCGAAGGGGCCGCGACGAGCCTAATGGGCCGCGAAGGGGCCGCTACAGGTCGTAAAGGGGGGGCCGCGAAGGGGCCTAACTGGCCGCGAAGGGGCCGCGACGGGGGCCTAACGGGCCGCGAAGGGGCCGCGACGGGGGCCTAACGGGCTGCGAAAGGGGCCGCGACGGGCCTAACGGGCCACGAAGGGGCCTTACGAGGGGCCTTACGAGGGGCCGCGAAGGGGGCCGTACGAGGGGCCGCGAAGGGGCCTTACGAGGGGCCTTATGAGGGGCCGCGAAGGGGCCTAACGAGGGGCCGCGAAGGGCCTTACGAGGGGCCGCGAAGGGGCCTAACGAGGGGCCGCGAAGGGCCTTACGAGGGGCCGCGAAGGGCCGTTAAGGGCAGGCGCGACGCGCGCCTAGGGTAGGAAGAATTTCAGTGGTGGGCCCAAGGATCGAAAAACAGCTCTATACCATGTGAGAATTGAGAAGGAAATGAGTGAGGATGATTGCACTAGAAAGCATTGGGATACATATAGCAAACCCTAACAGGGTTGTACTCACTACAGAGTACCCCACTGCAGACTAGAGAAACATAATATTCTGACAGTCTTCGCGAGTCAAACGAAGCGATTAAGAAATTAGGCTCGCTTCAATTTTGAAACTCGTTATTGTGTTTAGCAGGTTCTAAATCAAAAATTATGCATGCGCTTATAATATATCAGGGTTTTACAGGGGGTGCGCTTATAATTGAGGATCGGCCATAAGCGCATTGCTCTAGATATAAGCGCATGCACTTTTAATAGGCATGCGCTTATATCCGGGGCGATACGGTATCTTATCCTTATCAATTGGCATCGTTCTCATTACAAATGGAGTCTCTGAGACATAGGCAGCGGGGGCCTCCGGTTACGTACGAGTGCCTCTGTGTGTTGTGCGGAAGTCACCGCATGCATCGGATCTTGTAGGTTGCGGGAGGCTTTGATGAGAGGCTCGACGTATGGCGTGACATACATTTCCTTTGCTGTGTCGCTTCGCCATCTATCCAGCCGTTTGAAGACTCAGTCTGGCACTCCAGTGTTGGCTGCTACTGTGGCTGCGCCTTTTCGGAAAGAATGAGTGCCGAGCTGCAGCTCGCCAATGCCAACCTTTGCAAAGGCTTCCTTGCACCAGTTGCGGATTGTGGTGTATGAAGGTGGCCTCGCCTGACCTTTGCTAGTTGAAGTATGGCCGAAGACGCGAATCAACGGTCCTTCTGACTGAGGGCCATAGCCGGCGAGTTTGATGAAGCGTCGGGTACAGCGCACTGGGCAACAGGGGTCCGCTGTTGCTGCAATGGGAATCTGTCAGAACATTATGTTTCTCTAGTCTGCAGTGGGGTACACTGTAGTGAGTACAACCCTGTTAGGGTTTGTTATATGTATCCAACAGCTTGCTAGTGCAATCATCCTTTCTCATTCATTTCTTTCGTCAATTATTCTCACATGGTATAGAGCAATATCGATCCTTCCTAAGGGCCCACCACGTTTCCACTAATTTTTTTTTCTTCTTCTTACCTGCCTGACGCGCGCGTTGCGCCTGCCCTTAACGGCCCTTCGCGGCCCCTCGTAAGGCCCTTCGCGGCCCCTCGTTAGGCCCCTTCGCGGCCCCTCGTTAGGCCCCTTCGCGGCCCCTCGGAAGGCCCCTCGTAAGGCCCCTTCGCGGCCCCTCGTACGGCCCCCTTCGCGGCCCCTCGTTAGGCCCCTTCACGGCCCCCTCGTAAGGCCCCTTTCGCGGCCCCCTCGTAAGGCCCCTTCGCGGCCCCTAGTGAGGCCCTTTGCGGCCCCGTCAGGCCCTGTTTGCGGCCCCGTTCGGCCCCGTCAGGCCCCGTAAGGCCCCGTCGGGCCCCGTTCGCGGCCCGTTAGGCCCCTTCGCGGCCCCCCCCGGCCCTTCCTCGGCCCCGTCCCGGCCCTGTCCCGGACCTGCCCCGACCCCGGCCCTGCCCCGACCCTGTCGCGGCCTGTTAGGTCCGTCGCGGCCCCCCTTCGCGGCCCGTTAGGCCCCTTTGCGGCCCGCCCAGGCCCTTCCCCGGCCCCTTTCTCGGCCCGTTAGGCCCCGTCGCTGCTTGTCGCGGCCCCCTCGCGGCTCGTTAGGCCCCTTCGCGGCCCGCCCCGGCCCTTCATCGGCCCCGTCCCGGCCCTGTCCCGGACCTGCCCCGACCCAGGCCCCGCCCTCATGCCGGTCGTGGCGCACCAGGGGCCCGTGCACCGCCCCCCCCCCCCCGCTCGCCACGCAAGGCGACGGGAGGGGCGACCTGGGGGGGCGCGCGTCGCCCCTTCTTCCGCCTGCTCTGGCGCCCTGGGAGGCCGCGCGTCGGCCCCCGTACTCCTCCCCCCCCCCCCCCCCCCCCCCCCCTCAGGTCGCCTCACCAGGCGACGGGAGGGGCGAACTGGGGGGGGGGGGGGCACGCGTCGGAGCAGCCGCCCCTGGTGCAGCCGCCCCTGGAGCAGCCGCCCCTGGTGCAGCCGCCCCTGGTGCAGCCGCCCCTGGAGCAGCCGCCCCTGGTGCAGCAGCCCCTGGAGCAGCCGCCCCTGGTGCAGCCGCCCCTGGTTCAGCCGCCCCTGGAGCAGCCGCCCCTGGTGCAGCCGCCCCTGGAGCAGCCGCCCCTGGTGCAGCCGCTCCTGGACCTCAGCAGCCGCCCCTGGCCCCTGGAGCAGCCGCCCCTGGACCCCGCGCCGCCAGCCCTGCTGCGGAGGCGGCAGTGGGGGGAGGGGACCTGCAGCACCAGCCCCCCCCCCCCTCCTCTCCGCCCTTTTCTCCTCTCCCTCCCCCTGCTGCGGGTGCAACAGTGGGGGGGAGGGGACCTGCTGCACCTGCCTGCCCCCCCCCCCCCCCCCCCCATCTCTCTGCTGCGGGTGCAGCAGTGGGGGAGGGTATGGGGGTGGCGGGTGTAGCCAACCCGCCAGCCCTGCTGCGCCCCGCGCGCCCTGCTGCCCTGTGCGCCCCGTGCGCCCTGCTGCCCTGCTGCCCTGTGCGCCCCGTGCGCCCTGCTGCCCTCTGCACGCGCCATGCACAGCACCCCCCCCCCCCTTCTCCTCCATCCCCTGCTGCAGGTGCAGCAGTGGGGGAGGGTATGGGGGTGGAGGGTGTGTGACATCCTCTGCTCCTCCTCCTACTCCGTCTCCCACTGCTGCAGCTGCCGCTGAGGGGGGTGGGTGTGTGTGAGTCGACGGAGTGGTGCTAGGGGGTGGAGTGTGAGTGAACCTAGGGGTGCAGTAGGGGGTGTGTGAATGGGGGGTGTGGCAGTAGAGGGAGGTTGGGTGGAGGTAGCCGTCGTGTTGCCAGCAGTGCCAGTAGTCCGGAGGTGCGCTTCCGGTAGCCCAGTGATGCCGCTGCGCCAGTTGCCCGTGGGTCCGTTGCTCCTGCCGCTCGTCTTAGCCGCGGAGCCAGTTACTCCTGCAGTCCGGAGGTGCGCCTCCGGTAGCCACAGTGCGCGCCGCTCCTGTTGCCCGTGTGTCTGCAGCTTCCGCCGTTGCCTCCTCTCTCCTCTCCTATTAGTCCAGCCTCCTCCTCCTCACTTGCCCTCTGTGATAGCCTCTAGCTTTGCTTATTTATTGTGAACTTTAAACTGTTACTTCTTGTACTTGTGCTCAGAATGTGTGGTGACATTGTGATCCACCCTGAGCTTGCTTTACTTTGCTTGTTGTGCTGATCATACCCCACTTTGACTATGGGGGTGTGTCAGAACATTATGTTTCTCTAGTCTGCAATGGGGTACACTGTAGTGAGTACAACCCTGTTAGGGTTTGTTATATGTATCCAACTGCTTGCTAGTGCAATCATCCTTCCTCATTCATTTCTTTCGTCAATTATTCTCACAGAATCCATGTGCCATGACCGGCCTGATCAGTCTTGGAGTGTGGTATGAGGATCCACATGACCTCTTCGTCGAATTGAATGTCTTGCCACTTTATGGCCACTAGGTCGGAGTATCGCATAAATCATGAGTACATGAGGATGGGGATTAACCCTTTCTGGAATTCCGCAGGGTCGTCAGACCGCAGGTAACTTTCGGCCATGTCTCGGACTTGTTTGATCGATACGGGTTCCTTCAGACGAGTAGGGCGAGGGCAATGTCGTTTTGCACAGTCACGCACTTGGGTGGTGAATGGTCCGGTTGTCGAGCATTTGCTCCCAGTCATGCGATGGGCGAAGCTGACTGCCGAGCACGTCAGCTGCGCTACGGACAGGGTGGCTTTACGTCGGATTGCGTGTACCAGGTATAGTGTGAGGGTCATGTCAGAAGCTGGAAGAAAGGGAAGATGCACTTTTGTGCAAAAGGCTCGAAACGTGGCCCAGTATGGTTCGTATGTCCGGATCGTAGAATCAGCGCGGGATTATGCAAGCATGTTAATCAGTTGGTCGTGTAACTTCGGGAGAAAATCTGAACACAGGCAAATACATTATGAATTAGTCAAAAACCACTCGCAGTGCAATGATTGGGCTGTGAGGTAATCCCGTGCCCGAGAAGGCAGTGGAATGGGACCCTATATTTAGGCATTGGCTTCTGTGAGAGTACGCCGACGTTCGACATATTTTTCATTTCCATATTTTTACTCCATCTTATTCTCCTTATTTTCCTCTTTCATTTGCACTTTATTTCACCTCAATCGGACTACTATTCTATTTTCTAGAGCTTTCCGATTATTTCACTTATTTGGTATTTTCGGCACCGACATTTACATTATACGGCACCGACAGCACCGACAGTGGTGTACAAGGCGTAATCTCGCCATAATCCGAAGTGCCAATGGGCTTGCGTGCTTATGCGCACTTGTGATTATCTATTCTAGAAGAGCGCGTTCCCGAAGGTTCGGATCATCTGTTGTTTCTATGTATTTCTGAGTATTAATACGCCTTGTACTCACCTGTAGTGCAACATTCTCGAGTGGAAATTCGATCCTGTGACACTTGGTAACAGAGCCGTTTTCACTCGCGGAGTTTCAGCTAAGCAGCGCGCTCAAGAAATTCCTGCTTCGAAAAACCGCCGGGGGCGATGAATTCGGCGCCGACGCTGGTAAGCACCAGATTCCGCGTTTTTTTAATAACCCCCCTCGCGCGTTTTTTGAACAGGATCGTGAGTTCGATTGTTGGCGAAAACGTTTGCGATACAGGGACGACAATTGCGAATTGTCGGGACCTATATCGAGCGGTGCAGAAGTAGCGAGACCGACGCGCGACGGATCGAACGACTTCGGGTGAAAGCGCGCGTCATGGCGAAAATTGCGACAGAAGCAGAATCGATCGTGACTTCGGAGCAGTCGCGGAATTTTCCCAGGGCCCAAGAAATTCGAGCCCCCAACACCTTCGATGGGGAAATCGACGCTTGGCGCTGGCTTTTGGCGATCGAAATTTATTATGCCGCCATTGGATGGACAGCACCAGCACTCGACAGAAACATAATTAATTTTGCAGCAACACTACTGCGCGGACCAGCAATTGAATGGATAAGCGGAAGCGGTTTATTAAACCAAGGTGAAGCAACGTGGCAGCAGTTCCGTGAAGGATTACTACAACGTTTTGAGCCGATTAATGCAGCATTAATCGCCCGCGACAAAATACATCGTCATCGACAAATCGGGAGCGTCGCGAACTACACGCAACAAATGGAGGAGTTGTTCAACCGCATCCTGTGAGAGAATTGAGGAATGAATGATTGAATTAAAAACGAGGTGGGTACAAGTAGTGAACACATAAGTGTTGTACCCTCTAGGAACTACCCCACTACAGCCTAAACAGACTATAGCATATATAAGTTTGACACACCCCCATAGGCAAAGTGGGGGAGAACAAGGGGTCACAAGACCAGTCAAGAAAAGCAAAGCAAGCTCAGGGTGGATCACAAAGTCACCACGCAGTCTGAGCACAAGCAAGGGGCCACAAGGCCAGTTCACATGCAGAGTTATATAAAGGAAAGCAAACAATACAGTGAACACAACCTAGCAAGTATAAGCATGCAGGTATATGTACAAAGAGCACAGGCAGAGTCAAGAAGAAAGCAAGTGAGGCACAGTAGGTACAAGGCCTAACACAGTACAGAAGCGCTGATGATCACAAGGCTGAAGTGCCTTGGTGAAAACATCAGCAGTGTTGGCCTGAGAGGCCACGTAAGCTAGACGAAGCTGACCACGCTGCTGCAACTCTCGAGCAAGGAAGTAGCGCAGAGCAATGTGCTTTGTTCTGTGCTCCAGTCTATGCTCCTGACACAAGGCCAACATGGCCTTGTTGTCGACGTACAAAACTGGAGGAGAACGAGGCGCCTCTCCCAAGTCGGTCAGCAGGTAGGTGAGCCAGCGTAGCTCCTGTGCAGCCATGGCCCCAGCGTAGATCTCAGCCTCACAACTGGAGCTGAGAACAGAAGAAGAGCGGGTAGACCGCCAAGAGACAGAACCGGAGCCAAGGCTGAAGGTGTAACCCTGTGACGACCGCTGCGTAGCCAAGTCGTCAACCCAGGAGGCGTCAGCGTGACCAGTGAGGACAACTCGAGCCCGTCCTCCAAGCACTAGCCCCATGCCCGATGTACTGCACAAGTATCGCAACACCCTCTTCGCAGCATCCCAGTGCACCTTTCGGTGCCTGCCGGGAGCCACGTAGCAAGCCAGAAGGCTGAGAGGGTATGCGAGGTCAGGTCGTGTGCAAGTCATCAGGTACATGAGGCAGCCCACAAGCTCTGGATACGGGCCACTCGGCTCTACGGACTCGTCCGAAGGTGGAGCTGAGAGCGAGTGACCGGTAGGCAGAGGAGTGGACTGTGGCGAGGAGTACGTGAAGCCGAAGCGCTGAAGGACCTGCTGCACCATGTGTGACTGAGTCAAGGTAATGGTGCGCTGTGCTCTGTCCCGGGTGATCCGCAAGCCAAGATAGCTTGTCAGCTCACCCAGGTCTGTGCACGTGTGTCTCTTCTGCAGCTCGGACTTCACGTGGGCGAGTGCCTCCGTGTCAGCAGTAGCAAAGACGAGGTCGTCTACGTACACTAGAACGTAGAACGGCGGCAGAGTAGCGTCAGTGCGTAGAAACAGAGAAGGGTCAGTAGTGGAAGGTGCAAAACCAAGAGAAGAAAAAGTCGTCCTGAGCGTGTCGTGCCACTCACGGGGCGCCTGGCGGAGACCGTAGACTGGCCGCCGGAGGCTCCACTGGGTACCAGCAAGAAACGACCCAGTGAAGCCAGGTGGGCGGCGCAGCCAGATCTCCTCGTGCAGGCTGCCCTGTAGGAAGGCTGTGCTGAAGTCAAGCGAGTGGATCTCGTAGTCACGCTGAGCAGCAACGTGCAGCAGTACCCGAAGAGTGGTCATCTTCGGGGTAGGGGAGAAGGTCTGAAAGAAGTCAACTCCCTGTCGCTGACTGAAGCCACGTGCAACGTAACGCGCCTTGAAGGCAGGCGGAGAACCCGGCGGCCGCTTCACCCTGAAGATCCACATGCCACTGACGATGTTCGCCCCAGGTGGGGGAACCTCGTCTACGTAGGTGCCTGTGGACTTCCAGGAAGCCATCTCTGCGTCCATGGCTGCCTGCCACTGAGAGGAGTAGGGACCCTCTATCGCCTCTGCGTAAGAGCGCGGGGTCGGGATGTCTAGTGCATCCGGGTCTCCCTCATGGGCCAGCAGCATGAACACGAGATGAGGTACAGAAGCAGCAAAGCACTCAAACTCCTCCTGTCTGTCCTCAAGAACGTCCGTGCCAAGAGCACACTCACCCCCGACGGACGGAGGACAGACAGACACAGACGCAGCAACCAGACTAGCAGCGTAGTCTAGGCGACAGGCAGCAGCAAAGTCAACAAGCTCAGTAACATTAGCAGACGCAGCAGAGGACTCAAACAGAGGGTCAGTGACAGCAGTGGCCAGAAAGCGCGTGACAGCTGGACTAGCAGCACGAAGGGAGTCAGACTCCGGGTCCGGACTGGCAGGAAGAGAGGACGCAGGAGAAGACGGCAGAGGGACACGCTGTGCAGCAGTAGAAGGACGCAGTGTCATAGAGTGAGTGCCTGGGACAGGAGGGAGACGCGGACGCGAAACACGACCAGCGCGAACAGTACGGACAGGCGACGCAGCATGAGACGCAGGCGACACAGGACGAGACTCAGGCTCACGACGCTCCGTAAGACCTCCAGTCGGTCCAGAGTAAGGACCGGGCAGTGGAGAGGCCGGCTGCAACTGTGACTGGGACCGGACAGGCGGCGGACTCAGGAAAGGAGGAGGACCAGGAGAAGGCGGTGAGCTAAGAACCTGCTGAAGGAGCGGAACGTAGTACGGCCGCTGCCGCGCAGCGCCTCCAGAAACAGCAGAAACAAGACCGGTACCCTCAGCCCCAGGGTCTCCAGTCCCAGCAGCACCTCCAGCAGCACCAGCAGCAGCAGCACCTCCAGCAGCGCCAGCACCTCCAGCAGCTCCAGCAGCAGCAGCACCTCCAGCAGCACCTCCAGCACCACCAGCACCAGCAGCACCTCCAGAAGCTCCAGCAGCACCTCCAGCACCAGCAGCAACTCCTGCAGCACCAGCACCAGCAGCACCTCCAGCAGCGCCTGCACCTCCAGCAGCTCCAGCAGCAGCAGCACCTCCAGCAGCACCTCCAGCACCACCAGCACCAGCAGCAACTCCAGCAGCACCTCCAGCAGCACCTCCAGAAGCTCCAGCAGCACCTCCAGCACCAGCAGCAACTCCAGCAGCACCAGCACCAGCAGCACCCCCAGAAGCCCCAGCAGCACCTCCTGCAGCAGCACCTCCAGCAGCACCAGCACCAGCAGCACCTCCAGAAGCCCCAGTAGTACCCCGACAGAGCCGAGAGTACCACTCTCGAAGCTGCTGTGGAGAGAGAGGCTCCCGCCGCAGCGGGACACCGAGAGCACCTCCAGACGCAGCACGCGCAGGCTTAGCACCCCCAGGCTCAGCACGCCCAGACTCAGCACCCCCAGACTCAGCACCCCCAGTCTCAGCACCCCCAGTCCCCGCACCCGCAGGCTCAGCACCCCCAGACTCAGCACCTGAGTCGACAGCTACCTCGACCGGTTCGGCAGGGTCTACCTGGGACACACCTGAGGGGGCAGGACCCTGGGGGGGGAGGGGGTCTACCGGGGGAGTACCTGGGGCAAGGAAGAGCGGCGGGGGGGGGGGGAGAGGCAGTGCGGTAGGGAAAGAGACGGTAGTACGACACCGACTCGTCAAACGTGACGTCCTGAGAGGACAGAACACGACGCGAGGTGGGGTGGTAGAACTGCCACCCGGGTGCGTCAGGAGGGAAGCCAAGAAAGATACAGGGAACGGCACGGGAGGACAGCTTGTCCGCAGTAGTATCGCGGACAAGAGCTCGAGATCCCCAGACACGGAACGCTGACGCATCGCCAACCTTCCCCGTCCACCGCAGAGTAGGTGTGGTCTCCGGCAAGGAGACACAAGGCTGAAGGTTGATCTGATGCGCTGCGTACTGAACCGCGAACGGCCACAGAAAATGGGGAGCAGCCGCATGGATCATGGACGTACGAGCGACGTCACGGAAGGCGAAAAAGTTAGAGCATTCATCACGGGGCTGAAAAAAGAAACACGACAACATGTTGCGGCCGCAAATTGGAGCAGCTACAACGACGTCGTTTCGGCAGCGGAACGTTTCGACGTAACCACGATCGGAACACGACGACTTCATGTACGAGCTAGACGACATAGAGGACGCTTGGCTAACCCCACGAACGCCGACCCGATAGAACTCGATCGAATCGACGCGAAGGCAAGACCAAAGAAGAACAAATCGAAGTGTTCTTTCTGCGGCAAGCCCGGACATCGACTCATCGATTGTGACGAAATGAAAACTGCACGTTCAGCGCCTAGGGACCGCAGCAGTGGAGCAGATTTAATGCGAATATTGGAGGATTGTGGAGTGAATTTTTCAAACCACGAACGGACTCTACCAAGGAAAATCGCCGAGGGAAATAATATCTCCGCGACACAAGACCCTGCTGGACCCGGACAACTCCAAAAAGGCCCTGTAAAAAGTAAGCACCCCTTCAAAATATCATACAAGGATGCTTTACTTGGAAAAAATTCCCTTGGGTCTACGGCCTTTGTGAAATCACGAGAGAGGCTCCAGAAGAAAAAGAATGTACCGGTACGACAACTACAGCAGCTGCGCATGGGGAACCAACAACGGAGCGTGGAAGATCGACCTTCCAACGACAACATCGTCCTCTCTCTGAAAAACCAGCCCACGTCGACCAACCGGTCCCCACGGAAGAAGTCGGTGGCGCTGAAGCAGCTCAAGAGGGAGCTGGAGGTCAACATGAAGCTGCGACGACCTCAAACCTCCTCTACAGATGCATCTGCAACATCTGAAACATCTACGATATCTACCCCATCTATGAATTCTACTACGAGCTCGAGAACCACGTCGTCGACAACAACAAAAAATCATGGCAATAGGGAACGGCAGGACCGGCCATCTGCCACCTCAGGAGAAAACACAGAGCTATGGAAAATGCCCTATGATCCAATCAACGAGACGATCAACGGGTACAACGAGCAACGCCAACCACTTTTGCTCGAGGTGATCTGCAATGGACGACGCCTCCAAGCACTCGTGGACAGCGGAGCATCCCATTCAGTATGCGACGAAGCAACCCTCGAACGCATCAATGAGAAGTACACGCCTTCAAACTTCACAGCTACGATGGTTGACGAAAGCAAATTACAAGTCTACGGCGAAGCAGCGTTACACCTGCAGATGGGTCCTCTTCGCTGGAAACCGACCCTACCCGTCACCAACATCAAAGGGCTAGACTTGATTCTTGGGAGAGATTTTCTGAAGAAGTTCAACCCCGAGATCAACTGGGTCACCCGCACGGCGAGTATTTACAATCAAGACAGAAGAGTTCCTCTTCCGAATTGGAGCAACACGGGAGATATTCCGGAGGAGACTCTCGCACGCTTCGAGAAGGACGTGAAGCGAACCATGGCAGGGTTTGTTGCACTGGTTACCAACGAGGACGAAGGAGAGAGAAAAACGCTCGAGCTTCCACCAGCAATCCAGAAATTTCTAGAAGAGTTCGAAGACGTTCTCCCTGACGACCTTCCAGACCAGTTGCCGCCATACCGAACCCACCAGCACGAGATCATCGAAGAACCTGGTTCAAAACCGACCTTCCGAGCACCATATCGACTCAGCCCTACCGAGTTGGCCGACATGAAGAAGCAGATCGAGTACCTTCTGGACAAAGGACTCATTCGACCATCAACATCACCATACGGTGCTGTGAGAATCGAGAATGAAATGAGTGAGGATGAGTTCACTAGAAAGCATTGGGATACAAATAGAAAACCCTAACAGGGTTGTACTCACTACAGAGTACCCCACTGCAGTCTAGAGAAACATACTATTCTGACACACCCCCATAGTCAAAGTGGGGTATGATCAGCACAACAAGCAAAGCAAAGCAAGCTCAGGGTGGATCACAATGTCACCACACATTCTGAGCACAAGTACAAGAAGCAACAGTTTAAAGTTCACAAATGTAAGCAAAGCTAGAGGCTATCACAGAGGGCAAGTGAGGAGGAGGAGGCTGGACTAATAGGAAAGGAGAGAGGAGGCAATGGCGGAAGCTGCAGACACACGGGCAACAGGAGCGGCGCGCACTGTGGCTACCGGAGGCGCACCTCCAGACTACAGGAGTAACTGGCTCCGCGGCTAAGACGAGCGGCAGGAGCAACGGACCCACGGGCGACTGGCGCAGCGGCATCACTGGGCTACCGGAAGCGCACCTCCGGACTACTGGCACTGCTAGCAACACGACGACTACCTCCACCCAACCTTCCTCTACTGCCGCACCCCCCATTCACACACCCCCTGCTACACCCCTAGGTTCACTCTCACCCCACCCCCTAGCACCACTCCGTCGACTCACACACACCCACCCCCCTCAGCGGCAGCTGCAGCAGTGGGAGACGAAGTAGGAGGAGGAGCAGGAGATGCCACACACCCACCACCCCCATACCCTCCCCCACTGCTGCACCTGCAGCAGGGGATGGAGGAGAAGGGGGGGGGGGGGGGGGGGGGGGGGGTGCTGTGCATGGCGCATGCAGAGGGCAGCAGGGCGCACGGGGCGCACAGGGCAGCAGGGCAGCAGGGCGCGCGGGGCGCACAGGGCTGCAGGGCGCGCGGGGCGCACAGGGCAGCAGGGCGCACGGGGCGCACAGGGCAGCAGGGCAGCAGGGCGCGCAGGGCGCACAGGGCAGGAGGGCGCGCGGGACAGCAGCAGGGCTGGCGGGTTGGCCACACCCGCCACCCCCATACCCTCCCCCACTGCTGCACCCGCAGCAGAGAGATGGGGGGGGGGGGAGGGGGGGGGGGGGGGTTGGCAGATCCCCTCCCCCCACTGCTGCACCCGCAGCAGGGGGAGGGAGTGGAGAAAAGGGCGGAGAGGAGGGGGTCCAGGGGCGGCTGCTCCAGGGGCCAGGGGCGGCTGCTGAGGTCCTCGAGCGGCTGCACCAGGGGCGGCTGCTCCAGGGGCGGCTGCTCCAGGGGCGGCTGCTCGAGGGGCGGCTGCACCAGGGGCGGCTGCACCAGGGGCGGCTGCTCCAGGGGCTGCTGCACCAGGGGCGGCTGCTCCAGGGGCGGCTGCACCAAGGGCGGCTGCACCAGGGGCGGCTGCTCCAGGGGCGGCTGCACCTGGGGCGGCTGCTCCGACGCACGGCCCCCCCCGCCAGGTCGCCCCTCCCGTCGCCTGTTGAGGCGACCTGAGGGGGGGGGGAGGGGGGGGGTGCGGGGGGGGCAGGCAGGTGCTGCAGGTCCCCTCCCCCCACTGCCGCATCCGCTCCAGGGGGATGGCAGATCCCCTCCCCCCCACTGCTGCACCCGCAGCAGGGGGAGGGAGAGGAGAAAAGGGCGGAGAGGAGGGGGGTCCAGGGGCGGCTGCTCCAGGGGCCAGGGGCGGCTGCTGAGGTCCAGGAGCGGCTGCACCAGGGGCGGCTGCTCCAGGGGCGGCTGCTCCAGGGGCGGCTGCTCCAGGGGCGGCTGCACCAGGGGCGGCTGCACCAGGGGCGGCTGCTCCAGGGGCGGCTGCACCAGGGGTGGCCGCACCAGGGGCGGCTGCTCCAGGGGCGGCTGCACCAGGGGCGGCTGCTCCGACGCACGGCCCCCCCCTCCAGGTCGCCCCTCCCGTCGCCTGTGGAGGCGACCTGAGGGGGGGGGGGGAGGGGGGGGGGGTGGTACGGGGACGCGCGGCCTCCCAGGGCGCCAGAGCAGGCGGAAGAAGGGGCGACGCGCGCCCCCCCAGGTCGCCCCTCCCGTCGCCTTGCGTGGCGACCCGGGGGGGGGGGGGGGGGGGGCGCGCGCGGTCCCCCCCCCCCCCCCCGGGTCGCCACGTAAGGCGACGGGAAAACGGGGGGGGGGGGGCGGTGCACGGGCCCCTGGTGCGCCACGACCGGCATGAGGGGGGCGGGGCCTGGGCAGGGTCGGGGCATGGCAGGGGCAGGGCCGCGATAGGGCCGCGACAGGGTCGGGGCAGGGCCGTGACAGGCTCGGGACAGGGGCGGCGCAGGGCCGGGGCAGGGCCGGGGCAAGGCCGCGACAGGTCCGGGGCAGGGCCGGGGCCGGGCCGCAGCAGTGCAGGAGCAGGGCAAGGGGCAGGGTAGGGGCAGAGCCGGGGCCGGGTCGGAGCAGGGCCGTAGAAGGGGCCGGGACAGGGCTGCGACGGGGCCGCAGCAGGGCCGCGACAGGTCGGGGTAGGGCCGGGGCAGGGCCAGAACAGGGCCGCAACAGGGTGGGTGGGGGCCTGACGGGGCCTGACGGGGCCTTACGGGGCCTGACGGGGCCGCTAACGGGGCCTGACTGGGCCTTACGGGGCCTGACGGGGCCTGACGGGGCCGTTAACAGGGCCTTACGGGGCCGTAAACGGGGCCGACGGGGCCTTACGGGGCCTTACGGGGCCTTAAGCGGGGCCGTAAACGGGGCCTTACGGGGCCTAACTGGGCCTTAAGGGGCCTTACGGGGCCATAAACGGGGCCGACGGGGCCTTACGGGGCCATACGGGGCCTTAAGCGGGGCCGTAAACGAGGCCTTACGGGGCCGAACGGGGCCTTACGGGGCCGTAAACGGGGCCGACGGGGCCTTACGGGGCCTTAAGCGGGGCCGTAAACGAGGCCTTACGGGACCTAACGGGACCGTACAGGGCCTTACGGGGCCGTAAACGGGGCCGACGGGGCCTGACGGGGCCGTAAACGGGGCCGACGGGGCCGTACGGGGCCGTAAGTGGGGCCGTAAACGGGGCCTTACAGGGCCGTAAACGGGGCCTGACGGGGCCTTACGGGGCCTTAAGGGTAGGCGCGACGCGCGCGGCAGGAAGGTGAGGAAAAAAAAAGTTGAAGACGTGGTGGGCCCTTAGGAAGGATCGAAAAAAATGCTCTATAGACGGTAGAAGGGAACCGACTCGTCGAACGTGACGTCCTGAGACGGGAGGACACGGCGCGAGGTGGGGTGGTAAAACTGCCAGCCAGGCGCGTCAGGGACAAAGCCAAGGAGGACGCAGGGAATGGCGCGAGCGGAGAGCTTGTCCGCGGACGTATCGCGAACAAAGGCACGAGAACCCCAGATCCAGAAGACCGACGCATCGCCAACCTTCCCTGTCCAACGCAGTGTGGGCGAGGGCTCTGGCAAGGAGACACGGGGCCAGAGGTTGAGCTGATGCGCAGCGTACCGGACCGCAAATGGCCAGAGAAAATGGGGAGCGGCTGCATGGATCATGGAGGTACGAGCGACCTCCATGACCAAGCCAATGCGGCGCTCAGCAATCTTATTTTGCTGAGGGGAATCCGGAAGCTTGAACGACTGGAGAATACCCTCCCCACGACAAAAGTCCCGCAAGAGGTCGGAGGAGAACTCACCACCTCTGTCAGAGTGCAGATGTAGGACAGGAAGGTCCGTACCGAAGTGCTCGCGGAGCTGGAGACGGACTGTGCGGATCCAAGGGATCAAGACATCAGGGACCTCACCCTTGTTACACAAGTGGAAGACCATGGTGTACCGCGTGTAGTCGTCAACGACCAGCAGAAAGTAGCGCTCGCGGCCCTGTCCACTGACGCGGGCTGGGCCCCACACGTCCATGTGGAGAGTCTGCAGGGGAGCAGTCGTTAGGGGAAACGAGGAGGAGTGAGGAGCGGCGCGCTGCCGCCCCTCGACGCAAGGAAGGCAGGGCAGGGCAGGCGAGGGCGGGAGGGGAGGCAGAGACCTGGGTAGACCAGAGACGAGAAACCGGGAGTGCATGCCACGAAGGCGTGGCGAGGAGGGGTGACCCAGGCGATGGTGCCAAAGAAGAGTCTGGTGCGACAGGAGGCGACACGAGCAAGAGGCGGCTACCTAACCTGACGCGGACACCTGAGCAGACGCAGCGACCTGAGGAGGCTCGGTAGCCAGCGTGTACAGACTCGACCCTGGCCGACGAGTGAACGTAGCCAGGTGACGCCCCGTCCGTGTGCACGTGCAGATCGACACACGCTGACCCCCAGGAGTGGTGGTAGTGACCATCGCATCCTGAAGGGCAGCTGTACTCACCAATTTCGTAGAGAACGAGGGGAGGTGAAGACCCGAAAGTGAGCCGGACGGAACCGCCGGACATGGGAGGACAGTGGAGGAACGGGCAACGATCAGGCCCCCAGAGGGGTCAGCCAGTCTGAACAGGACAGGTGCAGGGAGAGGAGTGAGAGTGGTGCTGTCACGAAAGAAACAGCGCGAGGCGCCGGAGTCTAATGTGAAGGTGTGCAAGGCCTCAGCAGGCGCAGTACCAGGGGGAGTACCAGACGCACTAGCACCTAGAGCAGCAGCCGCTATACCTGGGTCAGGTGGCACACACCGGTAACAGTCACCCTCAGCACTAAAAGACAAAGCATACATGGCAGAGATAATAACATCATAGTCTAGGTCAAAGATAGCTATTCCCGACCTAAGCAAATCTGTCCAGCGAGGGCGCTCGACGTCGTCACCAAACTCAGCACGCCAGGCGTCGTCAAGGCGGTAGAAGCATGTCTGGCCCGCACGGACACCCGTGCGAATGACATACGGGCAGCTCTCACTACCCCCACCTATCCCACGCTGAACCAACCACTCACGGAGCTGGTGGGACGACTAGGACTCGCTCCGACGCTGCTGCTACTATCGCTGACCACCACCAGGGCCTTCACGCCGAGGTCTAGACGTACCATCACCAGTCCCACCGCCTCCACTGCCGCCACTCCCTCCGCTGCCTCCACCGCCGCCACCAGAGCCCCCACTGCCGCCACCAGTCCTACCGCCGCCACCACCTCCACTGCCTCCACCACCTCCACCACTGCCCCCACCACCGCTCCCACTGCCACCTCCACCACCACCGCTGCCACCTCCACCACCCCGGCCACCCTTGCCCTTGCTGCTGCGGCGCTTCGCACTAGTCGAAGCAGCACCGACGTCCTCAGTAACAGAGACGTCTGCAGCAGCAGCAGAGGCGTACGAGGGGGAAAGGGGGAAGGGGGGGCACCCCTCAAAGAAGGGCGGGCGCGGAGTGCCATGAGCTGCACCTACAGTAACTGCACTAGTCTCAGCTGCGAGGAGATGCTGCTCGAGGAGGTCAACAGTGAGGGAGGTGGGGTCAAGGGAGAGAAAGTGGTCCCTGACAGAGCGAAGAGAGTCAGGGAGGCGAGAGACTATGAAGTAGAGGGTGATGAACATGGGGGGCTGGTTCGTGGCAAGGAACTCAGCAGGGACAGTAGCGCGGTAGCGAGCATCGCTAGTGCGCAGGTGGGTAACCAGGTCCGCGACAGTGGCAAAAGCCGACAGCTCAGGGAACAGGTAGGGCAGGAGCAGTCTGCCTAGAGCAGCAGTAGCAGGGGAGGAGTAGCGAGCAACGACTGCGTCGTACAGGGCCTGTGCTGTCCTGTGCTGTCCAAAGTGAGTACATTCGGCCACCGGCAGGTGGCTGCGAATGGCTAAGCCGGCAGTAGCATCACGAGACAGCCACTGGGAACGAGTCGCACCGTCAGCTGTGGCGGGAGGGGCTGGAGCGACACCGGACACGTGGTGAAACAGTGAGACACTGTCCTTAATATCGCTCAGTAGGTACAGTTGCAGATCGTCGTGCCACGTGTCAAATGCAACCGGTCTGCCCTCACCATCGAACGCTAGAACTCTAAGCGAAGCCATAGTGGTGCAGCACTCAGGAGCAGCAGTAGCAGCAGTAGTAGCAGGAGCAGTAGCCAAGGGGCCAAGGGGCGGGTCCGAGGAGCCTTGGGGCCGAGGGGCCGAGACACGAGGCCTAGGGGCCAAACACGAGGTCGAGGGGCCAAGGGGCCTAGGGGCCGAGGGGCCAAACACGAGGGTGAGGGCCGAGGGGCCGAACAGGAGGGGCCACAGGGCCGAGGTGGCCGAGGTGCCTGGGGGCCAAGGGGCAAAGGGGCCAAGGGGCTGAGGGGCCGAGGCTAGGGGCCGAGAGGCCTAGGGGCCGAGGGGCCAAACACGAGGATGGCGGGGCCGAGGGGATGGGGCCGAGGGGCCAAACACGAGGCCGAGGGGCTGAGGCTAGGGGTTGAGGGGCCGAGGGGCAGGGCCGAGGGGCCAAACACGAGGCCGAGAGGCGGAGGCTAGGGGCCGAGGGGCCGAGGTGCCTGGGGTCCAAGGGGCCAAGGGGCCAAGGGGCCGAGGGGCCGGGCCTAGGGGCCGAGGGGCCGTGGGTTGCGAGGGGACTAGGGGTCGTGTGTTGCGAGGGGCCTAGGGGCCGTGGGTCGCGCGTCGAGGGTCGAGAGAGGGGCCGTGGGTCGCGAGGGGCCTAGGGTCGCGAGAGGGTCCGTGGGTCGCGAGGGGCCTAGGGGCCGTGGGTCGCGAGAGGGGGCCGTGAGTCGCGAGGGGCCAAGGGGCCGTGGGTCGCTACAGGGGGGGCAGTTGGTCGCGAGGAGCCTAGGTGGCGACGGGCGACGGGCCGCGGGGCGACGTGCCTGGGTGGCGACGGGCGACAGGCCTAGGGCGACGGGCCGGGGGTCGACGGGCCTACGGGGCGCCGGGCTAGGTGGTGACGGGCGACGGGCCGCGGGCGACGGGCTTAGGGCGACGAGCCGGGGGTCGACGGGCCTACGGGGGGCCGGGCTAGGTGGCGACGGGCGACGTGCCTAGGTGACGGGCTGGGGGTCTACGGGCTAGGGGCGACGGGCCAAGGGTCGACGGGCCTACGGGGCGCCGGGCTAGGTGGCAACGGGCGACGGGCCGCGGGGCGACGTGCCTAGGTGGCGACGAGCGACTAGTCCGGGGCGACGGGCCTAGGGCGACGGGCCGGGGGTCGACGGGCCTACTGGGCGCGATGGGCCTAGGGGCGCGACGGGCCTAGGGGCGCGGCGAGCCAAGAGGTCGGGGCCTAGGGGCAACGGGGCCGAGGGGCGCGACGGGCCTAGGTAAATGGGGTACTAGCAGCGCAGCAGGTGGTGGGCCCAAGGAACCTGCTCTGATTCCATGTCAAAGTTACAAACGAGAATGAATGAACTAGCAAACAGTTGGGTACAAGTACTAACCCTAATTGGGTTGTACCCCTTATGGGCTACCCCACTACAGCCTGCACAAATGTATAAGCTATAATGTTCTGACAAGATGTCCACCACATCTGGCCACACGTACGAGTACTTGAGCATGTGCAGCGTCATGAGGTCGCCAAGGAGTGCATCGAACAGCGATATGCGCATCCAGCTTTTGATGATGTTCTGGCGTCTGAAACCTCTCTCACACTCAACTGTGCTCAGTGGCAGCACAGCGAGTGCCTGCCACAGTGTCATCAGGTTCGGATAGCTCTGTCGCCAATCTCTGCTCTTCAGCATACTCTGAAGTCCTTGGTGGAAATCTTCCCCCCAGTGATGACGTGCCAAGATGTGATAGAAGCTCTTGAGTTCCTTCTTCGCCGCCTTGAAGTTAAATCCTGACGTGGACGGGGTTTTACAGGGTGGACGTACGGGTGGGTGGTTATGATTGGTTTGGGTCATACGACGACATGCAGCAAGGTATCTGACGTGATGGCATGTACAAAATCCAAACTCACCAAGGAGCATGCCGCCAAATAGCTCGTCGTTTTGTGCCAGCCAATCCAGGCACTTTATCTCCCTCTGGTCCCCCCTGGACGGCCACAATTCCACTTGAAACAGCTTCGCGCCGCCCATCTGCTGCAAGTCCCACATGCGGAACTTCATCCTGGCCACGATCTCCTTCGCGAACCCCGTGCACAACTTCACACATTCCCTGAGCGTGCCCCCAAACTTGTGCTTCTTGATTGGTTTCTCGCTTAGTTTGAAACGATCTGACGTCGGCCACCCATCACCGTCAATCCCTTCTACCACAAGCATCCAATTTTCCCCGCCGTGGTCTTTGATGAATCTCAACAGTAGCTTGCGGACCCCACCTCCAAATGTCTCCCCGTACTCGATGTACCGGTGCGTGATGATGGTGATCGTGCGGTCCACTTCCCTTGCCACTTGGGTGATGTGGACCCAGGAAACATAGAAACCACAAACATTTTAGTACTGTAATTTTAGAGCTACAAGCGATTCAAATGAAAATACAAGTTCACTTGCCTTGCGGTGCTGGAAAAACTGGCTCAGGGCGTTTCGCTCTGCAAGAATGTCAGCCAGGAAGTACAAACAAAAATGAAACTTAAATCTCTCCACTGTTGCTGCAATCTTGTGGCCATAATCCACAATCATGACTATCGTTGCTCCAAAAACTCTGCACAGCCGTGCGATTGCGTCTCCCCGCGATAGCCACTGGACATTGTGTTGTGCCAAAGCACTATAGTGGCACGGTCATCGCACTCCCATTCAGCCTACAAGCCTTCACAACTTCTGTAATTTTTTGGGGAGGTGCTTCAACACTTGTTCTTTACACCCTCAAAGTTTCAGATTTTTTGAAGCAGTTTACAAGGCATGGCAACACTTTTCGTTTCAAGACTTATGGCATCCCGGAAGTGTGTGTTGCTCTTTTTTGGTAACACCCGAGTTCACCATTTCGGCTGCTGACTCATCTACCAAGCTATGATTAGTCTGAAAATCGGTGTGGCAGTCCTTTGCTATCTTTTTGAGGTGGTCACCGAGTTTCAGAACAACCCAGCATCGGAGCAGCACGTGACAGCTGTCGAAAGTTACTGTTCCGTAGTCATGGTGCACTGTTGGCAGCATTTCCCTTGCCACCCTTTCATTGTTGTCATGCCAATGGTGCAGGGACAGAGAACGAGACAAGAAGTACAGGTGGTCAAGTGGGACTCTACCACCCTCCTTTTGAGAAGTGTGGTCTTCCTGGAAGCAGCTTGCAAGAGGGTGCAAGTGGGAAGACAAGCTGACTCATGGTTGGCTTGACTCACTATTGGTAGCCTTGAGTACAGCTTTGAACATCCTAGCTAGGACGTTTCCCATCCTTCTCTAGACTTTCTCCCCTAGGACTCAACCTTCTGTTCCCAGGATGATCCCAACCCCTTAAGAGTCCCCTAGGCAATGTTGTACTCATCTCTTCCTTGCATCAATGAAACTACACGTTTTCAGCCGAGCTTACATTTCTGTTCACTGCGTAGCGCATAAACCTCTGATGAAAGCAAGCAATATACCGTTGGAAAGCACACACCTGACGCTAACTTCTCTCTAAGTTTCATTTTCGTATGTTATCGGAGCTGATCTTGACAGCGTTTTGAATTGATGCGGTTTGAACTCATCAGATTCTGTTCAGGCGGTTTCATGAGCATCCGCGACTCCTAAGTGGACTCTAGACAATAACAAGTGGTATCAGAGCGGTTCTTCTCTGTTCCTGGGTCAATATGGAGGTTGAAGGTTTTTCTCCAGCTGGTCTTAGTGACATTGGTGGCGTGAGAGGCGCTGGGGAAGCAGGAAGAGGCGTTGCAGGCGGATCTGCACCGATAGCATCCGTTTCAACACCAGCCAAGGATGATGTGAAGGCATTCAACCTGGAGAAGTTCTTTGGGAAGGATTGGGCATCATGGAGCTTCAGGATGGAGCTCCTTTTAAACCATTATGGGCTGCTTGAAGTGATGGATGGAGAATTGAAGAGGCCTTTGAGCGAAGGAGCGACCAAGGAATGGGATCGCCGATCCAAGGATGGATTCTTCCTTCTCTCTCAATGCCTCTCATCCAACCAGCTGCACCATGTCAAGCATCTCATCAAGCATATCCAGTGTGGTCCCAAGGCATGGAAATTATTGAAGGATGTCCATGCCCCCAGCAGCGAAGCGATGGTGGTGGTGCTCGAACGACAACTCCATGCGGTGAAGATCAACGAGGGTGATGCCGTGCAAGGAGCGTTCGATCAACTCCGGGACCTCTATGTGAAGCTCTCTGCTGCTGGTGTGGACTACCCTGAGAAGATCAAGTGCTACGAGGCTCTCTCCCTGCTGCCGGATTCGTGGGGCCCCTTGGTGGTCAACCTCAATGGCATGAATGACTCATGGTCCCTTGAGTGGATCTGTGCTCAAGTCCTCCAAGAGGAGTTTCGGAGGAAGGAGCTGACTGCCGCTGCCGGTGAAGGTGGAGGCTCTGCCTACGGCATGAAAGGCTTCAAGGGGCGTGGCAGCAAGAAAGGCAAGGCCAAGGAAGGCTCTGGAGGGGAGCAATATTCGGGAGGAAAGCGTAGCAACAAGGGAGGCAAGTGGTATGGCGGCAAGTGTTGGTATTGCCATGTGGAAGGTCACCCGTGGTTTAAGTGTCGCAAGCTACCTGACGGTTGGAGGCCTGGTCAGCCATCAATTGAAGGCTCTAAGGGTGTTCATGGAGCTATGGGAGAAGGCATGGGTAGTGAGGAGGGCGATGGAGGTGCTGGCGGACATGGCGGCATGTTCTACCATGTAGGAGAGGCATGCTCCGAGGACATGGCTGTACCGGCCAGCAAGGTTGCTCTTCACCACTCCTCCCATTGGGTCATCGACATATGAGCCTTCATGACCATGACCAACCGAGAGGATCTGCTGGATGAAGTCAGGCCATCAAAGGCAGCCACCGTCGTTTCAGCCACCGGCTAAGTTGTACCCGTGCGTGGCGAGGGGAGAGCCATGTTTATGGGTGCGGATGGGAGGCTTGTGGGGCTGAAGCGTGTTCTTCTTGTCCCTGGACTATGTGCCAACCTTCTCTCTACCAAGGCATTGAGTGAGGCAGGGATGAAGATGGAGATGATGGGCACAAAGGTGTTCAAGGCAACTCTGGATGGGCGAGTGTTGTGGGACCTCTGAGGTGGCAAGGACATGCACCGTTCCATGTGGGAGATACCGGTGCTGCCATGGAAGGAGGCGGCTGCGCGCTTGGCTGCTGAAGCTGTAAGAGGGGGGAATGCAAGCCACGTAACCAGTGGAGGAGGTGGTGATGGCAGTGATGGTGGGTTGCTTGTGCATGGGGGGGGTGCGCTACCAAGTGTAACTCCTAGCACGGGTGAGTTATTTGCTCACCGCACACCGTCGTTTTGGCCACGTGGCGCTACCTCAGTTACAGCAGCTGAAAGAGTCAAGGGGCTGAGGATAAAGGGGGAGCCCAAGGAGGTGGGCTCTTGTGAGACTTGCTTGACCAGCAAGTTCTCACGATTTCCCTTCCATTCGACGGTGGGGCAGTCAAGTGACCCGGTGGAGCTCGTGCATGTGGATCTTGTGGGGCCCATGAAGGTGAAGGGAGATGGTGGGGCCCTGTATTCAATGAATATGGTGGATGATTACAGAAGGCTCACCTGGTCTTTTCCACTTGCAAAGAAGAGTGATGCTGCAAGGGTCATCATTGAAGAGTGGCTGCCCATGGTGGAGCGAGAGAGTGGCAAACGGGTGAAGGCGATTCGTTGCGACCGTGGTGGGGAGTTTTTGGGAGCGGAGTTCCGGAGCTGGTTGAAGCGGCACGGCATCAAGTAGCAGCTCACCACGGCCTACACCCCTCAGTCCAACGTCATGGCAGAGAGAGCGAACTGGACCATCATAGAGGGCGGGAGAACGATATTGGTGGACTCAGGTCTACCCTTGCGGTTCTGCCCCCTCGCTATTCATCATGCTACCGTCATCAAGAACCGGGTGTTGACTCATGTGGGAGGTCAGCATTGGGTTCCTATGGAGAAGTGGAGTGGCAAGAAGCCCCTGGTGGATATGCTTCATGTCTTCGGGTGCATGGGGCTCGTGCATGTCCCTATGGAGAAGCGTGACAAGCTTCAAGCGGCGGCGGTGTGGGCTGTTCATTTGGGTCTTGCACGGGGGAGCAAGGGCTGGCTCATGTTGGACCCAAAATCCAACACCATCTTCACCACCAGAGATGCCAAGTTCATGGAGGGGCTCATGTTCAAGGAGTGGTCGGAGCGGGGGAGGAGAAAGGTCACCATTCCGCTTGGAATAGAGGTGGGAACGAACGACCCACTTCTCATTCCCATCGAGTTCTCCTCATCTTCAGAGTTGACAGAGGTGTCACATGACTTGGGAGGTGCTGAAGGGGAGGCAGCAGATGTGGAAGGAGTACTACAGCAATGGGAGGCCCCTGTAGCTGAGAGAGGTGATACCGAGGAGGAGGTGCAGCAGCCTACACCATCCCCTAAGCTTCCACCAAGATGCACGACCCAAGGGAAGTGTGATGCTGTCCGTGGTGGAGCCATGGAAGGAGCAGCCAAGGAGAGGCCCAAGAGAGCTGCCCACCCAAGGGATTTCCTCAAGTATGAAAGGCTTGGGGGTCCCAAGGCATTGCTGGTCCAGGAGGAGGAAGATGAGGAGGAGAAGGGAGCCGAGGGGGAGATGGAGCAGATTTGTTGCTTTGGCGCCAACTTACCTCATGAGCCGGCGTCAATGGAGGAAGTTCTCGCTGGAGATGATCGAGAGGCATGTCTGGCTTCAAGGGAGGATGGGTTCAAGAGCCATATGGAGAATGAAACGTGGACCCTCACCAATCTGCCCCCGGGAGGAAAGGCGTTGGATTGCACATGGGTGTTACGTGTAAAGATCGATGCGGAGGGGAAGTTGGAGAGGCGCAAGACAAGGCTTGTGATCAAGGGCTTTCAGCAGAGAGAGGGGATTGACTTTCAAGAGGTGTTTGCTCCTGTTGCCAAGGCTCCTACGCTTCGGGTGTTGCTAGCTGCCGATGTCGTTTGTGGCTGGAAGGTGGAGGAAATGGATGTGAAGACGACGTTCCTCTATGCCGTGGCAGATGAGGAGATCTACATGAAGCAGCCAGAGGGGTATGACGATGGGAGCAGACGTGTTTGCAGGCTCAACAGGGCCATCTATGGTCTCAAACAAGCTCCAAGGTGCTGGTATGCAAGGCTGGTGGAGGCATTGGAGGCTCTTGGCTTCAAAGTTAGCTGGTGCGATGAGAGTCTCTTCACGACCGAGGGGAGGAGGAGAAGGTGTTTCTCCTTGTCTACGTCGATGGCATCCTCATCTTCTCTCCATCCCTGGAGAGGATCAAGGAGGAGCAAGGAGAGCAAAAAGAGACCTTTCAATGCAAGGCCCTTGGACCTGTGGGGTATTACCTTGGTCTTCACGTGGAGCAGGACAAGGTGAAAGGATGGTTGAGGCTTCACCAACACAAGTTGTTAAAATCTAGAGTGACTTAGGCTTAGGAGCCATGACTTGAGTAGCTAGACATGAGTGTCGAGAGAAAAGTCAAGAAGGAGGAGAATGATTTCACTATGGAAAGTTGGGATACAAATAGCAAACCCTAAATTGGGTTGTACTCACTACAGATTACCCCACTGCAAGCTAGACAGCAAAATGCATTCTGACACACCCCCATAGTCAAAGTGGGGTGTAATCAGCAGAGCAAGCAGTCATAGAGCACGTTCACCAGTACAAGCAAAGCTAGAGGCATTCACAAAGGGCAAGTGAGGAGGAGGAGGCTGGACTGTGAGAGGAGAGGAGATAGGAGGCGACGGCTGATGCTGCAGACACACGGGCAACAGGAGCGGCACGCACGGTGGCTACCGGAGCAAGGGCCCCGGACTACAGGAGTAACTGGCTCTGCGGCTAACTCTGAGTGGCAGGAGCAACGGACCCACGGGCGACAGGTGCAGCAGGCTCTTTGAGCTACCAGCAGCAGATCCCCGGACTACAGGTGCTGCGGACGACAAGACGGTAGCCTCCGCTCAACCTCCCCCAACTATCCCACCCCCCTTTCACACACCCCTTGCTGCACCCCTAGCTCCACTCCCACGTCACCCCCCTAGCACCACTCCCTCGGCTCCCACACACCCACCCCCCTCAGCGGCAGCAGGTCACCCACACCCGCCACCCCCATACCCTCCCCCCACTGCTGCACCTGCAGCAGGGGATGGAGGAGAAGGGGGGGGGGAGGCGGGGGGGGGGCTGGTGCTGCAGATCCGCTCCCCCCCACTGCTGCACCCGCAGCAGGGGGAGGTAGGAGAAGGGGGGGGGGTGGGGGGCAAGGGGGGGGGGCTGGTGCTGCAGATCCCCTCCCCCCCACTGCTGCACCCGCAGCAGGGGGAGGTAGGAGAAGGGAGGGGGGGGGGGGCGGGGGGGGGGGGGGCTGGTGCTGCAGATCCCCTCCCGCCTCCCCCTGAACTTCCAAGCTCCCCCCCCCTCTCCCAACACAAGGTGCGGCAGGGAGAGAGAGAGGAGGAGGCGTGGCGGCAGCTGCTGCTGCTGAGGCACATCCGCCACCCCCTCACACCCTCTCCCTCCTATCCCCATGGAGGGGGGGGAGGGGGGCGGGGGCGGAGCTGCGCGTGCGACTGCAGGGCACGCGGGTAGGAAGAGCCCCCTCTTGCCACCCCCTTACCCTTCATGATGCGACAGGGCACCAGGGCCGCGGCTAGGGGCGACGGGTTGCGAGGGGCCGAGGCTAGAGGCGATGGGGCCGCGGTTAGGGGCTGCAGGTCGCGAGGGGCCATAGTTAGGGGCGACGAGGCCAGTGGGGCCGAGGGGCGCGTCTAGGTACGGGGCCGGGCGCTGGGCTAGGGACGGGGCCGGGAGCTGGGCAGGTACGGGGCCGGGCGTTGGGCGCGGAACGGGGCCGGGCGCGAGGCTAGGTACGGGGCCGGGCGCGGGCTAGGTACTGGGCCGGGCGTGGGCTAGGTACGAGGCCAGGCGCGGGCTAGGTACAGGGCCGGGCGCGGGCTAGGTACGGGGCCGTGCGCGGGTCTAGGTACGTGGCCGGGCGCGGGCAGGTACGGGGCCGGGCGCGGGCTAGGAACAGGGCTGGGCGTGGGCTAGGTACGGGGCCGTGCGTGGGTCTAGGTACGTGGCCGGGCGTGGGCTAGGTACGGGGCCGGGCGCTGGGCTAGGGACGGGGCCTGGCGCTGGGCAGGTACGGGGCCGGGCGATGGGCGCGGAACGGGGCCGGGCGCAGGGCTAGAGACGGGGCCGGGCGCTAGGCAGGTACGGGGCCGGGCGCTGGGCGCGGAACGGGGCCGGGCGCGGGCTAGGTACTGGGCCGGGCACGGGTTAGGTACGGGGCCGGGCGCGGGGCTAGGTACGGGGCCGGGCGCTGGGCATGTACGGGGCCGGGGCGCGGGCTAAGTACGGGGCCAGGCGCGGGTGTGATATGGGCCGGGCGCGGGCTAGGTACGGGGCCAGGTGCGGGCGACAGACGGGGCTGGGCGCGGGCTAGGTACGGGCCGGTCGCGGGCTAGGTACGGGCCGGGCGCGGGGCGACGGGGTCGACGGGGCCAACGGGGCCGAGTGGCACAGCTAGGGGCGACAGGGCCAAGGGGCCGAGCCTAGGGGCTAGGGGCGACGCCAAGGGGCGACGGGCCGGGGTCTAGGCTAGCAGGGCATTAGGTGGTGGGCCCATGAATGTGAGGTCCTGGGAATGACCTACTCTGATAGCATGGGAAAATCTAGAGTGACTTAGGCTTAGGAGCCATGACTTGAGTAGCTAGACATGAGTGTCGAGAGAAAAGTCGAGAAGGAGGAGAATGATTTCACTATGGAAAGTTGGGATACAAATAGCAAACCCTAAATTGGGTTGTACTCACTACAGAGTACCCCACTGCAGGCTAGACAGCAAATACATTATGACACAAGTACCTTGCAGCCATGGGGGAGAAGTATGGGCTGGAGGAAGGGAGGAGTGTGAAGACTCCTCTACCCTCAGGGTTTCAGCTGCACCTTGATGAAGAGGAGGGTGAGGTGTTGGAGTACGAGTTGCAACGCCGGTTCCAGTCAATGGTGGGGAGCTTGATGTACGCTTCGGTCAACACCCGCCCCGACATTGCGTTTTCAGTTTCACAGCTCGCTCGTGTGGTGTCTAGGCCCCTTCATGAGAACTTGGATGCAGCAGAGAGGCTGGTGAGGTACTGCATGGCAACCTCAAGGGTGGGGCTGCAATATTCAGTGCATGGGCAGCTGAAGCAAAAGGGAGTGGAGGAGGTGAGCACAAAGACTGGTGCACCTGCAAGGCGTGGGCACTTGTACCTCTCGTGCTTCACCGATGCTACCTGGGCAAGCGACATCAGTGATGCTACATCCCATGGTGGCTATATATGTTGTGTTGGAGGGAGTCCAGCGAGCTGGAAGTCTAAGAAGCAAGGAGAGATAGCTCACTCATCAACAGAGAGCGAGTACATGGCGTTGTTTCATGGAGTGAAGGAGGTGGTTTGGATGAGGAGGTTGCTTGAGGAGTTGGGGCAGGAGCAAGAGGGTCCTACATCTGTGTTTTGTGACAGCCAAGGAGAAATTATAATGGCGCATAATGCTGTGCTCCATGGGCTGAACAAGCACATGCATATCATGTGGCATTTAGTGAGGAAGGAGGTGAAGAAGGGCACCATCTCCTTGCACTACATCAACACTACCAAGCAACCTGCAGTTTTCTTGACTAAGCGGCTTGCAGAGCATCCTCATTGGAGCTGTGCTACCTTGTGTGGCATGTTCTTCAACTAAGGGAGGCAACTTCAGGGAGCAGCTAAGGGATGAATGAGAGCACGATGAGGGGGAGTTTGTTGTGCCAAAGCACTATAGTGGCACGGTCATCGCACTCCCATTCAGCCTACAAGCATGCTAAGCTTTTGGAATTTTGTAGGGAGGTGCTTCAACATTTGTTCTTCACACCCTCAAAATTTCAGAATTTCTGAAGCAGTTTACAAGGCATGGCAACACTTTTAGTTTCAAGACTTATGGCATCCCGGAAATGTGTGTTACTCTTTTTTGGTAACACCCGAGTTCACCATTTCGGCTGCTGACTCATCTACCAAGCTCTGTTCGTCTGAAAATCGGTGTGGCAGTCCTTTGCCGTGTTTGTTAGGTGGTCACCGAGTTTCAGGACAACCCAGTATTGGAACAACACGTGACAGCTGTCGAAAGTTACTGTTCCGTAGTCACGATGCACTGTTGGCAGCATTTCCCTTGCCACCCTTTCATTGTTGTCATGCCAATGGTGCAGGGACAGAGAATGAGACAAGAAGTACAGGTGGTCAAGTGGGACTCTACCACCCTCCTTTTGAGAAGTGTGGTCTTCTTGGAAGCAGCTTGCAAGAGGGTGCAAGTGGGAAGACAAGCTGACTCATGGTTGGCTTGACTCACTATTGGTAGCCTTGAGTACAGCTCTGAACATCCAAGTGTGGTTGGCTTTGCTGACCTAGCTAGGACGTTTCCCATCCTTCTATAGCCTTTCTCCCCTAGGACTCAACTTTCTCTAAGTTCCTAGGATGGTCCCAACCCCTCAAGGGTCCCCTAGGCAATGTTGTACTCACCTCTTCCTTGCATCGATGAAACTACACGTTTTTTAGCCGAGCTTACGTTTTTATTCACTACGTAGCACATACACCTCTGATGAAAACAATCAATATATAGTTGGAAAGCAGACACCTGTAGCTAACTTCTATCCAAGTTTCAGCTTTGTATAATATCGGAGCTGATCGTGACGGCGTTTTGAACAGAGGCGGTTCGAAGTCATCAGATTCTGCTTAGGCGGTTTCATGGGCATTCGTGACCCCTAAATGGACTCTAAACTATAACAGATGATGACCTCTGACACCAGCACCTCGGCCACACTTTGCCCCAAACCTTCAACAACTGCATCATGGCCAAAGTGTTCCTGCCCGGTGCCATACTTCGACCCGACGGCTCAGAACCTCGAAGCACCTCACAGCCATACACCTGCATCGTCTGCCCTATAGCCGCTCTCTCGCAACAGCCTTACCCTTCGCCCGAGCCCAGTACCAACTGCCACAAGTAGATGCACAAGGTCTACATCGACTATCTCATTGTCGGCTATAGAGGGATTAGCGATGAGTGCTACACTCTCACCTTCGTAGAGGCAAACTTGCGCTATGTCTGGGTTGCGAACCTGGACAACTGCGGGAAGGCCTTCAAAGTGTTCCGCATCTAGTTGGCACACACGCAGCGTCAATCAGGAAAGAAGTTGAAAATCTGGCAGACTGATGGTGTAGCTGAATTCCGTAGCAACGGGCTGCAGAACTTCCTCACGGTGAAGGGAATCCTGCACCACATCTCACTCCCCAATGCGCACCAGCAGTAAGGCGTCACCAAACACACCAATTGCACACTCATGATGAAGGTGCGGGTACTGCTTAAACAGTCTGGACTTCCCACTGGGTACTAGACCTATGCGATACACCACGCCGTGAATCTGCACAACCTTCTCTCCACCACAGCAAATAGGGAAAACCTCTCACCTCACGTGAAGTGGACCGGGACGAAGGGTGACACCTCCATGCTGATTGTTTGGGGCTGCATGGTGCAGAACAGGCCCACCTCCACGACCATCGGCAAATTCACCGACCGCACGCGCTGGGGAGTTCACCTTGGGATCAGCTATGAGTACAAGGGGTGGCTGATTCTGGATGTACAGACCAAGATCCCACCTATGTGAGACGTTATGTTCTACAAACGTCTCACCCTCTCCAGGTTCCGCGATGATGAACGAGCAGGAGCTGCACGAGCTTACGCCCGTGGAAAAAGAAGCTTCACCTCAATGAAACAAAATATTTCCAGGTGCGGTTACATTTTCAATCACTACGTAGCGCTCACATCTCTGATTGAGACAAGCAATATACCGTTGGAAATCAGACACCTAAGGCTAACTGTTGTCCGAGTTTCAGCGTTTACCTTGTTCGGTGCTGATGGTGATGGCGCTTTGAACAGAGGCGGTCTTAATTCGTCAGATTCTACTTAGGCGGTTTCACGAGCTTCCGCGACCCCGAAGTGGACTCTAGACTATAACAGAGACACTTACGCCTGTTGCAATTCCTTCGCTGGTATCCATTCGGTCTGGGTTAGTAAACACTCACGTCATTTGACTTGCGACTATCGACTTGCGTGCCCTATATGGGCTATCGCGATAGTATTGCTGGTGTTGCTTCGGTAGTGACTGGTGCGATACTGCTGCACCTTCGGGAATGCTTAAGTACTTCCCTTCTTACTCCAACATCCCATTCATTCCTGAAGGTGTGCCACGTGGCTCCTCTTGATGACTCCGCACAGTCCGCGCAGTACTAAAATTTCAGACGTGGCAGTTTCTTTGTCAGGAAGTCAGCGAAGTTGGACTTTCCCCTTGTCGATTTCGTCCTTGACGAAGAAGTAATGGAGGGTGATGTGTTTCGTGCGGTTGACGAAGCCGGGTTTGTTTGTCAAACATATATGATATAGCCTGTGTAGGCTGTAGTGGGGTAGACATCATGGGGTACCGCTTTTCTAGGTTTTCATACTTGTACCCATCTCATTTCTAGTCCACCTCATTCCTTGTACATTTCTCACATGGTATAGAGCGGGTTCCCTAGTCAGACCGTTTTTTTTTAGGGCCCACCACTTCAAAAAAAAAAATTCTGCCCTGCCCAAAGCGCGCTCCTTGCCCTGTCGCGCGCCTCGCGCCTGCCTTACCTGCGCCTCGTGCGCCTGCCTTACCTGCGCCTCGTGCGCCTGCCCTGCCGTCGCGGCCCTGACTAGAGCCGTCGCGGCCCCTGCCGTCGCGCCCCCCCCCCTGCCGTCGCGGCCCCTGCTGTCGCGGCCCCTGCAGTCGCGGCCCCTGCCGTCGCGGCCCCTGCCGTCGCGACCTTGCTGTCGCGACCCCTGCCGTCGCGGCCCCTGCTGTCGCGGCCCCTGCCGTCGCGGCCCCCCCCCTGCCGTCGTGGCCCCTTGCCGTCACGGCCCCTGCCGTCGCGGCCCTGCCTGATCCCGTCACGGCCCTGCCGCCCTGCTGACGCAGCTCCGCCGCCCTCCAGTCGCGGCCCTGACTTCCGCCGTCGCGGCCCTGCCCTGCCGTCGCGGCCCTGCCGTCCTGCCGTCGCGGCCCTGCCTCCCTGCCGTAGCGGCCCTGCCGCCCTGCTGTCGCGGCCCCGCCTGAAGCTGTCGCGGCCCTGCTCGGCCGCTGTCGCGGCCCTGCTCGGCCGCTGTCGCGGCCCTGCCTGCACCTGCTGCAGCCCTTCCTACAGCCGCAGTCGCGGCCCTGCCTACTGCCGCTGTTGCGGCCCTGCCTACCGTCGCCGTTCGCGGCCCTACCCTGGTTAGTGCACCGCCGCACCCGCGCCGCCCTTGCGAGCCGCGCCGCCCTGCCAAGTCGCGCTGCTCCTACTGCTACTGCTGCTGCTAGGCTACTGCTGCTGCTCCTGCTGTCATGGCTAGCCCTAATGTCCTTACCTTCGATGCTGAGGGTCGAGCGGTCGATTTTGAGGTCTGGGTCGATGATCTGCAGCTTTTTCTGCAGTGTGACTCTAAGGACGGAGTCTCACTGTTCGACCGCACGTCCGGCGTCGCTGTTGCCCCTGCTGCCGATGCTGATAGTACAGTTCTCTCACAGTGGACCACACGCGATGTTGCTGCTCGTCTAGCTGTCCGTAGTCACCTACCGTCTGCTGAGCGCGCACACTTTAGCCAGTACAAGACCGCTAGGACTCTGTACGACGCTGTTGTTGCGCGCTACTCCTCCCCTGCCACTGCTGCCCTTAGCCGCCTCATGCTGCCGTACCTGTTCCCTGACCTAGCTGCTTTTGCCACGGTCGCTGACCTCATTACGCACCTCCGCACTAGTGACACCCGCTACCGCGCTGCGCTTCCCGCCGAGTTCTGCGCCGCGAACCCCCCCCCTATGTACATCACTCTCTACTACCTCGTCACCCGGCTCCCTGACTCCCTTCGCTCGGTCAGGGACCACTTCTTCTCCCTTTGCCCCACCACGCTCACCGTTGACCTCCTCGAGGAGCGCCTCCTTGCAGCAAAGAAGAGTATAGTTGCTGTAGGAGCCTCTCGTGGTGACCCTCATGCCCCTTTCTTTGAGGGGTGCTCCCCCGTCCCTCTTTTGCCCTCTGTTGCCTCTGCAGCTGCTGTCGACCTCGTTGGCACCGAGTCGGTCGGAGCTGCATCTGCTCCTAGTGGGAGGCGCCGCAGCGGCAGGAGCAAGGGAGGCAAGGGTGCTGGAGGGGATGGCGGGGGCAGCGGTGGTGGCGGTGGAGGCGGTGGAGGGGGTGGGGGTGGAGGTGGGGGTGGTGGCGGGAGTGGGGGCTTCGGTAGCAGTGGTGGAGGTGGAGGCGACGGAGGCAGCGGCAGTGGGGGTGGAGGTGGCGGCGGCGGCGGCGGAGGCGGTGGGGGCGGCGGCGGCGGTGGTGCTGGTCGGGGTGGCGTTGTGCAGCGGGGAGGCTTTGGCGGTGGCCAGCGTCAGCAGCAGCAGCGCCCTCGTGAGACACTGTCGCCCCAGCAGCTTCGTGAGTGGTACGCTGGGCGTGGGAGGTCTGGGGTGCTGGTCCCTGCGCGTACGTTCTCCGCACCGGCGACCGCAGTGGAGAGACGTGCGGCGGCCCACATGCCACGCTCCGCTGCTTCGGCCGCCTGACTGACGCCTGGCGTGCACAGTTTCCTGACGCCACTGAGATCCCTCGCTGGGGTGATCTGCTTAAGTCGGGGGTTGCTATCTTTGATCTTGATTATGATGCTATCCTTGCTGCTATGTATGCTGTGTCTATTAGTGCTGAGGGTGACTGTTACCTGTGTGTTCCGCCCGACCCGGGCATTGAGGCTGCTGCTCTAGGTGCTAGTGAGTCTGCTGCTCCAGGTGCTAGTGAGGCTGCTCTCTCAGGTACCGCGTCGGCTCAGGTCTTGATCACTTTCACCCTTGACTCGGGTGCTTCCGGCTCCTTCTTTCGCGACTGCACCACACTCTCGCCGCTTAGTCGGCCGGTGGCAGTCTCTCTGGCTGACCCCTCTAGGGGTCCGGTCCTTGCACACTCCTCCACGGTTCTGCTGTGTCCGGCGTTCCCGTCTAGCTCTTTGTCTGGCCTCCACCTCCCCTCGTTCTCCACGAACTTGGTGAGTGGAGCTGACCTTCAGGATGCGTGAGTTGACCAGTTCACTCCTGGAGGTCAGCGGGTGACCCACTATTCGTGTACTCGGACGGGCCGGCACCTGGCCACGTTCACCTGTCAGCCTGGGTCGAGCCTGTAAACCCTGACTACCGTGTCTTCTCCGGTTGCTGAGTCTGGTCAGGTAGCCGCGTCGGGTCAGGTGTTTGCTGCAGCGTCCCGGTCTGGTCCTGAGTCTGCCCCCTGCTCGTGTCGCCTCCTGTCTCACCAGACTCTCCTCTGGCACCACCGCCTTGGTCACCCCTCCCTGCCTCGTCTCCGAGGCATGGCCTCCCGTGTCCTTGTCACTGGTCTTCCCCGGCCTCTCCCTCCCCTTACCCTGGGGCCTGCCCCTACCTGCGTTCCTTGCGTCGAGGGGCGGCAGCGCCTTGCTCCTCACTCTTCCGAGTTCCCTCCGACGGAGGCTCCCCTGCAGACTCTTCACATGGACGTGTGGGGCCCAGCCCGCGTCCGTGGACAGGGTCACGAGCGCTACTTTCTGCTGGTCGTTGACGACTACTCTCGTTACACCACCGTCTTCCTCTTGCGCCGCAAGGGTGAGGTCACTGAGGTGCTGATCGACTGGATCCGCGCTGCCCGTTGTCAGCTTAGCGAGATTTTCGGCTCGGACCTTCCTGTTCTGCGTCTGCACTCCGACAGAGGTGGAGAGTATCCGCCATACGTTCACGCGAGCCATAGGTTTCGGCTCGGACCTTCTGCGAGCCTTCTGTCGTGCGGAGGGCATCCGCCATACGTTCACGCTTCCGGCCTCTCCGCAGCAAAATGGGATTGCTGAGCGCCGCATTGGCATGGTCATGGACGTCGCTCGTACGTCCATGATCCATGCGGCTGCTCCCCATTTTCTGTGGCCGTTCGCGGTTCAGTACGCGGCGCATTAGATCAACCTCCAGCCCCGGGCCTCCATGCCGGAGACCACACCTACTCTGCGGTGGACGGGGAAGGTTGGCGATGCGTCTGCGTTCCGTGTCTGGGGATCTCGAGCTTTCGTCCGCGACTTGTCTACGGACAAGCTGTCCTCCCGTGTGTTGGTGCAACCCTACGGTTTGCACTCGGCTTGTTGTCCGTGTGCGTGAATGTGTGTGTGTATGGAATGGTATGAGGGCATGGGATAATATATATTTCATGCTTATAATTGTGTGTGAATGTTGAGTCATGATGTCGAGTGTGTGTGTCGAGTCAATAGCGAGTTATCGCTAGACGCGTGTTACGCGGTCGTTTGTGTCTCGCGCGCGGTTTCTATTTTGTCGTGCGCGGTTTCTATTTTGTCCTGTGTCGAACGTTCGGCGTGTCGCAGGTGTGTGCAGCAGACCCATCAAGAACTCAAGGATGAGTTTGTGATGAAGAGCCCGAGCCTTGGTGTCAAGCCTCAAGTGATTTCGAAGCTTGCCAAAAGGGTACACCTCAAGATATTGAAGATAGTTACATTACTTTGTGTAGTGTAACATTTCACTTGGTGTAGGCCCTAGTGAAGGGTAGTTTCGAGACCCTTCGTGGTTGGGGACAGTGTGGCACTATTCCACATCACTGTACCTCGGCTCTTGGGGTTTGTAGGAGCTGGGAGTCATTCCCAACTCGTAACTCTTCCTATCTTGTGTTCTAAGACTATAGTGGCTGCCATAGTACCGTTCGTTCAAACCGACGCTGTGTCGTCAATTCTTTATCAAATCGTGCAATCTAAATTGCTAATTGTAGACGACGTGAAGACGCTCCAGATCCAATTTGAATCAAGTCATTTGCAGCTGTGAGCAGAACGCTATCAACGTTTGAAGCCGCTGTGCAGAAATCCGTCTGTGCTCTCTATCTTTCGTTTTAGGCACATTCAAGCCTATTGTGACTATATCAAGTGGTATCAGAGCCCCTTGGAGCAGTTTCGACAATGTCTGGACCTGAGGAAAGGGGTGGCAGAGGTGCTGGTGGCAGTGGAGAAGGTCAAGCTCAAGGCCAACCCCGTGATTCAGCCATGGCGCCCATGCAACCAAGTCTTGGCCCACCTAGGGATGAGCCTAGGGTGTTTGGGCTTGACAAGTTCAACGGTGACAACTTTGCTGAATGGTCCTTCAAGATGGAGAACATCTTTGACCACTATGACCTGCTGGAGGTGATGGAAGGAACGGAGAAGCGCCCCGAGAACGACCCGGAGAAGAGCCCGTGGGTGCGGAAGAGCGCACAAGGCTATCTCTCACTTGGGCAAGCGTTGGGGAGCAGTCAGATCCGTCACATCAAGCCATTCCAGTGTGAACCAGAGAAAGGACCAAAGGCATGGGCTGCTCTCAAGGGTGTACATGCTCCTGCAACAGCGGCGGTAGCGGTGGTGTTGGAACGGCAAATGGCGGCACTATGAATTGAAGAAGACGAAGCGGTTGAAGAAGGGGTGCAGAAATTCTTCGACTTGTTGACGCGGCTTGAGGGAGCTGATTTGAACTACAGTGAGCTCCAAAAGAAGACCAAGTTGCTGGCCTTACTCCCAGAGTCATGGTCCTCGCTCATCATCAACCTTAATCGCGACTTGCCCCGCCTCTCGCTTGAAGACGTGAAGCGAGCTATCCTTCAAGAGGATTTCCGCCGCCGTGAGTTGGCGAGTGCGGATGGCGCTGGGGCAGCGAGCATCGGCCGTGGATATGGTCGAGGAAGAGGCAGAGGACGAGGGGGAGGAAGGTTTGGTGGCAGCAACTTCGGCGGAGGCCGCAGGAGTGGCGGTTACGGCAGCGACGACAAGAGCTACGGACGCGGTCGCGGCCGATTCGACGGCGAGTGTCACTATTGCCACAAGAGCGGACACATGTGGCGCGACTGCTACAAACTCCCTGATGGTTGGACCCCTGCTCAAGGCCAAGAGGGTAGAGGAGCAGGAGGAGGGAGAGGACGAGGCCGTGGAGGCCGTGGCGGTCGCGGTGGCGGAGCTGCAAACATGAAGAGCGGAGACAACGACAAGGACCCGAGCGACGATCGATACCCGGGTCTATTCTACTTCGTGTCGACGCAAGTACCGGCTGGTCCAGAGAAGGATGAAGGCTTTGAGGAGCCAGCAGCTGTGGGGAAGGTGACCCTACACCCCCTGGACTATTGGGTGATTGATAGTGGCGCTACCTATAGCATGACACCTCGCCCGGACTTGCTCACCGAACTCGAGCCGTCACCGGTGAAGCATGTCACATCGGCTTTGGGGCAGCGAGCAGAGGTGAAAGGCATGGGCAAGACCATGTTCAAGGGTGCTGATGGGAAGATGGTGGGCCTCAAGAACGTGCTTTGGGTGCCCAGCCTTGCTGCAAACCTGATTTCCGTGCGGCGGTTGGCAAAGGCCGGCATGGACACGAACTCGAAGGGAGCCAAGACCTACACCGCAAGGCTTGGCGATCGAATTCTTTGGGACCTTCATGAGGACAGGGATGTCTACAACGAGATGTGGCAGATCCCAGTGGTCCCTATGCCTAAGGAGAGGCAAGTGGCAGCAAGCATCAGCACCAAGGATGGAGCGGTCGGTAGCGACGATGGCGCGAACGGTCGCGCTAAGGAGAATGAGCTCAAGAAGAGCAAACCTGGAGGGACCAGCAAGTTCAGTGAACCTAAGGAGAGTGGTGCAGCAACCAAGGAGCAGCAAAAGGGTGAGGAGAACCCAGAGGCAGCAGCGGAGGAGGACTACGGAGAGAGTATGTGGGGCGCTATTGCGAGCGCGGCATTCTCCAATCCAACTTCGGCTACGGGGGAGTGTGATTGGCTCACCTTGCATCGGCGCATGGGGCATGTGGCCCTGCCCATCTTGCAGCAGCTAGTGAAGAATGAGATGGTTGCTAGCATACGTGTGAAGGGGGAGCCCGATGAGGTGCTTGGCTGCCCGACGTGCATTCAAGCCAAGTTCACCCGGTTTCCGTTCCCTAGTTCGGAGGCAACGGCAAAGGCACCGCTTGATGAGGTGGTGATGGACGTGGTGGGCCCCCTGAAGCTTGGAGCTGCTGGAGCTGAGTATTTTCTCACCATTGTCGACGTCTACACCCGCATGACTTGGGTGTACGTGCTGGCCAAGAAGAGCGACGTGGCTGAAACGTTGAAGACGGATTGGTTCCCGATGGTGGAGCGGCAACAAGACCGTCTAGTCAAGTCAATCCGCACCGATCGAGGGGGAGAGTTCCTGAGCAAGGAGTTTGGGTTGTGGCTGAAGAAGAATGGTATTCGGCACTCCCTCACCATGCCATACTCCCCTGCAATGAACGGCATCGCCGAGCGAGCGAACCGCACAATCACGGAGGCGGCACGCGGGTTGCTCATTGAAGCCGGGCTACCCGACTATTTCTGGCCTGATGCGGTGCGGAGCGCGTGTGTGGCCAAGAACAGAGCCTTGACTCATGTGGGAGCAGACAAATGGGTGCCCTATGTGGAGTGGCTAGGAAGGAAGCCAAAGGTGGATATGCTTCGGGTGTTCGGGTGCATGTGCATGGCGCTCGTGCCTAAGCATCTTCGGCACAACAAGCTTGGTGCCAAGGCGGTGTGGGCCGTGCACTTGGGCATGGCTCAAAACAGCAAGGGATGGCTTCTTTGGGACCCATTCACCAAGAAGTTCTTGGTGAGCAGGGACTGCAAGTTCATGGAGAACTTCATGTACAAGGATTGGAAGGCGGAGAATGAGGCGAAGATAGGCGTGCGGTTTGGGGAGGTGAAGAGTTCCGGTTTGGAGCATGTGGAGCTGCCTTTGGAGCTGAGCAGCGGCAGCACAACCACAAGGCAATCCTCCCTTGTGAATGGGGGAGAGGAGGCCAATGATGCAGAGGAAGAAGAGGAGGAGGTGCAGCAAGTGAGCGAGCGTGCACCGTCACTCCCTTCCCGTACTACGAGTGCTCCACGGATTCGAGCCACACCGCAGCAACGCCAAGGCCTTCAAGTCCCTGCAGCTGAGGAGGAAGGAAGGGGGAAGAGGAGAGTTCAACCCCCCTAATAGGCTGACCTATGATGCGCCGGGAAAGCAGGGCAAGACAGCCCTGGCCGGAGCGGCAATGATGGTCGGAGACGACGAGGAGAGTGACTACGAGGAGTGTGCCTTCGCGTTCTTCTCTCCGGTGGAGATGCCGGGAGAACCAGCAACTCTCAAGGAGGCTTTGGAGAGTAGTGATGCTGAGGAGTGGAAGAAGGCCATGAAGAGTGAGCTGAAGAGCATCGAGGAGAATGACACGTTTGAATTGGTGGAGCTACCGGAGGGGCGTACGGCGATAACGTCCAAGTGGCTCTTCAAAATCAAGTCGGATGCCGACGGCAAGATCGAGCGCTACAAGTCTAGGCTTGTAGCCAAGGGGTACCAGCAGAAGGAGAAGGTGGACTTCAAGGAGCTGTTTGCCCCTGTGGTGAAGCCGACGACGCTGCGAACCCTATTCGCGGGAGCCGCCATCAAAGGATGGGTAGTAAAGCAAATGGACATCGTAACGGCATTCCTTAACGGCATCCTTGAGGAGGAGATTTTTATGGCGCAGCCAGAGGGGTTTGATGATGGTAGTGGCAGAGTGTGGAAGCTGAAGAAGGCCCTCTATGGGCTGAAGCAGGCCCCTAGGCAATGGTACATGAAGCTGCGCGAAGTGTTGGAGGGGATCGGCTTCACTCCCTCAACGGCCGATCACTCCTTGTTCATGCTTGGCGAGGGGGAGCAGAGGAGTTTCATGGTGGTTTATGTGGATGACATCCTCACTTTCTCACCCTCTTCTGACCTTGTGAAGGAGGTGATGCTGAAGCTTCAAGACAAGTTCAAGTGCAAGGCCCTTGGTGACGTGAGCTTCTACCTTGGGCTCCACATCGAACGAGATGTGGAGAAGCGGTGCATGCGGGTGCATCAACGAAAGTACCTGGAGGCATTGGCTGCCAACTTTGGGCAGAGTGAAGGCCATGTGGCTACACCCTTTCCCTCTGGGTTCAAGTGTGTGAAGGGACCAGAGGAGGAGAGCGTTGGTGAAGAGGAGAGGCGCCGATTTCACTCGTTGGTGGGCAGCCTCATGTATGCGGCGGTAAACACCCGACCGGACGTCGCGTTTGCTACCGGGCAGCTGGCTAGGGTTGTGCAATGCCCTAATGAGGAGCAGGTAGCAGCTGGAATGAGGGTGGCCAAGTATCTTGGCCAAACACCGACCGTTGGGCTGCAATACTCGGCGGCGGCACAAAGGCGCCAAAAGGGCACGGATGGTGTTGAACCCGGGCGTTTGTTCCTCACCGCCTACTCGGATGCTTCATATGCATCAGAACCAGAGGACATGACAAGTGTGGGAGGCTTCATATGCTGTGTTGGTGGAGGCCCAACTGCTTGGGAGAGCAAGAAGCAGGTTGACCAAGCTTTGAGCTCGGTGGAGTCCGAGTACATGGCACTCTTCCGTGCCGTACGGGAGATTGTGTGGCAGCGGCGTTTGTTGGCTGAATTGGGGGAGGAGCAGCAAGGACCTACCCCACTGTACTGTGACAGCCAGGGTGCCATTGCTCTTGCTAAGAACCCTGTGTTGCATGGACTCACGAAGCACATGAGAGTGAAGTGGCATTGGACGAGGAGCATGGTAACCGCGGGTGAAGTTGAGTTGCGCTACGTGAAGACCACGGGGCAGCCGGCTGACATGATGACCAAGAGGCTGGTGGAGCAGCAGCATTGGAAGTGTTGCAAGCTGGCTGGGATGGCTCTGAACTGAGAGAGCAACATATCCTAAGGCCAACAATCCGAGGGGGAGTTTGTTGGTGCAACCCTACGGTTTGCACTCGGCTTGTTGTCCGTGTGCGTGAATGTGTGTGTGTATGGAATGGTATGAGGGCATGGGATAATATATATTTCATGCTTATAATTGTGTGTGAATGTTGAGTCATGATGTCGAGTGTGTGTGTCGAGTCAATAGCGAGTTATCGCTAGACGCGTGTTACGCGGTCGTTTGTGTCTCGCGCGCGGTTTTCATTTTGTCGTGCGCGGTTTCTATTTTGTCCTGTGTCGAACGTTCGGCGTGTCGCAGGTGTGTGCAGCAGACCCATCAAGAACTCAAGGATGAGTTTGTGATGAAGAGCCCGAGCCTTGGTGTCAAGCCTCAAGTGATTTCGAAGCTTGCCAAAAGGGTACACCTCAAGATATTGAAGATAGTTACATTACTTTGTGTAGTGTAACATTTCACTTGGTGTAGGCCCTAGTGAAGGGTAGTTTCGAGACCCTTCGTGGTTGGGGACAGTGTGGCACTATTCCACATCACTGTACCTCGGCTCTTGGGGTTTGTAGGAGCTGGGAGTCATTCCCAACTCGTAACTCTTCCTATCTTGTGTTCTAAGACTATAGTGGCTGCCATAGTACCGTTCGTTCAAACCGACGCTGTGTCGTCAATTCTTTATCAAATCGTGCAATCTAAATTGCTAATTGTAGACGACGTGAAGACGCTCCAGATCCAATTTGAATCAAGTCATTTGCAGCTGTGAGCAGAACGCTATCAACGTTTGAAGCCGCTGTGCAGAAATCCGTCTATGCTCTCTATCTTTCGTTTTAGGCACATTCAAGCCTATTGTGACTATAACACCGTGCTGTTTCCAGCATCTTCCTTGTCTTCCCCTTTGACGCACCTAGTTGGCAGTTTTACCACCCCACCTCGCGCCGTGTTCTGTCCTCTCAGGACGTCACGTTTGACGAGTCGGTTCCTTACTACTACCTCTTCCCCTACCGCACTGCCCCCCTCCCCCCCCGCTGCTGGGCCTGGTGATGCTACTGGAGCTGCTGGGCCTGGTGATGCTACTGGAGCTGGCGGTACTGCTGGAGCGGTTGCTGCTGGAGGTACTGGAGCTGGCGCTACTGGGGCTGCTGAGGCTTCTGGTGGTTCTGCTGGAGCTGGAGGTGCTGCTGGAGCCGGTGCTCCTGGGGGTGCTGAGGTTGGCGCTACTGGAGCTGCTGGAGGTGCTGCTGGAGCTGGTGGAGTTGGACCTGACCCTGGGGGTGCTGGTGCTGTCCCTGCTGTTTCTGGAGGCGCTGCGCGGCCGCGGCCGTACTTCGTTCCGCTCCTTGAGCAGGTTCTTGGTCTTCCGCCTTCTACTGGTCCTGCTCCTTCCTTAGAGTGTCCACCGCCTGTCCAGTCGCAGTCCCAGTTACAGCCCGCCTCCCCACTGCCTGCTCCTTCTCCTTACACTGGTCTGACAGGAGGTCTTACAGAGCGTCGGGAGCCTGAGTCTCGTCCTGCGTCGCCTGTTCGTGCTCCTCGCACTAGTCGTCGTGGTTCGCGTCAGCGTCCTCCTCCTGTCTCTGGCACGCACCAGATGGATCTGCGTCCTTCCACTGCTCCGGAGCGTGTCCCTCTGCCGTCTCCTCCTGCGTCCTCTCTTCCTGACGGTCCGGACCCGGAGTCTGACTCCCTTCGATCTGCTCATCCTACTGTCACGCGTTGTGCACGTCATCAGGTACATGAGGCAACCCACAAGCTCTAGGTACGGACCACTCGGCTCTACGGACTTGTTTGAAGGTGGAGCTGAGAGCGAGTGGCCGGTAGACAGAGGAGTAGGCAGTGGCGAGGATAACTGGAAGCCGAAGCACTGAAGGACCTGGTGCACCATGTACGACTGAGTCAGGGTGATGGTGCGCCGTGCTCTGTCCCGTGTGATCTACAAGCCAAGATAGCTGCACAGTTCACCCAGGTCAGTGCAGGTGTGTCTCTTCTACAGCTCGGACTTCACAAGGGTCAGTGCCTCATTGTCAGCAGTGGCAAAGACCAGGTCGTTGACGTACACGAGGACGTAGAAAGGCGGCAGCGACGTGTCGGTCCGTAGAAACAGCGACGGGTCAGCAGTCGAAGGAGTAAACCCCGGAGCCGCAAGTGTAAACCCCAGAGCCGCAAGGAGTAAACTCGCGAGGCGCCTGGCGGAGACCGTAGACTGGCCGGCGGAGGCTCCACTGGGTACCTGCAGGAAACGTCCCAGTGAAACCAGGTGGTCGGCGCAGCCAGATCTCCTCGTGCAGGCTGCCCTGCAGGAAGGCTGTGTTGAATTCCAGAGAGTGCAACTCGTAGTCACGCTGAGCAGCGACGTGCAGCAACACCCGAAAAGTAGTCATCTTCGGGGTGGGGGAGAAGGTCTGGAAGTAGTCAACTTCCTGTCGCTGACTGAAGCCTCGAGCAACGTAACGCGCTTTGAAGGCAGGCAGAGAACCCGGCGGCCGCTTCACCCTGAAAATCCACATGCCATCGACTATGTTCGCCCGAGACGGGGGAACTTCATCGACGCAGGTGCCTGTGGACTTCCAGGATGCCATCTCGGCATCCATAGCTGCCTTCCACTGAGAGGAGTAAGGACCCGTAATCGCCTCTGCGTAAGCGCGCGGGGTCGGGATGTCTGGAGCATCCGGGTCTCCCTCAGGGGCAAGCAGCATGGAAGCGAAACGAGGTACAGCAGCTGCAAGACACTCAAAGTCCTCCTGCCTGTCCTCAAGGACATCCGTGCCAAGAGCACACTCATCCCCGACGGACGGAGGACTGGCAGACACAGACTCAGCAACTAGAGCAGCGGCGTAGTCAAGATGGCAGGCAGCAGCAAAGTCAAGCAGCTCAGCAACGAGAGCAGACGCAGCAGCAGACTCAAAGGAAGGGTCAGTGACAGCAGTGGCGAGGAGACGAGAGACAGTGGGACTGGTAGCACGAGCTCGGTCAGACGCAGGGTCAGGAACCTCAGGAAGAGAGGACTCAGGAGGAGCAGGCAGAGGAGCACGCAGTGGAACAGAGGAAGGACGGAGTGCCATAGTGTGCATGCCAGGGACAAGAGGAGGACGCGAACGAGGAGCGCGATGAGCAGTGCGAACATGCGAGACAGGACGAGACGCAGGCTGACGACGCTCTGTAAGACCACCGGACTGCTTAGTGTAAGGAGAGGGAGCAGGCAGTGGGGAGGCTGGCTGTAACGGCGGCTGCGACTGGTCAGGCGGTGGACACAGGAAGGGAGGAGGACGACCAGTAGAAGACGGGACACCAAGAACCTGCTGAAGCAGGGGAACGAAGTACGATCGCGGCCGCACAGTGCCTCCAGCACCTCCAGCGCCAGGGTCAACAGCTCCAGCTCCTACAACTCCAGCGCCTCCGGCGCCAGTGCCTCCAACTCCAGCTCCTCCAGCTCCAGCACCTCCTGCGCCAGGGCCTCCAACTCCAGCTCCTGCTCCAGCGGCTCCTAGCTCTGTAGGGTCACCAGCTCCACCAGTCCCGACAGCTCCAGCACCACTGGTACGAGCACCTCCAGGACCAGTAGCCGTAGTACCTCCAGTACCGCCAGCTCCAGTAGTAACAGCAGCACCTCCAGCTCCAGTGTCTCCAGCGCCTCCAGCTCTGGGAGCTCCACTCCGACAGTGTGCGCGCCGAACAAGCCACTCACGCAGTTGCTGCGAGGACAGTCACGGCGAAGCATTAGCAGGACCTCCAGACGAAGCAGCACCCCGAGGCGCAACACCCCTAGACTCCGCACCCTCCGACTCAGCACCCCCAGGCTCAACACCCTCAGGCTCAGCACCCCCAGGCTCAGCACCCCCAGACCCAGCACCCTCAGACCCCGCACCCCCTGGCTCCGCACCCCCAGGCGCAGCACCCCCAGACGCAGCACCTCGAGCAGAACCTGAGCCGACAGCTACCTGAACAGGCGCAGTACCAGGGAGAGGGTCTACCTGAGACACACCCGAGGGAGCAGGACCCTGGGGCGGGAGGGGGTCTACCGGAGGTGGACCGGGAGCAAGGAAGAGCGGCGGGGGCGGGGGAGGGGCAGAGCGGTAGGGGAAGAGACGGTAGAAGGGAACCGACTCGTCGAGCGTGACGTCCTGAGACGGGAGGACACGGCGCGAGGTGGGGTGGTAAAACTGCCAGCCAGGCACGTCAGGGACAAAGCCAAGGAAGACGCAGGGAATGGCGCGGGCGGAGAGCTTGTCGCGGACGTATCGCGAATAAAGGCACGAGAACCCCAGACCCGGAACACCGACGCATCGCCAACCTTCCCCGTCCAACGCAGTGTGGGCGAGGTCTCCGGCAAGGAGACACGGGGGCAGAGGTTGAGCTGATGTGCAGCGTACCGGACCGCAAACGGCCACAGAAAATTGTGAGCGGCCGCATGGATCATGGAGGTACGAGCGACCTCCATGACTAAGCCAATGCCGCGCTCAGCAATCCCATTTTGCTGAGGGGAGTCCGGAAGCGTGAACGACTGGAGAATGCCTTCCCCACGACAAAAGTCCCGCAAGAGGTCGGAGGAGAACTCACCACCTCTGTCAGAGTGCAGACGCAGGACAGGAAGGTCCGTACCGAAGCGCTCGCGGAGCTGGAGACGGACTGTGCGGATCCAAGGGATCAAAACATCGACAACCTCACCCTTGATACGCAAGTGGGAGACCGTGGTGTACCGCGTGTAGTCGTCAACGACCAGCAGAAAGTAGCGCTCGCGGCCCTGTCCACTGATGCGGGCTAAGCCCCACACGTCCATGTGGAGAGTCTGCAGGGGAGCAGTCGTCAGGGGAAACGAGGAGGAGTGAGGAGCGGCGCCCTGCCGCCCCTCAACGCAAGGAAGCCAGGCCGGGGCAGGCGAGGGCGGGAGGGGAGGCAGAGACCTGGGTAGACCAGAGACGAGAAACCGGGAGTGCATGCCACGAAGGCGTGGCAGGGAGGGGTGACCCAGGCGGTGGTGCCACAGAAGAGTTTGGTGCGACAGGAGGCGACACGAGCAAGAGGCGGCTACCTGACCTGACGCGGACACCTGAGCAGACGCAGCGACCTGAGGAGGCTCGGTAGCCAGCGTGTACAGACTCGACCCTGGCCGACGAGTGAACGTAGCCAGGTGACGCCCCGTCCGTGTGCACGTGCAGATCGACACACGCTGACCCTCAGGAGTGGTGGTAGTGACCATCGCATCCTGGAGGGCAGCGGTACTCACCAAGTTCGTAGAGAACGAGGGGAGGTGAAGACCTGACAGTGAGCCGGACGGAACCGCCGGACACGGGAGGACAGTGGAGGAACGGGCAACGACCGGGCCCCCAGAGGGGTCAGCCAGTCTGACCGGGACAGGTGCAATGAGAGGAGTGAGAGTGGTGCTGTCACGAAAGAAACAGCGCAAGGCGCCTGAGTCCAATGTGAAGCTGTGCAAGGCCTCAGCAGGCGCAGCACCAGGGGGAGTACCAGACGCACTAGCACCTAGAGCAGCAGCCGCTATACCTGGGTCAGGTGGCACACACCGGTAACAGTCACCCTCAGCATTAAAAGACAAAGCATACATGGCGGAGATAATAGCATCATAGTCTAGGTCAAAGATAGCAATTCCCGACCTAAGCAAATCCGTCCAGCGAGGGCGCTCGACGTCGTCACCAAACTCAGCACGCCAGGCGTCGTCAAGGCGGGAGAAGCAGCGGTGCTCAGTGTGAAACTTCCCGCATGTCTGGCCCGCACGGACACCCATGCGAATAACATACGGGCAGGTCTCACTACCCCGACCCGTCCCACGCTGAACCAACCACTCACGGAGCTGCTGGGGCGACTTGGTCTCGCTCCGACGCTACTGCTGCTGTCGCTGACCACCACCAGGGCCTCCACGCCGAGGTCCAGACCTGCCACCACCAGTCCCACCGCCTCCACTGCCGCCACTCCCTCTGCTGACTCCACCGCCGCCACCAGAGCCCCCACTGCCACCACTAGTCCCACCGCCGCCACCACCTCCACTGCCTCCACCACCTCCACCGCTGCCCCCACCACCGCTCCCACTGCCACCTCCGCCACCACCGCTGCCACCTCCACCACCCCGGCCACCCTTGCCCTTGATGCTGCGACGCTTCGCACTAGTCGAAGCAGCACCGACATCCTTAGGAACAGAGACGTCTGCAGCAGTAGCAGAGGCGAAGGAGGGGGAAAGGGGGGAGGGGGAGCACCCCTCAAAGAAGGGCGAGCGCGGAGTGCCACGAGCAACTCCTACAGCAACTGCACTAGTCTCTGCTGCAAGGAGATGCTGCTCGAGGAGGTCAACAGTGAGGGAGGTGGGGTCAAGGGAGAGAAAGTGGTCCCTGACAGAGCGAAGAGAGTCAGGGAGGCGGGAGACTATGAAGTAGAGGGTGATGAACATGGGGGGCTTGTTCGTGGCAAGGAACTGAGCAGGGACGGTAGCGCGGTAGCGAGCGTCGCTAGTGCGCAGGTGGGTAACCAGGTCCGCTACGGTGGCAAAAGCCGACAGCTCAGGGAACAGGTAGGGCAGTAGCAGTCTGCTTAGAGCAGCAGTAGCAGGGGAGGAGTAGCGAGCAACGACAGCGTCGTACAGGGCCTGTGCCGTCCTGTGCTGTCCAAAGTGAGTACATTCGGCCACCGGCAGGTGGTTGCGAATGGCTAAGCGGGCAGTAGCGTCACGAGACAGCCACTGGGAACGAGTCGCACCGTCAGCTGTGGCGGGAGGGGCTGGAGCGACACCGGACACGTGGTCAAACAGTGAGACACTGTCCTTAATATCGCTCAATAGGTACAGTTGCAGATCGTCGTGCCACGTGTCAAATGCAACCGGTCTGCCCTCATGATCGAACGCTAGAACTCTAAGCGAAGCCATAGTGGCGCAGTACTCAGGAGCAGCAGTAGCAGCAGCAGCAGCAGCAGCAGCAGCAGTAGCAGTAGCAGCAGTAGCCAAGGGGCCGAGGGGCCAAACACGAGGGTGGCGGGGCCGAGGGGCCGAGGGGCCAAGGAGCCTAGGGGCCGAGGGGCGGGGCCGAGGGGCCTAACACGAGGCCGAGGGGCTAAGGGGCCTAGGGGCTGAGAGGCCAAACACGAGGGTGAGGGCCGAGGGGCCGAACAGGAGGGGCCACAGGGCCGAGGTGCCAAGGGGCCGAGGTGCCTGGGGGCCAAGGGGCCAAGAGGCCAAGGGGCCGAGGGGCCGAGGCTAGGGGCCAAGGGGCAAAGGGTCCTAGGGGCCGAGGGGCCGAGGGGACTAGGGGCCGAGGGGCCAAGGGGTGGGGCTGAGGGGCCAAACACGAGGCCGAGGGGCCGAGGCTAGGGGCCGAGGGGCGGGGCCGAGGGGCCAAACACGAGGCTGAGGGGCCGAGGCTAGGGGCCGAGTGGCCGAGGTGCCTGGGGGCCAAGGGGCCAAGGGGCCGAGAGGCCGGGCCTAGGGGCCGAGGGGCGGGGCCGAGGGGCCTGGGGGCCGAGGGGCGCGACGGGGCCAGAAAACGTGGGGCCGCGGGGCCTAGGCGCGTCAGGGCTGCAGGGCCAGAAAACGTGGGGGGGGGGGGCGCGGGGCGTAGGGCCTAGGTGTGTCAGGGCCGCGGGGTCAGAAAACGTGGGGCCACGGGGCCAGAAACCGTGGGGCCGCGGGGCCTAGGGGCGTAGGCGCGTCAGGGCCGCGGGGCCAGAAACGTGGGGCCGCGGGGCCAGAAACGTGGGGGGCCGCGGGGCCAGAAAACGTGGGGGGTGCGGGGCGTAGGGCCTAGGCGCGTCAGGGCCGCGGGGCCAGAAACGTGGGGCCGCGGGGCCAGAAAACGTGGGGGCTGCGGGACCAGAAAACGTGGGGGGGGTGCGGGGCGTAGGGCCTAGGCGCGTCAGGGCCGCGGGGCTAGAACATGGGGCCGTGGGGCCAAAAAACGTGGGGGCCGCGGGGCGTAGGGCCTAGGCGCGTCAGGGCCGCGGGGCCAGAAAACGTGGGGCCACGGGGCCAGAAACCGTGGGGCCGCAGGGCGTAGGCGCGTCAGGGCCGCGGGGCCAGAAACGTGGGGCCGCGGGGCCAGAAAACGTGGGGGCCGCGGGGCCAGAAAACGTGGGGCCGCGGGGCCTAGGGCCTAGGCGGCGACGGGGGTCGCGAAGATAGGGGCGACGGGGGGGTCGCGAAGCTAGGGGTGACGGGGTGGGCCGAGAAGCTAGGGGCGCCGGGGGTCGCGAAGCTAGGGGCGACGGGGGGGCCGCGAAGCTAGGGGCGACGGGGGCCGAGCTAGGGACGACGGGGCCGACGGGGCCGAGGGGCCGAGCTAGGGGCGACTGGGTCGACGGAGCCAAGGGGCCGAGGCGACGGGGCCGAGGGGCCGAGCTAGGGGCGACGGGGCCGAGCTAGGGGCGACGGGGCCGACGGGGTCACGGCTAGGGGCGACGGGGCCGACGGGGCCGAGGGGCCGAGCTAGGGGCGACGGGGTCGACGGGGCCAAGGGGCCGAGGTAGAAGCTAGGGGCGACGCCAAGGGGCGACGGGCCGGGCTAGGGGTGGCGACGGGCCGGGGCCTAGGGGCAACGGGCGCGGGCCTAGGCTAGCAGGGCGGTAGGTGGTGGGCCCAAAAACAAACCGGTCCTAGGGGACCTGCTCTAACCCTAATTGGGTTGTACCCCTTATGGGCTACCCCACTACAGCAAACACAAATGTATAAACTATAATGTTCTGACAACACTGCCGGAAAAGGCTTTCAGAGCTTTTTGAGGATCAACTTCGGGTTGAGAATTTGAACGGCAACGAGGTGTATGAAGCATCCTTGCACATATATTTTCGGCTCATGCTGGAGTGGATGGAGGGGGTGGACTTTCAAGCCCTTGCACGAGTTATGCACTGGTGCCCAGGCATGGTAAGGGGGTACCGAGCAGGAGCGCGACAGCGATAAGCCACACATGTGCGTGCATGGGTCCGCCTTTGGTTACGCAACCTTTAGCAGCATTTCCCTGACCATCTGGTGCTTCTGCCATCGAGACGCACTTGACCAAACCGATAAATCGTATCTTATACAAGGGCTTTATGTTAACCACCATCTTGACAAGTAAGGCCACCGCTTCTACTCGGCCTTCATGTTTATGCTCTTTCTTCTATGTGCTCTGCTGCGTTATCCTCAGCTTTCTAAAAAACGGTCTTGTTCGTTGAATGAAATGGTAGGTAGAGCAAACATGGTAGGCAATGCAATTCTCTCAAGGACTTGGCAACGCTACTTGGAGGGCTAGGCTGGCAGATAGGTGCAGGGGTGCCATGGGTAATGGCAAGGGAGGGAGGGGAGGAGAGAGGGGCGCGAGAGAAGTGGGGTATGGGGGTGGCAAGCGAGGCTTGTACACCAACCAGCCAGCCTGTCATATAGATGTCAGGCCGTAAGGGCGTCCTTGGTGGTGTCGTGTTTGGGGGGGCTTGTGTCTTGAAGGGTCTTGAACCTCCTGGACCGAGAGAAGGTCCTTACAACAATGATCCGCAGGTTGATTGGCGTCTGGGATTTGCTAGGTCGATGTTAATGAAGAAACCACAATCCAAAGGTTTTATTCCGAAGAGGGAGTGTCACTGCTTTTATCTTCTCATGATCTCATTTTCCCTGCCATCAGGTTGTATTATTCACGTATTGGTCGTTCCTTCGTGCAAGACGAGTCCTGCCCTTTCTGCTCCTCTAAGGTGTGACTAGTTCATTATTTTTTTTAGTAAGAAGAGAAAACCCTACCTGAATTTTCCCCATCTATGGTTTCCCGTTTTCCCCCTTGAACAACTGAAGACACTCTGGCTGAATCGTTTGGCAGGTCTGGGACACCTGTGAAGAAAGGGTTCACAGCTGCTTGATTGTGAACAGTGAATCGATCGCCAAAAGCACCAAGGATTTCTTAATCACCGTTCGATATGCCTGCACCAAGGTGCGTCCTGCCAACAATCCCAGTAGGTGTCATGGCATTTCTCTCTATTAATACGATAGCATGTCTGAAGGTGGAACACTTGGGATAAGTAAGGATATTTTACACGACGCCAGAGATCTCCCTCTTATCAAGTTTGAGACATGTCTTCTGTGCATGGCCGTAAATCCTCTTGTAGGGGCATTTTTACGAGTCTTACATCAATAGAGTGAGTGCAGTTGCAACAGGACCAGCGGTGGCAGAGGAGGGAAGGGTCATTGACGAGGGGAGGGAGGAGGGGACACTGCAAAGTATGGAGGATGGGGATCACGAAGGGGAAGGTGCCATCAGTTACCATGCCAACCATGTGAGTCCAACCTCCAGCTTTCCGCTAGTGCTGCTTCCATGAAGCTATTTGGTTGCCAAATTTCACTTACCCAGTTGCGTTCAGATTCATTTACCCAGATACGTTCAGTCGAAAGTATGTGGTGGTGTGTTTCCGTGTTTGCCCTTGTAAGGAATGCAAGTCATGTAGGTCACTCTTGCTGACAATATCAGACCTCATCCAGTTATTTTATTCTCGTTATCTCTTCCCTTTCTTTCTCTCTTCCCTTCCCATTCTTCTTTTCCCGGGGTCAGTCTGCGAGTGCAACGTCAGCCACGGGGGCGCCTTCAACTGCAGGCAGTCATGCGACCGCTGCTGCTCCTCATGCCGACCTTCTTGCTGCTCCTCCTCCTGCCACTACAGCCATTCGTGCCACGGCTGCTAAAGCTGTTGCGGGTCCTCATGTGACGTCCTCTTGTGCCCATCACTCTGCTGCACCAACTGTCCGTTATGCCGCCGCCTCTTCAGGTAACCACCATCCCAATGGAGGGCGAAGGAGGGGAGGTTGGCAGGGCTGGGAGATGCTGGGGGTAGGTAGGCAAGGGGGGTGGAGGGAAGCCGACCTCCTCAACCCTGTGCAGACCTTCTCAACCCTGTGCATGCTTCTAGTAGTCCATCAACTATGTGCTGGGCAATCAACCCTTGCAACTCAACCTATCAATTCATGAAGTCATCACTATCACCCTCTTGTTTTCGCTACCTCCTGGTGCTCCAGCTGTGTCCCACTGTGCCATATCTCCATTTCTCACCATGTCCACCACGCGCCATTAACCACGTACAGTACCATTCTCCCCTCCCAAGGCATCTATCCGTTCCTTCTTCATGACCTTCCCTCCTCCCAGCTGAGAATGCGAATGCCGAGTCAAGCTCCTCCACACACCAGAGGCAGTGACACCACCTTTTGCACCCATTCTGATTTGATCTGATCTGATCTTATCTGATTTGATATGATCTGATATGATATGATCTGATGTCCTGCATGTCAACCAAGCTGCCCCAGTATCGCTTGCGGCTGTGCAAGTAAGCTATGTGTTTCCATCCATGACATGCTGTTCACATAGAGACTGTTCCTCTGACAGTTCACTGGTGGGCGTCACTTGAATTGCTGTATCATGATGAATCATTACACATGATGTTTATGGTTGGTAGGTAACCATCACCGTTGAGTTCACACTTTTCCCAATTGCAAAGCACTTTCGCTGCTACACACTGATGATCAGTAAACGAGGGCCTCCTGATTGTTGTAACATGTGATGTATTATAGAGTTTTGTATGCAGTAGTTAATGTGCACGCGGGCCGCATTGCATCTAAAATTGTCACCGCATACAGTGTAGGCAGGAGGGGAAAATCCCCACACCAGAAACACCATCAAGCATACTGTAAAAGTAAATCCAGGTTACACTCAAAGGCATCTTTTCTTGTGGCGTGGAGCATTGAAGCGGACCAGCAGAGCCCACCACGGTCGTTTTTTGGCTGCAAGGACAAGGAGACACGGATACAAGGTACATAGTTGCATGGTATGGCAGAGCAGAGCGCACGGGTGCTGTATGTGGCACACCGACACGCAAAGGCATGCTCTGTGCGACAAGGCGTGGCATGGCATGCTATTGAGTGAATGGCTGTGCAGTTCCTGAGAAATGGTATTCACGGGCATGTGTTACATGATTGACAAGTGGTAACCAGTATGAAACCAAGCTGGAGTGGGAGAGATGGTGGTTGCATTGCATGCATTCGGCACATGGAATTATATGACACATACTGGACATGGATGCATGAGAGACATGGATGCATGAGAGACGCAAATAAGAGACATACAATCGACCACATGGACATGGCAGGATGAAGCAAGGTTGAAGGGGTATGAGGCATGGCAGAAATAGAGTCACACAACACGGCACGAGTGGGCAGTGCATGTGAGGGGTAGCAAGACTTACAGTGATGCATCGGCGTCGTAACCCATGGGTTGATCCTCATCCATGGGGGGGACATGCAGCACAGCAGTGCCTTCCATCGGACCATGCATGGCATGTGAATGTAACGATGCCATGGGCTGATGGGGCTGCAGTGGTGCATGCGCTACATCTCGTCCGTCTGCTGCCAGCACTGCACAAGTGTCCTCAGGGAGACACTGCTGCTGCAATGCTACATCCTCTTCTGCTACAGCCTGTTGCTGCTGTGCTGCTATGGCTTGTTGCCACTGGTAGTGGGATAGTGTCCGCATCCCCACCCACCCACCCACAACATGCACATGCACAGACCGCAGCAGACAGTAACACACACACACACAGACATCCAAGCCCATAGGCACGGTTTGAATCAATGCTCGCAACTGACAGGCACTGCCCTCATGTGCGGTGCACTGGTTGGCATGGAGACGTGGGCAGGAGGACTGTTGCAGGGAGTTGCAGGGAGTTCCAGGGAGTTGCAGGGAGTTGCAGTGAGTTGCAGTGAGTTGCAGTGAGTTGCAGTGAGTTGCAGGGAGTTGCAGTGAGTTGCAGTGAGTTGCAGGGAGTTGCAGTGAGTTGCAGTGAGTTGCAGTGAGTTGCAGTGAGTTGCAGGGAGTTGCAGTGAGTTGCAGTGAGTTGCAGTGAGTTGCAGTGAGTTGCAGTGAGTTGCCCATCCCCTTCCACTAGACCCGCAACGCAAGCACCACACAGCATGCACCGCACAAACACACCAAAACATCAGAACACAACGATCAGAGCAGGAACACATACGATGAGTACGTATACACCATAACAGTAACGACGCCGCTCCACTAGTCTACCACCATGTCACCATGCCTGCACACCAGCACGCCACCCAAACAGCCAACCCACCTGATCCAGTCGCTGCACAGCAGCCTTGTTGGGCTCCAATCTGGCTGCCCATGGGGGGTGGTGGCATGGGGGGTGGCATGGGGGGGGGGTGGCTGTTGTAATTTCATATTTCATACAACATACATAGGCTAGAAGTGTAGCACATTCATAAATTGGGGGGTTGCTTAGTGTACCCTCCAACCACATTTTGTGGTTGGTTGGGATTGGTCCTTAGCTCAACCAATCCCAACCAACACACATTTGTGGTTGCTTGGGTCACAAGCAAGCTCACCCATTGGCCAACTTATTGGCCAATAGGGTAAGCTTTCCTCTCATCTCTCTCTTGCTCATTGTTTGTACTAAAGAGCCTCTTGGCTCATTATTCAATGTATCAATTCTAGCTGTTTAACATGGTATCATGAGCTATTGGCTCACGCCTTGATCCCTCGGTCCTTAGGCCACCCTCTCCTCCCCGTCCCTCAGACGTAGTCCTACTACGGTGCTCCCAAGCTCAGATCTACCCCTCTCGAGCTCCGATCTTCTCCTCCCGAGCTCAGATCTTCTCCTCCCGAGCTCAGATCTACTCCTCCCGAGCTCACATCTCCTCCTCCCGAGCTCCGATCTACTCCTCCCCAGCTCAGATCTACTCCTCCCCAGCTCAGATCTACTCCTCCCCAGCTCAGATCTACTCCTCCCCAGCTCAGATCTACTCCTCCCCAGCTCAGATCTACTCCTCCCCAGCTCAGATCTACTCCTCCCCAGCTCAGATCTACTCCTCCCGAGCTCAGATCTACTCCTCCCGAGCTCAGATCTACTCCTCCCCAGCTCAGATCTACTCCTCCCGAGCTCAGATCTACTCTTCCCGAGCTCAGATCTACTCCTCCCCAGCTCAGATCTACTCCTCCCGAGCTCAGATCTACTCCTCCCGAGCTCAGATCTACTCCTCCCCAGCTCAGATCTACTCCTCCCGAGCTCAGATCTACTCCTCCCGAGCTCAGATCTACTCCTCCCCAGCTCAGATCTACTCCTCCCGAACTCAGATCTACTCCTCCCGAGCTCACATCTCCTCCTCCCGAGCTCAGATCTACTCCTCCCGCGCCCTGCTCTACTCCTCCTGCCCTCAGATCTGCGCATTTCGCGCTCAGATCTGCACATTCCGCACTCAGATCTACTCTCCCGCGCCCAAATCTGCATTCCGCGTGCTCAGATCTGCAACTCGCACGCCCTTGCTAGTCCGACCGCGCGCCCTGGTCGTCCGCGCCCTGCCCGTCCGCGCGCTCTGCTCGTCCGCCCTTCGCGTCCCCGCCCTGCCCGTCCGCACGCCCTGCTCGTCCGCGCCCTGCCCGTCCGCACGCCCTGCTCATCCGCCCTTCGCGTCCGCGCCCTGCCCGTCCGCGCGCCCTAGTCATCCGCACCCTGGCCGTCCGCGCGCCCTGTTCGTCTGCACGCCCTGCTCGTCCGCGCTCCGGTCGTCCACGCTCTCCCCGTCCGCGCACTCGTTGCACGCCCTCCTTCCCCGCTCGCTGTCCCCCTCCCCTCGTCCGCCCCCTGCCCACCTCCCTGGCATACAGCACATCTGCACGCGCATACAGCACATCTGACAGCACATACCGCACACCTGACAGCACATACCGCACACCTGACAGCACATACCGCACACCTGACAGCACATACCGCACACCTGACAACACATACCGCACACCTGTCAGCACATACCGCACACCTGTCAGCACATACCGCACACCTGGGAGCACATACAGCACACCCGCCTGCGCATACCGTCAGCTGCCTGCGCATACCGTCAGCTGCCTGCGCATACCGTCAGCTGCCTGCGCACACCTTCATGCCCTGCTCGCCTGTGCCATGCCGTGACCGCCCACACCCCACATTGCTTCCCCCATGGCAACAGTCGCACTGGCATGCATCAGCAGTGGTACCGGTGGGCATGGAGGAGGGCATAGTGGCAGCTGTGGTGGTGGTCAAGGGAGACTCGCAGGATATTGTGGTGTCAGGGGTTTGAGCGCAGGCTGCGGCGCAGCAGCAGCCTTCTCTCCTCGTGAATATGTGCCTCGCTATGGCCCGACTCGGGGACTTCAGTGTAAACTCTCCACCCAAGCCCACCATGCCCCGAGTCAACCCTTCTCTCGAAGAAGTCAAAACCATACCGCTGCGTGAACCCCTTGGCACAGTAACGAGCCTTATAGACGGGCGACTCCCCTGCCCACTCTTCCCCTCAGGCACTGTCACCGGTCTCCACATACCCTCTCTTCGCGCTAATCTCCTTTCGCAAAGGTCCCTTCAGCAAGCCGGTATCACCACAGTATTCCCAGCTCATGCTAACTATTGCGCTCTCTACCATTCCGCCACCGGCCAGTTCCTTTCTCGCATTCCCTTTTGCCCTCGCTCCCGTCTGTACACCCTTCGGGTTCCTCGCCTCCCCTCCTGTCAGGTCATCTCTTGTCCCCCCCTCCACCCTCTCATCCCACCTCCTCCTCTCCCTCCCACTAACCCGGACCTCCCTTCCCGCCCTCCCCTTGACTCCTCCTGCTCCTGTCGCTCCCTCTCCCACCCTGCCGTCCTCCTCCATCACAGGCTAGGTCACCCTAACTTCGCTACTCTACGCTCCTCTGTTTCCACCGGTCTCCTCCACGGTCTCCCCTCCTCCCTCCCTCCCCTCCCCAAATCCCCTGCCCCCCCCTGCACCGTCTGCGTTCAGAGCAAGCTCAAGCAGCAGCCGCACCGGAGCTCCCCCTCCGCTGCTGCTCAGCCACTTGATCTTGTTCACATGGACCTCTGGGGCCCCAATTCCTCTCCCACTCGCCAGGGCCATCGATACCTCCTCGTACTCGTCGATGATCACAGTCGGTACTCGTCCGTCTCTCTCCTTCGGACGAAGGCAGATGCCCCAGCTGCGATCATCGCCTGGCTCGAGCGGGCAAATACCCATTTTGGGCGCCCTGTTCGCCGCCTTCACTCTGATGGTGGTGGTGAGTTCCTTAACAACCAAATATCCTCCTATTGTCAGTCTCATGGCATTCTTCAGACTTACACCCTCCCTCACTCCCCACAGCAGAACGGTGTGGCTGAAAGTCGTGTTCGAGAGATCACCAAAACTGCCCGGTGTCTTCTTGTCCACGCCTCCTGCCCTCCTTCTCTGTGGGGCTACGCCCTCCTTCATGCCGCCCTCCTTACTAACCTTTACCCTCACCCTCTTCTCCCATCCACCACCCCCACTGAGCTGTGGACGAACAACAAACCTGATGTCTCGTCTCTTCGTGTCTGGGGCTCAAAGGCTTATGTTCTCCGTCACCCCACTGACCGCTCCCGCTCTATGGGAAAGCTTGCCCCTCGTACCCTTCCCTGCATCTTTCTTGGTCATAACTCCTCCTCACCTGACTACCTTTTCCTCCATCCCCCCTCAGGTCGTCTATTCCGCAGTAGGGATGTGGTCTTTGATGAGTCCACTCCCTACTACTCCTCTCCCCCATCCACTGACCCACTCCCCCGTCTTCCCCGTCCCCTTGTCTGGTCTGACACCACCCCTCCCCCACTACTTCCTCCTCCCCCCATCCTCCCTCCCCCCCCCCCACCGTCGTCCCCATCCCGCGGTGCCCCTCCCTCGTCTGGTGATATATTTGACCCGGAACCTCTGTCCTCTCCCGTCTCCCCCACACATTCCTCTCCTAGTGCCCCTCCCGCCCCTCCTTCACCTCCCTCGCCGCCGACTCGTCCTTCCCCCCCTCCCCGCACCGTACTTACCCGGTACCCCCATACCAGGTCACGTGACAGTATCCTTGGTGCACCGCCCCCTGTTACCCTCTCTACCTCTACCCTCCCCCCACTCTCCCCTCTCCTTCACCACTTCTTCCAGGCTGTTCTGCATCAACCTCCTCCTGCAGCAGCCCCCTCTGCCACCTCTCCAGCAGCGGCGCCAGCAGCAGCGTCCGCAACGGCACCCGCAGCGGCACCAGCAGCAGGACCAGCAGCGACACCTGCAGCAGGACCAGCAGCGGCACCAGCAGCGGGACCAGCAGCGGGACCAGCAGCGGCACCAGCAGCGGCACCAGCAGCGGCACTAGCAGCGGCACCAGCAGCGGCACCAGCAGCGGCACCAGCAGCGGCACCAGCAGCGGCACCAGCAGCGGCACCAGCAGCGGCACCAGCAGCGGCACCAGCAGCGGCACCAGCAGCGGCACCAGCAGCGGCACCAGCAGCGGCACGTGCAGCGGCACCAGCGGCACCAACGGTCATCCGCTCCTTCCACACCTCCCTCTCCGAGGACTCACATGAGGAGTTCCTTGACCTCCACCTCTGTGACCCTTCCCTTCTACCCATCACCTTCGACCTTTCTGAGACACCAGTATTCGCATTCTCCTCTGCTCCCTCCGTTTTCATCCCTACCACGTATGAGGAGGCCATGGCTTGCCCCGACGCCCCACTGTGGCTCGCCGCCATTATCAAGGAGCTGGAGGCCTTTGTCGCCAACTCCTCCTTCGTTGATGTGCCTCGCCCTCCCTCCTCTACGAACGTGGTGAAAGGGAAGTGGGTGTTTCGCGTCAAACAGCTGCCAGGGGAGCCGCCCGTCTATAAGGCTCGTTACTGTGCCAAGGGGTTCACGCAGCGGTATGGTTTTGACTTCTTCGATACCTTCTCTCCCACTGCCAAGCCTGCTACTGTTCGCAGCCGTGCTCGACCTCGCCGCTCGCCTCAATATGGAGATCCACTCGATGGACGTCTCTAACGCTTTCCTCCAAGGCGTCCTCCGCGAGCTTATCTACATGGAGCGTCCAGCCGGTTTTCACCTTCCCTTCCCTGCAGACTCTGTCTGGCAGCTGCGTCGCCCTGTGTATGGGCTTCGACAGGCCCCGAGGGAGTGGCATGCTAAGCTTGCCGCCACCCTTGCTGAACTTGGGTTCCGCACCTCCCGCTCTGACGCCAGCCTCTTCCTCCGCACCTGCCCCTCCCCGTTCTACATCCTTGTGTATGTCGATGACATGATTCTGCTCACTGCCGACCTTGGCGAATTGGAGCGTGTTAAGGCTGAGTTGGGCAGCCGTCTCAAATGCAAGGACTTGGGCGAGCTGCAGCATTACTTGGGCATGACCATCACCCGCGACCGCTCCGCCCGCACCATCTCTCTCTCCCAGGGTCATTACTTGCAGCAGGTCTTGGAGCGGTTTGACATGGTCCGCGGTGGCGCCCAACCTACTCCTCTTTCTGTCGGGCACCACCTCTCTCCACCCACCTCCCCCTCAGCCTCCTCCCATCCTTATCCCGAGCTCATCGGCTCCCTCATGTACGCCATGGTCTCCACTCGCCCTGACCTTGCCTACCCCATCAGCGTCCTCGCTCGTTTTGTTGGCGCAGGCAAGCATACGGAAGAGCACTGGCAGGCCGCCAAGCGTGTCCTCCGGTACCTTCGTGGCACCAAGGACTATGTCCTTACCCTTGGCGGCCCCTCCCCACCTCTCCTCAGCGGCTACAGTGACTCCTCTTGGGCTGATTCCCGGCCAGATCGTCGCTCCTCCCAGGGCTATGGCTTCTCTCTTGGCAGCGGCCTTATCAGCTGGCGCTCCACCCGCTCCTCGGCTGCAGCCCTCTCCTCCTGCGAGGCGGAATTGTATGCCGCCACCATGGCTGCGCAAGAGGCCCGCTGGCTCACCTTCCTTCTTGAGGAACTTGGTGCCCCCCAGCGCTGTCCCACAATTTGGTGTGACAATGCTAGTACCATTCACCTCACCAAAGATGCTGTGTTTCACGGGCGCTCCAAGCACATTGAGCTCCGTCATTTCTTCATTCGCGAACTTGTTCAGGCGGGGCACCTTCGCCTCGACAAGGTTGACTCGGCGGCCAACCTTGCCGACATCTTCACAAAAGCTCTTCCTCATGCCGCTCACTCTTTCCTACTTCGTCTTCTTGGCCTCACTCCTCCTAAGTCGCCTCCCGCCTCTTGACTCTAGCCTTCTAGCCTTATGCATGTTGGGGGGTTGTGTTGTAATTTCATATTTCATACAACATACATAGGCTAGAAGTGTAGCACATTCATAAATTGGGGGGTTGCTTAGTGTACCCTCCAACCACATTTTGTGGTTGGTTGGGATTGGTCCTTAGCTCAACCAATCCCAACCAACACACATTTGTGGTTGCTTGGGTCACAAGCAAGCTCACCCATTGGCCAACTTATTGGCCAATAGGGTAAGCTTTCCTCTCATCTCTCTCTTGCTCATTGTTTGTACTAAAGAGCCTCTTGGCTCATTATTCAATGTATCAATTCTAGCTGTTTAACAGTGGCATGGGTGTGGTAGCATGTGGGGTGATAGCACTGAATGGCTAGAACGCATGGGTACACAAAATGGTTACATGTACTGGTCGCAATCGTTACACAGTGAGAGGGTGGGGAACGGCTGTGTGTGGGTGGCAGGAGCAGAGAGGGCATTGTTACAGAGAAGGTGTGCTGTGGAAGGGTGAGTGGAAGGGTGAGTGGAGGGTTGAGTGGAGGGTTGAGTGGAGGGTTGAGTGGAGGGTTGAGTGGAGGGTTGAGTGCAGGGGTGAGTATGGGGGTGAGTGTATGAATGCAAGGGGAGGATTGCGGGGAGGTCATACCAAGAGCAGCTTGGGAGCGGTGATCAGCAGTGTGCAGGTGGATGGTAGCTGTGGTGCAAAGCACAGTGCAGAGGCATAACGGGTAAAGAGAATCAAAGCATGGTGCGGAGCTTTGTACTTACCGTGGAGGTGAGTGTGGGTGGGTGGGGTGGGGGCATACCAAGAGCAGCTTGAAAGTGGTGGCCTGCGGTGTGGCGGCGGATGGCTGCTGCTGTGTGCGTGGTGGTGCTGCCTGTGAGGGCGCACTGCAGATGCGTGCTGCATGGAGGGATGGGCAACGGAGAGGGTTGAATGGCCGGGGTGGGATGGATGGGATTGGTTGAAGGAGATTACGGAGTCCATGGGAGCAAAACGAGGATTGCAAGGGAGGAGGTGTGTCCACACTGTGTATACTGTTGCATGGGGCATGGTGGCATGGTGGCATGGTGGCATGGTGGCATGGTGGCATGGTGGCATGGTGGTGCTTGTGAGACGCGCATGAATGTGGATGGGGTCATGCATGGATGGGATCATGCATGGATGGGGTCATGCATGGATGGGGTCATGCATGGATGGGATCATGCATGTATGGGGTCATGCATGTATGGGGTCATGCATGGATGCGCAGAAAGTGTATGTGCGTTGATTGAAGGATGCAGCTGGAAGGGCATGGAGGAGGTGGGCCAGTGCAGCAGTGCATGGTGCTGTGTGTCCCACCCGCACCCGCACATCCACCCATCCCCTCACATGCACTCATCCCCGCCCATGCACTCATCCCCGCCCATGCACTCATCCCCGCCCATGCACTCATCCCCGCCCATGCACTCATCCCCGCCCATGCACTCATCCCCGCCCATGCACTCATCCCCGCCCATGCAACCATCCCCGCCCATGCAACCATCCCCGCCCATGCAACCATCCCCGCCCATGCACTCATCCCCGCCCATGCACTCATCCCCGCCCATGCACTCATCCCCGCCCATGCACTCATCCCCGCCCATGCACTCATCCCCGCCCATGCAACCATCCCCGCCCATGCACTCATCCCCGCCCATGCAACCATCCCCGCCCATGCACTCATCCCCGCCCATGCACTCATCCCCGCCCATGCAACCATCCCCGCCCATGCAACCATCCCCACCCATGCAACCATCCCCGCCCATGCAACCATCCCCGCCCATGCAACCATCCCCGCCCATGCACTCATCCCCGCCCATGCACTCATCCCCGCCCATGCACTCATCCCCGCCCATGCACTCATCCCCGCCCATGCACTCATCCCCGCCCATGCATTCATCCCCGCCCATGCACTCATCCCCGCCCATGCAACCATCCCCGCCCATGCAACCATCCCCGCCCATGCTCTCATCCCCGCCCATGCAACCATCCCCGCCCATGCAACCATCCCCGCCCATGCACTCATCCCCGCCCATGCACTCATCCCCGCCCATGCAACCATCCCCGCCCATGCAACCATCCCCACCCATGCAACCATCCCCGCCCATGCAACCATCCCCGCCCATGCAACCATCCCCGCCCATGCACTCATCCCCGCCCATGCACTCATCCCCGCCCATGCACTCATCCCCGCCCATGCACTCATCCCCGCCCATGCACTCATCCCCGCCCATGCATTCATCCCCGCCCATGCAACCATCCCCACCCATGCAACCATCCCCGCCCATGCAACCATCCCCGCCCATGCAACCATCCCCGCCCATGCACTCATCCCCGCCCATGCACTCATCCCCGCCCATGCACTCATCCCCGCCCATGCACTCATCCCCGCCCATGCAACCATCCCCGCCCATGCACTCATCCCCGCCCATGCAACCATCCCCGCCCATGCACTCATCCCCGCCCATGCAACCATCCCCGCCCATGCACTCATCCCCGCCCATGCAACCATCCCCGCCCATGCAACCATCCCCACCCATGCAACCATCCCCGCCCATGCAACCATCCCCGCCCATGCAACCATCCCCGCCCATGCACTCATCCCCGCCCATGCACTCATCCCCGCCCATGCACTCATCCCCGCCCATGCATTCATCCCCGCCCATGCAACCATCCCCACCCATGCAACCATCCCCGCCCATGCAACCATCCCCGCCCATGCAACCATCCCCGCCCATGCACTCATCCCCGCCCATGCACTCATCCCCGCCCATGCACTCATCCCCGCCCATGCACTCATCCCCGCCCATGCAACCATCCCCGCCCATGCACTCATCCCCGCCCATGCAACCATCCCCGCCCATGCACTCATCCCCGCCCATGCACTCATCCCCGCCCATGCAACCATCCCCGCCCATGCAACCATCCCCGCCCATGCACTCATCCCCGCCCATGCACTCATCCCCGCCCATGCAACCATCCCCGCCCATGCAACCATCCCCGCCCATGCTCTCATCCCCGCCCATGCACTCATCCCCGCCCATGCAACCATCCCCGCCCATGCACTCATCCCCGCCCATGCAACCATCCCCGCCCATGCACTCATCCCCGCCCATGCAACCATCCCCGCCCATGCACTCATCCCCGCCCATGCAACCATCCCCGCCCATGCACTCATCCCCGCCCATGCACTCATCCCCGCCCATGCACTCATCCCCGCCCATGCAACCATCCCCGCCCATGCACTCATCCCCGCCCATGCAACCATCCCCGCCCATGCAACCATCCCCGCCCATGCACTCATCCCCGCCCATGCAACCATCCCCGCCCATGCACTCATCCCCGCCCATGCAACCATCCCCGCCCATGCACTCATCCCCGCCCATGCAACCATCCCCGCCCATGCAACCATCCCCGCCCATGCAACCATCCCCGCCCATGCAACCATCCCCGCCCATGCACTCATCCCCGCCCATGCAACCATCCCCGCCCATGCAACCATCCCTGCCCATGCACTCATCCCCGCCCATGCAACCATCCCCGCCCATGCAACCATCCCCGCCCATGCAACCATCCCCGCCCATGCACTCATCCCCGCCCATGCAACCATCCCCGCCCATGCACTCATCCCCGCCCATGCAACCATCCCCGCCCATGCAACCATCCCCGCCCATGCACTCATCCCCGCCCATGCAACCATCCCCGCCCATGCAACCATCCCCGCCCATGCAACCATCCCCGCCCATGCAACCATCCCCGCCCATGCACTCATCCCCGCCCATGCAACCATCCCCGCCCATGCACTCATCCCCGCCCATGCAACCATCCCCGCCCATGCACTCATCCCCGCCCATGCAACCATCCCCGCCCATGCACTCATCCCCGCCCATGCACTCATCCCCGCCCATGCAACCATCCCCGCCCATGCACTCATCCCCGCCCATGCAACCATCCCCGCCCATGCACTCATCCCCGCCCATGCACCATGCAACCATCCCCGCCCATGCAACCATCCCCCGCCCATGCAACCATCCCCGCCCATGCAACCATCCCCGCCCATGCACTCATCCCCGCCCATGCAACCATCCCCGCCCATGCACTCATCCCCGCCCATGCAACCATCCCCGCCCATGCAACCATCCCCGCCCATGCAACCATCCCCGCCCATGCAACCATCCCCGCCCATGCACTCATCCGCCCATGCAACCATCCCCGCCCATGCAACCATCCCCGCCCATGCACTCATCCCCGCCCATGCAACCATCCCCGCCCATGCACTCATCCCCGCCCATGCAACCATCCCCGCCCATGCAACCATCCCCGCCCATGCACTCATCCCCGCCCATGCAACCATCCCCGCCCATGCACTCATCCCCGCCCATGCAACCATCCCCGCCCATGCACTCATCCCCGCCCATGCAACCATCCCCGCCCATGCAACCATCCCCGCCCATGCACTCATCCCCGCCCATGCAACCATCCCCGCCCATGCACTCATCCCCGCCCATGCAACCATCCCCGCCCATGCAACCATCCCCGCCCATGCAACCATCCCCGCCCATGCAACCATCCCCGCCCATGCAACCATCCCCGCCCATGCACTCATCCCCGCCCATGCACTCATCCGCCCATGCAACCATCCCCGCCCATGCAACCATCCCCGCCCATGCACTCATCCCCGCCCATGCACTCATCCCCGCCCATGCACTCATCCCCGCCCATGCACTCATCCCCGCCCATGCAACCATCCCCGCCCATGCACTCATCCCCGCCCATGCAACCATCCCCGCCCATGCACTCATCCCCGCCCATGCACTCATCCCCGCCCATGCAACCATCCCCGCCCATGCACTCATCCCCGCCCATGCACTCATCCCCGCCCATGCACTCATCCCCGCCCATGCACTCATCCCCGCCCATGCACTCATCCCCGCCCATGCAACCATCCCCGCCCATGCAACCATCCCCGCCCATGCACTCATCCCCGCCCATGCAACCATCCCCGCCCATGCACTCATCCCCGCCCATGCACTCATCCCCGCCCATGCACTCATCCCCGCCCATGCACTCATCCCCGCCCATGCACTCATCCCCGCCCATGCACTCATCCCCGCCCATGCACTCATCCCCGCCCATGCAACCATCCCCGCCCATGCAACCATCCCCGCCCATGCACTCATCCCCGCCCATGCACTCATCCCCGCCCATGCAACCATCCCCGCCCATGCACTCATCCCCGCCCATGCACTCATCCCCGCCTATGCAACCATCCCCGCCCATGCAACCATCCCCGCCCATGCAACCATCCCCGCCCATGCACTCATCCCCGCCCATGCACTCATCCCCGCCAATGCACTCATCCCCGCCCATGCACTCATCCCCGCCCATGCAACCATCCCCGCCCATGCACTCATCCCCGCCCATGCACTCATCCCCGCCAATGCAACCATCCCCGCCCATGCACTCATCCCGCCATGCACTCATCCCCGCCCATGCACTCATCCCCGCCCATGCACTCATCCCCGCCCATGCACTCATCCCCGCCCATGCAACCATCCCCGCCCATGCACTCATCCCCGCCCATGCACTCATCCCCGCCCATGCACTCATCCCCGCCCATGCACTCATCCCCGCCTATGCAACCATCCCCGCCCATGCAACCATCCCCGCCCATGCAACCATCCCCGCCCATGCACTCATCCCCGCCCATGCACTCATCCCCGCCCATGCACTCATCCCCGCCCATGCACTCATCCCCGCCCATGCAACCATCCCCGCCCATGCAACCATCCCCGCCTATGCACTCATCCCCGCCCATGCAACCATCCCCGCCCATGCACTCATCCCCGCCCATGCAACCATCCCCGCCCATGCAACCATCCCCGCCCATGCACTCATCCCCGCCCATGCACTCATCCCCGCCCATGCACTCATCCCCGCCCATGCACTCATCCCCGCCCATGCAACCATCCCCGCCCATGCACTCATCCCCGCCCATGCACTCATCCCCGCCCATGCACTCATCCCCGCCCATGCAACCATCCCCGCCCATGCAACCATCCCCGCCCATGCAACCATCCCCGCCCATGCACTCATCCCCGCCCATGCAACCATCCCCGCCCATGCAACCATCCCCGCCCATGCACTCATCCCCGCCCATGCACTCATCCCCGCCCATGCAACCATCCCCGCCCATGCACTCATCCCCGCCCATGCACTCATCCCCGCCTATGCAACCATCCCCGCCCATGCAACCATCCCCGCCCATGCACTCATCCCCGCCCATGCACTCATCCCCGCCCATGCACTCATCCCCGCCCATGCACTCATCCCCGCCCATGCAACCATCCCCGCCCATGCAACCATCCCCGCCCATGCACTCATCCCCGCCCATGCAACCATCCCCGCCCATGCACTCATCCCCGCCCATGCAACCATCCCCGCCCATGCAACCATCCCCGCCCATGCACTCATCCCCGCCCATGCACTCATCCCCGCCAATGCAACCATCCCCGCCCATGCACTCATCCCCGCCCATGCAACCATCCCCGCCCATGCAACCATCCCCGCCCATGCACTCATCCCCGCCCATGCAACCATCCCCGCCCATGCACTCATCCCCGCCCATGCAACCATCCCCGCCCATGCACTCATCCCCGCCCATGCACTCATCCCCGCCCATGCACTCATCCCCGCCCATGCAACCATCCCCGCCCATGCACTCATCCCCGCCCATGCACTCATCCCCGCCCATGCACTCATCCCCGCCCATGCACTCATCCCCGCCCATGCACTCATCCCCGCCCATGCAACCATCCCCGCCCATGCACTCATCCCCGCCCATGCACTCATCCCCGCCCATGCAACCATCCCGCCCATGCAACCATCCCCGCCCATGCACTCATCCCCGCCCATGCACTCATCCCCGCCCATGCACTCATCCCCGCCCATGCAACCATCCCCGCCCATGCAACCATCCCCGCCCATGCAACCATCCCCGCCCATGCACTCATCCCCGCCCATGCAACCATCCCCGCCCATGCACTCATCCCCGCCCATGCACTCATCCCCGCCCATGCAACCATCCCCGCCCATGCAACCATCCCCGCCCATGCAACCATCCCCGCCCATGCACTCATCCCCGCCCATGCAACCATCCCCGCCCATGCACTCATCCCCGCCCATGCACTCATCCCCGCCCATGCACTCATCCCCGCCCATGCACTCATCCCCGCCCATGCAACCATCCCCGCCCATGCAACCATCCCCGCCCATGCACTCATCCCCGCCCATGCAACCATCCCCGCCCATGCAACCATCCCCGCCCATGCAACCATCCCCGCCCATGCACTCATCCCCGCCCATGCACTCATCCCCGCCCATGCAACCATCCCCGCCCATGCACTCATCCCCGCCCATGCACTCATCCCCGCCCATGCACTCATCCCCGCCCATGCAACCATCCCCGCCCATGCAACCATCCCCGCCCATGCAACCATCCCCGCCCATGCAACCATCCCCGCCCATGCACTCATCCCCGCCCATGCAACCATCCCCGCCCATGCACTCATCCCCGCCCATGCACTCATCCCCGCCCATGCACTCATCCCCGCCCATGCACTCATCCCCGCCCATGCAACCATCCCCGCCCATGCAACCATCCCCGCCCATGCACTCATCCCCGCCCATGCAACCATCCCCGCCCATGCAACCATCCCCGCCCATGCAACCATCCCCGCCCATGCACTCATCCCCGCCCATGCACTCATCCCCGCCCATGCACTCATCCCCGCCCATGCAACCATCCCCGCCCATGCAACCATCCCCGCCCATGCACTCATCCCCGCCCATGCAACCATCCCCGCCCATGCACTCATCCCCGCCCATGCAACCATCCCCGCCCATGCAACCATCCCCGCACATGCACTCATCCCCGCCCATGCACTCATCCCCGCCCATGCAACCATCCCCGCCCATGCACTCATCCCCGCCCATGCACTCATCCCCGCCTATGCAACCATCCCCGCCCATGCAACCATCCCCGCCCATGCACTCATCCCCGCCCATGCACTCATCCCCGCCCATGCACTCATCCCCGCCCATGCACTCATCCCCGCCCATGCAACCATCCCCGCCCATGCAACCATCCCCGCCCATGCAACCATCCCCGCCCATGCACTCATCCCCGCCCATGCAACCATCCCCGCCCATGCACTCATCCCCGCCCATGCAACCATCCCCGCCCATGCAACCATCCCCGCCCATGCACTCATCCCCGCCCATGCAACCATCCCCGCCCATGCACTCATCCCCGCCCATGCAACCATCCCCGCCCATGCAACCATCCCCGCCCATGCAACCATCCCCGCCCATGCAACCATCCCCGCCCATGCAACCATCCCCGCCCATGCACTCATCCCCGCCCATGCAACCATCCCCGCCCATGCACTCATCCCCGCCCATGCACTCATCCCCGCCAATGCAACCATCCCCGCCCATGCACTCATCCCCGCCCATGCAACCATCCCCGCCCATGCAACCATCCCCGCCCATGCACTCATCCCCGCCCATGCAACCATCCCCGCCCATGCAACCATCCCCGCCCATGCACTCATCCCCGCCCATGCACTCATCCCCGCCCATGCAACCATCCCCGCCCATGCAACCATCCCCGCCCATGCACTCATCCCCGCCCATGCAACCATCCCCGCCCATGCACTCATCCCCGCCCATGCAACCATCCCCGCCCATGCAACCATCCCCGCCCATGCACTCATCCCCGCCCATGCAACCATCCCCGCCCATGCAACCATCCCCGCCAATGCAACCATCCCCGCCCATGCACTCATCCCGCCCATGCACTCATCCCCGCCCATGCAACCATCCCCGCCCATGCACTCATCCCCGCCCATGCAACCATCCCCGCCCATGCAACCATCCCCGCCCATGCAACCATCCCCGCCCATGCAACCATCCCCGCCCATGCACTCATCCCCGCCCATGCAACCATCCCCGCCCATGCACTCATCCCCGCCCATGCAACCATCCCCGCCCATGCAACCATCCCCGCCCATGCAACCATCCCCGCCCATGCAACCATCCCCGCCCATGCACTCATCCCCGCCCATGCACTCATCCCCGCCAATGCAACCATCCCCGCCCATGCACTCATCCCCGCCCATGCAACCATCCCCGCCCATGCAACCATCCCCGCCCATGCACTCATCCCCGCCCATGCAACCATCCCCGCCCATGCAACCATCCCCGCCAATGCAACCATCCCCGCCCATGCACTCATCCCCGCCCATGCACTCATCCCCGCCCATGCAACCATCCCCGCCCATGCACTCATCCCCGCCCATGCAACCATCCCCGCCCATGCACTCATCCCCGCCCATGCAACCATCCCCGCCCATGCACTCATCCCCGCCCATGCACTCATCCCCGCCAATGCAACCATCCCCGCCCATGCACTCATCCCCGCCCATGCAACCATCCCCGCCCATGCACTCATCCCCGCCCATGCACTCATCCCCGCCAATCCAACCATCCCCGCCCATGCACTCATCCCCGCCCATGCAACCATCCCCGCCCATGCACTCATCCCCGCCCATGCACTCATCCCCGCCCATGCAACCATCCCCGCCCATGCAACCATCCCCGCCCATGCACTCATCCCCGCCCATGCAACCATCCCCGCCCATGCACTCATCCCCGCCCATGCAACCATCCCCGCCCATGCAACCATCCCCGCCCATGCAACCATCCCCGCCCATGCACTCATCCCCGCCCATGCACTCATCCCCGCCATGCAACCATCCCCGCCCATGCACTCATCCCCGCCCATGCAACCATCCCCGCCCATGCACTCATCCCCGCCCATGCACTCATCCCCGCCCATGCAACCATCCCCGCCCATGCACTTATCCCCGCCCATGCAACCATCCCGCCCATGCAACCATCCCCGCCCATGCACTCATCCCCGCCCATGCAACCATCCCCGCCCATGCACTCATCCCCGCCCATGCAACCATCCCCGCCCATGCAACCATCCCCGCCCATGCAACCATCCCCGCCCATGCAACCATCCCCGCCCATGCACTCATCCCCGCCCATGCAACCATCCCCGCCCATGCACTCATCCCCGCCCATGCACTCATCCCCGCCCATGCACTCATCCCCGCCCATGCACTCATCCCCGCCCATGCACTCATCCCCGCCAATGCAACCATCCCCGCCCATGCACTCATCCCCGCCCATGCACTCATCCCCGCCCATGCAACCATCCCCGCCCATGCAACCATCCCCGCCCATGCACTCATCCCCGCCCATGCAACCATCCCCGCCCATGCACTCATCCCCGCCCATGCACTCATCCCCGCCCATGCACTCATCCCCGCCCATGCACTCATCCCCGCCCATGCACTCATCCCCGCCAATGCAACCATCCCCGCCCATGCACTCATCCCCGCCCATGCACTCATCCCCGCCCATGCAACCATCCCCGCCCATGCACTCATCCCGCCCATGCACTCATCCCCGCCCATGCACTCATCCCCCGCCCATGCATCATCCCCGCCCATGCACTCATCCCCGCCAATGCAAACCATCCCCGCCCATGCACTCATCCCCGCCCATGCACTCATCCCCGCCCATGCAACCATCCCGCCCATGCAACCATCCCCGCCCATGCAAACATCCCCGCCCATGCAACCATCCCCGCCCATGCACTCATCCCGCCCATGCAACCATCCCCGCCCATGCACTCATCCCCGCCCATGGCACTCATCCCCGCCCATGCACTCATCCCCGCCCATGCACTCATCCCCGCCCATGCCACTCATCCCCGCCATGCAACCATCCCCGCCCATGCAACCATCCCCGCCCATTGCACTCATCCCCGCCAATGCAACCATCCCCGCCCATTGCACTCATCCCCGCCATGCACTCATCCCGCCCATGCACTCATCCCCGCCCATGCAACCATCCCCGCCCATGCACTCATCCCCGCCCATGCAACCATCCCCGCCATGCAACCATCCCCGCCCATGCAACCATCCCCGCCCATGCAACCATCCCCGCCCATGCACTCATCCCCGCCCATGCAACCATCCCCGCCCATGCACTCATCCCCGCCATGCAACCATCCCCGCCCATGCAACTCATCCCCGCCAATGCAACCATCCCCGCCCATGCACTCATCCCCGCCATGCAACTCATCCCCGCCCATGCACTCATCCCCGCCCATGCAACTCATCCCCGCCCATGCACTCATCCCCGCCCATGCAACCATCCCCGCCCATGCAACTCATCCCCGCCCATGCAACCATCCCCGCCCATGCAACTCATCCCCGCCCATGCAACCATCCCCGCCCATGCACTCATCCCCGCCCATGCAACTCATCCCCGCCCATGCACTCATCCCCGCCCATGCACTCATCCCCGCCCATGCACTCTCCCCCCCCTGCCCATCCCCGCCCATGCACTCATCCCCGCCCTGCACTCATCCCCCCATGCACTCATCCCCGCCCATGCACTCATCCCCGCCCATGCACTCATCCCCGCCCATGCACTCATCCCCGCCCATGCACTCATCCCCGCCCATGCACTCATCCCCGCCCATGCAACCATCCCCGCCCATGCACTCATCCCCGCCCATGCAACCATCCCCGCCCATGCACTCATCCCCGCCCATGCAACCATCCCCGCCCATGCACTCATCCCCGCCCATGCACTCATCCCCGCCCATGCAACCATCCCCGCCCATGCAAACCATCCCCGCCCATGCACTCATCCCCGCCCATGCAACCATCCCCGCCCATGCAACCATCCCCGCCCATGCACTCATCCCCGCCCATGCAACCATCCCCGCCCATGCACTCATCCCCGCCCATGCAACCATCCCCGCCCATGCAACCATCCCCGCCAATGCAACCATCCCGCCCATGCACTCATCCCCGCCCATGCACTCATCCCCGCCCATGCAACCATCCCCGCCCATGCAACCATCCCCGCCCATGCACTCATCCCCGCCCATGCACTCATCCCCGCCCATGCACTCATCCCCGCCCATGCACTCATCCCTGCCCATGCACTCATCCCCGCCCATGCACTCATCCCCGCCCATGCAACCATCCCCGCCCATGCACTCATCCCCGCCAATGCAACCATCCCCGCCCATGCACTCATCCCCGCCCATTGCACTCATCCCCGCCAATGCAACCATCCCCGCCCATGCACTCATCCCCGCCCATGCAACCATCCCGCCCATGCACTCATCCCCGCCCATGCAACCATCCCCGCCCATGCACTCATCCCCGCCCATGCAACCATCCCCGCCCATGCAACCATCCCCGCCCATGCAACCATCCCCGCCCATGCAACCATCCCCGCCCATGCATTCATCCCCGCCAATGCAACCATCCCCGCCCATGCACTCATCCCCGCCCATGCACTCATCCCCGCCCATGCAACCATCCCCGCCCATGCACTCATCCCCGCCCATGCAACCATCCCCGCCCATGCAACCATCCCCGCCCATGCACTCATCCCCGCCCATGCAACCATCCCCGCCCATGCACTCATCCCCGCCCATGCACTCATCCCCGCCCATGCACTCATCCCCGCCCATGCACTCATCCCCGCCCATGCAACCATCCCCGCCCATGCAACCATCCCCGCCCATGCAACCATCCCCGCCCATGCAACCATCCCCGCCCATGCACTCATCCCCGCCCATGCAACCATCCCCGCCCATGCACTCATCCCCGCCCATGCAACCATCCCCGCCCATGCAACCATCCCCGCCCATGCAACCATCCCCGCCCATGCACTCATCCCCGCCATGCAACCATCCCCGCCCATGCACTCATCCCGCCCATGCAACCATCCCCCGCCCATGCACTCATCCCCGCCCATGCAACCATCCCCGCCCATGCACTCATCCCCGCCATGCACTCATCCCATGCAACCATCCCCCATGCACTCATCCCCGCCCATGCACTCATCCCCGCCCATGCACTTACATCCCCGCCCATGCAACCATCCCCGCCCATGCAACCATCCCCGCCCATGCACTCATCCCCGCCCATGCAACCATCCCCGCCCATGCACTCATCCCCGCCCATGCAACCATCCCCGCCCATGCAACCATCCCCGCCCATGCACTCATCCCCGCCCATGCAACCATCCCCGCCCATGCAACCATCCCCGCCCATGCACTCATCCCCGCCCATGCAACCATCCCCGCCCATGCACTCATCCCCGCCCATGCAACCATCCCCCGCCCATGCAACCATCCCCGCCCATGCACTCATCCCCGCCCATGCAACCATCCCCGCCCATGCAACCATCCCCGCCCATGCAACCATCCCCGCCCATGCACTCATCCCCGCCCATGCAACCATCCCCGCCCATGCACTCATCCCCGCCCATAGCAACATCCCCGCCCATGCAACTCATCCCCGCCCATGCACTCATCCCCGCCCATGCACTCATCCCCGCCCATGCAACCATCCCCGCCCATGCAACCATCCCCGCCCATGCACTCATCCCCGCCCATGCAACCATCCCCGCCCATGCACTCATCCCCGCCCATGCACTCATCCCCGCCCATGCAACCATCCCCGCCCATGCAACCATCCCCGCCCATGCACTCATCCCCGCCCATGCAACCATCCCCGCCCATGCACTCATCCCCGCCCATGCACTCATCCCCGCCCATGCAACCATCCCCGCCCATAGCAACCATCCCCGCCCATGCACTCATCCCCGCCCATGCAACCATCCCCGCCCATGCACTCATCCCCGCCCATGCAACCATCCCCGCCCATGCACTCATCCCCGCCCATGCACTCATCCCCGCCCATGCACTCATCCCCGCCCATGCAACCATCCCCGCCCATGCACTCATCCCCGCCCATGCAACCATCCCCGCCCATGCACTCATCCCCGCCCATGCACTCATCCCCGCCCATGCAACCATCCCCCGCCCATGCACTCATCCCCGCCCATGCAACCATCCCCGCCCATGCACTCATCCCCGCCCATGCACTCATCCCCGCCCATGCAACCATCCCCGCACATGCACTCATCCCCGCCCATGCACTCATCCCCGCCCATGCACTCATCCCCGCCCATGCACTCATCCCCGCCCATGCACTCATCCCCGCCCATGCAACCATCCCCGCCCATGCACTCATCCCCGCCCATGCACTCATCCCCGCCCATGCACTCATCCCCGCCCATGCAACCATCCCCGCCCATGCACTCATCCCCGCCCATGCACTCATCCCCGCCCATGCACTCATCCCCGCCCATGCACTCATCCCCGCCCATGCACTCATCCCCGCCCATGCAACCATCCCCGCCCATGCACTCATCCCCGCCCATGCACTCATCCCCGCCCATGCACTCATCCCCGCCCATGCAACCATCCCCGCCCATGCACTCATCCCCGCCCATGCACTCATCCCCCATGCACTCATCCCCGCCCATGCAACCATCCCCCGCCCATGCAACCATCCCCGCCCATGGCAACCATCCCCGCCCATGCACTCATCCCCGCCCATGCACTCATCCCCGCCCATGCACTCATCCCCGCCCATGCACTACATCCCCGCCCATGCACTCATCCCCGCCCATGCAACCATCCCCGCCCATGCAACCATCCCCGCCCATGCACCATCCCCGCCCATGCAACTCATCCCCGCCCATGCAACTCATCCCCGCCCATGCACTCATCCCCGCCCATGCACTCATCCCCGCCCATGCAACTCATCCCCGCCCATGCAACCATCCCCGCCCATGCAACCATCCCCGCCCATGCACCATCCCCGCCCATGCACTCATCCCCGCCCATGCACTCATCCCCGCCCATGCACTCATCCCCGCCCATGCAACCATCCCCGCCCATGCAACCATCCCCGCCCATGCAACCATCCCCGCCCATGCAACTCATCCCCGCCCATGCAACCATCCCCGCCCATGCAACCATCCCCGCCCATGCACTCATCCCGCCCATGCAACCATCCCCGCCCATGCAACCATCCCGCCCATGCAACCATCCCGCCATGCACTCATCCCCGCCCATGCAACCATCCCCGCCCATGCAACCATCCCCGCCCATGCACTCATCCCCGCCCATGCAACCATCCCCGCCCATGCAACCATCCCCGCCCATGCAACCATCCCCGCCCATGCACTCATCCCCGCCCATGCACTCATCCCCGCCCATGCACTCATCCCCGCCCATGCACTCATCCCCGCCCATGCACTCATCCCCGCCCATGCAACCATCCCCGCCCATGCACTCATCCCCGCCCATGCAACCATCCCCGCCCATGCAACCATCCCCGCCCATGCAACCATCCCCGCCCATGCACTCATCCCCGCCCATGCAACCATCCCACGCCCATGCAACCATCCCCGCCCATGCACTCATCCCCCCACCCGCCCATGCAACCATCCCCGCCCATGCAACCATCCCCGCCCATGCAACCATCCCGCCCATGCCCATGCACTCATCCCCCCATGCACTCATCCCCGCCCATGCAACCATCCCCGCCCATGCAACCATCCCCGCCCATGCAACCATCCCCGCCCATGCACTCATCCCCGCCCATGCAACCATCCCCGCCCATGCACTCATCCCCGCCCATGCACTCATCCCCGCCCATGCAACCATCCCCGCCCATGCACTCATCCCCGCCCATGCACTCATCCCCGCCCATGCACTCATCCCCGCCCATGCAACCATCCCCGCCCATGCAACCATCCCCGCCATGCAACCATCCCCGCCCATGCAACCATCCCCGCCCATGCACTCATCCCCGCCCATGCAACCATCCCCCGCCCATGCACTCATCCCCGCCCATGCACTCATCCCCGCCCATGCACTCATCCCCGCCCATGCACTCATCCCCGCCCATGCAACCATCCCCGCCCATGCAACCATCCCCGCCCATGCACTCATCCCGCCCAGCAACCATCCCCGCCCATGCACTCATCCCCATGCACTCATCCCCGCCCATGCACTCATCCCCGCCCATGCACTCATCCCCGCCCATGCACTCATCCCCGCCCATGCACTCATCCCCGCCCATGCAACCATCCCCGCCCATGCACTCATCCCCGCCCATGCAACCATCCCCGCCCATGCAACCATCCCCGCCCATGCACTCATCCCCGCCCATGCAACCATCCCCGCCCATGCACTCATCCCCGCCCATGCAACCATCCCCGCCCATGCACTCATCCCCGCCCATGCACTCATCCCCGCCCATGCACTCATCCCCGCCCATGCACTCATCCCCGCCCATGCAACCATCCCCGCCCATGCACTCATCCCCGCCCATGCACTCATCCCCGCCCATGCACTCATCCCCGCCCATGCACTCATCCCCGCCCATGCACTCATCCCCGCCCATGCACTCATCCCCGCCCATGCACTCATCCCCGCCCATGCACACATCCCCGCCCATGCACTCATCCCCGCCCCATGCACCATCCCCGCCCATGCAACCATCCCCGCCCATGCACTCATCCCCGCCCATGCAACCATCCCCGCCCATGCAACCATCCCCGCCCATGCAACCATCCCCGCCCATGCAACCATCCCCGCCCATGCACTCATCCCCGCCCATGCACTCATCCCCGCCCATGCAACCATCCCCGCCCATGCAACCATCCCCGCCCATGCACTCATCCCCGCCCATGCAACCATCCCCGCCCATGCACTCATCCCCGCCCATGCACTCATCCCCGCCCATGCAACCATCCCCGCCCATGCACTCATCCCGCCCATGCACTCATCCCCGCCCATGCAACCATCCCCGCCCATGCAACCATCCCCGCCCATGCACTCATCCCCGCCCATGCAACCATCCCCGCCCATGCACTCATCCCCGCCCATGCAACCATCCCCGCCCATGCACTCATCCCCGCCCATGCACTCATCCCCGCCCATGCACTCATCCCCGCCCATGCACTCATCCCCGCCCATGCACTCATCCCCGCCCATGCACTCATCCCCGCCCATGCACTCATCCCCGCCCATGCAACCATCCCCGCCCATGCACTCATCCCCGCCCATGCACTCATCCCCGCCCATGCAACCATCCCCGCCCATGCAACCATCCCCGCCCATGCACTCATCCCCGCCCATGCACTCATCCCCGCCCATGCACTCATCCCGCCCATGCACTCATCCCCGCCCATGCACTCATCCCCGCCCATGCACTCATCCCCGCCCATGCACACATCCCCGCCCATGCACTCATCCCCGCCCATGCAACCATCCCCGCCCATGCACTCATCCCCGCCCATGCAACACATCCCGCCCATGCACTCATCCCCGCCCATGCACTCATCCCCGCCCATGCAACCATCCCCGCCCATGCAACCATCCCCGCCCATGCAACCATCCCCGCCCATGCACTCATCCCCGCCCATGCAACCATCCCCGCCCATGCAACCATCCCCGCCCATGCAACCATCCCGCCCATGCACTCATCCCCGCCCATGCACTCATCCCCGCCCATGCACTCATCCCCGCCCATGCACTCATCCCCGCCCATGGCAACCATCCCCGCCCATGCAAACCATCCCCGCCCATGCACTCATCCCCGCCCATGCAACCATCCCCCGCCCATGCAACTCATCCCCGCCCATGCAACCATCCCCGCCCATGCACTCATCCCCGCCCATGCACTCATCCCCGCCCATGCACTCATCCCCGCCCATGCAACCATCCCCGCCCATGCAACCATCCCCGCCCATGCAACCATCCCCGCCCATGCACTCATCCCCGCCCATGCACTCATCCCCGCCCATGCAACCATCCCCGCCCATGCAACCATCCCCGCCCATGCACTCATCCCCGCCCATGCACTCATCCCCGCCCATGCACTCATCCCCGCCCATGCACTCATCCCCGCCCATGCACTCATCCCCGCCCATGCAACCATCCCCGCCCATGCACTCATCCCCGCCCATGCACTCATCCCCGCCCATGCAACCATCCCCGCCCATGCAACCATCCCCGCCCATGCACTCATCCCCGCCCATGCAACCATCCCCGCCCATGCACTCATCCCCGCCCATGCAACCATCCCCGCCCATGCACTCATCCCCGCCCATGCACTCATCCCCGCCCATGCACTCATCCCCGCCCATGCACTCATCCCCGCCCATGCACTCATCCCCGCCCATGCAACCATCCCCGCCCATGCACTCATCCCCGCCCATGCACTCATCCCCGCCCATGCAACCATCCCCGCCCATGCAACCATCCCCGCCCATGCACTCATCCCCGCCATGCACTCATCCCCGCCCATGCACTCATCCCCGCCCATGCACTCATCCCCGCCCATGCACTCATCCCCGCCCATGCAACCATCCCCGCCCATGCAACCATCCCCGCCCATGCAACCATCCCCGCCCATGCACTCATCCCCGCCCATGCACTCATCCCCGCCCATGCACTCATCCCGCCCATGCACTCATCCCCGCCCATGCAACCATCCCCGCCCATGCAACCATCCCCGCCCATGCACTCATCCCCGCCCATGCAACCATCCCCGCCCATGCAACCATCCCCGCCCATGCAACCATCCCCGCCCATGCACTCATCCCCGCCCATGCACTCATCCCCGCCCATGCACTCATCCCCGCCCATGCACTCATCCCCGCCCATGCACTCATCCCCGCCCATGCACTCATCCCCGCCCATGCACTCATCCCCGCCCATGCACTCATCCCCGCCCATGCACTCATCCCCGCCCATGCAACCATCCCCGCCCATGCACTCATCCCCGCCCATGCACTCATCCCCGCCCATGCACTCATCCCAGCCCATGCACTCATCCCCGCCCATGCAACCATCCCCGCCCATGCACTCATCCCCGCCCATGCAACCATCCCCGCCCATGCACTCATCCCCGCCCATGCAACCATCCCCGCCCATGCACTCATCCCCGCCCATGCACTCATCCCCGCCCATGCACTCATCCCCGCCCATGCAACCATCCCCGCCCATGCAACCATCCCCGCCCATGCAACCATCCCCGCCCATGCACTCATCCCCGCCCATGCACTCATCCCCGCCCATGCACTCATCCCCGCCCATGCAACCATCCCCGCCCATGCAACCATCCCCGCCCATGCAACCATCCCCGCCCATGCACTCATCCCCGCCCATGCACTCATCCCCGCCCATGCACTCATCCCCGCCCATGCACTCATCCCCGCCCATGCACTCATCCCCGCCCATGCACTCATCCCCGCCCATGCACTCATCCCCGCCATGCACTCATCCCCGCCCATGCACTCATCCCCGCCCATGCACTCATCCCCGCCCATGCACTCATCCCCGCCCATGCAACCATCCCCGCCCATGCACTCATCCCCGCCCATGCACTCATCCCCGCCCATGCACTCATCCCCGCCCCATGCACTCATCCCCGCCCATGCAACCATCCCCGCCCATGCACTCATCCCCGCCCATGCAACCATCCCCGCCCATGCAACCATCCCCGCCCATGCAACTCATCCCCGCCCATGCACTCATCCCCGCCCATGCACTCATCCCCGCGTCCATGCACTCATCCCGCCCATGCAACCATCCCCGCCCATGCAACCATCCCGCCCATGCACTCATCCCCGCCCATGCACTCATCCCCGCCCATGCACTCATCCCCGCCCATGCACTCATCCCCGCCCATGCACTCATCCCCGCCCATGCACTCATCCCCGCCCATGCAACATCCCCGCCCATGCACTCATCCCGCCCATGCACCATCCCCCGCCCATGCACTACATCCCCGCCCATGCAACCATCCCCGCCCATGCAACCATCCACCGCCCATGCAACCATCCCCGCCCATGCACTCATCCCCGCCCATGCACTCATCCCCGCCCATGCACTCATCCCCGCCCATGCACTCATCCCGCCCATGCACCATCCCGCACATGCAACAATCCCCGCCCCATGCAACCATCCCCGCCCATGCACTCATCCCCGCCCATGCACTCATCCCCGCCCATGCACTCATCCCCGCCCAGCACTCATCCCCGCCCATGCACTCATCCCCGCCCATGCAACCATCCCCCGCCCATGCAACTCATCCCCCGCCCATGCAATCATCCCCGCCCATGCACTCATCCCCCGCCCATGCACTCATCCCCGCCCATGCACTCATCCCCGCCCATGCACTCATCCCGCCCATGCACTCATCCCCGCCCATGCAACCATCCCCGCCCATTGCACTCATCCCCGCCCATGCAACCATCCCCGCCCATGCACTCATCCCCGCCCATGCACTCATCCCCGCCCATGCACTCATCCCCGCCCATGCAACCATCCCCGCCCATGCAACCATCCCCCGCCCATGCAACCATCCCCGCCCCATGCACTCATCCCCGCCCATGCAACTCATCCCCGCCCATGCACTCATCCCCGCCCATGCAACTCAATCCCCGCCCATGCACTCATCCCCGCCCATAGCTAAATTTCCCCCCTCCCGCCCATGCACTCATCCCCGCCCATGCCTCATCCCCCGCCCATGCAACCATCCCCGCCCATGCAACCATTCCCCGCCCATGCACTCAGTCCCCGCCCCAGGCACTCATCCCCCGCCCATGCACTCATCCCCGCCCATGCACTCATCCCCCAGCCCATGCACTCATCCCAGCCCATGCAACCATCCCCGCCCATGCACTCATCCCGCCCCCATGCACATCCCCGCCCATGCACTCATCCCGCCCATGCACTCATCCCCGCCCATGCACTCATCCCCGCCCATGCACTCATCCCCACCCATGCAACCATCCCCGCCCATGCACCTATCCCCGCCCATGCAACCAGTCCCGCCCATGCACTCATCCCCGCCCATGCACTCATCCCCGCCCATGCAACCATCCCGCCCATGCACTCATCCCCGCCCATGCACTCATCCCCGCCCATGCACATCCCGCCCATGCACTCATCCCCGCCCATGCACTCATCCCCCGCCCATGCACTCATACCCGCCCATGCAACCATCCCCGCCCATGCACTCATCCCCGCCCATGCACTCATCCCCGCCCATGCAACCATCCCCGCCCATGCACTCATCCCCGCCCATGCACTCATCCCCGCCCATGCAACCATCCCCGCCCATGCACTCATCCCCGCCCATGCAACCATCCCCGCCCATGCACTCATCCCCGCCCATGCACTCATCCCCGCCCATGCAACCATCCCCGCCCATGCACTCATCCCCGCCCATGCAACCATCCCCGCCCATGCAACCATCCCCGCCCATGCACTCATCCCCGCCCATGCACTCATCCCCGCCCATGCACTCATCCCCGCCCATGCAACCATCCCCGCCCATGCACTCATCCCCGCCCATGCAACCATCCCCGCCCATGCACTCATCCCCGCCCATGCACTCATCCCCGCCCATGCACTCATCCCCGCCCATGCACTCATCCCCGCCCATGCAACCATCCCCGCCCATGCAACCATCCCCGCCCATGCACTCATCCCCGCCCATGCAACCATCCCCGCCCATGCACTCATCCCCGCCCATGCAACCATCCCCGCCCATGCAACCATCCCCGCCCATGCACTCATCCCCGCCCATGCACTCATCCCCGCCCATGCACTCATCCCCGCCCATGCAACCATCCCCGCCCATGCACTCATCCCCGCCCATGCAACCATCCCCGCCCATGCACTCATCCCCGCCCATGCAACCATCCCCGCCCATGCAACCATCCCCGCCCATGCACTCATCCCCGCCCATGCAACCATCCCCGCCCATGCAACCATCCCCGCCCATGCAACCATCCCCGCCCATGCAACCATCCCCGCCCATGCAACCATCCCCGCCCATGCACACATCCCCGCCCATGCAACCATCCCCGCCCATGCACTCATCCCCGCCCATGCACTCATCCCCGCCCATGCACTCATCCCCGCCCATGCACTCATCCCCGCCCATGCAACCATCCCCGCCCATGCACTCATCCCCGCCCATGCAACCATCCCCGCCCATGCACTCATCCCCGCCCATGCAACCATCCCCGCCCATGCAACCATCCCCGCCCATGCACTCATCCCCGCCCATGCAACCATCCCCGCCCATGCACTCATCCCCGCCCATGCAACCATCCCCGCCCATGCAACCATCCCCGCCCATGCAACCATCCCCGCCCATGCAACCATCCCCGCCCATGCAACCATCCCCGCCCATGCAACCATCCCCGCCCATGCAACCATCCCCGCCCATGCACTCATCCCCGCCCATGCAACCATCCCCGCCCATGCAACCATCCCCGCCCATGCAACCATCCCCGCCCATGCAACCATCCCCGCCCATGCACTCATCCCCGCCCATGCACTCATCCCCGCCCATGCAACCATCCCCGCCCATGCAACCATCCCCGCCCATGCAACCATCCCCGCCCATGCAACCATCCCCGCCCATGCAACCATCCCCGCCCATGCACTCATCCCCGCCCATGCACTCATCCCCGCCCATGCAACCATCCCCGCCCATGCACTCATCCCCGCCCATGCAACCATCCCCGCCCATGCACTCATCCCCGCCCATGCAACCATCCCCGCCCATGCAACCATCCCCGCCCATGCAACCATCCCCGCCCATGCAACCATCCCCGCCCATGCACTCATCCCCGCCCATGCACTCATCCCCGCCCATGCAACCATCCCCGCCCATGCAACCATCCCCGCCCATGCAACCATCCCCGCCCATGCACTCATCCCCGCCCATGCAACCATCCCCGCCCATGCAACCATCCCCGCCCATGCAACCATCCCCGCCCATGCAACCATCCCCGCCCATGCAACCATCCCCGCCCATGCAACCATCCCCGCCCATGCACTCATCCCCGCCCATGCACTCATCCCCGCCCATGCACTCATCCCCGCCCATGCAACCATCCCCGCCCATGCAACCATCCCCGCCCATGCACTCATCCCCGCCCATGCACTCATCCCCGCCCATGCACTCATCCCCGCCCATGCAACCATCCCCGCCCATGCAACCATCCCCGCCCATGCACTCATCCCCGCCCATGCAACCATCCCCGCCCATGCACTCATCCCCGCCCATGCAACCATCCCCGCCCATGCACTCATCCCCGCCCATGCAACCATCCCCGCCCATGCACTCATCCCCGCCCATGCAACCATCCCCGCCCATGCACTCATCCCCGCCCATGCAACCATCCCCGCCCATGCAACCATCCCCGCCCATGCAACCATCCCCGCCCATGCACTCATCCCCGCCCATGCAACCATCCCCGCCCATGCACTCATCCCCGCCCATGCAACCATCCCCGCCCATGCAACCATCCCCGCCCATGCAACCATCCCCGCCCATGCACTCATCCCCGCCCATGCAACCATCCCCGCCCATGCAACCATCCCCGCCCATGCAACCATCCCCGCCCATGCACTCATCCCCGCCCATGCAACCATCCCCGCCCATGCACTCATCCCCGCCCATGCAACCATCCCCGCCCATGCAACCATCCCCGCCCATGCAACCATCCCCGCCCATGCAACCATCCCCGCCCATGCACTCATCCCCGCCCATGCAACCATCCCCGCCCATGCAACCATCCCCGCCCATGCAACCATCCCCGCCCATGCAACCATCCCCGCCCATGCAACCATCCCCGCCCATGCACTCATCCCCGCCCATGCAACCATCCCCGCCCATGCAACCATCCCCGCCCATGCACTCATCCCCGCCCATGCACTCATCCCCGCCCATGCAACCATCCCCGCCCATGCAACCATCCCCGCCCATGCAACCATCCCCGCCCATGCAACCATCCCCGCCCATGCAACCATCCCCGCCCATGCACTCATCCCCGCCCATGCAACCATCCCCGCCCATGCAACCATCCCCGCCCATGCAACCATCCCCGCCCATGCAACCATCCCCGCCCATGCACTCATCCCCGCCCATGCAACCATCCCCGCCCATGCAACCATCCCCGCCCATGCAACCATCCCCGCCCATGCAACCATCCCCGCCCATGCACTCATCCCCGCCCATGCACTCATCCCCGCCCATGCAACCATCCCCGCCCATGCAACCATCCCCGCCCATGCAACCATCCCCGCCCATGCAACCATCCCCGCCCATGCAACCATCCCCGCCCATGCACTCATCCCCGCCCATGCACTCATCCCCGCCCATGCAACCATCCCCGCCCATGCAACCATCCCCGCCCATGCAACCATCCCCGCCCATGCACTCATCCCCGCCCATGCAACCATCCCCGCCCATGCAACCATCCCCGCCCATGCAACCATCCCCGCCCATGCAACCATCCCCGCCCATGCAACCATCCCCGCCCATGCACTCATCCCCGCCCATGCAACCATCCCCGCCCATGCACTCATCCCCGCCCATGCACTCATCCCCGCCCATGCAACCATCCCCGCCCATGCAACCATCCCCGCCCATGCAACCATCCCCGCCCATGCAACCATCCCCGCCCATGCAACCATCCCCGCCCATGCACTCATCCCCGCCCATGCACTCATCCCCGCCCATGCAACCATCCCCGCCCATGCACTCATCCCCGCCCATGCACTCATCCCCGCCCATGCAACCATCCCCGCCCATGCAACCATCCCCGCCCATGCAACCATCCCCGCCCATGCAACCATCCCCGCCCATGCAACCATCCCCGCCCATGCACTCATCCCCGCCCATGCACTCATCCCCGCCCATGCAACCATCCCCGCCCATGCAACCATCCCCGCCCATGCAACCATCCCCGCCCATGCACTCATCCCCGCCCATGCAACCATCCCCGCCCATGCAACCATCCCCGCCCATGCAACCATCCCCGCCCATGCAACCATCCCCGCCCATGCACTCATCCCCGCCCATGCAACCATCCCCGCCCATGCACTCATCCCCGCCCATGCAACCATCCCCGCCCATGCAACCATCCCCGCCCATGCAACCATCCCCGCCCATGCACTCATCCCCGCCCATGCACTCATCCCCGCCCATGCAACCATCCCCGCCCATGCAACCATCCCCGCCCATGCAACCATCCCCGCCCATGCACTCATCCCCGCCCATGCACTCATCCCCGCCCATGCACTCATCCCCGCCCATGCAACCATCCCCGCCCATGCAACCATCCCCGCCCATGCAACCATCCCCGCCCATGCAACCATCCCCGCCCATGCACTCATCCCCGCCCATGCAACCATCCCCGCCCATGCAACCATCCCCGCCCATGCAACCATCCCCGCCCATGCACTCATCCCCGCCCATGCAACCATCCCCGCCCATGCACTCATCCCCGCCCATGCAACCATCCCCGCCCATGCAACCATCCCCGCCCATGCAACCATCCCCGCCCATGCAACCATCCCCGCCCATGCACTCATCCCCGCCCATGCAACCATCCCCGCCCATGCAACCATCCCCGCCCATGCAACCATCCCCGCCCATGCAACCATCCCCGCCCATGCAACCATCCCCGCCCATGCAACCATCCCCGCCCATGCAACCATCCCCGCCCATGCACTCATCCCCGCCCATGCAACCATCCCCGCCCATGCACTCATCCCCGCCCATGCAACCATCCCCGCCCATGCAACCATCCCCGCCCATGCAACCATCCCCGCCCATGCACTCATCCCCGCCCATGCAACCATCCCCGCCCATGCACTCATCCCCGCCCATGCACTCATCCCCGCCCATGCAACCATCCCCGCCCATGCACTCATCCCCGCCCATGCAACCATCCCCGCCCATGCAACCATCCCCGCCCATGCAACCATCCCCGCCCATGCAACCATCCCCGCCCATGCACTCATCCCCGCCCATGCACTCATCCCCGCCCATGCAACCATCCCCGCCCATGCAACCATCCCCGCCCATGCAACCATCCCCGCCCATGCAACCATCCCCGCCCATGCACTCATCCCCGCCCATGCACTCATCCCCGCCCATGCAACCATCCCCGCCCATGCACTCATCCCCGCCCATGCAACCATCCCCGCCCATGCAACCATCCCCGCCCATGCAACCATCCCCGCCCATGCACTCATCCCCGCCCATGCAACCATCCCCGCCCATGCACTCATCCCCGCCCATGCAACCATCCCCGCCCATGCAACCATCCCCGCCCATGCAACCATCCCCGCCCATGCACTCATCCCCGCCCATGCAACCATCCCCGCCCATGCAACCATCCCCGCCCATGCAACCATCCCCGCCCATGCACTCATCCCCGCCCATGCAACCATCCCCGCCCATGCAACCATCCCCGCCCATGCACTCATCCCCGCCCATGCAACCATCCCCGCCCATGCAACCATCCCCGCCCATGCACTCATCCCCGCCCATGCAACCATCCCCGCCCATGCACTCATCCCCGCCCATGCACTCATCCCCGCCCATGCAACCATCCCCGCCCATCCCCGCCCATGCAACCATCCCCGCCCATGCACTCATCCCCGCCCATGCAACCATCCCCGCCCATGCAACCATCCCCGCCCATGCAACCATCCCCGCCCATGCAACCATCCCCGCCCATGCAACCATCCCCGCCCATGCACTCATCCCCGCCCATGCACTCATCCCCGCCCATGCAACCATCCCCGCCCATGCAACCATCCCCGCCCATGCACTCATCCCCGCCCATGCAACCATCCCCGCCCATGCAACCATCCCCGCCCATGCACTCATCCCCGCCCATGCAACCATCCCCGCCCATGCAACCATCCCCGCCCATGCAACCATCCCCGCCCATGCACTCATCCCCGCCCATGCAACCATCCCCGCCCATGCAACCATCCCCGCCCATGCAACCATCCCCGCCCATGCAACCATCCCCGCCCATGCACTCATCCCCGCCCATGCACTCATCCCCGCCCATGCAACCATCCCCGCCCATGCAACCATCCCCGCCCATGCACTCATCCCCGCCCATGCAACCATCCCCGCCCATGCACTCATCCCCGCCCATGCAACCATCCCCGCCCATGCAACCATCCCCGCCCATGCAACCATCCCCGCCCATGCAACCATCCCCGCCCATGCAACCATCCCCGCCCATGCAACCATCCCCGCCCATGCACTCATCCCCGCCCATGCAACCATCCCCGCCCATGCAACCATCCCCGCCCATGCAACCATCCCCGCCCATGCAACCATCCCCGCCCATGCAACCATCCCCGCCCATGCAACCATCCCCGCCCATGCAACCATCCCCGCCCATGCACTCATCCCCGCCCATGCAACCATCCCCGCCCATGCAACCATCCCCGCCCATGCAACCATCCCCGCCCATGCAACCATCCCCGCCCATGCAACCATCCCCGCCCATGCAACCATCCCCGCCCATGCAACCATCCCCGCCCATGCACTCATCCCCGCCCATGCAACCATCCCCGCCCATGCAACCATCCCCGCCCATGCACTCATCCCCGCCCATGCAACCATCCCCGCCCATGCAACCATCCCCGCCCATGCACTCATCCCCGCCCATGCAACCATCCCCGCCCATGCAACCATCCCCGCCCATGCAACCATCCCCGCCCATGCAACCATCCCCGCCCATGCAACCATCCCCGCCCATGCACTCATCCCCGCCCATGCACTCATCCCCGCCCATGCAACCATCCCCGCCCATGCAACCATCCCCGCCCATGCACTCATCCCCGCCCATGCAACCATCCCCGCCCATGCACTCATCCCCGCCCATGCACTCATCCCCGCCCATGCAACCATCCCCGCCCATGCAACCATCCCCGCCCATGCACTCATCCCCGCCCATGCAACCATCCCCGCCCATGCACTCATCCCCGCCCATGCAACCATCCCCGCCCATGCAACCATCCCCGCCCATGCAACCATCCCCGCCCATGCACTCATCCCCGCCCATGCAACCATCCCCGCCCATGCACTCATCCCCGCCCATGCAACCATCCCCGCCCATGCACTCATCCCCGCCCATGCAACCATCCCCGCCCATGCAACCATCCCCGCCCATGCACTCATCCCCGCCCATGCAACCATCCCCGCCCATGCACTCATCCCCGCCCATGCACTCATCCCCGCCCATGCAACCATCCCCGCCCATGCAACCATCCCCGCCCATGCAACCATCCCCGCCCATGCAACCATCCCCGCCCATGCAACCATCCCCGCCCATGCACTCATCCCCGCCCATGCAACCATCCCCGCCCATGCACTCATCCCCGCCCATGCAACCATCCCCGCCCATGCAACCATCCCCGCCCATGCACTCATCCCCGCCCATGCAACCATCCCCGCCCATGCACTCATCCCCGCCCATGCAACCATCCCCGCCCATGCAACCATCCCCGCCCATGCAACCATCCCCGCCCATGCACTCATCCCCGCCCATGCAACCATCCCCGCCCATGCACTCATCCCCGCCCATGCAACCATCCCCGCCCATGCACTCATCCCCGCCCATGCAACCATCCCCGCCCATGCAACCATCCCCGCCCATGCAACCATCCCCGCCCATGCACTCATCCCCGCCCATGCAACCATCCCCGCCCATGCACTCATCCCCGCCCATGCAACCATCCCCGCCCATGCAACCATCCCCGCCCATGCAACCATCCCCGCCCATGCAACCATCCCCGCCCATGCACTCATCCCCGCCCATGCAACCATCCCCGCCCATGCAACCATCCCCGCCCATGCAACCATCCCCGCCCATGCAACCATCCCCGCCCATGCAACCATCCCCGCCCATGCAACCATCCCCGCCCATGCAACCATCCCCGCCCATGCACTCATCCCCGCCCATGCAACCATCCCCGCCCATGCACTCATCCCCGCCCATGCAACCATCCCCGCCCATGCAACCATCCCCGCCCATGCACTCATCCCCGCCCATGCAACCATCCCCGCCCATGCAACCATCCCCGCCCATGCACTCATCCCCGCCCATGCAACCATCCCCGCCCATGCAACCATCCCCGCCCATGCAACCATCCCCGCCCATGCAACCATCCCCGCCCATGCAACCATCCCCGCCCATGCACTCATCCCCGCCCATGCACTCATCCCCGCCCATGCAACCATCCCCGCCCATGCACTCATCCCCGCCCATGCAACCATCCCCGCCCATGCAACCATCCCCGCCCATGCAACCATCCCCGCCCATGCAACCATCCCCGCCCATGCACTCATCCCCGCCCATGCAACCATCCCCGCCCATGCACTCATCCCCGCCCATGCACTCATCCCCGCCCATGCAACCATCCCCGCCCATGCAACCATCCCCGCCCATGCAACCATCCCCGCCCATGCAACCATCCCCGCCCATGCACTCATCCCCGCCCATGCAACCATCCCCGCCCATGCAACCATCCCCGCCCATGCAACCATCCCCGCCCATGCAACCATCCCCGCCCATGCAACCATCCCCGCCCATGCACTCATCCCCGCCCATGCAACCATCCCCGCCCATGCACTCATCCCCGCCCATGCACTCATCCCCGCCCATGCAACCATCCCCGCCCATGCAACCATCCCCGCCCATGCAACCATCCCCGCCCATGCACTCATCCCCGCCCATGCAACCATCCCCGCCCATGCAACCATCCCCGCCCATGCAACCATCCCCGCCCATGCAACCATCCCCGCCCATGCAACCATCCCCGCCCATGCACTCATCCCCGCCCATGCAACCATCCCCGCCCATGCAACCATCCCCGCCCATGCACTCATCCCCGCCCATGCAACCATCCCCGCCCATGCACTCATCCCCGCCCATGCAACCATCCCCGCCCATGCAACCATCCCCGCCCATGCAACCATCCCCGCCCATGCACTCATCCCCGCCCATGCAACCATCCCCGCCCATGCAACCATCCCCGCCCATGCAACCATCCCCGCCCATGCAACCATCCCCGCCCATGCACTCATCCCCGCCCATGCAACCATCCCCGCCCATGCACTCATCCCCGCCCATGCACTCATCCCCGCCCATGCAACCATCCCCGCCCATGCAACCATCCCCGCCCATGCAACCATCCCCGCCCATGCAACCATCCCCGCCCATGCAACCATCCCCGCCCATGCACTCATCCCCGCCCATGCAACCATCCCCGCCCATGCACTCATCCCCGCCCATGCAACCATCCCCGCCCATGCAACCATCCCCGCCCATGCACTCATCCCCGCCCATGCAACCATCCCCGCCCATGCACTCATCCCCGCCCATGCAACCATCCCCGCCCATGCACTCATCCCCGCCCATGCAACCATCCCCGCCCATGCAACCATCCCCGCCCATGCAACCATCCCCGCCCATGCACTCATCCCCGCCCATGCAACCATCCCCGCCCATGCACTCATCCCCGCCCATGCAACCATCCCCGCCCATGCAACCATCCCCGCCCATGCAACCATCCCCGCCCATGCAACCATCCCCGCCCATGCAACCATCCCCGCCCATGCAACCATCCCCGCCCATGCAACCATCCCCGCCCATGCACTCATCCCCGCCCATGCAACCATCCCCGCCCATGCACTCATCCCCGCCCATGCAACCATCCCCGCCCATGCAACCATCCCCGCCCATGCACTCATCCCCGCCCATGCAACCATCCCCGCCCATGCAACCATCCCCGCCCATGCACTCATCCCCGCCCATGCAACCATCCCCGCCCATGCAACCATCCCCGCCCATGCAACCATCCCCGCCCATGCAACCATCCCCGCCCATGCAACCATCCCCGCCCATGCACTCATCCCCGCCCATGCAACCATCCCCGCCCATGCAACCATCCCCGCCCATGCAACCATCCCCGCCCATGCAACCATCCCCGCCCATGCAACCATCCCCGCCCATGCACTCATCCCCGCCCATGCAACCATCCCCGCCCATGCAACCATCCCCGCCCATGCAACCATCCCCGCCCATGCAACCATCCCCGCCCATGCACTCATCCCCGCCCATGCAACCATCCCCGCCCATGCAACCATCCCCGCCCATGCACTCATCCCCGCCCATGCAACCATCCCCGCCCATGCAACCATCCCCGCCCATGCAACCATCCCCGCCCATGCAACCATCCCCGCCCATGCAACCATCCCCGCCCATGCACTCATCCCCGCCCATGCAACCATCCCCGCCCATGCAACCATCCCCGCCCATGCAACCATCCCCGCCCATGCAACCATCCCCGCCCATGCAACCATCCCCGCCCATGCACTCATCCCCGCCCATGCAACCATCCCCGCCCATGCAACCATCCCCGCCCATGCACTCATCCCCGCCCATGCAACCATCCCCGCCCATGCACTCATCCCCGCCCATGCACTCATCCCCGCCCATGCAACCATCCCCGCCCATGCAACCATCCCCGCCCATGCAACCATCCCCGGCCATGCAACCATCCCCGCCCATGCACTCATCCCCGCCCATGCAACCATCCCCGCCCATGCAACCATCCCCGCCCATGCACTCATCCCCGCCCATGCAACCATCCCCGCCCATGCAACCATCCCCGCCCATGCAACCATCCCCGCCCATGCAACCATCCCCGCCCATGCACTCATCCCCGCCCATGCAACCATCCCCGCCCATGCACTCATCCCCGCCCATGCACTCATCCCCGCCCATGCAACCATCCCCGCCCATGCAACCATCCCCGCCCATGCAACCATCCCCGCCATGCACTCATCCCCGCCCATGCAACCATCCCCGCCCATGCAACCATCCCCGCCCATGCAACCATCCCCGCCCATGCACTCATCCCCGCCCATGCAACCATCCCCGCCCATGCAACCATCCCCGCCCATGCACTCATCCCCGCCCATGCAACCACCCCCGCCCATGCACTCATCCCCGCCCATGCAACCATCCCCGCCCATGCACTCATCCCCGCCCATGCAACCATCCCCGCCCATGCAACCATCCCCGCCCATGCACTCATCCCCGCCCATGCAACCATCCCCGCCCATGCAACCATCCCCGCCCATGCAACCATCCCCGCCCATGCAACCATCCCCGCCCATGCACTCATCCCCGCCCATGCAACCATCCCCGCCCATGCAACCATCCCCGCCCATGCAACCATCCCCGCCCATGCAACCATCCCCGCCCATGCAACCATCCCCGCCCATGCACTCATCCCCGCCCATGCAACCATCCCCGCCCATGCAACCATCCCCGCCCATGCAACCATCCCCGCCCATGCAACCATCCCCGCCCATGCACTCATCCCCGCCCATGCAACCATCCCCGCCCATGCAACCATCCCCGCCCATGCAACCATCCCCGCCCATGCAACCATCCCCGCCCATGCACTCATCCCCGCCCATGCAACCATCCCCGCCCATGCAACCATCCCCGCCCATGCAACCATCCCCGCCCATGCAACCATCCCCGCCCATGCAACCATCCCCGCCCATGCACTCATCCCCGCCCATGCAACCATCCCCGCCCATGCAACCATCCCCGCCCATGCACTCATCCCCGCCCATGCAACCATCCCCGCCCATGCAACCATCCCCGCCCATGCAACCATCCCCGCCCATGCACTCATCCCCGCCCATGCAACCATCCCCGCCCATGCACTCATCCCCGCCCATGCACTCATCCCCGCCCATGCAACCATCCCCGCCCATGCAACCATCCCCGCCCATGCAACCATCCCCGCCCATGCACTCATCCCCGCCCATGCAACCATCCCCGCCCATGCACTCATCCCCGCCCATGCAACCATCCCCGCCCATGCACTCATCCCCGCCCATGCAACCATCCCCGCCCATGCAACCATCCCCGCCCATGCACTCATCCCCGCCCATGCAACCATCCCCGCCCATGCAACCATCCCCGCCCATGCAACCATCCCCGCCCATGCAACCATCCCCGCCCATGCAACCATCCCCGCCCATGCAACCATCCCCGCCCATGCAACCATCCCCGCCCATGCAACCATCCCCGCCCATGCACTCATCCCCGCCCATGCAACCATCCCCGCCCATGCAACCATCCCCGCCCATGCAACCATCCCCGCCCATGCACTCATCCCCGCCCATGCAACCATCCCCGCCCATGCAACCATCCCCGCCCATGCACTCATCCCCGCCCATGCAACCATCCCCGCCCATGCACTCATCCCCGCCCATGCAACCATCCCCGCCCATGCAACCATCCCCGCCCATGCAACCATCCCCGCCCATGCACTCATCCCCGCCCATGCACTCATCCCCGCCCATGCAACCATCCCCGCCCATGCACTCATCCCCGCCCATGCAACCATCCCCGCCCATGCACTCATCCCCGCCCATGCAACCATCCCCGCCCATGCACTCATCCCCGCCCATGCAACCATCCCCGCCCATGCACTCATCCCCGCCCATGCAACCATCCCCGCCCATGCACTCATCCCCGCCCATGCAACCATCCCCGCCCATGCAACCATCCCCGCCCATGCAACCATCCCCGCCCATGCACTCATCCCCGCCCATGCAACCATCCCCGCCCATGCAACCATCCCCGCCCATGCAACCATCCCCGCCCATGCAACCATCCCCGCCCATGCAACCATCCCCGCCCATGCAACCATCCCCGCCCATGCACTCATCCCCGCCCATGCAACCATCCCCGCCCATGCACTCATCCCCGCCCATGCAACCATCCCCGCCCATGCACTCATCCCCGCCCATGCAACCATCCCCGCCCATGCACTCATCCCCGCCCATGCAACCATCCCCGCCCATGCACTCATCCCCGCCCATGCAACCATCCCCGCCCATGCACTCATCCCCGCCCATGCAACCATCCCCGCCCATGCACTCATCCCCGCCCATGCAACCATCCCCGCCCATGCACTCATCCCCGCCCATGCACTCATCCCCGCCCATGCAACCATCCCCGCCCATGCAACCATCCCCGCCCATGCAACCATCCCCGCCCATGCAACCATCCCCGCCCATGCAACCATCCCCGCCCATGCACTCATCCCCGCCCATGCACTCATCCCCGCCCATGCACTCATCCCCGCCCATGCAACCATCCCCGCCCATGCAACCATCCCCGCCCATGCACTCATCCCCGCCCATGCAACCATCCCCGCCCATGCAACCATCCCCGCCCATGCAACCATCCCCGCCCATGCACTCATCCCCGCCCATGCACTCATCCCCGCCCATGCACTCATCCCCGCCCATGCAACCATCCCCGCCCATGCAACCATCCCCGCCCATGCAACCATCCCCGCCCATGCAACCATCCCCGCCCATGCACTCATCCCCGCCCATGCACTCATCCCCGCCCATGCACTCATCCCCGCCCATGCACCCATCCCCGCCCATGCAACCATCCCCGCCCATGCACTCATCCCCGCCCATGCAACCATCCCCGCCCATGCAACCATCCCCGCCCATGCACTCATCCCCGCCCATGCAACCATCCCCGCCCATGCACTCATCCCCGCCCATGCAACCATCCCCGCCCATGCAACCATCCCCGCCCATGCAACCATCCCCGCCCATGCAACCATCCCCGCCCATGCAACCATCCCCGCCCATGCACTCATCCCCGCCCATGCAACCATCCCCGCCCATGCAACCATCCCCGCCCATGCACTCATCCCCGCCCATGCAACCATCCCCGCCCATGCACTCATCCCCGCCCATGCAACCATCCCGCCCATGCAACCATCCCCGCCCATGCAACCATCCCCGCCCATGCAACCATCCCCGCCCATGCAACCATCCCCGCCCATGCACTCATCCCCGCCCATGCAACCATCCCCGCCCATGCAACCATCCCCGCCCATGCAACCATCCCCGCCCATGCAACCATCCCCGCCCATGCAACCATCCCCGCCCATGCACTCATCCCCGCCCATGCAACCATCCCCGCCCATGCAACCATCCCCGCCCATGCAACCATCCCCGCCCATGCAACCATCCCCGCCCATGCACTCATCCCCGCCCATGCAACCATCCCCGCCCATGCAACCATCCCCGCCCATGCAACCATCCCCGCCCATGCACTCATCCCCGCCCATGCAACCATCCCCGCCCATGCACTCATCCCCGCCCATGCAACCATCCCCGCCCATGCAACCATCCCCGCCCATGCACTCATCCCCGCCCATGCACTCATCCCCGCCCATGCAACCATCCCCGCCCATGCAACCATCCCCGCCCATGCAACCATCCCCGCCCATGCAACCATCCCCGCCCATGCAACCATCCCCGCCCATGCAACCATCCCCGCCCATGCAACCATCCCCGCCCATGCAACCATCCCCGCCCATGCAACCATCCCCGCCCATGCACTCATCCCCGCCCATGCAACCATCCCCGCCCATGCACTCATCCCCGCCCATGCACTCATCCCCGCCCATGCAACCATCCCCGCCCATGCAACCATCCCCGCCCATGCACTCATCCCCGCCCATGCACTCATCCCCGCCCATGCAACCATCCCCGCCCATGCAACCATCCCCGCCCATGCAACCATCCCCGCCCATGCAACCATCCCCGCCCATGCAACCATCCCCGCCCATGCAACCATCCCCGCCCATGCAACCATCCCCGCCCATGCAACCATCCCCGCCCATGCAACCATCCCCGCCCATGCACTCATCCCCGCCCATGCAACCATCCCCCGCCCATGCAACCATCCCCGCCCATGCAACCATCCCCGCCCATGCAACTCATCCCCGCCCATGCAACCATCCCCGCCCATGCACTCATCCCCGCCCATGCAACCATCCCCGCCCATGCAACCATCCCCGCCCATGCAACCATCCCCGCCCATGCACTCATCCCCGCCCATGCAACCATCCCCGCCCATGCAACCATCCCCGCCCATGCAACCATCCCCGCCCATGCACCTCATCCCCGCCCATGCAACCATCCCCGCCCATGCACTCATCCCCGCCCATGCAAACCATCCCCGCCCATGCACTCATCCCCGCCCATGCAACCATCCCCGCCCATGCAACCATCCCCCGCCCATGCACTCATCCCCGCCCATGCACTCATCCCCGCCCATGCAACCATCCCCGCCCATGCAACCATCCCCGCCCATGCACTCATCCCCGCCCATGCAACCATCCCCGCCCATGCACTCATCCCCGCCCATGCACTCATCCCCGCCCATGCAACCATCCCCGCCCATGCAACCATCCCCGCCCATGCACTCATCCCCGCCCATGCACTCATCCCCGCCCATGCAACCATCCCCGCCCATGCAACCATCCCCGCCCATGCACTCATCCCCGCCCATGCAACCATCCCCCGCCCATGCACTCATCCCCGCCCATGCAACCATCCCCGCCCATGCAACCATCCCCGCCCATGCACTCATCCCCGCCCATGCACTCATCCCCGCCCATGCAACCATCCCCGCCCATGCAACCATCCCCGCCCATGCACTCATCCCCGCCCATGCAACCATCCCCGCCCATGCACTCATCCCCGCCCATGCACTCATCCCCGCCATGCAACCATCCCCGCCCATGCAACCATCCCCGCCCATGCAAACCATCCCCGCCCATGCAACCATCCCCGCCCATGCACTCATCCCCGCCCATGCAACCATCCCCGCCCATGCAACCATCCCCGCCCATGCAACCATCCCCGCCCATGCACTCATCCCCGCCCATGCAACCATCCCCGCCCATGCAACCATCCCCGCCCATGCACTCATCCCCGCCCATGCAACCATCCCCGCCCATGCACTCATCCCCGCCCATGCAACCATCCCCCGCCCATGCAACCATCCCCGCCCATGCAAACCATCCCCGCCCATGCAACCATCCCCGCCCATGCACTCATCCCCGCCCATGCAAACCATCCCCGCCCATGCACTCATCCCCGCCCATGCAACCATCCCCGCCCATGCAACCATCCCCGCCCATGCACTCATCCCCGCCCATGCAACCATCCCCGCCCATGCACTCATCCCCGCCCATGCACTCATCCCCGCCCATGCAACCATCCCCGCCCATGCACTCATCCCCGCCCATGCAACCATCCCCGCCCATGCAACCATCCCCGCCCATGCACTCATCCCCGCCCATGCAACCATCCCCGCCCATGCAACCATCCCCGCCCATGCACTCATCCCCGCCCATGCAACCATCCCCGCCCATGCAACCATCCCCGCCCATGCAACCATCCCCGCCCATGCAACCATCCCCGCCCATGCAACCATCCCCGCCCATGCACTCATCCCCGCCCATGCAACCATCCCCGCCCATGCAACCATCCCCGCCCATGCAACCATCCCCGCCCATGCAACCATCCCCGCCCATGCAACCATCCCCGCCCATGCAACCATCCCCGCCCATGCACTCATCCCCGCCCATGCAACCATCCCCGCCCATGCAACCATCCCCGCCCATGCAACCATCCCCGCCCATGCACTCATCCCCGCCCATGCAACCATCCCCGCCCATGCAACCATCCCCGCCCATGCACTCATCCCCGCCCATGCAACCATCCCCGCCCATGCACTCATCCCCGCCCATGCAACCATCCCCGCCCATGCAACCATCCCCGCCCATGCACTCATCCCCGCCCATGCACTCATCCCCGCCCATGCACTCATCCCCGCCCATGCAACCATCCCCGCCCATGCAACCATCCCCGCCCATGCACTCATCCCCGCCCATGCAACCATCCCCGCCCATGCAACCATCCCCGCCCATGCACTCATCCCCGCCCATGCACTCATCCCCGCCCATGCAACCATCCCCGCCCATGCAACCATCCCCGCCCATGCAACCATCCCCGCCCATGCACTCATCCCCGCCCATGCAACCATCCCCGCCCATGCAACCATCCCCGCCCATGCAACCATCCCCGCCCATGCACTCATCCCCGCCCATGCAACCATCCCCGCCCATGCAACCATCCCCGCCCATGCAACCATCCCCGCCCATGCACTCATCCCCGCCCATGCAACCATCCCCGCCCATGCAACCATCCCCGCCCATGCAACCATCCCGCCCATGCACTCATCCCCGCCCATGCACTCATCGCCCATGCACTCTCCCCGCCATGCACTCATCCCCGCCCATGCAACCATCCCCGCCCATGCACTCATCCCCCGCCCATGCAACCATCCCCGCCCATGCAACCATCCCCGCCCATGCAACCATCCCCGCCCATGCACTCATCCCCGCCCATGCAACCATCCCCGCCCATGCACTCATCCCCGCCCATGCAACCATCCCCGCCCATGCACTCATCCCCGCCCATGCAACCATCCCCGCCCATGCAACCATCCCCGCCCATGCAACCATCCCCGCCCATGCACTCATCCCCGCCCATGCACTCATCCCCGCCCATGCACTCATCCCCGCCCATGCAACCATCCCCGCCCATGCACTCATCCCCGCCCATGCACTCATCCCCGCCCATGCAACCATCCCCGCCCATGCACTCATCCCCGCCCATGCACTCATCCCCGCCCATGCAACCATCCCCGCCCATGCACTCATCCCCGCCCATGCAACCATCCCCGCCCATGCACTCATCCCCGCCCATGCAACCATCCCCGCCCATGCAACCATCCCCGCCCATGCAACCATCCCCGCCCATGCACTCATCCCCGCCCCATGCAACCATCCCCGCCCATGCAACCATCCCCGCCCATGCAACCATCCCCGCCCATGCACTCATCCCCGCCCATGCAACCATCCCCGCCCATGCAACCATCCCCGCCCATGCAACCATCCCGCCCATGCACTCATCCCCGCCCATGCAACCATCCCCGCCCATGCAACCATCCCCGCCCATGCACTCATCCCCGCCCATGCAACCATCCCCGCCCATGCAACCATCCCCGCCCATGCACTCATCCCCGCCCATGCAACCATCCCCGCCCATGCACTCATCCCCGCCCATGCAACCATCCCCGCCCATGCAACCATCCCCGCCCATGCACTCATCCCCGCCCATGCAACCATCCCCGCCCATGCAACCATCCCGCCCATGCAACCATCCCCGCCCATGCACTCATCCCCGCCCATGCAACCATCCCCGCCCATGCAACCATCCCGCCCATGCACTCATCCCCGCCCATGCAACCATCCCCGCCCATGCAACCATCCCCGCCCATGCAACCATCCCCGCCCATGCACTCATCCCCGCCCATGCACTCATCCCCCGCCCATGCACTCATCCCCGCCCATGCAACCATCCCCGCCCATGCACTCATCCCCGCCCATGCAACCATCCCCGCCCATGCAACCATCCCCGCCCATGCAACCATCCCCGCCCATGCAACCATCCCCGCCCATGCACTCATCCCCGCCCATGCAACCATCCCCGCCCATGCAACCATCCCCGCCCATGCAACCATCCCCGCCCATGCACTCATCCCCGCCCATGCAACCATCCCCGCCCATGCAACCATCCCCGCCCATGCAACCATCCCCGCCCATGCAACCATCCCCGCCCATGCACTCATCCCCGCCCATGCAACCATCCCCGCCCATGCAACCATCCCCGCCCATGCAACCATCCCCGCCCATGCACTCATCCCCGCCCATGCAACCATCCCCGCCCATGCAACCATCCCCGCCCATGCACTCATCCCCGCCCATGCAACCATCCCCGCCCATGCAACCATCCCCGCCCATGCAACCATCCCCGCCCATGCACTCATCCCCGCCCATGCACTCATCCCCGCCCATGCACTCATCCCCGCCCATGCAACCATCCCCGCCCATGCACTCATCCCCGCCCATGCAACCATCCCCGCCCATGCAACCATCCCCGCCCATGCAACCATCCCCGCCCATGCAACCATCCCCGCCCATGCACTCATCCCCGCCCATGCAACCATCCCCGCCCATGCAACCATCCCCGCCCATGCAACCATCCCCGCCCATGCACTCATCCCCGCCCATGCAACCATCCCCGCCCATGCAACCATCCCCGCCCATGCAACCATCCCCGCCCATGCAACCATCCCCGCCCATGCACTCATCCCCGCCCATGCAACCATCCCCGCCCATGCAACCATCCCCGCCCATGCACTCATCCCCGCCCATGCAACCATCCCCGCCCATGCAACCATCCCCCGCCCATGCAACCATCCCCGCCCATGCACTCATCCCCGCCCATGCACTCATCCCCGCCCATGCACTCATCCCCGCCCATGCACTCATCCCCGCCCATGCAACCATCCCCGCCCATGCACTCATCCCCGCCCATGCAACCATCCCCGCCCATGCAACCATCCCCGCCCATGCAACCATCCCCGCCCATGCAACCATCCCCGCCCATGCACTCATCCCCGCCCATGCAACCATCCCCGCCCATGCAACCATCCCCGCCCATGCAACCATCCCCGCCCATGCACTCATCCCCGCCCATGCAACCATCCCCGCCCATGCAACCATCCCCGCCCATGCAACCATCCCCGCCCATGCAACCATCCCCGCCCATGCACTCATCCCCGCCCATGCAACCATCCCCGCCCATGCAACCATCCCCGCCCATGCAACCATCCCCGCCCATGCACTCATCCCCGCCCATGCAACCATCCCCGCCCATGCAACCATCCCCGCCCATGCACTCATCCCCGCCCATGCAACCATCCCCGCCCATGCAACCATCCCCGCCCATGCAACCATCCCCGCCCATGCAACCATCCCCGCCCATGCACTCATCCCCGCCCATGCAACCATCCCCGCCCATGCAACCATCCCCGCCCATGCACTCATCCCCGCCCATGCAACCATCCCCGCCCATGCAACCATCCCCGCCCATGCACTCATCCCCGCCCATGCAACCATCCCCGCCCATGCAACCATCCCCGCCCATGCAACCATCCCCGCCCATGCACTCATCCCCGCCCATGCACTCATCCCCGCCCATGCACTCATCCCCGCCCATGCACTCATCCCCGCCCATGCACTCATCCCCGCCTGGGCCATATATCCCACCCTCCCCGTCTCCCAACTTAACTGGAAAAAAGGCATGCTCTCATGCCCCTCCCCCCCCCCCCCACCTGTCGTGCGGGTGTGCTCCCATCCCCCTATCCTCTCCCCCCCTCCACCTGTCGTGAGGGCACGCCACGATGTGCGGCGCTGCTCTCTCCACCGCCTCCGCCACCGCCGCTGCTGCTGCGAAGGCCTTGGATCGCATGTGCTGTCGCACGGATCGCCACTGCTGCTGCGACCACGCCTCCTGCGACAGCTGCGGCTGCGACTGTTGAGGCTGCGACTGCTGTGACGAATCGCAGCGGGATTCAAGCGACGTTTTTTGCGACTGTGCGACCGCGACTAGACCTGCCACGTGTTCAGCGCGGATTGGGAACTCGTGCTGCGACAGCACACATCGCAGGCGACCCTCCGGCGACCATCCGAACCATCGCGCGTCGTCGCCCAACAGCGTCGCCAGCGGGTCCGCCGTCGCCGGCTGTCGCGACAGCTGCAGGTCGTCGCACGTCGCACAGATGCTCGCCTGCTGCATCTACAGTCGCTGGCAGTCGCGTGCGTCGACAGTAGGTGGAGGCGCGTCCCGCGGGCCAGAGAGGCTGTAACGTCTGCAAAATCAACGAAGAGGGTTAAGCAGCAACCGCCGCGAGGAACGTCTGCTCGCTGTCCGGCACACAGGCGGGGAGGTGAAACAGCGCGACAGCGGACGAAAGAGGAGAGTGACCAAGGAGAAGAAAGGTCGCTCAGAAGGTGGACATGAATTTCGAGCGCTCGCGATCCGTCCAGTGCTCGCAGGGCAGAGCCCACGGTCTGGCGCTAGTAGGCGACGCGAACTAGTAGCCGTTGGGTTGCAGAAACGCGTCTTGTGCTGAAAGGGGAACAGGTGCTACTACGAGAGCGTGTTTCCATATGGTAACTGGTTTCTTTGAGCCGTCGACATGAACCTCCATAACGCACCAGCGACGATCCCTTCCCACACGAATTCGCTCTGAACCAAAGAACACCAAAACCAAATTGCATTTTCGAAACTCAACTGACCCGAACCATGCTTCGCAAACTCCGCCCGACCAACTTATGTATCCCTCCCGCACCTTCATTACCCCGCAGTAACACCACCGCCTGTCCATCTCACCCACGCGCATCCGCGCCGTTCCGCACCGCTTCCGCGCCTCCCCCGCGCCTCCCCCGCGCGCGTCGCACGAGGGGCTCGCAGCTTCACTCACGCGCCAGCGCTACTAGCCGCTGTTCGCACACCGCTCGCCACCTCGCGTCGCCCGCCTGTCTCGTTACCCGTCGCCCGGGCCTCGTATTCGCCACCTGATCTCTCCCCCTCGCGACACGTCTATCGTCCCACGACCGACAACCATACCGATCCCCGACGATCCCGACTGAGAAGCGACGAGGGCGACAAGCCGCGCTGATCGCAACGACACTGAAATCGGGCCGAGTATCCGAGAGACGCGCGGGACGCGCGAGTGGTTGGCTCTCTCTTTGCACGCCGCTGCGCGGCCGCCGATCCAGCAGCACTCCCAGCACTCGAAAACGTTGCTTGTCTCGCCCAGCTCTCCCTACCGCCCAGCTCTCCCTCCCACCCCCCAGCACACTTCCTCCCACCGCCTTTCCACTCCACACAACACAGCACAGCAGCAGCAGCAGCAGCAGCAGCAGCAGCAGCAGCAGCAGCGCATGTCGTTGCATCGCGTGTGTCGCGGGTTTCTGCGCGCGTCCCGTGAGTCTAGAAGAACCCATGCGAGCTCGGGTCGTGCTGCCGCAGCAGCAAGGCCTTTTGGGAGCTTTCACACCCCACCTTTTGAGATAGCAACTGCTGCGAAACATGGCACGGCGGCCCCGTGGCAAGGCGCAGACGGGGCAAAGTGCATCCACTGGCCTATAGCAGCAGCGTCTGCTTCACCCCGTGCAGCAGCACGGGAGCGCGAGCTGCAACGTGTGAAGCCCCTTTTGAGCCATCCCTATCCCCACCCCCATTCACAACCACAAGCGCAGCCACAGCAACTGCTGCTCCGCGGCTCAGCACTGCTTCCAAGAGCACATGATGGTTCCAACACGTGGAGCCCCCTTGTAGCCATCCGAGCCACGTCAGTCGTTGATGCTGTGCAGGGGATCTCAGCCGTCCGTTTAGCACTACCTCAAAGACCAAGTTTGTGTGCCCAACTGGTGCCGCTCCTGCCTGCCCGCCTGCTGTCGACTGCTGCTGCTGCTGCTGCTGCTGCTGCAGGGACAGGTGAGAGTTGCTGGCTGCTGCGTCCCTCCCTCCCTCCCTCCCTCCCTCCCTCCCTCCCTCCCTCCCTCCCTCCCTCCCTCCCTCCCTCCCTCCCTCCCCCCTCCCTCCCTCCCTCCCTCCCTCCCTCCCTCCCCCCCCCCCTCCCTCCCTCCCTCCCTCCCTCCCTCCCTCCCTCCCTCCCTCCCTCCCTCCCTCCCTCCCTCCCTCCCTCCCTCCCCTCCTCCCCGCTTTACCCCCATTCTCCTCCGCCCACTATTTCCACAGACCCCAGAAGCCCATTCTCCCATAGCAGCCCTCCCCCACACGAGCGTGCCTCCCGCCAACTGTACTCCTCTTTTCAGGACTCCTGGAACCATCGGCCCGCACAGTGCGCATTGCTTTTTTAGAACCCTCAAATGCCAACAATATCGCGAATGTCTCCCCCCAACCCCAACTGTGCTTTTCACATCTGGAATCAGTATCGGGAACCAGGTGCATTGACAGTGCGCGTCCTCCCACTGTTCACACCATTCTCTCGTGCCATGCCATGCCACCATCCCAGCCACAACGGTCAACGGCACTGCTGCTGCCGCCGCCAACCCCGCTGCTGCCGCTGCTGTTCTTGCTGACTCCTTCCCCTCCCTCATTTCTCTCCCTTGTTTGTCCTTGCTTCTCCCTGCTTTCTCATCCCCCTCTCCCACCACGAGCAGCACCAGCAGCACCTGCATCCCCCCAAAGGCGTTCGTGGCTGGCGGTAGCGCTGCTGCTGCTGCCGTGTGCCACTGCCTTTGGCCTCGGGGCGTGGCAGATTCAGCGCTACTACTGGAAGGTGCGTGGAAGGTGCACGGATGCCGATGGAATTACTGAAGAAGCTATGTGGCTGCTAGATTCATTCATGCCCTTTATTATTCCCATTATCATGGTCTCCGTTACTATGCCCATAATAGGCCCATTATTATGCCCATTACTCCACTCTCGCCCCATCTCCTGCCGCCGCAGTCCTCCACGTCAACCCATCTCCTGTAAGCCTAATCCTCATGCCCATGCATCCCTTTCCCACCCTTTTTGCTCCCCACAAGGAGGCGGTATGAGCCCTCCTTGCAAATACGTCAGCTCGACCTGGTGGGGCGGCAGCAGCAGCGCCTGCAGGAGGCACCAGTGCCGCTGCTGGAAGCCCCTGGGGAGAAAGCCACCAGGTCGGGGTGACATGGGCTGCTCTCGGCCTGATCGGCACGCTCATCCATCCCGTTTCCGCCTGTCCTTGCTTTGCTCCCCGCCCATCCCCCCAGCTGCACCTTGTGAGGCGGCTGCAGCAGTGCCTGTAGGAGGCGCCAGTACCTCTGCTGGACGCCCTTCAGCCTTCAGCCTTGAGGCACATGCGCTGCGCTTGCCATCGGGGAGGAAGCCACTAGGTCGCCCGGGCCTGGGCTGGTGCCGGCCTAATCCGCATGATCATTTCTCCATTTACCCCGCACGCTCTCGCTTTCAACCATCCCTCCAGCTCGACCTGGTGGGGCGCCGGCAGCAGCGCCTGCAGGAGCCGCCAGTGCCGTTGCTGGACGCCCTGCAGGCACACGCTCTCGCCACCGGGGAGGAAACCGCACTGCCCCTGCTGCCGCCACCGTCTGCCACTCCAGCGGCCGCTCCTGCAGCTGCTGATGGGTCTCGTGGGCCTGGCTCGGCAGCAGACGGGTCTGGTTCGGCAGGAAACGGGCCTGGGTGGGCAGCAGGGGAGCTGGAGTTCCGGCGGGTGGAGTGTGCGGGGCGGTACGACGATGCACGGTCGCTGTTTGTGGGGCCCCGGGCGCACACAGTGAGGGGTGCGCAGGAGAAAGGGTACTTCCTTGTCACTCCGCTCATCCCTCCATCTGGCAGGTGAGTGGTTGACAGGGCAAGGAGGGCACTTTTCACTGTAGTTATGGCAGGTGTTTGGCTGGGCAGGGGTGCCCAGGAGAAGGGGTACTTCCTTGTCATGCCGCTCATGCCCCCCCCTGGCAGGTATGCCCATTCGCCCCGTCAGTAAAGCACTCGTCTTGCATGCCACCGCGGGCACACACAGTGAGGGGCGCGCAGGAGAAGGGGTACTTCCTTGTCACGCCACTGCTGCCACATGCTGGCAGGTATGTGTAAGCTCATCCCCCCCGTCAAATTATCACATCAGCCTTGCGGGGCGCACAGGAGAAAGGGTACTTCCTCGTCACTCCGCTGCTGCCTCCCGCTGGCAGGTATGCCCATTCGCCCCGTGAATGAATCACTCCCCTTGCATGCCGTGAGAGGCGTACAGGAGAAAGGGAACGTTCTTGTCACGCCACTGCCGCACGCTGCTGACAGGTATGCATATGCACTTTTCAAACTGTAATCGAAATGGTTTGCTCCAGTGAGGGCAGGTGAGTTTATGCTAGAGGGCCCACGCATGTGTCAATGCCCTGTGCCGAGCGGCATGCCTCTGAAAGCCTGAGACGTTCTCTCGCTCCTTGCCCCAATCATCGCACTCTTTTCCCCTGGTTTTGTCTCCATCCCCAGACGCAGTGAAGCGAGAGCCATGTTCCTCCCGAGTGCTGCTCATCTCATGTCATCTCATCTCATCTCATCTCATCTCATCTCATGTCATCTCATCTCATCTCATCTCATCTCATCTCATCTCATCTCATCTCATCTCATCTCATCTCATCTCATCTCATGTCATCTCATCTCATCTCATCTCATCTCATCTCATCTCATCTCATCTCATCTCATGTCATCTCATCTCATCTCATCTCATCTCATCTCATCTCATCTCATCTCATCTCATCTCATCTCATCTCATCTCATCTCATCTCATCGCATGTCATCTCATCTCATCTCATCTCATCTCATCTCATCTCATCTCATCTCATCTCATCTCATCTCATCTCATCTCATCTCATCTCATCTCATCTCATGTCATGTCATCTCATCTCATCTCATCTCATCTCATCTCATCTCATCTCATCTCATCTCATCTCATCTCATCTCATCTCATCTCATCTCATCTCATCTCATCTCATCTCATCTCATCTCATCTCATCTCATCTCATCTCATCTCATCTCATCTCATCTCATCTCTTCTCATCTCATCTCATCTCTTCTCTTCTCATCTCATCTCATCTCATCTCATCTCATCTCATCTCATCTCATCTCATCTCATCTCATCTCATCTCATCTCATCTCATCTCATCTCATCTCATCTCATCTCATCTCATCTCATCTCATGTCATCTCATCTCATCTCATCTCATCTCATGTCATCTCATCTCATCTCATCCCATCTCATCTCATCTCATCTCATCTCATCTCATCTCATCTCATGTCATCTCATCTCATCTCATCTCATCTCATCTCATCTCATCTCATCTCATCTCATCTCATCTCATCTCATCTCATCTCATCTCATCTCATCTCATCTCATCTCATCTCATCTCATCTCATCTCATCTCATGTCATCTCATCTCATCTCATCTCATCTCATCTCATCTCATCTCATCTCATCTCATCTCATCTCATCTCATCTCATCTCATGTCATCTCATCTCATCTCATCTCATCTCATCTCATCTCATCTCATCTCATGTCATCTCATCTCATCTCATCTCATCTCATCTCATCTCATCTCATCTCATCTCATCTCATCTCATCTCATCTCATCTCATCTCATCTCATCTCATGTCATCTCATCTCATCTCATCTCATCTCATCTCATCTCATCTCATCTCATCTCATCTCATCTCATCTCATCTCATCTCATCTCATCTCATCTCATCTCATCATCTCATCTCATCTCATCTCATCTCATCTCATCTCATCTCATCTCATCTCATCTCATCTCATCTCATCTCATCTCATCTCATCTCATCTCATCTCATCTCATCTCATCTCATCTCATCTCATGTCATCTCATGTCATCTCATCTCATCTCATCTCATCTCATCTCATCTCATCTCATCTCATCTCATCTCATCTCATCTCATCTCATCTCATCTCATGTCATCTCATCTCATCTCATCTCATCTCATCTCATCTCATCTCATCTCATCTCATCTCATCTCATCTCATCTCATCTCATCTCATCTCATCTCATCTCATCTCATCTCATCTCATCTCATCTCATCTCATCTCATCTCATGTCATCTCATCTCATCTCATCTCATCTCATCTCATCTCATCTCATCTCATCTCATCTCATCTCATCTCATCTCATCTCATCTCATCTCATCTCATCTCATGTCATCTCATCTCATGTCATCTCATCTCATCTCATCTCATCTCATCTCATCTCATCTCATCTCATCTCATCTCATCTCATCTCATCTCATCTCATCTCATCTCATCTCATCTCATCTCATCTCATCTCATCTCATCTCATCTCATCTCATCTCATCTCATCTCATCTCATCTCATCTCATCTCATCTCATCTCATCTCATCTCATCTCATCTCATGTCATCTCATCTCATGTCATCTCATCTCATCTCATCTCATCTCATCTCATCTCATCTCATCTCATCTCATCTCATCTCTTCTCATCTCATCTCATCTCATCTCATCTCTTCTCATCTCATCTCATCTCATCTCTTCTCTTCTCATCTCATCTCATCTCATCTCATCTCATCTCATCTCTTCTCATCTCATCTCATCTCATCTCATCTCATCTCATCTCATCTCATCTCATCTCATCTCATCTCATGTCATCTCATCTCATCTCATGTCATCTCATCTCATCTCATCTCATCTCATGTCATCTCATCCCATCCCATCCCATCTCATCTCATCTCATCTCATCTCATCTCATCTCATCTCATCTCATCTCATCTCATCTCATCTCATCTCATCTCATCTCATCTCATCTCATCTCATCTCATCTCATGTCATCATCTCATCTCATCTCATCTCATCTCATCTCATCTCATCTCATGTCATCTCATCTCATCTCATCTCATCTCATGTCATCTCATCTCATCTCATCTCATCTCATCTCATCTCATCTCATCTCATCTCATCTCATCTCATCTCATCTCATCTCATCTCATCTCATCTCATCTCATCTCATCTCATCTCATCTCATGTCATCTCATGTCATCTCATCTCATCTCATCTCATCTCATCTCATCTCATCTCATCTCATCTCATCTCATCTCATCTCATCTCATCTCATCTCATGTCATCTCATCTCATCTCATCTCATCTCATCTCATCTCATCTCATCTCATCTCATCTCATCTCATCTCATCTCATCTCATCTCATCTCATCTCATCTCATCTCATCTCATCTCATCTCATCTCATCTCATGTCATCTCATCTCATCTCATCTCATCTCATCTCATCTCATCTCATCTCATCTCATCTCATCTCATCTCATCTCATCTCATCTCATCTCATGTCATCTCATCTCTCATCTCATCTCATCTCATCTCATCTCATCTCATCTCATCTTATCTCATCTCATGTCATCTCATCTCATCTCATCTCATCTCATGTCATCTCATCTCATCTCATCCCATCTCATCTCATCTCATCTCATCTCATCTCATCTCATCTCATGTCATCTCATCTCATCTCATCTCATCTCATCTCATCTCATCTCATCTCATCTCATCTCATCTCATCTCATCTCATCTCATGTCATCTCATCTCATCTCATCTCATCTCATCTCATCTCATCTCATCTCATGTCATCTCATCTCATCTCATCTCATCTCATCTCATCTCATCTCATCTCATCTCATCTCATCTCATCTCATCTCATCTCATCTCATCTCATGTCATCTCATCTCATCTCATCTCATCTCATCTCATCTCATCTCATCTCATCTCATCTCATCTCATCTCATCTCATGTCATCTCATCTCATCTCATCTCATCTCATCTCATCTCATCTCATCTCATCTCATCTCATCTCATCTCATCTCATCTCATCTCATCTCATCTCATCTCATGTCATCTCATGTCATCTCATCTCATCTCATCTCATCTCATCTCATCTCATCTCATCTCATCTCATCTCATCTCATCTCATCTCATCTCATCTCATGTCATCTCATCTCATCTCATCTCATCTCATCTCATCTCATCTCATCTCATCTCATCTCATCTCATCTCATCTCATCTCATCTCATCTCATCTCATCTCATCTCATCTCATCTCATCTCATCTCATCTCATCTCATGTCATCTCATCTCATCTCATCTCATCTCATCTCATCTCATCTCATCTCATCTCATCTCATCTCATCTCATCTCATCTCATCTCATCTCATCTCATGTCATCTCATCTCATGTCATCTCATCTCATCTCATCTCATCTCATCTCATCTCATCTCATCTCATCTCATCTCATCTCATCTCATCTCATCTCATCACATCTCATCTCATCTCATCTCATCTCATCTCATCTCATCTCATCTCATCTCATCTCATCTCATCTCATCTCATCTCATCTCATCTCATCTCATCTCATCTCATCTCATCTCATCTCATCTCATGTCATCTCATCTCATCTCATCTCATCTCATCTCATCTCATCTCATCTCATCTCATCTCATCTCATCTCATCTCATCTCTTCTCATCTCATCTCATCTCATCTCATCTCTTCTCATCTCATCTCATCTCATCTCTTCTCTTCTCTTCTCATCTCATCTCATCTCATCTCATCTCATCTCATCTCTTCTCATCTCATCTCATCTCATCTCATCTCATCTCATCTCATCTCATCTCATCTCATGTCATCTCATCTCATCTCATGTCATCTCATCTCATCTCATCTCATCTCATGTCATCTCATCCCATCCCATCCCATCTCATCTCATCTCATCTCATCTCATCTCATCTCATCTCATCTCATCTCATCTCATCTCATCTCATCTCATCTCATCTCATCTCATCTCATCTCATCTCATCTCATCTCATCTCATCTCATCTCATCTCATCTCATCTCATCTCATGTCATCTCATCTCATCTCATCTCATCTCATGTCATCTCATCTCATCTCATCTCATCTCATCTCATCTCATCTCATCTCATCTCATCTCATCTCATCTCATCTCATCTCATGTCATCTCATCTCATCTCATCTCATCTCATCTCATGTCATCTCATCTCATCTCATCTCATGTCATCTCATCTCATCTCATCTCATCTCATCTCATCTCATCTCATCTCATCTCATCTCATCTCATCTCATCTCATCTCATCTCACACATGGCGCTGGTGCACCACGTGGTGCCATCGGGAGAGCTCCATGTCTCGAAAAGCCAGTGGAGTTGCCTCGCTTCCTCCCCTACTCTTTCCTCTGTCCTTGTCTCTCCTTGCTTCCCCTCCTCCCTGCTGCTACCCCTCGTTCCCCCATTCTCCATTCTCTATTCCCCATTCCACATTTCCCCCATTCTCCTGTTCTCCCCACTGCCAGCAACCGGAATAGAGGGTGGTTGCCTGAGGCAGTTAAGCGTGAGTCACTGTCGCCTGCTCTTCCTCTCTCCCCTCGCTCCCCCCCCTCCCTGCTGCCCCTCATTCCTCCCTTCCCCCATTCCCCTCTTTGTCCCGCCATTCCCCTGCCCATGCAGCCAGCAGTGCTGGTGAAAAGAGGGCGGGTGCCCGAGGCAGTGAGGCGAATCTCGCATGTCAAGTGCTCCTCCTGACTGTTCTTTTCCCCACTGCTCCCCCATCCCCCCCATCGCCTCTTTCCCCATCCCCCCATGCAGCCAGCAGCCAGCAGTGCTGGTGAACAGAGGGTGGGTGCCTGAGGCAGTGAGGCGAAACGTGCATGTGAAGTGCTTCTCCTGACTGCTCTCCCCCACTCCTCCTGACTGCTCGCCTCTTTTCCCTTCTCCCGCATCCAGCCAGCAGCCAGCAGTGCTGGTGAACAGAGGGTGGGTGCCCGAGGCAGTGAGGCGAGAGGCAGACGAGTGGATGGCGGGCGAGATGGCGAGGGGAGGCGCAGGCGAGGTGGGTAAGGGGGAGGTTGAGAGCGGTGGCGGAAGCAGCAGCAGTGGCAGCAGCGTTAGTGTGAAGGGTAGCAGCAGCAGGAGTTGGTTTGGAAAAGGGCGGGCTTCAACAGAAGCAGCGACGGCAGCCAGCAAGGTGAGGCTCGTATTCAAAGCAGATCAGATCAGATCAGATCAAATCAGATCATATTCTGACGAGGGTGGCATGATCATGGTGGAGGCAGCGGGGAGCCCGACACTAGCACAGTGATTGAGCAATCTCACAAGTGATTTCGAGCACACAGTGCCACCCAATGACCCAAGCACACCGTGCCACCCAACGACCCAGAACATAAGATAGGAGTGGTTCTGGGCTGTCATTCGCTTTGTTGCTCTGTTCCTCCCCATCTGTCCTCTTCCACGCCGGTGAATGTCCCCACTGTGATCCCAACTCGCCCAACCACACCCGTTGTGATCCAATGTTATTGGACTGGTCCAGCCAACGAGAAGTTAAACCACTTGGTTGCACCCAACGCCGCGGATCATCCAAGATCTCCGGTTAAATCTACCCCGGATCATCCAAGATCTACGGTTAAATCTACCCCGGATCATCAAAGATCTACGGTTAAATATATCTTTCCTCCTCCTCCTCCTCCTCCTCCTCCTCTCTTCCACAATTACTCCCCCTGTGATCTGTGTGTCAAGTGTGGTGCGAGCCAGCAAGAACACTCAAGTATCCAGTGCTGTCCAACGCCCTTGACCACTCACGACTTGCTCATCAAACAAGAGCTATTTTCCTTCCCATCTCCTTCCTCCCTTCCACGCAGCCAAATCCTACCCCTGTGATCCGTGTGTCTGGTGTGGTGCGAGCCAGCGAGAAGCCGAACCACTTTGTGCCGCCTAACGCGCCGAAGCACGGGGAGTGGTTCTGGGTGGACGTGCCTGCTATGGCACAGGCATGTGGCCTGCCACGTGGCACTCTGCTATTGGACGCCATGAAACCAACAGAGGAAGGAGAAGAAAATGCATCTGAGAGCACCGGCAGCAGCAGCAGCGACAGCAGCAGCAGCGGGCAGGCGGGTGTGTGCCCTGTGTTTCACAGCGACCCTCGCTTCCCTCGCCCCAAGGACCCGGAGGAGCTCGTGAAGCTGGCAGTCATGCCTGCTGATCACATCACCTACGCTGCTACCTGGTGAGTGTTCCGCCGCCAAATAATCTATGCCCTGTTATGATTACTCATCTGAGTTAGGTACATTTGATGCTCATCTCAACTTACATGCTGTACGTCCAATTGCTGGCTTCTGTCTTTCTGGGTGGCGTGTAACTGTGAACTCTCCATTTATTTTTGTTTCCGTTCTGCTCAGGTTTTCTCTCTTCACAGCCACGTCAGTGATGGCTTACAAGCGCCTTCGAGTCGTGCCAAAGAAGGGGCGCTAAGGCAATGAGGGAAGATTCTTCATCATACCTTGTATGGCTGCATGCATGGCAAAGCCTTGTGCATGAGCCAGGAGGATGTACCGTACTGTACGGTACGCCTCAAGTGGTTCTAGTTACCTACCAGTGGGTTTACATACCGGTAGTTTGAATCCTGCAACCAATTATTATGTTTCTTACCAAGATTGGTTGGAACCAAAATTTTCACATGGGTTTTAGCCCCTGGGTTCTTTTAGAAGGCCCTAGACATTTTAAATTCCCCTGAAAACTCAAACATTCCCTGGATTTTCTACACGTTGCATTATGATGGTAATTTCCTTGTTATATCGATGGCTTGATTTATCGCATGGTGTAACAGCAAGAGGTAATGGAAAAGAGGAAACTGTTTGAGCCACGAGGTAATGGAAAACAAGAGAGTTGTAAGGATGGCTTGATGGACTGATAAATGACGTGATAAAAGTGTAGTTTTGAGACGTCTCAAAACTACACTTTTATCAAGAGAGTTGTAAGGATGGCTTGATGGACTGATAAATCGAGCTGCAAGGGATGGTTGCCCACCATTCAGTTGTGGATTAGATGCATGCACAGGGTTGAGGAGGACGGCATGCACTGAGAGATGGAAGTGAATTTTCAAGCACATGGAAGGAAAACCTCTCATTTCGCCTTGAAGGCCCTCCTAAGTTCCCCTTGTCTTGTAGTGCCTTATCTTCACATGCACCACCACCACGACCAGCATGCCCGAGGATTACCTCCAGTGCTTGAGACTGCACACACGGACACACATGCCCGAGCCTTACCTCCAGTAATACACGCATTGGCGCGCGAATCGGCAGCGGAAAACGGACTGCTCCAGCCAGACCGTGTGGCACGAGAGGCAGCTGCCACTCCGTAACAAGTCACTGTGTCTGTGGTGCCAGTGGCAGTGGTGCTGTTAGTGCGGCCTGCAGTGCTGCTGGTGGTGCGGGCGGCAATGGTGTCGGCGACGCGGGCGGCAGTGGTGCTGTTGGTGCGGGCGGCAGAAGTACCAGTGGCGCAGGGAGCAGAGGAGCCATTGGTGAAGATGGCAGCGGTGCTGGTAGTGTGAGGGGGAATGGATTGAGTGGTGCGGACGGTAGTTGTGCCGGTAATACGGGTGGCAGTGGTGCAGGCTCCAGTTGTGCTGTTAGTGCGAGCGGCAATAGTTCTGTTAGTGCGGACGCGTGTGGTGCTGGTGGTGCGGGTGGTAGTGGCGCCGGTGGTGCGGGTGGCCGTGCGTCTTGTGATGCGGTTGGCAGTGATGCCAGTTGTGTGAGGCGCCAAAGCAGACCGGGCGGCTGTGTGGGAAGCAGCTCGAATCGAGGTGCAAGGCGTAGTTATGGTTATGGGTGTATTGCGAGTGGAAGCGGCAGATGCAACACGTTGAGAGGGAAGGCGAGAAACATGGGCTGTAGCATGGGGGTGGAAGACGGGAGCAAGGGCACAAGCGTGAAAACAAGAATGAGAACACAAGACACAGTCACTCGTTACGAAACGTGGGGATTTTGGGGAAAAGCGTGGGGCAAAAAAGGAAATCACAACACAAGAGAATATTGCACTTGCCAAGCTCATTCAGTTTTTGTAGGAACTGGAGACTAAAAATGTGATTGCCGTGGGATGACAAGCCGACAACAGCAGAGCCCGCTTTCTGGCACCATGGTGAAAAACAGCACAGACATTCAAATCCCATCCATCCATCCATCCATCCCAGGCTCTCACTTCCTCTCTCCTCTCCCCCCTCCCTCCCTCCCTGCCAGCCTTCTCTCCCACTTCTGCCCTGCTCGCCCCTCTCCCTGCCAGTTTGTAGCGCCCCCCTCACAGCTGACCGCTTGCCAACCTCTCCCCCTGCCAACCTTTCCCCCGCTGTCTCTCTGCCCTTTCCTCTCTTTCTCTCTGCCACCTTCCCCCGCTCTTTCTGCCACTTTCCCCTCTCCCTCTGCCACCTCCCCCATTTTTACTCTCCCAACCTTCCCCCCCTCCCCTGCCAGGCTTCCTAACCCCTTCCTGCCAACCTCCCTCCCGCTCTCTCCCAACCTCCCACACTCCCTCAGCCAAACTCCCCCCCACTCTGCCAACCTTTTCTCACGCAATCTACCAACCATTATCTCCCAACCGCTTTGCTGACATCTCCCCCCTCCCTGCCCACGTTCTCCTCTGTGCCCACCTTATCCCCTCTGCCAACCTTCCCCATCCGAATCATTGCAAGGGTCCATCCCCCCCCCTTCCCTCCCCCCTCCCCACCGCAATCTCTACCAACCTTCGTACTCCCTCGCTGGCAACGTTCCCCTCTCCCTGCCAGCCTCTTCCCCTCTCTCTCTGCCAACCATCCCCGTCCATCCCAGCCCCCTCTCCCCTCTCTGCCTGCATGCCCTCCCCCATCCCTGCCTAGCTTCCCTCAAAACCCTCTGCCATACCCCCCCCCCCCCCACATCTCATGACCGACCCTGCCAACCTCCCCTCCTTTCCCCTTCAATGGGATGGTGGTTACCTGAAGAGGCGGCAGCATGCCGGACAGTTGATGCAGCAGTGCGATAGGCACGAGAGGGCGTCGCAGGACTCACAACGGATATAGCCCGAACAGCTGTAGCAGCCGCGACACGAATGGCTGTAGTGGCAGCAGGAGGAGCAGCAAGAGGGTCGGCATGAGGAGAAGCGAGAGGATCGGCCGGAGGAACATCAAGAAAGTTGGCATGAGGAGAAGCGAGAGGATCGGCCAGAGGAGCATCAAGAGGGTCGGCAGGAGGAGCAGCAGCGGGCGCATGACTGCTTGCAGCTGAAGGCGCCCCCAAGTTTGACGCTGCAATTGCAGACTGGCCCTCGGGAAAAGAAGAATGGGAAGGGAAGAGAGAACGCAAGGTAAGGGAAAACGAGAATAAAAAAGAAGGATGAGTTTTGATCTTGTAATCAAGAATGACGTGCATGCCGTGCGTTCCATGAGAGTTGATAGCACCACGTACTTACAACCGAACGCATCTGGGTATGCGAAAATGAGTACAGGGTATACCTACCAGCAGCTCCAGCGGTGTGGGCAGAAATGGAGAGTCGCAGAGATTTTTTCACAAAAAACATCTACGAGAATTCTGGAAACCAAGTCGTTTTATAAAAGCAGCAGTACCTACCTTCTTCATCGCGATCCCCATCCTCCCTCCATGCATGGCATGGTAAGCTAGAGATTGGACTCACATTGTTGGCATGGTAAGCTAGAGATTGGACTCACATGGTTGGCATGGTAACTGATGCCAGCTTCCTCGTCGCGATTCCCATCCTCCATGATGCTTCGCAGCGCCCCCTCGTCCATCCCCTCCTCCCTCCCCTCGTTGACGTCCCTTCCCTCGTCTGCTGCCACTGGTCCTGTAGTAACTTCTCTCACTTTATTGATGTAATACGCGCTTTCAGTTGAGTAAAAGTGTCCCTGCAATAGGATTTACGGCCAGGCACACAGGGCGTTGTGTAAAATGTCCTTACTTCAAAGTGGTTCACACTCTAAACTGTTCCACCTTCCGAAAGTATGCTACCAACAGAGAGAAAAGCCATGTTACTGGGGTGGGGTTGCAGGCAGGACGCACCTCGGTACAGGTATATCTAACGGCGATTGGGGACCGCATGGTCCTTTCGGTGTTGGATCCACTGTTGTTCACATCCAAGTGTCGAAACATTTCTGCACTGGTGTCCCAGACCTGCCAAACGATTCAGGCAGTGCCTCTACTTGTTCAAAATGGGAAAGCGAAAAAAACAAAACATAGATGGGGAAGATTCTGGCTCTTCTCTTCTTAACAGTAGTCTGCTGTGATTTGTCTATTGCAATCGAACAAGATAATGAACCAGACACACCTTAGAAGAGCAGAAAGGGCAGGACTCGTCTTGCACGAAGGAGCGACCGGTTTGTATATAATACCACCTGATGGCAAGAAAAAGGATACCGTGAGAAGATAAAAGGAGTAACAATCCTTCTTCAGAAATAAACCTCTGGATTGTGGTCTCTTCACTAATAGCAAAAGCAAATCCCAAACAGCAAACAACATGTGGCTCATTAAGGACCTTCTCTAGGTCCAGGAGGCCCAAGACCCTTCAAGTCACAATGGCCCCTGGGCCCGACACCACCAATGGCGCCCTAATGGCCTGATATTTGATTGACAGGCTGTCTGGTTGGTGTAAAAGCCAAGCTTGCCATCCCCATACCCCAGTTCTCTCGCGCTCCTCCCTCCTCCCTTTCTCCCTAGCCATTACCCGTGGCACCCCTGCACCTAGCTGCAAGCCTAGCCGTCCAAGTAGTGTCGCCTAGTCCTTGATAGAATTGCACGGCTTACCATGTTTGCTTTGCTCTACATACCTTATTAATTCAATAAACAAGACCGTTTCAGAGAAAGATGAGGATAACGCAGCAGAGCACTTGGAAGAAAGAGCGAGTAGAAGAGGTGGCCTTACAGGTCAAATTTGGCGCCAACATAAAGTCCTTGTTTAAGTTGCGACTTATCGGTTTGGTCCAGTGCATCTCGATGGCAGAAGCACCAATTGGTCACGGAAATGCTATCAAAAGATATGAAACCAAAGCCAGGCCCATGCAAGCGCATGTGCGGCTTATCACTGTCGCGTTCCTGCCCGTTTTCTGTATTTCGCCACCCCCTTATCACGCCTGGGCACCAGTGGATAACTCGTGCGAGGGCTCGAAAAGTCCACCCCGTCCATTTGCTCCTGCATGCTCCGAAATTGTTTGCGCAAGCATGCTTCATACGCCTCGTCGCCGTCCAAATTCTCAACCCGAAGTCGGTCCTCAAAAATCTCAGAAAGCCTTTTCTGGCAGTGCAGCTGCCACAGGGACTCGTTTGCCATGCGATTAAGTGTCTTCGAAAGGCACGCCATCTGCGCTAGTAATACATGAGGCCCTGTTGGCTCGGCGCGGCGTAGGATGGCGTAGAGGAGATCACCGGGAAGCGTGTCCATGGCGGATCAAACCTAGCGGACCACGTAAGAGATGGGATTGAAGGGTGGCGAATGTAGAGCATGAGTGGATCACTCAAGTGCTTGTGCCATTTCTGAAGCCCCTGCGGGACGCCGCAAGGAGGCCTTGGTGGTACTGGACTCCTACCGCGGCCACTTGACACATGCTGTCGGTCAGATGATGTGAATGTTTAGGGTGTCGAGGGCGGTCATCCCAGGGGGCTGCACACTGCTTGTGCAGCCTCTGGATGTGTCGGTGAACCGCGCGTTCAAGTGCGGTGTGCATCATCGATATAGCACCTGGTTCAAAGAAGACGGCATCAACCTGACCACTCGCGAAGGTGAGTTGAAGCCATGAGTTCTGTTTACGCAAACTTCGTTATAGTGACTGCGCACGCTCTGCGAATCTTCGTGATTCTGAACCCCTTCCCTTCCTTCAGGTAACCTGCAAAAGCCGCCTGCGGAGATGGTTCTCCGCTGGATCGACGAGTTTTGGGAAGTCGTCCCAGAGGAGCTCGTGACGAAATCGTTCGTCACCTGCGGGATCTCCACCAGCATCGACGGCACCTAAGACCACCTCATCCTTGCTCATTTGTGGGACAAGGGTGAGGTGGAGGTGCTTCACGAGGTCAACGAGATGGTTGACGACGAGAGTGTCGTCAACCTCTTCAGCGTCGAAGTCCCCATGCTGGCCGAGGAGCTGCAGGCAGAAGAGGAGGAAGACGTCGCAGAGGAGGAGGCGGAGGCGGCGACGGCAGAGGAGGAGGGGGATGGGCATGCAGAAGGCGAGGAGGCGGGAGAGTGCAGCGATGACGATGATGACTGGTGGCGCCTCGGTCGCTATGACGGAGAGGGGTGTGATCAATGGGACGCAGGGGACGATGAGGACTAGATAGCACCTAGTTTAGCACCTTGGTGCAAAGCCAGAACGAGTCGGTGATGTTTCATCTGTTTCTGTGAAAATGTTGGGTCTGGCTGCCGGCAGTATATTCAATAGTAGATTATGCTGGGCTGAGAAAAGCCTTACGATCTTTAAGAGGTTAGTCTCTGTAAATTATTGCAGCGGAAGACTTGAATTCCAGTGCTGGTAGATTGTTAGAACAAGAATGATATAATAATGAAAAGATACAAGAGTTTTATAGTCTACGTAAGAACCTATTAAAAGATGTACATATTGTCAAAATATTGTATAGCTTATATTGTGTACATCACAAAAAACCAGTGTTTTTGAAGGGGTTCGAAGGGGGGTACAGTTCAGGTGTTTTGGTTGGCGAAGTTCCGAAACAAAAACGCGACCAATCACGGGATGAAATCGGAACGCGTTTGTTTGTCAGAGTCGAAATCGAATTCGCGACTCCGGTACATTGTCGTTTATTTGGAGCGTGCCAAATTGGTTGTAAATTTGTAATTGGTTTTTTTAGCTTTGACTTCTATAAAAGGTGACTGCTGGAAAACATGCTGGCCATTTTATTACAAGATACATGCATCACATTTGATACTTATTAAGGAGATAGGTACTGTCCATATGGAATGCCTTCACCACATGGACGTGGCGGAGCAGCGCTTCAATCGGAATCACGGAGTACGCATACATTCCTGTCGTCCAGTTGAGGCGAAGGCATCCTGTTGCAGCATCCTCTCCGCTTGCATTCCAATATCTAATGTACGCCAGCTCCTCCCTCTCTCCACGTATTTTTGTATGAAACAACAGAAGTAACCTTGCATACCACTCCTCTCTCCGACCATACCTTACACCCTCCACTGCAACATCCGAGTACCATGGCCTCTCAAAATAGTCAGGAGTCGCTCGAACAAAGTGAGAAACTCTTGAGAAGCTGGCGTCGTCCGCCGCAGGGATTGCCAGCGATGCATGGGCCTGCATAACAATTGGTGGTAGTCATTACTGATACTGGCCTGTCAAATGATGGTTGATTGCACAAAACATTCAAGTACTTACTCGAATCTTGGTGACGACGCATCCGGCATAACGTATTAACGCATCCTTGAGGGCAGCTTGGGCACCAGGGTGTTGCTTGGCCCACTTCCTTGCAATCCAGTTGGTGGAGGTGGGTTCTTCTGGTAACTCCACAGGGAGGAAGTATGACTCCTTAATAAGAGTCGGTGTGTCGGTCTCAATTGCCTGCCAACATATGATAAGGATTTTATTACATTCTGCATTCATATCCATGCAATTCAATTACTAAACGTGTTTACCTGCCGCATGGCTGTGTCCCGGCCAGCAGGATCGTCCACCGGCACCACATCCGGAATGCGCCTAACATGGAACTTCATGATCTGCCCATCTACATTGCGCTTGTTGTACCGACGGTAGATCCTCTTTACCAACGGTCCGTGCAAGTGCTCAAACATGTTGGTGCTGAATTCGGTCACATGACCCGCTCGACGAATGGAGTCGACGTAATGCGACATGAGATGGGTTTTCACAAGGCACCAAGAGGATGGCTGCTTTGGAAAGGCAGCCTGCAACTGGTCAACCAGCCTGATGGGAGTGGGGAATGACAACACGTGCAAACACATCAGAGTCTACTTATTCATATGGCTTTCCTACTCTAGATTCTTTCCTATAAAAGTTTAGCAGCAACATCCTTACCAGATTGCCTACTACAAGAGCACATTTACAGTAGCCAAACATTCATCCCATGCAGAGGGGTTTACATGCATGGTATTAGTACCGGGACGTCATCTTCTTCAGCTCCCGGAGGGACCGCTCAGCGTGCCCCTGTGGCTGGGAGCACAGGAGGTAACATCCAAGATAGGCACGAACTGCATTCATCTGGGGCTGGCGAAGCAGGCCGGCAAAAACAAACACCATGACCTGCAGAACTCGGGGATAGCAGCAAAGGGGAGGGTTAGCACAGATGGTGTGAGGAGTAGGGACAAGGAGTGGCAGCATGAGCAGACTGGTTGAGGAGCGGTGGGGACAAGCAACAGGGAATGGAGGAGGGGGCAGGCAGCAGCATGCTGTGTGGTTAGGGTGCAGCCTATCGCACACGATGATAACAATCAAGGCTTTCATACCTGCATGACAGCCCTATGCTCATAGGCCGCGACACATGCTCCGGTCTCGAAGTAGGCGCTCTCTGGCATGCGCATGTGATTCAGTCGCGTGCGGTCGCGAATGAGTGACAAGCGCCTGTCCATACACATCAGTTTAACGGCGGCACAAATCCAGAAACATGTCAGTACGAGCACAGTAGTTTTGCTTTGAGTTTTTGTGACCAAGAGCAACGAATCCAATCCCCCAAAACACTGACCTGTCCATCTGCTTCACGCGCCGCTTCTTCATCTTGCGCACGACAGCCACAATGTGGCTCATGATGCCCAGGTCCGCCTGGTGCATGATGTCAGGCATGACAACGAGGTAGGGATTGCCCCACACGGTCCCTGGGACATCCCACTTCCAGAGCACACACTGGAAACCGGGGATGTGGTGGGGAATGGAGGAGATCTGTACTTGTGAGACCCGGGCAGCCAACGTAAACAAAATGCCTGGTGATTTGAATGGGGCACAGCACATCTGACCATTCCTCGGGGTTTAGGAGTGCATAGACTGCACAGGGTGGCAGGCAACATGTCGCTTACCTCAACAGGGCAGGTCGAGTAGGTCTTGCAGGGGTTGTCCTGGTTAGTTGTCATCCCAGCGGTCTCGTTAACGATCCATTGCTGCTGTTCAGGCGTGCGCAGCGTGTTCTGTGCCTTGACAGCAAATTGATGCTCCTGTTATCGCACGGGGGTGTGGGATGGGATACAAAGGTACGGGTGGTGAGTTCATGGGTTGTATAAGGCGACATTCAAACGACAATGTCTTTGGCATGAAAGCTCACCTTTGCAGCATAGCAGATGCTGCACGGCATCCGTGATCCATGCGAGAGTGTGCAACTGATCTTGCCGCTCTCAGGGTAGTCGCACACCCACGCGTACAGCAGGGGCCGCACGGTTTGCCAATCACCGAAAGAGTCCCTAAGACGGAACCCGCTGCAAGGAACAGGTAGAGTGGCATCAGGAATTGGGAGGACATGATTTGTGCATGTACAAAGAGGGGCAAAGGGGACTGCTACATATCGTGACGCACTGCATACTATGCAGGTGATTGGGTGACAACATAGCAAGATGCAACACCGGGTACGGACCTTTCCATGCCATCGAGAAGCGGCTGCAGCACAGTGGTGACGCATCGCTGGAAGAGCATCACCTTCTCCACGGCAGACATTGCAGAAGGGGGGATAGGAAGGAGGGCAAGTAGCGTGTGGCCGGCTTTCCCCCATCGTTTGGCCTGGGAGATGTTGGCAAGCATCATCATGAGCAGCCACGCCTTCTTCCGGCCGTTGTTGCTCATGTGCGTCACATCTGAATATAGGATGATTCCCCCCACGACTTGGGTCCATCCTAAGTGTTCTTGCAATGCACGACAAGGCGGCATCAGACACACGGTCAAACACCACCAAGGTAACTGGTCGCCAGGTGGGTTAAACGACCTTCATAACATGTTCATCGAACATGACACACTCATCATGCACCAGACACATCAGCGCAGCAACGGAGGCATGAGCACGGATCCGGTTTTGGGTGGCAACGGGGTATATCCATACCTGAGCATCATTCCACCACGTTCCTGTTTCCGGCATGGTATAGCGACGGTCGCCAGTGTCAGGGTCCTCATCGACCCGCGCCTTGAGCTTGAAGCTGGGCGCGTTGTTGGTATGCCCAAAAAGTTCAGCGAATGCCTGGTTTACGGTGGCGAAGGCAGTAGAGAAGAGAGGCATGGTTAGATGCGTGGATTGGTGGGTCCGATCTCATACAAGGAGAACGAACATAACTTCATACAAGCACCACAAGGTTGCCACATCAGCATTTCACTGCCAAGGATTCAGAGTCGGCTTACCTGAGCTGAGTTTTGGAATAGCAGGCGCTGAGGCGGATGACCGTCAATCTCGAATGTTGCCACCGACCATCCGCGATTGAGCCCTGCCAAGCGCTCCATCTCGAACCGCTCCAGATCCTTGCAGTTCCGGAGCTTCGAGGTCACAAGAGGCGCAAGGCCGGGCTCTACCACGAGCTGAAGCAAGCCAGTGATGTCAACCTCTGCCATTCCCATTCCACCATTCACACGCCGAACGAAACGAAGCAGCTTCAACGCGAGCGGATTGAGGGGCGTGGCATCGCTCTGTCCGGAGATGGTTGTAGGCGGCGAGGCTTGACTCCCTTCAGGCTGGCTCTCAGGATGCTCACTCGTGTCAGCTGCAGGTGTTCCTGGTTGCGGTTGATGTTCATCTTCCGGAGCCCCCTCGTTAACGTCCGAGGGTGTTTCGTCCTCGTCAGCTTCAGGCACGTGAGGAGCACCACTCACACTGACGGTGTTGGATGCGTTAGACGCGGTAGGTGAAGCGGGAGCAGCGGGAGCGTCCGAGAGAATGTCGTGACAAGGGGTCCGCCGTGACTTATGACCGCCATAAACTTGGGCGTTGGGGAACCATCTGTCGCAGAACTCGCAGACAACGCCTGGCAAAGAGCCCATGTGTTACGGATCCGTCTTAGAGTGGAGTAATGGCCTATGAAGCAACTAGCCTGTTTGACGTTTGTGAACGCATATACACCGTCAACGTAGGCTGTGACTGCAACACGGTCATCGCCAAAGCGCGAACTCTCCATGGCGGCTTGTATCTCTGCATGACTGGCACTTGAGCGTGGCGCGATGGTTAGGGACTGGCTAATGATGGTTGAGCAACGCGGCCGTAAAAAGGCACGATACAGACCGCCAACAGCACGGCATTTCCCTTTCCTACAAGGCGTGTCGCCCCCTCTTAGAGCGACCACGACGTGAGCAGGGCCGTATGCACTGGAGTTTAGAACGCTTGGTCGTGAGGGTGCGTCGCGAGCACGGTGAGAAGTACGTGCCTCTTGATTCAAAACTTGGGTTTTTGAATCGTGCGTGAGAGTCGAGGGGGATGAGGAAGAGAGGGAAGAGATGTGTTTGGTGCTGTGATTCTTTCTCGAGTAGCTATAGGGGGGAAATCGCAATCACGTAGGTGAGCCCAAAGTGGTGCGCACCTTTAGAGACTTAATCCAAACCAGGTAATGACAATGTACAGTTACATTTTACATAGATACTCGATTCATTTAAAGTTAGTATTCTACAAACATACTTATGGGCCTGCACAAAAACAACCCCTAATTGACAACGATAATGTTTGTAAACCCTCCTAGTTCTCTAGTGTGGTATGGAAACATACGGGTATAACCCATGAACTCAGTGTGTTTCCGTAAGATTGTTGCATGTACCGGATATGTATATCGTCACTTCACAAGAGGTTTTGGGGACCTCAAAGCACCGTGCTGAATTAACATGCATGAATGGAGCCCAATCTAATACAATAATACAACGGTTTCGTCGTCGGATGCAATACCACAACGGTTTCACCATGTCGAGCAAAACATGGGCCTGGACGATGCAGCGTTGCCCTGTCTGAACATGGCTGTCGATAACGCATCACCGCTTGTGCGTTAGCCCTGTCCTTCATACCACTCCCTTTATGCACCTTTTATAAGGTCCATGCAAGAATTGAGCCCAATCCAACACCATACCAGAACGGTTTCACCATGTCGCGCAAAACATGGGCCTGGACGATGCAGCGTCGCCCTGTCTGAACATGGCTGTCGATAACGCATCACCGCTTGTGCGTTAGCCCTGTCCTTCATACCACTCCCTTTATGCACCTTTTATAAGGTCCATGCAAGAATTGAGCCCAATCCAACACCATACCACAACGGTTTCACCATGTCGCGCAAAACATGGGCCAGAACGATGCAGCGTCGCCCTGTCTGAACATGGCTGTCGATAACGCATCACCGCTTGTGCGTTAGCCCTGTCCTTCATACCACTCCCTTTATGCACCTTTTATAAGGTCCATGCAAGAATTGAGCCCAATCCAACACCATACCACAACGGTTTCACCATGTCGCGCAAAACATGGGCCAGGACGATGCAGCGTCGCCCTGTCTGAACATGGCTGTCGATAACGCATCACCGCTTGTGCGTTAGCCCTGTCCTTCATACCACTCCCTTTACGCACCTTTTATAAGGTCCATGCAAGAATTGAGCCCAATCCAACACCATACCACAACGGTTTCTCCATGTCGGCACTAAAGAAAAACGTGTTGGATTTCGTACAGCGACGCGTAACCATTGTGGCATAGCCTAATAGTGCTCAGTTAAATTGTATGAATTAATAATTCCGGACGCTCTTTGTGTGTGTGACATGATACAAACCCACTACCTTACCTCAACCCCAGACTATTACATTAGCAACCAATTTTTTTTTGATTGTATTTGTTGTAGTTTTAAATGTTATTTACTTCGTATGTGCAACATTGTTCGTTCGCGACATCACTGTACTTTGCAGGGTTTAGGTTGCTTTCGCTCAATTGGTTCAAAAACAGTTCCAGCTGTGAAGAAATAGGAATGAATGATGGACTAGGAAAATGAGTTGGGTACAAATATGAAACCCTAGAAAACTGTACCCCATAGTGTCTACCCCACTACAGCCTAGACAGGCTATGTGATTAATGTTTGACACACCCCCATAGGCAAAGTGGGGGAGAACAAGGGGTCACAAGACCAGTCAAGCAAAGCAAAACAAAGCAAGCTCAGGGTGGATCACAACGTCACCACACATTCCAGGCACAGGTTCAAAGGCCACAAGGCCAGTTCACATGCAGGATTATATATAAAAGGTAAACAAGCAAGTGCAGGTATATATAGATCACAGTACAAGTAAAGTCAAGAGGTAAGCAAGTGAGGCCAAGTAGGCACAAGACCTAGCATAGTACAGAAGCGCGGATGATCACAAGGCTGAAGTGCCTTGGTGAAGATATCAGCAGTGTTGGCCTGGGAGGCCACGTAAGCAAGACGCAGCTGACCACGCTGCTACAGCTCACGAGCAAGGAAGTAACGAAGAGCAATGTGCTTCGTTCTATGCTCCAGTCTGTGCTCCCGACACAAGGCCAGCATGGCCTTGTTGTCTACGTACAGAACCGGAGGAGAACGAGGCGGCTCACCGAGGTCAATCAGCAGGTAGGTGAGCCAGCGTAACTCCTGTGCAGCCATGGCCCCTGCCTAGATCTCAGCCTCACAGCTGGAGCTGAGATCGGAAGACGAGCGAGTAGACCGCCACGAAACAGAGCCGGAACCAAGGCTGAAGGTGTAACCCTGTGACAACCGCTGCGTAGCCAGGTCGTCAACCCAAGACGCGTCTGCATGACCAGTGAGGACCACTGGACTCCGCCCTCCAAGCACTAGCCCCATGCCCGACGTACTGCACAAGTAGCGCAACACCCTCTTCGCTGCAGCCATGTGCTCTGGTCGGTGTCTCCCAGGAGCAACATAGCGTGCCAAGATGCTAAGAGGGTATGCCAGGTCAGGTCGAGTGCAGGTCATTAGGTACATGAGGCAGCCAACAAGCTCTGGGTACGGGCCACTCGGCTCTACGGACTCATCCGAAGGCAGAGCTGAGAGCGAGTGGCGAGTAGACAGAGGAGTGGCCTGAGGCGAGGGGTACGTGAAGTCGAAGCGCTGAAGGACCTGGTGCACCATGTGTGACTGAGTCAGGGTAATGGTGCGCCGTGCTCTGTCCCGAGTGATCTGCAAGCCAAGATAGCTGCGCAGTTCACCCAGGTCTGTGCACGTGTGTCTCTTCTGCAGCTCGGACTTCACGTGGGCGAGTCCAGCAGTGTCAGCCGTAGCAAATACCAAGTCGTCGACGTACACGAGGATGTAGAACGGCGGCAGCAAAGTGTCGGTGCGAAGAAACAGCGATGGGTCAGCAGTGGAAGGAGCGAACCCAAGAGCCGCAAGCGTAGTCCTCAGTGTGTCGTGCCACTCACGGGGCGCCTGGCGGAGACCGTAGACTGGCCGCCGGAGGCTCCACTGGGTACCAGCAGGAAACGACACAGTGAAGCCAGGTGGGCGGCGCAGCCAGATCTCCTTGTGCAGGCTGCCCTGTAGGAAAGCAGTGCTGAAGTCAAGGGAGTGAAGCTCGTAGTCACGCTGAGCAGCGACGTGCAGCAGAACCCGAAGAGTGGTCATCTTCGGGGTTGGGGAAAGGTCTGAAAGTAGTCAACTCCCTGCCGCTGACTGAAGCCTCGAGCCACGTAACGCGCCTTGAAGACAGGCGGAGAACCCGACGGCCGCTTCACCCTGAAAATCCACATGCCACTGACGATGTTCGCCCCAGGTGGGGGAACCTCGTCGACGTAGGTGCCTGTGGACTTCCAGGAAGCCATCTCTGCATCCATGGCTGCCTGCCACTGAGAGGAGTAGGGACACTCTATCGCCTCTGCGTAAGAGCGCGGGGTCGGGATGTCTGGTGCATCCGGGTCTCCCTCAGGGGCAAGCAGCGTGGACACGAGATGAGGTAAAGCAGCGGCAAAACACTAGAACTCCTCCTATCTGTCCTCAAGGACGTCCGTGCTAAGAGCACACTCACCCCGACGGACGGAGGACAGACAGACGCAGACTCAGCAACAAGACTAGCGGCGTAGTCTAGACGACAGTGAGCAGTGAAGTCGACAAGCTCGGCAACTAAGGCAGACGCAGTAGCGGACTCAAAGGAAGGGTCAGTGACAGCAGTGGCTAGGAAACGCGTGACAGTAGGACTGGCAGCACGAAGGGAGTCAGACTCCGGGTCAGCAAGAGCAGGAAGAGAGGACGCTGGAGGAGACGGCAAAGGGACACGCTGTGACGCAGTGGAAGGACGCAGTGCCATCTGATGCGTGCCCGGGACCGCAGGAGGACGCTGACGTGGAACACGACGACTAGTGCGAGCAGTACGAACAGGCGACGCAGGACGCGACTCAGGCTCACGACACTCAGCTAGACCTCCAGTAGGACCAGCGTAGGGAGAAGGAGCAGGAAGAGGGGAGGCCAGCTGTAACTGTGACTCGGACTGGACAGGCGGTGGACACTCTAAAGAAGGAGCAGGACCAGAAGAAGGCGGAAGACCAAGAACCTGCTCAAGGAGGGGAACGAAGTACGGCCGCGGCCGCGCAGCGCCTCCAGAACCAGCAGAGACAGCACCAGTACCAGCAGCGTCAGCACCGACTCCAGCAGTACCACCAGCACGAGCAGTACCACCAGCAGCTCCAGTAGCACCAACTCCAGCACCCACAGGAGCACCGGCTCCAACAGCACCTCCAGCTCCAGTACCTCCAGCTGCACCTCCAGCTCCAGTACCTCCAGCACCCACAGCAGCTCCAGCAGGACCACCGGAAGACTCAGCAGCTCCGGCGTCAGTACCTCCAGTAGGACCTACTCCAGCAGCACTGCCAGCTCCAGCTCCAGCAGTAGCTCCAGCACCAGTAGCACCACCACACCCAGCAGCTCCAGTACCTCCAGTACGAGCACCTCCGGGACTCGTGGCTCCAGCACCAGCAGTAGAAGCAGAACCTCCAGCACCAGCAGTACCACCAGCTCCAGCAGCACGGCTCCAGCGCCGAGCAAACCACTCGCGCAGCTCCTGTGGAGAGGGAAGCTCCCGCCGGGACAAAGCACCCGAAGGACCTCCAAGTCCAGCACCGGCAGGCTTCGCACCGCCACTCTCAGCAACCCCAGGCTCAGCACCCCCAGACCCAGCACCCCCAGGCTCCGCACGCTCAGGCTCAGCACCCCCAGACCCAGCACCTCCAGGCTCCTCACACTCAGGCTCAGCACCCCCAGAAGTACCAGAGTCAACAGCTACCTCGACAGGCTCGACTGCATCTACCTGGGACACACCTGAGGGGGCAGGACCCTGAGGGGGGAGGGGGTCTACCGGGGGGGGAACGGGCGTGAGGAAGAGCGGCGGGGGGGGGAGGGGGGCAGTGCGGTAGGGGAAGAGACGGTAGTACGGAACCGACTCGTCAAACGTGATGTCCTGGGAGGACAGAACACGACGCGAGGTGGGGTGGTAAAACTGCCAACCAGGCGCGTCAGGGGGGAAGCCGAGGAAGACGCAAGGAACAGCACGGGAGGACAGCTTGTCTGCAGACAAGTCACGGACGAAAGCTCGAGATCCCCAGACACGGAACGCAGACGCATCGCCAACCTTCCCCGTCCACCGCAGAGTAGGGGAGGTCTCCGGCATGGAGACCCGGGGCTGAAGGTTGATATGATGCGCCGCGTACTGAACCACGAACGGCCACAGAAAATGGGGAGCAGCCGCATGGATCATGGACGTACGAGCGACGTCCATGACCATGCCAATGCGGCGCTCAGCAATCCCATTTTGCTGTGGAGAGGCCGGAAGCGTGAACGTCTGGCGGATGCCCTTCGCACGACAGAAGGCTCGCAGAAGGTCGGAGGAAAACTCTCCGCCTCTGTCGGAATGCAGACGCAGAACAGGAAAGTCCGAGCCGAAACGCTCTCTGAGCTGGAGACGAGCAACGCGGATCCAGTCGATCAACACCTCAGTGACCTCACCCTTGCTGCGCAAGGGGAAGACTGTGGTGTAACGCGAGTAGTCGTCAACCACCAGCAGGAAGTAACGCTCGTGACCCTGTCCACGGACGCGGGCTGGGCCCCACACGTCCATGTGAATGTCTGCAGCAGAGCCTCTGTCGGAGGAAACTCGGAGGAGTGAGGAGCGGCGCGCTGCCGCCCCTCGACGCAGGGAACGCAGGTAGGGGCAGGCCCCGGGGGAAGGGGAGGGAGGGACCGGGGGAGACCAGAGACAAGGACACGGGAGGCCATGCCTCGTGGCGAGGCAAGGAGGGGTGACCAAGGCGGTGGTGCCAGAGGAGGGTCTGGTGGGACAGGAGGCGACACGAGCACGGGGCAGACTCAGGACCTGACCGAGACACTGCAGCAAACACCTGACTCGACGCAGCTACCTGACCAGACGCAGCAACAGGTGGAGACTCTGTGGTCAGTGTGTACAGGCTCGACCCCGGTCGGCGGGTAAACGTGGCCAAGTGGCGGCCCGTCCGAGCACACGTGCAGTGGGTCACTCGCTGACTCGCAGGAGTGAACTGGTCAACCCCGCCATCCTGAAGGTCAGCACCACTCACCAAGTTTGTAGAGAACGAGGGGAGGTAGAGACCGGACAGGGAGCCTGACGGAGCCGCCGGACACGGGAGGACAGTGGAGTAGTGAGCAAGAACAGGACCCCCAGAGGGGTCTGCCAGGGAGACCACAACCGGCCGACTGAGCGGCGTAAGGGTGGTGCGGTCTCGAAAGAAGGAGCGGGAAGCACCCGAGTCGAGGGTGAAGGTGTGCAAAACCTGAGCCGACGCGGTACCTGAGTGAGCAGACGCACTAGTACCTGCAGCAGCAGACTCACGAGCACCTGGAGCAGCACACTCACTAGCACCTAGAGCAGCAGCCTCAATGCCCGGGTCAGGCGGAACACACACGTAACAGTCACCCTCAGCACTAATAGACACAGCATACATGGCAGCAAGAATAGCATCAAAGTCAAGATCAAAGATAGCTACACCCGACCTGAGCAGATCACCCCAGCGAGGGATCTCAGTGGCGTCAGGGAACTGGGTACGCCAGGCGTCAGTCAGGCGACCGAAGCAGCGCTGGGTGGCGTGCAGGCCGCCACACTGCTCTCCAGTGCGATCGCCGGTGCGCAGGACGTAGGTACAGGGACCAGCACCCCCAGACCCCTGGCGCCCTGCGTACCACTCACGAAGCTGCTGTGGCGACGGGGTCTCACGAGAGCGCGGCTGGTGCTGGGGTCCCCGCTGCACAGCTCCGCCTCGACCAGCTCCACCTCCGCCGCCGCCGCCTCCGCCGCCTCCACCCCAACCGCCACCGCCACCGCTGCCCCCACCTCCACCGCTGCCACCGAAGCCCCCACCTCTGCCTCCACCCCCACCCCCACCCCCTCCTCCGCCTCCACCGCCACTACCTCCTCCCCCGCCACCTCCTCCAGCGCCCTTGCCCCGCTTGCCCTTGCCGGGGCGGTGCCTCTCGCTATGAGCTGACGCAGCGCTGACCGACTCGGTGCCAACAAGGTATTTCTCCTTGTCTACGTCGATGACATCCTCCTCTTCTCTCCATCCCTGGAGAGGATCAAGAAGGTGCAAGGGAAGCTGAAGGAGACCTTTCAATGCAAGGCCCTTGGACCAGTGGGGTATTACCTTGGTCTTCACGTGGATCGGGACGAGGTGAAGGAATGGTTGAGGCTTCACCAACACAAGCACCTTGCAGCCATGAGGGAGAAGTATGGGCTGGAGGAAGGGAGGAGTGTTAAGACTCCTCTACCCTCAGGGTTTCAGCTGCACTTTGATGAAGAGGAGGGTGAGGTGTTGGAGTACAAGTTGCAGCGTCGGTTCCAGTCAATGGTGGGGAGCTTGATGTACGCTTCGGTCAACACTCGCCCCGACATTGCGTTTTCAGTTTCACAGCTCGCTCGTGTGGTGTCTAGGCCCCTTCAAGAGCACCTGGATGCAGCAGAGAGGCTGGTGAGGTACCGCATGGCATCCTCAAGGGTGGGGCTGCAATATTCAGTGCATGGGCAGCTGAAGCAAAAGGGAATGGAGGAGGTGAGCACAAAGACTGGTGCACCTGCAAGGCGTGGGCACTTGTACCTCTCGTGCTTCACCGATGCTATCTGGGCAAGTGACATCAGTGATGCTACATCCCATGGTGGCTATATATGCTGTGTTGGAAGGAGTCCAGTGAGCTGGAAGTCTAAGAAGCAAGGAGAGATAGGTCACTCATCAATGGAGAGCGAGTACATGGCGTTGTTTCATGGAGTGAAGGAGGTGGTTTGGATGAGGAGGTTGCTCGAGGAGTTGGGGCAGGAGCAAGAGGGTCCTACACCTGTGTTTTGTGACAGCCAAGGAGAAATTGCAATGGCACGTAATGCTGTGCTCCATGGGCTGAACAAGCACATGCATATCAAGTGGCATTGGGTGAGGAAGGAGGTGAAGAAGGGCACCATCTCCTTGCATTACATCAACACTACCAAGCAACCTGCAGATTTCTTGACTAAGCGGCTTGCAGAGCATCAGCATTGGAGCTGTGCCACCTTGTGTGGCATGTCCTTTAATTAAGAGAGGCAGCTTAAGGGAGCAGCTAAGGGATTAATGAGAGCACGATGAGGGGGAGTTTGTTGTGCCAAAGCACTATAGTGGCACGGTCATCGCACTCCCATTCCGCCTACAAGCCTGTTCAGCTTATGGAATTTTGTGGGGAGGTGCTTCAACATGTGTTCTTCAGACCCTCAAAGTTTCAGAATTTTGGAAGCAGTTTACAAGGCATGGCAACATTTTTAGTTTCAAGACTTATGGCATCCCGGAAGTGTGTGTTACTCTTTTTTGGTAACACCCGAGTTCACCATTTCGGCTGCTGACTCATCTATCAAGCTCTGATTGGTCTGAAAATCGGTGTGGCAGTCCTTTGCCGTGTTTGTCAGGTGGTCACCGAGTTTCAGGACAGCCCAGCTTTGGAGAAGCACGTGACAGCTGTCGAAAGTTACTGTTCCGTAGTCATGTTGCACTGTTGGCAGCATTTCCCTTGCCACCCTTTCATTGTTGTCATGCCAATGTTGCAGGGACAGAGAATGAGACAAGAATTACAGGTGGTCAAGTGGGAATCTACCACCCTCATTTTGAGAAGTGTGGTCTTCCTGAAAGCAGCTTGCAAGAGGGTGCAAGTGGGAAGACAAGCTGACTCATGGTTGGCTTGACTCACTATTGGTAGCCTTGAGTACAGCTGTGAACATCCAAGTGTGGTTGGCTTTGCTGACCTAGCTAGGACGTTTACCATCGTTCTCTAGCCTTTCTTCCTTAGGAATCAACCTTCTCTGATTTCCGAGAATGGTCCCAACCCCTTAAGAGTACCCTAGGCAATGTTGTAGTCACCTCTTCCTTGCATCAATGAAACTACACATTTTCAGTCGAGCTTACGTTTTTGTTCACTACGTAGCGCATACACCTTTGATGAAAGCAAGCAATTTACCATTGGAAAGAAGACACCTGAAGCTAACATCTCTCCAAGTTTCAGCCTCGTATATTATCAGAGCTGATCATGACGGCATTTTGAACAGAGGCGGTTCGAAGCCATCAGATTCTGCTTAGGCGGTTTCAAGGGCATCCGCGACCCCTAAGTGGACTCTAGACTATAACAAGGGCAGCGCGCGGGGCTGCAGGGGTGGCTCACGAACGGCAAGGGCGGCGATCGAGGCAGCAGGGGCGGCGCGCAGGGCCTAGGGGCGACGGGCGGGCCGCAAGGGGCAGCGCGCCGGGCCGCAGGGGCTGCGATTAGGGCAGCAGGGGCGGCGCACGGGGCCTAGGGGCGACGGGCGGGCTGCAAGGGGCGGCGCGCGGGGCAGCAGGGTCGACGGGCGGGCCGCAAGGGGCAGCGCGCGGGGCCAAGGGGCGACGGGCGGGCCGTAAGGGGCGGCGCGCGGGGCTTAGGGGCGACGGGCGGGCCTCAATGGGCGACGCGCGGGGCCTAGGGGCGACGGGCGGGCCGCAAGGGGCGGCGCGTGGGGCTGCAGAGGCGGCACGATGGCAGCAGGGGCAGCGCGGTGTTAGGGCAGGGTAGCTAGTGGGGCAGCTCTGTGGTGGGCCCTAAAAAAAAAAACAGTCCTAGCGAAGGACCTGCTCCGAAAGCATGTCAGGAGAATGAACGAGAATGAATGCATTGAACAGAAGTTGGGTACAAGTACTAACCCTAATTGGGTTGTACCCCTTGTGGGCTTCCCCACAATAGCCTACACGAAGTAAGCAATATAACATTCTGACACTTTTTGCTAGTGAAATAAGCACTATAGCCTACCATTGTTCTCAACTTTTGCCAGTGAAACTCTTGTGGTTTTGCCCTGTGAACGCACAAGTCCTAGAGAACGACTAAGTAAACGAACTCAGAGATCCCTCCTACTGCGTGCCTAGTCCGTACTCTAGCTCCCGTTTATAGAGTTATCTCCGCATGGTGCGGTGAGCGTGGACGGCACACGACTTACCTTTCTGTCAGGTCAACGTAGTGGTCACTTACCTAATTTGTATTCGTAGGCCGGTAGTTGTGCAATATACACAATGGTAGGCGCCGTAGTTGAGACGGTGGTGGTGGATACCCTAGAGGCATGGCTGGAGAACGCGAGGAGACGTGACGAGGCGAAAAAGTATGGCGACCTCCCCTGCGCGGTCGTCGAGGATGGCATACGTGCCGTGTGGGCGACGGAGCACCCTCCTCAGCTTGTCTCTCCTCGACCGGTAAACACTGAGGGCGACGTCAACGCGGGCGTCAACGCCGGTGGTGGTCAAGTCGGCAGCAGTGCGGGAGGCACGTCGAGACAGCAAGGTGTGATTCATGCCGATGAAGTCGGCGCCGTTCAGGCGCAAGGAATGCGGTCGTCGGCGACTGCAAGCTCCTTGCAAGGCGACCTCGGAGGTCGACGAAGCGGATTGTCGCTAATGTTGGTGACCCACGTGACAGCGGGCGGGATTGCGCCGAGCTACGGCTACTTCAAGTTTACGCCGGAGAGGATCTTGGTCATTCCTCTACTGGTCGGTCGACCCGACATTCTCACCTGGAAGGAAGCCATCGAGCCCCAATTGGAGATGGCCGGGCTGATCGGCTTTGCTTGCAAAACCGTGGCGACGCCAGAGGACCCCGATCTGCGTGCGGAGTTTCGCGTAGTGCAGTTGCTGACCTTCACGGTCATCTCGTGGTGCTGCTCGCCGGGTGTGCAAATCGCCTTGAAGTCGTGCAGGGAGCACCTTGACGCCGGCCACCGGGCGTGGCATTTCATCGAGTCGACTTACCAGGTCACCGACGACTTGTTCATCGGCCAGCTCGAAGGGCAGTTGACGCACCTGCGGATGGGCGATCAGGAGATTGCGACCGACTACTGCAACCGAGCTTGAAGAATTCTCACCACCATACAGATGGCCGGCGCACAGTACTCAACAGCATCGTACATCACGCACATCATGCAGGGACTCCCGAGCAACTACAACCTATTGAAGCGGCTGTCGATGGCGCCGAACACGCGGGCAACGCTCAACGAGGACACCTTGACCTCATACATCCTGCAGGACAAGGCGATGCAGGAGGCTGAACGGTCCCAGGAGCTCCTAGCACAGGTGAAATACGTCTCCCTTGCGAAGCAAGGTGGTCGAGCAGGACAGCGTGGGCAGTCTGGCGGCGGTGGTAGCATTGGCTGGAAGCCGACCAAGGACGCAGAGAAGAGGAGGTCGGCCAAGGACAGCGGTCGAGGAGGAGGACGTCGACGTCGGGAGTGCTCGCTGTGCGGCAACCCCGACCACCTCTCCTTCGAGTGCCCCGACCGCAGTGACTCCGACGACGACAATGCCAACGGAGGCTGCGGGAGGTCTGGCAGCCGTCGTCCCCGTCGAGGAGGAAACAAGCCGCGCAAGGAGAAGCTCTCGACCAAGTCGACCTTGGCGATGGACACCGACTCCTCTGCTGGCAGCAAGGGGCGAGACGACAAGGAGGCATCGTGCTCGCTGGTCGGCGTCGTGGAGCCGACAATCTCGCTGGCACCGGAGGCTGGCGAGGACTTCTAGGCGATGGCGGCGGCCGTGCAGGCGAACCCGGAGGTGGTCCTGCTCGACAGCGGCTGCTCGCATCACCTGATGGGGACGAAGGACGCCTTCGTCGACTTGGGGCCGAGTGGCGACGTCAAGCACGTGCGCGGCTTCAACGGGGCACTGCAGGACGTCCAAGGCCGAGGCACGGTCGCCTTGCAAGGTGAGGCTGGGAAACAGGTGCTCATCCCCGACGTGCTCTACCTCTCGCGCGTGCGAGCGAACCTGATTTCGGCTGGTCATTTGAAGGATAACGGCGTGAAGCTGCAGGAGGACGGCGACGGGATGTGGCTTGTCTCGGCGGTGGGAGACGTCCTCGGTCGGGCGTCCTACACCGGGCGATTCCTCTGCACCGACCTGCGTCCCTGCTCGGCGAAGTCGACAACGCCCACGACGGAGGTCGTGGCCCTGCGGGCGATCGTCTCGGTGACGAAGTCGACGCCGGACAGGCTGCATGCGAGGCTTGCACACGTCGGCATGAACACCATCCGGAGCTCGGCGAAGCACGACTTGCCGACTTGCCGTGTGTCTCATGCGTCGGCGGGAAGCTGGCGCGGCACACCTTCCCCGACCAGGGCTCCGACACCGACGACGTGCTGGCCGTCATGCACGTCGACCTGTGCGGTCCATTCCGGGTGGCTGCCAAGGATGGCAGCCTGTACTTCTTGCTGTTGAAGGACCGCAAGACCCGCTATGTGTGGGTGAGGTCGGTCGCCAAGAAGTCGGATGCACTGCAGGAGTTTGTGCAGTGGCTGGCGATGGTTGAGCGGCAGACGAAGAAGTCGGTGTTGATGTTGCGCTCTGACCGGGGAGGGGAGTTCCTTGGGAAGCAGTTCACCGACTTCGTGAACGGAAAGGGGATCGTCCACGACCTGACCTGCCCCTATACCCCGCAGCAGAATGGCATGGCGGAGCACGAGATGAGGACGGTGGTGGAGTCAGTGCGAACGATGCTGCTGCACATGGGCGTGCAGCAACATTGGTGGCACCTCGCTCTACGACAGGCCGTCTGGGTCCGCAATTGCCTGGAGTGGTCGACGCTGCAGCCGGGGATGACGCCATACCAGCTGCTGTTCGGGAAGACCCCCGACCTGTCAATGGCACGTGTGTGGGGCTGCATGGCGCAGTTCCTCGTCCCCGAGCAGCAGCGTGGTGGGAAGCTGAAGCCGAAGGCCAGGTGGGGCCTCCACCTTGGCGTGTCCGCAAAGAGCAAGGGCTGGGAACTCCTTGACATCGCCAACAACCGGGTGGTCACCACGTCGGACGTGGTGTTCTACGAGAACATGTCATTGGAGGTGTGGAAGTCGCAGCACAGGCCGGCGTCGGGGCGGATGCCGTCCACCCCGCCGACAGACACCTCGACGGCGACGCTCCCTCTGCTCGCCAAGGTTGGTGAGCCTGCTGTTGAGGACGTGGAGGATGCCTACTCTCCCTCTCCCTCCCCTACCTCTCCTGTCCCTCCCCTTGTGGCCGACCTGCATAGGCTGACTCCGGCGTCGGCCTCCGGCGATGAGGGGAGCAGTGGGGCGTCGCCTAAGGCGCCGACCAAGAGCATCGCCGGTGGCCATCGTGACGTCCAGCAAGTTGACATGAGAGTGATGTCGACGCCGGCAAGGGAGGAGCAGACCGAGGAAGTGCAGCCGACGATGGTGAAGTCGGCAAAGGGGGCAGCGGCACGGCAGCAGCCGTCAGGGGAGCAGGCAGCGACAAAGCCGACCACGGACCACGGACCACCGGGCAGTCGGCAGGGGAGCCGACTTCAGGGGAACAGTTGGTGGGGACGCCGACCGTGGTGCAGCAGGATGCTGAGGGCAGCGATGACTGTGACGATGGAGGGGAGGCCGAGGAGTCTACCGACAGCGACGTGGTGGAAGTCCATGATGAACCACGGTTTACGGGCCGGCTTCGGAGGCCGCCTGACTTCTTCGTCCCTGCTGCCTTCACCACGTTGTACGATGTGGACGCCGATGATCTGGCGTACGATGACGCTGAGGACGGTGACGAGCTGCCGGAGCTCGACCCCGACATGCACGCCGACCCCAAGCACTGTTGGGACATCTTGACGATGACGGTGAAGGAGGCGCTAGCAAGCAGGAAGGGCATGGCGGTGAAGGCCGCCATGGAAGAGGAGATCCGCAGCCTCATTGGCATGGGGACGTGGGAGCTGGTCGAACGCTCGCCGGGAGTGAGCATCATGAAGAACCGGTGGGAGCTGACGACGAAGTAACACTTTGACGATACCGTCGAGCGCGAGAAGGCAAGGCTGGTCGTGAAGGGCTTCACACAGGTGTATGGCACCGACTACGATGAGACGTATGCACCAGTGAGCAGCTACGTCATGCTAAGGATCTTCCTCAGCATCTCCGCCGTCCTCGACCTTAACCTGATGCAGCTCGCCATGAAGAACGCCTTCCTGCAGAGAAGCGGCCTCACTGTGAGGAGTGACCAGCACTAGCGCGAGGTCGACCGCTGCCTTGCCTACCTCGCCAACACCCATGACAGCGCCCTGGAGTTCGGCGGTGGAGCAGAGTCGCTGAAGCTGGTCGGCTACGTGGACACCGGCGAGAAGCAGAATCGGACGAGCACGGGTGGCTACGTGTTTGAATTTGGAGGGGCCACTGTCTCTTGGTCGAGCCAGCACATCAAGTGTGCAATGCTGTTGTCGACTGAGTCGGAGTACGTGGCGGCAACCGAAGCCGGCAAGGAGGGACGTCGCCTTCGCTTCCTCCTTGAAGAATTCTGATAGCTAGATGCCAGGACACCGACTGTTCTTCGGGTGGACAACAAGTTGGCCATCACAGACGCCGAGGGTATAGGGTTGACGGGCAACCTCAAGCACATGGAGTGACAACAAGCCTGGCTTCAGCACATGGTGAAGCGCGGGAAGTTTTCATTGAGGTACATCCCGACCGTTGAGCAGTGAGCCGACTTCCTGAAAAAGGTGCTGCACTATCCGGCCTTCAACCGGTGCTCCGTCGCAATCGGCCAGGTGCGCTTGGCCAACGTGGGCGACGGCGGCAACGACGTGCAGCAGTAGGTGCCATGCCCGCATGCATGGCTGGTGCGGTGAGTGGCGTGCTGTGTGTGGGGTGCACGCCGACGAGCCATTCTCCGAGGAGTACTGCCGTGTGGACTGGGGGCCCAAGCGTGAATGTGGCAAGGGAGTGTCGACGAGAGTTGGGTGTGGCCCAGTCCTCGCTTGGGCAGTGACGACCTTGTGGTCGGGTGTACGGGGGAGTGCAGCCGACCTGCAGCAGTGGGCGAGGTGGACGACGAGGATGGTCGACCTGCACGGGGGCCACTGCATTGGTGCCGACTTATGGGTGCCTACTTTGGGGTGGTCGACCTGGTGGTTGACCCGATCTGGTGGTCGACGGAGGAGGGGCCGACGTCGACCACGACAGGGGGGACGTCGAGCAGCATGTCGTCGGGTTGAAAGGCACCGACTTCGGGACGAAGGCTTGGCGACGCCGACCTGGGGAAGCCGACGTAGATGGTTGGCTGATAGGTGTGCTGGCTGACCTGGAGTTGGCCGACCAGCAGTGAAATCGACCTGGTGTGGTCGACTGAAGGTGGTTGTCGACTAGGGAGGTCGACGGGCACAAGGAGAAGTTGGTCGACAAGATGGTTGCCCGATCGACCAAGTTACCCGGGCGACCACGTTCTACGGAGGCACGCGACAGTCGCCCAGATGTTAGTGGCGAGGCCGACCTCGTTGTGGTATCCCGAGGTCGACTTGGCTGATCAGGTGCAGTCGTCAGCGCCAGGTTGATTTGGTGTGTGCGTTGTGCATGTGACAAGGCACGGCACGCCAATCATCTGCGAGCACTTGCAAAGCAGGTGCGCTGCTGTTTTGCAGATGCAACGTTGGCACGCCATCAACTTGCAATGTTGGCAAGCCGCAAATTTGCACTACTGGAGCGCGGTCGACCAAGTTGTGCTGGAACGCGGTCGATCATGCTGCGCTGGCAGTCAACTTGCTTGCATGCTAGCTTCGATGTAGTCTTGTCTTGCCAAATTATTTGTACCATTGTTCTCAACTTTTGCTAGTGAAACTCTTGTGGTTTTGCCCTGTGAACGCACAAGTGCTAGAGAACGACTAAGTGAACGAACGCAAAGATCCCTCCTACCCCGTGCCTAGCCCGTAGTCTAGCTCCCGTTGATAGAGTTATCTCCGCAGGTATTGCATTGGGCTCAATTCTTGCATTGGGCTCAATTCATTAGGCACGTACTTCTCACCATGCTCGCAACGCAAATTCACGACCGAGCTTGCTATACTCCAGTATATAAGGCCATGCTCACGTCGTGGCCGCTCTGAAAGGGGGCGACGCGCCTTGTAGGAAAAGGAAATTTCATGTGTGGGCTGTGTATCGTGCCTTGTCACGGCCGTGCTGCTCGACCATCGTTAGCCAGACTTTAAGGCCCGCACCATGCTCAAGTGCTAGGCGTGCAAAACTCCAAGCCTCCAAGCTCGACGCCCCTCTCTTGTTGGGCAGAGTGACGAGGTGGTCGTCGACCTGCACAGGATTGTTGCGGGGCTAGAACCGTCGACCAAGGGAGCTCGACGGCTGCAGCTGACTGAGCTGGTTAACGGACGGGGCGTCGACCAGGAGGGGCAGTTCAATAAGCGCGGTGGTTGACGAGGGGTTCGTCGACCAGGGCGCGCACTGGGTGGTCGACCACGTAACTTGCTCGGCGAGTTCTGCGAAAGAACGCAAACGTTGTCAAGGTCGTGATGGCAAAGGCGACTTCGGGTTGGTATCCCGAAGTCGATGTGGCTTGTCAGGCGCACACCAGGGCCGACCGATGCACAACGCTGCAGGTCGGGCCAATCATCTGCGCGCACCTGCGCACATGCGCACTGCTGTCTTCTACGGGTGCAACGCTGGACAGCCGCTCTATTGCAGCGTTGGCACGCCGTCGACCTGCTGTGTTGGCAGACCGAGTTTCTGCAGTGCTGGCGCGGCTCCTCTACGCAACGCTGGGAGGTGGACGACCATGCTATGCTGGCGGTCGACCAAGCTAGCTTCAGAGTTGCTAGGTGCCTGATGTAGTCATTCTTGTCATTGTGATGTCAATCTTTCTATAATGCAAACTTTGCTAGTGGAAACTCTTGCCAATCTCTCCCGTTAATGCGCAAGTGCTAAGGAACACAGACAAAGCTACGATCACTCCTAGTGTTCGTGCCAACACCCCGTAGTCTAGCTCACAACTATTGTAGAGTGAATCTCCGCATGGTGCGGTGAGCGTGGACGGCCCCGCAAATTACCTTCAGATAGGAGCCGACTTTTGCACCTACTAAGTCGTTCATAGGCCGGCAGCCGTTCTAGTTGCCATGGTCGACCCCGTAGTTGATGTGGGCGTAGCGGACACCTTGAAGGCACAATTGGCTGATGTGAGGAAACGCCACACGGATGGCGAGTACGGAATGATCCCCTTGATGATCGCCGAGTTGGGCATCCGGGCGCAGTGAGTGACGGAGCACCCATTCTGTCCTGCATCTCCTCAACCGGTGCGAAACGAAGGTGGCGTCGACGACAAGGTTGATGGCGGGGCACGAGTCAGCGGCTGCGAAGGCCCGAAGCAGAGAGGGGTGATCAAGGTCGACGGTGGCGTCGACAGGATTCAGGCGCGAGTGCAGCGGTCGACGACAGCTGCAGACAGCTCGCGGGTCGAAGTCGACGGACGACGTCACTCCCCTCTACGAAGCAGTGGAGGGCTCTCGGCAACAACGTACGTGACGGAGGGCGGGATCGTACTGGGGTATGGCTACATCAAGTTTTCGCATGATAGGATCACCGTCACACCGCTGCAAGTTCGACGGGACCTCATCACCTGTAGGGAGGCGATAGAACCTCAGCTGGAGGTAGCTGGGCTGAAGGGCTTTGCCGACGGCACCGTGCCAACTCCGCCTGAGGATGAGGTCGAGCTGCGCAAGGAGTTTCGTGCTGCTCACCTGCTCACCTTCATGGTCATCTCGAGGTGCTGCTCGCCAGTGGTACAGCTAGCGCTCAGGTCAGGTCGAGAGTAACTGGATGCTGGTCACCAAACATGGCACTTCATCCTGTCGACTTACCAGGTGAAGGACGACCTGTACATCGGACAGCTAAAGGAGCAGATGACACAACTTCGGATGGGCGAGCAGGAGTCGGCGTCAGACTACTGCAACCGTGCTCGACGGATCTTGGCTGAGATGCGGATGGCGGGCGTTGAATACTCAACGGCGTCCTACATCACCTACATCGTCAAGGGCCTGCCGCGCAACTACAAAATTATGAAGAGGATGACGATGGTGCCCGACACGCGTGAAACCTGGACGAGGACTCCCTCATCAGCTACGTCATTCAAGACGAGGCTCTGCAGGAGGCGGAGCAGCCCACAAAGCTCCTTGCGCAGGCGAGCTACGCTGCACCGACGAAGCTAAATCGAGGGAAGCAGGGCGGAGGTGGTAGCGGGGGTGGGCGGTCAACGAAGGACGTCGACGAGAAGAAGCTCCTTCAGCAGGGGCAGCGTGGGAAGCCGGGCAGAGGTGATAGCAGGGGTGGGCGGTCGATGAAGGACGTCGACGAGAAGAAGCTCCTTGAGCAGGGGCAGCGTGGGAAGCCGGGCGGAGGTGGTAGCGGGGGTGGGCGGTCGACGAAGGACATCGACGAGAAGAAGCTCCTTCAGCAGGGGCACCGACGAAGCTCCTTCAGCAGGGGCAGCATGGGAAGCCGGGCGGAGGTGGTGACGGGGGTGGGCGGTTGACGAAGGACGCCGATGAGAAGAAGCGGACGCGGGACAAAGGCCGTGGAGGTGGTGGTCAACGGCGGAAGTTCTGGATCTGTGGCAACCCCTACCATGTCTCCTACGAGGGCCCCGACCGCGATGACAGCGACGAGGACGACAACAAGGGAGGCCGCGGTCGGTCGACCAGCCGTCGCCCCCGTCGAGATGAGAAGCCGCGCAAGGAGAAGCAGACTTCGAAGAAAACGTGGTCGACGAAGGACGTCGACAACTCCAGCAGCATGGGCCAAGGCGACGGGGAGGCGTCGTGCTCGATGGTCAGCGTAGTGGAGCCATCAGTCTCGCTGGCGCCGGAGGCTGGCGAGGACTTCTAGGCAGTGGTAGAAGCCGTGCAGGCAAACCCGATGGCGGAGCTACTCAATAGCGGTTGCTCCCACCACCTGATGGGAACAAAGGCGGCCTTCGTCGACATGGTGCAGAGAGGCAGTGTGAAGCACGTGCGCGGATTCAATGGGGCGTTACAGCCTGTCAAGGGTCACGGAACCGTCCGAGAATGCGCTGAGGAACAAGCACCCGGGTTTGACACCATCCGCGCCCTTTTGGCGCCTTTGCGCCGTCGCCGAGTATTGCAGCCCAAGGGTCGGTCTTTGGCCAAGATACTTGGCCACCCTCATTCCAGCTACTACCTGCTCCTCATTAGGGCATTGCACAACCCTTGCCAGCTGCCCGGTAGCAAAGGCATCGTCCGGTTGTGTGTTGACTGCCGCGTACATGATGCTGCCCACCAACGAGTGAAAACGGCGCCTCTCCTCTTTGCCAACACTCTCCTCCTCTGGAAGGGAATGGAATAGCCACATGGCCTTCACTTTACCCAAATTTGGGAGCCAAGGCCTACAGGTACTTCCGTTGATGCACCCGCATGCACCGCTTCTCCACATCTCGTTCAATGTGAAGCCCGAGGTAGAAGTTGACGTCACCAAGGGCCTTACACTTGAACTTGTACTAAAGCCTCATCATCACCTCCTCCACAAGGTTAGAGGAGGGTGAGAATATGAGGATGTCATCCACATAGACCACCATGAAGCTCCTCTGCTCCCCCTCGCCAAGCATGAACAGGGAGTGATCGACCGTTGAGGGAGTGAAGCCGATCTCCTCCAAAACTTCTCGCAGCTTCAAGTACCACTGCCTAGGGGCCTGCTACAGCCCATAGAGGGCCTTCTTCAGCTTCAAAACTCTACCACTAACATCATCAAACCCCCATGGCTGCGCCAAAGAAATCTCTTCTTCGAGAATGCCGTTGAGGAACGCGGTTTTCACGTACATTTGTTTCACCACCCATCCATTGATGGCAGCCCCCGTGAGTAGGGTCTGCAGCGTCGTCGGCTTCACCACAGGAGCTAACAGCTTCTTGAAGTCCACCTTCTTCTTCTGCTAGTACCCCTTGGCCACAAGCCTATACTTGTAGTGCTCGATCTTGCCGTCGGCGTCGGACTTTATCTTGAAGAGCCACTTGGACGTTATCGCCTTACGCCCCTCCGGTAGCTCCACCAATTCCCACGTGTCGTTCTCCTCAATGCTCTTCAGCTCACTCTCCATTGCCTTCTTCCACTCCTCAGCATCACTACTCTCCAAGGCCTCCTTGAGATTTTCTGGTTCTCCTGGCATCTCCACCGGAGAGAAGAGTACGAACGCACATTCCTCGTACTCACTTTCCTCATCATCTCCGACCATCATTGCCGCTCCGGCCAAGGCTGACTTGCCCTGCTTTCCCGCTGCATCATAGGTCAGCCTATTAGGGGCTTGAATTCTCCTCTTGCCCCTTCCTTCCTCCTCAGCTGCAGGGACATGAAGGCCTCGTATCCGTGACTCGGATCCGTGGAGCACTCGCAGTGCGAGAAGGAAGTGTCAGTGCATGCTCGCTTACTTGCTGCACCTCCTCCTCTTCTTCCTCTGCATCCTTGGCCTCCTCTCCCCCATTCACAAGGGAAGATTGACTTGTGGTGGTGCTGCCACTGCTCAGCTCCAAAGGCAGCTCCACATTCTCCAAACCGGAACTCTTCACCTCCCCAAACCGCACGCCTATCTTCACCTCATTCTCCGCCTTCCAATCCTTATACATCAGGTTCTCCATGAACTTGCAATCCCTGCTCACCAAGAATTTATTGATGAATGGGTTCCAAAGAAGCCACCCCTTGCTGTTTTGAGCCATGCTCAAGTGCACGGCCCATATCGCCTTGGCACCGAGCTTGTTGTGCCGAAGATGCTTAGGCACAAGCGCCATGCACATGTATCCAAACACCTGAAGCATATCCACCTTTGGCTTCCTTCCAATCCACTCCACATAGGGCACCCATTTGTCTGCTCCCACATGAGTCAAGGCTCTGTTCTTGGCTACACATGCACTCCCCACCGCATCAGGCCAGAAATAGTCGGGTATCCCGACTTCAATTAGCAACCCGCGTGCCGTCTCCGTGATTGTGCGGTTTGCTCGCTCGGCGATGCCATTCATTGCAGGGGAGTATGGCATGGTGAGGGAGTGCCTTATGCCACTCATCTTTAGCCACAACGAGAACTCCTTGCTCTGGAACTCTCCCCCTCGATCAGTGCGGATTGACTTCTCAAGTCGGTCTTGTTGCCGCTCCACCATCGGCAACCAATCGGTCTTCACCATTTCAGCCACATCGCTCTTCTTCGACAGCACGTACACCCAAGTCATGCGACTGGAAACATCGACAATGGTGAGGAAGTACTCTGCTCCAGCAGCTCCAAGCTTCAAGGGGCCCACCACGTCCATCACACATTGTGAGGAAGTACCGCATCGGGCTCCTCCTTCACACGTATGCCAGCAACCATCTCATTCTTCACTAGCTGCTGCAAGATGGGCAAGGCTACATGCCCCATGCGCCGATGCAAGGTGAGCCAATCACACTCCCCTGTAGCCGAAGTCGGATTGGAGAGTGCCGCGCTCGCAATAGCGCCCCACATGCTCTCTCCGTACTCCTCCTCCGCTGCTGCCTCGGGGTTCTCCTCAGCCTTTTGCTGCTCCTTAGCTGCTGTACCACTCTCCTTGTGTTCTCTGAGCTTGCTGGTCCCTCCAAGAATGCACTTCTTGGACTCATTCTCCTTAGCGTGACCGTTCGCACCATTGCCGCTACCAACCGGTTCACCCTTGGTGCTGATGCTTGCTGCCACTTGCCTCTCCTTAGGCATGGGGACCACAAGGATCTGCCACATCTCGTTGTGGACATCCCTGTCCTCGTGAAGGTACAAAAGAATCCGCTCGTCAAGCCTCGCAGTGTAGGTCTTGGCCCTCTTCGAGCTCATGTCCATGCCAGCCTTTTGCAACCGCTGCACGGAAATCAGGTTCGCAGCAAGGTTGGGAACCAAAAGCACGTTCTTGAGGCCCACCAACTTCCCATCAGCACCCTTGAACATGGCCTTGCCCATGCCTTTCACCTCTGCTCGCTGCCCCAACGGCGATGTGACATGCTTCACCGGTGACGGTTCGAGTTCGATGAGCAAGTCCGCGCGAGGTGTCATGCTATAGGTAGCACCGCAGTCGATCACCCAATAGTCCAGGGAGTGTAGGGTGACCTTTCCCACAGCTGCTGGCTCCTCAAAGCCTTCATCCTTCTCTGGTGCAGCAGGTCCCTATGTCGAGACGAAGAAGAATTGGCCCGGGAAGCGATCATCCCTCGACTCGCTCTCGTTGTCTTCGCTCTTCATATTTGCAGAACCACCTTCGCGACCGCCACGGCCTCCACGGCCTCTTCCTCTCCTTCCTCCTGTTCCTCTACCCTCTTGGCCTTGAACAGAGGTCCATCCATAAGGAAGTTTGTAGCAATCGCGCCACATATGTCTGCTCTTGTGGCAAAAAAGGCACTCGCTGTCGAATCGGTCGCGACTGTGTGCGTAGTTGTTATCATCGCTGCCGTAACCGCCACTCCCGCGGCCTGCATTGTAGTTGGTGCTGCCAAATCATCCTCCCCGTCGTCCTCTGCCCCTTCTACGGCAGTACCCCCGGCCGATGCTTGCTGCCCCGGCGCCATCCGCACTCGCCAACTCACGGCGGCGGAAATCCTCTTGAATGATAGGTCGCTTCACGTCGTCAAGTGAGAGGCGGGGCAAGTCACGATTGTGTTATAGTCACAATAGGCTTGAATGTGCCTAAAACGAAAGATAGAGTGCACAGTCGGATTTCTGCACAGCGGGTTCAAACGTTGATAGCGTTCTGGTCACAGCTTCAAATAACCTGATTCAACTTGGATCTGGAGCGTCTTAACGTCGCCCACAATAAGCAATCTAGATTGCACGCTTCATTCAGAATTGACGACACAACGTCGGTTTGAACGAACGGCACTGTGGCAGCCACTATAGTCTTAGAACACAATTTAGGAAGACTTACGAGTTGGGAATGACTCCCAGCTCCTACAAACCCCAAGAGCCGAGGTACAGTGATGTGGAATAGTGCCACACTGTCCCCAACCACGAAGGGTCTCGAAACTACCCTTGACAAGGGCCTACAGCAAGAGAAATGTTATACCACAAAAACTAATGCAACTATTCTCACGATCTTAATGTTTACCCTTTTGGAGAGCTTCGAAATCACTTGAATCTTGAAACCAAGGCTCTGGTTCTTCAAGATAAATTCTTCCTTGAGTTCTTGGAAGTCTGCTGTGCACACGTGCGACACACCGAACCTTCCACACACGACAAAATAGAAAACCGCACACGACACGCAAACGACAACGTGACACGCGACTAGCGATAACTCGCTATTGACTCGACACACACATTCAAAATCACGCCTCATCATTCACACACTATTGTAAGCATGAAATATATATTATTTCATGCCCTCATACCATTCCATGCACACACGCATGCACGCACACGGACAACAAGCCGAATGCAAACCGTAGGGTTGCACCAACATCGTCGGGACATCGCGGCGATCACGGTGAAGGAGGCGCTGGCGAGCTGGAAGGGCGAGGCAGTGAAGGCTGCCATGGACGAAGAGATCCGCAGCCTGATCTACAACGGCACGTGGGAGTTGGTTGATCGCCCGCGCGGGGTAAACATAATGAAGAACCGGTGGGTGCTAACGACCAAGTACGGCATCGACGACACCGTCAAGCGCTAGAAACCGAGGCTGATCGTGAAGGGCTTCATGCAAGTGTACGGCGCTAACTACGACAAGACGTACTCGCCGGTGAGCAGCTACGACATGCTGGGGATCGTCCTCAGCATCGTCGCTGTCCTTGACCTCAACCTGATGCAGCGCAACATGAAGAACACTCATCTGCATAGTAAGCTCGACCGGGTGCTGTACATGTACCAGCTGGACTACTTTGACGGCTGGGTGTGCAAGCTGCTGAAGTGTGAGAGTACGCCGACGTTCGACATATTTCTCATTTCCATATTTTTACTCCATCTTATTCTCCTTATTTTCCTCTTTCATTTGCACTTTATTTCACCTCAATCGGACTACTATTCTATTTTCTAGAGCTTTCCGATTATTTCACTTATTTGGTATTTTCGGCACTGACATTTACATTATACGGCACCGACAGCATTGACAGTGGTGTACAAGGCGTAATCTTGCCATAATCCGAAGTGCCTTGCGTGCTTATGCACACTTGTGATTATCTATTCTAGAAGAGCGCGTTCCCGAAGGTTCGGATTCTCTGTTGTTTCTATGTATTTCTGAGTATAAATACGCCTTGTACTCACCTTTAGTGCAACATTTTCGAGTGGAAATTCGATCCTGTGACACTTGATAATCAGAGCCGTTTTCACTCGCGGAGTTTCAGCTAAGCAGCGCGCTCAAGAAATTCCTGCTTCGAAAAGCCGCCGGGGGCGACGAATTCGGCGCCGACGCTGGTAAGCACCAGATTCCGCGTTTTTTTAATAATAACCCTCGCGCGTTTTTCGAACAGGATCGTGAGTTCGATTGTTGGCGAAAACGTTTGCGATACAGGGACGACAGTTGCGAATTGTCGGGACCTATATCGAGCGGTGCAGACGTAGCGAGACCGACGCGCGACGGATCGAACGACTTCGGGGGAATGCGCGCGTCATGGCGAAAATTGCGACAGAAGCAGAATCGATCGTGACTTCGCAGCAGTCGCGAAATTTTCCCAAGGCCCAAGAAATTCGAGCCCCCAACACCTTTCATGGGGAAATCGACGCTAGGCGCTGGCTTTTGGCGATCGAAATTTATTTCGCCGCCATTGGATGGACAGCACCAGCACTCGACAGAAACATAATTAATTTTGCAGCAACACTACTGCGCGGACCAGTAATTGAATGGATAAGCGGAAGCGGTTTATTAAACCAAGGTGAAGCGACGTGGCAGCAGTTCCGCGAACGATTACTACAACGTTTTGAGCCGATTAATGCAGCGTTTATCGCCCGCGACAAAATACATCGTCATCGACAAATCGGGAGCGTCGCGAACTACACGCAACAAATGGAGGAGTTGTTCAACCGCATCCCCGACGTCACAGAAGGCGAAAAAAATTAGAGCATTCATCGCGGGGCTGAAAAAAGAAACACGACAACATGTTGCGGCCGCAAATTGGAGCAGCTACGACGACGTCGTTTCGGCAGCGGAACGTTTCGACGTAACCACGATCGGAACACGACGACTTCATGGACGAGCTAGACGACATTTAGGACGCTTGGCTAACCCCACGTACGCCGACCCGATGGAACTCGATCGAATCGACGCGAAGGCAAGACCAAAGAATAACAAATCTAAGTGTTCTTTCTGCGGCAAGCCCGGACATCGACTCATCGATTGTGAAAAAATGAAAACTGCACGTTCAGCGCTTAGGAACCGCAGCAGTGGAGCAGATTTAATGCGAATATTGGAGGATCGTGGAGTGAAATTTTCAAACCACGAACGGACTCTACCAGGGAAAATCGCCGAGGGAAATAAAATCTCCGCGACACAAGACCCTGCTGGACCCAGACAACTCCAAAAAGGCCCTGTAAAAAGTAAGCACTCCTTCAAAACATCATACAAGGATGCTTTACTTGGAAAAAATTCCCTTGGGTCTACGGCCTTTGTGAAATCACGAGAGAGGCTCCAGAAGAAAAAGAATGTACCGGTACGACAACTACAGCAGCTGCGCATGGGGAACCAACAACGGAGCATGGAAGATCGACCTTCCAACGACGACATCGTCCTCTCTCTGAAAAACCAGCCCACGTCGACCAACCGGTCCCCACGGAAGAAGTCGGAGGCGCTGAAGCAGCTCAAGAGGGAGCTGGAGGTCAACATGAAGCTGCGACGACCTCAAACCTCCTCTACAGATGCATCTGCAACATCTGAAACATCTACGGTATCTACCCCATCTATGAATTCTACTACGAGCTTGAGAACCACGTCGTCGACGACAACAAAAAATCATGGCAATAGGGAACGGCAGGACCGGCCATCTGCCACCCCAGGAGAAAACACAGAGCTATGGGAAATGCCCTATGATCCAATCAACGAGATAATCAACGGGTACAACGAGCAACGCCAACCACTTTTGCTCGAGGTGATCTGCAATGGACGACGCCTCCAAGCACTCGTGGACAGCGGAGCATCCCATTCAGTATGCGACAAAACAACCCTCGAACGCATCAATGAGAAGTACACGCCTTCAAACTTCACAGCTACGATGGTTGACGGAAGCAAATTACAAGTCTACGGCGAAGCAGCGTTACACCTGCAGATGGGTCCTCTTCGCTGGAAACCGACCCTACCCATCACCAACATCAAAGGGCTAGACTTGATTCTTGGGAGAGATTTTCTGAAGAAGTTCAACCCCGAGATCAACTGGGTCACCCGCACGGCGAGTATTTACAATCAAGACAGAAGAGTTCCTCTTCCGAATTGGAGCAACACGGGAGATATTCCGGAGGAGACTCTCGCACGCTTCGAGAAGCAAACCATGGCAGGGTTTGTTGCACTGGTTACCAACGAGGACGAAGGAGAGAGAAAAACGCTCGAGCTTCCACCGGCAATCCAGAAACTTCTAGAAGAGTTCGAAGACGTTCTCCCTGACGACCTTCCAGACCAGTTGCCGCCATACCGAACCCACCAGCACGAGATCATCGAACAACCTGGTTCAAAACTGACCTTACGAGCACCATATCGACTCAGCCCTACCGAGTTGGCCGGCATAAAGAAGCAGATCGAGTACCTTATGGACAAAGGACTCATTCGACCATCAACATCACCATACGGTGCACCAGTGCTTTTCACACCAAAACCTGACGGAAGCTTACGCATGTGCATCGACTACCGAGCCCTCAACAAGCAGACGATCAAGAACAAGTATCCGATTCCACGGATCGACGATCTACTTGACCAGCTTCGTGGAGCCACAGTATTCTCAAAACTCGATTTGAGATCGGGATATTGGCAGATCCGGATGGCGGATAACTCCATCCATAAGACAGCGTTTCGGACACGATACGGATCCTACGAGTACCTTGTCATGCCGTTCGGACTCACCAACGCACCCGCTACATTCCAGGCCGAAATCAACCATATTCTTAGGCCTCTATTCGACGAATGCGTAGTGGTGTACCTGGACGACATCCTGATCTACTCGAGGGACATGAAGCAGCACATCGAACACCTACGTCGTGTCTTCGAGATATTTCGACGGGAGAAGTTCTACGTCAAGCTATCCAAGAGTGAGTTTGCCTTGAAGAAAGTTCAGTTCCTTGGACACATGGTGAGCGCTCAAGGAGTCCATGTCGACCCAAAGAAGATCGAAGCCGTACGTACGTGGAAGACACCGGAGAACGTGAAGGAACTTCAGCAATTCCTTGGCGTTGCGAACTACTATAATCGGTTCGTGCCACATTATGCGAAGATTGCAACACCTCTCACCAATCTACTGAAGAAGAATACACCGTTCAAATGGGAGGATGTGCACCAGCAAGCCATGGAGCAGTTGAAGACCGCACTCACGTCCGCACCCGTCCTGATCCTGCCAGATCCAGAAAAAGACTACGTCATCGAAGCTGACGCTAGCAACCAAGCAGTTGGAGCAGTCTTGATGCAAGACCAAGGGAAAGGACTACAACCAATCGCTTACCTCAGCAAGAAATTGCACGGGGCAGAACTCAACTACCCGATTCACCACAAAGAGGCCTTAGCGATCATCACCGCATTCAAGACATGGCGATGCTACCTCGAAGGGAGAAAGACCACGGTCTACACTGACCATTGCAGCCTGAATTACCTAAAGACGCAGCCGACCCTCTCCAGAAGATAAGTCAGGTGGATTGATTTCCTCGAGACGCACTTCGACTACGGCATCGTGTACAAGCCGGGACACAAGAATAAGGCAGACGCACCGAGCCGGCCTGGACACGTTGCCGCCATACAGATTGAGGGGATGAATCCGCTACTCAAGGGAATCTTCACACACGGGTATACCATCGACCCTGAGATTCCCTTAGCAGAGAAAAAGAAATTGTTGCAGCGGGACCACGACGTCGCACTACGCAAAGGATCAACAAAGATATGGGTACCCAACTACCCGCCTCTTCGGCAGTTGCTTCTCGAAGAATTCCATGACGTGCTCTACGCTGGACACTTCGGGAGTAACAAGACTCTTGCCGGGATTGCGAAAGTCTACTACTGGCCTCACATGGCAAACGACGTGCAAAAGTTTGTCACTTCGTGCGACACGTGCCAGCGGATGAACAGCAGTAAGCAGAAGAAAGCAGGACTTCTTTAGCCTTTACCCGTCCAGGAACAGCCTTGGCAAGTGGTCAGCTTGGATTTCATCACCGGTTTACCACCTACCAACGCGGGGCATGACGCCATCCTGGTCGTCATCGACAAATTCTCAAAGATGGGACACTTCATTCCGACACATACAACCGCACGCACGGAGGAAACGGCACAGCTATTCCTCAAACACATCATCTCACAGCACGGGATCCCAACAACCCTCATATCCGACAGGGACCCCAAGTTTACTAGCAAGTTCTGGAAAGAGCTCATGTCGCTCATGGGGACACGCCTAGCAATGTCATCTGCATATCATCCCCAGACCGATGGGCAGACAGAGCGCTTGAACCAAATTGTGGAACAACTCTTGTGCGCAGCGTGCAAGGATGACTTTAACAAGTGGGACTTGCACTTGCCGGTGTTGGAGTTCGCCTACAATAATGCGAAGCATGCCGCAACAGGAGAGACCCCATTTTTCCTCTGTTACGGACGACATCCACTAACTCCACAACAGCCGACAGTACCTGCAACTGTCCAACCCGCGCACGACTTCGTTACCACAATGCAGCAGCTTTGGGATCGGACACACAAGCGTCTACAGGACATACAGTCTTCACATAAACGCTTGGCCGATCGCCATCGACGTGATCATACCATTGCGGTTGGTGACCATGTGCTTCTCGACACATGCAACCTCAACCTCGGTCACCTTCCATCCAAGTTACGACCTCGCTTCTGCTGACCTTTCCTCGTAGAAGAGCAGGTCACTCCAGTCACATTCCGCTTGCGCCTACCAGCTTCTTGGAAGATTCATAACGCCTTCCACGTGCAGCTTCTTAAACCCTATCAAGATCCAAATAAGCTGTACACGGGACGCCAACCTCCGCCGCCGCCTCCAGTCCTCGTGAATGATGAACTTGAGTACGAGGTTGAATCTGTGCTTGCACATCGTCGTCGTCGGCATGGCGCCCTGGAGTTTCTCGTACGCTAGAAAGGCTATGATCCTTCTGAGGACAGCTGGGTCTCTGAAGAAGACATGAGTAACGCCCCACGTTCTCTCCGCGACTATCTTGTCAAGCAGGGTGTTACATCTACCACCCAGCTTTGAGGGGGGGAAGTGTGAGAGTACGCCGACGTTCGACATATTTCTCATTTCCATACTTTTACTCCATCTTATTCTCCTTATTTCCCTCTTTCATTTGCACTTTTTTTCACCTCAATCGGACTACTATTCTATTTTCTAGAGCTTTCCGATTATTTCACTTATTTGGTATTTTCGGCACCGACATTTACATTATACGGCACCGACAGCACCGACAGTGGTGTACAAGGCGTAATCTCGCCATAATCCGAAGTGCCAATGGGCTTGCGTGCTTATGCGCACTTGTGATTATCTATTCTAGAAGAGCGCGTTCCCGAAGGTTCGGATTATCTGTTGTTTCTATGTATTTCTGAGTATAAATACGCCTTGTACTCACCTTTAGTGCAACATTCTCGAGTGGAAATTCGATCCTGTGACAACGGTAGAGGAAACCGTGAGTGAGAGATCCTGTTGCAGCTCCCCTTCAAACCAGGTGGTGATGCCGTCGGTGGAGCCTATTGTCAAACTTATATCTGCCATAGTCTGTTTAGGCTGTAGTGGGGTAGTTCCTAGAGGGTACAACACTTTTGTGTTGTCTACTTGTACCCATCTCGTTTCTAGTTCATTCATTCCTCAATTCTCACATGGTATAGAGCTAGTTTCGATTTTTCCTAAGGGCCCACCACTGAAAATATTTTTTTTTTCCTTACCTGCCCGACGCGCGCGTCGCGCCTGCCCTTCATGGCCCGTAGTGGCCCCCTTGAGGCCCGTAGCGGCCCCCCTTGAGGCCCGTAGCGGCCCCCTTGAGGCCCGTGGCGGCCCCCCCTTGCGGCCCGTTAGGCCCCCTTGCGGCCCGTAGTGGCCCCTTGCGGCCCGTTAGGCCCCTTCGCGGCCCGTAGCGGCCCCCTTCGCGGCCCGTCGCGGCCCCTTCACGGCCCGTTGTGGCCCCCCTTGAGGCCCGTAGCGGGCACCTTGAGGCCCGTAGCGGCCCCCCTTGCGGCCCGTTAGGCCCCCCTTGCGGCCCGTAGTGGCCCCTTCGCGGCCCGTTAGGTCCGTCGCGCCCCCCCCCCTTCGCGGCCCGTTAGGTCCGTCGCGGCCCCCCCCTTCGCGGCCCGTTAGGCCCATTCGCGGCCCGTTAGGTCCGTCGCGGCCCCCCTTCGCGGCCCGTTAGGTCCATCGCGGCCCCCCTTCGCGGCCCGTTAGGCCCATTCGCGGCCCGTTAGGTCCGTCGCGGCCCCCCCTTCGCGGCCCGTTAGGCCCCTTCGCGGCCCGTTTGGCCAGTCGCGGCCCCTTCGCGGCCCGCCCAGGCCCTTCCCCGGCCCCTTTCACGGCCCGTTAGGCCCCGTCGCGGCTTGTCGCGGCCCCTTCGCGGCCCGTTAGGCCAGTTGCGGCCCCCTTCGCGGCCCGCCCCGGCCCTTCCCCGGCCCCGTCCCGGCCCTGTCCCGGACCTGCCCCGACCCCGGCCCTGCCCCGACCCTGTCGCGGCCCCGTCCCGGACCTGCCCCGACCCCGGCCCTGCCCCGACCCTGTCGCGGCCCCGTCCCGGACCTCCCCTGACCCTGGCCCTGCCCCGGCCCCGTCGTGGCCCCGTCCCGGACCTACCCCGACCCTGTCGCGGCTCTGTCCCGGACCTGTCGCGGCCTCGCCCCGGCTCTGCCCCGGCCCTGCCCCGACTCAGCCCCTGCCCTGCTCCTGTGCTGTCGCGGCCCTGCCTCGGCCCGGCCCCGGATCTCTTGTGGCCCGGCCCCGGCCCTATCCCGGACCTGTCCCAGTCCTGCCCCGACCCTCCCCCGGCCCTGCCCCGGCCTCGCCCCTGGTAAGCGCACCGCCGAGCCGAGCCGCGCTGCCGAACCGCACTGCTCCACCGTGCCGTGCCGCCCTTTCGAGCCGCCCTGCCAAGCCGCGCTGCCCTGCCTAGCCTGCTTAGCTGAGTTGCACTGCAGCTGCTGCTAGCCTACTGCTGCTGCTGTCATGGCTAGTCTCAGTGTCCTTACTTTTGAAGCTGAGGGTCGGGCAGTTGACTTTGAGGTCTGGCTAGATGATCTGAAGCTTTTCCTACAGTGCGATAGCAAGGACGGTCTCTCACTGTTCGATCTCACGTCTGGCGCCTCTACTGCCCCTGCTGCTGATGCTGACAGTACTGTTCGCTCTCAGTGGACCACGCGCGATGCTGCTGCCCGCCTTGCTGTGCGTAGTCACCTACCGTCTACTGAGCGCGCGCACTTTAGTCAGTACAAGAGTGCTAAGACTCTGTATGACGCTGTAGTTGCACGCTACAGCTCCCCTGCCACTGCTGCCCTCAGCCGCCTCATGCTGCCGTACCTTTTTCCTGACCTTGCCGCCTTTGCCACAGTTGCTGACCTGGTTGCTCACCTTCGCACCAGTGACGCCCGCTACCGCGCTGCCCTTTCCACTGCGTTCCTTCCCACGAACTCCCCCCCTATGTACATCACCGTTTACTACCTAGTCACCCGCCTCCCTGACTCTCTCTCTTCAGTCAGGGACCACTTTCTCTCCCTTTGCCCCACCGAGCTGACTGTCGACTTGCTAGAGGAGCGCCTTGCTGCAGCTGAGAAGAGTATCTTAGCTGTAGGTGCTTCTCGCGGCGACCGTCGCACCCCCTTCTTTGAGGGGTGTTCCCCTGTCCCCCTTCTCCCCTCTGTTGCCTCTGCTGCTGCTGTCGACCTCGTTGGCACTGAGGAGGTCGGCGCTGCGTCTGCCTCTAGTGGGCGACGCCGCAGCGGCAAGGGCAAGGGAAGCAGGGGTGGTGGAGGGGGCGGTGGGGGAAGCGGTGGAGGCGGTGGAGGAGGTGGAGGTGGTGGTGGGGGTGGTACAGGGAGTGGGGGAGTCGGTGGCGGCAGTGGAGGCCGTGGCGGCGGTGGCGGAGGGAGTGGAGGCGGCGGCAGCAGTGGTGGAGGTAGCGGAGGAGGTGGTGCTGGTCGCGGTGCAGCCACACAGCGTGGAGGCCTTGGTGGCAGCCAGCGCCAGCAGCAGCAGCGCACCCGTGAGACCCCATCGGTTCAGCAGCTTCGTGAGTGGTACGCTGGACGTGGGAGGTCTGGGGGTGCGGGTCCCTGCTCTTACGTTCTTCGCACCGGCACTCGGAGTGGGGAGGTGTTTGGTCTCCCACACACCACGCAGCGCTGCTTCGGCCGCTTGACTGACGCTTGGCGTGCCCAGTTTCCTGACGCCGTTGAGCTTCCTCGTTGGCATGATCTGCTTCAGCAGAATGTGCCTATCTTTGATCTAGACTTTGATGCTATCCTTGCTGCCATGTATGCTTTTGCTGATATTACTAAGGGTGACTGTTACCTGCGTTTCCCGCCCGACCCGGGCACTGTGGCTGCTGCTCTAGGTGCTAGTGCGGCTGCTGCTCTAGGTGCTAGTGCGTCTGCTGCTCCAGGTGCTGGTACGTCTCCTCTCTCTGGTACTGCACCTACTGAGTCCCTTCACACTTTCACACTTGACTCTGGTGCTTCGCGCTCTTTCTTTAGAGACAGCACCATGCTCACGCCGCTCAGTCGGCCTGTTGCGGTCTCCCTTGCTGACCCCTCCGGGGGCCCAGTCCTTGCACACTCCTCCACGGTTCTACCGTATCCTGCGGCCCCGTCGGGCTTGCTGTCGGGACTCCACCTCCCCTCGTTCTCTACGAACTTGGTGAGTGGAGCTGACCTCCAGGACGCGTGGGTTGACCAGTTCACCCCTGGAGGTCAGCGTGTGACCCACTGCACTTGCTCTCGGACGGGCCGCCACCTGGCCACGTTCACCCGTCGGCCAGGGTCGAGTCTGTACACACTGACTACTGCGCCTCCTCCGGTCCCTGCGTCTGGTCAGGTAGCTGCGTCCAGTCAGGTGTTTGCTGCCGCGTCCAGGTCTAGTCCTCTGTCGCACGAGACTCTCCTTTGGCACCACCGCCTTGGTCACCCCTCCCTGCCTCGTCTTCGAGGTATGGCCTCCCGTGCTCTTGTCTCTGGACTCCCCAGGTCCCTCCCTCCCCTTCCTCCGGGGCCTGCCCCCACCTGTGTTCCTTGTGTCGAGGGCCGGCAGCGCGCCGCTCCTCACTCCTCCTCGTTTCCTCCGACTGAGGCCCCTCTGCAGACTCTTCACATGGACATGTGGGGCCCAGCCCGCGTCCGTGGACAGGGTCACGAGCGTTACTTCCTGCTGGTCGTTGACGACTACTCGCGTTACACCACAGTCTTCCCCTTGCGCAGCAAGGGTGAGGTCACTGAGGTGTTGATCGACTGGATCCGCGGTGCTCGTCGCCAGCTTAGTGAGAGTTTCGGTTCAGACCTTCCTGTTCTGCGTCTGCACTCAGACAGAGGCGGGGAGTTTTCCTCCGACCTCCTGAGAGCCTTCTGTCGTTCTGAGGGCATCCGCTAGACGTTCACGCTTCCGGCCTCCCCGCAGCAAAATGGGATTGCTGAGCGCCGCATTGGCATGGTCATGGACGTCGCTCGTACGTCCATGATCCATGCGGCTGCTCCCCATTTTCTGTGGCCGTTCGCGGTTCAGTACGCTGCGCATCAGATCAACCTTCAGCCTCGTGTCTCCTTTCCGGAGACCACACCTACACTGAGGTGGACGGGGAAGGTTGGCGATGCGTCAGCGTTCCGAGTCTGGGGATCTCGAGCTTTTGTCCGCGATACTACAGCGGACAAGCTGTCCTCCCGTGCCGTTCCCTGTGTCTTCCTTGGCTTCCCTCCTGACGCACCCGGGTGGCAGTTCTACCACCCCACCTCGCGTCGTGTTCTGTCCTCTCAGGACGTCACGTTCGACGAGTCGGTGTCGTACTACCGTCTCTTTCCCTACCGCACTGCCTCTCCCCCCCCCCCCGCCACTCTTCCTGGCACCAGGTACTCCCCTGGTAGACCCCCTCCCCCCCCAGGGTCCTGCTCCCTCAGTTGTGTCCCAGGTAGACCCTACCGAGCCGGTCGAGGTAGCTGTCGACTCAGGTGCTGCTAGGGGTGCTGACCCTGTGGGTGCGGGGACTGGGGGTGCTGAGACTGGGGGTGCTGAGTCTGGGGGTGCTGAGACTGGGGGTGCTGAGTCTGGGGGTGCTGAGACTGGGTGTGCTGAGCCTGGGGGTGTGGCGCCTGAGGGTACTGTGTCTGGAGGTGCTGATCCTGCGCGTGCGGAGGCTGGGGGTGCTCTAGGTGTCCCGTCGCGGCGGGAGCCCCTCTCTCCACAGCGGCTTCGTGAGTGGTACTCTCGGCGCTGTCGAGTTGCTGCTGGTGCTGCTGGAGCTACTGGAGGCGCTACTGGTGCCGGCGCTGCTGGAGGTGGTGCTGGTGCTGGAGCTGCTGGGGGTGCTGGAGGTGCTACTGGAGCTGCTGGAGGTGCTGCTGGTGCTGGAGCTGCTGGAGGTGCTGGAGGTGCTACTGGGGCTACTGGAGGTGCTGGCGCTGCTGGAGGTGGTGCTGGTGCTGGAGCTGCTGGCAGTGCTGCTGGTGCTGGAGCTGCTCGAGGTGCTGCTGGGACTGGAGACCCTGGGGCGGAGGGTACCGGCTCTGTCTCTGCTGTTTCAGGAGGCGCTGCGCGGCCGCGGCCGTACTACGTTCCGCTCCTTCAGCAGGTTCTTGGCTCCCCGCCTTCTCCTGGTCCTCCTCCTCCTTTCCTGCGTCCACCGCCTGTCCAGTCCCAGTCGTAGTTGCAGCCGGCCTCTCCGCTGCCTGGTCCTTCTCCTTACTCTGGACCGACTAGAGGTCTTACGGAGCGTCGTGAGCCTGAGTCGCGTCCTGTGTCATCTGTGTCTCGCTCTGCGTCGCCTGTCCGTACTGTTCGCGTTGGTCGTGTTTCGCGTCCGCGTCTTCCTCCTGTCCCGGGCACTCACTTGATGACACTACGTCCTTCTACTGCTCCACAGCGTGTCCCTCTGCCGTCTCCTCCTGCGTCCTCTCTTCCTGACGGTCCGGACCCGGAGTCTGACTCCCTTCGTGCTGCTAGTCCTTCTGTCACGCGCTTTCTGGCCACTGCTGTACTGACCCTCTGTTTGAGTCCACTGCTGCGTTTGCTCTTGTTACTGAGCTCGTTGACTTTACTGCAGCCTGTCGCCTAGACTACGCCGCTAGTCTTGTTGCTGAGTCTGTGTCTGTCTGTCCTCCGTCTGTCGGGGGTGAGTGTGCTCTTGGCACGGACGTCCTTGAGGACAGACAGGAGGACCTTGAGTGCTTTGCCGCTGCTTCACCTCATCTCGTGTCCATGCTGCTTGCCCATGAGGGAGACCTGGATGCACTAGACATCCGGACCCCGCGCTCTTACGCAGAGGCGATAGAGGGTCCCTACTCCTCTCAGTGGCAGGCAGCCATGGACGCAGGGATGGCTTCCTGGAAGTCCACAGGCACCTACGTAGACGAGGTTCCCCCACCTGGGGCGAACATCATCAGTGGCATGTGGATCTTCAGGTTGAAGCGGCCGCCGGGTTCTCCGCCTGCCTTCAAGGCGCGTTACGTTCCACGTGGCTTCATTCCGCGTCAGGGAGTTGACTTCTTTCAGACCTTCTCCCCTACCCCGAAGATGACCACTCTTCGGGTACTGCTGCACGTTGCTGCTCAGCGTGACTACGAGTTCCACTCGCTTGACTTCAGCACAGCCTTCCTACAGGGCAGCCTGCACGAGGAGATCTGGCTGCGCCGCCCACCTGGCTTCACTGGGTCGTTTCCTGCTGGTACCCAGTGGAGCCTCCGGCGGCCAGTCTACGGTCTCTGCCAGGCACCCCGTGAGTGGTACGACACACTCAGGACGACTCTTGCTGCTCTTGGTTTTGCTCCTTCCACTGCTGACCCTTCTCTGTTCTTACGCACTGACACTACTCTGCCGCTGTTCTACGTTCTCGTGTACGTAGACGACCTCGTCTTTGCTACTGCTGACACTGAGGCACTCGCCCACGTGAAGTCCGAGCTGCAGAAGAGACACACGTGCACAGACCTGGGTGAGCTGACAAGCTATCTTGGCTTGCGGATCACCCTGGACAGAGCACAGCGCACCATTACCTTGACTCAGTCACACATGGTGCAGCAGGTCCTTCAGCGCTTCGGCTTCACGTACTCCTCGCCACAGTCCACTCCTCTGCCTACCGGTCACTCGCTCTCAGCTCCACCTTCGGACGAGTCCGTAGAGCCGAGTGGCCCGTATCCAGAGCTTGTGGGCTGCCTCATGTACCTGATGACTTGCACACGACCTGACCTCGCATACCCTCTCAGCCTTCTGGCTCGCTACGTGGCTCCCGGTAGGCACCGAAAGGTGCACTGGGATGCTGCGAAGAGGGTGTTGCGATACTTGTGCAGTACATCGGGCATGGGGCTCGTGCTTGGAGGACGGGCTCGAGTTGTCCTCACTGGTCACGCTGACGCCTCCTGGGTTGACGACTTGGCTACGCAGCGGTCGTCACAGGGTTACACCTTCAGCCTTGGCTCCGGTTCTGTCTCTTGGCGGTCTACCCGCTCTTCTTCTGTTCTGAGCTCCAGTTGGGAGGCTAAGATCTACGCTGGGGCCATGGCTGCACAGGAGCTTCGCTGGCTCACCTACCTGCTGACCGACTTGGGAGAGGCGCCTCGTTCTCCTCCAGTTCTGTACGTCGACAACAAGGCCATGTTGGCCTTGTGTCAGGAGCACAGACTGGAGCACAGAACGAAGCACATTGCTCTGCGCTACTTCCTTGCTCGAGAGTTGCAGCAGCGTGGCCAGCTTCGTCTTGCTTACGTGGCCTCACAGGCCAACACCGCTGATGTTTTCACCAAGGCACTTCAGCCTTGTGATCATCAGCGTTTCTGTACTATTCTAGGCCTTGTACCTACTGTGCCTCACTTGCTTACTTCTTGACTCTGCTTGTACTGTACTCTATATACTTATACCTGCATGCTTATGCTTGCTAGGTTGTGTTCACTGTATTGTTTGCTTTCCTTTATATAACTCTGCATGTGAACAGGCCTTGTGGCCCTTTGCTTGTGCTCAGACTGTGTGGTGACTTTGTGATCCACCCTGAGCTTGCTTTGTCTTTCTTGACTGGTCTTGTGACCTCTTGTTCTCCCCCACTTTGCCTATGGGGGTTTGTCAAACTTATATCTGCCATAGTCTGTTTAGGCTGTAGTGGGGTAGTTCCTAGAGGGTACAACACTTTTGTGTTGTCTACTTGTACCCATCTCGTTTCTAGTTCATTCATTCCTCAATTCTCACACCTATGTAGAGTAGGTCGTCTACATACACGATCAGCAGGATATACTCGGCTTCCTTCGTGAATCTGTACATTCCTGGTCGTGTGGTAGTTGCTGAAAACCGATGCGGATTAATTGGGCGTGCAGGTACTGCTGCTACAGTCGTGGAGCTTGCTTGATGCCATACAGAGACTTCAGAAGCTGACAGACTTGATTAGGGTCTGTGATAGAATCGTGCGGCTGTTCGACGAAAATTTCTGCATCGACGAGAGTGTAGAGGAACGCGTTGGCCACGTCGATTTGGCGGAGTTTCTTCCGCTTCATGGTGGCTATCGCAATGGAGGATTCGCAGAGAGGTATGTCGGCTGACCGGCGCGAAAGTCTCTGTGAAATCTCGTCTGTGCTCTTGGTCGAAGCCACGCACGTCTGGTATTCTCCTCCCCTGTCTGACTAAAATCGTTTCAGCTTCACTCCTGATTCCCTTTCTGCTACTGGGAGCCAAGCGACGAAGGCTTCGAAGGCCATGTCGTGGCTCGGAAGGTTGAGGTGCCATTCGTATTTGGTGGCAACGTCAATGAATGTGAATACATAGTTGTATGCTCCCTGTCCGCTTTCGCGGGTGTACAGTATGTCACTGTAAACCTTCTCAAGTGGTGCGTATGCTGGCGCACTCGGGTTGTGGTGAGAAACGAACAGCTGATGAGGTAAGTCGGGACACGTAAAGCAGGTTATGCGAACTCGTTGAAGTTCTTTGTTGTCTGGTAAGAGTAGCGAGTCTTTGTCGAAAACTCCTGCTCTTATCGTGTTGTTTAGTGTCGTGTTGCTGGGATGTCCTAACCTTTGATGCCACAGTGATTCATCGGCGCGATGTCCAGGTGAACGTCTATACAGGTCGGAGTTGGAGTAGAAGCTTGCGGTGATGTTGGCACTTCTGTGGACGTCGCGTGGAGCGGGAGTCAGCTGTTAAGCGGGAGTCGGTGTGGTATCGGTGACGGGAGTTGGTGTTGATGAAGAGCTGGCAATTGGTGCTGGTGCTGTTGTTGTTGCTTCTGCTTCTGCCGATGTCGCTACTGCAACTGTTGTCTTTACTGCTGCCGATGTTGCTGCTACCTCTGTTGTTTCTTGAATTACCGCTAACGCCCTTGTCCGTTCAGCTTCAGGTATATTGTGTGAGTACCAAAAGCCTCCGGGGCTGAAGTCTGGGTTGAGATCTGGTGGGTGCGACCAAGTGGTGAAGTTGACGATCGCGTCGCTGTCAGCAGTTCCTTGATATGGGACAAAATCGAGGACGAAAACGTTGTTCTTCAGGACCGCTTTCCCGTTGTAAAGTCCACCCTTCCCGTTGTACAGCTTGAATTCCTTAGTGGTGCTGTCGGCTTCAAGATGAATCCCTTTTGCCATGAGACGACTGACGATGAGTAAGTTGTAGCCCAGTCCTTCTGCAATCAAAACCTTCAACATGTATAAGACGGCGTTAGTCTCGCGGGACTGAAGTTGAACTACTCCTTGTTGTCGTGTGCGCAGGTTCTGGTTGTTAGCGACGGTTATCACAACTTCTCGGTTGAGGCGTTGTTTCCGTTGAACGAAGCGGTTTGACGAGCACATATGTTGTCCGCAGCAGTTGTCCAAGAACCAAGTATCTTGACCGGACGGTTCGCTCTGTGCGATAGCTGCGTACGTCGGATTTGGTTCTAGCGATTCGCGACGAGGCGTGCTTTCGTCGAGCAGTTCTTCTGGTGAGTAAGTCGGTGGTGAACCGGTGATGCAGGAGTCCGTTCTTTGTCAGAAGAATGAACGAGAATGAATGAACTAGCAAAGAGTTGGGTACAAGTACTAACCCTAATTGGGTTGTACCCCTTATGGGCTACCCCACTATAGCCTACACAAAGTATGCAAAATAACACGAGCCTCCCTGTTCCTGGCTCACGAGCCTGAGTCTCGTCCTGCCTTGCTGGAGACCTCGCCTACACTGCGTTGGACGGGGAAGGTTGGCGATGCGTCGGTGTTCCGGGTCTGGGGTTCTCGTGCCTTTGTCCATAATACGTCCATAGACAAGCTCTCCGCCCGCGCTATTCCCTGCATCTTCCTTGGCTTTCCCCCTGACGCGCCTGGCTGGCAGTTTTACCACCCCACCTCGTGCCGTGTCTTCCCCTCTCAGGACGTCACGTTTGACGAGTCGGTTCCCTTCTACCGTCTCTTCCCCTACCGCTCTTTCCCTCCCCCACCCCCGCCGCTCTTCCTTGCTCCAGGTCCCCCTCCGGTAGACCCCGTCCCCCCCCAGGGTCCTGCTCCCTCAGGTGTGTCTCAAGCAGACCCACTCCCTAGTACTTTGCCTGTTGAGGTAGCTGTAGCCTCAGGTGCTGCTAGAGGTGCTGCCTCTGGGGGTGCTGCGTCTGGGGGTGCAGAGCACGGGGGTGCTGAGTCTGAGGGTGCCAGGTCTGGGGGTGCTGATCCTGGGGGTGCGGAGCCTGGGGGTGCTGAGCCTGCGGGTGTGGAGCCTGGGGGTGCTGAGCCTGAGGGTGTGGAGCCTGGGGGTGCTGAGTCTGAGGGTGCGGAGTCTGGAGGTGCTGAGCCCCAGGGTACTGCTACTTCTGGAGGTCCTGCGGGTGCTTCGCCACGACTATGTATTTCTGAGTATAAATACGCCTTGTACTCACCTTGAGTGCAACATTCTCGAGTGGAAATTCGATCCTGTAACATGAAGAGCCTCTATGGGCTTAAGCAGTCGCCGCTGCTGTGGTACTGGGCTCTCGACGACATGCTGCTGGGCGCCAGCTGGAAGAAGAGCCAGTTCGACGAGGCGACGACAGAGTGACCTGCTGGGTGCTGGTCTACGTCAACGACCTGCTCGTCGCCAGTAGCCGCTGAAGGAGCTGAAGGAGCTGCTGGAGGCCGCCTTCGAGCTGCGCGAGATCTCGCCGATCATCAAGTACCTCGGGTTGAAGATCATTTGCGACAGGCCAGCTCGGAAGCTGTGGCTGCACCAGCAGGGCAACGCTGACAAGCTGCGTAGGCGCTTCATTGATAAGGAGCGGACCGAGCGCATCCCGAAGACGCCGGTCTCGGTCGACGCCTACGCGGAACTGATATTCGATGATGAGGAGGCGCAGGAGCGCGAGGAGGAGGAGTACCGACAGAAGGTCGGCTTGCTGCAGTTCGCGGCAACGACGACAAGGCTGGATATTGCCTATGCCTGTAGTGAGCTGGGGAGTGTTCTCACGGTGAGGAGCGACCAGCATTGGCGCGAGGTCGACCGCTGCCTCGCCTACCTCGCCGATACCCGCGACACCGCCCTGGAGTTCGGCGGTGGACCAGAGTCGCTGGAGCTGATCGGCTACGTGGACGACGACGACGCCGGCGACAAGCAGAATAGGACGAGCACGGGCAGCTACGTGTTCGTCTACAGAGGGACTGCTGTCTCCTGGTTGAGCTTGCGCATCAGGTGCGCGACATTGTCGTCGACTGAGTCAGAGTACTTGGCGGCCACGGACGTGGGCAAGGAGGGACGCCAACTTCGCGTCCTTCTTGCGGAGTTCAAGCAGCTCGACGCTGGGAAGTTGACTGTCCTCCGAGTGGACAACAAGTCAGCCATTACGATCGCTGAAGGCTTGGGGCTGACAGGCAAACTCAAGCCCATGGAGCGACGTTACGCCTGGCTGCAGCACATGGTGAGGCGCGGGAAATTCGTGCTGAAATACATCCCGACCACCGAGAAGCCAACCGACTTCTTGATGAAGGCGCTGCACTACTCGGCCTTCAACCGGTGCTCCGTCGCAATCGGGCAAGTGCGCCTGGCCAACGTTGGCGACAGAGGCGATGATGTGCATCAGTAGGTGCCATGCCCTTCTGCACGGCTGGTGCGGTGACGGCGTGCTGTCTGTGGGGTGCACTCCGAGGATGAGTTTTTTCTCCGTGGGATACTGCCGTGTGGGTGAGGAGCCCAAGCGTGAGCGCGCCAGGGGAGTGTTAATGGGAATGGAGTGTTGGACCCTGCCCTCGCTTGGGCAATGCCGACTGCATGGTCGGATGCATGGGAGAAGCAGCCGACCGTACGCAGTGAGGGAGCTGCTCGACGGGCTTCTTCTCTGGGGTAGGTCGACGAGGTGGTTGTCGACCTCCACAGGACTGTCGCAGGGCTGGAACCGTTGACCAGGGGAGCTCAAGGACTGCAGCGAACTGGGTTGGTCGACGGACAGGGCGTCTACCAGGAGGGGCAATTTGTCAGGCGCGGTGGTCGATGAGGGGTTCCTCGACCAGAGGGCGCACTGGGTGGTTGACCAGGTAACCTGCTTGGCGAGTTCTGCGAAGGATCGCGAATGTCGTCGAGGTCGCAATGGCAAAGGCGACTTTGGGCTGGTATCCCGAAGTCGATGTGGCTCGTCAGGCGCAGGCCAAGGCCGATGGATGCACAACGGTGCAAGTCGGGCCAATCGTCCGCGCGCACTGCTGTCTTCTACGGGTGCAACGCTAGACAGCCGCTCTACTGTAGCGTTGGCACACCGTCGACATGCTGTGCTGGCAGGCCGCGTTTCTGCAGTGCCGGTGCGGCTCCTCTACGCAACGCTGGTAGGCGGTCGACCATGCTGTGCTGGCAGTAGACCAAGCTAGCTTCAGAGTTGCTAAGTGCCTGATGTAGTCATTCTTGTCATTGTGATGTCAATCATTCTGTAATGCAAACTTTGCTAGTGGAAGCTCTTGCCAATCTCTCCCGTGAATGCACAAGACCGTTTTTTTTTAGGGCCCACCGCATAGTTCCCTGCTCATAACGCTGCCCCACTAGTCGCACTGCCCTGCCCTGCCTGTCGCGCCGCCCTGCTGGCCGTGCACTGCCCTGCCCTGCCCGTCACGCCGCCCTCCCCTGCCTAACGCGTTGCCCTGATGGTCGCCCCGTCGCCCTGCCCTGCCCGCGCGCTGCCCTGCTGGCCGCCGCGTCGCCCTGCTTTGCCTGCGCGTCGCCCTGCCCTGCCTGCGCACCGCACTGCTGGCAGCCACGCCGCCCTGCCCTGCCTGCGCGTCGCCCTGCCCTGCCCGCTCGCTTCCCTGCTGGCCGCTGCCTTGCTGCCCGCGCCGCCCTGCTGCGTGCCGCCCTGCTGCGCGCCGCCCTGCAGCCCGTGCCGCTCTGCTGCTGCCTGCCCTGCAGCGCGCCGTCCTGCTGGCCGCCGTCCTGCCCTCGCGTTGCCCTGCTGCCCGCGCGCCGCCCTGCTGCCCGCGTGCCGCCCTACTGGCCGCCGCGCCGCCCTGCCCTGCCCGCGCGCCGCCCTGCTGGCCGCCGCACCGCCCTGCCCTGCCCGCGCATCGCCCTGCTGACCGCGGCCCAGCCCTGCCATTTGCGCTGCCCTACCCTGGTTGCGCGACGCTCTTCCCTAGCCGTGCGCTGTCTCGCCCTGCCCTGAGCGATTCCTAGTCCTCGCGCGCCGTCCTTGCTTGCGTGCTGCCCTGCTGGTCGCGCGCCACCCTGCTCTGCCTGCTATGGCTTCTCTCAGTGTTCTCACCTTCGATCATGAGGGCCATCTGATCCAGTTCGATACGTGGCTCGACGACTTACAGCTGTACCTACTGAGCGATTCTAGAGACAGTGTTTCGTTGTTGGACCACATGTCTGGAGCCTCTCTCGCCCCTCCCGCCACAGCTGACAGTGCGACTCGCTCACAATGGCTTACCCATGACGACACTTGGCGCGCAGAGTTTGCCGACGAGGCTAAGCGCCCCCACTGGCTAGAGCTGCTTGGGTTTGGTGTTGATATCTTTGCTCTTGACTATGATGCTATCCTTGCTGCCATGTATGCCTTGTCTGTTAGTGCTGAGGGTGACTGTTATTTATGTGTGCCGCCCGACCCAGGTATTGAGGCTGCTGCTCTAGGTGCTAGTGAGTCTGCTCTCCCTGGTACTATGCCTGCTGAGGCCTCGCACACCTTCACACTTGACTCAAGTGCTTCCTGCTGCTTCTTTCCCGACAGTACCACACTCACTCCACTCCTTGCACCTGTTCCAGTCAGACTGTCTGGCCCCTCAGGGGGCCCAGTACCTCCACTGTTCTCCCATGTCCGGCGGTTCCGTCTAGCTCACTGTCAGGTCTTCACCTCCCCTCGTTCTCTACGAACTTGGTGAGTACCGCTGCCCTCCAGGATTCGATGGTTACTAGCACCAATCTTGGGGGTCAGCGTGTGTCGATCTGCACGTGTACACGGACGGGCTGCCAACTGGCTACGTTCACCCATCGGCCTGGGTCGAGTCTGTACACACTGAATACTGAGCCTCCTCAGGTAGCTGCATCTGGTAAGGTGTCCGCGTCAGGTCCAGTAGCAGCCCCGTGCTCGTGTCACCTCCTGTCGCACCAGGCTCTCCTTTGGCACCACCGCCTTGGTCACCCCTCCCTGCCAAGCCTTCGTGGCATGCACTCCCGCCTCCTTGTTTCTGGTCTTCCCGGGTCTCTGCCTCCCCTCGTGCCCTCGCCTGCCCCGCCCTGCCTTCCTTGTGTTGATGGGCGGCAACGCGCCGCTCCTCACTCCTTGTTTCCCCCGACGAATGCTCCCCTGCAGACTCTCCACATGGACATGTGGGGCCCAGCCCGCGTCAGTGGACATGATACACCACGGTCTCCCCCTTGCGCAGCAAGGGTCAGGTCGTTGATGTCTTGATCCCTTGGATCTGCGCAGTGTGCTCCGCAAGCGGTTCCATGAGGACCTTCCTGTCCTGCGTCTGCACCCTGACAGAGGTGGTGAGTTCTCCTCCGACCTCTTGCGGGACTTTTGTCGTGGGGAAGGCATTCTCTAGTCCTTCACGCTTCCGGCCTCCCCGCAGCAAAATGGGGTTGCTGAGCGCCGCATTGGCTTAGTCATGGAGGTGGCCCTTACCTCCATGATCCATGCGGCTGCTCCCCATTTTCGGTGGCCGTTTGCGGTCCGGTACGCTGCGCATCAGCTCAACCTCTGGCCCCGTGTCTCTTTGCCGGAGACCTCTCCTACATTGCGTTGGACGGGGAAGCTTGGCGATGCGTCGGTGTTCCAGGTCTAGGGCTCTCGTGCCTTTGTCCGCGATACTTTTGCGGACAAGCTCTCCTCCCGCGCCATTCCCCGCATCTTCCTTGGCTTTCCCCCTGACGTGCCTGGCTGGCAGTTTTACCACCCCACCTCCCGCCGTGTCGTGCCCTCTCGAAACGTCACGTTTGACGAGTCGGTTCCCTTTTACCGTCTCTCCCCCCCTCGCCGCTCTTCCTCGCTCCAGGTCCCCTTCCAGTAGACCCCCTCCTACCTCAAGGTCCTACTCCCTCAGATGTGTCTCAGGTAGACCCACTCCCCTTGGCTGAGCCTGTCGAGGTCACTGTAGACTATGGTGCTGCTAGGGATGCTGCGTCTTGGGGTGCTGAGCCTGCGAGTGCAGAGTCTGGGGGTGCTGAGCCTGCGAGTGCGGAGCCTAGGGGTGCTAAGCCAAAGGGTGCGGAGCCTGGGGGTGCTGAGTCCAAGGGTGCGAAGTCTGGGGGTGCTGAGCCTAAGGGTGCGGAGCCTGGGGGTGCTGAGCTTGAAGGTGCGGAGCCTGGGGGTGCTGAGTCCGAGGGTGCGGAGTCTGGGGGTGCTGAGCCTAGGGGTACTGCGTGTGCCAAAGGTCCTACGGGTGCCTCGCCACGAGTGTCTCACTGGCATGAGCCTCTCTCACCGCAGCATCTGCGCGAGTGGTTTGCTCAGCTCACACGCCTTAGGAGTGGCACTCGAGGAGCTGGAGGCCCTGCCGCTGGAGGCACTAGAGCTGGAGCTACTAGTCCGGGAGGTGCTGGAGTTCCTGCTGGAGCTGGAGGTACCGGAGGTGCTAGAGCTGCTGGTCCTGGAGGTGCTCGTGTTATAGTCACAATAGGCTTGAATGTGCCTAAAACTAGAGATAGAGTGCACTGTCGGATTTCTGGACAGCGGCTTCAAACGTTGATAGCGTTCTCGTCACAGCTGCAAATGGCTTCACGTCGCCTACACTAGGCAATTTATATCGCACTATTTCATTACGAATTGACGACACAAAGTTGGTTTGAATGAACGGTACAATGGCAGGCACTATAGTCTTTGAACACAAATTAGGAAGAGTTACGAGTTGGGAATGACTCCCAGCTCCTACAAACCCCAAGGGCCGAGGTACAGTGATGTGAAATAGTGCCACATTGTCCCCAACCACGAAGGGTCTCGAAAATACTCTCCAAAAGGGCCTAAACCAAGAGAAATGTTACAATACACAAAGTAATGTAACTATTCTCACTATCTTGAGGTTTACCCTTTTGGAGTGCTTCGAAATCACTTGAATCTTGAAACCAAGGCTCTGGTTCTTCAAGATAAATTCTTCCCTGAGTTCTTGGAATTCTGCTGCGCACAATTGCCACACGCCGAACGTTCCACACATGACAAAATAGAAAAACGCACACGACACGCAAACGACGACGTGACACGCGACTAGTGATAACTCGCTATTGACTCGACACACACATTCAAAATCATGCCTCATCATTCACACACGATTGTAAGCATGAAATATATATTATTTCAAGCCCTCATACCATTCCATGCACACACGCATGCACGCACACGGACAACAAGCCGAATGCAAACCGTAGGGTTGCACCAACAAACTCCCCATTGGATTGTTGGCCTTAGGATCTGGTTCTCTCAGTTCAGAGCCATCCCAGCCAGCTTGCAACACTTCCAATGCTTCTGCTCAACCAGCCTCTTGGTCATCATGTCAGCTGGCTGCCTCGTCGTCTTCACATAGTGCAACTCAACTTCACCCGTGGCCACCATGTTCCTCGTCCAATGCCACTTCACCCTCATGTGCTTCGTGAGGCCATGCAACACAGGGTTCTTAGCAGGAGCAATGGCACCTTGGCTGTCACAGTAGATTGGGGTAGGTCCTTGCTGCTCCTCCCCCAATTCAGCCAACAAACGCCGCTGCCACACAATCTCCCGTACGGCACAGAGGAGTGCCATATACTCGGACTCCACCGAGCTCAATGCTTGATCCACCTGCTTCTTGCTCTCCCAAGCAGTTGGGCCTCCACCAATACAGCAAATGAACCCTCCAACACTTGTCATGTCCTCTGGTTCCGATGCATAAGAAGCATCCGAGAAGGGGGTGAGGATCAAATGCCCGGGCTCAACACTATCCACGCCCTTTTGGCACCTTTGCGCTGCCACCGAGTATTGCAGCCCAACCGTTGCTGTTTGGCCAAATTACTTGGCCACCATTATTCCAGCAGCTACCTGCTCCTGATTAGGGCATTGAACAACCCTAGCCAACTGTCCGGTTGCTAAGGCGATATCCGGTTGGGTGTTTACCGCCGCGTACATGAGGCTGCCCACCAACGAGTGAAAACGACGCCTCTCCTCTTCACCAACACTCTCCTCCTATGGTCCCTTCACACACTTGAACCCAGAGGGAAAGGGTGTAGCCACATGGCCTTCACTCTGCCCAAAGTTGGCAGCCAATGCCTCCAGGTACTTCCGTTGATGCACCCGCATGCGCCGCTTCTCCACATCTTGTTCGATGTGGAGCCCAAGGTAGAAGCTCACGTCACCAAGGGCCTTGCACTTGAACTTGTCTTGAAGCTTCAGCATCACCTCCTTCACAAGGTCAGAGGAGGGTGAGAAAATGATGATGTCATCCACATAAACCACCATGAAACTCCTTTGCTCCCCCTCGCCAAGCATGAACAAGGAATGATCGGCGGATGAGGGAATGAATCCGGTCTCCTCCAAGACTTCACGCAGCTTCAAGTACCACTGCCTAGGGGCTTGCTTGAGCCCATAGAGCGCCTTCTTCAGCTTCCACACTCTGCCACTACCATCATCAAACCCCTCTGGATGCGCCATGAAAATCTCTTCCTCTATGACGCCGTTGAGGAATGTCATTGTCACATCCATTTGTTTCACCACGCATCCTTTCATGGTAGCTCCCGTGAGTAGGGTTCGCAGCGTTGTTGGCTTCAACACAGGATCAAACAACTCTTTGTAGTCCATCTTCTCCTTCTGCTGGTACCCCTTGGCTACAAGCCTAGACTTGTAGTGCTCAATCTTGCCATCGGTGTCGGACTTGATCTTGAAGAGCCACTTGGACGTAATTGCCTTACGCCCCTCCGGTAGCTCCACCAATTCCCACGTGCCGTTCTCCTCAATGCTCTTCAGATCACTCTCCGTTGCCTTCTTCCACTCCTCAGCATCACTACTCTCCAAGGCCTCCTTGAGAGTTGCTGGTTCCCCCGGCATCTCCACCAAAGAGAAGAACGCAAAAGCAAACTCCTCGTAGTCACTCTCCTCGTCATCTCCAACCACCATTGCCTCTCCGGCCAAAGCTGACTTGGATGGCTTTCCCAGTGCATCATGGGTCAGCTTATTTGGGGCTTGGATTCTCCTTTTGCCCCTTCCTTCCTCCTCAGCTGCAGGGACATGAAGGCTCTCATGGCATTGCTGCGGGGTGACTCGGATCCGTGGAGCACTCGTAGTGCGAGAAGGAAGTGTCGGTGCACGCTCGCTCACTTGCTGCACCTCCTCCTCTTCTTCCTCTGCATCCTTGGCCTCATCTCCCGCATTCACAAGGGAATATTGCCTTGTGGTGGTGCTGCTGCTGCTCAGCTCCAAAGGCAGCTCCACATGCTCCAAACCGGAACTCTTCACCTCCCCAAACCGCATGCCTATCTTCGACTCATTCTCCGCCTTCCAATCCTTGTACATCAGATTCTCCATGAACTTGCTGTCTCTGCTCACCAAGAATTTCTCGGTGAATGAGTCCCAAAAAATCCACCCCTTGCTGTTTTGAGCCATGCCCAAGTGCACAACCCATATCGCCTTGGCACCGAGCTTGTTGTGCCGAAGATGCTTAGGCACGAGCGCCATGCACATGCACGAAAACACCAGAAGCATATCCACCTCTGGCTTCCTTCCGATCCACTCCACATAGGGCTCCCATTTGTCTGCTCCTTGGCTGCTGCACCACTCTGCTCAAGCTCACACTGCTTGCTGGTCCCTCCAGGTTTGCACTTGTCGGACTCTTTCGTTTTGGCGCCATCGTTCGCGCCGTAGTCGCTACCAACCGCTTCACCCTTGGTGCTGATGTTGCTGCCAATTGCCTCTCTTTAGGCATAAGGACCACAGAGATCTGCCAAATCTCGTTGTAGACATCCCTATCCTCATGAAGGTTCCAAAGAACCCGCTCGCCAATCCTTGCGGTGTAGGTCTTGGCTCCCTTCGAGCTCCTGTCCATGCCGGCCTTTTGCAACCGCCGCACGGAAAAAAGATTCGCAGCAAGGTTGGGCACCAAAAGAACGTTCTTGAGGCCCACCATCTTCCCATCAGCACCCTTGAACAAGGCCTTGCCCATGCCTTTCACCTCTGCGTGCTGCCCCAAAGCCGATGTGACATGCTTCACCGGTGACGGTTCAAGTTCGGTGAGCAAGTCCGCACGAGGTGTCATCCTATAGGTAAGTGTAGAGAGTGTAGGGTCACCTTCCCCACAGCAGCAGGCTCCTCAAAGCTTTGATCCTTCTCAGGTGCAGCCGGTGCTTGCGTCGACACAAAGAAGAATTGACCCGGAAAGCGATCGTCCCTCGACTCGCTCTCGTTGTCACCGTTCTTCATATTTGCAGCACCACCTCCGCGACCGCCACGGCATCCACGGCCTCTTCCTCTCCCCCCCCTGCTCCACGGCATTGAGCAGGAGTCCATCCATCAGGAAGTTTGAAGCAATTGTGCCACATGTGTCCGCTCTTGTGGCAAAAATGACACTCATCGTCGAACTGTCTGCGACCGCATCCATAGTTCTTGTTGTCATTGCCATAGCTGCCAGGTCCGCGGTCTCCATTGTAGTTGCTGCCTCCAAACCTTCCTCCTCCTCATCCTCTGCCCCTTCCATGGCCATATCCCCGGCCGATGCTTGCTGCCCGGGCGCCATCCGAACCCGCCAACTCACGGCAGCGGAAATCCTCTTGAAGGATCGCTCGCTTCACGTCTTCAAGCGAGAGGCGGGGCATGTCACAATTGAGGTTGATGATGAGCAAGGACCATGAGTCTGGGAGTAAGGCCAGCAATTTGGTCTTCTTTTGGAGCTCACTATAGTTCAAACCAGCTCCCTCAAGCCGCGTCAACAAGTCGAAGAATTTCTACACCCCTTCTTCAACCGCTTCGTCTTCTTCAATTCGTAGTGCCGCCATTTGCCGTTCCAACACCACCGCTACCGCCGCTGTTGCAAGCGCGTGTACACCCTTGAGAACAGCCCATGCCTTTGGTCCCTTCTCTCGTTCATGCTGGAATGGCTTGATGTGACGGATTTGGCTGCTCCCCAACGCTTGCCCAAGTAGGAGATAGCCTTGTGCGCTCTTCTGCGAGTCGTTCTCGGGGCGCTTCTCCGTTCGTTCCATCACCTCCAGCAGGTCATAGTGGTCAAATATGTTCTCCATCTTGAAGGACCATTCAGCAAAGTTGTCACCGTTGAACTTGTAAAGCCCAAACACCCTAGGCTCATCCCTAGGAGGGCCAAGACTTGGTTGCATGGGAGACATGGTGGGATCACGGGGTTGGCCTTGAGCCTGGGCTTCTCCACTTGTTGTAGTCTAGAGTCCACTTAGGGGTCGCGGATGCCCTTGAAACCACCAAAGCAGAATCTGATGACTTCGAACCACCTCTGTTAAAAACGCCGTCACGATCAGCTCTGATAACATACGAGGCTGAAACTTGGAGAGAATTTAGCTTCAAGTGTCTTCTTTCCAACGATATATTGTTTGCTCTCATCAGAGGTGTATGCGTTATGCAGTGAACAAAAACGTAAGCTCCGCTGAAAACGTGTAGTTTCATTGACGCAAGGAAGAGGTGAGTACAACATTGCCTAGGGGACTCTTAAGGGGTTGGGACCATCCTCGCAACTCAGAGAAGGTTGAGTCCTAGGGAGGAAAGGCTAGAGAAGGATGGGAAATGTCCTAGCTAGGTCAGCAAAGCCAACCATACCTGGATGTTCAGAGCTGTACTCAAGGCTACCAATAGTGAGTCAAGCCAACCATGAGTCTGCTTGTCTTTGTCAGAAAAATGAACAAGGATGGATGAACTATGAAAGAGTTGGGTACAACTACTAAACCTAATTGGGCTGTACCCCTTATGGGCTACCCCACTATAGCCTACACAATATAAGCTATGGAACATTTTGACACACCCCCATACGCAAAGTGGGGGAGAACAAGTGGTCACAAGACCAGTCAAGCAAAACAAAGCAAGCTCAAGGTGGATCACAAAGTCACCACTCAGAAAGGGCCACAAGGCCAGTTCATATGCAGAGTTATATAATAGAGAACAAACAATACAGTGATCATACCCTAGCAAGTGTAAGCATGCAGGTAAATATATATAGATCACCGTACAAGCAGAGCCAAGAAGTGAGCAAGTGAGGCAAAGAAGGCACAAGGCGTAACACAGTAGAGAAGCGGTAATGATCACCAGGCGGAACTGCCTTGGTGAATATTTCAGCAGTGTTGGCCCTAGTGGCCACGTACACAAGATGAAGCTGGCCACGCTGCTGCAAATCTCGAGCAAGGAAGTATCGCAGCACGATGTGCTTCATTCGGTGTTCCAATCTGTCCTCCTGACACAAGGCAATCATGGCCTTGTTGTCAACGTACAGAATTGGAGGCGAACGAGGCTGCTCTCCCAAGTCAGTCAGCAGGTAGGTGAGCCAGCGTAGCTCCTGTGCAGCCATGGCCCCTGCGTAGATCTCAGTCTCACAACTGAAGCTGAGAACCGAAGTCTAGCAGGAAGACCGCCAGGAAACAGACCAAGAAAAACGGCTGAAGGTGTAACCCTCTAACGACCTCTGCGTAGCTGAGTCGTCAACCCAAGAAGCGTCCGCGTGACCAATGAGGATAACTGGACCACATCCTCCACATCATCACACTCCTCCCTTCCTCCAGCCCATACTTCTCCCCCATGGCTGCAAGGTACTTGTGTTGGTGAAGCCTCAACCATCCCTTCACCTCGTCCCGCTCCACGTAAAGACCAAGGTAATACCCCACTGGTCCAAGGGCCTTGCATTGAAAGGTCTCCTTCAGCTTCCCTTGCACCTCCTTGATCCTCTCCAGGGACGGAGAGAAGAGGAGGATGTCATCGACGTAGACAAGGAGAAATACCTTCTCCTCCTCCCCCTCGGTCATGAAGAGACTCTCGTCGCACCCGCTAACTTTGAAGCCAAGAGCCTCAACCGCCTCCACCAGCCTTGCATACCAGCACCTTGGAGCTTGTTTGGGGCCATAGATGGCCTTGTTGAGCCTGCAAACACGTCCGCTCCCATCATCATACCCCTCTGGCTGCTTCATGTAGATCTCCTCGTCTACCACGCCATAGAGGAACGCCGTCTTCACATCCATTTGCTCTGCCTTCCAGCCACAAACGGCAGCGGCTGCTAGCAACAACCGGAGCGTAGGAGCCCTGGCAACAGGAGCAAACACCTCTTGAAATTCAATCCCCTCCCTCTGCTGAAAGCCTTTGATCACAAGCCTTGTCTTGCGCCTCTCCAACCTCCCCTCCGCATCGGTCTTCACACGTAACACCCACGTGCAGTCCAATGCCTTCTTTCCTGGGGGCAGATTGGTAAGGGTCCACGTTTCATTCTCCATGTGGCTCTGGAACTCATCCTCCCTTGAAGCCAGCCATGCCTCTCGATCATCTCCAGCGAGAGCTTCCTCCATTGACGCCGGCTCATGAGGTAAGTTGACGCCAAAGCAACAAATCTACTCCATCTCCCCTTCGGCTCCCTTCTCCTCCTCATCTTCCTCCTCCTGGACCAGCAATGCCTTGGGAACCCCAAGCCTTTCATACTTGAGGAAATCCCTTGGGTGGGCAGCTCTCTTGGGCCTCTCCTTGGCTGCTCCTTCCTTGGCTCCACCACGGACAGCATCACGCTTCCCTTGGGTTGTGCGCCTTGGTGGAAGCTTAGGGGATGGTGTAGGCTGCTGCACCTCCTCCTCGGTATCACCTCTCTCAGCTACAGGGACCTCCCCTTGCTGCAGTACTTCTTCCACATCTGCTGCCTCCCCTTCAGCACCTCCCAAGTTATGTGACACCTCTGTCAACTCTGAGGATGATGAGAAATCGATGGGAATGAGAAGTGGGTTGTTCGTTCCCACCTCTATTCCAAGCGGAATGGTGACCTTGCTCCTCCCCCGCTCCGACCACTCCTTGAACATGAGCCCCTCCATGAACTTGGCATCTCTGGTGGTGAAGATGGTGTTGGATTTTGGGTCCCACATGAGCCAGCCCTTGCTCCCCCGTGCAAGACCCAAATGAACAGCCCACACCGCCGCCGCTTGAAGCTTGTCACGCCTCTCCTAAGGGACATGCACGAGCCCCATGCCTCCGAAGACACAAAGCATATATACCAGGGGCTTCTTGCCACTCCACTGCTCCATAGGGACCCAATGCTGACCTCCCACATGAGTCAACACCCAGTTCTTGATGACGGTAGCATGACGAATAGCGAGGGGCCAAAACCGCAAGGGTAGACCCGAGTCCACCAATATCGTTCTCCCGCCCTCTATGATGGTCCGGTTCGCTCTCTCTTCCACGCCATTGGATTGAAGGGTGTAGGCCGTGGTGAGCTGCTGCTTGATGCCATGCCGCTTCAACCAGCTCCGGAACTCCGCTCCCAAAAAACTCCCCACCACGGTCGCTACGAATCGCCTTCACCCGCTTGCCGCTCTCTCGCTCCACCTTGGGCAGCCACTCTTCAATGATGACCCTTGCAGCATCACTCTTATTTGCAAGTGGAAAAGACCAGATGAGCCTTGTATAATCATCCACTATAGTCATGGAATACAGGGCCCCACCATCTCCCTTCAGCTTCATGGGCCCCCCAAGATCCACATGGACGAGCTCCACCAGGTCACTTGACTGCCCCACCGCCGAATGGAAGGGAAACCGTGAGAACTTGCTGGTCAAGCAAGTCTCACAAGAGCCCACCTCCTTGGGCTCCCCTTTTATCCTCAGCCCCTTGACTCTTTCCTCCTTAAACAGCTTCTGTAACTGAGGTAGCGCCACGTGGCCAAAGCGACGGTGTGCGGTGAGCCAATCCGTCTCACCCGTGCTAGGAGTTACACTTGGTAGCGCACACCCCCCATGCACAAGCAGCCCACCATCACTGCCATCACCACCTCCTCCACTGGTTACGTGGCTTGCATGCCCTCCTCTTACAGCTTCAGCAGCCAAGCGCATAGCCGCCTCCTTCCATAGCAGCACCCGTATCTCCCACATGGACCGGTGCATGTCCTTGCCGCCTCGGAGGTCCCACAACACGCGCCCATCCAGAGTTGCCTTGAACACCTTTGTGCCCAACATCTCCATCTTCATCCCTGCCTCACTCAATGCCTTGGTAGAGAGAAGGTTGGCACATAGTCCAGGGACAAGAAGAACACACTTCAGCCCCACAAGCCTCCCATCCGCACCCATAAATATGGCTCTCCCCTCGCCACGCACGGGTACAACTTGGCCGGTGGCTGAAACAACGGTGGCTGCCTTTGATGGCCTGACTTCATCCAGCAGATCCTCTCGGTTGGTCATGGTCATGAAGGCTCCCGTGTCGATGACCCAATGGGAGGAACGGTGAAGAGCAACCTTGCTGGCCAGTACAACCATGTCCTCGGAGCATGCCTCTCCTACATGGTAGAACATGCCACCATGTCCGCCGGCACCTCCATCGCCCTCCTCACTGCCCATGCCTTCTCCCATAGCTCCATGAACACCCTTAGAGCCTTCAATTGATGGCTGACCAGGCCTCCAACCGTCGGGTAGCTTGCGACACTTAAACCACGGGTGACCTTCCACATGGCAATACCAACACTTGCCACCACACCGCTTGCCTCCCTTGTTGCTACGCTTCCCTCCCGAATACTGCTCTCCTCCAGAGCCTTCCTTGGCCTTGAATTTCTTGCTGCCACGTCCCTTGAACCCTTTCATGCTGTAGGCAGAGCCTCCACCTTCACCGGCAGCGGCAGTCAGCTCCTTCCTCCGAAACTCCTCTTTTAGGACTTGAGCACGGATCCATTCAAGGGACCATGAGTCCTTCATGCCATTGAGGTTGACCACCAAGGGGCCCCACGACTCCGACAGCAGGGAGAGAGCCTTGTAGCACTTGATCTTTTCAGGATAGTCCACACTAGCAGCAGAGAGCTTCACATAGAGGTCCCGAAGTTGATCGAACACTCCTTGCACGGCATCACCCTCGTTGATCTTCACCGCATGGAGTTGTCGTTCGAGCACCACCACCATCGCTTCGCTGCTGGGGGCATGGACATCCTTCAATATTTTCCATGCCACACTGGATATCCTTGATGAGATGCTTGACATGGTGCAGCTGGTTGGATGACAGGCATTGAGAGAGAAGGAAGAATCCATCCTTGGATCGGCGATCCCATTCCTTGGTCGCTCCTTCGCTCGCAGGCCTCTTCAATTCTCCATCCATCACCTCAAGCAGCCCATAAAGGTTAAATAAGAGCTCCATCCTGAAGCTCCATGATGCCCAATCCTCCCCAGAGAACTTCTCTAGGTTGAATGCCTTCACATCATCCTTGGCTGGTGTTGAAACGGATGCTATTGGTGCAGATCCGCCAGCAACGCCTCTTCCTGCTTCCCCAGCGCCTCTCAAGCCACCACTGCCACTAGGACCAGCTGGAGCAGAACCTTCAGCCTCCATATTGACCCATGAACAGAGAAGAACCGCTCTGATACCACTTGTTATAGTCTAGAGTCCACTTAGGGGTCGTAGATGCCCTTGAAACCACCTAAGCAGAATCTGATGACTTCGAACCGCCTCTGTTCAAAACGCCGTCACGATCAGCTCCAATAACAAACGAGGCTGCACCTTGAACAGACATTAGCTTTAGGTGTCTGCTTTCCAACGGTATATTGCTTGCTTTCATCAGAGGTGTATGCGCTATGCAGTGAACCAAAACGTAAGCTCGGCTGAAAACTTGTAGTTTCATTGATGCAAGGAAGAGGTGAGTACAACATTGCCTAGGGGACTCTTAAGGGGTTGGGACCATCGTGGGAACTCAGAGAAGGTTGAGTCCTAGGGGAGAAAGGCTAGAGAAGGATGGGAAACGTCTTAGCTAGGTCAACACAGCCAACCACACTTGGATATTCAGAGCTGTACTCAAGGCTACCAATAGTGAGTCAAGCCAACCATGAGTCAGCTTGTCTTCCCACTTGCACCCTCTTGCAAGCTGCTTCCAGGAAGACCACACTTCTCAAAAGGAGGGTGGTAGAGTCCCACTTGACCACCTGTAATTCTTGTCTCATTCTCTGTCCCTGCACCATTGGCATGACAACAATGAAAGGGTGGCAAGGGAAATGCTGCAAACAGTGCACCATGACTACGGAACAGTAACTTTCGACAGCTGTCACGTGCTGCTCCGATGCTGGGTTGTCTTGAAACTCTGTGACCACCTGCAAAACACGGCAAAGGACTGCCACACCGACTTTCAGACCAATCAGAGCTTGGTAGATGAGTCAGCAACTGAAATGGTGAACTCGGGTGTTACCAAAAAAGAGTAACACACACTTCCGGGATGCCATAAGTCTTGAAACTAAAAATGTTGCCATGCCATGTAAACTGCTTCAAAACTTCTGAACCTTTGAGGGTCTCAAGAACACATGTTGAAGCACCACCCCACAAAATTCCAGAAGCTAAGCAGGCTTGTAGGCTGAATGGGAGTGCGATGACCGTGCCACTATAGTGCTTTGGCACAACAGGGCTAGGGGCGATTGGCCGGGGGTCGACTAGGGGCGACGGGCCGGGGGTCGACGTGCCTAGGGGCGACGGGCAAGCCGCACGAGGGCGGCGCTAGGGGCAGGAGGCGAGGCACGAGAAACGCGAGGGGCGGCTAGCGGGGTAGCGCTGTGGTGGTCCAAAGGAAAAAAAAACGGTCAAAGCGAAGGTCCTGCTCTGAAACCATGTCAGAAGAATAAAAAGGGATGGATGAACTATGAAAGATTTGGGTACAAGTACTAGCAAATGTTGAAATGTTGTGAACGAGAATAAATGAACCGAGGTACACTAATGTGGAACAGTGCCACACTGTCCCCAGCCACGAAGGGTATCAAAAATACCCTCCACAAGGGCCTACATCAAGAGAAATGTTACACTACACAAAGTAATGTAACTATTCTCACTATCTTGAAGTTTACCCTTTTGGAGAGCTTCGAAATAACTTGAATTTTGAAAACAAGGCTCTGGTTCTTCAAGATAAATTCTTCCTTGAGTTCTTGGAAGTCTGGTGTGCATACCTACAACACGCCGAACGTTCCACACACGACAAAATAGAAAACCGCACACGACACTCGACTAGCAATAACTCGCTACTAACTCAACAGACACATTCAAAAATCATTCACATACTACTGTAAGCATGAAATATATATTATCACATGCTCTCATACCATTCCATGCACACACGCATGCACGCACACGGACAACAAGCCGAGTGCAAACCGTAGAGTTGCACCAACAGCTTGTGCTAGAGGTACTGGAGCTGCCAGAGCTGGTGGTGTTGGAGGCGCTAGAGCTGGAGACCCTGGAGCTGGAAGCACTGGCGCTGAATGCGCTGGAGCTGGAGGAGCTGGAGCTAGAGACCCTGGAGCAGGAGGCCCTGCCACTGGAGGCACTTGAGTTGGAGGCACGGGAGCTTGAGGTGCTAAAGCTACTAGTCCTGGAGGAGCTGGACACCCTGGAGCTGGAGGTACTGGAGCTAGAGGCGCTGGAGCTGGAGGCACTGGAGCTGGAGACCCTGGAGCTGGAGGCGCTGGAGCTGGAGACCCTGGAGCTGGAGGTGCTGGCGCTGGCGGTGCTAAAGCTGGCGGTACTATTGCTGGAGGCACTGTACAGTGGGACCGTTTTTCGATTCGCCGCCACCGTCATCTCTGCCGCCACCTGACTTGGTCCTTCGCCAGGTTCTTAGTCTTTCGTTTGTCAAACAAACGAATGAGGAATGAATGCATTGAACAGAAGTTGGGTACAAGTACTAACCCTAATTGGTTTGTACCCCTTTCTGGGCTACCCTACTATAGCCTACACAAATGTAAGCACTATAACATTCTGACACACCCTCATAGGCAAAGTGGGGGAGAACAAGTGGTCACAAGACCAGTCAAGAAATCAAAGCAAGCTCAGGGTGGATCACATAGTCACCACATAGTTTGAGCACAAGCAAAGGGCCACAAGGCCAGTTCACATGCAGAGATATATAAAAGAGAACAAACAATACAGTGATCATACCCTAGGAAGTATAAGCATGTAGGTATATATATAGATCACAGTACAAGCAAATTCAAGTAGTGAGCACGTGAGGCAAAGTAGTCACAAGGCCTAACACAGTAGAGAAGCCTTGATGATCACTAGGCGGAAGTGCCTTGGTGAAGACATCAGCAGTGTTGGCCCTAGTGGCCACGTACGCAAGACGAAGCTGGCCACGCTACTGCAACTCTCAAGCAAGGAAGAATCGTAGAGCAATGTGCTTCGTTCAGTGCTCCAGTCTGTGCTCCGAACACAAGGCAATCATGGCCTTGTTGTCTACGTACAGAACTGGAGGTGAACGAGGCTGCTCTCCCAAGTCAGTCAGCAGGTAGGTGAGCCAGCGTAGCTTCTGTGCAGCCATGACCCCAGAGTAGATCTCAGCCTCACAACTGGAGCTGAGAACCGAAGACGAGCGGGTAGACCGCCAGAAAACAGAGCCAGAACCGAGGCTGAAGGAGTAACCCTGTGACGACCGCTGCGTAGCTGAGTCATCAACCCAAGCAGCGTCCGCGTGACCAGTGAGGACAACTGGATCCCGTCCTCCAAGCACGAGCCCCATGCCCGACGTACTGCACAAGTAACGTAGTACCCTCTTTGCAGCATCCCAGTGCACCTTTCGGTGCCTACTGAGAGCCACGTAGCAAGCCAGGAGGCTGAGAGGGTACGCGAGGTCAGGAAGTGTGCACGTCATCAGATACAGGAGGCAACCCACAAGCTCTGGGTACGGACCACTCGGCTCTACGGACTTGTCCGAAGGTGGAGCTGAGAGCGAGTGGCCGGTAGATAGAAGAGTGGGCTGTGGCGAGGAGAATTGAAAGCCGAAGCGCTGAAGGACCTGGTGCACCATGTGTGACTGAGTCAGTGTGATGGTGCGCCGTGCTCTGTCCCGAGTGATCTGCAAGCCAATAGCTGCGCAGCTCACCCAGGTTAGTGCAGGTGTGTCTCTTCTGCAGCTCCGACTTCACAAGGTTCAGTGCCCCAGTGTCAGCAAAGGCAAAGACGAGGTTGTCGACGTACACGAGGACGTAGAACAGCGGCAGCGACGTGTCGCTGCATAGAAACAGCGACGGGTCAGCAGTAGAAGGAGTAAACCCCAGAGCTTCAAGTGTAGTCCTCAGTGTGTCATGCCACTCGCGAGTGTTAGAATCATGACCGAATGAATGACTAAACTAGCAAGCAGGTGGGTACAAGTAGGAAACCTAAAAGTGTTGTACCCTATGAGAACTACCCCACTACAGCCTAGATAGACTATAGCATATATGCTTGACACACCCCCACACGCAAAGTGGGGGAGAACAAGAGGTCACAAGACCTGTCAAGAAAGGCAAAGCAAGCTCACGGTGGATCACAAAGTCACCACGCAGTCTGAGCACAAGCAAATGGCCACAAGGCCAATTCACATGCAGAGTTATATAAAGGAGAACAAACAATACAGTGAACACAACTTAGCAACTGTAAGCATTCAGGTATATGTATATAGAGTACAGTACAAGCAGAGTCAAGAAGAAAGCAAGTGAGGCACAGTAGGTACAAGGCCTAGGACAGTACAGAAACGCTGATGATCACAAGGCTGAAGTGCCTTGGTGAGAACATCAGCAGTGTTGGCCTGTGAGGCCACGTAAGCAAGACAAAGCTGGCCACGCTGCTGCAACTCTCGAGCAAGGAAGTAGCACAGATCAATGTGCTTCGTTCTGTGCTCCAGTCTGTGCTCCTGACACAAGGCAAGCATGGCCTTGTTGTCGACGTACAGAACTGGAGGAGAACGAGGCGCCTCTCCCAAGTCGGTCAGCAGGTAGGTGAGCCAGCGTAACTCCTATGCAGCCATGGCCCCAGCGTAGATCTCAGCCTCACAACTGGAGCTGAGAACAGAAGACGAGCGGGTAGACCGCCAAGAGACAGAACCGGAGCCAAGGCTGAAGGTGTAACCCTGTGACGACCGCTGCGTAGCCAAGTCGTCAACCCAGGAGGCATCTGCATGACCAAAGAGGACAACTCGAGCCCGTCCTCCAAGCACGAGCCCCATGCCCGACGTACTGCACAAGTAGCGCAACACCCTCTTCGCAGCATCCAAGTGCACCTTTAGGTGCCTACCGGGAGCCACGTAGCGAGCCAGAAGGCTGAGAGGGTATGCGAGGTCAGGTCGTGTGCAAGTCATCAGGTACATGAGGCAGCCCACAAGCTCTGGATACGGGCCACTTGGCTCTACGGACTCGTCCGAAGGTGGAGCTGAGAGCGAGTGACCGGTAGGCAGAGGAGTGGACTGTGGCGAGGAGTACGTGAAGCCGAAGCGCTGAAGGACCTGCTGCACCATGTGTGACTGAGTCAAGGTAATGGTGCACTGTGCTCTGTCCCGGGTGATCCGCAAGCCAAGATAGCTTGTCAGCTCACCCAAGTCTGTGCACGTGTGTCTCTTCTGCAGCTCGGACTTCACACACACTCGACATCATGACTCAACATTCACACACAATTATAAGCATGAAATATATATTATCCCATGCCCTCATACCATTCCATACACACACACATTCACGCACACGGACAACAAGCCGAGTGCAAACCGTAGGGTTGCACCAACAAACTCCCCCTCGGATTGTTGGCCTTAGGATATGTTGCTCTCTCAGTTCAGAGCCATCCCAGCCAGCTTGCAACACTTCCAATGCTGCTGCTCCACCAGCCTCTTGGTCATCATGTCAGCCGGCTGCCCCGTGGTCTTCACGTAGCGCAACTCAACTTCACCCGCAGTTACCATGCTCCTCGTCCAATGCCACTTCACCCTCATGTGCTTCGTGAGTCCATGCAACACAGGGTTCTTAGCAAGAGCAATGGCACCCTGGCTGTCACTGTACAGTGGGGTAGGTCCTTGCTGCTCCTCCCCCAATTCAGCCAACAAACGCCGCTGCCACACAATCTCCCGTACGGCACGGAAGAGTGCCATGTACTCGGACTCCACCGAGCTCAAAGCTTGGTCAACCTGCTTCTTGCTCTCCCAAGCAGTTGGGCCTCCACCAACACAACATATGAAGCCTCCCACACTTGTCATGTCCTCTGGTTCTGATGCATATGAAGCATCCGAGTAGGCGGTGAGGAACAAACGCCCGGGTTCAACACCATCCGCGCCCTTTTGGCGCCTTTGTGCCGCCGCCGAGTATTGCAGCCCAACGGTCGGTGTTTGGCCAAGTTACTTGGCCACCCTCATTCCAGCTGCTACCTGCTCCTCATTAGGGCATTACACAACCCTAGCCAGCTGCCCGGTAGCAAACGCGACGTCCGGTCGGGTGTTTACCGCCGCATACATGAGGCTGCCCACCAACGAGTGAAATCGGCGCCTCTCCTCTTCACCAACGCTCTCCTCCTCTGGTCCCTTCACACACTTGAACCCAGAGGGAAAGGGTGTAGCCACATGGCCTTCACTCTGCCCAAAGTTGGCAGCCAGTGCCTCCAGGTACTTTCGTTGATGCACCTGCATGCACCGCTTCTCCACATCTTGTTCGATGTGGAGCCCAAGGTAGAAGCTCACGTCACCAAGGGCCTTGCACTTGAACTTGTCTTGAAGCTTCAGCATCACCTCCTTCACAAGATCAGAAGAGGGTGAGAAAATGAGGATGTCATCCACATAAACCACCATGAAACTCCTCTGCTCCCCCTCGCCAAGCATGAACAAGGAGTGATCGGCCGTTGAGGGAGTGAAGCCGATCCCCTCCAACACTTCGCGCAGCTTCATGTACCATTGCCTAGGGGCCTGCTTCAGCCCATAGAGGGCCTTCTTCAGCTTCCACACTCTGCCACTACCATCATCAAACCCCTCTGGCTGCGCCATAAAAATCTCCTCCTCAAGGATGCCGTTAAGGAATGCCGTTACGATGTCCATTTGCTTTACTACCCATCCTTTGATGGCGGCTCCCGCGAATAGGGTTCGCAGCGTCGTCGGCTTCACCACAGGGGCAAACAGCTCCTTGAAGTCCACCTTCTCCTTCTGCTGGTACCCCTTGGCTACAAGCCTAGACTTGTAGCGCTCGATCTTGCCGTCGGCATCCGACTTGATTTTGAAGAGCCACTTGGACGTTATCGCCGTACGCCCCTCCGGTAGCTCCACCAATTCAAACGTGTCATTCTCCTCGATGCTCTTCAGCTCACTCTCCATGGCCTTCTTCCACTCCTCAGCATCACTACTCTCCAAAGCCTCCTTGAGAGTTGCTGGTTCTCCCGGCATCTCCACCGGAGAGAAGAACGCGAAGGCACACTCCTCGTAGTCACTCTCCTCGTCGTCTCCGACCATCATTGCCGCTCCGGCCAGGGCTGTCTTGCCCTGCTTTCCCGGCGCATCATAGGTCAGCCTATTAGGGGGTTGAGCTCTCCTCTTCCCCCTTCCTTCCTCCTCAGCTGCAGGGACTTGAAGGCCTTGGCGTTGCTGCGGTGTGGCTCGAATCCGTGGAGCACTCGTAGTACGGGAAGGAAGTGACGGTGCACGCTCGCTCACTTGCTGCACCTCCTCCTCTTCTTCCTCTGCATCATTGGCCTCCTCTCCCCCATTCACAAGGGAGGATTGCCTTGTGGTTGTGCTGCCGCTGCTCAGTTCCAAAGGCAGCTCCACATGCTCCAAACCGGAACTCTTCACCTCCCCAAACCGCACGCCTATCTTCGCCTCATTCTCCGCCTTCCAATCCTTGTACATGAAGTTCTCCATGAACTTGCAGTCCCTGCTCACCAAGAACTTCTTGGTGAATGGGTCCCAAAGAAGCCATCCCTTGCTGTTTTGAGCCATGCCCAAGTGCACGGCCCACACCGCCTTGGCACCAAGCTTGTTGTGCCGAAGATGCTTAGGCACGAGCGCCATGCACATGCACCCGAACACCCGAAGCATATCCACCTTTGGCTTCCTTCCTAGCCACTCCACATAGGGCACCCATTTGTCTGCTCCCACATGAGTCAAGGCTCTGTTCTTGGCCACACACGCGCTCCGCACCGCATCAGGCCAGAAATAGTCGGGTAGCCCGGCTTCAATGAGCAACCCGCGTGCCGCCTCCGTGATTGTGCGGTTCGCTCGCTCGGCGATGCCGTTCATTGCAGGGGAGTATGGCATGGTGAGGGAGTGCCGAATACCATTCTTCTTCAGCCACAACCCAAACTCCTTGCTCAGGAACTCTCCCCCTCGATCGGTGCGGATTGACTTGACTAGACGGTCTTGTTGCCGCTCCACCATCGGGAACCAATCCGTCTTCAACGTTTCAGCCACGTCGCTCTTCTTGGCCAGCACGTACACCCAAGTCATGCGGGTGTAGACGTCGACAATGGTGAGAAAATACTCAGCTCCAGCAGCTCCAAGCTTCAGGGGGCCCACCACGTCCATCACCACCTCATCAAGCGGTGCCTTTGCCGTTGCCTCCGAACTAGGGAACGGAAACCGGGTGAACTTGGCTTGAATGCACGTCGGGCAGCCAAGCACCTCATCGGGCTCCCCCTTCACACGTATGCCAGCAACCATCTCATTCTTCACTAGCTGCTGCAAGATGGGCAGGGCCACATGCCCCATGCGCCGATGCAAGGTGAGCCAATCACACTCCCCCGTAGCCGAAGTTGGATTGGAGAATGCCGCGCTCGCAATAGCGCCCCACATACTCTCTCCGTAGTCCTCCTCCGCTGCTGCCTCTGGGTTCTCCTCACCCTTTTGCTGCTCCTTGGTTGCTGCACCACTCTCCTTAGGTTCACTGAACTTGCTGGTCCCTCCAGGTTTGCTCTTCTTGAGCTCATTCTCCTTAGCGCGACCGTTCGCGCCATCGTCGTTACCGACCGCTCCATCCTTGGTGCTGATGCTTGCTGCCACTTGCCTCTCCTTAGGCATAGGGACCACTGGGATCTGCCACATCTCGTTGTAGACATCCCTGTCCTCATGAAGGTCCCAAAGAATTCGATCGCCAAGCCTTGCGGTGTAGGTCTTGGCTCCCTTCGAGTTCGTGTCCATGCCGGCCTTTGCCAACCGCCGCACGGAAATCAGGTTTGCAGCAAGGCTGGGCACCCAAAGCACGTTCTTGAGGCCCACCATCTTCCCATCAGCACCCTTGAACATGGCCTTGCCCATGCCTTTCACCTCTGCTCGCTGCCCCAAAGCCGATGTGACATGCTTCACCGGTGACGGCTCGAGTTCGGTGAGCAAGTCCGGGCGAGGTGTCATGCTATAGGTAGCGCCACTATCAATCACCCAATAGTCTAGGGGGTGTAGGGTCACCTTCCCCACAGCTGCTGGCTCCTCAAAGCCTTCATCCTTCTCTGGACCAGCCGGTACTTGCGTCGACACGAAGTAGAATAGACCCGGGTATCGATCGTCGCTCGGGTCCTTGTCGTTGTCTCCGCTCTTCATGTTTGCAGCTCCGCCACCGCGACCGCCACGGCCTCCACGGCCTCGTCCTCTCCCTCCTCCTGCTCCTCTACCCTCTTGGCCTTGAGCAGGGGTCCAACCATCAGGGAGTTTGTAGCAGTCGCGCCACATGTGTCCGCTCTTGTGGCAATAGTGACACTAGCCGTCGAATCGGCCGCGACCGCGTCCGTAGCTCTTGTCGTCGCTGCCGTAACCGCCACTCCTGCGGCCTCCGCCGAAGTTGCTGCCACCAAACCTTCCTCCCCCTCGTCCTCTGCCTCTTCCTCGACCATATCCACGGCCGATGCTCGCTGCCCCAGCGCCATCCGCACTCGCCAACTCACGGCGGCGGAAATCCTCTTGAAGGATAGCTCGCTTCACGTCTTCAAGCGAGAGGCGGGGCAAGTCGCGATTAAGGTTGATGATGAGCGAGGACCATGACTCTGGGAGTAAGGCCAGCAACTTGGTCTTCTTTTGGAGCTCACTGTAGTTCAAATCAGCTCCCTCAAGCCGCGTCAACAAGTCGAAGAATTTCTGCACCCCTTCTTCAACCGCTTCGTCTTCTTCAATTCGTAGTGCCGCCATTTGCCGTTCCAACACCACCGCTACCGCCGCTGTTGCAGGAGCATGTACACCCTTGAGAGCAGCCCATGCCTTTGGTCCTTTCTCTGGTTCACGCTGGAATGGCTTGATGTGACGGATCTGACTGCTCCCCAACGCTTGCCCAAGTAAGAGATAGCCTTGTGCGCTCTTCCGCACCCACGGGCTCTTCTCCGGGTCGTTCTCGGGGCGCTTCTCCGTTCCTTCCATCACCTCCAGCAGGTCATAGTGGTCAAAGATGTTCTCCATCTTGAAGGACCATTCAGCAAAGTTGTCATCGTTGAACTTGTCAAGCCCAAACACCCTAGGCTCATCCCTAGGTGGGCCAAGACTTGGTTGCATGGGCGCCATGGCTGAATCACGGGGTTGGCCTTGAGCTTGAGCTTCTCCACTGCCACCAGCACCTCTGCCACCCCTTTCCTCAGGTCCAGACATTGTCGAAACTGCTCCAAGGGCCTCTGATACCACTTGTTATAGTCACAATAGGCTTGAATGTGCCTAAAACGAAAGATAGAGAGCACAGACGGATTTCTGCACAGCGGCTTCAAACGTTGATAGCGTTCTGCTCACAGCTGCAAATGACTTGATTCAAATTGGATCTGGAGCGTCTTCACGTCGTCTACAATTAGCAATTTAGATTGCACGATTTGATAAAGAATTGACGACACAGCGTCGGTTTGAACGAACGGTACTATGGCAGCCACTATAGTCTTAGAACACAAGATAGGAAGAGTTACGAGTTGGGAATGACTCCCAGCTCCTACAAACCCCAAGAGCCGAGGTACAGTGATGTGGAACAGTGCCACACTGTCCCCAACCACGAAGGGTCTCGAAACTACCCTTCACTAGGGCCTACACCAAGTGAAATGTTACACTACACAAAGTAATGTAACTATCTTCAATATCTTGAGGTGTACCCTTTTGGCAAGCTTCGAAATCACTTGAGGCTTGACACCAAGGCTCGGGCTCTTCATCACAAACTCATCCTTGATTTCTTGATGGGTCTGCTGCACACACCTGCGACACGCCGAACGTTCGACACAGGACAAAATAGAAACCGCGCACGACAAAATAGAAACCGCGCGCGAGACACAAACGACCGCGTAACACGCGTCTAGCGATAACTCGCTATTGACTCGACACACACACTCGACATCATGACTCAACATTCACACACAATTATAAGCATGAAATATATATTATCCCATGCCCTCATACCATTCCATACACACACACATTCACGCACACGGACAACAAGCCGAGTGCAAACCGTAGGGTTGCACCAACATCGGAGAGGGCGAAAAAAGGAGAATATGAAGATGCGAATTTAAAAAGTCACGACCAGGCGGCACCAGGGGAAATCGCCGAGACAACAGTGGCGAGGAGACGAGGGACTGTGGGACTGATGCATCACCAACCTCCCCCGTCCAACGCAGTGTCGGCGAGGTCTCCGGCAAGGAAACACGAGGCCAGAGGTTGAGCTGATGCGCAGCGTACCGGACCGCAAACGGCCACAGAAAATGGAGAGCAGCCGCATGGATCATGGAGGTACGAGCAACTTCCATGGCTTAGCCAATGCGGCACTTGGCAATCCCATTTTGCTGAGGGGAGGCCAAAAGCGTGAACAACTGGAGAATGCCTTCCCCACGACAAAAGTCCCTCAAGAAGTCAGAGGAGAACTCACCACTACTGTTAGAGTGCAGACGCAGAACTCACCATCGACCCCGGGCCCCGCGCGCGTCGCTACTAGTCCCGGCCCGTCTTCCGACGCCCCTAGGCCACGGCCCGTCGCCCGTCGCCCCTAGGCCCGCGCCCATCGCCCGTAGCCCTGGCCCGTCGCCCCCAAGCCCCGGCCCCATCGACCGTTGCCCCTAGCCCCGGCCCGTCGCCTGTCACCCTTAGGCCCGCACCCGTCACCCCTAGCCCCGGCCCGTCGGCCGACGCCCCTAGGCCCCGGCCCGTCGACCGTCGCCCCGCGCCCGTCGCCCCTAGGCCCCGGCCCCGGCCCGTCGCCCGTCACCTGTCGCCCCTCGGCCCGTCGCCCCTAGGCCCTGGCCCTGTCGGCCGTCGCCCCTAGCCCCTGCCTGTCGCCTGTCGCCCCTAGGCCCCCGCCCGTCGCCCCTAGCCCCGGCCCATCGCCCGACGTCCCTAGACCCCGGACCGACGCCCGTCGCCCGTCGCCCCTAGGCCCCGGCCCGCCCGTCGACCCCAGGCCCCGCGAGCCGCCCCTTGCGGCCCGCCCCTCAACCCTGCAGCCTGCTAGCCGCCCTTGCAGCCCCGCGCGCCGCCCATTGGTGGCCCTCTAGCCGCCCCTGCTGCTCTGCTGGCCACCGCTTGCGGCCCTCTCACTGCCCCTTGCTACTGCCAGCCCTGTGCTCTGCGCTGCCCTGCTTCTCCCCGCTCTGCATGCTGCCCCACAATGGCTTCTCTAGCATTCGATCATGAGGGACGCCCTATACAATTTGACACGTGGCTCGACGACCTGCAGCTGTACCTCTTGAGCGACTCCAGGGACAGCGTTTCGTTATTTGACCACGTGTGGCGCCGCTCCCGCTCCTCCCGTCACAGCTGACACTGTGACTCGCTCATAGTGGCTTACTCCCGATGCTGCTGCCCGCTTAGCCATTCGCAACCACCCGCCGTTAGCCGAATGCGCTCACTTCGGACTGCACAGGACAGCACAGGCACTGTACGACGCTGTCGTTGCTCACTACTCCTCGCCTGCCATTGCTGCTCAAGGCCGCCGTCTACTGCCCTACCTGTTCCCCGACTGACCGCCTTTGCCACGGTAGAGGACCTAGTTTCCCACCTTCGCACTAGCGATGCCCACTACCGCGCTGTCGCCCCAGCTGAGTTCCTTGACAGGAACCAGCCCGCGATGTTCATCACTCTCTACTTTATAATCACCCACCTCCCTGACTCTTCGCTCTGTCAGAGACCACTTTCTCTCCCTCGACCCCACAGTCCTCACTATTGACCTACTTGAGCAGCACCTCCTTGCAGCTGAGACTAGTGTAGTCGCTGTAGGTGCTGCTCGAGGCACTCGGCGCACACCCTTCTTTGAGGGGTGCTCCCCCTCCCCCCTTGCCCCCTCCTACGCCTCTGCTGCATTTGTCAACGTCCCTGGTGCTGAGGACGTCGGGGCTGCTTCTGCTAGTGCAAAGTGCCGCAGCAGCAAGGGCAAGGGTGGCAGGGGTGGTGGCAGTGGCAGCGGGGGTGGTAGTGGGGGAAGAAGTGGGGGTAGTGGAGGCAGTGGAGGTGGTGGCAGCAGTGGTAGTGGTGGAGGGAGTGGGGGCTTTGGTGGCGGCGGTGGAGGCAGCGGTGGGAGTGGAGGTAGTGGCAGCGGTGGCAGTGGTGGCGTTAGGACTTGAGCTCAGCGTGGAGGTTCTGGAAGAGGCCAGAGGCAGCGGCCGCAGCGTAGGAGCGAGACCCCGTCGCCCCAGCAGCTTCGTGAGAGGTTGTCTCAGCGTGGAGCGTCTGGGGGTAGTGGTAGCTGCCCGTATGTCATTCGCATGGGTGACCGTGCTAGTCAGACATGCGGGAAGCCTCACACTCAGCACCGCTGCTTCTCCCACCTCGACGACGCTTGGCGCGCTGAGTTTGGTGACGAGGTCGAGCGCCCCCACTGGGCTGAGGTCTGAAGTTTCTATCTATGATGCTATCCTTTCTGCTATGTATGCTTTCTCTGTTAGTACTGAGGGTGACTGTTACCTGTGTGTGCCGCCTGACCCAGGTATAAAGGCTGCTGCTCTTGGTGCTAGTGAGTCTTCTCTTCCTGGTACTGTGCCTCCTGAGGCCTTGCACACCTTCACGCTGGACTCAGGTGCCTCACACTGTTTCTTTCGTGACAGCACCACCCTCACTCCTCCCCCTGCACCTGGCCCAGTCCTTGCCCGTTCCTCCACTATGCTCCCGTGTCCGGCGGTTCCGTCCGGCTCATTATCAAGTCTTCACCTCCCCTCGTTCTCTACGAACTTGGTGAGTACCGCTGCCCTCCAAGATTCGATGGTCACTACCACCACTCCTGGGGGTCAGCGCGTGTCGATCTGCACGTGTACACGGACGGGTCGTCACCTGGCCAAGTTCACTCGTCGGCCTGGGTCAAGTCTGTACACACTGGCTACCAAGCCTCCTCAGGTAAATGCGTCTGCCCAGGTGTCCGCGTCAGGTTAGGTAGCACCCCCTTGCTCGTGTCGCCTCCTGTCGCACCAGACTCTCCTCTGGCACCACCGCCTTGGTCACCCCTCCTTGCCACGCTTTCGTGGCATGCACTCCCGCCTCCTTGTCTCTGGTCTTGCCATGTCTCTGCCTCCCCTCCCGCCCTTGCCTGCAACGCCCTGCCTTCCTTGCGTCGAGGGGCGGCAGCGCACCGCTCCTCACTCCTCCTCGTTTCCCCCGATGACTGCTCCCCTGCAGACTCTCCACATGGACGTGTGGGGCCCAGCCCGCGTGAGTGGACAGGGCTGCAAGCGCTACTTTTTGCTGGTTGTTGACGACCACACACCTTACACCATGGTCTTCACCTTGCGCAGCAAGGGTGAGGTCCCTTATGTCTTGATCCCTTGGATCCCCGCAGTCCGTCTCCAGCTACGCGAGCGGTTCAGCGAGGGCCTTCCTGTCCTGCGTTTGCACTCTGACAGAGGTGGTGAGTTCTCCTCCGACCTCTTGTAGGACTTTTGTCGTGGGGAGGGCATCAACCAGTCGTTCTCGCTTCCGGCCTCTCCGCAGCAAAATGGGATTTCTGAGCGTCGCATTGGCCTAGTCATGGAGGTCGCTCGTACCTCCATGACCCATGCTGCTGCCCCCCTTTTTTGTGGCCATTTGCGGTCCGGTACGCGGCGCATCAGCTCAACCTCTGGCCCCGTGTCCCCTTGCCGGGGACCTCGCCTACTCAGCGTTGGACGGGGAAGGTTGGCGATGCGTCGGTGTTCCAAGTCTGGGGCTATTGTGCCTTTGTTCGCGATACGTTCGCGGACAAGCTCTCCACCCGCGTTATTCCCTACGTCTCCCTTGGCTTTCCCCGTGACGCGCCTGGCAGGCAGTTTTACCACCCCACCTCGCGCCGTGTCCTCTCCTCTCAGGACGTCATGTTTGAAGAGTCGGATCCCTTTTACCGTCTCTTCCCCTACCGCTCTGCCCCTCCCCTGCCCACGCCACTCTTCCTTGCTCCCCGTCCCCCTCTAGTAGACCCCCTCCCGCCCCAGGGTCCTGCTCCCTCAGGAGTGTCTCACGTAGACCCTCTCCCTAGTGCTGTACCTGTTGAGGTAGCTGGCGACTTAGGTGCTGCTAGAGGTGCTGCCTCTGGGGGTGTGGGGCCTGGGGGTGAGAAGCATTGGGGCACTGAGTCTGAGGGTGCCGGGTCTGGGATTGCGGAGCGTGAGGGTGCTGAGCCTGCGGGTGTGGAGACTGGGGGTGCTGAGCTTGAGGGTGTTGAGCCTGGGGGTGCTGAGTGTGAGGGTGCGGAGTCTGGGGGTGCTGCTTCGTCTGGAGGTCCTGCTGGTGCTTCGCCGCAACTGTCTCTCCGGCCGGAGCCTCTTTCCCCGCAGCACCTGCGTGAGTGGCTTGTTCGGCGCGCACGCCTTCGGAGTGGAGCTGCCGGAGCTGGAGCCACAGGAGACACTGGAGACACTGGACACACTGGGAACACTGGAGCTCGAGGTGCTGGAGTTACTACTGGAGCTGGAGACCCTACAGAGCCTGGAGCTGCTGGGGCTGGAGGCGCTTGAGCTGGAGGCACTGGCGCTGGTGGCGCTGGAGCTGGAGGAGCTGAAGCTAGTGGAGCTGGAGCTGGAGGCACTGGCGCGGGAGGTGCTGGAGCTAGAGGAGCTGGAGCTGTTGACCCTGGAGCTGGAGGTGCTGGAGCTGAGGCTGCTGGTGGTACTGGTGCTGGAGGCACTGTGCGGCCGCGACGGTACTTCGTTCCCCTGCTTCCGCAGGTTCTTGGTGTCCCCTCTTCTATTGCCCTTACTCCTCTTGTACTGTGTCCACTGCCTGACCAGTCGCAGCCGCTGTTACAGCCCGCCTCCCCACTACCTGCTCCTTCTCCTTACTGTGAGCAGACCGGTGCCGTTAAGGAGCATCGTGAGCCTGCGTCACGTCTTGCCTCCCCTGTTTGCACTGGTCGTCGCATTCCTCGTCCGCGTCCTCCTCCTGTCCCAGGCACACACGCTATGGCTCTTCGTCCTTCCTCTGTTCCACTGTGTGTTTCTCTGCCGCCTCCTCCTGAGTCCTCTCTTCTTGCCGTCCCTAACCCTGAGACTGATTTTGCTCGTGCTGCCAGTCCCACTGTCTCTCGTCTCCTCGCCACTGTTGTTACACACCCTTCTTTTGAGTCCACTGCTGCGTCTGCCCTCGTTGCTGAGTTCGTTGACTTTGCTGTTGCCTGTCGTCTAGACTATGTGACTGCTATTATAGCCAGCCTCCCCACTACCTGCTCCTTCTCCTTACACTGAGCAGACCGGAGGTCTTACAGAGCGTCTTTAGCCTGAGTCTCGTCCTGCCTCGCCTGTTCGCACTGGTCGTCGCGTTCCTCGTCCACGTCCTCCTCTTGTCCCCGGCACCATTGCTAGGTTACTTCGTCCTTCCTCTTTTCCACTGCGTATTCCTCTCTTCCTGCCATCCCTGACCCCGAGTCTGACGGCGCTCGTGCTGCCTGTCCCACTATCTCTTTGCCACTGTTGTCACTCACCCCTCGTTTGAGTCTACTGCTGTGTCTGCCCTAGTTGCTGAGCTGCCTGTTGTATAGACTAGTCCACTGCTCTTGTTGCTGAATCTGAGTTTGCCTGTCCTCTGTCCGTCGGGGGTGAGTGTTCTCTTGGCACGGACGTCCTTGAGGACAGGCAGGAGGACTTTGAGTGTCTTGCAGCTAGCTGCTGTACCTCGTTTCGCTTCCATGATGCTTGCCCCCGAAGGAGACCCGAATGCACAAGACATCCCGACCCCGCGCTCTTACGCAAAGGCGATTACGGGTCCTTACTCCTGTCCCGGGCACACATGCTATGACACTTCGTCCTTCCTCTGTTCCACTGCGTGTTCCTCTTCTGTCTCCTCCTGAGTCCTCTCTTCCTGCCGTCCCTGACCCTGCGTCTGACCGCGCTCGTACTGCCAGTCCCACTATCTCTTGTCTCCTCGCCACTGTTGTCATTAACCCTTCTTTTGAGTCCACTGCTGCGTCTGTCTTCGTTGCTGAGCTGTTTGACTCCGCCACTGCTGTTGTTGCTGAGTCTGAGTCTGCCAGTCCTCCGTCCGTCGGGGGTGAGTGTGCTCTTGGCACGGACATCCTTGAGGACAGGCAGGAGGACTTTGAGTGTCTTGCAGCTACTGTACCTCGTTTCGCATCCATGCTGCTAGCCCCTGAGGGAGACCCGGATGCACCAGACATCCCGACCCCACGCTCTTACGTAGAGGCGATTACGGGTCCTTACTCCTCTCAGTGGCAGGCAGCCATGGATGTCGAGATGGCATCCTGGAAGTCAACAGGGACCTACGTCAACGCTGTTCTCTGCCTCCCTTCAATGCGCATTACGTTGCTAGAGGCTTCAGTTAGCGACAAGGGGTCGACTACTTCCAAACCTTCACCCCCACCCCGAAGATGACTATTCTTCGGGTGTTGCTGCACGTCGCTGCTCAGCGTGACTACGAGTTGCACTCTCTCGACTTCAGCACAGGTTTCTTGCAGGGCAGCCTACACGAGAAAATCTGGCTGCGTCGCCAACCTGGCTTCAATGGGTCATTTCCTGCAGGTACCCAGTGGAGCCTCCGGCGGCCAGTCTACAGTCTCCGCCACGCGCCTCATGAGCGGCACGACACACTAAGGACTACACTTGCGGCTCTGGGGTTTACTCCTTCTACTGCTGACTCGTCGCTGTTTCTACGCACCGACACGTTGCTGCCGCCATTTCTACGTCCTCGTGTACGTCGACGACCTCATCTTTGCCACTGCTGACAATGAGGCACTAAATCTTATGAATTCGGAGCTGCAGAAGAGACACACCTGCACTGACGTGGGTGAACTGCGCAGCTAAGTTGGCTTGCAGATCACCCGGGATAGAGCACAACGCACCATCACACTGACTCAGTCACACATGGTGCACCAGTTCCTTCAGCGCTTCGGCTTCCACACCCCACTCCTCTGTCTACCTGCCACTCGCTCTCAGCTCACTCCTCTGTCGACGACTCCGTAGAGCCGAGTGGTCCGTACCCAGAGCTTGTGGGTTGCTTCATGTACGTGATGACGTGCACACGATCTGACCTCGCGTACCCTCTCAGCCTCTTGGCTCGCTACGTGGCTCCCGGTAGGCACCGAAAGGTGCAGTGGAATGCTGCGAAGAGGGTACTGCGTTACTTGTGCAGTACGTCGGGCATGGGGCTCGTGCTTGGAGGACGAGGTCCAGTTGTCCTCACTAGTCACGCAGACGCTTCTTGGGTTGACGACTCGGCTACGCAGCGGTTGTCACAGGGTTACACCTTCAGCCTCGGTTCCGGCTCTGTTTCCTGGCGGTCTACGCGCTCATCTTCGGTTCTTAGCTCCAGTTGTGAGGCTGAGATCTACGCAGGGGCCATGGCTGCACAAGAGCTACGCTGGCTCACCTACTTGCTGACTAACTTGGGAGAGCTGCCTCGTTCGCCTCCAGTTTTGTATGTAGACAACAAGGCCATGATTGCCTTGTGTCCGGAGCACAAAGTGGAGCACAGAACGAAGCACATCGCTCTATGATTCTTCCTTGCTCGAGATTTGCAGCAGCGTGGCCAGCTTCATCTTGCGTACGTGGCCACTAGGGCCAACACTGCTGATATATTCACTAAGGCACTTCAGTGTGGTGATCATCACCACTTCTCTACTGTGTTAGGCCTTGTGCCTACTTTGCCTCACTTGCTCACTACATGACTTTGCTTGTACTGTGATCTAATATATATACACGCATGCTTACACTTGCTAGGGTATGCTCACAGTACAGGTTATTCTCTTGTATATAACTCTGCATGTGATCTGGCCTTGTTGCCTTTGCTTGTGCTTGGAAAGTGTGGTGACTTCGTGATCCACCCTGAGCTTGCTTTTCTTGACTAGTCTTGTGACCACTTGTTCTCCCACACTTTGCCTATGGGGGTGTGACAGAATGTCTTAGTGCTTACATTTGTGTAGGCTATAGTGGGGTAGCCCATAAGGGGTACAACCCAATTACGGTTAGTACTTGTACCCAACTCTTTCATAGTTCATTCATTCTCGTTCGTTAGTTTGTTCGAAGGTCCTGGGGGAACCGCTCGCGAAGCTGGAGACAGAGTGCGCGGATCCAAGTGATCAAGACATTAGGAACCTCATCCTTGCTGCGGTGTAGTAGCGCGTGTAGTCGTCAACAACCAGCAGAAAGTAGTTCTCGCGGCCCTGTCCACCGACGTGAGCTGGGCCCCACACGTCAATGTGGAGAGTCTGCACGGGAGCAGTTGTCGGGGGAAACGAGGAGTGAGGAGCGGCGCACTGCCGCCCCTCGACGCACGGAAGGCAGGGCGGGGCCGGCGAGGGCTGTCAAACTTATATCTAGCTTATATTGAGTAGGCTGTAGTGGGGTAGCCCATAAGGGGTACAACCCAATTAGGGTTAGTACTTGTACCCAACTTATGCTCAATGCATTCATTCTGGTTCCTACTTTGACATGGTATCGGAGCAAGTTCCTTGGGCCCACCACCTGCTGCGCTGCTAATTCCCCCCTTGGCCCTGGCCCCTTGGCTCGTCGCGTTTTCCTTGGCCCGTCGCGCCCCTTAGGCCTGTCGGGCCACCCCACGGCCCCTTCGCCCATCGGCCCCTTCAACCCCACGGCCCGGCCCCTGTCGCCCGTCGCGCCCCTCGGCCCCTTCGCCCGTCGCGCCCCTCGGCCCCCCTCGCCCCTAGGCCCGTCGCGCCCCTTAGGCCCGTCGTGCCACCCCATCGACCCCATTCGCCCGTCGCGCCCCTCGGCCCCTTCGCCCGTCGCGCCCCTCGGCCCCCCTCGCCCCTAGGCCCGTCGCACCCCTTAGGCCCGTCGTGCCACCGCATCGACCCCATTCGTCCGTCGCGCCCCTCGGCCCCTTCGCCCCTCGGCCCCGTCCCCTTGGCCCGTCGCGCCCCTAGACCCATCGCACCCCTTAGACCCGTCGCGCCACCCCACAGCCCCTTCGCCCCTAGGGCCCGGCCCCTTGGCCTGTCGCACCCCTCGGCCCCCCCAGGCCCCTAGGCCCCTAGCCTAGGCCCCTCGGCCTCGTGTTTGGCCCCTCGGCCCCGCCCCTCGGCCCCTTGGCCCCTTGGCCCCAGGCACCTCGGCCCCTAGCCTCGGCCCCTCGGCCTCGTATTTGGCCCCTTGGCCCCGCCCCTCGGCCCCTCGGCCCCTAGCCTCGACCCCTCAGCCTCATGTTTGGCCCCTCGGCCCCGCCCCTTTGCCCCTCGGCCCCTAGTCCCCTCGGCACCTCGGCCCCTAGGACCCGTGGCTGTCTCGTGACGCTACTGCCCGCTTAGCCATTTGCAACCACCTGCCGGTGGGCGAATGTACTCACTTTGGACAGCACAATCCAGCACAATTCTTGTACGACGCTGTCGTTGCTCGCTACTCCTCCCCTGCCACTGCTGCGCTAGGCAGACTGCTACTGCCCTACCTGTTCCCTGAGCTGTCGGCTTTTGCCACCGTAGCTGACTTGGTTACCCACCTGCGCACTAGCGACGCTCGCTACCGCGCTACCATCCCTGCTGAGTTCCATGCCACGAACCAGCCCCCCATGTTCATCACCCTCTACTTCATAGTCTCTCGCCTCCCTGACTCTCTTCGCTCTGTCAGGGACCACTTTCTCTCCCTTGACCCCACCTCCCTCACTGTTGACCTCCTCGAGCAGCATCTCCTTGCAGCTGAGACTAGTGCAGTTGCTGTAGGTGCTGCTCGTGGCACTCCGTGCCTGCCCTTCTTTGAGGGGTGCTCCCCCTCCCCCCTTTCCCCCTCCTTCGCCTCTTCTGCTGCTGCAGATGTCTTTGTTACTGAGGACGTCGATGCTGCTTCGACTAGTGCGAAGCGCCGCAGCAGCAAGGGAAAGGGTGGCCGGGGTGGTGGAGGTGGCAGCGGTGGTGGTGGAGGTGGCAGTGGGAGCGGTGGTTGGGGCAGCGGTGGAGGTGGTGGAGGCAGTGGAGGTGGTGGCGGCGGTGGGACTGGTGGCCGCAGTGGGGGCTCTCGTGGCGGCGGTGGAGGCAGCGGAGGGAGTGGCGGTAGTGGAGGCGGTGGGACTGGTGGTGGTAGGTCTGGACCTAGGCGTGGAGGCCCTGGTGGTGGTCAGCGACAGCAGCAGCAGCGTCGAAGCGAGACCTAGTCGCCCGAACAGCTCCGTGAGTGGTTGGTTTAGCGTGGGACGGGTGGGGGTAGTGAGAGCTACCCGTATGTCATTCGCACGGGTGTCCGTACGGGCCAGACATGCGGGAAGTTTCACACTGAGCACCGCTGCTTCTCCCGCCTTGACGACGCCTGGCGTGCTGAGTTGGGTGACGACGTCGAGCTCCCTTGCTGGGCAGATCTGCTTAGGTCTAGGATTGCTATCTTTGACCTAGACTTTGATGCTATTATCTCTGCCATATATGCGTGCTGAGGGTGACTGTTACCGGTGTGTGCCACCTGACCCAGGTATGGCGGCTGCTGCTCTAGGTGCTAGAGCGTCGGTACTCCCCCTGGTACTGCGCCTGCTGAGGCCTTGCACACCTTCACGTTGGACTCAGGCGCCTCGCGCTGTTTCTTTCGTGACAGCACCACTCTCACTCCTCTCCCTGCACCTGTCCCGGTCAGACTAGCTAACCCCTCTTGGGGCCCAGTCGTTGCCCGTTCCTCCACTGTCCTCCCATGTCCGGCGGTTCTGTCCGGCTCACTATTAGGTCTTCACCTCCCCTCGTTTTCTACGAACTTGGTGAGTACCGCTGCCCTTCAGGATGCGATGGTCACTACCACCACTCCTGGGGGTCAGCGTGTGTCGAGCTGCACGTGCACGCGGACGGGGCGTAACCAAGCTACGTTCACTCGTCGGTCAGGGTCGAGTCTGTACACACTGGCTACCAAGCCTCCTCAGGTCGCTGCATCTTCTTAGGTGTCCGCGTCAGGTTAGGTAGCCGCCTCTTGCTCGTGTCGCCTCCTGTCGCACCAGACTCTTCTATGGCACCACTGCTTGGGTCACCCCTCCCTGCCACGCCTTCGTGGCATGCACTCCCGATTTCTCGTCTCTGGTCCACCCAGGTCTCTGCCTCCCCTCCTACCCTCACCTGCCCCGCCCTGCCTTCCTTGTGTCGAGGGGCGGCAGCGCGCCGCTCCTCACTCCTCCTCGTTTCCCTTGACGACTGGTCCCCTGCAGACTTTCTACATGGATGTGTGGGGCCCAGCCCGTGTCAGTGGATAGGGCCGCGATCGCTACTTTCTGCTGGTCGTTGACGAATACACGTGGTACACCACGGTCTTCCCCATGCGCAGCAAGGGTGAGGTCGTTGATCTCTTGATCCCTTGGATCCGCACAGTCCGTCTCCAGCTCCGCGAGCGCTTCGGTACGGACCTTCCTGTCCTACGTCTGCACTCTGACAGAGGTGGTGAGTTCTCCTCCGACCTCTTGAGGGAATTTTGTCGTGGGGAGGGCATTCTCCAATCGTTCACCCTTTTGACCTTCCCTCAGCAAAATGGGATTGCTGAGCGCCGCATTGGCTTAGTCATGGAGGTCGCTCGTACCTCCATGATCCATGCGGCTTCTCCCCATTTTCTGTGGCCGTTTGCGGTCCTGTACGCTGCGCATCAGGTCAACCTCTGGCCCCGTGTCTCCTTGCCGGAGACCTCGCCCACACTGCGTTGGACGGGGAAGGTTGGCGATGCGTCGGTGTTCTGGGTCTGGGGTTCTCGTGCCTTTGTTCGCGATACGTCCGCGGACAAGCTCTCTGCCCGCGCCATTCCCAGCGTCTTCCTTGGCTTTGTCCCTGACGCGCCTGGCTGGCAGTTTTACCATCCCACCTCGCGCCATGTCCTCCCCTCTCAGGACGTCACGTTCGACGAGTCTGTTCCCTTCTACCGTCTCTTCCCCTACCACTCTGCCCCTCCCCCGCCCTTGCCGCTCTTCCTTGCTTCCGGTCCACCTCCGGTATACCCCCTCCCGCCCCAGGGTCCAGGTAGACCCTCTCCCTGGTACTGCGCCTGTTCAGGTAGCTGTCGGCTCAGGTGCTGCTCGAGGTGCTGCGTCTGGGGGTGTTGCGTCAAGGGGTGCGGAGCCGGGGGGTGCGGGGTCTAAGGGTGCTGGGTTTAGGGGTGCTGAGCCTAGGGGTGCTGACCCTAAGGTTGTTGAGCCTGGGGGTGCTGAGTCCGAGGGTGCGGAGTCTGGGGGTGCTGAGCCTCAGGGTGCTGCTTCGTCTGGAGGTCCTGCTGGTGCTTCGCCGGGACATTCTCCGCGGCCGGAGCCTCTCTCCCCACCGCAATTGCGTGAGTGGCTTGTTCGGCGCGCACGCCTTCGGAGTAGAGCTGCCGGAGCTGGAGCCACTGGAGACACTGCAGCTGGAGGTGCTGGAGTTACTGCTGGAGCTGGTGGTACTGGAGGTATTGCGGCTGCTGGTCCTGGAAGTGCTCGTACTGGGGGTACAGGAGCTGCCGGGACTGGTGGTGTTGGGTGCCAGGAGCTCCCTGACCCTAAGACCGCGCTCGTGCTGCCAGTCCCACTGTCTCTCATCTCCTCGCCACTGCTATCACTGACCCTTCCGTCGGGGTTGAGTGTGCTCTTGGCATGGACGTCCTTGAGGACAGGCAAGAGGACTTTGAGTGTCTTGCAGCTGCTGTACCTCGTTTCGCTTCCATGCTGCTTGCCCCTAAGGGAGACCCGGATGCACCAGACATCCCGACCTCGCGCTCTTACGCAGAGGCGATTACGGGTCCGTACTCCTCTCAGTGGCGGGCAGCCATGGATGCCGAGATGGCGTCCTGGAAGTCCACAGGCACCTACGTCGAAGAGGTTCCCCCACCTGGGGCGAACATTGTCGATGGCATGTGGATTTTCAGGGTGAAGCGGCCGCCGGGTTCTCCGCCTGCCTTCAAGGCGCGTTACGTTGCTAGAGGCTTCAGTCAACGACAGGGGGTTGACCACTTCCAGACCTTCTCCCCCACCCCGAAGATGACTACTCTTCGGGTGTTGCCGCATGTTGCTGCTCAGCGTGACTACGAGTTGCACTCTCTGAACTTCAGTACAGCTTTCTTGCAGGGCAGCCTTCACGAGGAGATCTGGCTGCGCCGCACACCTGGCTTCACTGGGACGTTTCCTGCAGGTACCCAGTGGAAAAGTAGGCAAACGGAAGAACGAGGGGAGGTGAAGGCGTGACTGTGAGCCATACGGAACCGCCAGACTCGGGAGAACAGTGGAGGAACGGGCAAGGACTTGGCCCCTGGAGGGGTCAGCTAGTCTGACCAGAACAGGTGCAGAGGGAGGAGTGAGGGTGATGTTGTCGCGAAAGAAATAGCGTGAAGCACCTAAGTGTAAAGGTATGCAAGGCCTCAGCAGGCGGAGTACCAGGGAGAGCAGACTCACTAGCACCTAGAGCAGCAGCCTCTAAACTTGGGTCAGGCGGCACACACAGGTAACAATCACCCTCAGCACTAACAGACAAAGCATACATAGCAGCAAGGATAGCATAATAGTCTAGGTCAAAGATAGCAACTCCAAACCTAAGTAGCTCTGCCCAGCGAGGGCGCTCGGCCACGTCACCAAACTCTGCGCACCAAGCGTCCCGTGCTGAGTGTGAGGCTTCCCGCATGTCTGACCAGCACGGTCACCCATGCGAATGACATACGGGCAGCTACCACTACCCCCAGACGTCCCACGCTGAGAAAACCACTCACGAAGCTGCTGGGGCGACGGGGTCTCGATCCGACGCTGCTGCTGCCTCTAGCCATCGCCAGAACCTCCACGCTGAGTAGCCCCAGCCTGACCGCCACCACTCCCATTGCCACCACTACCGCCACCCCCACCACTGCCACCACCGCCTTCACCAAAGCCCCCACTCCTACCACCACTCCCACTACCGCCACCACCTCCACTGCCTCCACCACTTCCACAACTGTCCCCGCCACCATCCCCGCTGCCACCGCCAGCACCCCTGCCACCCTTGTTCTTGCTGCTGTGGCGCTTCCCACTAGCAGAAGCAGCCTCGACGTCCTCAGCACCAAGGACATCAACAGCAGCAGCATAGGCGTAGGAGGGAGCAAGGGGGGAGGGGGAGCAACCCTCAAAGAAGGGCGTGCGCGGAGTGCCACGAGCAGCACCTATAGTGACTACACTAGTTTCAGCTGCAAGGAGGTGTTGCTCGAGAAGGTCAACAGTGAGGGCTGTGGGGTCAAGTGCGAGAAAGTGGTCCCTGATAGCGCGAAGAGAGTCAGGGAGGCGGGTGACTATAAAGTAGAGAGTGATGAACATTGGGGGCGGGTTCCATTCAAGGAACTCTGCTGGGAGGGCAACGCGGTAGCGAGCGTCGCTAGTGCGAAGGTGGGTAATGAGGTCCTCTACTGTGGCAAAGCCGGACAGCTCGGGAAACAGGTAAGGCAGTAGAAGACGGCCTAGAGCAGTAGTGGCAGGCGAGGAGTAACGGGTGACTACAGCGTTGTACAGTGCCTGTGCTGTCCACTGCTGTCCAAAGTGAGCGCATTCGGCTAATGGCAGGTGGTTGCAAATGGCTAAGCGAGCAGCAGCGTCACGAGTAAGCCACTGTGAGCGAGTCGCATTGTCAGCTGTGGTGGGAGGGGCGGGAGACGTGTGGTCAAACAATGAAACGCTGTCCCTAGAGTCGCTCAGTAGGTAAAGCTGCAGGTCGTCGGGCCACGTGTCAAACTGGATAGGGCGGCCCTCATGATCGAACGCGAGAACGCGGAGAGACGCCATAGTGGCGCAGCACGCAGAGAAGGCAGAAGCCGGGCAGGGTAGGGCACAGGGCAGGCAAGTGAGCTGCAAGAGGCGGTGAGAGGGCCGCAAGGGGCGGCTAGCAGAACAGTAGGGACGGCTAGAGGTCCACTAGGGGAGGGGCTGCAAGGGCGGCTCGCGGGCTGCAGGGGCGAGGGGCGAGCCGGTATGGGCGCCTTGCGGGGCCTAGGGTCGACGGGCAGGCCGGGGCCTAGGGGCAAAGGGCGGGCCGGGCCTAGGGTTGACGGGTGGGCCCGGGGCCTAGGGTCAACAAAGAGCCGTGGCCTAGGGTCGACGGGGCGCCAGGGCCCAGGGTCCACGGGGCGGGCGCGGGGCCTATGGTCGACGGGGTGGGTCCGTGGCCTAGGGTCAACGAGGCGGGCCGGGGGCCTAAGGTCGACGGGGCGCCGGGGCCTAGGGTCGATGGGGCGAGCGCGGGGCCTAGGGTAGACAGGGCGCGCGGGCCTAGGGTCGACGGGGCGGGCGCGGGGCCTAGGCTCGACGAGGAGCGCGGGCCTAGGGTCGACGAGGCGGGTCCGGGGCCTAGGGTCGACGGGGCGCCGGGGCCTAGGGTCGACGGGGCGGGCGCGGGGCCAAGGGTCGATGGGGCGCGCGAGCCTAGGGTCGACGGGGCGGGCGCGGAGCCTAGGGTCGACAGGGCGCGCAGGCCTAAGGTCGACAGGGCTGGCTGAGGCCTAGGGTCGATAGGGCGCGCAGGGCCTAGGGTCGACGGGACAGGCCGCACGAGGGCGGCGCGAGGGTCGCTAGGGACAGAGCGTGACCCAGCAGGGCAAGTGGGGCAGCGCGGTGGTGGGCCCAACAAAAAAAAATCAGTCCTAATGAAGGACCTGCTCTGAATCCATGTCAAATTAACGAACGAGGAATGAATGCATTGAACAGAAGTTGGGTACAAGTATTAACCCTAATTGGGTTGTACCCCTTATGGGCTACCCCACTGTAGCCTACACAAATGTAAGCACTATAACATTCTGACATCGTCTTCTATTGGCCTTACTCCTAGCTTGCTGTGTCCGCCGCCTCAACAGTCGCAGCCACAGTTACAGCCAGACTCCCCACTGCCTACTCCTTCTCCTTACGCAGAGCAGATAGACTCTCTTACAGAGCGTCCCAAGTGTGAGTCTCTTCCTCCCTCACCTGCTTGCGTTGTTTGCACTGGTCGTTGTGTTCCTTCTCCGCATCCTCCTCCTGTCCCCGGCACTCACATTATGGCATTCCGTCCTTCCTTTGTTCCACTGCGAGTTCCCCTGCATCCTCTCTTGCTGACGGTCTGGACCCTCAGTCTGACTTAGTTCGTGCTGCCAGTCCTAGTGTCCCATGTCTTCTAGCCACTGTTGTCACTGAACCTTCGTTTGAGTCCGCTGCAGCGTCTGCCATAGTTGCTGAGCTTGTTGACTTTGCTGCCGCTTGTCGTCTAGACTACGCCGCTAGTCTTGTTGCTGAGTCTGAGTCAGACTGTCCTCCATTAGTCAAGGGTGATTGTGCTCTTGGCACGGACGTCCTTGAAGACAGACAGAAGGACTTTGAGTGTCTTGTAGCTGCTGTACCTCATCTCGTGGCCACGCTGCTTGCACCTGAGGGAGACCCGGATGCACTAGACATCCCGACCCCGCGCTCTTACGTAGAGGCGATTACAGGTCCCTAATCCTCTCAGTGGCAGACAGCCATGGACGCAGAAATGGCATCCTAGAAGTCCACGGGCACCTAGGTCGGCGCGGTTCCCCCTCCTGGAGCGAACACAGTCGATGGCATGTGGATTTTCAAGGTGAAGCGGCCGCCGGGTTCTCCGCCTGTCTTCAAGGCTCGTTATGTTGCACGAGGCTTCAGTCAGCGACAGGGAGTTGACTTCTTCCAGACCTTCTCCCCTACCCCAAAGATGACCACTCTTCGGGTGTTGCTGCACGTCGCCACTCAGTGTGACTACAAGCTGCAATCTCTTGACTTGAGCACACCTTTCTTACAGGGCAGCCTGCACGAGGAGATCTGGCTGCGCCGCCCACCTGGCTTCACTGGGTCGTTTCCTGCATGTACCCAGTGGAGCCTCCGGTGGCTAGTCTACGGTCTTCGACAGGCACCTCGCAAGTGGCACGACACACTGAGGACGACGCTTGCGGCACTTGGGTTTGCTCCTTCTACTGCTGACCCGTCGCTGTTTCTACGCACCGACACTTCGCTGCCGCCATTCTACGTCCTCGTATACGTCGACGACTTTGTCTTTACCACTACTGACACTGAGGCACTGGCCCTTGTGAAGTCGGAGCTGGAGAAGAGACGCACCTGCACTGACCCGGGTGAACTGTGCAGCTATCTTGGCTTGCAGATCACCCGAGACAGAGCACGGCGCACCATCACCCGGACTCAGTCACACATGGTGCACCAGGCCCTTCCGCGCTTCAGCTTCCTGTTCTCCTCGCCACAGCCCACTCCTCTGTCTACCAGCCAATTGCACTTCTTATAGGTATGGTTAGTACTAATTGTAAGTGCGGAACTTACCCGCATGATTGGTACTAAGAGTAAGTGCGTGTTTTTACGTTTGGTTGGTACTAAGACTATATACGTTATTTATCATATGGTTAGTATTTTACTCACCTGTAGTTTGTGCGTTACATATCCGTATGGTTGGTACCAAGAGAAAATACGTTACTTATCATATGGTTAGTGTGTTGCTCACCCGTGGTTTGGTGAATATATCAGCAATGTTGGCCAAGGAGTGGACTGTGGCGAGGAGTACTGGATGCCGAAGCGCTGAAGGACCTGGTGCACCATGTGTGACTGAGTCAGGGCGATGGTGCGCCGTGCTCTGGCCCGGGTGATCTGCATGTCAGAATGTTATAGTGCTTACATTTGTGTAGGCTATAATGGGGTAGCCCATAAGGGGTACCACCCAACTAGGGTTAGTACTTGTACCCAACTTCTGTTCAATGCATTCATTCCTCGTTCGTTAGTTTGACACTGCAAGCCAAGATAGCTGCGCAACTGACCCAGGTCAGTGCAGGTGTGTCTCTTCTGCAGCTCCGACTTTACAAGGGCCAGTGCCTCAGTGTCAGGTGTGGCAAAGACCAAGTCGTCGATGTACACGAGCACGTAGAACGGCGGCAGCGAGGTGTCGGTGCGGAGAAACAGTGACGGGTCAGCAGTCGAAGGAGCGAACCCTCGCGAGGAGCCTGGCGGAGACCGCAGATTGACCGCCGGAGGCTCCACTGTCTACCTGCAGGAAACGACCTAGTGAAGCCAGGTGGGCGGCGCAGACAGATCTCCTTGTGCAGGCTGCCCTGCAGAAAAGCTATGCTCAAGTCTAGGGATTGCAGCTCATAGTTACGCTGAGCAGCGACGTGCAGCAACACCCGAAGAGTGGTCATCTTCGGGGTAGGGGAGAAGGTTTGGAAGACGTCAACTCCCTATCGCTGGCTGAAGCCTCGTGCAACGTAACGAGCCTTGAAGGCAGGCGGAGAACCCGGCTGCCGCTTCACCCTGAAAATCCACATGCCATCGACTATGTTCGCCCTTGGTGGGGGAACCTCGTCGACATAGGTACCTGTGGACTTCTAGGATGCCATCTCTGGGTCCATGGCTGTCTGCCACTAAGAGGATTTGGGACCCGTAATCGCCTCTGCGTAAGAGCCCGGGGTCAGGATGTCTGGTGCATCTGGGTCTCCCTCAAGGGCAAGCAGCATGGCCACGAGAGAAGGTACAGCAGCTGCAAGATACTCAAAGTCCTCCTGCCTGTCGTCAAGGACGTCCGTGCCATGATACCACTCACCCCCAATGGAGGGAGGACAGGCAGACCTAGACTCAGCAACAAGAGCAGTAGCGTAGTCAAGACGACAGACAGCAGCAAAGTCAACAAGCTCAGTGACTAGGGCAGATGCAGCAGCGGACTCAAAAGATTAGTCTGTGACAACAGTAGCAAGAAGACGAGGCACAGTGGTACTGACAGCACGAGCTAGGTCAGACTTAGGGTCCGGTCCGTCAGCCAGAGAGGACGCAGGAGGAGACGGCAGGGGGACTTGCTGTGGAACAGAGGAAGGACGAAGTGCCATATGGTGCGTGCCGAGGACAAGAGGAGGACGCTGACGCGGAACATGACGACCAGTGCGAACTGCGCGAACAGGCGAGGCAAGACGAGACACAGGGTCACAAGAAGGGAGGAGTAGGGCGAGTAGAAGACGGGAGACCAAGAACTTGCTGAAGCAAGGGAACGAAGTATGGTTGCGGCCGTCCAGTGTCTCCAGAACCAGCACCAACAGCACCATTACCCCCAGGGCCAGGGCCTCCGGCTCCGGTGTCTCCAGCTCCAACTCTTGCAGCACCTCCAGCTGCAGTAGCTCCAGTACTGTTATAGTCACATTAGGCTTGAATGTGCCTAAAACGAAGGTTTGAGTGCATAGACGGAATTCTGCACAGCGGCTTCAAACGTTGATAGCGTTCTAGTCACAGCTTCAAATGACCTGATTCAACTTGGATCTGGAGCCTCTTAAAATCGCCTACAATAAGAAATTTAGATTGCACGATTTTATAAAGAATTGTTGACACAACGTCGGTTTGAACGAACGGTACTATGGCAGCCACTATAGTCTTAGAGCACAAAATAGGAAGAGTTACGAGTTGAGAATGACTCCCAGGTCCTACAAACCCCAAGAGCCGAGGTACAGTGATGTGGAACAGTGCCACACTGTCCCCAACCACGAAGGGTCTCGAAACTACCCTCCACAAGGGCCTACACCAAGAGAAATGTTGCACTACACAAAGTAATGTAACTATATTGAAGTTTACCCTTTTGGAGAACTTCGAAATCACTTGAATCTTGAAACCAAGGCTCTCGTTCTCAAGAAAAAATCTTCCTTGAGTTCTTGCAAGTCTGCTGCGCACACCTGCGACACGCCGAACGTTCCACACATGACAAAAGAGAAAAAACGCACACGACACGCAAACGACGACGTGACACGCGACTAGCGATAACTCGCTATTGAACTCGACAAACACATTCAAAATCATGCCTCATCATTCACACACTATTGTAAGCATGAAAAATATATTATCTCGTGCCCTCATACCATTCCATCCACGCACTCATGCACCCATACAGACAACAAGCCGAAAGCAAACTGTAGGGTTGCACCAACAAGTACCTCCAGTACGAGCACCTCCGGGACCAGCGGCTCCAGTAACTCCAGCAGCTCCAGCTCTAGTGCCTCCAGCTCCAACTCCTGCAGCACCTCGTGCTCCGATTCCTGCAGCACCTCCAGCTCCAGCAGATCCAGTACCTCCAGTACGAGCACCTCCGGGACTAGCGGCTCCAGTAACTCCAGCAGCGCCAGCTCCAGTGACTCCAGCTCCAACTCCTGCAGCACCTCCAGCTCCAGCAGCGCCACCGACTCTAGCGGAAGACCCTCCCGCTCCAGTTGCGCCACTCCAAAGGCAAGTGCGCCAAGCAAACCACTCGCGCAGCTGCCGTGGAGAGATAGGCTCTTGCCACGACAAGGCACCCGAAGGACCTCGAGGAGACAAAGAACCCCCATGCTCAGCACCCCAAGACTCAGCACCCTCAGACTCAGAACCCCCAAGCTCCGCAACCTCAAGCTCAGCACCCCCAGGCTCCACACCCGCAGGCTCAGTACCCCCAGGCTCCGCACCCCCAGGCTCAGCATCCCCAGACCCCGCACCATCTGAGTCAGCACCCACAGGCTCAGCAACCCTAGGCTCCGCACGCGCACGCTCAGCACCCCCAGACGCAGCACCCCTAGCAGCACCTGAGTCTACAGCGACCTCAACAGGCATAGTACCAGGGATTGGGTTTACCTGAGACACACCTGAGGGAGCAGGACCCTGAGGGGAGAGGGGGTCTACTGGAGGGGGACCTGGAGCGAGGAGGAGCGACAGGGGTGGGAGAGGGGCAGAGCGGTAGGGGAAGAGACGGTAAAAGGGAACCGACTCGTCAAACGTGACGTCCTGAGATGGGAGGATACGGCGCGAGGTGGGGTGGTAAAACTGCCAGCCAGGCGCGTCAGGGGGAAAGCCAAGGAAGACGCAAGGAATAGCGTAGACAGAGAGCTTGTCCGCAGACGGATCGCGGACGAAGGCACGAGAACCCCAGACCCGGAACACCGACGCATCGCCAACCTTCCCCGTCCAACGCAGTGTAGGTGAGGTCTCCGGCAAGGAGACACGGGGCCAGAGGCTGAGCTGATGCGTAGCGTACTGGACCACAAACGGCCACAGAAAATGGGGGGCAGCCGCATGGATCATGGAGGTACGAGTGACCTCCATGACTAAGCCAATGCGACGCTCAGCAATCCCATTTTGCCGCAATGAGGCCGGAAGCGTGAACGACTGGAGAATGCCCTCCTCACGACAAAAGTCCCGCAAGAGGTCGGAGGAGAACTCACCACCCCTGTTAGAATGGAGACACAGGACAGGAAGATCCTGACGGAACCGCTCGCGTAGCTGGAGACGGACTGCGCGAATCCAAGGGATCGAGACATCAAGGACCTGCCCTCTTGTTGCGCAAGAGGAAGACCGTGGTGTAATGCGTGTTGTCGTCAACAACCAGCTGAAAGAAGCGCTTGCGGCCCTGTCCACTGACGCGGGCTGGGCCCCACACGTCCATGTGGAGAGTCTGCAGGGGAGCAGTCGTCGAGGGAAACGAGGAGTGAGGAGCGGCACGCTGCCGCCCCTCGATGCAAGGAAGGCAGGCAGGGGCAGGCGAGGGTGGGAGGGGAGGCAGACACCTAGGAAGACCAGAGACAAGGAGGCGGGAGTGCATGCCACGAAGGCGTGGCAGGGAGGGGTGACCAAGGCGGTGGTGCCCGAAGAGAATCTGGTGCGACAGGAGGCGACACGAGCAAGGGGGTGCTACCGGACCTGACGCGGACACCTGGGCAGGCGCAGCTACCTGAGGAGGCTCGGTAGCCAGGGAGTACAGAATCGAACCAGGCCGACGAGTGAACGTGGCCAGGTGACGGCTCGTCTCTGTACACGTGCAGATTGACACACGCTGACCCCCAGGAGTGGTGGTAGTGACCATCACGTCTTGGAGGGTAGTGGTACTCACCAAGTTTGTAGAGAACGAGGGGAGGTGAAGACCTGACAGTGAGCCGGACGGAACCGCCGGACACGGGAGAACAGTGGAGGAACAGGCAAGGACTGGGCCCCCTGAGGGGTCAGCAAGTCTGACCGGTACAGGTGCAGAGAAAGGAGTGAGGGTGGTGCTGTTGCAAAAGAAACAGCGTGAAGCACCTGAGTCAAGTGTAAAGGTGTGTAAGGCCTCAGCAGGCGGAGTACCAGGGAGAGCAGACTCACTAGCACCTAGAGCAGCAGCCACTAAACCTGGATCAGGCGGCACACACAGGTAGCAGTCATCCTCAGCAGTAACAGACAAAGCATACATAGTAGCAAGGATAACATCATAGTCAAGGTCAAAGATAGCAACACCAGACCTAAGCAGCTCTGCCCAGCGGGGGCGCTCGGCCTCGTCACCAAACTCTGCGCGCCAAGCGTCGTCGAGGTGGGAGAAGCAGCGGTACTGAGTGTGAGGCTTCCCGCATGTCTGACCAGCATGGTCACCCATTTAAATGACATACGAGCAGCTACCACTACCCCCAGATGGCCCACGCTGAGAAAACCACTCACGAAGCTGCTGGGGCGACGCGGTCTCGCTCAGACGCAGCTGCTACTGCCTCTTGCCACCACCAGAAAATCCCCGCTAACAAGCTCCAGCCCGACCGCCTCCACTCCCACTGCCGCCACTACCGCCACCCCCACCGCTCCCACCACCGCCACCACCTCCACTGCCTCCACCACCTCCACTGCTGCCCCCACCACCACCCCCGCTGCCACTGCCACCACCCCTGCCACCCTTTCCCTTACTGCTGCGGCGCTTCGCACTAGCAGAAGCAGCCTCGACGTCCTCAGCACCAAGGACGTCAAAAGCAGTAGTAGAGGCGTAGGAGGGGGCAAGGGGGGAGGGGGAACACCCCTCAAAGAAGGGTGTGCGAGGAGTGCCACGAGCGGCACCTACAGTGACTACACTAATCTCAGCTGCAAGGAGGTGCTGCTCGAGCAGGTCGACAGTGAGGTCTGTGGGGTCAAGAGCGAGAAAGTGGTCCCTGAGTGCGCGAAGAGAGTCAGGGAGGTGGGTGACTATGAAGTAGAGAGTGATGTACATCGGGTGCGGGTTCCTATCAAGGATCTCTGCTGGGAGGGCAGCGCGGTAGTGAGCGTCGCTAGTGCAAAGGTGAGTAACGAGGTCCTCTACCGTTGCAAAGGCGATCAGCTCGAGAAACAGGTAGGGTAGTAGAAGACGGCCTAGAGCAGCAGTGGCAGAGGAGGAGTAACGAGTGACTACAGCGTCGTACAGCGCTTTAGCAGTCTTGTGCTGTCCAAAGTGAGCGCATTTGGCAAACGGAAGGTGGTTCCGAATGGCTAAGTGAGCAGCAACGTCACGGGTAAGCCACTGTGAGCGAGTAGCACTGTCAGCTGTGGCGAGAGGGGCGAGAGAGGATTTAGACATGTGGTCAAACAATGAAACGCTGTCTCTAGAGTCGCTCAGTAGGTACAGCTGTAAGTCGTTGAGCCACGTGTCGAACTGGATCGGGTGGCCCTCATGATCAAACGTGAGGATACAGAGAGAAGCCATAGTGGGCAGAGCAGATTGGCGCGCTACCTGCAGAGCAGCACGCAAGCAGGGCAGGGCGGCGCACGGCTAGAATGGACAGCAGCAGGGCAAGCAGGAGCCGGGTGGTGCAAGCAGCAGGGCGGGCATGCAAAGGGGCAGCGAGCGGGCTGCCAGAGGCGGTGCGCAGGCTGCAAGGGGCGGCGAGCGGGCCGCAAGGGGCGGCGAACGGGCTGCAAGGGGCGGCGAGCGGGCCACGAGCGGGCGGTTAGCAGGTTGCAAGGGCTGCTAGCGGGCCACAAGCAGGCAGCAAGCGGGCGACAGGAGTGGCGAGTGGGCCCTGAGCAAGCGGCGAGCGGACAGCAGGGGCAGCGTAGCGGGCCTAGGGGCGGCGGGCAGGCCGCAAGCGGGCGACGAGGGGGCTGCACGGGCTGGTTGCACTGGCGGCGAGCGGGCCTAGGGGCGGTGGGCGGGCCGCAAGGGGCGGCGCGCGGGCTGTGAGCAGGCGGCTAGCGGGCCGTACGGGCGGCGAGCGGGCCTTGGGGCGGCGGGTGGGCAAAAAAAAAACGGTCCTAGCGAAGGACCTTCTCTGAAATCATGTCAACGGAGTGAACTAGAAAGAGTTGGGTACAAGTACTCACCCTAATTGGATTGTTCCCCTTGTGCAGCCTACACAATATAAGCTAGATATGAGTTTGACATTAATTACCCATGTGGTTGGTGAGCGCGCTACACATATAAAATAGGAGTAAGTGCGGGACTTACCCGTATAGCTTGTATAAAGAGAAAGTGTGTTTCTTACCCATATGGTTGGTACTAGGAGTAGATACATTACTTAACCCTATGGTTGGTATAAATAGTAAGTGCTTTACTTACTCGTATGGTTTTTACAAAGAGTAAGTGCGTTACTTACCCATATGGTTGGTACTAAGAGTAAGTCCGTTACTTATCCATATGGTTACCAGTAAGAGTAAGTGTGTTATTTACCCATATGATACGTAATAAGAGCAAGAATTTTAATTACCCTTATAATTCGTACTAAAAAAAAGTGAGTTACTTACCCGTATGGTTAGTACAAGAAATAATTGCGTTACCTACCCGCATAAGTAGTACTAACTGAAAGTGTGTTACTTACCCGTATGGTTGGCATTAAGAGTAGGTGTTACTTATCCATATGGTTGGCATTAAGAGTAGGAGTGTTACTTATCCGCATGATTGGTACTAGGAAAAAGTGCGTTATTTATGTCAAAACTAACGTAGAATGATGGCATTGAACAGGAAGTTGGGTACAAGTAGTAACCCTAATTGGGTTGTACCCCTTCTGGGCTACCCCACTATCGCCTACACAAATGTAAGCACTATAACATTCTGACACACCCCCATAGGCAAAGTGGGGGAGAACAAGTGGTCACAAGACCAGTCAAGAAAAGCAAAGCAAGCTCAGGGTGGATCACAAAGTCACCACACAGTCCGAGCACAAGCAAAGGGCCACAAGGCCAGTTCACATGCAGAGTTATATTAAAGAGAACAAGCAATACACTGATCATACCCTAGCAAGTGTGAGCATGCAGGTATATATATAGATCACAGTACAAGCAAAGTCATGAAGTAAGCAAGTGAGGCAAAGTAGACACAAGGCCTAACACAGTAGAGAAGCGCTGATGATCACCAGGCGGAAGTGCCTCGGTGAATATAACAGCAGTGTTGGCCCTAGTGGCCACGTACGCAAGACGAAGTATCGCAGAGCGATGTGCTTCGTTCTGTGCTCTAGTCTGTGCTCCTGACACAAGGCAATCATGGCCTTGTTGTCTACGTACAGAATTGGAGGCGAACGAGGCTGCTCTCCCAAGTCAGTCAGCAGGTAGGTGAGCCATCGTGGCTCCTGTGCAGCCATGGCACCTACGTAGATCTCAACCTCACAACTGGAGCTGAGAACCGAAGACGAGTGGGTAGACTGCCAAGAAACCGAGCCGGAACCAAGGCTGAAGGTGTAACCCTGTGACCACCGCTGTGTAGCTGTATTGTCAACCCAGGAGGCGTCTGCGTGACCAGTGAGGACAACTGGAAGCCAAAGCGCAAGCCCCATGCCTGGCGTACTGCACAAGTAACGGAGTACCCTCTTCGCAGCATCCCAGAGCACCTTTTGATGCCTACCGGGAGCCACGTAGCCAGCCAGGAGGCTGAGAGGGTACGCGAGGTCAGGTCGTGTGCACATCATCAGGTAAATGAGGCAACTCACAAGCTTTGGGTACGGACCACTCAGCTCTACGGACTCGTTCGAACATGAACATGAAGTGGCCAGTAGACAGAGGAGTGGGATGTGGCGAGGAGAACTAGAAGCCAAAGCGCTGAAGGACCTGGTGCACCATGTGTGACTGAGTCAGTGTGATGGTGCACTGTGCTCTGTCCCGGGTGATCTGCAAGCCAAGATAGCTGCGCAGTTCACCCAGGTTAGTGCAGGTGTGTCTACTCTGCAGCACCGACTTCACAAGGGTCAGTGCCTCAGTATCAGCAGTGGCAAAGATGAGGTCGTCAACGTACACGAGGACGTAGAACATCGGCAGTGACGTGTCGGTGCATCGTGCCACTTGCGAGGCACCTGGCGGAGACCGTAGACTGGCCGCCGGAGGCTCCACTAGGTACCTGAACGAAACGACCCAGTGAAGACAGGTGGGCGGTGCAGCCAGATCTCCTCGTGCAGGCTGCCTTGCAAAAAAGATGTACTGAAGTCCAAAGATTGTAACTCGTAGTCACGCTGAGCAGCGACATGCAGCAACACCCTAAGATTAGTTATCTTTGGGGTGGGGGAGAAGGTCTGGAAGCGGTCGACCCCCTGTTGCTGACTGAAGCCTCTAGCAACGTAACGCGCCTTGAAGGCAGGCAGAGAACCCGATGGCTGCTTCACCCTAGAAATCCAAATGCCATCGACTATGTTCGCCCAAGACGGGAGAACTTCGTTGACGTAGGTGCCTGCGGACTTCCAAGATGCCATCTCGGCATCCATGGCTGCCTACCATTGAGAGGAGTAAGGACCCGTAATCGCCTCTACGTAAGAGCGCAGGTTCTGGATGTCTGGTGCATCCGTGTCTCCCTCGGGGGCAAGCAGCATGGAAGCGAAACGAGGTACAGCAGCTGCAAGACACTCAAAGTCCTCCTGCCTGTCCTCAAGGACGTCCGTGCCAAGAGACCACTCACCCCTGACTGATGAAGGACTGGCAGACTCAGACGCAGCAACAAGAGCAGTGGCGTAGTCTAGACGACAGGCAGCAGCAAAGTCAACGAGCTCAACAACGAGGGCAGACCCAGCAGTGGACTCAAAAGAAGGGTCAGTAACAACTGTGTTGAGGAGACAAGAGACAGTGGGACTGGCAGCACGAGCCCGGTCTGACTCAAGGTTAGGGACGGCAGGAAGAGAGGACTCGGGAGGAGGCTGCAGAGGAACACGCAGTCGAACAGAGGAAGGACGAAGTGCCATAGCGTAGGTGCCGGGGAGAGGAGGGGGACGCAGACGAGGAACGCAACGACCAGTGCGAACAGGGGAGGCAGGACGAGACGCGGGCGCACGACGCTCTATAAGTCCGCCGGTCGGCTCAGTGTAATGAAAAGGAGCAGGCCATGGGGAGGCTGGCTGTAACAGCGGCTGCGACTAGTCAGGCGGTGGACACAGTATGGGAGGAGGAAGGCCTGTAGAAAAGGGGACACCAAGAACCTGATGAAGCAGGGGAACAAAGTACAGTCGCGGCCGCATAGTGCCTCTAGCACCTCCAGCTCCATGGTCAACAACTCCAGCTCCTCTAGCTCCAGCGCCTCCTGCGCCAGTGCCTCCAGCTTTAGCGCCAACAGCTCCAGCACCTTAAACCCTAAACCCCAAACCCGTAGTCTCAGCACCTCCAGGCTCAGCACCCCCAGACCCGGCACCCTCAGCCTCAGCACCCCCAGGCTCCACACCCCCAGGCTCCGTACCCCCAGGCTCCGCACCCCAACGCTCCGCAACCCCAAACGCAGCACCCCTAGACGCAGCACCTCAAGCAGCAGCACCAGATCCGACAGCTACCTCAACAGGCACAGTACCAGGGAGAGGGTCTACCTGAGATACACATGAGGGAGCAGGACCCTTGGGGGGGGGAGGGGTCTACCGGAGGAGGACCTGGAGCAAGGAAGAGCGGCGGGGGTGGGGGAGGGGCAGAGCGGTAGTGGAAGAGCCGGTAATAGGGAACCGACTCGTCAAAAGTGACGTCCAGAGAGGGGAAGACACGGCGCCAGGTGGGGTGGTAAAACTCCCAGCCAGGTGCGTTAGGGGAAAATCCAAGGAAGACGCAGGGAATAGCGCAGGCGGAGAGCTTCTCTGCGGGCGTATCACGAACAAAGGCACGAGAACCCTAGACCCGGAACACCGACGCATCGCCAAACTTCTCCGTCCACCGCAGGGTAGGCGAGGTCTCCGGCAAGGAGACATGGGGCTAGAGGTTGAGCTGATGCGTAGCGTACTGGACCGCAAACGGCCACAGAAAATGGGGAGCAGCCGCATGGATCATGGAGGTACGAGCGACTTCCATGACTAAGCCAATGCGGCGCTCAGCAATCCCATTTTGCTGAGGGGGATCGGGAAGCGTGAACGGCTGGAGAATGCCCTCCCCACGACAAAAGTCCCGCAAGAAGTCGGAGGAGAACTCACCACCTCTGTCAGAGTGCAGACGCAGGACAAGAAGGTCGTGGTGGACCCGCTCGCGGACCTGGAGATGGACTGCGCGGATCCAAGGGATCAAGACATCAGGGACCTCCCCCTTGCTGCGCAAGGGGAAGACTGTGGTGTACCGCGTGTAATCGTCAACAACCAGCAGAAAGTAGCGCTCGCCGCCCTGTGCACTGACGCGGGCTGGGCCCCACACGTCCATGTGGAGTGTCTGCAGGGGAGCAGTCGTCGGGGGAAATGAGGAGGAGTGAGGAGCGGCACGCTGCCACCCCTCGACGCAAAGAAGGTAGGGCGGGGCAGGCGAGGGCGGGAGGGGAGGCAGAGACCAGGGAAGACCAGAGACAAGGAGGGGGGAGTGCATGCCACGAAGGCGTGGCAGGGAGGGGTGACCAAGGCGGTGGTGCCATTGAAGAGTCTGGTGCGACAGGAGGCGACACGAGCAAGGGGGTGCTACTAGACCTGACGCGGACACCTGGGCAGACGCAGCTATCTGAGGAGGCTCGGTAGCCAGTGTGTAGAGACTCGACCCAGGCCGACGAGTGAACGTGGCCAGTTGACGGCGTGTCCGCGTACACGTGCAGATCGACACACGCTGGCCCCCAAGAGTTGTGGTAGTGACCATCACATCCTGGAGGGCTGCGGTACTCACCAAGTTTGTAGAGAACGAGGGGAGGTGAAGACCTGACAATGAGCCGGACGGAACCGCCGGACACGGGAGAATAGTGGAGGAACGGGCAAAGACTGGGCCCCCGGAGGGGTCAGCTAGTCTGACCGGTACAGGTGCAGAGAGAGGAGTGAGGGTGGTGCTGTCGTGAAAGAAACAGTGTGAAGCACCTGAGTCAAGCGTAAAGGTGTGCATGGCCTCAGCAGGCGCAGTACCAGGGAGAGCAGACTCACTAGCACCTATAGCAGCAGCCTCTATACCTGGGTCAGGCAGCACACACAAGGAACAGTCACCCTGACAACCAATAGGCAAAGCATATATGGCTGTGAGGATAGCGTTATAGTCTAGAGCAAAAATATCCACACCCAGCCTAAGCAGCTCTAGCCAGCGGGGAAGCTCAGCCGCAGCGCCAAACTCTGCACGCCAGGTGTCGGTCATACCGGAGAAGCAGCGGGACTGTGTGTGACCAACTGTCCCACAAGTCTGACCAGCCCGAGCACCTGTGCGGATGACGTACGGGCAGCGAGCACTACTCCAAGACGCCCCACACTGTGCGTACCACTCACGAAGCTGCTGAGGCGTAAGGGTCACTCGCTGACGTCGTTGCAGCTGCGCCTGGCCACCGCCACAAACTCCCAACTGAACAGCTGCACAGCAACTGCTACTACTGCCACCGCCACCTCTCCTACTAGCGTACCACTCACGTAGCTGCTGGGGTGGAAGGGACTCGCGTGGACTCCGCTGCAGCTGCATCTGGCCACCGCAGATAACTCCCCACCGAACAGCTGCACAGTGACTGCTAGTACGGCCGCCACCACTCCCACTGCTGCCACCACCGCCGTCACCACTCCCACCGCGATGACGAAGAGAAGTCATAGCGGGTAAGCTAGGAGGTGCGCGACCAGTAGGGCAGCACGGAGGGAAGGCAGGGCGGCTAGCAGGCACCAGGGCCGCAAGAGGGCGGCGAGCTGGCTGCAGGCAAGCGGCGAGCGGGCAGCTAGGGGCGGCTAGAGGGGTAGGGGCAGCGGGCGGGGCTGCAGGGGCGGCGAGAGGGCCGCAAGGGGTGGCGCGCGGGGTTGCAAGGGCGGCTCGCGGGCTGCAGGGGCAGAGAGCGGGCCGCAAGGGGGGGGGCGCGCAGGGCTGCAGGGGCAGCGAGCAGGGCAGCAGGGGCGGCGGGCGGGCCGCAAGAGGCGGCGCGCGGGGCTGCAAGGGCGGCGAGAGTGCCGCAAGGGGTAGCGCGCGGGGCTGCAGGGGCGGTTCGCGGGGCTGCGGGGGCAGCGAGCAGGGCAGCACTGGTGGCGCGCGGGGCCAAGGGGGGGTTCGTGGGCTGCAGGGGCAAAGTGCGGGGCTGCAGAGGCGGCGCGCGGGGCTGCAGGTGTGGCGAGCAGGGCAGCACTGGCGGCACGCGAGGCCTAGGGACGGGCGGGGCGTAGGGTCGACGGGCGACGGGCCTAGGGGCTACGGGCGTCGGGCAGGGGCCTAGGGGCGACGTGCGATGGGCTGGGGCCTAGGGGGCAACGGGCAACGGGCCGGGGCTAAGGGCCACGGGCCTACGGGCGACGGGCGTCGGGCCGGGGCCTAGGGGCGACGTGCGACAGGCCGGGGCTAGGGGCGACAGGCCGGGGCCTAGGGGGCGACGGGCGACGGGCCGGGGCCTAGGGGCGACGGGCGACGGGCCGGGGCCTAGGGTCGATTGGCAGGCCGCACGAGGGCGGCGCGCGGGGCAGCAGGTGCGGCACGAGGGTCGCTAGGGGCGGCGCGTGATCCAACAGGTCGGCTAGTGGGGGAGCGCTGTGGTGGGCCAAAAAAAAAACGGTCCTAACGAAGGACCTGCTCTGAAACCATGTCAGAATAATGAACGAGAATGGATGAACTAACCCTAATTTGGGTTGTACCCCATATGGGCTACCCCACTATAGCCTTCTAGTTAGGCTAGCCACTACATTAGCGTGTGCCTTCATTGTATCATCAGCCTGTTCAATTACATTCTCGTTATTCGTTATTCTGCACACTCTCCTTTACAACTCATAACACTTGGTATCAGAGCTACTTTCCTAGTTCACCCCACTTTTCGAGGATAGTTTGGTGGCACGGTTGTGGCTGGTATAAGTGGACTACACGTCGGTTGGCCGCAGGGTTTGTTAATTCAAACCTGCCCGACTCCGATAGTTCGTGTTTTCTATTTCGCGTGAAGGCCACCGAGACCCGCTTGCCCACCAGACGTAGTGCTAGACACATGGATCAGGAGGCGGTGAACAGACTCATGGCGCAAGTGGCGGAGATGCAGGAGGGCATGAAGTCATTAATGGTGGAAGTGACAACCTTACGTGGAGAAAAAGCCGAGCTACGCCAGGCGCGAGGTGAAGCGCGCCAGGAGTCACCCGATGACGAAGGCGAGGGCAACAGTCAAGCGGTGAGCAACCCGTTGAATGCGCTCACCCGTGACTTCAAAGAGGAAGACAGGCAGTGAGCGACAACAGTGCCAGTTGCAGTAACAACGATCAAGATTAAACCCGTCAACCCACCCCCGTTTAATCCTGCGGACAAGACGACTACAGTGAAGGGGTGGCTGTTCGGTGTTGAAGTCTTTTTCACTGCAGCACGTGTGAACGACGATGCCACGCGTATAAATTACGCAGTTTCTTTTCTCTGAGGCACAGCGCTTGAGTGGTGGCGCCAAACCCTAGAAACGGTGACCACGACAGGTGTGACACATGCGGCAGACGGGACCTCAACAGTGACTAATCAAGTGGCGGAACCGATCTTCGAAGTGACCAAGATACGCACGTGGAGAGAGTGGGGCGCAGCCTTACGAGATCGCTTCGAGCATGTATCTGCCTCGGAGCAAGCTTGCATGAAGTTGTCAGAATATTATGCTCTAGCCTGTAGTGGGGTGCTCTATAGCGAGTACAACCCTTCTAGGGTTTGCTATTTGTATCCTCATTCTTGCTAGTGCAACCCCTTCCTCTTTGCCTAAACTGTTTCTTGCCTAGCTAGGGCTTTCCTAGCTATGGCGCCTTCTTCTACTGCTTATCTTCACATGGTATTAGAGCGATATGCTCCTGGCCTGTGGGCCCCACCTCACTGCTTCCGCTGCTACTGCTACTCCCTGTCCGCCGCGCGCCCCGTGGTGCGCGGCGTCGAAATTAGGGTTTTTCAGCCCGCCGTGCGCCCCGAGGCGCGCGGCGGTTTTCTGCCCGCCGTGCGCCCCGAGGCGCGCGGCGGTTTTCTGCCCGCCGTGCGCCCCGAGGCGCGCGACGGGTTTCTGCCCCGTCACTCGACGCGTCGCCCCCAGGAGGCGCTACGACGGGCGACGGGGACCCGCGCGTCGCCCCCCGTCGCCCGTCGTGGCCTGCGCGCGGCCCGTACAGCCGGCGCGCGGCCCGTACGGGCTGCGCCAGGCCTGCGCGCGGCCCGTACGGGCTGCGCCAGGCCCGCGCGCGGCCCGTACGGGCTGCGCCAGGCCCGCGCGCGGCCCGTACGGGCTGCGCCAGGCCCGCGCGCGGCCCGTACGGACTGCGCCAGGCCCGCGCGTGGCTCGGGCCGCCTGCGCGCGGTTCGGGAGGCTGTGCCAGGCCCGTGGGCGGCCCGTTCTTCGCTGCCCCTGTCCTCCCCGCTGTCCCCCGTGCTTCTGAAGGCGCCCCACCCCTCCTTCTGCCTGTTCTCCTGGATTAGGGTTTGGGGGTGGGGGGTATGGGGGTGCAGCTTCTGTGTGCCGTTCCCTGCTCCTCCTCCTCCTCCGTCTCCCTGTGCTGCAGCTGCCGCTGAAGGGGGGTGGACCTGTTGGAGCCGTCGGAGTGGTACTAAGGGGGGGTGAAGAGGGAGTGGAGCTAGGGGTGAAGCAGGGGGTGTGTGTCAGGGGGGGTGGTACTGTTTGGGGGAGGTTGAACGGAGGTTGCCGTCGTGTCGCCAGCAGCACCTGTAGTCCGGGGAGTTGCTCCGGTAGCCCAGTCGTAGCCACCTGTGCCAGTCGCCCGTGGGTCCGTTGCTCGTCTGCCGCTACTTTTAGCCGCGGGGCCAGTTACTCCAGTAGTCCGGAGCGCTGTTCCGGTAGCCGCTGTGCCAGTGTGCCTCCTGTTGCCCGTGTGTCTGCAGCTTCAGTCGTCGCCTCCTATCTCCTCTCCTCTCACTGTCCCTCCTCCTCCTCACTTGCCCGTTGTGACTACCACTAGCTTTGCTCATAATTGTGAACTTTAAACTATTGCTTCCTGAACTTGTGCTCAGAATGTGTGGTGACATTGTGATCCACCCTGAGCTTGTTCTGCTTTGCTTGCTCTGCTGATTACACCCCACTTTGGCTATGGGGGTGTGTCAGAATATTATGCTCTAGCCTGTAGTGGGGTGCTCTATAGCGAGTACAACCCTTCTAGGGTTTGCTATTTGTATCCTCATTCTTGCTACTGCAACCCCTTCCTTTTTGCCTAAACTGTTTCTTGCCTAGCTAGGGCTTTCCTAGCTATGGCGCCTTCTTCTACTGCTTATCTTCACAGAAGTTGCGTACCTAGTCGTAGATGGCATCTGTCCAAGACTACACAGCGTCATTTATGGGCCTCGCCGACCAAGTGGATGACATGTCGGAAGCAGAGCGGTTGGATAAGTATATCAGCGGCCTCAAGTACGAGATTCAATACGAGGTCCGCAGGAGCCACCCGACATCATTCCTAGAAGCAGTATGGCTGGTGGAGTCAACCGATGCGCTGATGCAGTATGCGAGAGCAGCTTCCCAGGAGGGAATCCGCTTTCGTGGCCAGACCCATCAGGCCACGATCAACACTGTCCATACACCCGACAGCCCTCCTAAGGGACCGTGTTTTCGGTGTGAGAAGATGGGTCACTTCATGCACGACTGCCATGAGAAAACGCCGCTGACGGGGAACGACATGAAGGAGTAGGGAAATGGGAAGAGTCAGTAATTAGCGGGCCCTTTACTGACTGCGCTCCGTCACCTGAACACCACCATCCCCACCGAGTCGTGGTTCTAATTCATACAATCTATCGCAATCAGCCGAATAACGGGGATAATCATGTGGATCACCATGTGCTGGTTGCTGGCAAGGTGTTAAAAAATAACTTAGAAATGTTCGTCGATGGAGGGGCCAGCCATAGCCTCTTCAACTTGGCGAAAGCAAAAAAATGAAAGCTGCAACTTGACAGGTGTCTGCCCGAAGTTGATGCTCGCCTCGTGGATGGAACGCCTCTGGCAATATTGGAAGAAACACGGACGGATCAGATTGAATGCGGCAACGATTTCGGCTTCAGCATGAAGTTCCTCGCGACGACACTGGATGTCTGCGATTGTCAGATAGTGAAGGAAGGAATGACTGAACTAGCGCGCAGGTGGGTACAAGTAGGAAACCTAAAAGTGTTGTACCCTATATGAACTACCCCACTACAGCCTAGACAGACTATAGCATATAAGTTTGACACACCCCCATAGGCAAAGTGGGGGAGAACAAGAGGTCACAAGACCGGTCAAGAAAGGCAAAGCAAGCTCAGGGTGGATCACAAAGTTACCACGCATTCTGAGCACAAGCAAATGGCCACAAGGCCAATTCACATGCAGAGTTATATAAAGGAGAACAAGCAATCCAGTGAACACAACCTAGCAAGTGTAAGCATGCAGGTATATGTATAGAGATCACAGTACAAGTAGAGTCAAGAAATGAGCAAGTGAGGCCAAGTAGGCACAAGACCTAGCATAGTACAAAAACGCTGATGATCACAAGGCTGAAGTGCCTTGGTAAAGATATCAGCAGTGTTGGCCCGAGTGGCCACGTAAGCAAGACGAAGCTGACCACACTGCTCTAACTCTCGAGCAAGGAAGTAGCGCAGAGCAATGTGCTTCGTTCTGTGCTCGAGTCTGTTCTCCTGACACAAGGCAAGCATGGCGTTGTTGTCGACGTACAGAACTGGAGGAGAACGAGGTGCCTCTCCCAAGTCGGTCAGCAGGTAGGTGAGCCAGCGTAACTCCTGTGCAGCCATGGCCCCAGCGTAGATCTCAGCCTCACAACTGGAGCTGAGAACAGAAGACGAGCGGGTAGACCGCCAAGAGACAGAGCCGGAGCCAAGGCTGAAGGTGTAACCCTGTGACGACCGCTGCGTAGCCAAGTCGTCAACCCAGGAAGCGTCTGCGTGACCAGTGAGGACAACTCGAGCCCGTCCTCCAAGCACGAGCCCCATGCCCGACGTACTGCACAAGTAGCGCAACACCCTCTAAGCTGCATCCATGTGCTCCTTCCTGTGTCTGCCAGGAGCGACACAGCGTGCTAGAATGCTAAGAGGGTAGGCAAGTTTAGGTCGAGTGCATGTCATCAGGTACATGAGGCAGCTCACAAGCTCTGGATACGGGCCACTCGGCTCTACGGACTCGTCCGAAGGTGGAGCTAAGAGCAAGTGACCGGTAGGCAGAGGAGTGGACTGTGGCGAGGATTACGTGAAGGAAAAGTGCTGAAGGACCTGCTGCACCATGTGTGACTGAGTCAAGGTAATGGTGCACTGTGCTCTGTCCCGGGTGATCCGCAAGCCAAGATAGCTTGTCAGCTCGCCCAAGTCTGTGCACGTGTGTCTCTTCTGCAGCTCAGACTTCACGTGGGCGAGTGCCTTAGTGTCAACAGTAGCAAAGACTAAGTCGTCTACGTACACAAGATCGTAGAACGGCGGCAGAGTGAAGTCAGTGCGTAGAAACAGCGACGGGTCAGCAGTGGAAGGAGCAAACCCAAGAGCAGCAAGAGTCGTCCTGAGTGTGTCGTGCCACTCACGAGGTGCCTGGCGGAGACCGTAGACTGGCCGTCGGAGGCTCCACTGGGTATCAGCAAGAAATGACCCAGTAAAGCCAGTTGGGCGGCGCAGCCAGATCTCCTCGTGCAGGCTGCCCTGTAGGAAGGCTGTGCTGAAGTCAAGAGAGTGTAGCTTGTAGTCACGCTGAGCGGCGACGTGCAGCAAAACCCGAAGAGTGGTCATCTTTGGGGTAGGGGAGAAGGTATGGAAGAAGTCAACTCCCTGTCGCTGACTGAAGCCACGTGCAACGTAACGCGCCTTGAGGACAGGCGGAGAACCCGGCGGCCGCTTCACCCTGAAAATCCACATGCCACTGACAATGTTCGCCCCAGGCGGGGGAACCTCGTCGATGTAGGTGCCTGTGGACTTCCAGGAAGCCATCTCTGTGTCCATGGCTGTCTGCCACTGAGAGGAGTGGGGACCCTCTATCGCCTCTGCGTAAGAGCGCGGAGTCGGGATGTCTGGTGCATCCGGGTCTCCCTCAGGGGAAAGCAGCATGGACATGAGATGAGGTAAAGCAGAGGCAAAGCAATCAAACTCCTCCTGTCTGTCCTCAAGGACGTCCGTGCCAAGAGCACACTCACCCCCGACGGACGGAGGACAGACAGATGCAGACCCAAACTCAGCAACAAGACTAGCGGCGTAGTCTAAACGACAGGCGGCAGCAAAGTCAACAAGCTCAGCAACTATAGCAGATGCAGCAGTGGACTCAAACGAAGGGTCAGTGACAGCTGTGGCCAGAAAATGCGTGACAGTAGGACTAGCAGCACGAAGGGGGTCAAACTCCGGGTCCGGACCGTCACGAAGAGAGGACGCAGGAGGAGACGGCAGAGGGATACGCTGTGGGGCAGTGGAAGGATGCAGAGTCATAGAAGGAGTGCCAGGGACAGGAGGAGGACGCTGACGTAGAACACGACGACCAGTGCAAACAGCACGAACAGGCGACTCAGGAGGAGACTCAGGTGACGCAGGTTGAGACTCAAGCGACGCAGGACGAGACTCAGGCTCGCGACGCTCCGTAAGACCTCTAGTCGGTCCAGAGTAAGGAGAAGGACCAGGCAGTGGAGAGGCTGGCTGTAACTGCGACTGTGACTGGACAGGTGGTGGACTCAGTAAGGGAGGAGAACCAGTAGAAGGCGGGAGACCAAGAACCTGCTGAAGGAGCGGAACGTAGTACGGCCGCGGCCGCGCAGCGCCTCCAGAATCAGCAGAGACAGCACCAGTACCCTCAGCTCCAGGGTCTCCAGCTACAACTCCCGCAGCACCACCAGCTCCAGTACCTCCAGCAGCTCCAGCTCCAGCAGCACCTCTGGTAGCAACAGCTCCAGCACCTACAGCTCCAACTCCTGCAGCACCACCAGCCCCAGCAGCTCCAGTACCTCCAGTACGAGCACCTCCGGGACCAGCTGCTCCAGCACCTCCAGCAGCTCCAACACCGGTAGGACCTCCAACAGCGCCAGTAACTCCAACACCAGCACCTCCAGGACCAGATGCTCCAGCAGCTCCAGCACCTCCAACTCCAAAAGTACCTCCAGCAGCAGGCCCCATAGCTCCAGCAGCACGGCTACAGTGCCGAGCGTACCACTCACCGAGCCGCTGCGGAGAGAGGGGCTCCCACCGTGACGGGACACCCGGAGGACCTCCAGACTCAGCACGCTCAGGCTCAGCACCCCTAGGCTCAGCACCCCCAAGCTTCACATGCTCAGGCTCAGCACCCCCAGGCTCCGCACCCTCAGACTCAGCAACCCCAGGCGCAGCACCCCCAGGCCCTGCACCCGCAGGCTCAGCACCCCTTGCAGCACCAGAGTGGACAGCTACCTCGACAGGCTCGACAGGGTCTACCTGGGACACACCTGAGGGGGCAGGACCCTAAGGGGGGAGGAGGTCTACGGGAGGAGCACCTGGTGCTAGGAAGAGGGGCGGGGGGGGAGAGAGGCAGTGCGGTAGGGAAAGAGACGGTAGTAAGATACCGACTTGTCAAACGTGACGTCCTGAGAGGACAGAACACGACGCGAGGTGGGGTGGTAACACTGCCATCCAGGTGCTTCAGGGGGGAAGCCAAGGAAGACGCAGGGAACGGCACGGGAGGACAGCTTGTCCGCGGAAGTATCGCGGACAAAAGCTCGAGATCCCTAGATACGGAACACAGACGCATCGCCAACCATCCCCGTCCACCGCAGAGTAGGTGTGGTCTCCGGCACGGAGAGACAAGGCTGAAGGTTGATCTGATGCGCAGGGTTTAAAAATGCATTGAACAGAGGTTGGGTACTTTAACATGCGCAGGGTCTAACCCTAATTGGGTTGTACCCCTTACGGGCTACCCCACTATAGCCTACACAAAGTAAGCACTATGACATTCTGACATGTGGAGCTTCCGCTCTCCCTGCTCGCTCTGAGACTCTGGTGCTGCCTTGCGCGTCGCCCCGAGAAACTGTATCATGTTATGATGGACAACAGGGGGGGTGATCTGAAGGTTCTAGGTAGGACAATGGAGGGGAAGGTGAAGGTGGTGGTGGAGAGTAGTGTGGCGTATGAAGAGGCAAGGTAGGCATGGAGGATGAGCATAGAAGGTGGTGGTAAGATGGGGTGAATGGTGTATGAGTGAATGGTGTATGAGTGTATGAGTGAATGTTGTGGAATGTTATGCATTGTGTACCGTATTACCATACGTGAAAATTTGATCATGATCACCCAAAAGCCAGCATAAGATGTAGCATGGCATACCATGCTCAGGGCAGGAGTTTCTTTTTCGAGTGAAAAACTATTGAATTCCATGAAGCACTGGGCTACTAGGAGAGTTTAGACTCAGCTCATGCTTGAACTAATCCCTGAAGTTTTGAAAATTGCCTCATCACACAACGGTCATCTGGCATAGGTGTACGGTACTATGCACTGTAAGCTTCCCAACTTGGGTACCCATATTCTGTAATAATATAATTTAATCACAGCCATTGCATACTGGAGCACAAGTCTGTTGAAATGTATTGGTATACGTTTATAAATGCCTACAGTAGAGCCTAGTGTAGTTGTCTTAGTTTCCTGCTTGGTGGTGCACCATTTGCCTATTTCCTTGACTATATCTTGTATGCCCTCGATTATTCAACCCTCTTTTGGCTGATTCTCTTGCCTTAGTTCCTCTCGTCACACACGCCATGCATTCAGCCTACTCTCTCCTAAGCTTCTATTTCTGACATGGTATCAGAGCGAGTTCCGATTCTGGACCGTTCTCATGGGCCCACCAATCGCGTCCTTTATGTCGCACCCATCAGTTTTCTCTCGTCACGATCTGCCCGTGGTGAACGCGAGCGCCAGCGACCAGCGCCAAAGCGTTCTAGCGACCAGCACGTGCGCCAACGGCCAGCGCCAGCGCGTACGCCATTGCGCAGCCCGCCAGCGCACGCCAGCGCAACCAGCAGCGGCGCCCGCCTCACGCCAGAGTGCGAGCAACAGCAGCGTGTGCCGCCCCTCTCCCTTCCACGGCTTCCGCCGTGGGGTAGGGGGGGAGCTGAGGAGGTGGCGGGAATGTACCCGAAGGAACCAGCCACCGCCCTCCTTTCTAATCTCTCTCCCTCCAGCGCCTATCGTTGTGGGGGAAGGGGGGGGTGTGAGGGGGTGGCGAGAGAGATTCTGCCAAGCCAGCAGCCGCCCTTCCTCCTCTCTCTCTCACAGCCGCGCGTGCCACTGTAGGGGGGAAGGGTGAGGTGGTGGCGAAAGTCAGCCAGGCATCTGCAGCTGCCGCCCGCTGCTATAGTGGCACCTCCAGTTGCCGCCCTTGTCTCCACCTGCTGTTTCTTTTGCTGTCTACTGCTGTTGAGCGGCAAGTGCTGCCGTTGAGCCCTGCTGTGCCACCGCACATTGCCGCCGCACGCACCTGCTCTCCAGGCACCCTACCGCCACATGCACCTTCTTCTGCTGCTTCTACCTTGGCTGAGGGGTTGGTGCAACTCAATCTGCCACCACTGCACTGGTTGCCACTACTCTTGCCTGCTGTTGCTGCTTTCTCTGCACTTGGTGTACCCCTCCAGGAGGTGTACTGCACACGGTTCTAACTGTAGGCATTTAGGGGGTGTGTTGAAATGTATTTGTATACATTTATAAATGCCTACAGTAGAGCCTAGTGTAGTTATCTTAGTTTCCTGCTTGGTTGTGAACCATTTGCCTATTTCCTTGACTATATCTTGTATGCCCTCAATTATTCAACCCTCTTTTGGCTGATTCTCTCACCTTAGTTCCTCTCGTCATACACGCCATGCATTCAACCTACTCTCTCCTAAGCTTCTTTTTTCTGACAAAGTCATGTATACAAGTATTTTTGCAACATCTTATTCCCCTCACAAAGCCACTCACAAACCCATTCCCTTTCCACAAACCCATCCCACTCCCCATCCACTCCCCTTCCACCTGCTACCAACTAACATTTAGCCATTCTTATGCTCAAAAGCACCTACCCGCCCAAAATCACGTCACTATCCTTCATCCCTCGTGTCCCCACTACCGTCACCAACTTGCCCTCAAAAAAACCTCTCACATTTTGGTCTTCCAAAAGCACCACTCAAGCAGCTTTTGGGGCGGCACCACGAATATTCTTCACGCCGGGATTCTTACTTGGCCTCGGCCATGAGCTTCTTGAAGTTGGCCTTGGACGAGTACAGCGTCTGCGGCTTCCAGTCGGCGGGAAGGACCTTCTCGAGGGTGATCTTCTCGAGCGTGTGTCCTGCACTTAGGCGAACGCTCACCGCCTTCTTCGCGCCCACAACCTCCTTCGCCTCCTTGCCCTTGATCCCCCATATCACCTTGCTGCCGTCACGCGTCAGCTTTGCCCACTTCTTGCCGTCCGCGCTAATCTCGACCTCTTTGAGCGTACCGAGGCCGACGAGACCCACCATTTGAATGTTGAAATCCTCTGCCGTCGAATTGCGGCGCACGCGCACCGCAGATCCGAGGGTCGAATGGCAGTTGGTGTGCTTGTACGTGATGCCGACGGGGGTGGCGTCGGATCCGTGCACGATCTTGGACCACAAGACGGGGGAGAGCAAAAACTCCTCCGTGGTCGTCGCGCCAATGACGCGGACTGTGACAGTCGCCTTGTCGCTGCGGCAGTGCTTCGTATCAATGGCGCAAATCACCTTGTAGCACGCGTCGTAGCGCTTGCCGAAGATAGCGGGAGGAAGCTTCACGGTGAGCCCCTTGCCAAAGTAGGGGTTGGCGGTGTAGTTTGCGTAATAGGCGCATGTGGGGTCCTTTCCTAGCCCCGAGCTCTTGCTCTGCCTCGTCGTCGCCGCCACAGAAGGCGTGGTTGCGTTTGCAGACCCAATCGCTCCAGCAGCAACCGCCTTAGCAGAAGTAGTTGCGTTAGCACGCGCTGTTGCATTAGCAGGCGCAGTCACGTTGGCGGGACTCCCGATGGCAGAGATGCGTGCAGGGGCGGAATGGAGCATCGAAGAGGCGATGACAACGACAAGGAAAGTGGCCTTACTAGTAGCAAGTGTGTGCATTGCAAAAACCAGGTCTGGATTTCAGCTGGTTTTCAGCCCGCGTTCAGGACCAGCGGCTGAAATCATACTGAAAAATAGGCCCTTTTTGCGACTGAAACCAAGGCATTGGCTTGAGTGTAAATCATGTGCTTTATAGGCGCCTCCTCGACGCTTTTCAGGGCATCGTCACCTGCTAAGTTCCGAATGGTTCCAGGGCGATTCTTGCCTGTGCCAAGGTTTGGTCGCGCTTTGGTCATGATGGTGTTCGTGACACTGTACACCTATATTATACTGTACAATACACTTTACGAGCTTATAAATATTGAACAAAATGGCCACTATAATAAAAATATGCATTACTATGCATCCCCATTTGATCTTAATATACAAAATCATACTACGTACTCCATATTTGCAGTTTTATCAGATTTTACGAATTTGCAAAATACGGATCAGAGATGGCTTTTATCAATACACAAATTTAAACAATCCTACACTAACATTTTTGTAAGACACCAACTAATTTCGGCAGAAAACTGAAGGTGGTGCTATTACAGCATTGTTACACCTTCTACTGTTGCTTCTCCAAACCAAAACGGTATCAAAATAGTAGTTAGAGTACGAGGCTAGGAGCCATGCTATGGTTGAGGCTAGGCATGAATGTCGAGAGGGTTGGAGTAAGAAAAGTCGAAAAAGATGATGTTTCACTATTGACCAAGGTACAAGATATAGCAAGGAGAAAGCCACATGATACACCACCTATAGCAAGTCAGATACACTACAGTCTACACTACAGACAGTTATAAAGAATCTAGAAGTATATTCTAACACACCCCCTAACTGCCTGTAGTGAAGAACCTTGTGCACAACACCCTCTGAAGGGGTACACCAGGCGCACTGGAGGAAGGAGAGGGCAAGTGAAGAGGAGGAGGGACCATGAGAGGAGAGGAGGTGGTGGGTGGCGGCTGAAGCAGCTGGCACACGGGCAACTGGAGCAACTGGCACACTGGATAATGGAGCAAATAGCACACGGGCAACTGGAGTAACTGGCTCTGTGGCTAAGCGAGCGGCTGGAGCAACTGACTCACGGGCGACAGGAGCAACGGGCTCACAGGCAACTGGCGCAAAGGTCTCACGGGCGACTGGAGCTGCTGGCTTCACGGCGTCCACCCCCCTTCAACTTCCCCCATTTCCCCAAACCTCCTTTTCACACCCCTCAGCATCCCTACTGCCACTTCCTCATCTCCCCCACACCCTCCCCCCCCCACAGCGGCATGTGTAGTAGTGGGAGAGAGAGGAGGAGAGGCAGCAGCAGTTCACTCACACCCGCCACCCCCATACCCTCCCCCCCACTGCTGCACCCGCAGCAGGGGGGGTTAGAGGAGAAGGGGGGGTGGGGGGGGGCTGTGTAGGAGCTGCGCGGGCGACAGCAGGACGTGCGACGGGCAGGAAACCGTCGTGCGCCACACCCGCCACCCCCATACCCTCCCCCCCACTGCTGCACGGGAAGCAGGGGGGTGGAGAAGAAGGGGGGGGGGGGAGGGGCGGTGTAGGAGCCGCACGGGCGACAACAGGGCGCGTGACAATCAGGAAACCGTCGTGCGCCACGGGCGCACGACGGGCACGAAATCGACGCACGCCCAGGGCGTGCAATGGGCAGAAAATCGACGCCCACCCGGGGTGCACGACGGGCAGAAAACCGACGGGCGCCGGGGGCGCGCGACGGGCAGCCGAGTGACGCATTAGAAGCGAAGGGTGGGCCCAATGAAAATAGTCAAGGATCGGAACTCACTCTGATAGCATGTCAATGTTGGTGCAACCCTACGGTTTGCATTCGGCTTGTTGTCCGTGCGTGTGCATGCGTGTGTGCATGGAATGGTATGAGGGCATGAAATAATATATATTTCATGCTTACAATAGTGTGTGAATGATGAGGCATGATTTTGAATGTGTGTGTCGAGTCAATAGCGAGTTATCGCTAGTCGCGTGTCACGTCGTCGTTTGCATGCCGTGTGCGGTTTTCTATTTTGTCGTGTGTGGAACGTTCGGCGTGTCGCAGGTGTGCGCAGCAGACTTCCAAGAACTCAAGGAAGAATTTACCTTGAAGAACCAGAGCCTTGGTTTCAAGAATCAAGTGATTTCGAAGCTCTCCAGAAGGGTAAACTTTAAGATAGTGGAGAATAGTTGCATTACTTTGTCTAGTGTAACATTTCTTTTGGTGTAGGCCCTTATGGAGGGTAGTTTCGAGACCCTTCGTGGTTGGGGACAGTGTGGCACTGTTCCACATCACTGTACCTTGGCTCTTGGGGTTTGTAGGAGCTGGGAGTCATTCCCAACTCGTAACTCTTCCTATCTTGTGTTCTAAGACTATAGTGGCTGCCATAGTACCGTTCGTTCAAACCGACGCTGTGTCGTCAATTCTTTATGAAATTGTGCAATCTCAATTTCTTATTGTAGGCGACGTAAAGACGCTCCAGATCCAATTTGAATCAAGTCATTTGCAGCTGTGAGCAGAACGCTATCAACGTTTGAAGCCGCTGTGCAGAAATCCGTCTGTGCTCTCTTATCTTTCTTTTTTGGCACATTCAAGCCTATTGTGACTATAACAGTCAAAATCGTAGTTAGAGTACGAGGCTAGGAGCCATGCTAGGGTTGAGGCTAGGCATGAATGTCGAGAGGGTTGGAGTAAGAAAAGTAAAGAAAGATGATGTTTCACTATTGAGCAAGGTACAAGATATAGCAAGGAGAAAGCCACATGGTACACCACCTACAGCAAGTGAGATACACTACAGTCAACACTACAGATAGTTATAAAGAATATATAAGTATATTCTAACAAACGGCTGAGCTCTGCTACTCCTGCTGCCACTCTCAACACAACGGAAAAGGGCATAAGCGAGTCTAAACTTCTTAGCCATAACAAAAAAAAGGAGCGAACAACGAACAACTGAGGACATAAAGTAGCCATAAAGAGCTAGTCGTACGTTATCCCTGCAAGAAGAACGCGCAACTGTCAGCATAGTACAAATCCATGCAACGGATTACAAACAAAATGGAAAAATTGTCAGCAGAGGTAGCGCCCTGGTAATAAACTGTCAGAACATTATAGCATATACACTTGAGTAGGCTGTAGTGGGGTAGTCCATAAGGGGTACAACCCAATTAGGGTTAGTACATGTACCCAACTGTTTGCTAGTTCATCGATTCTCATTCGTTATTTTGATATGGAATCAGAGCAGGTTCCTTGGGCCCACCACCTGCTATGCTGCTAGTACCCCACCTAGGCACGTCGACCCTAGCCTACGCGCCCGGCCCCGTCGGCCCTTTACCCCGCGCCCGGCCCCGTCCCTAGCCCAGCGCCCAGCCCCATCCCTAGCCCGCGCCCGGCCTCGTCGGCCCCTAGCCCCACGCCCGGCCCCGTCGGCCCTTAGCCCCGCGCCCAGCCCCGTACCTAGCCCGCGCCCGGCCCCGTCCCTAGCCCAGCGCCCGGCCCCGTCCCTAGCCCGCGCCCAGCCCCGTCGGCCCCTAGCCCCGCGCCCGGCCCCATCCCTAGCCCGCGCCAGGCCCCGTCGGCCCCTAGCCCCGCGCCCGGCCCCGTACTAAGCCCGCGCCCGGCCCCGTACCTAGTCCGCGCCCGGCCCCGTCCCTAGCCCGCGCGCGGCCCCGTACCTAGCCCGCGCCCGGCCCCGTCCCTAGCCCAGCGCCCGGCCCCGTACCTAGCCCGCGCCCGGCCCCGTCCCTAGCAAAGCGCCCGGCCCCGTACCAAGCCCGCACCCGGCCCCATCCCTAGCCCGCACCCGGCCCCGTACCTAGCCCGCGCCCGGCCCTGTACCTAGCCCGTGCCGGCCCCGTACCTAGCCCAGCGCCCGGCCCCGTACCTAGCCCAGCACCCGGCCCCGTACCTAGCCCGCGACCGGCCCCGCACCTAGCCCGCGCCCGGCCCCGTACCTTGTCCGCGCCCAGCCCCGTCCCTAGCCCGCGCCCGGCCCCGTACCTAGCCTGCGCCCGACCCCGTCCCTAGCCCAGCGCCCGGCCCCCAGACGCCCGGCGCTGAGAAAACCACTCACGAAGCTACTGGGGCGATGGGGTCTCGCTCCGACGCTGCTTCTGCTGCCTCTGTCCATCACTAGAACCTCCACGCTGAGTAGCTCAGCCCGATCGCCACCACTCCCACTGCCGCCACTACCGCCACCCCCACCGCTGCCACCACCACCGCTGCCACCACTGCCGCAACTCAACAGTGAGGGCTGTGGGGTCAAGTGCGAGAAAGTGGTCCATGACTGAGTGAAGAGAGTCAGGGAGGCGGGTGACTATAAAGTAGAGAGTGATGAACATCGGGGGCTGGTTCTTGTCAAGGACCTCTGCTGGGACGGCAGCGCGGTAGCGAGCATTGCTAGTGCAAAGGTGGGAAACCAGGTCCTCTATTGTGGCAAAGGCAGACAGCTCGGGAAACACGTAGGGCAGTAGAAGGCGGCCTAGAGCAGCAGTGGGAGGCGAGGAGTAAAGGGCAACTACAGCGTCGTACAGTGCCTCTGCTGTCCTGTGCTATCCGAAGTGAGCGCATTCGGCTAACGGCAGGTGGTTGCGATTGGCTAAGCGAGCAGCAGCATCATGAGTAAGCCACTGTGAGCGAGTCGCACTATCATTTGTGGCGAGAGGGGCGGGAGCGGCGCCAGACGTGTGGTCAAACAACAAAACACAGTCTCTAGAGTCGCTCAGTAGGTACAGCAGCAGGTCGTCGAGCCATGTGTCAAACTAGATCGGGCGGCCCTCATGATCGAACACAAGAACGCGGAGAGAAGCGATAGTGGCGCAGCACGCAGGGCGGGCAGCGCAGGGAACAGGGCAGGCAGTGTTATAGTCACAATAGGCTTGAATGTGCCTAAAACGAAAGATAGAGTGCACAGTCGAATTTTTGCACAGCGGCTTCAAACGTTGATAGCGTTCTGGTCACAGCTTCAAATCACCTGATTCAACTTGGATCTGGAGCGTCTTGACGTCGCCTACAATAAGAAATTTAGATTGCATGATTTCATAAAGAATTGACGACACAGCATAGGTTTGAACGAACGGCACTATGGCAGCCAGTATAGTCTTAGAACACAAATTAGGGAATGACTCCCAGCTCCTACAAACCCCGAGAGCCGAGGTTCAGTGATGTGGAACAGTGCCACACTGTCCCCAACTACGAAAGGTCTCGAAACTACCCTCTACAAGGGCCTACACCAAGAGAAATGTTTCACTACACAAAGTAATGCAACTATTCTCACTATCTTAAAGTTTACCCTTTTGGAGAGCTTCGAAATCACTTGAATCTTGAAACCAGGGCTCTGGTTCTTCAAGATAAATTCTTCCTTGAGTTCTTGGAATTCTGCTGCGCACACCTGCGACACGCCGAACGTTCCACACACGACAAAATAGAAAACCGCACACGACACGCAAACGACGACGTGACACGCGACTAGCGATAACTCGCTATTGACTCGACACACGCATTCAAAATCATGCCTCATCATTCACACACTATTGTAAGCATGAAATATATATTATTTCATGCCCTCATACCATTCCATGCACGCACACATGCACGCACACGGACAACAAGCCGAATGCAAACCGTAGGGTTGCACCAACAAACTCCCCCTCGGATTGTTGGCCTTAGGAACTTGCTCTCTCAGTTCAGAGCCATCCCAGCCAGCTTGCTACACTTCCAGATGCTGCTGCTCCACCAGCCTCTGGTCATCATGTCAGCTGGCTGCCCCGTCGTCTTCACGTAGCGCAACTCAACTTGACCCGCGGCCACCATGCTCTTCGTCCAATGCCATTTCACCCTCATGTGCTTCGTGAGGCCATGCAACACAGGGTTCTTAGCAAGAGCAATGGCACCTTGGCTGTCACAGTAGAGTGGGGTAGGTCCTTGCTGCTCCTCCCCCAATTCAGCCAACAAACGCCGCTGCCACACAATCTCCCGTACGGCACGGAAGAGTGCCATGTACTCGGACTCCACCAAGCTCAATGCTTGATCCACCTGCTTCTTGCTCCCCCAATCAGTTGGGCCTCCACGAACACAGCAAATGAACCCTCCAACACTTGTCATGTCCTCTGGTTCCGATGCATAAGAAGCATCCGAGAATGCGGTGAGGAACAAACGCCCGGGTTCAACACCATCCGCGCCCTTTTGGCGCCTTTGCGCCGCCGCCGAGTATTGCAGCCCAACGGTCGGTGTTTGGCCAAGATACTTGGCCACCCTCATTCCAGCTGCTACCTGCTCCTCATTAGGGCATTGAACAACCCTAGCCAACTGTCCGGTAGCAAACGCGACGCCCGGTCAGGTGTTTACCGCCGCGTACATGAGGCTGCCCACCAACGAGTGAAAACGGCACCTCTCCTCTTCACCAACGCTCTCCTCCTCTGGTCCCTTCACACACTTGAACCCAGAGGGAAAGGGTGTAGCCACATGGCCTTCACTTTGCCCAAAGTTGGCAGCTAATGCCTCTAGGTACTTTCGTTGATGCACCCGCATGCACCGCTTTTGCACATCTCGTTCGATGTGGAGCCCGAGGTAGAAGCTCACGTCACCAAGGGCCTTGCACTTGAACTTGTCTTGAAGCTTCAGCATCACCTCCTTCACAAGGTCAGAGGAGGGTGAGAAAATGAGGATGTCATCCACATAAACCACCATGAAACTCCTCTGCTCCCCCTCGCCAAGCATGAACAAGGAATGATCGGCGGATGAGGGAGTGAAGCCGATCTCCTCCAAGACTTCACGCAGCTTCAAGTACCACTGCCTAGGGGCTTGCTTGAGCCCATAGAGCGCCTTCTTCAGCTTCCACACTCTGCCACTACCATCATCAAACCCCTCTGGCTGCGCCATGAAGATCTCCTCTTCGAGAATGCCATTGAGGAACGCGGTTGTCACGTCCATTTGTTTCACCACCCATCCTTTGATGGCAGCACCCGCGAGTAGGGTTCTCAGCATCGTCGGCTTCACCACAGGAGCAAACAATTCCTTGTAGTCCACCTTCTCCTTCTGCTGGTACCCCTTGGCCACAAGCCTAGACTTGTAGCGCTCGATTTTGCCGTCGGCATCAGACTTGATCTTTAAGAGCCACTTGGACGTAATCGCCTTACGCCCCTCCGGTAGCTCCACCAATTCCCACGTGCCGTTCTCCTCAATGCTCTTCAGCTCACTATCCATTGCCTTCTTCCACTCCTCAGCATCACTACTCTCCAAGGCCTCCTTGAGAGTTGCTGGTTCCCCCGGCATCTCCACCGGAGAGAAGAACGCGAAGGCACACTCCTCGTAGTCACTCTCCTCGTCATCTCCAACCATAAGTGCCGCTCCGGTCAGTGCTGCTCAGCTCCAAGGGCAGCTCCACATGCTCCAAACCGGAACTCTTCACCTCCCCAAACCGCACGCCTATCTTCGCCTCATTCTCCGCCCTCCAATCCTTGTACATGAAGTTCTCCATGAACTTGCAGTCCCTGCTCACCAAGAACTTCTTGGTGAATGGGTCCCAAAGAAGCCATCCCTTGCTGTTTTGAGCCATGCCCAAGTGCACAGCCCATATCACCTTGGCACCAAGCTTGTTGTGCCGAAGATGCTTAGGCACGAGCGCCATGCACATGCACCCGAACACCCGAAGCATATCCACCTTTGGCTTCCTTCCAATCCGCTCCACATAGGGCACCCATTTGTCTGCTCCCAAAAGAGTCAAAGCTCTGTTCTTTGCCACACACGCACTCCGCACCGCATCAAGCCAGAAATAGTCGGGAAGCCCGGCTTCAATTAGCAACCCGCGCGCCGTCTCCGTGATTGTCCGGTTCGCTCACTCTGCAATGCCGTTCATTGCAGGGGAGTATGGCATAGTAAGGGAGTGCCTTATGCCATTCTTCTTCAGCCACAATGAGAACTCCTTGCTCAAGAACTCTCCCCCTCGATCGGTGCGAATTGCTATCACTAACCAGTCTTGTTGCCACTCCACCATCGGCAACCAATCGGTCTTCACCGTTTCAGCCACGTCACTCTTCTTGGACAGCACGTACAGCCAAGTCATCCGAGTGTAGACGTCCACAATGGTGAGAAAGTACTCAGCTCCTGTAGCTCCAAGCTTCAGAGGGCCCACCACGTCCATCACCACATCATCAAGTGGTGCCTTAGCCGTTGCCTCCGGTAACGGGTGAACTTGGCTTGCATGCACGTCGGGCAGCCAAGTACCTCATCGGGCTCCCCCTTCACACGTATGCCAGCAACCATCTCATTCTTCACTAGCTGATGCAAGATGGGCAGGGCCACATGCCCCATGCGCTGATGCAAGGTCAACCAATCACACTCGCCCATAGCCGAAGTCGGATTGGAGAATGCCGCAGTCGCAATAGTTCCCCACATGATATCTCCGTACTCCTCCTCCGCTGCTGCCTTGGAGTTCTCCTCATCCTTGTGCTGCGTCTTGGCTGCTGCACCACTCTCCTCGTGTTCACCGAGCTTGCTGGTCCCTCCAAGATTGCACTTCTTGGACTCAATCTCCTTAGCGCGACTGTTCGCGCCATCGCCGCTACCAACCGCTTCACCCTTGGTGCTGATGCTTGCCGCCACTTTCCTCTCCTTAGGCAAGGGGACCACAGGAATCTGCCACATCCCGTTGTAGACATCCCTATCCTCATGAAGTTTCCAAATAATCCGCTCGCCAAGCCTCGCGGTATAGGTCTTAGCTCCCTTCGAGCTCGTGTCCATGCCGGCCTTTTGCAACCGCCGCACGCAAATCAGGTTGGCAGCAAGGTTGGGCACCCAAAGCACGTTCTTGAGGCCCACTATCTTCCCATCAGAACCCTTGAACATGGCCTTGCCCATGCCTTTCACCTCTGCTCGCTGCCCCAAAGCCGATGTCACATGCTTCACCGGTGACGGCTCAAGTTCGGTGAGCAAGTCCGCACGAGGTGTCATGCTATAGGTAGCGCCGCTATTGATCACCCAATAGTCCAGGGAGTGTAGGGTGACCTTACCCACAGCTGCTGGCTCCTCAAAGCCTTCATCCTTCTCTGGACCAGCCGATGCTTGCGTGGACACGAAGAAGAATTGACCCAGAAAGCGATCGTCCCTCGACTCGCTCTCGTTGTCACCGTTCCTCATATTTGCAGCACCACCTCCGCGACCGCCACGGCCTCCACGGCCTCTTCCTCTCCCTCCTCTTGCTCCTCTACCCTCTTGGCCTTGAGCAGGGGTCCGTCCATCAGGGAGTTTGAAGCAATCGCGCCACATATGTCCGCTCTTGTGACAATAGTGGCACTCACCGTCGAATCGGCCCCGATCGCGTCCGTAGCTCTTGTTTTCGCTGCCGTATCCGCCACTCCCGCGGCATCCATTGAAGTTGTTGCTGCAAAATCTGCCTTCCCCTTGTCCTTTGCCCCTTCCACGGCCAAACCGTCGGCCGATGCTTGCTGCCCCGGCGCCATCCGCACTCGCCAACTCATGGCGGCGGAAGTCCTCTTGAAGGATCGCTCGCTTCACGTCTTCAAGCGAGAGGCGGGGCAAGTCACGATTGAGGTTGATGATGAGCGAGGACCATGACTCTGGAAGTAAGGCCAGCAACTTGGTCTTCCTTTGGAGCTCACTGTAGTTCAAATCAGCTCCTTCAAGCCACGGGGCCTAGGGGCGGCTCGGGGGCCTAGGGGCGGCTGGCGGGCCGCAAGGGGCGGCGGGCGGGTCGCAAGGGGTGGCGCGCGGGGCTGCAAGGGCGGCTCGTGGGCTGTAGGGGTGAGGGGCGGGCCGCAAGGGGGGGGGGGGGGGGGGGCGCGTGGGGCCTGGGGTCGACGGGCAGGCCGAGGCCTAGGGTCGACGGGCTGGCCAGGCCTATGGTCGACGGGTGGGCCGGGGCCTAGGGTCGACGGGTGCGCGGGGCAGCAGGGGCGACGGGCAGGCCGGGTCTAGGGTCGACGGGCGGGCCGGGCCTAGGGACGACGGGCGGGCGCGCGTGGTAGCAGGGTCGACAGGGGGGGGGGCGGGGGGGGGGGGGGGGGGGGGGGCTAGGGTCGACGGGTGGGCGCGCGGGGCAGCAGGGTTGACAGGGGGGGGGCGCGGCCTAGGGTCGACGGGGCGTGCGCCTAAGGTCGACGGGGCGCGACGGGGCCTAGGGTCGACGGGCGGGTGCGCGGGGCAGCACGGTCGACCGGGGGGGGAGGGCCTAGGGTTGACGGGGCGCACGCCTGGCCTAGGGTCGACGGGGCGCGCGGGGCCTAGGTTCGACGGGCGCTTGGGGCCTAGGGTCGACGGGCGGGCCGCAAGGGGCGAGCGCGCGGGGCCTAGGGTCGACGGGCGCTTGGGGCCTAGGGTCGACGGGCGGGCCGCAAGGGGTGGGCGGGCGGGGCAGCAGGTGCGACACGAGGGTCGCTAGGGGCGGCGTGTGAGTCAGCAGGGCGGCTAGTGGGGCAGTGCTGTGGTGGACCCTAAACAAAATCGGTCATAACGAAGGACCTAATCTGAAACCATGTCAAAGAAATGAACGAGAATGAATGCATTGATTAGAAGTTGGGTACAAGTACTAACCCTAATTGGGTTGTACCCCTTATGGTATACCCCATGATAGCCTACACAAAGCAAGCACCATAACAGTTTGACATTTATGCATTATACAATAGACTTGCACATTTTTCATATTCTCATGTTATACTGCCCCACATAAATTAAGATTTCAAATGGTGGATCCGAACACTATATTTGAGAAATGCGAGGACGTTTAGGCCTATGCGACACATGTTGTTGTCTCAACATCATGTCATTTTAATTTTAGCGAGTTTTCTTTCAAACACTCTCACTATATAGCAAACGTTCTGGACAAATTGGGTGTCATTCGTACCACTGGGTATGGAGCTGCGTTGTTTTGAACTATTGAGCTGGGAAAAATATGCACAGATAGGCCTGAGCGACATGTGATGCCGTTTCGACGTCCTGTTGATTTTTTTGGCAGGCTGTCTTAGGATACTTCACACATTTATTGTATTGCAAAGATGCTGGATAACATTTGGTGCCATTTGCACCATCTGGTAGGAAGATATGTTGTTTCAAACAATTGAAAAATGAAAATTGTGCAAAGGATAGGCTTGTACGACACCTGATGTTGTTTCGACGTTCGTTTGTCATTCTTATCCAGGTTTCTCTTGATCATTCATACATATACTATAACTGCAAGCATGCAAGACAGATTTGGTGCCATTCGCAGCATCTGGCAGGAAGATATGATGTTTCAAGCAATTGAGCAGGGAAAACTGTGCAAGGATAGGCCTGTGCGACACGTGGTGCCGCTTCGACGTTCGCTTGTCATTTTTAACAAGGCTTATCTTTACCATTCATACATTTACTATTATTGCAAGCATGCAAGACAGATGTGGTGCCATTCGCAGCATCTGGTAGGAAGACATGATGTCTCAAACAACTGAGCAGGGAAAACTGTGCAAGGGTAGGCCTGTATGACACGCGGTGCCGTTTTGACGTTCGTTTGTCATTTTTAACCAGGTTTCTGTTCGCCATTCATACATTTACTATTATTGCAAGCATGCAAGACATATGTGGTGCCATTTGCAGCATCTGGTAGGAAGATATGATGTTTCAAACAATTGTTCTAGGAAACCTGTGCATGGATAGGCCTGTGCAACACGTGGTGTCGTTTCGACATTGGTTTGTCATTTTTAAACAAGTTTATGTTTACCATTACTACATATAATATTATTTCAAGCACGGAAGACATATTTGGTGCCATTCGCAGCATTTGGTAGGAAGATATTGTCAGAAGAATGAACGAGAATGAATGAACTATGAAAGAGTTGGGTACAAGCAGTAACCCTAATTGGGTTTTACCCCTTATGCGCTACCCCACGATACCCTTAACAAAGTAAGCAATATAACATTCTGACACACCCCCATAGGCAAAGTGGGGGAGAACAAGTGGTCACAAGACCAGTCAAGAAAAGCAAAGCAAGCTCAAGGTGGATCACAAAGTCACCACACAGTCTGAGCACAAGCAAATGGCTACAAGGCCAGCTCACATGAAGAGTTAAATAAAAGAGAACAAATTATACAGTGATCATACCCTAGCAAGTGTAAGCATGCGGTTATATATATAGATCACAGTACAAGCAAAGTCACGTAGTGAGCAAGAGAGGCAAACTAGGCATAAGGCCTAAAACAGTAGAGAAGCGCTGATGATCACCAGACTGAAGTGCCTTGGAGAATATATCAGCAGTGTTGGCCCTAGTGGCCACGTACGCAAGACGAAGCTGGCCACGCTGCTGCACTTCTTGAGTAAGGAAGTATCGCAGAGCGATGTGCTTCGTTCTGTGCTCCTGACACAAGGCAATCATGGCCTTGTTGTCTATGTATAGAACTGGAGGCGAAGGAGGTTGCTCTCCCAAGTCAGTCAGCAGGTAGGTGATCCAGCGTAGCTCTAGTGCAGCCATGGCCCCAGTGTAGATCTCAGCCTCACAACTGGAACTGAGAACAGAAGACGAGCGGGTAGACCGCCAGGAAACAGAGCCGGAACCAAGGCTGAAGGTGTAACCCTATGACGACCGCTGCGTAGCCAAGTCGTCAACCCAAGAAGCGTTTGCGTGACCAGTGAGGACAACTGGACCCCGTCCTCCAAGCACAAGCCCCATGCCCGACGTACTGCACAAGTAACGCAGTACCCTCTTCGCAGCATCCGAGTGCACCTTTCGGTGCCTACCTGAAGCCACGTAGCGAGCCAGGAGGCTGAGAGGGTACGCGAGGTCAGGTCAAGTGCACGTCATCAGGTACATGAGGCAACCCACAAGCTCTGGGTACGGACCATTCGGCTCTACGGACTTGTCCGAAGGTGGAGCTGAGAGAGAGTGGCCGGTAGACAGAGGAGTGGGCTATGGCGAGGAGAACTGGAAGCCGAAGCGCTGAAGGACTTGGTGCACCATGTGTGACTGAGTCAGTGTGATGGTGCACTTTGCTCAGTCCTGGGTGATCTGCAAGCCAAGATAGCTGCGCAGTTCACCCAGGACAGTGCCTCAATGTCAGGAGTGGCTAAGGCCAGGTCCTCGACGTAAACGAGGACGTAGAACGGCAGCAGCGACGTGTCAGTGCGTACAAACAGCGCAGGTCAGTAGTCGAAGGAGTAAACCCTAGAGCCGCAAGTATAGTCCTCAGTGTGTCGTGCCACTCGCGAGGCGCCTGGCGCAGACCGTAGACTAGCTGCCAGAGGCTCCACTGGGTACCTGCTTCAGCAGCAGGTAGGTGAGCTAGCGTAGCTCCTGTGCAGCCATGGCCCCAGCATAGATCTCAGCCTCACAAATGAAATTGAGAACCGAAGTCGAGCGGGTAGACCACCAGGAAACAGAGCCGGAACGGAGGCTGAAGGTGTACCCCTGTGACGACCGCTGCGTAGCCAAGTCGTCAACCCAAGAAGCGTCTGCGTGACCAGTGAGGACAACTGGACTCCGTCCTCAAAGCAGAAGCCCCATGCCCACAAGCTCTGGGTACGGACCACTCGGCTCTACGGACTCGTCCGAAGGTGGAGCTGAGAGTGAGTGGCCGGTAGTCAGAGGAGTGGGCTCTGGCGAGGAGAACTGGAAGCCGAAGTGCTGAAGGACCTGGTGCACCATGTGTGACTGATTCTGTGTGATGGTGCGCTGTGCTCTGTCCTGGGTGATCTCCAAGCCAAGATAGCTGCGCAGTTTACCCAGGTTAGTGCAGGTGTGTCTCTTCTGCACCTCCGACTTCACAAGGGTCAGTGCCTCAGTGTTAGGAGTGGCAAAGACGAGGTCGTCGACGTAGACGAGGATGTAGAACGTCGGCTGCGATGTGTCAGTGCGTAGAAACAGCGACGGGTCAGCAGTAGAAGAAGCAAACCCTAGAGCCGCAAGTGTAGTCCTCAGTGGGTCGTGCCACTCGCGAGGCGCCTGGCGGAGACCGTAGACTGGCCGCCGAAGGCTCCATTGGGTACCTGCAGGAAACGACCCAGTGAAGCCAGGTGGGCAGCGTAGCCAGTTCCCTCATGCATGCTGCCCTGCAAGAAAGCTGTACTGAAGTCCAGCGAGTGCAACTCATAGTCACGCTGAGCAGTGACGTGCAGCAACACCTGAAGAGTGGTCATCTTTGGGGTGGGGAGAAGGTCTGGAAGTAGTCGATCCCTTGTCGCTGACTGAAGCCTCGAGCAACGTAACGCGCCTTGAAGGCAGGCGGAGAACCCGGTGGCCGCTTCACCCTGAAAATCCACATGCCATCGACTATGTTCGCCCATGACGGAGAACTTCTTTGATGTAGGTGCCTGTGGACTTCCAGGATGCCATCTCGGCATCCATGGCTGCCTGCCACTGAGAGGAGTAAGGACCCGTCATCGCCTCTGCGTAAGAGCGTGGGGTGGGGATGTCTGGTGCATCCGGGTCTCCCTCGGGGTCAAGCAGCATGGAAACAAAACGAGGTACAGCAGCTGCAAGACACTCAAAGTCCTCCTGCCTGTCCTCAAGGACGTCCGTGCCAAGAGCACACTCACCTTGGACGGACGCAGGACTTGCAGCCTCAGACTCAGCAACAAGAGCAGTGGCGTAGTCTAGGAGACAGGCAGCCGCAAAGTCAACCAGCTCAGCAACGAGGGCAGACGCAGCAGTGGACTCAAAAGAAGAGTCAGTGACAACAGTGGCGAGGAGACAAGAGACAGTGGGACTGCAAGCACGAGCGAGGTAGGACTCAAGGTCAGGGATGGCAGGAAGAGCGGACTCAGGAGGAGCAAGCAGAGGAACACGTAGTGGAATAGAGGAAGGAGGAAGTGCCATAGCGTGGGTGCCGAGGACAGGAGGAGGACGCGGACGAGGAACCTGACGCCCAGTGCAGGCAGTGGGGAGCCTGGCTGTAACTATGGCTGTGACTGGAGAGGCGGTGGACTCAGTAAGCTAGGAGGAAGGCCGGTAGAAGACGGGAGACTTAGAACCTGGCGAAGCAGGGGAACGAAAAACGGTCGTCGCCGCACAGTGCCTCCAGCACCAATACCGCCAGACACAGCACCTCAGCACCAGCACCTCCAGCTCCAGCGCCACCAGCGCCAGTGCCTCCAGCTCCAGTGCCAACAGCGCCAGTGCCACCAGCTCGAGCACCTCCAGCCCGAGCACCTCCCCGCTCCGCAGGGTCTCTAGCTCCAGCTCCTCCAGCTCCACACCCCCAACACTACCAGTCCCGGCAGCTCCAGTACCCCTAGTACGAGCACCTCCAGGACTAGCAGCTGCAGCAACTCCGGTACCACCAGCTCCAGCAGTAACTCCAGCACCTCCAGCTCCAGTGTCTCCAGCGGCAGAGTCTCTAGCTCCAGCAGCTCCACTAAGAAGATTTGTGCGCTGAGCAAACCACTCGCGCAGCTGCTGCGGGGAGAGAGGCTCCGGCCGGGGAGACACTCCTAGCGAAGCACCTGCAGGACCTCCAGAAGAAGCAGTACCCCGAGGTTCAGCACCCCCAGACTCCGCACCCTTTGACTCAGCACCCCTAGGCTCAACACCCTCAGGCTCAGCACCTCCAGGCTCCACACTTGCACGCTCAGCATCCCCAAGCTCCACACCCCCAAGCTAAGCACCCCCAGACCTGGCAGCCTCAGACGCAGCATCCCCATGCTTTGCACCCCTAGACGCAGCACCCCCAGACGCAGCACCCCCAGCAGCACCTGAGTCGACAGCTACCTCAACAGGCACAGTAACAGGTAGAGGGTCTACCTGAGACATACCTGAGGGAGCAAGACCCTGGGGTGGGAGGGAGTCTACCAGAGGGGGACCGGGAGCAAGGAAGAGCGGCGGGGGTGGGAGAGGGGCAGAGCGGTAGGGGAAGAGGCAGTACAAGGGAACCATCTCGTCAAACATGACGTCCTGAGAGGGGAGGACACGGCGCGAGGAGGGGTGGTATAACTGCTAGCCAGGCGCGTCAGGGGGAAAGCCAAGGAAGACCCACGGAATAGTGCGGGTGGAGAGCTTTTCCGCGGACGTATCGCGAACAAAGGAACGGGAGCCCCAAACCCAGAACACCGACGCATCGCCAACCTTCCCCGTCCAACGCAGTGTGGGCGAGGTCTCCGGCAAGGAGACACGTGGCCAGAGGTTGAGCTGATGCGCAGCGTACCGGACCGCAAACGGCCACAGAAAATAGGGAGCAGCCGCATGGATCATGGAGGTACGAGCAACCTCCATGACTAAGCCAATGCGGCACTCAGCAATCCCATTTTGCTGTAGGGAGGCCGGAAGCGTGAACGACTGGAGAATGCCCTCCCCACGAGTCCCGCAAGTGGTCGGAGGAGAACTCACCACCTCTGTTAGAGTGCAGACGCAGGACAGGAAGGTCCTGGCTGAACCACTCGCGGAGATGGAGACTGACTGGGCGGATCCAAGGGATCAAGACATCAGGGACCCCACCCTTGGTCTGCAAGGGGAAGACCGTGGAGTAACGCGTGTAGTCATCAACAACCAATAGAAAGTAGCGCTCGCGGCCCTGTCCACTGACGTGCGCTGGGCCCCAAACGTCCATGTGGAGAGTCTGTAGGGGAGCAGTCTTCGGGGGAAACGAGGAGGAGTGAGGAGCGGCGTTTTGCCGCCCCTCGACGCAAGGAATGCAGGGTGGGGCAGGCGAGGGCGGGAGGGGAGGCAGAGACCTGGGAAGACCAGAAACAAGGAGGCGGGAGTGCATGCCACGAAGGCGTGGCAGGGAGGGGTGACCAAGGCGGTGGTGCCAGAGGAGAGTCTGGTGCGACAGGAGGCGACACGAGCAAGGGGGTGCTACGTGACCTCACGCGGACACGTGGGCAGACCCAGCTACCTGAGGAGGCTCGGTAGCCAGCATGTACAGACTCGACCCAGGTCGACGAGTGAACGTGGCCAGGTGGCGGCCCGTCCGTGTACACTTGCAGATCGACACAAGCTGACCCCCAGGAGTGGTGGTAGTGACCATCGCATCCTGGAAGTCAGCGGTACTCACCAAGTTTGTAGAGATCGAGGGGAGGTGAAGACCTGATAGTGAGCCGGACGGAACCGCCGGACACGGGAGAACAGTGGAGGAACGGGCAAGGACTGGGCCCCCTAAGGGGTCAGCCAGTCTGACCGGTACAGGTGCAGAGAGAGGAGTGAGGGTGGTGCTGTCACGAAAGTGAAGCGTAAAGGTGTGCAAGGCCTCAGCAGCCGCAGTACAAGGGAGAGCAGACTCACAAGCACCTAGAGCAGAAGCCTCTATACATGGGTCGGACGGCACACACAGGTAACAATCACCCTCAGCACTAACAGACAAGGCATACATAGCAACAAGGATAGCATCATAGCCTAGGCCAAAGATAGCAACTCCAGACCTAAGCAGCTCTGCCCAGCGGGGGCGCTCGGCCTCGTCACCAAGTGTCGTCTAGGCAGGAAAAGCAACGGTGCTGAGTGTGAGGCTTCTCGCATGTCTGACCAGCACGGTCACCTGTGCGAATGACATATGGGCAGCTACTACCACCCGCAGACGCCTCACGTTGAGAAAACCACTCACGAAGCTGTTGGGGCGACAGGGTCTCGTTTCGATGCTGCTGCTGCTGCCTCTAGAAGCTCCCCTCGGAACAGCTCCAGCCCTACCGCCACCACTCCCATTTCTGCAGCTACCGCCACCCCCATCGCTACCACCACCGCCGCCACCAAAGCCCCCACTCCCGCCACCACTCCCACCACCGCCACCACCTCCACTGCCTCCACCATCTCCACTGCTGCCCCCACCACCACCCCCGCTGCCACCGCCACCACTCCTGCCACCGTTGCCCTTGCATGTGCGGCACTTCCCACCAGCAAAAGCAGCCCCGAAATCCTCAGCACCATGGACATCAACAGCAGCAGCATAGGCGTAGGAGGGGGCAAGGGGGGAGGGGGAACACCCCTCAAAGAAGGGCGTGCAAGGAGTGCCATGAGCGGCGCCTATAGCGAATACACTAGTCTCAGCTGCAAGGAGGTGCTGCTTGTGTAGGTCAATAGTGAGGGCTGTAGAGTCAAGTGCAAGAAAGTGGTCCTTGACAGCGCGAAGAGAGTCAAGGAGGCGGGTGACTATGAAGTAGAGAGTGATGTACATCGGGGGCGGGTTCCTGTCAAGGAACTCTGCTGGGAGGGCAGTGCGGTAGAGAGCGTCGCTAGTGCGAAGGTGGGTAACGAGGTCCTCTGCTGTGGCAAAGGCGGACAGCTCGGGAAACAGGTAGGGCAGTAGAAGACGGCCTAGAGCAGCCGTGGCAGGCGAGGAGTAACGGGCGACTACAGCGTCGTATAGTGCCTGTGTAGCCGTGTGTTGTCCGAAGTGAGCGCATTCAGCTAACGGCAGGTGGTTGCGAATGGCTAAGCGAGCAGCAGCGTCACGAGTAAGCCATTATGAGCGAGTCGCACTGTCAGCTGTGGCGGGAGGGGCGGGAGAGGCTCTAGACGTGTGGGCAAACAACGAAACACTGTCTCTAGAGTCGCTCTGTAGGTACAGCTGCAAGTCGTCGAGCCACGTGTCGAACTGGATCGGACGGCCCTGATGGTCGAATGCGAGTACGCGGAGAGAAGCCATAGCAGCGCAGTATGCTGGGCGGGCAGGAGTCGGGCAGCGCAAGGAACAGGGTAGGCAGCAGCAAGGGGCGGCAAGCGGGCTGCAACTGGCGGCGCGCAGGCTGCAAGAGGGGCGGCTCGCGGGCCTAGCGGTGGCTGGCAGGCTTACGGGCGGCTGGCGGGCCGCAAGGGGATCTAGAACTAGTGCAAGGAGACTCCCACACAAAACTCGGAGCGTTTGGACAAGTAGAAGTTGGTTTGTGTACATACATGCAAAACGAGGCGTTGTGTTGGCCTATCGAACAAAGCATGATTTACCTATCTCTTGTTATTGAAATGAGCGAATTTTTTGTGGGGCATCTGTTACAAGTTATATGAGACTCTCATACAAACTTGGACCAGTATAAGTTGGTTTGTTGACATATCTGCAAAACCAGGCGAAACTGCCGAATTATATCATGTTGGTTTGTGGAACAACTAAAAACGTGGTGACAGCCTGCCTCATTACTAGGTAACAAAAGCCTTCAATGAAAACACACAAAGCTTATTTGACATGGCAACACATGTCCATGATAATCAGAGAATGAGATGTCAAGTGCTAGTAGCTTCACTGGTACATTGAAATTGTGTAATTTTCATAAAGTTTGCAAGTTAAACTTATTTTTACAACATAATTGAGTAGATATAGGGGATTTAGGGAAACCACTTTAGCACGGATATAAACCATAATGATGGTGGATATGAGCCTCCAACGACGTTAAAATGCGAGCGTTCTTGGAGCCATAAACCAACCCAAGTTGAGTGTTTGGGCATTCATTTAGATGTATTTTTATCATATTTACGTAGATACATCGTTTAAATATGATGATTACAAAAAATCAAAATGTTGCATTGCTCGCGAAATCTGTGGTTCCATTTTGACATATATATTGGAGAAATTTCGAATGTTATGTTATAATATTGAAGGAATGAATGATTGAACTAGGAAGCAGGTGGGTACAAGTAGCAAACCTAAAAGTGTTGTACCCTATTAAGACTGCCCCACTACAGCCTAAACAGACTATAGCATATAAGTTTGACACACCCCCATAGGCAAAGTGGGGGAGAACAAGAGGTCACAAGACCAGTCAAGAAAGACAAAGCAAGCTCAGGGTGGATCACAAAGTCACCACGCAGTCTGAGCACAAGCAAATGGCCACAGCCAGTTCACATGCAGAGTTATATAAAGGAAAACAAACAATACAGTGAACTCAACCTAGCAAGTGTAAGCATGCAGGTATATGTATATAGAGTACAGTACAAGCAGAGTCAAGAAGTAAGCAAGTGAGGCACAGTAGGTACAAGGCCTAGCACAGTACAGAAATGCTGATGATCACAAGGCTGAAGTGCCTTGGTGAAAACATCAGCGGTTTTGGCCTGTGAGGCCACGTAAGCGAGACGAAGCTGGCCACGCTGCTGCAATTCTTGAGCAAGGAAGTAGCGCAGAGCGATGTGCTTCGTGCTGTGCTCCAGTCTGTGCTCCTGACACAAGGCAAGCATGGCCTTGTTGTCGACGTACAGAACTGGAGGAGAACGAGGCACCTCTCCCAAGTTGGTCAGCAGGTAGGTGAGCCAGCGTAACTCCTGTGTAGCCATGGCCCAAGCGTAGATTTCAGCCTCACAACTGGAGCTGAGAACAGAAGACGAGCGGGTAGACCGCCAAGAGACAGAACCGGAGCCAAGGCTGAAGGTGTAACCCTGTGACGACCGCTGCGTAGCCAAGTCGTCAACCCAGGAGGCGTCAGCGTGACCAGTGAGGACAACTCGAGCCCGTCCTCCAAGCACGAGCCCCATGCCCAAGTAGCGCAACACGCTCTTCGCAGCATCCCAGTGCACCTTTCGGTGCCTACCGGGAGCCACGTAGCAAGCCAGAAGGCTGAGAGGGTATGTGAGGTCAGGTCGTGTGCAAGTCATCAAGTACATGAGGCAGCCCACAAGCTCTGGATACGGGCCACTCGGCTCTACGGACTCGTCCAAAGGTGGAGCTGAGACCGAGTGACCGATAGGTAGAGGAGTGGACTGTGGCGAGGAGTAAGTGAAGCCGAAGCGCTGAAGGACCTGCTGCACCATGTGTGACAGAGTCAAGGTAATGGTGCGGTGTGCTCTGTCCCAAGTGATCCGCAAGCCAAGATAGCTCGAACTTCATGTGGGCGAGTGCCTCAGTGTCAGCAGTAGCAAAGACCAAGTCGTCTACGTACATGAGAACGTAGAACGGCGGCAGAGTGGTGTCAGTGCGTAAAAACAGCGACGGGTCAGCAGTGGAAGGAGCAAAACCAAGAGCAGCAAGAGTCCTCCTCAGTGTGTCGTGCCACTCACGGGGTGCCTGGCGCAGACCGTAGACTGGCCACGGAGGCTCCACTGGTTACCAGCAGGAAACGACCCAGTGAAGCCAGGTGGGCGGCGCAGCCAGATCTCCTCGTGCAGGCTGCCCTGGAGGAAGGCTGTGCTGAAGCCAAGCGATTGTAGCTCGTAGTCACGCTGAGCGGCGACGTGCAGTAGTACCTGAAGAGTGGTCATCTTCGGGGTAGGGGAGAAGGTCTGGAAGAAGTCAACTCCCTGTTGCTGACTGAAGCCACGTGAAACGTAACGCGCCTTGAAGACAGGCGGAGAACCCGGCGGCCGCTTCACCCTGAAGATCCACATGCCACTGACGATGTTCGCCCCAGGCGGGGGAACCTCGTCGACGTAGGTGCCTGTGGACTTCCAGGAAGCCATTTCGGTGTCCATGGCTGCCTGCCACTGAGAGGAGAAGGGACCCTCTATCGCCTCTGCGTAAGAGCGTGGGGTCGGGATGTCTGGTGCATCCGGGTCTCCCTCAGGGGCAAGCAGCATGGACACGAGATGAGGTACAGCAGCGGCAAAGCACTCAAACTCCTCCTGTCTGTCCTCAAGAACGTCCGTGCCAAGAGCACACTCACCCCCGACGGACGGAGGACAGACAGACTCAGATGCAGACTCAGCAACAAGACTAGTGGCAAAGTCTAGGCGACAGGCTGCAGCAAAGTCAAGAAGCTCAGCAACGAGAGCAGACGCAGCAGTGGACTCAAACAGAGGGTCAGTGACAGCAGTGGCCAGAAAGCGCGTGACAGTAGGACTAGCAGCACGAAGGGAGTCAGACTCAGGGTCTGGACCGTCACGAAGAGAGGACACAGGAGGAGACGGCAGAGGGACACGCTGTGGAGCAGTGGAAGGACGCAGAGTCATAGAGTGAATGCCAGGGACAGGAGGAGGACACGGATGCGAAACACGACGACCAGCGCGAACAGTGCGGATAGGCAACTCAGAACGAGACTCAGGTGACGCAAGACGCGACTCAGGCTCACGACGCTCCATAAGACCTCTATTCGGTCCAGGGTAAGGAGAAGGACTAGGCAGTGGAGGGGTCAGCTGTAACTGCGACAGTGACTGGACAGGCAGTGGACTCAGTAAAGGAGGAGCAGGACCAGGAGAAGGCGGGAGACCAAGATCCTGCTAAAGGAGCGGAACGTAGTACGGCCGCGGCCGCGCAGCGCCTCCAGAAACAGTAGAGACAGCACCAGGAACCTCAGCTCCAGGGTCTCTAGAAACAACTCCCGCAGCACCACCAGCTCCAGTACCTGCAGCGCCAACGCCTACAGCACCACCAGCCCCAGCAGCTCCAGTACCTCCAGTAAGAGCACCTCCAGGACCAGCGGCTCCAGCAGCTCCAGCACCAGCAGCACCTCCAGCAGCACCAGCACTAGCAGCGCCTCCAGCAGCTCCAGCACCAGCAGTACCTCCAGCAGCTCCAGCACCAGCAGCACCTCGAGTAGCTCCAGCACCAGCAGCACCTCCAATAGCTCCAGCACTAGCAGCGCCTCCAACAGCTCCAGCACCAGCAGTACCTCCAGCAGCTCCAGCACCAGCATCACCCCCAGCAGCTCCAGCACCAGCAGCACCTCCAGCAGCTCCAGCACCAGCAGCACCAGTAGCACGGCGACAGCGCCGAGCGTACCACTCACGAAGCCGCTGCGGAGAGAGGGGCTCCCACCGCAATGGGACACCCGGAGAATCTCCAGACTCAGCACGTGCACTCTCAGCACCCCCAGGCTCCACATGCTCAGGATCAGCACCCCCAGACTCCACACGCTCAGGCTCAGCACCCCCAGGCTCCGCACCCCCAGTCTCCGCACCCCTAGTCCCTGCACCCACAGGCTCCGCACCCCTAGCAGCACCTGAGTCGACAGCTACCTCGACCGGCTCGGCAGGGTCTACTTGAGACACACCTGAGGGGGCAGGACCCTGAGGGGGGAGGGGGTCTACCGGAGAAGTACCTGGTGCTAGGAAGAGTGGCGGGGGGGGAAGAGAGGCAGTGCGGTAGGGAAAGAGACGGTAGTAAGACACCGACTCGTCAAACGTGACGTCCTGAGAGGATAGAACACGACGCGAGGTGGGGTGGTAGAACTGCCACCTGGGTGCGTCAGGAGGGAAGCCAAGGAAGACGCAGGGAACGGCACGGGAGGACAGCTTGTCCGCTGAAGTATCGCGGACAAAAGCTCGAGTTCCTCAGACACGGAACGCTGATGCATCGCCAACCTTCCCCGTCCACCTCAGAGTAGGTGTGGTCTCCGGCAAGGAGACACGAGGCTGAAGGTTGATCTGATGCGCAGCGTACTGAACCGCGAACGGCCACAGAAAACGGGGAGCAGCCGCATGGATCATGGACATACGAGCGACGTCCATGACCATGCCAATGCGGCGCTCAGCAATCCCATTTTGCTGTGGGGAGGCCGGAAGCGTGAACGTCTGGCGGATGCCCTCTGCACGACAGAAGGCCCTCAGGAGGTCAGAGGAAAACTCACCACCTCTGTCTGAGTGCAGACGCAGAACAGGAAGGTCCGAGATGAAACGCTCGCTGAGCTGACAACGAGCACCGCGGATGCAGTCGATCAACACCTCAGGGACCTCACCCTTGCTGCGCAAGGGGAAGACTGTGGTGTAACGCGAGTAGTCGTCAACGACCAGCAGGAAGTAACGCTCGTGACCCTGTCCACGGACGCGGGCGGGGCCCCACACGTCCATATGAAGAGTCTGCAGAGGAGCCTCAGTCAGAGGGAACAAGGAGGAGTGAGGAGCGGCGCGCTGCCGGACGTCGACACAAGGAACACAGGTAGGGGCAGGCCCCAGAGGAAGGGGAGGGAGGGATCGGGGTACACCCGAGACAAGGGTACGGGAGGCCATACCTCGAAGACGAGGCAGGGAGGGGTGACCAAGGCGGTGGTGCCAAAGGAGAGTCTCGTGCGACAGATGACGACACGAGCAGGGGGCAGACGCAGGACTAGACCTGGACGCGGCAGCAAACACCTGACTAGATGCGGCTACCTGACCAGACGCAGAGACCGGAGGAGACGCAGTAGTCCGTGTGTACAGACTCGACCCAGGCCGACGGGTGAACGTGGCCACGTGGCGGCCCGTCCGAGAGCAAGTGCAGTGGGTCACACCCTGACCACCAGGGGTGAACTGGTCAACCCTTGTGTCCTGGAGGTCAGCTCCACTCACCAAGTTCGTAGAGAACGAGGGGAGGTGGAGTCCCGACAGCAAGCCCGACGGGGCCGCAGGACACGGTAGAACCGTGGAAGAGTGCCCCCAGAGGGGTCAGCCAGGGAGACTGCGACAGGCCGACTGAGTGGCGTGAGTGTGGTGCTGTCGCGAAAGAAAGAGCGCGAAGCACCTGAGTCAAGTGTGAAAGTGTGCAAGGCCTCAGTAGGTGCAGTACCAGAGAGAGCAGACTCACCAGCACCTGGAGCAGCAGACTCACCAGTACCTGGAGCAGCAGACGCACTAGCACCTAGAGCAGCAGCCTCAATGCCCGGGTTGGGCGGGACACTCAGGTAACAGTCACCCTCAGCACCATCAGTCAAAGCATACATGGCAGCAAGGATAGCATCGAAATCAAGATCAAAGATAGCCACATTCTGCCTAAGCAGATCACCCCAGCGAGGGAGCTCAACAGCGTCAGGAAACTGGGCGCACCAGGCGTCAGTCAGGCAACCGAAGCAGCGCTGCGCAGTGTGTGGCAGCCCGCACGTCTCCCCACGACGACTGCCGGTGCGAAGAACGTAAGTGCAGGGACCAGCACTCCCAGACCTCCCACGCCCAGCGTACCACTCACGAAGCTGCTGGGCCGACGGGGTCTTACGGGAACGCGGCTGCTGCTGGCGCTGGCTACCACCAAAGCCTCCACGCTACGCGGCTGCACCTCGACTAGCACCACCGCCGCCGCCACCTCCACCACCGCTGCCGCTGCCTCCACCACCGCTGCCGCTGCCTCCACCACCTCCGCCGCTGCTTCCTCCACCTCCACTGCCGCCACTGAAGCCCCCACTCCCGGCACCACCCCCACCTCCACCGCCACCCCCTCCGCCTCCTCCACTGCCTCCGCTGCCGCCCCCGCCGTCCCCTCCACCACCCTTGCTCCCCTTTCCCTTGCTGGTGCGGCGCCTCCCACTAGGAGCAGACCCAGTCCCGACCTCCTCAGTGCGAATGAGGTTGACAGCAGCAGCAGAAGTAACAGAGGGTAGAAGGGGGACAGGGGAACACCCCTCAAAGAAAGGGGTGCGACGGTCGCCGCGAGAAGCACCTACAGCTAAGATACTCTTCTCAACTACAGCGAGGCTCTCCTCTAGCAGGTCGACAGTGAGCTCGGTGGGGCAAAGGGAGAGAAAGTGGTCCCTGACTGAAGCAAGAGAGTCAGGGAGGCAGGTGACTAGGTAGTAAAGGGTGATGTACATGGGGGGGGGGTTCTTGGCACAGAATTCAGTGGGAAGGGCAGTGCGGTAGCGGGCGTCACTAGTGCAGAGGTGAGTAATGAGGTCAGCAATAGTGGCAAAGGCGGTAAGATCAGGGAAAAGGTACGGCAGCATGAGGCGGCTGAGGGCAGCAGTGGCAGGGGAGGAGTAGCGCGCAGCTACAGCTTCGTACAAAGACTGAGCAGTCTTGTACTGGCCAAAATGCGCGCGCTCAGCAGGCGGCAGGTGACTAGAACAGCAAGACGAGCAACAGCGTCACGAGTGGTCCACTGCGAGCGAACCGTACTGTCGGCAGTGGCAGCAGGAGCAGTAGAGACACCGGAAGTGTGATCGAAAAGAGATACCCCATCCCTAGAATCACACTGAAGAATGAGCTGCAGGTCGTCAACCCACACGTCAAAGTCAACTGCACGCCCCTCCGCATCAAACGTGAGAACAGTAGGGCTAGCCATAGCAGCAGTAGTAGCAGTAGCAGTAGTAGTAGCAGTGTGGCGACCTGGCATTTTCCTCACCTTCGCGAGCCAATCGGCGGAATCGCTGACTTGTTTTGAACGTTTCGTTAGACTATTCCATCCTTTGAGTTTCCGTTCAGCGTGGATATTTTCAGCGTGGCGCGATTGTGTGGCGATGCAGCAACGACAGGTTCTGACACCTGAGGAGCAATTGGGCCGTTGCTGCACCTGCCAGCAGCGCAATTTTTTGCAGCCGCCATCTGCCTGCAATTGCTCGAACTGCCTCCTGCTCACCTGCGCAGCAGCTTTCCCAGTCCAACTTCCACCTCTAGCGCTATGCAAGCGCAAATCCCCTTCATGCAATAGCACAACCCACCCACCCACCCCAACCATACATCGCTGCTCCCTTTCAGTCCCTACTCCCATCATTTTTGTAGTTGCGTTCCTTGCTCCTATCTTGTTTAGTTTAGTTCCTTGTTCAACGTGTCCCTGCCTTCCTTCCCTCCATGTACCTTTGTGTCCCTGTTTCAGTCACTCCCCGCAGGGAGAGTACCAGACTCACTAGCACCTAGACCAGCAGCGGCTATACCTGGGTGAGGCGGCACACACCGGTAACAGTCACCCTCAGCACTAACAGACAAAGCATACATAGCAGAAAGAATAGCATCAAAGTCTAGGTCAAAGATAGCAATCCTAGACCTAAGCAGATCTGCCCAGCAAGGGAGCTTGACATTGTCACCAAACTCAGCACGCCACGCGTCATCTTGGCGTGAGAAGCAGCGGTGCTGAGTGTGGAGCCGCAGTGATAGGTCAGGGAGTGATGTACATCGGGGGCGGGTTCAGGCGCGAGGATAGGGGCTGACGTAGGGGGGGCCGGGCGCGGGCTAGGTACGGGGCCGTGCGGGGGCTAGGTACGGGGCCGGGCGCTGGGCTAGGTATGGGGCCGGGCGCCTGATTGGTACACGGCCGGCCGCGGACTAGGTACAAGGCCGGGCGCGGGCTAGGTACGAGGCTGGGCGCGAGCTAAGTACGGGGCCGGGCGTTGGGCTAGGTACGGGGCCGGGCGCGGGCTAGGGACGGGGCCGGGCGTGGGCTAGCTGCCCGTATGTCATTCGCACGGGTGACCGTGCTGGTCAGACATGCGGGAAGCCTCACACTGAGCACCGCTGCTTCTCCCGCCTCGACGACGCTTGGCGCACAGAGTTTTGTGACGAGGCCGAGCGCCCCCGCTGGGCAGAGCTGCTTAGGTCTGGAGTTGCTATCTTTGACCTAGACTATGACGCTATCCTTGCTGTAATGTATGCTTTGTCTATTAGTGCTGACGGTGACTGTTACTTGTGTGTGCCGCCTGTATTAGAATAAGGAACAGAATGAATGAACTAGGAAGCAGGTGGGTACAAGTGTGAAACCTAAAAGTGTTGTACCCTATATGATCTACCCCACTACAGCCTAGATAGACTATAGCATATGAGTTTGACACACCCCCATAGGCAAAGTGGGGGAGAACAAGAGGTCACAAGACCAGTCAAGAAAAGCAAAGCAAGCTCAGGGTGGATCACAAAGTCACCACGCAGTCTGAACACAAGCAAATGGCCACAAGGCCAGTTCACATGCACAGTTATATATAGGAGAACAAACAATACAGTGAACACAACCTAGCAAGTCTAAGCATGCAGGTATATGTATAGAGAGTACAGTACAAGCAAAGTCAAGAAGTAAGCAAGTGAGGCATAGTAGGTACAAGGCCTAGAACAGTGCAGAAACGCTGATGATCACAAGGCTGAAGTGCCTTGGTGAAAACATCAGCAGTGTTGGCCTATGAGGCCACGTAAGCAAGACGAAGCTGACCACGCTGCTGCAACTCTCGAGCAAGGAAGTAGCGCAGAGCAATGTGCTTCGTTCTGTGCTCCAGTCTGTGCTCCTGACACAAGGCAAGCATGGCCTTGTTGTCGACGTACAGAACTGGAGGAGAACAAGGCGCCTCTCCCAAGTCGGTCAGCAGGTAGGTGAGCCAGCGTAACTCCTGTGCAGCCATGGCCCCAGCGTAGATCTCAGCCTCACAACTGGAGCTGAGAACAGAAGACGAGCGGGTAGACCGCCAAGAGACAGAACCGGAGCCAAGACTGAAGGTGTACCCCTGTGAGGACTGCTGCGTAGCCAAGTCCTCAACCCAGGAAGCGTCAGCGTGACCAGTGAGGACAACTCGAGCCCGTCCTCCAAGCACGAGCCCCAAGCCTGACGTACTGCACAGGTAGTGCAACACCCTCTTCGCAGCATCCCAGTGCACCTTTCGGTGTCGACCGGGAGCCACGTAGCAAGCCAGAAGGCTGAGAGGGTATGCGAGGTCAGGTCGTGTGCAAGTCATCAAGTACATGAGGCAGCCCACAAGCTCTGGATACGGGCCACTCGGCTCTACGGACTCGTCTGAAGGTGGAGCTGAGAGCGAGTGACCAGTAGGTAGAGGAGTGGATTGTGGCGAGGAGTACGTGAAGGCGAAGCGCTGAAGGACCTGCTGCACCATGTGTGACTGAGTCAAGGTAATGGTGCGCTGTGCTCTGTCCCGGGTGATCCGCAAGCCAAGATAGCTTATGAGCTCACCCAGGTCTGTGCACGTGTGTCTCTTCTACAGCTCGGACTTCACATGGGCGAGTGCCTCAGTGTCAGCAGTAGCAAAGACGAGGTTGTCTACGTACACAAGAACGTAGAACGGCGGCAGAGTGGTGTCAGTGCGTAAAAACAGCGACGGGTCAGCAATAAAAGGAGCAAAACCAAGAGTATCAAGAGTCGTCCTCAGTGTGTCGTGCCACTCACGGGGTGCCTGGCGGAGACCGTAGACTGGCCGCGGGAGGCTCCACTGAGTACCAGCAGGAAACGACCCAGTGAAGCCTGGTGGGCGGCGCAGTCAGATCTCCTCGTGCAGGCTGCCCTGTAGGAAGGCTGTGCTGAAGTCAAGCGAGTGGAGCTCGTAGTCACGGTGAGTGGCGACGTGCACCAGTACGCGGAGAGTGGTCATCTTCCGGGTATGGAAGAAGGTCTGGAAGAAGTCATCTCCCTGTCGCTGACTAAAGCCACGTGCAACGTAACGCGCCTTGAAGACAGGCGGAGAACCCGGCGGCCGCTTCACCCCGAAAATCCACATGCCACTGACGATGTTCGCCCCAGGCGGGGGAACCTCGTCGACGTAGGTGCCTGTGGACTTCCAGGATGCCATCTCGGCGTCCATGGCTGCCTGCCACTAAGAGGAGTAGGGACCCTCTATCGCCTCTGCGTAAGAGCGCAGGGTCGGGATGTCTGGTGCATCCGGGTCTCCCTCAGTGGCAAGCAGCATGGACACTCAAACTCCTCAAGTCTGTCCTCAAGAACGTCCGTGCCAAGAGCACACTCACCCCCGACGGACGGAGGACGGACAGACGCAGACGCAGACTCAGCAACAAGACTAGTGGCGTAGTCTAGGCGACATGCTGCAGCAAAGTCAACAAGCTCAGCAACTAGAGCAGATGCAGCAGTGGACTCAAACAAAGGGTTAGTGACAGTAGTGGCCTGAAAACGCGTGACAGTAGGACTAGCAGCACGAAGGGAGTCAGACTCCAGGTCCGGGCCATCAGGAAGAGAGGACGCAGGAGGAGACGGCAGAGGGACACGCTGTGGAGCAGTGGAAGGACGCAGTGTCATAGAGTAAGTGCCGGGGACAGGAGGAGGACGCTGACGCGGAACACAACGACCAGTGCGAACAGTGCGGACAGGTGACTCAGAACGAGACTCAGGCGACGCAGGACGAGACTCAGGCTCAGGACGCTCAGTAAGACCTCTTGTCGGTCCAGAGTAAGGAGAAGGACCAGGCAGTGGAGAGGCTGGCTGTAACTGCGACTGTGATTGGACAGGCGGTGGACTCAGGAAAGGAGGAGTAGGACCAGGAGAAGGCGGGAGACCAAGAACTTGCTGAAGGAGTGGAACGTAGTACGGCCGCGGCCACGGAGCGCCTCCAGAAACAGCAGAGACAGCACCAGTACCCTCAGCTCCAGGGTCTCCAGCAACAGATCCCGCAGCACCACCAGCTCCAGTACCTGCAGCTCCAACGCCTGCAGCACCACCAGCCCCAGCAGCTCCTGTACCTCCAGGACCAGCGGCTCCAGCAGCTCCAACACCAGCAGGACCCCCAACAGCTCCAGAAGCACCTCCAGCAGCACCAGCACCAGCAACACCTCCAGCAGCTCCAGCACCAGCAGCACCTCCAGCAGCACCAGCACCAGCAGCACCTCAAGCAGCTCTAGCACCAGCAGCACCTCCAGCAGCTCCAGTAGCACCTCCAGCACCAACAGCACCAGTAGCACGGCGACAGTGCCGAGCGTACCATTCACGAAGCTGCTGCGGAGAGAGGGGCTCTCGCCGCAACGGGACACCCGGAGAATCTCCAGACTCAGCACCCCCAGACGCAGTATCCCCAGGCTCAGCACCCCCAGGCTCCACACGCTCAGGCTCAGCACCCCCAGACCCCACATGCTCAGGCTCAGCACCCCCAGACACCACACGCTCAGGCTCAGCACCCCTAGCAGCACCTGAGTCGACAGCTATCTCCACCGGCTCGGCAGGGTCTACCTGAGACACACCTGAGGGGGCAGGACCCTGAGGGGGGAGGGGGTCTACCGGAGGAGTACCTGAGGCGAGGAAGAGTGGCGGGGGGGAAAGAGACGGTAGTAAGACACCGACTCGTCAAACGTGACGTCCTGAGAGGACAGAACACGACGTGAGGTGGGGTGGTAGAACTGCCACCCGGGTGCGTCAGGGGGGAAGCCAAGGAAGACGCAGGGAACAGCACGCGAGGACAGCTTGTCCGCTGAAGTATCGCGGACAAAAGCTCGAGATCCCTAGACACGGAACTCGGACGCATCGCCAACCTTCCCCTTCCACCGCACAGTAGGTGTTGTCTCCGGCAAGGAGACACGAGGCTGAAGGTTGATCTGATGCGCAGCGTACTGAACCGCGAACGGCCACAGAAAATTGGGAGCAGCTGCAAGGATCATGGACGTACGAGCGACGTCCATGACCATGCCAATGCGGCGCTCAGCAATCCCATTTTGCTGTGGGGAGGCCGGAAGCGTGAACGTCTAGCGGATGCCCTCCGCACGACAGAAGGCCCTCAGGAGGTCGGAGGAAAACTCACCACCTCTGTCTGAGTGCAGACGCAAAACAGGAAGGTCCGAGCCAAAACGCTCGCTGAGCTGGCGACGAGTACCGCGGATCCAGCCTATCAACACCTCAAGGACCTCACCCTTGCTGCACAAGGGGAACACTGTGGTGTAACGCGAGTAGTCGTCAACGACCAGCAGGAAGTAACGCTCATGACCCTGTCCACGGACGTGGGCTGGGCCCCACACATCCATGTGAAGAGTCTGCAAAGGAGCCTCTGTCGGAGGGAACGTGGAGGAGTGAGGAGCGGCGCGCTGCCATCCCTCGACACAAGGAACACAGGTAGGGGCAGGCCCCGGAGAAAGGGGAGTGAGGGACCGGGGTAGACCCGAGACAAGGGTACGGGAGGCCATACCTCGAAGACGAGGCAGGGAGGAGTGACCAAGGCGGTGGTGGCAAAGGAGAGTCTCGTGTGACAGAGGACGACACGAGCAGGGGGCAGACGTGGGACTAGACCTGGACGCAGAAGCAAACACCTGACTAGACGCGGCTACCTGACCAGACGCATAGACCGGAGGAGACGCAGTAGTCAGTGTGTATTGACTCGACCCAGGCCGACGGGTGAACATAGCCAGGTGGCGGCCCGTCCGAGAGCAAGTGCAGTGGCTCACACGCTGACCTCCATGGGTGAACTGGTCAACCCACGCGTCCTGGAGGTCAGCTCCACTCACCAAGTTCGTGTCAAACTTATATCTGCTATAGTCTGTTTAGGCTGTAGTGGGGTAGTTCCTAGAGGGTACAACACTTTTGTGTTCTCTACTTGTACCCACCTCGTTTCTAGTTCTGTCATTCATTCCTCATTATTCTCACATGGTATAGAGCAGGTTCCTTAGTGGAACTGTTTTTTGGGCCCACCACTAAGATTAATCCTTTTTTTTTCCTTACCTGCCCGACGCGCGCGTCGCGCCTGCCCTTCGAGGCCCTTCGCGGCCCGTAGCGGCCCCCCTCACGTCCCATAGCGGCCCCTTCTTCGGCCCGTAGCGGCCCCATTGCGGCCCGTAGCGGCCCCTTTGCGGCCCGTAGCGGCCCCTTCACGTCCTGTAGCGGCCCCTTCGCGGCCCTTCGCGGCCCCTTCAAGGCCCGTAGCGGCCCCTTCGCGGCCCATAGCGGCCCCTTCACGTCCCGTAGCGGCCCCTTCGCGGCCCGTAGCGGCCCCTTCCAGTCCCGTAGCGGCCCCTTCGCGGCCCGTAGCGGCCCCTTTGCGGCCCGTAGCGGCCCCTTTGCGGCCCGTAGCGGCCCCTTCGTGTCTCGTAGCGGCCCCTTCGCTGCCCGTAGCGGCCCCCCCTCGCATCCCTTAGAGGCCCGCTGCCGCCCGTACCTGGCCCGTTGCTGGGCCACTACCGCTCGTCGCCGGCCCGTTGCCGCCCTTTGCCGGCCCGCTGCCGCCCTTTGCCGGCCGTCGCCCGCCGCTGGACCGCCGCCAGTCGCTGACCAGCAGCCCGTCGCCGACCTGCCGCCCGTCCCTGACCAGCCGCCCATCGCCGACCCGCCGCCCGTCCCTGACCAGCCGCCCGTCCCTGACCAGCCACCCGTCGCCGACCTGCCGCCCGTCCCTGACCAGCCGCCCGTCGCCGTCCTGCCGCCCGTCCCTGACCAGCCGCCCGTCGCCGACCTGCCGCCTGTCCCTGACCAGCCGCCAGTCGCTGACCTGCCGCCCGTCGCTGACCCGCCGCCCGTTAGCCTGGCCCTGCCCTGCTGCCGCCCAAACAGCGGCCCTCCCTGCAACCTCCCCTGGTAAGCACTCGCGCTCCCCCACCCTCCTCCCCCCTCCCTGCTGCACTGCGCCGCTCGAAGCCGAGCCGCGCCGCCAGTAGCCGAGCCGCGCCGCTACCGCCGAGCCGCGCCGCCCAGCCGAGCCGCGCCGCTCAGCCGAGTCGCGCCGCCCCCACCGAACCGCACTGCCCTGCCGAGCAGCACTACTACTACTACTTATACTGCTGCTACTGCTGCTTTGCACTGCGGCTGCTCCTACTGCTCCTATGGGTAGCCCTACCGTTCTCACCTTTGATGCTGAGGGACGTGCAGTTGGCTTTGACGTGTGGGTTGACGATCTACAGCTGTTTCTTCAGTGTGATTCTAGGGATGGGGTATCTCTTTTCGATCACACGTCCGGTGTTTCCACTACTCCTGCTGCCACTGCTGACATTACTGTTCGCTCTCAGTGGACCACTCGTGACGCTGTTGCTCGTCTTGCTGTTCGTAGTCACCTGCCGCCTGCTGAGCGCGCGCACTTCGGCCAGTACAAGACTGCTCAGTCTTTGTACGACGCTGTAGTTGCACGCTACTCCTACCCTTCCACTGCTGCCCTCAGCCGCCTCATGCTGCCGTACCTTTTCCCTGACCTTGCCGCCTTTGCCACAGTCGCTGACCTAGTTGCTCACCTTCGCACTAGTGACGCCCGCTACCGTGCTGCCCATCCCACTGAGTTCTATGCCCAGAACCCCCTCCCCATGTACATCACCCTTTACTACCTAGTCACCCGCCTCCTTGACTCACTTTCCTCAGTCAGGGATCACTTCCTCTCCCTTTGCCCCACCGAGCTGACTGTCGACCTGCTAGAGGAGCGCCTTACTGCAGCTGAGAAGAGTATCTTAGCTGTAGGTGCTTCTCGCGGCGACCGTCGCACCCCTTTCTTTGAGGGGTGTTCCCCTGTCCCCCTTCTCCCCTCTGTTGCTTCTGCTGCTGCTGTCAACCTCATTGGCACTGAGGAGGTCAGGGCTGCGTCTGCTCCGAGTGGGAGGCGCCGCAACAACAAGGGCAAGGGCAACAGAGGTGGTGGAGGGGGCGGCGGGGGGGGTGGTGGAGGAGGAGGAGGGGGTGGCGGTGGAGGTGGGGGTGGCACTGGGAGTGGGGGCTTCAGTGGCGGCATTGGAGGTGGTGGAGGCAGCGGCGGAGGTGGTGGAGACAGCGGCAGCGGTGGTGGAGGTGGCGGCGGCGGTGGTGCTGGTCGAGGTGCAGCCGCGCAGCGTGGAGGCGCTGGTGGTAGTCAGCGTCAGCAGCAGCCGCGCTCCCGTGAGACCCCGTCGCCACAGCAGCTTCGTGAGTGGTACGCTGGGCGTGGGAGGTCTGGTGGTGCAGGTCCCTGCACTTACGTTCTTCGCTCCGGCACTCGTAGTGGGGAGGTGTGTGGGCTCCCACACACCACACAGCGCTGCTTCAGTCGCTTGACTGACGCTTGGCGTACCCACTTTCCTGACGCTGTTGATCTCCCTCGCTGGCATGATCTGCTTTTGCAGAATGTGCCTATCTTTGATCTAGATTTTGATGCTATCCTTGCTGCCATGTATGCTCTTGCTGATATTACTGAGGGTGACTGTTACCTGAGTGTCCCGCCCGACCCGGGCACTGCGGCTGCTGCTCTAGGTGCTAGTGCGGCTGCTGCTCTAGGTACTAGTGCGTCTGCTGCTCCAGGTGCTGGTACGTCTCCTCTCTCTGGTACTGCACCTACTGAGTCCTTGCACACTTGACTCTGGTGCTTCGCGCTCTTTCTTTAGAGACAGCACCACGCTCATGCCGCTCAGTCGGCCTGTTGCGGTCTCCCTTGCTGACCCCTCCATGGGCCCAGTCCTTGCACACTCCTCCACGGTTCTACCGTGTCCTGTGGCCCCGTCGGGTTTGCTGTCGGGACTCCACCTTCCCTCGTTCTCTACAAACTTGGTGAGCGGAGCTGACCTCCAGGACGCGTGGGTTGACCAGTTCACCCCTGGAGGTCAGCGTGTGACCCACTGCACTTGCTCTCGGACGGGCCGCCACCTGGCCACGTTCACCCGTCGGCCAGGGTCGAGTCTGTACACACTGACTACTGCGCCTCCTCCTGTCCCTGCGTCTGGTCAGGTATCTGCGTCCAGTCAGGTGTTTGCTGCCGCGTCCAGGTCTAGTCCTGCGTCTGCCCCCTGCTCGTGTCGTCCTCTGTCGCACGAGACTCTCCTTTGGCACCACCGCCTTGGTCACCCCTCCCTACCTCGTCTTCGAGGTATGGCCTCCCGTGCTCTTGTCTCTGGACTCCCCAGGTCCCTCCCTCCCCTTCCTCCGGGGCCTGCCCCCACCTGTGTTCCTTGTGTTGAGGGCCGGCAGCGCGCCGCTCCTCACTCCTCCTCGTTTCCTCCGACTGAGGCTCCTCTGCAGACTCTTCACATGGACGTGTGGGGCCCAGCCCGCGTCCGTGGACAGAGTCACGAGCGTTACTTCCTGCTGGTAGTTGACGACTACTCGCGTTACACCACAGTCTTCCCCTTGCGAAGCAAGGGTGAGGTCCCTGAGGTGTTGATCGACTGGATCCGCGGTGCTCGTCGCCAGCTTAGTGAGAGTTTCGGCTCAGACCTTCCTGTTCTGCGTCTGCACTCAGACAGAGGGGGGGAGTTTTCCTCCGACCTCCTGAGAGCCTTCTGTCGTTCTGAGGGCATCCGCCAGACGTTCACGCTTGCTGAGCGCCGCATTGGCATGGTCATGGACGTCGCTCCTACGTCCATGATCCATGCGGCTGCTCCCCATTTTCTGTGGCCGTTCGCGGTTCAGTACGCTGCGCATCAGATCAACCTTCAGCCTCGTGTCTCCTTGCCGGAGACCACACCTACTCTGCGGTGGACAGGGAAGGTTGGCGATGCGTCCGCGTTCCGTGTCTGGGGATCTCGAGCTTTTGTCCTTGATACTATAGCAGACAAGCTGTCCTCCCGTGCCGTTCACTGTGTCTTCCTTGGCTTCCCTCCTGACGCACTCGGGTGGCAGTTTTACCACCCCACCTCTCGTCGTGTACTGTCCTCTCAGGACGTCACGTTTGACGAGTCGGTGTCATACTACCGTCTGTTTCCCTACCGCACTTCCTCTCCCCCCCCCCCCCGCCGCTCTTCCTCGCACCAGGTACTCCCCCGGTACACCCCCTCCCCCCCCAGGGTCCTGCCCCGTCAGGTGTGTCCCAGGTAGACCCTGCCGAGCCGGTCGAGGTAGCTGTCGACTCAGGTGCTGCTAGGGGTGCTGAGCCTGCGGGTGCGGGGAGTGGGGGTGCTGAGACTGGGGGTGCTGAGTCTGGGGGTGCTGAGCCTGGGGGTGCTGAGTCTGGGCGTGTGGGGCCTGAGGGTGCTGTGTCTGGAGGTGCTGAGCCTGCGCGTGCAGCGTCTGGAGGTGCTCTCAGTGTCCCGCCGCGGCGGGAGCCTCTCTCTCCACAGCAGCTTCGTGAGTGGTACTCTCGGCGCTGTCGGGGTGCTGCTGGAGCTGGAGGTACTGCTGGAGTTTCTGGAGGTGCTGCTGGTGCTGGTGCTGCTGGAGGTGTTGCTGGTGCTGGGGGTGCTGCTGGGGCTTCCGGAGGTGCTGCTGGTGCTGGTGCTGCTGGTGCTGCTGGAGGTGCTGCTGGTGCTGGAGGTGCTACTGGAGGTGCTGCTGGTGCTGGAGGTGCTGCTGGAGCTTCTGGAGGTGCTGCTGGTGCTGGTGCTGCTGGAGGTGCTGCTGGTGCTGGAGGTGCTTCTGGAGGTGCTGCTGGTGCTGGAGGTGCTGCTGGAGCTTCTGGAGGTGCTGCTGGTGCTGGTGCTGCTGGAGGTGCTGCTGGTGCTGCTGGGACTGGAGACCCTAGGGCTGAGGGTGCCGGTTCTGTCTCTGCTGTTTCTGGAGGCGCTGTGCGGCCGCGGCCGTACTACGTTCCGCTTCTTCAGCAGGTTCTTGGCTCCCCGCCCTCTCCTGGTCCTCCACCTCCTTCCGTGAGTCCACTGCCTGTCCCGTCTCAGTCGCAGTTACAGCCGGCCTCTCCGCTGCCTGGTCCTTCTCCTTACTCTGGACCGACTAGAGGTCTTACGGAGCGTCGTGAGCCTGAGTCGCGTCCTGTGTCGCCTGTGTCTCATTCTACGTCGCCTGTCCATTCTGTTCGCGCTGGTCGTGTTTCGCGTCCGCGTCCTCCTCCTGTCCCTGGCACTCACTCTATGACTCTGCGTCCTTCCACTGCTCCACATCGTGTCCCTTTGCCCTCTCCTCCTGCATCCTCTCTTCCTGCCGGTCCTGACCCTGCGTCTGACTCCCTCCGTGCTGCTTGTCCAGCTGTCACGCGTTTTCTGGCCACTGCTGTCACTGACCCTCTGTTTGAGTCCACTGCTGCATCTGCTCTTGTTGCTGAGCTTGTTGACTTTGCTGCCGCCTGTCGCCTAGACTACGCCACTAGTCTTGTTGCTGAGTCTGCGTCTGTGTCTGTCTGTCCTCCGTCCGTCGGAGGTGAGTGTGCTCTTGGCACGGACGTTCTTGAGGACAGACAGGAGGAGTTTGAGTGCTTTGCCGCTTCTGTACCTCATCTCGTGTCCATGCTGCTGACCCCTGAGGGAGACCCGGATGCACTAGACATCCCGACCCCGCGCTCTTACGCAGAGGCGATAGAGGGTCCCTACTCCTCTCAGTGGCAGGCAGCCATGGACGCAGAGATGGCTTCCTGGAAGTCCACAGGCACCTACGTAGACGAGGTTCCCCCAGCTGGGGCGAACATCGTCAGTGGCATGTGGATCTTCAGGGTGAAGCGGCCGCCGGGTTCTCCGCCTGCCTTCAAGGCGCGTTACGTTGCACGTGGCTTCAGTCAGTGACAGGGAGTTGACTTCTTTCAGACCTTCTCCCCTACCCCGAAGATGACCACTCTTCAGGTACTGCTGCACGTTGCTGCTCAGCGTGACTACGAGCTCCACTCGCTTGACTTCAGCACAGCCTTCCTGCAGGGCAGCCTGCACGAGGAGATCTGGCTGCGCCGCCCACCTGGCTTCACTGGGTCGTTTCCTGCTGGTACCCAGTGGAGCCTCCGGCGGCCAGTCTACGGTCTCCGCCAGGCGCCCCGTGAGTGGCACGACACTCTCAGGACGACTCTTGCTGCTCTTGGTTTTGCTCCTTCCACTGCTGACCCTTCTCTGTTTCTACCCACTGACGCTACTCTGCCGCCGTTCTACATTCTTGTATACGTAGACGACCTTGTCTTTGCTACTGCTGACACGGAGGCACTCGCCCACGTGAAGTCCGAGCTGCAGGAGAGACACACGTGCAAAGACTTGGGTGAGCTGACAAGCTATCTTGGCTTGCGGATCACCCGGGACAGAGCGCAGCGCACCATTACCTTGACTCAGTCACACATGGTGCAGCAGGTCCTTCAGCGCTTCGGCTTCACCTACTCCTCGCCACAGTCCACTCCTCTGCCTACCGGTCACTCGCTCTCAGCTCCACCTTCGGACGAGTCCGTAGAGCCGAGTGGCCCGTATCCAGAGCTTGTGGGCTGCCTCATGTACCTGATGACTTGCACACGACCTGACCTCGCATACCCTCTCAGCCTTCTGGCTCGCTACGTGGCTCCCGGCAGGCACCGAAAGGTGCACTGGGATGCTGCGAAGAGGGTGTTGCGATACTTGTCCAGTACATCGGGCATGGGGCTCGTGCTTGGAGGACGGGCTCGAGTTGTCCTCACTGGTCACGCAGACGCTTCCTGGGTTGACGACTTGGCTACGTAGCGATCGTCACAGAGTTACACCTTTAGCCTTGGCTCCGGTTCTGTCTCTTGGCGGTCTACCCGCTCGTCTTTGGTTCTCAGCTCGAGTTGTGAGGCTGAGATCTACGCTGGGGCCATGGCTGCACAGGAGTTACGCTGGCTCACCTACCTGCTGACCGACTTGGGAGAGGCGCCTCGTTCTCCTCCATTTCTGTACGTCGACAACAAGGCCATGCTGGCCTTGTGTCAGGAGCACAGACTGGAGCACAGAACGAAGCACATTGCTCTGCGCTACTTTCTTGCTCGAGAGTTGTAGCAGCGTGGCCAGCTTCGTCTTGCGTACGTGGCCTCTCAGGCCAACACTGCTGATGTTTTCACCAAGGCACTTCAGCCTTGTGATCATCAGCGTTTCGGCACTGTGTTAGGCCTTGTACCTACTGTGCCTCACTTGCTTTCTGCTTGACTCTGCCTGTACTGTACTCTTTATACATATACCTGCATGCTTACACTTGCTAGGTTGTCTTCATTGTATTGTTTGTTCTTATATTACTCTGCATGTGAACTAGCCTTGTGGCCATTTTCTTGTGCTCAGACTGCATGGTGACTTTGTGATCCACCCTGAGCTTGCTTTGTCTTTCTTGACTGGTCTTGTGACCGCTTGTTCTCCCCCACTTTGCCTATGGGGGTGTGTCAAACTTATATCTGCTATAGTTTGTTTAGGCTGTAGTTGGTTAGTTCCTAGAGGGTACAACACTTTTGTGTTCTCTACTTGTACCCACCTCGTTTCTAGTTCAGTCATTCATTCCTCATTATTCTCACAGTTCGTAGAGAACGAGGGGAGGTGGAGTCCCGACAGCAAGCCCGACGGGGCCGCAGGACACGGTAGAACCGTGGAAGAGTGCGCAAGGACTGGGCCCCCAGAGGGGTCAGCCAGGGAGACTGCGACAGGCCGACTGAGCGGCGTGAGTGTGGTGCTGTCGTGAATGAAAGAGTGCGAAGCACCAGAGTCAAGTGTGAAAGTGTGCAAGGCCTCAGTAGGTGCAGTACCAGAGAGAGCAGACTCACCAGCACCTGGAGCAGCAGACTCACCAGTACCTGGAGCAGCAGACGCACTAGTACCTAGAGCAGCAGCCTCAATGCCCGGGTCGGGCGGGAAACTCAGGTAACAGTCACCCTCAGCACTATCAGTCAAAGCATACATGGCAGCAAGGATAGCATCGAAATCAAGATCAAAGATAGCCACATTTTGCCTAAGCAGATCACCCCAGCGAGGGAGCTCAACAGCGTTAGGAAACTGGGCGCGCCAGGCGTCAGTGAAGCGACCAAAGTAGCGCTGCGCAGTGTGTGGCAGCCCGCACGTCTCCCCACGATGCCCGCCGGTGCGAAGAACGTAAGTGCAGGGACCAGCACCCCCAGACCTCCCACGCCCAGCGTACCACTCACGAAGCTGCTGGGCCGACGGGGTCTCACGAGAACATGGCTGCTGCTGGCGCTGGCTACCACCAAAGCCTCCACGCTGCGCGGCCGCACCTCGACCAGCACCACCGCCGCCGCCACCTCCACCACTGCTGCCGCTGCCTCCACCACCGCTGCCGCTGCCTCCACAACCTCCGCAGATGCCTCCACCACCTCCATCGCCGCCACTGAAGCCCCCACTCCCGGCACCACCCCCACCTCCACCGCCGCCCCCGCCATCCCCTCCACCACCCTTGCTCCCCTTGCCCTTGCTGTTGCGGCGCCTCCCACTAAGAGCAGACGCAGCCCCGACCTCCTCAGTGCCAACGAGGTCGACAACAGCAGCAGAAGCAACAGAGGGGAGAAGGGGGACAGGGGAACACCCCTCAAAGAAAGGGGTGCGACGGTCGCCGCGAGAAGCACCTACAGCTAAGATACTCTTCTCTGCTGCAGCGAGGCGCTCCTCTAGCAGGTTGACAGTGAGCTCGGTGGGGCAAAGGGAGAGAAAGTGGTCCCTGACTGAAGCAAGGGAGTCAAGGAGGCGGGTGACTAGGTAGTAAAGGGTGATGTACATGGGGGGGGGGGTTCTTGGCACAGAACTCAGTGGGAAGGGCAGCGCGGTAGCGGGCGTCACTAGTGCGGAGGTGAGTAATGAGGTCAGCAACTGTGGCAAAGGCGGCAAGGTCAGGGAAAAGGTACGGCAGCATGAGGCGGCTGAGGGCAGCAGTGGCAGGGGAGGAGTAGCGCGCAACTACAGCGTCGTACAGAGACTTAGCAGTCTTGTACTGGCCAAAATGCGCGCGCTCAGCAGGCGGCAGGTGACTACGAACAGCAAGGCGAGCAATAGCGTCACGAGTGGTCCACTGCGAGCAAACAGTACTGTCAGCAGTGGCAGCTGTTATAGTCTGCAGTCCACTTAGGGGTCGCGGATGCCCATGAAACCGCCTAAGCAGAATCTGACGTCTTCAAACCGCCTCTGTTCAAAACGCCGTCACGATCAGCTCCGAGAACATACGAGGCTGAAACTTGGACAGCGGTTAGCCTTAGGTGTCTGCTTTCCAACGGTATATTACTTGCTATTATCAGAGGTGTGTGCACTACGCAGTGAACGAAAACGTAAGCTCGGCTGAAAAAACGTGTATTCTCATTGATGCAAGGAAGAGGTGAGTACAACATTGCCTAGGGGACTCATAAGGGGTTGGGTCATCCTGGGAACTCAGAGAAGGTTGAGTCCTAGGGGAGAAAGGCTAGAGAAGAATGGGAAACGTCCTAGCTAGGTCAGCAAAGCCAACCACACTTGGATGTTCAGAGCTGTACTCAAGGCTACCAATAGTGAGTCAAGCCAACATGAGTCAGCTTGTCTTCCCACTTGCACCCTCTTGCAAGTTGCTTCCAGGAAGACCACACTTCTCAAAAGGAGGGTTATAGAGTCCCACTTGACCACCTGTACTTCTTGTCTCATTCTCTGTCCCTGCACCATTGGCATGACAACAATGAAAGGGTGGCAAGGGAAATGCTGCCAACAGTGCACCATGACTACGGAACAGTGAATTTCGGCAGCTGTCACGCAATGCTCAGATGTTGGATCGTTCTGAAACTTGGTGACCACTTGCACAGCGGGGCAAAGGACTGCCAGACCGAATTTCAGACCAATCAGATCTCGGTAGACGAGTCAGCAGCCGAAATGGTGAACTCGGGTGTTACCAAAAAGGAGTAACACACACTTCCGGGATGCCATAAGTCTTGAAACATAAAATGTTGTCATGCCTTGGTAACTGCTTCAAAAACTCTGAAACTTTGAGGGTTTGAAGAAAACGTGTTGAACAACCTCCCCACAAAATTCCAGAAGCTGAGCAGGCTTGTAGGCCGAATGGGAGTGCGATGACCGTGCCACTGTAATGTGTTGGCACAACAAACTCCCCCTCATCGTGCTCTCATTCATCCCTTAGCTGCTCCCTGAAGCTGCCTCCCCTAGTTGAAGGACATGCCACACAAGGTGGCGCAGGTCCAATGCTGATGCTCTGCAAGCCGCTTCGTCAAAAAATCTGCAGGTTGCTTGGTAGTGTTGATGTAGTACAAGGAGACCGTGCCCTTCTTCACCTCCTTCCTCACCCAATGCCATTTGATATGCATGTGCTTGTTCAGCCCATGGAGCACAGCATTGCGAGCCATTGCAATTGCTCCTTGGCTGTCACAAAACACAGGTGTAGGACCCTCTTGCTCCTGCCCCAACTCCTCAAGCAACCTCCTCATCCAAACCACCTCCTTCACCCCATGAAACAACGCCATGTACTCGCTCTCCGTTGATGAGTGAGCTATCTCCCCTTGCTTCTTAGACTTCCAGCTCACTGGACTCCCTCCAACACAGCATACATAGCCACCGTGGGATGTTGCATCACTGATGTCACTTGCCCAGGTAGCATCGGTGAAGCACGAGAGGTACAAGTGTCCACGCCTTGCAGGTGCACCGGTCTTCGTGCTCACCTCCTCCACTCCCTTTTGCTTCAGCTGCCCATGCACTGAATATTGCAGCCCCACCCTTGAGGTTGCCATGCAGTACCTCACCAGCCTCTCTGCTGCATCAAGGTGCTCTTGAAGGGGCCTAGACACCACACGAGCCAGCTGCGAAACCGCGAATGAAATATCGGGGCGAGTGTTGACCGAAGCATACATCAAGCTCCCCACCATTGACTGGAACCGACGCTGCAACTCGGGCTCCAACACCTCACCCTCCTCTTCATCAAGGTGTAGCTGAAATCCTGAGGGTAGTGGAGTCTTTACACTCCTCCCTTCCTCCAGCCCATACCTCTCCCCCATGGCTGCAAGGTACTTGTGTTGGTGAAGCCTCAACCATCCCTTCACCTCGTCCCGCTCCACGTGAAGACCAAGGTAATACCCCACTGGTCCAAGGGCCTTGCATTGAAAGGTCTTCTTCAGCTTCCCTTGCACCTCCTTGATCCTCTCCAGGGATGGAGAGAAGAGGAGAATGTCATCGACGTAGACAAGGAGAAACACTTTCTCCTCATCCCCCTCGGTTATGAAGAGACTCTCGTCGCACCCACTAACTTTGAAGCCAAGAGCCTCCAACGCCTCCACCAGCCTTGCATACCAGCACCTTGGAGCTTGTTTGAGGCCATAGATGGCCTTGTTGAGCCTGCAAACACGTCCGCTCCCATCGTCGTACCCCTCTGGCTGCTTCATGTAAATCTCCTCATCTACCACGCCATAGAGGAAAGCCGTCTTCACATCCATTTGCTCCACCTTCCAACCACAAACGGCAGCTGCTGCCAGCAACACCCGGAGCGTAGGAGCCTTGGCAACAGGAGCAAACACCTCCTTAAAGTCAACCCCCTCCCTCTGCTGGAAACCCTTGATCACAAGTCTTGTTTTGCGCCTCTCCAACTTCCCCTCCGCATCGGTCTTCACACGTAATATCCACGTGCAATCCAATGCCTTTCTTCCCGGGGGCAGATTGGTGAGGGTCCACGTTCCATTCTCCATGAGGCTCTTAAACTCATCCTCCCTTGAAGCCAACCAAGCCTCTCGATCATCTCCAGCAAGTGCTTCCTCCATCGAAGCCGGTTCATGAGGTAAGTTGACACTGAAGCAACAAATCTGCTCCATCTCTCCCTCGGCTCCCTTCTCCTCATCATCTTCCTCCTCCTGGACCAGCAATGCCTTGGGACCCCCAAGCCTTTCATACTTGAGGAAATCCCTTGGGTGAGCAGCTCTCTTGGGCCTCTCCTTGGCTGCACTCTCCATAGCTCCACCACGGACAGCACCACGCTTCCCTTGGGTTGTCCGCCTTGGTGGAAGAGTAGGGGATGGTGTAGGCTGCTGCACCTCCTCCTCGGCATCACCTCTCTCAGCTACAGGGGCCTTCTCTTGCTGCAACACTCCCTCCACCTCTACTGCCTCCCCTTCAGCACCTCCCAAGTCATGTGACACCTCCGTTACCTCTGAAGACGAAGACAACTCGATGGGAATGAAGAGTGGGTCATTCGTTCCCACCTCTATTCCGAGCGGAATGGTGACCTTGCTCCTCCCTCGCTCCAACCACTCCTTGAACATGAGCCCCTCCATGAACTTGGCATCTCTGGTGGTGAAGATGGTGTTGGCTATTGGGTCCCACATGAGCCACCCCTTGCTCCCTTGTGCAAGTCCCAAATGAACAGCCCACACCGCCGCCGCTTGAAGCTTGTCACGCTTTTCCTTAGGGACGTGCACGAGTCCCATGCACCCAAAGACTCGAAGCATATCCACCAGAGGCTTCTTGCCCCTCCATTTCTCCATAGGGACCCAATGCTGCCCTCCCACATGAGTCAATACTCGGTTCTTGATGACGGTGGCATGGCGAATAGCGAGGGGCCAGAACCGTAAGGGTAGACCCGAGTCTACCAACATCGTTCTCCCGCCCTCCAAGATGGTCCGGTTCGCTCTCTCTGCCACGCCATTGGATTGAGGGGTGTAGGCCGTGGTGAGCTGCTGCTTGATGCCATGCCGCTTCAGCCAGCTCCGGAACTCCGCTCCCAAGAACTCCCCACCACGGTCACTACGTATCGCCTTCACCCGCTTGCCGCTCTCTCGCTCCACCATGGGCAGCCACTCTTCAATGATGACCCTTGCAGCATCACTCTTCTTTGAAAGTGGAAAGGACCAGGTGAGCCTTGTGTTGTCATCCACCATGGTCATAGAATACAGGGCCCCACCATCTCCCTTCACCTTCATGGGTCCCACGAGATCCACATGCACGAGCTCCACCGGGTCACTCGACTTCCCCTCCACCGAATGGAAGGGAAACCGTGAAAACTTGCTGGTCAAGCAAGTCTCACAAGATCCCACCTCCTTGGGCTCCCCCTTTATCCTCAGCCCCTTGACTCTTTCCTCCTTAAACAGCTGCTGCAACTGAGGTAGCGCCACGTGGCCAAAGCGACGGTGTGCGGTGAGCCAATCCGTCTCACCCGTGCTAGGAGTTACACTTGGAAGCGCAGCCCCTCCATGCCCAAGGAGCCCACCATCACTGTCATCACCACCCCCTCCATTGTCCACGTGGTTAACACGCCCTCCTCTCACATCTCCAGCAGCCAAGCGCGCAGCCGCCTCCTTCCATGGCAGCACCGGTATCTCCCACATGGACCGGTGCATGTCCTTGCCGCCTCGGAGGTCCCACAATACGCGCCCATCCAGAGTTGCCTTGAAAACCTTTGTGCCCAACATCTCCATCTTCATCCCTGCCTCACTTAGGGCCTTGGTAGAGAGGAGGTTGGCACACAATCCAGGAACAAGGAGAACACGCTTCAGCCCCACAAGCCTCCCATCCGCACCCATGAACATGGCTCTCCCCTCGCCACGCACGGGTACAACTTGGCCGGTGGCTGAAACGACGGTGGCTGCCTTTGATGGCCTAACTTCATCCAGTAGATCCTCTCGGTTGGTCATGGTCATGAAGGCTCCCGTGTCGATGACCCAATGGGAGGAGCGGTGAAGAGCAATCTTGCTGGCCGGCACAACCATGTCCTCGGGGCACGCCTCCCCTACATGGTAGAACATGCCGCCGTATCCGCCAGCACCTCCTTCGCCCTCCTCACTGCCCATGCCTTCTCCCATAGCTCCATGAACACCCTTGGAGCCCTCAATTGATGGTTGACCAGGCCTCCAACCGTCAGGTAGCTTGCGGCACTTGAACCATGGGTGCCCTTCCACATGGCAATACCAACACTTGCCGCCACACCGCTTGCCTCCCTTGTTGCCACGCTTCCCTCCCGAATGCTGCTCCCCTCCAGAGCCTTCCTTGGCCTTCCCTTTCTTGCTGCCACGCCCCTTGAAGCCCTTCATGCCATAGGCAGAGCCTCCACCTTCACCGGCAGCGGCGGTCAGCTCCTTCCTCCGAAACTCCTCTTGAAGAACTTGTGCGCGAATCCACTCAAGGGACCACGAGTCCTTCATCCCATTAAGGTTGACCACCAAGGGCCCCCACGACTCCGGCAGCAGGGAGAGAGCCTTGTAGCACTTGATTTTCTCAGGGTAGTCCACACCAGCAGCTGAGAGCTTCACATAGAGGTCCCGGAGTTGATCGAACGCTCCTTGTACGGCATCACCCTCGTTGATCTTCACCGCATGGAGTTGTCGCTCGAGCACCACCACCATTGCTTCGCTGCTGGGGGCATGGACATCCTTCAATATCCTCCATGCCTTAGGACCACACTCAGCTTCCTTGATGAGATGCTTGATGTGGTGCAGCTGGTTGGATGAGAGGCATTGGGAGAGAAGGAAGAATCCATCCTTGGACCGGCGATCCCATTCTTTGGTCGCTCCTTCGCTCGTAGGCCTCTTGAATTCTCCATCCATCACTTCAAGCAGCCCATAATGGTTGAAGAGGAGCTCCATCCTGAAGCTCCATGATGCCCAATCATCCCCAGAGAACTTCTCCAGGTTGAATGCCTTCACATCATCCTTAGCTGATGTTGAAACTGAAGCCATTGGCGCAGATCCGCCTGCAACGCCTCTTCCCGCTTCCCCAGCGCCTCTCACGCCACCACTGCCACTGGGACCAGCTGGAGCAGAACCTTCAGCCTCCATTTTCACCCACGAACAGAGTAGAACACCTCTGATACCACTTGTTATAGTCTGCAGTCCACTTAGGGGTCGCGGATGCCCATGAAACCGCCTAAGCAGAATCTGACGTCTTCAAACCGCCTCTGTTCAAAACGCCGTCACGATCAGCTCCGAGAACATACGAGGCTGAAACTTGGACAGCGGTTAGCCTTAGGTGTCTGCTTTCCAACGGTATATTACTTGCTATTATCAGAGGTGTGTGCACTACGCAGTGAACGAAAACGTAAGCTCGGCTGAAAAAACGTGTATTCTCATTGATGCAAGGAAGAGGTGAGTACAACATTGCCTAGGGGACTCATAAGGGGTTGGGTCATCCTGGGAACTCAGAGAAGGTTGAGTCCTAGGGGAGAAAGGCTAGAGAAGAATGGGAAACGTCCTAGCTAGGTCAGCAAAGCCAACCACACTTGGATGTTCAGAGCTGTACTCAAGGCTACCAATAGTGAGTCAAGCCAACATGAGTCAGCTTGTCTTCCCACTTGCACCCTCTTGCAAGTTGCTTCCAGGAAGACCACACTTCTCAAAAGGAGGGTTATAGAGTCCCACTTGACCACCTGTACTTCTTGTCTCATTCTCTGTCCCTGCACCATTGGCATGACAACAATGAAAGGGTGGCAAGGGAAATGCTGCCAACAGTGCACCATGACTACGGAACAGTGAATTTCGGCAGCTGTCACGCAATGCTCAGATGTTGGATCGTTCTGAAACTTGGTGACCACTTGCACAGCGGGGCAAAGGACTGCCAGACCGAATTTCAGACCAATCAGATCTCGGTAGACGAGTCAGCAGCCGAAATGGTGAACTCGGGTGTTACCAAAAAGGAGTAACACACACTTCCGGGATGCCATAAGTCTTGAAACATAAAATGTTGTCATGCCTTGGTAACTGCTTCAAAAACTCTGAAACTTTGAGGGTTTGAAGAAAACGTGTTGAACAACCTCCCCACAAAATTCCAGAAGCTGAGCAGGCTTGTAGGCCGAATGGGAGTGCGATGACCGTGCCACTGTAATGTGTTGGCACAACAGCAGCAAGAGCAGTGGAGACACCGGACGTGTGATCGAAAAGGGATACCCCGTCCCTAGAGTCACAGTGAAGAAAGAGCTGCAAGTCGTCAACCCACACGTCAAAGTCAACTGCACGCCCCTCAGCATAAAAGGTGAGAACAGTAGGGCTAGCCAAAGCAGCAGTAGCAGCAGAAGTAGTAGTAGCAGCAATAGCAACAGTAGCAGCAGTAGCAGCAGGAGCAGTGCAGGCAGGGCAGTGCGGCTTAGTAGGGCGGCGCGGCTCGGTAGGGCGGCGCGGCTCGGTAGAGCTGCGCGGCTCGGTGGGCGGCGCGGCTTGGCTGGGCGGCGCGGCTCGGCTGGGCGGCGCGGCTCGGCTTGCCGGCGCGGCGCAGCAGGGCGGCGCGGGTGCTTACCAGGGGCGGGTGCAGGGCAGGGGCCGTGACAGCAGGAGCCGTGGTAGCAAAGGGGCCGCGACGGCAGGGGCCGCGACGACAGGGGCCGCGACAGCAGTAGGGGCCGCGACGGCAGCAGGGGCCGCGACGGCAGCAGGCGCCGCGACGGCAAAAGGGGCCGCGACGGCAGAAGGGCCGCGACGGCAGCAGGGGCCGCATCGGCAGCAAGGACCACGACGGCAGCAAGGGCCGCGACGGCACCAGAGGCCGCGTCGGCAGCAGGGGCCGCGACGGAAGCAGGGGGGCGCGACGGCAGCAGGGGGCCGCGACGGCAGCAGGGGCCGCGATGGCAGGGTGAGGCAGGCGCAAAGCGCGTTTCAGGCAGGGCAGGAAAAAAAAGTTTGTGGTGGGCCCTAAAAAAAAAACCGTTCCCACGAGGGAACGTGCTCAGAATACCATGTTAGAATAAGGAACGGAATGAATGAACTAGGAAGCAGGTGGGTACAAGTGTGAAACCTAAAAGTGTTGTACCCTAGATAGACTATAGCATATGAGTTTGACAGCCTGACCCAGGTATAGAGGCTGCTGCTTTAGGTGCTAGTGAGTCTGCTCTCCCTGGTTCTGCGCCTACAGAGGCCTTTCACACCTTTAGACTTGACTCAGGTGCTTCACGCTGTTTCTTTCGCGACAGCACCACCCTCACTCCTCTCTCTCCACCTGTACCAGTCAGACTGGCCGACCCCTCTGGCGGCCCAGTTCTTGCCCGTTCCTCCACTGTTCTCCCGTGTCCGGTGGTTCCGTCTGGCTCACTGTCAGGCCTTCACCTCCCCTCGTTCTCTACAAACTTGGTGAGTACCGCTGCCCTCCAGGACGCGATGATCACTACCACCACTCCTGGGGGTCAGCGTATGTCGATCTGCACGTGTACACGGATGGGCCGCCACCTGGCCACGTTCACTCGTCGGCCTGGGTCAAGTCTGTACACACTGGCTACTGGGCCTCCTCAAGTAGCTGCGTTTGCCCTGGTGTCCGCGTCAGGTCCGATAGCACCCCCATGCTCGTGTCGCCTCCTCTCGCACCAGACTCTCCTGTGGCACCACCGCATTGGTCATCCCTCCCTGCCACGCCTTCGTGGCATGCACTCCCGCCTCCTTGTCTCTGGTCTTCCCAGGTCTCTGCCTCCCCTCCCGCCCTGGCCTGCCCCGCCCTGCCTTGCTTACATCGAGGGGCGGCAGCGCGCCGCTCCTCAATCCTCCTCGTTTCCCCCGACAACTGCTCCCCTGCAGACTCTCCACATGGACGTGTGGGACCCAGCCCGCGTCAGTGGACAGGGCCGCGAGCGCTACTTTTTGCTGGTCGTTGACGACTACACGCGGTACACCACGGTCTTCCCCTTGCGCAGCAAGGGTCAGGTCGTTGATGTCTTGATCCCTTGGATCCACACACTCCGTCTCCAGCTCCTCGAGAAGTTCAGTACGGACCTTCTTGTCCTACGTCTGTACTCTGACAGAGGTGGTGAGTTCTCCTCGGACCTCTTGAGCGACTTTTCTCATGGGGAGGGCATTCTCCAGTCGTTCAAGCTTCGGGCCTCCCCTCAGCAAAATGGGATTGCTGAGCGCCGCATTGGCTTAGTCATGGAGGTCGCTCGTACCTCCATCATCCATGCGGCTGCGCCCCATTTTCTGTGGCCGTTTGCGGTCCGGTACGCTGCGCATCAGCTCAACCTCTGGCCTCATGTCTCCTTGCTAGAGACCTTGCCGACACTGCATGTGACAGGGGAGGTTGGTAATGCGTCGGTGTTCCGGGCCTGGGGCTCTCCGCGGACACGCTCTCCGCTCGCGCTATTCCCTGCGTCTTCCTTGGATTTCCTCTTACGCGCCTGGCTGGCAATTTTACCACCCCACCTTGCGCCATGTCATCCCCTCTCAGGACGTCACGTTTGACGAATCGGTTCCCTTTTACCGTCTCTTCCCCTACTGCTCTGCCCCTCCCCCACCCCCGCCACTCTCCGTTGCTCCAAGTCCCCCTCCGGTAGACCCCTTCCCCCCCCAGGGTCCTGCTCCCTCAGGTGTGTCTTGGGTAGACCCTCTCCCAGGTACTGTGCCTGTTGAGGTAGCTGTCGGCTCAGGTGTTGCTTGAGGTGTTGCGTCTGAGGGTGCTGAGCCTGGGGGTGCTGAGTCAGAGGGTGCCGGGTCTGGGGGTGCTGAGCCTGGGGGTGCTGAGCTTGGGGGTGCGGTGCGTGGGGGTGCTGAACCTGCGGGTGTGGAGCTTGGCGGTGCTGAGTCTGAGGGTGCGGAGTCTGGGGGTGCTGAGCCTCGAGGTACTGCTTCTTCTAGAGGTCTTGCGGGTGCTTCGACACGACTGTCTCCCCGGTCGGAGCCTTTCTCCCCGTAGCAGCAGCGCGAGTGGTTTGCTCATCGCACCCGCCTTCGGAGTGGAGTTGCCGGATCTGGATTCTCTGCCGCTGGTGACACTGGAGTTGGAGGTGTTGGAGTTACTGCTGGAGTTGGTGATACCGGAGGTGCTGCGGCTGCTGGTCCTGGAGGTGCTCGTACCAGGGGTACTAGACCTGCGGGGACTGGTAGTGTTGGGGGCGCTGGGGCTGGAGGGGCTGGAGCTGGAGACCCTTCAGAGCCTGGACACACTGGAGCTGGTGGCGCTGGTGCTGGAGGAGCTGGAGCTGGTGCCACTAGAGCTGTTGGCACTAGAGCTAGAGGCACTGGCGATGGTGGCGTTGGCGCTGGAGGAGCTGGAGCTGGAGACACTGGGACTGTTGACCCTGGAGCTGGAGGTTCTGGGCTGGGGGTGCTGTGCCTGGCGGTATGGGTGCTGGAGGCACTGTGCGGTCGCGACCGTACTTCTTTCCCCTCCTTCAGCAGGTTCTTGGTCTCCCGTCTTCTATTGGCCTTACTCCTCCCTTACTGTGTCTACCGCCTGACTAGTCACAGCTGCCGTTACAACTAGCCTCCCCACTGCCTGCTCCTTCTCCTTACACTGAGCGGACTGGAGGTCTCACAGAGCGTCATGAGCCTGAGTCTTGTCCTGCTTTGCCTGTTCGAGCTATTCGCATAGGTCGTAGGGTTCCTCGTCCGCGTCCTCCTCCTGTCCCTAGCACCCATGCTATGGCACTTCGTCCTTCCTCTGTTCCACTGCGTGTTCCTCTGCCGCCTCCTCCTGAGTCCTCTCTTCCTGACGTCCATAACCCTGAGTTTGACCTTCCTCGTGCTGCCGGTCCCACTGTCTCTCGTCTCCTTGCCACTGTTGTCACTAACCCTTCTTTTGAGTCCACTGCTGCGTCTGCCCTCGTTGCTGAGCTAGTTGACTTTGCTGCTGCCTGTCGTCTAGACTACGCCAATGCTCTTGTTGCTGAATCTGCTTCTGCCAGTCCTCCGTCCGTCGGGGGTGAGTGTGCTCTTGGCACGGACGTCCTTGAGGACAGGCAGGAGGACCTTGATTGTCTTGCAGCTGCTGTACCTCGTTTTGCTTCCATGTTGCTTGCCCCTGAGGGAGACCCGGATGCACCAGACATCCCGACCCCGCGCTCTTACGCAGAGGCGACCACGGGTCCTTACTCCTCACAGAGTAGGCAGCCATGGATGCCGAGATGGCATCCTGGAAGTCCACAGGCACCTACGTTGACGCAGTTCCCCCGTCTAGGGCTAACATAGTCGATGGCATGTGGAATTTCAAGGTGAAGCGGCCGCCGGATTCTCCGCCTTCCTTCAAGGCACGTTACATTGCTCAAGGCTTCAGTCAGCGACAGGGGGTCGACTACTTCCATACCTTCTGCCCCACCCCGAAGATGACCACTGTTCTGGTGTTGCTGCACGTCGCTGCTCAGCGTGACTACGAGTTGCAATCGCTGGACTTCAGTACAGCTTTCTTGCAGGGCAGCCTGCATGAGGAGATCTAGCTACGCCGCCCACCTGGCTTCACTGGGTCGTTTCCTGCAGGTACCTAGTGGAGCCTCTGGCGGCCAGTCTACGGTCTCCGCCAGGCGCCTCGCGAGTGGCACGACACACTGAGGACCACACTTGCGGCTCTGGGGTTTACTCCTTCGACTGATGACCCGTCGCTGTTTCTAAGCACTGACACGTCGGTGCCGCCGTTCTACGTCCTCGTGTATGTCGACGACCTGGTCTTTGCCACTGCTGACACTGAGGCACTGGCCTGGGTGAACTGCGCAGCTATCTTGGCTTGCAGATCACCCGGGACCGAGCAAAGCACACCATCACATGGACTCAATCACACATGGTGCACCAGGTCCTTCAGCGCTTCGGCTTCTAGTTCTCCTCGCCACAGCCCACTCCTCTGCCTACCGGCCACTCTCTCTCAGCTCCACCTTCGGACGAGTCCGTAGAGCCGAGTGGTTTGTACCCAGAGCTTGTGGGTTGCCTCGACCTGACCTCGCGTACCCTCTCAGCCTCCTGGCTCGCTACGTGGCTCCTGGTAGGCACCGAAAGGTGCACTCGGATGCTGCGAAGAGGGTACTGCGTTACTTGTGCAGTACGTCGGGCATGGGGCTTGTGCTTGGAGGACGGGGTCCTGTTGTCCTCCCTGGTCACGCAGACGCTTCTTCGGTTGACAACTTGGCTATGCAGCGGTCGTCATAGGGTTACACCTTCAGCCTCGGTTCCGGCTCTGTTTCCTGGCGGTCTACCCGCTCGTCTTCGGTTCTCAGTTCCAATTGTGAGGCTGAGATCTACGCTAAGGCCATGGCTGCACAAGAGCTACGCTGGCTCACCTACCTGTTGACTGACTTGGGAGTGTTGTAAAGTAGAGGTGAACGAGAATGGATGAAACTAGGTAGGAGGGGGATACAAGTAGGAAACCCTAACAAAGTTGTACCCCCTAAGGCTAAACCCACTATAGCCTACACAATTTAAACATATAATGTTTGACACACCCCCATAGGCTAAGTGGGAGACAACCAGATGGTCACAAGACCAGTCAAAGCAAAGCAAAGCAAGCTCAGGGTGGATCTCAAGGAAACCACACAAATTCTGAGCACAAGCAAGTGGTCACAAGACCAGTTCACATGCAGGTTGATAGTATAACAAGAGATACAGTGATCACAACCTAGCAAGAGTAAACATGCAGGTATATATATATAGAGATCACAGTACAAGCAGAGTCAAGAAGTAAGCAAGTGAGGCCCAGTAGGCACAAGGCCTAGAACAGTATAGAAGCGCTGATGGTTACAAGGCTGAAGCGCCTTGGTGAACACATCAGCACTGTTGGCCCGAGTGGCCACGTAACGCAGACGAAGCTGACCGCGCTGCTGCAGCTCTCGAGCAAGAAAGTAGCGCAGAGCGATATGCTTCGTTCTGTGCTCCAGTCTGTGCTCCTCACACAAGGCAATGGCAGCCATGTTGTCGACGTACAGCACTGGAGGAGAACGAGGCCGCTCTCCCAAGTCGGTCAGCAGGTAGGTGAGCCAGCGTAACTCCTGTGCAGCCATGGCTGTGGCGTAGATCTCAGCCTCACAACTGGAGCTGAGAACAGAAGACGAGCGTGTAGAACGCCAAGAAACTGAACCAGAGCCAAGGCTGAAGGTGTGACCCTGAGACGACCGCTGAGTAGCCTGATCGTCAGCCCAAGACGCGTCTGAGTGCCCAGTGAGTACAACTCGGTCTCGTCCTCCAAGCACTAGCCCCATGCCCGACGTACTGCACAAGTAGCGCAACACCCTCTTAGCGGCATCCATGTGCTCCTTCCGGTGACGGCCAGGAGCGACATAGCGTGCAAGGATGCTAAGAGGGTATGCAAGGTCAGGTCGAGTGCAGGTCATCAGGTACATGAGGCAGCCCACAAGCTCTGGATACGGGCCACTCGGCTCTACGGACTCATCCGAAGGCAGAGCTGAGAGCGAGTGACCGGTAGGCAGAGGAGTGGGCTGAGGCGAGGAGTACGTGAAGCGGAAGCGCTGAAGGACCTGCTGCACCATGTGTGACTGAGTCAAGGTGATGGTGCGCCGTGCTCTGTCCCGGGTGATCCGCAAGCCAAGATAGCTTGTCAGTTCACCCAGGTCTGTGCACGTGTGTCTCTTCTGCAGCTCCGACTTCACGTGGGTGAGTGCCGCAGTGTCAGCAGTGGCAAAGACCAAGTCGTCGACGTACACGAGGATGTAGAACGGCGGCAACGAGGTGTCGGTGCGTAGAAACAGCGACGGGTCAGCAGTAGAAGGAGCGAACCCAAGAGCCGCAAGTGTAGTCCTCAGTGTGTCGTGCCACTCACGTGGCGCCTGTCGGAGACCGTAGACTGGCCGCCGGAGGCTCCACTGGGTACCAGCAGGGAACGACCCAGTGAAGCCAGGTGGGCGGCGCAGCCAGATCTCCTCGTGCAGGCTGCCCTGTAGGAAAGCAGTGCTGAAGTCAAGAGAGTGGAGCTCGTAGTCACGCTGAGCGGCGACGTGCAGCAGAACCCGAAGAGTGGTCATCTTCGGGGTCGGGGATAAGGTCTGGAAGAAGTCAACTCCCTCTCGCTGACTGAAGCCTCGTGCAACGTAACGCGCCTTGAAGACAGGCGGAGAACCCGGCGGCCGCTTCACCCTGAAAATCCACATGCCACTGACGATGTTCGCCCCAGGTGGGGGAACCTCGTCGACGTAGGTGCCTGTGGACTTCCAGGAGGCCATCTCTGCGTCCATGGCTGTCTGCCACTGAGAGGAGTAGGGACCCTCTATCGCCTCTGCGTAAGAGCGCGGAGTCGGGATGTCTGGTGCATCCGGGTCTCCTTCAGGGGCAACTAGCATGGATACGAGATGAGGTAAAGCAGCGGCAAAGCACTCAAACTCCTCCTGCCTGTCCTCAAGGACGTCCGTGCCAAGAGCACACTCACCCCCGACGGACGGAGGACAGACAGACTCAGACTCAGCAACTAGGCTAGCGGCGTAGTCTAGACGACAAGCGGCAGCAAAGTCGACAAGCTCAGCAACTAGGGCAGACGCAGCAGTGGACTCAAAGGAAGGGTCAGTGACAACAGTAGCCAGGAGACGCGTGACAGTAGGACTGGTAGCACGAAGGGAGTCAGACTCAGGGTCAGCAAGAGCAGGAAGAGAGGACGCAGGAGGAGACGGGAGAGGGACACGCTGAGGAGCAGTGGAAGGACGAAGCGCCATCTGGTGAGTGCCTGGGACAGCAGGAGGACGCTGACGCGGGACACGACGACCAGTGTGAGCAGCACGAACAGGCGACGCTCGACGAGACTCAGGCGACGCAGGACGAGACTCAGGCTCACGACGCTCCGTAAGACCTCCAGTCGGACCAGTGTAAGGAGAAGGACCAGGGAGAGGGGAGGCAGACGGTAACTGTGACTGCGATTGGACAGACGGAGGACACTCTAAGGAGGGAGGAGGACAAGGAGGAGGAGGCTGACCAAGAACCTGCTGAAGGAGCGGAACGAAGTAGGGCCGCGGCCGCGCAGCGTCTCCAGAACCAGCAGAGACACCAGCGCCAGGGTCGTCAGCACCAGCAGCAGCACCAACTCCAGGGTCCTCAGCACCAGCAGCAGCTCCAACTCCAGGGTCCGCAGCACCAGCAGCAGCTCCAACTCCAGGGTCCGCAGCACCAGCAGCAGCTCCAACGCCCGGGTCCGCAGCACCAGCCGCAGCTCCAACTCCAGGGTCCGCAGCACCAGCAGCACTTCCAGGAGTAGCAGTACCTCCAGCAGCTCCAACAGCAACAGCACCAGCAGCACCTCCAGCAACTCCAGCAGCACCAGCAGCACCACCAGTAGCAGCAGCACCTCCAGCAGCTCCAGCAGCTCCAGCACCAGCAGTACCTCCAGCAGCGCCAGCAGCACCGCCAGCAGCAGCACCTCCAGCAGCTCCAGCACCAGCAGCACCTCCACTAGCACCAGCAGCACCGCCAGCAGCAGCAGCACCTCCAGCTCCAGGGTCCGCGACACTAGGAGCGCCACTCCGGAGACTGCAGCGCCGTGCGTACCACTCTCGGAGCCGCTGGGGAGAGGGTAGCTCCCGCCTAGGAGGGGAAGCACTAGCCCCAGCTCCAGCAGTACTCCTAGCTCCAGAAGCACCTCTCCTGAGGCTGCAGTACTGTAAGTACCACTCACGCAGCTGCTGTGAGGAGAGAGCTCCTCCAGGTGTAGCACTCCCAGGCGCAGCACCTCCAGACTCAGCACCCCCAGACTCAGCACCCGCAGGCTCCGCACCCCCAGGCTCAGCACCCCTTGACTCCGCACCCCCAGGCTCCGCACCCCCAGGCTCCGCACCCCCAGGCTCCGCACGCTCAGGCTCAGCACCCTCAGCAGGACGAGAGTCGACAGCTACCTCGACAGGCTCAACCGGGTCTACCTGGGACACACCTGAGGGAGCGGCACCCTGAGGGGGGAGGGGGTCTACCACAGCAGCACCTGGCGCGAGGAAGAGAGGCGGGGGGGGAAGCGGGGAAGTGCGGTAGGGGAAGAGGCGGTAGTAGGGGACGGACTCGTCGAACGTGACGTCCTGAGAAGGCAGGACACTGCGCGAGGTGGGGTGGTAAAACTGCCAACCAGACGCGTCCGGGACAAAGCCAAGGAAGACACAAGGAACAGCGCGGGAGGAGAGCTTGTCCGCAGACGTATCGCGGACAAAAGCTCGAGATCCCCAGACCCGAAAGCGTGACGCATCGCCAACCTCTCCCGTCCAACGCAGTGTCGGCGAAGTCTCCGGAACGGAGACACGGGGCCAGAGGTTGAGCTGATGCGCAGCGTAGCGGACCGCAAACGGCCACAGAAAGTGGGGGGCAGCCGCATGGATCAAGGAGGTACGAGCGACCTCCATGACCAAGCCAATGCGGCGCTCAGCAACCCCATTCTGCTGTGGAGAGGCCGGAAGCTTGAACGACTGGCGAATGCCGTGCTCCGCACAGTAGGCTGCCAAGAGGTCGGAGGAGAACTCACCACCTCTGTCAGAGTGCAAGCGCAGGACAGGAAAGTCCGAGTGGAAACGCTCGCTGAGCTGGAGACGAGAAGCGCGGATCCAAGGGATCAAAACATCAGGGACCTCACCCTTGGTGCGCAAGGGGAAGACCGTGGTGTAGCGCGAGTAGTCGTCAACAACTATCAGGAAGTACCTCTCCTGACCCTGACCACGGACGCGGGCTGGGCCCCACACGTCCATGTGGAGCGTCTGCAAGGGAGCAGTCGTCGGGGGAAACGAGGAGGAGTGAGGAGCGGCGCGCTGCCGCCCCTCGACACAAGGAAGACAGGGAGGAGCAGGCGAGGGTGGGAGGGGAGGGAGAACCCTGGGAAGACCAGAGACAAGGTACCGTTTGTGCATGGCACGAAGGCGCTGCACGGACGGGTGACCAAGTCGGTGGTGCCAGAGGACGGTCTCGTGCGCCAGAGAGCGACACGAGCAGGGGGCCGACAGCTGACCTGACGCAGACGCAGACGCAGCTACCTGAGGGGACTCAGTGGTCAGTGTGTACAGGTCCGACCCCGGCTGCCGAGTGAAGGTAGCCAGGTGACGGCCCGTCCGAGCACACGTGCAGTGTGTCACGCGCTCGTAGGCAGGGGTGAACTGGTGAACACCCCCGTCCTGGAGCGCACAACCCGCCACCAAGTTTGTAGAGAACGAGGGGAGGTGGAGACCTGACAGTGTGCCCGACGGGACCGCAGGACAAGGAAGGACAGTGGAGGAGGTCGCAATGACCGGACCCCCAGAGGGGTCAGCGAGAGAGACAGCAACTGGCCGAGCAAGCGGCTCAAGGGTAGTGCGGTCACGAAAGAAACAACGAGAAGCACCTGAGTCCAGTGTGAAGGTGTGCAGTGCCTCAGTCGACTCAGTACCAGGGGGGGCAGACTCACTAGCACCTAGAGCAGCAGCCTCACCAGCACCTGGGGTAGCAGACACGCGAGTACCGGGAGTGGTAGCCTCACCAGCACCTAGGGCAACAGACGCACTAGCACCTAGAGCGGCAGCCTCACTCACAGGACACGGCAGCTGCACCTGTCCACTACCAGAAGCTCCCGAACGACGCACTCCAGAGCGACTACCACTACGGCCACCCCGACAGCCCCAACTGGCGTACCACTCACGAAGCTGCTGGGGCGAAAGAGGACACGGTAGCTGCACCTGTCCACTACCAGAAGCTCCCGACCGACCCACTCCAGAGCGACTACCACTACGGCCACCCCGACAGCCCCAACTAGCGTACCACTCACGAAGCTGCTGGGGCGAAAGAGGACACGACAGCTGCACCTGTCCACTACCAGGAGCTCCCGAACGACCCACTCGAGAGCGACTACCACTACGGCCACCCCGACAGCCCCAACTAGCGTACCACTCACGAAGCTGCTGGGGCGTGAGGGACTCACGCGCACGGCCGTGGAGCTGCATCTGGCCACGCCAGGAGCAGCAGTAGCAGCAGTAGCGGCAGTAACAGCAGTAACAGTAGGAGCAGTAGAGGCAGTAGCAGCAGTAGTAGTGGTAGCAGTGCGGGCAGGGTAATGCTCACCAGTGGTCGGCGCGGTAGGCGCAAGACGGTGGCGACAGCGGGGCCGCTACAACTGCAGGGCGGGGCTGCGCCGCGGCAGGGAGCTCCGCGGCAGCTGCAGCAGGGCGGGGCCGGGCCGCGACGGCAGCTGCTCCAGGGGTCAGGGGCGGCTGCTCCAGTGGCCAGGGGCGGCTCTTGCAGTGGCGGCTGGTCCAAGGGCCAGGGACGGCTGCTGCAGGGGCGGCTGCTCCAGGGGCCAGGGGCGGCTCTTGCAGTGGCGGCTGCTCCAGGGGCCAGGGGCGGCTGCTGCAGGGGCGGCTGCTCCAGGGTCCAGGGGCGGCTCCTGCTGCGGTGGCTGCTCCAGGTGGCCAGGGGCGGCTGCTGCAGGGGCGGCTGCTCCAGGGTCCAGGGGCGGCTGTAGGTGCAGCTGCTCCAGAGGCCAGGGGCGGCTGCTGTAGGTGCGGCTGCTCTAGGGGCCAGGGGCGGCCGTCCCAAGGGCGGGCGCGGGGTAGGGCAGGGCGCCACGGTGAGCAGGGGCGACGCGCGGGTCGCGCGCGGGGGCGACGCGACAAGGCAGGGGCGACACGTGCGGGTCCCGCAGCTGCGTCGCGACGAGGCGGGGGCGACGCGCGGGTCCCGCAGCTGCGTCGCGACGAGGCGGGGGCGACGCGCGGGTCCCGCAGCTGCGTCGCGACGAGGCGGGGGCGACGCGCGGGTCCCGCAGCTGCGTCGCGACGAGGCGGGGGCGACGCGCGGGTCCCGTAAGGGCGTCGCGAAGGGGCAGGGGGGCGACGCGCACGGGTTCCGGCGGGCTGCAGGCGTCGGCGTGAAGTAGCCGCGGCGCGCGGGTCACGGCCTGCGCGTGAGCGGCCTACGGGCGGCGTACGGGCCGCCACTGGGCTGCCTACGGGCTGCCTACGGACGGCAGCGGCCTACGGGCGGCGTACAGGCTGCCTACGGGCGGCAGCGGCCTACGGGCGGCGTACTGGCGGCCTACGGGCGGCCGCGGCCTACGGGCTGCGTACGGGCAGCGTAAGGGCGGCCTACGGGCGACGGCAGGCGACGGGCAGCCTACGGGCGATGGGCAGCCTACGGGCGGCGGCCACTAGGGCGCACGACGGCGCTAGTAGGGGTGCTCGACGGCGCTAGAAGGGGCGCTCGACGGCGCTAGGAGGGGCGCTCGACGGCGCAAGAAGGGGCGCTCGACGGCGCGGTGGAACGGTGGGCCCAAACCAACTTCGGTCCTAGGTCCTGACCTAGGCGTCGGATACCATGTTGTAAAGTAGAGGTGAACGAGAATGGATGAAACTAGGTAGGAGGGGGATACAAGTAGGAAACCCTAACAAAGTTGTACCCCCTAAGGCTAAACCCACTATAGCCTACACAATTTAAACATATAATGTTTGACAGGGAGAGCAGCCTCGTTTGCCTCCAGTTCTGTACGTAGACAACAAGGCCATGATTGCCTTGTGTCAAGAGCACAGACTGGAGCACAGAGTGAAGCATATTGCTCTGCGATACTTCCTTACTCGAGAGTTGCAGCAGCGTGGTCAGCTTTGTCTTGCGTACGTGGCCACTAGGGAAAACACTGTTTTTTTTTTTTTTTTTTTTTTTTTTTTTTTTTTTTTGGAGGTGTAAATATATTATCAAATATAGATACATCCGCAGTCGTAACTGTATATCTTGGAGGGTCTAGGCCACGCCTTGTGGACGCCGCACCGCCCCCCTATGGCATGCTACGGAGGCTGATAGAAAGTGCGCGGGTTGCGCCAGATGGAGAGGAAAGGAGCCGCCCAAATTGTTGGCCCACCATCACCGCAAATCTTCTGAAGCTGCAACTTCTCATCCGCAGCCACATGGCTCCAGTTGTCTGTCTTCCAGAAACTTCTCCCTTCATCGGCCGCTGCCAGCCTTCCCCTTGCTGCCAGCACCACCCTCGCATGCGTCATGAAGTCCAGCACAGCACATCTCCCCACCTTCTTTCTCTCGAAAGGAGCTGCGCGCCAAACTGCATTGCATCGCGCCAACCAGATCTGCCTAAGCACCACTGATGTCAGCGTCAGGGCAAACACTGCTGATATATTCACCAAGGCACTTCAGTCTGGTGATCATCAGCACTTCTCTACTATTTTAGGCCTGATGCCTACTTTGCCTTTCTTGCTCACTACGTGACTTTGCTTGTACTGTGATCTAGATATATACCTGCATGCTTACACTTGCTAGTGTATGATCACTGTATTGTTTGTTCTCTTTTGTTTAACTCTGCATGTGAACTGGCCTTGTAGCCATTTGCGTGTGCTCAAACTGTGTGGTGACTTTGTGATCCACCCTGAGCTTGCTTTGCTTTTCTTGACTGGTCTTGTGACCACTTGTTCTCCCCCACTTTGCCTATGGGGGTGTGTCAGAATATTATATTGCTTACTTTGTGTAGGCTATAATGGGGTAGCCCATAAGGGGTACAACCCAATTAGGGTTAGTGCTTGTACCCAACTCTTTCATAGTTCATTCATTCTCGTTCATTCTTCCGACAATATCTTCCTACCAAATGCTGCGAATGGCACCAAATATGTCTTCCATGCTTGAAATAATATTATATGTAATAATGGTAAACATAAACCTGGTTAAAAATGACAAACCAATGTCAAAACGACACCACGTGTTGCACAGGCCTATCCTTGCACGGTTTTCCTTGATTAATTGTTTGAAACATCATATCTTCCTACCAGATGCTGCAAATGGCACCACATATGTCTTTCATGATTGCAATAATAGTAAATGTATGAATGGCGAACAGAAACCTGGTTAAAAATGAAAAACGAACGTCAAAACGGCACCGCGTGTCGCACTGGCCTATCCTTGCACAGTTTTCCCTGCTCAATTGTTTGAAACATCATATCTGTCAGAATAGTGAAGGAACGAATGAAACAGAGAAGAGGGTTCTCACTAGCAGGCAGTTGAGTACATATAGCAAACCCTAAATTGGGCTGTACTCACTATTGAGTACCCCACTGCAGGCTAGACAAATTAACATTTTGACACACCCCCATAGCCAAAGTGGGGTGTAATCAGCACAACAAGCAAGCAGAGCAATAGTTCACAAATATAAACAAAGCTAGAAGCTATCACAGAGGGCAAGTGTGGAGGAGGAGGGACTATGAGAGGAGAGGAGGTAGTGGGCAGCAGCTGAAGCTGCTGGCACACGGCGCAACTGGAGCAACTGGCACACGGGCAACTGGAGCAACTGGCACACTGGCACACGGCGGCCATCCCCCTTCAACCTCCCCAAACTGTCCCATCCCCCTTTCACACACCCCCTGCTGCACCCCTAGCTTCACTCCCACGACACCCCCCTAGCACCACTCCTTCGGCTCCAACACACCCACCCCCCTCAGCGGCAGCTGCAGCAGTGGGAGACGGAGGAGGAGGAGGAGGGTACGGGTCACACACCCGCCACCCCCATACCCACCACCCCACAGGTGCACGAGTACAGGAGGCGGCACGGGCGGCTCGCGGACTGCAGGGGCGGCACGTGGGCTGCAAAGGCGGCTCGCGAGCTGCAGGAGGGGCAGCGCGCGGGCCCCCCGAGGGCGCCAGGACAGGCGACGGGAATGGGCTGCGCGCGGGCCCCCGAGGGCGCCACGACGGGCGACGGAAGCGGGGGCCGCGCGGGCCCCTGATGGCGCCACGACGGGTGACGGAAGGGGGGGGGCGCGCACGAGCCCCCCTGAAGGTGCCGCGACGAACGACGGGGGAGGGGGGTGACGCGCGGGCCCCCCCGGGGCGCCGCGACGGGCGACAAAACCGCCGCACGCATCGGGGCGCGCAACAGGCAGGGCACCGTCGCGCGCCACGGGGCGCACGACGGGCAGGGCAGGGCGCCGCGCGGCCACCAGTGCGGCGCGACGAGCAGAAAACCGCCGCGCGCCCCGAGCAGTGCTGCCCCACTAGCCGCCCTGTTGGCTCACACGCCGCCCCTAGCGACCCTCGTGTCGCACCTGCTGCCTCGCCCGCTCGCCCGTTGACCCTAGGCCCCGAGCGCCCGTCGACCCTAGGCCCCGCGCGCCCCGTCGACCCTAGGCCCCACGCGCCCCGTCGACCCTAGGCCCGGCCCGCCTGTCGACCCTAGGCCCCGCGCGCCCGCCCCTTGCGGCCCGCTTGTCGACCCTAGGCCCCGAGCGCCCGTCGACCCTAGGCCCCGCGCGCCCCGTCGACCCTAGGCCCGGCGCGCGCCCCGTCGACCCTAGGCCCCGCCCCCCCCCCCCCTGGTCGACCCTGCTGCCCCGCGCGCCCGCCCGTCGACCCTAGGCCCCGTCGCACCCCGTCGACCTTAGGCGCGCGCCCCGTCGACCCTAGGCCCCGGCCCCCCCCGGTCAACCCTGCTGCCCCGCGCGCCCGCCTATCAACCCTAGGCCCCTCCCCCAACCCCCCCCCCCCCCCCTCGTCAACCCTGCTACCCCGCGCGCCCGCCCGTCGACCCTAGGCCTGGCCCGCCCGTCGACACTAGGCCCGGCCCGCCCGTCGCCCCTGCTGCCCCGCGCACCCATCGACCCTAGGCCCCAGCCCGCCCGTCGACCCTAGGCCCGGCCCACCCGTCGACCCTAGGCCCGGCCCGCTTGTCGACCCTAAGCCCCGGCCCGCCCATCAACCCCAGGCCCCACGCGCCCCCCCCCCCCCCCTTGAGGCCCGCCCCTCACCCCTACAGCCCGCGAGCCGCCCTTGCAGCCCCGCGCGCCGCCCCTTGCGACCCGCCCGCCGCCCCTAGGCCCGCCGGCCGCCCCTAGGCCCCCGAGCCGCCCCTCTTGCAGCCTGCGCACGGCCTCTTGCAGCTCGTTTCCTGCCCCTTGCTGCTGCCTGCACTGTTCCCTGCACTGCCCGCCCTGCGTGCTGCGCCACTATCGCTTCTCTCCGCGTTCTCGCGTTCGATCATGAGGGCCGCCCGATCCAGTTTGACACATGGCTCGACGACCTGCAGCTGTACCTATTGAGCGACTCTAGGGACAGCGTTTCGCTGTTTGACGACACGTCTGGCGCCGCTCCCGCCCCTCCCGCCACAGCTGACAGTGCGACTCGCTCGTAGTGGCTTACTTGTGATGCTGCTGCTTGCTTAGCCATTCGCAACCACCTGCCGTTAGCCGAATGCGCTCACTTCGGATAGCACAGTGTCAAACTTATATGCTGCACATTGTGTAGTTTGTAGTGGGGTAGCCTATATGGGGTACAACACAACTCAGGGTTAGTACTTGTACTCATCCTGCAGCTAGTTCATCCCATTCTCGTTTGTTATTCTCACATGGAATCAGAGCAGGTTTCTTGGGCCCACCACCTGCTACGCTGCTAGTACCCCCCGCCCCCCCCCCCCCCCCCCAGGCCCGTCGCGCCCCTTAGGCCCGTTGCGCCACCTCACGGCCCCTAGGCCCCGTCGCTCACGGCCCCTCGGCCCGTCGCTACCCCTACCTCGGCCCCTTGGCCCCGTTTGCCTCGTCGCCCCTAGTCGCGCCCCAAGGCCCCGTTGGCCCCGTCGCCCCTAGCCGCGCCCCAAGGCCCCATTGGCCCCGTCGACCCCGTCGCCCCTAGTCGCGCCACTCGGCCCCGTTGGCCTGTCGCCCCTAGCCGCGCCCCTTCGGCCCCGTTGGCCCCGTCGCCCCTAGCCGCGCCACTCGGCCCCGTTGGCCCCGTCGACCCCATCGCCCCTAGTCGCGCCCCAAGGCCCCGCTGGCCCCGTCGCCCCTAGCCGCACCCCTTCGGCCCCATTGGCCCCGTCGCCCCTAGTCGCGCCCCAAGGCCCCGTTGGCCCCGTCGACCCCGTCGCCCCTAGTCGCGCCACTCGGCCCCGTTGGCCCCGTCGCCCCTAGCCGCGCCCCTTCGGCCCCGTTTGCCCCGTCGCCCCTAGCCGCGCCACTCGGCCCCGTTGGCCCCGTCGACCCCGTCGCCCCTAGCCGCGCCCCTTCGGCTCGTTGGCCCCGTCGCCCCTAGCCGCGCCCCAAGGCCCCGTTGACCCCGTCGCCCCTAGCCGCGCCACTCGGCCCCGTTTGCCCCGTCGCCCCTAGTCGCACCCCAAGGCCCCGCTGGCCCCGTCGCCCCTAGCCGCGCCCCTTCGGCCCCGATGGCCCCGTCGCCCCTGGTCGCGCCCCAAGGCCCCGTTGGCCCCGTCGACCCAGTCGCCCCTAGCCGCGCCACTCGGCCCCGTTGGCCCCATCGCCCCTAGCCGCGCCCCTTCGGCCCCGTTGGCCCCGTCGCCCCTAGCCGCGCCACTCGGCCCCGTTGGCCCCGTCGACCCCGTCGCCCCTAGCCGCGCCCCTTCGGCTCGTTGGCCCCGTCGCCCCTAGCCGCGCCCCAAGGCCCCGTTGACCCCGTCGCCCCTAGCCGCGCCACTCGACCCCGTTGGCCCCGTTGCCCCTAGCCGCGCCCCTAGGCTCCGTTGGCCCCGTCGCCCCTAGCCGCGCCCCTTCGGCCCCGTTGGCCCCGTCGCCCCTAGCCGCGCCTCTCGACCCAGTTGGCCCCGTCGCCCCTAGCCGCACCCCTTCGGTCCCGTTGGCCCCGTCGCCCCTAGGCGCGCCCCCCCCTCGGTCCCGTTGGCCCCGTTGGCCCCGTCGCCACTTGCCGCGCCCCTCGGCCCCATTGGCCCCGTCGCTACTAGCCGCGCCCCTCGGCCCCGATTGGCCCCGTCGCCCCTAGCCGCGCCCCTCGGCCCCGCTGGCCCCGTCGCCCCTAGCCACGCCCCTCGGCCCCGCTGGCCCCGTCGCCCCTAGCCGCGCCCCTCGGCCCCACTGGCCCCGTCGCCCCTAGCCACGCACCTCGGCCCCTAGGCCTCTTTGGCCCCTCGGCTCCGCCCCTCGGCCCCTCGGCCCCTCGGCCATAGGCCCATTGGCCCCTCAGCCCCTCGGCCCTGCCACCCTCTTGTTGGCCCCTCGGCCCCTAGGCCCCTTGGCCCCCTTTACCTCGTGTTTGGCCCCTCGGCCCCTAGGCCCCTTGGCCCCTTGACCTCGTGTTTGGCCCCTCGGCCCCGCTCCTTGGCCCCTCGGCCCCTAGTCTCCTCGGCCCCTCGGCCCCTAGGACCCTTGGCCACTCAGCCCCTCGGCCCCGCCACCCTCGTGTTTGGCCCCTCGGCCCCTCGGCCCCGCTACACTCGTGTTTGGCCCCTCGGCCCCTAGGCCCCTCGGCCCCGCCCCCTGGCCCCTTCTCTACTACTGCTGCTGCTCCTGCTGCTACTGCTGCTACTGCTGCTCCTGAGTCCTGCGCCACTATGGCTTCGCTTAGGGTTCTAGCGTTCGATCAGGAGGGAAGACCGGTTGCATTTGACACGTGGCACGACGATCTGCAACTGTACCTACTCAGCGATAGTAAGGACACTGTCTCACTGTTTGACCACGTGTCCGGTGCCGCTCCAGCCCCTTCCGCCACATCTGACGGTTCGACTCGTTCCCAGTGGCTGTCTCGTGACGCTACTGCCCGCTTAGCCATTCGCAACCACTTGGCCGTGACCGAAGATGACCACTGTTCTGGTGTTCCTGCACGTCGCTGCTCAGCGTGACTACGAGTTGCAATCGCTGGACTTCAGTACAGCTTTCTTGCAGGGCAGCCTGCATGAGGAGATCTAGCTACGCCGCCCACCTGGCTTCACTGGGTCGTTTCCTGCAGGTACCTAGTGGAGCCTCCGGCGGCCAGTCTACGGTCTCCGCCAGGCGCCTCGCGAGTGGCACGACACACTGAGGACCACACTTGCGGCTCTGGGGTTTACTCCTTCGACTGATGACCCGTCGCTGTTTCTAAGCACTGACACGTCGGTGCCGCCGTTCTACGTCCTCGTGTATGTCGACGACCTGGTCTTTGCCACTGCTGACACTGAGGCACTGGCCTGGGTGAACTGCGCAGCTATCTTGGCTTGCAGATCACCCGGGACCGAGCAAAGCGCACCATCACATGGACTCAGTCACACATGGTGCACCAGGTCCTTCAGCGCTTCGGCTTCCAGTTCTCCTCGCCACAGCTCACTCCTCTGGCTACCAGCCACTCGCTCTCAGCTCCACCTTCGGACGAGTCCGTAGAGCCGAGTGGTCCGTACCCAGAGCTTGTGGGTTGCCTCATGTACCTGATGACGTGCACTCGACCCGACCTCGCGTACCCTCTCAGCCTCCTGGCTCGTTACGTGGCTCCCGGCAGGCACCGAAAGGTGCACTAGGATGCTGCGAAGAGGGTACTGCATTACTTGTGCAGTACGTCGGGCATGGGGCTCGTGCTTGGAGGACGGGGTCCAGTTGTTCTCACCGATCACGCAGACGCCTCCTGGGTTGATGACTCAGCTACGCAGCGGTCGTCACAGGGTTACACCTTCAGTCTTGGTTCTGGCTCTGTGTCGTGGCAGTCTACCCGCTCGTCTTTGGTTCTCAGCTCCAGATGTGAGGCTGAGATCTAGCCGGGGCTATGGCTGCTCAGGAGCTCCGCTGGCTCACCTACTTGCGGACCGACTTGGGAGAGCAGCCTCGTTCGCCTCCAGTTCTGGATGTAGACAACAAGGCGATGATTGCCTTGTGTCAGGAGCACAGACTGGAGCACAGAACGAAGCACATCACTCTGCGATACTTCCTTGCTCGAGAGTTGCAGCAGCGTGGCTAGCTTCGTCTTGCGTACGTGGCCACTGGGGCCAACACTGCTGATGTCTTCACCAAGGCACTTCCGTCTGGTGATCATCAGCGCTTTGCTACTATGTTAGGCCTTGTGCCCACTTTTCCTCACTTGCTTAATGCTTGACTCTGCTTGTACTGTGATCTCTATATATACCTGCATGCCTGCACTTGCTAGGGTATGATCACTGTATTGTTTGTTCTCGTTATATAACTTTGCATGTGAACTGGCCTTGTGGCCCTTTGCTTTTGCTCGGACTGTGTGGTGACTTTGTGATCCACCCTGAGCTTGCTTTGCTTTTCTTGACTGGTCTTGTGACCACTTGTTCTCCCCCACTTTGCCTATGGGGGTGTGTCAAACTTATTTGCTGCACATTGTGTAGTCTGTAGTGGGGTAGCCTATATGGGGTACAACACAACTCAAGGTTAGTACTTGTACTCATCCTACAGCTAGGTCATCCCATTCTCGTTTGTTATTCACACACACAGGAGAGCAGAGGCACTGTACCACGCTGTATTCGCCCGTTACTCCTCGCCTGCCACTGCTGCGCTAGGCCGTCTTCTACTCTCCTACCTGTTTCCCGAGCTGTCCGCCTTTGCCACAATAGAGGACCTGGTTTCCCACCTTCGCACTAGCGACGCTCACTACCGCGCTGCCGTCCGAGCAGAGGTCCTTGACAGGAACCAGCCCCCAATGTTCATCACTCTCTACTTTATAGACACCCGCCTCCCTGACTCTCTTCACTCTGTCATGGACCACTTGACCCCACAGCCCTCACTGTTGAGTGGCGGCGGTGGTGGCGATGGTGGTGGTGGCAGCGGTGGGGGTGGCGGTAGTGGCGGCAGTGGGAGTGGTGGCGGTCGGGCTGGAGCTACTCAGCGTGGAGGTTCTGGCGGTGGCCAGAGGCAGCAGCAGCAGCGTCGAAGCAGGACCCAATCGCCCCAGTAGCTTCGTGAGTGGTTTTCTCAGCGCGGGGCGTCTAGGGGTAGTGGTAGTTGCCCGTATGTCATTTGCACAGGTGACCGTGCTGGTCAGACATGCGGGAAGCCTCACACTTAGCAACGCTGCTTCTCCCGCCTTGACGACGCTTGGCGTGCAGAGTTTTGTGACGAGGCCGAACGCCCCCGCTGGGCACAGCTCCTTAGGTCTGGAGTTGCTATCTTTGACCTAGACTATGATGTGTTAGAATATGGAATGAATGAATGTATCAGAGAAGAGGGGTTGCACTAGCAAGCAGTTGAGTACATATAGCAAACCCTAGATTGGGCTGTACTCACTATTGAGTACCCCACTGCAGGCTAGACAAATATAACATTCTGGCACACCCCCATAGCCAAAGTGGGGTGTAATCAGCACAACAAGCAAAGCAAAGACAAGCTCAGGGTGGATCACAACGTCACCACACATTCTGAGCACAAGTACAAGAAGTAACAGTTTATGGTTCACAGTAATAAGTAAAGCTAGAGGCTATCACAGAGGGCAAGTGAGGAGGAGGAGGCTGGACTGATAGGAAAGGAGAAAGGAGGCAACGGCTGAAGCTGCAGACACACGGGCAACAGGAGCGGCGCGCACTATGGCTACCGGAAGCGCACCTCCGGACTACAGGAGTAACTGGCTCTGCGGCTAAGACGAGCGGCAGGAGCAATGGACACACGGGCGACTGGCGCAGCAGGCTCGCTGGGCTACCGGAGGCGCACCTCCGGACTACTGGCACTGCTGGCAACACGACGGCAACTTCCCTTCAACCTCCCCCACTGTCGCACCCCCCTTTCAAACACCCCCTGCTGCACCCCTAGTTTCACTCCCACGACACACCCCCCTAGGACCACTCCGTCGTCTCCCACACACCCACCCCCCTCAGCGGCAGCTGCAGCAGGCCTTTCACACCTTTACACTTGACTCAGGTGCTTCACGCTGTTTCTTTCGCGACAGCACCACCCTCACTCCTCTCTCTCCACCTGTACCAGTCAGACTGGCCGACCCCTCCGGGGGCCCAATCCTTGCCCGTTCCTCCACTGTTCTCCTGTGTCCGGCGGTTCTGTCCGGCTCACTGTCAAGCCTTCACCTCCCCTCGTTCTCTACGAACTTGGTGAGTACCGCTGCCCTCCAGGACGCGATGGTCACTACCACCACTCTTGGGGGTCAGCGTGTGTCAATCTGCACGTGTACACGGATGGGCCGCCACCTGGCCACGTTCACTCGTCGGCCTGGGTCGATTCTGTATACACTGGCTACTGAGCCTCCTTAGGTAGCTGCGTCTGCCCAGGTGTCCGCGTCAGGTCCGGTAGCACCCCCTTGCTCGTGTCGCCTCCTCTCGCAAAAGACTAACCTCTGGCACCACCGCTTTGGTCATCCCTCCCTGCCACGCCTTTGTGGCATGCACTCCCGCCTCCTTGTCTCTGGTCTCCCCAGGTCTCTGCCTCCCCTCCCGCCCTCGCCTGCCCCGCCCTGCCTTCCTTGCGTCGAGGGGCGGCATCGCGCCGCTCCTCACTCCTCCTCGCTTCCCCTGGCGACTGCTCCCCTGCAGACTCTCCACATGGACGTGTGGGGCCCCGCCCGCGTCACTAAACAGGGCCGCGAGCGCTACTTTCTGCTGGTCGTTGACGACTACACGCGGTACATCACGGTCTTCCCCTTGCGCAGCAAGGGTCAGGTCGTTGATGTCTTGATCCCCAGGATCCGCACTGTCCGTCTCCAGCTCCGCGAGCGGTTCAGTATGGACCTTCCTGTCCTACGTCTGCACTCTGACAGGGGTGGTGAGTTCTCCTCCAACCTCTTGCGAGACTTTTGTGGTGGGGAGGGCATTCTCCAGTCGTTCACGCCTCCGGCCTCCCCTCAGCAAAATGGGATTGCTGAGCGTTGCATTGGCTTAGTCATGGAGGTCGCTCGTACCTCCATGATCCATGCGGCTGCTCCCCATTTTCTCTGGCCGTTTGCAGTCTGGTACGCTGCGCATCAGCTCAACCTCTGGCCTCGCGTCTCCTTGCCGGAGACCTCGCCGACACTATGTTGGACAGGGGAGGTTGGCGATGCGTCGATGTTCCGGGTCTAGGGCTCTCGTGCCTTTGTTTGCGATACGTCCGCGGACACGCTCTCCGCTCGCGCTATTCCCTGCGTCTTCCCTGGATTTCCTCTGACGTGCCTGGCTAGTAGTTTTACCACCCCACCTCGCGCCGTGTCATCCCCACTCAGGACGTCACGTTTGACGAGTCGGTTCCCTTTTACCGTCTCTTCCCCTACTGCTCTGCCCCTCCCCCAACCCCGCCACTCTTCCTTGCTCCAAGTCCACCTCCGGTAGACCCCCTCCCCCCCCAGGGTCTTGCTCCCTCAGGTGTGTCTCAGGTAGACCCTCTCCCTGGTACTGTGCCTGTTGAGGTGCTGCGTCTGAGGGTGCGGAGCTTGGGGGTGCTGAGTCAGAGGGTGCCGGGTCTGGGGGTGCTGAGCCTGGGGGTGCTGAGTCTGGGGGTGCGGAGCCTGGGGGTGCTGAGCCTGCAGGTGTGGAGCTTGGGGGTGCTGAGCCTGAGGGTGTGGAGCTTGGGGGTGCTAAGTCTGAGGGTGCGGAGTCTGGGAGTGCTAAGCCTCGGGGTAGTGCTTCTTCTAGAGGTCTTGTGGGTGCTTCGCCACGAATGTCTCCCCGGCCGCAGCCTCTCTCCCCGCAGCAGTTGCGCGAGTGGTTTGCTCAGCGCACCCGCCTTCGGAGTGGAGTTGCCGGAGCTGGAGTCTCTGCCACTGGTGACACTGGAGCTGGAGGTGTTGGAGTTATTGCTCGAGTTGGTGGTACCGGAGGTGCTGCGGCTGCTGGTCCTGGAGGTGCTCGTACCAGGGGTACTGGAGCTGCCGGGACTGGTAGTGTTGGGGGCGTTGGAGCTGGAGGGGCTGGAGCTGGAGACCCTTCGGAGCCTGGACACACTGGAGCTGGTGGCGCTGGAGCTGGAGGAGCTGGAGATGCTGCCAGTAAAGCTGTTGGCGCTAAAGCTAGAGGCACTGGCGATGGTGGCGTTGGCGTTGGAGGAGCTGGAGCTGGAGACACTGGGACTGTTGACCCTGGAGCTGGAGGTGCTGAGCTGGAGGTGCTGAGCTGGAGGTGCTGTGTCTGGCGGTACGGGTGCTGGAGGCACTGTGCGGCCGCGACCGTACTCCGTTCCCCTCCTTCAGCAGGTTCTTGGTCTCCCATCTTCTACTGGCCTTACTCCTCACTTACTGCGTCCACCGCCTGACCAGTCACAGCTGCCGTTACAGCTAGCCTCCCCACTGCCTGCTCCTTCTCCTTACACTGAGCAGACTGGAGGTCTCACAGAGCGTCGTGAGCTTGAGTCTTGTCTTGCTTTGCCTGTTCGCGCTGTTCGCACTGGTCGTAGGGTTCCTCGTCCGCGTCCTCCTCCTGTCCCCAGCACTCACGCTATGGCACTTCGTCCTTCCTTTGTTCCACTGCGTGTTCCTCTGCCGCCTCCTCCTAAGTCCTCTCTTCCTGCCATCCGAACCCTGAGTCTGACCTTCCTCATGCTGCCGGTCCCACTGTCTCTTGTCTCCTGGCCACTGTTGTCACTAACCCTTCTTTTGAGTCCACTGCTGTGTCTGCCCTCGTTGCTGAGCTAGTTGACTTTGCTGCTGCCTGTCGTCTAGACTACGCCACTGCTCTTGTTGCTGAGTCTGAGTCCGCCAGTCCTCCGTCCATCGGGGGTGAGTGTGCTCTTGGCACGGACGTCCCTGAGGATAGGCAGAAGGACCTTGAGTGTGTTGCAGCTGCTGTACCTCGTTTTGCTTCCATGCTACTTGCCCCTGAGGGAGACCCGGATGCACCAGACATCCCAACCCCGCGCTCTTACGTGGAGGCAATTATGGGTCCTTACTCCTCTCAGTGGCAAGTAGCCATGGATGCCGAGATGGCATCTTGGAAGTCCACAGGCACCTACGTCGACGCAGTTCCCCCGTCTAGGGCGAACATAGTCAACGGCATGTGGATTTTCAGGGTGAAGCGGCCGCCGGGTTCTCCGCCTGCCTTCAAGGCATATACGTTGCTCAAGGCTTCACTCAGCGACAGGGGGTCGACTACTTCCAGACCTTCTCTCCCACCCCGAAGATGACCACTCTTCAGGTGTTGCTGCACGTCGCTGCTCAGCGTGACTACGAGTTGCAATTTCTGGACTTTAGTATAGCTTTCTTGCAGGGCAGCCTGCACGAGGAGATCTGGCTGCGCCGCCCACCTGGCTTCACTGGGTCCTTTCCTGCAGGTACCCAGTGGAGCCTCCGGCGGCCAGTCTACGGTCTACGCCAAGCGCCTCGCGAGTGGTACGACACACTGAGGACTACACTTGCGGCTCTGGGGTTTACTCCTTCGACTGCTGACCCGTCGTTGTTTCTACGCACCGACACGTCGCTGCCGCCTTTCTACGTCCTCGTCTACGTCGACGACCTGGTCAGTGCCACTGCTTACACTGAGGCAATGACCCTTGGAAAGTCGGAACTGTAGAAGAGACACACATGCACGGGCTTGGGTGAATTGCGCAGCTATCTTGGCTTGCAGATCACCCGGGACAGAGCACGGCGCACCATCACCCTGACTCAGTCACACATGGTGCACCATGTCCTTCAGCGCTTCGGCTTCCAGTTCTCCTTGCCACATCCCACTTCTCTGTCTACCAGCTACTCGCTCTCAGCTCCACCTTCGGACGAGTCCGTAGAGCCAAGTGGTCCATACCCAGAGCTTTTGGGTTGATGACGTGCACACGACCTGACCTCGCGTACCCTCTCAGCGTCCTGGCTCGCTACGTGGCTCCCGGTAGGCACCGAAAGGTGCAGTGGGATGCTGCAAAGAGGGTACTGCGTTACTTATGCAGTACATCGAGCATGGGGCTCGTGCTTGGAGGATGGGGTCCAGTTGTCCTCGCTGGTCACGCAGAAGCTTCTTGGGTTAACGACTTGGCTATGCAGTGGTCGTCACGGTGTTACACCTTCAGCCTCGGTTCCGGCTCTGTTTCCTGGCGGTCTACCCGCTCGTCTTCCGTTCCAGTTCCAGTTGTGAGGCTGAGATCTATGCCGGGGCCATGGCTGCACAGGAGTTACGCTGGCTCACCCACCTGCTGACTGACTTGGGAGAGCAGCCTCGTTCGCCTCCAGTTCTGTACGTAGACAACAAGGCCATGATTGCCTTGTGTTAGGACCACAGATTGGAGCACAGGACGAAGCACATCGCTCTGCGATACTTCCTTGCTCGAGAGGTGCAGCAGCGTGGTCCGCTTCGTCTTGCGTACGTGGCCACTAGGGCCGACACTGGTGATATATTCACCAAGGCACTTCACTCTGGTTATCATTAGCACTTCTCTACTGTTTTAGGCATTGTGCCTACTTTGCCTCACTTACTCACTGCGTGACGTGTACTGTGGTCTATATATATACCTGCATGCTTACTCTTGCTAGGCTATGATCACTGTATTGTTTGTGCTCTATATATAACTTTGCATGTGAACTGGCCTTGTGGCCCTTTGCTTGTGCTCGGACTGTGTGGTGTCTTTGTGATCCACCCTGAGCTTGCTTTGCTTTTCTTGACTGGTCTCGTGACCACTTGTTCTCCTCCACTTTGCCTATGGGGGTGTGTCAGAATGTTATAGTGCTTATATTTGTGTAGGCCATAGTGGGGTAGCCCATAAGGGGTACAACCCAATTAGGGTTAGTACTTGTACCCAACTTCTGCTCAATGCATTCATTCTCGTTCAATTCTCTGACAGTAAGTACTTCTGGTCTTAGTATCTATTAACATGTTAGTTGATATAAGAAAATTTACAAAAGATACACCCAAGCCCAAAACTATATTTATACGGAGTCGAATCAAGTCTGAGAAGAACAAAATGCAACAAAAGAATGGGACACGAGGCGCGAAATTGAGAAATTTCAGTTCGAGTCGCGGTCGGAACAAATGAACAGGCAGGATTCTCGCTGAAAACTACCTGATTTGCTCCCGCGAAATTTCACAGGCGAAGCGCGGTCGAATTTCAAAGCCTGAAATTTCAGTCAGGGGATTGAGTGTGTTTGTGCCTGAAATCTGGACCCGAACCCCTCCGCACACAACACAAAAAATCCGGGAGCTTTGTGATGTGGGCGAGGGGAGCCATTCTTGCTCCTGTGTGTATCGCCGAGGTCAAAGCGGTGGAGCTGGTGTAATTAAACAGCTTAGGAAAGTTGGCGAATAAAGATACTTGGAACTAATGGTGAGATGAACTGAGTGGTCGCTCCTTTTTACATGTGCCAGGAAATGGCACCGTGAGTCACGGGCATGTGACTGGGCTAGATTGGTTTTCGGTTTGCAAGCCGAGTCGCACAAGTTTTGAGGAGTTGGCTGCGCAGGGTGTTGGATGAAGGTTGTTGCGAATAATTGCGGTTTGGGTGGGGGGGCTGGCAAGCGACTTCGGTCAGGGATTTCGCGATTGCTGGTAGACTTCGCGCACGAAATGGAAAACGGGGGATACCGAGTCGTACAATGATTCGCGAGGATAATCGTGACGAAACAAGCCTTAGACAATGATTTTCAGGCGCACGAGACGGCACAGTAGGCGCGAAGCACCGGGTGGTGGGAATATTGACAGTACTCATTCATACAGTACCAACCTCCATGTGCTCAAACTTCACTCTAATTCCAGTTATAAAGATCCGCACCCATCTCTAAAGCTTCATATATAATACACATATAAATTATTCTTACATTATCCATCATTTTACTCTCAAGAATTCAAAACGACTTGCATTACAAAGGAAAAAGTAGATCGTTTTTTTCCTTAAAAAAAAAACACCAATTATATTTGAATATCAAAGATAAAATTGCACTCCATTCTTTTGGATATGGATATCGTATGTACCTAATGAGGGCATGTTTCAATCGATTTTAGGGGCAGCAACGTAATCCACCAATGACTATCAGTCAAGGCAAATCCCCATAATCATCCTCTCCTGCAAACATGGCTGCCTCATCCATTCCTGCAGCACCACCGCCAGCACCACCACCACGCCCACCTGCCCCTCCAGCCCCATCACCGCCCCCCATGCCCCCTCCCGCTCCCCCCATCGCTCCCATGCCCTCCATGCCCCTCGTCCCTCCCCCTGCCCCTCCCATGCCCCCAAAGGACGACACGAGGGATGAGTCGGGAATCCCTGCCAGCAGTGACGACCCTCCCCCCATGCCCATGCCCGCTGCTCCTCCCATGCCCATGCCCATGCCCATGCCTTGACCGGAAGCAGCAGCAGGGGTCATGTGGGTGGAGGCATGGAAGGGGGCATGCTGCTGCATGCCCATGCGCTGTTGGGGGTGATCTGTAGGGAAGGGCTCATCCATGCCTGCCCCTCCTGATCCACTCCGCCCTGCTGCTTGCGCTTGCCCTTGCCCTTGCCCTTGTCCCGCCTGTTGCTGCTGCTGCTGCTGCTGTTGCTGCTGCTGCTGCATCCCCCCGGCTCCACCTGCCCGTCCCGCACCCCCTGGCTGACAAGAAGCCCACTGCTGCTGCAGCTGCTGCTGATCCTGATGCTGCTGACTGTACTGCGGCTGCTGCTGCATGGTCTGTGCTGGCAAGCCTCTCATGTGGGTGGGCATTTGAGACGATGCCATCGAGACTTGGCCTGCCATTGGGTGGAAGAGGGATCAGAGCAATTAGTGAAAGAGCAGAGCAGAGAGTAGTGAGCAGAGAGTAGAGAGCAGAGGACAGAGGGCAGTGAGCAGAGGGCAGAGAGCAGAGGGTAGAGAGAAGTGAGCAGAGGGCAGAGAGCAGAGGGTAGAGAGCAGTGAGCAGAGGGCAGAGAGCAGAGAGCAGAGGGCAGAGAGCAGAGAGCAAAGAGCAGAGGAAGGAAATAATAATTAGAGAGCAGAAAGTGAAGAGTGATTGTGAGGAGGATGAGTGCAAGTGTTGGGAGCTTTTAAGGCAGACCATTCTGCGGATGCATGCGAGGAAGAGCAATCAAAACGGATGGAACCAAGCGAGTGAGTCGTGGGCTCACCTTGGAAGGAGCCCGCCCTCCCCGCACCAGCATTGCCTGCCCCCATTCCCTGCATCGCCCCCCCCATCGCCCCCATGCCCCCCATCCCTCCCATTCCTCCCATGCTACCCATACCCATACCCATCCCTCCCATTCCCCCCATTCCTGCAACACCCTGTCCCTGCCCCTGCCCCTGCTGCCCTGTGCCTCGGTCTATCCCCTGCCCCTCCTGCCCCATGGGCCCTGCCAGCTGCTGCCGCTGCTGCTGCACAAGCATCTCTCCAGGCGCCTGCAGCTGCCCCCCCGCCCCGCCTGCTCCCCCCATCGCCCTTCCCCCTCCTTGCTGTTGCTGCAGCTGTTGCGGCGGCTGGTGAGGCGGCTGGAACATGTGCCTTTGATTCATCGGTGCTGGCGGGCTGCTGTGAGGAGGGGAGGAAAGCCCCTGCATTTGCTGCATCTGCTGCTGCTGCTGCTGCTGCTGCTGCTGCTGCTGCTGCTGCTGCTGCATGTGCATCTGCTGCTGCTGCCCTTGCGCCTGACCTTGCCGCATGCCCTGCTGCCTCTGCAAGTGCTGCTGATGCTGCCGCATTTGCTGCTGCTGCATTTGCTGCTGCTGCATCTTCTGTCCAACTTGATTCTGCCCACCAAGCTGACTGCCCTGAGGGCCCCCATTTCCCCCACCTGGTTGACCCCCCAGCTGGGACTGCAGGTGCGCAGCCAGCTGGGCCAGCTGCTGAGGCGAGTGCACTGCCTGCTGCTGCCCCTGAACCCCGTCTCGCAGGCTGCTCTGCTTCTCGCCCCCGCCTCGAGGGCTTGGAAGGCCCTTCATCGCCTTCCCTGCCACCTCACCCTCACTGCCACCTGCACTGCTCCTCGCACTCCCTGCTGTAGCACCGCTCGCAGTAGCAGTAGCGGCAGCAGCAGCAGCGCCCTCGCCGTCAGCCCCAGCAGAAGCAGCAGCGGAGCCACCCGGAGCTGCCCCACCAGCAGAAGGGGCGTTTGCAGCAGCAGCGGCGGCAGCGGCGGCGGCAGCGGCGGCTCTGGCTTTGGCAGAGACCTTTGGCTTTGACTTGGGCTTGGACTTCGGAGCCGCACCTCCTTCCGCTGCTCCTCCTGCTCCTCCTGCTCCTGCTGCCGCTGCCGCTGCCGCTGCCGCTGCCGCCGCCGCCGCCGCTGCAGCTGATGCCTTTTTTGGCCGAGACTTGGGTTTCTGAGGAATTGGATGAAAAGTAACAGCAGAGAGAGACATGATTTGAAATGGCATGAAATACTTGATGATGTGAAGTGAAAGCATACCACAGCCAGAAAGTACTCTTTGAGAGGTGATTCAAGCTCTTAGCATCGTCAGCTCCCTCTTTTCGCACCTGAGGAGCAGAAGTAGGAACAGCAGGGGCGGGAGAGGAGGTGGCAGCAGCAGCAGTGCTGGCACCAATAGCACCAATAGCGCCTTTGCTGTTGCATGGCTCCTTCTGCCCCACTCCCCCTTGCACTCCCCCTTGCACTCCCCCTTGCACTCCCCCTTGCACCCCCGATTGCACGCTCGTACCGCCCTGCATCGTCGATCGTCCTTGCAAGTTCCCTTCCCCCACCACCCCCTGCTGCACTGTGCCTTGCGCTGCCTGCCCCTGAAACTCCTGTCCCCCTTGCTCTTGTCCCTGCCCTGTCAACTGCCCATGTCCGTGTCCCTGCCCTTGCACCTGCCCTTGCTGCCCCTGCCCTTGCAACTGCCCCTGCAACTGCCCTTGCTGCCCCTGCCCTTGCTGTCCCTGTCGCAGCCCCTGCAGCTGCCCTTGCCCATGCTGCTGTGCCTGCCAAGACGACATGCCACCACCACTACCACCACCACCCGCACCACCTGCACCGGCCACACCACTACCCATGCCTGCTCCCATGCCAGCACCCATATTTGAACCCATGCCAGCACCCATATTTGAACCCATGCCAGCACCCATATCTGAACCCATGCCAGCACCCATATTTGAACCCATGCCCGCACCCATGCCCTTTTGAGTCGACTCAAAAGACATGCCTGCACCCATCCCTGCTCCCATACCCACACCCATAGCAGTGGCTGTTGCAGCCATAGCAGCAGGCAGCGCAGCAGAAGGGGAAGAAAATTGGGAGAGAGGATTCGATGCAGAGGCAGGGGGAGAAGAGAATGAAGTATCCATACGACTGCCAGCTCCCATGCCCATGCCCATATTCATACCCATACCTATACCCATACCCATATTCATGCCCAGACTGGCCAGATTCCCTCCCATGCCTCCAATGCCTGCTGTTGCCCCCATCCCACCCAACACCCTGCCTCCTGCCGCTCCTGACTTCACCCCAACTCCACTCGCGTTGAACGCACCCCCAAATCCGCCCATCCCGCCCATACCCGCCCCTGCTGCTCCCCCCACACCCCCTTCCCCTTCCCCTCCTCCCCCAGAACCCCCACCCATGCCTCCCCCTGCCATTCCCCTCATCCTCCCGGCCCCACTTCCCCCCCCTCCCCCTCCCCCTCCCCCTCCCCCTCCTGCCAAACCAGTTGCTGCCGAGCCTCCCTGCAAGGTCTGAAAACCTGGAAGCTCGGCGAACTTATGCAGTGAGAGGGGGTCGAGGGGGGAGGAGGAGGAGGGGCCCAGGGGCGCGGCACTGTGCGACAGAGCCGACGGCTGAGAGGCGAGACTGGAATGGGCAGCAGCAGTGGTGGCAGGGAAGGAGGAGAGGGAGGAGGCAGGGAGGGTCGGGGCAGCGGAATTGGGTGTAGGGTGGAGGGAGGAGGGCGAGGGCGTGGGGTGGGAGGCGAGGGGGAGGGCGGCGGGGGAGGGGGAGGGGGTGCTCTGGTTGGTGATAGCCCGTGAGCTGGCCTCCCAGAAGAGCGCCCCCAGCACGCCCCTCAGCCTCGCCTCGTGCCGCGCATGCTGCATGCCTGTCGCTAGCGGTAGTGGGGCGGGGGCTGTAAGGGGGAAAGGGGGAGGAGAATGGGGGAAGGGGGATGAGTGTGAAGCGCCCCCAGCACGCCCCTCAGCCTCGCCTCGTGTAGAAAGTAGATTTTTGAGACGTCTCAAAAAATGTTGAGACGTCTCAAAAATCTACTTTCTACACGAGACGTCTCAAAAAATGTTGAGACGTCTCAAAAATCTACTTTCTACACGAGACGTCTCAAAAATGCACTTTCTACACGTGACAAGGCATGGCCACGTGTAGAAAGTAGATTTTTGAGACGTCTCCCACATGGGCGCTGCTAACCCCACATGGGCGCTGCTAACCCCACATGCGCGCTGATATCCCCACCTGGGCGCTGCTATCCCCACATGGGCGCTGCTAACCCCACATGGGCGCTGCTAACCCCACATGGGCGCTGCTAACCCCACATGGGCGCTGCTAACCCCACATGCGCGCTGATATCCCCACCTGGGCGCTGCTATCCCCACATGGGCGCTGCTATCCCCACATGGGCGCTGCTATCCCCACATGGGTGCTGCTATCCCCACATGGGCGCTGCTATCCCCACATGGGCGCTGCTAACCCCACATGGGCGCTGCTATCCCCACATGGGCGCTGCTATCCCCACATGGGCGCTGCTAACCCCACATGGGCGCTGCTATCCCCACATGGGCGCTGCTAACCCCACATGGGCGCTGCTAACCCCACATGGGCGCTGCTAACCCCACATGGGCGCTGCTAACCCCACATGGGCGCTGCTAACCCCACATGGGCGCTGCTAACCCCACATGTGCGCTGCTAACCCCACATGGGCGCTGCTAACCCCACATGGGCGCTGCTAACCCCACATGCGCGCTGATAACCCCACCTGGGCGCTGCTATCCCCACATGGGCGCTGCTATCCCCACATGGGCGCTGCTATCCCCACATGGGCGCTGCTATCCCCACATGGGCGCTGCTATCCCCACATGGGCGCTGCTATCCCCACCTGGGCGTTGCTATCCCCACCTGGGCGTTGCTATCCCTCGCATGACACGTGCGCACCTGGGGGCTGCTGGTCCTTCCTCAGTGGCTTGGACTGGTGGTGCGCCTGGGGGCTGTCCCCCCCAGGTGCTATTACGAGTGCTACCAAAAGTTCTATCCCCCACCCCAGTGCGCCGCGGGTGCTGATCCTTGCGCCCCTAAGCAACACACCTGGCGGCTGCTGGTCCTTGCGCCCCTGAGCAACACACCTGGCGACTGCTGGTCCTTGCGCCCCTAAGCAACACACCTGGCGGCTGCTGGTCCTTGCGCCCCTGAGCAACACACCTGGCGACTGCTGGTCCTTGCGCCCCTAAGCAACACACCTGGCGGCTGCTGGTCCTTGCGCAGAGGCTTGGACTGTTTGAGGATGAAATCAAATGTGCTGCGCCGCGACGCACTCGCTTTCTTCTTTGGCGCCGCTGCCTTGCCTGCTTGGGGGGGAGGTGAGATTCAAGATGGCCGCAAGGGGTGAGAGGTGAGATCGCTGTGGGTATGGGGTGATGTGATGGCAGACACTCGCCTTCTTCTTCGGCGCCGCTGGCTTGCCTGCTGGCCGTGCGAGGTGAGATGGCCGTGGGGTGATGCCATGCGTGGCATGTGGCATGTGGCATGTGGCATGGCAGAAAAGAGTGAGTGGAGGATTTGAAAACGGCGGTGTGTGAATGCATGGCATGTCAAGATATGGTTAAGCTGGTTCAGACTGAAGGCGGAAAACGAGAGGGTCGCAAAGAGAATGCGAGGGTAATAAAGGCTGTTGTCTAGCAAAAAAAGTAGAAGAGGCAGAGCCGTGGCTGTGCGTGGGAAGGAGGGAGGAGAGGTGGGAGAGGTGGGTGGGTGGGTGGGTGTGTGAGTAGATGGCATGCCTGCTGCTGGTGCAGTGACTGGCTTGGCAGCGTGTGCTGGTCCCGTGGCAGGCGGGGTGTCAGACGCACCCCTGCAGCACAGATGGAGAGGGGATACGGGGAGAGGGAGAGGGAATACGGGGAGAGGGAGAGGTGAGACAGGGAGAGGGAGAGGGAACGGGGAGAGAGGACAGGGAAGAGGGCTAGGAGAGAGGCGGCAAGCTGAATGGAAGCAAAACGGACGCCGTTACCGCATCGTTCGAAAAAGAAAAGGAAAGATAAGAAAAGACAAGGCCAAAGAAACTTGCACAGATCCGCACCTACAGAACAGAACATCAAAGAGATAAAATTAACGAGCTGAAACAATCCAGCAGAGCGAGCAGTCAAGAAAATGAACTCACCCCACTTTCCCCCCTGCAGCGGCACCCCCTGCATGCGCCCCTTGCTTGGCTGCTGCCTTCTTGTCCTTGCGCTCGCCACCCCCTACTGCAGCCCGCCCCCGCTCCGCCTCTGCTCCACCCGACCCCTCCTTCCCCTGCTGTCGTTGCTGTTGCTTCTGTTGCTGCTGCTGCTGCAGTGGTTGGTGGTGCTGCTGCTGCTGCTGCTGCTGCTGTTGCTGCTGTTGTTGTTGCTGCAGCTGCTCTTGCTGCAGTTGCTGCTTCACTAGCTGCTGCTGCTGCTGCTGTGACTGCTGTTGCTGAGGAATAGGAATTGCCGTAGCATCTCCAGCTGCTGCTGCCTTTGCTTCTGTTAGAGCAGACACAGAAGCATGCAGGGCACAGAGGAAAAAGAGAAAGGAGGGAGAGAGGCAAGCGAGGGCTGTGCATGCGATCCTCGAGTCAGCCTGCATCGTACTTGCATAACAGGCAGATGGGAAGGGGCTGCTGCGCACCTAGCGCCCCCCACCCCCCACCTCCCCCCTCGCGCCCCCCACCCCCCACCTCCCCCCTCGCACCTTCCACCCCCCACCTCCCCCCTCGCACCTTCCACCTCCCACCTCCCCACTCTCGTTGCTCACTTCGTTCGCTTTAAAAGGAAAAATATCTATCCTTCACGGCCGCCCACCTGCCACCCTCACTGCCACGCCACCCACCTGCCACCCCTCAGTGCCGCCCACCTGCTACCCCTCACTGCCGCCCACCTGCCACCCCTCACTGCCGCCCACCTGCCGCCTGCCTCTGAGCCGCTGCAGCAGCAGCGGCTGCGGCTGCTTTGGACATCTTCTTGGGCCGCGCTGCTGCCGCCCCGCCTGCTGCTCCGCCTGGTGGGGGAACAAGGGAAGGAGGGGCGGTGGGAAGGGGGGACAGGGTTTGGGAGGTGCGAGGATGAGAGGAGGGGGTGAAAACACATCTGCTTTTGAAATCTTCTAGGGCCTCGCCGCTGGCGCCCCGCCTGCTGCTTCACCTGGGGTGTGAGGGCGGGTAAAGCGGCGGACATCTTCTTGGCCTTGATGCCGCTGCGGCTGGGGGCGGCAGAGGGGGACAGAAGGGAGGGAATGGGGAGGGGGGGGAGGAAGGGGGGGAGAGAAGGGGGGGAGAGAAGGGGGGGAGAGAAGGGGGGAGAGAAGGGGGGGAGAGAAGGGGGGGAGAGAAGGGGGGGAGAGAAGGGTGTGCAGTGCGAGAATGAGAGGAGGAGGGGGTGAAAGGACATCTGCTTTCACCATCTTCTTTGGCATCGCTGCCGCCCCGCCTGGGCGGGTGAGGGCGGGCAGAAGGGCAAGGGTTGGGGAAAGAGGGGGGAAGTGTGCGGGAATGAGAGGAGGGGATGAAGTGGTTGGAGAGGAGTGAAAGTGGCAGGGTTTGTGTGCAGTGGCTGGTTCTGGCGGGGGGGATGGCACCGGGAATGAACGGAGATGTGAAGGGGTTGAGGCGAGAGGTGTGTGTGAGGCGTCTTGTCTTGGCGACTGGATGCTGGAATGCACACGCGCCCCACGCGCACACAGAGTTCGCCATACATGCATTCGTGCCCACGAGCCTGCACGAGAAGGAGACATGCCACACGACGCATGGCGCTGTTCCTTTACCCACCGCCGCATGCCCTCTCACTCACACTGCTTCGCACTCACCGCACTCTCACCCACACCCAATCCCTCTCACCCACGCCCCACTCCTTACGTTTCGTCCCCTTCGCTTTGCCTCCGCCTACGGTTCCCGCCGCACCACCGCCGCCAGCGGTTGCGGCGGGCCCCGTCGCAGGCGCAACCTGCGCGGAGGCCGCCATCCCCGCCGCGCCGCCTCCCTTCGCCTGCATTGCGGCACTGCTGCGCCTAGAAGACCGCCGGTATTGCCGTTCACCGAACTAATGCAGGAACGCTTCGATTCGGGTGCCTGAACCAGGACTGGAGAGGGACTGGACTGGACTTGTCCTGGCGCCCCACTGTTACCGATGCTCGCCTTTCGCGCGCGGGACACTTGCACTGGGATAGGAATACGACCAGATTTGGCGATTCCGACTGATTAGAAATTTCAGGAATAGCAGGGCTTTCCCACGCTGTGGAATTCCCGTGTCGTGCCCTAATTTCTGCTGTGTCGGACGCGAATAATTGGTCCTTGGAGCGCGCCACATCGAGCGGAAAAATGACAGTTCGAACGCTCAAATTCCGGGGGTTAAATCCGTTACACGACGTTTTGAGGAACACAGAGGAGGAACACACAGAGAGCTTCAGTACGGTTGCAGTTCAGATAGGCCCGTTTCAACTCAAAGGTTCATACGCGCAAGGTTGGAAAAACACGGGTGAATCCGAGATCGTTCTGCCCGCTCGCGGGAGCGAGCTGCCCACGGGCAAAAAAACTAAAACCCAATCGGATGGGACGCGGTTCGGGAGGCATCAACCCTAAACACCTTGCCCTTAGGTGTTTGGGGAGGATATACCTCAGCCGACGAAAACTGCCGCCCAATTTCGCGGTTGCGATAGGACAACGGCCCTCCTCGGGATTGACGAACTCCCGACGACTCCGAGTGGCAAACTGGGGCGACATGGCAGACCTCTGGGCCTTCGGGATTGTCGACGATCTGACGACCTCGGGTTTCGCTGAGAGAAACCCGAGAAGGACATCTCAGCGGACAAAAACTCACAGCACGACACGTCGAGCCGCGATTTCAGCGCGGGAACTCCACTGCGCGCCCAAATTTGTCGGTGGCCGATCCACGCGGCGAAGATCTGTCCGTCAAAAAATGTTACAGTTGTCTGGCATCGCGAGCTGCTCGCCATGTCGGTGTCGACTAAGGATCCAACGGGATTGTCCGGACCACGAAAGTCGGCGTCGACCACGAGGGCTCACGGTGGGCTTGCCACGCGGCTCTTCAATAACTCCGTGCCCTTAGGCCATGGAAGTCGGCATGTCGGCGTTTCTGCGTAGAGGCACCAATGATGGGCCCACGCCACGTAACGCACGCACATACCACCGTGGACGTGCCCAGGCTTACGCCCCGTGAGTGCAGCGCGGCGACCCATTAGCCATGCATGGCTCGTGGCACGTCGGACACTGCGCCGCCGCACGAGAACACATGCATAGCGGCACAAGCATAGGGGGTTGCGTGAAGCGCGGCAAAATCGGGAGTCGCTCACGACCATACCCCTCCGTGACCTTGCGCTGGTGCTCATTCCATTGTGCGTTCCTGCGTTCCTTCCTGCTCCCTCTTGCACTTGAATTTTCCTCTCCCTAGCTATCTTCGCGAGTGTGGGTTACTCGTGCGCCGACCAATCGATCACGTCGGCACCGGTAGCGTGTTTAGGTAACCGATCACAACTAACTAGGTCGGCGACGCATGGCCAGAGCACGGCCTAGAGCCCAACAGCCGCAACCCATCCCACCCCCTGCCGACTCTGTAGACGCCGACATCAAAGCACAGCTAGAACGCCTCGAGCTCGCCGCCGAGTTAGAAGCACTTGAGAGAGAATCCGACGAAGACGCCTGAGCAACTCATCGGGTGTACACTGCACCCGCGACTCAGTACCGTCTCTGGTGGTCCATCCCTTACCTCGAACACGGTCGACGGTATAGCAAACTACGAGCGGCCTCATGGCAGACGTCGACATGCCCGACGTTGGTCCCCCAACCGACCACATTGAGACCTCTACCCCCGAAGAGGCGCTCAAGCTACTCTACGATCTTGACGCACTGACACAGATTCCAGAAGGGGAGTTCACCAAGGACATTCCCCCGATAGGAGATAGGAGAGTTTACCAAGCCAGCTAGTAAGTCCACACCGACGCAAGATGGGCAGCCTGGACCTTCGTCGGTACCGGGCGGCTCAGGAAACCAGGTTGATGAGGAGGAGGAGGAGGACGAGGAGGAGGAGAGCGACGACGAATACGACGAGCGTCCTCCGCGTAGCACGAATCCGCGCACCTTGGAAGAACGCCTCCGGCGGGAACTTGAATACATAGATGACATGCTAGAACAGGACGAGGACGAGGACGAGCAGAACATGGCGGTGCCACGCGAACAGTGGAGAGCAGCAGACTTCGTCGAGGACGACATGGTTTACGCAAGCATCGACGTGCTGGTCATAGACGCCCTACGCCACCTGCAAACCTTGGAGAAGAATAGCACGCTGAGGCTGTACACCTCGTTCATCTACCACTACAAGAGGTGGGCGGCGAAAATGCTGACGCAAATACGCGACAAGCTTCCCCAGGAGCACAGGCTTAGGCACGTCGACGAGATCGGCCACTACATCCGGGACAACAAGAAGAAGAATTGGGACAAAGTGGCCGAGGTCCCCCGAGAGTACATCTGGCTGCACGGTCCTAGGGTAACCGAAACCCGGCTGCGCGCCTATGTGAAGTTCATGATACGTGAGTGTCAGCTCGATGCCGAGTCGATCGAGGAGGGGAACAATGCCCCGCGAACCCATCCGGTGCAAGGTACAACGGTGCACACGCTCCTCGGGCGCATAAAGGCATGCCAGATGGCGGCGAGAGTGGAGGCGACGCTCTACCGGGAGAAGGAGCTGAGCATCATGCGGGAGATATCGGTGGTCAGATCGGAGGTGCGGTTCATGGTCCGCACCAAGAACGAGAGGGACGTCAAGTAAGTTTGTCGACACTGCCAACCTCTGTCCACGTCACTATGAAGTCGACGCCGTCAAACTCAAAATACTCGGTGGCTTTGTGGGCAGGAATTGTGCCGACCGGCGTCGCGGCACCATCGGCGATACCTACACCACCGAACAGTTCCGCCAGATCATGATGAAGGTGCTGCCGACATGGGCGGCGTCGGCGTGGAACCCGCGGGCAACCGCTCCTTCGCAGACGCTGTGGCGATTTCTGCTCACCAAGGCGCTCACGCTACTCTCCCACCACACTCTCCTGCGAGGCGCCAGCATCCGCGAGATCACGCTCCCCAACATCTTCTTGTACCGAATAGCTAGCACTTCGTCGGTGAACCCGGAGAACCAGCCGGTCGTCATGGTGATCACCGCGCGGAACTCGAAGACTTCCAAGGATGCCCGTCTTCAGCAGAGCTACGCGGCGCGACACCTGGAAGCGGAGTTGTGCGCCGTCGGCGAGACCGGCCTATGGTTGCACTTCATCCTCGACCAGATCGGTCAGTTCAACGGCGTCGACTTCCTTCCGCCGCTTGACACCACCGAACGCGAGCGCTGGTACAAGAAGCACCTCTTCTTCGCCCGCAACGACAAGGAGCAAAAAGAGCTCTCCGCCTCCAGCCACCAACGTTGGACGCGGCAGTTGTGGACGACCAACAAGGTGTTCTGCAAGCGGAACGTGCACGCCGCTCGCGCCGGAGGTGCGCAGGAGCTAGCCATTGAAGGGACGCCTCGCGCTGAGATCGCCGAGCTGGGTCACTAGGCACTCGACAAGATGACGCGTGCTTACATCACAGCCATTCCCGTTGGGGTGGTGATGAAGAAGGCCGGCTACTCGGGTTGCAAGCAAGACTACTTCTTGGGTCGCAGCAGGGTCGAGCCCTCCAACAAACTATTGGACATCATCGCCGAGCACATCTTCCCCGGCGTGGATGCTCTGCTGCGCGATGTATGTTAATAGACGCCGACAATGTCCTTACGTCGCCATTGCTTCGTTGGCTGCCCATCGCCTTACTAACCCACATCACGTGCCGATGTGCAGGCGGAAACGCGAACTGCCAAAGAAGGGAGCGACGCCGACAAAGCCGCCGTGCACTTCTGGCGTACCCTCCAGATGATGCGCCGCATCGTCGCCGAGGACCTCGCGGTGAAGCTCGTCCGCACCCCTTGGCACCCGTACATCCAAGGTTCGAAGCTCTGCCGGATTGCCCTCTTTCAGCACTGGGCGAAAAGGGTCGAGAAGATCGACACCGAAACGATCAACAAACGCTGTGACCCAACCCTCATTCAGGCAGAGGTAAACCGTCGCTAAAGTCGGCGTCGCCGGGAACCTATCTGTTACGGGTGTATTCTAAACAATTTTCGCCTTTCCGCCTTGTGCTGCAGGAAATCTCCGTTCGCTTGGACACCGAATACCATAACATGTCCCTCAAGGAGACGCTGAAGTACGAGAGGGAGCGCGCCGCGGTCGAGAAGATCGACCTTCAGGATGAACTCGAGAAGCGCGACGATACCATCGCGACGCTGACCGCCGAGATAACCCGTTTCACCGAGGCACTCCGTGTGTCAGAAGCACGGAGGATGCCGGAGACGCCGCCGTCGGGGAACGAGCAGACGCCGAGCGAGAGTGGCTCCGCGGATTTGGCCAGTCCGGGGGCCAGAAACAAGAAACGGTACGAGAAACCCCCACAGACGCTCGACGAGGCTCGTTACGAGCTCAACGTGGTGCAACCTTGGCGGGAGTCAAAGACCGTGAGGGACGCTTGGCGCCTCTGGAACTCCGCCACCGCCGATGACACCCGCCGTCTTTGCGATAGGGTCACCGAGCCGGGATTCGTCGACCGCCACACCCTCCTCAAAGGCGCGACGCAGGGTGCACACGACATGAAGGTGCGCCGCATGCTGAAGGCCATGGATGCGGTGCGCCTTCTTCGCTCGAGCGACGGCGATGCCGACACCGAAGCCGTCGTCGCTGCCCTGAACAAGATCGCGGCGCCGGGCATCGGGACCTTCTGCGATGCCCTCACGGTGCTCAAACCGGGAACCGCACCGACGAAGTCCAAGGAGCCCGGCATGGGCGTCAAGGGGCTGGGCCCCAAGTCGGTCTCGAAGCTACGTCTCGCCTGTGCGCTGGTGGCGGTCAACTTGAAGCCGAGCGCTTGGGTCGCCGTCCTGTTTCCAGACACCTGGGAGGAGCAGATGCCGAAGACCGTGGCGGACATGGCCAAGCAGACCGCACCTGTGCTGCGTCCTCCGACGAAGCGCAAGAAGGCGGCATGAGTACCTTTGGAGCATATGCGTGCGCGTAGTTTGATGATGCTGTAATTGTGGTCGATTGCACCAAACCATGATGCTTATTTTGTTCATGAAGTTGGTAAACGATTGTCATACAACAATGCCCATGCGAACATAGATGATCCAACAATGGTAACTGCAGTCGGTCGCCGACCAACAAACACCCTGAAAATACTTGCAGACAGCCAAACCCTCTATGTCGACAGACATCCAACGACGCCGACGTATTTTCGGACTCCGACATATACGCCGACAAAAATTCATCCCAGAGTAGCATTTGAGTGTGCAATTCAGAGGGTAGCGATCAGGTCGACATCTCCGACGAGGGTTCTACATGTCATGCACTACCAAAAAGTTACATGCGCTACCACATAAGCAAACACAAACAAAAAGTTACAAACACTAAAAAAGTTACAAACACACTAGCAATCAGACCACCTCGCGCTCCCTCCGCGCGCCGACTACGCCGCCGTGCTGTCCTTGCCCTTCTTGCCCTTCTTCCCCTTCTTCCCCGTGCTGTCCTTGCCCTGCTTGCCTCTCTGACCCTTCCTCCCCCTGTGTTCAATGTCGTACTCCATCTGCGCGTCACACGGCACAGCGATGCCGATCTTTTCGAGTTTCGGCCCGGCGACGGGGCACATTCCCCAGAACGCCAATGTCTCCACTGTCGCTCTAGCAATCACGTCGGCTTCGACTTCATGATCCACCCCTGGGTAGACCCGGTGCAGAGCGAGACTCTGCAGCGCCGGCGCGACGTTGTGCGCAACCTCCCCCAGGGGTTGCTCCCGGTCGATCTCGGCCTCCAGCACCACCTGCATGACCTCCTTGAAGACACCGGCGGTCTTCTCGCTCGCACCGACCACCATCGCCGCCGCCTTCCCTTCGCCCACAGCATCGACCACCTGGGCGTCGTCGTTCTCGACTAAGCACCACACGGCGCAAGCGGAGGCCGATAACGCTTGTGCCGCCATCGCCGTCTTCTCATCAGTGTCTCCCTCCTTCCTCGCCGTGCTCGCAGCGACCTTCCCATACGCAGCGCACATGGACACGCGACCTATCATGGCCGACATCATAGCATCCGACTTCTCCTGGCCTTCCTTTGTGACGGCATCGACGGGGAGCCAGATCGCCGGCAAGAGCGCGTCGTGGTGCGCATCGCCTGAGCTCTTGTACGCTCGATACTGGCCGAGAATGTCATCGAACCTGTCACACAATCACATGAAACCGAGCGACCATTAGTGACTCCGACATCGTCATCAACACTCGGCCGAAAGGGTATCCGACTTACCGTGTTTTTGGAAGGTACGCGCCCCGTGCCCATATCACCGTCCACATCCCTGTCGGCAAAATCTTGACCTCCTCCCACACCATCCTCCACTTCTCCAACTCGGTTTCCTCCAAGCCGGTGAGCTCGGCCATGAGGACCTTGCTGATGTAGCCGTCGTAGACGATGTACGCAATCGAGTGCAAGTACGCCAGCTCCATCTTCTCGCGCGATTTGCCGATGTATCGATTAGCGCTGAGCACCTTAATTTCGCCCACCCACCCAAGACCGTCGCCCGAGTTGTCGTGGCGGATGCCATGACCCTTCCGTCCTTTCTCCTTCTCCTTCTCCTTCTCCTCCTTCTCCTTCTCCTTCTCCTTCTCCTTCTCCTTCTCCTTCTCCCCGCCTTCTCCTTCTCCTTCTCCGCCGCCTTCTCCTTCTCCTCCTTCTCCTTCCCTTTCTCCACCGACTTCTCCTTCGCCTTATCCCTCCCTGTCTCGGCCGACATCGCCCGTGTTTTCCTCTGAGAGCTCGCCCTCCCTTTCACTGTGTCGGCCTTCCCCTTCCGTTTCGACTCTCCATCGCCGACAGTATCAGTGGTCGTATTTGGCTCCGCTGAACCAGCGGGGGGATTCGCCAAGGGCTCCACATGCGCCGTGTCCGAGATGGCCAGAGCAGCGGGGTGCCCGGGGCGTTTTACCGATTCCAACAGGTTCTGGATGGCAGCGATGTCGGCGTCGTTGTGGCCTATCGACGCCTGTGCATGGTCAACGGCTCCGCCGCCGGTGGCTAGCGCTGCCCTTACGCCCTTCTCCGCCGCCTCGTTTACCGACGTCGGCGTCGCGCTTGAGCCGGCTTCCGGCCAAGTCTGTGCTGGCGCTGCCGCACTACGTGCGCCTAACCGAGCGCGAAGCAATGCGGACTTTGGGTCCGCAGTTGGATGGGCGGCGACCAGAAGCGCGGTATGTGGGGCACTGGGCGTCGTGGCGGCGACCTGCGGAGTGACCGTGCGACGTGCTGCTTCGGCGGGGGCGGCATCGACCAAGGGAGGCTGCTGCACGTCCTTGCGATGGGCCTCCATGCGGTGGAGCATTTCCCTGAGCGCGTTCGCCGCTGCGAGCACCTTAGAGGCGGACGGACCGTCGCGGTTAGCCGCAGCATCCTTCGCGTCGCCCTTGGCGGCAGAGGGGCCCACTGCAGCTGGAGTAGCCACAAGGGCCGGCCCATCGTTGTTGGCGGCTGACGGGCCGACCGGCGCGCTGCTAGCCGCAGGGGGTTTTCGGGGAATCGACGTGGTCCCTGCGACCCCGACAGACGGTCCCTTGACGGTTCTGGCACCGCCATCTATCGCCGTTTGAGCGGTTGGGATCTCCTTGTCGCTCAAGCCTTTCCCGCCGTCTTGTGCGGCAACCTCGTCGGCACGGCCCCCATCTGCACTCCCGATTCCATCGCCCTTGCTGTGCGACCTTATCACCTTGGCCCCGTTCTTCTTGAGCTGGTCGACCACGCTCTGACCTCGAGTCCGCGAGCCGCCTGGACCCACCGCGCCGACGCCGCGGCCTCCATCGGCTCCCTTGCTCCGCTTCACGCTCCCTGCATCATCTCCGCCGCCCGCCCTTTTCCGGCCCTGCTTGTCGGCCTCCCTTCGTTGCGCGGGATCGGCGTCATTGGCCGACGGCGACGACGCACGCCGACCAGCCGCCACATTGCCGATCACCTCGGTCATGAGCTTTAACCCGGACGCAACAAACGACTGCTGGGTGGCCTCCGTCACCGCCTTCAACACGTCCGCCTTGAACGACTTCATGAGCTCGTTCGGGAAGGCTGGCGTGGGCTGCGGCGGGGGCGGCGGCGGCACGGCGATGGTGCGAGTTACCGCGGCGGCAATGTTGGCCTGCGCGGCGGCTAGGTGCTTCGAGATGAAGTCCTCCAAACCCAGCTTCGCATCGTCCACCACCGCTTCCACGTGGTTGCCCAAGGCGGCGACCGCTTTTGCGCGTTCAACTGCCATACTTCCCTCCGGACGGTCGATTTCCGCCAACCACGTCGACGCCTTTTCGGCGAAGGACTTCATCGCCTTCCACGATTCGTCCATGTGGTTGGTGATGTTGTCCGTGATGGTTGTCGACACGGCCGGCGTCGCATCTAGCAGCCGTTTCGCCGCATTATGGTCGGAGACGGCGACCTGGTCGCCGCATCCCCAACACAAACCTGTCCACCCGACCCCTTTCATCTTCGAGCGCCTTCTCCATACGGGCATTTTCTGCCGTCAATCGCCTGTTCTCCTGTCGCAGCTGCTCGATGACGTCCAGCGGTGCCTGCCGACCAGATGCGGAGGAACCGGGATGACCGCGCGCCGCCTTCTTCACCCTAGACCGCTCCCCCCCGGCCTTCCCTGCGGTGGTCTCGGTAGGCGCTTCCACGCCCGTCTGCTTCGTGGCCGCGGCATTATCCCCTTCTCCAACGACCTCGAGGTCGATAACTTCCTTCGCGTCGCCATCCACATCGCCGACCACGACCTTCTCACCCCCCCCGTGAGCCTCCTCCACGCCGACTTTCTCCTCGTCGGCATCCTCCCCTCCCTTGTTCACAACATCTGCCGACCTCCCAGCCGTTTCCGCCGCTCCCTCTACGTACTCCACATCCATTTCCTCCAACTCCCACTCGACCTCTTCCTCCTGCTCCCCCTCTTGCTGCTTCTCCGCCTCCTCCGCCTCCTCCGCCTCCTCCTCCTCCTCCTCCTCCTCCTCCTCCTCCTCCTCCTCCTCCTCCTCCTCCTCCTCCTCCTCCTCCTCCTCCTCCTCACGATCCTTATGGTCCTCTTCCTGATCCTCGTTATCCTCCTGGTTCTTCTCCGCGGTCCCAGTCACCGCCCTTCCCGCCTCCTCATCTTCCTTGTCGACGCCGCCTCCGGGCTCTCCGATAGAAGTCCCACGCGCATCATCGACGGTGTAGGCGACACCTATTGCTGTGGATGCCAAAGGGGCCTCCTCGCCGTCGTCGTCACAGGCGTCGGCAGCAACTCCGACATGGTCCGACCGTTTGAGAGCGACGTGCTCCTTGACGAATGTTATCATCCCATTCCGCAGCCCCTTCAACCCCGAAACGTTGACCTTGTCCATGCTGGTCACACTGCGACGGAGGGCGCCGGTCAGGAGATCCATCCTCCTCACCACCCAGCACAACGCGCTCATTGCTAGCAGGCCGGAGCCCGCGTCCCCGTCCCGGACGGCGTCGGGCAATTTCTGCATACAACAGTTCAGAGCGCAATGATGAGCACCGCGTTCGGCAATCGCATCGCGCAAGGATGACACACTATAGGACGGTGATTCGTTCGGAACTCACATCTCGAACGGGTTGATCGCAGTCGGCGAGCCTGTCCTCCACCTCTTCATCGGAAGGCTTCGCCCACTCCCACTTCCTACCATCGCACCCAAGCTCGGCCAGGACCGCCGCCCGGAAAAACCTGAAGCAACATGGCACAGATTGTCGGTAAGCATGGTTTACGCTGCGCGGCGAAATTGCATGCGTCGTCGACTACACTATCGAGCTCACTTCAGCATGCGGATTGCCTCGTCGCGGTGCCACTGCTTCACGGTCTGCGGCTCAAAGTGCCGGATCGAGGTCCTGATCTTCTCCCCCCCACCCTTCAACAGGTCGCCGGGGTACAGGATGACAACGATGCTGCAATGTGCTCCTGGAAGCGGTGCGATGCTGCACAGGCAAGGCACGACGACGTCGTTCAGAACAGAGCACCGACATAGGATGCAACACACATCGTGACGACTTCTAACCAGCTCACCTCGAAGTCAAGGGGATAACCGCTACGTCGGCGTCGAAAACCGTCGCAAAGCATGTGTGGTCCGCCCGACCCATCGCCGCCCGAAGCCGGCCGAGTCCTATCGACCACAATCGCATGCTGGCCGGCGCCGCGCGAGTCCATGCGTGCCTGCACGCATGCATGGGAATAAGAAGTGAGTGAGTATGTGCACGACACGACGGTGGATACGTTGGTTTAGGAACCGCCGACCGACGGGGATGGCAATCGTACGACGGTGCACCACCCTCGCGACGTTGTAATCAATTGAGCCGACCGATGCGTGCCTAATGCCTGTGCCGACACCGACCTACTGTCGGCGTCGACGTGAACTCGTAGCGCCGCCTCCGACGTGGGACAACCCTAACACCGACGCTGCGTCGACCAGCAATGTAAGAAGATGTCGACGCCGACATCCACATACGCAGACTCACTTGATGCCGAATCCCAAGCAACGGGCGTTGAACTCTAGCCTATGGTCTACGAGGACGGCGTAGTCGTGTTCCTCGAGCTTGGCAGTGAGTCCACTACCGAGGTCGAGATACAGAGGGAAGTCCTGCACGGTCGGCGCCGCTTCGCCGGCTTTCGGGTCGGCCTCCATTGCGTTGAAGGGAATTGATTGCAGGCTAAGAAGGGACGAGAATGTGGGAGTAATATTGAAAGTGAAACGAGATGCCGAAAATGAGGAGCGATGCCTCCTTCCGCCAAGGAAAGGGAGTCGGTGCCCCACAGGCCGGTTGAGGCATCGCCCAGGGTTCGTGGTGCCTGGCTCGGCAGGATTTGGCGGGCTGCATGCACAAGCGCTCCTTCGCCGCCGAGCCAGCACGTCGACTTCGCGTCCCCCGGCTTCGCTCGGCGAGGGGACGCAATTTCGCATGCGCGCGGTGCGTCGTTTCGGCCGACACGTGTCGACTTCGCCTCGGATCGCGAAGACCCCGCGCCGCGATGCGAGCGAGCCGATTTCGCCGGGCTCGAAATTTCGCATGCACCCGATGCGAACCCGCGTGCGAGCACGCGGCGTCACCGCAACGGGTCGCGGAATCGTCGAGCTTCCCGAGGGGAGCACCCGAATTTCGCATGGCCCTCGCCTGCCCGTCCGGGCAGGTCGCGAGGGTCACTAGGACGTCGCGGGCAGCGGGCACGGGAGGGCTGCCTTCGCGCGAGGGTTACTTTCCCTCGCGCGAGGGCTCGCCAGCTCGCCACCCCCACCCGGTAACGTGGGGCGCTGTTCAATCACGCAGGGGGGTTGCGGGGCGGCGGTCGTGCGCTCGGCCCGGCCCTGGGCCAGGCTGGCGGGCCCGCACGCGCGTCAGTTGCCCGCCTCGTCGGGCCCGGCTCCGACGACCCCCTCTGACGACACTGGCAAATCGGTTCCGACGACCGATTTGCGCTGGGATGTTCGGGTTGATGCATTTCGAACCTCATGCAGCCCGATAGGGGTTTGTTTTTTTTTTTTCTCCGGGCAGCTCGCTTCCGCTAGCTCGCGCATTCCGTGGGTTCGAAACCCAACAACAGAGGCACTTGGTGGATTTGAGCCCATCCGGGCTTGGATGGACTCTCAAGGGCCCCGTTCGCCACGACCCCTTGGACGTGAGGGGCGGGGGATAGGGTGAGGGGAGCACGAAGGTGCAAAGGAAGGTGCCAGTTACGTCAGGGGGCTCACCCCAAAATGGAAATTGCGGGAGGGGATAAGGAAGGGGAACGAGGGGATCGAGCACCTCCCTCCCGCCTTTCCTAGTGGCCGATTTTGTTTTTCCAGTCTGTGCAACAACCAAACAAAAGCATAAGAAAGGAAGCCAGGGTAAAAAATGTTTAGAAAGACAAGAACTATACAGCTTCTATCATTGGAGGAGAGATTCTGGAGGGAGGCAGAATTTCGATTAATCTGACCCTATCTTGGAGATGTTGGGCATTTACCCTACGGGCCAATCTCTTCTCCATGCCATCGCAAAACACCTTCCAGGGTGGTATGCACGAGGGATAGACGAGAGAGGGGAGGGGATCTCAGCTGGCAGGGCAGGAAATTGCCCAGCGCATTCGCGAACCCTCGCCCCACCCACAAAAGGTGGGTGTTCGCCAGGCACCCACCCCCACCGAGGTTCGGAGGGGATCAGGGCTCTCGTTATCAGGGTAAAACACCCTGATTGCCCTGACTGGCGACCACTTTTTTCCAGTTACACTTTCTCAGGAATGGTAATGGGATTTTTACCCTAGGCCAGAAAGTGTAAGTTTTTTTTTATCCTTTGAAAAACAGCGTAGAGGATTTATTTCTCTGACTGTACAAGGTACGATCACAACTATACTAACACCGAACGCTCCGTAACGGGACGAAACAACATTCGAGCCCCTGCAAAATACTCCCAACTACGGAAATCGAACAAAGCGACCTTACATCTAAGACGTAACTGCACCAATTGAGCCACTAAGTGTTGAACTCTATCACTTTGTTTTGTATTTGTAGAATACAAAATGTATACAAAAGTTACCCTGCCCAAATAGACTAATAGTTTTTTACCCTGAATTTGTCAGGGAACGAAAAAATTTACACTATGCATCAGGGTTGGGACTACCTAGAACCCTGATTAGAAAGGGTGGCCCAAAACCAATTGAGAGCCCTGGAGGGGATCGTCAGGCTCGACAGGATTTTAGGACCCTGCCCGTCCCTAAACCCTGATTTTGAGTCCCTCACGAAAGTGCAGGGGGGCATCGTGATCCCATCCCCATCTTTTCGTCGGACCACAAAGGTAATGGCGAACGGGGCTAAGGTGACACGCCCCACATTGCCTTAGGACGTGTCCCTTAGATCGATCGGGGCATGCTACAGTGCAATTGTGGCTTCGCGATTCACACGGTAACCCGTTTTCGAGATGGATTGCAAATGTACAGTAAATGGTGCCCAACGATCTTGTCACATCCGCCGATGACGATCGATGTACCTTCGTGCCTGTACCAGTCTGAGCGTTTTAACGACCAATCTCGGCATGCCCGTTCCAACCACAGCTTGACATGAGAACGCGACCTCATTTGTGCGACCTCTGCATTTTTTAAACTGCCACAAGTGATTTAGGACGTGTCTCATGTGAGTGGTCCCTCCTAACCTGATCCGCGGCCAGAATTTGTAGGGCTGGTCCGGAATTCTGGTCCGCCGGACGCACTTGGCGGACTAGTGGTGGACCAGACACGGACTGGTCTGACTGATGCGACGCCCCTTGGGGTGTACAATATTTACGAGTGCAGTAGTAGCGACTGTTGAAATGTATTCGTATACATTTATAACTGCCTACAGTAGAGCCTAGTGTAGTTATAAGATCTTGCAGGTGGTGTACCATCGTTTCCTCTTTTGCCTATATCCTTGTACCCTTGTTCATTATTGAAACCCTCTTTGACAAACTTCTCTCGACATGTTCCTCTCGACCTTCCTTCCCTCTCCCCTCTCTCGTAACCTAGCTATGGCTCCTAAGCTTAGCTAGTAACTCGTTTGACATGGTATCAGAGTAAAGGTCTCGAGTTCGAATCCCAGTGTTTGCACTTCGGGCATCCCAGTGCGGGGGGGTGTCAGAGGTCCACTGGTGATCCCCGATTGATCCTATGGAAGGGTTACAGGCATGTTGGCCTAGGGGGTTATGGGCGCACTGACCCGCTACTTAACAACCCCTGTTATCCCAATGGTCTAGTGGTTGGGATTCTGACATGCTATCAGAGTGTGGTTCTACTTAGGACCTAATTCTCAATGGGCCCACCTATCCCGCCATCTCATATGGCGGCCTACTTTTCTGAGCCGTATCATCGCCCTACGGCCCCCCGTCACTCCTCGCTGTTTCGTCGCCCCGCGGCCCCGTAGCCCGCGGCCTCGCCTGCACCGTCGCTAGCACCGCGCACGCTCGTCGCGCCACCCTTGCGCCTGCCTATCGACTGCGCCACCGTCTGCCTGACGCACTCCACCCGCTGTGAGGTAATTGACGAAAGAATGAATGAACTAGGAATGAGATGGGTACAAGTAGAAAACACATAAGTGTTGTACCCTCTACGAACTACCCCACTACAGCCTAAATAGACTATAGCAGATATAAGTTTGACACACCCCCATAGGCAAAGTGGGGGAGAACAAGAGGTCACAAGACCAGTAAAGAAAAGCAAAGCAAGCTCAGGGTGGATCACAAAGTCACCACACAGTCTGAGCACAAGCAAAGGGCCATAAGGCCAGTTAACATGCAGAGTTATATAAAGGAAAGCAAACAGTACAGTGAACACAACCTAGCAAGTGTAAGCATGCAGGTATAAGTATATAGAGTACAGTACAAGCAGAGTCAAGAAGTCAACAAGTGAAGCACAGTAGGTACAAGGCCTAACACAGTACAGAAACGCTGATGATCACAAGGCTGAAGTGCCTTGGTGAAAACATCAGCAGTGTTGGCCTGAGAGGCCACGTAAGCAAGACGAAGCTGGCCACGCTGCTGCAACTCTCGAGCAAGGAAGTAGCGCAGAGCAATGTGCTTCGTTCTGTGCTCCAGTCTATGCTCCTGACACAAGGCCAGCATGGCCTTGTTGTCGACGTACAGAACTGGAGGAGAACGAGGCGCCTCTCCCAAGTCAGTCAGCAGGTAGGTGAGCCAGCGAAGCTCCTGTGCAGCCATGGCCCCAGCGTAGATCTCAGCCTCACAACTGGAGCTGAGAACAGAAGAAGAGCGGGTAGACCGCCAGGAGAGAACCGGAGCCAAGGCTGAAGGTGTAACCCTGTGACGACCGCTGCGTAGCCAAGTCGTCAACCCAGGAGGCGTCAGCGTGACCAGTGAGGACAACTCGAGCCCGTCCTCCAAGCACGAGCCCCATGCCCGATGTACTGCACAAGTATCGCAACACCCTCTTCGCAGCATCCCAGTGCACCTTTCGGTGCCTGCCGGGAGCCACGTAGCGAGCCAGAAGGCTGAGAGGGTATGCGAGGTCAGGTCGTGTGCAAGTCATCAGGTACATGAGGCAGCCCACAAGCTCTGGATACGGGCCACTCGGCTCTACGGACTCGTCCGAAGGTGGAGCTGCGAGCGAGTGACCGGTAGGCAGAGGAGTGGACTGTGGCGAGGAGTACGTGAAGCCGAAGCGCTGAAGGACCTGCTGCACCATGTGTGACTGAGTCAAGGTAATGGTGCGCTGCGCTCTGTCCCGGGTGATCCGCAAGCCAAGATAGCTTGTCAGCTCACCCAGGTCTTTGCACGTGTGTCTCTCCTGCAGCTCGGACTTCACGTGGGCGAGTGCCTCCGTGTCAGCAGTAGCAAAGACAAGGTCGTCTACGTATACAAGAACGTAGGACGGCGGCAGAGTAGCGTCAGTGCGTAGAAACAGAGAAGGGTCAGCAGTGGAAGGAGCAAAACCAAGAGCAGCAAGAGTCGTCCTCAGCGTGTCGTGCCACTCACGGGGCGCCTGGCGGAGACCGTAGACTGGCCGCCGGAGGCTCCACTGGGTACCAGCAGGAAACGACCCAGTGAAGCCAGGTGGGCGGCGCAGCCAGATCTCCTCGTGCAGGCTGCCCTGTAGGAAGGCTGTGCTGAAGTCAAGCGAGTGGAGCTCGTAGTCACGCTGAGCAGCAACGTGCAGCAGTACCCGAAGAGTGGTCATCTTCGGGGTAGGGGAGAAGGTCTGAAAGAAGCCAACTCCCTGTCGCTGACTGAAGCCACGTGCAACGTAACGCGCCTTGAAGGCAGGCGGAGAACCCGGCGGCCGCTTCACCCTGAAGATCCACATGCCACTGACGATGTTCGCCCCAGCTGGGGGAACCTCGTCTACGTAGGTGCCTGTGGACTTCCAGGAAGCCATCTCGGCGTCCATGGCTGCCTGCCACTGAGAGGAGTAGGGACCCTCTATCGCCTCTGCGTAAGAGCGCGGGGTCGGGATGGACATCTGGGGCGCATCCGGGTCTCCCTCAGGGGCAAGCAGCATGGACACGAGATGAGGTGAAGCAGCGGCAAAGCACTCAAGGTCCTCTTGCCTGTCCTCAAGGACGTCTGTACCAAGAGCACACTCACCCCCGACGGACGGAGGACAGACAGACGCAGACTCAGCAACAAGACTAGTGGCGTAATCTAGGCGACAAGATGCAGCAAAGTCAACAAGCTCAGCAACAAGAGCAGACGCAGCAGAGGACTCAAACAGAGGGTCAGTGACAGCAGTGGCCAGAAAGCGCGTGACAGTAGGACTAGCAGCACGAAGGGAGTCAGACTCCGGGTCCGGACCGTCAGGAAGAGAGGACACAGGAGGAGAGGGCAGAGGGACACGCTGTGAAGCAGTATAAGGACACAGTGTCATAGAGTGAGTGCCTGGGACAGGAGGAAGACGCGGGCGCGAAACACGACCAGCGCGAACAGGACGGACAGGCGACGCAGCACGAGACGCAGGCGACACAGGACGAGACTCAGGCTCACGACGCTCCGTAAGACCTCTAGTCGGACCAGAGTAAAGAGAAGGACCAGGCAGGGGAGAGGCCGGCTGCAACTGCAACGGAGACTGGACAGGCGGTGGACTCAGGAAAGGAGGAGGACCAGGAGAAGGCGGGGATCCAAGAACCTGCTGAAGGAGCGGAACGTAGTACGGCCGCGGCCACGCAGCGCCTCGAGAAACAGCAGAGACAGAAGCGGTACCCTCAGCCCCAGGGTCTCCAGTCCCAGCAGCACCTCCAGCAGCTCCAGCACCAGCACAACCTCCAGCACCTCCAGCACCTCCAGGAGCTCCAGCAGCTCCAGCACCAGCAGCACCTCCAGCAGCTCCAGCACCAGCACCACCTCCAGCAGCGCCAGCACCTCCAGTAGCTCCAGTAGCACCTCCAGCACCTCCAGCAGCGCCAGCAGCACCTCCAGCACCTCCAGCAGCTCCAGCACCAGCAGCACCTCCAGTAGCTCCAGCACCAGCACCACCTCCATGTTGGTGCAACCCTACGGTTTGCACTCGGCTTGTTGTCCGTGTGCGTGAATGTGTGTGTGTATGGAATGGTATGAGGGCATGGGATAATATATATTTCATGCTTATAATTGTGTGTGAATGTTGAGTCATGATGTCGAGTGTGTGTGTCGAGTCAATAGCGAGTTATCGCTAGACGCGTGTTACGCGGTCGTTTGTGTCTCGCGCGCGGTTTCTATTTTGTCGTGCGCGGTTTCTATTTTGTCCTGTGTCGAACGTTCGGCGTGTCGCAGGTGTGTGCAGCAGACCCATCAAGAACTCAAGGATGAGTTTGTGATGAAGAGCCCGAGCCTTGGTGTCAAGCCTCAAGTGATTTCGAAGCTCGCCAAAAAAGGGTACACCTCAAGATATTGAAGATAGTTACATTACTTTGTGTAGTGTAACATTTCACTTGGTGTAGGCCCTAGTGAAGGGTAGTTTCGAGACCCTTCGTGGTTGGGGACAGTGTGGCACTGTTCCACATCACTGTACCTCGGCTCTTGGGGTTTTTAGGAGCTGGGAGTCATTCCCAACTCGTAACTCTTCCTATCTTGTGTTCTAAGACTATAGTGGCTGCCATAGTACCGTTCGTTCAAACCGACGCTGTGTCGTCAATTCTTTATCAAATCGTGCAATCTAAATTGCTAATTGTAGACGACGTGAAGACGCTCCAGATCCAATTTGAATCAAGTCATTTGCAGCTGTGAGCAGAACGCTATCAACGTTTGAAGCCGCTGTGCAGAAATCCGTCTGTGCTCTCTATCTTTCGTTTTAGGCACATTCAAGCCTATTGTGACTATAACAAGTGGTATCAGAGCCCCTTGGAGCAGTTTCGACAATTTCTGGACCTGAGGAAAGGGGTGGCAGAGGTGCTGGTGGCAGTGGAGAAGCCCAAGCTCAAGGCCAACCCCGTGACTCAGCCATGGCGCCCGTGCAACCAAATGTTGGCCCATCTAGGGACGAGCCTAGAGTGTTTGGCCTTGACAAGTTCAACGGTGACAACTTTGCGGAGTGGTCCTTCAGAATGGAGAACGTGTTTGATCACTATGACCTGCTGGAGGTGATGGAAGGAATGGAGAAGCGCCCCGAGAACGACCCGGAGAAGAGCCCGTGGGTGCGGAAGAGCGCACAAGGCTACCTCCTACTAGGGCAAGCGTTGGGGAGCAGCCAGATCCGTCACATCAAGCCATTCCAGCGTGAACCAGAGAAAGGACCAAAGGCATGGGCTGCTCTCAAGGGTGTACATGCTCCTGCAACAGCGGCGGTAGCGGTGGTGTTGGAACGGCAAATGACGGCACTACGAATTGAAGAAGACGAAGCGGTTGAAGAAGGGGTGCAGAAATTCTTCGACTTGTTGACGCGGCTTGAGGGAGCTGATTTGAACTACAGTGAGCTCCAAAAGAAGACCAAGTTGCTGGCCTTACTCCCAGAGTCATGGTCCTCGCTCATCATCAACCTTAATCGCGACTTGCCCCGCCTCTCGCTTGAAGACGTGAAGCGAGCTATCCTTCAAGAGGATTTCCGCCGCCGTGAGTTGGCGAGTGCGGATGGCGCTGGGGCAGCGAGCATCGGCCGTGGATGTGGTAGAGGAAGAGGCAGAGGACGAGGGGGAGGAAGGTTTGGTGGCAGCAACTTCGGCGGAGGCCGCAGGAGTGGCGGTTACGGCAGCGACGACAAGAGCTACGGACGCGGTCGCGGCCGATTCGACGGCGAGTGTCACTATTGCCACAAGAGCGGACACATGTGGCGCGACTGCTACAAACTCCCTGATGGTTGGACCCCTGCTCAAGGCCAAGAGGGTAGAGGAGCAGGAGGAGGGAGAGGACGAGGCTGTGGAGGCCGTGGCGGTCGCGGTGGCGGAGCTGCAAACATGAAGGGCGGAGACAACGACAAGGACCCGAGCGACGATCGATACCCGGGTCTATTCTACTTCGTGTCGACGCAAGTACCGGCTGGTCCAGAGAAGGATGAAGGATTTGAGGAGCCAGCAGCTGTGGGGAAGGTGACCCTACACCCCCTGGACTATTGGGTGATTGATAGTGGCGCTACCTATAGCATGACACCTCGCCCGGACTTGCTCACCGAACTCGAGCCGTCACCGGTGAAGCATGTCACATCGGCTTTGGGGCAGCGAGCAGAGGTGAAAGGCATGGGCAAGGCCATGTTCAAGGGTGCTGATGGGAAGATGGTGGGCCTCAAGAACGTGCTTTGGGTGCCCAGCCTTGCTGCAAACCTGATTTCCGTGCGGCGGTTGGCAAAGGCCGGCATGGACACGAACTCGAAGGGAGCCAAGACCTACACCGCAAGGCTTGGCGATCGAATTCTCTGGGACCTTCATGAGGACAGGGATGTCTACAACGAGATGTGGCAGATCCCAGTGGTCCCTATGCCTAAGGAGAGGCAAGTGGCAGCAAGCATCAGCACCAAGGATGGAGCGGTCGGTAGCGACGATGGCGCGAACGGTCGCGCTAAGGAGAATGAGCTCAAGAAGAGCAAACCTGGAGGGACCAGCAAGTTCAGTGAACCTAAGGAGAGTGGTGCAGCAACCAAGGAGCAGCAAAAGGGTGAGGAGAACCCAGAGGCAGCAGCGGAGGAGGACTACGGAGAGAGTATGTGGGGCGCTATTGCGAGCACGGCATTCTCCAATCCAACTTCGGCTACGGGGGAGTGTGATTGGCTCACCTTGCATCGGCGCATGGGGCATGTGGCCCTGCCCATCTTGCAGCAGCTAGTGAAGAATGAGATGGTTGCTGGCATACGTGTGAAGGGGGAGCCCGATGAGGTGCTTGGCTGCCCGACGTGCATTCAAGCCAAGTTCACCCGGTTTCCGTTCCCTAGTTCGGAGGCAACGGCAAAGGCACCGCTTGATGAGGTGGTGATGGACGTGGTGGGCCCCCTGAAGCTTGGAGCTGCTGGAGCTGAGTATTTTCTCACCATTGTCGACGTCTACACCCGCATGACTTGGGTGTACGTGCTGGCCAAGAAGAGCGACGTGGCTGAAACGTTGAAGACGGATTGGTTCCTGATGGTGGAGCGGCAACAAGACCGTCTAGTCAAGTCAATCCGCACCGATCGAGGGGGAGAGTTCCTGAGCAAGGAGTTTGGGTTGTGGCTGAAGAAGAATGGTATTCGGCACTCCCTCACCATGCCATACTCCCCTGCAATGAACGGCATCGCCGAGCGAGCGAACCGCACAATCACGGAGGCGGCACGCGGGTTGCTCATTGAAGCCGGGCTACCCGACTATTTCTGGCCTGATGCAGTGCGGAGCGCGTGTGTGGCCAAGAACAGAGCCTTGACTCATGTGGGAGCAGACAAATGGGTGCCCTATGTGGAGTGGCTAGGAAGGAAGCCAAAGGTGGATATGCTTCGGGTGTTCGGGTGTATGTGCATGGCGCTCGTGCCTAAGCATCTTCGGCACAACAAGCTTGGTGCCAAGGCGGTGTGGGCCGTGCACTTCGGCATGGCTCAAAACAACAAGGGATGGCTTCTTTGGGACCCATTCACGAAGAAGTTCTTGGTGAGCAGGGACTGCAAGTTCATGGAGAACTTCATGTACAAGGATTGGAAGGCGGAGAATGAGGCGAAGATAGGCGTGCGGTTTGGGGAGGTGAAGAGTTCCGGTTTGGAGCATGTGGAGCTGCCTTTGGAGCTGAGCAGCGGCAGCACAACCACAAGGCAATCCTCCCTTGTGAATGGGGGAGAGGAGGCCAATGATGCAGAGGAAGAAGAGGAGGAGGTGCAGCAAGTGAGCGAGCGTGCATCGTCACTCCCTTCCCGTACTACGAGTGCTCCACGGATTCGAGCCACACCGCAGCAACGCCAAGGCCTTCAAGTCCCTGCAGCTGAGGAGGAAGGAAGGGGGAAGAGGAGAGTTCAACCCCCTAATAGGCTGACCTATGATGCGCCGGGAAAGCAGGGCAAGACAGCCCTGGCCGGAGCGGCAATGATGGTCGGAGACGACGAGGAGAGTGACTACGAGGAGTGTGCCTTCGCGTTCTTCTCTCCGGTGGAGATGCCGGGAGAACCAGCAACTCTCAAGGAGGCTTTGGAGAGTAGTGATGCTGAGGAGTGGAAGAAGGCCATGGAGAGTGAGCTGAAGAGCATCGAGGAGAATGACACGTTTGAATTGGTGGAGCTACCGGAGGGGCGTACGGCGATAACGTCCAAGTGGCTCTTCAAAATCAAGTCGGATGCCGACGGCAAGATCGAGCGCTACAAGTCTAGGCTTGTAGCCAAGGGGTACCAGCAGAAGGAGAAGGTGGACTTCAAGGAGCTGTTTGCCCCTGTGGTAAAGCCGACGACGCTGCGAACCCTATTCGCGGGAGCCGCCATCAAAGGATGGGTAGTAAAGCAAATGGACATCGTAACGGCATTCCTTAATGGCATCCTTGAGGAGGATATTTTTATGGCGCAGCCAGAGGGGTTTGATGATGGTAGTGGCAGAGTGTGGAAGCTGAAGAAGGCCCTCTATGGGCTGAAGCAGGCCCCTAGGCAATGGTACATGAAGCTGCGCGACGTGTTGGAGGGGATCGGCTTCACTCCCTCAACGGCCGATCACTCCTTGTTCATGCTTGGCGAGGGGGAGCAGAGGAGTTTCATGGTGGTTTATGTGGATGACATCCTCATTTTCTCACCCTCTTCTGACCTTGTGAAGGAGGTGATGCTGAAGCTTCAAGACAAGTTCAAGTGCAAGGCCCTTGGTGACGTGAGCTTCTACCTTGGGCTCCACATCGAACGAGATGTGGAGAAGCGGTGCATGCGGGTGCATCAACGAAAGTACCTGGAGGCATTGGCTGCCAACTTTGGGCAGAGTGAAGGCCATGTGGCTACACCCTTTCCCTCTGGGTTCAAGTGTGTGAAGGGACCAGAGGAGGAGAGCGTTGGTGAAGAGGAGAGGCGCCGATTTCACTCGTTGGTGGGCAGCCTCATGTATGCGGCGGTAAACACCCGACCGGACGTCGCGTTTGCTACCGGGCAGCTGGCTAGGGTTGTGCAATGCCCTAATGAGGAGCAGGTAGCAGCTGGAATGAGGGTGGCCAAGTATCTTGGCCAAACACCGACCGTTGGGCTGCAATACTCGGCGGCGGCACAAAGGCGCCAAAAGGGCGCGGATGGTGTTGAACCCGGGCGTTTGTTCCTCACCGCCTACTCGGATGCTTCATATGCATCAGAACCAGAGGACATGACAAGTGTGGGAGGCTTCATATGCTGTGTTGGTGGAGGCCCAACTGCTTGGGAGAGCAAGAAGCAGGTTGACCAAGCTTTGAGCTCGGTGGAGTCCGAGTACATGGCACTCTTCCGTGCCGTACGGGAGATTGTGTGGCAGCGGCGTTTGTTGGCTGAATTGGGGGAGGAGCAGCAAGGACCTACCCCACTGTACTGTGACAGCCAGGGTGCCATTGCTCTTGCTAAGAACCCTGTGTTGCATGGACTCACGAAGCACATGAGGGTGAAGTGGCATTGGACGAGGAGCATGGTAACCGCGGGTGAAGTTGAGTTGCGCTACGTGAAGACCACGGGGCAGCCGGCTGACATGATGACCAAGAGGCTGGTGGAGCAGCAGCATTGGAAGTGTTGCAAGCTGGCTGGGATGGCTCTGAACTGAGAGAGCAACATATCCTAAGGCCAACAATCCGAGGGGGAGTTTGTTGGTGCAACCCTACGGTTTGCACTCGGCTTGTTGTCCGTGTGCGTGAATGTGTGTGTGTATGGAATGGTATGAGGGCATGGGATAATATATATTTCATGCTTATAATTGTGTGTGAATGTTGAGTCATGATGTCGAGTGTGTGTGTCGGGTCAATAGCGAGTTATCGCTAGACGCGTGTTACGCGGTCGTTTGTGTCTCGCGCGCGGTTTCTATTTTGTCGTGCGCGGTTTCTATTTTGTCCTGTGTCGAACGTTCGGCGTGTCGCAGGTGTGTGCAGCAGACCCATCAAGAACTCAAGGATGAGTTTGTGATGAAGAGCCCGAGCCTTGGTGTCAAGCCTCAAGTGATTTCGAAGCTCGCCAAAAAAGGGTACACCTCAAGATATTGAAGATAGTTACATTACTTTGTGTAGTGTAACATTTCACTTGGTGTAGGCCCTAGTGAAGGGTAGTTTCGAGACCCTTCGTGGTTGGGGACAGTGTGGCACTGTTCCACATCACTGTACCTCGGCTCTTGGGGTTTGTAGGAGCTGGGAGTCATTCCCAACTCGTAACTCTTCCTATCTTGTGTTCTAAGACTATAGTGGCTGCCATAGTACCGTTCGTTCAAACCGACGCTGTGTCGTCAATTCTTTATCAAATCGTGCAATCTAAATTGCTAATTGTAGACGACGTGAAGACGCTCCAGATCCAATTTGAATCAAGTCATTTGCAGCTGTGAGCAGAACGCTATCAACGTTTGAAGCCGCTGTGCAGAAATCCGTCTGTGCTCTCTATCTTTCGTTTTAGGCACATTCAAGCCTATTGTGACTATAACACTCCAGCAGCGCCAGCACCTCCAGTAGCTCCAGTAGCACCTCCAGCACCTCCAGCAGCTCCAACACCAGCAGCACCTCGACAGCGCCGAGAGTACCACTCACGAAGCCACTGTGGAGAGAGGGGCTCCCGCCGCGACGGGACACCTAGAGCACCTCCAGACTCAGCACCCCCAGACTCAGCACCCCCAGTCTCAGCACCCCCAGTCTCAGCACCCCCAGTCTCAGCACCCCCAGGCCCCGCACCCGCAGGGTAAGAACCCCTAGCAGCACCTGAGTCGACAGCTACCTCGAGCGGCTCGGCAGGGTCTACCTGGGACACACCTGAGGGGGCAGGACCCTGGGGGGCGAGGGGGTCTACCAGTGGAGTACCTGGTGCGAGGAAGAGCGGCAGGGGGGGGGGAGAGGCAGTGCGGTAGGGAAAGAGACGGTAGTACGACACCGACTCATCGAACGTGACGTCCTGAGAGGACAGAACACGACGCGAGGTGGGGTGGTAGAACTGCCACCCGGGTGCGTCAGGAGGGAAGCCAAGGAAGACACAGGGAACGGCACGGGAGGACAGCTTGTTCGCTGAAGTATCGTGGACAAAAGCTCGAGATCCCCAGACACGGAACGCGGACGCATCGCCAACCTTCCCCGTCCACCTCAGAGCAGGTGTGGTCTCCGGTAAGGAGACACGAGGCTGAAGGTTGATCTGATGCGCAGCGTACTGAACCGCGAACGGCCACAGAAAATGGGGAGCAGCCGCATGGATCATGGACGTACGAGCGACGTCCATGACCATGCCAATGCGGCGCTCAGCAATCCCATTTTGCTGCGGGGAGGGTGGAAGCGTGAACGTCTGGCGGATGCCCTCCAAACGACAGAAGGCCCTCAGGAGGTCGGAGGAAAACTCCCCGCCTCTGTCCGAGTGCAGACGTAGATTAGGAAGGTCTGAGCCGAAACTCTCACTGAGCTGGCGACGAGCACCGCGGATCCAGTCGATCAACACCTCAGGGACCTCACCCTTGCTGCGCAAGGGGAAGACTGTGGTGTAACGCGAGTAGTCGTCAACGACCAGGAGGAAGTAGCGCTCGTGACCCTGTCCACGGACGCGGGCTGGGCCCCACACGTCTATGTGAAGAGTCTGCAGAGGAGCCTCAGTTGGAGGAAACGAGGAGGAGTGAGGGGCGGCGCGCTGCCGGCCCTCGACACAAGGAACACAGGTGGGGGCAGGCCCCGGAGGAAGGGGAGGGAGGGACCTGGGTAGACCCGAGACAAGGGCACGGGAGGCCATACCTCGAAGACGAGGCAGGGAGGGGTGACCAAGGCGGTGGTGCCAAAGGAGAGTCTCGTGTGCCAAAGGACGACACGAGCAGGGGGCAGACGCAGGACTAGACCTGGACGCGGCAGCAAACACCTGACTGGACGCAGCTACCTGACCAGACGCAGAGACCGGAGGAGGCGCAGTAGTCAGTGTGTACAGACTCGACCCTGGCCGACGGGTGAACGTGGCCAGGTGACGGCCCGTCCGAGAGCAAGTGCAGTGGGTCACACGCTGACCTCCAGGGGTGAACTGGTCAACCCACGTGTCCTGGAGGGCAGCTCCACTCACCAAGTTCGTAGAGAACGAGGGGAGGTGGAGTCCCGACAGCAAGCCCGACGGGGCCGCAGGACACGGTAGGACAGTGGAGGAGTGTGCAAGTACTGGGCCCCCTGAGGGGTCAGCAAGGGAGACCGCAACATGCCGACTGAGCGGCGTGAGCGTGGTGCTGTCTCTAAAGAAAGAGCGCGAAGCACCAGAGTCAAGTGTGAAAGTGTGAAAGGACTCAGTAGGTGCAGTACCTGAGAGAGGAGACGGACCAGCACCTGAAGCAGCAGACGCACTAGCACCTAGAGCAGCAGCCGCACTAGCACCTAGAGCAGCAGCCACAGTGCCCGGGTCGGGCGGGACACGCAGGTAACAGTCACCCTCAGTAATATCAGCAAGAGCATACATGGCAGCAAGGATAGCATCAAAGTCTAGATCAAAGATAGGCACATTCTGCAGAAGCAGATCATGCCAACGAGGAAGCTCAACAGCGTCAGGAAACTGGGTACGCCAAGCGTCAGTCAAGCGGCCGAAGCAGCGCTGCGTGGTGTGTGGGAGACCACACACCTCCCCACTACGAGTGCCTGTGCGAAGAACGTACGTGCAAGGACCTGCACCCCCAGACCTCCCACGCCCAGCGTACCACTCACGAAGCTGCTGAACAGACGGGGTCTCACGGGTGCGCAGCTGCTGCTGACGCTGGCTGCCACCAAGGCCTCCACGCTGCGTGGCTGCACCGCGACCAGCACCACCGCCTCCGCTACCTCCACCACTGCTGCCGCCGCCTCCACCTCCTCCGCCACCGCCTCCACGGCCTCCACTGCCGCCACCGATGCCCCCACTCCCGGGACCACCCCCACCACCACCTCCACCTCCTTCACCTCCTCCACCGCTTCCTCCACCGCCCCCTCCACCACCCCTGCTTCCCTTGCCCTTGCCAGTGCGGCGTCGCCCACTAGGGGCAGACGCAGCGCCAACCTCCTCAGTGCCAACGAGGTCGACAGCAGCAGCAGAGGCAACAGAGGGGAGAAGGGGGACAGGGGAACACCCCTCAAAGAAGGGGGTGCGACGGTCGCCGCGAGAAGCACCGACAGCTAAGATATTCTTCTCAGCTGCAGCAAGGCGCTCCTCTAGCAAGTTGACAGTCAGCTCGGTGGGGCAAAGGGAGAGAAAGTGATCCCTGACTGAGGAGAGAGAGTCAGGGAGGCGGGTGACTAGGTAGTAAAGGGTGATGTACACGGGGGGGGAGTTCGTGGGAAGAAACTCAGTGGGAAGGGCAGCGCGGTAGCGAGCGTCACTAGTGCAGAGGTGAGCAACTAGGTCAGCAACTGTGGCAAAGGCGGCAAGGTCAGGAAAAAGGTACGGCAGCATGAGGCGGCTGAGGGCAGCAGTGGTAGGGGAGGAGTAGCGTGCAACTACAGCGTCGTACAGAGCCCTAGCACTCTTGTACTGACTAAAGTGCGCGCGCTCAGTAGACGGCAGGTGATTACGCACAGCAAGACGAGCAGCAGCATCGCGCGTGAGCCACTGCGAGCGAACAGTACTGTCAGCATCAACAGCAGGGGCAGTAGAGGCGCCAGACGTGAGATCGAACAGTGAGAGACCACCCTTGCTATCGCACTGTAGGAAAAGCTGCAGATCATCTAGCCAGACCTCAAAGTCAACAGCTCGACCCTCAGCATCAAAGGTAAGAACATTGAGACTAGCCATGACACGAGAAGCAGCAGGCTAGCAGCAGCAGCAGTGCAACTCGGCTAAGCAGGCTAGGCAGGGCGGCGCGGCTCGGCAGGGCGGCGCGGCTCGGCAGCGCGGCGCTCTTACCAGGGGCGAGGTCGGGGCAGGGCCGGGGTAGGGCCGGGGCCGGGTTGGGGAAGGGCCGCGACAGTTCAAGAGCAGGGCAGGGGCAGGGCCGGGGCAGGGCCGGGGCAGAGCCGGGGCAGGGCCGGGGCAGGGTCGGAGCAGGGCCGGGGCAGGGCCGGGGCAGGGCCGGGGCAGGGCTGGGGCAGGGCCGGGGCAGAGCCGGGGCAGGGCTGGGGCAGGGTCGGAGCAGGGCCGGGACAGGGCCGGGGCGAGGCCGCGACAGGTCCGGGGCAGGGCCGGGGCCGCGCCGCGGCAGTGCAGGAGCAGGGCAGGGGCAGGGCCGGGGCAGGGCCGGGGCCGGGCCGCGGCAGTGCAGGAGCAGGGCCGGGGCAGGGCCAAGACAGGGCCGGGGCGAGGGCCGAGGCAGGGCTGTAACAGGGCCGGAGAAGGGCCGGGGCAGGGCTGCGACAGGGCCGCAGCAGGGCCGCGACAGGTTGGGGTAGGGCCGGGGCAGGGCCGGAACAGGGCCGCAACAGGGTGGGGGGGGCCTGACGGGGCCTGACGGGGCCTTACGTGTTGTGCCAAAGTACAACAGTGGCACGGTCATCGCACTCCCATTCAGCCTACAAGCCTGCTCAGCTTCTGGAATATTGTGGGGAGGTGCTTCAATATGTGTTCTTCATACCCTCAAAGTTTCAGAATTTTTGAAGCAGTTTACAAGGCATGGCAATATTTTTTGTTTCAAGACTTATGGCATCCCGGAAGTGTGTGTTACTCTTTTTTGGTAACACCCGAGTTCACCATTTCGGCTGCTGACTCATCTACCAAGCTCTGATTGGTCTGAAAATCGGTGTGGCAGTCCTTTGCCATGTTGTGCAGGTGGTCACCGAGTTTCAGGACAACCCAGCATCGGAGCAGCACGTGACAGCTGTCGAAAGTTACTGTTCCGTAGTCATGGTGCATTGTTGGCAGCATTTCCCTTGCCACCCTTTCATTGTTGTCATGCCAATGGTGCAGGGACAGAGAATGAGACAAGAAGTACAGGTGGTTAAGTGGGACTCTACCACCCTCCTTTTGAGAAGTGTGGTCTTCCTGGTAGCAGCTTGCAAGAGGGTGCAAGTGGGAAGACAAGCTGACTCATGGTTGGCTTGACTCACTATTGGTAGCCTTGAGTACAGCTCTGAACATCCAAGTGTGGTTGGCTTTGCTGACCTAGCTAGGACGTTTCCCATCCTTCTCTAGCCTTTCTCCCATAGGACTCAACCTTCTCTGAGTTCCCAGGATGGTCCCAACCCCTTAAGAGTCCCCTAGGCAATGTTGTACTCAACCTCTTCCTTGCATCAATGAAGCTACTCGTTTTTCAGCCGAGCTTACGTTTTTGTTCACTGCGTAGCGCATACACCTCTGATGAAAGCAAGCCATATACCGTTGGAAAGCAGAGACCTTAAGCCTCGTTTGTTATCGGAGCTGATCGTGACGGTGTTTTGAGCAGAGGCGGTTCGAAGTCATCAGATTCTGCTTAGGTGGTTTCAAGGGCATCTACGACCCCTAAGTGGACTCTAGACTATAAAAAGTGGTATCAGAGCGGTTCTTCTCTGTTCCTGGGTCAATATGGAGGCTGAAGGTTCTGCTCCAGCTGGTCCTAGTGGCAGTGGTGGCGTGAGAGGCGCTGGGGAAGCAGGAAGAGGCGTTGTAGGCGGATCTGCACCAATAGCATCCGTTTCAACACCAGCCAAGGATGATGTGAAGGCATTCAACCTAGAGAAATTCTCTGGGGAGGATTGGGCCTCATGGAGCTTCAGGATGGAGCTCCTATTTAACCATTATGGGCTGCTTGAAGTGATGGATGGAGAATTGAAGAGGCCTGCGAGCCAAGGAGCGACCAAGGAATGGGATCGCCGATCCAAGGATTCTTCCTTCTCTCTCAATGCCTCTCATCCAACCAGCTGCACCACGTCAAGCATCTTATCAAGGATATCCAGTGTGGTCCCAAGGCATGGAAAATATTGAAGGATGTCCATGCCCCCAGCAGCGAAGCGATGGTGGTGGTGCTCGAGCGACAACTCCATGCGGTGAAGATCAACGAGGGTGATGCCGTGCAAGGAGCGTTCGATCAACTCCGGGAACTCTATGTGAAGCTCTCAGCTGCTGGTGTGGACTACCCTGAAAAGATCAAGTGCTACAAGGCTCTCTCCCTGCTTCCGGAGTCGTGGGGTCCCTTGGTGGTCAACCTCAACGGCATGAAGGACTCATGGTCCCTTGAGTGGATCCGTGCTCAAGTCCTTCAAGAGGAGTTTCGGAGGAAGGAGCTGACTGCCGCTGCCGGTGAAGGTGGAGGCTCTGCCTACGGCATGAAAGGGTTCAAGGGACGTGGCAGCAAGAAAGGCAAGGCCAAGGAAGGCTCTGGAGGGGAGCAGTATTCGGGAGGGAAGCGTAGCAACAAGGGAGGGAAGCGATGTGGCGGCAAGTGTTGGTATTGCCATGTGGAAGGTCACCCATGGTTTAAGTGTCGCAAGCTACCTGATGGTTGGAGGCCTGGTCAGCCATCAATTGAAGGCTCTAAGGGTGTTCATGGAGCTATGGGAGAAGGCATGGGCAGTGAGGAGGGCGATGGAGGTGCCGGCGGACATGGCGGCATGTTCTACCATGTAGGAGAGGCATGCTCCGAGGATATGGTTGTACCGGCCAGCAAGGTTGCTCTTCACCGTTCCTCCCATTGGGTCATCGACACGGGAGCCTTCATGACCATGACCAACCGAGAGGATCTGCTGGATAAAGTCAGGCCATCAAAGGCAGCCACCGTTGTTTCAGCCACCGGCCAAGTTGTACCCGTGCGTGGCGAGGGGAGAGCCATGTTTATGGGTGCGGATGGGAGGCTTGTGGGGCTGAAGCGTGTTCTTCTTGTCCCTGGACTATGTGCCAACCTTCTCTCTACCAAGGCATTGAGTGAGGCAGGGATGAAGATGGAGATGATGGGCACAAAGGTGTTCAAGGCAACTCTGGATGGGCGCGTGTTGTGGGACCTCCGAGGCGGCAAGGACATGCACCGGTCCATGTGGGAGATACCGGTGCTGCAATGGAAGGAGGCGGCTGCGCGCTTGGCTGCTGAAGCTGTAAGAGGAGGGCATGCAAGCCACGTAACCAGTGGAGGAGGTGGTGATGGCAGTGATGGTGGACTGCTTGTGCATGGGGGGGTTGCGCTACCAAGTGTAACTCCTAGCACGGGTGAGACGGATTGGCTCACCGCACACCGTCGCTTTGGCCACGTGGCGCTACCTCAGTTACAGCAGCTGTTTAAGGAGGAAAGAGTCAAGGGGCTGAGGATAAAGGGGGAGCCCAAGGAGGTGGGCTCTTGTGAGACTTGCTTGACCAGCAAGTTCTCACGATTTCCCTTCCATTCGACGGTGGGGCAGTCAAATGATGCGGTGGAGCTCGTGCATGTGGATCTTGTGGGGCCCATGAAGGTGAAGGGAGATGGTGGAGCCCTGTATTCCATGACTATGGTGGATGATTACACAAGGCTCATCTGGTCTTTTCCACTTGCAAAGAAGAGTGATGCTGCAAGGGTCATCATTGAAGAGTGGCTGCCCATGGTGGAGCGAGAGAGCGGCAAGCGGGTGAAGGCGATTCGTAGCGACCGTGGTGGGGAGTTTTTGGGAGCGGAGTTCTGGAGCTGGTTGAAGCGGCATGGCATCGAGCAGCAGCTCACCACGGCCTACACCCCTCAGTCCAACGGCGTGGCAGAGAGAGCGAACCGGACCATCATAGAGGGCGGGAGAACGATTTTGGTGGACTCGGGTCTACCCTTGCGGTTCTGGCCCCTCGCTATTCGTCATGCTACCGTCATCAAGAACCGGGTGTTGACTCATGTGGGAGGTCAGCATTGGGTCCCTATGGAGAAGTGGAGTGGCAAGAAGCCCCTGCTTGATATGCTTCATGTCTTCGGGTGCATGGGGCTCGTGCATGTCCCTAAGGAGAAGCGTGATAAGCTTCAAGCGGCGGCGGTGTGGGCTGTTCATTTGGGTCTTGCACGGGGGAGCAAGGGCTGGCTCATGTGGGACCCAAAATCCAACACCATCTTCACCACCAGAGATGCCAAGTTCATGGAGGGGCTCATGTTCAAGGAGTGGGCGGAGCGGGGGAGGAGCAAGGTCACAATTCCGCTTGGAATAGAGGTGGGAACCAACGACCCACTTCTCATTCCCATCGAGTTGTCCTCATCTTCAGAGTTGACAGAGGTGTCACATGACTTGGGAGGTGCTGAAGGGGAGGCAGCAGATGTGGAAGAAGTACTACAGCAAGGGGAGGCCCCTATAGCTGAGAGAGGTGATACCGAGGAGGAGGTGCAGCAGCCTACACCATCCCCTAAGCTTCCACCAAGGCGCACAACCCAAGGGAAGCGTGATGCTGTCCGTGGTGGAGCCAAGGAAGGAGCAGCCAAGGAGAGGCCCAAGAGAGCTGCCCACCCAAGGGATTTCCTCAAGTATGAAAGGCTTGGGGTTCCCAAGGCATTGCTAGTCCAAGAGGAGGAATTTGAGGAGGAGAAGGGAGCCGAGGGAGAGATGGAGCAGATTTGTTGCTTTGGCGTCAACTTACCTCATGAGCCGGCGTCAATGGAGGAAGCTCTCGCTGGAGATGATCGAGAGGCGTGGCTGGCTTCAAGGGAGGATGAGTTCCAGAGCCACATGGAGAATGAAACTTGGACCCTTACCAATCTTCCCCCAGGAAGGAAGGCATTGGACTGCACATGGGTGTTACGTGTAAAGACCGATGCGGAGGGGAGGTTGGAGAGGCGCAAGACAAGGCTTGTGATCAAAGGCTTTCAGCTGAGGGAGGGAATTGACTTTCAAGAGGTGTTTGCTCCTGTTGCCAAGGCTCCTACGCTCCGGTTGTTGCTAGCAGCCGCTGCCGTTTGTGGCTGGAAAGTGGAGCAAATGGATGTGAAGACGGCGTTCCTCTATGGCGTGGTAGATGAGGAGATCTACATGAAGCAGCCAGAGGGGTATGATGATGGGAGCGGACGTGTTTGCAGACTCAACAAGGCCATCTATGGCCTCAAACAAGCTCCAAGGTGCTGGTATGAAAGGCTGGTGGAGGTGTTGGAGGCTCTTGGCTTCAAAGTTAGCGGCTGCGACGAGAGTCTCTTCATGACCGAGGGGGAGGAGGAGAAGGTATTTCTCCTTGTCTATGTCGATGACATCCTCCTCTTCTCTCCATCCCTAGAGAGGATCAAGGAGGTGCAAGGGAAGCTGAAGGAGACCTTTCAATGCAAGGCCCTTGGACCAGTGGGGTATTACCTTGGTCTTCACGTGGAGCGGGACGAGGTGAAGGGATGGTTGAGGCTTCACCAACACAAGTACCTTGCAGCGATGGGGGAGAAGTATGGGCTGGAGGAAGGGAGGAGTGTGAAGACTCCTTTACCCTCAGGGTTTCAGCTGCACCTTGATGAAGAGGAGGGTGAGGTGTTGGAGTACGAGTTGCAGCGTCGGTTCCAGTCAATGGTGGGGAGCTTGATGTACGCTTCGGTCAACACTCGCCCCGACATTGCGTTTTCAGTTTCACAGCTCGCTCGTGTGGTGTCTAGGCCCCTTCAAGAGCACCTGGATGCAGCAGAGAGGCTGGTGAGGTACTGCATGGCAACCTCAAGGGTGGGGCTGCAATATTCAGTGCATGGGCAGCTGAAGCAAAAGGGAGTGGAGGAGGTGAGCACAAAGACTGGTGCACCTGCAAGGCATGGGCATTTGTATCTCTCGTGTTTCACCGATGCTACCTGGGCAAGTGACATCAGTGATGCTACATCCCATGGTGGCTATATATGCTGTGTTGGAGGGAGTCCAGTGAGTTGGAAGTCTAAGAAGCAAGGAGAGATAGCTCACTCATCAACGGAGAGCGAGTACATGGCGTTGTTTCATGGAGTGAAGGAGGTGGTTTGGATGAGGAGGTTGCTTGAGGAGTTGGGGCAGGAGCAAGAGGGTCCTACACCTGTGTTTTGTGACAGCCAAGGAGCAATTGCAATGGCGCGTAATGCTGTGCTCCATGGGCTGAACAAGCACATGCATATCAAGTGGCATTGGGTGAGGAAGGAGGTGAAGAAGGGCACCATCTCCTTGCACTACATCAACACTACCAAGCAACCTGCGGATTTCTTGACTAGGCGGCTTTCAGAGGATCAGCATTGGAGCTGTGCCACCTTGTGTGGCATGTCCTTCAACCAAGGGAGGCAGCTTCAGGGAGCAGCTAAGGGATGAATGAGAGCACGATGAGGGGGAGTTTGTTGTGCCAAAGTACTACAGTGGCACGGTCATCGCACTCCCATTCAGCCTACAAGCCTGCTCAGCTTCTGGAATTTTGTGGGGTGGTGCTTCAATATGTGTTCTTCATACCCTCAAAGTTTCAGAATTTGTGAAGCAGTTTACAAGGCATGGCAACATTTTTTGTTTCAAGACTTATGGCATCCCGGAAGTGTGTGTTACTCTTTTTTGGTAACACCCGAGTTCACCATTTCGGCTGCTGTCTCATCTACCGAGCTCTGATTGGTCTGAAAATCGGTGTGGCAGTCCTTTGCCATGTTGTGCAGGTGGTCACCGAGTTTCAGGACAACCCAGCATCGGAGCAGCACGTGACAGCTGTCGAAAGTTACTGTTCCGTAGTCATGGTGCACTGTTGGCAGCATTTCCCTTGCCACCCTTTCATTGTTGTCATGCCAATGGTGCAGGGACAGAGAATGAGACAAGAAGTACAGGTGGTCAAGTGGGACTCTACCACCCTCCTTTTGAGAAGTGTGGTCTTCCTGGTAGCAGCTTGCAAGAGGGTGCAAGTGGGAAGACAAGCTGACTCATGGTTGGCTTGACTCACTATTGGTAGCCTTGAGTACAGCTCTGAACATCCAAGTGTGGTTGGCTTTGCTGACCTAGCTAGGACGTTTCCCATCCTTCTCTAGCCTTTCTCCCCTAGGACTCAACCTTCTCTGAGTTCCCAGGATGGTCCCAACCCCTTAAGAGTCCCCTAGGCAATGTTGTACTCAACCTCTTCCTTGCATCAATGAAGCTACTCGTTTTTCAGCCGAGCTTAGTTTTATGTTCACTGCGTAGCGCATACACCTCTGATGTAAGCAAGCCATATACCGTTGGAAAGCAGACACCTGAAACTAACGTCTGTCCAAGTTTCAGCCTCATTTGTTATCGGAGCTGATCGTGACAGCGTTTTGAACAGAGGCGGTTCGAAGTCATCAGATTCTGCTTAGGTGGTTTCAAGGGCATCTACGACCCCTAAGTGGACTCTAGACTATAACATTACGGGGCCTGACGGGGCCTGACGGGGCCGCTAACGGGGCCATAAACGGGGCCTGACGGGGCCTTACGGGGCCTTATGGGGCCTTACAGGGCCGTAAACGGGGCCTTACGGGGCCGTAAACGGGGCCTTACGGGGCCATAACCGGGGCCTGATGGGGCCTTACGGGGCCTGACGGGGCCTTAAGCGGGGCCGTAAACGGGGCCTTATGGGGCCTAACGGGGCCTTACGGGGCCTTACGGGGCCGTAAACGGGGCCTGACGGGGCCTTACGGGGCCTTACGGGGCCTTAAGCGGGGCCGTAAATGGGGCCTTACGGGGCCTAACGGGGCCTTACGGGGCCTTACGGAGCCGTAAACGGGGCCTGACGGGGCCTTACGGGGCCTTAAGCGGGGCCTGACGGGGCCTTACGGGGCCTGACGGGGCCTTACGGGGCCTTACGGGGCTACGCGGTGCCTGGCTAGGCCGCAGCGCGGCTGCTTTGGGGGCCGGCGCTGGCTCTAAGGGCAGGCGCAGGGGCCGCTACGGGCCTCGAAGGGCAGGCGCGACGCGCGCGTCAGGCAGGTACGAAAAAATTCAGTGGTGGGCCCTTAAAAAAAAAAAAAAAAACTCAAAACTAGCTCTCTACCATGTGAGATAATTGACGAAAGAATGAATGAACTAGGAATGAGATGGGTACAAGTAGAAAACACATAAGTGTTGTACCCTCTACGAACTACCCCACTACAGCCTAAATAGACTATAGCAGATATAAGTTTGACACCCGCGACCCCCTGGCCCGCCCAAAGCTTCCCCCCCACGCCCCACTCGTCACGCCCCAGCATGTTACCCCACCCGCCCTCTCGTCGGCCCAGCTGTTGCTGCCGAGTTTGCTCCTGCCGTGGGGGGGAAGGGGGGTGAGTTTGGGGTGGTGGCCGTGAGTGGGGGTGACGGGGGTGGATGCCGTCGCGGCTCCCGCCACTTACGCTGCTCGTGCAACCGTGGAGGAGGAAGGGGGAAGGGGTGGAGGTGGCGGGAATGTACCCGAAGGAACTACCTGCCGCCCTCCTCTCTACTCTCTCTCCCTCCAGCGCCTGTCGTTGTGGGGGAAAGGGGGGGGTGTGAGGGGGTGGCGAGAGAGATTCTGTTGAGCCAGCAGCCACCCCTCCTCCTCTCTCTCTCTCACAGCTGCACGTGCCACTGTGGGGGGGAGGGTGAGGCGGTGGCGGAAGGTAACCAGGCATCTTTAGGTGCCGCCCGCTGCTACCGTGGCACCTCCAACTGCTGCCCCTGCCTCCACCTGCTGTTTCTTTTGTTTTCTGTCTGCTGCTGTTGATTGGCAGGTGCTGCCGTTGAGCCCTGCTGTGCTGCCGCACGCTGCCACTGCAAGCACTTGCTCTCCAGGCGACCTGCTGCCACATGCACCTGCTTCTACTGCTTCAACCTTGGCGGAGGGGTTGGTGCAATTGAATCTGCTACCACTGCACCGGTTGTCACTGCTCTTGCCTGCTGTTGCTGTTTTCTCTGCACTTGGTGTACCCCTGCAAGAGGAGTAGTGCACATGGTTCTAGCTGTAGGCATTTAGGGGGTGTGTTGAAATGTATTTGTATACATTTATAACTACCTACAGTAGAGCCTAGTGTAGTTATAAGATCTTGCAGGTGGTGTACCATTGTTTCCTCTTTTGCCTATATCCTTGTACCCTTGTTCATTATTGAAACCCTCTTTGACAAATTTCTCTCGACATGTTCCTCTCGACCTTCCTTCCCTCTCCCCTCTCTCGTAACCTAGCTATGGCTCCTAAGCTTAGCTAGATACTCTTTTGACAGCGACGTTATCAGGCATGTTGAAATCGAGTTACCCTTTTTGTAGCCTGTAAAAAAAAATCCACTCCATAATGCGCGAAAATCTCGAGAGAGTGAGAACTTTCGCAAAACATTGGGCCAGGCGGGGTCTGGTCTAGTGACGGAATCAATAGCACCGGTATAGTGAAACTCGAACAGTATAACGGGGTTACAAGTCCCGCGTCCTGATACAGTCCGCCGTTGGTTCACCCGTTGGTTCTTGAGCTGGGTCGCCACGTCTGCGGCAGACTAACGTGGACTACAGCATTTGAGACTGCGGAGAGTAACCCTACACCGGGAGCTGGACTACGGGGAAGGCACGAAATTCTAGGAGTGATCGTAGCATTCCTTAGCTTGCTCTAGCATTTGTGCATTCACAGAGCAATTTGGCAAGAGTTTCACTAAGGAAAGTTGCATTACAGAATGGTTGAACAAGTAAAAGAAAGAATGACTATATCAGAGCTTAGCAACCTAGCAGCTAGGCAGGTCGACCGCGGGCACAGCATGGTCGACAGCCTGCCAGCGTTGCGTAGAGGAACCGCGCCAGTGCTGCAGGAAGGCGGCCTGGCAACAGAGCAGGTCGACAGTGTACCAACACTGCAGCAAGGCGACCGTCCAGCGTTGCATCCACAGATGACAGCGGTGCACACACCTGCGCCTACTTCGCAGGTGCTCGCAACAGGTTGGCCCGACATGCTCCGTCAAGCGTCATGTCGGCTGCTTTCTGGGTCTGATGAGCCACATCGACCTCGGGATACCAGCCCGAGGTCACCTTCGCCATTGCAGCCTCGACGACGTTCGCGTGCCTTCGCAGAACCTCATCGAGCAGGCTACCTGGTCGACCGGGTCGACCACCCGGCGCCCGAGGCGACGACCTTCCTCGTCGACCACGAAGGGTCTCGAAACTACCCTCCACAAGGGCCTACACCAAGAGAAATTTTACACTACACATTGTAATGTAACTATTCTCACTATCTTGAAGTTTACCCTTTTGGAGAGCTTCTAAATCACCTGAATCTTAAAACCATGGCTCTGGGAAGTTTGCTGCGCACACCTGCGACACGTCGAACGTTCCACACACGACAAAATAGAAAACCGCACACGACACCCAAACGACGACGTGACACGCGACTAGCGATTACTCGCTATTGACTCGAAACACACATTCAAAATCATGCCTCATCATTCACACACTATTGTAAGCATGAAATATATATATTATATCATGCCCTCATACCATTCCATGCACACACGCATGCACGCACACGGACAACAAGCCGAATGCAAACCGTAGGGTTGCACCAACAAACACCCATTCGGATTGTTGGCCTTAGGATCTAGTTCTCTCAGTTCAGAGCCATCCCAACCAGCTTGCAACACTTTCAATGCTGCTGCTCCTGTTATAGTCACAATAGGCTTGAATGTGCCTAAAACGAAAGATAGAGAGCACAGACGGATTTCTGCACAGCGGCTTCAAACGTTGATAGCGTTCTGCTCACAGCTGCAAATGACTTGATTCAAATTGGATCTGGAGCGTCTTCACGTCGTTTACAATTAGCAATTTAGATTGCACGATTTGATAAAGAATTGACGACACAGCGTCGGTTTGAACGAACGGTACTATGGCAGCCACTATAGTCTTAGAACACAAGATAGGAAGAGTTACGAGTTGGGAATGACTCCCAGCTCCTACAAACCCCAAGAGCCGAGGTACAGTGATGTGGAACAGTGCCACACTGTCCCCAACCACGAAGGGTCTCGAAACTACCCTTCACTAGGGCCTACACCAAGTGAAATGTTACACTACACAAAGTAATGTAACTATCTTCAATATCTTGAGGTGTACCCTTTTGGCAAGCTTCGAAATCACTTGGCTCTTCATCACAAACTCATCCTTGAGTTCTTGATGGGTCTGCTGCACACACCTGCGACACGCCAAACGTTCGACACAGGACAAAATAGAAACTGCGCACGACAAAATAGAAACCGGGCGCGAGACACAAACGACCGCGTAACACGCGTCTAGCGATAACTCGCTATTGACTCGACACACACACTCGACATCATGACTCAACATTCACACACAATTATAAGCATGAAATATATATTATTCCATGCCCTCATACCATTCCATACACACACACATTCACGCACACGGACAACAAGCCGAGTGCAAACCGTAAGGTTGCACCAACAGCTCCACCAGCCTCTTGGTCATCATGTCAGCTGGCTGCCTTGTCGTCTTCACGTAGAGCAACTCAACTTCACCCACGGCCACCATGCTCCTCGTCGAATGCCATTTCACCCTCATGTGCTTCGCGAGGCCATGCAACACAGGGTTCTTAGCAAGAGCAATGGCACCCTGGCTGTCACAGTAGAGTGGGGTAGGTCCTTGCTGCTCCTCCCCCAATTCAGCCAACAAACGCCGCTGCCACACAATCTCTTGTACGGCACGGAAGAGTGCCATATACTCGGACTCCACCGAGCTCAATGCTTGATCCACCTGCTTCTTGCTCTCCCAAGCAGTTGGGCCTCCACCAACACAGCAAATGAAGCCTCCCACACTTGTCATTTTCTCCTTTTTTTATGCATAAGAGGCAACGGAGAAGGATGTGAGGAACAAACGCCCGGGTTCAACACCATCCGCGCCCTTTTGGCGCCTTTGTGCCGCCACTGGGTATTGCAGCCCAACCGTCGCTGTTTGGCCAAGATACTTGGTAACCCTCATTCCAAGAGCTACCTAATCCTCATTAGGGCATTGAACAACCCTAGCCAGCTGCCCAGGTGTAAAGGTGACGTCTGGTCGGGTGTTTACCGCCGCGTACATGAGGCTGCCCACCAATGAGAGAAAACGGCGCCTCTCCTCTTCGCCAACACTCTCCTCCTCTGGTCCCTTCACACACTTAAACCCAGAAGGGAATGGAGTAGCCCCATGGCCTTCAATCTGCCCAAAGTTGGCAGCCAAAGTCTTCGGGTACTTCCGTTGGTGCACACGCATACACCGTTTCTCCACATCTCGTTCGATGTGGAGCCCGAGGTAGAAGCTCACGTCACCAAGGACCTTGCACTTGAACTTGTCTCGAAAATTCAGCGTCACCTCCTTCACAAGGTCAGAGGAGGGTGAGAACATGAGGATGTCATCCACATAAACCACCATGAAACTCCTCTGCTAACCCTCGCCAAGCATAAACAAGGAATGATCAGCGGATGAGGGAGTGAACCCGATCTCTCCAAGACTTCACGCAGCTTCAAGTACCACTGCATAGGGGCTTGCTTGAGCCCATAGAGCACCTTCTTGAGCTTCCACACTCTGCCACTACCATCATCAAACCCCTCTGGCTGCACCATCAAAATCTATTCCTCAAGGACGCCGTTGAGGAATGCCGTTGTCACATCCATTTGTTTCACCACCCTTCCTTTGATGGTAGCTCCCGCGAGTAGGGTTCGCAGCATCGTCGGCTTCACCACAGGAGCAAACAGTTCCTTATATTCCACCTTCTGCTTGTGCTGGTACCCATTGGACACAAGCCTAGACTTGTAGCGCTCGATTTGGCCGTTGGCGTCGGACTTGATCTTGAAGAGCCACTTGGACGTAATCGCCTTACGCCCCTCCGATAGCTCCACCAATTCCCATGTGCCGTTCTCCACAATGCCCTTCAGCTCACTCTCCATTGCCTTCTTCCACTCAGCATCACTACTCTCCAAGGCCTCCTTGAGAGTTGCAGGTTCCCCCGGCATCTCCACCAGAGAAAAGATCGAGAAGGAACACTCCTCGTCATCTCCAACCATAAGTGCCGCTCCGGCCAGAGCTGACTTGGCTGGCTATCCCAATGCTTCATAGGTCAGCCTATTAGGGGCTTGAATTCTCCTCTTGCCCCTTTCTTCCTCCTCAGCTGCAGGGATATGAAAGCCTTGGCGTTGCTGCGGGGTGACTCGGATTCGTGGAGCACTCGTAGTGCGAGAAAGAAGTGTCGGTGCATGCTCAATCACTTGCTGCACCTCCTCCTCTTCTTACTCTAGATCCTTGGCCTCCTCTCCCCAATTCACAAGGGAAGATTGCCTTGTGGAGGTGCTGTCGCTGCTCAGCTCCAAAGGCAGCTCCACATGCTCCAAACTGGAACTCTTCACCTCCCCAAACCGCACGCCTATCTTCGACTCGTTCTCCTCCTTCCAAACCTTGTACATCAGATTCTCCATGAACTTGCAGTCTCTTCTCACAAAGAATTTCTTGGTGAATGGGTTCCAAAGACACCATCCTTTGCTGTTTTGAGCCATGCCCAAGTGCACAGCCCATATCACCTTGGCACCAAGCTTGTTGTGCCGAAGATACTTAGGCAAGAGCGCCATGCATATGCACCCGAACACCTGAAGCATATCCACATTTGGCTTCCTTCCAATCCACTCCACATAGGGCACCCATTTTTCTGCTCCCACACGCGTCAAGGATCTGTTCTTGCCACACACGGGCTCCGCACTGCATCAGGCCAGAAATATTCGGGTAGCCCGGTTTCAATGAGCAACCCGTGCGCCGTCTCCGTGATTGTCCAGTTCGCTCGCTCGGCGATGCCATTCATTGCAGGGGAGTATGGCATGGTAAGGGAGTGCCTTATGCCATTCTTCTCCAGCCACAATGAGAACTCCTTGCTCAGGAACTCTCCCCCTCGATCGGTGCGAATTGCCTTCACTAGCCGGTCTTGTTGCCGCTCCACCATCGGCAACCAATCAGTCTTCACCGTTTCAGCCACGTCGCTCTTCTTGGACAGCGCGTACACCCAAGTGATGCGAGTGTAGACGTCCACTATGGTGAGAAAGTACTCAGCTCCAGCAGCTCCAAGCTTCAGGGGGCCTACCACGTCCATCACCACCTCATCAAGTGGTACCTTAGTTGTTTCCTCCGAACTTGAGAACGGGAAACGGGTGAACTTAGCTTGCATGCACGTCGGGCAGCCAAGTACCTCATCGGGCTCCCCCTTCACACGTATGCCAGCAACCATCTCATTCTTCACTAGCTGCTGCAAGATGGACAGGTCCACATGCCCCATTCGCCGATGCAAGGTGAGCCAATCACAATCCCCCGTAGCCGAAGTCGGATTGGAGAATGCCGCACTCGCAATAGTGCCCCACATGCTCTCTCCATACTCCTCCTCCGCTGCTGGCTTAGGGTTCTCCTCACCCTTGTGCTGATCCTTGGCTGCTAAACCACTCTCCTCACGCTCACACTGCTCGCTGGTCCCTCCAAGTTTGCACTTCTTGGACTCTTTCGCCTTGGCGCCATCATTCGCGCCGTAGCCGCTACCAACCGCTTCACCCTTGGTGCTGACGCTTGCTGCCAATTGCCTCTCTTTAAGCATAGGGACCATAGGTATCTGCCAAATCTCGTTGTAGACACCCCTTATCCTCATGAAGGTCCCAAAAAACCCGCTCGCCAATCCTTGCGGTGAAGGTCTTGGCTCCCTTCGAGCTCATGTCTATGCCGGCCTTTTGCAACCGCCGCACGGAAATCAGGTTCGCAGCAAGGTTGGGCACCCAAAGCACGTTCTTGAGGCCCACCATCTTCCCATCAGCACCCTTGAACATGGCCTTGCCCATGCCTTTCACCTCCGCTCGCTGCCCCAAAGCCGATATGACAGGATTCACCGGTGACGGTTCGAGTTCGGTGAGCAAGTCCGCGCGAGGTGTCATGCTATAGGTTGCGCCACTTTTGATCACCCAGTAGTCCAGGGTGTGTAGGGTGACTTTTCCCACAGCAGCTGGCTCCTCAAAGCCTTCATTCTTCTGTGTACCAGCCAGTGCTTGCGTGGAAACGAAGAAGAATTGACCCGGAAAGCGATCGTCTCTTGACTCGCTCTCGTTGCCGTCACTCTTCATATTTGCAGCACCACCTCTGCGACCGCCACGGCCTCCACGGCCTCTTCCTCTCCCTCCTCATGCTCCTCTACCCTCTTTTCCTTGAGCAGGAGTCCATCCATCAGGGAGCTTGTACCAATCGCGTCACATGTGTCCGTTCTTGTGGCAATAGTGGCACTCGCCGTCGAATTGGCCGCGACCGCGTCCGTAGTTCTTGTTGTCATTGCCATAGCTGCCACTTCCGCGGTCTCAATTGTAGTTGCTGCCTCCAAACCTTCCTCCTCCTTGTCGTTTGCCCCTTCCACGACCATATCACCGGTCGATGCTTGCTGCCCCGGCGCCATCCGAACCCGCCAACTCACAGCGGCGGAAATCTTCTTGAAGGATCGCTCGCTTCATGTCTTCAAGCGAGAGGCAGGGCAAATCATGATTGAGGTTGACGATGAGCGAGGACCATGACTCTGCGAGTAAGGCCAGCAACTTGGTCTTCTTTTGGAGCTCACTATGGTTCAAATCAGCTCCCTCAAGCCGCGTCAACAAGTCGAAGAATTTCTGCACCCCTTCTTCAACTGGTTCATCTTCTTCAATTCGTAGTGCCGCCATTTGCCGCTCCAACACCATCGCTACCGCCGCTGTTGCAGGAGCATGTGCACCCTTGAGAGCAGCCCATGCCTTTGGTCTCTTCTCTGGTTCACGCTGGAATGGCTTGATGTGACGGATCTGGCTGCTCTCCAACGCTTGCCCAAGTAGGAGATAGCCTTGTGCGCTCTTCCGCACCCACAGGCTCTTCTCCAGGTCGTTCTCAGGGCGCTTCTCCGTTCCTTCCATCACCTCCTGCAGGTCATAGTGGTCAAAGATGTTCTCCACCTTGGGGGACCATTCAGCGAAGTTGTCACCGTTGAACTTGTCAAGCCCAAACACCCTAGGCTCATCCCTAGGTGGGCCAAGACTTGGTTGCACGGGCGCCATGACTAAATCACGAGGTTGGCCTTGAGCTTGGGCTTCTCCACTGCCACCAGCACCTCTGCCACCCCTTTCGTCAGGTCCAGCCATTGTCAGGGTATCGGGGTAATTTACCTTGATTAAAGAAGCCATGCTCGTAACCTCCGAGGTGTTATAGTCACAATAGGTTTGAATGTGCCTAAAATGAAAGATTGAGTGTTCAATCGGATTTCTGCACAGCGGCTTCAAACGTTGATAGCGTTCTGTTCACAACTTCAAATGACTTGCTATAAATTGGATCTAGAGCGTCTTAATATCTCCTACAATAGGCAATTTACATCACACGATTTCATCAAGTATTGATGACGCAACTTTGGTTTGAACGAACGGCACTATGGCAGCCACTATAGTCTTAAAACACAAATTAGGAAGAGTTACGAGTTGGGAATGACTCCCAGCCTCTAGAAACCCCAAGAGACGAGGTACAGTGATGTGAAATAGTGCCACACTGTCCCCAACCATGAAGGGTCTCGAAAATACCCTCCAGAAGGGCCTACACCAAGAGAAATGTTCCACTACACATTGTAATGTAACTATTCTTAGTATCTTGAAGTTTACCCTTTTGGAGAGCTTCGAAATCACTTGAATCGTGAAACTATGGCTCTGGTTCTTCAAGATAAATTCTTCCTTGAGTTCTTCGAAGTCTGCTGCACAAACCTGCGTGTCAAACTTATATGCTATAGTCTGTTTAGGCTGTAGTGGGGTAGTCCTTATAGGGTACAACACTTTTAGGTTTTCATACTTGTACCCATCTGCTGCCTAGTTCATTCATTCCATTCTCTCACATTCTAACATGGTATCAGAGCAGGTTCCCTAGTGGGAACGTTTTTTTTTTTTTTAAGGGCCCACCACTAAATATTTTTCCTGCCCGAAGCGCGCATCGCGCCCTGCCCGTCGTGGCCCCTTTAACTCCCGTCGCGGCCAATACTGCCTGTCGCAGCCGCTAGCCCGTCGCGGCCCCTACTGCCTGTCGCGGCCCCTAGCCCGTCGCGACCCCTAGCCCGTCGCGGCCCCTAGCCCGTCGCGGCCCCCTAGCTCGTCGCGGCCCCTAGCCCGTCGCGGCCCCTAGCCCGTCGTGGACCCTAGCCCGTCACGGCCCCTATAGCCTGTCGCGGCCCCTACTGCCGTCGTGACCCCGCCTGCCGTCGCGGCCCCTACTGCCGACGCGGCCCCTACTACCGACGCGGCCCCTACTGCCGTCGCGGCCCTAGCCCTTCGTGGCCCCTGCTGCTGGCACGGCCCCCTGCTGACGCGGCCCCCCTTCTGACGCGGCCCCTTCTGTCACCACCCCTACTGGCGCGGCCCCTACTGTCACGACCCGGCCCCCTCCTGGCGCGGCCCCCTACTGGCGCGGACCCTCCTGGCGCGGCCCCTACTAGCACGGCCCCTACTGGCGCGGCCCCTACTGGCGCGGCCCCTCCTGGCGCGGGCCCCCCCCCCCCCCCCCCTTGCTGTTGCCACCCCTACTGGCGCGGCCCCTGGTAAGCACCCGCGCCGCCCTGCTGCGCCGCGCCGCCAGCTGCTGAGCAGCGCCGCCCATCCGAGCCGCGCTGCCCAGCCGAGCCGCGCCGCCCAGCCGAGCCGCGCTGCCCACTGAGCCGCGCCGCCCTACCGAGCCGCACTGCCCTGCACTGCCCTACTGCCTCTCCTACTACTGCTGCTATTGCTGCTACTGCTGCTTCTACTGCTACTGCTCCTACTGCTACTATGGGTAGCCCTACTGTTCTCACGTTTGATGCTGAGGGGCGTGCAGTTGACTTTGACGTGTGGGTTGACGACCTACAGCTCTTTCTTCAATGTGACTCTAGGGATGGGGTCTCCCTTTTTTATCACACGTCCGGTGTCTCTACTGCACCTGCTGCCACTGCTGACAGCAAGGTTCGCTCGCAGTGGACCACTCGTGACGCTGTTGCTCGCCTTGCTGTTCGTAGTCACCTCCCGCCTGCTGAGCGCGCACACTTTGGCCAGTACAAGACTGCTTAGTCTTTGTACGACGCTGTTGTTGCGCGCTACTCCTCCCCTGCCACTGCTGCCCTCAGCCGCCTCATGCTACCGTACCTTTTCCCTGACCTTGCCGCCTTTGCCACAGTCGCTGACCTAGTTGCTCACCTCCGCACGAGTGACGCCCGCTACCGCGCTGCCCTTCCCACTGAGTTCTGTGCCAAGAACCCCCCCCCCCATGTACATCACCCTTTACTACCTAGTCACCCGCCTCCCTGACTCACTTTCCTCAGTCAGGGATCACTTTCTCTCCCTTTGCCCCACCGAGCTGACTGTCGACCTGCTAGAGGAGCGCCTTACTGCAGCTGAGAAGAGTATCTTAGCTGTAGGTGCTTCTCGCGGCGACCGTCGCACCCCTTTCTTTGAGGGGTGTTCCCCTGTCCCCCTTCTCCCCTCTGTTGCTTCTGCTGCTGCTGTCGACCTCGTTGGCACTGAGGAGGTCGGAGCTGTGTCTGCCCCTAGTGGGAGGCGCCGCAACAGCAAGGGCAAGGGGAGCAAGGGTGGTGGAGGGGGCGGCGGGGGCGGCGGTGGAGGCGGTGGAGGAGGCGGAGGGGGTGGCGGTGGAGGTGGGGGTGGTACCGGGAGTGGGGGCTTCAGTGGCGGCGGTGGAGGTGGTGGAGGCAGCGGCAGCGGTGGTGGAGGCAGCGGCAGCGGTGGTGGAGGCAGCGGCAGCAGTGGCGGAGGTGGCGGCGGTGGTGGTGCTGGTCGAGGTGCAGCCGCGCAGCGTGGAGGCTTTGGTGGTAGCCAGCGCCAGCAGCAGCCGCGCTCTCGTGAGACCCCGTCAGCCCAGCAGCTTCGTGAGTGGTACGCTGGGCGTGGGAGGTCTGGGGGTGCTGGTCCTTGCACTTACGTTCTTTGCACTGGCAGTCGTTGTGGGGAGGCGTGTGGGCTGCCACACACTACGCAGCGCTGCTTCGGTCGCTTGACTGACGCCTGGCGTGCTCAGTTTCCTGACGCTGTTGAGCTGCCTCGCTGGCATGATGTGCTTATGCAGAATGTGGCTATCTTTGATCTTGATTTCGATGCTATCCTTGCTGCCATGTATGCTTTGACTGATAGTGCTGAGGGTGCCTATTACCTGTGTGTCCCGCCCGACCCGGGCATTGAGGCTGCTGCTCTAGGTGCTAGTGCGTCTGCTGCTCCAGGTACTGGTGAGTCTGCTGCTCCAGGTGCTGGTGAGTCTGCTCTCTCTGGTACTGCACCTACTGAGGCCTTGCACACTTTCACACTTGACTCTGGTGCTTCGCGCTCTTTCTTTAGAGACAGCACCACACTCACGCCGCTCAGTCGGCCTGTTGCAGTCTCCCTTGCTGACCACTCTGGGGGCCCAGTCCTTGCGCACTCTTCCACGGTTCTACCGTGTCCTGCGGCCCCGTCGGGCTTGCTGTCGGGACTCCACCTCCCCTCGTTCTTTACGAACTTGGTGAGTGGAGCTGACCTCCAGGACGCGTGGGTTGACCAGTTCGCCCCTGGAGGTCAGCGTGTGACCCACTCCACTTGCTCTCGGACGGGCCGCCACCTGGCCACGTTCACCCGTCGGCCTGGGTCGAGTCTCTACACACTGACTACTGCGCCTCCTCCGCTCTCTCCGTCTGGTCAGGTAGCCGCGTCTAGTCAAGTGTTTGCTGCCGCGTCCAGGTCTAGTCCTGCGTCTGCCCCCTGCTCGTGTCGTCCTTTGACGCACGAGACTCTCCTTTGGCACCACCGCCTTGGTCACCCCTCCCTGCCTCGTCTTCGAGGTATGGCCTCCCGTTCCCTTGTCTCGGGTCTCCCCCGGTGCCTTCCTCCTCTTCCTCCAGGGCCTGCCCCTACCTGTGTTCCTTGTGTCGAGGGCCGGCAGCGCGCCGCTCCTCACTCCTCCACGTTCCCTCCGACAGAGGCTCCCCTGCAACCTCTTCACATGGACGTGTGGGGCCCAGCCCGCGTCCGTGGACAGGGTCATGAGCGTTACTTCCTGCTGGTCGTTGACGACTACTCGCGTTACACCACAGTCTTCCCCTTGCGCAGCAAGGGTGAGGTCCCTGAGGTATTGATCGACTAGATCCGCGGTACTCGTTGCTAGCTCCGCGAGAGTTTCGGCTCAGACCTTCCTGTTCTGCGTCTGCACTCAGACAGAGGTGGTGAGTTTTCCTCCGACCTCCTGAGAGCCTTTTGTCGTGCGGAGGGCATCCGCCAGACGTTCACGCTTCCGGCCTCCCCACAGCAAAATGGGATTGCTGAGCGCCGCATTGGCATGGTCATGGACGTCGCTCGTACGTCCATGATCCATGCGGCTGCTCCCCATTTTCTGTGGCCGTTTGCGGTTCAGTACGCTGCGCATCAGATCAACCTGCAGCCTCGTGTCTCCTTACCAGAGACGACACCTACTCTGAGGTGGACGGGGAAGGTTGGCGATGCGTCCGCGTTCCGTGTCTGGGGATCTCGAGCTTTTGTCCGCGATACTTCAGCGGACAAGCTGTCCTCCCGTGCCGTTCCTTGCGTCTTCCTTGGCTTCCCCCCTGACGCACCCGGGTGGCAGTTCTACCACCCCACCTCGCGTCGTGTTCTGTCCTCTCAGGACGTCACGTTTGACGAGTCGGTGTCTTACTACCGGCTCTTTCCCTACCGCGCTGCCTCTCTCCTCCCCCCCGCCACTCTTCCTCACACCAGGTACTCCTCCGGTAGACCCCCTTCCCCCTAAGGCTCCTGCCCCCTCAGGTGTGTCTCAGGTAGACCCTGCCGAGCCGGTCGAGGTAGCTGTCGACTCAGGTGCTACTAGGGGTGCTGAGCCTGCGGGTGCGGGGACTGGGGGTGCGGAGCTTGGGGGTGCTGAGCCTGAGCGTGTGGAGCCTGGGGTTGCTGAGCCTGGGGGTGCTGAGCCTGAGCGTGTGGAGTCTAGGGGTGCTGAGCCTGCAGGTGCGGAGCCTGGGGGTGCTGAGCCTGAGCGTGTGGAGCCTGGGGGTGCTGACTCTGGAGGTTCTCTGGGTGTCCCGTTGCGGCGGGAGCCCCTCTCTCCGCAGCGGCTTCGTGAGTGGTACGCTCGGCGCTGTCGCCGTGCTGCTGGTGTTGGAGCTGCTGGAGCTGCTGGAGCCGCTGTTGGTGCAGGAGCTACTGGAGGTGCTGCTGGTGCTGGTGCTGCTGGAGGTGCTGCTTGTGCTGCTGCTGCTGGAGGTGCTGCTGGTGCTGGAACTACTGGAGGTTTTCCTGGTGCTGGTGCTGCTGGAGGAGCTGCTGGTGCTGGAGCTGCTGGAGGCACTGGTCCTTGAGGTGCTCGTACGGGAGGTACTGGAGCTGCTGGGGCTGGTGGTACTGCAGGGGTTGGCGCTGCAGGTACTGCGGCTGGTGGTGCTGCGGGAGTTGTTACTGGAGACCCTGGAGCTGAGGGTACTGGTGCTGTCTCTGCTGTTTCTAGAGGCGCTGCGCGGCCGCGGCCGTACTACGTTCCGCTCCTTTAGCAGGTTCTTGGTCTACCGCCTTCTCCTGGTCCTCCTCCTCCTTTACTGAGTCCACAGCCTGTCCAGTCAAAGTCGCAGTTACAGCCGTCCTCTCCACTGCCTGGTCCTTCTCCTTACTCTGGACCGACTAGAGGTCTTACGGAGCGTCGTGAGCCTGAGTCGCGTCCTGTGTCGCCTGTGTCTCGTGCTGTGTCTCCTGTCCGCACTGCTTGCGCTGGTCGTCTTTTGCGTCCGCGTCCTCCTCCTGTCCTTGGCACTCACTCTATGACTCTGCGTCCTACCACTGCTTCACAGCGTGTCCCTCTGCCCTCTCCTCCTGCGTCCTCTCTTCCTGACGGTACGGACCTGGAGTCTGACTCCCTTCGTGCTGCTAGTCCTACTGTCACGCGTTTTCTGGCCACTGCTGTCTTTGACCCTCTGTTTGAGTCCTCTACTGCGTCTGCTCTCGTTGCTGAGCTTGTTGACTTTGCTGCAGCCTGACGCCTCGACTACGCCACTAGTCTTGTTGCTGAGTCTGCGTCTGCGTCTGTCTGGCCTTTGTCCGTCGGGTGTGAGTGTGCTCTTGGCACGGACGTTCTTGAGGACAGACAGGAGGAGTTTGAGTGCTTTGCCGCTACTGTACCTCATCTCATGTCCATGCTGCTTGCCCCTAAGGGAGACCCGGATGCACCAGACATCCCGACCCCGCGCTCTTACGCAGAGGCGATAGAGGGTCCCTACTCCTCTCAGTGGCAGGCAGCCATGGACGCCGAGATGGCTTCCTGGAAGTCCACAGGCACCTACGTCGACGAGGTTCCCCCGCCTGGGGCGAACATCGTCAGTGGCATGTGGATCTTCAGGGTGAAGCGGCCGCTGGGTTCTTCGCCTGTCTTCAAGGCACGTTACGTTGCACGTGGCTTCAGTCAGCGACAGGGAGTTGACTTCTTCCAGACCTTCTCTCCTACCCCGAAGATGACCACTCGTCGGGTACTGCTGCACGTTGCCGCTCACCGTGACTACGAGCTCCACTCGCTTGACTTCAGCACAGTCTTCCTACAGGGCAGCCTGCATGAGGAGATCTGGCTGCGCTGCCCACCTGGCTTCACTGGGTCGTTTCCTGCTGGTACCCAGTGGAGCCTCCGGCGGCCAGTCTACGGTCCCGGCCAGGCACCTCGTGAGTGGCACGACACACTGAGGAGGACTCTTGCTGCTCTTTGTTTTGCTCCTTCCACTGCTGATCCGTCGCTGTTTTTACGCACTGACACCACTCTGCCGCCATTCTACGTTCTCGTGTACGTAGACGACTTGGTCTTTGCTACTGCTGACACTGCGGCACTCGCCCACGAGAAGTCCGAGCTACAGAAGAGACACACGTGCACAGACCTGGGTGAGCTGACAAGCTATCTTGGCTTGCGGATCGCCCGGGACAGAGCACAGCGCACTATTACCTTGACTCAGTCACACATGGTGCAGCAGGTCGTTCAGCGCTTCGGCTTCACGTACTCCTCGCCACAGTCCACTCCTCTGCCTACCGGTCACTCGCTCTCAGCTCCACCTTCGGACGAGTCCGTAGAGCCGAGTGGCCTGTATCCAGAGCTTGTGGGCTGCCTCATGTACCTGATGACTTGCACACGACCTGACCTCGCGTACCCTCTCAGCCTTCTGGCTCGCTACGTGGCTCCCGGCAGGCACCGAAAGGTGCACTGGGATGCTGCGAAGAGGGTGTTGCGATACTTGTGCAGTACGTCGGGCATGGGACTCGTGCTTGGAGGACGGGCTAGAGTTGTCCTCACTGGTCACGCAGACGCTTCCTGGGTTGACGACTTGGCTACACAGCGGTCGTCACAGGGTTACACCTTCAGCCTTGGTTCCGGTTCTGTCTCTTGGCGGTCTACCCACTCTTCTTCTGTTCTCAGCTCGAGTTGTGAGGCTGAAATCTACGCTGGGGCCATGGCTGCACAGGAGTTACGCTGGCTCACCTACCTGCTGACCGACTTGGGAGAGGCGCCTCGTTCTCCTCCAGTTCTGTACGTCGACAACAAGGCCATGCTGGCCTTGTGTCAGGATTACAGACTGGAGCACAGAACGAAGCACATTGCTCTGTGCTACTTCCTTGCTCGAGAGTTGCAGCAGCGTGGTCAGCTTCGTCTTGCTTACGTGGCCTCACAGGCCAACACTGCTGATGTTTTCACCAAGGCACTTCAGCCTTGTGATCATCAGCGTTTCTGTACTGTTCTAGGCCTTGTACCTACTGTGCCTCACTTGCTTACTTCTTGACTCTACTTGTACTGTACTCTATATACTTATACCTGCATGCTTACACTGGTTAGGTTGTGTTCACTGTATTGTTTGTTTTCATTTATATAACTCTGCATGTGAACTAGTCTTGTGGCCATTTGCTTGTGCTCAGACTGCGTGGTGACTTTGTGATCCACCCTGAGCTTGCTTTGCCTTTCTTGACTGGTCTTGTGACCTCTTGTTCTCCCCCACTTTGCCTATGGGGGTGTGTCAAACTTGTATGCTATAGTCTGTTTAGGCTATAGTGGGGTAGTCCTTATAGGGTACAACACTTTTAGGTTTTCATACTTGTACCCAACTGCTGCCTAGTTCATTCATTCCATTCTCTCACATTCTAACACTGCAACACGCAGAATGTTCCACACACGACAAAATAGAAAACCTCACACGACACGCAAACGACGATGTGACAAGCGGCAAGCGATAACTCATATTGACTCGACACACACATTCAAAATCATGCCTCATCATTCACACACTATTGTAAGCATGAAATATATATTATCTCATGCCCTCATACCATTCCATGCATACTCGCATGCACATACACGGAGAACAAGCCGAATGCAAACCGTAGGGTTGCACCAACAGGTTTTGGATTGGAAATGATGCTTATGTGGAACGATCAAGAATATCGATAGCCTTTTGTGAGACAATTTGACACCGGCGGAGAAGGTACCCTTATTACCATCGAATTTGGTAACAAGTATAGGATGGAATATCTCAACGGAATTGGGTCCAGGGCTTCGTCGACCTGTCGACCTCTGTCGATAAGCTGACCTTGGAAAGAAAAAAACAAAAACCTCATCGGGTGACATGCATCCGAGGGAGGTGTCAACGTGGTACACAAGGGTTGATATAGCAAACCATAACCCTAGTGCTAGGACAAATGTAACACAAACTAAAAAACTAAAACAATTTATAGTTTGGTACACCCCCATAGTCTAGGTGACGGTAGTCCTGTGAAAAGCAACACACAGTCTATGAGCAAGGGGCACAGGACCAGTCAGCAAGAACAAGCAACGGTTACAAGACCAGTTCACGGGTGGATCTCAAGATCACCACACAGTCTTAGAACAAGCAAGAGGCCACATGGCCAGTCCACATGCAAGGACATAGCAAATATAGAAGATGCAAGAATACAAGACATGCATGACAAGCATCTCTACGAAAGCAAGCGTCCACAAGGAAAGTCCACAAACATATATATAAGATATATAATAAGATGCAAGAGTACAAGACAAAGCATCTCTACGCAAGCAAGTGAGGACCAGTAGACACAAGGCCTAACTGGGTGCAGAACCGCTGGTGGTCACAAGGCGGCAACGACTTGGTGAAAATATGTGCAGTGTTGGCCTCAGAGTCCACAGGTCGCACGAGTGACTGGCCACACTGCTGCAACTCTCGCAGAAGGAAGTAACGAAGCTGGATGTGCATCGCCTTCCCAACCAGTCGAGGCTCCTCACACGACAGGACTGCAGACCTGTTGTCGGCGAACAAGACTGGGGAAGAGAGAGACCGCTCACCAAGGCCGGTGAGGAGGAAAGAGCCAGCGGAGCTCCTGTGCGGCCGTGGCCGCATCGTACACCTCTGCCTCACAGCTGGAACTAGAGATGGACAACGCCCGAGTCGACCTCCACAAAACAGCTCCGGTCCCAAGGCTGAAGCAGTAACTCTGTATAGACAGCAATGACTCTGCGTCGTCGGCCCACGACGAGTCAGAGAAACCTGTAAGTGTAACTGGCTGCTTCCCTCCAAGGACAAGTTACATGCCTGATGTACTTGCCATATATTTCACCAGCCTCTTAGCAGCGTACCTGTGGGAAGGCCGATGTCTCCCAGGCGCAACAAAATGCGCAAGGACGCTAAGAGGGCAAGCTAGGTCTGGGCGAGTATAAGATATCAGGTACATGAGACAACCCACCAGCTCAGGATATGGACCACTGGACTCAAATGGCTCGTTCGAAAAAGGAGCCGTGAGCCCATGATCCAAAGCAAGAGGGGCGAGATGTACTTTGGAGAATGGGAGGCAGAACTCGCGTGAGGATCTGCTCGACCATATGCGACTGCGTCAAAGTAATGGTGCGAGCTGCCCCGTCTCTAGTGATTTGCAGGCCAAGGTAGCGCTGCAGCTCACCAAGGTCAGAGCAAGTGTGTCTCCTCTAAAGTTCCTCCTTCACGGAGGCCATTGCGCGTCGGTCGGGAGTGGCGAACACCAAGTCTCAACGTAGACTAGAACAAAGAATGGGGTCGAGCTACGACAGACGAACATCGACGGGTTAGCAGACGACGATAAGAAGTCAAGCGTTGCAAGAGTCATGCGAACTGTGTTGTGCCACTCACAGGAAGTCTGGTACAGGCCGTAGACTGGCCCCAGCAGGGAAAGAGCCAGTGAAGCCAGGCGGACGACGCAACCAGATTTGCTCGTGCAGGCTTGAAAGAAACTAGGAGTTTTAGAAACTTGAGGAAGAATCATTGAGATTAGCTCAAGAGAGCTGAAGGTTATACAAGGGAGAGAAGATTGGAGAAGAACACCAAACCTAGCACATAAGATACCAAGACCAAGTAGGCTAGTGGGAGGAAGGACCATCCAACCAACCCTAGTGGGGTGGTGGCCGACCAACCAAAGTTGGTTGCCCCATTTGGCCAACAAGGTTGGAGCCAAGTCTAAGCTAGGATATTTGGGTTCACCCCAATTAGGGTGTCTACCCGCAATACACCCAAAACTAGAGCCTGAACCAACCCAACTGTACACCACTCTTGGTGTGCAGTCAGAAGTGTTCGCATTGCTACAATGTATAAATTCTAACACAACCCCTTAGCATGCGAACACATGAAGAGAACAACCCCTGAATCAAGGGGCGCCTGGGCGAGCAAGGCCAAGGAGGCGGAGCAAGGCAGAGTGCGCAGGGCGAGAGAGAGCTTTGGTGAAGAGGTCAGCCAAGTTTGCCACAGCCGTAATTTTCCGAACGGCAAGAAGTCCCTGCTGGACGAGCTCGCGGATGAAGAAATAGCGCAACTCGATGTGCTTGGAGCGGGCGTGGTAGACTGGTCCTGGGTGAGATGGATGGTGCTGGCGTTGTCACACCAGAGGGTGGGGCAGCGCTGAGGAGCGCCCAGCTCAGCAAGAATATAGCAGAGCCAGCGGGACTCCTGAGCGGCCATGGTGCCAGCGTAGAGCTCAGCCTCGCACGAGGAGAGAGCAATGGCAGAAGAACGCATGGAGCGCCAACAGACAAGGCCGCTGCCAAGGGTGAAGCCATAGCCCTGAGAGGAGCGGCGGTCCGGCTGCGAGTCATCCCAGGAGGAGTCGTTGAAGCCCGAGAGGAGAGGAGGGGAGGGGCTGCCAAGGGTGAGGACATGGTCCTTGGTCCCGCGAAGATAGCGGAGGACTCGCTTAGCGGCCCGCCAGTGCTCGGTGGTGTGGCGGCCGGTGCCAATGAAGCGCGCAAGCACGCTGATGGGGTAGGCAAGGTCGTGACGGGTGCACATCATGGCATACATCAGCGACCCAACAAGCTCGGCATAAGGGTGAGAGGAGGAGGAGGGAGAGGTGGGTGGGGCGAGCTAGTGACCGAAAGGTAGAGGGGTGGACACGGGCTTGGCCTGCGCCATCTCGAACTTCTCCAAGACCTGGTCGGTGTAGTGGGACTGGGAGAGGGTGATGGTGCGAGCAGGGCGGTTGCGCGTGATGGCCATGCCCAGGTAGTGCGTGAGGTCGCCCAGGTCCTTGCATTTGAGACACTGCTGCAGCGACAGCTTCAGCTGCTCCATGTCAGCCTTGGAGTCAGAAAGCAGGATCATGTCGTCCACATACACCAGAATGAAGAAGCGGCGAGGGGAGGAGCGAATGAAGAGGCTGGCGTCAGAGTGCGAAGCAGAGAAGCCGAGGGACCCCAAGGTGGCAGACAGCTTTGCATGCCATTCCCTTGGTGCCTGTTTCAAACCGTAGACAAGGCGACGCAGCTGCTACACAGTGTTTTCAGGAAAGGCTGCGTGGAAACTAGGGGGCCGCCGGAGGAAAATGCGCTCGTGCAGGTCAACCTGTAGGAACGCGTTGGAGACGTCCATGGAGCAGATCTCCATGTTGTCCCGCGCACCAATGTCGAGGAGGGTGCGAAGGGTGGGCGGCTTGGCGGTGGGGGCGAAGGTGAACCAGTAATCTTTGGCTCAAGTTTGCGTGAAACCCTTGGCGCAGTAGCATGCCTTGTAGACTGGCTCCTCACCCGGCAGCTGCTTCACCCGAAAGACCCATTTTCCCTTGACGAGGTTGGCGTCGGCTGGGAGGGGGACATCGACAAAGGAGTTGTTGCGAATGAATGCCTCACACTCCAGGAAGATTGCCGCTATCCATTTGTCCGCGTCAGTGCAGGTGATGGCCTCTTGGAAGGTGGTGGGAGTGAAGATGGTGGGAGTGGAGGTGGCGCCAAGGACGGGAAAGCCGAGGAAGTCAAGGTAGAGGGAGGCAAGGAAAGGTGTATGTTGCCGAATGTTGAGGAAATCCTCATGGGAGCCCTCGAAGAGCTGAATGGAGACAGGGGGAGGGGCTCCAATGAGTTTGTCTAGGGAGCGGGTGTGCATGCGAGGGAGGAGGAAAGGGGAGGAGCGGGAAGCTGCGCATCGCTTTTGATGCTGCTGGTGCTGCTGGTGCTACTGCTGCCCCGGCTGCTGCTGCTGCATTGGCTGCTGCTGCAGCTACTGCCCCGACCGCTGCTGCTGCTGCTGCTGCCGCTGCCGCCGCTGCCCCTGCTGCCCCGACTGCTGCTGCCCCGACTGCTGCTGCTGCTGCTGCTGCCACTGCCGCCGCTGCCCCTGCTGCCCCTGGTGCTGCTGCTACTGCTGCTGCTGCTTCAGCGGCTGCTGCCCCTGCGGCCGAGGGGGAGAGTGAGAGGATGAGAGGAGGAGGGAGAGGGGGGGGGGGGGGGGGTGCAGCTGAATGCGCTGGAGAGGCGGGTGCGGAAGGGTCGTAGATGTCGGCATAGGAGGAAGGTGGGAGCGGAGCGGCGACTGGTGGAAGGAGGGGTGCAGGAGGGTGTGTGGTGGGAGGACGGTATGAGTCCAAGCCAGGGGGCGGGATGGAGGGGGAAGAGGGTCAGGAGGAGGAGTGGAGTAGTAGGGAATGGACTCATCGAAGACGACGTCAATGCTGTGGATGAGGCGACTGGAGGGAGGGTGGAGGAACAGGTAGCCTGGGGAATCGTGATTGTGCCCGAGGTAGACACACTCTTGGGCACGCGAGGCGAGCTTGCCAGCAGAGCGGGAGCGATCAGCCAGAGGGATGAGGACGAACGCCTTGCAGCCCCAAACGCGAAGGCCAGCAGTGTCAGGCTTGGCCTTAGACCAAAGTTCTGTGGGGGAGGAGGAGGAATGCTGAGGGTGGGAGCGGAGATTAAGGAGGAGGGCAGCATGGAGGAGGGCATAGCTCCAGAGGGAAGGAGGGGTGGAGGCGTGAGCAAGAGGGCAACGAGCAATCTTGGTGATCTCACGAATGCGACTCTCAGCGATGCCGTTCTGCTGAGGGGAATGGGGGAGGGTGTGGGTCTGCTGAATGCCGCGGGTTTTGCAGTAATTGGCGAGGGTATGATTGAGGAACTCACCCCCACCATCAGAGTGAAGGCGGCTGATGGGGCGTTTAAAGTGTGTGCGGCACTGCTCAGCCCAGGCAATGACCACAGCCAGCACTTGATCCTTCGTGTGAAGGAAGATGACAGTAGAGTACCGACCGTGGTCGTCGACGAGGACGAGCATGTACTGGTGCCCCTGGCGAGAGCGGATGGGATAAGGGCCCCACAGGTCCATGTGAACAAGGTCAAGGGGAGTAGCTGCGAAAGTGGGATGGCTGTGATGGGGAGACTATTTGAGTTTTCCATGAATGCAGGATGGGCATGGGGGTGCGGGAGAGGAAGGGAGGGGAGGAGGAGTGGGGGGGAGGCTGTCGAGGAGGCGGGATGTGATGGCAGTGCGAAGCGCAGCGAAGTTTGGGTGGCCTAGTCTGAGATGCAAGAGCACAGCAGGGTGGGAGAGGTGATTTGAGGAGGAGGGGGATGGAGTGGGGGAAGGAGAGGGGGAGGAGGATGAGGGGGATGACGTAGGGGAGGAGGATGGAGGGCATGAAGAGATGCCATGTCCTGACGGTCATACAGATCACAGAGGGTGCGCCAGAGAACAGCAGAGGAAGTGGCGTCAAGCTCTCTCTTGAGCGAGGTCGGGATGCAGGAGTTGATGAGGCCAATAGCCCGAGTGTCGGCAATGCACCAGGCGGCATGGCGAGTGTTGAAATCAGTCAATTGGGAGGTGTAAGACGTCTTATTGGCAGCGTACTTTGCATGAAGGGCAGCAGCCAAGGTGTGAGCAGCAAGGGCTGCCTTGTGGGTATCCACCAGTCGCGTGTGTGTCGCAACCTCCTCCACGTAGGTGGTGAAGTGCGAGGCATTGGTGGTGTTGTCACAAACGAGGCGAGGGAGATTGGGCGGGCGAGGTGCTTCGCCAGGATGGGGTGGTGGAGGAGGAGGTTCAAGACCAAGGAGGGGAGGTGGCTTGGGCTCAAGGCCATCCGGTTCGGCAAAGACAACGAAATGGAGGTTGACACCGCCAATGATGGTGGAGCGGAGGACACGTGTGAGGCTATGTGAGAAACGGTGCCAATTCAGTGCAGTAGTGCCATCCTGAACTTCCAGGCGAACAATGGAGCCAGTATCAATAGGCACGGAGTCAGTCGCCATGAGTGCTGCTGCCACCGTTCAGCTCTGATGCTGCTGCTGCCCAGTTACAATGCTGCTGCTGCTGTTGTGTAGGGATCCGCGTGAAATGCAGGGAGGGCCACGCAGTTGCTCTACAGGGCTCAGGTGGGTGCTAGAAGAGGTAGCACGATGGGCAGGGAGGGTCGCGTGGCTGGCGGCAGGGGTGGCGTGATGCTTAGAGGGGCCCGTGCAACTGAGAGGAGGGGTGACACGGTGGGCAGAAGGGCCTCCGCAGCTGCCGTCAGAGGTGCCGTGACGGTCAAATGAAGCAATGCGACCGCTAGCAGAGGATTCGCAATGGTAAAAACGATCCGCGCGACTGCTGGCAGTGATTTCGCGACAGTGAAATTGACCCGCGCGACTGCTGGCAGGGACTTCGCGATGGTGAAATCGACCCGCGTGACTGTTGGCAGGGACTTCGCGACGGTGAAATTGACCCGCGCGACTGTTGGCAGGGACTTCGCAACGGTGAAACTGACCCGCGCGACTGCTAGCAGGGACTTCGCGACGGTGAAATTGACCCGCGCGACAGCTGGCAGGGACTTCGCGATGGTGAAATTGACCCGCGCGACTGCTGGCAGTGATTTCGCCACGGTCAAAGGGGTCCGCACGGTCAGAAGAATGAAGGAGAATAAATGAACTATGAATCAGTTGGGTACATTCGGCTCTACGGACTCGTCCGAAGGTGGAGCTGAGAGCGAGTGGCTGGTAGACAGAGGAGTGGGCTGTAGCAAGGAGAACTGGAAGCCGAAGCGCTGAAGGACCTGGTGCACCATGTGTGACTGAGTCAGGGTGATGGTGCGCTGTGCTCTGTCCCGGGTGATCTGCAATCCAAGATAGCTGCGCAGTTCACCTAGGTCAGTGCAGGTGTCTCTATTCTGCACAGTGCCTACAGCACCTCCAGCTTCAGGGTCAACTGCTCCAGCTCCTCCAGCTCCAGTGCCTCCCGTGCCGGTGCCTCCAGCTCCAGTGCCAACAGCTCCAGCTCCTCCAGCCCCGGCAGCTCCAGGCTCCATAGGGTCCCCAGCTCCAGCTCCCCCAACACCACCAGACACGGCAGCTCCAGTACCCCAGGTACGAGCACCTCCAGGACCAGCAGCCGCGGCACCTCCGGTACCACCAGCTCCAGCAGTAACTCCAGCACCTCTAGCTACAGTGTCCCCAGCTACAGAGTCTCCTGCTCCGGCAGCTCCACTCTAAAGACGGGTGCGCTGAGCAAACCACTCGCACAGCTGCTGTGGGGAGAGAGGCTCCAGCCGTGGAGACAATCGTGGCGAAGCACCCACAGGACCTCCAGAAGAAGCAGTACCCCGCGGCTCAGCACCCCAAGACTCCGCACCCTCAGACTCAGCACCCCCATGCTCCACACCCTTAGTCTCAGCACCCCCCGGCTCCACACCCGCAGGCTCAGCACCCGCAGGCTCAGCACCCCCAAGCTCCGCACCCCCAGGCTCCGCACCCCCAGGCTCAGCACCCCCAGACCTGGCACCCTCAGACTCTGCACCCCCAGGCTCCGCACCCCGAGACGCAGCACTCCCAGACACAGCACTCCCAGACGCAGCACCTCGAGCAGCACCTGAGCCGAGAGCTACCTCAACAGGCACAGTAACAGGGAGGGGGTCTACTTTAGTCACACCTGAGGTAGCACGACCCTTGGGGGGGAGAGGGTCTACCGTAGGGGGACCTGGAGCAAGGAAGAGCGGCCGGGGTGGGGGAGGGGTAGAGCGGTAGGGGAAGAGACAGTAAATGGGCACCGACTCATCAAACGTGTCGTTGTGAGAGAAGAAGACACGGCGCGAGGTGGTGTGGTAAAACTGCCAGCCAGGCGCGTCAGGGGAAAAGCCAAGGAAGACGCAGGGAATAGCGCGGGCGGAGAGCTTGTCCGCGGACATATTGTGAACAAAGGCACGAGAACCCCAGACCCGAAACACGGACGCATCACCAACATTCCCCGTCCAACGCAGTGTAGACAAGGTCTCTGGGAAGGAGACACGGGGCTAGAGGTTGAGCTGATGCGCAGCGTACCGGACTGCAAACGGCCACAGAAAATGGGGAGCAGCCGCATGGATCATGGAGGTACGAGCGACCTCCATGACTTAGCCATGCGGCGCTCAGCAATCCCATTTTGCTGCGGGGAGGTCGGAAGCGTGAACGACTGGCGAATGCCCTCACCACGAAAAAAGTCCCGCAAGAGGTCGGAGGAGAACTCACCACCTCTGACAGAGTGCAGACGTAGGACAGGAAGGTCCCGGCGGAACCGCTCGAGGAGCTAGAGACGGACTGCCCGGATCCAAGGGATCAAGACATCAACAACCTGACCCTTGCTGCGCAAGGGGAAGCCGTGGTGTACCGCGTGTAGTGGTCAACAACCAGTAAAAATTAGCGCTCGCGGCCCTGTCCACTGACGCGGGCTGGGCCCCACGAGTCCATGTGGAGAGTCTGCAGGGGAGCAGTCGTCGGGGGAAATGAGGAGGAGTGAGGAGCGGCGCGCCGCCGCCCCTGTCAGAATGTTATGTTTGTCTAGCCTGCAGTGGGGTACTCAATAGTGAGTACAGCCCAATTTAGGGTTTGCTATATGTACTCAACTGCTTGCTAGTGAAACCCCCTTCTCTCATTCATTCCTGTTTAATTCTTCACATGGTATAGAGCTGGTTCCCTCCTGGGACTGTTCCTTCCTCGGGCCCACCACTTCGCTAAAACTTTTTTTTTCTGCCCTGCTGCCCGAAGCGCCCTTAGCGGCCCCTTCGCGGCCCCTTAACGGCCCCTTCGTGGCCCCTTCGTGGCCCCTTCGCGACCCCGTCGCGGCCCTGTCGCGGCCCCGTCACGGCCTCGCCTTGGCCCTGCCCCGTCGCCCTTCGCGACCCTGTCGCGGCCCCGTCGCGACCCTGTCACGGCCTCGCCTCGGCCCTGCCCCGTCCCCCATCGCGGCCCCCCGTCGCGGCCCCCCGTCGCGGCCCCCGTCGCGGCCCCTGCCCCGGCCCTGTCCCGGACCTGTCGCGGCCCTAACGCGGTCCTGCCCCGGCCCTGTCGCGGCCCTGTCGCGGCCCTGCCCCGCCCCTGCCCCGACCCTGCCCCGGCCCTGCCCCGGCCCCACCCCGGCCATGTCCCGCCGCCTGTCGCGGCGCACCGGGGGCCCTGCTACTTCTTGTACTTGTGCTCAGAATGTGTGGTGACGTCGTGATCCACCCTGAGCTTGTTTTGCTTTGCTTGTTGTGCTGATTACACCCCACTTTGGCTATGGGGGGGTGTCAGAATGTTATACTTGTCTAGCCTGCAGTGGGGTACTCAATAGTGAGTACAGCCCAATTTAGGGTTTGCTATATGTACTCAACTGCTTGCTAGTGAAACCCCCTTCTCTCATTCATTCCTGTTTAATTATTCACAGCCCCTAGATGCAAGGAAGGCAGGGCGGGGCAGGTGAGGGCGGGAGGGGAGGCAGAGACCTGGGAAGACCAGAGACAAGGAGGCGGGAGTGCATGCCACGAAGGCTTAGCAGGGAGGGGTGACCCAGGCGGTGGTGCGATAGAAGATTCTGGTGTGACAGGAGGCGACAGGAGCAAGGGGGTGCTACCTGACCTAACGCGGACACCTGAGCAGACGCAGCTACCTAAGGAGGCTCGGTAGCCAGTGTGTACAGACTCAACCCTAGCCGACGAGTGAACGTGGCCAGGTGATGGCCCGTCCGTGTACACGTGCAGATCGACACACGCTGACCCTCAGGAGTGGTGGTAGTGACCATCGCGTCCACGAGGGCAGTGATACTCACCAAGTTCGTGGAGAACGAGGGGGGGTGAAGGCCTGATAGTGAGCCAGATGGAACCGGCGGACACAAGAGCACAGTGGAGGAATGGGCGAGGACTGGGCCCCCGGAGGGGTCAGCCAGCCTGACCGGTACATGTGCAGAGAGAGGAGTGAGGGTGGTGCTTTCGCGAAAGAAACAGCATGAGGCACTTGAGTTAAGTGTGAAGGTGTGCAAGGTCTCAGCAGGCAGAGTACCAGGGAGAATAGACTCACTAGCACCTAGAGCAGCAGCCTCTGTCCCTGGGTCAAGCGGCACACATAGGTAACTGTCACCTCAGTATTGGTGCAACCCTACAGTTTGCATTTGGCTTATTGTCCGTATGCATGCATGTGTGTGTGCATGGAATGGTATGAGGGCATGAAATAATATATATTTCATGCTTACAATAGTGTGTGAATGATGAGGCATGATTTTGAATGTATGTGTCGAGTCAATAGCGAGTTATCGCTAGTCGCGAGTCATGTCGTCGTTTGCGTGTCGTGCGTGTTTCTTCTATTTTGTCGTGTGTGGAACGTTCGGCGTGTCGCAGGTGTGTGCAGAAGACTTCCAAGAACTCAAGGAAGAATTTATCTTGAAGACCCAGAGCCTTGGTTTCAAGAATCAAGTTATTTCGAAGCTCTCCAAAAGGGTAAACTGTAAGATAGTGAGAATAGTTGCAATACTTTTTGTAGTGTAACATTTCTCTTGGTGTAGGCCCTTGTGGAGGGTAGTTTCGAGACCCTTCATGGTTGGGGACATTGTGGCACTGTTCCACATCACTGTACCTTGGCTCTTGGGGTTTGTAGGAGCTCGGAGTCATTCACAACTCGTAACTCTTCCTAATTTGTGTTATAAGACTATAGTGGCTGCCATAGTACCGTTCGTACAAACCAACGATGTGTCGTCAATTCTTTATGAAATCGTGCAACCTAAATTGCTTATTGTAGGTGACATGAAGACGATCCAAATCCAATTTGAATCAAGTCATTTGCAGCTGTGACCAGAACGCTATCAACGTTTGAAGCCGCTGTGCAGAAATCCGACTGTGCACTCTATCTTTCGTTTTAGGCACATTCAAGCCTATTGTGACTATAACAAGTGGTATCAGAGCCCCTTGGAGCAGTTTCGAAAATGGCTGTACCTGAGGAAAGGGGTGGCAGAGGTGCTGGTGGCAGTGGAGAAGCCCAAGCTCAAGGCCAACCCCGTGATTCAGCCATGGCGCCCGTGCAACCAAGTCTTGGCCCACCTAGGGATGAGCCTAGGGTGTTTGGGATTGACAAGTTCAACGGTGACAACTTCGCTGAATGCTCCTTCAAGATGGAGAAATTTTGTGACCACTATGACCTGCTGGAGGTGATGGAAGGAACGGAGAAGCGCCCCGAGAACGACCCGGAGAAGAGCCTGTGGGTGCGGAAGAGCGCACAAGGCTATCTCCTACTTGGGCAAGCGTTGGGGAGCAGCCAGATCCGTCACATCAAGCCATTCCAGCGTGAACCAGAGAAGGGACCAAAGGCATGGGCTGCTCTCAAGGGTGTACACGCTCCTGCAACAGCGGCGGTAGCGGTGGTGTTGGAACGACAAATGGCGGCACTACGAATTGAAGAAGACGAAGCGGTTGAAGAAGGGGTGCAGAAATTCTTCGACTTGTTGACGCGGCTTGAGGGAGCTGATTTGAACTACAGTGAGCTCCAAAAGAAGACCAAGTTGATGGCCTTACTCCCAGAGTCATGTTCCTCGCTTATCATCAACCTCAATCGTGACTTGCCCCGTCTCTCGCTTGAAGACGTGAAGCGAGCGATCCTTCAAGAGGACTTCCGCCGCCGTAAGTTGGCGAGTGCGGATGGCGCCGGAGCAGCAAGCATCGGCTGAGGGTATGGCTGTGGAAGGGGCAGAGGACGAGGGGGAGGCATATTTGGCAGCAACAAATTCAATGGAGGCCGCGGGAATGGCGGATATGGAAGCGACAACAAGAGCTACAGACGCGTTCGCGGCCGATTCGACGGCGAGTGCCACTATTGTCACAAGAACGGACATATGTGGCACGATTGCTACAAGCTCCCTGATGGATGGACCCCTGCTCAAGGCCAAGAGGGTAGAGGAGCAGGAGGAGGGAGAGGAGGAGGCCATGGAGGCCGTGGCGGTCGCGGAGGTGGTGCTGCAAATATGAAGAACGATGACAATGAGAGCGAGTCGAGGGACGATCGCTTTCCGGGTCAATTCTTCTTCGTGTACATGCAAGCACCGGGTGGTCCAGAGAAGGATGAAGGCTTTGAGGAGCCAGCAGCTGTGGGGAAGGTCACCCTACACTCCCTGGACTATTGGGTGATCGATAGCAGCGCTACCTATAGCATGACACCTCGCCCGGACTTGCTCACCGAACTTGAACCGTCACTGGTGAAGCATGTCACATCGGCTTTGGGGCAGCGAGCAGAGGTGAAAGGCATGGGCAAGGCCATGTTCAAGGGTGCTTATGGGAAGATGGTGGGCCTCAAGAACGTGCTTTGGGTGCCCAACCTTGCTGCCAACCTGATTTGCGTGCGGCGGTTGCAAAAGGCCGGCATGGACACGAGCTCGAAGGGAGCTAAGACCTACTCCGCGAGGCTTGGCGAGCGGATTATTCGGAACCTTCACGAGGATAGGGATGTCTACAACGATATGTGGCAGATCCCTGTGGTCCCCATGCCTAAGTAGAGGCAAGTGGCAGCAAGCATCAGCACCAAGGGTGAAGCGGTTGGTAGCGGCGATGGCGCAAACGGTCGTGCTAAGGAGATTGAGTCCAAGAAGTGCAATCTTGGAGGGACCAGCAAGCTCGTTGAACACAAGGAGAGTGGTGCAGCAGCCAAGGAGCAGCACAAGGGTGAGGAGAACCCCAAGGCAGCAGTGGAGAAGGAGTTCGGAGAGAGCATGTGGGGCACTATTGCGAGTGCGGCATTCTCCAATACGACTTCGGCTACGGGGGAGTGTGATTGGCTCACCTTGCATCGGCGAATGGGGCATGTGGCCCTGCCCATCTTGCAGCAGCTAGTGAAGAATGAGATGGTTGCTGGCATACGTGTGAAGGGGGAGCCCGATAAGGTACTTAGCTGTCCGACGTGCATGCAAGCCAAGTTCACCCATTGCCTGTTCTCTACTTCGGAGGCAACGGCTAAGGCACCACTTGATGAGGTGGTGATGGACGTGGTGGGCCCCTTGAAGCTTGGAGCTCTTGGAGCAGAGTATCCCTCACCATTGTGGACGTCTACACCCGCATGACTTGGGTGTACGTGCTGTCCAAGAAGAGCTACGTGGCTGAAACGGTGAAGACCGATTGGTTGCCGATGGTGGAGCGTCAACAAGACCGGCTAGTCAAGTCAATCCGCACCGATCGAGGGGGGGTGCTATTGAGCAAGGAGTTTGGATTGTGGCTGAAGAAGAATGGCATAAGGCACTCCCTTACCATGCCATACTCCCCAGCAATGAATGGCATCGCTTGGCGAGCAAACCGCACAATCACGGAGACGGCACGCGGGTTGCTCATTGAAGCCGGGCTACTCGACTACTTCTGGCCTTATGCGGTGCGGAGTGCGTGTGTGGCCAAGAGCAGAGCTTTGAATCATGTGGGAGCAGACAAATGGGTGCCCTATGTGGATTTGATTGGAAGGAAGCCAAAGGTGGATATGCTTCGGGTGTTCGGGTGCATGTGCATGGCGCTCGTGCCTAAGCATCTTCGGCACAACAAGCTCGGTGCCAAGGCGATATGGGCTGTGCACTTGGGCATGGCTCAAAACAGCAAGGGGTGGCTTCTTTGGGACCCATTCACCATGAAATTATTGGTGACCAGGGACTGAAAATTCATGGAGAACCTGATGTATAAGGATTGGAAGGCGGAGAATGAGGCACAGATAGGCATGCGGTTTGGGCAGGTGAAGAGTTCCGGTTTGGAGCATGTGGAGCTGCCCTTGGAGATGAGCACTGGCAGCACCACCACAAGGCAATCTTCCCTTGTGAATGGGGGAGAGGAGGCCAAGGATGCAGAGGAAGAAGAGGAGGATGTGCAGCAAGTGAGCGAGCGTGCACCGACACTTCCTTCTCGCACTACGAGTGCTCCACGGATCCGAGTCACCCCGCAGCAACGCCAAGGCCTTCATGTCCCTGCAGCTAAGGAGGAAGGGAGGGGCAAGAGGAGAATCCAAGCCCCTAATAGGCTGCCCTATGATGCATTGGGAAAGCCAGCCAAGTCAGCTCTGGCCAGAGCGGCACTTATGGTTGGAGATGACGAGGAGAGTGACTACGAGGAGTGTGCCTTCGCGTTCTTCTCTCCGGTGGAGATGCCGGGGGAACCAGCAACTCTCAAGGAGTCCTTGGAGAGTAGTGATGCTGAGGAGTGAAAGAAGGCAATGGAGAGTGAGCTGAAGAGCATTGAGGAGAACGGCACGTGGGAATTGGTGGAGCTACAGGAAGGGCGTAAGGCGATTAAGTCCAAGTGGCTCTTCAAGATCAGGTCCGACGCCGACGGCAAAATTGAGCGCTACAAGTCTAGACTTATGGCAAAGGGGTACCAGCAGAAGGAGAAGGTGGACTATAAGGAGTTGTTTGCTCCTGTGGTGAAGCCGACGACGATGAAAACCCTACTCGCGGGTGCTGCCATCAAAGGATGGGTGGTCAAACAAATGGACGAGACAACCGCGTTCCTCAACGGCATTCTCGAAGAAGAGATTTTCTTGGCGCAGCCAGAGGGGTTTGATGATGGTAGTGGTAGATTTTTGAAGCTGAAGAAGGTCCTTTATGGACTGAAGCAGGCCCCTAGGCAGTGGTTCTTGAAGCTGCGAGGATTTTTTGAGGAGATCGGCTTCACTCCCTCAACGGCCGATCACTCATTGTTCATGCTTGGCGAGGGGGAGCAGAGGAGTTTCATGGTGGTTTATGTGGATGACATCCTCATTTTCTCACCCTCCTCTGACCTTGTGAAGGAGAGCGTTGGTGAAGAAGAGAGGTGCCGTTTTCTCTCGTTGGTGGGCAGCCTCATGTATGCGGCGGTAAACACCCAACGGACGCTGCGTTTGCTACCGGACAGTTGGCTAGGATTGTTCAATGCCCTAATGAGGAGCAGGTAGCAGCTGGAATGAGGGTGGCCAAGTATCTTGGCCAAACAGTGACCGTTGGGCTGCAATACTCGGCGGCGGCGCAAAGGCGCCAAAAGGGCGCGGATGGTGTTGAACCCGGGCGTTTGTTCCTTGTTATAGTCACAATAGCCTTGAATGTGCCTAAAACGAAAGATAGAGTGCACAGACGGATTTCTGCACAGCGGCTTCAAACGTTGATAGCGTTCTGCTCACAGCTGCAAATGACTTGATTCAAATTGGATCTGGAGCGTCTTCACGTCGCCTACAATAAGCAATTTAGATTGCACGATTTCATAAAGAATTGACGACACAGCGTCGGTTTGAACGAACGGTACTATGGCAGCCACTATAGTCTTAGAACACAAGATAGGAAGAGTTACGAGTTGGGAATGACTCCCAGCTCCTACAAACCCCAAGAGCCAAGGTACAGTGATGTGGAACAGTGCCACACTGTCCCCAACCACGAAGGGTCTCGAAACTACCCTCCACAAGGGCCTACACCAAGAGAAATGTTACACTACACAAAGTAATGCAACTATTCTCACTATCTTAAAGTTTACCCTTTTGGAGAGCTTCGAAATAACTTGAATCTTGAAACCAAGGCTCTGGTTCTTCAAGGTAAATTCTTCCTTGAGTTCTTGGAAGTCTGCTGTGCACACCTGCGACACGCCGAACGTTCCACACACGACAAAATAGAAAACCGCACACGACACACAAACGACGACGTGACACGCGACTAGCGATAACTCGCTATTGACTCGACGCACACATTCAAAATCATGCTTCATCATACACACACTATTGTAAACATGAAATATATATTATTTCATGCCCTCATACCATTCCATGCACACACGCATGCACGCACACGGACAACAAGCCGAATGCAAACCGTAGGGTTGCACCAACAAATTCCCCCTCGGATTGTTGGCCTTAGGATCTTGCTCTCTCAGTTCAGAGCCATCCCAGCCAGCTTGCAACACTTCCAATGCTGCTGCTCCACCAGCCTCTTGGTCATCATGTCAGCTGGCTGCCTTGTCGTCTTCACATAGTGCAACTCAACTTCACCCGCGGCCACCATGCTCCTCGTCCAATGCCACTTCACCCTCATGTGCTTGGTGAGGCCATGCAACACAGGGTTCTTAGCAAGAGCAATGGCACCCTGGCTGTCACAGTAGAGTGGGGTAGGTCCTTGCTGCTCCTCCCCCAATTCAGCCAACAAACGCCGCTGCCACACAATCTCTCGTACGGCACGGAAGAGTGCCATATACTCGGACTCCACCGAGCTCAATGCTTGATCCACCTGCTTCTTGCTCTCCCAAGCAGTTGGGCCTCCACCAACACAGCAAATGAACCCTCCAACACTTGTCATGTCCTCTGGTTCTGATGCAAAAGAAGCATCCGAGAATGCGGTGAGGAACAAACGCCCGGGTTCAACACCATCCGCGCCCTTTTGGCGCCTTTGCGCCGCTGCCGAATATTGCAGCCCAACGGTCGGTGTTTGGCCAAGATACTTGGCCACTCTCATTCCAGCTGCTACCTGCTCTTCATTAGGGCATTGAACAACCCTAGCCAACTGTCCGGTAGCAAACGCGACGTCCGGTCGGGTGTTTACCGCCGCGTACATGAGGCTGCCCACCAACGAGTGAAAACGGCGCCTCTCCTCTTCACCAACGCTCTCCTCCTCTGGTCCCTTCACACACTTGAAACCAGAGGGAAAGGGTGTAGCCACATGGCCTTCACTCTGCCCAAAGTTGGCAGCCAATGCCTCCAGGTACTTCCGTTGATGCACCCGCATGCACCGCTTCTCCACATCACGTTCAATGTGAAGCCCAAGGTAGAAGCTGACGTCACCAAGGGCCTTACACTTAAACTTGTCCTGAAGCTTCAGCATCACCTCCTTCACAAGGTCAGATGAGGGTGAAAAGATGAGGATGTCATCCACGCACACCACCATGAAGCTCCTCTGCTCCCCCTCGCCAAGCATGAACAATGAGTGATCGGCCGTCGAGGGAGTGAAGCCGATCTCCTCCAAAACTCCTCGCAGCTTCAAGTACCACTGCCTAGGGGCCTGCTTCAGTCCATAAAGGGCCTTCTTCAGCCTCAAAACTCTGCCACTATCATCATCAAACCCCTCTGGCTGCGCCATGAAAATCTCTTCCTCAAGGACGCCATTGAGGAATGCCGTTGTGACATCCATTTGTTTCACCACCCATCTTTTGATGGCAGCTCCCGCGAGTAGGGTTCGCAGCGTCGTCGGCTTCACCACAGGAGCAAACAACTCCTTATAGTCCACCTTCTCCTTCTGCTGGTACCCCTTCGCCACAAGCCTAGACTTGTAGCGCTCGATCTTGCCGTCGGCGTCGGACTTGATCTTGAAGAGCCACTTGGACGTAATCGCCTTACGCCCCTCCGGTAGCTCCACCAATTCCCATGTGCCGTTCTCCTCAATGCTCTTCAGCTCACTCTCCATTGCCTTCTTCCACTCCTCAGCATCACTACTCTCCAAGGCCTCCTTGAGAGTTGCTGGTTCCCCCGGCATCTCCACCGGAGAGAAGAACGCGAAGGCACACTCCTCGTAGTCACTCTCCTCGTCTTCTCCAACTATAAGTGCCGCTCCGGCCAAGGCTGACTTGGCTGGCTTTCCCAGTGCCTCATAGGTCAGCCTATTTGGGGCTTGGATTCTCCTTTTGCCCCTTCCTTCTTCCTCAGCTGCAGGGACATGAAGGCCTTGGCGTTGCTGCGGGGTGACTCAGATCCGTGGAGCACTCGTAGTGCGAGAAGGAAGTGTCGGTGCACGCTCGCTCACTTGCTGAACCTCCTCCTCTTCTTCCTCTGCATCCTTGGCCTCCTCTCCCCCATTCACAAGGGAAGATTGCCTTGTGGTGGTGCTGCCGCTGCTCAGCTCCAAGGGCAGCTCCACATGCTCCAAACCGGAACTCTTCACGTCCCCCAACCGCACGCCTATCTTCGCCTCATTCTCCGCCTTCCAATCCTTGTACATCAGATTCTCCATGAATTTGCAGTCCCTGCTCACCAAGAATTTCTTGGTGAATGGGTCCCAAAGAAGCCACCCCTTGCTGTTTTGAGCCATGCCCAAGTGCACAGCCCATATCGCCTTGGCACCGAGCTTGTTGTGCCGAAGATGCTTAGGCACGAGCGCCATGCACATGCACCCGAACACCCGAAGCATATCCACCTTTGGCTTCCTTCCAATCCACTCCACATAGGGCACCCATTTGTCTGCTCCCACATGAGTCAAAGCTCTGTTCTTGGCCACACATGCACTCCGCACCGCATCAGGCCAGAAATATTCGGGTAGCCCGGCTTCAATGAGCAACCCGCGCGCCGTCTCCGTGATTGTCCGGTTCGCTCGCTCGGCGATGCCGTTCATTGCAGGGGAGTATGGCATGGTAAGGGAGTGCCTTATGCCATTCTTCTTCAGCCACAATCCAAACTCCTTGCTCAAGAACTCTCTCCCTCGATCGGTGCGGATTGCCTTCACTAGCCGGTCGTGTTGCCGCTCCACCATCGGCAACCAATCGGTCTTCACCGTTTCAGCCACGTCACTCTTCTTGGACAGCACGTACACCCAAGTCATGCGAGTGTAGACGTCCACAATGGTGAGAAAGTACTCAGCTCCAGCAGCTCCAAACTTCAGGGGGCCCACCACGTCCATCACCACCTCATCAAGTGGTGCCTTAGCCGTTGCCTCCGAACTAGAGAACGGGAAACGGGTGAACTTGGCTTGCATGCACGTCGGGCAGCCAAGTACCTCATCGGGCTCCCCCTTCACACGTATGCCAGCAACCATCTCATTCTTCACTAGCTGCTGCAAGATGGGCAGGGCCACATGCCCCATTCGCCGATGCAAGGTGAGCCAATCACACTCCCCCGTGGCCGAAGTCGGATTGGAGAATGCCGCACTCGCAATAGTGCCCCACATGTTCTCTCCGTACTCCTCCTCCGCTGCTGCCTTGGGGTTCTCCTCACCCTTGTGCTGCTTCTGAGCTGCTGCACCACTCTCCTCATGTTCACCGAGCTTGCTGGTCCCTCCAAGATTGCACTTCTTGGACTTTATCTCCTTAGCGCGACCGTTCGCGCCATCGCCGCTACCAACCGCTTCACCCTTGGTGCTGATGCTTGCTGCCACTTGCCTCTCCTTAGGCATGGGGACCACAGGGATTTGCCACATCTCGTTGTAGACATCCCTATCCTCGTGAAGGTCCCAAAGAATCCGCTCGCCAAGCCTCGCGGTGTAGGTCTTAGCTCCCTTCGAGCTCGTGTCCATGCCGGCCTTTTGCAACCGCCGCACGGAAATCAGGTTGGCAGCAAGGTTGGGCACCCAAAGCACGTTCTTGAGGCCCACCATCTTCCCATCAGCACCCTTGAACATGGCCTTGCCCATGCCTTTCACCTCTGCTCGCTGCCCCAAAGCCGATGTCACATGCTTCACCGGTGACGGCTCAAGTTCGGTGAGCAAGTCCGCACGAGGTGTCATGCTATAGGTAGCGCCGCTATCGATCACCCAATAGTCCAGGGAGTGTAGGGTGACCTTCCCCACAGCTGCTGGCTCCTCAAAGCTTTCATCATTCTCTGGACCAGCCGGTGCTTGCGTGGACACGAAGAAGAATTGACCCGGGAAGCGATCGTCCCTCGACTCGCTCTCGTTGCCGGCACTCTTCATACTTGCAGCACCACCTCCGCGACCGCCACGGCCTCCACGGCCTCTTCCTCTCCCTCCTCCTGCTCCTCTACCCTCTTGGCCTTGAGCAGGAGTCCATCCATCAGGGAGTTTGTAGCAATCGCGCCACATGTGTCCGCTCTTGTGGCAAAAATGACACTCGCCGTCGAACCGTCCGCGACCGCGTCCGTTGTTCTTGTTGTCATTGCCGTATCCGCTACTCCCGCGGCCTCCGTTGAAGTTGCTGCCTCCAAAACTTCCTCCTCCTTGTCCTCTGCCCTTTCCACGGCCATATCCACGGCCGATGCTTGCTGCCCCGGCGCCATCCGCACTCGCCAACTCACGGCGACGGAAATCCTCTTGAAGGATCGCTCGCTTCACGTCTTCGAGCGAGAGGTGGGGCAAGTCACGATTGAGGTTGATGATGAGAGAGGACCATGACTCTGGGAGTAAGGCCAGCAACTTGGTCTTCTTTTGGAGCTCACTGTAGTTCAAATCAGCTCCCTCAAGCCGCGTCAACAAGTCGAAGAATTTCTGCACCCCTTCTTCAACCGCTTCGTCTTCTTCAATTCGTAGTGCCGCCATTTGCCGTTCCAACACCACCGCTACCGCCGTTGTTGCAGGAGCATGTACACCCTTGAGAGCAGCCCATGCCGTTGGTCCCTTCTCTGGTTCACGCTGGAATGGTTTGATGTGACGGATCTGGCTGCTCCCCAACGCTTGCCCAAGTAGGAGATAGCCTTGTGCGCTCTTCCGCACCCACGGGCTCTTCTCCGGGTCGTTCTCGGGGCGCTTCTCCGTTCCTTCCATCACCTCCAGCAGGTCATAGTGGTCAAAGATGTTCTCCATCTTGAAGGACCATTCAGCAAAGTTGTCACCGTTGAACTTGTCAAGCCCAAACACCCTAGGCTCATACCTAGGTGGGCCAAGACTTGGTTGCATGGGCGCCATGGCTGAATCACGGGGTTGGCCTTGAGCTTGGGCTTCTCCACTGCCACCAGCAACTCTGCCACCCCTTTCCTCAGGTCCATCCATTGTCGAAACTGCTCCAAGGGGCTCTGATACCACTTGTTATAGTCACAATAGCCTTGAATGTGCCTAAAACGAAAGATAGAGTGCACAGACGGATTTCTGCACAGCGGCTTCAAACGTTGATAGCGTTCTGCTCACAGCTGCAAATGACTTGATTCAAATTGTATCTGGAGCGTCTTGACGTCGCCTACAATAAGCAATTTAGATTGCACGATTTCATAAAGAATTGACGACACAGCGTCGGTTTGAACGAACGGTACTATGGCAGCCACTATAGTCTTAGAACACAAGATAGGAAGAGTTACGAGTTGGGAATGACTCCCAGCTCCTACAAACCCCAAGAGCCAAGGTACAGTGATGTGGAACAGTGCCACACTGTCCCCAACCACGAAGGGTCTCGAAACTACCCTCCACAAGGGCCTACACCAAGAGAAATGTACTACACAAAATAATGCAACTATTCTCACTATCTTAAAGTTTACCCTTTTGGAGAGCTTCGAAATAACTTGAATCTTGAAACCAAGGCTCTGGTTCTTCAAGGTAAATTCTTCCTTGAGTTCTTGGAAGTCTGCTGCGCACACCTGCGACACGCCGAACGTTCCACACACGACAAAATAGAAAACCGCACACGACACGCAAACGACGACGTGACACGCGACTAGCGATATCTCGCTATTGACTCGACGCACACATTCAAAATCATGCTTCATCATACACACACTATTGTAAACATGAAATATATATTATTTCATGCCCTCATACCATTCCATGCACACACGCATGCACGCACACGGACAACAAGCCGAATGCAAACCGTAGGGTTGCACCAACATTCCTCACCGCATTCTCGGATGCTTCTTATGCATCGGAACCAGAGGACATGACAAGTGTTGGATGGTTCATTTTCTGTGTTGGTGGAGGCCCAACTGCTTGGGAGAGCAAGAAGCAGGTGGATCAAGCATTGAGCTTGGTGGAGTCCGAGTACATGGCACTCTTCCGTGCCGTACGGGAGATTGTGTGGCAGCGGCGTTTGTTGGCTGAATTGGGGGAGGAGCAGCAAGGACCTACCCCACTCTACAGTGACAGCCAGGGTGCCATTGCTCTTGCTAAGAACCCTGTGTTGCATGGCCTCACCAAGCACATGAGGGTGAAGTGGCATTGGACGAGGAGCATGGTGGCCGCAGGTGAAGTTGAGTTGCGCTACGTGAATATGACGGGTCAGCCAGCTGACATGATGACCAAGAGGCTGGTGGAGCAGCAGCATTTGAAGTGTTGCAAGCTGGCTGGGATGGCTCTGAACTGAGAGAGCAAGTTCCTAAGGCCAACAATCCGAGGGGGAGTTTGTTGGTGCAACCCTACGGTGTGCATTCGGCTTGTTGTCCGTATGCGTGCATGCGTGTGTGCATGGAATGGTATGAGGGCATGAGATAATATATATTTCATGCTTACAATAGTGTGTGAATGATGAGGCATGATTTTGAATGTGTGTGTCGAGTCAATAGCGAGTTATCGCTAGTCGCGTGTCATGTCGTCGTTTGTGTGTCGTGTGCGTTTCTTCTACTTTGTCGTGTGTGGAACGTTCGGCGTGTCGCAGGTGTGCGCAGCAGACTTCCAAGAACTCAAGGAAGAATTTATTTTGAAGTCCCAGAGCCTTGGTTTCAAGAATCAAGTGATTTCGAATCTCTCCAAAAGGGTAAACTTTGAGATAGTGAGAATATTTGCATTACTTTTTGTATTGTAACATTTCTCTTGGTGTAGGCCCTTGTGGAGGGTAGTTTCGAGACCCTTCGTGATTGGGGACATTGTGGCACTGTTCCACATCACTGTACCTCGGTTCTTGGGGTTTGTAGGAGCTTGGAGTCATTCCCAACTCGTAACTCTTCCTAAATTGTGTTCTAAGACTATAGTGGCTGCCATAGTACCGTTCGTTCAAACTGACGCTGTGTCGTTAAGTCTGAATGAAATCGTGCAATCTAAATTTCCAAGTGTAGGCGACGTCAAGACGCTCCAGATCCAATTTGAAGTAAGTCATTTGAAGCTGTGACCAGAACGCTATGAACGTTTGAAGCGTCTGTGCAGAAATCCGACTGTGCACTCTATCTTTCGTTTTAGGCACATTCAAGCCTACTGTGACAATAACACTCAGCACTAACAGACAAAGCATACATCGCAGCAAGGATAACATCATAGTCTAGGTCAAAGATTGCAACTCCAGACCTAAGCAGCTCTGCCCAGCGGGGGCGCTCGGCCTCGTCACCAAACTCTGCACGCTAAGCGTCGTCGAGGCGGGAGAAGCATCGGTGCTGAATGTGAGGCTTCCCGCGTGTCTGACCAGCACTGTCACCCGTGCGAATGACATACGGGCAGCTACCATTACCCCCAGATGCCCCACGCTGAGAAAACCACTCACGAAGCTGCTGGGGCGACGGGGTCTCGCTCCGACGCTGCTGGTGCTGCCTCTGGCCTCCTCCAGAATCTCAACGCTGAGCTCCAGTCCGACCGCCACCACTCCCACCGCTGCCACTACCGCCACTCCCACCGCTGCCTCCACCACCGCCACCAAAGCCCCCACTCCCGCCACCACTCCCACCGCTGCCACCACCTCCTCTGCTGCCCCCACCACCACCCCTGCTGCCACCTCCACCACCCCTGCCACCCTTGCCCTTGCTGCTGCGGCGCTTTGCACTTGCAGAAGCAGCCCTGATGTCCTGAGCACCAAGGACGTCAACAGCTGCAGCAGAGGCATAGGAGGGGGCAAGGGAGGATGGGGAGCACCCCTCAAAGCAGGGTGTGTGCGAAGTGCCACGAGCAGCACCTACAGCGACTACACTAGTCTCAGCTGCAAGGAGGTGCTGCACGAGGAGGTCAATAGTGAGGACTGTGGGGTTGAGGGAGAGAAAGTGGTCCCTGACAGAGCGAAGAGAGTTAGGGAAGCGGGTGTCTATAAAGTAGAGAGTGATGAACATCGGGGGCTGGTTCCTGTCAAGGAACTCAGCTGGGGTGGCAGCGCGGTAGCGAGTGTAGCTAGTGTGAAGGTGGGAAACCAGGTCCTCTTCTGTGGCAAAGGCGGACAGCTCGGGGAATAGGTAGGGCAGTAGAAGGCGGCCTAGAGCATCAGTGGCAGGCAGGGAGTAGCGAGCAACGACAGCGTCGTACAGTGCCTATGGTGTCTGGTGCTGTCCGAAGTGAGCGCATTCGTCGAACGGCAGGTGGTTGCGAATGGCTAAGCGGGCAGCAGCGTCGCGAGTAAGCCACTGTGAGCGAGTCGCACTGTCAGCTGTGGCGGGAGGGGCGGGAGCGGCACCAGACGCGTGGTCAAACAACGAAATAATCTCCCTTGAGTCGCTCATTAGGTACAGCTGCAGGTCGTCGAGCCATGTGTCAAATTGGATAGGGCGGCCCTCATGATCGAAAGTGAGAACACGAAGAGAAGAAATAGCTGCAGAGGAGAGGGGCAGCTAGCGGGTTGCGAGAGAGCAGTGCGCGGGCTGCAAGAGGCGGCGAGGAGGTCACAAGGGGCGGCTAGAAGGCTGCAAGGGGCGGCACACGGGCGGCAATAGGGGCAGCGCGCAGGCTGCAAGAGCCACTGGCGGGCCGCAAGCGGGCCGCGCACTGGGTGTAGGGGCGGGCTGGGCCTAGGGGCGGCATGCAGGCCTAGGGGTGACAGGCAGGCGTAGGGGCTGACTTGGGGGCCGGGGCCTAGGGGTCCACGGGCGGGCTGGGCGTAGGGGTCTGCGTGGGGGCCGGGCCCTAGGGGTCAACGGGTTGCACCGGGCGTAGGGGTCGCCGGGGGGGGGGGGGGGGGGCCTAGGGGTCGACGGGGCGCGCCGAGCGTAGGGGTCGACGGGGGGGGGGGGGGGGGGGGGGGGCCTAGGGGTCGACGGGGCGCGCCTGGCGTAGGGGTCAACGGGGGGCCGGGGCCTAGGGGTCGACGGGCAGGCCGGGCGTAGGGGTCGACGGGGGGGGGGGGGGGGGGGCGGGGCCTAGGGGTCGACGGGGCGTGCCGAGCGTAGGGGTCGACGGGGGGCCGGGGCCTAGGGGTCGACGGGGCGCACCGGGCGTAGGGGTCGACGGGGGGCCGGGGCCTAGGGGTCGACGGGCGGGCTGGGCGTAGGGGTTGACGTGGGGCCGGGGCCTAGGGGTCGACGGGGCGCGCCGGGCTAGGGGTCGACGGGGGGCCGGGGCCTAACGGTCGACGGGGCGCACCGGGCGTAGGGGTCGACGGGGGGGCCGGGGCCTAGGGGTCGACGGGCGGGCCGGGCGTAGGGGTCGATGTGGGGCCGGGACCTAGGGGTCGACGGGGCGCGTCGGGCTAGGGATCGACGAGGGGCCGGGCCCTAGGGGTCGACGGGTCGCGCCGGGGCCTAGGGGCGACGGGCGGGCCGGGGGCCTAGGGTCGACAGGTCGCGACTGGGCCTAGGGGCAACGGGCGGGCCGGGGCCTAGGGGTCGACGGGTCGCAGTGGGGCCTAGGGGTTGACGGGCGCGTGGCGCCTAGGGGCAACGGGCGCGCCTGGGCCTAGGGTCGACGGGGCGCGCAGGGCAGTAGGGGCAGCACGAGGGCTGCAGAGGGCTGCTAGCGGGGTAGTGTTGTGGTGGGCCCAAAAAACGGTCCTAACGAGGGACCTGCTCTGAAACCATGTCAGAAGAATGAACGAGAATGAATGAACTATGAATCAGTTGGGTACAAGTACTAACCCTAATTGGGTTGTACCCCTTATGGGCTACCCCTAAATAGCCTACACAAATGTAAGCACTATAACATTCTGACACACGCGACTGCTAATAGTGATGGCGCGACGGGCAGAGGGGTCCGCGTGGCCTGCGCGGCCGTTTAGCAGAGGTGATGCGACGAGCAGGAGGTTCCCGCGCGGATGCTAGTAGAGGTTACGCGACGAGCAGAGGGGCCCACGTGGATGCTAGCAGAGGCTGCACGACGAGCAGAAGGGCCCGCACGGATGCTAGCAGAGTGGCGCGAAGAGTAGGGGGAGCCCGTTAGGTTGCTAAGAAAGGTCGCGACGTACTAAGGGAGGCCGCGCGACTAAGTCGGACGATTTTGCTTAGCTGCTGGAGTGTGTAAGGGAAGATAGGAAAAACAAAGTTTAGGCCTAGGATCTAGTGGCGTTTAGCTTTAGAGAGCAAAAGGTTGTACAAGGGAGAGAAGATTGGAGAAGAACACCAAACATAACACATAAGACACCAAGACCAAGTAGGCTAGTGGGAGGAAGGACCATCCAACCAACCCTAGTGGGGTGGTGGCTAACCAACCAATGTTGGTTGCCCCATTTAGCCAACAAGGTTGGAGCCAAGTCTAAGCTAGGATATTTGGGTTCACCCCAATTAAGGTTTCTACCCGCAATACACCCAAAACTAAAGCCTGAACCAACCCAACTGTACACCACTCTTGGTGTACACTCACAAGTGTTCGCATTGCTATAATGTATAAATTCTAACAAGGCTCCCCTGAAGGAACGCAGAGGAGAAGTCAAAGGATTGTAACTCGTAGTTGCGCTGAGCTGCGATATACAGCAACACCCAAAGAGTGGTCATCTTCGGGGTGGGAGCGAAGGTCTGGAAGAAGTCTACCCCCTCGCCCTGACTGAAGCCTCTCGCCTTGAACACCGGTGGTAATCCAGGCGGCCGCTTCATCTTGTAGAGCCACATGTCACTGACGACATTCGTCCCAGGTGGTGGGACGGCGTCGACGTAGGTGCCTGTGGACCTATAAGATGACATCTCTGCCTCCTCAGCTGCTATCCAGTACGAAGCACAGGGTCTCGAGATCGCCTCGGCGTGGGTGTGAGGGATCGGGATGTCAAGGGCGTCTGGATCCCGCTCACGGGCAAGCAGCATGGCGCAGAGATGAGGAACAGCAGCCGCCAGGAAACCAAGCTCGAACTGCCTGTCCTCGAGGACCTCCAGGGGAAAGACAGGAGCACCCCCAGAGGACGGAGAACGAGCAGTGTCACTCACTAAGTGAGCGGCGTAGTCAAGGCGGTGGGAAGAGGCAAAGGCACTGATAGTAGTGACAAGTGTCAGAATAGTAGCATAAATAGGAGTTGGATTTAAGTTAGGGCCTAGGCTTAGTAGCCTAGGCCAAGGTGGTGTCGAGAAGGTTGTGCCAAGGTGGAGTAGAGAGAATGATGTGGTTTCACTATAGCACTGGGGTACATATAGCAAACATGAGAAGGTGCACCACAAATAGTATGAAAGCATAACTACACTAAAGCTAAAGCTACAGGCAGTTAGAAATATATGTAAAATATATATCGTGACATGGGCGTAGTCAAGGCGGTGGGAAGAGGCAAAGGCACTGACAGTAGTGACAAGGGCCGAGACAGACAGCGGAGGGGCAGTCGGGTGAGTGACCAACGCGGACAGACCATGGGAGACGACAAGACGGGAGGCACGGAGGTAGTCGGACAACGGGTCATGAAACACAGTGAGGCACAACTTAGGAGGCTGTGGAAGGACCGTTCGAGGTGGAACACGAGAGCGGAGAACAAGGTGAAACGGGCCGTCTGCACGGTAACCAGACTGATGAGGCTCTGGAGACACATCACGATTGAGGGGGAAACGACAAGTCCACGGGGACGAGGAAAGGGACTCGACAGGGGGAACAGGAAGGGACGGTAGGGGACCTCGTGTCAACGGGAGTTGTTGTTGGCCCCGTCCTCGCTTGGGCGGAGCCAACCTCGAGGTCGGGTGTGAGGAGTGCAGCCGACCTGCGTCAGTGGGCGAGCTGGTTGACGGGCCTGGTCGACCTGCACAAGGGCCACTGCAAGGGCGCCAACTTCAGCTGGTCGATCCGGGAAGTCGACCAATGGGGGGCATCGACTTGGGTGACGCCGACCAGGGGAAGTCGACAGGGTGTGGTCGGCTGACAGATGTACTGTTCGACCTGGAGTTGGTCGACCAGCTGGGTTGTTGACCTGGAGTTGGTTGACCATGGGAGTTTTCGACTTGGTGAGGGCGACATGTGGTGGTCGTCGACCTGGGCGGTTGACGGGCCTGGGATGACACACCTGGTCGACATGGTTGCCTGGTTGACCAGGTTACCCGGACGACGAGGTCTGCGAGGTTCGTGACTGTCGCCCAGGTAGATTGGCAATGTCGACCTGCGGTTTGGTGGCACGTGGTCAACAGGACTCCTCAAGTGCAACCGTCGACATGTGGTCGACTTGGCACCTCCGTAATGTGCGTGGTGGTGCATGTCATTACCGTCACCTTGCACCTGCAAAGTAGGTGCGCGCACATGAGCACGTGTGGTGACCTGTGGTGGCCTGTTGTTGGTGCGCTGGCACGCCAACCTTGCAAGTCGACTGAGGACGCCTGAAGATGCATGAGGTCGACTTGTATGCTAGGTTTCTGATGTAGTCGATCTTGCCAATCTAGTTGCTACCCTTTTTCTATTCTAAACCTTAGCTAGTGAAACTCTTGCGGTTTTGCCCTGTGAACGCACAAGTGCTAGAGAACGACTAAGGGAACGAACGCAGAGACTCCTCCTACTCCGTGCCTAGCCCATAGTCTAGCTCGCGTTGATAGAGTTATCTTCGCATGGTGCGGTAAGCGTGGAACGAACACAACTTACCCCTTCAGTCAGGTCGACGTAGTTGTCACTTACGTAATTCGTGTTCGTAGGCCGGCAGCCATGCGGTAGTCACTATGGTAGGCGTCGTAGTTCACACGGGGGTGGTGGACACCCTGGAGGCACGGCTGGAGAACGCGAGGAGACGTCACAAGGCGAACGAGTATGGCGACCTGCCTTGGGCGGTCGTCGAGGCTGGCATCCGTGCCGTGTGGGCAACAGAGCACCCTTCTCGGCCTGTCTCACCTCAACCGGTGAACACAGAGGGCGGCGTCGACGCGGGCGTCAACGCCGGTGGTGGTCAAGTCGGCAGTAGTGCGGGAGGCACGTCGAGGCAGCAAGGAGTGATTCACGCCGATGAAGTCGGCGGCGTTCAAGCGCGAGGAATGCGGTCGTCGGCGGCTGCAGGCTCCTCACAAGGCGATGTCGGAGGTCGACGAAGCAGTTTGTCGCCGATGGCGGCTACCCACGTGACAGCGGGCGGGATTGCACCGAGCTATGGCTACTTCAAGTTTACGCCGGATAGGATTGCGGTCACCCCCCTGCTTGTTGGTCGACCTGATATCCTCACCTGGAAGGAAGCCATCGAGCCCTAGCTGGAGATGGCCGAGCTGATCGGCTTCGCCAGGGGCATTGTGGCGACGCCGGAGGAACACTACCCATACTTGCGTGTGGAGTTTTGCGCCGTGCAGTTGCTGACCTTCACGGTCATCTCGCAGTGCTGCTCGCCGGGCGGGCAGATCGCCTTGAAGTCGTGCAGGGAGTACCTCGACACCGGCCACCAAGCATGGCACTTTATCGAGTCGACATATCAGGTCATCGACGCCCTGTACATCGGCCAGCTTGAGGAGCAGGTGTCGCACATACGGATGGGCGAAGAGGAGACGGCGACCGACTACTGCAACCGGGCTCGGCGAATTCTCGCCACCATGAGGATAGCCGGCGTGCACTACTCGACGGAGTTGTACCTCATGCACGTTATCAAAGGTCTCAGGAGCAGCTACAACCTGCTGAAACGACTGTCGTTGGCGCCGAGTACTAGGGCGACACTCAACATGGATTCTCTAACCTCGTACATCCTTCAGGATGAGGCGATGCAGGAAGCTGAGCGGCCCTCGGGGCTTCTTGTGTTAGAACATTATATAGCTTACATTGTGTAGGCTGTAGTGGGGTAGCCCATAAGGGGTACAACTCAATTAGCGTTAGTACTTGTACCCAACTCTTTGCTAGTTAATTCATTCCCGTTCGTTACTTTGACGTGGTTTCAAAGCAGGTCCCTTCTAGGACCGGTTTTTTTGGGCCCACCACCTGCTGCCCTGCTAGCCACCCTCGCGACCCGTAGGCCCCCTAGGCCCCGACCCGACGCCTCTAGCCTGGCCCCGACCCGTCGCCTCTAGCGTGGCCCCTTGGCCCCGTCGCCCCTAGCCACGGCCCCTTGGCCCTGTCGCCCCTAGCCGCGGCCCCTTGGCCCTGTCGCCCCTAGCCGTGACCCCTTGGCCCCGTCGCCCCGTCGCCCTAGCCACGGCCCCTAGCGACCCGTCACCCCGTTGCCCCGTCGCCCCTAGCCGCGACTCCTAGCCATGGCCCCTTGGCCCCGTCACCCCTAGCCGCGGCCCCTTGGCCCCGTCGACCCTAGCCGCGGCCCCCTCGCGACCCGTTGCCCTGTCGCCCCTAGCCGCGGGCCCGTTGCCCCGTCGCCCCTAGCCGCGGCCCCGTCGCCCCGTCGCCCTAGCCTCGGCCCCTAGCGACCCACGACCCGTCGTCCCTAGCCGTGGCCCCGTCGCCCCGTCGCCCTAGCCTCGGCCTCTAGCGACCCGCGACCCGTCGCCTCGTCCCCCCTCCCCCCCCCCCAGCCTCGGCCCATCGCGACCCGTCGCCCCTAGCCGCGGCCCAGTCTCCCCGTCGCCCTAGCCTCGGCCCCTAGCGACCCGTCGCCCTAGCCTTGCCCACCCCATTCGTGTTTGGCCCCTCGGCCCCTAGGCCCCTCGGCCCCGCCCCTCGAACCCTAGGCCCCAGGCCCCTAGGCCCCTTGGCCCCTCGGCCCCTAGGCCCCCCCCCCCCCTTCGTGTTTGGCCCTTCGGCCCCTAGGCCCCTCGGCCCCGCCCCTCGGCCCCTAGGCCCCAGGCCCTTCGGCCCCTTGGCCCCTCGGCCCCTAGGCCCCCCCTTCGTGTTTAACCCCTCGGCCCCTAGGCCCCTCGGCCCCGCCCCTCGGCCCTTCGGCCCCTAGGACCCAGGCCCCTAGGCCCCTTGGCCCCTCGGCCCCTAGACCCCCCCCCCCCCCCCCCTTTGTTCTTGGCCCCTCGGCCACTAGGCCCCTCGGCCCCGCCCCTCGGCCCCTTGGCCCCTAGGCCCCAGGCCCCTCGGCCCCTTGGCCCCTCAGCCCCTAGGCCCCCCCTTCGTGTTTGGCCCCTCAGCCCCGCCCTTTGGCCCCTCGGCCCCTAGGCCCCAGGCCCCTCGGCCCCTTGGCTTCTCTGTCCCTCCTGCTACTGCGACAGCTGCTACTACTGCTACTTCTGCTACTGCTGCTACTGCTACTACTGCTACTACTACTGCTGCTACTGCTGTTGCTACTGCTGCTCTTGTGTGCTGCACAGCTATGGCTTCACTTAGGGTTCTCGCGTTCGATCATGAGGGCAGACCGGTTCAATTTGACACGTGGCTCGACGACCTGCAGCTGTACCTACTGAGCGATTCTAAGGACAGTGTTTCGCTGTTTGACCTTGCGTCAGGCGCCGCTCCTGCCCCTCCCGCCACAGCTGACAGTGCGACTCGCTCCCAGTGGCTTACTCGCGACGCTGCTGCCCGCTTGGCCATTCGCAACCACCTACCGTTAGCCGAATGTGCCCACTTTGGACAGCACAGGACAGCACAGGCACTGTACGACACTATAGTCGCTCACTACTCCTCGCCTGCCACTGCTGCTCTAGGCCCCCTGCTTCTGCCCTACCTGTTCTCCGAGCTGTCAGCCTTTACCACGGTAGAGGACCTTGTTTCCCACCTGCACACTAGTGACGCTCGCTACAGCGCTACCGTCCCTGCTGAGTTCCTTGCCAGGAACCAGCCCCCGATGTTCATCACCCTCTACTTCATAGTCACTCGCCTCCCTGACTCTCTTCGCTCTGTCAGGGACTAGTTTCTCTCACTTGACCCCACCTCCCTGTCAGAACATTATAGCTTTTACATTTGTGTAGGCTATAGTGGGGTAGCCCATAAGGGGTACAACCCAATTAGGGTTAGTACTGTCGCGATATATATTTATATATGTTTATAACTGCCTGTAGCTTTAGCTTTAGTGTAGTTATGTTTCTTTGTTGTGGTGGTGCACCTCTTTGTTTCTTTGCTATATGTTCTTGCAAACCTATAGTGAAGAAACACATTCTCGATTCTCTCTTGGCACAACTCCCTCGACACCCGCTTGGCCTAGGCTACTAAGGCTAGGCCCTTAGTTAAACCCGTTCCTAGCTAAGTTCGTCTCGTGACATGGTATCAGAGCGGTCCGTCCTAGGACCTATTTCGTTTATGGGCCCACCACATTTCGCGACTGCTACAGTTACAGTTCCTAACTTAAGTTAATGGGCCCACCTATTCGTGGCACAGCGCTCGCTGCGACGGGCGCGGCGGCGAGCCGGCCGCGTTTCCCTCGTTGCCAGCCCGTCGTTTTTTCCCTCGTCGCCTGCCCGTCGCCATCCCGTCGCGTTTTCCCCCCGTCGCCAGCCCGTCGCGTTTCCCCCATCGCCAGCTCATCGCGTTTCCCACGTCGCCAGCGCGTCGCGTTTCCCCCGTCGTCAGCCCGTCGCATTTCCCCACCCTCACCACCTCTGCCCGCGCCTACGCCTGCTGCCGAGTTTGCGCGAGAGTGGGGAAGGGGGGGGGACGGCATCGGGAATGAAGGGGACGGCGACGGTGGCGGTCGTCGCGGCCCTTTCCCCCCCGTCCCGTTTTCTTCCTTCCCTTCGCCTCGCTCCGCCCGTCGCATTCCCCCGGCCCCCTGCTCGTCACCCCCCCCCTCCCCCGTCGCGACTGTTCGCGTGTGCAGCTGCGGTCGCTGTGGGTGGGAGAGGGAGGAGGGGAAGGGATTGGCGGCGGAACGCTGCAGGTGGGAGAGGGAAAGGGGGAAGGGAGTGGCAGCGGAATGCTGTGGGGGAGAGAGGACAAGGGGGAAGGGAGTGGTGGCGGAACAGCACCAGCGCCAGCCGCCAGCACCAGGAACCAGCACCAGCGCCAGCCGCCAGCACCAGGAACCAGCCCCAGCGCCAGCCGCCAGCACCAGGAACCAGCCCCAGCGCCAGCCGCCAGCACCAGGAACCAGCCCCAGCGCCAGCCGCCAGCACCAGGAACCAGCCCCAGCGCCAGCCGCCAGCACCAGGAACCAGCCCCAGCGCCAGTCGCCAGCACCAGGAACCAGCCCCAGCGCCGGCCGCCAGCACCAGGAACCAGCCCCAGTGCCAGCCGCCAGCACCAGGAACCAGCACCAGCGCCAGCCGCCAGCACCAGGAACCAGCCCCAGCGCCAGCCGCCAGCATCAGGAACCAGCCCCAGTGCCAGCTGCCAGCACCAGGAACCAGCACCAGCGCCAGCCGCCAGCACCAGCACCAGCAACCCCACCTGTGACCAGCAGCCCCACCTGTGACCAGCAGCCCCACCTGTGACCAGCAGCCCCACCTATGACCAGCAGCCCCACCTGTGACCAGCAGCCCCACCTGTGACCAGCAGCCCCACCTGTGACCAGCAGCCCCACCTGTGACCAGCAGCCCTACCTGTGACCAGCAGCCCCACCTGTGACCAGCAGCCCCACCTGTGACCAGCAGCCCCACCTGTGACCAGCAGCCCCACCTGTGACCAGCAGCCCCACCTGTGACCAGCAGCCCCACCTGTGCCCAGCAGCCCACCTGTGAAAGACTGTACAGGGACCATCGTGGGTTGGGAGAGGTATGGAGGAAGACAGGGGTGGAGGGAGTGCGGTTCCAGGGGGCGACTGAAATGGGGGGTGAGGTTGAGGGCGGGTGGTTGGTTGGGGGTGGGGATGTGGGGGTTAGTAAGAGGGGACGCTGCGGCCACCCCCCCACCTCTTCTCCTCATCCCCCACTCAACCCCCCCTTTCGTAAAAGGGGGTTAGTAAGAGGGGACGCTGCGGCCACCCCCCACCTCCTCTCCTCATCCCCCACTCACCTCCTCCTGTGTTCTTATCTATTCTCCTCTCCTCTCTTCCTCTTGCCTCCTCCTCCTCACGTACCCCTCTGCCGTCTCCCACCGCACCTGCCCCTTTAGGGGGTGTGACTTGCTCTAGCTATGTGCTGCAGGCAGTTAAGGGGGTGTGTCGCGATATATATTTATATATGTTTATAACTGCCTGTAGCTTTAGCTTTAGTGTAGTTATGTTTCTTTGTTGTGGTGGTGCACCTCTTTGTTTCTTTGCTATATGTTCTTGCAAACCTATAGTGAAGAAACACATTCTCGATTCTCTCTTGGCACAACTCCCTCGACACCCGCTTGGCCTAGGCTACTAAGCCTAGGCCCTTAGTTAAACCCGTTCCTAGCTAAGTTCGTCTCGTGACAAGTACTTGTACCCAACTCTTTGCTAGTTCATCCATTCTCGTTCGTTACTTTGACATGGAATCAAAGTAGGTTCCTTGGGCCCATCTCCTGCTACGCTCCTAGTACCCCCGTAGGCCCGTCGCCCCTAGGCCCGTCGACCGTAGCCTACGCGCCCGGCCCGTCGACCCTAGCCTAGGGGCGCCCGGCCCGTCCACCCTAGCCTACGCACCCGGCCCGTCGCCCCTAGTCTACGCGCCCGACCCGTCGCTCCTAGCCTACGCTGCCCGATGACCCCTAGGACGCGGCCCGTCGACCCCTAGCCCAGCGCTTGGCCCCGTCCCTAACCCGCGCCCGGCCCCGTCGGCCCCTAGCCCCGCGCCCGGCCCTGTTCCTAGCCCGCGCCCGGCCTCGTCGGCCCCTAGCCCCGCGCCCGGCCCCGTCCCTAGCCCAGCGACCGGCCCCGTCCCTAGCCCGCGCCCGGCCCCTTGTCGGCCCCTAGCCCCGCGCCCGGCCACATCCCTAGCCCACACCCGCCCCCCTGTCGGCCCCTAGCCCCACGCCCGGCCCCGTCCCTAGCCCGCACCCAGCCGCCTGTCGACCCTTAGCCCCGCGCCCGGCCCCGTCTGCCCCTAGCCCCGCGCCCGGCCTCGTCTCTAGCCCGCGCACCCGGCCCAGTCGACCCCTACCCCCTCGGCCTCTTAGCCCCACTATCACTGCTGCTACTACTATGGCTGCTACTTCTACTGCTACAGTTGCTACTGCTATCCTGCGTGCTGCACAGCTATGGTTTCGCTTCGGGTTCTCGCGTTTGATCATGAGGGCAGACCGGTTCAGTTTGACACGTGGTTAGATGACGTGCAGCTGTACCTACTGAGCGATTCTAAGGACAGTGTCTCGCTGTTTGACCAAGCGTCAGGCGCTGCTACTGCCCCTCCCGCCACAGCTGCTAGTTCAACTCGCTCACAGTGGCTTACTCACAACGCTGCTGCCTGCTTAGCCATTCGCAACCACCTGCCATTAGCTGAACGCGCTCACATCGGACAGCACAGGACACCGCAGGCGCTGTACGACGCTGTAGTCGCTCGCTACTCCTCCCCTGCCTCTGCTGCTCTAGGCTGCCTCCTTCTGCCCTACCTGTTCCCCGAGCTGTCCGCCTTTGTCACAGTCGAGGACCTGGTTTCCCACCTTCGCGCTTGTGACGCTCGCTACTGCGCTGCCGTTCCTGCTAAGTTCCTTGACAGGAACCCGCCCGTGATGTACATCACTCTCTACTTTATAGTCACCCGCCTCCCTAACTCTCTTTGCTCTGTCAGGGACCACTTCCTCTCTCTTGACCCCACCTCCCTCACTGTTGACCTCCTTGAGCAGCATCTCCTCGCAGCTGAGACTAGTGCAGTTGCTGTAGGTGCTTCTCGTGGCACTCCGCGCCCGCCCTTCTTTGAAGGGTGTTCCCCCTCCCCCCTTGCCCCCTCCTACGCCTCTGCTGCTGCTGCAGACGTCTCTGTTCCTGAGGACGTCGGGGCTGCTCCTGCTAGTGCGAAGCGCCGCAGCAGCAAGGGCAAGGGTGGACGGGGTGGTGGAGGTGGCAGCAGCGGAGGTGGAGGTGGCAGCGGGAGTGGTGGCGGGGGCAGCAGTGGAGGTGGTGGCGCAAGTGGGACTGTTGGCGGGAGTGGGGGCTCTGGTGGCGGTGGTGGAGGCAGCGGTGGGAGTGGCGGCAATGGAGGTGGTGGGACTGGTGGCGGTGGGACTGGCGCTTGGCGTGTAGGTTCTGGGGGTGGCCAAGGTCAGCAGCAGCAGCGTCAGAGCGAGACCCCGTCTCCCTAGCAGCTTCGTGAGTGGTTTCTGCGTGGGGCGTCTAGGGGTAGTTGCCCGTATGTCATTCGCAAGGGTAACCGTGCTGGTCAGACTTGCGGGGGGCTCCACACTCAGCACCGCTGCTTCTCCCGCCTCGACGACGCTTGGCGTGCAGAGTTTGGTGACGACGTCGAGCTCCCTCGCTGGGCAGATCTGCTTAAGTCTAGGATTGCTATCTTTGACCTAGACTTTGATGCTATTCTTTCTACTATGTATGCTTTGTCTGCTAGTTTTGAGGGTGACTGTTACCGGTGTGTGCCGCCTGACCCAGGTATAGCCGCTGCTGCTCTGGTGCTAGTGAGTCTGGTACTCTCCCTGGTACTGCGCCTGCTGAGGCCTTGCACACCTTCACGTTGGACTCAGGCGCATCGCGCTGTTTCTTTCGTGACAGCACCACCCTCACTCCTCTTCTTGCACCTTTCCTGGTGCGACTGGCTGACCTCTCCGGGGGACCGGTCGTGTCCCGTTCCTCCACTGTCCTCCCGTGTCCGGCGGTTCCGTCCGGCTCACTGTCAGGTCTTCACCTCCCCTCGTTCTCTACGAACTTGGTGAGTACCGCTGCCCTCCAGGATGCGATGGTCACTACCACCACTCCTGGGTGTCAGCGTATGTCGATCTGCACGTGCACATGGACGGGCCGTCACCTGGCCACGTTGACTTGCCGCCAGGGTTGAGTCCGTACACCCTCGCTACCGAGCCTTCTCAGGTAGCAGCGTCTGCTCAGGTGTCCGTGTCAGGTCAGGTAGTCGCCTCTTGCTCGTGTCGCCTCCTGTCGCACCAAACTCTTCTGTGGCACCACTGCCTGGGTCACCCCTCTTCTGTGCCACTGCACTCTCGTCTTCTAGTCTCTGGTCTCCCCAGGTCTCTGCCTCCCCTGCCGCCCTCGCCTGCCCCGCCCTGCCTCCCTTGCGTCGCGGGGCGGCAGCGCGCCGCTCCTCACTCCTCGTTTCCCCCGACGACTGCTCCCCTGCAGACTCTTCACATGGACGTGTGGGGCCCAGCCCGCTTCAGTGGACAGAGCTGCGAGTGCTACTTTTTGCTGGTCGTTGACGAATACATGCGGTACACCACGGTGTTTCCCTTGCGCTGAAAGGGTCAGGTCGTTGATGTCTTAATCCCTTGGATCCGCACAGTCCGTCTCTAGCTTCGCCAGCGGTTTGGCCAGGACCTTCCTGTCCTGCGTCTACACTCTGACAGAGGTGGTGAGTTCTCCTCCAGCCTCTTGCGGGACTTTTGTCGTGGGGAGGGCATACTCCAGTTGTTCACGCTTCCGGACTCCCCTCAGCAAAATAAGATTGCAGAGTGCCGCATCGGCTTAGTCATGGAGGTTGCTCGTACCTCCACGATCCATGCGGCTCCTCCCCATTTTCTGTGGCCGTTTGCGGTCCGGAATGCTGCACATCAGCTCAACCTCTGGCCCCGTGTCTCCTTGCCGGAGACCTCGCTCACACTGCGTTGGACGGGGGAGGTTGGCGATGCGTCGGTGTTCCGGGTCTGGGGATCTCGTGCCTTTGTTCGCGATCCGTCCGCGGACAAGCTCTCCCCCCGTGCTATCCCCTGCGCCTTCCTTGGCTTTGCCCCTGTCGCTCTTGGCTGGCAGTTATACCACCCCACCTCGCGCCGTGTCCTCCCGTCTCAGGACGTCACGTCCGACGAGTCGGTTCCCTTCTACCGTCTCTTCCCCTACCGCTGTGCCCCTCCCCCGCCCCCGCCGCTCTTCCTTGCTCCCGGTCCCCCTCTGGTAGACCCCCTCCCGCCCCAGGGTCCTTTTCCCTCAGGTGTCTCTCAGGTAGACCCACCCCCTGGTGCTGTGCCTCGTGAGGTAGCTGTGGACTCAGGTGCTGCTAGAGGTACTGCGTTTGGGGTTGCTGAGATTGGGGATGCTGGGCCTGGGGGTGTTGAGCCTGGGGGTGCTGAGACTGGGGATGCTGAGCCTGGGGGTGTTGAGACTTGGGGTGTTGAGCCTGGGGGTGCTTGGTTGGAGGGTGCGGAGTATGGAGGTGCTGAGCCTCAAGGTGCTGCTTCATCTGGAGGTTCTGCTGGTGCTTCGCCAAGACTGTCTCCGCAGCAGCTATGTGAGTGGTTTGTTCGGCGCGCACGCCTTTGGAGTGGAGCTAATGGAGCTGGAGGTGCTTGAGCTGGAGGTGCTGGCGTTGCAGCTAGAGCTGGTGTTACGGGAGGTACTGCGGCTACTGGTCCTGGAGGTGCTCGTACCCGGGGTACTGGAGCTGCCGGGACCGGTGGTGTTGGGGGTGCTGGAGCTGGAGACCCTACGGAGTCTGGAGCTGCTGGTGCTAGCAGCTCTGGCGCTGGTGGCGCTAGAGCTGGAGGAGCTGGAGTTGGAGGCACTGGCGCAGGAGGCGCTTGAGTTTTGTCCCTGACGCTCTTGGCTGGCAGTTTTACCACTCCACCTCGCGCCGTGTCCTCCTGTCTCATGACGTCACGTTCGACGAGTCGGTTCCCTTCTACCGTCTCTTCCCCTACTGCTCTGCCCCTCCCCCGCCCCCGCCGCTCTTCCTTGCTCCCGGTCCCCCTCTGGTAGACCCCCTCCCGCCCCAGGGTCCTTTTCCCTCAGGTGTCTCTCAGGTAGGCCCACCCCCAGGTGCTGTGCCTAGTGAGGTAGCTATGGACTCAGGTGCTGCTAGAGGTACTGCGTCTGGGGGTGCTGAGGTTGGGGATGCTGGGCCTGGGGGTGTTGAGCCTCGGGGTGCTGAGACTGGGGGTGCTGAGCCTGGGGGTGTTGAGACTTGGCATGTTGAGCCTGGGGGTGATGCGTCGGAGGGTGCGGAGTGTGGAGGTGCTGAGCCTCAGGGTGCTGCTTTGTCTGGAGGTTCTGCTGGTGCTTCGCCAAGACTGTCTCCGCAGCAGCTGTGTGAGTGATGTGGGACAGTGCCACACTGTCCTCAACCACGAAGGGTCTCGAAACTACCCTCCACAAGGGCCTACACCAAGAGAAATGTTACACTACACAAAGTAATGTAACAATTCTCACTATCTTGAAGTTTACCCTTTTGGAGAGCTTCGAAAACACTTGAATCTTGGCTCTGGTTCTTCAAGATAAATTATTCCTTGAGTTCTTGGAAGTCTACTGTGCACACCTGCGACACACGCTGAACATTCCACACACGACAAAATAGAAAACCGCACACGACACGCAAACGACGACGTGACACGCGACTAGCGATAACTCGCTATTGACTCGACACACGCATTCAAAATCATGCCTCATCATTCACACACTATTGTAAGCATGAAATATATATTATTTCATGCCCTCATACCATTCCATGCACACACGCATGCACGCACACGGACAACAAGCCAAATGCAAACCGTAGGGTTGCACCAAGAGTCCTTACTGTCGCGCTGCTTTCGGCGAGTCAAAGGTCGCTGACCTTTGACCTTCGCTGAACCTCTTGCTGCTGTTTTTTGTCAACCGCTTTGGGTATCGAGAGAGTTGAGGCAAGGAGAAAATTGGAGAAAGGATGAAAGGTGAGGTTTCACTATTGAGCAAGGTACAAATAGGAAACAAGGGAGGTGCACCACCTATAGGAAATACTTCAAACACTACAATAACTACAGCAAACAGTTTATATAATTTACATAAGTTTAACAAGGACGCTAAGAGGGTAAGCTAGGTATGGGCGAGTACAGGTCATCAGGTACATGAGACAACCCACCAACTCAGGATATGGACCACTAGACTATAATGGCTCCTCCGAAGTTGGAGCTGGGAGCCCATGATCCACACCAAGAGGGGTGAGCTGTACCTTTGAGAAAGGGAAGCGAAACGGTGTGAGGATCTGCTCGACCATATGCGACTATATGCATAATGGTGCGAGCTGCCCTGTCCCTGGTGATCTTCAGGCCAAGGTAGTGCTGCATCTCACCAAGGTCAGTGCAAGTGTGTCTCCTCTGCAGTTCCTCCTTCACAGAGGCCAGCGCGCGTTGGTCGGGAGTGACAAAAACCAGGTTGTCAACGTAGACCAGGACAAAGAACGGGGTCGAACCACGGCGGACAAACAGGGACGGGTCGGCAAACGATAGAAAGAAGTCAAGCGCTGCAAGGGTCGAGAGAAGTGTGTCGAGCCACTCACGTGGAGCCTGGCGCAGGCCGTGGACTGGTCGACGCAGCTGCCACTGGGTTCCAGGTGGGAAAGAGCCAGTGAAGCCAGACGAGCGACGCAGCCAGATCTGCTCGTGCAGGCTCCCTTGAAGAAACGCAGTAGAGAAGTCCAAGGAGTGCAACTCGAAGTCGCGCTGGGCTGCAATATGCTGCAAAACCCGAAGAGTATCAAAGTTACAAACGAGAATGGCATGAACTAGCAGAAGGATGAGTACAAGTACTAACCCTAAGTTGTGTTGTACCCCATATGGGCTATCCCACTACAGACTACACAATGTGCAGCATATAAGTTTGACACACCCCCATAGGCAAAGTGGGGGAGAACAAGTGGTCACAAGACCAGTCAAGCAAAAGCAAAGCAAGCTCAGGGTGGATCACAAAGTCACCACACAGTCCGAGCACAAGCAAAGGGCCACAAGGCCAGTTCACATGCAGAGTTATATAAAAGAGAACAAACAATACAGTGATCATACCCTTACAAGTGCAAGCATGCAGGTATATATATATAGATCACACTACAAGAAGAGTCAAGCACTAAGCAAGTGAGGAAAAGTAGGCACAAGGCCTAACACAGTAGCAAAGCACTGATGATCACTAGGCGGAAGTGCCTTGGTGAAGACATCAGCAGTGTTGGCCCGACTGGCCACGTACGCAAGACGAAGCTGGCCACGCTGCTGCAACTCTCGAGCAAGGAAGCATCGCAGAGTGATCTGCTTCGTTCTGTGCTCCACTCTATGCTCCTGACACAAGGCAATCATGGCCTTGTTGTCTATGTACAGAACTGGATGCGAACGAGGCTGCTCTCCAAAGTCGGTCAGCAGGTAGGTGAGCCAGCGTAGCTCCTGAGCAGCCATGGCCCCGGCGTAGATCTCAGCCTCACAACTGGAGCTGAGAACCGAAGACGAGCGGGTAGACCGCCAAGAAACAGAGCCGGAACCAAGGCTGAAGGTGTAACCCTGTGACGACTGCTGCGTACCTGAGTCGTCAACCAGTGAGAACAACTGAACCCCGTCCTCCAAGCACAAGACCCATGCCCGACATACTGCACAGGTAACGCAGTACCCTCTTCGTAGCATCCCAGTGCACCTTTCGGTGCCTACCGGGAGCTACGTAGCAAGCCAGAAGGCTGAGAAGGTACGCGAGGTCAGGTTGTGTGCACGTCATCAGGTACATGAGGCAACCCACAAGCTCTGGGTACGGACCACTCGGCTCTACGGACTCATCCGAAGGTGGAGCTGAGAGCGAGGGGCTGGTAGACAGAGGAGTGGGCTGTGGCGAGGAGAATTGGAAGCCGAAGCGATCAAGGACCTGGTGCACCATGTGTGATTGAGTCAGTGTGATGGTGCGCCGTGCTCTGTCCCGAGTGATCTGCAGGCCAAGATAGCTATGCAGTTCACCTAGGTCAGTGCAGGTGTGTCTCTTCTGCAGCTCAGACTTCACAAGGGTCAGTGCCTCAGTGTCAGCAGTGGCAAAGATGAGGTCGTTGACGTACACGAGGACGTAGAACGGCGGCAGCGATGTGTCAGTGCGTAGAAACAGTGACGGGTCCGCAGTAGAAGGAGCAAACCCAAGAGCCGCAAGTGTAGTCCTCAGTGTGTCGTGCCACTCGCGAGGCGCCTGGCGGAGACCGTAGACTGGCTGGCGGAGGCTCCTTTGGGTACCTGCAGGAACGTCCTAGTGAAACCAGGTGGTCGGCACAGCCAGAGATCTCCTCGTGCAGGCTGCCCTGCAGGAAAGCTGTGCTGAAGTCCAGAGAGTGCAACTCGTAGTCACGCTGAGCAGCGACGTGCAGCAACACCCGAAGAGTAGTCATCTTCGGGGTGGGTGAGAAGGTCTGGAATTAGTCAAGTCCCTGTCGCTGACTGAAGCCTCTAGCAACGTAACGCGCCTTGAAGGCAGGCGCAGAACCCCGCGGCCGTTTCACCCTGAAAATCCACATACCATCTCGACATCCATAGCTGCCTGCCACTGAGAGGAGTAAGGACCCGTAATCGCCTCTTCGTAAGAGCGCAGGGTCGGGATGTCTGTAGCATCCGGGTCTCCCTCAGGGGCAAGCAGCATGGAAGCGAAACAAGGTATAGCAGCTGTAAGACACTCAAAGTCCTCCTGCCTGTCCTCAAGGACGTCCGTGCCAAGAGCACACTCACCCCCGACGGACGGAGGACTGGCAAACACAAACTCAGCAACTAGAGCAGCAGCGTAGTCGAGACGACAGGCATCAGCAAAGTCAAGCAGCTCAGCAACGAGAGCAGACACAGCAGCAGACTCAAAGGAAGGGTCAGTGACAGCAGTGGCGAGGAGACGAGAGACAGTGGGACTGGCAGCACGAGCGCGGTCAGACTCAGGTTCAGGGGCCTCAGGAAGAGAGGACTCAGGAGGAGTAGGCAGAGGAACATGCAGTGGAACAAAGGAAGGACGGAGTGCCATAGCGTGCAAGCCAGGGACAGAAGGAGGAGCGCGACGAGCAGTGCGAACAGGCGAGACAGGACAAGACGTAGGCTCAGGACGCTCTTTAAGACCGCCGGACTGCTTAGTGTAAGGAGAGGGAGCAGGCAGTGGGGAGGCTGGCTGTAACGGTGGCTGCGACTAGTTAGGCGGTGGACACAAGAAGGGAGGAAGAAGACCAGTAGACGAAAGGACACCAAGAACCTACTGAAGCAGCGGAACGAAGTCAGTTGCAGCCGCACAGTGCCTCCAGCACCTCCAGCGCAAGGGTCAATAGCTCCAGCTCCTGCAGCTCCAGCGCCTCCGGCTCCAGTGCCTCCAACTCCAGATCCGGCAGCTCCAGCTCCTCCTGCGCCAGGGCCTCCAACTCCAGCTCCTCCAGCTCTAGCGCCTCCAGCGCCAGCTGCTCCAGGCTCCGTAGGGTCTCCAGCTCCAGCGCACCCAACACCACCATTCCCGGCAGCTCCAGCACCACTAGTACGAGCACCTCCAGTACCGCCAGCTCCAGCACTAACAGCAGCACCTCCAGCTCCAGTGTCTCCAGCGCCTCCAGCTCCGAGAGCTCCACTCCGATGGTGTGCGCGCCGAACAAGCCACTCACGCAGCTGCTGCGAAGACAGTCGCGGCGAAGCACCAGCAGGACCTCTGGACAAAGCAGCACCCCGAGGCTCAGCAACCCCAGACTCCGCACCTACCGACTCAGCACCCCCAGGCTCGACACCCTCAGGCTCAGCACCCCCAGGCTCAGCACCCCCAGACCCAGCACCCTCAGACCCCGCACCCCCCGGCTCCGCACCCCTAGACGTAGTACCCCTAGACGCAGCGCCTGGAGCAGCACCTGAGCCGACAGCTACCTGAACAGGCGCAGTACCAGGGAGAGGGTATACCCGAGACACACCCGAGGGAGCAGGACCCTGGGGCGGGAGGGGGTCTACCGGAGGTGGACCGGGAGCAAGGAAGAGCGGCGGGGGCGGGGGAGGGGCACAGCGGTAGGGGAAGAGACGGTAGAAGGGAACCGACTCGTCGAACGTGACGTCCGGAGACGGGAGGACACGGCGCAAGGTGGGGTGGTAAAACTGCCAGCTAGGTGCATCAGGTACAAAGCCAAGGAAGACGCAGGGAATGGCGCGGGCGCAGAGCTTGTCCGCGGACGTATTGCGAACAAAGGCACGAGAACCCCAGACCCGGAACACCGACGCATCGCCAACCTTCCCCGTCCAACGCAGTGTGGGCGAGGTCTTCGGCAAGGAGACACGGGGCCAGAGGTTGAGCTGACGCGCAACGTACCAGACCGCAAACGGCCACAGAGGTACGAGCAACCTCCATGACTAAGCCAATGCGGCGCTCAGCAATCCCATTTTGCTAAGGGGAGTCCAGAAGCATGAACGGGTTGAGAATGTCCTCCCCACGACAAAAGTCCCGCAAGAGGTCGGAGGAGAGCTCACCTCCTCTGTTAGAGTGCAGACGTAGGACAGGAAGGTCCGTACCGAAGCGCTCGCGGAGCTGGAGACGGACTGCGCGGATCTAAGGGATCAAGACATCAACGACCTCACCCTTGCTAGACAAGACCGTGGTGTACCGCGTGTAGTCTGTACACAGACGGGCCGTCACCTAGCCACGTTCACTCGTCGGCCAGTGTCGAGTCTGTACACACTGGCTACCGAGCCTCCACGGTAGCTGCGTGTGCCCATGTGTCCGTGTCAGGTCCGGTAGCACCCCCTTGCTCGTGTCGCCTCTTGTCGCACCAGACTTTTCTGTGGCACCACCGCCTGGGTCACCCCTCCCTGCCACGCCTTCGTGGCATGCACTCCCGCCTCCTGGTCTCTGGTCTTCCCAGGTCTCTGCCTCCCCTCCTTCCCTCGCCTGCCCCGCCCTGCCTTCCTTGTGTTGAGGGGCGGCAGCGCGCCGCTCCTCACTCCTCGTTTCCCCCGACGAATGCTCCCCTGCAGACTCTCCACATGGACGTGTTGGGCCCAGCCCGCGTCAGTGGACAGGGCCGCGAGCGCTAATTTCTGCTGGTTGTTGACGACTACACGCGGTACACCACGGTCTTCCCCTTGCGCCGCAAGGGGGAGGTCCCTGATGTCTTGATCCCTTGGATCCGCGCAGTCCGTCTCCAGCTCCGCGAGCGGTTCCGTGCGGACCTTCCTGTCCTGCGTCTGCACTCTGACAGAGGTGGTGAGTTCTCCTCCGACCTCTTATGGGACTTCTGTCATGGGGAGGGCATTCTCCAGTCGTTCATGCTTCCGAACTTCCCTCAGCAAAATGGGATTGCTGAGTGCCGCATTGGCTTAGTCATGGAGGTCGCTCGTACCTCCATGATCCATGCAGCCGCTCCCCAATTTCTGTGGCTGTTTGCGGTCCAGTACGCTGCGCATCAGCTCAACCTCTGGCCCCGTGTCTCCTTGCCGGAGACCTCGCCTACACTGCGTTGGACGGAGAAGGTTGGCGATGCGTCCGTGTTTAGGGTCTGGGGTTTTCGTGCCTTTGTTCGCGATTCGTCCGCGGACAAGCTCTCCGCCCGCACTATTCCGTGCGTCTTCCTTGGCTTTTCTCTTGACGCTCTTGGCTGGCAGTTTTACCACCCCACCTCGCACCGTGTCTTCCCCTCTCAGGACATCACGTTGCATTGAGCAGAAAGTTGGTACAAGTACTAACCCTAATTGGGCTGTACCCCTTATGGGCTACCCCACTATAGCCTACACAAAGTAAGCAATATAACATTCTGACAGTTACCTTTCACGTATTTGGGAAAGACCCAAGGGGACTTTATAAAAAAATGATTAACAAAGGCTACGATGAACATGATGTAAAATGGAAATAGATAAGACCCCTGAACACATATATATATTTTTTGTGCCAATATTAATGATCTGGGGAGGGGGGTCTTTTATTCGGCAATTCGCGTTTTTTACGGCGAAAAGGACCAAAATCGTTGAGTCAGCGACAGTTCCTCATTGTACCCATCTTGAAAGTGCTTTACGAGGCGTGCTGACTCTTCTGATGCCAGCACAAACATGTCACATCCCATGCACCGTCATCGTGTCCATCCCATCTGCGGTGCGAGAGGTGCCTGTGGTCGATGGGTCGTGGGGACCTTCTTCTCCACGTCCTACTCTTGCCCGTGCTCAGAGGAGGTTGTCTCGGCTACTCTCTGTCAACTCTCTATTCATTTGGGCTTTGTTAAAACCTACCACCTTTGTCAATGGCTTCTATGCTTCCCTCCTTTCAGTGGCCGCCATGTCGGCGTTCAGTCTTCTAATGTAGTCACGAGGACGAACAAGTACAGGTTAAATCGGGTGAACCCGGGAGCCTGTGTGATCCCTATCATCGTAGCTCCGCCCACACCACCAGCGCCACCAGCACCCCCTGCACCTCCGGCACCTCCAGCGCCTCCCGCGCCGCTGGTTCTCATTCCTCCATTGCTTGATTTTTTAAAACAAGTATATCTGAGGAGCTTGAAGGCGAAACACCGCTTACGCCATCGCCCTCTGATACCGCAACTAACTATTCCCCGCTTTCCCGATGACCTCGTTCGCAACGAGGACATTCCCCCAGGCAATTGTGAAGCAAGACCGATGTCCCCCTGCCACCGGCTCTCAAATCACCAACGCACAATGCGAACGGTTGCCGAGAAATTCGCCTTCTTGGAGTGAATGAAGAGCGAGCAGCTCACTGATTGTGCCACAGCTCGCCTCGCCGGCGTCCAGCCCATCAGCGCCGAGCTGATGAAGAGCGCGGCAGGCTGTCACGGGCGCCTTGTCTTCAACGGTCGCCATGCAAAGTTTCCTGCAACGGAACTGAGTGTGTATCGTAACTTTATCTTTCATGTCGTGTGGCCTTGCCATTCTCAACCTCCTCCTGTAGACTTGGAGCACCGGATATATGAAGAGGCTCCATCCGGACGTCGACTAGCGAGCATCAATTCACTGGTGCATGTGCTTCCGTTCTCGCTCAGGCCTCGCCATGCGTGTGAAGATGAAATTCGGCCAGCAAATTGCCAAAGGTAAGTGGTAGTTACTGTTCATTTTAGTACAAATCTAAAAGTGCCATGCCAACAATCTCATGCTCTTCGTGCACACTTGAAGGACAAGGGTGAGAGCTTCTGGGAAGCAAGTCACACAATACGGGATTGATCCGTGGAACATTATAAACCCGGATCAAACCCCATTGTTCCGCATCGCGGGATACGAGAAGGAAAGAATGACCGTCATGCTTGCCATCTCTAGCACAGGCAGCAAACAAGCCGCGATGGTGATTTTCAAGAGGAAGACGTTCCCCAACGTTCGGATTCTGCCAGGTAAGTCTTCCCTTCATCATATAATGTCCTCGCCTTGAACCAGTACTGACCATTGCTCGTTGTGCATGTGTGCATGCATCCTGATCCTTGCCCATGAGCGCAAGTGGATGGACTCCACCTTTGTGCAAGACTGGGTGTCGCACGTTTTGCTCCCTTTTGCTCCCCAGGTACCAACCGGAGCCGTACGCTACAGGTGCTTGACTCCTATCGGGGTCATCTAACCGACACTGTGATGGGCATGTTGCGGAGGCATCGTGTGACGCCGATCGTCATCCCCAGCGGATGCACACCGTTGCTTCAGCCGCTCGACGTCTGCGTGGACCGTTGCTTTAAAGCAGGCATGCGCAAACGCTACAAGTGGTTTGCAACGGAGGGCATCAATTCCCTCATGCCAAAAGGTATATACTGCCCCACTTCGCCACTTGAATGCCTGGAATAGTGGGATGGACCCAACTGGCCATTCCCACCGTCTCTATGCCTTACCCTTTACCGCAGGCAATCTTCGCAAGCCCCCTGCTCAGCTCATCCTCAGGTGGATCACCGAGTCATGGGCGGCAGTGCCAGTAGAGATCATTGAGCGGTCGCTCAAGACCTGTAGCATCACCGACAGGCCCGACGGCCGTGAGGACCACCTCATTCTCGCCCACATGCATGAACGCGGCTGCCGAGGTGGAAGTGTGGGTTGTAGAGAGTCGCTCTACACCGGGAGCTGGACGACGGGGGAAGGCATGGGTTGTACAAATGATCATAGCGTTCCTTGTACATTCTCTCTACTTGCGCGTTCTCTCTACTTGCGCATTCACAACGAGAATTGGCAAGAGTTTGAATCGAAAAGGTTCATAACAATGGTTGCAACAACAATGGCAAAGCTGACTACATCAGAAGCAAGTTTGCCTAGCACACTGACAGGTCGACCACCAACGTAGCAAAGTCGGCGACCTGCGAGCACTGCAAGTCGACGGTGCTCCAGTGCTTCAGGGTGGCGGCTTGCCAACATTGCAAGTCGGCGGCCTAACAGCGCTGCACTTGGGCGGCTTGCCAACGTTGCAAACATAGGTGACAGTAGCGCACATGTGCGCACCTACATCGCATGTACTCGTAGACGGTTGGCGCGACGTGCACGATCCCGCGCACGGTGCAGGTGCCTAGTCGGCCATGTGCCGTTGAATGCGCCTGATGGGCCACGTCGACCTCGGGATACCGATAAAAGGTCGGCTTCACCAAAATCTTCTAAGTGACGGTCGCACACCCGCAGAACCTAGTCGTCTAGGTAACTTGGTCGACTGGGAAACCACCAAGTCGGCGTCAACTTGCGCAGTAAAATTCGACCAACTGTTGTACCTGCTTGTCGACTTCCTAGCTCGACATCTGCAGAGAATCACTCTACAACGGTCGCAAGCTAGACAACGGGGGAATGGCATGAGTTCTAGGAGTGATCGTAGCTTTGCATGCGTTGCTTAGCACTTGCACATTCACGGGAATAATTGGCAAGAGTTTCCACTAGCAAAGTTGGGATTCCATAATGATTGCAAAAGAAATGGCAAGAATGACTACTTCAGAGCCTAGCAACCTAGCAGGGCAGCTGTTCGACAGCTTGCCAGCATTGTGTAGAGGAGCTGCGCCAGCGCTGCAAAAAGGCGGCCTGCCAACAGAGCAGGTTGACAGCGTGCCAACGCTGCAGCTAAGCAGCCGTCCAGCGCTGCACCCGTAGATGACAGCAGCACATACGCTTGCAGATAATTGGCCCGACACGCACCGTCACGGGTCCGTCGGCTGTTGTCTTCACCATCGTGGCCTTAACGATGTTCGCGTGCCTCTGCAGAGTCTCGTCGAGCAGGTTACCTGGTCGACCGGGTCAACCACCTAGCGCCCTAGTCAACGATCTCCCTACCACTCCTTCCGTCGAGAACAACCCTGGTCGACGGAGTCCGTCGACCAACGCTATCAGCAGTTGTCATCGAACTCCCACCGTCGACAGCCTCTTCGATAGCCTCGTGCAAGTCGAGGATCGCCTTCGTCGACCACACCAAAGGCAGGTCGACGAAACCCTTCGTTGACCATGCTCGTCGAAATCGTCCGCCGTCTCCCGTCGACAGCGGCATCGCAGAGGTCGGTCGCAGGTCGACCACCCTGTCGACCTGCACTCCCAGCCCGACATCGACTTCTTCAGACAGTCGGCTGCACCTCCCGTGCACCCAACACACAGCACGCCGTGTCATCACACCAGCCGTGCAAAAGGCCACGGCACCTACTGCTGCACATCATCATCACCATCGCCGACGTCGACCAGGCGCATTTGGCCGATTGCGACGGAGCACCGGTTGAAGGGGAAAGTGCAGCGCCTTCGTCAGGAAATCAGGTGGCTGCTCGGTAGTCAAGATGTACCGCAGTACGAACTTCCCGTGCTTCACCATTTACTGCACCCATGCGTGGCGTTGCTCCATGTGCTTGAGTTTGCCTTTAAGCCCCAAGCCCTCAGCGACCATGATGGCCGACGTGTTATCCACCCGAAGGACATTCGGCGTCCGAGCATCGAGCAGCTGGAATTCTGCAAGGAGGAAGCGAAGGCGGCGTCCTCCCTTGCCGGCCTCGGTTGCCGCCACGTACTCCGACTCAGTCGACTAAAGAGGCACACACTTGATGCGCTGGCTCGACCAGGAGACGGCGGCCTCCCCGAAGACGAACACGTAGCCACCGTGCTCATCCTGTTCTGATTGTCCCATGCGTTGTCGGCGTCCACGTAGCCGACCAGACTCAGCGACTCTGGTCCGCTGCCGAACTCCAGGGTGGCAAGGCAGCAGATGACCTCGCGCCAGTGATGGTTGCTTCTTACCGTCAAACCGCTCCATAGCTTGCTGCACAAGAAGGCAATGTCCGGCCTCGTCATCGTTGCCGCGAACTGCAGCGAGCCGACCTTCTGCCGGTACTCCTCCTCCTCGTGCGCCTGAGCATCCTCGCCGTCGAACGTCAGCTCACCGTAGGCGTCGACAGAGACCGGCGCCTTCGGGATCCGCCCGGTCTGCTCTTCGTCGATGAAGCACCTGCGCAGCTTGTCAACGTACGACTGCTGGTGCAACCACAGCTTCCTCGCCGGTTGGTCGCGCACCATATCCAGCCCGAGATAATTCTCGACCGGGCTGATCTCGCGCAGCTCAACCGCAGCCTTGAGCAGCTCCTTCAGCACTCTCAGTATCACGGTGCTGCTACTGGCGGCGAGCAGGTCGTCGGCGTAGACGAGCACCCAGCACGTCACTCCGTTGTAACCAACCTTGAAGTACAGGGCCTCATCGACCTGGCTGTTCTTCCAGTCAGCGCCACTCAGCACATCCTTGAGCTCCTTGTACCACAACAGCAGTGGCTGCTTTAGCCCGTACAGACTCTTCAGCAGCTTGCACACCCGGCTGGTCCCGTTGTCATAGTAGTCCGGCTGGTACTGTACAGCACCCTATCGAACTTGCTCTGCAAGAAGGCGTTCTTCATGTCGAGCTGCATCAGGTTCAGGTCCAGGACGGCGACGATGCTGAGGAATATCCTCGGCGTGACGTAGCTCCTAACTGGAGCGTACGTCTCGTCGTAGTCGGCTTTGTACACCAGCGTGAAGCCGTTCACGACCAAGCGCACCTTCTCGCGGGCGACCGTGTCGTCGATGTGGTACTTCGTCATCAGCACCCAGCGGTTCTTCATGATGTTCACACCGCGCGGGCGTTCGCCCAGCTCCCACGTGCCCATGTTGATGAGGCTGCGGATATCCTCGTCCATGGCGGCCTTCACCGCCTTGCCCTTCCATCTCGCCAATGCCTCCTTCACCGTCATCATCACGATGTCCCAGGGTGATTGGGGCCGGCGTGCACATCAAGGTTGAGCTCGGGCAGGTCGACGTCGGCCTCAGCGTCGTAGAGCAGCGTGGTGAAGGCGGATGGTTACAGATAGGCGTGGAAGCTCAGCCGCTCCGGCGGCTTCCGACTTTGGCCTGAGTGTCGCAGTTCCTGCTTCTCGACCGGAACTTCCACCACGTCGCTGTCAGTAGACTCCTCCCCTGTCGACAGCTCCCCTTCATCGTCAACATCCTCGTCTTCGACAAGCTTCTTCGCCAGCATTCGCCCTTCGACCGGATGCTCCCCTCTCGTCGGCCCGCTTGCCGACTTCTCTTTAGTCGACAGCTCCCTTGTCAACTTCCCCGTTTGCCGCTCTCCTGTCGGCGGCACTTCTGCTGCCTCCTTCTGCACCAGCTCCCTTGTCTGCTGCTCCACTGTCGTCGACGTCTGCATATCCTTGTCGACAAGCTTGGCCGCACGTCGACCGCCAGCGATGCCACTGGCCGGCACCACAGGTGACCCCTCAAGGCTCCCCTCATCGCTGGTGGTCGACTGCGGTGTCGACACAAGCAGGTCGGCGACGTGGGGTGGGACAACAGGATCAGGGGGAGGGGGAGAGGGTGAGACTTTTTCGACGTCCTCATCAGCAGGCTCGTCGACCTGGGCGAGCAGCGGGAACGTCGCCGTCGAGGTGTCCGTCGACGGGTGTGCCTACGTCCGTCCCAACGCCGGCCCAGACTTCAGCTTCCACACCTCCAACGATTGCGTCTCGTATAAGATGACTTCGACCAATGTGACCACCGTGTTGTCGGTCAAGTCGAACACCTCCCAGCCCTTGCTCTCCGGCGACGCCCCCAGGTGAAGTCCCCAACGGGCCTTCGGCGCCAGCTTCCCACCGCGCTGCTGCTCGAAGACCATGAACTGCACCATGCAGTCCCACATCCGCGCCAGCGTGAAATCGGGCTTCAAGCCGCTCAGCAGCTGGTACGGCATCGTTCCCAGTGGTGTGGTCGACCACTCCAAGCAGTTGCGCACCCAGACGGCATGCCGCAGGGCGAGGTGCCACCAGTGGAGCTGCATGCCCATGTGCAGTAGCATCGTCCGCACGGATTCTGCTGCGGAGTATACGGGCAGGTCAGGTCGTGAACAATGCCCTTCCCGTTGACGAAGTCGGTGAACTCTCCTCCGCGGTCGAAGCGGAGCATCACAACCGTCTTCTTCGCCTGCCGCTCCACCAAGAGCAACCACTTCTCGAACACCCACAGAATGTTACTCTTCTTAGCGACCGGCGTCACCCACATGTACCGATTGTGGCGATCCTTCAGCAGCAGGAAGTACAGGCTGCCGTCCTTGGCAGCCACATGGAATGGCCCGCACAAATCAATGTCGAGGCCGGTAGCGACTTCGTGCTTCGCTGAACTCTTGATCGTGTTGATGCCGACGTGCGCGAGCCACGCGTGCCACCTGTCGGGGGTCAACTTCGTCGCAGAGGCGATCGTCCGCAAAGCCACCACCTCTGTCGATTTCGACAACGGCTTCGTCGAGCAGGGTCGAAGATCGGTGCAGAGGACGCGATCAGTGTAGTGTGCTCGACCAAGTACCTCGCCCGCACTCGACACGAGCAGCATCTCATCGCCGTCGTCCTGCAACTTCACGCCACTCTCCTATAGGTGGCCAGGTGACATCACGTTCACCTGCACGCTCGGAACATAGAGCATGTCGAGGATGAGGACCTGCTTCCCTGCCTCCCCTTGCAGAGCCACAATGCCACGGCCCTCGACGGTCTGCAACGCCCAGTTGAATTCGCGCACATGTTTCACGTCGCCGCTCAGCGCCATGTCGACGAACACCTCCTTCGTCCCCATCAGGTGGTGCGAGCAGCCGCTGTTAAGCAGCACCACTAGCGGATTCGCTTGCACGGCGGTCGCGACTGCCTTGAAGTCCTCCCCTGCTTCCGGTGCAAGTGAGAGTGTCGGCTCCACCCGTCCGACCATCGAGCACGACGCCTCCCCGTCGCCTCGGCCCTTGCTGCTAGAGGAGTCGACGTCCTTCGTCGAAGACGTCTTCTTTGACGTCTGCTTCTCCTTGCGCGGCTTCTCGTCCCAAATTCGACGGCCGTTGGCCGACCTCCATGGCCTCCCTTGCGGTCGTCGACGTCGGAGTCATCGCGGTCGGGACACTCGAAGGAGAGATGGTCGGGGTTGCCGCAAATCCAGCACTCCCGTGGTCGACCACCGCTGCTTCGACCGCTGTCCCAAGCCGACTTCTTCTCGTCGACGTCCTTCGTCGACCGCCCGCCTCCGCTACTTACCTCCGCCCGGCTTCCCGCGCTGCCCCTGCTGACGACTCTGCTTTGTTGGGGAGACGTATATTTCTTGCGGAAGGAGCTCCGTGGACCTCTCGTCCTCCTGCATCGCCTCATCCTTGATGATGTGGCTGGTGAGGGTGTCCTCGAAAAGCGACTCCCGCATACCGAGCATCGCCATCATCCGGCGCATGAGGTTGTAGCCGCTCGGCAATCCCTTGACAACGTGCGTGATGTAGGACGCCGTCGGGTAGTCGACGCCCGCCATCCGCATCTCGGCGAGGATCCATCGAGCATGGTTGCAATAGTCCATCGCCGACCCTTGCTCGCCCATCCGGAGGTGAGTCGGTTGCTCCTCCAGCTGACCGATGTACAGATCGTACGTCGCCTAGAACGTCGACAGGATGAACCGCCACGCTTGGTGGCCAGCGTCCAGTCGAAGTCGACACGACTTCAGCGCTATCTGCACTATCAGCGTGCAGCACCTCGAGATGACCATGAAGGTCAGCAAGTGAGCGACATGAAACTCCGTGCGTAGCTCGACGTCGTCCTTGACGGGTATCGGCACGTTGTCGTCGGCAAAATCCTTCAGCCTGACGATCTCATGCTGAGGCTTGATGGCTTTCCTCCACGTGATGAGGTCCCGCCGACCTTGCAGCGGCACTGGCACGACGATCTTGTCCGGCGAGAATTTGAAATAGTCGTACGCCGGCGCGATCCTGTCCGATGGGGCGAGAGTGGCGTCACCCGACGTCGGAATCGCCCCTCTCACTGGGAGACCCCTGCTTCGTTGGGGAGAGTGGCGTCACCCGTCGACGTTGACATGCGAGCTGCCAACAGCCGCCGTCGACCGCTGCACTCGCGCCTGACTCCCGTCGACGCCACAGCCGGCCCTAATCACACCTCTCTTCTACGTGCCCTCGCTGCTGCCGACTTGGTCACCGCCGTCGACCTCCTTGTCGACGCCCCCTTTGTTGAGTGCCGGTCGAGGAGATACAGGTCCGGAGGGGTGATCCGTCGCCCACTGCGCACATATGCCTAGCTGAACCACCTCCAAAAGGAGGGTCGGCCCGAACTCGCCAACCTCGTGGCGTCTCCTCGCATCAGTGAATCGTGCCCCTAGACTATCTTCAACCACCTTGAATCCTACCAGGACATGCATCATAGTCTGCACGTGCTGCCGGCCTACGAATGACTTCGGTAAGTGAGCAATCGGCTACTAGTCTAAAGGTTTCTTGCAAGGCCGTCCACACTCACCGCACCAGGCAAAGAATCACTCTACAACAGTGGGGAGCTAGACTACGGGGGGTTGGCACGAGTTCTAGGAATGATCGTAGCTTTTCCTACGTTGCTTAGCGCTTGCACATTCACGGGAAGAATTGGCAAGAGTTTCCACTAACAAAGTTGGGATTCCGGAATGATTGCCAGGCGGAAGTGCCTTAGTGAATATATCAGCAGTGTTGGCCCTAGTGGCCACGTACGCAAGACAAAGCTGGCCATGCTGCTGCAACTCTCGAGCAAGAAAGTATTGGAGAGCAATGTGCTTTGTTCTGTGCTCCAGTCTGTGCTCCTCACACAAGGCAATCATGGCCTTGTTGTCTACGTACAGAACTGGAGGCAAACGAGGCTGCTCTCCCAAGTCGGTCACCAGGTAGGTGAGCCAGCGTAGCTCCTGTGCAGCCATGGCCCCTGCGTAAATCTCAGCCTCACAAATGGATCTGAGAACCAAAGACGAGCGGGTAGACCGCCAAGAAACAGAGTCGGAACCGAGGCTAAAGGTGTAACCCTGTGACGACCGCTGCGTAGCTGAGTCGTCAACCCAAGAAGCGTCTACGTGACCAGTGAGGACAACTGGACCCCGTCCTCCAAGCACGAGCCCCATGCCCGAACTACTGCACAAGTAACGCAGTACCCTCTTCGCAGCATCCCAATGCACCTTTTGGTGCCTACCAGGAGCCACGTAGTGAGCCAGAACGCCGAGAGGGTACGCAAGGTCAGGTCGTGTGCACGTCATTAGGTACATGAGGCAACCCACAAGCTCTGGGTACGGACCACTCAGCTCTACTGACTTGTCCGAAGGTGGAGCTGAGAGTGGGTGACCGGTAGATAGAGGAGTGGGCTGTGGCAAGGAGAACTGGAAGCTGAAGCGCTGAAGGACCCGGTGCACCATGGGTGATGGTGCGCCGTGCTTTGTCCTGCGTGATCTGCAAGCCAAGATAGCTGCGCAGTTCACCCAGGTCAGTGCAGGTGTGTCTCTTCTGCAGCTCCGACTTCACAAGGGTCAGTGCCTTGGTGTCAGCAGTGGTAAAGACCAGGTTGTCGACGTAGACGAGGACGTAGAACGGCGGCAGCGAGGTGTCGGTGCGTAGAAACAGCGATGGGTCAGCAGTAGAAGGGGCAAACCCAAGAGCCGCAAGTGTAGTCCTCAGTGTGTCGTGCCACTCGCGAGGCGCCTGGCGGAGACCGTAGACTGGCCGGCGGAGGCTCCACTGGGTACTTGCAGGAAACAACCCAGTGAAGCCAGGTGGGCAGTGCAGCCAGATCTCCTCGTGCAGGCTGCTCTGCAAGAAAGCTGTGCTGAAGTCAAGAGAGTGCAGCTCGTAGTCACACTGAGCAGCGACGTGCAGCAACACCCAAAGAGTGGTCATCTTCGGGGTGGGGGAGAAGGTCTGGAAGTAGTCAATCCCCTGTCGCTGACTGAAGCCTCAAGCAACGTAACGCGCCTTGAAGGCAGGCGGAGAACCCGGCGGCCGCTTCACCCTGAAAATCCACATGCCATCGACTATGTTCGCCCCAGGTGGGGGAACCTCGTCGACGTAGGTGCCTGTGGACTTCCAGGATGCCATCTCGGAATCCATGGCTGCCTGCCACTGAGAGGAGTAAGGACCCGTAATCGCCTCTGCGTAAGAGCGCGGGGTCCGGATGTCTGGTGCATCCGGGTCTCCCTCAGGGGCAAGCAGCATGGAAGCCAAACGAGGTACACCAGCTGCAAGACACTCAAAGTCCTCCTGCCTGTCCTCAAGGACGTCCGTGCCAAGAGCACACTCAACCCCGACGGATGGAGGACTGGCAGACGCAGACTCAGCAACAAGAGCAGTGGCGTAGTCTAGACGACAAGCAGCAGCAAAGTCAACTAGCTCAGCAACGAGGGCAGACACAGCAGTGGACTCAAAAGAAGGGTCGGTGACAACAGTGGTAAGGAGACGAGAGACAGCGGGACTGGCAGCACAAGCGCCGTCAGACTCAGGGTCAGGGACGACAGGAAGAGAGGACTCAGGAGGAGGAGGCAGAGGAACACGCAGTGGAACAGAGGAAGGACGAAGTGCCATAGTGTGTGGGCCAGGGACAGGAGGAGGACGCGAACGAGGAAGGCGACGACCAGTACGAACAGGGGAGGTAGGACGAGACGCAGGCTCACGATGCTCTGTAAGACTGTCGGTCTGCTCACTGTAAGGAGAAGGAGCAGGGAGTGGGGAGGCAGGCTGTAATAGCGGCTGTGACTGGTCAAGCGGTGGACACAGTAAGGGAGGAGGAAGGCCAGTAGAAGACGGGACACCAAGAACCTGCTGAAGCAGGGGAACGAAGTACGGTCATGGCTGCACAGTGCCTCTAGCTCCTCTAGCTCCAGGGTCAACAGCTCCAGCTCCTCCAGCTCTTGCGCCTCCAGCGCCAGTGCCTCCAGCTCCAGCTCCTCCAGCTCCAGCAGCTCCAGGCTCCGTAGGGTCTCCAGATCCAGCTCCCCCAACACCACCAGTTCCGGCAGCTCCAGTACCCCTGGTACGAGCACCTCCAGGACCAGCAGCTGCAGCACCTCCGGTACCACCAGCTCCGACAGTAACTCCAGCTCCTCTAGCTCCAGTGTCTCCAGCAGCAGAGTCTCCAGCTCCGGCAGCTCCACTCCAAAGGCGGGTGCGCTGGGCAAACCACTCGCGCAGCTGCTGCGGGGAGATAGGCTTCGGCCGGGGAGACAGCCGTGGCGAAGGGCCGAGGCTAGGGGTGACGGGCGCGGGCCGGGGCGTAGGGGGCGTCAGTCACGGGCCTAGGGGCGTCGGGCGACGGGCTGGGGCGCTTGGCCTAGGGGCGACGGGCCGGGCTAGGGGCGACGGGCCCACGGGCCCGGCTAGAGGCGACGGGCCGGCCTAGGGGCGACGGGCCTATGGGCGACGGGCCGGGGCGTAGGGCCAGGGCAACGGGCCTATGGGCAACGGGCCTATGGGCCGGTCTAGGGGCGACATGCCTAGGGGCGACGGGCCAGGGCTAGGGGCGACAAGCCGCACGAGGGCGGCGCGCTGGGCAGCAGGTGCGGCACGAGGGTCGCGAGGGGCGGCTAGTGGGGCAGTGCAGTGGTGGGCCCAAGGAAAAAAAAACGGTCCTAGCAATGGACCTGCTCTGAAACCATGTCAGAAGAATGAATTTACTATGAAACAGTTGGGTACAAGTACTAACCCTAATTGGGTTGTACCCCTTATGGGCTACCCCACTAAAGCCTACACAATTGTAAGCAATATAACATTCTCACACACTTTGCCTATGGGGGTGTGTCAGAATGTTATAGTGGTTACAATTGTGTAGGCTATAGTGGGGTAGCCCATAAGGGGTACAACCCAATGAGGGTTAGTACTTGTACCCACCTGTTTCATAGTTCATTCATTCTTGTTCATTCTTCTGACACCCAGTGTAGATTTCTGCAGAACAGTCGGCTGCACCTCCCGTGCACCCGACCACAAAGTCGGCTTCGCCCAAGCGAGGGCGGGGCCAGCTCCCTATTCCCATTAACAACATTCGCTGTCAAAATCTAAAGGAAGGAATGAATCAGAGAAGAGTTGAGAGAAGAGGGATTACACTAGCAGGCAGTTGAGTACATATAGCAAACCCTAAGTTGGGCTGTACTCACTATTGAGTAACCCACTGCAGGCTAGACAAATATAACATTTTGACACACCCCCATAGCCAAAGTGGGGTGTAATCAGCACAACAAGCAGCAGTTTATAGTTCACAAATATAAGCAAAGCTAGAGGCAGTCACACACGGTAAGTGAGGAGGACGAGGGACTGTGAGAGGAGAGGAGATAGGAGGCAACGGGGGGGCGACGACGCGCAGCCCCCCAGGTCGCCTCGACGGGCGACGGGGGGGCGACGCGCAGGTCCCCGGGGACGCAGAAAACCGCCGCGCGCCCAGCAGGGCGGCGCGACGGGCAGAAAAATTGCCGCGCGGAAGGCAGGAAAACAGCGCGCGCCCGAGGCGCGCGATAGGCAGGACAGCAGCAGCGGAAGCTAACAGTGGGCACATGCACAGGATCGACCTGTGAGGGTCGACCTGCTCTGATTCCATGTTAGAATATTGACCGAATGAATGACTGAACTAGCAAGCAGGTGGGTACAAGTAGGAAACCTAAAAGTGTTGTACCCTATAAGAACTACCCCACTACAGCCTAGATCGACTATAGTATATATGCTTGACATTCGCCCCCCAACGTCACCAAGTCGGCAACTCCACAGGTCGACGAGTCCCTTTGTCGACCACCAGTCAAAGTCGGTCGCCGGCTTCCCGTAGTCGACGGCTTCGCAGTCGCCCTGTGTAGGTCGACCAACTCCGTCGACCTGCTCGCCCAAGACAGCGTCTCCCACTGCAGACAGTCGACTGCACCATATGCGCACCTGACCACAAGGTCGGCTCCGCCCTAGCGAGACGGGGCCAATTTTCGTTATTATGGGTCAACCCACTCTGTGCAACCCACGAGACCGACTCTCATGGTGAAGCCACTGCATATGCTGAAGGCAGCAATGAGGAGACTGAGAAGGATGAGCTCAACCATGACCCTGACGACCCAACTACCTATGACTTGGAGGATGAGTAGGCACTGCCCATAACAGACATGCATGAGTGGTAGTTGTGTAGGGAGTAGAATTTAGGATGTACTAAACAGTTATGACAATGATGCTGTTGTGACAATGGTGGTGGTAGCTGTGCTAGAAGCATGATTAAGCTTGTAATTAAATTGAAGGACAATATTTGCTGATTTAGTGATGCATTTTGACTCCTTTAATTAGACATCATGCACAGATGTAAAGGGCCAAATGGGGTGGTGGGTATATAAACATTATATGTAATAGGGTTCGTCCTCACAGATTGGTCCTAAATAAGCATTCTCCCCCCTCTCCCCTTCCTCCCCCCCCCCCCCCCTACGCATATAAGACCCAGGGGACTCTCTTTCCAGCGAGTCTTATATCCAGAAAAATACGATATGTGCTGGCTACCTAGTTATGGAAAAAGTCACTCAAAACTTTTGGAGATTTTGTTCAAAACGCATCCCAACGTTGTTCACGAATCATCGTGCCCCGCAAAATTGCTTGCCACGTGTACATTTCGAAGGTTGTGGGCGATAGTAGAGGAAAGGAATAAGGGAGGGAAGGAAATAAATAAAAACACAATAGGAAAAAGGAACGATTTGAAGAAGGATCAACCCTAAACACCTTGCAAGTTCTTGTATTTATGGGTGATCCTTCTGAGAAGAAATGAGGAATGAATTGACTAAGGGAAAGTTGGGTACAAAAGCAAACCCTAGAAAACTGTACCCCATATGTGCTACCCCACTATAGCCTACAGTAGCTATGTCATATAAATCTGACACACCCCCATAGGCAAAGTAAGGGAGAACAAGGGGTCACAAGACCAGTCAAGCAAAGCAAAGCAAGCTCAGGGTGGATCACAAAGTCACCACACATTCCGAGGACAAGTTCAAGGCCACAAGGCCAGTTCACATGCAGAATTACATATATATATAAGGCTAGACAAGCAAGAGCAGGTGTATATATATATGCAACAGTACAAACAAGGTCAAGGGGTGAGCAAGTGAGGCAAGGTAGGCACAAGACCCAGCTGAGTACAGAAGCGCTGATGATCACAAGGCGCAAGTGCCTTGGTGAAGATATCAGCAGTGTTGGCCTCAGAGGCCACGTACGCAAGCCGTAGCTGACCACGCTGCTGTAGCTCACGAGCAAGGAAGTAGCGGAGAGCAATGTGCTTCGTTCTGTGCTCCAGTCTCTGCTCTCGACACAAGGCCAGCATGGCCTTGTTGTCTACGTACAGCACTGGAGGAGAACGAGGCGGCTCTCCGAGGTCAGTCAGCAGGTAGGTGAGCCAGCGAAGCTCCTGTGCAGCCATGGCCCCGGCGTAGATCTCAGCCTCACAACTGGAGCCGAGAACAGAAGACGAGCGGGTAGCCCGCCACGAAACAGAGCCGGAACCAAGGCTGAAGGTGTAACCCTGTGACGACCGCTGCGTAGCCTGGTCATCAGCCCAAGAAGCGTCTGCGTGCCCAGTGAGGACCACTGGACTCTGCCCTCCAAGCACAAGCCCCATGCCCGACGTACTGCACAAGTAGCGCAACACCCTCTTCACTGCAGCCATGTGCTCCGGTCTGTGTCTCCTAGGAGCAACATAGCGTGCAAGAATGCTAAGAGGGTATGCAAGGTCAGGTCGTGTGCAGGTCATCAGGTACATGAGGCAGCCAACAAGCTCTGGGTACGGGCCACTCGACTCTACGGACTCATCCGAAGGCAGAGCTGAGAGCGAGTGGCGAGTAGGCAGAGGAGTGGCCTGAGGCGAGGAGTACGTGAAGCCGAAGCGCTGAAGGACCTGCTGCACCATGTGTGACTGAGTCAGGGTAATGGTGCGGCGTGCTCTGTCCCGGGTGATCTGCAAGCCAAGGTAGCTGCGCAGTTCACCCAGGTCTGTGCAGGTGTGTCTCTTCTGCAGCTCGGACTTCACGTGGGCGAGTCCAGCAGTGTCAGCTGTGGCGAAGACCAAGTCGTCGACGTACACGAGGATGTAGAACGGCGGCAAAGAAGTGTCGGTGCGCAGAAACAGCGACGGGTCGGCAGTAGAGGGAGCAAACCCAAGAGCCGCAAGTGTAGTCCTCAGTGTGTCGTGCCACTCACGCGGTGCCTGGCGGAGACCGTAGACTGGCCGTCGGAGGCTCCACTGGGTGCCAGGAGGAAAAGACCCAGTGAAGCCAGGTGGGCGACGCAGCCAGATCTCCTCGTGCAGGCTGCCCTGCAAGAAAGCAGTGCTGAAGTCAAGAGAGTGCAGCTCGTAGTCGCGGTGAGCAGCTATGTGCAGCAGTACCCGAAGAGTGGTCATCTTCGGGGTGGGAGAGAAGGTCTGAAAGTAGTCAACTCCCTGCCGCTGACTGAAGCCACGAGCCACGTAACGCGCCTTGAAGACAGGCGGAGAACCCGGCGGCCGCTTCACCCTGAAAATCCACATGCCACTGACGATGTTCGCCCCAGGCGGGGGAACCTCGTCAACGTAGGTGCCTGTGGACTTCCAGGAAGCCATCTCTGCGTCCATAGCTGCCTGCCACTGAGAGGAGTAGGGACCCTCTATCGCCTCCGCGTAAGAGCGCGGAGTCGGGATGTCAAGTGCATCCGGGTCTCCCTCAGGGGTAAGCAGTACGGACACGAGATGAGGTGAAGCAGCAGCCAAACACTGGAACTCCTCCTGCCTGTCCTCAAGGACGTCTGGCCAAGGGCACACTCACCCCCGACGGACGGAGGACAGACAGACTCAGATTCAGCAACAAGACTAGCAGCGTAGTCTAGACGACAGCGAGCAGCAAAGTCGACGAGCTCAGTAACTAGGGCAGACGCAGCAGTGGACTCAAAGGAAGGGTCAGTGACAACAGTAGCAAGGAGACGCGTGACAGTAGGACTGGCAGCACGAAGAGAGTCCGACTCCGGGTCAGGAAGAGCAGGAAGAGAGGACTCAGGAGGAGAAGGCAAAGGGGCACGCAGAGGAGCAGTGGACGGACGCAGAGACATCCGGTGCGTGCCAGGGACAGGAGGAGGACGCTGACGCGAACCACGACCACTAGGGCGAGCAGCACGGACAGGCGACGCAGGGCGAGACGCAGGCTCACGACGCTCAGCAAGACCTCCAGTAGGACCAGTGTAGGGAGAAGGAGCGGGCTCTGGGGAGGCCGGCTGTAACTGTAACTGTGACGGGACAGGCTGTGGACACTCGAAGGGAGGAGGAGGACCAGTAGAAGGCGGGAGACCAAGAACCTGCTGAAGGAGCGGAACGAAGTACGGCCTAGGCCGCGCGGCGACTCCAGACACAGCAGGGACAGCACCAGTACCCCCAGCGGCAGCACCAGCGCCAGCAGCACCTCCAGCTCCAGTACCTCCAGCAGCACCAGTAGCACCCCCAGCAGGACCGCCTCCAGGACCGACAGCAGTAGCCTCAGCGCCAACACCCTCAGCAGCTCCAGCTCCAGTCGTACCCGCAGGCCCAGCAGCTCCAGTACTCCCAGTACGAGCACCTCCGGGACCCGCGGCACCAGCACCCTCACCAGCCGAAGAACCTCCAGCTCCAGCAGCACGCCTCCAGCGCCGGGCAAACCACTCGCGCAGCTCCTGTGGAGAGAGTGGCTCCCGCCGAGACGAAGCACCCGGAGAACCTCCAGGCTCAGCACCGCCAGACGCCACACGAGCAGGCCCAGCTCCCTCAGGCTCCGCACCCCCAAGCTCAGCACCTCCAGGCGTGGCACCCCCAGGCTCAACACCCCCAGGCGTAGCACCCCCAGGCTCAGCACCCCCAGTAGTAGCACCCCCAGGCTCAGCACCCCCAGGCTCAGGACCCCCAGTAGTAGCACCCTCAGGCTCAGCACCCCCAGGCGTAGCACCCACACGCTCAGCACCCCCAGAGTCAGCACCCCCAGGCTCAGCACCCTCAGCAGCACCAGAGTCACCAGTAACCTCGACAGGCTCGACTGCGTCTACCTGGGACACACCTGAAGGGGCAGGACCCTGAGGGGGGAGGGGGTCTACCGGGGGGGGACCTGGTACAAGGAAGAGCGGCGGCGGGGGGAGGGACGGAGTGCGGTAGGGGAAGAGGCGGTAGTAGGGGACCGACTCGTCAAACGTGACATCCTGGGAGGACAGAACACGGCGAGAGGTGGGGTGGTAGAACTGCCACCCTGGCGCGTCAGGGGGGAAGCCAAGGAAGACGCAAGGAGCAGCACGAGGGGACAGCTTGTCCGCAGACAAGTCGCGGACAAACGCCCGAGATCCCCAGACACGGAACGCAGACGCATCGCCAACCGTCCCCGTCCACAGCAAGGCTGGGGAGGTCTCCGGCATGGAGACCCTGGGGTGAAGGTTGATCTGATGCGCCGCGTACCGAACCGCAAACGGCCACAGAAAATGGGGGGCAGCCGCATGCATCATGGACGTACGGGCGACGTCCATGACCATGCCAATGCGGCGCTCAGCAATCCCATTTTGCTGTGGAGAGTCCGGAAGCGTGAAGGTCTGGCGGATGCCTCGTGCACGACAGTAGGCTCGCAGAAGGCCAGAGGAGAACTCTCCACCTCTGTCAGAGTGCAGACGCAGAACAGGAAAGTCCGAGCCGAAGCTCTGCCTGAGCTGGAGACGAGCTGCGCGGATCCAGTCGATCAACACCTCGGTGACATCACCCTTGCTGCGCAAGGGGAAGACTGTGGTGTAGCGCGAGGAGTCGTCAACCACCAGCAGGAAGTAGCGCTCGTGACCCTGTCCACGGACGCGGGCCGGGCCCCACACGTCCATGTGAAGCGTCTGCAGCGGGGCCGCTGTCGGAGGAAACTGGGAGGAGTGAGGGGCAGCCCGCTGCCGCCCCTCGACACAGGGGACGCAGGTAGGGCCAGGCCCCGGAGGAAGGGGAGGGAGGGACCGGGGAAGACCAGAGACAAGGACACAGGAGGCCATGCCTCGGAGACGAAGCAGGGAGGGGTGACCAAGGCGGTGGTGCCAGAGGAGAGTCTCGTGAGACAGGAGGCGACACGAACAGGGGGCAGACTCAGGACCAGACCTGGACGCCGCAGCAAACACCTGACCCGACGCAGCTACCTGACCAGACGCAGTGACTGGAGGAGACGCAGTGGTCAGTGTGTACAGGCTCGACCCCGGCCGACGTGTAAACGTGGCCAGGTGTCGGCCTGTCCGAGCGTCCGTGCAGTGGGTCACCCGCTGACTCGCAGGAGTGAACTGGTGAACCCCCGCATCCTGTAGGTCAGCACCACTCACCAAGTTCGTAGAGAACGAGGGGAGGTAAAGACCAGACAGGGTGCCAGAGGGGGCCGCCGGACATGGGAGGACAGTGGAGAAGTGAGCAAGGACAGGACCCCCAGAGGGGTCTGCCAGGGAGACCGCAACCGGCCGACTGAGCGGCGTAAGCGTGGTGCGGTCTCGAAAGAAGGAGCGGGAAGCACCCGAGTCAAGAGTGAAGGTGTGTAAGGCCTGAGACGACGTGGTACCTGAGAGAGCAGACTCACCAGCACCTGGGGCAGCAGACGCACTAGCACCTAGAGCAGCAGCCTCACCAGCACCTAGAGCAGCAGCCTCAATGCCCGGGTCAGGCGGAACACACAGGTCACTAGCACCTCAAGCAGCGGGACTCTGCGTGACCCAACGTCCCTCAAGGCTGACCAGTCCGAGCACCAGTGCGAATGACGTACGGACAGCGAGCAGTACCCCGTGACCCGTCACGCTGAGCGTACCACTCACGAAGCTGCTGGGGCGAAAGGACTGCTCGCGGATGACGCTGAAGCTGCACCTGGCCACTACAAGCAGCTGCCAAACTACTCACTCCAGGACGACTCCCACTACGGCCACCCCGACAACCCCAACTAGCGTACCACTCACGAAGCTGTTGGGGGGTGAGGGACTCACGCGGGCGACGCTGCAGCTGCACCTGGCCACTACAAGCAGCTGTGGAACTACTCACTCCAGGACGACTCCCACTACGGCCACCCCGACAACCCCAACTAGCGTACCACGCACGAAGCTGTTGGGGGGTGAGGGACTCACGCGGGCGACGCTGGAGCTGCATCTGGCCACGCCAGGAGCAGCAGTAGCAGTAGAAAGAGCAGCAGCAGTAAGAGCAGCAGTAACAGCAGTACGGGCAGGGCAGTGCTCACCAGTGGCGAGAAGGGCAGGCGTACGACGGCGGCAACGGCGAGGCCGCTACCACTGTAGAGCGAGAGCTCCGCGGCAGCTGCAGGGGTGGCTGCTCCAGGGGCGGCAGTTGTAGGGGCGACTGCTCCAGAGGCGGCTGCTCCAGGGGCGGCTGCTGCAGTGGCGGCTGCTCCGGGGGCGGCTGCTGCAGTGGCGGCTGCTCCAGGGGCGGCTGCTGCATTGGCGGCTGCTCCAGGGGCAGCTGCTGCAGTGGCGGCTGCTCCAGGGGCGGCTGTTGCAGTGGCGGCTGCTCCAGGGGCGGCTCGGCTGCTGGGCGACTCGGCGGCTCAGCTGCTGGGCGGCTCGGCGGCTCGGCTGCTCGCTAGGGGCGGCGACGGGGCCGGGTAGGGGCAGCGACGGGGCCGCTAGGGGCGGGGAGCGGCGACGGGGCCGCTAGGGGCGGCGACGGGGCCGCGTAGGGGCGGCTACGAGGCCGCGTAGGGGCGGCGACGGGGCCGCGTAGGGAGGGAAGCGGCGACGGGGCCGCTAGGGGCGGCGACGGGGCCGCGTAGGGGCGGCTACGAGGCCGCGTAGGGGCGGCGACGGGGCCGCGTAGGGAGGGAGGCGGCGACGGGGCCGCTAGGGGCGGCGACGGGGCCGCGTAGGGGCGGCGACAGGGCCGCGTAGGGAGGGAGGAGGCGACGGGGCCGTTAGGGGCGGCGACGAGGCCGCGTAGGGGCGGCGACGGGGCCGCGTAGGGGCGGCGACGGGGCCGCGTAGGGAGGGGAGCGGCGACGGGGCCGCGTAGGGAGGGGAGCGGCGACGGGGCCGCTAGGGGCGGCGACGGGGCCGCGTAGGGGCGGCGACGGGGCCGCGTAGGGGTGGCGACGGGGCCGCGTAGGGAGGGGAGCGGCTACGGGGCCGCTAGGGGCGGCGACGGGGCCGCGTAGGGGCGGCGACGGGGCTGCTAGGGGCGGCGACGGGGCCGCGTAGGGGCGGCAACGGGGCCGCGTAGGGAGGGAGGCGGCAACGGGGCCGCTAAGGGCGGCGACAGGGCCACTAGGGGCGGCTACGGGGCCGCGTAGGGGCGGCAATGGGGCCGCTAGGGGCCGCAAGGGGCCTGGAAGGGCGGCAACGGGGCCGCTAGGGGCGGCGACGGGGCCGCTAAGGGTGGCGCGAGGGGCCGTGAGAGGGGCCTCTAAGAGAGCTCGACAGAAGGGCGGCCCACAAGGCGCGCCTCGGGCAGGAGCGACTGTCGCTCCGGTCAGAAAAAAAAAGGTTTCAGTGGTGGGCCCAAGGAAGCGTTCCCACTAGGGAACCTGCTCTATACCATGAGAAGAAATGAGGAATGAATTGACTAAGGGAAAGTTGGGTACAAAAGCAAACCCTAGAAAACTGTACCCCATATGTGCTACCCCACTACAGCCTACAGTAGCTATGTCATATAAATCTGACACCTTCCCAAATCGTTTTTGCTTCCCATGGGGTTTATTCCTTTTCTTTTCTTGTCCAAAACCACTACATTTCTAATTTCCTGAAGAACTGTGATGAACACGAGGCAAAGAAAAATGCCTGGCAGGATGAGCCGTAAACATAATCTGGGATGTGTTTTGAACGGATTCTCTGAAAGTAAACTGTTTGAGTAATCCTAGGGTGAAATTAATAAAATTGTCAAGGGGAATTGTGCGAAAGGGTAACATTTACGACGCTCTATAACGCGTGCGGTAACCATTTCATTGATTTTCGTACGTTTGGTAACCAGTTTCACGTGTTCGGTAACTATACACTGGGAAACGATAACGCGAATGGTAAGTAGTAGAAATCGTCGCCTCAAATGACCTTGTTTTTGAATTTTCGCGCTGCGCGAAATTATTTTGACGAGTCTTGAAGCATCGCTTTCTGCCTACCACGCACATTTTCCGAACCAGGGAAATTAGCGCGTATGTACATTTTGCTTGTACCAATTTACTACACTCAACAACTCTCTAAGCGTACTTACAGAATTTTATGTTTGTATAATTCTGTTGTGTCTTTGGGGCAAAAATATAGAACCCTTTTGGATGGCATGCGATATTGAAATAATCAACCCTAAACACCTTGCGACTAGGCTAAAACAGGTGGAAAAGGTAACGTGAATATATTTTTTGTCAAAATGTTGTATAGCTTATATTGTGTAGGCTATAGTAGGATAGCCCATAAGGGGTACAACCCAATTAGGGTTAGTACTTGTACCCAAATCTTTGCTAGTTCATTCATTCTCGTTCATCATTATGACATGGTATCTAAGTAGGTCCTCCGCTAGGACCGTTTTCCTTGGGCCCGCCACAGCGCTACCCCGCTAGCCGCCCACTGCAGCCCTCAAGCTGCCCCTACTGCCTGTCGCGACCCTTAGGCCCCTAGGCCCGTCGCCCTCGGCCCGTCGCCCCGCGCCCCCCCCGCCCTTCGTTCCTGGCCCCGCGGCCCGTCGCCCATAGGCCACTCGGCCCCTTCGCTCCGCAGCCCGTCGCCCTAAGCCCCGTCGCCTGGCGGCCCATCGCCCTAGGCCCCGTCGCCCGGCGGCCCCCCGTCGCCCCGCGGCCCTTGTCGCCCTAGGCCCCGTCGCCCCGCGGCCCCCCGTTGCCCTAGGCCCCGTCGCCCCGCGGCCCACGTCGCCCTAGGCCCCGTCGCCCCGCGGCACGTCGCCCTAGGCCCCGTCGCCCTCGGCCACGTCGCCCCTAGGCCCCTGGCCCCTCGGCCCCCCCTTTGTTCCTGGCCCCGCGACCAGTCGCCCCTAGGCCCCAGGCCCCTCGGCCCCTTCGTTCCTGGCCCCGCGGCCCGTCGCCCCTAGGCCCCCGGCCCCTCGGCCCCCCCCCCCTTCGTTCCTGGCCCCGCGGCCCGTCGCCCTTAGGCCCCACGGCCCTTCGGCTCGTTGCTCCTTGCCCCGCGGCCCGTCGCACCCGGCCCCTCGGCCCCCCTTCGTTCCTGGCCCCGCGGCCCAGCGCCCCTAGGCCCCCCCCTGGCCCGTCACCCCTAGGCCCCCCAGCCCCTCGGCCCGATGCCCCTGCCCCCCCCGGCCCCTCGGCCCCTCTGCTGCAACTGCTTCTACTGCTGCTTCTGCTACTGCCTGCCCTGTGCTCTTCGCTCCCCGCTCTGCGTGCTGCGCCGCTATGGCTTCGCTTTGAGTTCTTGCGTTCGATCATGAGGGCAGACCGATTCACTTTGACACGTGGCTTGATGACCTGCAGCTGTACCTACTGAGCGATTCTAAGGACAGTGTTTCGCTGTTTGACCTCGCGTCAAGTGCCACTACCGCCCCTCCCGCCACAGCTGACAGTGCGACTCGCTCACAGTGGCGTACTCGCGATGCTACTGCCCGCTTAGCTATTCGCAACCACCTGCCGTTAGCCGAATGCACTCACTTCGGACAGCACAGGACAGGACAGGACAGCACAGGCACTGTACGACGCTGTAGTCGCTCGCTACTCCTCACCTGCCACTGCTGCTCTAGGCCGCCTGCTTCTGCCCTACCTGTTCCCCAAGCTATCCGCCTTTGCCATGGTAGAGGACCTTGTGGTAGTGGCAGCGGTGGCAGTGGTGGCGGTAGGACAGGAGCTCAGCATGGAGGTTTTGGAGGAGGCCAGCGGCAGCGGCAGCAGCGTCAGAGCGAGACCCCTTCGCCCCAGCAGCTTCGTGAGTGTTTGTTTCAGCGTGGGGCGTCTGGGGGTAGTGTAAGCTGCCCGTATGTCATTCGCACGGGTGACCATGCTGGTCAGACATGCGGGAAGGCGCACACGTAGCACCGCTGCTTCTCCCGCCTCGACGACGCTTGGCGAGCTGAGTTTGGTGACCAGGTCGAGCGCCCCCACTGGGCAGAGCTGCTTAGGTCTGGTGTTACGATCTTTGACCTAGACTATGATGCTATTCTTTCTGCTATGTATGCTTTGTCTGCTAGTACTGAGGGTGACTGTTACCGGTGTGTGCCGCCTGACCCAGGTATAGACGCTGCTGCTCTAGGTGCTAGTGAGTCTAATCTCCCTAGTACTGCGCCTGCTCAGGCCTTGCACACCTTCACGCTGGACTCAGGTGCTTCACGCTGTTTCTTTCGTGACAGCACCACTCTCACTCCTCTCTTTGCACCTGTCCCGGTCCGACTGGCTGACCCCTTCGGGGGCCCAGTCGTTGCCCGTTCCTCCACTGTTCTCCCGTGTCCGGCGGTTCCGTCCGGCTCACTGTCAGGTCTTCACCTCCCCTCGTTCTCTACGAATTTGGTAAGTACCGCTACCCTCCAGGATGCGATGGTCACTACCACCTGGGGGCCAGCGTGTGTCGATCTGCACGTGTACACAGACGGGTCATCACCTGGCCACGTTCACTCGTCGGCCAGGGTCGAGTCTGTACACACTGACTACCGAGCCTCCTCAGGTAGCTGCGTCTGCTCAGGTGTCCGCGTTAGGTCAGGTAGCACCCCCTTGCTCGTGTCGCCTCGTGTCCCGGCCCATCGCTGGCCCGTCCCAGCCCGTTGCCGCCCGTCGCCGGCCCGTAGCCGCCCATCGCTGGCCCGTCGCCGCTTGTCGCGGCCCTGCCTTTGCCGCCCTGTCAAGACCCTACCCTGCTGCCGCCCCAGTTGCGGCCCTGCCTTCGCCGCCCGTCGCGGCCCTGCCCTGCACACGCCCTGTCGCAGCTCTGACCTGCCGCCGCCCCAGTCGCGGCCTTGACCTAAACCGCCAGCTGCTGCCCTACCCTGCACCCGCCCCTGGTAAGCACCCGCGCCGCCCTGCCGCGCCGCGCCACCTGGAGCTGAGCCGCGCCGCCCAGCCGAGCCGCGCCGCCCAGCCGAGCCGCGCCGCCCACCCGAGCCACGCCGCCCAGCCGAGCCGCGCCGCCCTGCCGAGCCACGCCGCCCTACCGAGCCGCGCCGCCCTACCGAGCCGCGCCGCCCTACTGAGCCGCACTGCCCTGCCTGCACTGCTCCTACTGCTAATGCTGCTTCTGCTGCCACTGCTGCTAGTGCTGCTACTGCTGCTACTGCCGCTATGGATAGCCCTACTGTTCTTACCTTTGATGCAAAGGGGCGTGCAGTTGACTTTGACGTGTGGGTTGACGGCCTGCAGCTCTTTCTTCAGTGTGACTCTAGGGACGGGGTATCCCTTTTCGATCACACGTCCGGTGTCTCTACTGCACCTGCTGCCACTGCTGACAGTACGGTTCGCTCGCAGTGGACCACTCGTGACGCTGTTGCTCGCCTTGCTGTTCGTAGTCACCTGCCGTCTGCTGAGCGTGCGCACTTTGGCCAATACAAGACTGCTCAATCTTTGTACGACGCTGTAGTAGCGCGCTACTCCTCCCCTTCCACTGCTGCCCTCAACCGCCTCATGCTACCGTACCTGTTCCCTGACCTTGCCGTTTTTGCCACAATCGCTGACCTCATTGCTCACCTCCGCACTAGTGACGCCCGCTACCGAGCTGCGCTTCCCCCAGAGTTCTGTGCCAAGAACCCCCCCCCCATGTACATCACCCTTTACTACCTAGTCACCCGCCTCTCTGACTCCCTTGCTTCAGTCAGGGACCACTTTCTCTCCCTTTGCCCCACCGAGCTCACTGTTGACCTGCTAGAGGAGCGCCTCACTGCAGCAGAGGAAAGTATCTTAGCTGTAGCTGCTTCTCGCAGCGACCATCGCGCCCCTTTCTTTGAGGGGTGTTCCCCTGTCCCCCTTCTCCCATCTGTTGCTTCTGCTGCTGCTGTTGACCTCGTTGGTGTTGGTGCAACCCTACGGTTTGCATTCGGCTTGTTGTCCGTGTGCGTGCATGCATGTGTGCATGGAATGGTATGAGGGCATGAAATAATATATATTTTATGCTTACAATAGTGTGTGAATGATGAGGCATGATTTTGAATGTGTGTGTCGAGTCAATAGCGAGTTATCGCTAGTCGCGTGTCACGTCGTCGTTTGCGTGTCGTGTGCGGTTTTCTATTTTGTCGTGTGTGGAACATTCGGCGTGTCACAGGTGTGCGCAGCAGACTTCGAAGAACTCAAGGAAGAATTTACCTTGAAGAACCAGAGCCTTGGTTTCAAGAATCAAGTGATTTCGAAGCTCTCCAAAAGGGTAAACTTTAAGATAGTGAGAATAGTTGCATTATTTTGTGTAGTGTAACATTTCACTTGGTGTAGGCCCTTGTGGAGGGTAGTTTCGAGACCCTTCGTGGTTGGGGACAGTGTGGCACTGTTCCACATCACTGTACCTCGGCTCTTGGGGTTTGTAGGAGCTTGGAGTCATTCCCAACTCGTAACTCTTCCTATCTTGTGTTCTAAGACTATAGTGGCTGCCATAGTACCGTTCGTTCAAACCGACGCTGTGTCATCAATTCTTTATGAAATCGTGCAATCTAAATTGCTTATTGTAGACGTCGTGAAGACGCTCCAGATCCAATTTGAATCAAGGCATTTGCAGCTGCGCTATCAACGTTTGAAGCCGCTGTGCAGAAATCCGTCTGTGCTCTCTATCTTTCGTTTTAGGCACATTCAAGCATATTGTGACTATAACAAGTGGTATCAGAGCCCCTTGGAGCAGTTTCGACAATGGCTGGACCTGAGGAAAGGGATGGCAGAGGTGCTGGTGGCAGTGGAGAATCTCAAGCTCAAGGCCAACCCCGTGATTCAGCCATGGCGCCCATGCAACCAAGTCTTGGCCCACCTAGGGATGAGCCTAGGGTGTTTGGGCTTGACAAGTTCAACGATGACAACTTTGTTGAATGGTCCTTCAAGATGGAGAACATCTTTGACCACTATGACCTGCTGGAGGTGATGGAAGGAACGGAGAAGCGCCCCGAGAACGACCCGGAGAAGAGCCCGTGGGTGCGGAAGAGCGCACAAGGCTATCTCCTACTTGGACAAGCGTTGGGGAGCAGCCAGATCCGTCACATCAAGCCATTCCAGCGTGAACCAGAGAAGGGACCAAAGGCATGGGCTGCTCTCAAAGGTGTACATGCTCCTGCAACAGCGGCGGTAGCGGTGGTGTTGGAACGGCAAATGGCGGCACTACGAATTGAAGAAGACGAAGCGGTTGAAGAAGGGGTGCAGAAATTCTTCGACTTGTTGACGCGGCTTGAGGGAGCTGATTTGAATTACAGTGAGCTCCAAAAGAAGACCAAGTTGCTGGCCTTACTCCCAGAGTCATGGTCCTCGCTCATCATCAACCTCAATCGTGACTTGCCCCGCCTCTCGCTTGAAGACGTGAAGCGAGCGATCCTTCAAGAGGACTTCCGCCGCCGTGAGTTGGCGAGTGCGGATGGCGCCGGGGCAGCAAGCATTGGCCGAGGGTAGGGGCAGAGGACGAGGGGGAAGCAGATTTGGCAGCAACAACTTCAGTGGAGGCCGCGGGAGTGGTGGATACGGCAGGGACAACAAGAGCTACGGACGCGGTCGCGGCCGATTCGACGGCGAGTGCCACTATTGTCACAAGAGCGGACATATGTGGCGCGATTGCTACAAGCTCCCTGATGGATGGACTCCTGCTCCAGGAGGAGGAGGAGGGAGAGGAATAGGCCGTGGAGGCCGTGGCGGTCGCGGAGGTGGTGCTGCAAGTATGAAGAGTGCTGGCAACGAGAGCGAGTCGAGGGACGATCGCTTTCCGGGTCAATTCTTCTTCGTGTCCACGCAAGCATAGGCTGGTCCAGAGAAGGATGAAGGCTTTGATGAGCCAACAGCTGTGAGGAAGGTCACGCTACACTCACTGGACTATTGGGTGATCGATAGCGGCGCTACCAATAGCATGACACCTCGTGCGGACTTGCTCACCGAACTTGAGCCGTCACCGGTGAAGCATGTGACATCGGCTTTGGGGCAGCGAGCAGAGGTGGAAGGCATGGGCAAGGCCATGTTCAAGGGTGCTGATGGGAAGATGGTGGGCCTCAAGAACGTGCTTTGGGTGCCCAACCTTGCTGCCAACCTGATTTCCGTGCGGCGGTTGCAAAAGGCCGGCATGGACACGAGCTCGAAGGGAGCTAAGACCTACACCGCGAGGCTTGGCGAGCGGATTCTTTGGAACCTTCACGAGGATAGGGATGTCTACAACGAGATGTGGCAGATCCCTGTGGTCCCCATGCCTAAGGAGAGGCAAGTGGCAGCAAGTATCAGCACCAAGGGTGAAGCGGTTGGTAGCGGCGATGGCACGAACGGTCGCGCTAAGGAGATTGAGTCTAAGAAGTGCAATCTTGGAGGGACCAGCAAGCTCGGTGAACACAAGGAGAGTGGTGCAGCAGCTCAGAAGCAGCACAAGGGTGAGGAGAACCCCAAGGCAGCAGCGGAGGAGGAGTACGGAGAGAACATGTGGGGCACTATTGCGAGTGCGGCATTCTCCAATCCGACTTCGGCTACGGAGGAGTGTGATTGGCTCACCTTGCATCGGCGAATGGGGCATGTGGCCCTGCCCATCTTGCAGCAGCTAGTGAAGAATGAGATGGTTGCTGGCATACGTTTGAAGGGGGAGCCCGATGAGGTACTTGGCTGCCCGACGTGCATGCAAGCCAAGTTCACCCGTTACCCGTTCTCTAGTTCGGAGAGAACGGCTAAGGCACCACTTGATCAGGTGGTGATGGACATGGTGGGCCCCTTGAAGCTTGGAGCTGCTGGAGCTGAGTATTTTCTCACCATTGTGGACGTCTACACTCGGATGACTTGGGTGTACGTGCTGTCCAAGAAGAGTGACGTGGCTGAAACGGTGAAGACCGATTGGTTGCCGATGGTGGAGCGGCAACAAGACCGGTTAGTGAAGGCAATTCGCACCGATCGAGGGGGAGAGTTCCTGAGCAAAGAGTTCTCATTGTGGCTGAAGAAGAATGGCATAAGGCACTCCCTTACCATGCCATACTCCCCTGCAATGAACGGCATCGCTGAGCGAGCGAACCGGACAATCACGGAGACGGCGCGCGGGTTGCTCATTGAAGCCGGGCTACCCGACTATTTCTGGCCTGATGCGGTGAGGAGTGCGTGTGTGGCCAAGAACAGAGCCTTGACTCATGTGGGAGCAGACAAATGGGTGCCCTATGTGGAGTGGATTGGAAGGAAGCCAAAGGTGGATATGCTTCGGGTGTTCGGGTGCATGTGCATGGCGCTCGTGCCTAAGCATCTTCGGCACAACAAGCTCGGTGCCAAGGCGATATGGGCTGTGCACTTGGGCATGGCTCAAAACAGCAAGGGGTGGCTTCTTTGGGACCCATTCACCAAGAAATTCTTGGTGAGCAGGGACTGCAAATTCATGGAGAATCTGATGTACAAGGATTGGAAGGCGGAGAATGAGGCGAAGATAGGCGTGCGGTTGGGGGACGTGAAGAGTTCCGGTTTGGAGCATGTGGAGCTGCCCCTGGAGCTGAGCAGCAGCAGCACCACCACAAGGCAATCCTCCCGTTGTGAATGGGGGAGAGGAGGCCAAGGATGCAGAGGAAGAAGAGGAGGAGGTGCAGCAAGTGAGCGAGCGTGCACCGACACTTCCTTCTCGCACTACGAGTGCTCCACGGATCCAAGTCACCCCGCAGCAACGCCAAGGCCTTCATGTCCCTGCAGCTGAGGAAGAAGGAAGGGGCAAAAGGAGAACCCAAGCCCCAAATAGGCTGGGAAAGCCAGCCAAGTCAGCTCTGGCCGGAGCAGCACTTATAGTTGGAGATGACGAGGAGAGTGACTACGACGAGTGTGCCTTCGTGTTCTTCTCTCCGGTGGAGATGCCGGGAGAACCAGCAACTCTCAAGGTGGCCTTGGAGAGTAGTGATGCTGAGGAGTGGAAGAAGGCAATGGAGAGTGAGCTGAAAAGCATTGAGGAGAACGGCACGTGGGAATTGGTGGAGCTACCGGAGGGGCGTAAGGCGATTACGTCCAAGTGGCTCTTCAAGATCAAGTCCGACGCCAACGGCAATATCGAGCGCTACAAGTCTAGGCTTGTGGCCAAGGGGTACCAGCAGAAGGAGAAGGTGGACTATAAGGAGTTGTTTGCTCCTGTGGTGAAGCCGACGACGCTGAGAACCCTACTCGCGGGAGCTACCATCAAAGGATGGGTGGTGAAACAAATGGATGTCACAACGGCATTCCTCAACGGCGTCCTTGAGGAAGAGATTTTTATGGCGCAGCCAGAGGGGTTTGATGATGGTAGTGTTGGTGCAACCCTACGGTTTGCACTCGGCTTGTTGTCCGTGTGCGTGAATGTGTGTGTGTATGGAATGGTATGAGGGCATGGGATAATATATATTTCATGCTTATAATTGTGTGTGAATGTTGAGTCATGATGTCGAGTGTGTGTGTCGAGTCAATAGCGAGTTATCGCTAGACGCGTGTTACGCGGTCGTTTGTGTCTCGCGCGCGGTTTCTATTTTGTCGTGCGCGGTTTCTATTTTGTCCTGTGTCGAACGTTCGGCGTGTCGCAGGTGTGTGCAGCAGACCCATCAAGAACTCAAGGATGAGTTTGTGATGAAGAGCCCGAGCCTTGGTGTCAAGCCTCAAGTGATTTCGAAGCTTGCCAAAAGGGTACACCTCAAGATATTGAAGATAGTTACATTACTTTGTGTAGTGTAACATTTCACTTGGTGTAGGCCCTAGTGAAGGGTAGTTTCGAGACCCTTCGTGGTTGGGGACAGTGTGGCACTGTTCCACATCACTGTACCTCGGCTCTTGGGGTTTGTAGGAGCTGGGAGTCATTCCCAACTCGTAACTCTTCCTATCTTGTGTTCTAAGACTATAGTGGCTGCCATAGTACCGTTCGTTCAAACCGACGCTGTGTCGTCAATTCTTTATCAAATCGTGCAATCTAAATTGATAATTGTAGACGACGTGAACACGCTCCAGATCCAATTTGAATCAAGCCATTTGCAGCTGTGAGCAGAACGCTATCAACGTTTGAAGCCGCTGTGCAGAAATCCGTCTGTGCTCTCTATCTTTCGTTTTAGGCACATTCAAGCCTATTGTGACTATAACAAGTGGTATCAGAGCCCCTTGGAGCAGTTTCGACAATGTCTGGACCTGAGGAAAGGGGTGGCAGAGGTGCTGGTGGCAGTGGAGAAGCTCAAGCTCAAGGCCAACCCCGTGATTCAGCCATGGCGCCCATGCAACCAAGTCTTGGCCCACCTAGGGATGAGCCTAGGGTGTTTGGGCTTGACAAGTTCAACGGTGACAACTTTGCTGAATGGTCCTTCAAGATGGAGAACATCTTTGACCACTATGACCTGCTGGAGGTGATGGAAGGAACGGAGAAGCGCCCCGAGAACGACCCGGAGAAGAGCCCGTGGGTGCGGAAGAGCGCACAAGGCTATCTCTTACTTGGGCAAGCGTTGGGGAGCAGTCAGATCCGTCACATCAAGCCATTCCAGCGTGAACCAGAGAAAGGACCAAAGGCATGGGCTGCTCTCAAGGGTGTACATGCTCCTGCAACAGCGGCGGTAGCGGTGGTGTTGGAACGGCAAATGGCGGCACTACGAATTGAAGAAGACGAAGCGGTTGAAGAAGGGGTGCAGAAATTCTTCGACTTGTTGACGCGGCTTGAGGGAGCTGATTTGAACTACAGTGAGCTCCAAAAGAAGACCAAGTTGCTGGCCTTACTCCCAGAGTCATGGTCCTCGCTCATCATCAACCTTAATCGCGACTTGCCCCGCCTCTCGCTTGAAGACGTGAAGCGAGCTATCCTTCAAGAGGATTTCCGCCGCCGTGAGTTGGCGAGTGCGGATGGCGCTGGGGCAGTGAGCATCGGCCGTGGATATGGTCGAGGAAGAGGCAGAGGACGAGGGGGAGGAAGGTTTGGTGGCAGCAACTTCGGCGGAGGCCGCAGGAGTGGCGGTTACGGCAGCGACGACAAGAGCTACGGACGCGGTCGCGGCCGATTCGACGGCGAGTGTCACTATTGCCACAAGAGCGGACACATGTGGCGCGACTGCTACAAACTCCCTGATGGTTGGACCCCTGCTCAAGGCCAAGAGGGTAGAGGAGCAGGAGGAGGGAGAGGACGAGGCCGTGGAGGCCGTGGCGGTCGCGGTGGCGGAGCTGCAAACATGAAGAGCGGAGACAACGACAAGGACCCGAGCGACGATCGATACCCGGGTCTATTCTACTTCGTGTCGACGCAAGTACCGGCTGGTCCAGAGAAGGATGAAGGCTTTGAGGAGCCAGCAGCTGTGGGGAAGGTGACCCTACACCCCCTGGACTATTGGGTGATTGATAGTGGCGCTACCTATAGCATGACACCTCGCCCGGACTTGCTCACCGAACTCGAGCCGTCACCGGTGAAGCATGTCACATCGGCTTTGGGGCAGCGAGCAGAGGTGAAAGGCATGGGCAAGGCCATGTTCAAGGGTGCTGATGGGAAGATGGTGGGCCTCAAGAACGTGCTTTGGGTGCCCAGCCTTGCTGCAAACCTGATTTCCGTGCGGCGGTTGGCAAAGGCCGGCATGGACACGAACTCGAAGGGAGCCAAGACCTACACCGCAAGGCTTGGCGATCGAATTCTTTGGGACCTTCATGAGGACAGGGATGTCTACAACGAGATGTGGCAGATCCCAGTGGTCCCTATGCCTAAGGAGAGGCAAGTGGCAGCAAGCATCAGCACCAAGGATGGAGCGGTCGGTAGCGACGATGGCGCGAACGGTCGCGCTAAGGAGAATGAGCTCAAGAAGAGCAAACCTGGAGGGACCAGCAAGTTCAGTGAACCTAAGGAGAGTGGTGCAGCAACCAAGGAGCAGCAAAAGGGTGAGGAGAACCCAGAGGCAGCAGCGGAGGAGGACTACGGAGAGAGTATGTGGGGCGCTATTGCGAGCGCGGCATTCTCCAATCCAACTTCGGCTACGGGGGAGTGTGATTGGCTCACCTTGCATCGGCGCATGGGGCATGTGGCCCTGCCCATCTTGCAGCAGCTAGTGAAGAATGAGATGGTTGCTGGCATACGTGTGAAGGGGGAGCCCGATGAGGTGCTTGGCTGCCCGACGTGCATTCAAGCCAAGTTCACCCGGTTTCCGTTCCCTAGTTCGGAGGCAACGGCAAAGGCACCGCTTGATGAGGTGGTGATGGACGTGGTGGGCCCCCTGAAGCTTGGAGCTGCTGGAGCTGAGTATTTTCTCACCATTGTCGACGTCTACACCCGCATGACTTGGGTGTACGTGCTGGCCAAGAAGAGCGACGTGGCTGAAACGTTGAAGACGGATTGGTTCCCGATGGTGGAGCGGCAACAAGACCGTCTAGTCAAGTCAATCCGCACCGATCGAGGGGGAGAGTTCCTGAGCAAGGAGTTTGGGTTGTGGCTGAAGAAGAATGGTATTCGGCACTCCCTCACCATGCCATACTCCCCTGCAATGAACGGCATCGCCGAGCGAGCGAACCGCACAATCACGGAGGCGGCACGCGGGTTGCTCATTGAAGCCGGGCTACCCGACTATTTCTGGCCTGATGCGGTGCGGAGCGCGTGTGTGGCCAAGAACAGAGCCTTGACTCATGTGGGAGCAGACAAATGGGTGCCCTATGTGGAGTGGCTAGGAAGGAAGTCAAAGGTGGATATGCTTCGGGTGTTCGGGTGCATGTGCATGGCGCTCGTGCCTAAGCATCTTCGGCACAACAAGCTTGGTGCCAAGGCGGTGTGGGCCGTGCACTTGGGCATGGCTCAAAACAGCAAGGGATGGCTTCTTTGGGACCCATTCACCAAGAAGTTCTTGGTGAGCAGGGACTGCAAGTTCATGGAGAACTTCATGTACAAGGATTGGAAGGCGGAGAATGAGGCGAAGATAGGCGTGCGGTTTGGGGAGGTGAAGAGTTCCGGTTTGGAGCATGTGGAGCTGCCTTTGGAGCTGAGCAGCGGCAGCACAACCACAAGGCAATCCTCCCTTGTGAATGGGGGAGAGGAGGCCAATGATGCAGAGGAAGAAGAGGAGGAGGTGCAGCAAGTGAGCGAGCGTGCACCGTCACTCCCTTCCCGTACTACGAGTGCTCCACGGATTCGAGCCACACCGCAGCAACGCCAAGGCCTTCAAGCCCCTGCAGCTGAGGAGGAAGGAAGGGGGAAGAGGAGAGTTCAACCCCCTAATAGGCTGACCTATGATGCGCCGGGAAAGCAGGGCAAGACAGCCCTGGCCGGAGCGGCAATGATGGTCGGAGACGACGAGGAGAGTGACTACGAGGAGTGTGCCTTCGCGTTCTTCTCTCCGGTGGAGATGCCGGGAGAACCAGCAACTCTCAAGGAGGCCTTGGAGAGTATTGATGCTGAGGAGTGGAAGAAGGCCATGGAGAGTGAGCTGAAGAGCATCGAGGAGAATGACACGTTTGAATTGGTGGAGCTACCGGAGGGGCGTACGGCGATAACGTCCAAGTGGCTCTTCAAAATCAAGTCGGATGCCGACGGCAAGATCGAGCGCTACAAGTCTAGACTTGTAGCCAAGGGGTACCAGCAGAAGGAGAAGGTGGACTTCAAGGAGCTGTTTGCCCCTGTGGTGAAGCCGACGACGCTGCGAACCCTATTCGCGGGAGCCGCCATCAAAGGATGGGTAGTAAAGCAAATGGACATCGTAACGGCATTCCTTAACGGCATCCTTGAGGAGGAGATTTTTATGGCGCAGCCAGAGGGGTTTGATGATGGTAGTGGCAGAGTGTGGAAGCTGAAGAAGGCCCTCTATGGGCTGAAGCAGGCCCCTAGGCAATGGTACATGAAGCTGCGCGAAGTGTTGGAGGGGATCGGCTTCACTCCCTCAACGGCCGATCACTCCTTGTTCATGCTTGGCGAGGGGGAGCAGAGGAGTTTCATGGTGGTTTATGTGGATGACATCCTCATTTTCTCACCCTCTTCTGACCTTGTGAAGGAGGTGATGCTGAAGCTTCAAGACAAGTTCAAGTGCAAGGCCCTTGGTGACGTGAGCTTCTACCTTGGGCTCCACATCGAACGAGATGTGGAGAAGCGGTGCATGCGGGTGCATCAACGAAAGTACCTGGAGGCATTGGCTGCCAACTTTGGGCAGAGTGAAGGCCATGTGGCTACACCCTTTCCCTCTGGGTTCAAGTGTGTGAAGGGACCAGAGGAGGAGAGCGTTGGTGAAGAGGAGAGGCGCCGATTTCACTCGTTGGTGGGCAGCCTCATGTATGCGGCGGTAAACACCCGACCGGACGTCGCGTTTGCTACCGGGCAGCTGGCTAGGGTTGTGCAATGCCCTAATGAGGAGCAGGTAGCAGCTGGAATGAGGGTGGCCAAGTATCTTGGCCAAACACCGACCGTTGGGCTGCAATACTCGGCGGCGGCACAAAGGCGCCAAAAGGGCGCGGATGGTGTTGAACCCGGGCGTTTGTTCCTCACCGCCTACTCGGATGCTTCATATGCATCAGAACCAGAGGACATGACAAGTGTGGGAGGCTTCATATGCTGTGTTGGTGGAGGCCCAACTGCTTGGGAGAGCAAGAAGCAGGTTGACCAAGCTTTGAGCTCGGTGGAGTCCGAGTACATGGCACTCTTCCGTGCCGTACGGGAGATTGTGTGGCAGCGGCGTTTGTTGGCTGAATTGGGGGAGGAGCAGCAAGGACCTACCCCACTGTACTGTGACAGCCAGGGTGCCATTGCTCTTGCTAAGAACCCTGTGTTGCATGGACTGACGAAGCACATGAGGGTGAAGTGGCATTGGACGAGGAGCATGGTAACCGCGGGTGAAGTTGAGTTGCGCTACGTGAAGACCACGGGGCAGCCGGCTGACATGATGACCAAGAGGCTGGTGGAGCAGCAGCATTGGAAGTGTTGCAAGCTGGCTGGGATGGCTCTGAACTGAGAGAGCAACATATCCTAAGGCCAACAATCCGAGGGGGAGTTTGTTGGTGCAACCCTACGGTTTGCACTCGGCTTGTTGTCCGTGTGCGTGAATGTGTGTGTGTATGGAATGGTATGAGGGCATGGGATAATATATATTTCATGCTTATAATTGTGTGTGAATGTTGAGTCATGATGTCGAGTGTGTGTGTCGAGTCAATAGCGAGTTATCGCTAGACGCGTGTTACGCGGTCGTTTGTGTCTCGCGCGCGGTTTCTATTTTGTCGTGCGCGGTTTCTATTTTGTCCTGTGTCGAACGTTCGGCGTGTCGCAGGTGTGTGCAGCAGACCCATCAAGAACTCAAGGATGAGTTTGTGATGAAGAGCCCGAGCCTTGGTGTCAAGCCTCAAGTGATTTCGAAGCTTGCCAAAAGGGTACACCTCAAGATATTGAAGATAGTTACATTACTTTGTGTAGTGTAACATTTCACTTGGTGTAGGCCCTAGTGAAGGGTAGTTTCGAGACCCTTCGTGGTTGGGGACAGTGTGGCACTGTTCCACATCACTGTACCTCGGCTCTTGGGGTTTGTAGGAGCTGGGAGTCATTCCCAACTCGTAACTCTTCCTATCTTGTGTTCTAAGACTATAGTGGCTGCCATAGTACCGTTCGTTCAAACTGACGCTGTGTCGTCAATTCTTTATCAAATCGTGCAATCTAAATTGATAATTGTAGACGACGTGAAGACGCTCCAGATCCAATTTGAATCAAGCCATTTGCAGCTGTGAGCAGAACGCTATCAACGTTTGAAGCCGCTGTGCAGAAATCCGTCTGTGCTCTCTATCTTTCGTTTTAGGCACATTCAAGCCTATTGTGACTATAACAGGTAGTGGTAGAGTTTTGAAGCTGAAGAAGGCCCTTTATGGGCTGAAGCAGGCCCCTAGGCAGTGGTACTTGAAGCTGCGAGGAGTTTTGGAGGAGATAGGCTTCACTCCCTCAACGGCCGATCACTCATTGTTCATGCTTGGCGAGGGGGAGCAAAGGAGTTTCATGGTGGTTTATGTGGATGACATCCTCATTTTCTCACCCTCCTCTGACCTTGTGAAGGAGGTGATGCTGAAGCTTCAAGACAAGTTCAAGTGCAAGGCCCTTGGTGACGTGAGCTTCTACCTTGGGCTCCACATCGAACGAGATGTGGAGAAGCGGTGCATGCGGGTGCATCAACGGAAGTACCTAGAGGCATTGGCTGCCAACTTTGGGCAGAGTGAAGGCCATGTGGCTACACCCTTTCCCTCTGGGTTCAAGTGTGTGAAGGGACCAAAGGAGGAGAGCGTTGGTGAAGAGGAGAGGCGCCGTTTTCACTCGTTGGTGGGCAGCCTCATGTAGGCGGCGGTAAACACCCGACCGGACGTCGCGTTTGCTACCGGACAGTTGGCTAGGGTTGTTCAATGCCCTAATGAGGAGCAGGTAGCAGCTGGAATGAGGGTGGCCAAGTATCTTGGCCAAACACCGACCGTTGGGCTGCAATATTCGGCGGCGGCGCAAAGGCGCCAAAAGGGCGCGGATGGTGTTGAACCCGGGCGTTTGTTCCTCACAGCATTCTCGGATGCTTCTTATGCTTCTGGACCAGAGGACATGACAAGTGTTTGAGGGTTCATTTGCTGTGTTGGTGGAGGCCCAACTGCTTGGGAGAGCAAGAAGCAGGTGGATCAAGCATTGAGCTCGGTGGAGTCCGAGTACATGGCACTCTTCCGTGCCGTACGGGAGATTGTGTGGCAGCGGCGTTTGTTGGCTGAATTGGGGGAGGAGCAGCAAGGACCTACCCCACTCTACTGCGAAAGCCAAGGTGCCATTGCTCTTGCTAAGAACCCTGTGTTGCATGGCCTCACGAAGCACATGAGGGTGAAGTGGCATTGGACGAGGAGCATGGTGGCCGCGGGTGAAGTTGAGTTGCACTATGTGAAGACGACAAGGCAGCCAGCTGACATGATGACCAAGAGGCTGGTGGAGCAGCAGCATTGGAAGTGTTGCAAGCTCGCTGGGATGGCTCTGAACTGAGAGAGCAAGATCCTAAGGCCAACAATCAGAGGGGGAGTTTGTTGGTGCAACCCTACGGTTTGCATTCGGCTTGTTGTCCGTGTGCGTGCATGAGTGTGTGCATGGAATGGTATGAGGGCATGAAATAATATATATTTTATGCTTACAATAGTGTGTGAATGATGAGGCATGATTTTGAATGTGTGTGTCGAGTCAATAGCGAGTTATCGCTAGTCGCGTGTCACGTCGTCGTTTGCGTGTCGTGTGCGGTTTTCTATTTTGTCGTGTGTGGAACGTTCGGCGTGTCGCAGGTGTGCGCAGCAGACTTCCAAGAACTCAAGGAAGAATTTACCTTGAAGAACCAGAGCCTTGGTTTCAAGAATCAAGTTATTTCGAAGCTCTCCAAAAGGGTAAACTTTAAGATAGTGAGAATAGTTGCATTACTTTGTGTAGTGTAACATTTCTCTTGGTGTAGGCCCTTGTGGAGGGTAGTTTCGAGACCCTTCGTGGTTGGGGACAGTGTGGCACTGTTCCACATCACTGTACCTCGGCTCTTGGGGTTTGTAGGAGCTGGGAGTCATTCCCAACTCGTAACTCTTCCTATCTTGTGTTCTAAGACTATAGTGGCTGCCATAGTACCGTTCGTTCAAACCGACGCTGTGCCGTCAATTCTTTATGAAATCGTGCAATCTAAATTGCTTATTGTAGACGACGTGAAGACGCTCCAGATCCAATTTGAATCAAGGCATTTGCAGCTGTGAGCAGAACGCTATCAACGTTTGAAGCCGCTGTGCAGAAATCCGTCTGTGCTCTCTATCTTTCGTTTTAGGCACATTCAAGCCTATTGTGACTATAACAGTTGGCACTGCGGAGGTCGGGGCTGCGTCTGCTCCTGGTGGGAGGCGCCGCAACAGCAAGGGCAAGGGGGGCAAGGGTGGTGGAGTGGACGGTGGGGGTGACGGTGGAGGCGGTGGAGGAGGCGGAGGGGGTGGCGGTGGAGGTGGGGGTGGGGGCGGGAGTGGGGGCTTCGATGGCGGCGGTGGGGGTGGTGGAGGCAGCGGCAGCGGCAGTGGTGGTGGAGGTGGCGGCGGCGGTGGTGTTGGTCGCGGTGGAGCCGCGCAGCGTGGAGTCTTTGGTGGTAGCCAGCGCCAGCAGCAGCCGCGTTCCCGTGAGACCCCGACAGCTCAGCAGCTTCGTGAGTGGTACGCTGGGCGTGGGAGGTCTGAGGGTGTTGGTCCCTGCACTTACGTTCTTCGCACCAGCGAGCGCCGTGGGGAGACGTGCGGGCTGCCACACACTGCGCAGCACTGCTTCGGTCGTCTGACTGACGCCTGGCGCGCCCAGTTTCCTGACGCTGTTGAGCTCCCGCGCTGGGGTGATCAGCTTAAGCATAACGTTGCTATCTTTGATCTTGATTTCGATGCTATCCTTGCTGCCATGTATGCTGCGACTGATAGTGCTGAGGGTGACTGTTACCTGTGTGTTCCGCCCGACCCGGGCATTGAGGCTGCTGCTCTAGGTGCTAGTGAGTCTACTGCTCTAGGTACTAGTGAGTCTGCTGCTCTAGGTGCTGGTGAGTCTGCTCTCTCTACTACTGCACCTACTGAGGCCCTGCACACTTTCACACTTGACTCTGGTGCTTCGCGCTCCTTCTTTAGAGACAGCACCACACTCACGCCGCTCAGTCGGCCTGTCGCAGTCTCCCTGACTGACCCCTCTGGGGGCCCAGTCCTTGCGCACTCTTCTACGGTTCTACCGGGTCCTGCGGCCCCGTCGGGCTTGCTGTCGGGACTCCACCTCCCCTCGTTCTCTATGAACTTGGTGAGTGGAGCTGACCTTCAGGACGCGTGGGTTGACCAGTTCACCCCTGGAGGTCAGCGTGTGACCCACTGCACTTGCTCTCGGACGGGCCGCCACCTGGCCACGTTCACCTGTCGGCCTAGCTCGAGTCTGTACACACTGACTACTGCTTCTCCTCCGGTTACTGCGTCTGGTCAGGTAGCCGCGTCTAGTCAGGTGTTTGCTGCCGCGTCCAGGTCTAGTCCAGCGTCAGCCCCCTGCTCGTGTCGTCCTCTGTCACACGAGACTCTCCTTTGGCACCACCGCCTTGGTCACCCCTCCCTGCCTCGTCTTCGAGGTATGGCCTCCCGTACCCTTGTCTCTGGTCTCCCCCGGTCCCTCCCTCCCCTTCCTCTGGGGCCTGCCCCTACCTGTATTCCTTGTGTCAAGGGCCGGCAGCGCGCCGCTCCTCACTCCTCCGAGTTCCCTCCGACAGAAGCTCCCCTGCAGACTCTTCACATGGACGTGTGGGGCCCAGCCCGCGTCCGTGGACAGGGTCACGAGCGTTACTTCCTGCTGGTCGTTGACGACTACTCGCGTTACACCACAGTCTTCCCCTTGCGCCGCAAGGGTGAGGTCACAGAGGTGTTGATCGACTGGATCCGCGGTGCCCGTCGCCAGCTCAGCGAGAGTTTCGGCTCGGACCTTCCTATTCTGCGTCTGCACTCAGACAGAGGTGGTGAGTTTTCCTCCGACCATCTGAGGGCCTTCTGTCGTGCGGAGGGCATCCGCCAGACGTTCACGCTTCCGGCCTCCCCACAGCAAAATGGGATTGCTGAGCGCCGCATTGGCATGGTCATGGACGTCGCTCGTACGTCCATGATCCATGCGGCTGCTCCCCATTTTCTGTGGCCATTCGCGGTTCAGTACGCTGCGCATCAGATCAACCTTCAGCCTCGTGTCTCCTTGCCGGAGACCACACCTACTCTGCGGTGGACGGGGAAGGTTGGCGATGCGTCTGTGTTCCGTGTCTGGGGATCTCGAGCTTTTGTCCGCGATGCTTCCGCGGACAAGCTGTCCTCCCGTGCCGTTCCCTGCATCTTCCTTGGCTTCCCCCCTGACGCACCTGGGTGGAAGTTTCACCACCCCACCTTGCGTCGTGTTTTGTCCTCTCAGGACGTCACGTTTGACGAGTCGGTATCTTACTACCGTCTCTTTCCCTACCGCACTGCCCCTCTCCCCAACCCGCCACTCTTCCTAGCACCAGGTGCTCCTCCGGTAGACCCCCTCCCCCCTCAGGGTCATGCCCCCTTAGGTGTGTCCCAGGTAGACCCTGTCGAGCCTGTCGAGGTAGCTTTCGACTCAGGTGCTGCTAGGGGTGCTGAGCCTGCGGGTGCGGGGACTGGGGGTGTTGAGCCTGGAGGTGCTGAGTCTGGGGGTGCTGAGCCTGGGGGTGCTGAGCTTGAGGGTGCTGAGCCTAGGGGTGCTGAGTCTGGGGGTGTTGAGCCTGGGGGTGCTGAACCTGAGGGTGCTGAGTCTGGCGGTCCTACGGGTGTCCCGTCGCGGCGTGAGCCCCTCTCTCCACAGCAGCTTCGTCTGTGGTACACTCGGCGCTGTCGCCGAGCTGCTGGAGGTGCTGCTGGTGCTGCAGCTGTTGGAGGTGCTTCTTGAGCTGCTGGAGGTACTGCTGGTGCTGGGGCTGCTGGAGCCGTTGGTCCTGGAGGTGCTGGTGCTGGAGGTACTGCTGGTGCTAGAGCTGCTGGAGCCGCTGGTGCTGGAGTTACTGGCGCTGTTGGAGGTCCTGCTGGTGTTGGAGCTGCTGGAGGTGCTGGAGTTGTAGCTGGAGACCCTGGAGGTTCTCGTAGTGGAGGTACTAGAGCTGCTGGGGCTGGTGGTGCTGCAGGAGTTTGAGCTGTAGGTGCTGGAGTTGTTGCTACTGGAGGTGCTGCTGGAGCTGGAGCTGCTGGAGGTACTGGATCTGGTGGTGCTGCGGGATTTGTAGCTGGAGACCCTGGAGCTGAGGGTACAGGTGCTGTCTCTGCTGTTTCTAGAGGTACTACGTTCCGCTCCTTCAGCAGGTACTTGGTCTCCCGCCTTCTACTGGTCCTCCTCCTCCCTTATTGAGTCCACCACCTGTCCATTCACAGTCGCAGTTACAGCCAGCCTCTCCACTGCCTAGTCCTTCTCCTTACTCTGGACCGACTAGAGGTCTTACGGAGCGTCGTGAGCCTGAGTCTCGTCCTGCGTCACCTGAGTCTCGTCCTGAGTCGCCTGTTTGCACTGGTCGTTGTATTCCGCGTCAGAGTCCTCCTCCAGTCCCTGGCACGCACTCTATGACTCTGCGTCCTTCCACTGCTCCACAGCGTGTCCCTCTGCTGTCTCCTCCTGCGTCCTCTCTTCCTGCCCTTGCAGTCCCTGAGTCTGACTCACTTCGTACTGCTAGTCCTACTGTTACGCGTCTCCTGGCCACTGTTGTCACTGACCCTTCCTTTGAGTCCACTGCTGCGTCTGCCTTAGTTGCTGAGCTTGTCGACTTTGCTGCTCACTGTCGTCTAGACTACGCCGCTAATCTTGTTGCTGAGTCTGAGTCTGCGTCTGTCTGTCCTCCGTCCGTCGGGGGTGAGTGTGCTCTTGGCACGGACGTCCTCAAGGACAGATAGGAGGAGTTTGAGTGCTTTGACGCTTCTGTACCTCATCTCGTGTCCATGCTGCTTGCCCCTGAGGGAGACCCGGACGCACCAGACATCCCGACCCCGCGCTCTTACGCAGAGGCGATAGAGGGTCCTTACTCCTCTCAGTGGCAGGCAGCCATGGATGCCGAGATGGCATCCTGGAAGGCCACGGGCACCTACGTCGACGAGGTTCCCCCGCCTGGGGCGAACATTGTCAGTGGCATGTGGATTTTCAGGGTGAAGCGGCCGCCGGGTTCTCCGCCTGTCTTCAAGGCGCGTTACGTTGCACGAGGCTTCAGTCAGCGAGAGGGAGTTGACTTCTTCCAGACCTTCTCCCCTACCCCGAAGATGACCACTCTTCGGGTGCTGCTGCACGTCGCCGCTCAGCGTGACTACGAGCTACACTCGCTTGACTTCAGCACAGCCTTCCTACAGGGCAGCCTACATGAGGAGATCTGGCTGCGCCGCCCACCTGGCTTCACTGGGTCGTTTCCTGCTGGTACCTAGTGGAGCCTCCGGCGGCCAGTCTACGGTCTCCGCGAGGCAACCCGTGAGTGGCACGACACACTGAGGACGACTCTTGCTGCTCTTGGTTTTGCTCCTTCCACTGCTGTCCCGTCGCTGTTTCTACGCACCAACACCACTCCGCCGCCGTTCTACGTTCTCGAGTACGTAGACGAATTGGTCCTTCCACTGCTGATGTTTTCACCAAGGCACTTCAGCCTTGTGATCATCAACGTTTCTGTACTGTGTTAGGCTTTGTACCTACTGTGCCTCACTTGCTTACTTCTTGACTCTGCTTGTACTGTGATCTCTATACATATACCTGCATGCGTACACTTGCTAGGTTGTGATCATTGTATTGCTTGTTCTCCTTTATATATAACTCTGCATGTGAACTGGCCTTGTGGCCATTTGCTTGTGCTGAGAATGTGTGGTGACTTTGTGATCCACCCTGAGCTTGCTTTGCCTTTCTTGACTGGTCTTGTGACCTCTTGTTCTCCCCCACTTTGCCTATGGGGGTGTGTCAAACTTATATGCTATAGTCTGTTTAGGCTGTAGTGGGGTAGTTCATATAGGGTACAACACTTTTAGGTTTCCTACTTGTACCCATCTGCTTTCTAGTTCAGCCATTCATTCGTTCACTATTTTGACACGGGCTAAGTATGGGCCGGGCGCGGGCGTGAGACGGGGCCGGGCGCGGGCTAGGTACGGGCCGGGCGACGGGCTAGGTAGTGGCCGGTCGCGGGCGAGGTATGGGCCGGGCGCGGGCGATAGACGGGCCGGGAGCAGGGCTAGGAACGGGCCGGGCGCGGGCGAGAGAAGGGCCGAGCGCGGAGCTAGGAACGGGCCGGGCGACGGGCTAGGTACGGGCCGGGCGCAGGCGTGAGACGGGGCCGGGCGCGGGCTAGGTACGGGCCGGGCGACGGGCTAGGTACGGGCCGGGCGACGGGCTAGGTACGGGCTGTCAGAATGTTATACTTGTCTAGCCTGCAGTGGGGTACTCAATAGTGAGTACAGCCCAATTTAGGGTTTGCTATATGTACTCAACTGCCTGCTAGTGAAATCCCTCTTCTCTGTTTCATTCATTCCTTCAATATTCTAACATGGAATCAGACCAGGTCGACCCCCCCAGGTCGATCCTGTGCATGGGCCCACCGCTAGCTTTCGCTGCTGCTGTCATGCCTATCGCGTGCCTCGGGCGCGCACCGTTTTCCTGCCTGCCTCGCGCCCATGGCATGCGGCATTTTTTCTTCCCGCCGCGCGCTCGGGGCGCGCGGCGGTTTTCTGCCCGTCGCGCCGCCCTAGGGGCAGCGCGGCGCCCTGTTCTGCCCGTCGTTCGCCCCGTGGCGCACGACGGTGCCCTGCCCGTCGCACGCCCCGGGGCGTGCGGCGGCTTCGTCGCCCGTCGCGGCGCCCTGCGGGCTCGGGCGCGGCCCTCCCGTCGCCCGTCGAGGCGCCATCGGGGGCCCTCGCGCCCCCCCCCCCCCTTCCGTCGCCCGACGTGGCGCCCTCGGGGGCCTGCGCGCGGCCCCCTTCCGTCGCCCTTCGTGGCGCCCTCGGGGGCCAGCGCGCGGCCCCCCTCCTGCCGCCCGTCGTGGCGCCCTCGGGGGCCCGCGCGACCCCCCCCCCCCTGACGCCCGTCGTGGCGCCCTCGGGGGCCAGCGCGCGGCCCCCCCTCCTGCTGCTCGTCGTGGCGCCCTTGGGGGCCCGCGCGACCCCCACCCCTGTCGCTCGTCACGGCGCCCTAAGCGGGCCCGCGCGCTACCCCTACTGCAGCCCCTGCAACCCCCCGTACCGCCCCTGTGTCCCGCTCCTGCCACGTGTTGTCTGTGTTAGGGTTTGGGGGTGGCGAGTATGGGGGTGACAAGTGTGTGCGGCCTCCCCTGCTCCTCCTCCTCCTCTGTCTCCCACTGCTACAGCTGCCGCTGAGGGGGGTGGGTGTGTGGGAGCCGACGGAGTGGTACTAGGGGGTGGCGTGTGAGCAGTGTTAGAGGTGCAGCAGGGGGTGTGTGAAAAGGGGGTGAGACAGTTAGAGGGAGGTTGGGCGGAGGCAGCCGTTGTGTCGCCAGCAGCGCTAGTAGTCCGGAGGCTACAATCTCCGGTAGCCCAGCGAGCCTGCTGCGCCAGTCGCCCGTGGGTCCGTTGCTCCTGCCGCTCAGAGTTAGCCGCGGAGCCAGTTACTCCAGTAGTCCGGAGGCTACAATCTCCGGTAGCCTCAGTGCGCGCCGCTCCTGTTGCCCGTGTGTCTGTGACTTCACCCGTCGTCTCCTCTCTCCTCTCCTCTCATAGTCCCTCCTCCTCGTCACTTACCGTCTGTGACTGCCTCTAGCTTTGCTTATATTTGTGAACTATAAACTGCTACTTCTTGTACTTGTTCTCAGAATGTGTGGTGACGTTGTGATCCACCCTGAGCTTGTTTTGCTTGTCAGAATGTTATACTTGTCTAGCCTGCAGTGGGGTACTCAATAGTGAGTACAGCCCAATTTAGGGTTTGCTATATGTACTCAACTGCCTGCTAGTCAAATTTCTCTTCTCTTCTCTCTTCTCTATTTCATTCATTCCTTCAATATTCTAACATGGTATCAGAGCAGGTCGACCCTCCCGGGTCGATCCTGTGCATGGGCCTACCGTTAAGCTTCCGCTGCTGTCATGCCTATAGCGCGCCCGAGGCGCGCGTCGTTTGTCTGCCTGCCGCGCGCTCATGGTGCGCGGCATTTTTTCTTCCCTCCGCGCGCTCCGAGCGCGCGGCGGTTTTCTGCCCGTCGCGCCGCCCTGGGGGCAGCGCGGTGCCCTGTTCTGCCCGTCGTGCGCCCCGTGGCGCGCGGCGGTGCCCTGCCCGTCGCGCGCCCTGGGGCGTGCGACGGTTTCGTCGCCCGTCGCGGCGCCCCGGGGGCTCGTGCGCGGCCCTCCCGTCACCCGTCGTGGCGCCATCGGGGGCCCGCGCGCCCCCCCCCTTCCGTCGCCCGACGTGGCGCCCTCGGGGGCCCGCGCGCGGCCCCCTCCCATCGCCCATCGAGGTGCCCTCGGGGGCCAGCGCGCGGCCCCCTCCTGACGCCCGTTGTGGCGCCCTCGGGGGCCCGCGCGGCTCCCACCCCAGTCGCCCGCACTGCCCTTTCTGCAGCCCACGTGCCGCCCCTGCAGCCCGCGAGCCGCCCCTCGCCGCCTCCTGTCCTCGTGCACCTTTTCGGTGGCGGGTCTGGGGGTGGCGGGTATGTGCACTGTCCTCCTCCTCCTCCTCCTCTGTCTCCCACTGCTGCAGCTGCCGCTGAGGGGGGTGGGTGTGTGGGAGACGAAGGAGTGGTACTAGGGGGGTGTGTCGTGGGAGTGAAACTAGGGGTGCAGCAGGGGGTGTGTGAAAGGGGGGTGAGACAGTTAGAGGGAGGTTGGGCGGAGGCAGCCGTTGTGTCGCCAGCAGCGCCAGTAGTCCGGAGGCTACAATCTCCGGTAGCCCAGCGAGCTTGCTGCGCCAGTCGCCCGTGGGTCCGTTGCTCCTGCCGCTCAGAGTTAGCCGCGGAGCTAGTTACTCCAGTAGTCCGGAGGCTACAATCTTCGGTAGCCACAGTGCGCGCCGCTCCTGTTGCCCGTGTGTCTGTGACTTCACCCGTCGTCTCCTCTCTCCTCTCCTCTCACAGTCCCTCCTCCTCCTCACTTACCGTCTGTGACTGCCTCTAGCTTTGCTTATATTTGTGAACTATAAACTGCTACTTCTTGTACTTGTGCTCAGAATGTGTGGTGACGTCGTGATCCACCCTGAGCTTGTTTTGCTTTGCTTGTTGTGCTGATTACACCCCACTTTGGCTATGGGGGGGTGTCAGAATGTTATACTTGTCTAGCCTGCAGTGGGGTACCCAATAGTGAGTACAGCCCAATTTAGGGTTTGCTATATGTACTCAACTGCCTGCTAGTCAAATCCCTCTTCTCTGTTTCATTCATTCCTTCAATATTCTAACACGGGCCGGGCGACGGGCTAGGTACGGGCCAGGCGACGGGCTAGGTACGGTCCGGGCGCGAGCTAGGTACGGGCCGGCCGCAGGGCTAGGAACGGGCCGGGCGCGGGCGAGAGACGAGCCGAGCGCGGGGCTAGGAGCGGGCCGATCGCGAGCTAGGGACGGGCCGATCGCGGAGCTAGGGGCCGACGGGCCGCGAAGGCTAGGAGCGATGGGCCTATGGGGAGTACTCGCAGCGTAGCAGGTGGTGGGCCCTGTCAGAATATTATGTTACTCTAGTCTGCAGTGGGGTACTCTGTAGTGAGTACAACCCTGTTAGGGTTTTCTATATGTATCCCAATGCTTTCTAGTGCAATCATCCCTTTTCTCACTTATTCTTTCGTCAATTATTCTCACATGGTATAGAGCAATATCGATCCTTCCAAGGGCCCACCACGTTCACACTGAAATTTTTCCTACCCTAGGCGCGCATCGCGCCTGCCCTTAACGGCCCTTCGCGGCCCCTCGTAAGGCCCTTCGCGGCCCCTCATTAGGCCCCTTCGCGGCCCCTCGTAAGGCCCTTCGCGGCCCCTCGTTAGGCCCCTTCGCGGCCCCTCGTAAGGCCCCTTCGCGGCCCCTCGTATGGCCCCCTTCGCGGCCCCTCGTTAGGCCCCTTCGCGGCCCCCTCGTAAGGCCCCTTACGCGGCCCCCTCGTAAGGCCCCTTCGCGGCCCCTAGTGAGGCCCTTCGCGGCCCCGTCAGGCCCCGTTTGCGGCCCCGTCAGGCCCTGTTTGCGGCCCCGTCAGGCCCTGTTTGCGGCCCCGTTCGGCCCCGTCAGGCCCCGTAAGGCCCCGTCAGGCCCCGTTCGCGGCCCGTTAGGCCCCTTCGCGGCCCGCCCCGGCCCTTCCTCGGCCCCGTCCCGGCCCTGTCCCGGACCTGCCCCGACCCCGGCCCTGCCCCGAACCTGTCGCGGCCCGTTAGGTCCGTCGCGGCCCCCCTTCGCGGCCCGTTAGGCCCCTTCGCGGCCCGCCCAGGCCCTTCCCCGGCCCCTTTCTCGGCCCGTTAGGCCCCGTCGCGGCTTGTCGCGGCCCCTTCGCGGCCCGTTAGGCCCCTTCGCGGCCCGCCCCGGCCCTTCCTCGGCCCCGTCCCGGCCCTGTCCCGGACCTGCCCCGACCCAGGCCCCGCCCTCATGCCGGTCGTGGCGCACCAGGGGCCCGTGCACCGCCCCCCCCCTTTTCCCGTCGCCTTACGTGGCGACCTGGGGGCGGCCGCGCGCGCACCCCCCCCCCCCCCCCCGCTCGCCACGCAAGGCGACGGGAGGGGCGACCTGGGGGGGCGTGCGTCGCCCCTTCTTCCGCCTGCTCTGGCGCCCTGGGAGGCCGCGCGTCGGCCCCCGTACTCCTCCCCCCCCCCCCCCCCCCCCCCCTCAGGTCGCCTCAACAGGCGACGGGAGGGGCGACCTGGGGGGGGGGGCACGCGTCGTAGCAGCCGCCCCTGGTGCATCCGCCCCTGGAGCAGCCGCCCCTGGTGCAGCCGCCCCTGGTGCAGCCGCCCCTGGAGCAGCCGCCCCTGGTGCAGCAGCCCCTGGAGCAGCCGCCCCTGGTGCAGCCGCCCCTGGTGCAGCCGCCCCTGGAGCAGCCGCCCCTGGTGCAGCCGCCCCTGGAGCAGCCGCCCCTGGTGCAGCCGCTCCTGGACCTCAGCAGCCGCCCCTGGCCCCTGGCCCCTGGAGCAGCCGCCCCTGGACCCCGTGCCGCCGCCCCTGGACCCGGTGCCGCCGCCTCCCTGTGCTGCCCTGTGCGCCCCGCGCGCCCTGCAGCCCTGTGCGCCCCGCGCGCCCTGCTGCGGGTACAGCAGTGGGGGGGAGGGGATTTGCCATCCCCCTGCTGCGGTTGCGGCAGTGGGGGGAGGGGACCTGCAGCACCAGCCCCCCCCCCCCCCCCCCCCCCCCATCTCTCTGCTGCGGGTGCAGCAGTGGGGGAGGGTATGGGGGTGGCGGGTGTGGCCAACCCGCCAGCCCTGCTGCGCCCCGCGCGCCCTGCTGCCCTGTGCGCCCCGTGCGCCCTGCTGCCCTGTGCGCCCCGCGTGCCCTGCAGCCCTGTGCGCCCCGCGCGCCCTGCTGCCCTGCTGCCCTGTGCGCCCCGTGCGCCCTGCTGCCCTCTGCACGCGCCATGCACAGCACCCCCCCCCCCTTCTCCTCCATCCCCTGCTGCAGGTGCAGCAGTGGGGGAGGGTATGGGGGTGGCGGGTGCGTGGCATCCCCTGCTCCTCCTCCTACTCCGTCTCCCACTACTGCAGCTGCCGCTGAGGGGGGTGGGTGTGTGTGAGTCGACGGAGTGGTGCTAGGGGGTGGAGTGTGAGTGAACCTAGGGGTGCAGCAGGGGGTGTGTGAATGGGGGGTGCGGCAGTAGAGGGAGGTTGGGTGGAGGTAGCCGTCGTGTTGCTAGCAGTGCCAGTAGTCCGGAGGTGCGCTTCCGGTAGCCCAGTGATGCCGCTGCGCCAGTCGCCCGTGGGTCCGTTGCTCCTGCCGCTCGTCTTAGCCGCGGAGCCAGTTACTCCTGTAGTCCGGAGGTGCGCCTCCGGTAGCCACAGTGCGCGCCGCTCCTGTTGCCCGTGTGTCTGCAGCTTCCGCCGTTGCCTCCTCTCTCCTCTCCTATTAGTCCAGCCTCCTCCTCCTCACTTGCCCTCTGTGATAGCCTCTAGCTTTGCTTATTTATTGTGAACTTTAAACTGTTACTTCTTGTACTTGTGCTCAGAATGTGTGGTGACATTGTGATCCACCCTGAGCTTGCTTTGCTTTGCTTGTTGTGCTGATCATACCCCACTTTGACTATGGGGGTGTGTCAGAATATTATGTTTCTCTAGTCTGCAGTGGGGTACTATGTAGTGAGTACAACCCTGTTAGGGTTTTCTATATGTATCCCAATGCTTTCTAGTGCAATCATCCCTTTTCTCACTTATTCTTTCGTCAAATATTCTCACAGGCCCAAGTAGCCTGCTCTGATTCCATGTCAAAGTAACGAACGAGGATGAATGAACTATGAGACAGTTGGGTACAAGTACTAACCCTAATTGGGTTGTACCCTTTATGGGCTACCCCACTATAGCCTACACAAATGTATAAGCTATAATGTTTTGACACCTAATAAGACAACAATTATATAATTGTGCAAATATCAAAACATGGTCTAATGAAACAAGGAGAGGAAAAATACACCCCCTCTGAGATGGCATGGATTTACATGGAAATAAGCCCTAAACACCTTATTTTAATGTGTTTAAAGTTGATCCTTTTAAATTTGCATGCCATTTAAAATTGGTATTTATTTTGTTCCGAGGTTTTTAAGATGTTCTCTTATTATTAGAAACTTTGAATCCAGAAACTCTCTCCGATTAAAAAAATACAGCACACTTTGGTAGTTAAAATTGTGTGAATTTGGCTTGTGTTAGAATTATAAAGAGCAAGATTTTTTTAAGTTACATTCCGCTCAGGACATGTCACAAAAAAAAAGTGTCACAAATGTAATTGTGACTTTCGAAATCATATTTGTGACTAATTGTGTATGGCCGAAAGGCATGATTAGCAAGTTTCCAACTATTTCTGGTAAGACATCTGGCTAGTTCGTGACTGTTCTTGGTTCAAAGCATCAGAACTTGTCACAATTTTGCTATCGCTTATCACAATTAGTCATGAACATTGTTTTCGGGGTACTACAATTAGTCACAAATAATGTTTGTGACACTTTGTTTTTGTCAAACATATATTTACTATAGTCGGTCTAGGCTGTAGTGGGGTAGTCTTTAGAGGGTACAACACTTATGTGTTTCCTACTTGTACCCTTCTCATTTCCTAATTCAATCATTCTTTCGTCTATCATTCTCACATGGTATAGAGCTAGTTTCGAGATTTTTTTTTAAGGGCCCACCACTGAAATTTCTCCCCTGCCTACTTGCCGCCCGCTTCGCACCTTCCCTTCGAGGCCCGTCACGGCCCCTGCGCCCGCCCTTAGAGCCTGCGCCCGCCCCGTAAGGCCCCTTAAGGCCTCGTTAGGCCCCGTAAGGCCCCTTTAGGCCCCGTTTAGGGCGCGGATTAAGGCCCCGTAAGGCCCCGTCAGGCCCCGTTCGGCCCCGTTTAAGGCCCCGTTAGGCCCCGACAGGCCCCGTTAGAGGCCCCGTACGGCCCCGTCAGGCCCCGTTAGAGGCCCAGTACGGCCCCGTCAGGCCCCATTTGGCCCCGTTTAAGGCCCCGTAAGGCCCGTCAGGCCCCGTTATAGGCCCCGCAAGGCCCCGTTATCGGCCCCGTACGGCCCCGTTATAGGCCCCGTCAGGCCCCGTTATAGGCCCCGTTCGGCCCCGTCAATCCCCATCTGGCCCCGTTTCAGGCCCCGTAAGGCCCGTCAGGCCCCGTTATAGGCCCCGTACGGCCCCGTACGGCCCCGTTATAGGCCCCGTCAGGCCCCGTTACAGGCCCCGCACGGCCCCGTTATAGGCCCCGTACGGCCCCGTTATAGGCCCCGTCAGGCCCCGTTATAGGCCCCGTTCGGCCCCGTTATAGGCCTCGTCAGGCCCCGTTATAGGCCCCGTTCGGCCCAGTCATGCCCCGGCCGGCCCTGCTGCGGCCCTGTCGCAGCTCTTCCCCGACGCTGCCCCGGCCCTGCTCCTGAACTGCCCCGGCCCTGCTTCTGCACTGCCCCGGCCCTGCCCCTGAACTGCCCCGGCCCTGGCCCGGCTCTGCCCAGGCCCTGCCTCGGCCCTGCCCCTGAACTACCCCGGCCCTGCTTCTGCACTGCCCCGGCCCTGCTCCTGAAATGCCCCGGCTCTGCCCCGGCCCTGCCCCGGCCCTGCCCCGGCCCTGCCCCTGAACTGCCCCGGCCCTGGCCCGGCTCTGCCCTGGCCCTGCCCCGGCCCTGCTCCTGAACTGCCCCGGCCCTGCCCCGGCCCTGCTTCTGCACTGCCCCGGCCCTGCTCCTGAACTGCCCCGGCTCTGCCCCGGCCCTGCCCCGGCCCTGCCCCGGCCCTGCCCCTGAACTGCCCTGGCCCTGGCCCGGCTCTGCCCTAGCCCTGCCCCGGCCCTGCTCCTGAACTGCCCCGGCCCTGCCCCGGCCCTGCTCCTGAACTGCCCCGGCCCTGCCCCGGCCCTGCTCTTGGACTGCCCCTGCCCTACCCCGGCCCTGCCCCAGCCTCTCCCCTGGTAAGAGCGCCGCGCTGCCGAGCCACACCGCCCTGCCGAGCTGCGCCGCCCTACCTAGCCTGCTTAGTCGAGTTCCACTACTGCTACTGCTAGCCTGCTGCTTCTCCTGTCATGGCTAGTCTCAATGTTCTTACCTTTGATGCTGAGGGTCGGGCTGTTGACTTTGAGGTCTGGCTAGATGATCTGCAGCTTTTCCTACAGTGCGATAGCAAGGATGGCCTCTCACTGTTCGATCTCACTTCTGGCGCCTCTACTGCCCCTACTGCTGATGCTGACAGTACTGTTCGCTCGCAGTGGCTCACGCGCGATGCTGCTGCCTGTCTTGCTGTGCGCAACCACCTGCCGTCTACTGAGCGCGCGCACTTTAGTCAGTACAAGAGTGCTAGGGCTCTGTACGACGCTGTAGTTGCACGCTACTCCTCCCCTGCCACTGCTGCCCTCAGCCGCCTCATGCTACCGTACCTTTTCCCTGACCTTGCTGCCTTTGCCACTGTCGCTGACCTAGTTGCTCACCTTCGCACTAGTGACGCCCGCTACCGCGCTGCCCTTCCCACTGAGTTCTGTGCCAAGAACCCCCCCCCCATGTACATCACCCTTTACTACCTAGTCACCCGCCTCCCTGACTCTCTTTCTTCAGTCAGGGACCACTTTCTCTCCCTTTGCCCCACCGAGCTGACTGTCGACTTGCTAGAGGAGCGCCTTGCTGTAGCTGAGAAGAGTATCTTAGCTGTTGGTGCTTCTCGCGGTGACCGTCGCACCCCCTTCTTTGAGGGGTGTTCCCCTGTCCCCCTTCTCCCCTCTGTTGCCTCTGCTGCTGCTGTCGACCTCGTTGGCACTGAGGAGGTCGGCGCTGCGTCTGCCCCTAGTGGGCGACGCCGCACTGGCAAGGGCAAGGGAAGCAGGGGTGGTGGTGGGGGCGGTGGAGGCAGCGGTGGAGGAGGTGGAGGAGGTGGAGGTGGTGGTGGGGGTGGTTCCGGGAGTGGGGGCGTAGGTGGCGGCAGTGGCGGCCGTGGCGGCGGTGGTGGAGGAGGTGGCGGCGGCGGCGGCGGTGGTGGAGGTAGCGGAGGAGGTGGTGCTGGTCGCGGTGCGGCTACGCAGCGTGGAGGCCTTGGTGGCAGCCAGCGTCCGCAGTAGCTGCGCACCCGTGAGACCCCGTCTGTTCAGCAGCTTCGTGAGTGGTACGCTGGACGTGGGAGGTCTGGGGGTGCAGGTCCCTGCGCGTACGTTCTTCGCACCGGCACTCGTAGTGGGGAGGTGTGTGGTCTCCCACACACCACGCAGCGCTGCTTTGGCCGCTTGACTGACGCTTGGCGTACCCAGTTTCCTGACGCTGTTGATCTTCCTCGTTGGCATGATCTGCTTCTGCAGAATGTGCCTATCTTTGATCTAGATTTTGATGCTATCCTTGCTGCCATGTATGCTCTTGCTGATATTACTGAGGGTGACTGTTACCTGCGTGTCCCGCCCGACCCGGGCACTGTGGCTGCTGCTCTAGGTGCTAGTGCGTCTGCTGCTCCAGGTGCTGGTACGTCTCCTCCCTCTGGTACTGCACCTACTGAGTCCTTTCACACCTTCACACTTGACTCTGGTGCTTCGCGCTCTTTCTTTAGAGACAGCACCACGCTCACGCCGCTCCGTCAGCCTGTTGCGGTCTCCCTTGCTGACCCCTCCGGAGGACCAGTCCTTGCACACTCCTCCACGGTTCTACCGTGTCCTGCGGCCCCGTCGGGCTTGCTGTCGGGACTCCACCTCCCCTCGTTCTCTACGAACTTGGTGAGTGGAGCTTGTTATAGTCACAATAGGCTTGAATGTGCCTAAAACGAAAGATAGAGAGCACAGACGGATTTCTGCACAGCGGCTTCAAACGTTGATAGCGTTCTGCTCACAGCTGCAAATGACTTGATTCAAATTGGATCTGGAGCGTCTTCACGTCGTCTACAATTAGAAATTTAGATTGCACGATTTGATAAAGAATTGACGACACAGCGTCGGTTTGAACGAACGGTACTATGGCAGCCACTATAGTCTTAGAACACAAGATAGGAAGAGTTAGGAAGAGTTACGAGTTGGGAATGACTCCCAGCTCCTACAAACCCCAAGAGCCGAGGTACAGTGATGTGGAACAGTGCCACACTGTCCCCAACCACGAAGGGTCTCGAAACTACCCTTCACTAGGGCCTACACCAAGTGAAATGTTACACTACACAAAGTAATGTAACTATCTTCAATATCTTGAGGTGTACCCTTTTGGCAGGCTTCGAAATCACTTGAGGCTTGACACCAAGGCTCGGGCTCTTCATCACAAACTCATCCTTGAGTTCTTGATGGGTCTGCTGCACACACCTGCGACACGCCGAACGTTCGACACAGGACAAAATAGAAACCGCGCACGACAAAATAGAAACCGCGCGCGAGACACAAACGATCGCGTAACACGCGTCTAGCGATAACTCGCTATTGACTCGACACACACACTCGACATCATGACTCAACATTCACACACAATTATAAGCATGAAATATATATTATCCCATGCCCTCATACCATTCCATACACACACACATTCACGCACACGGACAACAAGCCGAGTGCAAACCGTAGGGTTGCACCAACAAACTCCCCCTCGGATTGTTGGCCTTAGGATATGTTGCTCTCTCAGTTCAGAGCCATCCCAGCCAGCTTGCAACACTTCCAATGCTGCTGCTCCACCAGCCTCTTGGTCATCATGTCAGCCGGCTGCCCCGTGGTCTTCACGTAGCGCAACTCAACTTCACCCGCGGTTACCATGCTCCTCGTCCAATGCCACTTCACCCTCATGTGCTTCGTGAGTCCATGCAACACAGGGTTCTTAGCAAGAGCAATGGCACCCTGGCTGTCACAGTACAGTGGGGTAGGTCCTTGCTGCTCCTCCCCCAATTCAGCCAACAAACGCCGCTGCCACACAATCTCCCGTACGGCACGGAAGAGTGCCATGTACTCGGACTCCACCGAGCTCAAAGCTTGGTCAACCTGCTTCTTGCTCTCCCAAGCAGTTGGGCCTCCACCAACACAGCATATGAAGCCTCCCACACTTGTCATGTCCTCTGGTTCTGATGCATATGAAGCATCCGAGTAGGCGGTGAGGAACAAACGCCCGGGTTCAACACCATCCGCGCCCTTTTGGCGCCTTTGTGCCGCCGCCGAGTATTGCAGCCCAACGGTCGGTGTTTGTCCAAGATACTTGGCCACCCTCATTCCAGCTGCTACCTGCTCCTCATTAGGGCATTGCACAACCCTAGCCAGCTGCCCGGTAGCAAACGCGACGTCCGGTCGGGTGTTTACCGCCGCATACATGAGGCTGCCCACCAACGAGTGAAATCGGCGCCTCTCCTCTTCACCAACGCTCTCCTCCTCTGGTCCCTTCACACACTTGAACCCAGAGGGAAAGGGTGTAGCCACATGGCCTTCACTCTGCCCAAAGTTGGCAGCCAATGCCTCCAGGTACTTTCGTTGATGCACCCGCATGCACCGCTTCTCCACATCTCGTTCGATGTGGAGCCCAAGGTAGAAGCTCACGTCACCAAGGGCCTTGCACTTGAACTTGTCTTGAAGCTTCAGCATCACCTCCTTCACAAGGTCAGAAGAGGGTGAGAAAATGAGGATGTCATCCACATAAACCACCATGAAACTCCTCTGCTCCCCCTCGCCAAGCATGAACAAGGAGTGATCGGCCGTTGAGGGAGTGAAGCCGATCCCCTCCAACACTTCGCGCAGCTTCATGTACCATTGCCTAGGGGCCTGCTTCAGCCCATAGAGGGCCTTCTTCAGCTTCCACACTCTGCCACTACCATCATCAAACCCCTCTGGCTGCGCCATAAAAATCTCCTCCTCAAGGATGCCGTTAAGGAATGCCGTTACGATGTCCATTTGCTTTACTACCCATCCTTTGATGGCGGCTCCCGCGAATAGGGTTCGCAGCGTCGTCGGCTTCACCACAGGGGCAAACAGCTCCTTGAAGTCCACCTTCTCCTTCTGCTGGTACCCCTTGGCTACAAGCCTAGACTTGTAGCGCTCGATCTTGCCGTCGGCATCCGACTTGATTTTGAAGAGCCACTTGGACGTTATCGCCGTACGCCCGTCTGGTAGCTCCACCAATTCAAACGTGTCATTCTCCTCGATGCTCTTCAGCTCACTCTCCATGGCCTTCTTCCACTCCTCAGCATCACTACTCTCCAAGGCTCCTTGAGAGTTGCTGGTTCTCCCGGCATCTCCACCGGAGAGAAGAACGCGAAGGCACACTCCTCGTAGTCACTCTCCTCGTCGTCTCCGACCATCATTGCCGCTCCGGCCAGGGCTGTCTTGCCCTGCTTTCCCGGCGCATCATAGGTCAGCCTATTAGGGGGTTGAACTCTCCTCTTCCCCCTTCCTTCCTCCTCAGCTGCAGGGACTTGAAGGTCTTGGCGTTGCTGCGGTGTGGCTCGAATCCATGGAGCACTCGTAGTACGGGAAGGAAGTGACGGTGCACGCTCGCTCACTTGCTGCACCTCCTCCTCTTCTTCCTCTGCATCATTGGCCTCCTCTCCCCCATTCACAAGGGAGGATTGCCTTGTGGTTGTGCTGCCGCTGCTCAGTTCCAAAGGCAGCTCCTCATGCTCCAAACCGGAACTCTTCACCTCCCCAAACCGCACGCCTATCTTCGCCTCATTCTCCGCCCTCCAATCCTTGTACATGAAGTTCTCCATGAACTTGCAGTCCCTGCTCACCAAGAACTTCTTGGTGAATGGGTCCCAAAGAAGCCATCCCTTGCTGTTTTGAGCCATGCCCAAGTGCACGGCCCACACCGCCTTGGCACCAAGCTTGTTGTGCCGAAGATGCTTAGGCACGAGCGCCATGCACATGCACCCGAACACCCGAAGCATATCCACCTTTGGCTTCCTTCCTAGCCACTCCACATAGGGCACCCATTTGTCTGCTCCCACATGACTCAAGGCTCTGTTCTTGGCCACACACGCGCTCCGCACCGCATCAGGCCAGAAATGGTCGGGTAGCCCGGCTTCAATGAGCAACCCGCGTGCCGCCTCCGTGATTGTGCGGTTCGCTCGCTCGGCGATGCCGTTCATTGCAGGGGAGTATGGCATGGTGAGGGAGTGCCGAATACCATTCTTCTTCAGCCACAACCCAAACTCCTTGCTCAGGAACTCTCCCCCTCGATCGGTGCGGATTGACTTGACTAGACGGTCTTGTTGCCGCTCCACCATCCGGAACCAATCCGTCTTCAACGTTTCAGCCACGTCGCTCTTCTTGGCCAGCACGTACACCCAAGTCATGCGGGTGTAGACGTCGACAATGGTGAGAAAATACTCAGCTCCAGCAGCTCCAAGCTTCAGGGGGCCCACCACGTCCATCACCACCTCATCAAGCGGTGCCTTTGCCGTTGCCTCCGAACTAGGGAACGGAAACCGGGTGAACTTGGCTTGAATGCACGTCGGGCAGCCAAGCACCTCATCGGGCTCCCCCTTCACACGTATGCCAGCAACCATCTCATTCTTCACTAGCTGCTGCAAGATGGGCAGGGCCACATGCCCCATGCGCCGATGCAAGGTGAGCCAATCACACTCCCCCGTAGCCGAAGTTGGATTGGAGAATGCCGCGCTCGCAATAGCGCCCCACATACTCTCTCCGTAGTCCTCCTCCGCTGCTGCCTCTGGGTTCTCCTCACCCTTTTGCTGCTCCTTGGTTGCTGCACCACTCTCCTTAGGTTCACTGAACTTGCTGGTCCCTCCAGGTTTGCTCTTCTTGAGCTCATTCTCCTTAGCGCGACCGTTCGCACCATCGTCGCTACCGACCGCTCCATCCTTGGTGCTGATGCTTGCTGCCACTTGCCTCTCCTTAGGCATAGGGACCACTGGGATCTGCCACATCTCGTTGTAGACATCCCTGTCCTCATGAAGGTCCCAAAGAATTCGATCGCCAAGCCTTGCGGTGTAGGTCTTGGCTCCCTTCGAGTTCGTGTCCATGCCGGCCTTTGCCAACCGCCGCACGGAAATCAGGTTTGCAGCAAGGCTGGGCACCCAAAGCACGTTCTTGAGGCCCACCATCTTCCCATCAGCACCCTTGAACATGGCCTTGCCCATGCCTTTCACCTCTGCTCGCTGCCCCAAAGCCGATGTGACATGCTTCACCGGTGACGGCTCGAGTTCGGTGAGCAAGTCCGGGCGAGGTGTCATGCTATAGGTAGCGCCACTATCAATCACCCAATAGTCCAGGGGGTGTAGGGTCACCTTCCCCACAGCTGCTGGCTCCTCAAAGCCTTCATCCTTCTCTGGACCAGCCGGTACTTGCGTCGACACGAAGTAGAATAGACCCGGGTATCGATCGTCGCTCGGGTCCTTGTCGTTGTCTCCGCTCTTCATGTTTGCAGCTCCGCCACCGCGACCGCCACGGCCTCCACGGCCTCGTCCTCTCCCTCCTCCTGCTCCTCTACCCTCTTGGCCTTGAGCAGGGGTCCAACCATCAGGGAGTTTGTAGCAGTCGCGCCACATGTGTCCGCTCTTGTGGCAATAGTGACACTCGCCGTCGAATCGGCCGCGACCGCGTCCGTAGCTCTTGTCGTCGCTGCCGTAACCGCCACTCCTGCGGCCTCCGCCGAAGTTGCTGCCACCAAACCTTCCTCCCCCTCGTCCTCTGCCTCTTCCTCGACCATATCCACGGCCGATGCTCGCTGCCCCAGCGCCATCCGCACTCGCCAGCTCACGGCGGCGGAAATCCTCTTGAAGGATAGCTCGCTTCACGTCTTCAAGCGAGAGGCGGGGCAAGTCGCGATTAAGGTTGATGATGAGCGAGGACCATGACTCAGGGAGTAAGGCCAGCAACTTGGTCTTCTTTTGGAGCTCACTGTAGTTCAAATCAGCTCCCTCAAGCCGCGTCAACAAGTCGAAGAATTTCTGCACCCCTTCTTCAACCGCTTCGTTTTCTTCAATTCGTAGTGCCGCCATTTGCCGTTCCAACACCACCGCTACCGCCGCTGTTGCAGGAGCATGTACACCCTTGAGAGCAGCCCATGCCTTTGGTCCTTTCTCTGGTTCACGCTGGAATGGCTTGATGTGACGGATCTGACTGCTCCCCAACGCTTGCCCAAGTAAGAGATAGCCTTGTGCGCTCTTCCGCACCCACGGGCTCTTCTCCGGGTCGTTCTCGGGGCGCTTCTCCGTTCCTTCCATCACCTCCAGCAGGTCATAGTGGTCAAAGATGTTCTCCATCTTGAAGGACCATTCAGCAAAGTTGTCATCGTTGAACTTGTCAAGCCCAAACACCCTAGGCTCATCCCTAGGTGGGCCAAGACTTGGTTGCATGGGCGCCATGGCTGAATCACGGGGTTGGCCTTGAGCTTGAGCTTCTCCACTGCCACCAGCACCTCTGCCACCCCTTTCCTCAGGTCCACACATTGTCGAAACTGCTCCAAGGGCCTCTGATACCACTTGTTATAGTCACAATAGGCTTGAATGTGCCTAAAACGAAAGATAGAGAGCACAGACGGATTTCTGCACAGCGGCTTCAAACGTTGATAGCGTTCTGCTCACAGCTGCAAATGACTTGATTCAAATTGGATCTGGAGCGTCTTCACGTCGTCTACAATTAGCAATTTAGATTGCACGATTTGATAAAGAATTGACGACACAGCGTCGGTTTGAACGAACGGTACTATGGCAGCCACTATAGTCTTAGAACACAAGATAGGAAGAGTTACGAGTTGGGAATGACTCCCAGCTCCTAAAAACCCCAAGAGCCGAGGTACAGTGATGTGGAACAGTGCCACACTGTCCCCAACCACGAAGGGTCTCGAAACTACCCTTCACTAGGGCCTACACCAAGTGAAATGTTACACTACACAAAGTAATGTAACTATCTTCAATATCTTGAGGTGTACCCTTTTGGCAAGCTTCGAAATCACTTGAGGCTTGACACCAAGGCTCGGGCTCTTCATCACAAACTCATCCTTGAGTTCTTGATGGGTCTGCTGCACACACCTGCGACACGCCGAACGTTCGACACAGGACAAAATAGAAACCGCGCACGACAAAATAAAAACCGCGCGCGAGACACAAACGACCGCGTAACACGCGTCTAGCGATAACTCGCTATTGACTCGACACACACACTCGACATCATGACTCAACATTCACACACAATTATAAGCATGAAATATATATTATCCCATGCCCTCATACCATTCCATACACACACACATTCACGCACACGGACAACAAGCCGAGTGCAAACCGTAGGGTTGCACCAACAGAGCTGACCTCCAGGACGCGTGGGTTGACTAGTTCACCCCTGGAGGTCAGCGTGTGACCCACTGCACTTGCTCTCGGACGGGCCGCCACCTGGCCACGTTCACCCGTCGGCCAGGGTCGAGTCTGTACACACTGACTACTGCGCCTCCTCCGGTCCCTGCGTCTGGTCAGGTAGCTGCGTCCAGTCAGATGTTTGCTGCTGCGTCCAGGTCTAGTCCTGCGTCTGCCCCCTGCTCGTGTCGTCCTCTGGCGCACGAGACTCTCCTCTGGCACCACCGCCTTGGTCACCCCTCCCTGCCTCGTCTTCGAGGTATGGCCTCCCGTGCTCTTGTCTCTGGACTCCCCAGGTCCCTCCCTCCCCTTCCTCCGGGGCCTGCCCCCACCTGTGTTCCTTGTGTCGAGGGCCGGCAGCGCGCCGCTCCTCACTCCTCCTCGTTTCCTCTGACTGAGGCCCCTCTGCAGACTCTTCACATGGACGTGTCGGGCCCAGCCCGCGTTCGTGGACAGGGTCACGAGCGTTACTTCCTGCTGGTCGTTGACGACTACTCGCGTTACACCACAGACTTCCCCTTGCGCAGCAAGGGTGAGGTCACTGAGGTGTTGATCGACTGGATCCGCGGTGCTCGTCGCCAGCTTAGTGAGAGTTTCGGCTCCGACCTTCCTGTTTTGCGTCTGCACTCAGACAGAGGCGGGGAGTTTTCCTCCGACCTTCTGAGAGCCTTCTGTCGTTTGGAGGGCATCCGCCAGACATTCACGCTTCCGGCCTCCCCGCAGCAAAATGGGATTGCTGAGCGCCGCATTGGCATGGTCATGGATGTCGCTCGTACGTCCATGGTCCATGCGGCTGCTCCCCACTTTCTGTGGCCGTTCGCGGTTCAGTACGCTGCGCATCAGATCAACCTTCAGCCTCGTGTCTCCTTGCCGGAGACCACACCTACTCTGCGGTGGACAGGGAAGGTTGGCGATGCGTCCGCGTTCCGTGTCTGGGGATCTCGAGCTTTTGTCGGCGATACTACAGCGGACAAGCTGTCCTCCCGTGCCGTTCCCTGTGTCTTCCTTGGCTTCCCTCCTGACGCACCCGGGTGGCAGTTCTACCACCCCAGCTCGCGTCGTGTTCTGTCCTCTCAGGACGTCACGTTTGATGAGTCGGTGTCGTACTACCGTCTCTTTCCCTACCGCACTGCCTCTCCCCCTCCCCCGCCGCTCTTCCTTGCCCCAGGTACTCCTCCGGTAGACCCCCTCCCCCCCCAGGGCCCTGCCCCCTCAGGTGTGTCCCAGGTAGACCCTGCCAAGCCGGTCGAGGTAGCTGTCGACTCAGGTGCTGCTAGGGGTGCTGACCCTGCGGGTGCGGGGACTGGGGGTGCTGAGACTGGGGGTGCTGAGTCTGGGGGTGCTGAGACTGGGCGTGCTGAGCCTGGGGGTGTGGCGCCTGAGGGTACTGTGTCTGGAGGTGCTGAGCCTACGCGTGTTGAGTCTGGAGGTGCTCTGGGTGTCCCGTCGCGACGGGAGCCCCTCTCTCCACAGCGGCTTCGTGAGTGGTACTCTCGGCGCTGTCGGGTTGCTGCTGGAGGTGCTGCTGGTGCGGGTGCTGCTGGAGGTGCTGGCGCTGCTGGAGGTGGTGCTGGTGCTGGAGCTGCCGGAGGTGCTGCTGGTGCTGGAGCTGCTGGAGGTGCTGCTGGTGCTGGAGGTGCTACTGGAGCTACTGGACGTGCTGGCACTGCTGGAGGTGGTGCTGGTGCTGGAGCTGCTGGAGCTGCTGGAGGTGCTGGTGCTGCTGGAGGAGGTGCTGGTGCTGGAGCTACAGGAGGTGCTGCTGGTGCTGGAGCTGCTGGAGGTGCTGCTAGGACTGGAGACCCTGAGGCTGAGGGTACCGGTTCTGTCTCTGCTGTTTCTCGAGGCGCTGCGCGGCCGCAGCCATACTACGTTCCGCTTCTTCAGCAGGTTCTTGGCCCCCCACCTTCTCCTGGTCCTCCTCCTCCTTCCCTGAGTCCACCGCCTGTCCCGTCTCAGTCGCAGTTACAGCCGGCCTCTCCGCTGCCTGGTCCTTCTCCTTACTCTGGTCCGACTAGAGGTCTTACGGAGCGTCGTGAGCCTGAGTCGCGTCCTGTGTCGCCTGCGTCTCGTTCTACGTCGCCTGTCCGTTCTGTTCGCGCTGGTCGTGTTTCGCGTCCGCGTCTTCCTCCTGTCCCTGGCACTCACTCTATGACTCTGCGTCCTTCCACTGCTCCAAAGCGTGTCCCTCTGCCCTCTCCTCCTGCGTCCTCTCTTCCTGACGGTCCGGACCCGGAGTCTGACTCCCTTCGTGCTGCTAGTCCTACTGTCACGCGCTTTCTGGCCACTGCTGTCACTGACCCCCTGTTTGAGTTCTCTGCTGCGTCTGCTCTTGTTGCTGAGCTTGTTGACTTTGCTGCAGCCTGTCGCCTAGACTACGCCGCTAGTCTTGTTGCTGAGTCTGCGTCTGTGTCTGTCTGTCCTCCGTCCGTCGGGGGTGAGTGTGCTCTTGGCACGGACGTCCTTGAGTGCTTTGCTGCTGCTTCACCTCATCTGGTGTCCATGCTGCTTGCCCCTGAGGGAGACCCGGATGTACTAGACATCCCGACCCCGCGCTCTTACGCAGAGGCGATAGAGGGTCCCTACTCCTCCCAGTGGCAGGCAGCCATGGACGCAGAGATGGCTTCCTGGAAGTCCACAGGCACCTACGTAGACGAGGTTCCCCCACCTGGGGCGAACATCGTCAGTGGCATGTGGATCTTCAGGGTGAAGCGGCCGCCGGGTTCTCCGCCTGCCTTCAAGGCGCGTTACGTTGCACGTGGCTTCAGTCAGCGACAGGGAGTTGACTTCTTTCAGACCTTCTCCCCTACCCCGAAGATGACCACTCTTCGGGAACTGCTGCACGTTGCTGCTCAGCGTGACTACGAGCTCCACTCGCTTGACTTCAGCACAGCCTTCCTACAGGGCAGCCTGCACGAGGAGATCTGGCTGCGCCGCCCACCTGGCTTCACTGGGTCGTTTCCTGCTGGTACCCAGTGGAGCCTCCGGCGGCCAGTCTACGGTCTCCGCCAGGCGCCCCGTGAGTGGCACGACACGCTCAGGACGACTCTTGCTGCTCTTGGTTTTGCTCCTTCCACTGCTGACCCTTCTCTGTTTCTACGCACTTACGCTACTCTGCCGCCGTTCTACGTTCTTGTGTACGTAGACGACCTTGTCTTTGCTACTGCTGACACGGAGGCACTCGCCCACGTGAAGTCCGAGCTGCAGAAGAGACACACGTGCACAGACCTGGGTGAGCTCACAAGCTATCTTGGCTTGCGGATCACCCGGGACAGAGCACAGCGCACCATTACCTTGACTCAGTCACACATGGTGCAGCAGGTCCTTCAGCGCTTCGGCTTCACCTACTCCTCGCCACAGTCCACTCCTCTGCCTACCGGTCACTCGCTCTCAGCTCCACCTTCGGACGAGTCCGTAGAGCCGAGTGGCCCGTATCCAGAGCTTGTGGGCTGCCTCATGTACCTGATGACTTGCACACGACCTGACCTCGCATACCCTCTCAGCCTTCTGGCTCGCTACGTGGCTCCCGGCAGGCACCGAAAGGTGCACTGGGATGCTGCGAAGAGGGTGTTGCGATACTTGTGCAGTACATCGGGCATGGGGCTCGTGCTTGGAGGACGGGCTCGAGTTGTCCTCACTGGTCACGCTGACGCCTCCTGGGTTGACGACTTGGCTACGCAGCGGTCGTCACAGGGTTACACCTTCAGCCTTCTGTCTCCTGGCGGTCTGCCCGCTCTTCTTCTGTTCTCAGCTCCAGTTGTGAGGCTGAGATCTACGCTGGGGCCATGGCTGCACAGGAGCTTCGCTGGCTCACCTACCTGCTGACCGACTTGGGAGAGGCGCCTCGTTCTCCTCCAGTTCTGTACGTCGACAACAAGGCCATGCTGGCCTTGTGTCAGGAGCACAGACTGGAGCACAGAACGAAGCACATTGCTCTGCGCTACTTCCTTGCTCGAGAGTTGCAGCAGCGTGGCCAGCTTCGTCTTGCTTACGTGGCCTCTCAGGCCAACACTGCTGATGTCTTCACCAAGGCACTTCAGCCTTGTGATCATCAGCGTTTCTGTACTGTGTTAGGCCTTGTACCTACTGTGCCTCACTTGTTGACTTCTTGACTCTGTTTGTACTGTACTCTATATACTTATACCTGCATGCTTACACTTGCTAGGTTGTGTTCACTGTATTGTTTGCTTTCCTTTATATAACTCTGCATGTGAACTGGCCTTCTGGCCCTTTGCTTGTGCTCAGACTTGTCAGATATATATGCCTTAGCCTATGTAGGCTGTAGTGGGGTAGACACTAAGCGGTACAACTTTCATATTTGTATCTCACACTTTCCTAGTTCATTCATTCCTGTTGTTTCTTTCACATGGTATAGAGCGGGTTCCCACATGGGACCGTTCCTTCCTAATGGCCCACCATAATTTTTTTTTTAGCTGCCCAACGCCCTGCCCTAAATTTTTTTTTTCGCGGACCCTACGTGGCCCCTTTGTCGCCTCGCGCGCCCCTACGCGGCCCCTACACGGCCCCTAGCGCGCCCCTACCCGGCCCCTACGTGGCCCTTACGCGGCCCCTAGCACGCCCCCTACCCGGCCCCTGACGCGGCCCCTACGCGGCCCCTGACGCGGCCCCTACGCGACCCCTGACGCGGCCCCTACGCGGCCCCTGACGCGGCTCCTATGCGCCCCCTACGCGGCCCCTGACGCGGCCCTTACGCGGCCCCTGACGCGGCCCCTACGCGGCCCCTACGCCACCCCTGCCGCGGCCCGACCCAGCCCCGTCCCTGACGCGACCCCTACGCTGCCCCTGACGCGGCCCTTATGCGGCCCCTGACGCGGCCCCTACGCGGCCCCTACGCGGCCCCTGACACGGCCCCTGACGCGGCCCCTATGCAGCCCCTACGCGGCCCCTGACACGGCCCCTACGCGGCCCTTATGCGGCCCCTGACGCGGCCCCTACGCTGCCCCTGACGCGGCCCCTACTCTGCCCCTGACGCGGCCCCTACGCCGCCCCTACGCGGCCCGGCCCGGCCCCGTCCCTGACGCGGCCCCTACGCGGCCCCTCCGCCGCCCCTACTCGGCCCCTACGCCGCCCCTAAAGGGCCCCGTCCCGGTCCTGCCCCGGCCCCGACCCCGTCCCGGACCTGCCCCGGCCCCGACCCTGTCCCGGCCCCGTTGCTGCCCTGTCTCGGACCCTTCCTGGCCCCGACCCTGTCCCGGACCTGCCCCGGCCCTGACCCTGTCCCGGCCCCGTTTCTGCCCCGTCTTGGACCCTGCTCGGCCCCGACCCTGTCCCGGCCCTGTCACGGCCCCGACCCAGTCCCGGACCTATCGTTCCGCCCCTGGTAAGAGCCTAGCTGGGCCGAGCCGCGCGGCCGAGCCGCACTGCCTTGCTAATTGCCCTGCCGAGTCGCACTGTCCTGCCTCGCCCAGTTGCATCGCTGCTGCTGCTAGTCTGCTGCTGCTCCTAGCATGGCTAGTCCTAGTCTTCTCACCTTTGATGCTGAGGGTCGAGCGGTTGAATTTGATGTCTGGCTAGATGATTTGCAGCTTTTCCTTCAGTGCGATAGCAAGGATGAGATTACGTCGGGTGCCTCTACTGCCCCTGCTGCTGATGCCGACAGTACCGTTCGCTCGCAGTGGCTCACGCGCGATGCTGCTGCCAGCCTTGCTGTGCGTAGTCACCTACCGTCTACTGAGCGCGCGCACTTTAGTCAGTACAAGAGTGCTAAGACTCTGTACGACGAAGTAGTTGCACGCTACTCTTCCCCTGCCACTGCTGCGCTTAGTCGCCTCATGCTACCGTTCCTGTTCCCTGACCTCGCTGCTTTTGCCACAGTCACTGACCTCATTACGCACCTCCGCACTAGTGACACTCGCTACCGCGCTGCGCTTCCTGCTGAGTTCTGCGCCCAGAACCCCCCCCCCATGTACATCACCATCTACTACCTAGTCAATCGACTCCCTGACACTCTCCGCTCGGTCAGGGACCACTTCCTCTCTCTTTGCCCTACCACCCTCACTGTCGACCTCCTCGAGGAGCGCCTCCTTGCAGCAGAGACTAATATCACCGCTGTAGGCGCCTCTCGTGGTGACCCCCGTACCCCTTTCTTTGAGGGGTGCTCCCCCGTTCCTCTTTTGCCCTCTGTTGCCTCTGCTGCTGCTGTCGACCTTGTTGGTATCCGAGTCGGTCAGCGCTGCGTCTGCTCCTAGTGAGAGGCGCCGCTTCAGCAAGGGCAAGCGGGGCAAGGGAGCTCGAGGAGGTGGTGGGGGCGGCGGTAGTGGCGGTGGAGGCGGAGGAGGGGGTGGGGGTGGGGGTGGTGGTAGAGGTGGGGGCTTCGGTGGCGGCGATGGAGGTGGAGGCGGCGGTGGCGGTGGCGGGAGGGGTGGAGGAGGCGGAGGCGGCGGCGGCGGAGGTGGAGCTGGTAGAGGCGGAGCTGTGGAGCGGGGACCCCAGCAGCAGCAGCGCTCTCGAGAGACCCCTTCGCCCCAGCAGCTTCGTGAGTGGTACGCGGGGCGCCAGGGGTCTGGGGGTGCTGGTCCCTGTACTTACGTCCTGCGCACCGGTGACCGCACTGGAGAGCAATGTGGCGGCCTGCACGCCACCCAGCGCTGCTTCGGTCGCCTAACGGACGCCTGGCGTGCCCAGTTCCCGGACGCCACTGAGATCCCTCGTTGGGGAGATCTGCTCAGGTCGGGGGTATCTATCTTTGATCTTGACTTTGATGCTATTCTTGCTGCCATGTATGCTGTGTCTATTAGTGCTGAGGGTGACTGTTACGTGTGTGTTCCGCCTGACCCTGGTATTGAGGCTGCTGCTCTAGGTGCTAGTGAGTCTGCTGCTCTAGGTGCTGGTGAGTCTGCTCTCTCAGGTACCGAGTCGGCTCAGGTCTTTCACACCTTCACCCTCGACCGGTTGCGGTCTCCCTGGCAGACCCCTCTGGGGGTCCTGTCCTTGCTCGCTACTCCACTGTCCTCCCGTGTCCGGCGGCCCCGTCAGACTCCCTGTCTGGTCTCTACCTCCCCTCGTTCTCCACGAACTTGGTGAGTGGTGCTGACCTTCAGGATGCCGGAGTTGACAAGTTCACTCCTGCAGGTCAGCGAGTGACCCACTGCACGTGTGCTCAGACGGGCCGTCGACCGGGGTCGAGCCTGTACACACTGACCACAGAGTCTCCTCCGGTTGCTGCGTCTGGTCAGGTAGCTGCGTCGAGTCAGGTGTTTGCTGTAGCGTCTCGGTCAGGTCCTGAGTCTGCCCCCTGCTCGTGTCGCCTCCTGTCCCACCAGACCCTCCTCTGGCACCACCGCCTTGGTCACCCCTCCTTGCCTCGTCTCCGAGGCATGGCCTCCCGTGTCCTTGTCCCTGGTCTCCCCCGGTCCCTCCCTCCCCTTCCCCCGGGGCCTGCCCCTACCTGCGTTCCCTGCGTCGAGGGGCGGCAGCGCGCCGCTCCTCACTCCTCCGAGTTTCCCCCGATAGAGGCTCCGCTGCAGACTCTTCACATGGACGTGTGGGGCCCAGCCCGCGTCCGTGGACAGGGTCACGAGCGTTACTTCCTGCTGGTGGTTGACGACTACTCGCGTTACACCACCGTCTTCCCCTTGCGCAGCAAGGGTGAGGTCACTGAGGTGTTGATCGACTGGATCCGCGTTGCTCGTCTCCAGCTCAGAGAGCGTTTCGGCTCGGACTTTCCTGTTCTGCGTCTGCACTCCGACAGAGGCGGAGAGTTTTCCTCCGACCTTCTGCGAGCCTTCTGTCGTGCAAAGGGCATCCGCCAGACGTTCACGCTTCCGGCCTCTCCACAGCAAAATGGGATTGCTGAGCGCCGCATTGGCATCGTCATGGATGTCGCTCGTACGTCCATGATCCATGCGGCTGCTCCCCATATTCTGTGGCCGTTCGCGGTTCAATACGCGGCGCATCAGATCAACCTTCAGCCCCGGGTCTCCCTGCCGGAGACCTCCCCTACTCTGCGGTGGACGGGGAAGGTTGGTGATGCGTCTGCGTTCCGTGTCTGGGGATCTCGAGCTTTTGTCCGAGACATGTCTGCGGACAAGCTGTCCTCCCGTGCTGTTCCTTGCGTCTTCCTCGGCTTTCCCCCTGACGCGCCTGGTTGGCAGTTTTACCACCCCACCTCGCGTCGTGTTCTGTCCTCCCAGGACGTCACGTTTGACGAGTCGGTTCCGTACTACCGTCTCTTCCCCTACCGCACTGCCCCCCTCCCCCCCCCGCCGCTCTTCCTCGCTCCCGGTCCCCCCCCGGTAGACCCCCTCCCCCCTCAGGGTCCTGCCCCCTCAGGTGTGTCCCAGGTAGATGCAGTCGAGCCTGTCGAGGTAGCTGCTGACTCTGGTGCGTCTGGGGGTGCTGAGCCTGAGCGTGTGGAGCCTGGGGGTGCTGGGTCTGGGGGTGCTGAGCCTGAGCGTGCGGAGCCTGGGGGTACTGGGTTTGGGGATGCTGAGCCTGAGCGTGCGGGGCCTGGGGGTGCTGCTTCTGGGGGTGCTGAGCCTGGGGCTGCTGGGAGTGGGGGTGTGGAGCCTGTCGGTGCAAGGACCTGGCGCTCCTTCGGGTGCTTTGTCCCGGCGGGAGCTTCCCTCTCCACAGGAGCTGCGCGAGTGGTTTGCTCGCCGCTGGAGCCGTGCTGCTGGAGCTGGAGGTGCTGCCGGTGCTGGAGGTTCTGCTGCTGCTGGAGGTTCTGGAGCTGGAGGTGCTGCTGGAGCCGGTACTGGAGGTTCTGCTTCTGCTGGGGGTGCTGGAACCACGGGTCCCGGAGGTGCTCGTACTGGAGGTACTGGAGCTGCTGGGCCTGGTGGTGCTCCTGGTGCTGGAGCTACTGGTGGAGCTGGAGCTGGTGGTGCTGCTGGAGTGGGTGCTACTGGAGGTACTGGAGCCGGAGCGGCTGTGTCTGCTGGTGGTCCTGCTGGAGCTGGAGCTGCTGGAGGTACTGGAGTTGGTGGTGCTGCTGGAGTTGGAGCTGACGCTGGGGGTACTGGTGTTGTCCCTGCTGGTTCTGGAGGTGCTGCGCGGCCGCGGCCGTACTTCGTTCCGCTCCTTGAGCAGGTTCTTGGTCTTCCGCCTTCTCCTAGTCCTGCTCCTTCCTTAGAGTGTCCTCCGCCTGTCCAGTCCGAGTCACAGTTACAGCTGGTCTCCCCTCTGCCTGCTCCTTCTCCCTACGCTGGTCCTACTGGAGGTCTTGCTGAGCGTCGTGAGCCTGAGTCGCGTCCTGCGTCACCTGTTTGTACTGCTCGCACTAGTCGTCGTGTTCCACGTCCGCGTCCTCCTGCAGTCCCGGGCACGCATCAGATGGCACTGCGTCCTTCCACTGCGCCACAGCGTGTCCCTTTGCCGTCTCTTCCGGAGTCCTCTCTTCCTGCTCTTGCTGAGCCGGCGTCTGACTCCCTTCGTGCTGCCAGTCCTGCTGTCACGCGTTTCCTAGCCACTGTTGTCACTGACCCTTCCTTTGAGTCCACTGCTGCGTCTGCCTTAGTTACCGAGCTTGTCGACTTCGCTGCTCACTGTCGTCTAGACTACGCTGCTAGTCTTGTTGCTGAGTCAGCGTCTGCGTCTGTCTGTCCTCCGTCCGTCGGGGGTGAGTGTGCTCTTAGCACGGACGTCCTTGAGGACCGACAGGAGGAGTTCCAGTGTTTTGCTGCTGCTTTACCTCATCTCGTGTCCACGCTGCTTGCCCCTGAGGGAGACCCGGATGCACCAGACATCCCGACCCCGCGCTCTTACGCAGAGGCGATAGAGGGTCCTTACTCCTCTCAGTGGCAGGCAGCCATGGACGCAGAGATGGCTTCCTGGAAGTCCACAGGCACCTACGTCGACGAGGTTCCCCCACCTGGGGCGAACATCGTCAATGGCATGTGGATCTTCAGGGTGAAGCGGCCTCCGGGTTCTCCGCCTGTCTTCAAGGCGCGTTACGTGGCTCGAGGCTTCAGTCAGCGGCAGGAAGTTGACTACTTTCAGACCTTCTCCCCAACCCTGAAGATGACCACTCTTCGGGTTCTGCTGCACGTTGCTGCTTAGCGTGACTACGAGCTTCACTCCCTTGACTTCAGCACTGCTTTCCTACAGGGCAGTCTGCACGAGGAGATCTGGCTGCGCCGCCCACCTGGCTTCACTGGGTCGTTTCCTCCTGGTACCCAGTGGAGCCTCCGGCGGCCAGTCTACGGTCTCCGCCAGGCGCCACGTGAGTGGCACGACACACTGAGGTCTACGCTTGCGGCTCTTGGGTTTGCTCCTTCCACTGCTGACCCGTCGCTGTTTCTTCGCACCGACACCTTACTGCCGCCGTTCTACATCCTCGTGTACGTCGACGACTTGGTGTTTGCTACAGCTGACACTGCTGGACTCGCCCACGTGAAGTCCGAGCTGCAGAAGAGACACACGTGCACAGACTTGGGTGAACTGCGCAGCTATCTTGGCTTGCAGATCACCCGGGACAGAGCACGGCGCACCATCACCCTGACTCAGTCACACATGGTGCAGCAGGTCCTTCAGCGCTTCGACTTCACGTACTCCTCGCCTCAGGCCACTCCTCTGTCTACTCGCCACTCGCTCTCAGCTCTGCCTTCGGATGAGTCCGTAGAGCCGAGTGGCCCGTACCCAGAGCTTGTTGGCTGCCTCATGTACCTGATGATCTGCACTCGACCTGACCTAGCATACCCTCTGAGCATTCTGGCGCGCTATGTTGCTCCTGGGAGACACCGACCAGAGCACATGGTTGCAGCGAAGAGGGTGTTGCGCTTCTTGTGCAGTACTTCGGGCTTGTGGCTAGTGCTTGGAGGGCGGAGTCCAGTGGTCCTCACTGGTCACGCAGACGCGTCTTGGGTGGACGACTTGGCTACGCAGCGGTCGTCACAGAGTTACACCTTCAGCCTTGGTTCCGGCTCTGTTTCGTGGCGGTCTACCCGCTCGTCTTCTGTTCTCAGCTCCAGCTGTGAGGCTGAGATCTACGCAGGGGCCATGGCTGCACAGGAGTTACGTTGGCTCACCTACTTGCTGACTGACCTTGGAGAGCCGCCTCGTTCTCCTCCAGTTCTGTACGTAGACAACAAGGCCATGCTGGCCTTGTGTCGGGAGCACAGACTGGAGCACAGAACGAAGCACATTGCTCTTCGCTACTTCCTTGCTCGTGAGCTACAGCAGCGTGGCCAGCTGCGCCTTGCTTACGTGGCCTCTCAGGCCAACACTGCTGATATCTTTACCAAGGCACTTCAGCCTTGTGATCATCAGCGCTTCTGTACTATGCTAGGTCTTGTGCCTACTTGGCCTCACTTGCTTACCTCTTGACTTTCCTTGTTCTGTGATCTATATATACCTGTACTTGCTTGTTTACCTTTATATATGAACTTGCATGTGAACTGGCCTTGTGGTCTTTGAACCTGTGCTCAGACTGTGTGGTGACGTTGTGATCCACCCTGAGCTTGCTTTGCTTTGCTTTGCTTGACTGGTCTTGTGACCCCTAGTTCTCCCCCACTTTGCCTATGGGGGTGTGTCAGTTATTTATGCCTTAGCCTATGTAGGCTGTAGTGGGGTAGACACTAAGGGGTACAGCTTTCATATTTGTATCTCACACTTTCCTAGTTCATTCATTCCTGTTGTTTCTTTCTTCACAGTGCGCCTATATCCGGGGTAATACGGTATTACCTTGCTATAATCAATCTCTTGCTCTCACACACTAGTGCAAGTTGGTTCAACAAGTTTACTAAGAACACTTCCGCAATTACAACATTCCTACGGGTCTTAGCCTTGGAAAGATCCTAAGGGCTTTTATCAGCCCAACACGCTTAACCTCTTGCTGTTTCTTTTTGTCAACCGCTTTGGTTGACTCGCTGTTACTTCGCTGCAGTTCGCTTCGCTTACATGTAGTGCTCGACACATCAGAAGCGTGAACTATATGTTTCCAACATAGGGTTCATCAATTTCAAAATTAATTCACCGTGCAGAACGTTCCTCACGACAACGGTATGCTTATGAGACGCTGTGCGAAGAAACCAGTGTATGGATGGCACAGCATGGGGTGGGATGCACCTCCACCACCGTCCCCTACGCCCCAAGCTGCTTCATCAGCTCCGCCCTGCCCACAGCCAGCGCCTCCGACAGCTTCTCCGGCTGCCTGCCCCCCGCCTGTGCGAAATTGGGGCGCCCCCCTCCCCCTCCCCCGCACACTCGCGCCATGGCGCCCGCCAGCTTGCCCGCATTCACCCCCGCCTTCACCACCTGGGGGACATGTGGGAGAGAAGGGGACGCATGGGTGGGGAAGAGGGAACGCAGGGGGACACATGGGTGGGAGCAGGTAACACGGAGGGATGTGGAGAAGGAATGGGCGGTGGTGAAGAGGTTGTTGGCGTGCATTGTGGGGAAGAGGCTGTTGGCGTGCATGGATATAAGGGATGGAAGTGCGGGGAGGTGGAGTGGGAACAGCGTGAGGTGAGCATGAGCGCACTGCAGGCAGCTGCCACTCACCGCAGGGCTCAGCAAGTGGCACTCACCACAGGGCTCAGCAACTGGCACTCACCACAGGGCTCAGCAACTGGCACTCACCACAGGGCTCAGCAACTGGCACTCACCACAGGAGTAGGAGGGTTACTGTATGATCCATGTAACGCATCGCCTTCCTACCCTAACAATCCTAGCTATGACTCTCTAAAGCGCTACCTACGTAAGGTAGCGACTTACGGGAAGAGAAGGTTGGAGGAGGTGAATGGTGATTGGTCCCCAATTGTGGACCACCACCCACGAAAAGACAAGCGTGGTTGGGAACCAACCCAACCTCCACATTGGTTGGAATTCCAACCAATAGCAAGTGAACATTTATGTTACAAGTTACAACATGTAACAAAACAATCCTTATCACAATTCTGTTGCTCTCATTGGTTGCAAATCCAACCATTGTGCCACCTAAGCAAACTCACCCCTAGGAGCTCCTTGCCCTTGTTGCCATGGAGGAAGTGGAGCTCCCCAAGGAGGTCTAGGAGGGGTGTGAGCTAAGCAGGCTCATTCTGAACTCCCAACTTCCAATTAACCAAAATGGAAATGGGATTTTCTCTCTAAGTACAAGACTTCTCCCTCACAAGTGCCCTAGCCTTCAACTACTCTTTTGGTGAAGCTACTCCATCACTCTTAGAGCTTCAACTAACAAGACTTCAAGGCTCAAGGCTAGCTTAGGGACTAGTTTATCTTGTATGTGCTTGTTGTTGGCGTTGTATAAGCCTTCTATAGACCCTTTTTGTGGGCATTTGCTATAAGTCCGGGTTTTTATTGTGATTTGAAGGGCGTTTTCTCTATAAGCCCGTGTTACATTTGGTATTCAGAGCTTCGGTTATCCTTGGCCCTGTGTGGCTAATTATTTTTTTTTTTTAGGAGTTTCTAGATCTTAGATCTAGAATAGCCTCAAGCTCTTTTAAGAAGAGTTGAGAAACTCCCAAGATCAAGAAATCGTCTTCAAGGATCCCAAGATCTAAAAGCTCTTTGAGCTTTAAGAGAATTAATTCTCTGCCCACCTTCTTGGTGGAAGACTCATAGCTATTTTTTCAATAGCAGAGTGATACAGATCTAAGAGATTTGTTAAAAGATTCCTCTTAACTTGCTCCTTGAGCAGTTTGGGGAACTTTCTCTATTTCCTTCTTGAAATAGAAGATTTATTTAACAACTCTTTTTCTGTACCTTTCTCTTTGTGAGAATATTGATCTATACAAAAGATTTCTGAAATATTTCAGAATCTCTTGCCTATCACCTTGAGTGTTAGAGGACCCTTATTGAGATCATATTTCTTAACAAAGAAGAAACACTCTCCTTAAGTTCCATTTTAACAACTCCTCTATGGCTACTCCTCATGAGGAAGCATCAAAGGAGGATGTCCCTATGACCTCAGTGGATGAACTGGAAGACTTTCCTGATCTTGACCTTAATGCTGAGGACGTCAGAGGGGACCTTCCTGAGGAAGAGGAAGAAGCACTGGGAAACCAGGAGGAGAATGGAGAACAGGAAGGGCTTGATGATCTCGGCATGGATGACAACTTTCCGGAGGAGTTTGAAAAACTTCAATCCACGGTGGCCGAGCAAGCATCTTCCTTGCTGCAGCAGAAACGACGGGTCAGTGAGCTTTAGACTCAGCTTGCTGAGCAGAATGCCTCAATGGACACGATCAAAGCTCAGCTTAACAAGGTCACTGCCGAGGCTCGTCAATTTAAGAGATCTCTTGGCCTCAAGGCCAACTAGATCAAGAGCCTTGAGGATACTTTGCAGCAGCTCAATGCTACGTGCATTAACCTTGAATCGACTTGCACGACGCTGCAAGCGCAGTATAGGGAGCTCAGGAGGGGCGGTATTTATCGCCCCCCTCCTAACAATGGGCAGCCTTCTACTTCTGCCGGAGCTCCAACAGAGCAGCCAATCTCACCTGACGCACCCGCATTTGGGTTGCTCCCCACTGCCTTGCCAAACTTCATTCATGGCAAGACGAATGTGGAATCCTGGCTTCATCATGTGGAGGAATTCCTTTCCATCCACAACGTGCGCCCCGATGCACGCGTTATTGCTGCTACAGGTGCTCTCGATGAGACTGCTCGTAACACAATCTACAGCACTATGAAGCTTGCCGGGGCAACGTCGGCCACCTTCGGATGGTCCGATTTTTGCAGCGCGATGAAAGACGCTTTCCATGTGCAAAAGACTGACCTGGAAGTGCGCAGTCGCATCAAGAGCATGCAGTGTGGAACTCGCACTGTGCAAAAGTATGCCAACGAGTTCGAACGGACTATGTTACTCCTGACAGTCGCTCTTGTTGAATAGAAACAGTAGGGCCTAGGCTTAGTAGCCTAGGCCAAAGGGAGTCGAGAGAGTTTAGGCAAAGAGAGAATGAGTTCACTATTGAGCGAGGTACAAATAGCAAACAAAGCATGCAAAGAAGGTGCACCACCAACAAGTTTATAATAACTACACTAACTACAGCTACAGGCAGTTACAGATATATTCTAACAGCTCTCACTGAGAACGAGACAATGTCGTCGTTCTATGAAGGCTTGCCCCAGTGGCTTCGCGAGAGGCTTGTGCTGGGCAGGAACCAGTACACTACGTACAAGGAGCTCAAGACAGTTGTCATTGATCTTGACGTGAGCGTCCGCACCTGCCTTAATGCCGCCAAGGGTCACTTGCAGAGCGGGGGTGAAGGCCCTAGTGGCCAGAACAATGCGGCGCATCCTTCTAATGGAAAGGGCCCTTGGAAGAAGAGGCCTTTCCATCCGCAGAGCCAGCAAAATGGGCCACAGCCTAAGAGGCCCTTTCACAAGGGTGGCCAGCAGAGGAACGGAACTCCTTTTTGCACCTATTCCAAGAAGATGGGTCATACGAAGGGGCAGTGTCGTACGCTGAAAAGGTCTGAGGATTCTGGCAAGCCGCAGCAGGCGAACAAGAAGGGAGATGCAGGACCTTCAGGCTCGCGCCAGGATTTTCACAAGTCCAACTAGGGTGTGGGTACCTAGCTGGACAGGTAGATCGAGGTGATGAAGCTTACGTCCTTCGTGACGATGATCTATTAAAGCTAGAGAAACTTGCTGAGTGCAAAATCTCTTGTTTGTTTGCTTTTTCTTTGAGTGAAAATTCTGTTTTTCTACCTCGATTGCACCCACTTACACACCTATCTACCGAAACACTCAGAGATAAGTTCTCTGTAATTTGCTGCAGCGTGGATGTGTTGCCTTCCATAATGGAATTGGTGGGTCGTTGTACCCAAAAGCACCCACTGACTTCAGTCAGTCTGGTGAGTCGCACAATCAAAGGCAAACATTTTCCCATGCTTAAGGGATGGACGGTACTTGCCGCATGGGATAAGAGATATCACATGTGGTAGCCTGACAGCCGATCTTATGGTCGAGCAAAGCACAATGTCAAGGCATACTACCTCCCACCAACTCGCATTGTTGCATGCCCCATTCGACCAAAGCATCAACAGAACCTGTTGCTGGTGGGTCGCATAGACGGGGATGAAGCAAAGATTCTTGTTGATACGGGCGTGACTGTTTCTCTTTTCGATGAAAACAGAGCCACAAGCCATGGGGTCCTCGTTGAAGGACCGTCTTGCCCCATTCGTCTTGGCGACGATCGAATCATCCCAAGCAAAGGGCAGACACATATCAATATGGAAATTCAAGGCTATAACGAGAACATCAATGTTTATGTCCTCCCATTACTGGCAAGCGTAGACCTAGTCCTCGGGATGGACTGGCTTCGAGCCAATGAGGTCATCCTTGACTTTCAACACAACACAGTAACTTTCACGAAAAACGGTGTTGTGGTTCGGTGGCATGTTCAAGGGGACGTAAACATCACTGATGTCCCACACTCCAATCGCCCCGACGTCCAGTTCGCCCTTGCAAATCAATTTGGGCAAGATGCAAAATCAGCTGATACACTTTTTGTTGTACAACTAGAGGAAACCACACAATCGTCTCCTGAGATCGAGGATTTTCCTCCTCAGATGAAGGCTCTGGCAGAGGACTTCAAGGAAGTTTTCGAACCGATTCCTGATGGACTCCCTCCAGACCGCGCTGTGGGTCATACCATTCCTGTGGAGCCTGGAAAGGCACCACCGTTCAGACCTCTGTATCGCCTCAGTCCAGCTGAGTACGAAGAGGCTAAGCAACAAATAGAAGATTATCTGAAAAGGGGATGGATCAAACCCAGTGCATCACCATACGGAGCACCAATCTTGTTTGTTAACAAGAAGGCGGAGGGCTACGCCTGTGCGTTGAATATCGCGCCTTAAACAAGATCACAATTAAGAACAGATATCCGCTGCCTCGCATTGAGGATCTGTTTGATCGTCTCCAGGGTGCCCAATGGTTTAGCGCATTGGACCTCGCACAGGGGTACCATCAGTTGCGCATCACCAATGATGATGTACCCAAAACAGCGTTTCGCACGCCGTTTGGGCATTTTTTATGGCGTGTGCTGAGCTTCGGCCTGACCAATGCACCGGCCTCATTTCAGAGGGCGATGAATGATGTCTTTCGTGAGGCGTTTGGTCAATTTGTCCTGGTTTATCTCGACGATATATTGGTCTATTCCAAGACCAAAAAGGAGCACACAGAACACCTAAAATGGGTGTTAAACAAACCACGAGAGCATAAGTTCTACGCTCGCTTGTGGAAGTGTCACTTCTATAAGCGCGAGTTAGAATATCTGGGACATCTCGTGGGGAACAGTGGATTGAAAGTCGATCCCAAGAAAGTGGCGGCTGTTGAGAACTGGCCCGTTCCACAGGACGCGGGTCAAGTCAGGTCCTTTTTAGGCTTGGCCAATTATTTTCGCCGTTTCTTGGAAAATTATTCAACCATCGTTGCCCCATTGACCGCACTTACTCGAAAAGGTACTGTGTGGGAATGGACCAGACAATGCCAAGAGGCATTTGAAGCGGTCAAACAAAACTTGACCAATGCTCCCGTTCTGGTATTACCAGATCCAACAAAACCCTACGAGGTAGTCACTGACGCCTCAACGGTAGGGATTTCTGCAGTCCTCCTACAAGAAGGACGTCCTATGGCATACGAGAGTAGAAAGCTCTCCCCGGCAGAGCAGCGCTATATGACTTCTGAACAAGAACTGTTGGCAGTCGTCCATGCGCTACGAACATGGCGATGTTACTTGGAAGGTGTGGACTTTGTTGTCACAACTGACCATTGTCCAAACACCTACTTTTCCACCCAAGCCACCCTCACTCGTCGTCAAGCCCGATGGGCTGAGCTCCTTAGCGGTTTCACCTATGATATTCGATATCGGGCAGGTTCGACGAACATGGCTGACCCCCTCAGCAGACAGCCGATAGGGACAGCAAACGGGCTTGAGGACACCGAACATGCTGCCGTCTTTGCAGCTTACTTTGGTATCCTCGCTGTTGCTCGAGTGAGTGAGATAACCTTCAGTGATTTTCTGAAACGAATCCGCACAGGCTATCAGATTGTTTCCTGGTTTCAGAACCCACAGAATACGAAGGATCTCTCGTGGGAGCATGAGCTTTGGTGGAATGGAAAAGAAATTGTAGTACCACATATGAGGAACCTGCGGAATGACATCTTACAAGAAGTGCATGCCAGTAAATACAGTGGACACCTCGAAGTTAATAAAACCCGATGGGCATTGTCTGACGTATACTGGTGGCCAGGGTTGGGCAATGAAGTCCAGCAGTTTGTTACACGCCGCGACACGTGTGCGCGTAACAAACCGAGCATACAAAAACCCGGTGGTTTGCTTCAACTACTCGAAATCCCTGACGAACCTTGGGAGAGTGTATCAATGGATTTCATCACTGATCTCCCTAAAACACGAGATGGTCATACAACGATCCTCGTCTTCGTGGATCGTTTGACCAAGATGGTGCACTTCATGCCTACAACCACGGACGTATCAGTAGAAGATACAGCTAAGGTCTATTGCACATGTTTTCCGTTTACATGGTTTGCCCCGTGTGCTAGTGTCTGACCGAGACCCTCGTTTTACAAGCCGTTTCTGGCAGGAGGTCATTCGGACACTAGGGACGAAGCTGAAAATGTCGTCTGCATTCCACCCTCAAACGGATGGGCAGACCGAACGCACAAATCACACTCTTGAACAAATGCTTCGTTCGTTTATTGGCCCAATACAAGATGATTGGGATGAGCTGTTGCCAGTCGTGGAATTTGCTGGAAAGCACCCATGAAAAACCCTTCATCTTAAATTGTGGTCGGCACCCCACAACACCTGCTACGCATGGGGTCAGTGGTTTGAAAATTCCAGCCGCTAAGGACTTTATTGGCAAGCAGCAAGAAGCGCTTAAGTCTGCTTGTCGTTGGTTGCAACTTGCCCAACAATGCCAAAAGTCTTACGCCGACATGAAACGCCGGGACGTTTCTTTTCAAGAGGGAGACAAAGTTTAGTTGAGTACGAAAAACATTCGACTCAAATTACCTGGGGTGCGAAAGTTGTTTCCTCGTTGGATTGGGCCATTCGAGGTCATCAAGCGGGTTGGGGCGGTGGCTTATAAGCTTAAGCTACCAGACACCTTACAGATTCACAATATCCTCCACGTGTCTCTGTTAAATAAGTATGTAGCCGACGGCACATACTTACCACCACCAACCATCGTCCTGGGTGAGGAACTATATTATGAAGTCGAGCATGTGCTCATGCACCGTGATCGACAACACGGCCGTAAAACAAAACGTGAGTTCCTCATTAAGTGGAAAGGCTACGGGCTGAACACAATTCTTGGGAGCCAGAGGAACACTTGACTGAAAAAGCAGTTCAAGCTTACATGGAAGAGTTGGCACTCCGAGCAGCCCCACAGCCAGTGGATGGTGTTGACCCTGGCCGTAATGTGGTGCGACGTGCTCGCAGCACTCGCCCCAAGAAGCACTCCAAGGCAAGGGGGACGTTGCCAACTGGAGGGGGAGGAGTGTAACGCATCGCCTTCCTACCCTAACAATCCTAGCTATGACTCTCTAAAGCGCTACCTACGTAAGGTAGCGACTTACGGCAAGAGAAGGTTGGAGGAGGTGAATGGTGATTGGTCCCCAGTTGTGGACCACCACCCACGAAAAGACAAGCGTGGTTGGGAATCAACCCAACCTCCACATTGGTTGGAATTCCAACCAATAGCAAGTGAACATTTATGTTACAAGTTACAACATGTAACAAAACAATCCTTATCACAATTGTGTTGCTCTCATTGGTTGCAAATCCAACCATTGTGCCACCTAAGCAAACTCACCCCTAGGAGCTCCTTGCCCTTGTTGCCATGGAGGAAGTGGAGCTCCCCAAGGAGGTCTAGGAGGGGTGTGAGCTAAGCAGGCTCATTCTGAACTCCCAACTTCCAATTAACCAGAATGGAAATGGGATTTTCTCTCTAAGTACAAGACTTCTCCCTCACAAGTGCCCTAGCCTTCAACTACTCTTTTGGTGAAGCTACTCCATCACTCTTAGAGCCTCAACTACCAAGCCTTTAAGGCTCAAGGCTAGCTTAGGGACTAGTTTATCTTGTATGTGCTTGTTGTTGGCGTTTTATAAGCCTTCTATAGACCCTTTTTGTGGGCATTTGCTATAAGTCCGGGTTTTTATTGTGATTTTAAGGGCGTTTTCTCTATAAGCCCGTGTTACAGGTTAGGTCTGGGGAGGTTCCAGAGGAGGATGTGGAGGAGGAGTAGGGGGAGTTGTTAACGTTTTTTTTTTTTTGTTTTTTTTTTTGTTTTTTTTTGTTTTTTTTTAATCTTGAGTTTATCCACATTTGTGTAGTGCTCGTTTGTGGAGCACCGCAACTACAAGGTGATTTACCGGCGATATGCATCGCTCTTCTTCCTCGTGGGCGTGGATGGCGAAGAGGTAAGAGTGGCTCCATCCCAATCCCCACTGGTTCAAGTCCACCTGCTCAATCTCAAATCATCAAGTTCACCTACTCGATTTCAAATCACCCTGCTGCTATTACTGCCATCCCTTTTTTGCCTCTCCAATTTCATCCTCCTCCTTTGACCCTCCACTCCACCTCCACCTCTGACTTGCAATCTCTCAATCCTTCTCCCCCTTCTTGCTCCCTTCTCCCCCCTGCCTGTCCCCACTCCCTTTTTCCCCCTCCTCCCTTGCCCTTCTTCCCGCCGTCGCCCATGCCGCCATGCAACCATGTGGGTGGTAGAACGAGCTGGCAATACTGGAGTTCATCCACTGCATCGTTGAGATCATGGACCGATACTTTGGCAACGTGGTCAGTCACACTGCACTGCACTGCACTGCATGCTCACCCCCTTGCACCCCCTCCTTGTTGAAAGGCATCTCTCTCTTCCTTGCTTCCTCTTTCGCTTCTACTCTTCCCGTGGCCTCCTCTCTTCCAGCCTCACCCATATTTGCAGTGCAAGTTGTATTGTATCGTGTTTCACGTTATCCCTTCACCATCTTCGGATGTGACTTCATGTTTGTCGTTTGAGGTGGCTCAAAACCGTCACAAGTTCAACGTTGTTGTGTCGAGTCCATGTCTGTCTTCCCAACATGCCCATGTCTGTCTTCCCCACATGCCCATGTCCAGTGTGAGCGATCGTCAGGTTCCCTCTCACCATCCGCCCCTTCATCCCTTACCGATCACACAGTGCGAGCTGGACATCATGTTCCACCTGTCTCTCCCCCTCCCCCTTTGCCCCATGGCAGTGCGAGCTGGATATAATGTTCCACCTGGAGAAGGCGTACTTCATGCTTGATGAGATGGGCATGAACGGCTGCGTCATGGACACCAACAAGCTCAATGTGCTCGCGCCCATCCACCTCAAGGACAAGTCATCGTAGCCCTCTCGCCATCGTAGCACAACACCTTACTCACACAAAGAGAGCATTGTGCACGCAAACCCATCCACCTCATGGACAAGTCATTTATCCATGCACTCGCAGCAGTTGCAGCTGCAGCAGCAGGAGGGGACCTTACCCACACTCATCCACCAGCAACACCATGCAAAACTCCCTTAGCCAAGCAGCACCATGCAGAACTCCCTTATCCAAGCAGCACCATGCAGAACTCCCTTAGCCAAGCAGCACCATGCATAACTCCCTTAGCCAAGCAGCACCATGCAGAACTCCCTTAGCCAAGCAGCACCATGCAGAACTCCCTTAGCCAAGCAGCACCATGCAGAACTCCCTTAGCCAAGCAGCACCATGCAGAACTCCCTTAGCCAAGCAGCACCATGCAGAACTCCCTTAGCCAAGCAGCACCATGCAGAACTCCCTTAGCCAAGCAGCACCATGCAGAACTCCCTTAGCCAAGCAGCACCATGCAGAACTCCCTTAGCCAAGCAGCACCATGCAGAACTCCCTTAGCCAAGCAGCACCATGCAGAACTCCCTTAGCCAAGCAGCACCATGCAGAACTCCCTTAGCCAAGCAGCACCATGCAGAACTCCCTTAGCCAAGCAGCACCATGCAGAACTCCCTTAGCCAAGCAGCACCATGCAGAACTCCCTTAGCCAAGCAGCACCATGCAGAACTCCCTTAGCCAAGCAGCACCATGCAGAACCCCCTTAGCCAAGCAGCACCACCATATGCAGACCTTAACCACACCCATCCACCTCCTGGAGTATTTTTCAGAGCCACACAGCTACAGCAGCAGGAGCAGCAGTCGGTCAAGTCTTCTTAGTAGCAGCATTATGCTTTAGCGGCTTTTGTATGGTTTCCCTCCCCGTACGAGCCGTACCTTTTGGAGGAAGCTCGCCTTTGTTTAAACACGCAAATATTAGGATGAGGGGGTTGTACGGATGCACTTCTCTGAGATTTAGATTGTATGACAGTACCCCATTTTCCAGATTTATAAATTTATTTCTACTGTAATGCCTACCAAGTGGTGCAAAATACTGTTTCTAGTGCGGAAGGCGAAATGATCGTTTGTGGGGTACATCCTAGTTTCGTGCCAAACAACATCACTTTGCTTCCAAGCACCCACGTACGACGTGGGGCTTCCTTGGAAATCGAGTGACACGAGTGATATTTGACAGGCACATGATACAGTACAAGTGAAATTCGAACTTGTAATGGGGAGAATGCAGCCAGTGGAAGCGGCAAGGCGGGCGATCTGGTAAAGTCAGCCCCAGCAGCAAGCGCATCTTGGCCACCCTCAGGGACTAGCAGCATGACACAGAGGGGAGGAGCAGCGGCCACAAGGAAAGCCAACTCGAACCTGTCCTCTAAAACATCAGTGCTAAGGGCAGGAGCACCCCCGACGTACGGAGGAAGGGAAGGGGAGGAACAGAGATTGTCTAAGTGGTGTAGACAAGGCGATGAGTGGAGGCAAAGTCAGCTACAACTGCGACAAGAACAGAGACAGACAAAGGAAGAGCAATAGGGTCAGTGACGAGGGAGGAAAGGACATGGGAAACTATAAGACGAACGACACAGAGGATGTCAGAGAATGGAGGAGGGGAGATAGTAAGAAGGAGACTGAGGAGGTGACGGGAGATCAGGAGGGACACGAGGGGGGAGAGAGTGGAGGAGTCCCATAGAGTGATAACTAGTATAAGGAGACGAGGGACAAGCACGAACGGCATGACGAGGAAAGGGGAAAGAGACAACAGACGTGTCAAGAAGGAGAGGTGGAAACAGCTTAGAACAAGGAGAAAAACGAGCCGAAGATGGGTCCGGGAGAGGCAAAGCGAGGAGTAAGGAGGACTGTCGATCAAAGGGTAAGGAAGTCCCAGAAGGCGAAGTCCAGTCACAAGCCGCGAATCCTGCTGCTGCAGCTGCTACTGCGACTACTCCTGCGGCGGCTATTGCGGCGGTTGAGACGGTTGCTGCTGCTGCTGCTTCGCGGGTGCTCTGCCGTCTGTTTCGGCAGCTGCTGTGGTTGCTGCTGCTCCTCCAGCCTCGTCAAACGTCGTGGGCTCGCGGCAACTTCAGGGTCTGAAGCTCCCGCAACAGCACCTCGAGAACCAGCAACCTCCGTATCAGCTCCCCCAGAACTAGCACCCCCAGAGCCAGCACCCACCGCATCTACACCCTCCGAACCAGCACCCCCAGAGTCCACATTGAGTAGCGACGAAGTCTACTATGGTGACTGCGAGGACGATGCCGGGGACGGCGGGGACTGCAGGGTGACGTGTGCTCGAACAGGGAGACGCCATCCATGATAAAACGCTGGAGATACAGGTGCAAGCGCTCTAGCCACAATTCAAACTCGAGAGGGCGCCCGTCTTCGTCAACGGCTAGGATAATGATAGTGGCCATACGGGAACTAGGTCAAGCTTCAGTACGAGGAAGTAGCGGGAGATCTAGGCACAAGCGGCAGTTCAGGGCGCAGTGGAAGAAAGAACAGCATGGCAATATGTGAGTGGCCCAGCAGAAGACAGAGCTGTATCGTGGCGCATCCCGGCAGTAGGCAGCACGGCACGACAGCAAGGCAGCGCGCAGCGGCAGGGCAGCGTGCGCGGCAGAAAAGCAGCACGCACCCATGTGGCAGGGAAGCGCGTGGCGGTACGGCAGGGATGCGCGCGTGCGGCAGGGCAGCGTACGTGCGGCAGAGCAGCGCACGCGGCAAGGCAGCGCATGCACTCGCAGCTGCGCGCGAGGCAACAGTGGTAGGGCAGCACGTGCAGGCAGGTGCTGCACGCAGGGCAGGGGTGGCAGAGCAACATGCGTGGGCAGGCGAGGCGCACGGGGCAGCGCACAGGCACGCGTGGCAGGGCGGCGCACAGGCAGGCGCGGCGCTCGGGCAGCTGCGGCAGAGCAGCGCACGTGGGCAGGCGCGCCGCGCGGGGCAGCGGCGGCAGGGCAACGTGCACGGGCAGGCACAGCGCGCGGGGCAGCATACGGGCAGGCACGGCAGGGCAGCATACGGGCAGCTGCGCACGTGGCAGTGGTGGCAGGGCAGCGTGTGTGGGTAGGCGCGGCGTGCGGGGCAGTGGCGGTAGGGCAGCGCACGCGGGCAGGCGTGGCGTGCGAGGCAGCGCACAGGCAGGCGCGGCAGGGCTGCGCATGGGCAGGCGTGGCGCACGAGCAGCTGCGCGTGAGGCAATGGCGGCAGAACAGCGCGCATGCCCGTACCCAACTCTTTGCTAGTTCATCCATTCTCGTTCGTAACTTTGACATGGTTTCAGAGCAGGTCCGTTCCTAGGACCGTTTTTTTGGGCCCACCACCTGCTGCCCTGCTAACCTCGCCTCGCGCCCGTCGCCCCTAGGCCCCGGCCCGTCGTGACCCCTGTCGCCCTAGGCCCGTAGTGACCCTCGTCGCCAGTTGCCCCTCACGGCCCCATCGACCTAGGCCCCCGGCCCTCGCCCCTCGCCCCGCGGCCCCTCGGACCTCGCCCCGTCGACATAGGCCCCCGGCCCCTCGGCCCTCGCCCCACGGCCCCGTCGACCCAGGCCCCCGGCCCCCCACGACCCCGTCGATCTAGCCCCCCCCCCAAGCCCCGCGACCCCGTCGACCTAGGCCCCGCGGCCCCGTCGACCTAGGCCCCCCCCCCCCCACCTCGGCCCCGTCGACCTAGGCCCCCGGACCCCACGACCCCGTCGACCTAGGCCCCCCCCGGCCCCCTCGACCCCGTCGACCTAGGCCCCCCCAGCCCCCGCGACCCCGTCGACCTAGGCCCCGCGGCCCCGTCGACCTAGGCCCCCGGCCCCCCCCCCCCCCCTCGGCCCCGTCGCTCCTGGCCCCGCGGCCCCTTGACCTAGGCCCCCCCGGCCCCGTCGAACTAGGCCCCCGGCCCCCGCTCGGCCCCGTCGCTCCTGGCCCCAGGGCCCCGTCGACCTAGGCCCCCGGCCCCCCGTGACCCCGTCGACCTAGGCCCCCGGCCCCCTGTGACCCCGTCGACCTAGGCCCCCGGCCCCCGCGACCCCGTCGACCTAAGCCCCACGGCCCCGTCGACCCAGGCCCCTCGGCCCCGTTTCCCCTTCCCCACGGCCCAGTCGACCTAAGCCCCCGGCCCCTCGGCCCCGTCGCCCCTAGGCCCCCGGCCCCTTGGCCCCTCCTAGTCTGGCCCTGCGGCCCCGTGTTTGTCTACTCGGCCCCTTGGCCCCCCCCCCACTACGTGTTTTGCCCCTCGGCCCCTAGGCCCCTCAGCCCCTTGGCCCCTTGGCCCGTTGGCCCCTAGGCCACTCCCCCCCCCCCCCCCACGTGTTTGGCCCCTCGGCCCCAGCTGCTGCTGCTGCTACTGCTACACTGCTACTGCTACTGCTGCCAGTGCTGCTTCTACGTACTGTGCCCCGATGGCTTCGCTTCGAGTTCTACCATTTGATCATGAGGGCAGACCGCTTCAGTTTGACACGTGGCTTGATGATTTGTAGCTGTACCTACTAAGCGATTCTAAGGACAGTGTTTCGCTGTTTGACCTAGCGTCAGGCGCTGCTACTGCCCCTCCCGCCACAGCTGACAGTGCGACTCGCTCACAGTGGCTTACTCACGACGTTGCTGCCCGCTTAGCCATTCGCAACCACCTGCCGTTAACTGAATGCGCTCACTTCGGACAGCACAGGACAGCACAGGCATTGTACACCGCAATCGTAGCTCGCTACTCCTCGCCTGCCACTGCTGCTCTAGGCCGACTGCTACTGCCCTACCTGTTCCCCGAGCTGTCAGCTTTTGCCACAGTCGAGGACCTGGTTTCCCACCTGCGCACTAGCGACGCAAGCTACCGCGCTACCGTCCCTGCTGAGTTCCTTGACAAGAACCAGCCCCCGATGTTCATCACCCTCTACTTCATAGTCACTCGCCTCCCTGACACTCTTCGCTCTGTCAGGGACCACTTTCTCTCTCTTGACCCCACCTCCTTGACTGTTGACCTCCTCGAGCAGCATCTCCTCACCGCTGAGACTAGTGCGGTTGATGTAGGTGCTGCTCATGGCACTCCGCGGCCGCCCTTCTTTGAGGGGTGCTCCCCCTCCCCCCTTGCCCCCTCTTACGCCTCTGCTGCTACTACCGACGTCTCTGTTGCTGAGGACGTCGGGGCTGCTTCTGCTAGTGCGAAGCGCCGCAGCAGCAAGGGCAAGGGTGGCAAGGGTGGTGGAGGTGGCAGCGGTGGTGGTGGAGGTGGCAGCGGGAGTAGTGGTGGGGGCAGCAGTGGAGGTGGTGCCGGCGGTGGGACTGGTGGAGGGAGTGGGGGCTCTGGAGGAAGCGATGGAGGCAGCGGTGGGAGTGGCGGCAGTGGGACTGGTGGCGGTGGGACTGGCGCTCGGCGTGTTGGTTCTGGAGGTGGCCAGCGTCAGCAGTAGCAGCGTCGGAGCGAGACCCAGTCGCCCCAGCAGCTTCGTGAGTGGTTTTTGCGTAGGGCGTCTGGGGGTAGTTGCCCGTATGTCATTCGCACGGGAGACCGTGCTGGTCAGACTTGCGGGTGGCTCCATACTCAGCACCGCTGCTTCTCTCGCCTCGACGACGCTTGGCGTGCTGAGTTTGGTGACGACGTCAAGCTCCCTCGCTGGGCAGATCTGCTTAGATCTAGGATTGCTATCTTTGACCTAGACTTTGATGCTTTTCTTTCTGCTATGTATGCTTTGTCTGTTAGTGCTGAGGGTGACTGTTACCGGTGTGTGCCGCCTGACCTAGGTATAGCTGCTGCTGCTCTAGGTGCTAGTGAGTCTGGTACTCTCCCTGGTACTGCGCCTGCTCAGGCCTTGCACACCTTCACACTGGACTCAGGCGCCTCTGCTTGTTACGTTGCCGCCGGGTTCTCCGCCTGCCTTCAAGGCACGTTACGTTGCTCGAGGCTTCAGTCAGCGACAGGGGGTTGACTACTTCTAGACCTTCTTTCCCACCCCGAAGATGACAAATCTTCAGGTGTTGCTGCACGTCGCTGCTCAGCATGACTGCGAGTTGCACTCTCTTGACTTCAGCACAGCTTTCCTGCAGGGCAGCCTGCACAAGGAGATCTGGCTGCGCCGCCCACCTGGCTTCACTGAGTCGTTTCCTGCAGGTACTCAGCGGAGCCTCCGGCGGCCAGTCTACGGTCTCCGCCAGGCGCCTCGCGAGTGGCACAATACATTGAGGACTCCACTTGCGGCTCTTGGGTTCGCTCCTGCTACTGCTGGCCCATCGCTGTTTCTACGCACCGACACCTCGCTGCCGCTGTTCTACGTCCTCGTCTACGTCGACGACCTCGTCTTTGCCACTGTTGACACTGAGCCACTGACCCTTGTGAAGTCGGAGCTGCAGAAGAGACACACCTGCACTGACCTAGGTGAACTGCACAGCTATCTTGGCTTGCAGATCACCCGCGACCGAGCACAGCGCACCATCACCCTGACTCAGTCACACATGGTGCACCAGGTCCTTCAGCGCTTCGGCTTCCAGTTCTCCTCGCCACAGCCCACTCCTCTGTCTACCAGCCACCCGCTCTCAGCTCCACCTTCGGACGAGTCCGTAGAGCCGAGTAGTCCGTACCATAGTGTTATAGTCTAGAGTCCACTTAGGGGTCGTAGATGCCCTTGAAACCACCTAAGCAGAATCTGATGACTTCGAACCGCCTCTGTTCAAAACGCCGTCACGATCAGCTCCGATAATAAAAGAAGCTGAAACTTGGACAAACGTTAGCTTCAGGTGTCTTCTTTCCAACGGTATATGGCTTGCTTTCATCAGATGTGTATGCTCTACGCAGTGAACAAAAACGTAAGCTCGGCTGAAAAACGAGTAGCTTCATTGATGCAAGGAAAAGGTTGAGTACAACATTGCCTAGGGGACTCTTAAGGGGTTGGGACCATCCTGGGAACTCAGAGAAGGTTGAGTCCTAGGGGAGAAAGGCTAGAGAAGGATGGGAAACGTCCTAGCTAGGTCAGCAAAGCCAACCACACTTGGATGTTCAGAGCTGAACTCAAGGCTACCAATAGTGAGTCAAGCCAACCATGAGTCAGCTTGTCTTCCCACTTGAACCCTCTTGCAAGCTGCTACCAGGAAGACCACACTTCTCAAAAGGAGGGTGGTAGAGTCCCACTTGACCACCTGTACTTCTTGTCACATTCTCTGTCCCTGCACCATTGGCATGACAACAATGAAAGGGTGGCAAGGGAAATGCTGCCAACAGTGCACCATGACTACGGAACAGTAAATTTCGACAGCTGTCACGTGCTGCTCCGATGCTGGGTTGTCTTGAAACTCGGTGACCACCTGCACAACATGGCAAAGGACTGCCACACCGATTTTCAGACCAATCAGAGCTCGGTAGATGAGTCAGCAGCCGAAATGGTGAACTCGGGTGTTACCAAAAAAATTGTAACACACACTTCCGGGATGCCATAAGTCTTGAAACTAAAAATGTTGCCATGCCTTGTAAACTGCTTCAAAAATTCTGAAACTTTGAGGGTATGAAGAACACATATTGAAGCACCTCCCCACAAAATTCCAGAAGCTGAGCAGGCTTGTAGGCTGAATGGGAGTGCGATGACCGTGCCACTATAGTACTTTGGCACAACACATAGCTTGTGGGTTGCCTTATATACCTGATGACGTGCACACGACCTGACCTCGCGTACCCTCTCAGCCTTCTGGCTCGCTACGTGGCTCCCGGTAGGCACCGAAAGGTGCACTGGGATGCTGCGAAGAGTGTACTGCACTACTTGTGCAGTACGTCAGGCATGGGGCTCGTGCTTGGAGGACGGGGTCCAGTTGTCCTCACCGGTCACGCAGACGCTTCCTGGGTTAACGACTCAGCAACGCAGCGGTCGTCACAAGGTTACACCTTCAGCCTTGGTTCCGGCTCTGTTTCCTGGCGGTCTACCCGCTCGTCTTCGGTTCTCAGCTCCATTTGTGAGGCTGAGATCTACGCCGGGGCCATGGCTACACAGGAGCTACGCTGGCTCACCTACCTGCCGACCGACTTGGGAGAGCAGCCTCGTTCGCCTCCAGTTCTGTACGTAGACAACAAGGCCATGATTGCCCTGTGTCAAGAGCACAGACTGGAGCACAGAACGAAGCACATCGCTCTACGATACTTCCTTGCTTGAGAGTTGCAGCAGTGTGGCCAGCTTCGTCTTGTGTACGTGGCCACTAGGGCCAACACTGCTGATATATTCAACAAGGCACTTCCGCCTGGTGATCATCAGCGCTTCTCTACGATGTTAGGCCTTGTGCCTACTTTGCCTCACTTGCTTACTGCGTGACTTTGCTTGTACTGTGATCTATACATATACCTGCATGCTTGCACTTGCTAGGGTATGATCACTGTATTGTTTGTTCTCTTCTATATAACTCTGCATGTGAACTGACCTTGTGGCCCTTTGCTTGTGCTCGGACTGTGTGGTGACTTTGTGATCCACCCTGAGCTTGCTTTGCTTTGCTTGACTAGTCTTGTGACCACTTGTTTTCCCCCACTTTGCCTATGGGGGTGTGTCAAAATGTTATATAGCTTATATTGTGTAGGCTATAGTGGGGTAGCCCATAAGAGATACAACCCAATTAGGGTTAGTACTTGTACCCAACTCTTTGCTAGTTCATCCATTCTCGTTCGTAACTTTGACAACATACGCATACCACACATGCAAGTACGAACATTCGTACCCCTAGCAACGTGCAATCCGCGCGTGCCACGACGCAGATGAGTTTGTGGGGTATGGCGGACAAGAAAGGTGGGAAAAATGCTGTACGGGAAAATATGTGGGGAAGTATGTGCTGGCTACCTTGTTATTGAAAAATAAGGGAAAATATAGTCACACTCATTAGGCTCAATAACGCGTATGTCAATTTATACAATAGTTTTTGCGCGTTTGGTAACTCGCTTCACGCATTTGGTAACTCGTTTCACGCATTTGGTAACTCTAAGACTGGAAATGTTCACGCGAATGGTAACCAGAAGAAATTGCCACCCGAAACGAACATATTCAACGAATCCTGATGCTCCATGTCATGCTTGTTCGCTTCATCTCAGTTTGGTAACGCGCGCTGATAATTGCTGAACAATTTTTTTTTGTTTGATCCAGTATCGCAGCGCTCTAAGGGTACATTCCGCTCAGGACATGTCACAAAACAAAGTGTCACAAACATTATTTGTGACTAATTGTAGTACCCCGAAAACAATGTTCATGACTAATCGTGATAAGCGATAGCAAAATTGTGACAATTTCTGATGCTTTGAACCAAGAACAGTCACGAACTAGCCAGATGTCTTACCAGAAATAGTTGGAAACTTGCTAATCATGCCTTTCGGCCATACACAATTAGTCACAAATATGATTTCGAAAGTCACAATTACGTTTGTGACACTTTTTTTTTGTGACATGTCCTGAGCGGAATGTACCCTAAAAAAATCTTGCTCTTTATAATTCTAACACAAGCCAAATTCACACAATTTTAACTACCAAAGTGTGCTGTATTTTTTAAATCGGAGAGAGTTTCTGGATTCAAAGTTTCTAATAATAAGAGAACACCTTAAAAACCTCGGAACAAAATAAATACCAATTTTAAATGGCATGAAAATTTAAAAGGATCAACTTTAAACACATTAAAATAAGGTGTTTAGGGCTTATTTCCATGTAAATCCATGCCATCTCAGAAGGGGGTGTATTTTTCCTCTCCTTGTTTCATTAGACCATGTTTTGATATTTGCACAATTAGATAATTGTTGTCGCATTAGGTGTCAAAACATTATAGCTTATACATTTGTGTAGGCTGTAGTGGGGTAGCCCATAAAGGGTACAACCCAATTAGGGTTAGTACTTGTACCCAACTGTCTCATAGTTCATTCATCCTCGTTCGTTACTTTGACATGGAATCAGAGCAGGCTACTTGGGCCTGTGAGAATAATTGACGAAAGAATAAGTGAGAAAAGGGATGATTGCACTAGAAAGCATTGGGATACATATAGAAAACCCTAACAGGGTTGTACTCACTACAGAGTACCCCACACATGCAAGTACGAACATTGCTGGTGTACAGCTACACCAGCATGAACGAATAAACCTAGAATGGTGCTATAACTATAATAAAATACAGTAAGCACTGATTATAAGGAAAACGAGCAAAAGCATGCATATTGAAATAAGGCTAATCAGGATAAAGCATGGGAAGGTAAATCCAGGTAGGAAAAGCCATCGTACTCTCACAGCTTGATCCTCTATCCACGGTTTGTAGCCGTTGACAACATCACCCTCAGTGTTGTCCCTTTCTCCAGAGGAGCAAACATCTCATCAAAATCCTTCCCCTTTGTTTGCTGAAACCCCTTCGCCACAAGCCTTGACTTGTAGCAAGTCAGCGCCCCATCATGTCCATACTTATGCTTGAAGAACAGCTTAGAAGAGATTGCCTTCTTCCCAAGAGGCAGCTCACCCAACTCCCACGTATCATTCTCCTATAGAGTGTCATACTCCTCCTTCACACTCTTCTTCCACTTTTCAGCATCGGGCCCGCTCAGTGCCTCAGCTAACGTATTGGGCTCAGGGAAGGCTGCCCAGTAGAAGTGCGCTATCTCATCCTCATCATACTGCTCAGCCACACTCCCAGCCCGTACCACCTTTGACGTGCCCCGACTCAGATAGGTCAGCCTGACAGGAGGGCGCACATCCCTCCTAGGCCGCTCAGGCGGGTGTGGGGCACAAGGTGGAGCATCTTGTTGCTGCTACTGCTGCTGCTGCTGCTCCACCTCAGATTCTTCCCCATTCTTAGTCACCCCAGATATCTCCTCCTCAGAGATAGAAGCTTGCCTTGAAGGCCGCTGCACCTCATCGGCATCTACAATGAGCGTTGTAGTAGAAGTGTCTGCTGCTGCTGCTGCTTTCACTCCTTGTAGTACAGGGACTCGAGGAACTTCACATCTCTTGAAACAGTCAGCCTTTGGATGGTCAAGTCCTATAGCAGCTAGCCCTTGTGATCCTTAGCAATCCCCAAGTGCACACCCCATCTTCGAAAAGCTTCAAGCTTTCCCCTCTTCTATTAGGCACATGAAACATCACCATGCAGCCATAGGCTCTTGCCATGTTCACAGCTGACGCACTCCTATACCACTTGGTGTAGGGGACCAACCACTTGTCCCCAACAGTCGCCAGCATCCTGTTTTTCACAAGAGTGACCTGGTGCAGTGCAGTCACCCAAAACGGATCCGGCAGCCCTGCACGCCCAAGAAGAGTACGTTCTCCTTTCTGCAGGATTAGAAGGATTTATCCGAGGCCGATTCCGCTGTTCAAGGGGCCTGCGTCGGGCTACGGGGCAAGTCAGGGCGACGGGCTATGGTGACTACGGGCAGAGCGTGAGGCGGTGGGCCCATAGGAACGAAACTCGCTCTATACCATGTGAAGATAGGAACGATGGAATGAAAGACTAGAACGAAGCAGTACAAGGAAACATATAGCAAACCCTAAAGGGGGGTTGTACCCTCTACTGCATAACTCACCGTAACACCTAAACTAGACTAACAAACTATAGCAAGTACATTTTGACACTTTTTTTCTCGTCTCCGTGGACTCGTCGTTCTCCCCCTAGTCGTGCTGTGACCCCAGAGCCTCGTTGGTCTCGTTACCGTGCTAACGGCCCGTTTCACCTTGTGTTCCGCTCTCGTGTTCCACCTCCTCCAGTCCTTCTACAGCCTTCTGAGTCGCTCCTTACTGTGTTTTCCGACCTGCTGTCCGACTACCTACGTGCCCCCCGTCCTATCGTCTCCAGTGTTTTGTCCTAGTTGGTCACTCACCCGACTGCCCACCCGCTGTCTGTCTCGGCTCTTGTTACCACTGTCGCTGGCTTTGCCTCTTCCCACCGCCGTGACTATGCCTCTCACTTGGTGGGCAGCACTACTCATTCTCCGTCCACTAGGGGTGTTCCTGTTTTTTCCCTGGAGGTCTTGGAGGACCGGCAGTTTGAGCTTGGTTTGCTTGCGGCTGGTGCTCTTCATCTCTGCGCCATGCTTTTTGCCCCTGAGGGGGATCCAAAAGCCCTTGACATCCCAATCCCTCGCACTCACGCCGAGGCGGTCTCGGGGCCCTGGGCTTCGTACTAGATAGCAGCTGAGGAGGTAGTGATGGCATCTTCTAGGTCCACAAGTACCTACGTCCATGTCGTCCCACCACTTGGGGCGAACGTCGTCAGTGGTAAGTGGCTCTACAAGGTGAAGCGGCCGCCTGGAGCACCACCGGTGTTCAAGGCGCGCTACGTGGCGAGAGACTTCAGTCAGCGAAAGGGGGTAGAATTCTTTCAGACCTTCGTTCCGACCCCAATAGACTTCAGTCACCGAAAGGGGGTCCCATCTTGCATCGTGCATATTGCTGCATATTGCAGCCCAACGCAACTACGAGTTGCACTCCTTAGACTTCTCCACCGCTTTCTTTTAGGGGAGCCTGCAGGAGCGGATCTGGCTGCGTCGTCAGCCTGGCTTCACTGGCACTTTCCCTCCTAGCGGCCTGCACCAAGCTCCCCGCAAGTGGCACGATACACTTTGCACGACTCTTACAACGCTTGACTTGTTTCCGTCGTCTGCCAAACCGTCGTTGTTTGTCTGCCGTGGCTCGACCCCCTTATTCATTTTGGTTTTCGTTGACGACCTGATCTTCGCCACTCCCGACCGACGCGTACAGGCCTCCATGAAGGAGGAACTATATAGGAGACACACTTGCATTTACCTTGGTGAGCTGCAGCGCTACCTTGGCTTGCAGATCACCAGGGACAGGGCAGCTCGCACCAATACACTCACATAGTCGCATATGGTCGAGCAGATCCTCACGCGATTTCGCTTCCTGTTCTCGAAGGTACAGCTCACCCCTCTTGCTATGGATCATGAGCTCATGGCTCCGCCTTCGGACGAGCCATTTGAGTCCAGCGGTCCATATCCTGAGTTGGTGGGTTGTCTCATGTACTTGATGACATGTACTCAGATAGGCCTAGCTTTCCCTCTTAGCATTCTGGCGTGCTTTGTTGCGCCTAGGAGACACCGAACTTCTCACTGGTTGGCTACTAAAAGACTTCTCCCTACCCGTTCAAGACTCAATAAGGTGGTTGAACAGTTATTGCGTATCGCATGCAAGGACGACATCAACCACTAGGATCTACAGTTACCGACGCTTGAGCTTGCTTACAACAATGCATCTCAGACGGCCATAGGGAAATCTCCTGTCCTCCTGTGTCATGGGCGTGAACCAATCACACCACAGCAGCCAACCATACCGGCACACGTCCAAGCCGCACATGACTTCGTCACCACCATGCAATAGCCATGGGAGAAGGTTTAGCAACGGCTCACCATGATGCTGATCTCCCAGAAGCAGTGTGCAGATCGACAGCGACGAGATCACTCGGTAGCAGTCGGAGATCAGGAGTGAGGATCTAGGATCGAGCTCAAAAAAGAGATTTTGAATTGAATGATCCACCTGGGTACAACACGAGGCTATATATAGTCTCGACACTAGGCCAGTTACCCAGGTGTTATGCGAATCTTCTGAGGGTCGCAAAGCGTCCCGAACAGAACCTTCCCGAACTCAGTAGAAAGCAATTCGGTGGCAGCCGAAAAGGCGTGAGATTGGTACACGTAACCTGGTTCAGTGCTATAACTACAATAGAATATAGGAATGCACCTAACCTAGGAAATCAAGCATATCTATGCATGGTAAATAAAACCCAAGCTATTAATAGCATAATAAAGTTCAGGGAAGCTAGTAAAGCCAGCATAAGCTGACGTACTCTCACACGTCCCCCCCTCAAAGCTGGGTGCCGTGAGATACACTCTGCTTGACAAGATAGTCCTTGAGAGCTCAGCGTGCGTTGCCCATATCAGCTTCTGCAACCCAACTGTCCTCAGTGGGGTCATATCCCTTCCAGCGTATCAGGAACTCGAGGGTCTTGCCGCCGCGGCGCCGATGAGTGAGAACGCGCTTCACTTCGTACTCTGGTTCATCGTGTATGAGAACAGGTGGTGGTGGCGGTAGCTGCTGTACCTGGAACTATTGGTTGGGGCCCTTGTAGGGCTTCAGTAGCTGAACATGGAAAGCATTGTGAAGCTTCCACGTAGTAGGTAAGCGCAAGCGGAATGTTACTGGTGTCACGTGTGCCTCAACGTGAAAAGGACCATAGAAGCGAGCTCAAAGCTTGGATGGTAGGTGAGACAGGTTCAAGTTGCGCGTGTCGAGGAGCACCTGATCTCCGACTGCTACCGTATGATCACGCCGCTGGCGATCGGCATACTTCTTATGGGAGTTCTGCATCGTGGTGAGACGTCGCTGAGTCTTCTCCCATAGCTGCTGCATGGTGGTCACGAAGTCATGTGCGGCTTGGATGTGTGCCGGTGTGGTTGGCTGCTGTGGTGTAAGTGGTTCTCGTCTGTAACACAGGAAAAACAAAAAAAATCCTTGTGGCCGCATGTGACGCGTTGTTGTAAGTGAACTCTAGGGTCGGTAACTGTGTGTCCCAGTGGCTGACGTCGTCTTTGCAAGCTGTACGCAGTAACTGTTCAACCACCTGATTGAGTCGCTCTGTCTGTCCGTCAGTCTGGGGGTGTTATGCTGAAGATGTTAGAATCTTGGGCGAGGATGATTGGCTAGGAAACAAGGAAGGGTACAAGTAGAATGTCGAGAGAATTCTGTACCCCCTAAGGCTAAACCCACTATAGCCTAGACAAATGTAAACACATGAACTAAGCCTAGATATAACTAAGCATATATGTTTGACACACCCCCATAGGCGAAGTGGGGGATAGCCAGAACAAGTAATGGTCACAAGACCAGTCAAGAAAAGCAAAGCAAGCTCAGGGTGGATCACAAAGTCACCACACAGTCCGAGCACAAGCAAAGGACCACAAGGCCAGTTCACATGCAGAGTTATATACAGAGAACAAACAATACAGTGATCATACCCTAACAAGTGCAAGCATGCAGGTATATAGATAGATCACAGTAGAGGCAGAGTCAGGCAGTAAGTAAGTGAGGCAAAGTAGGCACAAGGCCTAACACAGTAACAAAGTGCTGATGGTCACCAGGCGGAAGTGCCTTGGTGAAGACATCAGCAGTGTTGGCCCGAGTGGCCACGTACGCTAGACGAAGCTGACCACGCTGCTGTAACTCTCGAGCAAGGAAGTATCGCAGAGCGATGTGCTTCGTTCTGTGCTCCAGTCTGTGCTCCTCACACAAGGCTATCATTGCCTTGTTGTCTACGTACAGGACTGGAGGCGAACGAGGCTGCTCTCCCAATCCGGTCAGCAAGTAGGTGAGCCAGCGTAGCTCCTGAGCAGCCATGGCTCCGGCGTAGATCTCAGCCTCACAGCTGGAGCTGAGAACTGAAGACGAGCGGGTAGACCGCCAAGAAACCAAGCCGGACCCAAGGCTGAAGGTGTAACCCTGCGACGACCGCTGCGTAGCTGAGTCGTCAACCCAGGAGGCGTCTGCGTGACCAGTGAGGACAACAGGACCCCATCCTCCAAGCACAAGCCCCATGCCCGACGTACTGCACAGGTAACGCAGTACCCTCTTCGCAGCATCCCAGTGCACCTTTCGGTGCCTACCAGGAGCCACGTAGCGAGCCAGAAGGCCGAGAGGGTACGCGAGGTCAGGTTGTGTGCAAGTCATCAGGTACATGAGGCAACCCACAAGCTCTGGGTACGGACCACTCGGCTCTACGGACTCGTCCGAAGGTGGAGCTGAGAGCGAGTGGCTGGTAGACAGAGGAGTGAGCTGTGGCGAGGAGTACTGGAAGCCGAAGCGCTGAAGGACCTGGTGCACCATGTGTGACTGAGTCAGTGTGATGGTGCGCCGTGCTCTGTCCCGGGTGATCTGCAGGCCAAGGTAGCTGCGCAGTTCACCCAGGTCAGTGCAGGTATGTCTCTTCTGCAGCTCGGACTTCACTAGGGTCAGTGCCTCAGTGTCAGCCGTGGCAAAGACGAGGTCGTCGACGTACACTAGGACGTAGAAGGGCGGCAGCGAGGTGTCGGTGCGTAGAAACAGCGACGGGTCTGCTGTAGAAGGAACAAACCCAAGAGCCGCAAGTGTAGTCCTGAGTGTGTCGTGCCACTCGCGAGGCGCCTGGCGGAGACCGTAGACTGGCCGGCGGAGGCTCCACTGGGTACCTGTAGGAAACGACCCAGTGAAACCAGGTGGTTGGCGCAGCCAGATCTCCTCGTGCAGGCTGCCCTGCAGGAAGGCAATACTGAAGTCCAGGGAGTGTAACTCGTAGTCACGCTGAGCAGCTACGTGCAGCAACACCCGAAGAGTAGTCATCTTCGGGGTGGGGGAGAAGGTCTGGAAGTAGTCAACCCCCTGTCGCTGACTGAAACCTCGAGCAACGTAACGCGCCTTGAAGGCAGGCGGAGAACCCGGCGGCCGCTTCACCCTGAAGATCCACATGCCATCGACTATGTTCACCCCAGGTGGGGGAACCTCGTCGACGTAAGTGCCAGTGGACTTCCAGGATGCCATCTCGGCATCCATAGCTGCCTGCCACTGAGAGGAGTAAGGACCCGTAATCGCCTCTGCGTCCGTGCCAAGAGCACACTCACCCGCGATGGACGGAGGGCTGGCAGGCACAGACTCAGCAACAGAGCAGAGGCGTAGTCGAGACGGCAGGCAGCAGCAAAGTCAAGTAGCTCAGCAACGAGAGCAAAAGCAGCAGCAGACTCAAAGGACGGGTCAGTGACACCAGTGGCAAGGAGACGAGCGACAGTAGGACTGGCAGCACGCGCTCGGTCAGACTCAGGGTCAGGGACCTCAGGAAGAGAGGACTCAGGAGGAGCAGGCAGTGGAACACGCAGTGGAACAGAGGAAGGACGGAGTGCCATGGTGTGCGTGCCTGGGACAGGAAGAGGACGCGAACGAGGAGCGCGACGAGCAGTGCGAACAGGGGAGACAGGACGAGAAGCAGGCTCACGACGCTCTGTAAGACCTCCGGACTGCTCAGTGTAAGAAGAGGGAACAGGCAGTGGGGAGGCTGGCTGTAACGGCGGCTGCGACTGGTCAGGCGGTGGACACAGGAAGGGAGGAGGAAGACCAGGAGAACACGGGACACCAAGAACCTGCTCAGGCAGGGGAACGAAGTACGGGCGCGGCCGCACAGTGCCTCCAATACCTCCAGCACCAGGGTCAACAGCTCCAGCTCCTGCAGCTCCAGCGCCTCCTGCGCCAGGGCCTCCAACTCCAGCTACTCCAGCTCCAGCGCCTCCAGCGCCAGCTGCTTCAGGCTCCGTAGGGTCCCCAACTCCAGTAGTAACAGCAGCACCTCCAGCTCCAGCGCCTCCAGGCTCGCCAGCTCCGGGAGCCACACTCCGTCGGTGTGCGCGCTGAACAAGCCACTCAAACAGCTGTTGCGAGGACAGTCGCGGTGAAGCCCCAGTAGGACCTCCAGACGAAGCAGCACCCCGAGGCTCAGCACCCCCAGACTCCGCACCCTCCGTCTCAGCACCCTCAGGCTCCGCACCCTCCGACTCAGCACCCCCAGGCTCAACACCCTCAGGCTCAGCACCCCCAGACCCAGCACCCTCAGACCCCGCACCCCCCGGCTCCGCACCCCCAGACGCAGCACCCCCAGACGCAGCACCTGGAGCAGCACCTGAGACGACAGCTACCTGGACAGGGAGAGGGTCTACCTGAGACACTCCCGAGGGAGCAGGACCCTGGGGCGGGAGGGGGTCTACCGGAGGCGGACCGGGAGCAAGAAAAAGCGTCGGGGGCGGGGAAGGGGCAGAGCGGTAGGGGGAGACCGCAAACGACCACAGAAAATGGGGAGCGGCCGCATGAATCATGGAGGTACGAGCCAATGCGGCGCTCAGCAATCCCATTTTGCTGAGGGGAGTCCGGAAGCGTGAACGACTGGGTGATGCCCTCCCCACGACAAAAGTCCCGCAAGAGGTCGGAGGAGAACTCACCACCTCTGTCAGAGTGCAGACGCAGGACAGGAAGGTCCTGGCCGAAACGCGCACGCAGCTGGAGACGGACTGTGCGGATCCAAGGGATCAAGACAACAGAGACTTCACCCTTACTGCGCAAGGGGAAGACTGTGGTGTATCGCGTGTAGTCGTCAACTACCAGCAGGAAGAAGCGCTCGCGGCCCTGTCCACTGACGTGGGCTGGGCCCCACACGTCCATGTGGAGGGTCTGCAGGGGAGCAGTCGTCGGGGAAAACGAGGAGGAGTGAGGAGCGGCGCGCTGCCGTCCCTCGACGCAAGGAAGACAGGGCGGGGCAGGCGAGGGCGGCAGGGGAGGCAGAGACCTGGGGAGACCAGAGACAAGGAGACGGGAGTGCATGCCACGAAGGCGTGGCAGGGAGGGGTGACCCAGGCGGTGGTGCCAAAGAAGAGTCTGGTGCGACAGGAGGCGACACGAGCAAGCGGCGGCTACCTGACCTGACGCGGACACCTGAGCAGACGCAGCGACCTGAGGAGGCTCGGTAGCCAGTGTGTACAGACTCGACCCTGGCCGACGAGTGAACGTAGCCAGGTGACGCCCCGTCCGCGTGCACGTGCAGATCGACACACGCTGACCTCGGGAGTGGTGGTAGTGACCATCGCATCCTGAAGGGCAGCGGTACTCACCAAGTTCGTAGAGAACGAGGGGAGGTGAAGACCTGACAGAGAGCCGGACGGAACCGCCGGACACGGGAGGACAGTGGAGGAACTGGCAACGACCGGGCCCCCAGAGGGATCGGCTAATCTGACCGGAATAGGTGCAGGAAGAGGAGTGAGAGTGGTGCTGTCACGAAAGAAACAGCGCGAGGCGCCGGAGTCTAACGTGAAGGTGTGTTGGGCCTCAGCAGGTGCAGTACCAGGGGGAGTACCAGACGCACTAGCACCTAGAGCAGCAGCGGCTATACCTGGGTCAGGCGGCACACACCAGTAACAGTCACCCTCAGCACTAAAAGACAAAGCATACATGGCAGAGATAATAACATGAAAGTCTAGGTCATAGATGGCAACTCCCGACCTAAGCAGCTGCGCTCTGCGAGGGCGCTCGACGTCATCACCAAACTCAGTGCGCCAGGCGTCGTCAAGGCGGGCAAAGCAGCGGCGCTCAGTGTGAAACCGCCCGCATGTCTTGCCCGCACGGGCACCCGTGCGAATGACATACGGGCAGGTCTCACTACCCTCGCCCGCCCCACGCTGAAACAACCACTCACGGAGCTGCTGAGGCGTCTGAGTCTCGCTCCGACGCTGCTGCTGCTGGCCCCGACCACCACCAGGGCCTCCACGCTGAGGTCCAGACCGACTACCACTGGTCCCACCGCCTCCACTGCCGCCACCCCCTCCGCTGCCTCCACCGCCGCCACCACCTCCACCGCCTCCGCCTCCTCTACTGCTGCCCCCACTGCCATGCCCACTGCCACCTCCACCACCCCCGCTGCCTCCTCCACTACCCCGGCCACCCTTTCGCTTGCTCTTGCGGCGCTTCGTACTAGTCGAAGCAGCACCGACGTACTCAGGAACAGAGACGTCTGCAGCAGCAGTAGAGGCGAAGGAGGAGGAAAGGGGGGAGGGGGAGCACCCCTCAAAGAAAGGTGAGCCCGGGGTGCCACGAGCAGCACCTACAGCAACTGCACTAGTCTCAGCTGCGAGGAGATGCTGCTCGAGGAGGTCAACAGTGAGGGAAGTGGGGTCGAGGGTGAGGAAGTGGTCCCTGACAGAGCGAAGGGAGTCAGGGAGGCGAGTGACTATGAAGTAGAGGGTGATGAACATGGGGGGCTGGTTCGTGAGAAGGAAATCAGCAGGAACGGTAGCGCGGTAGCGAGCGTCGCTAGTGCGCAGGTGGGTAACCAGGTCCGCTACTGTGGCAAAAGCCGACAGCTCAGGGAACAGGTAGGGCAGTAGCAGTCTGCCAAGAGCAGCAGTGGCAGGGGAGGAGTAGCGAGCAACTACAGCGTCGTACAAGGCCTGTGCTGTCCTGTGCGCGCCAAAGTGAGCACATTCTGTTGCGGGCAGGTGGTTGCGAATGGCCAAGCGGGCAGTAGCGTCACGAGAGAGCCACTGGGAACGAGTCGAAACGTCAGCTGTGGCGGGAGGGGCTGGAGCGGCACCGGACACGAGGTCAAACAGCGAGACACTGTCCCGACTGTCACTCAGTAGGTACAGTTGCAGATCGTCGTGCCACGTGTCAAATGCTACAGGCCTACCCTCCGGGTCGAACGGGAGAACTCGAAGCAACGCCATAGGGGCAGAGGAGCCTGGGGGGCCGCGGGGCCAAACAAGGGGCCGGTGGGCCCAAGGGGGGGGGCCGAGGGGCCTAGGGGGCCGAGGGGCCAAAGTAGGGGCCGGGGGGGGGGGGGGGGGGGGGCGGGCGCCAATCTCTGAGGTGGGGCCGAGGGGCCAAACAAGGGGCCTAGGGGGCCGAGGGGCCAAAGTAGGGGCCGGGAGGCCGGGCGCCAGGCTCTGAGGTGGGGCCGAGGGGCCTAGGGGCCGCGGGGCCAAACAAGGGGCCGGGGGGGCCTTGGGGGGGCCGAGGGGCCTAGGGGGCCGAGGGGCCAAACAAGGGGCCTAGGGGGCCGTGGGGCCAAAGTAGGGGCCGGGGGGCCGGGCGCCAATCTCTGAGGTGGGGCCGAGGGGCCTAGGGGCCGCGGGGCCAAACAAGGGGCCGGGGGGGACTTGGGGGGGGGCCGAGGGGCCTAGGGGGCCGAGGGGCCAAACAAGGGGCCTAGGGGGGGGCCGAGGGGCCAAGTAGGGGCCGGGGGGCCGGGCGCCAGGCTCTGAGGTGGGGCCGAGGGGCCTAGGGGCCGCGGGGCCAAACAAGGGGCCGGGGGGGGCCTAGGGGGGGCCGAGGGGCCTAGGGGGCCGAGGGGCCAAACAAGGGGCCTAGGGGGGGGCCGAGGGGCCAAGTAGGGGCCGGGGGGCCGGGCGCCAGGCTCTGAGGTGGGGCCGAGGGGCCTAGGGGCCGCGGGGCTAAACAAGGGGCCGGGGGGGCCTTGGGGGGGCCGAGGGGCCTAGGGGGCCGAGGGGCCAAACAAGGGGCCTAGGGGGGGGCCGAGGGGCCAAGTAGGGGCCGGGGGGCCGGGCGCCAGGCTCTGAGGTGGGGCCGAGGGGCCTAGGGGCCGCGGGGCCAAACAAGGGGCCGGGGGGGACTTGGGGGGGGGCCGAGGGGCCTAGGGGGCCGAGGGGCCAAACAAGGGGCCTAGGGGGGGGCCGAGGGGCCAAGTAGGGGCCGGGGGGCCGGGCGCCAGGCTCTGAGGTGGGGCCGAGGGGCCTAGGGGCCGCGGGGCCAAACAAGGGGCCGGGGGGGCCTAGGGGGGGCCGAGGGGCCTAGGGGGCCGAGGGGCCAAACAAGGGGCCTAGGGGGGGGCCGAGGGGCCAAGTAGGGGCCGGGGGGCCGGGCGCCAGGCTCTGAGGTGGGGCCGAGGGGCCTAGGGGCCGCGGGGCCAAACAAGGGGCCGGGGGGGCCTTGGGGGGGCCGAGGGGCCTAGGGGGCCGAGGGGCCAAACAAGGGGCCTAGGGGGGGGCCGAGGGGCCAAGTAGGGGCCGGGGGGCCGGGCGCCAGGCTCTGAGGTGGGGCCGAGGGGCCTAGGGGCCGCGGGGCCAAACAAGGGGCCGGGGGGGCCTTGGGGGGGCCGAGGGGCCTAGGGGGCCGAGGGGCCAAACAAGGGGCCTAGGGGGGGGCCGAGGGGCCAAGTAGGGGCCGGGGGGCCGGGCGCCAGGCTCTGAGGTGGGGCCGAGGGGCCTAGGGGCTGTTGGTGCAAGCCTACGGTTTGCATTCGGCTTGTTGTCCGTGTGCGTGCATGCGTGTATGCATGGAATGGTATGAGGGCATGAAATAATATAAATTTCATGCTTACAATAGTGTGTGAATGATGAGGCATGATTTTGAATGTGTGTGTCGAGTCAATAGCGAGTTATCGCTAGTCGCGTGTCACGTCGTCGTTTGCGTGTCGTGTGCGGTTTTCTATTTTGTCGTGTGTGGAACGTTCGGCGTGTCGCAGGTGTGCGCAGCAGACTTCCAAGAACTCAAGGAAGAATTTACCTTGAAGAACCAGAGCCTTGGTTTCAAGAATCAAGTGATTTCGAAGCTCTCCAAAAGGGTAAACTTTAAGATAGTGAGAATAGTTGCATTACTTTGTTCAGTGTAACATTTCTCTTGGTGTAGGCCCTTGTGGAGAATAGTTTCGAGACCCTTCGTGGTTGGGGACAGTGTGGCACTGTTCCACATCACTGTACCTCGGCTCTTGGGGTTTGTAGGAGCTGGGAGTCATTCCCAACTCGTAACTCTTCCTATCTTGTGTTCTAAGACTATAGTGGCTGCCATAGTACCGTTCGTTCAAACCAACGCTGTGTCGTCAAGTCTTTATCAAATCGTGCAATCTAAATTGCTTATTGTAGACGCTCCAGATCCAATTTGAATCAAGTCATTTTCAGCTGTGAGCAGAACGCTATCAACGTTTGAAGCCGCTGTTCAGAAATCCGTCTGTGCTCTCTATCTTTCGTTTTAGGCACATTCAAGCCTATTGTGACTATAACAAGTGGTATCAGAGCCCCTTGGAGCAGTTTCGACAATGGCTGGACCTGAGAAAAGGGGTGGCAGAGGTGCTGGTGGCAGTGGAGAAGCTCAAGCTCAAGGCCAACTCCGTGATTCAGCCATGGCGCCCATGCAACCAAGTCTTGGCCCACCTAGGGATGAGCCTAGGGTGTTTGGGCTTGACAAGTTCAACGGTGACAACTTTGCTGAATGGTCCTTCAATATGGAGAACATCTTTGACCACTATGACCTGCTGGAGGTGATGGAAGGAACGGAGAAGCGCCCCGAGAACGACCCGGAGAAGAGCCCGTGGGTGCGGAAGAGCGCACAAGGCTATCTCCTACTTGGGCAAGCGTTAGGGAGCAGCCAGATCCGTCACATCAAGCCATTCCAGCGTGAACCAGAGAAGGGACCAAAGGCATGGGCTGCTCTCAAGAGTGTACATGCTCCTGCAACAGCGGCGGTAGCGGTGGTGTTGGAACGGCAAATGGCGGCACTACGAATTGAAGAAGACGAAGCGGTTGAAGAAGGGGTGGAGAAATTCTTTGACTTGTTGACGCGGCTTGAGGGAGCTGATTTGAACTACAGTGAGCTCCAAAAGAAGACCAAGTTACTGGCCTTACTCCCAGAGTCATGGTCCTCTCTCATCATCAACCTCAATCGTGACTTGCCCCGCCTCTCGCTCGAAGACGTGAAGCGAGCGATCCTTCAAGAGGATTTCCGTCGCCGTGAGTTGGCGAGTGCGGATGGCGCCGGGGCAGCAAGCATCGGCCGTGGATATGGCCGTGGAAGGGGCAGAGGACGAGGAGGAGGAAGGTTTGGAGGCAGCAACTTCAACGGAGGCCGCGGGAGTAGCGGATACGGCAATGACAACAAGAACAACGGACGCGGTCGCGGACGGTTCGACGGCGAGTGTCATTTTTGCCACAAGAGCGGACACATGTGGCGCGATTGCTACAAACTCCCTGATGGATGGACTCCTGCTCAAGGCCAAGAGGGTAGAGGAGCAGGAGGAGGGAGAGGAAGAGGCCGTGGAGGCCGTGGCGGTCGCGGAGGTGGTGCTGCAAGTATGAAGAGTGCCGGCAACGAGAGCGAGTCGAGGGACGATCGCTTCCCGGGTCAATTCTTCTTCGTGTCCACGCAAGCACCGGCTGGCCAGAGAATGATGAAAGCTTTGAGGAGCCAGCAGCTTTGGGAAAGGTCACCCTACACTCCCTGGACTATTGGGTGATCGATAGCGGCGCTACCTATAGCATGACACCTCGTGCGGACTTGCTCACCGAACTTGAGCCGTCACCGGTGAAGCATGTGACATCGGCTTTGGGGCAGCGAGCAGAGGTGAAAGGCATGGGCAAGGCCATGTTCAAGGGTGCTGATGGGAAGATGGTGGGCCTCAAGAACGTGCTTTGGGTGCCCAACCTTGCTGCGAACCTGATTTCCGTGCGGCGGTTGCAAAAGGCCGGCATGGACACGAGCTCGAAGGGAGCTAAGACCTACACCGCGAGGCTTGGCGAGCGGATTCTTTGGGACCTTCACGAGGATAGGGATGTCTACAACAAGATGTGGCAGATCCCTGTGGTACCCATGCCTAAGGAAAGGCAAGTGGCAGCAAGCATCAGCACCAAGGGTGAAGCGGTTGGTAGCGGCGATGGCGCGAACGGTCGCGCTAAGGAGATTGAGTCTAAGAAGTGCAATCTTGGAGGGACCAGCAAGCTCGGTGAACACAAGGAGAGTGGTGCAGCAGCTCAGAAGCAGCACAAGGGTGAGGAGAATCCCAAGGCAGCAGCGGAGGAGGATTACGGAGAGAACATGTGGGGCACTATTGCGAGTGCGGCATTCTCCAATCCGACTTCGGCTACGGGGGAGTGTGATTGGCTCACCTTTTATCGGCGAATGGGGCATGTGGCCCTGCCCATCTTGCAGCAGCTAGTGAAGAATGAGATGGTTGCTGGCATACGTGTGAAGGGGGAGCCCGATGAGGTACTTGGCTGCCCGACGTGCATGCAAGCCAAGTTCACCCGTTACCCGTTCTCTAGTTCGGAGGCAACGGCTAAGGCACCACTTGATGAGGTGGTGATGGACGTGGTGGGCCCCCTGAAGCTTGGAGCTGCTGGAGCTGAGTACTTTCTCACCATTGTGGACGTCTACACTCGCATGACTTGGGTGTACGTGCTGTCCAAGAAGAGTGACGTGGCTGAAACGGTGAAGACCGATTGGTTGCCGATGGTGGAGCGGCAACAAGACCGGTTAGTGAAGGCAATTCGCACCGATCGAGGGGGAGAGTTCCTGAGCAAGGAGTTCTCATTGTGGCTGAAGAAGAATGGCATAAGGCACTCCCTTACCATGCCATACTCCCCTGCAATTAACGGCATCGCCGAGCGAGCGAACCGGACAATCACGGAGACGGCGCGTGGGTTGCTCATTGAAGCCGGGCTACCCGACTATTTCTGGCCTGATGCAGTGCGGAGTGCGTGTGTGGCCAAGAACAGAGCTTTGACTCATGTGGGAGCAGACAAATGGGTACCCTATGTGGAGTGGATTGGAAGGAAGCCAAAGGTGGATATGCTTCGGGTGTTCGGGTGCATGTGCATGGCGCTCGTGCCTAAGCATCTTCGGCACAACAAGCTCGGTGCCAAGGCGATATGGGCTGTGCACTTGGGCATGGCTCAAAACAGCAAGGGATGGCTTCCTTGGGACCCATTCACCAAGAAATTCTTGGTTAGCAGGGACTGTAAATTCATGGAGGGGCGTAAGGCGATTACGTCCAAGTGGCTCTTCAAGATCAAGTCCGACGCCGACAGCAAGATCGAGCGCTACAAGTCTAGGCTTGTGGCGAAGGGGTACCAGCAGAAGGAGAAGGTCGACTCTAAGGAGTTGTTTGCTCCTGTGGTGAAGCCGACGACACTGAGAACCCTACTCGCGGGTGCTGCCATCAAAGGATGGGTGGTGAAACAAATGGATGTCACAACGGCATTCCTCAACGGCGTCCTTGAGGAAGAGATTTTTATGGCGCAGCCAGAGGGGTTTGATGATGGTAGTGGCAGAGTTCTGAGGCTGAAGAAGGCCCTTTATGGGCTGAAGCAGGCCCCTAGGCAGCGGTACTTGAAGCTGCGAGGAGTGTTGGAGGAGATAGGCTTCACTCCTTCATCCGCCGATCATTCCTTGTTCATGCTTGGCGAGGGGGAGCAGAGGAGTTTCATGGTGGTGTATGTGGATGACATTCTCATTTTCTCACCCTCTTCTGACCTTGTGAAGGAGGTGATGCTGAAGCTTCAAGACAAGTTCAAGTGCAAGGCCCTTGGTGACGTGAGCTTCTACCTTGGGCTCCACTTCGAACGAGATGTGGAGATGCGGTGCATGCGGGTGCATCAACGAAAGTACCTGGAGGCATTGGCTGCCAACTTTGGGCAGAGTGAAGGCCATGTGGCTACACCCTTTCCCTCTGGGTTCAAGTGTGTGAAGGGACCAGAGGAGGAGAGCGTTGGTGAAGAGGAGAGGCGCCGTTTTCACTCGTTGGTGGGCAGCCTCATGTACGCGGCGGTAAACACCCAACCGGACGTTGCATTTGCTACCGGACAGTTGGCTAGGGTTGTTCAATGCCCTAAAGAGGAGCAGGTAGCAGCTGGAATGAGGGTGGCCAAGTATCTTGGCCAAACACCGACCGTTGGGCTGCAATACTCGGCGGCGGCGCAAAGGCGCCAAAAGGGCGCGGATGGTGTTGAACCCGGGCGTTTGTTCCTCACCGCATTCTCGGATGCTTCTTTTGCATCAGAACCAGAGGACATGACAAGTGTTGGAGGGTTCATTTGCTGTGTTGGTGGAGGCCCAACAGCTCGGGAGAGCAAGAAGCAGGTGGATCAAGCATTGAGCTCGGTGGAGTCCGAGTACATGGCACTCTTCCGTGCCGTACGGGAGATTGTGTGGCAGCGGCGTTTGTTGGCTGAATTGGGGGAGGAGCAGCAAGGACCTACCCCACTCTACTGTGACAGCCAGGGTGCCATTTCTCTTGCTAAGAACCCTGTGTTGCATGGCCTCACGAAGCACATGAGGGTGAAGTGGCATTGGACGAGGAGCATGGTGGCCGCGGGTGAAGTTGAGTTGCACTACGTGAAGACGACAAGGCAGCCAGCTGACATGATGACCAAGAGGCTGGTGGAGCAGCAGCATTGGAAGTGCTGCAAGCTGGCTGGGATGGCTCTGAACTGAGAGAGCAAGATCCTAAGGCCAACAATCCGAGGGGGAGTTTGTTGGTGCAACCCTACGGTTTGCATTCGGCTTGTTGTCCGTGTGCGTGCATGCGTGTGTGCATGGAATGGTATGAGGGCATGAAATAATATATATTTCATGCTTACAATAGTGTGTGAATGATGAGGCATGATTTTGAATGTGTGTGTCGAGTCAATAGCGAGTTATCGCTAGTCGCGTGTCACGTCGTCGTTTGCGTGTCGTGTGCGGTTTTCTATTTTGTCGTGTGTGGAACGTTCGGCGTGTCGCAGGTGTGCGCAGCAGACTTCTAAGAACTCAAGGAAGAATTTACCTTGAAGAACCAGAGCCTTGGTTTCAAGAATCAAGTGATTTCGAAGCTCTCAAAAAGGGTAAACTTTAAGATAGTGAGAATAGTTGCATTACTTTGTGTAGTGTAACATTTCTCTTGGTGTAGGCCCTTGTGGAGAATAGTTTCGAGACCCTTCGTGGTTGGGGACAGTGTGGCACTGTTCCACATCACTCTACCTCGGCTCTTGGGGTTTGTAGGAGCTGGGAGTCATTCCCATCTCGTAACTCTTCCTATCTTGTGTTCTAAGACTATAGTGGCTGCCATAGTACCGTTCGTTCAAACCGACGCTGTGTCGTCAAGTCTTTATCAAATCGTGCAATCTAAATTGCTTATTGTAGACGACGTGAAGACGCTCCAGATCCAATTTGAATCAAGTCATTTGCAGCTGTGAGCAGAACGCTATCAACGTTTGAAGCCGTTGTTCAGAAATCCGTCTGTGCTCTCTATCTTTCGTTTTAGGCACATTCAAGCCTATTGTGACTATAACAGGGGGCGCGGGGCCAAACAAGGGGCCGGGGGGGCCTTGGGGGGGCCGAGGGGCCTAGGGGGCCGAGGGGCCAAACAAGGGGCCTAGGGGGGGGCCGAGGGGCCAAGTAGGGGCCGGGGGGCCGGGCGCCAGGCTCTGAGGTGGGGCCGAGGGGCCTAGGGGCCGCGGGGCCAAACAAGGGGCCGGGGGGGGGGGCTTGGGGGGGCCGAGGGGCCTAGGGGGCCGAGGGGCCAAACAAGGGGCCTAGGGGGCCGAGGGGCCAAGTAGGGGCCAGGGGGGCCGGGCTCCAGGCTCTGAGGTGGGGCCGAGGAGCCTAGGGGCCGCGGGGCCAAACAAGGGGCCGGGGGGGCCTTGGGGGGGGCCGAGGGGCCTAGGGGGGCCGAGGGGCCAAAGTAGGGGCCGAGGGGCCTAGGGGCCGCGGGGCCAAACAATGGGGCCAGGCGCTGGGCAGGGACTGGTCGGGGCGCTGGGCAGGTACGGGGCCAGGCGCTGGGCAGGTACTGGGCCGGGCGCTGGGCAGTACGGAGCCGGGCGATGGGCTAGGTACGGGCCGGACGCAGGCAGGAGACGAGGCCGGGCGCTGGCTAGGTACGGGCCGGGCGACGGGCTAGGTACGGGCCGGGCGCGGGCGTCGAAGTTGACGGGGCCAGTGGGGCCGAGGCGACGGGCTAGGTACGGGCCGGGCGCGGGCATCGAAGTTGACGGGGCCAGCGGGGCCGAGGCGACGGGCTAGGTACGGGCCGGGCGACGCGCTAGGTACGGGCCGGGCGCGGGCGACGAAGACGACGGGGCCAGCGGGGCCGAGGCGACGGGCTACGTACGGGCCTGGCGACGAGCTAGGTACGGGCCGGGCGCGGGCGACGAAGTCGACGGGGCCAGCGGGGCCGAGGCGACGAGCTAGGTACGGGCCGGGCGACGGGCTAGGTGAACTTGGGATCTCTGTCTAAGATAATTGTAGCGGGGATGCCGTGGATGGTGATGATACGGTCGAAGAAGAGGCGAGGAGTTGCTTCAGTTGTAGCCGTGGCGTTGGTCGGGATGAAGTGACCCATTTTTTAGAACTTGTCGATCACAACGAGTATGGCATCATGCCCTCGTGAGGTCGAAGGAAGTCCGGTGATGAAGTCGAGGCTAACGACCTGCCATGGCTGCTCCGGTACGGGTAGAGGCTGAATTAACCTTGCTTTTTTTTGCTTGCTACTCTTCATCCGCTGCCACGTGTCGCATGAGGTGACGAACTGCTGCATGTCTACTGCCATCCCGGGCCAGTAGTAATACTTTGCTATCCCTGCTAAGGTCTTCTTACTCCTGAAATGTCCCGCGTATGGTACGTCGTGAAACTCTTCCACCAGAATCTGTCGGAGCGGGGCATACTTCGGTACCCAAATCGTTCCTGTGCCATTCCTTACAGCTAAGTCTTTCTCCAACTGTAACAGCTTCTATTTCTCTGCCGTAGTAACCTCTGCGTCCACAGAGTACCCATGTTGGAATAGACCCTTGAGCAGAGGGTTCATCCCGTCGAGTTGGATGCCTGCTACATGTCCGGGGCGGCTCAACGCGTCTGCTTTGTTGTGTAGCCCGGGCTTGTAGACGATGTTGTAGTGGAAGTTTGTTTCTAGGAAGTCCACCCATGGCACCTGTCGTTGGAGAGCATCGGCTGCGACTTCAGGTATTTGAGGCTGCAGTGGTCAGTATAGACTGTAGTCTTGGCTCCCTCTAGGTAGCACCTCCACGCCTTGAAGGCTATGACTACTGCTAAGGCTTCCTTGTCATGGATGGGGTAGTTCAGTTCTTCTCCGTGTAACTTCTTACTGAGGTAGGCGATCGGCTGCAAACCGCGGTAGGATGAGTACTGGCGCTGTAGTCAGTGCTGTCTATAGCTACTCCATGGTTTGCTGATGAGGAGTATCCCATTTGTAGGGCGTATCCTTTTTCAGTAGGTTGGTCGGTGGCGTTGCTATCTTTGCGTACTGCGGCACGAACCTGTTGTAGTAGTTGGCGAAGCCTAGGAAATGATGCAACTCCTTCACGTTCTCTGGTACTTTCCACTTCTTGATGGCTTCGATGTTCCGCGGGTCCATGTGTACGCACTCCGCACTCACCATGTGCTCGAGAAACTGCACCTTCTTCAGGGCAAACTCGCTCGTTGACAGCTTCACGTAGAACTCGTTTTTCCGTAGGATCTCAAACACCTTCTGCAGATGCTACACGTGCTCCTTCATGTTCTTGGAGTAGATGAGAATGTCGTCCAGGTACACCACCACGCATTTGTCCAACAGGGGTCATAGTATGTGATTCATCTCCGCCTGGAACATCGCTGGTGCGTTGCAAAGCCCGAACGGCATCACCAAGTATTCGTAGGAGCCATATATGGTACGGAACGCCGTCTTGTGGACCGAGTTGTTTGCAATCTTGATCTGCCTGCACGAGGAGATCTAGCTGCGCCGCCCACCTGGCTTCACTGGGTCGTTTCCTGCAGGTACCCAGTGGAGCCTCTGGCGGCTAGTCTACAGTCTCCGCCAGGCGCCTCGTGAGTGGCACGGCACACTAAGGACTACACTTGCGGCTCTGAGGTTTACTCCTTCTACTGCTGACCCGTCGCTGTTTCTAAGCACCGACATGTCGCTGCTGTCGTTCTACATCCTCGTGTACGTCGACGACCTCGTCTTTGCCACTGCTAACACTGAGGCATTGACACTTGTGAAGCTGGAGCTGCAGAAGAGACACACTTGCACTGACTGCGCACCATCACACTGACTCAGTCACACATGGTGCACCAGGTCCTTCAGCACTTCGGCTTCCAGTTCTCCTCGCCACAGCCCACTCCTCTGTCTACCAGCCACTCGCTCTCAGCTCCACCTTCGGACGAGTCCGTAGAGCCGAGTGGTCCGTACCCGGAGCTTGTGGGTTGCCTCATGTACCTGATGACGTGCACACGACCTGACCTCGCGTACCCTCTCAGTCTTCTCGCTCATTACGTGGCTCCCGCTAGGCACCAAAAGGTGCACCGGGATGCTGCGAAGAGGGTACAGCATTACTTATGCAGTACGTCGGGCATGGGGCTCGTGCTTGGAGGATGGGGTCCAGTTGTCCTCACTGGTCATGCAGACGCTTCTTGGGTTGACGACTCAGCTACGCAGTGGTCGTCACAGGGTTACACCTTCAGCCTTGGTTCCAGCTCTGTTTCCCGGCGGTCTACCCGCTCGTCTTCGGTTCTCAGCTCCTGTTGTGAGGCTGAGATCTACGCAGGGGCCATGGCTGCACAAGAGCTACGCTGGCTCACCTACCTGCTGACTGACTTGGGAGAGCAGCCTTGTTCGCCTCCAGTTCTGTACGTAGACAACAAGGCCATGATTGCCTTGTGTCAAGAGCACAGACTTGAGCACATAACGAAGCACATCGCTCTGCGATACTTCCTTGCTCGAGAGTTGCAGCAGCGTGGCCAGCTTGTGGCCCTTTGCTTGTGCTCGGACTGTGTGGTGACTTTGTGATCCACCCTGAGCTTGCTTTGCTTTTCTTGACTGGTCTTGTGACCACTTGTTCTCCCCCACTTTGCCTATGGGGGTGTGTCAGAATGTTATAGTGCTTACATTTGTGTACGCTATAGTGGGGTAGCCCATAAGGGGTACAGCCCAATTAGGGTTAGTACTTGTACCCAACTGTTTCATAGTTCATTCATTCTCGTTCATTCTTCTGACAATGTTATGAGGGTCGCGAAGCGTCCCGAACAAAACCTTCCCGAACTCAGTAGAAAGCAATTGGTGGCAACCGAAAAGACATGAGTTCGGTACACGGAACCTGGTTTGGTGCTATAACTATAATAACATATAGGAATGCACCTAACCTAGGAAATCAAGCACATCTATGCATGATAATAAAACCCAAGCTAGAAATAGAATAATAAAGTTCATACAAGCTATCAAAGACAGCATAAGCTGTCGTACTCTCACGTCAAGTGCTTCTTGACACACGCAGCTTGTACTTCTCCCATCTTCTGTCCAAGCTCCGGCCTCACTTCTGTAGTCCTTTTCGCATTGAAACAATGGTGACACTTGTTACATTCCACTTGCGCTTACCAACTACGTAGAAGCTTCACAATGCTTTCCATGTTCAGCTACTGAAGCTCTACAAGGACCCCAATCAACAGTTATAGGGACGACAGCAACCACCACCACCACATACTCTCGTACAGGATGAACCAGAGTACGAGGTGGGACGTGTCCTCGCTCATCAACACAGGCGTGACAACACGCTTGATTTCCGGATACGATGGAAGGGATATGACCATCGGGAGACAGTTGGGTTGCAAAAGCTGATATGGGCAACGCACGCCGTGCTCTCAAGGATTATCTTGTCAAGCAGGGTGTGTCTCACGCCACCCGAAATAGGTTGCGTGCACCAAATTCAGTGCTTTTTGGTTCACACCGAGCAGCTTCTACCGAATTCGGAAAGGATCCATTCGGGACGCTTCGCAACCTTCGGAAGCTTCACGTAACACTTAGTTTCCTTGCCTTGTGTCGAGCCTATGTATAGTCTCGTGTTGTACCCAGGTGATAAATCAATTGTTTCTGAACCCGTTCCTCGATCCTCACAAATCACATGTAATCCAGATCCCGCTCCAAGTGCATCCCGAGGTAATACTTTACCTCGCCAAAGGTCTTGCACTTAAATTTCTCTATCAGCTGCTGCTGCACTTTCTTGATCTCCTTCATGCTGCTAATAAAGAGAAGAATGTCGTCCACGTAGACCAGAAACATCACCAGATTCATTGCAGCTGCTGGTCCTGAATTCCATCTCCTCTAAACCAGCTGCTAACTTCTGGTACCAGCATCGTGGCGCCTGTTTCAAGCCATAGATGGACTTGTGAACTTCCACACCCTGCCCGTACCATCCTCATACCCAGGTGGATGCATCATGTACACCTCCTCCTCTAAAATTCCATAGAGGAAGGCCGTTGGTACATCCATATGAATGATGTATTTCCCACTAACAGCTGCATATGCCAACAACATACGGAGGGTAGGGGGTTTGGCAGCGGGAGCAAATATCTTGTTGAAGTCTTGCTTCTCCTTCGGTTGAAACCACTTAGCCACCAACCTACTCTTGTGGATGGTGACCTGTCCCTTGCCACCAATCTTGATCCTCAGCAACCACTTTCATTGTACCACTTTCTTCCCCTCATGCAGCACAACCAGATCCCATGTCCCATTCTCTAGCTGACTCTGGTACTTATCATCCCTAGAAGCGAGCCACTTGTCCCTATCTGGTCCAGCTAGCGCCTCCTCCATGCTAGCTGCTTCCTCGTGTGTAGGGTCAAGAAAACAGGCTGGCTCGTCCTCCTCATCCAGGTCATCCAATAAGGTAGAATCAGCATGGCCTTCTCATTCCCAAGCCCCTGCCTTGCTACATCGGATCCTGCAGCCAGGTTCTTTGTTGCCATTCGGGTACGTCCTGGCCTGGAGAACATTCAACAATCAAGGCCATCTTATCTCACATGAACATTTCAACAAACAACTCAATTAAACATTTAAGCTTGTCGCCACGAAAGCTGGAAAAATAATTGATACGCATAGCTTTCGAGTTGAACTGAACTATTGCAACAACAGCCCATACAAAATGTCAAGAATATAATAGGCCATGACCACTAAAGTCTACAATAGAAACTTTATGGGAAAGCGCAAATTCAGAAAGGCCATTCAATATGTTAGAAAAACAAAGAAAAAAAAATCAATCTAAATACTGTCCTGATCAAGATGATCAAGATTTTCAAGATTTTTAACAATACTCTTCAAGTCTTTCTTTTTCGCTGGTTCGTTACCCTTTAGGTCACGAACCTACAGTTCTACGATGCTACCCTTTAGGTCACAAAACACATGTTCTGTGACCTAAAACTTACATACATTTACACTGAAGATTTTATTACACATTGATATTTTTTTTTCAAAACATTATAAATTAATGAATGACCTTGTTGCCATCCCCTCATAATAACACCCTTCAGTTTCCTCCTTGGTGGTAGTTTAGGAGCCTTAGCTTGGCCCTGCTACTGCTCTCCTCCCTCTGATCCAGCAGCTTCACTAGTGCTATCACTAGCCTCCACACCATCTCCTCCACTAACAGGTTCCTCCTGTACCTTCTCTCATCACCATCCCCTACAGCTGCCTCGTCTCCCTCCTCCCACACACAAGGATGTCAAACTCATATCTAGCTTACATTGTGTAGGCTGTAGTGGGGTAGCCCACAAGGGGTACAACCCAATTAGGGTTACTACTTGTACCCAACTCTTTGCTAGTTCATTCTTTCTCGTTCAGTATTCTAACAAAGGAGTCAGTTCCAGCTGCATGGTGGTCTGCTCCATCTGCTGGGAAACCTTTGCCTCCGGCTGTTTCTCCCGGCTCCCATACATAATGCCCTCAATGAATTTCATGTCCCGGTTGTCAAAAAACACACCCTTGGATGGTTCTATAGTGCCATCAGCATGGAGGGAGGCAGAGGGGGAAAGGGTGTGAGAGTACAGCGACCGTGCATACATATATGTATATATATTTTATATTATCATGTGCTGGTTTTCCTAGATTCTTTGCTGAATAATAGTTATTATGGTTATAGCACCGAATAAGGTTGCGTGCACCAATTTCTGTTTCATTTTGGTTTATTCTGCGTGACTTTGCGTATGCGTGATGCCGCCGAATTGATTGTAACAAATTCGAGAAGGTCCTGTTCCCGATACTTCATGAACCTAGGAACCTTCTCGTAACACCTGGTTACCTTGCCCTGTTTTGCGCCCATATATATAGCCTCGTCTTGTATCCAGGTGGGCATAAGAGAATTTTTTAACTTGATCATCGATCCTCGCAGAGGGGGAGATTATTATTATTATTATTATTATTTTCTGAAATTCCGAAGTCTTCAACCACTCAGCTTAATACGAGTGTCTCATGTCTCAGCCCAATTTTCTCCTAATCTCCCTTAAGCCACTATTCTCAGTATCACGACACAAGCTCCGCTTGCTTTACTTCTCGACTGCCTTTCTCCAGGGCAGCCTACACGAATCGATGTGGCTCAGCCGTCCATATGGCTTCACTGGGTCGTTCCCTCCTAGGGGCCAGTGGAGCCTTCGATGGCCCGTCTACATTCTGCGTCAAGCTCATCGTGGAGGGGTACAACACCTTGCGCGCAAGTCTAGCTTGCCTCAATTTCTTCCCGTCATCTCCTGACCCTTCTCTCTTTGTTTTCTCTTGCTCGAATCCGTTCCACATCCTCGTCTACGTTCGACCTAGTCTTCGCTACTCCAGACAGAGTCAACCTAGCCTCAGTGAAGGTCGAACTGTTGAGTTGCGCCCCTATCTTGATTTGCTGATAACTAGGGACAGAGTAGCATGTGAGAGGTCCACTGGTGATCCCCAATGGATCCTAGAGAAGGGTTACACACTCGCTGGCCTGGGGAGTTATGGGCGCACTGACCCGCTACTGAAAAAGGCCCTTTTATCCCAGTGGTCTAGTGACTGGGATTCTGACATGGTATCAGAGCAAATGTCTCGGGTTCGAATCCCAGTGTGTTCACTTCGGGCATCCCAGTGCGGGGGGGTGTCAGAGGTCCACTGGTGATCCCCGATTGATCCTAGAGAAGGGTTACAGGCTCGCTGGCCTGGGGGGTTATGGGCGCACTGACCCGCTACTTAAACAAGCCCTTTTATCCCAATGGTCTAGTGGTTGGGATTCTGACATAGCATGCACCATCACTCTGACTATGTCACACATGGTACAAAAGACCCTTCAACGCTTTGGCCTTCAAGTCTCCTCCACACAGGCCACTCGTCTTGCTGTTTGCCATACACTCTCGACTCCTGTCCCTGATGATCCTGTTGAGCCCAGAGGTTTGAACGCACGGCTGGTGGTGTGCCGCATGTGCCTAATTACCTGCGTTCGCCCGGACCTCGTAGCATCCTTACTCGCTTTGTTGCGAGTAGGAGACATCGACTTAAGCAGTGGTCGGTTGCTAATAGGGTATTGTGTTATATGGATAGAACATCAGGCATGGGGATTTTGCTTTGAGGACTTCAGCCTATTGTACTCACGGGATACACTGACACTTCGTAGGCAGACGACATCGAGAGTCTCCGGTCCTTTCTGGGTTACTACTTCAGTCTTGGTGCCTGAGCTGTCTCGAGGAGTGTTCGTTGTCGGTGCCACAATCCAGCTGTGAGGAAGAGATATGTGCTGGTGCTATGGCTAGTGATCCTTAAAAAAAAATGCTATGTGAAAAAAATGTGCGTGAGGGATCAGCCTGTAATGAAGAAAAAGGGGTGAAAAAACAGAAATTTTCACTCTGGAAGTATGAAATTTCAGCCAAACATGAAGGCTGCCAAAAGAAAAACCTAGCTATATAAATTAACCCTGAAAAGGGGCTGAATATGTGTAAAAGGGCCGCAATCAGAGGGCATAGACCCACCTATGTATTGACACAACAATGTCTTTCTAAAAGCTGCGTTGTTGCGGATGATACCATGTAACCTACACGTGAGTAATTTTCGGGAGTGTGTAGTCCAAAAATTCGGTCAATCCTGGTGCGGAGCACCACACACTGGCTCGAAGGTAGGGCTAGTGGTCGGGCGAGGGCAGGGGTTTGTTAGCCGGGGGGGTGGGGGGGGGGAGGATGTGTAGGGGCCAAGAGGCGCGGGTGTGGGAGCAAGGGTGGTAGTGGTGGACGTAGTTCATGTGTGTAGATTCTCATGGCGTGTGTAACAAGCAATGCAATACAAAACGATACAATTTAGGTTGTCCTGACCTTTTGTTGAAAAACTACGAATAATGCAAACAACATCTGATGACAAAATACAATAGAACGTCGGCTATAGGACCCGGGGGACTCTCTACAAATGCACAAAAAAATGCTACGGTGGACATTAAGGTGGCAGTAATTTTTTAAGACCCGGGGTACACTTATTTATCACCTATCAATCTGCTATTTAGGGTGTACGGCTCCATTTGGGGCGGGGGGGTCTTATATTCATAACGAAAAGTGCAAATTTTGAGCGAGTGGCGTGTCAGATTTGTGTCAGAATTCGAATCTGACACAAATATAGTGCCAGAATTCGAGTCTGACACAAAAGGCGTGTCAGAATTCGAATGTGTACGAGTAAAAGCTGACGCGCAATAGCAATACCAACGACCGTATCTAGAAAAGGGGGAAATTACAATGATTAGGGGCAAAAGGGGGGTCCTCACAAAACCTGCCACAATAAGAGTCCCACTACCCATTCAGGAGTCCCGGGGGACCCTTATACAAGCGGGTCCTACAGTATATAAAGATTTTATGATTTACTTAAAATGTTGAAGATTGTGATTTGACTAGAAGAGGTCTTTGATGTAAAGGAGGCAACCTCCTTCATATTCTTGCAGGTCCGCTGCCACCTAGACTCATTTTCATTATTTTTTGTTTACTGTCAGTGGATCTGCACTGTGGATGCCCGATCGAGCCTACGGGGGGTTACAGGTGCGTTCGCCTGGGGGGTTATGGGCGCACAAACCCGCCATGCAAACAAGCCCTTTTATCCCAGTGGTCTATTGACTGGGATTGTGACATGGTATCAGACCGGTCTCGGGTTCGAATCCCGGTGTATGCACATGTAGGTCGTTGCCGCTGTGCTCAGTCATGGGCCTCCCAGTGTGGGGGGGTGTCAGTAGATCTGCACTGTGGATGCCCGATTGATCCTACGGGGGGTTACAGGCGCGTTCACCTAGGGGGTTATGGGCGCACAAACCCGCCATACAAACAAGCCCTTATATACCAGTGGTCTAGTGACTGGGATTCTGACATTTACTTCAACACACTCTCTAAACCCCTTCTATGCATAGAGTAGGGCATAGGAGTACGCTGGTTGAAGACGTAACGTCGGACTCTCGTCCATGGCGACTTGTTTTGTTTTCGCAGTATACGATCGTCTTCCCGTGCCAAGAATGGTTACGCGCAGCAGCGACAGGCGCAGATCCCCGACAAGGGATGAGGATCCGATTGTAGACGATCACGATCTCCTTGTCAAATTGGCAGAAACGCGACATTGCCTGCGCTATAGCTGTTAAATGGCACGAGGTAACCCCCATTTTCCAACAAAATTCATTGCCAAAGGAACATGTCGAAATGGTAGTAACGGTGGTAACGAGTGCAGAGGTCCTCCTGAATTTCACTACAAGGGGCGTTCTCCACACAGAGCTGCTGATACGACACAGCCAGGCAAAAATGCCCAAGCTCGGCCGGCCCCAACACCACAGGCGTAGGACTGCATTGATTGTGGTCCTGCGCGTGCAGATCGCAATCATCGCGAATCCGCTCGAGCATATCGCGATCCACACGATTTTACTCGAGGAGATCGCAATCGCAATTCTGCGCACACAAATCGTGACTATGATCCAGCGTGCGCAGATCGCGACCGTCAAATGCGGGAATCTGTACGTGAGAATTGTCGCCCTAATTCTGCAAATTGCCACATGAATCAAGGCGACAAGCAAGGTAGGCACAATCAGGCAGGGATATCGGAAATCGCCGAAATTTTTGCTCGCATTGACCCTGCCAGCCAGCAGATTCACTAACGAGTCTTCACCAAAACTGGCAAGGAACGCTTAATAGTCAGATCAGTGCTTTTAAAGAGTGCAATACAATGAAAAACAACTCGGCGTGTTGTACCGAAAACAACTTTGGATTTGCAGCAAATAATTACGAGGTGATTCGACATATGCTTGGCCTTCTTGCAGCGCTCCACCGCAGCAAGGCTGGTTATCATACAGCAGCAGCGGATCCCATACCACAAGATTTGGCTAACGGCACAGTAGATTCCCTGAGAGCTCGACACTGAAGCTGACACCCCTTCAAAGGTTGTATTACACGATGACTTGTTGAGATAGGAGCACAAGTGGTAGTTAAGTTTAGGTAGGGCCTAGGCTTAGTAGCCTAGGCCAAGGGGAAGTCGAGAAAGTTGTGCCAAGGAGAAAGTTGAGAATGGGAATGATGTTCACTATAGCACTAGGGTACATATAGCAAACAGAGCATGCAAAGAAGGTGCACCACCAACAGTTTATAATAACTACACTAAACTACAGCTACAGGCAGTTACATATATATTCTAACACTCCCCCATAACTGCCTGCAGCAGGAGTTTGTGCAGAACACAACCTGCAGGGGTACACCAGCAACAGCAACAGCAGGCACGGTAACAGAGCAGGTACAGCAGCAAAGGGACAGGCGACAGCAAGACATTCTTGCCACCCCCTTAGTCTCTTCCCCCCCCGACCACAGGAGGGGCAGCAGGGAGAGTGAGGAGGCGGGCTGGCTCTGGCTGGTCACCCCCTCCATCTCCTCACCCTCCCCCTCCCCCTCCCCCCCACACTGCTGCAGGAGCAGCAGAGGGGGGAAGAGAGGAGAGGTGGAGGGACGGCTGCTGGTTGGTCTCACACCCGCCACCCCAGTGCCACTCCCCCGGCTCCCCCACACCCTCACACCCTCCCCCCCAGCGGCAGCTGCAGCAGTGGGAACGAAAGGAGGAGGAGGGGAAGGGAAGCACACCACCCATCACCCCCACACCCGCCACCCTCATACCCTCCCCCCCACGGCTGCAGGGAGACGAAGGAGGAGGGGGTGGGCGGGGAGAAAGCCGCAGAGCGGCTACAGAGGGTCGGCGCGGGTAGGTCAGGGGCGGCTGCAGCGAGTGCAGGCGCGGGGTGAGGCAGAGGCGGCTGCACCGAGTGCAGGAGCGGGGGCGGCTGCTCCAAGGGCAGGTGCTGGGTGGTGCAGGGGCGGCTGCAGCGAGTGCAGGCGCGGGTGAGGCAGGGGCACCGCCGCGGGCGCCAGGGGCGGGTCCGCGGCGGCTCAGGACACCGTCGCGGGCGCCAGGGGCGGATCCGCGGTGGCTCAGGTCACCGTCGCGCACCACGGGGCACACGACGGGCAGTTTAGGGCACCGTCGCGTGCCACGGGGCGCACGACGGGCAGGGCACCGTCGCGTGCCACGGGGCGCATGACGGGCAGGGCACCGTCGCGTGCCACGGGGTGCACGACGGGCAGGGCACCGTCGCGTGCCACGGGGCGCACGACGGGCAGGGCACCGTCGCGTGCCACGGGGCGCGCGACGGGCAGAAAAGATGTCACGCGCCACCCGGGCGCGGGACAGGACGAAAATCGCCACGCGCCCGAGGCGCGCGACCGGAAAAACAGCAGCGGAAGCGTGAGGCGGGCCCACAGGCCTGGACTTAACAGGCTCTGATTCCATGTTGAGATAGGAGCACAAGTGGTAGTTAAGTTTAGGTAGGGCCTAGGCTTAGTAGCCTAGGCCAAGGGGAAGTCGAGAAAGTTGTGCCAAGGAGAAAGTTGAGAATGGGAATGATGTTCACTATAGCACTAGGGTACATATAGCAAACAGAGCATGCAAAGAAGGTGCACCACCAACAGTTTATAATAACTACACTAAACTACAGCTACAGGCAGTTACATATATATTCTAACATGACTATTCACTTGCACCGACATGGTTTCGTCTACTTGAGCTGCTCTTAAGGATTCGCCACTTTGAGAGCTTACGACAAATTCATTTCTCAACTAAACGCAAATCCACTGAGTAGGATTGCGCGCCTTGGGCTTACCTACCATCTCAAATTCGAATCACTTAAAAAGATGGTCTAGAGAGTGAGAACCACTTGAAAACGTCCAGCAGCCACAGGACTAGAATGATAGAGGAAGTACAAGCATTAAGGCATAGAATGGTTGGAGTTGGGAACTCCAAGAGAACCATGAGAGGGAAGGGATTTTCCAAGATCTAGGGAAGGATGGTGGGAACCTTCTTAGCAGCAAGGATGCAACCCTCATCATGAGGTCCTTGAGGTGTCACATGCAAAATCCAATCTAGTTGGATTCTGCCTATGTGTTGCAACATTTGCAATCCATGCTAGAAACGCCTAGCCACCCCTGTGAGAGTAGGCCGACGTTCGACATATTTCTCATTTCCATAATTTTACTCCATCTTATTCTCCTTATTTTCCTCTTTCATTTGCACTTTATTTCACCTCAATCGGACTACTATTCTATTTTCTAGAGCTTTCCGATTATTTCACTTATTTGGTATTTTCGGCATCGACATTTACATTATACGGCACCGACAGCACCGACAGTGGTGTACAAGGCGTAATATCGCCATAATCCGAAGTGCCAATGGGCTTGCGTGCTTATGCGCACTTGTGATTATCTATTCTAGAAGAGCGCTTTCCCGAAGGTTCGGATTATCTGTTGTTTCTATGTATTTCTTAGTATAAATATGCCTTGTACTCACCTTTAGTGCAACATTCTCGAGTGGAAATTCAATCCTGTGACACTTGGTATCAGAGCCGTTTTCACTCGCGGAGTTTCAGCTAAGCAGCGCACTCAAGAAATTCCTGCTTCGAAAAACCGCCGGGGGCGACGAATTCGGCGCTGACGCTGGTAAGCACCAGATTCCGCGTTTTTTGAATAACCCCCCTCGCGCGTTTTTTGAACAGGATCGTGAGTTCGATTGTTGGCGAAAACGTTTGCGAGACAGGGACGACAATTGCGAATTGTCGGGACCTATATCGAGCGGTGCAGAAGTAACAAGACCGACGCGCAACGGATCGAACGACTTCGGGTGAAAGCGCGCGACATGGCGAAAATTGCGACAGAAGCAGAATCGATCGTGATTTCGCAGCAGTCGCGAAATTTTCCCAAGGCCCAAGAAATTCGATCCCCCAACACCTTTGATGGGGAGATCGACGCAAGGCACTGGCTTTTGGCGATCGAAATTTTTTTTGCCGCCATTGGATGGACAGCACCAGCACTCGACAGAAACAGAATTAATTTTGCAGCAACACTATTGCGCGGACCAGCAATTGAATGGATAAGCGGAAGCGGTTTATTAAACCAAGGTGAAGCGACGTGGCAGCAGTTCCGAGAACGATTACTACAAGCCAATTAATGCAGCGTTAATCGCCCGCGACAAAATGCATCGTCATCGACAAATCGGGAGCGTCACAAACTACACACAACAAATGGAGGAGTTGTTCAACCGCATCCCCGACGTCACAGAAGGCGAAAAAATTAGAGCATTCATCGTGGGGCTGAAAAAAGAAACACGACAACACGTTGCGGCCGCAAATTGGAGCAGCTACAACGACGTCGTTTCAGCAGCGGAACGTTTCGACGTAACCACGATCGGAACACGACGACTTCATGGACGAGCTAGAAGACATGGAGGACGCTTGGCTAACCCCACGTACGCCGACCCGATGGAACTCGATCGAATCGACGCGAAGGCAAGACCAAAGAAGAACAAATCTAAGTGTTCTTTCTGCGGCAAGCCCGGACATCGACTCATCGATTGTGACGAAATGAAAACTGCACGTTCAGCGATTAGGGACCGCAGCAGTGGAGCAGATTTAATGCGAATATTGGAGGATCGTGGAGTGATTTTTTCAAACCACGAACGGACTCTACCAGGGAAAATCGCCGAGGGAAATAAAATCTCCGCGACACAAGACCCTGCTGGACCCGGACAACTCCAAAAAGGCCCTGTAAAAAGTAAGCACCCCTTCAAAATATCATACAAGGATGCTTTACTTGGAAAAAATTCCCTTGGGTCTACGACCTTTGTGAAATCACGAGAGAGGCTCCAGAAGAAAAAGAATGTACCGGTACGACAACTACAGCAGCTGCGCATGGAGAACCAACAACGGAGCATGGAAGATTGACCTTCCAACGACGACATCGTCCTCTCTCTGAAAAACCAGCCCACGTCGACCAACCGGTCCCCACGGAAGAAGTCGGTGGCGCTGAAGCAGCTCAAGAGGGAGCTGGAGGTCAACATGAAGCTGCGACGACCTCAAACCTCCTCTACAGATGCTTCTGCAACATCTGAACCATCTACGATATCTACCCCATCTATGAATTCTACTACGAGCTCGAGAACCACGTCGTCGACGACAACAAAAAATCATGGCAATAGGGAACGGCAGGACCGGCCATGTGCCACCCCAGGAGAAAACACAGAGCTATGGGAAATGCCCTATGATCCAATCAACGAGACGATCAACGGGTACAACGAGCAATGCCAAAAACTTTTGCTTGAGGTGATCTGCAATGGACGACGCCTTCAAGCACTCGTGGACAGCGGAGCATCCCATTCAGTATGCGACAAAGCAACCCTCGAACGCAACAATGAGAAGTACACGCCTTCAAACTTCACAACTACGATGGTTGATGGAAGCAAATTACAAGTCTACGGTGAAGCAGCGTTACACCTGCAGATAGGTCCTCTTCGCTGGAAACCGACCCTACCCGTCACCAACATCAAAGGGCTAGACTTGATTCTTGGGAGAGATTTTCTGAAGAAGTTCAACCCCGAGATCAACTGGGTCACCCGCACGGCGAGTATTTACAATTAAGACAGAAGAGTTCCTCTTCCGAATTGGAGCAACACGGGAGATATTCCGGAGGAGACTCTCGCACGCTTCGAGAAGGACGTGAAGCGAACCATGGCAGGGTTTGTTGCACTGGTTACCAACGAGGACGAAGGAGAGAGAAAAACGCTCGAGCTTCCACCAGCAATCCAGAAACTTCTAGAAGAGTTCGAAGACGTTCTCCCTGACGACCTTCCAGACCAGTTGCCGACATACCAAACCCACCAGCACGAGATCATCGAAGAACCTGGTTCAAAACCGACCTTCCGAGCACCATATCGACTCAGCCCCACCGAGTTGGCCGACATGAAGAAGCAGATCGAGTACCTTCTGGACAAAGGACTCATTCGACCATCAACATCACCATACGGTGCACCAGTGCTTTTCACACCAAAACCTGACGGAAGCTTACGCATGTGCATCGACTACCGAGCCCTCAACAAGCAGACGATCAAGAACAAGTATCCGATTCCACGGATCGACGATCTACTTGACCAGCTTCGTGGAGCCACAGTATTCTCAAAACTCGATTTGAGATCGGGATATTGGCAGATCCGGATGGCGGATAACTCCATCCATAAGACAGCGTTTCGGACACGATACGGATCCTACGAGTACCTCGTCATGCCGTTCGGACTCACCAACGCACCCGCTATATTCCAGGCCGAAATGAACCATATTCTTAGGCCTCTACTCGACGAATGCGTGGTGGTGTACCTGGACGACATCCTGATCTACTCGAGGGACATGAAGCAGCACATCGAACACCTACGACGTGTCTTCGAGATACTTCGACGGGAGAAGTTCTACGTCAAGCTATCCAAGAGCGAGTTTGCCTTGAAGAAAGTTCAGTTCCTTGGACACATGGTGAGCGCTCAAGGAGTCCATGTCGACCCAAAGAAGATCGAAGCCGTACGTACGTGGAAGACACCGGAGAACGTGAAGGAACTTCAGCAATTCCTTGGCTTTGCGAACTACTATAATCGGTTCGTGCCACAGTATGCGAAGATTGCAACACCTCTCACCAATCTACTGAAGAAGAATACACCGTTCAAGTGGGAGGATGTGCACCAGCAAGCCATGGAGCAGTTGAAGACCGCACTCACGTCCGCACCCGTCCTGATCCTGCCAGATCCAGAAAAAGACTACGTCATCGAAGCTGACGCTAGCGACCAAGCAGTTGGAGCAGTCTTGATGCAAGACCAAGGGAAAGGACTACAACCAATCGCTTACCTCAGCAAAAAATTGCACGGGGCAGAACTCAACTACCCGATTCACGACAAAGAGGCCTTAGCGATCATCACGGCATTCAAGACATGGCGATGCTACCTCGAAGGGAGAAAGACCACGGTCTACACTGACCATTGCAGCCTAAAATACCTGAAAACGCAGCCGACCCTCTCCAGACGACAAGTCAAGTGGATTGACTTCCTCGAGACGCACTTCGACTACGACATCGTGTACAAGCCGGGACACAAGAATAAGGCAGACGCACTGAGCTGGCCTGGACACGTTGCCGCCATACAGATTGAGGGGATGAATCCGCTACTCAAGGGACTCTTCACGCACGGGTATACCATCGACCCCGAGATTCCCTTAGCAGAGAAAAAGAAATTGTTGCAGTGGGACCACGACGTCGCACTACGCAAAGGATCAACAAAGATATGGGTACCCAACTACCCGCCTCTTCGGCAGTTGCTTCTCGAAGAATTCCATGACGTGCTCTACGCTGGACACTTTGGGAGTAACAAGACTCTTGCCGGGATTGCGAAAGTCTACTACTGGCCTCACATGGCAAACGACGTGCAAAAGTTTGTCACTTCGTGCGACACGTGCCAGCGGATGAACATCAGTAAGCAGAAGAAAGCAGGACTTCTTCAGCCTTTACCCGTCCCGGAACAGCCTTGGCAAGTGGTCAGCTTGGATTTCATCACCGGTTTACCACCTACCAACGCGGGGCATTGACGCCATCCTGGTCGTCATCGACAAATTCTCAAAGATGGGACACTTCATTCCGACACATACAACCGCACGCACGGAGGAAACGGTACAGTTATTCCTCAAACACATCATCTCACAGCACGGGATCCCAACAACCCTCATATCCGACAGGGACCCCAAGTTTACTAGCAAGTTCTGGAAAGAGCTCATGTCGCTCATGGGGACACGCCTAGCAATGTCATCTGCATATCATCCCCAGACCGATGGGCAGACAGAGCGCTTGAACCAAATTGTGGAACAACTCTTGTGCGCAGCGTGCAAGGATGACATTAACAAGTGGGACTTGCACTTGCCGGTGTTGGAGTTCGCCTACAATAATGCGAAGCATGCCGCAACAGGAGAGACCCCATTTTTCCTCTGTTACGGACGACATCCACTAACTCCACAACAGCCGACAGTACCTGCAACTGTCCAACCCGCGCACGACTTCGTTACCACAATGCAGCAGCTTTGGGATCGGACACACAAGCGTCTACAGGACATACAGTCTTCACATAAACGCTTGGCCGATCGCCATCGACGTGATCATACCATTGCGGTTGGTGACCATGTGCTTCTCGACACATGCAACCTCAACCTCGGTCACCTTCCATCCAAGTTACGACCTCGCTTCTGCTGACCTTTCCTCGTAGAAGAGCAGGTCACTCCAGTCACATTCCGCTTGCGCCTACCAGCTTCTTGGAAGATTCATAATGCCTTCCACGTGCAGCTTCTTAAACCCTATCAAGATCCAAATAAGCTGTACACGGGACGCCAACCTCCGCCGCCGCCTCCAGTCCTCGTGAATGATGAACTTGAGTACGAGGTTGAATCTGTGCTTGCACATCGTCGTCGTCGGCATGGCGCCCTGGAGTTTCTCGTACGCTGGAAAGGCTATGATCCTTCTGAGGACAGCTGGGTCTCTGAAGAAGACATGAGTAACGCCCCACGTTCTCTCCGCGACTATCTTGTCAAGCAGGGTGTTACATCTACCACCCAGCTTTGAGGGGGGGAAGTGTGAGAGTACGCCGACGTTCGACATATTTCTCATTTCCATATTTTTACTCCATCTTATTCTCCTTATTTCCCTCTTTCATTTGCACTTTATTTCACCTCAATCGGACTACTATTCTATTTTCTAGAGCTTTCCGATTATTTCACTTATTTGGTATTTTCGGCACCGACATTTACATTATACGGCACCGACAGCACCGACAGTGGTGTACAAGGCGTAATCTCGCCATAATCCGAAGTGCCAATGGGCTTGCGTGCTTATGCGCACTTGTGATTATCTATTCTAGAAGAGCGCGTTCCCGAAGGTTCGGATTATCTGTTGTTTCTATGTATTTCTTAGTATAAATATGCCTTGTACTCACCTTTAGTGCAACATTCTCGAGTGGAAATTCGATCCTGTAACAACCCCAATCCAAAAGTCAAAGTTGCCTTCCTAACCACCCAACCAAAGATCCCTTTATAGTCATGTCCCAATAATCGCCCAACGTAGATAATAACTCAAATTGAGATAGAATTCCGAAAACTTGGAAATCTTGTAACTTGGGCGATCTTGGTCGGAATAAGGCGATCTTGGTATCATTGGAAAGCTCTGGATTTCTCCTGCATGATCAAGCATGTAGACTTGGAGAAACAAACTTAGATGATAAAATCCAACAGCCATGCATAATGACATAGGCTCATGCAAATCATGCATGCACAAATGGCACGAGCACTTGGCAGGACATTAGGATGACATGCACTCAAACTGGCGTGCATTCAGCATGAGCGTCGCTAGGGACACACACGGTCGACTCATATTTGTCGTATTCTAATGCGCAATTGCCCCATTTCTGTTCCCTTTAATATCACGAACATTCGATTGCACAAGATACATTTTTTCCTAGTTGGAGAGGAGAGAATAGCTATGCATTTCCCCCACAACCCCTGATCTCGGCCGTCCTCGCCCACGCTCGCCATTCTTTCGCCGTTCGTGGTTCCAGAATGGCCTAGCGCCTCTCGGTGGCCCTAATGATGCCCAAGTGGCACCACTTGGACGCACGATATATGCACGAGCATGTATCTCGCTCATGGCGCCACATGTCTGGGTGTTGGTAGCGATTCCTATGCCTTATGTGGTGCCGGTCTTCCACACTCGCCTATTCGTTTGATGTATGACTAGTACATAGTTGTGTAAACATGCAGGTTCCTGTTTCAGACGATTGCTCAAGGATCTCTTGACACTCAGATTTGATTTACGAGCCCAATCAACTATTTGCACATACGAACCATACTGGCGACTGTATCGCACATTCTGTAACGAGCATGTACTATTTTCTCTCCCTGCCACTAACATAACGACCACACACAATTAATACACTCAAGACACAGAGGTTCTACCATTTCGGCCATGCTTCCGCCTGCTTCGTTATCTCATGCGTCCACTGGTTGGTCGACTCTCGGTCTCTTGTTCCATTATCACTTTCCTTTTAAGTTAAGGAGTATGCGCAATGTCACTACGGCCGACCATCTATGGCAAAGGAACCGATACCTCCTGCTAAGATATATAACATACGCGACATCCACCTCTCGTCCACTAACCACGCTACGTTCTAATGCATTCTCACATTTGTACGAATTTCGGGGAGAGGAAAGGAGTGTACGGTGTTAGAATATACTTATATATTCTTTATGAATGACTGTAGTGTAGACTGTAGTGTATCTCACTTGCTGTAGGTGGTGTACCATGTGGCTTTCTCCTTGCTATATCTTGTACCTTGCTCAATAGTGAAACACATCTTTCTCGACTTTTCTCTTGCTTCAATTCTCTTGACACTCAAGCTATGCCTCCTAACCCTAAACCTAGTTTCCTAGGTGCCTAGTATTTTGACATAAGGGGGTGTACATATTGTACATACTGTACATTGTGAGTCGAGCGACTTGCGAGGATAGAATCTGATGGGTCACGCGACGTTTTAAAGGTGGGGAAGAGCTGAGGGTGGTCTGGCGCCTGATGGAGCGAAGGTTGGGGGCAACAAGGGATTTGAGTGGGGCAGCACTTACGAAAGCATGGAGGTGGTGGAGAAGAACATCACACCATCGGCAGCGGTAGTGGGAAGAGGGGTTGTAATACAGCACCAGGATGGTTGTCAGCGTGCATGCATGTTTGTGTTTCCCTATGTCTGCAAGGTCATCCCGAGGAGCCTGCTGGATCTCCATAGTACCAGCGGGAGGCAGAGTAGCAAGAGGTCGGGAGGAATGGCTAGAAGCACCGTGGATGCAAGCCTGCTCGATGGCAAGATTAGCTACTGTAGAGGATTATGGGACCAGCATTAGGAGAAGGGATTGCTGGCAGAATAGGTGGATTCTGGGGGTGTAATCCTCATTGCTTGTATGTTTCTTTTCAACACGATAGTCATGCGGAGAAACCATTGCAAGCAGTGACACCGAGGAGGTATGGCAAGGTATGGCTAGATCTGAGGCATAGGGTAGGTGGTTATGTGAAGGAGCTTAGATCTCATCAGAGGGAGGTCAACATGGATACTAGTGGGGAAATGAGGATAGAGAGAAGACGGCAAGGGGAACAGACCAAGGGAAGGGAGGAGAAGCACTTAGCTAGAGACAGTGAGAGGGATTGGAGAAGGGTGCGAGGAGCCACAATCAGCAGGGGAGAGAGGGGAGGGAGAGGGATAAAAATGGTAAGTTCAGGGGAGGACAGAGTGAGGAAGGACAGCAGCGTGGAACGAGAGTTGAACTAGAGACAGGAGGAGGGGGGTGAATTTCCGACAGTGGCCTCATTCCCGTTCTTATGTTCGCATCATACCGTAAACCCCAGGATATAAGACCCAGGGGTCTTAACAGAATCGTGGCAAAAACAAAATGGGGGGATCTAAACAAGTGGCATATTTATCACAAGACCCGGGTCTTCACAAAATGATTGTTTTGAGACACATGTTTTTGAACCCAGAGAAATGAATGGGAAGTGCTCCGTTTTCAACACCCCCACAAAAGACGTGAAATTGTCTCGACGAAGGTCAAACGCACGTCATCACCAAATATATCTTGGAGTTTTGATTTTCGAAACACTTGACCCTCGCTCGGTTCACTGCCGGCGTGTCTAGTCAGAATGAGCTATCAGGCGCGGAATGTGACTCATTCTTACTGTTTGTGTTGGCAGGGAATCATTCCCACCCTGCCAACTCGCTCGAGATTCTCATTCACATCCCTGCATTGTTTCGACTCGATTCAAATCGCATGAACGAGATGTACAGTATGGTGAAAAAAACAAAAATCAGAATTCATATATGTGATTATATAAGGGTCGGCGCTCATAAAATCCAGGCCCTGTATATCTGGGGGCTGACGATAGGTCTTCAATAGGAGGGGGGATTTTATAATGTCAGATGCCATTAGGGGGGTATAAGTCGAATAGACTCTAATAGAGTATCCCCCTCCGGTATTATAGTGTCATATATTGCATATATATTTGTTAGATTTCTAGACTACAGTAAGGTTCATATTAGGGGGTACATGATTATTCTCCCACTACTCATTCATTCCACTATGCATCACTCTTAAGATGGTATCAGAGCCAGGTTCGTTATAAATTATAGTAGCCATGTTCGCCCTCCCCTACCTCCTAAGCGCGCCCTCCCCTCCCAACCGCACGTGCAAGGACTTTGCGCCCCCCTGCCAGAGCCACTCGCGCCCTGCTAGAGCAGCACGCGCCCCTTGCCAGAGCCGCGTGCCCTCTGCTAGAGCCCCGCGCCCCCTGCCAGAGCCGCGTGCCCTCTGCTAGAGCCCCGCGCCCCCTGTCAGAGCCGCACGCTCCCTGCCAGAGCCTCGCACCCCCTGCCAGAGCCACTCGTGCCCCCCTGCCAGAGCCGCGCGCCCCCTGCCAGAGCTGTGCACCCCCTGCCAGAGCCACGCGCGGCCCCCCACCCCCCCCCCCCCCCCCCCCCCCCTCCCCTCCCCCCCCCTGCCAGAGCCGCGCGCCCCCTTCCAGAGCTGCGCGCCCCCCCTGCCGGAGCCCCTCTGCCATAGCAGTGTGCACGCCCCTACAGAGCACTGCGCACGCCCCTCCAGAGCAGCGTGCCCCTCCACAGCAGCAGACCGCAGCTGCGCCGGCCCGCCACAGCCGCCTACATCCTTTCACAGTCACCCAAAGTCCCTCTCAGCCGCCACTTTGACAGCACGCACCCGCAATTTACCCTCCTACGCAGCGCCCTTGCAACCGCCAGCCGTGCTCATCGTCTCCTCCACGCCTACTGCCATAGGCATCTTTAGCGGTGGCTGGCAGCCGCAGTTACTTCTACTGGCGCGGGTTAGGGTTAGTACCCTGCAGTTACAGGCGTTCCTAGCCCCATTCGCTCCTCCCTCCAACCACTCCTAGCTCCAGTCGTACCTCGCTCCAGCCGTTCTTATTCCAGCCATTCTTGCTCCAGCCATTCTAGCTCCAGCCGTTTCAGCTCCAGCATTTTCAGCTCGAGCCGTTCTAGCTCCAGCCGTTCTCGCTCCAGCCGTTCTCGCTCCAGCCGTTCTAGCTACATCCGTTTCAGCTCCAACAGTTCTCGCTCCAGCTGTTCTAGCTCCAGCCTTTTCAGCTCCAGCCGTTCGAGCTCCAGCCGTTCTAACTCCAGCCTTTTCAGCTCCAGCCGTTCTAGCTCCAGCCGTTCTTGCTCCAACCGTTCTAGCTCCAGCCATTTCAGCTCCAGCCGTTCTCGCTCCAGCCGTTTCAGCTCCAGCCGTTCTAGCTCCAACCGTTCTAGCTCCAGCCGTTCTAGCTCCAGCTGTCGACTATCCTTTGTCACTCCTCGCTCCAGCCGCTTCTCGTGCCAGCCGTTCCTAGCCTGGTGGTCCTAGCTGTTTCCACCTCTAGCAGTTCCTAGATCCAGTCACTCTTGCTCCAGCAGTTCCTCGCGCCTGTTGCCCAGCTCGCCTTACCATGGCATCCACTCGGGTCTTACAGCGGCAGGGACAGCAGCAGTTTCAGCAGTGGGGACCCCAACAGCGTGCTCTCCGCAGCAGTGGCACCCTCCGCAGCAGTGGGGACCTAGTCGTTCAGGGAGCGTCTGCCCAGACGGCTGGAGGGGTAATCGTGGTGGCCGCAACGTTGGACCCTGCCAGAATCAGATCCTGACTGATCCTCATGCTGGCACTACTAGCTGGCGTACTGACCACTCTGCACTGCGCTGCTACAGCCGCCTTGAAGACCTTTACCGTGAGCGTTTTGGGCCTGACTCGGTTCCCCCAATCTGGCCTGGTCTGTCTCGTACTAGTTACCGTATGTTTGATATGTCTATGGATGTTGTTTATTTTATCACGTATGGATATTTTGACTAGCGTGTACCCAGCTTAGGTCATTTGCCTGTTGCTAGTGTTGGGTGCTTCTGCTTCTAGTGTAGGTGCTTGCATCGTTACTAGTGCAGCTGTGACGACTGCTGACGTGTCGCTCCCCTTCACGATGGACTCTGGTGCGTCCTAGTGCTTCTTCCGCGACCACACCGCTGTCACACCACTTGCTGCTCGAGTCCCAGTTGCCCTGGCTCATCCTACTTCAGGACCAGCTATCGCTCGCAGTTCTACCCCCCTCCCGTGCCCGGCTGTCCTCTCCGGTGTCCTCACTGGTCTCTACATCCCTTGTTCTCTTGGAACTTGGTGGGTGTTGGACACCTCCAAGACCCTGAAATCATAATCACTTTTCCTGCACACAGGAGGATTGCGATCTGTACGGACGCTTCCACTGGTGCAGTTCTTGCCACGTTCACCAGAGAGCCCCACTCAGGTCTCTTCGTCCTGCACACTCAGCCCCCCCAGGTCGCTGCGTCCGGTCAGGTTACTGCGCCCAGTCAGGTAGTTGCCTCAGGTCAGGTTGCTGCGTCTTGCTCCTGTCAGTCCCTCTCCCACCCGATAGTCTTATGGCACCACCGTCTAGGTCACCCGTCCCTCCCACGCCTCCATAGCATGGCCAGCCAGCGTCTTGTCTCAGGTCTCCCACGGGTCTTTGAGTCACTCCCTTGCTCGCCTGCGCCACCGTGCACTCCTTGTGTCGAGGGTTGGCTGCACGCCACTCCTCAATCCTCCTCCCTTCGTCTGGCCACCGCTCCCTTCCAGACCCTCCACTTGGACGTCTGGGGCCCAGCCTCTTGTCTTGGACCCGAGCGGGAGCGCTACTTCCTCGTGGTCATTGACGACTACTCCAGGTACACCACAGTGTTTCCTCTCGCGAAGAAGTCCGAGGTGACTTCTACGCTTATCCGGTGGCTCCTGACCACTGAGTGCACTCGTGGTAGTCATGTCAGTTGTCTCCACTCCGACCATGGGGGTGAGTTCCGCTCAGACGTACTTGCCAGGTTCTGTGGCGAGCAGGGTATCACACACTCCTGGACGCTTTCGGAGTCCCCACAGCATAATGGGGTTGCTGAGCGCCGCATTGGCTTGGTTCTGGAGATCGCTCGCACCTCCATGATCCATGCACGTGCGCCCCATTTTCTGTAGCCCTATGCGGTTCGCTACGCCGCCCACCAGCTGAACCTCTGGCCTTCTGTCTCACGACGAGGGGATTCACCGACTAGTCTTTGGACCGGGTCCCCTGGTGGTGCGTCAGAGTTTCACGTCTGGGGATGCCTTGCGCTTGTCCGCAACACCTCTGCGGATAAGCTCGTGGCTCGCGCCATCCCCTGTGTCTTCCTTGGTTTCCCAGTGGACGCTTCTGACTTTGCGTTTTACCACCCGCCCCTCCACCGTTTCCTCGACTCCCGTGACGTTCGGTTTGACGAGCCAGTGTCCTACTACGCTCGCTACCCATGTCGAGGTCTCCCAGTTCCCCCTCCCCCTCTCCTCCTTCTCCCGCTCCTCCAGTACTCCCGCCTCTCCTAGTCCTGCCCCGTCATGTGTGTCTCATGCTACCCCTCTACCCTCGGTTGCACGTCAGGTAGCGTCTCCCTCCTGGTAGTCCTCCTCACAGTCCCCTCAGCAGCCTACGGCACTTCCGCGACAGGTTACTGGGGGCTCAGGGGGTGTTGGATCTAGAGCCGCTGCCACTGGAGGTACTCGGTTTGGGGGTGCTCGTTTGAGGGGTGTTGAAGCTGGAGGTACTGGCACTGGAGGTGCTAGTTCTTGGGGAGCTAGAGCTGGAGGTGTTGGCACTAGTGGTGCTAGTTCTGGGGGTGCTGGAGCTGGAAGTACTGGCCCTGGTGGAGCTAAGACTTGGGGTGCTGGAGCTGGAGGTGCTGGAGCTGGAGTTTTTGGGACTGGAGGTGCTAATTCTGAGGCGCCTTGAGCTGGAGGCACTACTACTGTGGCGCCCACCACTACGACACACGTCTTCAGGCTCTTCGCCGGCTTGAGCGCGAGGATCAGGAGTGGGTGGACTAGGAGAGGCAGGAGTTGCGGCAACTAGACCAGTAGGAGCAGCACCAGGCGCAGCAATAGACGCAGCAGCCCCCCCTTTTGCAGCAGTTGTTCCCACCAGTGAGTGGCCTTCGGGCCCTTGGTCTTCCCTCCTCTCCTCCTGTCCGCATACGGACCTACGTTTCCTCCTCCGAACTCGGCTCTGGCTGTTTTCTCTCCTCCTCAGTCACAGTTGCCTCCTCCTGTTCTCCCACACGGCTGGACCACTCGTTGTCCTCTGCGTGCTCGTCCCTCGTCTCCTCTTGACGGCCTCTGCAATGTCTTGCTTCGTTCTAGTCCTAGTCGTGCTCCGCCTGTGCCTGTTCTCCCACCACCTCCTGCGTCGTCTCTTACTGTCTTCTCTTACCCTATCACCGACTACTACCGTGCTGCTCGTCCTATTGTCTCGCGTGTTCTCGCCTCTCTTGTCACCGACCCTCGTGCCTCTCCGTCGTCTGTCTCGGCTCTTACTGCCGTTGTCGCTGACTTTGTTGCCATCCGCTGCCTTGACTTCGCCACGCGTGTAGTGGCTGCTCTGTCTGCCCGTCCTCTGTCCGCCGGGGGTGAGTTTTCCCTTGGCTGTGACTTCCTAGAGGACAGGCAGCTTGAGCTGAAGTTCTTGACAGCCGCTTCTCTCTCTCTATGTGCCATGCTGCTTTCCCCTGAGGGAGACCCCGACGCCCTTGACAATTCGACTCCTCACACGTACCGTGAGGCAGTGTCAGGGCAGTGGGCCTCTCAGTGGAAAGCGGCCATGGACCCAGAGATGGCGTCTTGGAGATCCACAAGCACCTACCTAAACCCTAAACCCTTTACCCTGTCCCCTTATCCCGTCCCGCTAACCTGTCCCCCGTACCCTGTCCCCCGTACCCTGTCCCCCTACCCTGTTCCCATACCCTGTCCTGTACCCTGTCCTCCGTACCCTACCCCCCTACCCTGTAGCCGTAGTAGTGTTTGTAATTGCCGTAGATGAACGCCGCCCTCCTTCGTCGAAGCTGCCCTCCTTCCTCCTCCCCTGCCCCCCCGCCATCCCTGCCCTCCGCCCTCTCGCCCTCCGCTTCCCCCCGCCCAGCGCCACCTATCGACGCCTCTCCCGCGTCCCCCTCCCTTTCAGGCCGCGCCGCCTCATCACGCTCCTCCGCGTGATGCATTTCGTCAGTCGCGCCGACGCTTGGCATCCCGCGTCCAAATCTCTCCTCCCCTTCCGCCGCACGTTGCGCCATTTGGAAGAATGCGCCGCCTCGAGGTGCACTGTGCAAGGAAAAAGCCAGCTCACGATTTATTTTATCAACAGTCAAGTTTGGAAGTGGGTCGGTGAAACAGGGCTATGGCGCGCTGGCGCACGGCGCGGCTGGCCGGGCCCGTCGTGGCGACTAAGAAGAATGAGCCGTAGCTAGAAGAAAATAGTAGTAGAACGTTGTAGGAGAGAAGGTGGTATCCGAGATGGCAAGAAGATAGATCCGATTAAGACTATAGAATGAGAAGATTCTGAGATTAGAATGAAAGGAGATGAAGATACAACAAGAACTAGGAAGGGATAAGGAAGAATAAGAGCGGCTCGTAAGGAAGTCTGCGTCGCTACGCTTTCAGCATGGCATCTTAACATAGCGCCTTGACGCCATGCCTGGATTGTAGTAACTTCTAATCACTGACGAGTGCAAGAAAGTATGTTGCGAGGTTGGCGCCTGGGCTATTCGGAGCTAGCTAGGCAGGACGAGATCTAATTGTTTGGGTATTCCCATGCACACTGGCATGGGAAATCCCAACCATGTGGGGCATATGTTCGAGAACAGATGTGATTGGCGGTGCGTTGCGGGGTGGTGTCTTTTCGGGTGCCTTGGGAAAAACTGTCTCGCAACCTTGAGACGCATCACTGGCCCCGAACGATCCCCTAGGAACCACAGTTGGCGCTAACATGTTTCTTTGCGAACTTTAGGGAATCTGTCACAGAAGCCAACAGAAACACGCACGGCTAACAAAAGCTAAGGGCGTGTCACATCGGGTGGTAACCAGCTGTTCGAACGCCCATTTTCTGAAGGTTGAGTTTGGTAATGTACATTTTGGAAACCAATCAGTTTAGTTTAGTACTTTTCTTGGTCGAACAGGTCCGTTCGACCGTTTGAGGTGACATGCCTTAATTTTTAGTGATGCTACTGACTAGGGTTACTCTTGTAACATGGCTCACTCAAGAATATTGTCACTGTTGGTTACAAACAAACGGCAGCGGCTCTGTTATGAGTTGTTAAAGAGAAGGGTGCACAGAATGCAATATCGCGGAAGTGATTACAACAACTGAGAAGATAACATGGCCTAGCACTAATACAACAAATCTAGCTAGGACGAGGTCGCGGAGTCGCGAAATTGTTGGGTACAGGTTCGAGGCTAGAAAACCCGAAAGCGACGCGATGATGGTTTGGAGGGCGGGGTCGTCGGACCGAGCCGGTTTTCCGAAAACCGGAGTTGTACGCGTACAGTGTGACCCAGTAAGGAATCACGTACACTACCCCCCCCCCCCCCTTTAAAACAAGTGGTGTATATCCGGGACGCCCTGACGGGTCACGTAAGCATCCACAAGCGGACGTCCGCTACGACGAATGCGTTGTCCTCGCTCGTACGATCCTTCCAGCTGAGTAGGAAGATGACCTTGCATCTGGCAGCCGTCAGATCTAAGCGGTGATTCAAAATCTTCCACGGCTCGAGCGTGGGTTCTGCCAGGGGTTGGGTAGTCGGTGCGATGTTTGGTGGAGCGACAGCTGGCGACTGCGGTGACTCATAATTGCGCAGCAAGCTGACATAGAATGCGTCATGTATTTTCCAATCGTCGGGCAGCACTAGCTTCGCCATGATAGGTGTCATCATCTGGACGATGCGAAATGGTCCGACGTATCGGGGTCGAAGCTTCGCGGGCTGGGGCAGCAAAAAAAAAAATGTGTCCATGAGTAATACTGTACTTGCCATGTGTGAAAAGGGTAAATCCCATCGGTGCTTGTCCGCATTGCGACTGGCAGCGGTATTTGCCTTGCGAATAAAATCGGCTGCCTTTTTGCGGGCGGTCTGAAGTTCCGTGACGAACTGTTGCGATCGTGGTACCGGGTCGTCGAGTGTCGTTGAAGAGGGTACCATGGGGCCTATCCCGTGATTCAAGTAAAACAGGGATTGTTTAGTCGTCGCTGAGGGTGCGTTGTGCCGAGAGTAAAGGTTAAGTGAAGACTAGGTTTTAGGCTTAGGAAAGTGGCGAGGGAAAATGCAAGCCAAAAGAGGGGTTCAATAGTAGAGGGCATACAAGATATAGGCAAGGAATTAGGCAAATGGTACACCACCTAGCAGGAAACTAAGATAACTACACTAGGCTACTGTAGGCATTTATATAAATGTATACAAATACATTTCAACACGTTGTTATACGCGAACTCCAGCATCGGGAGCGAGTCCTCCTACTTGGTCAGGTCGGGGCAGTTGGTGCGAATCAGCAGCTCCATGGTCTGATTTGTCCATCATCTGGATTTGGCCTATTCAGCTAGCCAACTCGCTCAATTTCTTAAGCGACCTGAAGGGGAGAACCTACGGGAGCTGGAAGCAGCAGTTTCATACTTCGTATCTACGTCTACTATCGGACTCACGTATCATAAGTCGCCGGATTCGCCGCTCTCTCTACTCGGCTATGTAGACGCAGATCACGTGGGTCATACTGCAAACAGAATCTCACGTACGGGCTATATTTTCCGTCTAGAGCCCGTTGGTTCAATTTCTTGGCAGTCGTGCAAGCAGGAGCCGATTGCACTTTCATCAGCTGAGGCAGAGTTCATTGCTGCCTGCACCACTACGAAGGAAGGCCTCTACCTTTGCGAGTTACTAAGTGAAGCAAAGTTACTGGACCTTTTACAGTTTCAGCTCTTCTACGACAATCGGTCCGCAATTCACATTGCGAACAAATCTGGGTTCGCCAAACAAACAAAGCATATCTCGCTTCATTACCTTTTCATCAAGGACAAAATCGAACAAGGCAAGTTACAGCTTTGTTACTGTCCCAAAAGCGAGATGGCCGCGTACTTCTCGACCAAGCGTTTGCCGCGTCCGAAATTCCAGTACTGTCTGCTGATGACTCGACTCGACACGTCATCAACAACACCGACAACATCGAACTCCAGAATTGAAGGAGAGTGTTGGAAAAAATAATTTGACTTATGCAATTCAGTAGTTCGATAGTATCAACAGGGGCCCTATATATCCGCATTTCTACGCTGATTCAACGTAAAATCAGGCTTTTTTTCAACCCTAGGCTGATTTCTAAGTTTTTTTTTGTTTTTAATGTACCTTGGCTGATTTTTCAATCTTTTTGTTTGTACCTTGTCTGATTTTCAGCCATTTTTGTGAGTGTACGCTGATCCCCCTTATGATAACGGGTGGGTGTCAAACTTATATCTGCTATAGTCTGTTTAGGCTTTAGTGGGGTACTTCTTAGAGGGTACAACACTTTTGTGTTTCCTACTTGTACCCATCTCATTTCTAGCTCATTCATTCCTATTATTCTCACATGGTATAGAGCTAGTTTTTCCTAAGGGCCCACCACTAAAACGAAATTTTTTTTTTACCTGCCCGACGCGCGCGTCGCGCCTACCCTTCGCGGCCCCCTTCGCGGCCCGTAGAGGCCCCCCCCCCTTGCGGCCCGTAGCGGCCCCTTCACGGCCCGTAGTGGCCCCCTTGAGGCCCGTAGCGGCCCCCTTCACGGCCCGTAGTGGCCCCCTTGAGGCCCGTAGCGGCCCCCTTGAGGCCCTTAGCGGCCCCCTTGCGGCCCGTAGCGGCCCCTTTCGCGGCCCGTTAGGCCCCTTCGCAGCCCGTAAGGCCCCGTCGCGGCCCCTTCGCGGCCCGTTAGGCCCCTTCGCGGCCCCCTTTGCGCCCGTAGTGGCCCCTTCTAGGCCCGTTGCGGCCCCTCCTAGGCCCGTCGCGGCCCCTTACGCGGCCCCGTCGCGGCCCCTTACGCGGCCCCTTACGCGGCCCCATCGTGGCCCCTTACGCGGCCCCTTACGCGGCCCCGTCGCGGCCCCTTCTAGACCCGTCGCGGCCCCCTCTAGGCCTGTTGCGGCCCCTTCTAGGCCCGTCGCGGCCCCTTACGCGGCCCCGTCGCGGCCCCTTACGCGGCCCCTTACGCGGCCCCGTCGCGGCCCCTTACGCGGCCCATTCCGCGGCCCCGTCGCGGCCCCTTATGCGGCCCCTTACGCGGCCCCGTCGCGGCCCCTTACACGGCCCCTTACGCGGCCCCTTACGCGGCCCAGTCGCGGCCCCTTCCGCGGCCCCCTACTCGGCCCCGACCCTGTCCCGGCCCCGACCCCGTCGCGACCCCGTCGCGGCCCCGTAGCGGCCCCGACCCTGTCCTACCCCGGCCCCTTACGCGGCCCCGTCCTGGACCTGCCCCGGCCCCGACCCTGTCCCGGCCCTGCCCCGGCTCCGACCCTGTCCCGGCCCTGCCCCGGCCCCGTCGCGGCCTAGTCCCGGACCTGCCCCGGCCCCGACCCTGTTGCGGCCCCGTCCCGGACCTGCCCTGGCCCCGACCCTGTCCCGGACCTGTCGCAGCCCTGCCCCAGCCCTGCCCCGGCCTCGCCCCTGGTAGAAGCATAGCCGGGCCGAGTCTCTCTGACGAGCCGCCCTGCCGAGCCGCGCTGCCGAGCCGCCCTGCCGACTCGCGCTGCCCTGCCTAGCTGAGTTGCTCCTGCTGCTACTGCTGCTTTCCCTGCTTTGCACTGCTGCTGCTCCTACTGCTACTATGGCTAGTCCCACCGTTCTCACATTTGATGCTGAGGGACGTGCAGTTGGCTTTGAAGTGTGGGTTGACGATCTCCAGCTGTTTCTTCAGTGTGATTCTAGGGATGGGGTATCTCTTTTCGATCACACGTCTGGTGTTTCCACTGCTCCTACTGTCACTGCTGACAGTACTGTTCGCTCTCAGTGGACCACTCGTGACGCTGTTGCTCGTCTTGCTGTTCGTAGTCACCTGCCGCCTGCTGAGCGCGCACACTTTGGCCAGTACAAGACTGCTCAGTCTTTGTACGACGCTGTCGTTGCACGCTACTCCTCCCCTTCCACTGCTGCACTCAGCCGCCTCATGCTACCGTACCTTTTCCCTGACCTTGCCGCCTTTGCCACAGTCGCTGACCTAGTTGCTCACCTTCGCACTAGTGACGCCCGCTACCGTGCTGCCCTTCCCACTGAGTTCTGTGCCAAGAACCCCCCCCCCCATGTACATCACCCTTTACTACCTAGTCACCCGCCTCCCTGACTCACTTTCCTCAGTCAGGGATCACTTCCTCTCCCTTTGCCCCACCAAGCTGACTGTCAACCTGTTAGAGGAGCGCCTTACTGCAGCTGAGAAGAGTATCTTAGCTGTAGGTGCTTCTCGCGGCGACCGTCGCACCCCTTTCTTTGAGGGGTGTTCCCTTGTTCCCCTTCTCCCCTCTGTTGCTTCTGCTGCTGCTGTCGACCTCGTTGGCACTGAGGAGGTCGGAGCTGCGTCTGCTCTGAGTGGGAGACGCCGCAACAGCAAGGGCAAGGGGAGCAGAGGTGGTGGAGGGGGCGGCCGGGGGGGTGGTGGAGGAGGAGGAGGGGGTGGCGATGGAGGTGGGGGTGGCACCGGGAGTGGGGGCTTCAGTGGCAGCAGTGGAGGTGGTGGAGGCAGCGGCGGAGGTGGTGGAGGCAGCGGCGGAGGTGGTGGAGGCAGCGCCAGCGGTGGTGGAGGTGGTGGCGGCGGTGGTGCTGGTCGAGGTGCAGCCGCGCAGCGTGGAGGCGCTGGTGGTAGCCAGCGTCCGCAGCAGCCGCACTCCAGTGAGACCCCGTCGGTTCAGCAGCTTCGTGAGTGGTACACTGGGCGTGGGAGGTCTGGGGGTGCAGGTCCCTGCGCTTACGTTCTTCGCACTGGCCCTCATAGTGGGGAGGTGTGTGGGCTCCCACACACCACGCAGCGCTGCTTTGGTCGCTTGACTGACGCTTGGCGTACCCAGTTTCCTGACTCTGCTGAGCTCTCTCGTTGGCATGATCTGCTTCTGCAGAATGTGCCTATCTTTGATCTAGATTTTGATGCTATCCTTGCTGCCATGTATGCTCTTGCTGATATTACTGAGGGTGACTGTTACCTGAGTGTCCCGCCCGACCCGGGCACTGCGGCTGCTGCTCTAGGTGCTAGTGCGTCTGCTGCCCTAGGTGCTAGTGCGTCTGCTGCTCCAGGTGCTGGTACGTCTACTCTCTCTGGTACTGCACCTACTGAGGCCTTGCACACTTTCACACTTGACTCTGGTGCTTCGCGCTCTTTCTTTAGAGACAGCACCACGCTCACGCCGCTCAGCCGGCCTGTTGCGGTCTCCCTTGCTGACCCCTCAGGGGGCCCAGTTCTTGCACGCTCCTCTACAGTTTTACCGTGTCCTGCGGCCCCGTCAGGCTTGCTGTCGGGACTCCACCTCCCCTCGTTCTCTACGAACTTGGTGAGTGGAGCTGACCTCCAGGACGCGTGGGTTGACCAGTTCACCCCTGGAGGTCAGCGTGTGACCCACTGCACTTGCTCTCGGACGGGTCGCCACCTGGCCACGTTCACCCGTCGGCCAGGGTCGAGTCTGTACACACTGACTACTGCGCCTCCTCCGGTCTCTGCCTCTGGTCAGGTAGCTGCGTCTAGTCAGGTGTTTGCTGCCGCGTCCAGGTCTAGTCCTGCGTCTGCCCCCTGCTCGTGTCGTCCTCTGTCGCACGAGACTCTCCTTTGGCACCACCGCCTTGGTCACCCCTCCCTGCCTCGTCTTCGATGTATGGCCTCCCGTGCCCTTGTCTCTGGTCTCCCCAGGTCCCTCCCTCCTCTTCCTCCGGGGCCTGCCCCCACCTGTGTTCCTTGTGTCGAGGGCCGGCAGCACGCCGCCCCTCACTCCTCCTCGTTCCCTCCGACTGAGGCTCCTCTGCAGACTCTTCACATGGACGTGTGGGGCCCAGCCCGCGTCCGTGGACAGGGTCATGAGCGCTACTTCCTGCTGGTCATTGATGACTACTCGTGTTACACCACAGTCTTCCCCTTGCGCAGCAAGAGTGAGGTCCCTGAGGTGTTGATCGACTGGATCCGCGGTGCTCATCGCCAGCTTAGTGAGAGTTTCGGCTCAAACCTTCCTGTTCTGCGTCTGCACTCAGACAGAGGCGGGGAGTTTTCCTCCGACCTCCAGAGAGCCTTCTGTCGTTCTGAGGGCATCCGCCAGACGTTCACGCTTCCGGCCTCCCCGCAACAAAATAGGATTGCTGAGCGCCGCATTGGTATGGTCATGGACGTCGCTCGTACGTCCATGATCCATGCGGCTGCTCCCCATTTTCTGTGGCCGTTCGCGGTTCAGTACGCAGCGCATCAGATCAACCTTCAGCCTCGTGTCTCCTTGCCGGAGACCACACCTACTCTGAGGTGGACGGGGAAGGTTGGCGATGCGTCCGCGTTCCGTGTCTGGGGATCTCGAGCTAGCTGTCCTCCCGTGCCGTTCCCTGTGTCTTCCTTGGCTTCCCTCCTGACGCACCCGTGTGGCAGTTCTACCACCCCACCTCGCGTCGTGTTCTGTCCTCTCAGGACGTCACGTTTGACGAGTCGGTGTCGTACTACCGTCTCTTTCCCTACCGCACTGCCTCTCCCCCTCCCCCGCCGCTCTTCCTTGCCCCAGGAACTCCTCCGGTAGACCCCCTCCCCCCCCAGGGTCCTGCCCCCTCAGGTGTGTCCCAGGTAGACCCTGCCGAGCCGGTCGAGGTAGCTGTCGACTCAGGTGCTGAGTCTTGGGGTGCTGGGCCTGCGGGTGCAGGGACTGGGGGTGCTGAGACTGGGGGTGCTGAGTCTGGGGGTGCTGAGTCTGGGCGTGCTGAGCCTGGGGGTGCTGAGCCTGAGCGTGCTGCGTCTGGAGGTGCTCTCGGTGTCCCGCCGCGGCGGGAGCCTCTCTCTCCACAGCGGCTTCGTGAGTGGTACTCTCGGCTCTGTCGGGGTACTGCTGGGGCTTCTGGAGGTGCTGCTGGTGCTCGTGCTGCTGGAGGTGCTGCTGGTGCTGGAGGTGCTGCTGGGGCTTCTGGAGGTGCTGCTGGTGCTGGTGCTACTGGAGGTGCTGCTGGTGCTGGAGGTGCTGCTGGAGCTTCGGGAGGTGCTGCTGGTGCTGGTGGTGCTGGAGGTGCTGCTGGTGCTGGAGGTGCTGCTGGGGCTTCTGGAGGTGCTGCTGGTGCTGGAGGTGCTGCTGGAGCTTCTGGAGGTGCTGCTGGTGCTGGTGGTGCTAGAGGTGCTGCTGGAGGTGCTGCTGCTGCTGGAGCTGCTGGAGGTGCTGGAGGTGCTGCTAGGACTGGAGACCCTGAGGCTGAGGGTACCGGTCCTGTTTCTGCTGTTTCTGGAGGCGCTGCGCGGCCGCGGCCGTACTACGTTCCGCTCCTTCAGCAGGTTCTTAGCTCACCGCCTTCTCCTGGTCCTCCTCCTTTCCTGAGTCCGCCGCCTGTCCGGTCCCAGTCACAGTTGCAGCCGGCCTCTCCTCTGCCCGGTCCTTACTCTGGACCGACTGGAGGCCTTACGGAGCGTCGTGAGCCTGAGTCTCGTCCTGTGTCACCTGCTTCTCGTGCTGCGTCGCCTGTCCATTCTGTTCGCGCTGGTCGTGTTTCGCGTCCGCGTCTACCTCCTGTCCCAGGCACTCACTCTATGACTATGCGTCCTTCTACTGCTCCACAGCGTGTCCCTCTGCCGTCTCCTCCTACTCCTCCCCTTCCACTGCTGCACTCAGCCGCCTCATGCTACCGTACCTTTTCCCTGACCTTGCCGCCTTTGCCACAGTCGCTGACCTAGTTGCTCACCTTCGCACTAGTGACGCCCGCTACCGTGCTGCCCTTCCCACTGAGTTCTGTGCCAAGAACCCCCCCCCCCATGTACATCACCCTTTACTACCTAGTCACCCGCCTCCCTGACTCACTTTCCTCAGTCAGGGATCACTTCCTCTCCCTTTGCCCCACCAAGCTGACTGTCAACCTGTTAGAGGAGCGCCTTACTGCAGCTGAGAAGAGTATCTTAGCTGTAGGTGCTTCTCGCGGCGACCGTCGCACCCCTTTCTTTGAGGGGTGTTCCCTTGTTCCCCTTCTCCCCTCTGTTGCTTCTGCTGCTGCTGTCGACCTCGTTGGCACTGAGGAGGTCGGAGCTGCGTCTGCTCTGAGTGGGAGACGCCGCAACAGCAAGGGCAAGGGGAGCAGAGGTGGTGGAGGGGGCGGCCGGGGGGGTGGTGGAGGAGGAGGAGGGGGTGGCGATGGAGGTGGGGGTGGCACCGGGAGTGGGGGCTTCAGTGGCAGCAGTGGAGGTGGTGGAGGCAGCGGCGGAGGTGGTGGAGGCAGCGGCGGAGGTGGTGGAGGCAGCGCCAGCGGTGGTGGAGGTGGTGGCGGCGGTGGTGCTGGTCGAGGTGCAGCCGCGCAGCGTGGAGGCGCTGGTGGTAGCCAGCGTCCGCAGCAGCCGCACTCCAGTGAGACCCCGTCGGTTCAGCAGCTTCGTGAGTGGTACACTGGGCGTGGGAGGTCTGGGGGTGCAGGTCCCTGCGCTTACGTTCTTCGCACCGGCCCTCATAGTGGGGAGGTGTGTGGGCTCCCACACACCACGCAGCGCTGCTTTGGTCGCTTGACTGACGCTTGGCGTACCCAGTTTCCTGACTCTGCTGAGCTCTCTCGTTGGCATGATCTGCTTCTGCAGAATGTGCCTATCTTTGATCTAGATTTTGATGCTATCCTTGCTGCCATGTATGCTCTTGCTGATATTACTGAGGGTGACTGTTACCTGAGTGTCCCGCCTGACCCGGGCACTGCGGCTGCTGCTCTAGGTGCTAGTGCGTCTGCTGCCCTAGGTGCTAGTGCGTCTGCTGCTCCAGGTGCTGGTACGTCTACTCTCTCTGGTACTGCACCTACTGAGGCCTTGCACACTTTCACACTTGACTCTGGTGCTTCGCGCTCTTTCTTTAGAGACAGCACCACGCTCACGCCGCTCAGCCGGCCTGTTGCGGTCTCCCTTGCTGACCCCTCAGGGGGCCCAGTTCTTGCACGCTCCTCTACAGTTTTACCGTGTCCTGCGGCCCCGTCAGGCTTGCTGTCGGGACTCCACCTCCCCTCGTTCTCTACGAACTTGGTGAGTGGAGCTGACCTCCAGGACGCGTGGGTTGACCAGTTCACCCCTGGAGGTCAGCGTGTGACCCACTGCACTTGCTCTCGGACGGGTCGCCACCTGGCCACGTTCACCCGTCGGCCAGGGTCGAGTCTGTACACACTGACTACTGCGCCTCCTCCGGTCTCTGCCTCTGGTCAGGTAGCTGCGTCTAGTCAGGTGTTTGCTGCCGCGTCCAGGTCTAGTCCTGCGTCTGCCCCCTGCTCGTGTCGTCCTCTGTCGCACGAGACTCTCCTTTGGCACCACCGCCTTGGTCACCCCTCCCTGCCTCGTCTTCGATGTATGGCCTCCCGTGCCCTTGTCTCTGGTCTCCCCAGGTCCCTCCCTCCTCTTCCTCCGGGGCCTGCCCCCACCTGTGTTCCTTGTGTCGAGGGCCGGCAGCACGCCGCCCCTCACTCCTCCTCGTTCCCTCCGACTGAGGCTCCTCTGCAGACTCTTCACATGGACGTGTGGGGCCCAGCCCGCGTCCGTGGACAGGGTCATGAGCGCTACTTCCTGCTGGTCATTGATGACTACTCGTGTTACACCACAGTCTTCCCCTTGCGCAGCAAGAGTGAGGTCCCTGAGGTGTTGATCGACTGGATCCGCGGTGCTCATCGCCAGCTTAGTGAGAGTTTCGGCTCAAACCTTCCTGTTCTGCGTCTGCACTCAGACAGAGGCGGGGAGTTTTCCTCCGACCTCCAGAGAGCCTTCTGTCGTTCTGAGGGCATCCGCCAGACGTTCACGCTTCCGGCCTCCCCGCAACAAAATAGGATTGCTGAGCGCCGCATTGGTATGGTCATGGACGTCGCTCGTACGTCCATGATCCATGCGGCTGCTCCCCATTTTCTGTGGCCGTTCGCGGTTCAGTACGCAGCGCATCAGATCAACCTTCAGCCTCGTGTCTCCTTGCCGGAGACCACACCTACTCTGAGGTGGACGGGGAAGGTTGGCGATGCGTCCGCGTTCCGTGTCTGGGGATCTCGAGCTAGCTGTCCTCCCGTGCCGTTCCCTGTGTCTTCCTTGGCTTCCCTCCTGACGCACCCGTGTGGCAGTTCTACCACCCCACCTCGCGTCGTGTTCTGTCCTCTCAGGACGTCACGTTTGACGAGTCGGTGTCGTACTACCGTCTCTTTCCCTACCGCACTGCCTCTCCCCCTCCCCCGCCGCTCTTCCTTGCCCCAGGAACTCCTCCGGTAGACCCCCTCCCCCCCCAGGGTCCTGCCCCCTCAGGTGTGTCCCAGGTAGACCCTGCCGAGCCGGTCGAGGTAGCTGTCGACTCAGGTGCTGAGTCTTGGGGTGCTGGGCCTGCGGGTGCAGGGACTGGGGGTGCTGAGACTGGGGGTGCTGAGTCTGGGGGTGCTGAGTCTGGGCGTGCTGAGCCTGGGGGTGCTGAGCCTGAGCGTGCTGCGTCTGGAGGTGCTCTCGGTGTCCCGCCGCGGCGGGAGCCTCTCTCTCCACAGCGGCTTCGTGAGTGGTACTCTCGGCTCTGTCGGGGTACTGCTGGGGCTTCTGGAGGTGCTGCTGGTGCTCGTGCTGCTGGAGGTGCTGCTGGTGCTGGAGGTGCTGCTGGGGCTTCTGGAGGTGCTGCTGGTGCTGGTGCTACTGGAGGTGCTGCTGGTGCTGGAGGTGCTGCTGGAGCTTCGGGAGGTGCTGCTGGTGCTGGTGGTGCTGGAGGTGCTGCTGGTGCTGGAGGTGCTGCTGGGGCTTCTGGAGGTGCTGCTGGTGCTGGAGGTGCTGCTGGAGCTTCTGGAGGTGCTGCTGGTGCTGGTGGTGCTAGAGGTGCTGCTGGAGGTGCTGCTGCTGCTGGAGCTGCTGGAGGTGCTGGAGGTGCTGCTAGGACTGGAGACCCTGAGGCTGAGGGTACCGGTCCTGTTTCTGCTGTTTCTGGAGGCGCTGCGCGGCCGCGGCCGTACTACGTTCCGCTCCTTCAGCAGGTTCTTAGCTCACCGCCTTCTCCTGGTCCTCCTCCTTTCCTGAGTCCGCCGCCTGTCCGGTCCCAGTCACAGTTGCAGCCGGCCTCTCCTCTGCCCGGTCCTTACTCTGGACCGACTGGAGGCCTTACGGAGCGTCGTGAGCCTGAGTCTCGTCCTGTGTCACCTGCTTCTCGTGCTGCGTCGCCTGTCCATTCTGTTCGCGCTGGTCGTGTTTCGCGTCCGCGTCTACCTCCTGTCCCAGGCACTCACTCTATGACTATGCGTCCTTCTACTGCTCCACAGCGTGTCCCTCTGCCGTCTCCTCCTGCGTCCTCTCTTCCTGCCAGTCCGGACCCGGAGTCTGACTCCCTTCGTGCTGCTAGTCCAGCTGTCATGCGCTTTCTGGCCACTGCTGTCACTGACCCTCTGTTTGAGTCCTCTGCTGCGTCTGCTCTTGTCACTGAGCTTGTTGACTTTGCTGCTGCCTGTCGCCTAGACTACGCTGCTAGTCTGGTTGCTGCGTCTGTGTCTGTCTGTCCTCCGTCCATCGGGGGTGAGTGTGCTCTTGGCACGGACGTTCTTGAGGACAGACAGGAGGACCTTGAGTGCTTTGCTGCTTCTGTACCTCATCTCGTGTCCATGCTGCTGGCCCCTGAGGGAGACCCGGATGCACTAGACATCCCGACCCCGCGCTCTTACGCAGAGGCGATAGAGGGTCCCTACTCCTCTCAGTGGCAGGCAGCCATGGACGCAGAGATGGCTTCCTGGAAGTCCACAGGCACCTACGTAGACGAGGTTCCCCCACCTGGGGCGAACATCGTCAGTGGCATGTGGATCTTCAGGGTGAAGCGGCCGCCGGGTTCTCCGCCTGCCTTCAAGGCGCGTTACGTTGCACGAGGCTTCAGTCAGCGACAGGGAGTTGACTTCTTTCAGACCTTCTCCCCTACCCCGAAGTTGACCACTCTTCGGGTACTGCTGCACGTTGCTGCTCAGCGTGACTACGAGCTCCACTCGCTTGACTTCAGCACAGCCTTCCTACAAGGCAGCCTGCACGAGGAGATGCGCCCCCCACCTGGCTTCACTGGGTCGTTTCCTGCTGGTACCCAGTGGAGCCTCCGGCGGCCAGTCTACGGTCTCCGCCAGGCGCCCCGTGAGTGGCACGACACGCTCAGGACGACTCTTGCTTCTCTTGGTTTTGCTCCTTCCACTGCTGACCCTTCTCTGTTTCTACGCACTGACACTACTCTGTCGCCGTTCTACGTTCTCGTGTACGTAGACGACCTCGTCTTTGCTACTGCTGACACGGAGGCACTCGCCCACGTGAAGTCCGAGCTGCAGAAGAGACACACGTGCACAGACCTGGGTGAGCTGACAAGCTATCTTGGCTTGTGGATCACCCGGGACAGAGCACAGCGCACCATTACCTTGACTCAGTCACACATGGTGCAGCAGGTCCTTCAACGCTTCGGCTTCACGTACTCCTTGCCACAGTCCACTCCTCTGCCTACCGGTCACTCGCTCTCAGCTCCACCTTCGGACGAGTCCGTAGAGCCGAGTGGCCCGTATCCAGAGCTTGTGGGCTGCCTCATGTACCTGATGACTTGCACACGACCTGACCTCGCATACCCTCTCAACCTTCTGGCTCGCTACGTGGCTCCTGGCAGGCACCGAAAGGTGCACTGGGATGCTGCGAAGAGGGTGTTGCGATACTTGTGCAGTACATCGGGCATGGGGCTCGTGCTTGGAGGACGGCCTCGAGTTGTTCTCACTAGTCACGCTGACGCCTCCTGGGTTGACGACTTGGCTACGCAGCGGTCGTCACAGGGCTACACCTTCAGTCTTGGCTCCGGTTCTGTCTCTTGGCGGTCTACCCGCTCTTCTTCTGTTCTCAGCTCCAGTTGTGAGGCTGAGATCTACGCTGGGGCCATGGCTGCACAGAAGCTACGCTGGCTCACCTACCTGCTGACCGACTTGGGAGAGGCGCCTCGTTCTCCTCCAGTTCTGTACGTTGACAACAAGGCCATGCTGGCCTTGTGTCAGGAGCACAGATTGGAGCACAGAACGAAGCACATTGCTTTGCGCTACTTCCTTGCTTGAGAGTTGCAGCAGCGTGGCCAGCTTCGTCTTGCGTACGTGGCCTCTCAGGCCAACACTGCTGATGTTTTCACCAAGGCACTTCAGCCTTGTGATCATCAGCGTTTCTGCACTGTGTTAGGCCTTGTACCTACTGTGCCTCACTTGCTTTCTGCCTGACTCTGCCTGTACTGTACTCTTTATACATATACCTGCATGCTTACTCTTGCTAGGTTTTGTTCTGTTTATTGTTTGTTTTATTTTATATGACTCTGCATATGAACTGGCCTTGTGGCCATTTGCTTGTGCTCAGACTGCGTGGTGACTTTGTGATCCACCCTGAGCTTGCTTTGTCTTTCTTGACTGGTCTTGTGACCCCTTGTTCTCCCCCACTTTGCCTATGGGGGTGTGTCAAACTTATATCTGCTATAGTCTGTTTAGGCTGTAGTGGGGTAGTTCTTAGAGGGTACAACACTTTTGTGTTTCCTACTTGTACCCATCTCATTTCTAGCTCATTCATTCCTATTATTCTCACAGTGGGAGACCCTATGCTGAATCCGCACCTTTACCCTTCTCACCCCCCCCCCCCCCAGCCCACCTTTACGGCTCGCCAACTCGCCTTTCCCCCCGGCCCACCAATACGATTCCCCCCTCCCCATAGCCCACCATTACGATTCACCCCTCCCCATAGCCCACTACTTCGATTCGCCCCTCCCCATAACCCACGGTTATGACGCCCCCACACCCAGCCCATTTTTACCTCAATCCACCTTCTTCTCTCGCCCCTTCCTTCTTCTCCCCCCCCACCCGACTCGCACCTCCCCCCAATCCACCTACTCCTTGCGCCCCTTCCCCAGCCCACTTGGTTCTCACGCATGTCCCTCCCAACTACAACATTAACCATGTTACATTCATGTTTTGCACTTCAGTTTAATAAAAATACCTTAAAGAGAATAATCAGCGTTAATTTGTGTACCGACGCTGAATTTTCAGCGCTTCTTTTCTAGGAACCGCTGATCATCAACGTATTTTTCTGTACCAACGCTGATGGATCAGCCTGGTCCAAAATGAATCTAGGGCTCTGGTATAAACACTTTAGTAGTATCGTAATTTTATAATGTATGCATGTTACTGTCGCAGGTGTCCGTTCGCGTAAGTTACATATAGTAGTGTGAATTGTGTCGAGACCGTTCGCATGACACAGCAGCATACCGCTTCATGGAGTCGACTCGATACTCAGCCCGCTCAGTGAACAAGTACATTACTGGATAGGTACTTTGCTAGACAATAAATATCTTGTACTTTTCTTTTATTATCAATTGTTGTTCTCATGTTCAGCCAGCATACGAATTCAAGTCTTTCGCTGCATTATATTATAAGGACTCAAATCTAAAAGTTTCTAAAGTTTTTTTTCAGCCCAACAGTCTTGTTGCTTTGCTTGACTGGTCTTGTGACCTGTTTCAATGGCTAGACTAGTTGATTCACATTGAGTTGTTGTTTTCCTTGCACATGTGAGCCCCTCACCTAGCCTATTGTCAAATGATACATTGCATTGTAGGTTGTAGTAGGGTACTCCTTAGAGAGTTCAACCCTTTAGGTTTCATACTTGCACTTCTCATGCTGCCTAATCTCATCATTCTTGCCCCTAAATTCTAACATGGTATTCAGAACAAGTCCCTCCGTAGGACCGCTCCGTTAGGGCCCACCGTTAGTTTCACACTGCCATATGCGCCGTGCCCGGTCGTACCTGCCCTGCTCCCCTCACGCCCTGCAGCCCGCGCGCTGCCCTGCCTGCGCGGCCCTGCAGCCCGCGCGCTCTGCCTGCGCGCCGCCCTGCAGCCCGCGCGCCGCCCTGCCCTGCAGCCCGCGCGCCACTCCGCAGCATGTGCACCCTGCAGCCCGCGCGCTCTTTTCATGCGCTGCCCTGCAGCCCGCCCGCCGCCCTGCCCTGCAGCCCGCGCGCTGCCCTGCCCTTCAGCCCGCGCAGCCCTGCAGCTCATGCGCCCTGCAGCCCGTGCGCCCTGCAGCCTGTGCGCCCAGCAGCCCGTGTGCCCTGCAGCTTAGGGCGCGGCCGTTTTCTGCCCTAAGTGCGCCCCTAGTACTGCTCGTATTCTGCCCGTGGCGAGCCCCTAGAGTGCGCCCCTCGTGCTGCTCGTTTTCTGCCTGAAGTGCGCCTCCTAGTGCTACCCGTTTTTTGCCCATGGCGCGCCTCTACTGCTGCCCGTTTTTCTACCTGTGGCGCGTCCCTAGAGTGCGCCCCTCCAGTAGCCTGTCGAGCGCCCTTAGCACGCCTTAGTCCTACTGACGCCACCAAACCTACTACTACTGCCACTGCCTTCCATGGCCACTTTCACTGTTCTAGCGGTTGACACCGACGGGCGCCCTTTCATGTTCGAGTTCTGGCTCGCTGGCCTGCACCGGTATCTCCGGCGTTTCCTTAGAGATGGTGTCTCCCTGCTCGAGCACACGTCGGGAACCCTTCAGGCCCCACGACTCCCGCTGAGCCTGCTGCTGACGCTAGCGAGACCGTGCGGCGGCGGTACCGGTCGGACCGCATTGCCTATACACAGTGGACGGAGCGCGACGCTGTCGCAAAGCTTGCTGTTCGCGCTCACCTGCCGGTCGACTAGAGGACCCACTTTTGTCAAGTGACGTCGGCCCACACTTTCTACGACGCTGTGGCTAGGCACTACTCCTCACTCTCTCCTGACACCCGGCCACTGCGGCAGAGCTGTCCGTTGTTAGGGGAGGTACATCAGCTGGTCGAAGCGGCGAGTGTAGGTACCTTTACGTCTACTCTTGCTGGTGGTGCAGCTGGTGACCACGGAGGTTCTGGGGGTGGACAGCAGTGCCAGCAACGTCCGCCGGAGACCCTCTCGTCGCAGCAGCTTCGTGAGTGGGTTGTCTGGTAGCCCCGGTGGCGCAGCTTGAGGTACTAGTGCTGGGGGTGTAGAGGCACCTGGTGGTGTAGAGGCTGTTAGTCTAGGTGCTTGTGACTCAGATAGCACAGGTGCAGAGCCTGAGGAGGCCTTGCACACTTTCCTACTCGACTCAGGCGCGTCTCGCTGCTTCTTCCGCGACAGCACCACATTCACACCGCTCAAAGCCCTTGTCCCTGTCACTCTAGCCGACTCCTCTGGTGGCCCAGTTGTTGCACGTAGCTCCACTGTTCTCCCATGTCCGGCAGCCCCCTCCGGTTCTCTCACAGTTCTCCACCTCCCCTCGTTCGCTAGGAACTTGGTGGCTACAGCTGTCCTACAGGACCAGTTGGTCACTGTTACCCAGCCTGGGGGAGAGCTCGTGGCGATCTGTAAGGACTCGCGCACTGGCGAGCACCTCGCCACATTCACTTGGAGGCCCGGGTCTGGTCTGCATTCACTGACCACTGAGTCTGCACAGGTGGTTGAGTCAGGTCAGGTAGCTGCGTCGGTTAAGGTAGCTGCGTCTTGTTCGTGTCGTCTCCTCACACACCAGACTCTCCTCTGGCGCCACCGTCTTGGCCACCCATCCTTGCCACACCTTCGTGGCATGCACTCCCGTCCCCTTATGTCTGGCCTCCCCAGGTCCCTGCCCCCGCTCCCAAGGTCGCTTGCACCGCCGTGCCTTCCCTCCGTCGAGGGGCAGCAGCGCACCGCTCCTCACTTCTCGTTTCCTCCTACCAGTGCCTCTCTGCAGACCCTCCACGTGGACGTGTGGACAGGGTGGAGAGCGCTACTTTCTGCTCGTTGTGGATGACTACACGCGCTACACCACGGTCTTCCCCTTGCAGAGCAAGACGGATGTCCACAGTGTCCTGATTCGCTGGATCCGCGATGTCCGTCTCCAGGTTTGCACTCGGTTCCGGCAGGACCTCCCATTCCTGCGGCTACACTCTGACCGAGGTGGTGAGTTTTCCTCCCGCCTCCTCGAGGACTTCTGTGGTGTTGAGGGCATCACCCAGTCGTTCACGGTTCCAGCCTCTCCACAGCAGAATAGGATTGCAGAGCACCGCATTGGCTTGGTCATGGAGGTTGCTCGCACCTCCATGATCAGTGCAATACACCGCACAACAGCTCAACCTCTGGCCCTGTGTCTCCCACCTCAAGACCTCCCCTACTCTGCGGTGGACGGGAGAGGTTGGTGATGTGTCGGCGTTTCAGGTATGGGGTTCCCTCTCTCTTGTTTGCGATTTGCCCGCGGGCAAGCTCTCTCCGCGCACTCTTCGATGCGTGTTCCTTGGCTTTCCCACCGACGCACCGCCCTGGCAGTTTACCACCAGGGCTCTCATCGTGTGCTGTCCTCCTACGACGTCACTTTTGACGAGTGAGTCTGCTTCTATCGTCTTCACCCCCACCGCAGTTCCCCAGTACCCCTCATGCCTCTCTCCCTGGTTCTTGACCCCACCCCGGTAGCCCCCCTCCCTCCTCAGGGTCCTGCTCCCTCGGGTGTGTCCCAGGTTGACCTACCCCCCTCGGTTGCGCCGTTGGAGGTTTCCTCCGACACCTCTGGCCCAGCTGAGGGGGGTGACCCAACTGCTGACGACACGGCGGCCACTCGCCGCTCACCATGCTTGGAGACCCCTCCTAGGTTTCTGCCTCGACCGTCTTCACCGCCTTTGCAGCCAAACGTTGTGGACCCTGGTGCTGCATGAGGTGGCGACACTGGGGGTGCTGACTCTGGGGGTGCTCGTTCTGGGGGTGCTGAGAGTCCTACTGGTGGTCGGGTTGTGGGTACTCTTGCTGGAGCCTCTAGGAGTGGACGTCAGCGGCAGCCAAGTCGACAGGAGAATCTCTCGCCGCAGCAGCTTCGTGCGTGGGCTGTCCGGTGGGGCAGCCCTGGTGGCGGAGCTGGAAGTGCTAGAGCTAGAGGTACTGCTAGAGGTACTGGAGTAGGAGGTGCTGGAGACACTGGTACTGGAGGTCCTGACACTGAAGGTACTACTAGAGGTACTGGAGTTGGAGGTGCTGGAGGTACTGGAGTTGGAGGTACTGGAGGTGCTGTCACTGGAGGTGACACTGGAGGTACTGGAGTTGGTGGTGCTAGTAGGTAGGAGTCTCTCTCGCCGCAGCAGCTTCGCGAGTGAGCTGTCCGGTGGGGCAGCCCCGGTGGTGGAGCTGGAGGTGCTGGTACTGGGGGTGCTATTACTACTGGAGCTGGAGGTGCTTGTGCTGGAGGTTCTTGTCCTAGAGCTGGAGGTTCTGGGGGTGCGACTACTCAGCAGCAGCCGTCTGCTCTCCGTCACCTTCTCAGTCTCCCGCCTGCTGTTACTACGTTCCCTGTTGCTGGCACTACTTCCCCGTTACTGTTCCCACTGCCTGACCAGTCTCAGCCACTGTTATTGCCTCACTCCCCACTGCCTGCACCTGCTCCTTACACTGCGATGACAGAGTCCCTCACTGGGAGTAGAGAGCCTGCGTCGCGTCCTGTCACGCCTCTCCGTACTCGTCGTGCTGCCCGTCCTCGTCCTCCATCTGTCCCAGGCACGCACATCATGGCACTTCGTCCTTCCTCTGTCCCACATCGTGTTGTCCTGCCGTCGCCTCGTGCGTCTTCTCTTCCTCACGTTCCTGACCCTGAGTCTGACCTTGTTTGTGATGTGAGTCCAACTGTCACTTGTCTTCTTGCCACGGCTGTGATTGACCCTGCTTTTTCGTCTCCTGCTGCGTCTGCCTTAGTCGCTGAGCTTGTTGACTTCGCTGCTCTGTGCCGCCTTGACTATGCTGCGAGTCTTGTTTTTTACTCTGCCCATCCTCCGTCCGTCAGGGGTGAGCTTGCCCTTAGCTGTGACGTTCTTGAGGACAGGAAGTTTGATCTGGAGTGCCTAGCGGTTGCTGCACCTCATCTCGGGTCCACGCTACTGAGGGAGACGCGAATGCACTGGACATACCAACCCCGCGCTCTTACGCAGACGCAATCACGGGTCCGTAATCCTCTCGGTAGAAGATAGCCATGGACACAGAGATGGCTTCATGGAAGTCCACACGCACCTACGTCGACGCAATTCCCCCACCTGGGGCAAACATAGTCGATGGCATGTGGATTTTCAGGGTGAAGCGGCCACCGGGTTCTCCGCCTGCCTTCAAGGCGTGTTTCGTTGCACCAGGCTTCAGTCAGCGTGAGGGGGTCGACTTCTTCCAGACATTCTCCCCCACCCCGAAGATGACCACTCTTCGGGTGTTACTGCACGTTGCAGCACAGCGTGACTACGAGCTGCACACCCTCAACTTTTCGACAGCTTTCTTGCAGGGCCTTCACGAGGCGACCTGGCTGCGCCGCCCTCGTGGCTTCACTGGGTCGTTTCCTGAGGTAACCAGTGGAGCCTCCGGCAGCCAGTCCACGGTCTGCGTCCGGCGCCCCTTGAGTGGCATGACACACGAAAGACTACACTTGCGGCTCTTGGTTTCGCTCCCTCGACTGCTGACCCTTCGCTGTTTTTGCGCACAGATACTTCTCTGCCGCCGTTCTACGTCCTCGTGTATGTCGACGACTTCCAGTTCTCTTCGCCACAGCTCCACCTTTGGACGAGTCCGTAGAGCCGAATGGTCCGTATCTAGAGCTTGTGGGTTGCCTCATGTATTTGATGATGTACACACGACCTGGCCTCGCGTACCCTCTCACCCTCCTTGCTCGCTACGTTGCGCCCAGTAGACACTGGAAGTAGCACTGGACAGCTGCACAGAGGGTACTGCTACTTGTGCAGTACATTAGGCATGGGGCTTGTGCTTGGGGGAAGGGGTCCAATTGTTCTCACCGGTCACTTAGACACTTCTTGGGCTGACGACCAGACGACTCACTGGTCGACACAAAGTTACAGTTTTCAGCCTTGGCACTGGTTCCGTCTCGTGGAGGTCCACTTGCTCGTCTTCTGTACTTAGTTCCAGCTGTGAGGCGGAGATCTACACTGGGGCTATGGCTGCACAGGAGCTCCGCTGGCTGACCTACGTGCTGACCGACTTGGGTGAGCAGCCTCGTTCTCCTCCATTTTTGTACATCGACAACAAGGCCATGATTGCCTTGTGTCAGGACCAGAGACTGGAGCACAGAATGAAGCCCATTTCTTTTCGTTACTTCCTCGCACGAGAGTTGCAGTAGCGTGGTCAGCTTCGCCTTTCGTACGTGGCCTCCCAGGCCAACACTGCTGATGTCTTCACCAAGGCCCCTGAGTCTGGTGATCATCAGCGTTTCGGCACTGCTCTTGGGCTTGTGCCCACTTTGCCTCACCTGCTTGTCTCTTGATCTTGCCTTGCACTTGTTTTACTCTGATATATATGGTTATACCTGCATGTTTGCACTTGCTAGGTTGTGATCAGTGTACTGCAATTGCTACTATAAACTCTGCATGTGAATTGGCCTTGTGGCCGCTTACTTGTGCTCAGAATGTGTAGTGATCTTGAGATCCACCCTAAGCTTTGCTTTGTTTGCTTCACTTGATTGGTCTTGTGACCTCTTGTTGTTCCCCACTTTGCCTATGGCGGTGTGTTAAATGATACATTACATTGTAGGTTGTAGTAGGGCACTCTTTAGAGAGTACAACCCTTTAGGTTTCATACTTGTACTTCTCATGCTGTCTAATCTCTTCATTCTTGCCCCTTGATTTTAACACCTATGGGGGTGTGTCAAAACATGCATTTGTTAGTTTATAGGCTACAGTGTTAGAGGGTACAATATAACCCATCTAAGGTTTCCTAGTACTTGTATCTCATTGTTTGTACCAATTCATTCTTATAAATGCCACTCTGAGACCTTCATTCTTGTTGTTTCAGTGCCTTTATCCGGTATATGATGGTACATTTAATCTTGTCTGAAACAACTGTTGTGATGCCAGGGTTCTTTCTTTGGGTTCAAGCAAGGGCTCTATAGTCATGAAGGAGGGTATCGTCAGGGCTGATTTTATCAGGGTAATTACCCTGATTTCAGGGTGATTTCAGACTTGTCACTTTGTGGTCCCTGTAATTCAGTCTTATAGCCTTTTGAACCCTTATCCATTCAGAGTGTTGCTTTAGCGGACCCTGAAATATAGTGTACCCTCTCAGTGTAGTGTTCTTATGGACTCTGTCAATACAGAGTACGCGTCCTGTGCACCCTGAATGAGACGTTATCGGGACGAAGCTTCCCATAAATTTTGTCCCGATAACCCCCCATCTGCGTAATCATGATTTTGCTTGTACCCATGTGAGGGAGCCCTTTCACGCGCAGTACCGACAAGTATCGGTAACACCCATATGGGAAGGTGGGGTGGATGTTTCCAGGGAAGCTGGGGTGGGGTGGATGTCTGTGGTGTCATACGAGGCGCAGCGTGTGTCAAAATGTTATAATGCTTTCATTGTTTAGGTTGTAGTAAGGGGTACAACCCAATTAGGGTTAGTACTTGTACCCAATTGATTCATAGTTCATTCATTCTCGTTCAGTATTCTGACAGCGTGCTGCGGGGATTTTCGGCAGAACGGCTCTGACACAACAGATCTATTGTGTCATGGCGAATCTCCTGTTCGTGACAGGACAAATTTATTGTGTCAGGGCGAATATGCTCTGACTGGGCGAATCTGAAGTGCTATGACGGGGCGAATATTTGCAGTGTCGTGCGAATTGCTGTGTCTGGGCAAATCTGCAATGACCACTGACCAGTCAGGCCCAAACCACTTGCATCCAAAACTGAAACTATCGTACAGCACAATCGTCGTGTTTGATTGGTTAGACAAGGTCTGGCCGAATATCTGATACATCGGACACTGGAATAAAAAATTTCTCATGAAACAGTGAAAACTTACGAATCAGAGTGACACGTTGCTGAACCCTGAGCAATCAGGGTAGCGTACTTCCGAAAAATGTGCACCCATAATACAGGGAATTTTTTTTCCCAGATTCAGGGAGGGCAAATATGAAATGTCAGCCCTGGGTATCGTATATCGGTGATCTACTTGTAGTACGCAAAGAGGGGCCTGTCAAAGCCACGGCTGGTTGAGACTGCAGTAGTGAGCTCCTCCACGCGCTGGAAGCCAATCTGCTCAGCATGCAGCAGCGCAGGAGGTGCAGGGCGAACGCTGACAGCAGACTGAGAGGTAGCAAGTGCAGGCGCAGCAAGCATGGCAGCACAATATATCTGGACTGCACGATTATTGGGAAACAGCACACAGCCAAAGCACATTCGTTCTCGCGCAAGAGAGGCCAAAGGGCAGAGCGAGCAACCTTGTCGAGGAGCAGCTCTCGAAAATGGGCGGGGAAGATCTTGATGCGGCTGTAGTGCTCCTTGCTCTCCTGATGGCCAGCCGTGGTGGGGCAGCAGCAATGAAGGCCATGATGGGGCAGCAGCAATGAAGGCCATGATGGGGCAGCAGCAATGGGGATGAGAGTGAAAACACAGAGGTAGAGTAGAAGTAACGAAAATTTCATATGCCTCGTGCACACCAGGGTAAAAAAAAAACGACATTTTTTTTTTTAAATAAATTTCACCGTAAAAAACGGTATCGTAAAAAACGGTCGTAAAAAATGGTTCCAGGGGGTGTTTCCTGTTTTATTGACAAAACAGCCACTTTATGAGACCAAATTGAACCAGAGTTCTCTAACAAAAAAACCGCCGTTTTTTTGAAAAATCACCGTAAAATATTACCGTAAAAAATGGACCGTATTTTACGAAAACCGTATTTTTGAACCTTAGTGCACGCACCTGAGTGAGTGCACGCACCTGAGTGAGTGAGTGCACCTGGGTGAGCCCTTGTTTCTTCTTGTAGGAGCTCCACGGCTGTGGCTCGAGAATGAGCACCCCTCCCTGCCGGCAAGGGCAGACGCATGATTGCAGGCGGGACGAGAAGTGAGGGGGAGAGGGAAGGAGAGGGAGTGGGAGTGTGTGGGTGGGTGGGCAAGAGCAAAGGGGTGGAATAGCAGCACGGCACAACGTGGCCCAGGACAGCAATTCACATAGCTGTTGATGATGCAGAAAGTCAGCTTGTGGCCAAACAGAGGATGGAAGAGGTGTGGAAAGGGGTGGAAGAGCAGCACAGGACAGCACAGAGTAACCGGTTTCTAGACACAAAGCTCTTCATCACTCAACATCCAATGCAGCACGCCAGGCAGCTTGCGGCTGTGGCCAAGCCAAAAGGATGAAACGAGGGACGAGAGGAGGAGCACATTGGCATGGGAGCGCAAGTGGAAAAAGAAGAGAGGTTTACAGGGCGCAGCGTGTGGAAGAGGAGAGGGTGTTACAGGGCGCAGCATGTGGAAGAGGAGAGGGTGTTACAGGGCGCAGCGTGTGGAAGAGGAGAGGGTGTTACAGGGCGCAGCGTGTGGAAGAGGAGAGGGTGTTACAGGGCGCAGCGTGTGGAAGAAGAGAGGGTGTTACAGGGCGCAGCGTGTGGAAGAGGAGAGGGTGTTACAGGGCGCAGCGTGTGGAAGAGGAGAGGGTGTTACAGGGCGCAGCGTGTGGAAGAGGTTGGCAAAGAAGGCAATGAGGCCGGCATCCCCCCAGTTGAGGTGCACCCACTTTGTTACACTCAGACTGCCAAGGAAGGGAGGGGGGATGGAGGGGTGGAGGGGGGGCACAGGGGAGGAAGAGCGACCACATTGCTTCAACTGGAGGTTTCCCATATACCAACACGTTACGTGCTCAACACGAACATGTGTCCTGCTGGGAGCATCTCACCACAGCACCCATCTCACCACAGCACCCATCTCACCACAGCACTCGTCTCACCATCATCGTCCATCTCATCTCACCACAGCACGGTGTCAGCGCTGTCAGCAGGGAGTGCCTCCTCCACCGCGTTGGCGCATCTGAACGCCACCCGCGGTCTCCTCCCTGCCCTCCTCGCCTCTCCCTCCACTGCCCCCTCCGCTACTCCTGCTGCATGTGCTGCTGCTGCTACTGCCTGCTCCACGGCTCTGCCTGCTGTGGCCGCCATCCCTGTTCCCACGGGCATCCCCATGGGCAAGGCGCCTCCATTCTCCCGAGCAGCAGCGACGTTGCTGCAGGTGGAGGCGCCACCTCGCGTGCCCTCACCTGCCTCATCATGCGCTGCCCCCCCACCATCCTGCCTCTCCCGCTTCTCGCCCCTTGGCCCATCCCGTGGCACCAACTGCTGCTTCTCACTCTCGTCCCTCCCCTTTTCCCTCCCCTTCTCCCCCTCCTTCTCCCTCTCCTCCCTTTCCTTCTCCCTCTCTGCCCGCACCACCATACCCCATTGCCTCCTTGCTTCCTTGATTAAATCTGGGAGGCCGGAGAAAAGGAAGGTGGCTAGAGGGAAGGAGGTGAGAGGATGAGGGAAGGAGATTTCAATCAAGGAGCAGTACTGGCGTCACGCCTCATGGCGTCACACCTCATGGCGTCACGCCTCATGGCGTCACACCTCATGGCGTCGCGCCTCATGGCGTCACACCTCATGGCGGTACATGATCCTGAGCGCTCTCAGTCCTCCCACGCAGCAGCCAGTATTGACATGGCATGGCATGGCGTGGCAAAAAATGGCACGGCATGGCATGGCATGGCATGGAATGACATGGCATGGCATGGGTTGACAGGGCAGGGCAGGGCATGGCCGGGCATGGCATGGCACGGCACACACCTTGATCGATGTCAATGCCAAGCATGGACCTGACACTAAACTGCCGCACTGCACTTCACATGCCATGCCGTGCACAGGGGGGTGGGGGGGTGTGGGAGGGGGGAGGAGGGGGGGAGGAGATGGGGAGGGTGCCGCAAAGAGTGCGGAGGGTGAGAGGATGGAAGCGAGAAACGGGTGAGACTGAGACGGGAAAAAGAGGAAGGCTGGGGAGAATGCGGGAGGGGTCTGGGAGGAACGAAGTGCAGACATGGAGGGGTGTGCGATGAGTAATGGTGGCGGGAAACAGGCACGTGCATGCGCTTGGTGGATGAGCTCGGAGATCGACGATGCAGGAAGTCTTGATGGAAACGTGTAGGCGCACGGGAGGGAGGAGTAGGCGCAGGCTAGAGACGAGTGGATGCGGATGGGAGAGCAGGAGGGGGTGCAGCGAGGGAGAGAGTTCGGGAGGTGGGAAGGTGGGGAGGTGGGGAGGCGGGGAGAGGTGGGGAGGTGGAGAGAGGTGGAAAGGTGGGGAGGGCACCGAGGCCGATGGAGACGAAGCCGGAGTTGCAGCCGACGTCCACACAGTCGCGGCCGTCAAACCACTCCCGCCTCATCCACCTCACCCTCGGGTCCTCCTCAAACGCTGCTCCTACCTTCACGGGCGGAGGGGGGAACGGGGGGAAGAGAGGCGGAGGGGAAGGATGAAATGCAGGGAGAGGGAGGAGATTGAAGGAGGAGAATGGTGGAAGGATCTGAGAGTTGGTTAGATCAGGTAACAGGGGAATCCGAGCTTCCAGGGTAAAGGTTTAAGGTTCCGGATGTGGAGGTTCGGGGTTTGAAGGATTGAAATCTGAAGCTCGTGCGCAGGTTCGAGCTCAGTTCAGAGAATTCGGCTCGGCGTTGCACGCTTGCTTGCCGTCTTCCCTCTTCCCTCTGCCCGCTGCTCTCTCTATGCCAAGCGTGCGGCATCCTCTAACGCTGCCCAGCTTGTCTGGATAGCTCCTGCCCCCCTACCCTGTCCCCTACCCTGTCCCCTACCCTGTCCCCTACCCTGTCCCCTACCCTGTCCCCCTACCCTGTCCCCCTACCCTGACCCCCTACCCTGTCCCCCTACCCTGTCCCTCTACCCTGTCCCCCCACCCTATCTCCATACCCTATCCCCCAACCCTGTTCCCATACCCCGTCCGTCCCCCGTACCCTGTCCCGTACCCTGTCCCCCTACCCTGTCCCCCTACCCTGTCCCCCTACCCTGTCCCCCTACCCTGTCCCCCTACCCTGTCCCCCTACCCTGTCCCCCTACCCTGTCCACCTACCCTGTCCCCCTACCCTGTCCCCCTACCCTGTCCCCCTACCCTGTCTCCATACCCTATCCCCCTACCCTGTTGCCATACCCTGTCCCCCGTACCCTGTCGCGTACCCTGTCCCCCTACCCTGTCTCCCGTACCCTGTCCCCCGTACCCTGCACCTACCCGGTAGCCGTAGTAGTGTTTGTAATTGCCGTAGATGAACGCCGCCCTTTTTCTTCGAGTTTGCCCTCCTTCCTCCTCCCCTGTCCTTCCGCCATCCCCGCCCTCCGCCTTCTCGCCCTCCGCTTCCCCCCTCCCCGCGCCACCTATCGACGCCTCTCCCGCGCCCCCGTCCCTTTCAGGCTGCGCTGCCTCGTCACGCTCCTCCGCGCGACGCCCTTCGTCAATCGCCCCGACGCTCGCACTCCCGTGTCCAGATTTCCCCCCCACCCCCTGCCGAGTTAGATCTTCCGCCAACTTTTGCGCCATTTGAAAGAACGAGTTGCCTGAGTCTCCTGGTAAGCGCTTGGGGGACCCTGTTAGGAGTGGTTCGCCGAACCACGAGACCGACGGCGAGGTTCGGACTGACGGCGAAAAGGAGGCGTGTGGACTAATTTTGAATGAAAGAGGTGGAAATCGGCCTACGGCGAAGATTAAAAGCTACGGCATGGGAATCGGGAAAGAAATGAAGAAATGAGGAAGGGGAGCATGGAGAGTTATCGAGAAGGAACTTGCCACAATGTGGTTCGAGACAAGGCGTGTTCGAAAATCTGGTAGATTGCGAGTTTGAGGCAGTTATAGAAATTCGAGGAAATGAGGAATAGCTCTGTTTTGAGTTTCCCTGTTTTCCAGTTTCCGATTCCTTTGGGGAGCGATTTTGACTCCACCCTGCGCTCTCCTCCGATTGGGGCGGTTTATTTTGAAATTCCCAATTTCCTGTCACCAGGGCACTTCTGAAGTTTTCCAAGTTTAAAACCCGAAGCCTGAATTACACGAAGTGTTTTGAGGTGTGAACACCTGCCCTCCTGAACCTGGGTGGTTACCAGGTTTCCAACAGGTAAACGTGAGGAAGTCGCAGGCAACACAGGGAAGGATCGCTCGGGTCTCAGGCAACAAGTCTGGAGAGAATTGCTCCAGGGCCTTTTTTGGTGATTCGCTCTTGCCCACGTGTCCCCGAATTGCTCGAGTGGCCATCCAATTCAGTGATAATTGCTCGAGTGGCCATGCCAGGGCATTTTCGAGGTGTTTTTTTTCCCTGGCACATTACCCTACAAGGGTTCTGTCAGAACATTATAGCTTATACATTTGTGTAGGCTGTAGAGGGGTACAACCCAATTAGGGTTAGTACTCCCCTTTTACTCCTGGCCCCACGGCCCTCTCGCCCCAAGGCCCCGTGGCCCGTCGCTCCTAGGCCCCGCGGCCTGACGCCCCTAGGCCCCAGGCCCCTCGGCCCCTAGGCTCCTCGCCACCTAGGCTCGTCGCCCCGCGCCCCGTCGACCTGCGGCCCGTCGCCCCTAGGCCCCGCGGCCCGTCGCCCCGTCGTTCTGGCCCCGTGGCCCTTTCGCTCCTAGCCCCGCGGCCCCTTTTTACTCCTGGCCCCGCGGCCCTCTCGCCCCAAGGCCCCGTGGCCCGTCGCCCTAGGCCCCGCGGCCCCTTCGCTCCTAGGCCCCGCGGCCTGACGCCCCTAGGCCCCAGGCCCCCCCCTCGGCCCCTTCGTACCTGGCCCCGCGGCCCGTTGCCACTCGGCCCCCGGCCCCTTGGCCCCTCGCTCCTTGGCCCCTCGGCCCCTCGTGGCCCCTCGTGCTTGGCCCCTCGGCCCCTAGCCACTAGGCACCAAGGCCCCTCGGCCCCTATGCACCTCGGCCCCCAGGCCCCTCGGCCCCTAGCCTCGGCCCCTCGGCTCCCTGTGTACCTGGCCCCGCGGCCTGTCGCCCCTCGGCCCCTCGGCCCCTCGACCCCTTGGCCCCTCGGCCCCTTGGCCCCTCGGCCCCTCGCCCCTAGGCAACAGGCACCTCGGCCCCTCACCCCTTGGCCCCTCGGCCCTGTGGCCCCTCGTGTTTGGCCCCTCGGCCCCTAGCAGCGACCCCGGTGCCCCGTGACTCCTTGGCCCCTTGGCCCCCCACCCTCGTGTTTGGCCCCTCGGCCCCTAGGCCCCTTTGGCCCCTCGGCCCCGCCCCTCGGCCCCTCGGCCCCTAGGCCCCTTGGCCCCTCGGCCCCTAGTCCCCTCGGCCCCTCGGCCCCTAGGACCCTTGGCCCTTCGGCCCCTAGGCCCCTCGGCCCCTTGTCCCCTTGGCAACTGCTCCTGCAACTGCTGCTACTGAAACAACCGCTGCTGCTCCTAAGTGCTGCGCCACTATGGCTTCGCTTAGATTTCTAGCGTTCGATCACGAGGGCAGACCGGTTGCATTTTACACGTGGCATGACGATCTGCAACTGTACCTACTGAGCGATATTAAGGACAGTGTCTCACTGTTTGACCACGTGTCCGGTGTCGCTCCAGCCCCTCCCGCCACAGCTGACGGTGCTACTCGTTCCCAGTGGCTGTCTCGTGACGCTACTGCCCGCTTAGCCATTCGCAACCACCTGCCGCTGGACGAATGTACTCACTTTGGACAGCACAGGACAGCACAGGCCCTGTACGACGCTGTAGTTGCTCGCTACTCCTCCCCTGCCACTGCCGCTCTAGGCAGACTGCTACTGCCCTACCTGTTCCCTGAGATCTCGGCTTTTGCCACAGTAGCGGACCTGGTTACCCACTTGCGCACTAGCGAAGCTCGCTACCGCGCTACCGTCCCTGCTGAGTTCCTTGCCAAGAACCAACCCCCCATGTTCATCACCCTCTACTTCATAGTCTCTCGCCTCCCTGACTCTCTTCGCTCTGTCAGGGACCACTTTCTCTCCTTTGACCCCACCTCCCTCACTGTTGACCTCCTCAAGGAGCATCTCTTCGCAGCTGAGACTAGTGCAGTTGCTGTAGGTGCTGCCCGTGGCACTCCGCGCTCGCCCTTCTTTGAGGGGTGCTCCCCCTCCCCCCTTTCCCCCTCCTTTGCCTCTGCTGCTACTACAGACGTCTCTGTAACTGAGGACATCGGTGCTGCTTCGACTAGTGCGAAGTGCCGCAACAGCAAGGGCAAGGGTGGCCGGGGTGGTGGAGGTGGCAGCGGTGGTGGTGGAGGTGGCAGTGGGAGCGGTGGTTGTTATAGTCTAGAGTCCACTTAGGGGTCGTAGATGCCCTTGAAACCACCTAAGCAGAATCTGATGACTTCGAACCGCCTCTGTTCAAAACGCCGTCACGATCAGCTCCGATAACAAACGAGGCTGAAACTTGGGCAGACGTTAGCTTCAGGTGTCTGCTTTCCAACGGTATATGGCTTGCTTTCATCAGAGGTGTACGCGCTACGCAGTGAACAAAAACGTAAGCTCGGCTGAAAAACGAGTCGCTTCATTGATGCAAGGAAGAGGTTAAGTACAACATTGCCTAGGGGACTCTTAAGGGGTTGGGACCATCCTGGGAACTCAGAGAAGGTTGAGTCCTTGGGGAGAAAGGCTAGAGAAGGATGGGAAACGTCCTAGCTAGGTCAGCAAAGCCAACCACACTTGGATGTTCAGAGCTGTACTCAAGGCTACCAATAGTGAGTCAAGCCAACCATGAGTCAGCTTGTCTTCCCACTTGCACCCTCTTGCAAGCTGCTACCAGGAAGACCACACTTCTCAAAAGGAGGGTGGTAGAGTCCCACTTGACCACCTGTACTTCTTGTCTCATTCTCTGTCCCTGCACCATTGGCATGACAACAATGAAAGGGTGGCAAGGGAAATGCTGCCAACAGTGCACCATGACTACGGAACAGTAAATTTCGACAGCTGTCACGTGCTGCTCCGATGCTGGGTTGTCCTGAAACTCGGTGACCACCTGCACAACATGGCAAAGGACTGCCACACCGATTTTCAGACCAATCAGAGCTTGGTAGATGAGTCAGCAGCCGAAATGGTGAACTCGGGTGTTACCAAAAAAGAGTAACACACACTTCCGGGATGCCATAAGTCTTGAAACTAAAAATGTTGCCATGCCTTGTAAACTGCTTCAAAAATTTTGAAACTTTGAGGGTATGAAGAAAACATATTGAAGCACCTTCCCACAAAATTCCAGAACCGGAGCAGGCTTGTAGGCTGAATGGGAGTGCGATGACCGTGCCACTATAGTACTTTGGCACAACAAACTCCCCCGCATCGTGCTCTCATTCATCCCTTAGCTGCTCCCTGAAGCTGCCTCCCTTGGTTGAAGGACATGCCACACAAGGTGGCACAGCTTCAATGCTGATGCTCTGCAAGCCGCTTAGTGAAGAAATCCGCAGGTTGCTTGGTAGTGTTGATGTAGTGCAAGGAGATGGTGCCCTTCTTCACCTCCTTCCTCACCCAATGCCACTTGATATGCATGTGCTTGTTCAGCCCATGGAGCACAGCATTACGCGCCATTGCAATTGCTCCTTGGCTGTCACAAAACACAGGTGTAGGACCCTCTTGCTCCTGCCCCAACTCCTCAAGCAACCTCCTCATCCAAACCACCTCCTTCACTCCATGAAACAACGCCATGTACTCGCTCTCCGTTGATGAGTGAGCTATCTCTCCTTGCTTCTTAGACTTCCAACTCACTGGACTCCCTCCAACACAGCATATATAGCCACCATGGGATGTAGCATCACTGATGTCACTTGCCCAGGTAGCATCGGTGAAACACGAGAGGTACAAATGCCTACGCCTTGCAGGTGCACTAGTCTTTGTGCTCACCTCCTCCACTCCCTTTTGCTTCAGCTGCCCATGCACTGAATATTGCAGCCCCACCCTTGAGGTTGCCATGCAGTACCTCACCAGCCTCTCTGCTGCATCCAGGTGCTCTTGAAGGGGCCTAGACACCACACGAGCGAGCTGTGAAACTGAAAACGCAATGTCGGGGCGAGTGTTGACCGAAGCGTACATCAAGCTCCCCACCATTGACTGGAACCGACGCTGCAACTCGTACTCCAACACCTCACCCTCCTCTTCATCAAGGTGCAGCTGAAACCCTGAGGGTAAAGGAGTCTTCACACTCCTCCCTTCCTCCAGCCCATACTTCTCCCCCATGGCTGCAAGGTACTTGTGTTGGTGAAGCCTCAACCATCCCTTCACCTCGTCCCGCTCCACGTGAAGACCAAGGTAATACCCCACTGGTCCAAGGGCCTTGCATTGAAAGGTCTCCTTCAGCTTCCCTTGCACCTCCTTGATCCTCTCTAGGGATGGAGAGAAGAGGAGGATGTCATCGACATAGACAAGGAGAAATACCTTCTCCTCCTCCCCCTCGGTCATGAAGAGACTCTCGTCGCAGCCGCTAACTTTGAAGCCAAGAGTCTCCAACGCCTCCACCAGCCTTGCATACCAGCACCTTGGAGCTTGTTTGAGGCCATAGATGGCCTTGTTGAGCCTGCAAACACGTCCGCTCCCATCATCATACCCCTCTGGCTACTTCATGTAGATCTCCTCATCTACCACGCCATAGAGGAACGCCGTCTTCACATCCATTTGCTCCACCTTCCAGCCACAAACGGCAGCGGCTGCTAGCAACAACCGGAGCGTAGGAGCCTTGGCAACAGGAGCAAACACCTCTTGAAAGTCAATTCCCTCCCTCTGCTGAAAGCCTTTGATCACAAGCCTTGTCTTGCGCCTCTCCAACCTCCCCTCCGCATCGGTCTTTACACGTAACACCCACGTGCATCACTCTTCCCTTGGGTTGTGCGCCTTGGTGGAAGCTTAGAGGATGGTGTAGGCTGCTGCACCTCCTCCTCGGTATCACCTCTCTCAGCTATAGGGGCCTCCCCTTGCTGTAGTACTTCTTCCACATCTGCTGCCTCCCCTTCAGCACCTCCCAAGTCATGTGACACCTCTGTCAACTCTGAAGATGAGAAGAACTCGATGGGAATGAGAAGTGGGTCGTTCGTTCCCACCTCTATTCCAAGCGGAATGGTGACCTTGCTCCTCCCCCGCTCCGACCACTCCTTGAACATGAGCCCCTCCATGAACTTGGCATCTTTGGTGGTGAAGATGGTGTTGGATTTTGGGTCCCACATGAGCCAGCCCTTGCTCCCCCGTGCAAGACCCAAATGAACAGCCCACACCGCCGCCGCTTGAAGCTTGTCACGCTTCTCCTTAGGGACATGCACGAGCCCCATGCACCCGAAGACACGAAGCATATCAACCAGGGGCTTCTTGCCACTCCACTTCTCCATAGGGACCCAATGCTGACCTCCCACATGAGTCAACAACCGGTTCTTGATGACGGTAGCATGACGAATAGCGAGGGGCCAGAACCGCAAGGGTAGACCCGAGTCCACCAAAATCGTTCTCCCGCCCTCTATGATGGTCCGGTTCGCTCTCTCTGCCACGCCGTTGGACTGAGGGGTGTAGGCCGTGGTGAGCTGCTGCTTGATGCCATGCCGCTTCAACCAGCTCCGGAACTCCGCTCCCAAAAACTCCCCACCACGGTCGCTACGAATCGCCTTCACCCGCTTGCCGCTCTCTCGCTCCACCATGGGCAGCCACTCTTCAATGATGACCCTTGCAGCATCACTCTTCTTTGCAAGTGGAAAAGACCAGGTGAGCCTTGTGTAATCATCCACCATAGTCATGGAATACAGGGCTCCACCATCTCCCTTCACCTTCATGGGCCCCACAAGATCCACATGCACGAGCTCCACCGGGTCACTTGACTGCCCCACCGTCGAATGGAAGGGAAATCGACCGTCACTTGACTGCCCCACCGTAGTGAGAACTTGCTGGTCAAGCAAGTCTCACAAGAGCCCACCTCCTTGGGCTCCCCCTTTATCCTCAGCCCCTTGTCTCTTTCCTCCTTAAACAGCTGCTGTAACTGAGGTAGCGCCACGTGGCCAAAGCGACGGTGTGCGGTGAGCCAATCCGTCTCACCCGTGCTAGGAGTTACACTTGGTAGCGCACCCCCCCCATGCACAAGCAGCCCACCATCACTGCCATCACCACCTCCTCCATTGGTTACGTGGCTTGCATGCCCTCCTCTTACAGCTTCAGCAGCCAAGCGCGCAGCCGCCTCCTTCCATGGCAGCACCGGTATCTCCCACATGGACCGGTGCATGTCCTTGCCGCCTCGGAGGTCCCACAACACGCGCCCATCCAGAGTTGCCTTGAACACCTTTGTGCCCAACATCTCCATCTTCATCCCTGCCTCACTCAATGCCTTGGTAGAGAGAAGGTTGGCACATAGTCCAGGGACAAGAAGAACACGCTTCAGCCCCACAAGCCTCCCATCCGCACCCACAAATATGGCTCTCCCCTCGCCACGCACGGGTACAACTTGGCCGGTGGCTGAAACGACTGTGGCTGCCTTTGATGGCCTGACTTCATCCAGCAGATCCTCTCGGTTGGTCATGGTCATGAAGGCTCCCGTATCAATGACCCAATGGGAGGAACGGTGAAGAGAAACCTTGCTGGCCGGTACAACCATGTCCTCGGAGCATGCCTCTCCTACATGGTAGAACATGCCGCCATGTCCGCCAGCACCTCCATCGCCCTCCTCACTGCCCATGCCTTCTCCCATAGCTCCATGAACACCCTTAGAGCCTTCAATTGATGGCTGACCAGGCCTCCAACCATCAGGTAGCTTGCAACACTTAAACCATGGGTGACCTTCCACATGGCAATACCAACACTTGCCGCCACACCGTTTGCCTCCCTTGTTGCTACGCTTCCCTCCCGAATACTGCTCCCCTCCAGAGACTTCCTTGGCCTTGCCTTTCTTGCTGCCACGTCCCTTGAACCTTTCATGCCGTAGGCAGAGCCTCCACCTTCACCGGCAGCGGCAGTCAGCTCCTTCCTCCGAAACTCCTCTTGAAGGACTTGGGCACGAATCCACTCAAGGGACCATGAGTCCTTCATGCCCTTGAGGTTGACCACCAAGGGGCCCCACGACTCCGGCAGCAGGGAGAGAGCCTTGTAGCACTTGATCTTTTCAAGGTAGTCCACACCAGCAGCAGAGAGCTTCACATAGAGGTCCCGGAGTTGATCGAACGCTCCTTGCACGGCATCACCCTCGTTGATCTTCACCGCATGGAGTTGTCGTTCGAGCACCACCACCATCGCTTCGCTGCTGGGGGCATGGACATCCTTCAATATTTTCCATGCCTTGGGACCACACTGGATATCCTTGATGAGATGCTTGACGTGGTGCAGCTGGTTGGATGAGAGGCATTGAGAGAGAAGGAAGAATCCATCCTTGGATCGGCGATCCCATTCCTTGGTCGCTCCTTCGCTCGCAGGCCTCTTCAATTCTCTATCCATCACTTCAAGCAGCCCATAATGGTTAAATAGGAGCTCCATCCTAAAGCTCCATGATGCCCAATCCTCCCCAGAGAACTTCTCTAGGTTGAATGCCTTCACATCATCCTTGGCTGGTGTTGAAACGGATGCTATTGGTGCAGATCCGCCAGCAACGCCTCTTCCTGCTTCCCCAGCGCCTCTCACGCCACCACTGCCACTAGGACCAGCTGGAGCAGAACCTTCAGCCTCCATATTGACCCAAGAACAGAGAAGAACCGCTCTGATACCACTTGTTATAGTCTAGAGTCCACTTAGGGGTCGTAGATGCCCTTGAAACCACCTAAGCAGAATCTGATGACTTCGAACCGCCTCTGTTCAAAACGCCGTCACGATCAGCTCCGATAACAAACGAGGCTGAAACTTGGGCAGACGTTAGCTTCAGGTGTCTGCTTTCCAACGGTATATGGCTTGCTTTCATCAGAGGTGAACACGCTACGCAGTGAATAAAAACGTAAGCTCGGCTGAAAAACGAGTCGCTTCATTGATGCAAGGAAGAGGTTAAGTACAACATTGCCTAGGGGACTCTTAAGGGGTTGGGACCATCCTGGGAACTCAGAGAAGGTTGAGTCCTAGGGGAGAAAGGCTAGAGAAGGATGGGAAACGTCCTAGCTAGGTCAGCAAAGCCAACCACACTTGGATGTTCAGAGCTGTACTCAAGGCTACCAATAGTGAGTCAAGCCAACCATGAGTCAGCTTGTCTTCCCACTTGCACCCTCTTGCAAGCTGCTACCAGGAAGACCACACTTCTCAAAAGGAGGGTGGTAGAGTCCCACTTGACCACCTGTACTTCTTGTCTCATTCTCTGTCCCTGCACCATTGGCATGACAACAATGAAAGGGTGGCAAGGGAAATGCTGCCAACAGTGCACCATGACTACGGAACAGTAACTTTCGACAGCTGACACGTGCTGCTCCGATGCTGGGTTGTCCTGAAATTCGGTGAACACCTGCAAAACATGGAAAAGGACTGCCACACCGATTTTCAGACCAATCAGAGCTCGGTAGATGAGTCAGCAGCCGAAATGGTGAAATCGGGTGTTACAAAAAAAGAGTAACACACACTTCCGGGATGCCATAAGTCTTGAAACTAAAAATGTTGCCATGCCTTGTAAACTGCTTCAAAAATTCTGAAACTTTGAGGGTATGAAGAACACATATTGAAGCACCTCCCCACAAAATTCCAGAAGCTGAGCAGGCTTGTAGGCTGAATGGGAGTGCGATGACCGTGCCACTATAGTACTTTGGCAGATTAGTGGTGGGGGCAGTGGTGGAGGTGGTGGAGGCAGTGGAGGTGATGGCGGCGGTGGGACTGGTAGCGGCAGTGGGGGCTCTGGTGGCGGCGGTGGAGGCGGTGTAGGGAGTGGCGGCAGTGGAGGCGGTGGGACTGGTGGTGGTAGGTCTGGACCTCGGCGTGGAGGCCGTGGTGGTGGTCAGCGACAGCAGCAGCAGTGTCGGAGCGAGAACAAGTCACCCCTGCAGCTCCGTGAGTGGTTCAACGTGGGACGGGTGGGGGTAGTGAGAGCTGCCCGTATGTCATTCGCACGGGTGTCCGTGCGGGCCAGACATGCGGGAACTTTCACACTGAGCACCGCTGCTTCTCCCGCCTTGACGAGTGGCGTGCTGAGTTTGGTGACGACATCGAGCGCCCTCGCTGGGCGGAGTTGCTTAGGTCGGGAGTTGCTATCTTTGACCTAGACTATGATGCTATTATCTCTGCCATGTATGCTTTGTCTTCTAGTGCTGAGGGTGACTGTTACCGGTGTGTGCCGCCTGACCCAGGTATAGCGGCTGCTGCTCTACGTGCTAGTGCGTCTGGTACTCCCCCTAGAACTGCGCCTGCTGAGGCCTTGAACACCTTCACGTTGGACTTAGGCGCCTCGCGCTGTATCTTTCGTGACATCACCACTCTCACTCCTCTCCCTGCACCTGTCTCGGTCAGACTGGCTAACCCTTCTGGGGGCCCGGTCGTTGCCCGTTCCTCCACTGTCCTCCCGTGTCCGGCGGTTCCGTCCGGCTCACTGTCAGGTCTTCACCTCCCCTCGTTCTCTACGAACTTGGTGAGTACCGCTGCCCTTCAGGATGCGATGGTCACTACCACCACTCCTGGGGGTCAGCGTGTGTCGATCTGCACGTGCACACGGACGGGGCGTCACCTGGCTACGTTCACTCGTCGGCCAGGGTCGAGTCTGTACACGCTGGCTACCGAGCCTCCTCAGGTCGCTGCGTCTGCTCAGGTGTCCGCGTTAGGTTAGGTAGCTGCCTCTTGCTCGTGTCGCCTCCTATCGCACCAGACTCTTCTGTGGCACCACCGCCTGGGTCACCCCTCCCTGCCACGCCTTCGTGGCATGCACTCCCGGTTTCTCGTCTCTGGTCTACCCAGGTATCTGCCTCCCCTCCCGCCCTCGCCTGCCCCGCCCTGCCTTCCTTGCGTCGAGGGGCAGCAGCGCGCCGCTCCTCACTCCTCCTCGTTTCCCCTGACGACTGCTCCCCTGCAGACTCTCCACATGGATGTGTGGGGCCCAGCCCGCGTCAGTGGCCAAGGCCGCGAGCGCTACTTTCTGCTGGTTGTTGACGACTACACGCGGTACACCACGGTCTTCCCCTTGCGTAGCAAGGGTGAGGTCGTTGATGTCTTGATCCCTTGGACCCGCACAGTCCGTCTCCAGCTCCGCGAGCGCTTCGGTACGGACCTTCTTGTCCTGCGTCTGCACTCTGACAGAGGTGGTGAGTTCTCCTCCGACCTCTTGCGGGACTTTTGTTGTGGGGAGGGCATTCTCCAGTCGTTCACGCTTCTGGACTCCCCTCAGCAAAATGGGATTGCTGAGCGACGCATTGGCTTAGTCATGGAGGTCGCTCGTACCTCCATGATCCATGCGGCCGCTCCCCATTTTCTGTGGCCGTTTTCGGTCCAGTACGCTACGCATCAGCTCAACCTCTGGCCCCGTGTCTCCTTGCCGGAGACCTCGCCCACACTGCGTTGGACGGGGAAGGTTGGCGATGCGTCAGTGTTCCGGGTCCAGGGTTCTCGTGCCTTTGTTCGCGATACATCCGCGGACAAGCTCTGCGCCCACGCCATTCCCTGCGTCTTCCTTGGCTTTGTCCCTCACACGCCTGGCTGGCAGTTTTACCACCCCACCTCGCACCGTGTCCTCTTGTCTCAGGACGTCACGTTCGACAAGTCGGTTCCCTTCTACCGTCTCTTCCCCTACCGCTCTTCCCCTCCCATGCCCCCGCCGCTCTTCCTTGCTCCCGGTCCACCTCCGGTAGACCCCCTCCCGCCCTAGGGTCCTGCTCCCTCGGGTGTGTCTCAGGTAGACCCTCTCCCTGGTACTGCGCCTGTTGAGGTAGCTGTCGTCTCAGGTGCTACGCCAGGTGCTGCGTCTGGGGGTGTGGAGCCGGGGGGTGCGGGGTCTGAGGGTGCTGGGTCTGGGGGTGCTGAGCCTGGGGCTGCTGAGCCTGAGGGTGTTGAGCCTGGGGGTGCTGAGTCGGAGGGTGCGGAGTCAGGGGGTGCCGCGCCTCAGGGTGCTGCTTCGTCTGGAGGTCCTGCTGGTGCTTTGCCGCGACTATCCTCGCAGCAGCTGCGTGAGTGGCTTGTTCGGCACGCACACCGTCGGAGTGGAGCTCCCAGAGCTGGAGGCGCTGGAGACACTGCAGCTGGAGGTGCTGCTGTTACTACTGGAGCTAGCGGTACTGGGGGTACTTCGGCTACTGGTCCTGGAGGTGCTCGTACCAGTGGTGTTGGAGCGGCCGGGACTGGTGGTGTTGGGTGCGCTAGAGCTGGATACCCTACGGAGCCTGGAGCAGCTGGCGCTGGAGCTGGAGGAGCTGGAGGAGCTGGAGTTAGAGGCACTAGCGCCGGAGGCGCTGGAGCTGTAGGAGCTGGAGATGTTGACCCTGTCGCTGGAGGTGCTGGAGGCAGTGTGCGGCTGCGACCGTACTTCGTTTCCCTGCTTCAGCAGGTTCTTGGTGTCCCGTCTTCTACTGGTCTTCCTCCTCCCTTCCTATGTCCACCGCCTGACCAGTCGCAGCCGCCGTTATAGCCAGCCTCCCCACTGCCTACTCCCTCTCCTTACACTGAGCAGTCTGATGGTCTTACAGAGCGTCGTGAGCCTGCGTCTTGTCCTGTCTCGCCTGTTCGCACTGCTCGTCACACTCCTCGTTCGCGTCCTCCTCCTGTCCCCGGCACGCACGCTATGGCACTCCGTCCTCTGTTCCACTGCGTGTCCCTCTGCCTGCTCCTCTTGAGTCCTCTCTTCTTGAGGTCCCTGACCCTGCGTCTGACCGAGCTCGTGCTACCAGTCCCACTGTCTCTCGTCTCCTCGCCTCTGCTGTCACTGACCCTTCCTTTGAGTCTGCTGCTGCGTCTGCTCTCGTTGCTGAGCTGCTTGACTCTGATGTTGCCTACCGTCTCGACTACGCCACTGCTCTAGTTGCTTTGTCTGTGTCTGCCAGTCCTCTGTCCCTCGGGGGTGAGTCTGCTCTTGGCACGGACGTCCTTGAGGACAGGCAGGAGGACTTTGAGTGTCTTGCAGCTGCTGTACCTAGTTTCGCTTCCATGCTGCTTGCCCGTGAGGGAGACCCGGATGCTCCAGACATCCCGACCCCGCGCTCTTACGCAGAGGCAATTACGGGTCCTTACTCCTCTCAGTGGCAGGCAGCGATGGATGCCGAGATGGCATCTTGGAAGTCCACAGGCACCTACGTCGATGAAGTTCCCCCGTCTCGGGCGAACATAGTCGATGGCATGTGGATTTTCAGGGTGAAGCGGCCGCCGGGTTCTCCGCCTGCATTCAAGGCGCGTTACGTTGCTCGAGGCTTCACTAAGCGACAGGGAGTTGACTACTTCTAGACCTTCTCCCCCACCCCGAAGATGACAACTCTTCGGATGTTGCTGCACGTCGCTGCTCAGCGTGAGTACGAGTTGCACTCTCTGGACTTCAGCACAGCTTTCTTGCAGGGCAGCCTGCACGAGGAGATCTGGTTGCGCCAACCACCTGGTTTCACAGGGACGTTTCCTGCAGGTACCCAGTGGAGCCTCCGCCGGCCAGTCTACGGTCTCCGCCAAGCGCCTCGCGAGTGGCACGACACACTGAGGACTACGCTTGCGGCTCTTGGGTTTGCTCCTGCTACGGCTGACCCGTCGCTGTTTCTAGGCACCGACACCTCGCTGCCGCCGTTCTACGTCCTCGTGTACGTCGACGACCTCGTCTTTGCAACTGCTGACACTGAGGCACCGACCATTGTGAAGTCGGAGCTGCAGAAGAGACACATCTGCACTGACCTGGGTGAACTGCACAGCTATCTTGGCCTGCAGATCACCCGGGACAGAGCATGGCACACCATCACACTGACTTAGTCACACATGGTGCACCAGGTCCTTCAGCGCTTCGGCTTCCAGTTCTCCTCGCCACAGCCCACTCCTCTGTCTACCAGCCACTCGCTCTCAGCTCCACCTTCGGACGAGTCCGTAGAGCCAAGTGGTCCGTACCCAGAGCTTGTGTGTTGCCTCATGTACCTGATGACGTGCACACGACCTGACCTCGCGTACCCTCTCAGCCTTCTGGCTCGCTACGTGGCTCCCGGTAGGCACCGAAAGATGCACTGGGATGCTGCGAAGAGGGTACTGCGTTTCCTGTGCAGTACGTCGGGCATGGGGCTTGTGCTTGGAGGACGGGGTCCAGTTGTTCTCACTGGTCACGCAGACGCCTGTTGGGTTGACGACTCAGCTACGCAGCGGTCGTCACAGGGTTACACCTTCAGCCTTGGTTCTGGCTATTTTTCTTGGCAGTCTACCCGCTTGTCTTTGGTTCTCAGCTCCAGTTGTGAGGCTGAGATCTACGCCGGGGCCATGGCTGCAATGGAGCTACGCTAGCTCACCTACCTGCTGACCGACTTGGGAGAGCAGCCTCGCTCGCCTCCATTTCTGTACGTAGACAACAAGGCCATGATTGCCTTGTGTCAAGAGCACAGACTGGAGCACAGAACGAAGCACATCGCTCTGCGATACTTCCTTGCTCGAGAGTTGCAGCAGCATGGCCAGCTTCGTCTTGCGTACGTGGCCATTTGGGCCAACACTGCTGATGTCTTCACCAAGGCACTTCCGCCTGGTGATCATCAGCGTTTTGCTTCTGTGTTAGGCCTTGTGCCTACTTTGCCTCACTTGCTCACTACGTGACTTTGCTTGTAATGTGATCTATATATATATCTGCATGATTGCACTTGCTAGGGTATGATCACTGTATTGTTTGTTCTCTTTATATAACTCTGCATGTGAACTGGCCTTGTGGCCCTTTGCTTGTGCTCGGACTGTGTGGTGACTTTGTGATCCACCTTGAGCTTGCTTTGCTTTTCTTGACTTGTCTTGTGACCACTTGTTCTCCCCCACTTTGCCTATGGGGGTGTGTCAGAACATTATAGCTTATACATTTGTGTAGGCTGTAGTGGGGTAGCCCATAAGGGGTACAACCCAATTAGGGTTAGTACTTGTACCCAACTGTTTGCTAGTTCATTCATTCTCGTTCGTAATATTGACAGGTTCGTACCCCCGAAATTCCTCGTTCGCACAACAGTAGATGCGCGGTCATTTTCGGCCCAATGCGCGACCAATGAGTGCGTGGGCAAATACTTTAGCGATCATATACTGCAACGCTGGAGCATAAATGCACGAACATATTATTGACCGCGCACGATTGGTCGATAATATGCTTCTTGCCCTTTTTGGCAATCCGCGTCCAATCACGCACGGTCATATAATTCACGACCATATATTTAGGCGATGAAGGGTCGCCCAACAACCAATATGAGTGCGCATATACTACCATTAGTTCTATCATATGTCTGGTCCCTATAAAACCATGTATATCAAATGCCATAAATATATTCTCTGCTATTAATTTAAGCCCATATTAACCGTGGTGGCAACATATTATGCTGGGCTTAAATTAATATTATGCTGCCCAACATATTGTTTCTGCAACCATATTACCGACAATTAATATATTATGGTCCATGATTAATATATTATGGTACTTGTACCCAACTGTTTTATAGTTCATTCATTCTCGTTCGTTAATTTCACATGGAATCAGAGCAGGTTACTTGGGCCTACCACCTGCTACGCTGCGAGTACCCCCCCCCCCCCTAGGCCCGTTGCTCCTAGCCTTCGCGGCCCGTCGGCCTTTAGCCCCGCGCCCGGCCCTGTTCCTAGCCCCGCGCGCGGCCCGTACCTAGCCCGCGACCGGCCCGTACCTAGCCCGCGCCCGGCCCCGTCTCTTGCCCGTGCCCGGCCCATACATAGCCCGCGATCGGCCCATACCTAGCCCGCGATCGGCCCGTTCCTAGCCCCGCGCCCGGCCAGTCTCTTGCCCGCGCCCAGCCCGTTCCTAGCCCCGCGCCCGGCCCGTCTCTCGCCCGCGCCCGGCCCGTACCTAGCCCGCGACCGGCCCGTACCTAGCCCAACGCCCGGCCCGTACCTAGCCCGTGCCCGGCCCCGTCTCACGCCCGCGCCCGGCCCATACCTAGCCCGCGACCCGCCCGTTCCTAGCCCCGTGCCCGGCCCGTCTCTCGCCCGCGCCCGGTTCGTTCCTAGCCCCACGCCCGGCCCGTCTCTCGCCCGCGCCCGGTCCGTACCTAGCCCGCGACCGGCCCGTACCTAGCCCATCGCCTGGCCCGTACCTAGCTCGCGCCCGGCCCCGTCTCACGCCCGCGCCCGGCCTGTACCTAGCCCGCGATCGCCCGTACCTAGTCCGCGCCCGGCCCCGTCTCTCGCCCGCGCCCGGCCTGTACCTAGCCCGCGACCGGCCCGTACCTAGCCCGCGCCCGGCCCGTACCTAACTCGCGCCCGGCCCCGTCCCACGCCCACGCCCGGCCTGTACATAGCCCGCTCCCGGCCTGGTCCCTAGACTCGCCCGGCCCCGTACCTAGCCTAGCACCCGGCCCCAACCCTAGACCGCGCCCGGCCCAGTCCCTAGCCCCGCCCCGTACCTAGCCCAGCGCCCGGCCCCGACCCTAGCCCGCGCCCGGCCCCGCCCCTCGCCCAGCGCCCGGCCCCGTCCCTCGCCCAGCGCCCGGCCCTGTGCCTAGCCCGCGCCCGGCCTGGTCCCTAGCCCAGCTCGGCCTCGTACCTAGCCCAGCGCCCGGCCCCGACCCTAGCCCGCGCCCGGCCCAGTCCCTAGCCACGCCCTGCCGCGCACCTATCCCACGGTTACAGTTACTGCTACGGCCCGGTACTGTCACTGCCGCTACTGCTACAGCTGCCATTGCTGCTGCTACTGCTGTCCTGCGTGTTGCACAGCTATGGCTTCGCTTAGGGTTCTCGCGTTTGATCATGAGGGCAGACCAGTTCAGTTTGACATGTGGCTAGACGACCTGCACCTGTACCTACTGAGCGATTCTAAGGACAGTGTCTCGCTGTTTGACCTAGCGTCAGGCGCCGCTACTGCCCCTCCCGCCACAGCTGACAGTTCGACTCGATCACAGTGGCTTACTCATGACGCTGCTGCCCGCTTAGCCATTCGCAACCACCTGCCATTAGCTGAATGCGCTCACTTCGGACAGCACAGGACAGCGCAGGCACTGTACGACGCTGTAGTTGCTCAATACTCCTCCCCTGCCACTGCTGCTCTAGGCCGCCTCCTTCTGCCCTACCTGTTCCCCGAGCTGTCCGCCTTTACCACAGTCGAGGACCTGTTTTCCCACCTTCGCGCTAGTGACGCTCGCTACTGCGCTGCCGTTCCTGCTGAGTTCCTTGACAGGAACCCGCCCACGATGTACATCACTCTCTACTTTATAGTCACCTGCCTCCCTGACTCTCTTCGCTCTGTTAGGGACCACTTCCTCTCTCTTGACCCCACCTCCTTCACTGTTGACCTCCTCGAGCAGCATCTCCTCGCAGCTGAGACTAGTGCAGTTGCTGTAGGAGCTGCTCGTGGCACTCCGCGCACGCCCTTCTTTGAGGGGTGTTCCCCCTCCCCCCTTGCCCCCTCCTACGCCTCTGCTGCTGCAGCTGACGTCTCTGTTCCTGAGGACGTCGGAGCTGCTTCTGCTAGTGCAAAGTGCTGCAGCAGCAAGGGCAAGGGTGGCCGGGGTGGTGGAGGTGGCAGCGGCGGTGGAGGAGGTGGCAGCGGGAGTGGTGGTGGGGGCAGCAGTGGAGGTGGTGGTGGCGGTGGGACTGTTGGCGGGAGTGGAGGCTCTGGTGGCAGTGGTGGAGGCAGCGGTGGGAGTGGCGGCAGTGGAGGTGGTGGGACTGGTAGCGGTGGGACTGGCGCTCGGCGTGTCAGTTCTGGGGGTGGCCAGAGTCAGCAGCAGCAGCGTCGGTGCGAGACCCTGTCTCCCCAGCAGCTTCGTGAGTGGTTTCTGCGTGGGGCGTCTGGGGGTAGTTGCCCGCATGTCATTCCCACGGGTGACCGTGCTGGTCAGACTTGCGGGCGGCTCCACACTCAGCACCGCTACTTCTCCCGCCTCGACGACGCTTGGCGTGCTGAGTTTGGTGACGACGTCAAGCTCCCTCGCTGGGCAGATCTGCTTAAGTCTAGGTTTGTTATCTTTGACCTAGACTTTGATGCTATTCTTTCTGCTATGTATGCTTTGTCTATTAGTGCTGAGGGTGACTGTTACCGGTGTGTGCCGCCTGACCCATGTATAGCCGCTGCTGCTCTATGTGCTAGTGCGTCTGGTCCTCTCCCTGGTACTGCGCCTGCTGAGGCCTTGCACACCTTCACGTTGGACTCAGGCGCCTCGCGCTGTTTCTTTCGTGACAGCACCACCCTCACTCCTCTTCCTGCACCTGTCCCGGTCAGACTGGCTGACCCCTCCGGTGGACCGTCGTGGCCCGTTCCTCCACTGTCCTCCCGTGTCCGGCGGTTCCGTCCGGCTCACTGTCAGGTCTTCACCTCCCCTCGTTCTCTACGAACTTGGTGAGTACCGCTGCCATCCAGGATGCGATGGTCACTACCACCACTCCTGGGGGTCAGCGTGTGTCGATCTGCACGTGCACACGCACGTTCACTCGTTGGCCAGGATCGAGTCTGTACACACTCGCTACTGAGCCTTCTCAGGTAGCTGCGTCTGCTCAGGTGTCCGCGTCAGGTCAGGTAGCCGCCTCTTGCTCGTGTCGCCTCCTATCGCACCAGACTCTTCTGTGGCACCACTGCCTGGGTCACCCCTCCCTGCCTCGCCTTCGTGGCATGCACTCTCGTCTTCTTGTCTCTGGTCTCCCTAGGTCTCTGCCTCCCCTACCGCCCTCGCCTGCCCTGCCCTCCCTCCCTTGCGTCGAGGGGCGGCAGCGCGCCGCTCCTCACTCCTCCTCGTTTCCCCCAAAGACTACTCCCCTGCAGACTCTCCACATAGACGTGTGGGGCCCAGCCCGCGTCAGTGGACTGAGCCGCGAGCGCTACTTTCTGCTGGTATTTGACGACTACACGCGGTACACCACGGTCTTCCCCTTGCGCAGCAAGGGTCAGGTCGTTGATGTCTTGATCCCCTGGATCCGCACAGTCCGTCTCCAGCTCCGCAAGCGGTTCGGCCAGGACCTTCCTGTCCTGCGTCTGCACTCTGACAGAGGTGGTGAGTTCTCCTCCAGCCACTTGTGGGACTTTTGTCGTGGGGAGGGCATTCTCCAGTCGTTCATGCTTCCGGACTCCCCTCAGCAAAATGGGATTGCTGAGCGCCGTATTGGCTTGGTCATGGAGGTCGCTCGTACCTCCATGATCCATCCGGCTGCTTTCCATTTTCTGTGGCCGTTTGCGGTCCAGTACGCTGCGCACAAGCTCAACCTCTGGCCCCGTGTCTCCTTGCCGGAGACCTCGCCCACACTGCGTTGGACGGGGGAGGTTGGCGATGCGTTGGTGTTCTGGGTCTGCGGATCTCGTGCCTTTGTTCGCGACACGTCCGCGGACAAGCTCTCCCCCCGTCCTATCCCCTGCGTCTTCCTTGGCTTTGTCCCCGACGCGCCTGGCTGGCAGTTTTACCACTCTACCTCGCGCCGTGTCTTCCCTTCTCAAGACGTCACGTTTGACGAGTCGGTTCCCTTTTACCGCCTCTTCCCCTACCGCTCTGCCCCTCCCCCGCCCCCGCCGCTCTTCCATGCTCCCGGTCCCCCTCCGGTAGACCCCCTCCCGCCCCAGGGTCCTGCTCCCTCAGGTGTGTCTCAGGTAGACCCTTTCCTTGGTCCTGCGCCTCTTCAGGTAGCTGTCGACTCAGGTGCTGCTCGAGGTACTAAGCCTGGGGGTGTGGAGTCGGAGGGTGCTGAGACTGGGGGTGCTGAGCCTGGGGGTGTTGAGAGTGGGGGTGCTGAGCCTGGGGGTGTTGCGACTGAGGGTGCTGAGCCTTGGGGTGTTGCGACTGGGGGTGGTGAGCCTGGGGGTGCTGAGCCTGAGGGTGTTGAGCCTGGGGGTGCTGAGCCTGGGGGTGCTGCGTCGGAGGGTGCGGAGTCTGGAGGTGCGGAGCCTCAGGGTGCTGCTTCGTCTGGAGGTTCTGCTGGTGCTTCGCCGAGACTGTCTCCGCAGCAGTTGCGTGAGTGGTTTGTTCGATGTTCGTGCCTTTGGAGTGGAGCTTCTGCAGCTGGAGGTGCTAGCGCTGCTGGAGCTGGAGGTACTGGAGTTGCTGCCGGAGCTGGTGTTACTGGAGGTATTGTGACCACTGGTCCTGGAGGTGCTCGTACTCGGGGTACTAGAGCTGCTGGGACTGGTGGTGTTGAGGGTGCTGGAGCTGGAGACCTTACGGAGTCTGGTACTATTGGCACTGGTGGTGCTGGAGCTGGAGGAGCTGGAGTTGGTGGCCCTGGCGCAGGTGGTGCTGGAGTTGGAGGCCCTGGTGTTGCAGGTGCTAGAGCTGGAGAAGCTGGAGCTGTTGCCCCTGGTGGCACTGTGCGGCCGCGACCGTACTTCGTTCCCCTACTCCAGCAGGTTCTTGGTACCCCGCCTCCTGCTGCCCTTACTCCTCCCCTCCTGTGTCCCCCGCTTGACCAGTCGCAGTTGCCGTTACAGCCGGCCTCTCCACTGCCTGCTCCTTCTCCTTACACTGAGCAGTCTGGCGGTCTTACAGAGCGTCGTGAGCCTGCGTCTTGTCCTATTCGCCTGTTCGCACTGCTTGTCGCGTTCCTCGTTCGCGTCCTCCTCCTGTCCCCGGCACGCACGCTATGGCACTCTGTCCTTCCTCTGTTCCACAGCGTGTTCCCTTGCCTGCTCCTCCTGAGTCCTTTCTTCCTGAGGTCCCTGACCCTCCGTGTGACCGCGCTTGTGCTGCCAGTCCCATTGTCTTTCGTCTCCTCACCACTACTGTCACTGCCCCTTCCTTTGAGTCTGCTGCTGCGTCTGCTCTCGTTGCTGAGCTGCTTGATTTTGCTGCTGCCCATCGTCTAGACTACGCCACTGCTCTTGTTGCTGTATCAACGTCTGCCAGTCCTTCGTCCGTCGGAGGTGAGTGTGCTCTTAACACGGACGTCCTTGAGGACAGGCAGGAGGACTTTGAGTGTCTTGCAGCTGCTGTACCTCGTTTCGCTTTCATGCTTCTTGCCCCTGAGGGAGACCCGGATGCTCCAGACATCCCGACCCCGTGCTCTAACGCAGAGATGATTACGGGTCCTTACTCCTCTCAGTGGCAGGCAGCCATGGATGCCGAGATGGCATCCTGGAAGTCCACAGGCAGCTACGTCGACGAGGTTCCCCCACATGGGGCAAACATAGTTGATGGCATGTGGATCTTCAGGGTGAAGCGGCCGCCGGGTTCTCCGCCTGCCTTCAAGGCGCATTACGTTGCTAGAGGCTTCAGTCAGCGACAGGGAGTTGACTAATTTCAGACCTTCTCCCCCACCTCGAAGATGACTACTCTTCGGGTGTTACTGCACGTCGCTGCTCAGCGTGACTACGAGTTACACTCTCTGGACTCCAGCACAGCTTTCCTGCAGGGCAGCCTGCACGAGGAGATCTGGCTGCGCCGCCGACCTGGTTTCACTGAGTAATTCCTTCAGGTACTCAGAAGAGTCTTCGGCAACCAGTCTACGGTCTCCGCCAGGCGCCTCGCGAGTGGCACGACACACTGAGGACTACGCTTGCGGCTCTTGGGTTTGCTCCTTCTACTGCTGACCCGTCGCTGTTTCTACGCACCGACACCTCGCTGCCGCCGTTCTACGTTCTCGTGTACGTAGACGACTTAGTTTTTGCCACTGCTGACACTGAGGCACTGACCCTTGTGAAGTCCGAGCTGCAGAAGAGACACACCTGCACTGACCTGGGTGAACTGCGCAACTATCTTGGTTTGCAGATCACCCGAGACAGAGCACGGCGCACCATCACACTGACTTAGTCACACATGGTGCACCAGGTCCTTCAGCACTTCGGCATCCAGTTCTACTCGCCACAGCCCACTCCTCTGTCTACCAGCCACTCGCTCTCAGCTCCACCTTCAGACGAGTCCGTAGAGCCGAGTGGTCCGTACCCAGAGCTTGTGGGTTGCCTCATGTACCTGATGACATGCACTCGACCCGACCTCGCGTACCCTCTCAGCCTCCTAGCTCGCTACATGGCTCCCGGCAGGCACCGAAAGGTGCACTGGGATGCTGCGAAGAGGGTACTGCGTTACTTGTGGAGTACATCGGGCATGGGGCTCGTGCTTGGAGGACGGGGTCCAGTTGTCCTCACCGGTCACGCAGACGCTTCTTGGGTTGACGACTCAGCTGCGCAGCGGTCGTCACAGGGTTACACTTTCAGCCTTGGCTCCGGCTCTGTTTCCTGGCGGTCTACCCGCTCGTCTTCGGTTCTAAGCTCCAGTTGTGAGGCTGAGATCTACGCTGGGGCCATGGCTGCACAGGAGCTACGCTGGCTCACCTACCTGCTGACCGACTTGGGAGAGCAGCCTCGTTCGCCTCCAGTTCTGTACGTAGACAACAAGGCCATGATTGCCTTCTGTCGGGAGCACAGACTGGAGCACAGAACGAAGCACATCGCTCTGCAATACTTCCTTGCTCGAGAGTTGCAGCAGCGTTACCAGCTTCGTCTTGCATACGTGGCCACTCGGGCCAACACTGCTGATGTCTTCACCAAGGCACTTCCGCCTGATGATCATCAGTGCTTTGTTACTGTGTTAGGCCTTGTGCCTACTTTGCCTCACTTGCTTACTGCTTGACTCTGCTTGTATGTGATCTCTATATATACCTACATGCTTGCACTTGCTAGGGTATGATCACTGTATTGTTTGTTCTCTTTATATAACTCTGTGTGTGAACTAGCCTTGTGGCCCTTTGCTTGTGCTCGGACTGTGTGGTGACTTTGTGATCCACCCTGAGCTTGCTTTGCTTTTCTTGACTGGTCTTGTGACCACTTGTTCTCCCCCACTTTGCCTATGGGGATGTGTCAGAACATTATAGCTTTTACATTTGTGTAGGCTATAGTGGGGTAGCCCATAAGGGGTACGACCCAATTAGGGTTAGTACTTGTACCCAAGTGTTTCATAGTTCATTCATTCTCGTTCGTTAATTTCACAAGAGGCGCATTGCCAAAGAGGGCAAGAAGCATATTATCGACCAATCATGCGCGGTCAATAATATGTTCGCGCATTTATGCTCTAGCGTTGCAGTTTATGATCGCTGATGTATTTGCCCACGCGCTCATTGGTCGCGCATTGGGCCGAAAATGACCGCGCATCTACTGTTATGCGAGCGAGGAATTTTGGGGGTATAAACCCTTGTAGGGTAATGTGGTAGGGAAAAAAAACACCTCGAAAATGCCCTGGCATGGCCACTCAAGCAATTATCACTGAATTGGATGGCCACGCGAGCAATTCGGGGACACGTGGGCAAGAGCGAATCACCAAACAAGGCCCTGGAGCGATTCTCTCAAAAGTCTGGCTGTGGGTGTGCACCTAGCAGAAAATATGTAATTCAGGCCGAGAGATAAGGAGAGTTCCTAGACTACCCTTAGCCTGCACTACTGATTAGACCAGGATTTTTTTAGGCATTTGCAGCAGTCTCAATCTCGATCTTTGCCCGTTGCGATGCACTCGCGCTCGTCCCATCGCATTAGGACTTCTCCCTGTCAAACATATATGCTTAGTTATATCTAGGCTTAGTTTATGTGTTTATAGTTGTCTAGGCTATAGTGGGTTTAGCCCTAGGGGGTACAGATTTCTCTCGACATTCTACTTGTCCTTCCATTTTCCTAGTCAATCATTTCTCGCCTACTATTCTCACATGGTATTAAGAGCACTACCTTCCTAGGATCCTAACTTTAATGGGCCCACCACCTAAGTAACTGCTAGCCTAGGCCCCGTAGCGTCGCCCATAGCCCCTAGGCTCGGCCCCCTGGCCCGTCGCCCCGTCGATTCCGTCGCCCGCGCCCGGCCCATTCCTAGCCCCGCGATCGGCCAGTACCTAGCCTCGCGCACGGCCCCGTTCCTAGCCCCGCGATCGGCCCGTACCCGCCCCGCGATCGGCCCCGTTCCTAGCCCCGCGTTCGGCCCGTACCTAGCCTCGAGACCGGCCCGTACCCTGCCCGCGCACGGCCCCGTCTCTCGTCCGCGCTCGGCTCGTACCTAGCCCCGCGCCCGGCCCGTACCTAGCCCAGTGCACGGCCCCGACCCTAGCCAGCGCCCGGCCCCGTACCTAGCCCGCGCCCGGCCCCTTCTGTCGCCAGCGCCTGGCTCCATACCTAGCCTCGCGCCCGGCCCCCCGTCCTTCGCCCAGCGCCCGACCCCGTCTCTTGCCCGCGCTCGGCCCCGTACCTAGCCCCGCGCCCGGCCCCATTCTGCGCCCAGCGCCAGGCCCCGTACCTGCCCAGCGCCCGGCCCCGTACCTGCCCAGCGCCCGGCCTAGTACCTGCCCAGCGCCCGGCCCCGTACCTGACCTGCACCCGGCCCCTTGTTTGGCCCCTCGGCCCCCCTAGGCCCCCTCCGGCCCCTTGTTTGGCCCCGCGGCCCCTAGGCCCCTCGGCCCCACCTCAGAGCCCGGAGCCCGCCCCCCCCCCCGGCCCCTTGTTTGGCCCCTCGGCCCCCTAGGCCCCTCGGCCCCCCTAGGCACCCCCCGGCCCCTTGTTTGGCCCCGTGGCCCCTAGGCCCCTCGGCCCCACCTCATAGCCCGGTGCCCGGCCCCCCGGCCCCTTGTTTGGCCCCTCGGCCCCCTAGGCCCCTCGGCCCCCCTAGGCCCCCCGGCCCCTTGTTTGGCCCCGCGGCCCCTAGCCCCCTCGGCCCCACCTCAGAGACCGGCGCCCAGCCCCCCCCCCCGGCCCCTTGTTTGGCCCCTCGGCCCCCTAGGCCCCTCGGCCCCCCCTAGGCCCCCCGGCCCCTTGTTTGGCCCCGCGGCCCCTAAGCCCCTCGGCCCCACCTCATAGCCTGGCCCCCGGCCCCCCCCCCCCGGCCCCTTGTTTGGCCCCTCGGCCCCCTAGGCCCCTCGGCCCCCCTCGCCCCCCCCCCCCCCGGCCCCTTGTTTGGCCCCGCGGCCCCTAGGCCCCTATGGCGTCGATTCGAGTTCTCCCGTTCGACCCGGAAGGCAGACCTGTAGCATTTGACACGTGGCACGACGATCTGCAACTGTACCTACTGAGCGATAGTCGGGACAGTGTCTCACTATTTGACCACGTGTCCGGTGCCGCTCCAGCCCCTCCCGCCACAGTGGACGTTTCGACTCGTTCCCAGTGGCTGTCTCGTGACGCTACCGCCCGCTTGGCCATTCGCAACCACCTGCCAGCAACCGAATGTGCTCACTTTGGCGAGCAAAGGATAGCACAGGCCTTGTACGACGCTGTCCTTGCTCGCTACTCCTCCCCTGCCACTGCTGCTATTGGCAGGCTGCTACTGCCCTACCTGTTCCCTGAGCTGTCGGCTTTGCCACAGTAGCCGACCTGGTTACCCACCTGCGCACTAGCGACGCTCGCTACCGCGCTACCGTCCTTGCTGAGTTCCTTCCCACGAACCAGCCCCCCATGTTCATCACCCTCTACTTCATAGTCACGCGTCTCCCTGACTCCCTTCGCTCTGTCAGGGACCACTTCCTCACCCTCGACCCCACCTCCCTCACTGTTAACCTCCTCGAGCAGCATCTCCTCGCAGCTGAGACTAGTGCAGTTGCTGTAGGTGCTGCTCGTGGCACTCCGCGCTCACCCTTCTTTGAGGGGTGCTCCCCCTCCCCCCTTTCCTCCTCCTTCGCCTCTGCTGCTGTTGCAGACGCCTCTGCTCCTGAGGACGTCGGTGCTGCTTCGACTAGTACGAAGCGCCGCAACAGCAAGGGCAAGGGTGGCCGGGGTAGTGGAGGAGGCAGCGGTGGTGGTGGAGGTGGCAGTGGGAGTGGTAGTGGGGGCAACGATAGAGGAGGCGGAGGCGGTGGAGGTGGTGGCGGCGGTGGGACCAGTGGCGGAGGTGGAGGCTCTGGTGGTGGCGGTGGAGGCAGCGGAGGGAGTGGCGGCAGTAGAGGCGGTGGGACCAGTGGTGCTCGGACTGGACTTCAGCGTGGAGGCCTTGGTGGTGGTCGAGGCCAGCAGCAACAGCGTCGGAGCGAGACTCAGACGCCCCAGCAGCTCCGTGAGTGGTTGGTTCAGCGTGGGGCGGGTGAGGGTAGTGAGACCTGCCCGTATGTCATTCGCACGGGTGCCTGTGCGGGCCGGACATGCGGGAGGTTTCACACTGAGCGCCGCTGCTTTGCCCGCCTTGACGACGCCTGGCGTACTGAGTTTGGTGATGACGTCGAGCGCCCTCGCTGGGCGGAGTTGCTTAGGTCGGGAGTTGCTATCTTTGACCTAGACTTTGATGTTATTATCTCTGCCATGTATGCTTTGTCTTTTAGTGCTGAAGGTGACTGTTACTGGTGTGTGCCGCCTGACCCAGGTATAGCCACTGCTGCTCTAGGTGCTAGTGCGTCTGGTACTCCCCCTGGTACTGCGCCTGCTGAGACCCTGCACACCTTCACGTTGGACTCCGGCGCCTCGCGCTGTTTCTTTCGTGACAGCACCACTCTCACTCCTCTTCCTGCACCTGTTCTGGTCAGACTGGCTGACCCCTCTGGGGGCCCGGTCGTTGCCAGTTCCTCCACTGTCCTCCCGTGTCCGGCGGTTCCGTCCGGCTCACTCTCAGGTCTTAACCTCCCCACGTTCTCTACGAACTTGGTGAGTACCGCTGCCCTTCAGGATGCGATGGTCACTACCACCACTCCTGGGGGTCAGCGTGTGTCGATCTGCACGTGCACACGGACGGGGCGTCACCTAGCTACGTTCACTCGTCGACCAGGGTCGAGTCTGTACACACTGGCTACCGAGCCTCCTCCGGTCGCTGTGTCTGCTAAGGTGTCCGCGTCAGGTCAGGTAGCCGCCTCTTGCTCGTCTCGCCTCCTGTCGCACCAGACTCTTCTTTGGCACCACCGCCTTGGTCACCCCTCCCTGCCACGCCTTCGTGGCATGCACTCCCGTCTCCTTGTCTCTGGTCTCCCCAGGTCTCTGCCTCCCCTGCCGCCCTCACCTGCCCCGCCCTGTCTTCCTTGCGTCGAGGGGCGGCAGCGCGCCGCTCCTCACTCCTCCTCGTTTCCCCCGACGACTGCTCACCTGCAGACCCTCCACATGGACGTGTGGGGCCCAGCCCACGTCAGTAGAAAGGGCCGCGAGCGCTACTTTCTGCTGGTAGTTGACGACTACACGCGGTACACCATAGTCTTCCCCTTGCGCAGGAAGGGTGAAGTCTCTGCTGTCTTGATCCCTTGGATCCGCACAGTACGTCTCCAGCTGCGCGAGCGGTTCGGCCAGGACCTTCCTGTCCTGCGTCTGCACTCTGACAGAGGTGGTGAGCTCTCCTCCGACCTCTTGCGGGAATTTTGTCGTGGGGAGGGCATTCTCCAGTCGTTCACGCTTCCGGACTCCCATCAGCAAAATGGGATTGCTGAGCGCCGCATTGGCTTAGTCATGGAGGTCGCTCGTACCTCCATGATTCATGCGGCCGCTCCCCATTTTCTGTGGCCGTTTGCGATCCAGTACGCTGCGCATCAGCTCAACCTTTGGCCCCGTATCTCCTTGCCGGAGACCTCGCCCACACTGCGTTGGACGGGGAAGGTTGGCGATGCGACGGTGTTTCGGGTCTGGGGTTCTCGTGCCTTTGTTCGCGATACGTCCGCGGACAAGCTCTCCGCCCGCGCCATTCCCTGCGTCTTCCTTGGCTTTGTCCCTGACGCGCCTGGCTGGCAGTTTTACCACCCCACCTCGCGCCGTGTCCTCCCTTCTCAGGACGTCACGTTCGACGAGTCGGTTCCCTTCTACCGGCTCTTCCCCTACCGCTCTGCCCCTTCCCCGCCCCCGCCGCTCTTCCTTGCTCCAGGTCCACCTCCGGTAGACCCCCTTCCGCCCCAGGGTCCTGCTCCCTTGGGAGTGTCTCAGGTAGACCCTCTCCCTGGTACTGCGCCTGTTCAGGTAGCTGTCGTCTTAGGTCCTGCTCCAGGTGCTGAGTCTGGGGGTGTTGCGTCTGGGGGTGCTGTGTCTGGGGGTGCGGAACCGCAGGGTGCGGGGTCTGAGGGTGCTGGGTCTGGGGGTGCTGAGTCGGAGGGTGCGGAGCCTGGGGATGCGGAGTCTGGGGGTGCTGAGCCTCGGGGTTCTGCTTCGTTTGGAGGTCCTGCTGGTGCTCCACCGCGACTGTCCTCGCAGCAGCTGCGTGAGTGGCTTGTTCAGCGCCCACACCGTTGGAATGGACCTCCTAGGGCTGGCGAGTCTGGAGACGCTGGAGCTGGAGGTGCTACTGTTACTACTGGAGTTGGAGACCCTACGGAGCCTGGAGCAGCTGGCGCTGGAGGCGCTGGAGCTGGTGTAGCTGGAGTTGGAGGCCCTGGCGCAGGAGGCGCTGGAGCTGCAGGAGCTGGAGCTGTTGACCCTGGAGCTGGAGGTGCTCGAGGCACTGTGCGGCCGCGCCCGTACTTCGTTCCCCTGCTTCAGCAGGTTCTTGGTGTCCCGTCTTCTACTGGTCTTCCTTCTCCCTTCCTGTGTCCACCGCCTGACCAGTCGCAGCCGCCGTTACAGCCAGCCTCCCCACTGCCTGTTCCCTCTCCTTACACTGAGCAGTCTGGAGGTCTTACAGAGCGTCGTGAGCCTACGTCTCGTCCTGTCTCGCCTGTTCGCACTGCTCGTCGCGCTCCTCGTTCGCGTCCTCCTCCTGTCCCTGGCACACACACCATGGCACTCCGTCCTTCCTCTGTTCCACTACTTGTTCCTCTGCCTGCTCCTCCTGAGTCCTCTCTTCCAGAGGTCCCTGACCCTGCGTCTGACCGAGCGCGTGCTGCCAGTCCCACTGTCGCTCATCTCTTGCCACTACTGTCACTAACCCGTCCTTTGAGTCTGCTGCTGCTTTTGCTCTCGTTGCTGAGCTACTTGACTTTGCTGCTGCCTGCCGTCTCGACTACGCCTCTGCTCTAGTTGGTGAGTCTGTGCCTGCCAGTCCTCCGTCCATCGGGGGTGAGTGTGCTCTTGGCACAGACGTCCTTGAGGACAGGCAGGAGGACTTTGAGTGTCTTGCAGCTGCTATACCTCGTTTCGCCGGCTGATCCCTGAGGGAGACCCGACCCCGCGCTCTTACGCAGAGGCGATTACGGGTCCTTACTCCTCTTAGTGGCAGGCAGCTATGGATGCCGAGATGGCATCCTGGAAGTCCACAGGCACTTACGTCGACGAGGTTCCCCCACCTGGGGTGAACATAGTCGATGGCATGTGGATCTTCAGGGTGAAGCGGCCACCGGGTTCTCCGCCTGCCTTCAAGGCGCGTTACGTTGCTCGAGGTTTCAGTCAGCGACAGGGAGTTGACTACTTCCAGACCTTCTTCCCCACCCCAAAGATGACTACTCTTCGGGTGTTGCTGCACGTAGCTGCTCAGCGTGACTACGAGTTACACTCCCTGGACTTCAGTTCAGCCTTCCTGCATGGCAGCCTACACGAGGAGATCTGGCTGCGCCGACCACCTGGTTTCACTGGGTCGTTTCCTACAGGTACCCAGTGGAGCCTCCGCCGGCCAGTCTACGGTCTACGCCAGGCGCCTCGCGAGTGGCACGATACACTCAGGACTACACTTGCGGTTCTTGGGTTTGTTCCTTCTACAGCAGACCCGTCGCTGTTTCTACGCACCGACACTTCTCACCCGCCCTTCTACGTCCTAGTGTACGTCGACGACCTCGTCTTTGCCATGGCTGACACTGAGGCACTGACCCTAGTGAAGTCCGAGCTGCAGAAGAGACATACCTGCACTGACCTGGGTGAACTGCGCAGTTATCTTGGCCTGCAGATGACCCGGGACAGAGCACGGCGCACCATCACACTGACTCAGTCACACATGGTGCACCAGGTCCTTTAGCGCTTCGGCTTCCAGTACTCCTCTCCACAGCTCACTCCTCTATCTACCAGCCACTCGCTCTCAGCTCCACCTCCGAACGAGTCCGTAGAGCCGAGTGGTCCGTACCCAGAGCTTGTGGGTTGCCTCATGTACCTGATGACTTGCACACGACCTGACCTCGCGTACCCTCTCAGCCTTCTGGCTCGCTACGTGGCTCCCGGTAGGCACCGAAAGGTGCATTGGGATGCTGCGAAGAGGGTACTGCGTTACCTGTGCAGTACGTCGGGCATGGGGCTTGTGCTTGGAGGACGGGGTCCTATTGTCCTCACTGGTCACGCAGACGCCTCATGGGTTGACGACTCAGCTACGCAGCGGTCGTCGCAGGGTTACACCTTCAGCCTTGGGTCCGGCTCGGTTTCTTGGCGGTCTACCCGCTCGTCTTCAGTTCTCAGCTCCAGCTGTGAGGCTGAGATCTACACCGGAGCCATGGCTGCTCAGGAGCTACGCTGGCTCACCTACTTGCTGACCGACCTGGGAGAGCAGCCTCGTTCGCCCCCAGTCCTGTACGTAGACAACAAGGCCATGATAGCCTTGTGTAAGGAGCACAGACTGGAGCACAAAACGAAGCACATCGCTCTGCGATACTCCCTTGCTCGAGAGTTGCAGCAGCGTGGTCAGCTTCGTCTAGCATACGTGGCCACTCGGGCCAACACTGCTGATGTCTTCACCAAGGCACTTCCGTCTGGTGACCATCAGCGCTTTGTTACTATGTTAGGCCTTGTGCCTACTTTGCCTCACTTACTTACTGCCTGACTCTGCCTGTACTGTCATCTATCTATATACCTGCATGCTTGCACTTGTTAGGGTATGATCACTGTATTGTTTGTTCTCTTTATATGACTCTGCATGTGAACCGGCCTTGTGGCCCTTTGCTTGTGCTCGGACTGTGTGGTGACTTTGTGATCCACCCTGAGCTTGCTTTGCTTTGCTTCTTCTCTTGACTGGTCTTGTGACCATTGCTTGTTCTGGCTATCCCCCACTTCGCCTATGGGGGTGTGTCAAACATATATGCTTAGTTATATCTAGGCTTAGTTTATGTGTTTATAGTTGTCTAGGCTATAGTGTGTTTAGCCTTAGGGGGTACAGATTTCTCTCGACATTCTACTTGTACCCCTTCCCTTTTCCTAGTCAATCATTTCTCGCCTACTATTCTCACACTCCCCTTCGTCACCTATGCTTCTCCCTCCCATTGCGTAAACATTTTAACCTGCGAAGACTACGCTCATCACGCGAGTCACGTAACCATATTCCCCTTCGTCGCCCTCGCTCATCCCGCGAGTCGCGAGAAACATATTCCACTCCGAGGCCCATGCTTACTCCCCGCCCGTCGCCTTCGCTCTGTCCCCTCCATCGCCCATGCTCACTCCCTCGCGTTGTCTTTGCTCATTCCCCTCCGTCGCCCATGCTCTCTCCCTCCCGCTGTGTTCACTTACCCTCCTTCCTCCCTCCACGCGCACTCCCTCTCATCGCGTTTGCTCACTCCCCTTCCGCCACCAACGCGCGCTCCCCCCCGCCCCGTTCATTCACTCCCCTCCCGTTGCGACGGCCCCCTCCGTCGCCCACGCCCACTCCTCTCAATTGCGCACGCTCAATCCCTCCTGTCGCCCACGCCCACTCCCTTCTCATCGCTTTTGCGCAAATATTCCGTCGGACACACTCACCCCCACTCGTTTAGTGGCCAATGGAAAAAATATTATATATATTAAAAAAAAAAACCATCTTGGATGACATGCCCCTTTCGAAGGCATCAACCCTAAACACCTTGCCTCATGGTGTTTAGGGTTGATGCTTCCCAAAGGGACATGCCATCCAAGAAGAGTAAATATCTTTTGTCCCGAGCAGATTGTCATTGATGCGACGAGTGATTTGGGATATTTCCGTAAATAAAACAAATGTTATTGTCACGACTAAAAACAATAGCGAAATTACCTGCCCGAAAGAACCGTACGCGAAGCGCGAAGCAAGGCGGTATAAATACCACTGCTCAAAGGTATTGGAAGCTAAAAAACATAGCGATCCGTCATTTTCTTGGGAATTCGGTAGGTTGCGTCTGTAATTTGGGGTGAAACGAGGCGTGTGCAACGATAACTCGAGGTCATGAGTATGGGCGAGGAAAATCGTCCGACTTCTCAATTTGGCCAGGTGGCCATTGCAATAATAACCAGCTAACCAGTTTCGCCGATGGTTATGCGAAACTCGCAAACTTCGGCCATGTAATTTGTACACTGGTGGCCGAAAAAGCGTCGACGCAAGAACGACTTCAAAACGCCCCCCATGCTTGTTACAGTGAAATGCCGATCATGATTGTTACAGTAAAATGTCGACTTCGCATACACAGTTACATTAAACCAACGATGTCACGTGTTTGTGTGCGACAGCGTTGCTACAAGTCGTCCAATAATCCAAATAGGATCTTTCACATCTGTTACTGTTAAAGGGAGTTGTGTCTAGGCCCCGTCCTCGCTTGGACAGCACGTGGACGTTTTGGTGTCAGCGATTTGCAGGTGACGAGACACAGCACGCCAACCAGCTGCGTGTTAGAATGTGAGCGAATGAATGAGTGAACTAGAAAGCAGGGGGGTACAAGTAGCAAACCTAAAAGTGTTGTACCCTATAAGAACTACCCCACTACAGCCTAAACAGACTATAGCATATAAGTTTGACACACCCCCATAGGCAAAGTGGGGGAGAACAAGCGGTCACAAGACCAGTCAAGAAAGGCAAAGCAAGCTCAGGGTGGATCACAAAGTCACCACGCAGTCTGAGCACAAGCAAATGGCCACAAGGCCAGTTCACATGCAGAGTTTTATAAAGGAGAAGAAACAATACAGTGAACAGGCCAGTTCGATTATAAGCGCACCCCTGGAGGCTTACGGAATATAAGCGCACCCCTGTATTAGGCCAGTTCGATTATAAGCGCCTCCCTTTTTTATTTCGACTATTATTATCCTATCTTTTACAAGCTATTTTAACTACAACATAATATTTTTCCAATTCTACTACGGTACTAAATCCTACTGATAGTTTACCGCAACATTCACTGACCTTCTCTAGCATCCTATGCATTCTTTTCTTCCTAGCATCCTATGCATCACCATCAATAGTGTCGGAGCAGTCTTGGTCGGCCTCCCCGTCCGACTCTGGCTCCTCTACGTTGTTGCAGCAGAATCCATTTGCTGCAATCTCGTCGTCAAGTTCTACTTCACCCTTGACGGCGTCCCGCCGGTGCTGCATGCAGAGATTGTCCTGGGACCCATCCAGGGCGTTGCTGATGCCACAGGTGAGAAATGAGCACTGAATCAACTCCTTGGGCACGACCTTTCAGGCCTTGGAGATCCACTTGAGCATCAGCTCTGGAGGTGGCTTGCGGATGTTGCCTGCCACACATGGAAACACTACAGCAATCTGAACAGGGTGGAAACAGTCTAAGCAGACACATTGTACACGTTGAGATTGAGCTCACCTCTTTCGGTCAGGCAGTCGACCCCCTCGCTCTCGAACCACTCCTGGTACAGTTGGCGGACTGCTGCTTTGAATGAGCGGTTCACCGCGACGTCAAGAGGCTGGATCTCAAAGGTGCAGCCAGCTGGTACGACGGCGGGGACGATGTTCAGCTCCCCGAATATCGCCTTCACAGCATCAGTGAGGTGCCCGCGGTAGGAGTCAAGAACCAACATCACTTTCCTACCGCTTACTCCGAACCTGGGGTTGACATACGGGTTCACCGTCCCGTCGAGCCACGCGAGGACGCCGTCAGCGTCCATCCAACCGTTGGGATGTACGGCGACCACAACATCTGCACATCCGAACAAGGCGTACGGACAGATTAGCATCAGACATAAAAAAAAATATCACATGCAAATGACACCATCACTGCACAAGCTGCTCGGCTTACCGAAGGGGAAATTCCCCTTAGGAATTGTCTTGCACTTAAAGAAGACCCAAGGCTTGAGCTTCTCGCCGCTGTGTTAGAATGTGAGCGAATGAATGAATGAACTAGAAATCAGTTGGGTACAAGTAGCAAACCTAAAAGTGTTGTACCCTATAAGAACTACCCCACTACAGCCTAAACAGACTATAGCATATAAGTTTGACACACCCCCATAGGCAAAGTGGGGGAGAACTGAGAAACTTAGAACGAGAATGAGTTGACTAAGGAATGAAAGTGATACAAAAATGTGAAACCCTAGAATTGTGTACCCCTTAGTATCTAGCCCGCTACAGCCTACACAGGCTAGATCATATAAGTTTGACACACCCCCATAGGCAAAGTGGGGGAGAACAAGGGGTCACAAGACCAGTCAAGCAAAGCAAGGCAAAGCAAGCTCAGGGTGGATCACAACGTCACCACACATTCTGAGCACAAGTTCAAGGCCACAAGGCCAGTTCACATGCATGAGTACACACATATATATAACGCTAAACAAGCAAGAGCAGGTATATATATATGTAACAGTACAAGCAAGGTCAAGAAGTGAGCAAGTGAGGCAAGGTAGGTACAAGACCTAACAGAGTACAGAAGCGCTGATGGTCACAAGGCGCAAATGCCTTGGTGAAGATATCAGCAGTGTTGGCCTCAGAGGCCACGTAAGCAAGGCGCAGCTGACCTCGCTGCTGCAGGTCACGAGCAAGGAAGTAGCGAAGAGCGATGTGCTTCGTTCTGTGCTCCAGTATGTGCTCCCGACACAAGGCCAGCATAGCCTTGTTGTCTACGTACAGAACTGGAGGAGAACGAGGCGGCTCTCCTAGGTCAGTCAGCAGGTAGGTGAGCCAGCGTAGCTCTTGTGCAGCCATGGCCATCAGCTAACACCCTGTGACGACCGCTGCGTAGCCTGGTCGTCAGCCCAAGAAGCGTCTGCGTGACCAGTGAGGACCACTGGACTCCGCCCTCCAAGCACAAGCCCCATGCCCGACGTACTGCACAAGTAGCGCAACACCGTCTTCGCTGCAGCCATGTGCTCTGGTCTGTGTCTCCCAGGAGCAACATAGCGTGCCAGAATGCTAAGAGGGTATGCAAGGTCAGGTCGAGTGCAGGTCATCAGGTACATGAGGCAGCCAACAAGCTCTGGGTACGGGCCACTCGACTCTACGGACTCATCCGAAGGTAGAGCTGAGAGCGAGTGGCGAGTAGACAGAGGAGTGGCCTGAGGCGAGGAGTACGTGAAGCCGAAGCGCTGAAGGACCTGCTGCACCATGTGTGACTGAGTCAGGGTAATGGTGCGCTGTGCTCTGTCCCGGGTGATCTGCAAGCCAAGGTAGCTGCGCAGTTCACCCAGGTCTGTGCACGTGTGTCTCTTCTGCAGCTCGGACTTCACGTGGGCGAGTCCAGCAGTGTCAGCTGTGGCAAAGACCAAGTCGTCGACGTACACGAGGATGTAGAACGGCGGCAAAGAAGTGTCGTTGCGCAGAAACAGCGACGGGTCGGCAGTAGAAGGAGCAAACCCAAGAGCCGCAAGTGTAGTCCTCAGTGTGTCGTGCCACTCACGAGGTGCCTGGCGGAGACCGTAGACTAGCCGCCGGAGGCTCCACTGGGTACCAGGAGGAAAAGGCCCAGTGAAGCCAGGTGGGCGGCGCAGCCAGATCTCCTCGTGCAGGCTGCCCTGCAAGAAAGCAGTGCTGAAGTCAAGAGAGTGAAGCTCGTAGTCACGGTGAGCGGCTATGTGCAGCAGTACCCGAAGAGTGGTCATCTTCGGGGTGGGAGAGAAGGTCTGAAAGTAGTCAACTCCCTGCCGCTGACTGAAGCCACGAGCCACGTAGCGCGCCTTGAAGACAGGCGGAGAACCCGGCGGCCGCTTCACCCTGAAAATCCACATGCCACTGACGATGTTCGCCCCAAGAGGGGGAACCTCGTCGACGTAGGTGCCTGTGGACTTCCAGGAAGCCATCTTTGCATCCATGGCTGCCTGCCACTGAGAGGAGTAGGGACCCTCTATCGCCTCCGCGTAAGAGCGCGGAGTCGGGATGTCTGGTGCATCCGGGTCTCCCTCAGGGGCAAGCAGCATGGACACGAGATGAGGTGAAGGAGCAGCAAAGCACTGGAACTCCTCCTGCCTCTCCTCAAGGACGTCCGTGCCAAGGGCACACTCACCCCCGACGGACGGAGGACAGACAGACTCAGACTCAGCGACAAGTCTAGCAGCGTAGTCTAGGCGACAGCGAGCAGCGAAGTCGACAAGCTCAGAAACTAAGGCAGACGCAGCAGCGGACTCAAAGGAAGGGTCAGTGACGACAGTAGCAAGGAGACGCGTGACAGCAGGACTGGCAGCACGAAGGGAGTCCGACTCCGGGTCAGCAAGAACAGGAAGAGAGGACTCAGGAGGAGAAGGCAAAGGGGCACGCAGCGGAGCAGTGGAGGGACGCAGAGACATCCGGTGCGTGCCGCGGACAGGGGGAGGACGCTGACGCGAACCACGACTACTAGTGCGAGCAGCACGGACAGGCGACGCAGGACGAGACGCAGGCTCACGACGCTCAGCAAGACCTCCAGTAGGACCAGTGTAGGGAGAAGGAGCAGGCAGAGGAGAGGTAGGCTGTAACTGTGACTCGGACTGGACAGGCGGTGGACACTCTAAGGGAGGAGCCGGACTAGCAGAGGGCGGAAGACCAAGAACCTGCTCAAGGAGCGGAACGAAGTACGGCCGCGGTCGCTCAGCACCACCAGCACCAGAAGGGACAGCACCAGCACCCCGAATGACAGCACCAGCGCTAGCAGCACCCCCAGCTCCAGCAGCGCCAACTCAAGTACCCTCAGAGGCACCAGCACCAGAGGCACCCTCAGCGCCAACACCCCCAGCAGCTCCAGCTCCAGCCGGACCACCAGAAGACGCAGCGGGTCCAACTCCAGCACCCTCAGTAGCACCGACGCCCGCAGCACCACCAGCTCCAGTACGAGAAGCACCCGCAGGCCCAGCAGCTCCAGGACTCCCAGTACTAGCACCTCCGGGACCCGCGGCACCAGCACCCTCAGCAGCAACAGAACCTCCAGCACCCGCAGCACCTCCAGCTCTAGCAGCTCGCCTCCAGCGCCGGGCAAACCACTCACGCAGCTCCTGTGGAAAGAGTAGCTCCCGCCGGGACGAAGCACCCGAAGAACCTCCCGGCCCAGCACCGCCAGACGCCACACGAGCAGGTCCAGTACCCTCAGACTCCGCACCCCCAGACGCAGCACCCCCAGGCTCAGCACCCCCAGACGCAGCACCCCCAGGCGTAGCACCCCCAGGCTCAGCACCCCCAGAGTCAGCACCCCCAGGCTCAGCACCCCCAGACCCAGCACCCGCAGGCTCAGCACCCCTAGCAGCACAAGAGTCAACATCTACCTCGACAGGGTCGACTGCGTCTACCTGAGACACACCTGAGGGGGCAGGACCCTGAGGGGGGAGGGGGTCTGCCGGAGGGGGACCTGGCGTAAGGAAGAGCGGCGGGGGGGGGAGGGACGCAGTGCGGTAGGGGAAGAGATGGTAATAGGGAACCGACTCGTCAAAGGTGACGTCCTGGGAGGACAGAACACGGCGCGAGGTGGGGTGGTAGAACTGCCAGCCCGGCGCGTCGGGGGAGAAGCCAAGGAAGACGCAGGGAACAGCACGAGGGGATAGCTTGTCCGCAGACAAGTCGCGGACAAACGCCCGAGATCCCCAGACACGGAACGCAGACGCATCGCCAACCTTCCCCGTCCACAGCAAAGCAGGGGAGGTCTCCGGCATGGAGACCCGGGGCTGAAGGTTGATCTGATGTGCCGTGTACCGAACCGCAAACGGCCACAGAAAAATGGGGGGCAGCCGCATGGACCATGGACGTACGAGCGACGTCCATGACCATGCCAATGCGGCGCTCAGCAATCCCATTTTGCTGCGGAGAGTCCGGAAGCGTGAAGGTCTGGCGGATGCCTCGTGCACGACAGAAGGCTCGCAGAAGGTCAGAGGAGAACTCTCCGCCTCTGTCAGAGTGCAGACGCAGAACAGGAAAGTCCGAGCCGAAACTCTCTCTGAGCTGGAGACGAGCTGCGCGGATCCAGGCGATCAACACCTCAGTGACCTCACCCTTGCTGCGCAAGGGGAAGACTGCGGTGTAACGCGAGTAGTCGTCAACCACCAGCAGGAAGTAACGCTCGTGACCCTGTCCACGGACGCGGGCTGGGCCCCACACGTCCATGTGAAGCGTCTGCAGCGGAGCCTCTGTCGGAGGAAACTCGGAGGAGTGAGGAGCAGCGCGCTGACGCCCCTCGACGCAGGGAACGCAGGTGGGGGCAGGCCCCGGAGGAAGGGGAGGGAGGGACCGGGGGAGACCAAAGACAAGGACACGGGAGGCCATGCCTCGAAGACGAGGCAGGGAGGGGTGACCAAGGCGGTGGTGCCAGAGGAGAGTCTGGTGAGACAGGAGACGACACGAGCAGGGGACAGACTCAGGACAGACCTGGACGCCGCAGCAAACACCTGACCCGACGCGGCTACCTGAGCAGACTCAGCGACCGGAGGAGACGCAGTAGTCAGTGTGTACAGGCTCGACCCCGGCTGACGGGTAAACGTGGCCAAGTGACGGCCTGTCCGAGCACAGGTACAGTGGGTCACTCGCTGACTCGCAGGAGTGAACTGGTGAACCCCTCCATCCTGGAGGTCAGCACCACTCACCAAGTTCGTAGAGAACGAGGGGAGGTAAAGACCTGACAGGGTGCCAGAAGGGGCCGCCGGACACGGTAGAACAGTGGAGAAGTGGGCAAGGACAGGACCCCCAGAGGGGTCTGCCAGGGAGACTGCCACTGGCCGACTAAGCGGCGTAAGCGTGGTGCGGTCTCGAAAGAAGGAGCGGGAAGCACCCGAGTCAAGGGTGAAGGTGTGGGTGGCCGGAGCCGACGCGGTACCTGAGAGCGCAGACTCACCAGCACCTGGGGCAGCAGGCTCACTGGCACCTAGACCAGCAGCCTCACCAGCAACTAGAGCAGCAGCCTCAATGCCCGGGTCAGGCGGAAAACACCGGTAACAGTCACCCTCATCACTAATAGTCACAGCATACATTGCAGCAAGAATAGCATCATAATCAAGATCAAAGATCGCAACACCCGCCCTAAACAGCTCGCCCCAGCGAGGGATCTCAGTAGCGTCGGGGAACTGGTGACGCCAAGCGTCCGTCAGGCGGCCGAAGCAGCGCTGGGTGGAGTGCGGACCCCCACACTGCTCACCCGTGCGGTCGCCTGTACGTAGAACGTAGGTACAGGGGCCAGCACCCCAACCCCGCTGACGAGCAGTGTACCACTCACGAAGCTGCTGGGGGGAAGGGGTCTCACGAGTGCGCTGCTGCTGCTGCTGCTGGCACTGACCACCACCGGAGCCGACCCTCTGCGAAGAGCCACCCCGACCAGCTCCACCTCCGTCGCCGCTACCTCCACCACCGCCTCCACCTCCACCACCTCCGCTCGCACCGCCACCGCCGCCGCCTCCTCCGCCTCCACTGCCGCCACTAGTGCCCCCACTCCCGCCACCACTCCCACCGCCACCCCCACCCCCTCCGCCGCCTCCACCGCCGCCTCCACCGCCCCCGCCAGCTCCTCCAGCGCCCTTGCCCCCCTTGCCCTTGCCTGAGCGGCGTCTTCCGCTAGGGGCAGATGCCGCGCCGACCGACTCAAGACCAACGAGGTCGGCCGCAGCAGCAGAGGCAATAGAGGGCAAGAGGGGGGAGGGGGAGCACCCCTCAAAGACAGGGGTACGAGGGTCACCACGAGAGGCTCCTACAGCGACTATACTCTTTTTTGCTGCTAGGAGGCGCTCCTCGAGGAGGTCAACGGTGAGGGTGGTGGGGCAAACAGAGAGGAAGTGGTCCCTGACCGAGCGAAGGGTGTCAGGGAGCCGGGTGACTATGTAGTAGAGGGTGATGTACATAGGGGGGGGGTTCTTGGCGCAGAACTCAGCAGGAAGCGCAGCGCGGTAGCGAATGTCACTAGTGCGAAGGTGCGTAATGAGGTCAGCGACTGTGGGAAAAGCGGCGAGGTCAGGGAATAGGTACGGCAGTATGAGGCGGCTAAGGGCAGCAGTGGCAGGGGAAGAGTAGCGTGCAACGACAGCGTCGTACAAGGTCTTAGCACTCTTGTACTGACTAAAATGCGCGCGCTCAGCGGTCGGTAAGTGGCGGCGCACAGCAAGGCGAGCAGCAGCATCGCGCGTGGCCCACTGTGAGCGAACAGTGGCGTCAGCATCAGCAGCAGGGGCAGGAGAGGCACCAGAGGTGAGGTCAAACAGAGAGAGACCGTCTGCCCTATCGCATTGTAGGAAAAGCTGCAGATCATCTACCCAGACTTCAAAGTCAACAGCCCGACCCTCAGCGTCAAAGGTGAGAACACTGGGGGTGGCCATGACAGCAGTAGACTGGCAGAGAGAGCAGCGGAGTAGGGCAGTGCAGTGGCAGAGGCGCTGCTCTTACCAGGCAGGTGGGGCGGGCCGAGGCAGGCCGGCAGGGATTGGCGGCTCGGCTGCAGGGCGGCTCGGCAGCTCGGGGGCTCGGCGGCTCGGCAGCTCGGCGGCTCGGCGGCTCGGCAGCTCGGCGGCACAGCGGCAAGGGCGGCTCGGCGGCTCGGCGGTGACGGAGGCTCGGCTGCTCGACGGGGCCGGGAAGGGCAGCTGAGGGGCCGAGGAAGGGCGGCAGGGCCGCGAAGGGCGGCGACGGGGCCGCAAGGGGCGGCAACGAGGCCGCTGAAGGGCGGCGACGAGGCCGCTGAGGGGCGGCGACGAGGCCGCTGAAGGGCGGCGACGGGGCCGTAAGGGGCGGCGACGGGGCCTTAAGGGGCGGCGACGGGGCCTTAAGGGGCGGCGACAAGGCCGTAAGGGGCGGTCGCGGAGCCGTGAGGGGCGGCGACGGGGCCGTAAGGGGCGGTCGCGGGGCCGTGAGGGGCGGCGACGGGGCCGTAAGGGGCGGCGACGGGGCCGTAAGGGGCGGCGACGGGGCCTTAAGGGGCGGCGACGGGGCCGTAAGGGGCGGTCGCGTGGCCGTGAGGGGCGGCGACGGGGCCGTAAGGGGCGGTCGCGGGGCCGTGAGGGGCGGCGACGGGGCCGTAAGGGGCGGTCGCGGGGCCGTGAGGGGTGGCGACGGGGCCGTAAGGGGCGGTCGCGGGGCCGTAAGGGGCGGTCGCAGGGCCGTAAGGGGCGGCGACGGGGCCTGAGGGGCGGGACACTAGGCGCGCTTCGGGCAGGGGCGGCACGCGGCCCGGGTAGGAAAAAAAAAAAAAAATCTTGGTGGGCCCTAGGAACAGTTCCCACGAGGGAACCTGCTCGATACCATGAGAAACTTAGAAAGAGAATGAGTTGACTAAGGAATGAAAGTGATACAAAAATGTGAAACCCTAGAATTGTGTACCCCTTAATATCTAACCCGCTACAGCCTACACAGGCTAGATCATATAAGTTTGACAAGAACAAGTGGTCACAAGACCAGTCAAGAAAGGCAAAGCAAGCTCAGGGTGGATCACAAAGTCACCACGCAGTCTGAGCACAAGCAAATGGCCACAAGGCCAGTTCACATGCAGAGTTATATATAAAGGAAAGCAAACAATATAGAGAACACAACCTTGCAAGTGTAAGCATGCAGGTAAATGTATATAGAGTACAGTACAAGTAGAGTCAAGAAGTAAGCAAGTGAGGCACAGTAGGTACAAGGCCTAACACAGTACAGAAACGCTGATGATCACAAGGCTGAAGTGCCTTGGTGAAAACATCAGCAGTGTTGGCCTGAGAGGCCACGTAATCAAGACGAAGCTTGCCACGCTGCTGCAGCTCTCGAGCAAGGAAGTAGCGAAGAGCAATATGCTTCGTTCTGTGCTCCAATCTGTGCTCCTGACACAAGGCCAGCATGGCCTTGTTGTCAACGTACAGAACTGGAGGAGAACGAGGCGCCTCTCCCAAGTCGGTCAGCAGGTAGGTGAGCCAGCGTAGCTTCTGTGCAGCCATGGCCCCAGCGTAGATCTCAGCCTCACAACTGGAGCTGAGAACAGAAGAAGAGCGGGTAGACCGCCAAGAGACAGAACCGGAGCCAAGACTGAAGGTGTAACCCTGTGACGACCGCTGCGTAGCCAAGTCGTCAACCCAGGAGGCGTCAGCGTGACCAGTGAGGACAACTCGAGCCCGTCCTCCAAGCACTAGCCCCATGCCCGATGTACTGCACAAGTATCGCAACACCCTCTTCGCAGCATCCCAGTGCACCTTTCGGTGCCCGCCGGGAGCCACGTAGCGAGCCAGAAGGCTGAGAGGGTATGCGAGGTCAGGTCGTGTGCAAGTCATCAGGTACATGAGGCAGCCCACAAGCTCTGGATACGGGCCACTCGGCTCTACGGACTCGTCCGAAGGTGGAGCTGAGAGCGAGTGACCGGTAGGCAGAGGAGTGGACTGTGGCGAGGAGTACGTGAAGCCGAAGCGCTGAAGGACCTGCTGCACCATGTGTGACTGAGTCAAGGTAATGGTGCGCTGTGCTCTGTCCCGTGTGATCCCCAAGCCAAGATAGCTTGTCAGCTCACCCAGGTCTGTGCACGTGTGTCTCTTCTGCAGCTCGGACTTCACGTGGGCGAGTGCCTCAGTGTCACCAGTAGCGAAGACGAGGTCGTCTACGTACACAAGAACGTAGAACGGCGGCAGAGTGGTGTCAGTGCGTAAAAACAGTGAAGGGTCAGCAGTGGAAGGAGCAAAACCAAGAGTAGCAAGAGTCGTCCTCAGTGTGTCGTGCCACTCACGGGGTGCCTGGCGGAGACCGTAGACTGGCGCCCGGAGGCTCCACTGGGTACCAGCAGGAAACGACCCAGTGAAGCAGGTGAGCGGCGCAGCCAGATCTCCTCATGCAGGCTGCCCTGTAGGAAGGCTGTGCTAAAGTCAAGCGAGTGGAGCTCGTAGTCACGCTGAGCAGCAACGTGCAGCAGTACCCGAAGAGTGGTCATCTTCGGGGTAGGGGAGAAGGTCTGAAAGAAGTCAACTCCCTGTCGCTGACTGAAGCCACGTGCAACGTAACGCGCCTTGAAGGCAGGCGGAGAACCCGGCGGCCGCTTCACCCTGAAGATCACATGCCACTGACGATGTTCGCCCCAGGTGGGGGAACCTCGTCTACGTAGGTGCCTGTGGACTTCCAGGAAGCCATCTCGGCGTCCATGGCTGCCTGCCACTGAGAGGAGTAGGGACCCTCTATCGCCTCTACGTAAGAGCGCGGGGTCGGGATGTCTGGTGCATCCAGGTCTCCCTCAGGGGCAAGCAGCATGGACACGAGATGAGGTACAGTAGCGGCAAAGCACTCAAACTCCTCAAGTCTGTCCTCAAGAACGTCCGTGCCAAGACCACACTCACCCCCGGCGGACGGAGGAGAGACAGACGCAGACGCAGACTCAGCAACAAGACTATGTCAGAGGTCCACTGGAGATCCCCGATTGATCCTAGGGAAGGGTTACAGGCATGTTGTCCTGGGGGGTTATGGGCGCACTGACCCGCTACTTAACAAGCCCTTTTATCCCAATGGTCTAGTGGTTGGGATTCTGACATGGTATCAGAGCGAAGGTCTCAGGTTTGAATCCCAGTGTGTGCACTTCAGGCATCCCAGTGCGGGGGGGTGTCAGAGGTCCACTGGAGATCCCCGATTGATCCTAGGGAAGGGTTACAGGCATGTTGTCCTTGGGGGTTATGGGCGCACTGACCCGCTACTTAACAAGCCCTTTTATCCCAATGGTCTAGTGGTTGGGATTCTGACAGACTAGTGGCGTAGTCTAGGCGACAGGCTGCAGCAAAGTCAACAAGCTCAGTAACAAGAGCAGACGCAGCAGTGGACTCAAACAACGGGTCAGTGACAGCAGTGGCCAGAAAGCGCGTGACAGCTGGACTAGTAGCACGGAGGGAGTCAGACGCAGGTTCCGGACCGGCAGGAAGAGAGGATGCAGGAGGAGACGGCAGAGGGACACGCTGTGGAGCAGTGGAAGGACACAGAGTCATAGAGTGAGTGCCAGAGACAGGAGGAGGACGCGGACGCGAAACATGACAAGCGTGAACTGTACGGACAGGCGAAGCAGGACGAGACTCAGGCGAAACAGGACGCGACTCTGGCTCACGACGCTCCATAAGACCTCTAGTCGGTCCAGAGTAAGGAGAAGGACCAGGCAGTGGAGAGGCCGGCTGTAACTGCGACTGGGACTGGACAAGAAGTGGACTCAGGAAAGGAGGAGGAGGACCAGGAGAAGGCGGGGAACCAAGAATCTGCTGAAGGAGTGGAACGTAGTACGGCCGCGGCCACGCAGCGTGTCCAGAAACAGCAGAGACAGAACCGGTACCCTCAGCCCCAGGGTCTCCAGTCCCAGCAGCACTCCCTGCAGCTCCAGCAGCTCCAGCAGCAGCAGCACCTCCAGCAGCTCCAGCACCAGCAGCACCTCTAGCAGTACCTCCAGCAGCTCCAGCAGCTCCACCACCAGTAGCACCTCCAGCAGCTCCAGCAGCTACAGTACCAGCAGCACCTCCAGCACCAGCAGTACCTCAAGCAGCTCTAGAAGCACCTCCAGCAGCTCCAGCAGCACCAGCACCAGCAGCACCTCCAGCACCAGCAGCACCTCCAGCAGCTCCTGCAGCACCCCGACAGCGCCGAGAGTACCACTCACGAAGCTGCTGCGGAGAGAGGGGCTCCCACTGCGACGGGACACCTAGAGCACCTCCAGACTTAGCACGCACAGGCTCAGCACCCCCAGACGCAGTACCCTCAGGCTCCACACGCCCAGGCTCAGCACCCCCAGGCTCAGCACGCCCAAACTCAGCACCCCTAGACTCAGCACCTCCAGGCTCCACACGCTCGGGCTCAGCACCCCCAGTCCCCGCACCCGCAGGCTCAGCACCCCTAGCAGAACCTGAGTCGACAGCTACCTCGACCGGCTCGGCAGGGTCTACCTGGGACACACCTGAGGGGGCAGGACCCTGGGGGGGGAGGGGGTCGACCGGGGGAGTACCTGGTGCTAGAAAGAGCGGCGGGGGGGGTGAGAGAGGCAGTGCGGTAGGGAAAGAGACGGTAGTAAGACACCGACTCGTCAAACGTGACGTCATGAAAGGTGGGGTGGTAGAACTGCCACCCGGGTGCGTCAGGAGGGAAGCCAAGGAAGACACAGGGAACGGCACGGGAGGACAGCTTGTCCGCTGAAGTATCACGGACAAAAGCTCGAGATCCCCAGACACGGAACGCGGACGCATCGCCAACCTTCCCCGTCCACCTCAGAGTAGGTGTGGTCTCCGGTAAGGAGACACGAGGCTGAAGGTTGATCTGATGCGCAGCGTACTGAACCGCGAACGGCCACAGAAAATGGGGAGCAACCGCATGGATCATGGACGTACGAGCGACGTCCATGATCATGCCAATGCGGCGCTCAGCAATCCCATTTTGCTGTGGAGAGGCCGGAAGCGTGAACGTCTGGCAGATGCCCTCCGCACGACAAAAGGCCCTCAGGAGGTCGAAGGAAAACTCACCACCTCTGTCTGAGTGCGGATGCAGAACAGGGAGGTCCGAGCCAAAACTCTCACTAAGCTGGCGACGAGCACCGCGGATCCAGTCGATCAACACCTCAGGGTCCTCACCCTTGCTGCGCAAGGGGAAGACTGTGGTGTAACGCGAGTAGTCGTCAACGATCAGCAAGAAGTATCGCTCGTGACCCTATCCACGGACGCGGGCTGGGCCCCACACGTCCATGTGAAGAGTCTGCAAAGGAGCCTCAGTCGGAGGGAACGCGGAGGAGTGAGGAGCGGCGCGCTGCCGGCCCTCGACACAGGGAACACAGGTAGGGGCAGGCCCCAGAGGAAGGGGAGGGAGGGACCGGGGTAGACCCGAGACAAGGGTACGGGAGGCAAAACCTCGAAGACGAGGCAGGGAGGGGTGACCAAGGCGGTGGTGCCAAAGGAGAGTCTCGTGCGACAGAGGACGACACGAGCAGGGGGCAGACGCAGGACTAGACCTGGACGCGGCAGCAAACACCTGACTAGACGCAGCTACCTGACCAGAGGCAGAGACCGGAGGAGGCGCAGTAGTCAGTGTGTACAGACTCGACCCTGGCCGACGGGTAAACGTGACCAGGTGGCGGCCCGTCCGAGAGCAAGTGCAGTGGGTCACACGCTGACCTCCAGGGGCGAACTGGTCAGCCCACGCATTCTGGAGGTCAGCTCCACTCACCAGGTTCGTAGAGAACGAGGGAAGGTGGAGTCCCGACAGCAAGCCCGACGGGGCCGCAGGACACGGTAGAACCGTGGAAGACTGCGCAAGGACTGGGCCCCCAGAGGGGTCAGCCAGGGAGACTTCGACAGGCCGACTGGGCGGTGTGAGTGTGGTCCTGTCGCGAAAGAAGGAGCGCGAAGCACCAGAGTCAAGTGTGAAAGTGTGCAAGGACTCAGTAGGTGCAGTACCAGAGAGAGCAGACTCACCAGCACCTGGAGCAGCAGACTCACTAGTACCTGGAGCAGCAGACTCACCAGTACCTGGAGCAGCAGACGCACTAGCACCTTGAGCAGCAGCCGCAATGCCCGGGTCGGGCGGGACACTCAGGTAATAGTCACCCTCAGCACTATCAGTCAAAGCATACATGGCAGCAAGGATAGCATCGAAATCAAGATCAAAGATAGTCACATTCTGCAGAAGCAGATCATGCCAGCGAGGGAGCTCAACAGCGTCATGAAACTGGGCACGCTAGGCATCAGTCATGCGACCGAAGCAGCGCTGCGTAGTGTGTGGCAGCCCACACGCCTCCCCACGACGACTGCCGGCGCAAAGAACGTAAGTGCAGGGACCAGCACCCCCAGACCTCCCACGCCCAGCGTACCACTCACGAAGCTGCTGGGCCGACGGGGTCTCACGGGAGCGCAGCTGCTGCTGGCGCTGGCTACCACCAAAGCCTCCACGCTGCGCGGCTGCACCTCGACCAGCACCACCGCCGCCGCCACCTCCACCACCGCTGCCGCTGCCTCCACCACCTCCGCCGCTGCCGCCACCACCTCCACCGTCGCCACTGAAGCCCCCACTCCCGGTACCACCCCCACCTCCACCGCCACCCCCTCTGCCTCCTCCACCTCCTCCACTGCCTCCCCCGCCGCCCCCTCCACCACCCTTGTTCCCCTTGCCCTTGCTTTTGCGGCGTCTCCCACTAGGGGCAGACGCAGCTCCGACCTCCTCAGTGCCAACGAGGTCGACAGCAGCAGCAGAAGCAACAGAGGGGAGAAGGGGGACAGGGGAACACCCCTCAAAGAAAGGGGTGCGACGGTCGCCGCGAGAAGCACCTACAGCTAAGATACTCTTCTCAGCTGCAGCAAGGCGCTCCTCTAGCAGGTCGACAGTCAGCTCAGTGGGGCAAAGGGAGAGAAAGTGGTCCCTGACTGAAGAAAGGGAGTCAAGGAGGCGGGTGACTAGGTAGTAAAGGGTGATGTACATGGGGGGGGGGGTTTTGGCACAGAACAAAGTGGGAAGGGCAGCGCGGTAGCGGGAGTCACTAGTGCGGAGGTGAGCAACTAGGTCAGCGACTGTGGCAAAGGCGGCAAGGTCAGGGAAATGGTACGGCAGCATGAGGCGGCTGAGGGCAACAGTGGCAGGGGAGGAGTAGCGCGCAACTACAGCGTCGTACAAAGACTGAGCCGTTTTGTACTGGCCAAAATGCGCGCGCTCAGCAGGCGGCAGGTGACTACGAACAGCAAGACGAGCAACAGCGTCACGAGTGGTCCACTGCGAGCGAACCGTACTGTCAGCAGTGGCAGCAGGAGCAGTAGAAACACCGGACGTGTGATCGAAAAGGGATACCCCATCCCTAGAATCACACTGAAGAAAGAGCTGTAGGTCGTCAACCCACACGTCAAAGTCAACTGCACGTCCCTCAACATCAAAGGTGAGAACAGTAGGGCTAGCCATAGCAGCAGTAGGAGCAGTAGCAGTAGTAGCAGCAGTAGCAGCAGAGGCAGCAGGGCAGTGCAGGGCAGTGCGGCTCGGTAGGGCGGCGCGGCTCGTCAGAGCGGCGCGGCTCAGTGGGCAGCGCGGCTCGGCTGGGCGGCGCGGCTCGGCTGGGCGGCGCGGCTCGGCTGGGCGGCGCGGCTCGGCTGGGCGGCGCGGGTGCTTACCAGGGACGGGTGCAGGGCCGGGCCGGGACAGCAGGGGCCGCGCCAGTAGGGGTGGCGACGGCAGGGGGGCCGCAACTGCTGGGGGGGGGGGGGGGCGCGTCAGCAGGGGGCCGGGTCGTGACAGTAGGGGCCGCGCCAGTAGGGGTGGCGACGGCAGGGGGCCGCGACTGCAGGGGGCCGCATCAGCAGGGGCCGCACCAGTAGGGGCCGCGCCAGCAGGGGGCCGCGTCAATAGGGGCCGCGCCAGCAGGGGGGCCGCATCAGCAGGGGCCGCGTCAGCAGTGGGCCGCGTTTGCAGGGGCCGCGTCAGCAGGGGGCCATGCCAGCAGCAGGGGCCACGACGGGCTAGGGCCGCGACGGCAGTAGGGGCCGTGTCGACAGTAGGGGCCGCGACGGGCTAGAGGCCGCGACGGGCTAGGGGCCGCGACAGGCTAGGGGCCGCGACGGGCTAGGGGCCGCGACAGGCAGTAGGGGCCGCGACGGGCTAGGGGCCGTGACGGGCTAGGGGCCGCGACGGGCTAGGGGCCGGGACGGGCTAGGGGCCGCGACGGGCTAGGGGCCGGGACAGGCTAGGGGCCGCGACGGGCTAGGGGCCGCGACAGGCAGTAGGGGCCGCGACCGGCTAGGAGCCGCGACGGGCTAGGGGCCGCGACGGGCTAGGGGCCGCGACGGGCTAGGGGCCGCGACGGGCTAGGGGCCGCGACGGGCTAGGGGCCGCGACGGGCTAGGGCGCGATGCGCGCTTCGGGCAGGGCAGGAAAAAAAAAATCGTGGTGGGCCCTTCAAAAAAAAAAAAACGTTCCCACTAGGGAACCTGCTCAGAATACCATGTTAGAATGTGAGCGAATGAATGAGTGAACTATCGCATGGGGGTACAAGTAGCAAACCTAAAAGTGTTGTACCCTATAAGAACTACCCCACTATAGCCTAAACAGACTATAGCATATAAGTTTGACACTGCGAGCACCGCGTAGCGGGTGCACTGCTGTCATGTGGGTGCAACGCTGTGCTACCTTTGCATTCATGTCTGTCTGCCTCCCATCATATGTTCGTGCGTTGCATGTGTGGTATGTGCATGCATAAGAATTTGTGTTTGGCATGGTTTGGGTTTTCTGTGTGTGTGTGAATGTTATTTGGCTTGGGCAGATATCTGAAGTGACTCCTCTGCTCAAGAGCTTCCCGTCGAACCGAGAATCGCCACGATCGGAGCAAGAACGAGAAAGTTATGATCGTTCGTAGTTATGGTTGTGGGAATTTGTGGAGTGACTCCATATGAGGTATACATTAATGGGGTTGGGAAATTCGTCCCCATCACTGTAGATGATGCCAGGTGGTTGGGAGAAGCCAAACCAGGTTGGCAAGTGTGGCCAAGTTGGGTGGGGTGGATGGCATGAGTTGGGAAAATGACAAATGTCAAAGTTGGGGTGCCTATAGAGAGGGGAATTGTGTGGTATGGGTTTTCATTGGTTGGGGACTCCCTTGGGACCTTCCCTCTCGTCCTCTTCATCCATTCCTACCTGGTTCAATTGCTACTCTAACTTTCTTGTGTGTAACTTGTGAGTAAATTATGATTTAGTTAAGTTTCTATGGCAACATACCACCAAGTGCGCCGAAATTCATAACTCGAGTTATATTCCATATTTCAATACAATTCAAATTGGGAACGATAGCCATGTTGAAGGGCTACAGCATACTCAAGTTTGAAAACGTTTTAACCGTGGACCTTTCGTCGACGACGTTTATTGTGACGACGTCATTTCTGTCCAGAATAATAGTTGACGATTTTGAGATATTTCGTCCCCTAATCTTCATAGACTCCGTCCTTAGTTTGTAACAAGTGGTATCAGAGCTGATTAATGACTTTATGGAGATTCTACTGAAGTGTGAAGACCCTCCTAGATCCACCATGGCCTGTGGGCGTGCCTAAGTGGAGTTATGGAGGTTGCATGTGACTTCCGCTAAGGGGAAACTCTGCCGAAATTTCGTTGGCGCCGACACTGGTGGAAATTGAGTGGGACTTCGGTGTGGACAGCAAAGGGAGAGCTGGAACCTATGCTTGGGAGCAGAGGAAATGTGTCAAGGGAGTGGAGATGCAACTGAGAAGAGGAATGAGCCGCCACCATCCAAGATCGAGGCATTGGATGGCTCCAACTATGAGGAATGGAGCGGGCAGATGCGGAGTGCGTTTAAGCGCTATAAGCTGTTGAAACTTGCGATGGGAGAAGAGAAGATGTCGGAGGAAGGCGACGCCCGCGATCCGTGGATTGAGTCGAGCATGGTGCTGTACGACGTAATCCTTCAATCGGGCAACAACGACATGTTCCAACACATCAAGGATTTGGTGGAGTTGGATGATTCCGGACCAATGGCGTGGAAGCTACTACGCGACGTGATTCAGCCCAACACGCTGCCGATGGTGATAGTGTTGGAGAAGGAGCTAGCTGCCCTCTGCATGCGACCGGGCGATGATGTCAAGCCGGTCCTTGATAAGATCAAGGACACCTATGCGAGGATGGCAGCGGCGGGCAGCAATGTGCTGCAGATGCAACAGTGCATGAAGATCATCTCGGTGCTCGACAACTCATGGGATAACCTCATCCCCACCCTCAACACTAAGCAAGACCAATCGACACCTGAGTGGCTACGGCAGCAGATTCTGCAGGAGGACTTCCGCAGGCGCCACACGGGAGGTGGTGCTGCCAACAAAACTGCTGAGGGGTATGGAGCTGCAGGAGGCAGCAGAGGAAGAGGGGGAGGGAAAGGCTGAGGCCGTGGGAGAGGCTTTGGCAGAGGGAGAGGCCGAGGTGACTATAACGAGGGGCATGGGAGCTCTGGTGGCAAAGGGAGAACTCGAATGGAGGGTGCCTGCTGGTACTGCAAGAAGGGTGGACACCCGTGGTTCAAGTGTTTCAGCCGGCCTGAGGGATGGGCGCCTCCAAGCATGAAGCCGCCAAGTGGTGAACGTGCACGAGGTGGCGCTGTGCAAGGTTCATGTGCACAAGGTGATGGTGCACAAGGTAAAGCTGACTCTGGGATGTTCCTCATGGTTGAGGATGTGGAAGGGAGTGAGGGTGATGTGGGCTCAGTTGGGAAGGTAGTGATGCACCCCCTCACTCACTGGGTGATAGATTCAGGTTGCACAAGTCACATGACCCCACGGGCAGATTTGCTTGACGAGGTAAAGCCCCCTGGGAAGATCAAGTTTGTGGTTGCCGCTTCAGGTGCTTTGCTCCTTGTGATTGGTGTTGGGAATGCCAAGGTGATGGGAGCCAATGAGGAGCTTGTGGGGTTGGGGAATGTGTTGTTGGTTGAAGGTTTGTCCACTAACCTTCTTTCTGTGCGCCGGCTGTAGAAGAGCAAGGCTAAAGTTACCTTCGGTCCAACCAGCTGCCGTGCGAAGCTTGGGAAATTGCTGCTGTGGGAATTGGAGGAGAAGGGCAGCTGCATCAAGGAACTATGGCAGCTGCCCATTATCCCTTGGAACGGGAAACTACCAGCAACGGCAGCGGCAACAGCGACGGCTAAAGCAACTGCGGAAGGAGAGAAGACTGGGCCAACTGATGGGGCCCTGGATGTAGTCAAGAAGGTGCAGGAGCCACAGCAACCACATGGTGAGGTGCTTGCTGGTGTGGATGCGACAGCTGCATGGGCAAAGGCTTCATCTGGGAGTGGTGAGGCTGATTGGGAGACATGGCACAAGAGGTTGTGTCATGTGAATTTTCCTATGCTGCAGAAGTTAGTGAAGGATGGGAGCTTGAAGGGGTTGGAGGTGAAGGGGGCAGCAAAGGAGATTGGGAGCTGCCCTACATGCCTTGAGACCAAGTTCACGAAGATTCCCTTCAGCACTGGCACGGGACCTGCCAAGTCGCCGCTCGCGCTTGTGCACATGGATGTGGTGGGCCCTACGAGGGCCCCATCTCTCTCGGGCAGCCGATACTTCTTAACCATTGTGGACAACCACACGCGTGCCGTGTGGGTGCACCCTCTCAAGACTAAGGGGGAGGTGGCAGCGGCTGTTCTCAAGGAGTCGATGCCGAGAACTCAAAGGAAAAGCGGACACAAGATGAAGGTGATCCGCACCGACAACGGAGGAGAGTTGTGAGAGTACGCCGACGTTCGACATATTTCTCATTTCCATATTTTTACTCTATCTAATTCTCCTTATTTTCCTCTTTCATTTGCACTTTATTTCACCTCAATCGGACTACTATTCTATTTTCTAGAGCTTTCCGATTATTTCACTTATTTGGTATTTTCGGCACCGACATTTACATTATACGGCACCGACAGCACCGACAGTGGTGTACAAGGCGTAATCTCGCCATAATCCGAAGTGCCAATGGGCTTGCGTGCTTATGCACACTTGTGATTATCTATTCTACAAGAGCGCGTTCCCGAAGGTTCGGATTATCTGTTGTTTCTATGTATTTCTGAGTATAAATACGCCTTGTACTCACCTTTAGTGCAACATTCTCGAGTGGAAATTCGATCCTGTGACACTTGGTACTCAGAGCCGTTTTCACTTGCGGAGTTTCAGCTAAGCAGCGCGCTCAAGAAATTCCTGCTTCGAAAAACCGCCGGGGGCGACGAATTCGGCATCGACGCTGGTAAGCACCAGATTCCGCGTTTTTTGAATAACCCCCCTCGCGCGTTTTTTGAACAGGATCGTGAGTTCGATTGTTGGCGAAAACATTTGCGATACATGGACGACAATTGCGAATTGTCGTGACCTATATCGAGCGGTGCAGGAGTAGCGAGACCGACGCACGACGGATCGAACGACTTCGGGTGAAAGCGCACGTCATGGCGAAAATTGCGACAGAAGCCGAATCGATCGTGACTTCGCAGCAGTCGCAACATTTTCCCAAGGCCCAAGAAATTCGAGCCCCCAACACCTTTGATGGGGAAATCGACGCTAGGCGCTGGATTCTGGCGATCGAAAATTATTTCGCCGCCATTGGATCGACAGCACCAGCACTCGACAGAAACAGAATTAATTTTGTAGCAACACTACTGCGCGGACCAGCAATTGAATGGATAAGCGGAAGCGGTTTATTAAACCAAGGTGAAGCAACGTGACAGCAGTTCCGAGAACGATTACTACAACGATTTGAGCCGATTAATGCAGTGTTTATCGCCCGCGACAAAATACATCGTCATCGACAAATCGGGAGCGTCGCGAACTACACACAACAAATGGAGGAGTTGTTCAACCGCATCCCCGACGTCACAGAAGGCGAAAAAAATAGAGCATTCATCGCAGGGCTGAAAAAAGAAACACGACAACATGTTGCGGCCGCAAATTGGAGCAGCTACAACGACGTCGTTTCGGCAGCGGAACGTTTCGACGTAACCACGATCGGAACACGACGACTTCATGGACGAGCTAGACGACATGGAGGACGCTTGGCTAACCCCATGTACGCCGACCCGATGGAACTCGATCGAATCGACGCGAAGGCAAGACCAAAGAAGAACAAATCTATGTGTTCTTTCTGCGGCAAGCCTGGACATCGACTCATCGATTGTGACGAAATGAAAACTGCACGTTCAGCGCTTAGGGACCGCAGCAGTGGAGCAGATTTAATGCGAATATTGGAGGATCGTGGAGTGAATTTTTCAAACCACGAACGGACTCTACCAGGGAAAATCGCCGAGGGAAATAAAAACTCCGCGACACAAGACCCTGCTGGACCCGGACAACTCCAAAAAGGCCCCATAAAAAGTAAGCACCCCTTCAAAATATCATACAAGGATGCTTTACTTGGAAAAAATTCCCTTGGGTCTACGGCCTTTGTGAAATCACGAGAGAAGCTCCAGAAGAAAAAGAAAGTACCGGTACGACAACTACACCAGCTGCGCATGGGGAACCAACAACGGAGCGTGGAAGATCGACCTTCCAACGACGACATCGTCCTCTCTCTGAAAAACCAGCCCACGTCGACCAACCGGTCCCCACGGAAGAAGTCGGTGGCGCTGAAGCAGCTCAAGAGGGAGCTGGAGGTCAACATGAAGCTGCGACGACCTCAAACCTCCTCTACAGATGCATCTGCAACATCTGAAACATCTACGGTATCTACCCCATCTATGAATTCTACTACGAGCTCGAGAACCACGTCGTCGACGACAACAAAAAATCATGGCAATAGAGAATGGCAGGACCGGCCATCTGCCACCCCAGGAGAAAACACAAAGCTATGGGAAATGCCCTATGATCCAATCAACGAGACGATCAACGGGTACAAGGAGCAACGCCAACCACTTTTGCTCGAGGTGATCTGCAATGGACGACGCCTCCAAGCACTCGTGGACAGCGGAGCATCCCATTCAGTATGCGACAAAACAACCCTCGAACGCATCAATGAGAAGTACACGCCTTCAAACTTCACAGCTACGATGGTTGACGGAAGCAAATTACAAGTCTACGGCGAAGCAGCGTTACACCTGCAGATGGGTCCTCTTCGCTGGAAATCGACCCTACCCGTCACCAACATCAAAAGGCTAGACTTGATTCTTGGGAGAGATTTTCTGAAGAAGTTCAACCCCGAGATCAACTGGGTCACCCGCATGGCGAGTATTTACAATCAAGACAGAAGAGTTCCTCTTCCGAATTGGAGCAACACGGGAGATATTCCGGAGGAGACTCTCGCACGCTTCGAGAAGGACGTGAAGCGAACCATGGCAGGGTTTGTTGCACTGGTTACCAACGAGGACGAAGGAGAGAGAAAAACGCTCGAGCTTTCACCAGCAATCCAGAAACTTCTAGAAGAGTTCGAAGACGTTCTCCCTGACGACCTTCCAGACCAGTTGCCGCCATACCGAACCCACCAGCACGAGATCATCGAAGAACCTGGTTCAAAACCGACCTTCCGAGCACCATATCGACTCAGCCCTACCGAGTTGGCCGACATGAAGAAGCAGATCGAGTACCTTCTAGACAAAGGACTCATTCGACCATCAACATCACCATACGGTGCACCAGTGCTTTTCACACAAAACCTGACGGAAGCTTACGCATGTGCATTGACTACCGAGCCCTCAACAAGCAGACGATCAAGAACAAGTATCCGATTCCACGGATCGACGATCTACTTGACCAGCTTCGTGGAGCCACAGTATTCTCAAAACTAGATTTGAGATCGGGATATTGGCAGATCCGGATGGCGGATAACTCCATCCATAAAACAGCGTTTCGGACAAGATACGGATCCTACGAGTACCTCGTCATGCCGTTCGGACTCACCAACGCACCCGCTACATTCCAGGCCGAAATGAACCATATTCTTAGGCCTCTACTCGACGAATGCGTGGTGGTGTACCTGGACGACATCCTGATCTACTCAAGGGACATGAGGCAGCACATCGAACACCTACGACGCGTCTTCGAGATACTTCGACGGGAGAAGTTCTACGTTAAGCTATCCAAGAGCGAGTTTGCCTTGAAGAAAGTTCAGTTCCTTGGACACATGGTGAGCGCTCAAGGAGTCCATGTCGACCCAAAGAAGATCGAAGCCGTACGTACGTGGAAGACACCGGAGAACGTGAAGGAACTTCAGCAATTCCTTGGCTTTGCGAACTACTATAATCGGTTCGTGCCACAGTATGCGAAGATTGCAACACCTCTCACCGATCTACTGAAGAAGAATACACCGTTCAAGTGGGAGGATGTGCACCAGCAAGCCATGGAGCAGTTGAAGACCGCACTCACGTCCGCACCCGTCCTGATCCTGCCAGGTCCAGAAAAAGACTACGTCATCGAAGCTGACGCTAGCGACCAAGCAGTTGGAGCAGTCTTGATGCAAGACCAAGGGAAAGGACTACAACCAATCGCTTACCTCAGCAAGAAATTGCACGGGGCAGAACTCAACTACCCGATTCACGACAAAGAGGCCTTAGCGATCATCACCGCATTCAAGACATGGCGATGCAACCTCGAAGGGAGAAAGACCACGGTCTACACTGACCATTGCAGCCTGAAGTACCTAAAGACGCAACCGACCCTCTCCAGAAGACAAGTCAGGTGGATTGACTTCCTCGAGACGCACTTCGACTACGACATCGTGTACAAGCCGGGACACAAGAATAAGGCAGACGCACTGAGCCTGCCTGGACACGTTGCCGCCATACAGATTGAGGGGATGAATCCGCTACTCAAGGGACTCTTCACGCACGGGTATACCATCGACCCCGAGATTCCTTTAGCAGAGAAAAAGAAATTGTTGCAGTGGGACCACGACGTCGCACTACGCAAAGGATCAACAAAGATATGGGTACCCAACTACCCGCCTCTTCGGCAGTTGCTTCTCGAAGAATTCCATGACGTGCTCTACGCTGGACACTTCGGGAGTAACAAGACTCTTGCCGGGATTGCGAAAGTCTACTACTGGCCTCACATGGCAAACGACGTGCAAAAGTTTGTCACTTCGTGCGACACGTGCCAGCGGATGAACATCAGTAAGCAGAAAAAAGCAGGACTTCTTCAGCCTTTACCCGTCCCGGAACAGCCTTGGCAAGTGGTCAGCTTGGATTTCATCACCGGTTTACCACCTACCAACGCGGGGCATGACGCCATCCTGGTCGTCATCGACAAATTCTCAAAGATGGGACACTTCATTCTGACACATACAACCGCACGCACGGAGGAAACGGTACAGCTATTCCTCAAACACATCATCTCACAGCACGGGATCCCAACAACCCTCATATCCGACAGGGACCCCAAGTTTACTAGCAAGTTCTGGAAAGAGCTCATGTCGCTCATGGGGACACGCCTAGCAATGTCATCTGCATATCATCCCCAGACCGATGGGCAGACAGAGCGCTTGAACAAAATTGTGGAACAACTCTTGCGCGCAGCGTGCAAGGACGACATTAACAAGTGGGACTTGCACTTGCCGGTGTTGGAGTTCGCCTACAATAATGCGAAGCATTCCGCAACAGGAGAGACCCCATTTTTCCTCTGTTACGGACGACATCCACTAACTCCACAACAGCCGACAGTACCTGCAACTGTCCAACCCGCGCACGACTTCGTTACCACAATGCAGCAGCTTTGGGATCGGACACACAAGCGTCTACAGGACATACAGTCTTCACAGAAACGCTTGGCCGATCGCCATCGACGTGATCATACCATTGCAGTTGGTGACCATGTGCTTCTCGACACATGCAACCTCAACCTCGGTCACCTTCCATCCAAGTTACGACCTCGCTTCTGCGGACCTTTCCTCGTAGAAGAGCAGGTCACTCCAGTCACATTCCGCTTGCGCCTACCAGCTTCTTGGAAGATTCATAACGCCTTCCACGTGTAGCTTCTTAAACCCTATCAAGATCCAAATAAGCTGTACACGGGACGCCAACCTCCGCCGCTGCCTCCAGTCCTCGTGAATGATGAACTTGAGTACGAGGTTGAATCTGTGCTTGCACATCGTCGTCGTCGGCATGGCGCCCTGGAGTTTCTCGTACGCTGGAAAGGCTATGATCCTTCTGAGGACAGCTGGGTCTCTGAAGAAGACATGAGTAACGCCCGAGGGTGTTACATCTACCACCCAGCTTTGAGGGGGGGAAGTGTGAGAGCACGCCGACGTTCGACATATTTCTCATTTCCATATTTTTACCCCATCATATTCTCCTTATTTTCCTCTTTCATTTGCACTTTATTTCACCTCAATCGGACTACTATTCTATTTTCTAGAGCTTTCCGATTATTTCACTTATTTGGTATTTTCGGCACCGACATTTACATTATACGGCACCGACAGCACCGACAGTGGTGTACAAGGCATAATCTCGCCATAATCCAAAGTGCCAATGGGCTTGCGTGCTTATGCACACTTGTGATTATCTATTCTACAAGAGCGCGTTCCCGAAGGTTCGGATTATCTGTTGTTTCTATGTATTTCTGAGTATAAATATGCCTTGTACTCACCTTTAGTGCAACATTCTCGAGTGGAAATTCGATCCTGTGACAAGAGTTCATTGGCAATGAGTTTGAGGCGGTGCTGAAGAAGAAGGGCATTCAGCATCAGCTCACAGTGCCCTAGAGCCCTCAGCAGAACGGCATGGCTGAGCGGTTCAACCGGACCCTGCAGGAAGGTGCTCGCACTCTCCTTGGGCGTGCAGGGCTGCCGGATCCGTTTTGGGTGACTACATTGCGGCAGGTCGCTCTTGTGAAGAACAGGGTGCTGGCGACTGTGGGGGACAAGCAGTGGGTCCCCTACACCAATTGGTATGGGAGTGCACCAGCAGCCAACATGCTGAGAGCCTATGGCTGCATGGTGGTGTTTCATGTGCCTAGGGAGAAGAGAGGAAAGTTGGAAGCTTATGGGAGATGGGGTGTGCACTTGGGGATTGCCAAGGATCACAAGGGCTGGTTGGTGTGGGACTTGACCAGCCAGAAGCTGACTGTTTCGAGGGATGTGAAGTTCTTTGAGTCCTTGTACAAGGAGTGGAAGCAGCAGCAGCAGAAGCTTCCTACTACACCGCTGACCATTGAGGCTGATGAGGTGCAGCGGCCTTCGAGGCAAGTGCAGGTCATTTTCTCAGAGGAGGAGATCTCTGGGGTGACCGAGGATGGGGGAGAACCTGAGGTGGAGGAGCAACAGTAGCAGCAACCGCAGCAAGATGCTCCACCATGTGCCCAACGTCCGCCTGACCGTCCTAGGAGGGATGTGCGCCCTCCTAACAGGCTGACCTATCCTAGTTTTGGAAAGCCAAAGGTGGTACGGGCTGGGAATTTGGCTGAGCAGTGTGATGAGGATGAGATAGCACACTGCTACTGGGCAGCCGTCCCTGAGCCCAAGACGCTAGCTGAGGCACTGAGCAGGCCCGATGCTGAAAAATGGAAGCAGAGTGTGAAGGAGGAGTATGAATCTCTCCTGGAGAATGAGACATGGGAGCTGTGTGAGCTGCCTCCTCTGGAGAAGGCAATTTCTTCCAAGCTGATCTTCAGGCACAAGTATGGATCAGATGGGGAGCTCACCCGCTACAAGTCAAGGCTTGTGGCTTAGGGGTTCCAGCAGACAAAGGGGAAGGACTTTCACGAGATCTTTGCTCCTGTGGGGAAAGGGACTACACTAAGGGTGATGTTGGGAACACCTGCAAACCACAGATGGAGGATCAAGGAGATGGACATCACAACTGCTTTCCTCAATGGGATCATCCTAGAGGAGCTGTACATGCTGCAGCCTGAGGGGTTGGATGATGGGAGCAGCAGGGTGTGCAGGTTGAAGAAGGCCATCTATGGCCTGAAGCAGGCTCCTTGTGCATGGTACCACAAGCTGGAGGAGACACTGCTGGCTGGGGGGTTCAAGAAGAGCGAGTGTGATCACAGCTTGTTCCTGCTGCAAGAGAAGGAGCAATTCCTCATGCTCCTGGTATATGTGGATGACATCCTTCTGTTCTCTGAGTCGTCTGCAATGATTGAGCGTGTGGAGGAGATGCTGGAGATGCAGTTCAAGTGCTAGAAGATTGGAGATATGAATTATTACCTTGGGATGCATGTGGAGAGAGAGACCTTGACAAGGGAGTGTTGAGGTTGCACCAGAGGAACTGTGAGGGGTTGGCTGAGAAGTATGGGCTGCAAGATGGAGGAAAGCCAGCCACCCCATTACCTTCGGGTTTCACTGTGGAGCCCTGTGCTGATGAGGAGGTGGTGGGTGAGAGCGACAGGAAGATGTTTCATTCCATGATTGGAGCACTCAACTATGCGGCTAACCACACATGGCCTGACATTGCATTTGCTACTTCCAGGCTTGCAAGTGTGGTCTCACGCCCCAGTCATGAGCAGTTGGAAGCGGCCAAGAGGTTGGTCCACTATGTGAGTACTACATCATCTGTGGGTTTGGAGTACAGTGCTGTGAGGCAAAGGCAGCAGCGGGGTGCTGCTGATTTGGGCAAGGGGAATATGCTCTTGACTTGCTACACCGATGCCAGCTTCAACTCTGTGAAGGCGGATGGCACCAGCATTGGAGGTTATGTGTGCCTGTTTGGAGGTGGTGCAGTAAGTTTGCACAGCAAGAAGACCCTCAGCACTAACAGACAAGGCATACATAGTAGCAAGGATAGCATCATAGTCAAGAACAAAGATAGCAACTCCAGACCTTAGCATGTCTGCCCAGCGGGGGCGCTCGGCCTCGTCACCAAACTATGTGCGCCAAGCGTCGTCTAGTCGAGAGAAGCAGCGGTGCTGAGAGTGAGGCTTCCTGCATGTCTGACCCGCATGGTCACCCGTGCGAATGGCATACGGGCGGCTAACACTACCCCCAAACGCCCCACGCTGAGAAAACCACTCATGAAGCTGCCGGGGCGAAGGGGTCTCGCTCCGAGTTGCTGCTGCTACCGCTGGCCACCGCCAGAACCTCCCCTCGTAACAGCTCCACTCCGACTGCCACCACTCCCACTGCCGCCACTACCGCCACTCCCACAGCTGCCACCACCTCCACTACCTCCACCACCTCCACTGCCGCCCCCACTACCACCCCCGCTGCCACCTCCAACACTCGTGCCACCCTTTCCCTTGCTGCTGCAGCACTTCCCACTAGTAGAAGCGCGAAGAGAGACAGGGAGGAGGGTGACTATGAAGAAGAGAGTGATGAACATCGGGGGGTGGTTCCTGTTAAGGAACTCTGCTCGGAGGGCAGCGCGGTAGCGAGCGTTGCTAGTGCGAAGGTGGGTAACGAGGTCCTTTACTGTGGCAAAGGCAGACAACTCGGGAAACAGGTAGGGCAGTAGAAGACGGCCTAGAGCAGCAGTGGCGGGTGAGGAGTAAAGGGCGACTACAGCGTCGTACAGTGCTTTAGCCGTCTTTTGCTGTCTGAAGTGAGCGCATTCGGCTAACAGCAGGTGGTTGGGAATGGCTAAGCGAGCAGCAGCGTCACGGGTAAGCCACTGTGAGCGAGTCGCACTGTCAGCTGTGGCGGGAGGGGCGAGAGAGGCTCCAGGCGTGTGGTCAAACAACGAAACGTTGTCTCTAGAGTCGCTCAGTAGGTACAGCTGTAAGTCGTCGAGCCACGTGTCGAACTGGATCGGACGGCCCTCATGATCGAACGTGAGGACACCGAGAGAAGCCATAGCAGGCAGAGCATGGTGGCGCGCTACCATCAGAGCAGGCAGGCAGGGCAGGGCGGCGCACGGCTAGGGTGGCAAGCAACAGGGCGGGCAGGAGCTGGGCGGTGCAAGTAGGAGGGCGGGCATGTAAAGGGGCGGCGAGCGGGCTGCCAGAGGGCGGTGCGCAGGCTGCAAGGGGCGGAAAGCGGGCCGCAAGGGGCGGCGAGCGGGCTGCAAGGGCGGCTAGCGGGCTGCAGGCAGGCAGCAAGCGGGCGGCAGGGGTGTCGATCGGGCCGCAGGCAAGCGGCGAGCGGGCAGCAGGGGGTCGTCAACAAGCGGCGAGCAAAGCAGGGGCAGCGTAGTGGGCCTAGGGGCGGTGGGCGGGCCGCAAGCAGGCGACGCGCGGGCTGCAGGGGCGGTGCGCGGGCCGTGAGCAGGCAGCGAGCGGCCTAGGGGCAGCGGGCAGGCTGCAAGCGGGCGAAGCGTGGGCTGCACGGGCAGCGCGTGGGCCATGAGCAGGTGGCTAGCGGGCCGCACGGGCGGCGAGCGGTCCTAGGGGCGGTGGGCAGGCCGCAAAGGGCGGCGCGCGGGCCGTGAGCAGGCGGCTAGCGGGCCGCACAGGCAGCGAGCGGGCCTAGGGGCGGCGCGCGGGTCGCAAGGGGTGGCGCCCGGGCCATGAACAGGCGGCTAGCGGGCCGCACGGGCGGCGAGCGGGCCTAGGGGCGGCGGGCGGGTCGCAAGCGGGCGACGCGCGGGCTGCAAAGGCAGCGCGCGGGCCGTGAGCAGGTGGTGAGCAGGCTGCAGGGGCAGCGCGCTAGATGCAGGGGCAGCTTGTGGGATGTTAAGGACAGTGCGACGAGCTACTATGGGCGGTGCCGCGGCCTGAAGGGTGGCGCGTCAGTAGGGTAGGGCGGCAGGGCAGCTAGTGAAAAACGGTCGTAGCGAAGGACCTGCTCTGAAACCATGTCAGAATAACGAATGAGAATGAATGAACTAGTAGAGAGTTGGGTACAAGTACTAACCCTAATTGGGTTGTAACCCTTAAGGGCTACCCCACTACAGCCTACACAATGTAAGCTAGATATGAGTTTGACAGACTACTCCGCTAGTCTTGTTGCTGAGTCTGAGTCTGACTGTCCTCCGTCCATCGGGGGTGAGTGTGCTCTTGGCACAGACGTCCTTGAGGACAGGCAGGAGGACTTTGAGTGTCTTGCAGCTGCTGTACCTCATCTTGTGGCCATGCTGCTTGCACCTGGGGGAGACCCGGATGCACCTGGGCGATTATGGGTCCCTACTCCTCTCAGTTGCTGACAGCAATGGACGCAGAGATGGCATCCTAGAAGTCCGCAAGAACCTACATCGACGCAGTTCCCCATCCTGGGGTGAACATAGTCGATGGCATGTGGATTTTCAGGGTGAAGCGGCCGCCGGGTTCTCCGCGTGTCTTCAAGGCTCGTTACATTGCACGAGGCTTCAGTCAGTGACAGGGAGTTGAATTCTTCCAGACCTTCTCCCCCACCCCAAAGATGACCACTCTTCGGGTGCTGCTGCACGTCGCCGCTCAGCGTGACTACTAGCTTCACTCTCTTGACTTCAACACTGTATGAGGAGATCTGGCTGCGCCGCCCACCTGGCTTAACTGGGTCATTTCCTGCAGTTACCAAGTGGAGCCTCCGGCGGCCAGTCTACGGTCTCCGCAAGGCGCCTCGCGAGTGGCACAACAGAGTTAGGACGACGCTTGCGGCTCTTGGGTTTGCTCCTTCGACTGCTGACCCGTCACTGTCTCTGCGCACCGACACTTTGCTGCCGCCGTTCTATGTCCTCGTGTATGTCGACGATTTGGTCTTTGCCACTACTGACACTGAGGCACTGGCCCTTGTGAAGTCGGAGCTGCAGAAGAGACACGCCTGCACTGACCTGGGTGAGCTGCGCAGATATCTTGGCTTGCAGGTCAACCGGGACAGAGCACGGCGCACCATCACCCTGACTCAGTCACACATGGTGCACCAGGTCCTTCAGCGCTTCGGCTTCCGGTACTCCTCGCCACAGTCCACTCCTCTGCCTACCGGTCACTCGCTCTCAGCTCCACCTTCAGACGAGTCCGTAGAGCCGAGTGGCCCGTATCCAGAGCTGGTGGGCTGCCTCATGTACCTGATGACCTGCACTCGACCTGACCTTGCCTACCCTCTTAGCATCCTGGCATGCTACGTTGCGCCCGGGAGACACCGACCAGAGCACTGGTAGGCCAATAAGAGGGTGTTGCGCTTCTTGTGCAGTACATCGGGCATGGGGCTCGTGCTTGGAGGACGGGGTCCGGTTGTCCTCACTGGACACGCAGACGCGTCTTTGGTTGATGACTTGGCTACGCTGCGGTCGTCACAGGGTTACACTTTTAGCCTTGTTTCCGGCTCTGTTTCTTGGCGGTCTACCCGCTCGTCTTTTGTTCTCAGTTCCAGTTGTGAGGCTGAGATCTACGCAGGGGCCATGGATGCACAGGTGTTACGCTGGCTTACCTACCTGCTGGACCGACTTGGGAGAGCGGCCTCGTTCTCCTCTAGTTATGTATGTAGACAACAAGGCCATGATTGCCTTGTGTCAGGAGCACAGACTGGAGCAGAGGACGAAGCACATCGCTCTACGTTACTTCCTTTCTCGAGAGTTGCAGCAGCGTGGTCACATTCGTCTTGCTTACGTGGCCACTCGGGCCAACACTGCTGATATATTCACCAAGGCACTTCAGCCTGGTGATCATCGGCGTTTCTGTACTGTTTTAGGCCTTGTGCCTACTTTGCCCCACTTACTCACTGCGTGAATTTGCTTGTACTGTGATCTATATATATACTTGCGTGCTTATACTTGCTAGGTTATGATCACTGTACTGTTTGTTCTCTTTTATATAACTCTGCATGTGAACTGGCCTTGTGGCCATTTGCTTGTGTTCGGAATGTTCGGAATGCCATCGACTATGTTCGCCCCAGGAGGAGGAACCTCATCGACGTAGGTGCCTGTGGATTTCCAGGTGGCCATCTCAACGTCCATGGCTGTCTGCCACTGAGAGGAGTACTCACCCGCGATCGCCTCAGCGTAAGAGCACGGGGTAAGGATGCCAAGTGCATCCGGGTCTCCCTCAGGGCAAAGCAGCATGGATGCAAAACGAGGTAAAGCGGCCGCAAGACACTCAAGCTCAAACTGTCTGTCCTCGAGTACATCACTGACAAGGGCAAGCTCACCCCCGACGGACGGAGGACAGATAGACTCATACTCAGTGACAAGACTCGCGACGTAGTCGAGACGACTCCTAGCTGCAAAGTCGACTAGCTCAGTGACTAGGGCAAACGTTGTAGTAGACACAAGGTCAGGGTCAGTGACGACAGTAGCGAGGAGACGAGTGACAGTAGGACTGGTAGCACGATCAAGGTCAGACTCAGGGTCAGGAATGTGCGGAAGAGAGGACGCGGGAGGCTCAGGCAGGACAACACGCTGTGGAACAGAGGAAGGACGAAGTTCCTGGGACAGCAGGAGGACGTGGACGGGCGACACGACGAGCGGCCGTGGCTGAGACTCGTCTGTCGGTGGACACAGGAGGGGTAGAGGGAGGCCAGTGGAAGATGGGAGACTAAGAACCTGGCAAAGGACCGAGTCAGGTGTCGACATGGACGACTGCGGCTGCGGGTAGAAAAACGGTCTGCGCAGGGTAGTACCAGTAGCTCCAGCTCGTCCAGCACCAGCATCACCAGCACCTCCAGCACCAGCAGCTCCAGCAGCACCTCCAGCACCAGCAGCACTACTAGCTCCGGCAGCACCAGGACCTCTAGCACCAGTAGTACCTCCAGCACCTCCAGTGTCAGTAGCTCCAATAGTACCTCTAGCACCTCCAACACCAGCAGCACCACCTGCTCCGGCAGCTCCAGTACCTCTAGTACGAGCACCTCCAGGACCAGAAGCTCCAGCACCTCCAGTACCTCCAGCTCCAGTGCCTCCAGCACCAGCACTACCTCCAGCACCTCCAGTGCCAGCAGCTCCAGTAGCACCTTTAGCACCTCCAGCACCAGCAGTACCACCGGCTCCGGCAGCTCCAGCACCTCCAGCACCAGCAGTACCTCCAGTACCTCCACTTCGAGCAACTCCAGTAGCACCTCCAGCACGAACAGCACCACCAGCTCCGGCAGCTCCAGCACCTCCAGTACCAGCACCTCCAGGACCATTAGCTCCAGCACCTCCAGTACCTCCAGCTCCAGCGACTCTAGCACCAGCAGCACCTCCAGCACCTCCAGCACCAGCTGTACCTCCAGGACTAGTAGGTCCAGCACCTGCAGCAGCAGTAGCACCTCTACGACTAGTAGCTCTGACACCTCCACCACCAGCAGCACCTCTAGTACCTCCAGCACTAGCAGCACCTCCAGTACCTCCAGCACCAGCAGTACCTCCAGGACTAGCAGCTCCAGCACCAGCAGGACCGTACCCTTCACCACCAGGACTGCCTCGCCGAACGATCCACGCACGAATCGCCTGTGGTGAGAGTGTCTCAAGTAGGTCAGGCTGCGGTGGCTGTCCAGCTCCAGGACCTCCAGTAGGGTCACCCACAACTCCACCGCCACTAGGACGCGCAGGACCCCCAGAGTCAGCACCCCCAGTCGCAGCACCCCAAGAACCAGCACCCCCAGTCGCAGCACCCCCAGAACCCTCACCCTCTGGCTCAGCACCCCCAGGCTCAGCACCAGCAGTCTCAGCTCCAGAGTCCACAGCAGCAGGCTACGGAGGCGGCGAAGACGGCCGAGGCGGAAAACCAGGGGGGGGTCTCCAAGCGTGGAGAGCAGCGAGTGGCCGCCGTGTCGTCAGCGGCAGGGTCACCCCCCTCAGCTGGGCCAGAGGAGTCAGAAAAGATCTCCAAAGGCTCAACCAAGGGGGGTGGGTCTACCTAAGACACACCTGAGGGAGCAGGACCCTCTGGGGGGGGGGAGTCTACCGGGGGGGGGGGGACTGGTACCAAGAAAAGAGGCGCTAGGGGGACCGGGTGGGACGCGTGCGGGTGTAGCATGTAGTAACAGAAAGACTCGTCAAATGTGACGTCCTGGGAGGAGAAGACTCGACGCGAGTGCGGGTGGTAAAACTGCCACGGCGGGGCGTCAGTGGGGAAGCCAAGGAAGACGCAGCGGAGAGGGCGAGAGGAGAGCGCTCCCCAGACCCGAAACATCGACGCATCTCCAACCTTCCCCGTCCACCGGAGTGTGGGCGAGGTCTCTGGCTCAGAGACACGGGGCCAAAGATTGAGCTGATGCGCAGCGTATTGGACCGCAAACGGCCACAGAAAATGGGGAGCAGCCGCATGGATCATGGAGGTACGAGCAACCTCCATGATCAAGCCAATGTGACGCTCAGCAATCCCATTCTACTGAGGAGAGGCTGGAAGCGTAAACGTCTGGACGATGCCCTTGTCTCGACAGAACTACGCAAGGAGGTCAGAAGAGAACTCACCGCCCCTGTCAGAGTGCAGACGCAAGACTGGGAAGTCCCGACTGAACCGCTCGCTCAGCTGGCGACGAGTAGCACGGATCCACGGGATCAAAACACCGCTGACGTCCGCCTTGCGCCGCAAGGGGAAGACACTGGTGTAACGTGTGTAGTCGTCAACAACCAGCAGGAAGTAGCGCTCCTGGTCCGTTCCACCGACGGGGGCTGGGCCCCAAACGTCCATGTGGAGAGTCTGCAGAGGAGCAGTGGTCGGAGGAAACTCGGAGGAGTGAGGAGCGGCGCGCTGCCGCCCCTCGACGCAGGGAAGCCACGGCGGGGCAAGCAAGCGCGGGAGGGGGGGCAGGGACCTGGAAAGGCCAGAGACAAGGAGACAGGAGTGCATACCGCGGAGACGCGGTAGGGAGGGTTGACCGAGGCAGTGGTGCCAGAGGAGAGTCTAGTGGGAGAGTACCCGACACGAGCAAGACGCTGCAAGCTGACCAGACGCAGACACCTGACTCGACGCAGCCACCTGACCTGCCTCAGCCACATGTGCAGCCATAGTGGTCAGTGTGTACAGACTAGACCTAGGCCATCGAGTGAACGTAGCCAGGTGACGGCCAGTCCGGGAGCACGTACAGATCGCCACATGCTGCCCTCCAGGAATAAAGGTATCAACCCAGACATCCTGAATGGCAGCGTTGCTCACCAAGTTCGTCGAGAATGTGGGGAGGTTGAGACCTGACAAAGAACCGGAGGGGAGTGCTGGACACGGGAGGACAGTGGAGGCTCGTGCAACTACTGGGCCCCCAGTGGGGTCAGCCAGTGAGACCGGTACCGGTGCAGCAAGTGGTGTGAGTGAGGTGCAGTCACGAATGAAGCAACGTGGCGCGCCTGAGTCAAGTGTGAAAGTGTGCAAGGCCTCAGCTGAGGAAGGACCTGTGGCGGGAGACGCACGAGCACCTAAAGCTGCAGCAGACTCACGAGCACCTAGTGCTGTAGTAGACTCACTAGCACCTAGTGCGGCAGCAGACTCACTAGCACCTTGTGCGGCAGCAGACTCACTGGCACCTGGTGCAGCAGCCTCGACAGAATTAGTGACACATCGCTGAGGAAACAACTCACTAAGCACCTGAGGGGAGAAGGTCTCTTGCTGAGTCTGCTGCTGACTCTGTGCAGTACGTAGAAAACCAAAGCCTCCCCCACCTGGACTGGCTCTCTGAAGAACCCGCTCGCGAAGCAGCTGCCGGGTGGGGTCATCTGGGAGAGGCAGTGACTGCGGCTGTCCACCCCTAGCCGCTGCAACTGCCGTGATAGTGGCCATGACAGGCAGTGACGGTCAGTAGGAGGTCCAGCACCTCCGGCACCAGCAGCAGCAGTAGCACGAGCAGAAGCAACAGCAGGGCGGAGCAAGCAGGGCAGCAAAAGGGCGGCGAGCGGGCTGCCAGAGGACGGCGCGCGGGCTGCAGGGGCGGCGAGCGGGCTGCAGGGCAGGGCAGCGCGCGGGCTGCAGGGCTGCGCATGCTGGGCAGCGCGCGGGCTGCAGGGCGTGCGGGCAGCAGGGCAGGGTAGGGTAGTGCAGCGCGTGGGCTGCAGGGCAGGGCAGAAAAAACGGCCTGCCTAGGGGCGTGATTCGGGCAGGAAAAACGGCCTGCCTAGGGGCGCGATTCGGGCAGGAAAAACGGCCAGCCTAGGGGCACGATTCGGGCAGGAAAAACGGCCTGCTTAGGGGCGCGATTCGGGCAGGAAAAACGGCCTGCCTAGGGGCGCGATTCGGGCAGGAAAAACGGCCTGCCTAGGGGCGCGATTAGGGCAGGAAAACTGGCAGAACGGAACTAACGGTGGGCCCTAAACGAGTGGTCCTGCAGATGGATCTGCTCTGAAACCATGTCGAGAGAACTCTGCAATAATGATTGGATTAGCAAGAGTTGGGGCACAAGTACTAACCCTAGAAGTGCTGTACCCCATAAGGAGTGCCCCACTAGAGCCTACAAGTAAGATTGTACTTTGACAAAGTTGCCCTAAGGCCTCAGGATGCCCCAAAACCTAGCACGGGCCCTGGTTACGGGCAACAGGCATTGATGCCTCGTACACTAGATATTCAACTATCTCCACATTATCACTGGACAGCAGCAGCATACATGGTTCTCATGTGAAGTATCACAGCCACTCCTAGCAGCAGATTTTAACTTCCAGGGCAGAAAGTTTCTCAACCTAGGCGCTCCTGATTTATATCCACATTGTTATATGTACGGTGGTTAATGTACCACAAATACCGGTAGAACAAATTGCCACTGGAAACAGATGGGAGACACCTCGGTCCCCAGGTCAAGTGCTGTGCTTCCTCTTTGATGGCTTGAGATAGATTCGTGGATCCACAGTTGAGCTTGCATGATAACGTCCACATAACAGCTATTAGGCACGAGCTTTCACGGGTTGATGGAAACGATTCAACTGAAACGAGCCGCAACTTGGTCGAAGCGAGGAACATGAACAACTGCAGGATGAAGGCGGGAGGGAATAGATTATAGATTGAATTCCGGGCACCAATGGCGCAATAGCAGACGGGGAGAGTGGAGGTTGCGGGTGGGCGGAGGGGGATCGGGGAAGAAAGATAGAAAATGTTGGCCGAGTTTTTACAGGAGTTGTGGAAATTGAAAAAACAAGGCCATGCATACAAGCATGAGTGGAGAGAAAGCACATGAATGCCCCATCATGGATGGAGAACTCCAAATGCACCATTGCATGCAGTCGCATTGCGCGTCTCACCACCATCATAGTATGGCATGGAGAGAGCAAGCACTCCTCACCATCATCGGATGGCATGATGGGACAACTCACCATCACCGTAGGATGGCATGATGGGACAAGATGGCATGATGGGACAACTCACCATCACCGTAGGATGCCATGGAGAGCGGCGTGGAGATGATTTTCCGAGCCACGTTGGCGATGTCGGCCGCTGTCACCTCCCTCAGCTTTGCAATGAAGTCGTGCGGTGGCTTCCTGCGGTGGCATTAATATGAGAGGCTTGGAGTTAGCCAAAGCTCGCAACCTCAACAAAGTGAGACGACTTTTGAGGCACCTCAGAAGAAGCTTCATGCCAGCCAAGGCTCAAAGCTCGAGTGCTATCAAGCAGCTAAGCGTCATCACAAATTCGGGGTGAGATGGAAGGATGAGAGAGCGCTTCGCCACGGATGGCAGAATGCATGAAAGAAGTACCAAATTGGAGAAGTGGCCCTTGACTCCAAAATACATGAAAGGAACCACTTGTCCGTTCGACCTTGCCTTTCTAGCAGATGGACGGGCAAGAAGCGTGAAGGATGGCATGACAGCGGAGGACCAGTGCCTACTCGGTTGCGATGGCGTACCTGTGGCCATAGGTGAGGATCTGACGGCCGATATCCTCCGCCACCACCACCTGATGTGAAGCCGTGGGGTGATAAAAAAGGGAGGGGCAGACGGAAGGAGGGAAAGATGGCAAGCAATCACATGGCTTGGGACTGCATGGCATGGAATGGCCCGAATGGGATCAGATGAGATGGGAAATTGGACTTGATGAATTGAGATGGGAGAGGAGGCATGCCCCGATATGAGACATGGCAGCGAGGGGCGCTATGGGCATGAGCAGCACTGACAAGGCACGACCTCCCTTGCAACGACCTCCCTTGCAACGACCTCCCTTGCAACCCACAGCTTACACACCACCAACACCTCTCTCTTTCCCATCTGACCCAAGGCCTGCCCCCCTGGGTGTGCATCTCACCCGCGACTCGGGGTTCATCTCACCCGCGACTCGAGGTTCATCTCACCCGCGACTCAAGGTGCATCTCACCCGCGACTCGAGGTTCATCTCGATGGATGAGATGCACGCGTTCTTGGCGCGCTGCAGCTCCTCCGCCGATACTGCGAGGGCACGTGGGGGTAGGGGCGAGGAGAGGTGTAAGTTGAAAAAGAAAGAACAGATGCTACTCTTGGCCGGCTCCAACCCCCCTTCTGATGCTGTGTTGTGGGACAGGCAATGCGGTGGGGAAAACGGGTAAGGAGAGACGCGCGTTAAAAGGGAGCTGGAGAGGGTGAGGGGGGAGGGCAGGAAAGTGGGATGAAAGGGGCAGGTTGGAATTGAAAAAGGAAGACTACTGTTGGCAGGAAGGCGCAAGAGCAGCACGGGGCAGCGTAGATACACTTAAAGAGGAGCGAGTGGCAGCGTTGCTGCACTCTAGCGCCATCGCTTCTCGTTCCCCCCCCCACACCTTGCATTGCTCCTGTCTCACCTCCCTCGCTTGATACCCTGCTTGCCTCTCACCTCGCTCACAACTCAACTTTCTCACACCTCAACTTTCTCACACCTCAACTTTCTCACACCTCAACTTTCTCCCACCTCAACTTTCTCACACCTCAACTTTCTCCCACCTCAACTTTCTCACACCTCAACTTTCTCCGCGTCATCAACACGACAAGCTTTGAACAGCTCTTCATTCACCACCCTCACACCTCATCTCCCCCATCCCACCCCCCCACACATGCATCCCCGCCCCACCCCGCCCGGCCCCGCCCCGCCCCAGCCCTCCTCTCCCTCCCATGGCATGGCACCTCCATTGGGCTCGGCGACGGCAAGCAGCTCGCGAGTCATGATGTCCACCAGCTCCGCTGCATGCCCCGACGCCTGGTGTGCGCACGCACAGGGGGGAGAAGAGCGGAAAGGGGGAGACAGGGGCCGCTGTTGTTAGGCACTGCACACAGGGGATTGACGTCAGCGACCTCAGCGACCTCAGCCGCATGGGCTGACGCCTAATGTACACATGGGAAGGAGGGAGGAAGGGGAGGACGGGTGAGAAAGGGGAAGAAGGAGCCTGTTTTTGAGATGCCTCAAAAAAGGAACTCGCCAGCAATAACGCCTACCAGGCCAGCTGCATGGCCTGATGCCCCATGGACGCGTGGGCTGGCAGGAGGAGTGGGGAGGAGGGGGGAAAAGGGGGAAGGAGGGGGAAGGATTCGGAAGGATTTGGGGGGGGAGGGGGAAAGGAAGGGGGGAGGATGCAGGAAAAGAGTCTGTTTGGAAGAACTTAAATAAGGAACTCAAGAGCCATGGTGTCACTTCACTTCATGCTGGGTACCTTCAATTCTCGTAGCACTCACAGCTGTAAAAGAGCAGCCGTCCCCTCACAGCACTCACAGCGGTGGCGTGGATGCCTCAACCCAAAACCCTAAACTCACAGCGGAGGCGTGGATTAGGGATGAGCAAGAGGCGAACACGAACGTGTTCGCATATGCCCCTGCACGAACGTGTTCGCATATGCCCCTGCACGAACGTGTTCGCATATGCCCCTGCACGAACGTGTTCGCATATGCCCCTGCACGAACGTGTTCGCATATGCCCCTGCACGAACGTGTTCGCATATGCCCCTGCACGAACACCGCTGCTCGGTTCGCCGAACGACTTCCCCAAAATAGGGTGTTCGCCGTTCGCCTGTGAAGGCGAACACCTTGTTGACGCAGGCGAACACGAACGTGTTCGTGGCAAACACGTTCGTGTTCGCCCCGGGACTACATTCACTAAAGTCACACATTTGTGGATTGTGCATTGTTGACATTTGTTAGGTGGCTGTAAGGTCCAAATAGAGTAAAATTCAAATCGTTGCACATTCCCTCCCCCCACCCCCCAAGCCAGTCCCGCCCTGCTTCATCCATGCTAGTGCCAGCGTGTGACGGCGAAATGCTAGATCTGCACTTAAGCAACGGCGAAATGCTCGATCTGCACTTAAGCAACGGCGAAATACTCGATCTGCACTTAAGCAACGGCGAAATGCTCGATCTGCACTTAAGCAACGACGAAATGTTCGATCTGCACTTAAGCGACGGCGAAATGCTCGATCTGCACTTAAGCAACGGCGAAATGCTAGACTGCACTTAAGCAGCGGCGAAATGCTCGATCTGCACTTCACTGACGGCGTAGTGCTAGACCTGCACTTAAGTAACGGCGAAATGCCAAATCTGAGCCCAAACACCAAGGCCCGCGACCTAAAAATTGGTCGTGGGCCTATTCGTCGACGAACACATTGGTGTTTGTCGAAGGCCCGTGTCGAACACGAACACGTTCGTGTTCGACGCGCCTCGGCCAGCTGAGCCGGGCGAACGGCGAACATGTTCGGGCGAACACCGAACACGTTCGAGGCGAACCGAACAGGAGTTCGTTATATTGCTCATCTCTAGCGTGGATGCCTCAACCCTAAACCCTGAACTCACAGCGGTGGGGTGGATGCCTCAACCCCAAACCCTGAACTCACAGCGGTGGCGTGGATGCCTCAACCCTAAACCCTAAACTCACAGCGGTGGCGTGGATGCATCAACCCGAAACCCTAAACTCACAGCGGTGGCATGGATGCCTCAACCCGAAACCCTAAACTCACAGCGGTGGCATGGATGCCTCAACCCTAAACCCTAAACTCACAGCGGTGGCGTGGATGCCTCAACCCTAAACCTTAAACTCACAGCGGTGGCGTGGATGCCGATGAGCCCGGTGTCGTTGTAGATGGAGTTGAAGGCGCTGCATGACGTCACCATGCCGTACTGGTTCAGCACTCGCGTGTCTGCCCATGGAGGGGAGTGGGGAGTGGGCAGGGGGGAGTGGGCAGGGGGCAGTGGGGAGGGGGCAGAGGGCAGAGGGCAGGGGGCAGGGGGGCGGGGGGAGGCGGGAGAGGGCAGGGGGCAGGGGGGCGGGGGGAGAGGGCAAGGGGCAGGGGGCAGGAGGGGGGGAGAGTGAGGGTTGGCGGATGAGCGGATGGCCAAAGGCGCATGAAGCGTGACGTCACCATGCTCAAGTGGTACAGCACATGGGTGCGTAGGAGGGGAGACGGAAGGGGAAGAGATAAGGAGTTGGCATGTGGGGAGAACGAATTCCCAAAACGGCAAGAAGCATTACAGGGCGTGAAAGCAAGACTCACAGAGGCGCGAGTACATGCCCTTGCCCGGGCCGCCGGCAGAGAAGGAGCCGCCACCCCCCAGGAGGGTCTGCAGCAGCACCACTGCCAGCGCGTCCTTCTCGTTGCGCCACCCCCCCGCGAACTCAAATCCCAACGCCACGTGCGTCTCCTGCTAGCACAGGGCGAGGGGCAGACGAGGGAGCGGCGGGCAGTGAGGGGGAGAGGAGCAGAGAGGCAAGGTGGAGCGCAGTGGAGTGAAACACGGGCAGTGTAGTGTAGTGGCAGACAGCCCACAGCAACAGAGCTACTCAGCGAGACACTGCCTCCTTGTGAGAAAAGCCTGCTACAACATGTTCCCTTGTAACCCCAATCCCTCGTAACCCCAATCCCTCGTAACCCTAATCGCGGAGCACTCACAGGAGAGTCGGCCGCCATGCGCCAGTCGCCGCCCACATACTGCGACTCGGGCGCGGCGGGTGGAGTGACAGCGGGCATGTCGGCAAAGAGCGGCTCCACCACGTCCACCAGCTCCTCGTGCTGCACGCCCGCCGCCGCCACCACCATGCGCGGCGCCGTGTAGTTGGCGGCCACGAACTCGTACAGCGCCTGCCCGTTCACCCGCGCCAGAGACGACTCGTGCGCCAGCAGCGGCTGCCCGAGCGCCCCCGCGTAGCCGGCGGAGTGCAGCGCCTCCATCATGAGGCCCTGCGGGTTGGTCGCCTGCAGCTGCGCCAGCTCGCTGCGCACCTTGTCCACCTGGGGAGAGGTCGGGGAAGGAGGGATGGGGAATGGGGAAGGGGGAGTGGGCGCTCCATGCAACGCAACAGAGGTGATGCCCCACATGCACCCCACCCCTGACAGCACCCGGTGCGTGACCTCCCAGTTGTGCGTGACCTCCCAGTTGTGCGTGACCTCCCAGTTGTGCGTGACCTCCCAGTTGTGCGTGACCTCCCAGTTGTGCGTGACCTCCCAGTTGTGCGTGACCTCCCAGTTGTGCAAGAGCGGATCCTGACAGGGTGACGGCAGCAGCGGCAGCACCCGCCCCCATTGTCTGCGTCCGCTGAATTGGGCAAGTGCACGGCCTTCCAAACCCGAGTCCCAACGCCACCCGTGGTGAGCTGACCTGCTCCTTGACCTCCCAGTCGTGGAAGAGCGAGTTGCGCACGGTGTCAGCCAGCAGCTCCACCATCTCCGGCACGTACGTGCGGATGGCATCCGCTGTGAGCGCCATCTGCTCCCGTGACGCTGACGACTGCACGTTCGCCCCCATCGCCTCTATCTGAGGCCGGTGAGCGACGCGCGAGGGGGCAATGGGGAGAGGAGGTGGGGGGAGAGCGGAAGGGAGGAAGGGAAGGATGGAGAGGTTGATCGTGTTGGAAGGTTAGAAAGGTGTCTGCTGCCTTTCTCCCCGTGCAGTATGCTCGTGAGGCGCTGAGGGCACCACAGCGGCTCCCATGACCTGCACGTACACATGCCTCTGATAAGCTATGAACCACCCCCCGAATAAGCACACCCCCCCGATCTGATAAGCGCATCTCCCTGACATAACAAGCACGCCTGGTTGATGGGAAGTGCGCACCTCACGGATGAGGCGGAAGTGCGTGCGGTTGGCGGTGCTCTTGAACGCCATGCGCTCCAGCAGGTGCGACGCGCCGCTGCTCTCCGCGCTCTCGTGCACGCTGCCCGCGTCGATGTACAGCCCCACCGTCGCCGTGGGGCCCTGCCACGCCCACGCCCACAGCCACAGCCACGGACCAGGGGGGAGGGGAGAGCGGGAGAGAGAGGGTAGTGAGACGTGCTCCGCAGCTCCGCTTCCCCACACCCTCTTCTGCACGCTGCCCGCCCCCCGGCCGATGTACAGTCCCACTGTCGTGGGGGGGCACTGGAAGTTCCCAAGAAATCATTCAATGATTTTGAAAGCGTGTTCAGCTACCTCATTAAAGTCTTTGCGCTGTTACTCACAGGAAGGTTCTCCGAAGCAATCCGGAGCCCATTTGGCAGGGTCGACACAACCGTCTCAGTGGCTTTAAACTCCGTCAAGGGCGGGGGAAGAGTAACTCCAGGGAGCGGCTCGAACATCGGCGGCCCGGGAGGCGGCGCGGACGCGAAGAGCATTGAGAGCAGTCCGCCCCTCTTGGCGGGTTTCGCGGCGTGAGCGACGGCGGTGGAGGCGGCGGCGGGAGAGGAAGCGGAGGTGGTGAAGGGCGACGCGGGAGATGCGGCGGGGGCGAGCAGGCGGACGGCTGCGATGGATCCGAGGGCCTGGGGGTAGGAGGGAGAGGGGGGAGGGGGCGGAGCGTGTAGGGGGAGGAATGGATCAAGCCTTCTTATTATAGATTCACAGAAAACAGAACATATTTAAGAAGACACGAAGGCATACCGAAAAAGACATTCACACGACAGACGGTAGCGTGCGATCCACCAGCAGCGTACGCCTGTGACCGTAGGGTGGACTCGACAGGCACCTCAGTTCTACTAGCACGATACGCCAATACGCGACGACGCTGACACGACTCAGCCGACGCGGCACGAACCTTATGGAGGCCCCGGGACGAGGTGCGGGAAGCTGCGGAAAGCATGGCTGCAGATGGAATGCGTCCGTGGGCGCTTAGGCGAGCGAATGGAGAGACGACGGTTGTGGAGACAAGTTTGAGCTCCGTGCAGCAATGGCAGTTTCGCTGTTCGTGCTTTTCGATCATGAGTATTCCAGTTCCAAGGACACGGTACATTTTTGGCCAACACATTGAGGCACCAGGTTACCACACAAAACTGTCCCACAGCGGCCATCACCAGGGGACACTACCAATCAGTGTGTCTGTTTCAGGCACTCGTTCGTCAAGTTGGGGAGCACGAAATCGTACCAGCAGCGACACATATACCTACGTTAGCGAGGCGTAGCTTGTTCGCATGGTTGGAAGTGCAAGCTTTTGCGAAGACAATTCTGGAGCAGCCAGGTTTCTGACGAGAATGATCAGCTGGTAACTATACAAAACCAGTTAGATGTGATTCTCTATTGATCAGTTCAGATTGACAGCTCGGTCGAGCTGGCGATCGTTCGGCAGGCTCGCTCCTGCGGATTGGTGCACGCCAGCTGTAGAAGTCTTGAAATATGCCACCTCCTAAGCGTTTCGCATGGGGGGGGCAAGGGAAGAGGGTTCAGGGCAATATTGCGCAATGATGGCGCAAGCGAGTGCGGAAAACGCGCAAAGCACGCCGCTAGTGAGCAAGGAACACCGCCAAGGATCTAGATTGAGAAAATATGCGAATACACTTCACTAAAAAATGAAGTAGATGATATGAAAATATAAATTGAGAATGTGCAAGGAAAAAATCCAAATTCCTTAATGAACACCTGCCTACCACGCATAACACTCAACCGTTCTTCGACCACACTACTCAGAGGAAAACTTCACACATATTTAGGTAAAATCTTTATCAGCAGCGGAGAACACTAGAGCTTAATCAACACTGCAACCGTGAGAAAACTACAACGGCCCTTAGACCGACGCTTACCCAAGATAGATGCAATTTTGGTCGACGGCATGCCACTGGCTATACGGGAATGAGTACACTTAGTTTCAGTTTGTTGCGGAAAACAACACAAGATGGCTCCGAAACATCACACGTATCCAAGAAATAACACCAATGACACTTGATGGGCCGATATTATACTGATATGCAATTGGCTGCAACGACACAACCCGCGAATGGTTTGGATGACTGGTGACTGCACGGTGTGAGTCAACAGTAACAACATCAGCCTACCTTGCGAGGATTTCCCTGAGCATTCTTGTTAGCGCCATCACGATGAGACACACCGCTGCGGCTGGAGCTAACGAGTACATTGAGTGTTAGAAACTAGAACGAGAATGGAGGAACAATGAAAGAGTTGAGTACAAGTACTAACCCTAATTAGGTTGTACCCCACTATAGCCTACACAAATGTAAGCAATATAACATTTTGACACTGTCAAACATTAATCACATAGCCTGTTTAGGCTGTAGTGGGGTAGACACTATGGCGTACAGTTTGTTAGGGTTTCCTATTTGTACCCAACTCATTTCCTAGTCATTCATTCCTCAATTATTTCACATGGTATAGAGCTAGTTCGATTTTTTTTTTTCCTAAGGGCCCACCACTAAAATTAAACTTTTTTTTTTCCTACCTGCCCGACGCGCGCGTCGCGCCTGCCCTTTGAGGCCCCTTCGCGGCCCGTAGTGGCCCCCCTTTCACGGCCCGTAGAGGCCCCTTTGCGGCCCGTAGCGGCCCCCTAACGGCCCGTAGCGGCCCCCTAACGGCCCGTAGCGGCCCCCCTAACGGCCCGTAGCTGCCCCCTAACGGCCCGTCGCGGCCCGGCCCGGCGCCCCGTCGCCCCGTCGCCTGGTGCCCCGTCGTCCCGGCCCGGCCCTCCACGGCCCCCGTCGCGACCCCCTGTCGCGGCCCCCCGTCGCGGGCCCCTCGTCGCGGACCTGCCCCATCGCCCGGCGCCGCCCCTGTCCCGGACCTGTCGCGGCCCTGCCCCGAACCTGTCGCGGCCCTGTCGCGGCCCTGCTGCGACCCAGCCCCGGCCCTCCTCCGGCCCTGTCGCGGCCCTGTTCCGGCCCTGCCCCGGCCCTCCCCCGGCCCTGTAGCAGCCCTGCCCCGACCTGTCGCGGCCCTGCGCCGGCCCTGTTGCGGCCCTGTCGCAGCTCTGCCCCGGCCCTGCCCCGGCCGTGCTGCAGCCCTGCCCCGACCCTCGCCCCGGCCCTGTCCCGGCCCTGCCCCGACTCTGCCCCGGCCCTGCTCCTGCACTGCCGCGGCCCGGCCCCGGCCCTGCCCCGGACCTGTCGCGGCCCGGCCCCGGCCCTGCCCCGGACCTGTCGCAACCCTGCCCCGACCCTCCCCCGGCCCTGCCCCGGCCTAGCCCCTGGTAAGAGCATCGCCGGGCCGAGTCGCGCTGCTGAGCCGCACCGCTCTGCCGAGCTACCCTGCCGAGCCGCCCTGCCGAGCCGCGCTGCCCAGTCTAGCCGCGTCGCTTAGCCGAGTTGCACTGCTGCTGCTGCTAGCCTGCCGCTGCTCCTGTCATGGCTAGTCCTAGTGTTCTTACCTTTGATGCTGAGGGTCGAGCGGTTGACTTCGATGTCTGGCTAGATGATATGCAGCTTTTCTTACAGTGCGATAGCAAGGATGGTCTCTCACTGTTCGATCTCACGTCTGGCGCCTCTACTGCCCCTGCTGCTGATGCTGACAGTACTGTTCGCTCGCAGTGGCTCACGCGCGATGCTGCTGCCCGCCTTGCTGTGCGTAGTCACCTACCGTCTACTGAGCGCGCGCACTTTAGTCAGTACAAGAGTGCTAAGACTCTGTACGACGCTGTAGTTGCACGCTACTCTTCCCCTGCCACTGCTGCGCTTAGCCGCCTCATGCTACCATACCTGTTCCCTGACCTCGCCGCTTTTGCCACAGTCACTGACCTCATTACGCACCTCCGCACTAGTGACACTCGCTACCGCGCTGCACTTCCTGCTGAGTTCTGCGCAAAGAACCCCCCCCCCATGTACATCACCCTCTACTACCTAGTCACCCGACTCCCTGACACTCTTCGCTCGATCAGGGACCACTTCCTCTCTCTTTGCCCTACCACCCTCACCGTTGACCTCCTCGAGGAGCGCCTCCTTGCAGTAGAGACTGTAGGAGCCTCTCGTGGTGACCCCCGTACCCCTTTCTTTGAGGGGTGCTCCCCCGTTCCTCTTTTGCCCTCCGTTGCCTCTGCTGCTGCTGTCGACCTTGTTGGCACCGAGTCGGTCAGCGCTGCATCTGCTCCTAGTGAGAGGCGCCGCAACAGCAAGGGCAAGCGGGGCAAGGGCGCTGGAGGAGGTGGTGGGGGAGGCGGTAGTGGCGGTGGAGGCGGAGGAGGGGGTGGGGGTGGGGGTGGTGGCAGAGGTGGGGGCTTCGGTGGCAGTGGTGGAGGTGGAGGCGGCGGTGGCGGTGGCGGGGGGTGGAGGAGGCGGAGGCGGCGGCGGCGGCGGCGGAGGTGGAGCTGGTAGAGGCGGAGCTGTGCAGCGGGGACCCCAGCACCAGTCACGCTCTCGTGAGACCCCGTCGCCCCAGCAGCTTCGTGAGTGGTACGCAGGGCGCCAGGGGTCTGGGGGTGCTGGTCCCTGTGCCTACGTCCTGCGCACAGGCGACCGCACTGGAGAGCAGTGTGGTGGCCAGCACGCCACCCAGCGCTGCTTTGGTCGCGTGACAGACGCCTGGCGTACCCAGTTCCCTGACGCCACTGAGATCCCTCGCTGGGGTGATCTGCTCAAGTCGGGTGTAGCTATCTTTGATCTTGAATTCGATGCTATTCTTGCTGCCATGTATGCTGTGTCTATTAGTGCTGAGGGTGACTGTTACGTGCGTGTTCCGCCTGACCCGGGCATTGAGGCTGCTGCTCTAGGTGCTCGTGAGTCTGCTGCTCCAGGTGCTAGTGAGTCTGCTGCTCCAGGTGCTGGTGAGTCTGCTCTCTCATGTACCGCGTCGGCTCAGGTCTTGCATACCTTCACCCTCGACTCGGGTGCTTCCCGCTCCTTCTTTCGAGACCGCACCACCCTTACGCCGCTCAGTCGGCCGGTTGCGGTCTCCCTGGCAGACCCCTCTAGGGGTCCTGTTCTTGCTCGCTACTCCACTGTACTCCCGTGTCCGGCGGCCCCGTCCGGCTCCCTATCTGGTCTCTACCTCCCCTCGTTCTCTACGAACTTGGTGAGTGGTGCTGACCTTCAGGATGCCGGGGTTGACCAGTTCACTCCTGCGAGTCAGCGAGTGACCCACTGCACGTGTGCTCAGACGGGCCGCCACCTGGCCACGTTTACCCGTCGACCGGGGTCGAGCCTGTACACACTGACCACAGAGTCTCCCCGGGTTGCTGCGTCTGGTCAGGTAGCTGCGTCGAGTTAGGTGTTTGCTGCAGCGTCTCGGTCAGGTCCTGAGTCTGCCCCCTGCTCGTGTCGCCTCCTGTCCCACCAGACCCTCCTCTGGCACCACCGCCTTGGTCACCCCTCCTTGCCTCGTCTCTGAGGCATGGCCTCCCGTGTCCTTGTCTCTGGTCTCCCCCGGTCCCTCCCTCCCCTTCCCCCGGGGCCTGCCCCTACCTGCGTTCCCTGCGTCGAGGGGCGGCAGCGCGCCGCTCCTCACTCCTCCGAGTTTCCCCCGACAGAGGCTCCGCTGCAGACTCTCCACATGGACGTGTGGGGCCCAGCCCGCGTCCGTGGACAGGGTCACGAGCGTTACTTCCTGCTGGTGGTTGACGACTACTCGCGTCACACCACAGTCTTCCCCTTGCGCAGCAAGGGTGAGGTCACTGAGGTGTTGATCGACTGGATCCGCGTTGCTCGTCTCCAGCTCAGAGAGCGTTTCGGCTCGGACTTTCCTGTTCTGCGTCTGCACTCCGACAGAGGCGGAGAGTTTTCCTCCGACCTTCTGCGAGCCTTCTGTCGTGCGGAGGGCATCCGCCAGACGTTCACGCTTCCGGCCTCTCCACAGCAAAATGGGATTGCTGAGCGCCGCATTGGCATGGTCATGGATGTCGCTCGTACGTCCATGATCCATGCGGCTGCTCCCCATTTTCTGTGGCCGTTCGCGGTTCAGTACGCGGCGCATCAGATCAACCTTCAGCCCCGGGTCTCCCTGCCGGAGACCTCCCCTACTCTGCGGTGGACGGGGAAGGTTGGTGATGCGTCTGCGTTCCGTGTCTGGGGATCTCGAGCTTTCGTCCGAGACTTGTCTGCGGACAAGCTGTCCTCCCGTGCTGTTCCTTGCGTCTTCCTCGGTTTTCCCCCTGACGCGCCTGGTTGGCAGTTTTACCACCCCACCTCGCGTCCTGTTCTGTCCTCCCAGGACGTCACGTTTGACGAGTCGGTTCCGTACTACCGTCTCTTCCCCTACCGCACTGCCCCCTCCCCCCCCCGCCGCTCTTCCTCGCGCCCGGTCCCCCCCCGGTAGACCCCCTCCCCCCTCAGGGTCCCGCCCCCTCAGGTGTGTCCCAGGTTGATGCAGTCGAGCCTGTCGAGGTAGCTGTTGACTGTGGTGCTTCTTGGGGTGCTGAGCCTGAGCGTGCGGAGCCTGGGGGTGCTGGGTCTGGGGGTGCTGAGCCTGAGCGTGCGGATCCTGGGGGTGCTGCTTCTGGGGGTGCTGAACCTGAGCGTGCGGAGCCTAGGGGTGCTGAGCCTGGGGTTGCTGAGAGTGGGGGTGCGGAGCTTGCCGGTGCTGGACATGGAGGTCCTTCGGGTGCTTTGTCCCGGCGGGAGCTTCCCTCTCCACAGGAGCTGCGCGAGTGGTTTGCTCGGCGCTGGAGCCGTACTGCTGGAGCTGGAGGTGCTGCCGGTGCTGGAGGTTCTGCCGCTGCTGGAGTTACTGGAGCTGGAGGTGCTGCTGGAGCCGGTGCTGTAGGTTCTACTACTGCTGGGGGTGCTGGAGCCACGGGTCCCGGAGGTGCTCGTATTGGAGGTACTGGAGCTGCTGGGCCTGGTGGTGCTCCTGGTGCTGGAGCTACTGGTGGAGCTGGAGCTGGCGGTGCTGCTGGAGTGGGTGCTACTGGAGGTACTAGAGCCGGAGCTGCTATGTCTGCCGGTGGTCCTGCTGGAGCTGGAGCTGCTGGAGGTACTGGAGCTGGTGGTGCTGCTGGAGTTGGAGCTGACGCTGGGGGTGCTGGTGTTGTCCCTGCTGGTTCTGGAGGTGCTGCGCGGCCGCGGCCGTACTTCGTTCCGCTCCTTGAGCAGGTTCTTGGTCTTCCGCCTTCTTCTCCTCCTGCTCCTTCCTTAGAGTGTCCACCGCCTGTCCAGTCCGAGTCAGAGTTACAGCTCGCCCCCCCTCTACCTGCTCCTTCTCCCTACGCTGGTCCTACTGGAGGTCTTGCTGAGCGTCGTGAGCCTGAGTCGCGTCCTGCGTCACCTGTTCGTACTGCTCGCACTAGTCGTCATGTTCCACGTCAGCGTCCTCCTGCGGTCCCGGGCACGCATCAGATGGCACTGCGTCCTTCCACTGCACGCGAGAAATGTTGACGTACCTGTCACAATTGGGCATTACAGGAACCGTGACGCATGGCAAAGATTGATATGCGCGAAGCGAGAGTGGCGATAGGATTCCCCGTTTTGAGCCGTACTCGAATTCGGAAAAAAATATTTGAAAATCTTCAATTCTGGTCTTTACAATCCATTTTTGTGTGAGTTATAAATGTCCAGGGGTCTTATGCACTCGATGCCATCAGAGAAGACCCTACAACCCATTTTGAGCACATTTAGGATAAGACCCCCGGGTCTTCTAGGCGGGAGATCACGGTATTACTTTTGTGTATCCATCAGGGCGATGAGGACATATGCAAATCTGTACTCAGTTAGGCTACAAAATACGATACACCTACACATGTACAAAACGTGTACTGTCATCACCCGGATATAAGATAGTGTCGAATAGAAGACAGGGGGTGTCTATTATCCGGGTGTCTCTTATAAACGGGGTAGCCTCATTATAAGAGACCTACTTGTGTGTACGAGTTAAGCCAGTGTAGGGGTTAGGGGCAATTGTATAACGAAGGGGTATCTTCTAAACGGTTATTTGTCCATTTATAAGACTTATAAGACACCCTAAACCGTCCCAAATACAAGACAACCCAAGCATTTTTGCCCGTGTACGAGATAAGACATACGGTATATGTCTTATATCCGGGTGATGACGGTACTTTGACACCACGATAACAAGGCCATTATTCCAGCCCCCCCTGTAGGTTTCCTGCAAAATCCGTGGAATTTACTGGTGCATGACATAGGAAGGACTAGAAGATAAGAACCAAAGCACCCATCATTCAACTATGCCTCTACCTCGCCCAGGGTACATCTCTCTCAGGGTGACTACTCCCCACGCTAAGCCTACCAAGAGCCAACTGCAAACTTCCAGCTTAAGCAGCTTCACAGCCCCAACAAAGCCTTCTGGAAGAAAGCTTGCTTTCTAGAAGAGGGTGAGGCACCAAGCAGTGGACAATCAAGATCCTTCTGGACTTCCACCAGGAACGAGCTGCCAGTGGGAAACAGAGGAAGGTTGGAAGGGAGTGCAGGGAACATGCGGAGAAAAAGTGTTCAATTTTCATGTGCCGTGCCAGGAGAGCTGATAAAAACAGAGTGTTTGTGCTGCCTTATGCACCTGCTACATTTCTGTGTGTTTGAGGTCTTAGGAGGGTAAAGAAGCGGATCGGAATTTGACACCGTATGGAAACAGAAGGGGAAGGGGACTTAGATGGATCTGACGGAACCAGCGTTTTTTATTCTAGAGTCAAAATGCTACGTATTTTATGCTGGACGCGACCCTACTGATAATTTGACGGTGGTTTGACGTTCTGGCTGGCAGGCCAGAAAAACCTTTGGGCAGTAAAAAAAAAGCGGGGAGAGGGGGGGCAGGAGGGGTGGGAGGAGGTAAGGGGGTGGGGAGGTGATGCCCTGCTCTTCCCAGCCTCAACCGTAACATGCTCCTCCTCCTTCCCCCTCTACCCTTCTTCCCATCCCCTTCCTCCCACTGGCTTATCTCCCTTCTCACCCTTCACAACTTCCCCCTTCTCCTTCTTCTCTCCCGTACGCCTCTTCTCTCTCCCCCCCCCCCCCCCTACCTCTCCTTTCTCCCTTCTCTCCTCGACCCCTGTCCTTCCCTCTTCTGCCGTGTTTTTTGCCCTTAGATTGTTTTCGATTTCGGGGTGTCCAAAAAAAAATCAGGCAGCGTCCAGAGTCAAAACGTTCGTCCAACGTCCAGTGTCAAAACGTATCGTTTTGATGCTGGACGCGAGGCCTTCCTAGAGTCAAATCTATCTAAGGAAGGGGGAACGAGAGGGTGGAAGCTGGGAATATATTGGGGGTTGCAGTGTTGGAGTTTGCAATTGCTGCTGTAGAACAGGTAGACAGCAACCAAGCAAACATGAGAAGCAAAACAAAGCAATCAAGCAAAGAAATCAACAATGAGATGTATTGGGGAGAGGGAAGTGCATCTCACAATGGCGATGTTGTTGCCGTTGAGCAGTATTTGGTCCAGCTTCGTCACTCTGCTGCCTTCTACTGTGTGCTCGCTGCCATGCCATCGACACAGACAAGCATGACAGCAAGGCCACATGGTCGAGGATCGGAGAAACGTGCGTACATGGTATTTTCAGGGTTTGGAGAAACGGAGGTGCATTATATGGACTGGTGGAGGGGTCAACAGTTGCAAATAAGGTCCGAGAATATTGGTGCTCTGTCACAACCTCCAAAACCATGTCGCCTGTTGGAGGCGTACGTTGTTGCAAACGTGCACAGCTGGAAGTTCAAACGCACAACTCAATCACATTCTCAAAGCATCACGCAGCCAGATTATCACAGCTCGCACACTCAAATCATTCGCACTTTCCAACTCCAGCTGGTTTCAACTGTAATTCGGAAAGAAAAAGAAGAAGAAGAAGAAGAAAAAAACCTCACTACTCAGTGACGTCTTCGAGGACCATGTTGACGAACACGTCGAAGCCCCTCAGAGTGCCCACCAGCTCCTTATCGCCCTTCATTATCACCCAGATCTTCGACCCTATGCACCGGTCGATCAACTCTGCCGCGTGCACGCAACACAGGGGTTGGGGCAACGCGTACGGTTTATATCTTCATGCTCCCTATATCCCAACCCCACTGCACAAGGGACTAACACCCGCCAACACATGATAACATAGTCGATTCGTATGGACTTGAAGCGGAAGCAAGCGGCGAGATTTCCATACGAGGAGCGAGCATCGAACGCATACTACGAGCGCGGCTGGTCGTATCCGTTGCAAGTAACGCACCTGTGGGCATGAGATGGCTCGGATTGTGCGCCATTGTAACGACGGAAAGAGTGCTGCAAAGCTCAAGACAAAGGAGATGATTCCTAACACCAATGCCTGCGCTGCTCGAGGGAATAGTATGGCGCAAAATGCGCTGTCGGCATCACAAAAAAATCAATATCAGCCTTGTGTGAGGGCAGGGGGTTCAATTTTAGGGTTGGAAGTCAGGCTGTGTAACGTTTTTGCGAACGTCCGGACGTTCGGGGTACGGGCAGGTGGTTACAAATTTCTGTAATAATCGCCAGTGATTTCTTCTAATCAATTGCGACGTAGCAGGCATCCGGACGATTTCTGACGATTCCGCCCTACTTGGTCGCCGATTTCAGTCTATACACGGTCCGTTTGGAAATCAGACTGTACGACAATGTGCCAAATCCGTTGTCTTAAAGCGACGGGCAACTTTTGGCAGTGTTGGGTTCAGAAGTTTTTTTTTTGAACCAGGCTTGCCAGCGCGAAAGTGCTGGCTGGCGAAAACCAGGATTTCGTGCGGACACTTTCCATCCGCAGTAACAGTTCGCCAGGGTTCTGGGTTTTGGGTGGCAAATGTGCACCGTCGCTTTAACCGGCAAAATGGTTACAGGCCCTAAGGGCGGGTCCATTCGTCACAGCTCAGGTCGATATTGGTCACAGTACCATGTTTTGTAGAATAACCGCGTCAAATTTTGCGATCAGCCAGGAGACGCGCTCGTTTTTTTTTCCGAAAAAGGTGTTCACGAAAAAGCTATAGCAAATCAAACTCTCACACACACTCCCCAGAGTGTTTCCGTGAGAGCGAATTGGAGTTTTTTCGTCAAACCTGAATCTGTCGCGCAACATTTCCGATTCCCTTGAGGGGTTTCTCGAAACACTGGTTACTCCAGACGAAGTCTGCCGATTTTTAAAGTCCAACCTCACCAACCAACTGAACCGTACATCCATCCACGCTCTGAAGGATTTCTTCTGTTGGACATCCTGTGTATTTTGCTTCTATTGTGGTGCTCTGATGAGACTCGGACGTCATGTGGGTCCTAGGAGTCTAGGGACCTGGTTTCAGCCATTCTGTCGCTCGACAAAAAAGGCAAACGCTTTAGCGTTACTAGAACAGGCGGCAGCAGCAGGGTTGGGTTTGAACTGATGTAGTCAGGTACAGTAAATGATGGATTCAGAGTCCGCTCACCACCAAGTACTCCTGTGCCTTGAAATGTGAGAGCTTCGCCTGAAGCTCCAATTCATTCAGTGCTTGGCTGTTATCGACCGGCTATCATTGATCCAATATGGATTCATCAAGACTCGTGGCTGCAGTTATTCTAGTCGTGTCCCTGTTTCAGCATTTCGTTAGTGTTCGCCCGTTATTAGCACGAGGTGACGGCGAGGGTGAAATCGGGACCGGAGTCGGCCTTAGCGCGACTTCCGTTCCAGGCGGTTCGCGGAACAAGTACGCTTACGTCACGCTGTTGTGCGATGACGTCATGGCAGAGGCGGCGATGGTGATGGTACACTCCGTACGCCGTACGGGCACGCCTCACGATATCGTAATACTCACCATGAACGTCTCCAATCGCACGCTAGAATCGCTGGTAGCCTTGGGGGCGAAGATCGAGCCCATTCTGGAGCCCGTGCCTTATCCGTTCGCCGTCACGGCGGACAGACTTGCCATCAACAAGCCGTGCAGGTAAGAGCCGATTTCTAGGCGCGTGCCTGTGCCTAGAGTACTCAAAGAACGATACTGGAACCCGTGCCTGATCCCTTTGCTGTTACCGCGAAAAGACCAATGTCCAAGCTTTGCAGGTACGAGCCAGATGTTCCTAGGAGCTTTGAGAAGTCTAAAAGGGAATAACCTTCTTGAGCTGGCATTGGATCTTAGAAGCATACAGTGTGGCAAGCAGCAAGCCATGCTTCTGTGTGTGACAGTGACAGTGAGGGAAGACATTTCCGTCCAGCTCACTGAGGCTCGTTTGTGCTTGAAGCGTGCAGATACTTCAAGCTGCTTATCTGGATCACGGTGTGAATCACCCAATAGGGATCCGACCGACACATGATTGGATACAGGACTGATTGCTCAACATGACCATTGTTGAAGAGTTCGTCAGAGTACAAGACAACCGGTGTTGTCACCGTGATCATCCACTCTCCACCTCATTCGTCTCTCTCATCCCTGCCTCCCTCCCTCCCCCCTTCGCAGGTATCCCAAGCTGCTGACGTGGAACATGGTGTGCTACCTACCGCACCGCAAGCGCATCTACCTTGACCTCGACCTGCTCGTGTCCTCCAATGACCGAGGAGGACCCATTCTCAATACAGATCATGTGACCGTCTGACCCCTCTCTTCAGGTACTCCTAGCTGATGTGCAACGTGGTGTGCTACTGCAAGCTTATGTGTCCGTTCCCTGCCTCCCTGCACACAAGTACTCGAAGCTGCTGATATGAAACATGGTGGGTTACCGCAAGCTCATCTACCCCTTGGTTAGAGGAAACAACCTACCAGTTTCCAAACCCCTCTCGCCAAATACCCAAAGCTGCTGATGTGGAACATGGTGCGGTACCACCACGGTCTGATTGATTGTGTCCTTTGAGTCGCCAATCCCCGTCTGTCCAACCCCTGCACCCACCAGGTACTCGAAGCTGCTGATGTGGAACATGGTGCGCTACCGCAAGCTCATCTACCTGGACTCGGACCTGCTCGTGCTGCACAACATCGACGACCTCTTCCACCGCCCGCAACTCTCCGCCGCGCCCGACACGCTGCCGCCCGACAAGTTCAACAGCGGGCTCATGGTGGTGGAGCCCAACCGCGCCATGTTCAAAGACATGCTCTCCAAGATCGTCACCCTCGTCTCGCCCAACGTGGGCGACCAGGGCTTTCTCAACAGCTACTTCTCGTCGTGGTACCAGCAGGGCCCCGTGCACCACATCGACTACACGTACAATGCGCTCGTGCGCATCTCCGTGTCGCCCGGCTGGCGCCTATTCATCGAGCCCAAGCTCAAGGTGCTGCACTTCTCGGGCAACACCAAGCCCTGGAACATGATGGTCGACCGCCAGGTGTGTGTGCTTCACCTCCCCCGCTTGGCTGCCTCCTCCTCCTCCTCCTCCTCCTCCTCCTCCTCCTCCTCCTCCTCCTCCTCCTCCTCCTCCTCCTCCTCCTTCTCCTCCCTCAACCCCTCCTTTTCCCCTCCCGTTCCTTTCAAAATCCTCTCCCTTCCCCTCCGTCCCCACGTCCTCCCTTGCGCCGCGGCAGTTCCCCACCACGAGGGCGTTCGACCACCGGTGGTGGGAGGTGTATGACGACGTCTACTCCATCCTGCACCGCCAGGCGCTCAAATCCTCCAAGTCCTCCTCCTCCTCCTCCTCCTTCAACTCCCGCTCCACCCTAGACACCACCGCTGCTGCCACTGCAGCTGCTGCTGAGAAGGCTGGTGGTGGGGGGAGTGGAGGGGTTGGGGGGGGTGGGGAGAGCTTGGAGGCGGTGGCGACTGCTGCCCGGCTGGCAGCAGCAGCGGCAGCAGCAGCAGGGTCGCCCTCGGAGCCGCCCCAGCTGGCGCCGCAGTGCCAGCGGAACTACATGGCGTATGCACGGTGCGTTGAGGAACTACAGAGTATGGTGTGTGGGTGGTGAGAGAATGGTGTGTGGGTGGTGAGAGTATGGTGTGTGGGTGGTGAGAGTATGGTGTGTGGGTGGTGAGGGAGTGGTGTGTGCTTGGTGAGCGGGTGGCGTGTGGTGAGTGAGTGGTCTCTTAACATAATTCGTAGAGTGCAGCAGACTCTGGTCAGGCAGGGTCAGAGCAAAAGGCATACGGTTGCTGAATGTGATGATATACTGCTACCAGCGCTCTCACCTTCTCTTCCTTCCTCTCACCCCCTACTCCCCATACCAAACCCATACCCATCATTCCCCACCCCACCCCCAACCGGGCAGCAAGCCACCGATAACGGACAAGTTCAGTGTGATCATCAACTGCTTTGACCGCTTTGACCTCATGCTCTACTTTGTGCGGCGCTACGCGCACTTTGAGTTCGTGCACAAGGTGTACATCGTGTGGGGCAACACGCGCGTCACGCCCTTCCACCCCTCCTACTTCAACGTCTCCAAGCCCGTCGAGATCCTCTACTCTGGCATCGACTCGCTCAACGACCGCTTCAAACCCATTCGGTCAGTGGAAAGATGGCCATACTCCTCCCTTCTCGCCCTGCCATTCTCTTTCTCGCCCTGCCATTCTCTTTCTTGCCCTGCTAATCTCTTTCTTGCCCTGCCTCATTCTTGTCCTCTAGATTCCCCATTCACGCGTGCCCCTCTCACTGCATTCTGTTCCCCCAGCTCCCTGGAGACAGAGGCAGTGCTGATGTGTGACGACGACATCGAGGTGCATCCAGGCGCGCTGCGCGTGGCGTTTGAGCGGTGGCAGGAGGAGAAGTACCGCCTCGTGGGCTTCTTCCCGCGCGCGCACTACCGCGAGGTGAACGGGCCGCGCAGCGGGCAGATGACGTACGTGCTGACGCCGCGGCAGGAGTACAGCATCGTGCTCACCAAGATGTTCCTCATGCACGGCGACTACCTGCGCGCCTACACCTGCATCATGCCGCAGCGCGTGCGCGAGTACGTGGAGCGCAACAAGAACTGTGAAGACATCACCATGAACTTCGTGGTGACTCAGCTGTCAGGGCTGCCGCCGCTGCTCATGGAGGACCCCACGAAGCTGGACTACGGCACGTCGTCCGGGCTGTCGTCCCGAGGGAGCCACGACAACTCCAGGTGAGCGGCTGGTAGGAGTGAGTGTGAGTGGTGCTCAAGTGTGGTGGGCAACGGTGATGTTGGCAGGAATCTAGCCTGCTCATGAAGGATCCGACAAAGCTCGAGTTTGGCACGTCCTTGGGATTATCGTCGAGAAGGAGCCATGTCATTGCCCTGTGACCGTACCAGTCTCCATGCCAGCGCGCATGTGTGAATTTTGATGTATCCTTCTGCATGTGTGCTGCGCCTCCCTTCACCTCACCCCCAGGTCCGTGTGCATGAACGACATTGCCATCATGCTGGGGTACATGTCACTGCGCAACACATCCGAGGCCGTCACCTTCTTCGAACGAGACAAGATGGTCAAGGCGAGTCAATAAGGGCATGCAGGGAATGGTCAAGGCGAGTCAATCTGTCAAAGTCAATCAGTAAATGGGATGCAGGGTTATTGAAAACGGCCGTATGTTTGGAAAATTCCTGTAAAAAAAGGCCGATTTAAACGGTTTAATACGGTTTCAGGAAGTGCTTTCCGTTTGGATTAAAATGGCCATTTCAAACGGTCTTTTTTTCAAACCAGGGGGGCGCCAACCCATGGGGCGAGTCATATTGAATGAGTCATTACAGTCATATTGAATGAGTCATTACAGTCATATTGAATGAGTCATTACAGTCATATTGAATGAGTCATTACAGTCATATTGAATGAGTCATTACAGTCATATTGAATGAGTCATTACAGTCATATTGAATGAGTCATTACAGTCATATTGAATGAGTCATTACAGTCATATTGAATGGGTCATTACAGTCATATTGAATGAGTCATTACAGTCATATTGGATGAGTCATAACAGTCATATTGAATGAATGTACATTGAATGTACATGGGATGCAGGGTTATTGAAAACGGCTGTATGTTTGGAAAATTCCTGTAAAAAAAGGCCGATTTAAACGGTTTAATACGGTTTCAGGAAGTGCTTTCCGTTTGGTTTAAAATGGCCATTTCAAACGGTATTTTTTTCAAACCAGGGGGGCGCCAACCCATGGGGCGAGTCATATTGAATGAATGTACATTGAGTGATGAGAAATGTCAAGGCCTGGCAATGCACATTTGTGATGTCCGCCAGTGTGAAAGTCAGTCAAGTGAGTCTGTTGTCGTTATAGTGTGCAGTATTGGTGTTGATGAGAGTCGCAATGGAGTTTACCGCAGTGTTGTCTGTAATCACCTCAACTGTCTGTAATCACCTCAACTGTCTGTAATCACCTCAACTGTCTGTAATCACCTCAACTGTCTGTAATCACCTCAACTGTCTGTAATCACCTCAACTGTCTGCATCTGGTTCCTCATTGCTCTTGCACACAATCAGGTGGTGCGGCGGCGCAGGCTGAGCACGGCAGGCTGATCACAATAGCGCACATGGTCTTTGCGCTAGTGCACATTCAAGTCTCAAAGCACAGCTGGCTTGAGTCTTGACGCTGCTCCCTGCATGTTTCCTCATCCCTCAATCACAACAACCAGGTGGTGCGGCGGTGCAGGCTAAGCACAGCAGCGCACAGCACATGGTGATTGAGCCGGTGTTTGACGGATTTGAGCAGCAATGCCATCATGCACCTCTCTGCATGTTTCTTCCTTGCCTCTCACACACATCAGGTGGTGAGACGGCGCAGGCTGAGCACGGCGGCACACATGGTGTTTGAGCCGGTGTTTGATGCGTTTGAGCACCGCGGCAGCAAGCAGTTCCTCAAGCAGCTCACCTTCCAGCACCCCCTCATCACCACTGAGATCGCCCACGTGCCCACCCACACCGTCAACCGACACGTCATGTGCATCAAGGTACGTTCGTGCGTGCGCGCGCACATCAGGGTAGGTGTGTGGGGGGGGGGGGGAGAGAGGGGGGTGCCTGATGGTCCGTCAAAGGCAACCATTTCTTTCATCACCATGGAGATCGCTGAAGTGCCCACCCCACACCGCCAGTAGACACGTGCGGGTGTGTGTGGTGTGTGCGTGCGTGCATGTGTGCGTGCGTGTGTGTGGAAAGTGGCATCTGCACCTCGATTCAACGTGTCTGCCTGTAATCACTCAAATTCTCATTACTGTTTTCTGCCTGCCGCAATTCCACCACCCTCTCCTCTCTCCCTTCCTCTCTCCCTTCCTCTCTCCCTTCCTCTCTCCCTTCCTCTCTCCCTTCCTCCCTCCGTCCGTCCCTCCCTCCCTCCCTCGTTGACCCTCATCCTGCATCCGCCAACCTGCAGGGGGACAACGACGAGGACATGGACGACCCGGCGCGCAACCAGTACACGCTGCTCGACTTCGCCTCCGTGCCGCCCGACGCCGGCCACCTCTCAGGAAGCACCTTCATCGCGCACAGCCAGTGGGGCTTCGAGGGCCGCTTCACGCTGCTGCACCTCGCCTCCTCCCTCGCCACCTGGCGCCGCTCCCACGGCTGCTTCGGCCCCGCCCGCCTCATGCTCTTCCAGGACGGCATGCTCCGCACGCAGGTGGGCTGCCTGCTGCTTCGGGGGTTGCTGTGTGGAGAGCGGATATGTGTGCCTCTTTCCCCCTCTCCCTCGCTCCCACGGCTGCTTCGGCCCCGCCAGGCTCTTCAAGGACGGCATGCTTCGGTTCGGACGCACGTGGGCTGCCTGGGTCTGCTTGGTTGGTTGGTGGGTGGGTGGATTGGCTGGGGGGTTGGTGGTGGTGGAGGGGGGTTATGTGTACGTCTTTCTCTCTCTCTCTCTCTCGCTCCCGTATCTGCTTCGGCCCCGTCAGCCAGGCCCATGCGCTTTCAGGACGGTATGCTCAGGACGCAAGTGGGTGGGTTGGGCAATTGCGCGTGGGTTATCTGGAGGGGGGAATTGTACGTGGGAATGGAGGGGGGAATTGTAGGTGGGAATGGAGGGGGGAATGGAGGGGGGAATGGAGGGGGGAATGGAGGGGGGAATTGTACGTGGGAATGGAGGGGGGAATGGAGGGGGGAATTGTACGTGGGAATGGAGGGGGGAATTGTACGTGGGAATGGAGGGGGGAATTGTACATGGGAATGGAGGGGGGAAAGTCTGTTCCTCTCCCGCCCTTTCTCTGCTGCGCACATGCGTGCGTGCGTGGGCGCATGCGTGTGAGAATTTGTGTGCCGAGGGCAGCGCCAGCCGTCAAGCCACATGGATTGCGGATGGCGGGGTCACACAGTGCCTGTGGATCGCGATGGTGCTGCGCGGCAGGCAAGGCAACAGTTGCTCAAGCCACGCACTTCCCGTTCCTCCCACACACATGCACCAACGAATCCCCACACACATGCACCAACGGATCCCCACACACAGGTATCAGCATGGGCCAGGCCAGGCACCTGCTCAAGGCAGTGCTGCGGCTGAGGACAGCGCCTTACGTGAGGCCAGTGGGTGGGAAGTCAGTTTAGTGCCACAAACTATGCGCTCCCCCATGCACCCAGTCGCCCACACAAGTGTCAGCACGCGCCAATAATCTGCTCAAGGCAGGGCTGCGGCCAGGGGTAGTGGCTTACTTGAGGTATGCTGTCAATCCACACATGCCGTACCACCCTCCTATTCCCCGCTGCCAACACCCCTACACACGTACAGATATCAACGTGGGCCAGCAACCTGCTCAAGGCAGTGCTGGGGCCACGGGGCTGCACCACCATTCAAACCAAACCACCGCATGGGGTGCTGCCGCAGTGGTGTTGCGGCATCCACCTCTCCTACACACCAACTTACAAATTTTCCCCTCACCCCCCCTCCTCTTCTCCCCTTCCCCCCCTCTCACCTCCCCTCCTCTTCTCCCCTTCCCCCCCTCTCACCCCCCTTCCTCTTCTCCCCTTCCCCCCCTCGCCGTCTCCCTGTTCCCTTCCCTCCGTTCCACTGGCGCCCCACCGCACAGATATCAGCGTGGGCCAGCAACCTGCTCAAGGCAGTGCTGGGGCCGGGAGCAGCGCCGCCGTTCAAGCCACCGGACGGGGTGACGCCGCAGTGCCTGGAGAACGCAGTGGTGCTGCGGCAGCGGGACACCTTCAACGCCGATGAGTGCAGCAGCGACGCTCAAGAGCTGCGACGGATTGTCCGTGCCTTTTGCCAGTGAGTGGTGCTGTGAAGAGTGCTGGAATACTCTGTTTCTGACTTGCGCCTTGATGAGTCTGTGTGTGCTTGAATCGACTTAAAGCAATGTCTGGAGAATGCGGTGGTGCTGCGGCAGAGGAACACCTTCAACGCTGATTATTGCAACAGCGACGAGCACAAACTCATGTGAAATTACACGAGTTTTGAGGCGCCTTAACACTCGCCTCACCCGAAATCTCAAAATTCTCAAGAATGCATACGAGAGAACTCATGCCGCTTGACTTCCCACACTGCTCGCTTCCCACCTCTTCCCTCCATTTGTCCATCATTCCCCCCCCCAAAACACCTGAGTACCAGCAGTGCAAGCACCGGAGGACCCCTCTCCACTGCTGGAGGAGGAGGGCATGGACGCAGCAACTCATACACAAGATGTGAGGCCATTCAACCTTCTCCACTTCCCCCGTCCCAACTCCTCCCTCTGTACCCCCTGCTTCCACTGTCCACAGCACCCGGGTGCCAGCAGTGCCAGCACCAGAGGACCCGCCAGCGCTGCTGGGGGAGGAGGGCATGGACGTACGCATTGCGTTTGCGGGCGACGCGGACAACTGGGCGCGCATGCCGTGGTTCAACTTCTCCCTCGCCGCCACCTGGATCCGCCAGGAGTGCGCCGTCTTCTCGCTCTCCTGCGAGGTCGCCACGGTGCCAAGAGGGGAATTCTGCCGTGTCAAGGTGAGCGCCTGTGCCTGTGGGTCAACTGTCAAGGGATGCTGCAGAAGGCCAGTCAGCGCTGTTGCCCTCCCGTCCTGCCCTCTCTCTCACCTTCTTCTCTCCTCCGCTTCTCTTCTTCCACCTTCCTTTCCTCTTCCCTTTCCTCTGCTTTTCTCTCAGCTCTCTCTCGCTTCTCTCTCAAGTCCCTGTTCTGAACTCACCAGACTTCTTTCATCTCACAGGTTTCTTCTGTTCACAACCCTATCCTCGTTAGAAGCTCTAACCCATTCTTCTGTCCCCCTGCTGCATCTCACTCCCCACAGGTTTTGGGCCTGGGCCGAGCGGACATCGTGATTGGTCCGTGGGGAGACCGGGCTTTGGACAACATAGTGTTCCTGCTGCCCGGCACAGCCGTGCTGGAGCTGTACCCATCCAACGCACATGAGGACGACCGCAAGACCGCCAAGCTCGAGGCCGAGTGCCTTGACCTCGCTTATGAGCAGGTGGGGGGTCGTGGTCAGGTGGGGAATGGTGAGCAGGTGGGGTGGTTCGATTGAACAGGTGAATTGTAATGTCACTCCCTGTCATCTCACCCCCTTCCCCCGTCGCACACATGCATGCATGAGCTCTCACACCGCACTCCTTACCTTCCTTGCCTTCCCCCCTCGCCCCCTCAGATGCGCATGGACGTGGCGATGAAGGACGTGCTGTCGTGGGTGAGCAAGCACCTGGAGACGCTGGGGCGCCGGCAGAAGGGCGCCGCCGAGGATGGCGAGCCCACCTTCCTCGAGACCTGTGTGCACCGTAACCTGCGCTACTGAGTGGGCGAGACGAGGGAAAAGAGGGAGTAGAGGGAAATCGAGGGGGGGAAATCACTTTTGAGAATTCTCAAACCGCAACCTGCAATGCTGAGTGGGCGATGGGGAGGGAGAAGAGGAAAATCGAGAGGGGGGAAGGGATGAGCCCACCTCTGTGTGCAACGCTACTTGCGGTACTGAGTGGGCGATAAAGAGGGGTGGAGGGATTGGGAAGGGGGAAAGAGGGGACGAGGGGGAGGGGGAGGGAGAGCCCACCTTTCTTAGTGTCTGGGTTGGGAAGCGGAATGAATGAACTAGGCAGGATGGGGATACACATAGGGTACCCTAAAGAGGGTTGTGCCCTCTAAAAAGCACCTCCATGTTAATGTCAGAAGATTGAACGAGAATGGATGCATTGAGCAGAAAGTTGGGTACAAGTGCTAACCCTAATTGGGTTGTACCCCACTACAGCCTACACAAATGTAAGCACTGTAACATTCTGATACACCCCCATAGGCAAAGTGGGGGAGAACAAGTGGTCACAAGACCAGTCAAGAAAACCAAAACAAACTCAGGGTGGATCACGAAGTCACCACACATTCTTAGCACAAGCAAATGCCACAAGGCCAGTTCACATGTAGAGTTATATAAAAGAGAACAAACAGTACAGTGATCACACTCAAGCAAGTGTAAGCATGCAGGTATATATATAGATCACAGTACAAGCTAAGTCACGTGAGCAAGTGAGGCAAAGTAGGCACCAGGCCTAAAATAGTACAAAAACGTTGATGATCACCAGATTGAAGTGCCTTGGTGAATATATGACCAGTGTTGGCCCGAGTGGCCACGTAAGTAAGACGAAGCTGACCACGCTGCTGCAGCTCTCGAGCAAAGAAATAACGCAGAGCTATGTGCTTCGTTCTGTGCTCCAGTCTGTGCTCCTAACACAAGGCAATCATGGCCTTGTTGTCTACATACAGGACTGGAGAAGAACGAGGCCGCTCTCCCAAGTCGGTCAGCAGGTAGGTGAGCCAGCGTAACACCTGTCCAAGAAGTGTCTGCGTGTCCAGTGAGGACAACTGGACCCCGTCCTCAAAACACGAGCCCCATTCCCGATGTACTGCACAAATAGAGCAACACCCTCTTAACGGCCTCCCAGTGCTTTGGTCGGTGTTTCCCTGGCGCAACGTAGCGTGCCAGGATGGTAAGAGGGTAGGCAAGGTCAGGTCTAGTGCAGGTCATCAAGTACATGAGGCAGCCCACAAGCTCTTGATACAGGCCACTTGGCTCTACGGACTCGTCCGAAGGTGGAGCTGAGAGCGAGTGACCGGTAGGCAGAGGAGTGGATTGTGGCAAGGAGTACCGGAAGCCGAAGCGGTGAAGGATGTGGTGCACGATGTGTGACTGAGTCAGGGTGATGGTGCGCCGTGCTCTGTCCCGGGTGATCTGCAACCCAAGATAGCTGCGCAGCTCACCCAGGTCAGTGTAGGTGTGTCTCTTCTGCAGCTCCGACTTCACAAGGGCCAGTGCCTTAGTGTCAGCAGTGGCAAAGACCAAGTTGTCGACGTACACGAGGACGTAGAACGGCGGCAGCGAAGTGTCGGTGCGCAGAAACAGCGACGGGTCAGCATTAGAAGGAGCAAACCCAAGAGCCGCAAGCGTCGTCTTTAGTGTGTCGTGCCACTGGTGAGGCACATGGCGGAGACCGTAGACTAGCCGTCGGAGGCTCGACTAGGTACCTGCAGGAAATGACCCAGTGAAGCCAGGTGGGCGGCGCAGCCAGATCTCCTCGTGCAGGCTGCCCTGTAAGAAAGCTGTGCTGAAGTCAAGAGAGTGCAGCTCCTAGTTACGCTGAGCTGCCACGTGCACCAGATCCCGAAGAGTGGTCATCTTCGAGGTAGGGGAGAAGGTCTGGAAGAGGTCAACTCCCTGTCGCTAACGAGCATTGAAGACAGGCAGAGAACTCGGCGGCCGCTTCACCCTGAAAATCCACATGCCATCGACTATATTCGCCCCAGAAAGGGGAACTGCGTCGACGTAGGTGCCTGTGGACTTCCAGGATGCCATCTCTGCGTCCATGGCTGTCTGCCACTAAGAGGAGTAGGGACCCGTAATCGCCTCTGCGTAAGAGCGCGGGGTCGGGATGTCTGGTGCATCCGGGTCTCCCTCAGGTGCAAGCAGCATGGCCACGAGATGAGGTACAGCAGCTGCAAGACACTCAAAGTCCTCCTGCCTATCTCCAAGGACGTCCGTACCAAGAGCACACTCACCCCCGACAAACGGAGGACAGTCAGACTCAGACTCAGCAACAAGACTAGTTGCGTAGTCGAGACGACAGGCGGTTGCAAAGTCAACAAGCTTAGCAACTAGGGCAGACGCAGCAGTGGAATCAAACGAAGGGTCAGTGATAACAATGGCTAGAAGACGAGGGACAGTAGGACTGGCACCACAAGCTAAGTCAGACTCAGGGTCAGGAACGGTAGGAAGAGAGGATGCAGGAGGAGGCGGCAGGGGAACTCGCAGTGGAACAAAGGAAGGACGAAGTGCCATAATGTGAGTGCCAGGGACAGGAGGAGGACGCGGACGAGGAACACGACGACCAGTGCGAACAGCGCAAACAGGCGAGGCAGGACGAGACTCAGGCTCACGACGCTGTGTAAAAGAGTCTGTCTACTCAGCGTAAGGAGAAGGAGTAGGCAGTGGGGATTCTGGCTGTAACTGTGGCTGCAACTGGTGAGGCGGTGGACTCACTAAGTTAGGAGGAAGGCCAGTAGAAGACGGGAGAGTAAGAACCTGGCGAAGGACCGAGTCAGGTGGCGGCAGAGATGACGGTGGCGGCGGAACAAAAAATGGTCGCCGCTGTACAGTGCCTCCAGCACCAGTACCGCCAGCTCTAGCACCCCCAGCACAGCACCTCCAGCTCCAGGGTCTCCAGCTCCAGTGCCTCCAGCTCCAGCGCCTCCAGCTCCAGCGCCTCCAACTCCTGGGTACCAGCTCCTCCAGCTCCAGCGCCTCTAGCGCGAGTGTCTCCTGCTCCAGTGCTTCCAGCTCCAGCGCCTCCAGCGTCAGTGCCTCCAGCTCCAGCAAATCCAGCGCCAGGGTCTCCAGCTCCAGCTCCTCCAGCTCCAGCGCCTCTAGCTCCAGCGCCTCCAGCTCTAGGGTCTCCAGCTCCAGCTCCTCCAGCTCCTGCGCCTCCAGCGCCAGTGCCTCCAGCTCGAGGGTCTTTAGCTTGAGGGTCTCCAGCTCCAGCGCCTCCAACACCACTAGAACCGGCAGCTCCAGTATCTCTAGTACGAGCACCTCTAGGACCAGCAGCTCCAGCACCTCTGGTAACTCAAGCTCCAGCATTAACACGAGCACCTCCAAGACTAACAGCTCCAGCACCTCCAGCTCGAGTGCCTCCAGTAGAAGAGCCTCCAGCTCCAACACCTCCGAAGGCGTGTGCGCTGAGCAAACTACTTGCGCAGCTGCAGTAGTGAGAGAGGCTCTTGCCGGGGAGACAGTCATGGCGAGGAATCCGCAGGACCTCCAGCAGACGTAGTACCTCTAGGCTCAGCACTCCCAGACTCCGCACCCTCTGACTCAGCACCCCCAGGCTCCACACCCTTAGGCTTAGTACCACCAGGCTCCGCACCCCCTGGCTCAGCACCCCCAGACTCCGCACCCTCAAACTCAGCACCCCCAGGCTCCGCACCCTCACGCTCAGCACCCCCAGGCTCCGCAGTCGCAGGCTCAGCACCCCCAGGCTCGGTAGTCAGTGTGAACAGACTCGACCCAGGCCAACGGGTAAACGTGGCCAGGTGACGGCCCATCCGTGTACACGTGCAGATCGACACACGCTGACCCCCAGGAGTGGTGGTAGTGACCATCGCATCCTGGAGGGCAGCTGTACTCACCAAGTTCGTAGAGAACGAGGGGAGGTGAAGACCCGACAGTGAGGCGGACGGAACCGCCAGAGACGGGAGAACAGTAGAAGAACGGGCAAGAACTAGGCCCCCAGAGAGGTCAGCCAGTCGGACCGGAACAGGTGCACGGATTGGAGTGAGGGTGGTACTATCGCGAAAGAAACAGCAGGAAGCACCTAAGTCAAGCGTAAAGGTGTGCAAGGCCTCAGCAAGCGCAGTACCAGGGAGAGCAGACTCACTAGCACCTAGAGAACCAGCCTCTATACCTCGGTCGGGCGGCACACATAGGTAACAGTCACCCTCAGCACTAACAGTCAAGGCATACATGGCAGCAAGGATAGCATCATAGTAAAGAGCAAAGATATAAACCCTAGACCTAAGCAGCTCTGACCAGCGGGGGTGCTCAGCCTCGTCGCCAAACTCTGCGTGCCAAGTGTCGTCAAGGCGGGAGAAGCAGCGGTGCTGAGAGTGAAACTTCCCGCATGTCTGACCAGCACGGTCACCCGTGCGAATCACACACGGGCAGCAAACACTACCCCCATACGCCCCTTGCTGAGCAAACCACTCAAGAAGCTGCAGGGGTGTAGGGGTCTCACTCCGACGCTGCTACTGCTGCCTCTTGCCACCGCCAGGGCCTCCCCTCTGAACAGCTCCAACCCGACCGCCACCACTGCCGCTGCCACCACTCCCACTGCCACCACCACCACCACCCCCAGCGCTGCCACCACCGCCGCCACCGAAGCCCCCACTCCCGCCACCACTCCCACCGCTGCCACCACCTCCGCCACCTCCACCGCCTCCACTGCCTCCACCACCACCACCCCAGCTGCCACCGCCACCACCCGTGCCACCCTTGCCCTTGCTGCTGCGGCGCTTCCCACTAAGAGCAGAAGTAGCCCCGAAATCCTCAGCACCAAGGATGTCAACAACAGCAGCAGAAGCGTAGGAGGGGGCAAGGGGGGAGGGGGAACACCCCTCAAAGAATTGTGTGCGAGGTGTGCCACAAGCAGCACCTACAACGACTACGCTAGTATCAGCTGCAAGGAGGTGCTTCTCGAGCAGGTCGACAGTGAGGTTTGTGGGATCAAGTGCGAGAAAGTGGTCCCTGACTGCGCGAAGAGAGTTAGGGAGGCGAGTGACTATGAAGTAGAGAGTGATGTACATCGGGGGCGGGTTCCTGTCAAGGACCTCTGCTGGGAGGGCAGCGCGGTAGCGAGCGTTGCTAGTGCGGAGGTGGGTAACGAGGTCCTCGACTGTGGCAAAGGTTGACAGCTCGGGAAACAGGTAGGGCAGTATAAGACGGCCTAGAGCAGCAGTGGCAGGGGTGTTATAGTCACAGAAGGCTTGAATGTGCCTAAAACAAAAGATAGAGTGCACAGTCGGATTTCCGCACAGCGGCTTCAAACGTTGATAGCGTTGTGTTTACAGTTTCAAATTACTTCCTATAAATTGGATCTGGAGCGTCTTGATATCGCTTGCAATATGCAATTTACATTGCACTATTTCATCAAGTAATGATGACGCAACGTTGGTTTGAACGAACAGCACTATGGCAACCACTATTGCCTTAGAACACAAATTATGGAGAGTTACGAGTTGGGAATGACTCCAGCTCCTACAAACCCCAAGAGCCGAGTTACAGTGATGTGGAACAGTGCCACATTGTCCCCAACCATGTAGGGTCTCGAAACTACCATCCACAATGGCCTACACCAAGAGAAATGTTACACTACACATTGTAATGTAACTATTCTCACTATCTTGAAGTTTACCCTTTTGGAGAGCTTCGAAATCCCTTGAATCTTGAAACCATGGTTCTGGTTCTTCAAGACAAATTCTTCCTTGAGTTCTTGGAAGTCTACTGCGCACACCTGCGACTCGCCGAACGTTCCACACACGACAAAATAGAAAACCGCACACGACACGCAAACGACGACGTGACACGCGACTAGCGATAACTCACTATTGACTCGACACACACATTCAAAATCATGCCTCATCATTCACACACTATTGTAAGCATGAAATATATATTCTCATGCCCTCATACCATTCCATGCACACACGCATGCACGTACACAGACAACAAACCAAATACAAACCATAGGGTTGCACCAACAAACTCCCCCTCGGATTGTTGGCCTTTGGATCTTTCTCTCTCAGTTCAGAGCCATCCCAACAAGCTTGCAACACTTCCAATGCTGCTTCTCCACTAGCCTCATGGTCATCATGTCAGGTGGCTGCCCAATCGTCTTCACGTAGCGCAACTCAACTTCACCTGCGGCCACCATGCTCCTCGTCCAATGCCACTTCACCCTCATGTGCTTGGTGAGGCCGTGCAACACATGGTTCTTAGCAAGTGCAATGGCACCTTGGCTGTCGCAGTAGAGTGGGGTAGGTCCTTGCTGCTCCTCCCCCAATTCAGCCAACAAACGCCGCTGCCACACAATCTCTTGTACGGCACGGAAAAGTGCCATGTGCTCGGACTCCACCGAGCTCAATGCTTGATCCACCTGCTTCTTGCTCTCCCAAGCAGTTGGGCCTCCACCAATACATCAAATGAACCCTCCAACACTTGTCATGTCCTCTGGTTCGGATGCATAAGAAGCATCCGAGAATGCGGTGAGGAACAAACGCCCGGGTTCAACACCATCCGCGCCCTTTTGGCGCCTTTGCGCCGCCGCCGAGTATTGCAGCCCAACGGTCGCTGTTTGGCCAAGAGACTTGGCCACCCTCATTACAACTGCTATCTGCTCCTCAATAGGGCATTTAACAACCCTAGCCAATTGTCCGGTTGCAAAGGCGACATCCGGTCAGGTGTTTACCGCCGCGTACATGAGGCTGCCCACCAACGAGTGAAAACGACGCCTCTCCTCTTCACCAACGCTCTCCTCCTGTGGTCCCTTCACACACTTGAACCCAGAGGGAAAGGGTGCAGCCACATGGCCTTCACTCTGCCCAAAGTTGGCAGCCGATGCATCCTGGTACTTATGTTGATGCACCCGCATGCACCGTTTCTCCACATCTTGTTCGATGTGGAGCCCGAAGTAGAAGCTCACGTCACCAAGGGCCTTGCATTTGAACTTGTCTTGAAGCTTCAGCATCACCTCCTTCACAAGGTCAGAGGAGGGTGAGAAAACGAGGATGTCATCCACATAAACCACCATGAAACTCCTCTGCTCCCCCTCGCCAAGCATGACCAAGGAATGACCGGCGGATGAGGGAGTGAACCCGATATCCTCTAAGACTTCACGCAGCTTCAAGTACCACTGTCTAGGGGCTTGATTGAGCCCATAGAGTGCCTTCTTCAGCTTCCACACTCTGCCCCTACCATCATATATCCATCTGGCTGCGCCATGAAAATCTCTTCCTCTAGGACGCCGTTGAGGAATGCGGTTGTCACATCAAATACCCATCCTTTGATGGCAGCACCCGCGAGTAGGGTTCTCAGCGTCGTCGGCTTCACCACAGGAGCAAACAACTCCTTATAGTCCACCTTCTCCTTCTGCTGGTACCCCTTGGCCACAAGCCTAGACTTGTAGCGCTCGATATTGCCGTTGGCGTCGGACTTGATCTTGAAGAGCCACTTGGACGTAATCGCCTTACGCCCCTCCGGTAGCTCCACCAATTCCCACGTGCCATTCTCCTCAATGCTCTTCAGCTCACTCTCCATTGCCTTCTTCCACTCCTCAGCATCACTACTCTCCAAGGCCTCCTTGAGAGTTGCTGTTTCCTCCGGCATCTCCACCGGAGAGAAGAACGCGAAGGCACACTCCTCGTAGTCACTCTCCTCGTCATCTCCAACTATAAGTGCCGCTCCGGCCAGAGCTGACTTGGCTGGCTTTCCCAATGCATCATAGGTCAGCATATGAGGGGCTTGAATTCTCCTTTTGCCCCTTCCTTCCTCCTCAGCTGCAGGGACATGAAGGCCTTGGCGTTGCTGCGGGGTGACTCGGATCCGTGGAGCACTTTTAGTGCGAGAAGGAAGTGTCGGTGCACGCTCGCTCACTTGCTGCACCTCCTCCTCTTCTTCCTCTGCATCCTTAGCCTCCTCTCCCCCATTTACAAGGGAAGACTGCCTTGTGGTGGTGCTGCTGCTGCTTAGCTCCAAAGGCAGCTCTACATGCTCCAAACCGGAACTCTTCACCTCCCCAAACCGCATGCCTATCTTCTCCTCATTCTCTGCCTTCCAATCCTTGTACATAAGATTCTCCATGAATTTGCAGTCCCTGCTCACCAAGAATTTCTTGGTGAATGGGTCCCAAAGAAGCCATCCCTTGCTGTTTTGAGCCATGCCCAAATGTACGGCCCATATCGCCTTGGCACCGAGCTTGTTGTGCCAAAGATGCTTAGGCACAAGCGCCATGCACATGCACCCGAACACCCAAAGCATATCCACCTTTGGCTTCCTTCCAATCCACTCCACAAGGGCACCCATTTTTCTGCTCCCACATGATTCAAGGCTCTGTTCTTGGCCACACACGCGCTCCGCACTGCATCAGGCCAGAAATAGTCGGGTAGCCCGGCTTCAATGAGCAACCCGCGCACTGTCTCTGTGATTGTCCGGTTTACTCGCTCGGCGATACCGTTCATTGCAGGGGAGTATGGCATGGTAAGGGAGTTCATTATGCCATTCTTCTTCAGCCACAATGAGGACTCCTTGCTCAAGAACTCTCCCCCTCGATCGGTGCGAATTGCCTTCACAAGTCGGTCTTGTTGCTGCTCCACCATCGGCAACCAATCGGTCTTCACCGTTTCAGCCACGTCGCTCTTCTTGGACAGCACGTACACCCAAGTCGTGCAAGTGTAGACGTCCACTATGGTGAGAAAGTACTCATCTCTAGCAGCTCCATGCTTCAGGGGGCCCACCACGTCCATCACCACCTCATCAAGTGGTGCCTTAGCCGTTGCCTCCGAAGTTGAGAACGGGAAACGGGTGAACTTGGCTTGCATGCACGTCGGGCAGCCAAGTACCTCATCGGGCTCCCCCTTCACAAGTATGCCAGCTACCATCTCATTCTTCACTAGCTGCTGCAAGATGGACAGGGCCACATGCCCCATTTGCCGATGCAAGGTGAGCCAATCACACTCCCCCGTAGCCGAAGTCGGATTGGAGAATGCCGCACTCACAATAGTGCCCCACGTGCTCTCTCCGTACTCCTCCGCTGCTGCCTTGGGGTTCTCCTCACCCTTTTGCTGCTCCTTGGCTGCTGCACCACTCTCTTCAAGCTCACATTGCTTACTGGTCCCTCCAAGTTTGCACTTGTTGGAATCTTTCGCCTTGGCGCCATCGTTCGCACCGTAGCCGCTACCAACCGCTTGACCCTTGGTGCTGACGCTTGCTGCCACTTGCCTCTCTTTAGGCATAGGGACCACAGGGATCTGCCACATCTCGTTGTAGACATCCCTATCCTTGCGGTGTAGGTCTTGGCTCCCTTCTAGCTCGTGTCCATGCCGAACTTTTGCAACCGCCGCACGAAAATCAGGTTGGCAGCAAGGTTGGGCACCCAAAGCACATTCTTGAGGCCCACCATCTTCCCATCAGCACCTTTGAACATGGCCTTGCCCATGCCTTTCACCTCTGCTCGCTGCCCCAAAGCCGATGTGACATGCTATAGGTAGCGCTTCTATCGATCACCCAATAGTCCAGGGAGTGTAGGGTCACCTTCCCCACAGCAGCAGGTTCCTCAAAGATTTAATCCTTCTCTAGTGCTGTCGGTGCTTGTGTCGACATGAAGAAGAATTGACCCGGAAAGCGATCGTCCCTCGACTCGCTCTCGTTCTCACCGTTCTTCACATTTGCAGCACCACCTCCGCGACCGCCACGGCCTCCACGGCCTCTTCCTCTCCCTCCCCCTGCTCCTCTACCTTCTTGGCCTTGAGCAGGAGTCCATCCATCAGGGAGTTTGTAGCAATCGCGCCACATGTGTCCGCTCTTGTGGCAAAAATGACACTCGCCATCAAACCGTCCGCGACCGCGTCCCGTAGTTCTTGTCATTGCCATAGCTGCCACTTCCACGGCCTCCATTGTAGTTGCTGCCTCCAAACCTTCCTCCTCCTTGTCATCTGATCCTTCCACGACCATATCCCCGGCCGATGCTTGCTGCCCCGGCGCCATCCGAACCCGCCAACTCACGGCGGCGAAAATCCTCTTGAAGGATCGCTCGCTTCACGTCTTCAAGCGAGAGGCAGGGCAACGTCAAACATATATGCTATAGTCTTTCTAGGCTGTAATGGGGTAGTTCATATAGGGTACAACACTTTTAGGTTCCTACTTGAACCCACCTGCTTGCTAGTTCAGTCATTCCTTCCTTCACTATTCTGATATGGTATTCTGAGCAGGTTCCCACGTGGGAACGTTTTTTTTAGGGCCCACCACGATCACTTTTTTTTTTCCTGCCCTGCCCGAAGCGCGCTAGCCGCCCGTCGCGGCCCTGCCTTCTCGGCCCGTCGTGGCCCTGCCCTAACGGCCCGTCGCGGCCCCTACCGTCGCAGCCCCTGCCGTCGCGGCCCCTGCCGTCGCAGCCCCTGCTGTCGCGCCCCCTGCAGTCGCGGCCCTTGCCGTCGCGGCCCCTGCCATCGCGGCCCCTGCTGTCGCGGCCCCTGCAATCGCGGCCCCTGCCGTCGCGGCCCCTGCCTTCGCGGCCCCTGCTGTCGCGGCCCCTGCCGTCGCCCCCCCCCCCCCCCCTCCCTCCCTGCCGTCGTGGCCCCTTGCCGTCGCGGCCCCTGCCGTCGAGGCCCCTGCCGTCGCGGCCCTGCCCTACCCTGCCGTCCAGCCACGGCCCTGCCCTGCTGCCGCCCTGTAGCGGCCCTGCCCTGCTGCCGCCCCAGTCACGGCCCTGACCTAACCGCCAGCTGCGGCCCTGCCCTGCACCCGCCCCTGGTAAGCACCCGCGCCGCCAGGAGCTGAGCCGCGCCGCCCAGCCGAGCCGCGCCGCCCTACCGAGCCGCGCCGCCCTGCCGTGCCGCGCCGCCCTACTGAGCCGCACTGCCCTGCTTGCGCTGCTCTTGCTGCTACTGCTGTTTCTGCTGCCACTGCTGCTACTGCTGCTACTGCTGCTACTGCCGCTATGGCTAGCCCTACTGTTCTTACCTTTGATGCTGAGGGGCGTGCGGTTGACTTTGACGTGTGGGTTGACGACCTGCAGCTCTTTCTTCAGTGTGACTCTAAGGACGGAGTGTCCCTTTTTGATCACACGTCCGGTGTCTCTCCTGCACCTGCTGCCACTGCTGACAGTATGGTTCGCTCGCAGTGGACCACTCGTGACGCTGTTGCTCGCCTTGCTGTTCGTAGTCACCTGCCGTCTTCTGAGCGCGCGCACTTTGGCCAGTACAAGACTGCTAAGTCTTTGTATGACGCTGTAGTAGCACGCTACTCCTCCCCTGCCACTGCTGCCCTCAGCCGCCTCATGCTGCCGTACCTGTTCCCTGCCCTTGCCGCCTTTGCCACAGTCGCTGACCTCCTTACTCACCTCCGCACTAGTGACGCCCGCTACCGCGCTGCGCTTCCCACTGAGTTCTATGCCAAGAACCCTCCCCCCATGTACATCACCCTTTACTGCCTAGTCACCCGCCTTCCTGAGTCCCTTGCTTCAGTCAGGGACCACTTTCTCTCCCTTTGCCCCATCGAGCTCACCGTTGACCTGCTAGAGGAGCGCCTCACTGCAGCTGAGAAGAGTATCGTTGCTGTAGGTGCTTCTCGCGGCGACCCTCGCACCCCTTTCTTTGAGGGGTGTTCCCCTGTCCCCCTACTCCCCTCTGTTGCTTGTGCTGCTGCTGTCGACCTCGTTGGCGCGGAGGTCGGGGCTGCGTCTGCTCCTAGTGGGAGGCGCCGCAACAGCAAGGGCAAGGGGGGCAAGGGTGGTGGAGGGGACGGTGGGGGCGGCGGTGGAGGTGGTGGAGGAGGCGGAGGGGGTGGCGGTGGAGGTGGGGGTTGTGGCGGGAGTGGGGGCTTCGGTGGCGGCGGTGGGGGTGGCAGAGGCAGCGGTAGCGGCGGTGGAGGCAGCGGCAGCGGTGGTGGAGGTGGCGGCGGCGGTGGAGCTGGTCGAGGTGGAGCCGCGCAGCGTGGAGGCTTTGGTGGTAGCTAGCGCCAGCAGCAGCCGCGTTCCCATGAGACCCTGTTGGCCCAGCAGCTTCGTGAGTGGTACGCTGGGCGTGGGAGGTCTGGGGGTGTTGGTCCCTGCACTTACGTTCTTCGCACCGGCGGGCGCCGTGGGGAGACGTGCGGGCTGCCACACTCTGCACAGCGCTGCTTCGGTCGCCTGACTGACGCCTGGCGTGCCCAGTTTCCTGACGCTGTTGAGCTCCCTCGCTAGGGTGATCTGCTTAAGCAGAATGTTGCTATCTTTGATCTCGATTTCGATGCTATCCTTGCTGCCATGTATGCTGTGACTGATAGTGCTGAGGGTGACTGTTACCTGTGTGGTCCGCCCGACCCGGGCATTGAGGCAGCTGCTCTAGGTGCTAGTGAGTCTGCTGCTCCAGGTTCTAGTGAGTCTGCTGCTCCAGGTACTAGTGAGTCCGCTGCTCCAGGTGCTGGTGAGTCTGCTCTCTCTGGTACTGCACCTACTGAGGCCTTGCACACTTTCACACTTGACTCTAGTGCTTCGCGCTCCTTCTTTCGCGACAGCACCACACTCACACCGCTCAGTCGGCCTGTCGCAGTTTCCCTGGCTGACCCCTCTGGGGGCCCCGTCATTGCGCACTCTTCCATGATTCTACCGTGTCCTGCGGCCCCGTCGGGCTTGCTGTCGGGACTCCACCTCCCCTCGTTCTCTACGAACTTGGTGAGTGGAGCTGACCTTCAGGACTTGTGGGGTGACCAGTTCACCCCTGGAGGTCAGCGTGTGACCCACTGCACTTGCTCTCGGACGGGCCGCCACCTGGCCACGTTCACCCGTCGGCCTGGGTCGAGCCTGTACACACTGAATACTGCGTCTCCTCCGGTTACTGCGTCTGGTTAGGTAGCCGCGTCTGGTGAGGTCTTTTCTCCCGCATCCAGGTCAAGTCCGGTGTCTGCCCCCTGCTCGTGTCGTCCTCTGTCACACGAGACTCTCTTTTGGCACCACCGCCTTGGTCACCCCTCCCTGCCTCGTCTTTGAGGTATGGCCTCCCAGACCCTTGTCTCTGGTCTCCCCAGGTCCCTCCCTCCCCTTCCTCCAGGGCCTGCCCCTACCTGTGTTCCTTGTGTCGAGGGCCGGCAGCGCGCCGCTCCTCACTCCTCTGAGTTCCCTCCGACAGAGGCTCCCCTGCAGACTCTCCACATGGACATGTGGGGCCCAGCCCACGTCAGTGGACAAGGTCACGAGCGTTACTTCTGCTGGTCGTTGACGACTACTCGCGTTACACCACAGTCTTCCCCTTGCACCGCAAGGGTGAGGTCACTGAGGTGTTGATCGACTGGATCCGTGGTGCCAGTCGCCAGCTCAGCGAGAGTTTCGTCTCAGACCTGCATGTTCAGCCTCTGCACTCAGACAGAGGTGGTGAGTTCTCCTCCGACCTTCTGAGGGCTTTCTGTCGTGCGAAGGGCATCCGCCAGACGTTCACGCTTCCGGCCTCCCCACAGCAAAATGGGATTGCTGAGCGCCGCATTGGCATGGTCATGGACGTCGCTCGTACGTCCATGATCCATGCGGCAGCTCCCCATTTTCTGTGGCCGTTCGCGGTTCTGTACGCTGCACATCAGATCAACCTTCAGCCTCGTGTCTCCTTGCCGGAGACCACACCTACTCTGCGGTGGACGGGGAAGGTTGGCGATGCGACTGTGTTCCGTGTCTGGGGATCTCCAGCTTTTGTCCGCGATAATTCCGCGGACAAGCTGTCCTCCCGTGCTGTTCCCTGTGTCTTCCTTGGCTTCCCCCCTAACGCACATGGGTGGCAGTTTTACCACCCTACCTCGTGTCATGTTTTGTCCTCTCAGGACGTCACGTTTGACGAGTCGGTATCCTACTACCGTCTCTTTCCCTACCGCACTGCCTCTCCCCCCCCCCCCCGCCCCTCTTCCTAGCACCAGGTGCTCCTCCGGTAGACCCCCTCCCCCCTCAGGGTCCTGCCCCCTCAGGTGTGTCCCAGGTAGACCCTATCGAGCCTGTCGAGGTAGCTGTCGACTCTGGTGCTGCTAGGGGTGCTGAGCCTGTGGGTGCGAGGCCTGGGGTTGCTCTGCCTGGGGTTGCTGAGTCTGAGGGTGCGGAGCCTGGGGGTGCTGAGCCTGAGCGTGTAGAGCCTGGGAGTGCTGAGCCTGAGGGTGCTGAGTCTGGGGGTGCTGAGCCTGGGGGTGCTGAGCCTGAGCGTGCTGAGTCTGGAGGTCCTCCGGGTGTCCCGTCACGGTGGGAGCCACTCTCTCCGCAGCAGCTACGTCAGTGGTACGCTCGGCGCTGTAGCCGTGCTGCTAGAGCTACGGGGCCTGCTGCTAGAGGTGCTTCTAGAGCTGGAGCTGCTGGAGGTGCTGCTGGTGCTGGAGCTGCTGGAGCCGCTGGTCCTGGAGGTGCTGCTGCTGGAGGTACTGGAGCAGCTGGTCCCGGAGGTGCTCGTACTGGAGGTACTGGAGCTACTGGGGCTGGTGGTGCTGCAGGAGTTGGAGCTGTAGGTGCTGGTGCTGTTGCTACTGGAGGTGCTGCTGGAGCTGGAGCTGTAGGTGCTGGAGCTGTTGCTACTGGAGGTGCTGCTGGAGCTGGAGCTGCTGGAGGTACTGGAGCTGGTGGTGCTGCGTGAGTTGTAGCTGGAGACCCTGGAGCTGAGGGTACTGGTGCTGTCTTTGCTGTTTCTGGAGGCGCTGCGCGGTCGCGGCCGTACTACGTTCCGCTCCTTCAGCAGGTTCTTGGTCTCTCGCCATCGTCTGGTCCTACTCCTCACTTACTGAGTCCACCGCCTGTCGAGTCACAGTCGCAGCTACAGCCAGCCTCTCCACTGCCTGGTCCTTCTCCTTACTCTGGACCGACTAGAGGTCTTTCGGAGCGTTGTGAGCCTGAGTCTCGTCCTGCGTCGCCTGAGTCTCGTCCTGCGTCACCTGAGTCTTGTCATGAGTCGCCTGTTCGCGCTGTTCGCACTGGTCGTTGTGTTCCGCGTCAGCGTCCTCCTCCTATCCCCAGGACTCACTCTATGACTCTGCGTCCTTCCACTGCTCCACAGCGTGTCCCTCTGCCGTCTCCTCCTGCGTCCTCTCTTCCTGACGGTTCGGACCCGGAGTTTGACTCCCTTCGTGCTGCTATTCCTACTGTCCCACGTTTTCTGGCCTCTGTTGTCACTGACCCTTTGTCCGTCTGCCAGTCCTCCGTCCGTCGGGGGTGAGTATGCTCTTGGCACGGACGTTCTTGAGGACAAGCAGGAGGAGTTTGAGTGCTTTGCCGCTGCTTTACCTCATCTCATGTCCATGCTGCTTGCCCCTGAGGGAGACCCGGATGCACCAGACATCCCGACTCCGCGCTCTTACGCAGAGGCGATAGAGGGTCCCTACTCCTCTCAGTGGCAGACAGCCATGGACACAGAGATGGCTTCATGGAAGTCCACAGGCACCTACGTTGATGAGGTTCCCCCGCGTGGGGCGAACATCGTCAGTGGCATGTGGATTGTCAGGGTCAAGCGGCTGCCGGGATCTCCTCCTGTCTTCAAGGCGCCTTACGTTGCACGAGGCTTCAGTCGTCGACAGGGAGTTGACTTCTTCCAGACCTTCTCCCCTACCCCGAAGATGACCATTCTTTGGGTGCTCCTGCACGTCGCCGCTCAGCGTGACTACGAGCTACACTCTCTTGACTTCAGCATAGCCTTCCTACAGGGCAGCCTGCACGAGGAGATCTGGCTGCGCCGCCCACCTGGCTTCACTGGGTCGTTTCCTGCTGGTACCCAGTGGAGCCTCCGGCGGCCAGTCTACGGTCTCCGCCAGGCACCCTGTGAGTGGCACGACACACTGAGGACGACTCTTGCTGCTCTTGGGTTTGCTCCTTCCACTGCTGACCCGTCGCTGTTTCTTCGCACTGACACCACTCTGCCGCCGTTCTACGTTCTCGTGTACGTAGACGACTTAGTCTTTGCTACTGCTGACACTGAGGCACTCGCCCACGTGAAGTCGGAGATGTAAAAGAGACACAAGTGCACAGACCTGGGTGAGCTGACAAGCTATCTTGGCTTGCGAATCACCCGGGACAGAGCACAGCGCACCATTACCTTGACTCAGTCACACATGGTGCAGCACGTCCTTCAGCGATTCGGCCCCGCTGGCCCCGTCGTCTTCGTCGCCCGCGCCCGGCCCGTACCTAGCGCGTCGCCCGGCCCGCACCTAGCCCGTCGCCCGGCCCGTACGTAGCCCGTCACCTCGGCCCCGCTGGCCCCGTCAACTTCGACGCCCGCGCCAGGCCAGTACCTAGCCCGTCGCCCGGCCAGTACCTAGCCCGTCGCCCGGCCCGTACCTAGCCCGTCGCCCGGCCCGTACCTAGCCCGTCGCCTCGGCCCCGCTGGCCCCGTCAATTTCGACGCCCGCGCCCGGCCCGTACCTAGCCCGTCGCCCGGCCCGTACCTAGCCCGTCGCCTCGGCCCCCACGGCCCCGTCAACTTCGACGCCCGCGCCCGGCCCGTACCTAGCCCGTCGCCCGGCCCGTACCTAGCCCTCGCCCGGCCTTGTCTCCTGCCTGCGTCCGGCCCGTACCTAGCCCGTCGCCCGGCCCGTACCAAGCCCGCGCCTGGCCCCGTCCTTCGCCCAGCGCCCGGCCCCGTCTCTTGCCCGCGCCCGGCCCCGTACCTAGCCCCGCGCCCGGCCCCATTCCGCGCCCAGCGCCCGGCCCCGTACCTGCCCAGCGCCCGGCCCCTTACCTGCCCAGCGCCAGGCCTCGTACCTGCCCAGCGCCCGGCTCCGTACTGCCCAGCGCCCGGCCCAGTACCTGCCCAGCGCCTGGCCCCGTACCTGCCCAGCGCCCGGACCAATCCCTGCCCAGCGCCTGGCCCCATTGTTTGGCCCCGCGGCCCCTAGGCCCCTCGGCCCCTACTTTGGCCCCTCGGCCCCCCTAGGCCCCTCGGCCCCCCCCAAGGCCCCCCCGGCCCCTTGTTTGGCCCCGCGGCCCCTAGGCCCCTCGGCCCCACCTTAGAGCCTGGAGCCCGGCCCCCCGGCCCCTACTTGGCCCCTCGGCCCCCTAGGCCCCTTGTTTGGCCCCTCGGCCCCCTAGGCCCCTCGGCCCCCCTCAAGCCCCCCCCGGCCCCTTGTTTGGCCCCGCGGCCCCTAGGCCCCTCGGCCCCACCTCAGAGCCTGGCTCCCGGCCCCCCGGCCCCTACTTGGCCCCTCGGCCCCCCCCTAGGCCCCTTGTTTGGCCCCTCGGCCCCCTAGGCCCCTCGGCCCCCCCAAGGCCCCCCCGGCCCCTTGTTTGGCCCCGCGGCCCCTAGGCCCCTCGGCCCCACCTCAGAGCCTGGCGCCCGGCCCCCCGGCCCCTACTTGGCCCCTCGGCCCTCCTAGGCCCCTTGTTTGGCCCCTCGGCCCCCTAGGCCCCTCGGCCCCCCCCAAGTCCCCCCCGGCCCCTTGTTTGGCCCCGCAGCCCCTAGGCCCCTCGGCCCCACCTCAGAGATTGGCGCCCGGCCCCCCGGCCCCTACTTTGGCCCCTCGGCCCCCCTAGGCCCTTTGTTTGGCCCCTCGGCCCCCTAGGCCCCTCGGCCCCCCCAAGGCCCCCCCGGCCCCTTGTTTGGCCCCGCGGCCCCTAGGCCCCTCGGCCCCACCTCAGAGCCTGGCGCCCGGCCCCCCGGCCCCTACTTTGGCCCCTCGGCCCCCTAGGCCCCTTGTTTGGCCCCTCGGCCCCCTAGGTTTTCGCCCCCCCCCCAAGGCCCCCCCGGCCCCTTGTTTGGCCCCGCGGCCCCTAGGCCCCTCGGCCCCACCTCAGAGCCTGGCGCCCGGCCTCCCGGCCCCTACTTTGGCCCCTCGGCCCCCTAGGCCCCTTTTTTGGCCCCTCGGCCCCACCTCAGAGACTGGCGCCCGGCCCCCCCCCCCCGCCCCTACTTTGGCCCCTCGGCCCCCTAGGCCCCTTGTTTGGCCCCTCGGCCCCCTAGGCCCCTCGGCCCCACCTCAGAGACCGGCACCCGGCCCCCCCGGCCTCTTGTTTGGCCCCTCGGCCCCCTAGGCCCCTCGGCCCCCTCTAGGCCCCCCGGCCCCCTGTTTGGCCCCGCGGCCCCTAGGCCATTCGGCCCCACCTCAGAGACCGGCACCCGGCCCCCCGGCCCCTTGTTTGGCCCCTCGGCCCCCTTAGGCCCCTCGGCCCCTTGTTTGGCCCCTCGGCCCCCTAGGCCCCTCGGCCCCCCCCCCTAGGCCCACCGGCCCCTTGTTTGGCCCCGGAGGATAGGCCTGTAGTATTTGACACGTGGCACGACGATCTGCAACTGTACCTACTGAGTGACAGTCGGGACAGTGTCTCGCTGTTTGACCTCGTGTCCGGTGCCGCTCCAGCCCCTCCCGCCACAGCTGACGTTTCGACTCGTTCCCAGTGGCTCTCTCGTGACGCTACTGCCCGCTTGGCCATTCGCAACCACCTGCCCGCAACAGAATGTGCTCACTTTGGTGAGCACAGGACAGCACAGGCCTTGTACGACGCTGTAGTTGCTCGCTACTCCTCCCCTGCCACTGCTGCTCTTGGCAGACTGCTACTGCCCTACCTGTTCCCTGAGCTGTCGGCTTTTGCCACAGTAGCGGACCTGGTTACCCACCTGCGCACTAGCGACGCTCGCTACCGCGCTACCGTTCCTGCTGATTTCCTTCTCACGAACCAGCCCCCCATGTTCATCACCCTCTACTTCATGGTCTCTCGCCTCCCTGACTCCCTTCGCTCTGTCAGGGACCACTTCCTCACCCTCGACCCCACTTCCCTCACTGTTGACCTCCTCGAGCAGCATCTCCTCGCAGCTAAGACTAGTGCAGTTGCTGTAGGTGCTGCTCGTGGCACCCCGCGCTCACCTTTCTTTGAGGGGTGCTCCCCCTCCCCCCTTTCCTCCTCCTTCGCCTCTGCTGCTGCTGCAGACGTCTTTGTTCCTGAGGACGTCGGTGCTGCTTGGACTAGTACAAAGCGCCGCAACAGCAAGGGCAAGGGTGGCCGGGGTAGTGGAGGAGGCAGCGGTGGTGGTGGAGGTGGCAGTGGGCGTGGCAGTGGGGGCAGCGGTAGAGGAGGCGGAGGCGGTGGAGGTGGTGGTGGCGGTGGAGGCAGTGGAGGGGGTGGCGGCAGTGGAGGCGGTGGGACCAGTGGTAGTCGGTCTGGACCTCAGCGTGGAGGCCCTGGTGGCGGTCGGGGCCAGCAGCAGCAGCGTCGGAGCGAGACTCAGACGCCTCAGCAGCTCCGTGAGTGGTTGGTTCAGCGTGGGGCGGGCGAGGGTAGTCAGACCTGCCTGTATGTCATTCGCACGGTTGCCCGTGCGGGCAAGACATGCGGGCGGTTTCACACTGAGCGCCGCTGCTTTGCCCGCCTTGACGACGCCTGGCGCACTGAGTTTGGTGATGATGTCGAGCGCCCTCGCTGGGCGGAGTTGCTTAGGTCGGGAGTTGCCATCTATGACCTAGACTTTGATGTTATTATCTCTGCCATGTATGCTTTGTCTTTTAGTGCTGAGGGTGACTGTTACTGGTGTGTGCCACCTGACCCAGGTATAGCCGCTGCTGCTCTAGGTGCTAGTGCGTCTGGTACTCCCCCTGGTACTGCGCCTACTGAGGCCCTGCACACCTTCACGTTAGACTCCGGCGCCTCGCGCTGTTTCTTTCGTGACAGCACCACTCTCACTCCTCTTCCTGCACCTATTCCGGTCAGACTGGCTGATCCCTCTGGGGGCCCGGTCGTTGCCAGTTCCTCCACTGTCCTCCCGTGTCCGGCGGTTCCGTCCGGCTCTCTGTCAGGTCTTCACCTCCCCTTGTTCTCTACGAACTTGGTGAGTACCGCTGCCCTTCAGGATGCGATGGTCACTACCACCACTCCTGGGGGTCAGCGTGTGTCGATCTGCACGTGCACGCAGACGGGGCGTCACCTGGCTACGTTCACTCGTCGGCCAGGGTCGAGTCTGTACACACTGGCTACCGAGCCTCCTCAGGTCGCTGCGTCTGCTCAGGTGTCCGCGTCAGGTCAGGTAGCCGCCGCTTGCTCGTGTCGCCTCCTGTCGCACCAGACTCTTCTTTGGCACCACCGCCTGGGTCACCCCTCCCTGCCACGCCTTCGTGGCATGCACTCCCGTCTCCTTGTCTCTGGTCTCCCCACGTCTCTGCCTTCCCTGCCGCCCTCGCCTGCCCCGCCCTGTCTTCCTTGCGTCGAGGGACGGCAGCGCGCCGCTCCTCACTCCTCCTCGTTTTCCCCAACGACTGCTCCCCTGCAGACCCTCCACGTAGACGTGTGGGGCCCAGCCCGCGTCAGTGGACAGGGCCGCGAGCGCTACTTCCTGCTGGTAGTTGACGACTACACGCGATACACCACAGTCTTCCCCTTGCGCAGCAAGGGTGAAGTCTCTGCTGTCTTGATCCCTTGGATCCGCACAGTCCGTCTCGAGCTGCGTGCGCGTTTCGGCCAGGACCTTCCTGTCCTGCGTCTGCACTCTGACAGAGGTGGTGGGGAGGGCATCACCCAGTCGTTCACGCTTCCGGACTCCCCTCAGCAAAATGGGATTGCTGAGCGCCGCATTGGCTTAGTCATGGAGGTCGCTCGTACCTCCATGATTCATGCGGCCGCTCCCCATTTTCTGTGGCCGTTTGCGGTCCGATTCGCTGCGCATCAGCTCAACCTTTGGCCCCGTGTCTCCTTGCCGGAGACCTTGCCCACACTGCGTTGGACGGGGAAGGTTGGCGATGCGTCGGTGTTCCGGGTCTGGGGTTCTCGTGCCTTTGTTCGCGATACGTCCGCGGACAAGCTCTCCGCCCGCGCTATTCCCTGCGTATTCCTTGGCTTTGTCCCTGATGCGCCTGGCTGGCAGTTTTACCACCCCGCCTCGCGCCGTGTCCTCCCTTCTCAGGACGTCACGTTCGACGAGTCGGTTCCCTTCTACCGTCTCTCCCCCTACCGCTCTGCCCCTTCCCCGCCCCCGACGCTTTTTCTTGCTCCCGGTCCGCCTCCGGTAGACCCCCTCCCGCCCCAGGGTCCTGCTCCCTCGGGAGTGTCTCAGGTAGACCCTCTCCCTGTCCAGGTAGCTGTCGTCTCAGGTGCTGCTCCAGGTGCTGCGTCTGGGGGTGCAGCGTCTAGGGGTGCAGAGCCGGGGGGTGCGGTGTCTGAGGGTGCTGGTTCTGGGGGTGCTGAGCCTGAGGGTGTTGAGCCTGGGGGTGCTGAGTCGGAGGGTGCGGAGCCTGAGGGTGCTGAGACGGAGGGTGCGGAGTCTGGGGGTGCTGAGCCTCGGGTGCTGCTTCGTCTGGAGGTCCTACTGGGGCTTCACCGCGACTCTCCTCGCAGCAGCTGCGTGAGTGGCTTGATCAGCGCGCACACCGACGGAGTGTGGCTCCCAGAGCTGGCGAGTCTGGAGGCGCTGGAGCTGGAGGTGCTGCTGTTGCTACTGGAGTTGAGGACCCTACGGAGCCTGGAGCAGCTGGCGCTGGAGGCGCTGGAGCTGGAGTAGCTGGAGTTGGAGGCCCTGGCGCAGGAGGCGCTGGAGCTGCAGGAGCTGGAGCTGTTGACCCTGGTGCTGGAGGTACTGGAGGCACTGTGCGGCCGCGCCCGTACTTTGTTCCCCTGCTTGAGCAGGTTCTTGGTGTCCCGTCTTCTCCTGGTCTTCCTCCTCCCTTCCTGTGTCCACCGCCTGACCAGTCGCAGCCGCCGTTACAGCCAGCCTCCCCACTGCCTGTTCCCTCTCCTTACACTGAGCAGTCCGGAGGTCTTACAGAGCGTCGTGAGCCTGCGTCTCGTCCTGTCTCCCCTGTTCGCACTGCTCGTCGCGCTCCTCGTTCGCGTCCTCCCCCTGTCCCAGGCACGCACACCATGGCACTCCGTCCTTCCTCTGTTCCACTGCGTGTTCCACTGCCTGCTCCTCCTGAGTCCTCTCTTCCTGAGGTCCCTGACCCTGAGTCTGACCGAGCGCGTGCTGCCAGTCCCACTGTTGCTCGTCTCTTTGCCACTACTGTCACTGACCCGTCCTTTGAGTCTGCTGCTACTTCTGATCTCGTTGCTGAGCTACTTGACTTTGCTGCTGCCTGCCGTCTCGACTACGCCTCTGCTCTAGTTGCTGAGTCTGTGCCTGCCAGTCCTCCGTCCGTCGGGGGTGAGTGTGCTCTTGGCACGGACGTCCTTGAGGACAGGTAGGAGGACTTTGAGTGTCTTGCAGCTGCTGTACCTCGTTTCGCTTCCTTGCTGCTTGCCCCTGAGGGAGACCCGGATGCTCCTGACATCCCGACCCCGCGCTCTTACGCAGAGGCGATTACGGGTCCTTACTCCTCTCAGTGGCAGGCAGCTATGGATGCCGAGATGGCATCCTGGAAGTCCACAGGCACTTACGTCGACAAGGTTCCCCCACCTGGGGTGAACATAGTCGATGGCATGTGGATCTTCAGGGTGAAGCGGCCGCCGGGTTCTCCGCCTGCCTTCAAGGCGCGTTACGTTGCTCGAGGTTTCAGTCAGCGACAGGGAGTTGACTACTTCCAGACCTTCTCCCCCACCCCGAAGATGACTACTCTTCGGGTGTTGCTGCACGTAGCTGCTCGGCGTGACTACGAGTTACACTCCCTGGACTTCAGTACTGCCTTCCTGCAGGGCAGCCTGCACGAGGAGATCTGGCTGCGCCGACCACCTGGTTTCACTGGGTCGTTTCCTACAGGTACCCAGTGGAGCCTCCGCCGGCCAGTCTACGGTCTCCGCCAGGCGCCTCGCGAGTGGCACGACACACTCATGACTACACTTGCGGCTCTTGGGTTTGTTCCTTCTACAGCAGACCCGTCACTGTTTCTACACACCGACACCTCGTCCTAGTGTACGTCGACGACCTCGTCTTTGCCACGGCTGACACTGAGGCACTGACCCTAGTGAAGTCCGAGCTGCAGAAGAGACATACCTGCACTGACCTGGGTGAACTGCGCAGCTACCTTGGCCTGCAGATCACTCGGGACAGAGCACGGCGCACCATCACACTGACTCAGTCACACATGGTGCACCAGGTCCTTCATCGCTTCGGCTTCTAGTACTCCTCGCCACAGCTCACTCCTCTGTCTACCAGCCACTCGCTCTCAGCTCCACCTTCGGACGAGTCCGTAGAGCCGAGTGGTCCGTACCCAGAGCTTGTGGGTTGCCTCATGTACCTGATGACTTGCACACGACCTGACCTCGCGTACCCTCTCAGCCTTCTGGCTCGCTACGTGGCTCCCGGTAGGCACCGAAAGGTGCACTGGGATGCTGCGAAGAGGGTACTGCGTTACCTGTGCAGTACGTCGGGCATGGGGCTTGTGCTTGGAGGACGGGGTCCTGTTGTCCTCATTGGTCACGCAGACGCCTCCTGGGTTGACGACTCAGCTACGCAGCGGTCGTCGCAGGGTTACACCTTCAGCCTTGGGTCCGGCTCGGTTTCTTGGCGGTCTACCCGCTCGTCTTCAGTTCTCAGCTCCAGCTGTGAGGCTGAGATCTACGCCGGAGCCATGGCTTCTCAGGAGCTACGCTGGCTCACCTACTTGCTGACCGACTTGGGAGAGCAGCCTCGTTCGCCTCCAGTCCTGTACGTAGACAACAAGGCAATGATAGCCTTGTGTCAGGAGCACAGACTGGAGCACAGAACGAAGCACATCGCTCTGCGATACTTCCTTGCTCGAGAGTTACAGCAGCGTGGTCAGCTTCGTCTAGCGTACGTGGCCACACGGGCCAACACTGCTGATGTCTTCACCAAGGCACTTCCGCCTGGTGACCATCAGCGCTTTGTTACTGTGTTAGGCCTTGTGCCTACTTTGCCTCACTTACTTACTGCCTGACTCTGCCTGTACTGTGTTCTATCTATATACCTGCATGCTTGCACTTGTTAGGGCATGATCACTGTATTGTTTGTTCTCTGTATATAACTCTGCATGTGAACTGGCCTTGTGGTCCTTTGCTTGTGCTCGGACTGTGTGGTGACTTTGTGATCCACCCTGAGCTTGCTTTGCTTTTCTTGACTGGTCTTGTGACCATTACTTGTTCTGGCTATCCCCCACTTCGCCTATGGGGGTGTGTCAAACATATATGCTTAGTTATATCTAGGCTTAGTTCATGTGTTTACATTGGTCTAGGCTATAGTGGGTTTAGCCTTAGGGGGTACAGAATTCTCTCGACATTCTACTTGTACCCTTCCTTGTTTCCTAGTCCATCATCCTCGCCTAGGATTCTAACACCTAGGGTCGACGGGGGCCTGGAGCCTAGGGTCGACGGGCGGGCTGGGCCTAGGGTCGACGGTCGGGCCGGGCCTAGGGTCGACGGGCGCGCGGGGTAGAAGGGGCGACGGGCGGGCCGGGGCCTAGGGTCGACGGGGGGGCCGGGGCCTAGGGTCGATGGGCGGGCCGGGCCTAGGGTCGACGGGTGCGCGGGGAAGAAGGGGCGACGGGCGGGCCGGGGCCTAGGGTCGATGGGCGGGCGGGGCCTAGGGTGGACGGGCGGGCCGGGCCTAGGGTCAACGGGTGTGCGGGGCAGCAGGGGCGACGGGCGGGCCAGGGCCTAGCGTCGACGGGCGGGCCGGGCCTTGGGACAACGAGCGCGCAGTGCAGCAGGGGCGACGGGCGGGCCGGGGCCTAGGGTCGACAGGCGGGCCGGGCCTAGGGGCTACGGGTGCACATGGCCTAGGGTCGACGGGCGGGCCGCAAGGGGCGGGCGCGCGGGGCATAGGGTCGACGGGCGGGCCGCAAAGAGGCGGCGCGCGGGGCAGCAGGTGTAGCACGAGCGCTGCTGAGGGCGGCGCGTGAGCCAGCAGGGCGGCTAGTGGGGCAGCGCTGTGGTGGGCCCTAACAAAAAAACCGGTCCTAACGAAGGAACAGCTCTAAAACCATCTCAAACGAATGAAAGAGGATGAACGAACTATGAAAGATTTGGGTACAAGTTCTAACCCTAATTGGGTTGTACCCCTCATGGGCTACCCGACTTAAGACTACATCTGGTAAGTAAGCCAACTACTTATGGTTCTAGGTAAGCAATCTAGCATTATGACATGCTGGTACTGCAAGAAGGCTGGACACCCGTGGTTCAAGTGTTTTGGCCGGCCTGAGGGGTGGGCAACCCCAGGCATGAAGCCGCCAAGTGGTGAACGCGCACAAGGTGGCACTGTGCAAGGTTCAGGTGCATATAGTGAAGGTGCACAAGGCAAAGCCTCCCCTGGGATGTTTCTTATGGTTGAAGATGTGAAACGGAGTGAGGGGGGTGTGGGTTCAGTTGGGAAGGTTGTGATGCACCCTGTCACTCACTAGGTGATCGATTCAGGTTGCACAAGTCACATGACCCCACGGGCAGATTTGCTTGACGAGGTAAAGCCCCCTGGGAAGATCAAGTTTGTGGCTGCCGCTTCAGGTGCTTTGCTCCCTGTGATGGGTGTTGAGAATGCCAAGGTGATGGGAGCCAATGGGGAGCTTGTGGGGCTTGGGAATGTTATGCTGGTTGAAGGTTTGTCCGCTAACCTCCTCTCTGTGCGCCGGCTGCAGAAGAGCAAGGCCAAAGTTACGTTCGGCCCAACCAGCTGCCGTGCAAAGCTTGGGAAGCTGTTGTTGTGGGATCTGGAGGAGAAGAACAGCTGCATCAAGGACCTGTGGCAGCTGACTATAATATCTTGGAACGGAAAACCTTCAGTAATGACAGCGGCAGCAGCAACGGCTAAAGCAGCTGCGGGAGAAGAGGAGACTGCACCAACTGATGGGGACCTGGATGCAGTCAAGAAGGTGCAGCAGCCACAGCAGCCACATGGTGAGGTGCTTGCTGGTGTGGATGCAACAGCTGCATGGGCAAAGGCTTCATCTGGGAGTGGTGAGGCTGATTGGGAGACGTGGCACGAGAGGTTGGGTCATGTGAATTTTCCTATGCTGCAGAAGTTCGTGAAGGATGGGAGCTTGAAGGGGTTGGAGGTGAAGGGGGCAGCAAAGGAGATTGGGAGCTGCCCTACATGCCTTGAGACCAAGTTCACAAAGTTTCCCTTCAGCGCGGCACGGGACCAGCCAAGCGCCGCTCGCGCTTGTGCACATGGATGTGGTGGGCCCTACGAGGGCCCCTTCTCTCTCGGGCAGCCGCTACTTCTTAACCACTGTGGACGACCACACGTGTGCGGTGTGGGTGTACCCTCTCAAGACTAAGGGGGAGGTGGCTGCGACTGTTCTTAAGGAGTGGATGCCGAGAGCTCAAAGGGAGAGTGGACACAAGGTGAAGGTGATCCGCATCAACAACGGAGGAGAGTTCATTGGCAATGAGTTTGAGGCGGTGCTGAAGAAGAAGGGCATTCAGCATCAGCTCACAGTGCCCTACAACCCTCAGCAGAACGGCGTGGCTAAGCGGTTCAACCGGACCCGGGAGGAAGGTCCTCGCACTCGCCTTGGGCGACTGCACTGCGGCAGGTCGCCCTTGTGAAGAACAGGGTGCTGGCGACTGTGGGGTCAAGTAGTGGGTTCCTTACACCAAGTGGTATGGGAGTGCACCAGCGGTAAACATGCTCAGAGCCTATGACTGCATGGTGGTGATTCACGTGCCAAAGGAGAAGAGATGAAATTTGGAAGCTTCTGGGAGATGGGGTGTGCACTTGGGGATTGCCAAGGATCACAAGGGCTGGTTGGTGTGGGACTTGACCAGCCAGAAGCTGACTGTTTGGAGGGATGTGAAGTTCCTTGAGTCACTGTACTACAAGGAGTGGAAGCATCAGCAGCAGAAGCTTCCTACTACACGGCTGATCATTGAGGCCGATGAGGTGGAGCGGCCTTCGAGGCAAGTGGAGGTTATTGTCTCAGAGGAGGTGATCTCAAGGGTGACTGAGGATGGGGAATAACGTGAGGTGGAGGAGCAACAACAGCAGTAGCAGCCGCAGCAGCAGCAGCAACGTGCTCCACCACGTGCCCCACGTCCGCCTGAGCGTCCTACAAGGGATGTGCGCCCACCTGTCAGGCTGAGCTATAATCGTTGTGGCTCACGGAATGTGGAGCATGCTGGAAGTGTGGCCGAGTAGTGTGATGAGGATGAGATTGTGCACTGCTACTGGGCAGCCGTCTCGGAGCCCAAGACACTTGCCGAGGCCTTGAGTGGGCCCGATGCTGAGAAGTAAAAGTAGAGTGTGAAGGATGAGTATGAATCTCTCCTGGAGAATGAAACGTGGGAGCTGTGTGAGCTGCCTCCTGGGAAAAAAGGCCATTTCTTCCAAGCTAATCTTCAGGCACAAGTACAGACCGGATGGGGAGCTGACCCGCTTCAAGTCAAGGCTTGTGGCTAAAGGGTTCCACCAGACAAAGGGGAAGGACTTTGACGAATTTTTTGCTCCTGTGGGGAAAGGGACAACATTGAGGGCTTCGTTGGCAACAGCTGCAAACTGCAGATGGAGGATCATGCAGATGGATATCTCGACTGCTCTCCTAAATGGGATCATTCCGGAGGAGCTGTACATGCTGCAGACTGAGGGGTTGGATGATGGGAGCGGCAGGGTGTTCAGGCTGAAGAAGGTCATCTATGGCCTGAAGCAGGCTCCTCGCGCATGGTACCACAAGCTGGAGGAGACACTGCTGGCTTGGGGGTTCAAGAAGAGTGAATGTGACCACAGTCTGTTCCTGCTGCAAGAGAAGAACGAGTTCCTCATGCTCTTGGTGTACGTGGATGACAGCCTTCTCTTCTCTGAGTTGTCTACAATGATTGAGCGTGTGGAGGAGATGCTGGAGATGTAGTTCAAGTGCTCGAAGATGGGAGATGTGAAGTACTACCTTGGGATGCATGTGGAGAGGGACCTTGACAAGGGAGCGTTGAGGTTGCACCAGAGGGAAGTATTGTGAGGGGCTGGCGGGGAAGTATGGGCTGCAAGATTGAGGAAAGCCAGCAACCCCACTGCCTTCGGGGTTCACAATGGAGCCTTGAGCTGATGAGGAGGTGGCGGGTGAGAGTGACAGGAAGCTGTTTCATTCCATGGTGGGGGCAATCAACTATGCGGCTAACCACACGCGGCCTGACATTGCCTTTGCTACATCCAGGCTTGCCAGTGTGGTTTCACGCCCCAGTCATAAACAGCTGGAAGCGGCCAGGAGGTTGGTCCGCTATGTGAGTGCAACGGCATCAGTGGGCTTGGAGTACAGTGCTGTGCGACAGAGGCTGCAGTGGGGTGCAGCTGATTTGAGCAAGGGGGAGATGCTCTTGACTTGCTACACCGACGCTAGCTTCAACTCTGTGAAGGCGGATGGCACAGGCATTTGAGGATATGTGTGCCTGTTTGGAGGTGGTGCAGTGAGCTGGCGCAGCAAGAAGCAGAATGAGGTGGGGCTGTCTTCATGTGAGACAGAGTACATGGCCCTGCATCACGGGGCAAAGGAGGTGGTGTGGCTGAGGTGTTTGTTGGAGGAGATCTGAGTGTGCCAGAGGGAGCCGATAGTAGTGTTTTGTGACAATGAGTCGGCTGTGAAGCTTGCAAAGAATGCATGTCTTCATGGCCTGACAAAGCACATCAGGCCAAAGTGGCATTGGACAAGGAGGCTCCTGGACAAGGAGGTGCGGCTGGAGATTGTGAAGTCCCATCAGCAGGCGGCTGACATTCTAACCAAGCGCCTCGCTGAACCTGAGCATTGGAAGGGGATGAAACTTGCTGGAATGAGTGTGCATTGAGGGTGCATGCTTGAACTATGGCATGTGGGATGATGGTAGGCAGCCAGAGGGGGAGTTTGTTATGTGATGCTATCATTTGCATTCACGTCTGTCTGCCTCCCATCATATGATCGTGTGTTGCATGCGTGGTGTGTGCGTGTGCAAGAATTCGTATTTGGTGTGGTTTGGATTCTCTGAGTGTGTGTGTGAATTTTATTCTGCTTGAGCAGATATCTGAAATGACTCCTCTGCTCAAGAGGTTTCCGACGAACCAAGAATCGCCGCGATCAGAGCAAGAACGAGAAAGATATGATCGTTTGAAGTTTTGATTGTGATGCGGCGACTATGGGAATTTGCGGGTTGAATCAATATGGGGTACAGACTTTTGGGGGGTTGGGAAATTCGTCTCCATCACTGTAGTTGATGCCAAGTGGTTGGGAGAAGCCAAACCAGGTTGGCAAGCGTGGCCAAGTTGGGTGAGGTGGATGGCATGAGTTGGGAAAGTGACAAATGTCAAAGTTGGGGTGCCTATAGAGGGGGGAATTGTGTGGTATGGGGTTTCCTTGGTTGGGGACTCTCTTGGGACCTTCCCTCTCTTCCTCCTCAGCCCCTCTTACCTGGTTTATTGCTACTCTAATTCTCTTGTGTGGCACTTGTGAGACAATTGTGATTGAGTTAAGTTTCTATGGCAGCATTACCCATAGTGCGCCGAAATCCATAACTCGAGTTATACTCCATCTTTTGATACGATTCAAATTGGGATAGATAGCCACGGTCAAGGGCTACATCATACTTGAGTTTGGGAGAATTCTACACACCGTTTCTACACACCGACACCTCGTCCTAGTGTACGTCGACGACCTCGTCTTTGCCACGGCTGACACTGAGGCACTGACCCTAGTGAAGTCCGAGCTGCAGAAGAGACATACCTGCACTGACCTGGGTGAACTGCGCAGCTACCTTGGCCTGCAGATCACTCGGGACAGAGCACGGCGCACCATCACACTGACTCAGTCACACATGGTGCACCAGGTCCTTCATCGCTTCGGCTTCTAGTACTCCTCGCCACAGCTCACTCCTCTGTCTACCAGCCACTCGCTCTCAGCTCCACCTTCGGACGAGTCCGTAGAGCCGAGTGGTCCGTACCCAGAGCTTGTGGGTTGCCTCATGTACCTGATGACTTGCACACGACCTGACCTCGCGTACCCTCTCAGCCTTCTGGCTCGCTACGTGGCTCCCGGTAGGCACCGAAAGGTGCACTAGGATGCTGCGAAGAGGGTACTGCGTTACCTGTGCAGTACGTCGGGCATGGGGCTTGTGCTTGGAGGACGGGGTCCTGTTGTCCTCATTGGTCACGCAGACGCCTCCTGGGTTGACGACTCAGCTACGCAGCGGTCGTCGCAGGGTTACACCTTCAGCCTTGGGTCCGGCTCGGTTTCTTGGCGGTCTACCCGCTCGTCTTCAGTTCTCAGCTCCAGCTGTGAGGCTGAGATCTACGCCGGAGCCATGGCTTCTCAGGAGCTACGCTGGCTCACCTACTTGCTGACCGACTTGGGAGAGCAGCCTCGTTCGCCTCCAGTCCTGTACGTAGACAACAAGGCAATGATAGCCTTGTGTCAGGAGCACAGACTGGAGCACAGAACGAAGCACATCGCTCTGCGATACTTCCTTGCTCGAGAGTTACAGCAGCGTGGTCAGCTTCGTCTAGCGTACGTGGCCACACGGGCCAACACTGCTGATGTCTTCACCAAGGCACTTCCGCCTGGTGACCATCAGCGCTTTGTTACTGTGTTAGGCCTTGTGCCTACTTTGCCTCACTTACTTACTGCCTGACTCTGCCTGTACTGTGTTCTATCTATATACCTGCATGCTTGCACTTGTTAGGGCATGATCACTGTATTGTTTGTTCTCTGTATATAACTCTGCATGTGAACTGGCCTTGTGGTCCTTTGCTTGTGCTCGGACTGTGTGGTGACTTTGTGATCCACCCTGAGCTTGCTTTGCTTTTCTTGACTGGTCTTGTGACCATTACTTGTTCTGGCTATCCCCCACTTCGCCTATGGGGGTGTGTCAAACATATATGCTTAGTTATATCTAGGCTTAGTTCATGTGTTTACATTGGTCTAGGCTATAGTGGGTTTAGCCTTAGGGGGTACAGAATTCTCTCGACATTCTACTTGTACCCTTCCTTGTTTCCTAGTCCATCATCCTCGCCTAGGATTCTAACACCTAGGGTCGACGGGGGCCTGGAGCCTAGGGTCGACGGGCGGGCTGGGCCTAGGGTCGACGGTCGGGCCGGGCCTAGGGTCGACGGGCGCGCGGGGTAGAAGGGGCGACGGGCGGGCCGGGGCCTAGGGTCGACGGGGGGGCCGGGGCCTAGGGTCGATGGGCGGGCCGGGCCTAGGGTCGACGGGTGCGCGGGGAAGAAGGGGCGACGGGCGGGCCGGGGCCTAGGGTCGATGGGCGGGCGGGGCCTAGGGTGGACGGGCGGGCCGGGCCTAGGGTCAACGGGTGTGCGGGGCAGCAGGGGCGACGGGCGGGCCAGGGCCTAGCGTCGACGGGCGGGCCGGGCCTTGGGACAATGAGCGCGCAGTGCAGCAGGGCCGACGGGCGGGCCGGGGCCTAGGGTCGACAGGCGGGCCGGGCCTAGGGGCTACGGGTGCACATGGCCTAGGGTCGACGGGCGGGCCGCAAGGGGCGGGCGCGCGGGGCATAGGGTCGACGGGCGGGCCGCAAAGAGGCGGCGCGCGGGGCAGCAGGTGTAGCACGAGCGCTGCTGAGGGCGGCGCGTGAGCCAGCAGGGCGGCTAGTGGGGCAGCGCTGTGGTGGGCCCTAACAAAAAAACCGGTCCTAACAAAGGAACAGCTCTAAAACCATCTCAAACGAATGAAAGAGGATGAACGAACTATGAAAGATTTGGGTACAAGTTCTAACCCTAATTGGGTTGTACCCCTCATGGGCTACCCGACTTAAGACTACATCTGGTAAGTAAGCCAACTACTTATGGTTCTAGGTAAGCAATCTAGCATTATGACATGCTGGTACTGCAAGAAGGCTGGACACCCGTGGTTCAAGTGTTTTGGCCGGCCTGAGGGGTGGGCAACCCCAGGCATGAAGCCGCCAAGTGGTGAACGCGCACAAGGTGGCACTGTGCAAGGTTCAGGTGCATATAGTGAAGGTGCACAAGGCAAAGCCTCCCCTGGGATGTTTCTTATGGTTGAAGATGTGAAACGGAGTGAGGGGGATGTGGGTTCAGTTGGGAAGGTTGTGATGCACCCTGTCACTCACTAGGTGATCGATTCAGGTTGCACAAGTCACATGACCCCACGGGCAGATTTGCTTGACGAGGTAAAGCCCCCTGGGAAGATCAAGTTTGTGGCTGCCGCTTCAGGTGCTTTGCTCCCTGTGATGGGTGTTGAGAATGCCAAGGTGATGGGAGCCAATGGGGAGCTTGTGGGGCTTGGGAATGTTATGCTGGTTGAAGGTTTGTCCGCTAACCTCCTCTCTGTGCGCCGGCTGCAGAAGAGCAAGGCCAAAGTTACGTTCGGCCCAACCAGCTGCCGTGCAAAGCTTGGGAAGCTGTTGTTGTGGGATCTGGAGGAGAAGAACAGCTGCATCAAGGACCTGTGGCAGCTGACTATAATATCTTGGAACGGAAAACCTTCAGTAATGACAGCGGCAGCAGCAACGGCTAAAGCAGCTGCGGGAGAAGAGGAGACTGCACCAACTGATGGGGACCTGGATGCAGTCAAGAAGGTGCAGCAGCCACAGCAGCCACATGGTGAGGTGCTTGCTGGTGTGGATGCAACAGCTGCATGGGCAAAGGCTTCATCTGGGAGTGGTGAGGCTGATTGGGAGACGTGGCACGAGAGGTTGGGTCATGTGAATTTTCCTATGCTGCAGAAGTTCGTGAAGGATGGGAGCTTGAAGGGGTTGGAGGTGAAGGGGGCAGCAAAGGAGATTGGGAGCTGCCCTACATGCCTTGAGACCAAGTTCACAAAGTTTCCCTTCAGCGCGGCACGGGACCAGCCAAGCGCCGCTCGCGCTTGTGCACATGGATGTGGTGGGCCCTACGAGGGCCCCTTCTCTCTCGGGCAGCCGCTACTTCTTAACCACTGTGGACGACCACACGTGTGCGGTGTGGGTGTACCCTCTCAAGACTAAGGGGGAGGTGGCTGCGACTGTTCTTAAGGAGTGGATGCCGAGAGCTCAAAGGGAGAGTGGACACAAGGTGAAGGTGATCCGCATCAACAACGGAGGAGAGTTCATTGGCAATGAGTTTGAGGCGGTGCTGAAGAAGAAGGGCATTCAGCATCAGCTCACAGTGCCCTACAACCCTCAGCAGAACGGCGTGGCTAAGCGGTTCAACCGGACCCGGGAGGAAGGTCCTCGCACTCGCCTTGGGCGACTGCACTGCGGCAGGTCGCCCTTGTGAAGAACAGGGTGCTGGCGACTGTGGGGTCAAGTAGTGGGTTCCTTACACCAAGTGGTATGGGAGTGCACCAGCGGTAAACATGCTCAGAGCCTATGACTGCATGGTGGTGATTCACGTGCCAAAGGAGAAGAGATGAAATTTGGAAGCTTCTGGGAGATGGGGTGTGCACTTGGGGATTGCCAAGGATCACAAGGGCTGGTTGGTGTGGGACTTGACCAGCCAGAAGCTGACTGTTTGGAGGGATGTGAAGTTCCTTGAGTCACTGTACTACAAGGAGTGGAAGCATCAGCAGCAGAAGCTTCCTACTACACGGCTGATCATTGAGGCCGATGAGGTGGAGCGGCCTTCGAGGCAAGTGGAGGTTATTGTCTCAGAGGAGGTGATCTCAAGGGTGACTGAGGATGGGGAATAACGTGAGGTGGAGGAGCAACAACAGCAGTAGCAGCCGCAGCAGCAGCAGCAACGTGCTCCACCACGTGCCCCACGTCCGCCTGAGCGTCCTACAAGGGATGTGCGCCCACCTGTCAGGCTGAGCTATAATCGTTGTGGCTCACGGAATGTGGAGCATGCTGGAAGTGTGGCCGAGTAGTGTGATGAGGATGAGATTGTGCACTGCTACTGGGCAGCCGTCTCGGAGCCCAAGACACTTGCCGAGGCCTTGAGTGGGCCCGATGCTGAGAAGTAAAAGTAGAGTGTGAAGGATGAGTATGAATCTCTCCTGGAGAATGAAACGTGGGAGCTGTGTGAGCTGCCTCCTGGGAAAAAAGGCCATTTCTTCCAAGCTAATCTTCAGGCACAAGTACAGACCGGATGGGGAGCTGACCCGCTTCAAGTCAAGGCTTGTGGCTAAAGGGTTCCACCAGACAAAGGGGAAGGACTTTGACGAATTTTTTGCTCCTGTGGGGAAAGGGACAACATTGAGGGCTTCGTTGGCAACAGCTGCAAACTGCAGATGGAGGATCATGCAGATGGATATCTCGACTGCTCTCCTAAATGGGATCATTCCGGAGGAGCTGTACATGCTGCAGACTGAGGGGTTGGATGATGGGAGCGGCAGGGTGTTCAGGCTGAAGAAGGTCATCTATGGCCTGAAGCAGGCTCCTCGCGCATGGTACCACAAGCTGGAGGAGACACTGCTGGCTTGGGGGTTCAAGAAGAGTGAATGTGACCACAGTCTGTTCCTGCTGCAAGAGAAGAACGAGTTCCTCATGCTCTTGGTGTACGTGGATGACAGCCTTCTCTTCTCTGAGTTGTCTACAATGATTGAGCGTGTGGAGGAGATGCTGGAGATGTAGTTCAAGTGCTCGAAGATGGGAGATGTGAAGTACTACCTTGGGATGCATGTGGAGAGGGACCTTGACAAGGGAGCGTTGAGGTTGCACCAGAGGGAAGTATTGTGAGGGGCTGGCGGGGAAGTATGGGCTGCAAGATTGAGGAAAGCCAGCAACCCCACTGCCTTCGGGGTTCACAATGGAGCCTTGAGCTGATGAGGAGGTGGCGGGTGAGAGTGACAGGAAGCTGTTTCATTCCATGGTGGGGGCAATCAACTATGCGGCTAACCACACGCGGCCTGACATTGCCTTTGCTACATCCAGGCTTGCCAGTGTGGTTTCACGCCCCAGTCATAAACAGCTGGAAGCGGCCAGGAGGTTGGTCCGCTATGTGAGTGCAACGGCATCAGTGGGCTTGGAGTACAGTGCTGTGCGACAGAGGCTGCAGTGGGGTGCAGCTGATTTGAGCAAGGGGGAGATGCTCTTGACTTGCTACACCGACGCTAGCTTCAACTCTGTGAAGGCGGATGGCACAGGCATTGGAGGATATGTGTGCCTGTTTGGAGGTGGTGCAGTGAGCTGGCGCAGCAAGAAGCAGAATGAGGTGGGGCTGTCTTCATGTGAGACAGAGTACATGGCCCTGCATCACGGGGCAAAGGAGGTGGTGTGGCTGAGGTGTTTGTTGGAGGAGATCTGAGTGTGCCAGAGGGAGCCGATAGTAGTGTTTTGTGACAATGAGTCTGCTGTGAAGCTTGCAAAGAATGCATGTCTTCATGGCCTGACAAAGCACATCAGGCCAAAGTGGCATTGGACAAGGAGGCTCCTGGACAAGGAGGTGCGGCTGGAGATTGTGAAGTCCCATCAGCAGGCGGCTGACATTCTAACCAAGCGCCTCGCTGAACCTGAGCATTGGAAGGGGATGAAACTTGCTGGAATGAGTGTGCATTGAGGGTGCATGCTTGAACTATGGCATGTGGGATGATGGTAGGCAGCCAGAGGGGGAGTTTGTTATGTGATGCTATCATTTGCATTCACGTCTGTCTGCCTCCCATCATATGATCGTGTGTTGCATGCGTGGTGTGTGCGTGTGCAAGAATTCGTATTTGGTGTGGTTTGGATTCTCTGAGTGTGTGTGTGAATTTTATTCTGCTTGAGCAGATATCTGAAATGACTCCTCTGCTCAAGAGGTTTCCGACGAACCAAGAATCGCCGCGATCAGAGCAAGAACGAGAAAGATATGATCGTTTGAAGTTTTGATTGTGATGCGGCGACTATGGGAATTTGCGGGTTGAATCAATATGGGGTACAGACTTTTGGGGGGTTGGGAAATTCGTCTCCATCACTGTAGTTGATGCCAAGTGGTTGGGAGAAGCCAAACCAGGTTGGCAAGTGTGGCCAAGTTGGGTGAGGTGGATGGCATGAGTTGGGAAAGTGACAAATGTCAAAGTTGGGGTGCCTATAGAGGGGGGAATTGTGTGGTATGGGGTTTCCTTGGTTGGGGAATCTCTTGGGACCTTCCCTCTCGTCCTCCTCAGCCCCTCTTACCTGGTTTATTGCTACTCTAATTCTCTTGTGTGGCACTTGTGAGACAATTGTGATTGAGTTAAGTTTCTATGGCAGCATTACCCATAGTGCGCCGAAATCCATAACTCGAGTTATACTCCATCTTTTGATACGATTCAAATTGGGATAGATAGCCACGGTCAAGGGCTACATCATACTTGAGTTTGGGAGAATTCTAACAGTGCGTTTTATTGTCGACGGCGTTTCTTGTGACGACGACGTTTCTGTCCAGAATTGAAGTTGACGGTTTTGAGATATTTTGGCCCCTAATCTTCATAGACTCCGTCCTTAGTCTCTAACAAGTGGTATCAGATCTGATGAAGGACTTTGTGTAGAGTCTACTGAAGTGTGAAGACCCTCCTAGACCCACCATGGCCTGTGGGCGTGCCTACGTGGAGTTCTAGAGGTTGCATGCGACTTCCGCTAAGGGGAAACTCTGCCAAAATTTCGTTGGCGCCGACACTTGTGAAAATATTGTGGGACTTCGGTGTGGACAGCAAAGGGGGAGCTGGAACCTGTGATTGGGAGCAGAAGAAATGAGTCAAGGGAGTGGAGATGCAGCTGAGAAGAGAAATGAGCCGCCACCATCCAAGATCGAGGCGTTGGATGGCTCCAACTATGAGGAATGGAGCGGGCGAATGCGGAGTGTGTTAAGCGTTACAAGCTGCTGAAACTTGTGATGGGAGAAGAGAAGATGCCGGAGGAAGGCAACGCCCGCGATTGATGCATTGAGAAGAGCGCGGTGCTGTACGACCTAATCCTTCAATCGATCAACAACGACATGTTCCAACACATCAAGGATTTGGTGGAGTTGGATGATTCCGGACCAAATGCGTGGAAGCTACTGCGCGACGTGATTCAGCCCAACACGCTGCCGATGGTGATTGTGTTGGAGAAGGAGCTGGCTGCCCTCTCCATGCGGCGGGGCGATGATGTGAAGCTGATCCTTGACAAGATCAAGGACACCTATGCGAGGATGGCAGCGGTGGGCAGCAATGTGTCGCAGATGCAACAGTGCACCAAGATCATCTCAGTGCTCAACAACCCATGGGACAACCAGATCCCCACCCTCAACACTCAGCAGGACCAGTGGACACCAGAGTGGCTACGGCAGCAGATTCTGCAGGAGGACTTTCGCAGGTGCCACACATGTGGTGGTGCTGCCAACAAGACTGCTGAGGGGTATGGAGCTGCAAGAGGCAGCAGAGGAAGAGGGGGTGGGAGAGGCCGAGGCCGTGGGAGAGGCTTTGGCAGTGGGAGAGGCCGAGGTGACTACAACGAGGGGCATGGGAGCTCTGGTGGCAGGGGGAGCACCCGAATGGAGGGAGCTTGCTGTGTCAAACGAATGAATGAGGATGAATGAACTATGAAAGAGTTGGGTACAAATACTAACCCTAATTGGGTTGTACCCCTTTTGGGCTACCCCACTATATCCTACACAAACTAAGCAATATAACATTCTGACACACCCCCATAGGCAAAGTGGGCGAGAACAAGGGGTCACAAGACCAGTCAAGAAAAGCAAAGCAAGCTCAGGGTGGATCACCAAGTCACCACACAGTTTGAGCACAATCAAAGGGCCACAAGGCCAGTTCACATGCACTGTTATATAAAGAGCACAAACAGTACAGTGATCATAGCCTAGCAAGACTAAGCATGCACGTATATAGATCACAGTACAAGCAAAGTCACGCAGTGAGCAAGTGAGGCAAAGTAGGCACAAGGCCTAAAACAGTAGAGAAGCGCTGTAGATCACCAGACTGAAGTGCAGTGTTGGCCCTAGTGGCCACGTACGCAAGATAAAGCTAGCCACGCTGCTGCAAATCTCGAGCAAGGAAGTATCGCACATCGATGTGCTTTGTTCTGTGCTCTAGTCTGTGTTCTTGACACAAGGCAATCACGGCCTTCTTGTCCACGTACAGAACTGGAGGCGAACGAGGCTACTCTCCCAAGTCAGTCAGCAGGTAGGTGAGCCAGCGTAGCTCCTGTGCAGCCATGGCCCCTGCGTAGATCTCAGCCTCACAACTGGAAATGAGAACCAAAGACGTGCGGGTTGACCGCCTGGAAAAAACGCCGGAACCGAGGCTGAAGGTGTAACCCTGTGACGACCGCTGCATAGGCAAGTCGTCAACCCAAGACTCGTCTGCGTGACCAGTGAGGAGTAAGGACCCGTAATCATCTCTGCGTAAGAGCGCGGGGTCGGGATGTCTGGTGCATCCGGGTCTCCCTTAGGGGCAAGCAGCATGGAAGCGAAACGAGGTACAGCAGCTGCAAGACACTCAAAGTCCTCTTGCTTGTCCTCAAGGACGCCCCTGCCAAGAGCACACTCACTCCTGACGGACGGAGGACTGGCAGACGCAGACTCAGCAACAAGAGCAGTGGCGTAGTCTAGACGACATGTAGCAGCAAAGTCAAGCAGCTCAGCAACGAGGGCTGACGCAGCAGTGGACTCAAAAACAGGGTCAGTTACAACAGTGGCGAGGATAGAAGAGACAGTGGGACTGGCAACTCGGGTGATGTCAGACGCAGGGTCAAGGACGGCAGGAAGAGAGGACGCAGGAGGAGACGGCAAAGGAACACGCAGTGGAACAGAGGAAGGACGAAGTGCCATAGTGTGAGTGCGGGGGACAGGAGGAGGACGCGGACGAGGAACGTGACGAGTAGTGCGAACCGGCGAGACAGGAGGAGACCCAGGCTCACGATGCTCTGTAAGACCGCCGGACTGCTCAGTGTAAGGAGAAGGAGCAGGCATTGGAGAGGCCGGCTGTAACGGCGGCTGTGACTGGTCAGGCGGTGGACACAAGAGGGGAGGAGTAAGGCCAGTAGAAGACGGGGTACCAAGAACCTGCTGAAGCAGGGGAACGAAGTACAGTCGCGGCCGCAGGGTGCCTCCAGCACCAGTACCGCTAGACACAGCACCTCCAGCTCCAGGGTCAACAGCTCCAGCGTCTCCAGCTCCAGCTCTAGCGCCACCAGCGCCAGTGCCTCCACCTCCAGCTCCTCCAGCTCCAGCGCTACCAGCGCCAAGACCTCCAGCTCCAGTGCCTCCAACCCCAGCACCTCCAGGCTCTGCAGGGTCTCCAGCTCCAGCTCCTCCAGCTCCAATGCCCCCAACAGAACCAGTCCCGGCAGCTCCAGTACCTCTGGTACGAGCACCTCCAGGACAAACCACTGCAATACCTCCGGTACCACCAGCTCCAGCAGTAACTCCAGCACCTCCAAGACGAGTAGCTCCAACACCTCCAACTCCAGTGTCTCCTGCGGCAGAGGCTCCCGCTCTGGCAGCTCCACTCCGAAGGCGTGTGCGCCGAGCAAACCACTCGCGCACCTGCTGCGGGGAGAGAGGCTTCTGCTGGGGAGACAATTATGGCAAAGCACCCGCAGGACCTCCAAAAGAAGCAGTACCCCGAGGCTCAGGACCCCTCGACTCCGCACCCTCCGACTCAGCACCCCCAGGCTCAACACCCTCACGCTCAGCACCCCCACGCTCCACACCCGCAGGCTCAGCACCCCCAGGCTCCGCACCCCCAGGCTCAGCACCCCCAGACCCTGCACCCTCAGACTCAGCGCCCCTAGGCTCCGCACCCCCAGGCTCCTCACACCAAGACGCAGCACCCCCAGACGCAGCACCTCGAGCAGCACTTGAGTCGCTTGCTACCTCAACAGGCACAGTACCAGGGAGAGGGTCCTCCTGAGACACACCTAAGGGAGCAGGACCCTGAGGCGGGAGGGGGTCTACCGGAGGGGACCGGGAGCAAGGAAGAGTGGCGGGGGCGGGCGAGGGGCAGAGCGGTAGGGGAAGAGACAGTAAAAGGGAACCGACTCGTCAAACGACACGGCGCAAGGTGGGGTGGTAAAACTGCCAGCCAGACGCGTCAGGGGGAAAGCCAAGGAAGACGCAGGGAGTAGCGCGGGCAGAGAGCTTGTTTGCGGACGTATCACTGACAAAGGCACGAGAGAACCAGACCTAGAACACTGACGCATCGCCAACCTCCCCCGTCCAACGCAGTGTGGGCGAGGTCTCCGGCAAGGAGACACGAGGCCAGAGGTTGAGCTGATGGGCAGCGTACCGGACCGCAAACGGCCACAGAAAATGAGGAGTAGCCGCATGGATCATGGAGGTACGAGCGACCTCAATGACTAAGCTAATGCGGCGCTCAGCAATCCCATTTTGCTGAGGGGAGTCCGGAAGCGTGATTGACTGGAGTGCATGCTACGAAGGCGTGGCAGGGAGGGGTGATCCAAGCGGTGGTGCCAAAGGAGCGTCTGGTGCGACAGGAGGTGACACGAGCAAGGGGGTGCAACCCGACCTGACGCGGACATCTGGGAAGACACAGGTACCTAAGGAGGCTCAGTATCTTGTGTGTACAGACTCGACCCTGGCCGACGAGTGAACGTGGCCAGGTGACGGCCCATCTGTGTACACGTGCAGATCGACACACGCTGACCCCCAGGAGTGGTGGTAGTGACCATCGCATCCTGGAGGGCAGCTGTACTCACCAAGTTCATAGAGAACGAGGGGAGGTGAAGACCTGACAGTGAGCCGCACAGAACCGCCGGACACGGGAGAACAATGGAGGAACGGGCAACGAGTGGGCCCTCCGACAGGTCAGCCAATCAGACCGGGAGAGGTGCAGAGAGAGGAGTGAGGGTGGTGCTATCACGAAAGAAACAGCGTGAGGCACCTGAGTCAAGCGTCGTGTGCACGGCCTCAGCAGGCACAGTGCCAGGGAGAGAAGACTCACTAGCACCTAGAGCATCAGCCTCTATACCTGGGTCAAGCAGCACACATAGGTAACTGTCACCCTCAACACTAACAGACAATGCATACTTAGCAGCAAGGATAGCATCATTGTCTAGGTCAAAGATAGCAACTCCAGACCTAAGCAACTCTGCCCAGCGGGGGGCTCGGCCTCGTCACCAAACTCTGCGCGCCAAGCGTCTGTCAAACTTATATGCTATAGTCTGTCTAGGCTGTAGTGGGGTAGTTCATATAGGGTACAACACTTTTAGGTTTCTTACTTGTACCCACCTGCTTGCTAGTTCAGTCATTCCTTCCTTCACTATTCTGACATGGTGTTCTGAGCAGGTTCCCTCGTGGGAACGTTTTTTTTTAGGACCCACCACGATAAGTTTTTTTTTCTGCCCTGCCCGAAGCGCGCCACGCGCCTGCCTCACCTATGCCGTCGCGCGCCCTGCCCTAGTGCCGCCCGTCGCGGCCCTGCCTTCTCGGCCCGTCGCGGCCCTGCCCTGCCGCCACCCGCAGCCCTGCCCTGCCGCCCGTCGCGGCCTACCCTAGCCGCCTGTCGCGGCCCTACCCTGCCGCCTCTCGTTGCAGCCCCGACCTTGCTGCCCGCTGCGGCCTCTGCCCTGCCGCTGCTCGTCGCGGCCCTGCCTTACCCTGCCGTCCAGCCGCGGCCCTGCCCTGCTGCCGCCGTGTCACGGCCCTGCGCTGCCGCCGAGGCGTCGCGGCCCTGCCCTTCAGCCGCCCCAGTCGCGGCCCTCCTCTGCCGCCGCCAAGTCGCGGCCCTACCCTTCTGCCGCCCCAGTCGCGGCCCTGACCTAACCGCCAGCTGCGGCCCTGCCCTGCACCCGACCCTGGTAAGCACGCGCGCCGCCCAGCCGAGCCGCGCCGCTCCTCCAAGCCGCGCCGCCCTGCCGCGCTGCGCCGCCAGGAGCCAAGCCGCACCGCCCAGCCGAGCCGCGCCGCCCTACCGAGCCGCGCCGCCCTGCCGAGCCGCGCCGCCCTACTGAGCCGCACTACCCTACCCGCGTTGCTCCTGCTACTACTGCTGCTTCAGTTGCCACTGCTGCTACTGCCGCTATGGCTAGCCCTAATGTTCTTACCTTTGATGCTGAGGGGCGTGCGGTTGACTTTGACGTGTGGGTTGACGACCTGCAGCTCTTTCTTCAGTGTGAATCTCAGGACGGAGTATCCCTTTTCGATCACACGTCCGGTGTCTCTCCTGCACCTGCTGCCACTGCTGACAGTACGGTTCGCTCGCAGCGGACCACTTGTGACGCTGGGAGGTGGGAGAAGCAGCGGTGCTGAGTGTGAGGCTTCCCGCATGTCTGACCAGCTCGGTCACCAGTGCGAATGACATACGGGCAGCTACCACTACCCCCAGACGCCCCACGCTGAGAAAACCACTCACGAAGCTGCTGGGGCGACGGGGTCTCGCTCAAACGCTGCTGCTGCTGCCTCTGGCCACCGCCAGAACCTCCTCGCTGAGAAGCTCCAGCCCGACCGCCACCACTCCCACTGCCGCCACTACCGCCACCCCCATCGCTGCAACCACCGCCGCCACCAAAGCCCCCACTCCCACCACCACTACCACCACCGCCACCACCTCCACTGCCTCCACCACCTCCACTGCTGCCCCCACCACCACCCCCGCTGCCACCGCCACCACCCATGCCACCCCTGCCCTTGCTGCTGCGGCGCTTCCCACTAGCAGAAGATGGGAGATGTGAAGTACTACCTTGGGATGCATGTGGAGAGAGACCTTGACAAGGGAGTGTTGAGGTTGCACCAGAGGAAGTATTGTGAGGGGCTGGCGGGGAAGTATGGGCTGCAAGATTGAGGAAAGCCAGCAACCCCACTGCCTTCGGGGTTCACAATGGAGCCTTGTGCTGATGAGGAGGTGGCGGGTGAGAGTGACAGGAAGCTATTTCATTCCATGGTGGGGGCAATCAACTATGCGGCTAACCACACGCGGCCTGACATTGCCTTTGCTACATCCAGGCTTGCCAGTGTGGTTTCACGCCCCAGTCATGAACAACTGGAAGCGGCCAGGAGGTTGGTCCGCTATGTGAGTGCAACGGCATCAGTGGGCTTGGAGTACAGTGCTGTGCGACAGAGGCTGCAGTGGGGTGCAGCTGATTTGAGCAAGGGGGAGATGCTCTTGACTTGCTACACCGACGCTAGCTTCAACTCTGTGAAGGCGGATGGCACAGGCATTGGAGGATATGTGTGCCTGTTTGGAGGTGGTGCAGTGAGCTGGCGCAGCAAGAAGCAGAATGAGGTGGGGCTGTCTTCATGTGAGACAGAGTACATGGCCCTGAATCACGGGGCAAAGGAGGTGGTGTGGTTGAGGTGTTTGTTGGAGGAGATCTGAGTGTGCGAGAGGGAGCTGATAGTAGTGTTTTGTGACAATGAGTCCGCTGTGAAGCTTGCAAAGAATGCATGTCTTCATGGCCTAACAAAGCACATCAGGCCAAAGTGGTATTGGACGAGGAGGCTCCTGGACAAGGAGGTGCGGCTGGAGATTGTGAAGTCCTATCAGCAGGCGGCTGACATTCTAACCAAGCGCCTCGCTGAACCTGAGCATTGGAAGGGGATGAAACTTGCTAGAATGAGTGTGCATTGAGGGTGCATGCTTGAACTATGGCATGTGGGATGATGGTAGGCAGCCAGAAGGGGAGTTTGTTATGTGATGCTATCATTTGCATTCACGTCTGTCTGCCTCCCATCATATGATCGTGTGTTGCATGCGTGGTGTGTGCGTGTGCAAGAACTCGTATTTGGTGTGGTTTGGATTCTCTGAAATGACTCCTCTGCTCAAGAGGTTTCCGACGAACCAAGAATCGCCGCGATCGGAGCAAGAACGAGAAAGATATGATCGTTCGAAGTTTTGATTGTGATGCGGCGACTATGGGAATTTGCGGGTTGAATCAATATGGGGTACAGACTTTCGGGGGGTTGGGAAATTCGTCTCCATCACTGTAGTTGATGCCAAGTGGTTGGGAGAAGCCAAACCAGGTTGGCAAGTGTGGCCAAGTTGGGTGAGGTGGATGGCATGAGTTGGGAAAGTGACAAATGTCAAAGTTGGGGTGCCTATAGAGGGGGGAATTGTGTGGTATGGGGTTTCCTTGGTTGGGGACTCTCTTGGGACCTTCCCTCTCGTCCTCCTCAGCCCCTCTTACCTGGTTTATTGCTACTCTAATTCTCTTGTGTGGCACTTGTGAGACAATTGTGATTGAGTTAAGTTTCTATGGCAGCATTACCCCTAGTGCGCAGAAATTCATAACTCGAGTTATACTCCATCTTTTGATACGATTCAAATTGGGATAGATAGCCACGGTAAAGGGCTACATCATACTTGAGTTTGGGAGAATTCTAACAGTGCGTTTTATTGTCGACGGCGTTTCTTGTGACGACGATGTTTCTGTCCAGAATTGAAGTTGACGGTTTTGAGATATTTCGGCCCCTAATCTTCATAGACTCCGTCCTTAGTCTCTAACAAGTGGTATCAGATCTGATTAAGGACTTTGTGTAGAGTCTAATGAATTGTGAAGACCCTCCTAGACCCACCATGGCCTTTGGGCGTGCCTACGTGGAGTTCTAGAGGTTGCATGTGACTTCCGCTAAGGGGAAACTCTGCCAAAATTTCGTTGGCGCCGACACTTGTGAAAATATTGTGGGACTGCAGCTGAGAAGAGGAATGAGCTGCCACCATCCAAGATCGAGGCGTTGGATGGCTCCAACTATGAGGAATGGAGCGGGCGGATGCGGAGTGCGTTTAAGCGCTACAAGCTGTTGAAACTTGTGATGGGAGAAGAGAAGATGCCAGAGGAAGGCAATGCCCGCGATCGGTGGATTGAGAAGAGTGCAGTGCTGTACGACCTAATCCTTCAATCGGTCAACAACAACATGTTCCAACACATCAAGGATTTGGTGGAGTTGGATGATTCCGGACCAAATGCGTGGAAGCTACTGCACGACGTGATTCAGCCCAACACACTGCCGATGGTGATTGTGTTGGAGAAGGAGCTGGCTGCCCTCTCCATGCGGCAGGGCGATGATGTGAAGCTGGCCCTTGACAAGATCAAGGACACCTATGCGAGGATGGCAGCGGCGGGCAGCAATGTGTCGCAGATGCAACAGTGCACCAAGATCATCTCGGTGCTCAAAAATTCATGGGACAACCTGATCCCCACCCTCAACACTCAGCAGGACCAGTGGACACGAGAGTGGCTACGGCAGTAGATTCTGCAGGAGGACTTTCGCAGGCGCCACACAGGTGATGGTGCTGCCAACAAGACTGCTGAGGGGTATGGAGTTGCAGGAGGCAGCAGAGGAAGAGGGGGTGGGAGAGGCCGAGGCCGTGGGAGAGGCTTTGGCAGAGGGAGAGGCCGAGGTGACTACAACGAGGGGCATGGGAGCTCTGGTGGCAGGGGGAGCACCCGAATGGAGGGAGCTTGCTGGTACCGCAAGAAGGCTGGACACCTGTGGTTCAAGTGTTTCAGCCAGCCTGAGGGGTGGGCAACCCCAGGCATGAAGCCGCCAAGTGGTGAACGCGCACAAGGTGGCACTGTGCTGTTATAGTCACAATAGGCTTGAATGTGCCTAAAACGAAAGATAGAGTGCACAGTCGGATTTCTGCACAGCGGCTTCAAACGTTGATAGCGTTCTGCTCACAGCTTCAAACAACTTGCTATCAATTGTATCTAGAGCGTCTTGATGTCGCCTACAATAGGCAATTTAAATCACACGATTTCAGCAAGTCTTGAGGACGCAACGTCGGTTTGAATGAACGGCACTATGGCAGCCACTATTGACTTAAAACACAAATTAGGAAGAGTTACGAGTTGGGAATGACTCCCAGCTCCTACAAACCCCAAGAGCCGAGGTACAGTGATGTGGAACAGTGCCACACTGTCCCCAACCACGAAGGGTCTCGAAACTACCCTTCACAAGTGCCTACACCAAGAGAAATGTTACACTACACAAAGTAATGCAACTATTCTCACTATCTTAAAGTTTACCCTTTTGGAGAGCTTCGAAATCACTTGATTCTTGAAACCAAGGCTCTGGTTCTTCAAGGTAAATTCTTCCTTGAGTTCTTGGAAGTCTGCTGCGCACACCTGCAACACGCCGAACGTTCCACACACGACAAAATAGAAAACCGCACACGACACGCAAACGACGACGTGACACGCGACTAGCGATAACTCGCTATTGACTCGACACACACATTCAAAATCATGCCTCATCATTTATACACTATTGTAAGCATGAAATATAACTTATTTCATGCCCTCATACCATTCCATGCACACACGCATGCACGCACACGGACAACAAGCCGAATGCAAACCGTAGGGTTGCACCAACAAACTCCCCCTCGGATTGTTGGCCTTAGGATCTTGCTCTCTCAGTTCAGAGCCATCACAGCCAGCTTGCAACACTTCCAATGCTGCTGCTCCACCAGCCTCTTGGTCATCATGTCAGCTGGCTGCCTTGTCGTCTTCACATAGTGCAACTCAACTTCACCCGCGGCCACCATGCTCCTCGTCCAATGCCACTTCACCCTCATGTGCTTGGTGAGGACATGCAACACAGGGTTCTTAGCAAGAGCAATGGCACCCTGGCTGTCACAGTAGAGTGGGGTAGGTCCTTGCTGCTCCTCCCCCAATTCGGCCAACAAACGCCGCTGCCACACAATCTCCCGTACGGCGCGGAAGAGTGCCATGTACTCGGACTCCACCGAGCTCAATGCTTGATCCACCTGCTTCTTGCTCTCCCAAGCAGTTGGGCCTCTACCAACACAGCAAATGAACCCTCCAACACTTGTCATGTCCTCTGGTTCTGATGCAAAAGAAGCATCCGAGAATGCGGTGAGGAACAAACGCCCGGGTTCAACACCATCCGCGCCCTTTTGGCGCCTTTGCGCCGCCGCCGAGTATTGCAGCCCAACGGTCGGTGTTTGGCCAAGATACTTGGCCACCCTCATTCCAGCTGCTACCTGCTCCTCGTTAGGGCATTGAACAACCCTAGCCAACTGTCCGGTAGCAAAGGCGACGTCCGGTCGGGTGTTTACCGCCGCGTACATGAGGCTGCCCACCAACGAGTAAAAACGGCGCCTCTCCTCTTCACCAACGCTCTCCTCCTCTGGTCCCTTCACACACTTGAACCCAGAGGGAAAGGGTGTAGCCACATGGCCTTCACTCTGCCCAAATTTGGCAGCCAATGCCTCTAGGTACTTCCGTTGATGCACCCGCATGCACCGCTTCTCCACATCTCGTTCGATGTGGAGCCCAAGGTAGAAGCTCACGTCACCAAGGGCCTTGCACTTGAACTTGTCTTGAAGCTTCAGCATCACCTCCTTCACATGGTCAGAGGAGGGTGAGAAAATGAGGATGTCATCCACATAAACCACCATGAAACTCCTCTGCTCCCCCTCGCCAAGCTCGAACAATGAGTGATCGGCCGTTGAGGGAGTGAAGCCGATCTTCTCCAAAACTCCTCGCAACTTCAAGTACCACTGCCTAGGGGCCTGCTTCAGTCCATAAAGGGCCTTTTTCAGCTTCAAAACTCTGCCACTACCATCATCGAACCCCTCTGGCTGCGCCATGAAAATCTCTTCCTCTAGGACGCCGTTGGGGAATGCGGTTGTCACGTCCATTTGTTTCACCACCCATCCTTTGATGGCAGCACCCGCGAGTAGGGTTCTCAGCGTCGTCGGCTTCACCACAGGAGCAAACAACTCCTTATAGTCCACATTCTCCTTCTGCTGGTACCCCTTGGCCACAAGCCTGGACTTGTAGCGCTCGATTTTGCCGTCGGCATCGGACTTGATCTTGAAGAGCCACTTGGACGTAATCGCCTTACGCCCCTCCGGTAGCTCCACCAATTCCCACGTGCCGTTCTCCTCAATGCTTTTCAGCTCACTCTCATTGCCTTCTTCCACTCCTCAGCATCACTACTCTCCAAGGCCTCCTTGAGAGTTGCTGGTTCTCCCGGCATCTCCACTGGAGAGAAGAACACGAAGGCACACTCGTCGTAGTCACTCTCCTCGTCATCTCCAACTATGAGTGCCACTCCGGCCAGAGCTGACTTGGCTGGCCTTCCCAATGCATCATAGGTCAGCCTATTAGGGGCTTGGATTCTCCTCTTGACCCTTCCTTCCTCCTCAGCTGCAGGGACATGAAGGCCTTGGCGTTGCTGCGGGGTGACTCGGATCCGTGGAGCACTCTTAGTGCGAGAAGGAAGTGTCGGTGCACGCTCGCTCACTTGCTGCACCTCCTCCTCTTCTTCCTCTGCATCCTTGGACTCCTCTCCCCCATTCACAAGGGAAGATTGCCTTGTGGTGGTGCTGCTGCTGCTCAGCTCCAAAGGAAGCTCCACATGCTCCAAAGCGGAACTATTCACCTCCCCAAACCGCATGCCTATCTTCGCCTCATTCTCCGCCTTCCAATCCTTGTACATCAGATTCTCCATGAATTTGCAGTCCCTGCTCACCAAGAATTTCTTGGTGAATGGGTCCCAAAGAAGCCACCCCTTGCTGTTTTGAGCCATGCCCAAGTGCACAGCCCATACCGCCTTGGCACCGAGCTTGTTGTGCCGAAGATGCTTAGGCACGAGCGCCATGCACATGCACCCGAACACCCGAAGCATATCCACCTTTGGCTTCCTTCCAATCCACTCCACATAGGGCACCCATTTGTCTGCTCCCACAAGAGTCAAGGCTCTGTTCTTGGCCACACACGAAATCCGCACCGCATCAGGCCAGAAATATTCGGGTAGCCCGGCTTCAATGAGCAACCCACGCGCCGTCTCCGTGATTGTCCGGTTCGCTCGCTCGGCGATGCCGTTCATTGCAGGGGAGTATGGCATGGTAAGGGAGTGCCTTATGTCATTCTTCTTCAGCCACAATGAGAACTCCTTGCTCAGGAACTCTCCCCCTCGATCGGTGCGAATTGCCTTCACTAACCGGTCTTGTTGCCGCTCCACCATCGGCAACCAATCGGTCTTCACCGTTTCAGCCACGTCACTCTTCTTGGACAGCACGTACACCCAAGTCATGCGAGTGTAGACGTCCACAATGGTGAGAAAGTACTCAGCTTCAGCAGCTCCCAGCTTCAGGGGGCCCACCACGTCCATCACCACCACATCAAGTGGTGCCTTAGCCGTTGCCTCCGAACTAGAGAACGGGTAACGGGTGAACTTGGCTTGCATGCACGTCGGGCAGCCAAGTACCTCATCGGGCTCCCCCTTCACACATATGCCAGCAACCATCTCATTCTTCACTAGCTGCTGCAAGATGGGCAGGGCCACATGCCCTATTCGCCGATGCAAGGTGAGCCAATCACACTCCCCCGTAGCCGAAGTCGGATTGGAGAATGCCGCACTCACAATAGTGCTCCACATGTTCTCTCCGTACTCCTCCTCCGCTGCTGCCTTGGGGTTCTCTTCATCCTTGTGCTGCTTCTTGGCTGCTGCACCACTCTCCTCGTGTTGACCGAGCTTGCTGGTCACTCCAAGATTGCACTTCTTGGACTTAATCTCCTTATCGAGACCGTTCGCGCCATCGCCACTACCAACCGCTTCACCCTTGGTGCTGATGCTTGCTGCCACTTGCCTCTCCTTAGGCATGGGGACCACAGGGATTTGCCACATCTCTTTTTAGACATCCCTATCCTCGTGAAGGTCCCAAAGAATCCGCTCGCCAAGCCTCGCGGTGTAGGTCTTAGCTCCCTTCGAGCTCGTGTCCATGCCGGCCTTTTGCAACCGCCGCACGGAAATCAGGTTGGCAGCAAGGTTGGGCACCCAGAGCACGTTCTTGAGGCCCACCATCTTCCCATCAGCACCCTTGAACATGGCCTTGCCCATGCCTTTCACCTCTGCTCGCTGCCCCAAAGCCGATGTCACATGCTTCACCGGTGACGGTTCAAGTTCGGTGAGCAAGTCCGCACGAGGTGTCATGCTATAGGTAGCGCCGCTATCGATCACCCAATAGTCCAGGGAGTGAAGGGTGACCTTCCCCACAACTGCTGGCTCCTCAAAGCCTTCATCCTTCTCTGGACCAGCCGATGCTTGCGTGGACACGAAGAAGAATTGACCCGGAAAGCGATCGTCCCTCGACTCGCTCTCGTTGCCGGCACTCTTCATACTTGCAGCACCACCTCCACGACCGCCACGGCCTCCACGGCCTCTTCCTCTCCCTCCTCCTGCTCCTCTACCCTCTTGGCCTTGAGCAGGAGTCCATCCATCAGGGAGCTTGTAGCAATCGCGCCACATATGTCCGCTCTTGTGACAATAGTGGCACTCGCCGTCGAATCGGCCGCGACCGCGTCCGTAGCTCTTGTTGTCGCTGCCGTATCAACCACTCCCGCGACCTCCACTGAAGTTGTTGCTGCCAAATCTGCTTCCCCCTCGTCCTCTGCCCCTTCCACGGCCATAACCTTGGCCGATGCTTGCTGTCCCGGCGCCATCCGAACTCGCCAACTCACGGCGGCGGAAGTCCTCTTGAAGGATCGCTCGCTTCACGTCTTCAAGCGAGAGGCGGGGCAAGTCACGATTGAGGTTGATGATGAGCGAGGACCATGACTCTGGGAGTAAGGCCAGCAACTTGGTCTTCTTTTGGAGCTCACTGTAGTTCAAATCAGCTCCCTCAAGCCGCGTCAACAAGTCGAAGAATTTCTGCACCCCTTCTTCAACCGCTTCGTCTTCTTCAATTCGTAGTGCCGCCATTTGCCGTTCCAACACCACCGCTACCGCCGCTGTTGCAGGAGCATGTACACCCTTGAGAGCAGCCCATGCCTTTGGTCCCTTCTCTGGTTCACGCTGGAATGGCTTGATGTGACGGATCTGGCTGCTCCCCAACGCTTGCCCAAGTAGGAGATAGCCTTGTGCGCTCTTCCGCACCCACGGGCTCTTCTCCCGGTCGTTCTCGGGGCGCTTCTCCGTTCCATCCATCACCTCCAGCAGGTCAGAATGGTCAAAGATGTTCTCCATCTTGAAGGACCTTTCAGCAAAGTTGTCGCCGTTGAACTTGTCAAGCCCAAACACCCTAGGTTCTTCCCTAGGTGGGCCAAGACTTGGTTGCACGGGTGCCATGGCTGAATCACGGGGTTGGCCTTGAGTTTAAGCTTCTCCACTGCCACCAGCACCTCTGCCACCCCTTTTCTCAGGTCCAGCCATTGTCGAAACTGCTCCAAGGGGCTCTGATACCACTTGTTATAGTCACAATAGGCTTGAATGTGCCTAAAACGAAAGATAGAGTGCACAGTCGGATTTCTGCACAGCGGCTTCAAACGTTGATATCGTTCTGCTCACAGCTTCGAACAACTTGCTATAAATTGTATCTAGAGCGTCTTGATGTCGCCTACAATAGGCAATTTAAATCACACGATTTCAGCAAGTATTGAGGACTTCGGTTTGAACGAACGGCACTATGGCAGCCACTATTGACTTAGAACACAAATTTGGAAGAGTTACGAGTTGGGAATGACTCCCAGCTCCTACAAACCCCAAGAGCCGAGGTACAGTGATGTGGAACAGTGCCACACTGTCCCCAACCACGAAGGGTCTCGAAACTACCCTTCACAAGAGAAATGTTACACTACACAAAGTAATGCAACTATTCTCACTATCTTAAAGTTTACCCTTTTGGAGAGCTTCGAAATCACTTCTTGAAACCAAGGCTCTGGTTCTTCAAGGTAAGTTCTTCCTTGAGTTCTTGGAAGTCTGCTGCGCACACCTGCGACACGCCGAACGTTCCACACACGACAAAATAGAAAACCGCACACGACACGCAAACGACGACGTAACACGCGACTAGCGATAACTCGCTATTGACTCGACACACACATTCAAAATCATGCCTCATCATTCACACACTATTGTAAGCATGAAATATATATTATTTCATGCCCTCATACCATTCTGTGCACACACGCATGCACGCACATGGACAACAAGCCGAATGCAAACCGTAGGGTTGCACCAACATGTGCAAGGTTCAGGTGCACCTTCAGGTGCACAAGGCAAAACCTCCCCTGGGATGTTCCTTATGGTTGAAGATGTGAAAGGGAGTGAGGGTGATGTGAGTTCTGTTGGGAAGGTTGTGATGCACCCTGTCACTCACTAGGTGATCGATTCAGGTTGCACAAGTCACATGACCCCACGGGCAGATTTGCTTGACGAGGTAAAGCCCCCTGGGAAGATCAAGTTTGTGGCTGCCGCTTCAGGTGCTTTGCTCCCTGTGATGGGTGTTGAGAATGCCAAGGTGATGGGAGCCAATGGGGAGCTTGTGGGGCTTGGGAATGTCCTGCTGGTTGAAGGTTTGTCCGCTAACCTCCTCTCTGTGCGCCGGCTGTAGAAGAGCAAGGCCAAAGTTACGTTCGGCCCAACCAGCTGCCGTGCAAACCTTGGGAAGCTGTTGTTGTGGGATTTGGAGGAGAAGAACAGCGGCATCAAGGACCTATGGTAGCTGCCAATAATCCCTTGTAACGGGAAACCTTCAGCAATGACAGCGGCAGCAGCAACGGCTAAAGCAGCTGCGGGAGAAGAGGAGACTGCACCAACTGATGGGGCCTTGAGACCAAGTTCACAAAGTTTCCCTTCAGCACGGCACGGGACCAGCCAAGGCCCTGCTCGCGCTCGTGCACATGAATGTGGTGGGCCCTTCGAGGGCCCCTTCTCTCTCGGGCAGCTGCTACTTCTTAACCATTGTGGACGACCATACGCGTGCGGTGTGGGTGTACCCTCTCAAGACTAAGGGGGAGGTGGCTGCGACTGTTCTTAAGGAGTGGATGCCGAGAGCTCAAAGGGAGAGCGGACACAAGGTGAAGGTGATCCGCACCGACAACAGAGGAGAGTTCATTGGCAATGAGTTTGAGGCGGTGTTGAAGAAGAAGGGCATTCAGCATCAGCTGACAGTGCCCTACAACCCTCAGTAGAACGGCGTGGCTGAGCGGTTCAACTGGACCCTGGAGGAAGGTGCTCGCACTCTCCTTGGGCGTGCATGGCTGCCGGATCCATTTTAGATGAGTGCACTGCGGCAGGTCTCCCTTGTGAAGAACAGGGTGCTGGCGATTGTGGGGGACAAGTAGTGGGTTCCTTATACCAAGTGGTATGGGAGTGCACCAGCAGTAAACATGCTCAAAGCCTATGGCTGCATGGTGGTGTTTCACGTGCCAAAGGAAAAGTGAGGAAAGTTGGAAGCTTCTGGGAGATGGGGTGTGAACTTGGGGATTGCCAAGGATCACAAAGGCTGGTTGGTGTGGGACTTGACCAGCCAGAAGCTGACTATTTCGAGGGATGTGAAGTTCCTTGAGTCACTATACTACAAGGAGTGGAAGCAACAGCAGCAGAAGCTCCCTACTACACCGCTGATCATTGAGGCCGATGAGGTGCAGCGAACTTCGAGGCAAGTGGAGGTTATTGTCTCAGAGCAGGAGATTTCTGGGGTGACTGAGGATGGGGGAGAACCTGAGGTGGAGGAGCAACAGCAGCAGCAGTAGCAGCCGCAGCAACAGCAGCAGCAGCAGCCCCAGCAGCAGCAGCAACGTGCTCCACCACGTGCCCCACGTCCGCGTGAGCATCCTAGAAGGGATGTGCGCCCACCTGTCAAGCTGAGCTATAATCGTTGTGGCTCACGGAATGTGGAGCATGCTGGAAGTGTGGCCGAGTAGTGTGATGAGGATGAGATTGCGCACGGCTACAGGGCAGCCGTCCGTGAGCACAAGACACTTGTTGAGGCCTTGAGTGGGCCCGATGCTAAGAAATGGAAGCAGAGTGTGAAGGATGAGTATGACTCTCTGTTGGAGAGTGAAACGTGGGAGCTGTGTGAGCTGCCTCATGGGAAAAAAAGCCATTTCTTCCAAGCTAATCTTCAGGCACAAGTACGGACCTGATGGGGAGCTGACCCTCTACAGGTGAAGGCTTGTGGCTAAAGGGTTCCACCAGACAAAGGGGAAGAACTTTGACGAAATTTTTGCTCCTGTGGGGAAAGGGACAACACTAAGGGCTTCATTGGAAACAGCTGCAAACTACGGATGGAGGATCACGCAGATGGATATCTCGACTGCTCTCCTAAATGGGATCATTCTGGAGGAGCTGTACATGCTGCAGACTGAGGGGTTGGATGATGGGAGCGGCAGGGTGTTCAGGCTGAAGAAGTCCATCTATGGCCTGAAGCAGGCTCCTCGCGCATGGTACCACAAGCTGGAGGAGACACTGCTGGCTGGGGGGTTCAAGAAGAGTGAATGTGACCACAGTCTGTTCCTGCTGCAAGAGAAGAACAAGTTCCTCATGCTCTTGGTGTACGTGGATGACAGCCTTCTCTTCTCTGAATTGTCTACAATGATTGAGCGTGTGGAGGAGATTCTGGAGATGTAGTTCAAGTGCTCGAAGATGGGAGATGTGAAGTACTACCTTGTGATGCATGTGGAGAGGGACCTTGACAATGGAGTGTTGAGGTTGCACCAGAGGAAGTATTGTGAGGGGCTGGCGGAGAAGTATGGGCTGCAAGATTGAGGAAAGCCAGCAACCCCACTGCCTTCGGGGTTCACAATGGAGCCTTGTGGTGGGTGAGAGTGACAGGAAGCTGTTTCATTCCATGGTGGGGGCAATCAACTATGCGGCTAACCACACGCGGCCTGACATTGCCTTTGCTACATCCAGGCTTGCCAGTGTGGTTTCACGCCCCAGTCATAAACAGCTGGAAGCGGCCAGGAGGTTGGTCCGCTATGTGAGTGCAACGGCATCAGTGGGTTTGGAGTACAGTGCTGTGCGACAGAGGCTGCAGAGGGGTGCAGCTGATTTGAGCAAGGGGGAGATGCTCTTGACTTGCTACACCGACGCTAGCTTCAACTCTGTGAAGGCGGATGGCACCGGCATTGGAGGATATGTGTGCCTGTTTGGAGGTGGTGCAGTGAGCTGGCGCAGCAAGAAGCAGAATGAGGTGGGGCTGTCTTCATGTGAGACAGAGTACATGGCCCTGCATCACGGGGCAAAGGAGGTGGTGTGGCTGAGGTGTTTGTTGGAGGAGATCTGAGTGTGCCAGAGGGAGCCGATAGTAGTGTTTTGTGACAATGAGTCCGCTGTGAAGCTTGCAAAGAATGCATGTCTTCATGGCCTAACAAAGCACATCAGGCCAAAGTGGCATTGGACGAGGAGGCTCCTGGACAAGGAGGTGCGGCTGGAGATTGTGAAGTCCCATCAGCAGGCGGCTGACATTCTAACCAAGCGCCTCGCTGAAACTGAGTATTGGAAGGGGATGAAACTTGCTGGAATGAGTGTGCATTGAGGGTGCATGCTTGAACTATGGCATGTGGGATGATGGTAGGCAGCCAGAGGGGGAGTTTGTTATGTGATGCTATCATTTGCATTCACGTCTGTCTGCCTCCCATCATATGATCGTGTGTTGCATGCGTGGTGTGTGCGTGTGCAAGAATTCCTATTTGGTGTGGTTTGGATTCTCTGAGTGTGTGTGTGAATTTTATTCTGCTTGAGCAGATATCTGAAATGAATCCTCTGCTCAAGAGGTTTCCGACAAACCAAGAATCGCCGCGATCGGAGCAAGAACGAGAAAGATATGATCGTTTGAAGTTTTGATTGTGATGCGGCGACTATATGATCCCCCCAGGCTCCTCACCCCAAGACGCAGCACCCCCAGACACAGCACCTCGAGCAGCTCTTGAGTCGCCTGCTACCTCAACAGGCACAGTAGCAGGGAGAGGGTCTACCTGAGAAACACCTAAGGGAGAAGGACCCTGAGGCGAGAGGGGGTCTACCGGAGAGGACCGGGAGCAAGGAAGAGTGGCGGGGGTGGGAGAGGGGCAGAGCGGTAGGGGAAGAGATGGTAAAAAGGAACCGTCTCGTCAAACGTGACGTCCAAAGAGGGGAAGACACGGCGCGAGGTGTCAAACTTATATCTACTATAGTCTGTTTAGGCTGTAGTGGGGCAGTCCTTAGAGGGTACAACACTTTTGTGTTTCCTATTTGTACCCTCCTCCTTTCTAGTTCAATCACTCTTTCTCGTCAATCATCTCACATGGTATAGAGCTAGTTTCGAGTTTTTTTTAAAGGGCCCACCACTGAAATCCTTCTTAGCTTCCTGACGCGCGCGTCGCGCCTACCCTTAAGGCCCCGTAAGGCCCCGTCAGGCCCCGTTTACGGCCCCGTAAGGCCCCGTAAGGCCCCGTTAGGCCCTGTAAGGCCCCGTTTACGGCCCCGCTTACGGCCCCGTAAGGCCCCTTAAGGCCCCGTCGGCCCCGTTTACGGCCCCGTAAGGCCCCGTAAGGCCCCGTTAGGTCCCGTAAGGCCTCGTTTACGGCCCCGCTTAAGGCCCCGTAAGGCCCCGTCGACCCCATTTACGGCCCCGTAAGGCCCCCTAAGGCCCCGTTAGGCCCCGTAAGGCCCCGTTTACGGCCCCGCTTAAGGCCCCGTAAAGCCCCGTAAGGCCCCGTCGGCCCCGTTTACGCCCCCGGTTAAGGCCCCGTAAGGCCCTGTAAGGCCCCGTAAGGCCCCGTTTACGGCCCCGTAAGGCCCCGTAAGGCCCCGTTTACGACCCCGTTAGCGGCCCCGTCAGGCCCCGTCAGGCCCCGTGAGGCCCAGTCAGGCCCCGTTAGCGGCCCCGTCAGGCCCCGTAAGGCCCCGTCAGGCCCCGTCAGGCCCCCACCCACCCTGTTGCGGCCCTGTTCCGGCCCTGCCCCGGCCCTACCCCAACCTGTTGCGGCCCTGCTGCGGCCCTGTCGCAGCCCTGTCCCGGCCCCTTCTACGGCCCTGCTCCGACCCGGCCCCGACCCTGCCCCTGCCCTGCCCCTGCCCTGCTCCTGCACTGCTGCGGCCCGGCACCGGCCCTGCCCCGGACCTGTCGCGGCCTCGCCCCAGCCCTGTCCCGGCCCTGCTCCGACCCTGCCCCGGCCCTGCCCCGGCTCTGCCCCGGCCCTGCCCCGGCCCTGCCCCGGCCCTGCCCCGGCCCTGCTCCGACCCCCGGCCCTGCCCCGGCTCTGCCCCGGCCCTGCCCCTGCCCTGCTCCTGAACTGTCGCGGCCCTGCCCCAACCCGGCCCCTGATCTTTTGCGGCCCGGCCCCGGCCCTACCCCGGCCCTGCCCCGGCCTCGCCCCTGGTAAGAGCGCCGCGCTGCCGAGCCGCGCCGCCCTGCCGAGCTGCGCCGCCCTGCCTAGCCTGCTTAGCCGAGTTGCGCTGCTGCTGCTGCTAGCCTGCTGCTTCTCCTGTCATGGCTAGTCTAAATGTTCTTACCTTTGATGCTGAGGGTCGAGCTGTTGACTTTGAGGTCTGGCTAGATGATATGCAGCTTTTCCTATAGTGCGATAGCAAGGATGGTCTCTCACTGTTCGATCTCACGTCTGGCGCCTCTACTGCCCCTGCTGCTGATGCTGACAGTACTGTTCGCTCGCAGTGGCTCACGCGCGATGCTGCTGCTCGTCTTGCTGTGCGTAATCACCTGCCGTCTACTGAACGCGCGCACTTTAGTCAGTACAAGAGTGCTAGGGCTCTGTACGACGCTGTAGTTGCACGCTACTCCTCCCCTACCACTGCTGCCCTCAGCCGCCTCATGCTGCCGTACCTTTTTCCTGACCTTGCCGCCTTTGCCACAGTTGCTGACCTAGTTGCTCACCTCCGCACTAGTGACGCTCGCTACCGCGCTGCCCTTCCCACTGAGTTCCTTCCCACGAACTCCCCCCCCCATGTACATCACCCTTTACTACCTAGTCACCCGCCTCCCTGACTCTCTCTCCTCAGTCAGGGATCACTTCCTCTCCCTTTGCCCCACCGAGCTGACTGTCGACTTGCTAGAGGAGCGCCTTGCTGCAGCTGAGAAGAGTATCTTAGCTGTCGGTGCTTCTCGCGGCGACCGTCGCACTCCCTTCTTTGAGGGGTGTTCCCCTGTCCCCCTTCTCCCCTCTGTTGCCTCTGCTGCTGCTGTCGACCTCGTTGGCACTGAGGAGGTCGGCGCTGCGTCTGCCCCTAGTGGGCGACGCCGCACTGGCAAGGGCAAGGGGAGCAGGGGTGGTGGAGGGGGCGGTGGAGGCAGCGGTGGAGGAGGTGGAGGAGGTGGAGGTGGTGGTGGGGGTGGTTCCGGGAGTGGGGGTGTCGGTGGCGGCAGTGGAGGCCGTGGCGGCGGTGGCGGAGGAGGTGGAGGCGGCGGCAGCGGTGGTGGAGGTAGCGGAGGAGGAGGTGCTGGTCGCGGTGCAGCCACGCAGCGTGGAGGCCTTGGTGGCAGCCAGCGTCAGCACCAGCTGCGCACCCGTGAGACCCTGTCTGTTCAGCAGCTTCGTGAGTGGTACGCTGGGCGTGGGAGGTCTGGGGGTGCAGGTCCCTGCACGTACGTTCTTCGCACAGGCACTCGTAGTGGGGAGGTGTGTGGTCTCCCACACACCACGCTGCGCTGCTTCGGCCGCTTGACTGACGCTTGGCGTACCCAGTTTCCTGACGCTGTTGAGCTTCCTCGTTGGCATGATCTGCTTCTGCAGAATGTGCCTATCTTTGATCTAGACTTTGATGCTATCCTTGCTGCCATGTATGCTCTTGCTGATATTACTGAGGGTGACTGTTACCTGCGTGTCCCGCCCGACCCGGGCACTGTGGCTGCTGCTCTAGGTGCTAGTGCGGCTGCTGCTCTAGGTGCTAGTGCGTCTGCTGCTTCAGGTGCTGGTCCGTCTCCTCTCTCAGGTACTGCACCTACTGAGTCCTTTCACACTTTCACACTTGACTCTGGTGCTTCGCGCTCTTTCTTTAGAGACAGCACCACGCTCACGCCGCTCAGTCGGCATGTTGCGGTCTCCCTTGCTGACCCCTCAGGGGGCCCAGTACTTGCACACTCCTCCACTGTCCTACCGTGTCCTGCGGCCCCGTCGGGCTTGCTGTCGGGACTCCACCTCCCCTCGTTCTCTACGAACTTGGTGAGTGGAGCTGCCCTCCAGGACACGTGGGTTGACCAGTTCACCCCTGGAGGTCAGCGTGTGACCCACTGCACTTGCTCTCGGACGGGCCGTCACCTGGCCACGTTCACCCGTCGGCCAGGGTCGAGTCTGTACACACTGACTACTGCGCCTCCTCCGGTCTCTGCGTCTGGTCAGGTAGCTGCGTCCAGTCAGGTGTTTGCTGCCGCGTCCAGGTCTAGTCCTGCGTCTGCCCCCTGCTCGTGTCGTCCTCTGGCACACGAGACTCTCCTTTGGCACCACCGCCTTGGTCACCCCTCCCTGCCTCGTCTTCGAGGTATGGCCTCCCGTGCCCTTGTCTCGGGTCTACCCAGGTCCCTCCCTCCCCTTCCTCCGGGGCCTGCCCCCACCTGTGTTCCTTGTGTCGAGGGCCGGCAGCGCGCCACCCCTCACTCCTCCTCGTTTCCTCCGACTGAGGCTCCTCTGCAGACTCTTCACATGGACGTGTGGGGCCCAGCCCGCGTCCGTGGACAGGGTCACGAGCGCTACTTCCTCCTGGTCGTTGACGACTACTCGCGTTACACCACAGTCTTCCCCTTGCGCAGCAAGGGTGAGGTCCCTGAGGTGTTGATCGACTGGATCCGCGGTGCTCGTCGCCAGCTCAGTGAGAGTTTCGGCTCAGACCTTCCTGTTCTGCGTCTGCACTCGGACAGAGGTGGGGAGTTTTTCTCCGACCTCCTGAGAGCCTTCTGTCGTTCGGAGGGCATCCGCCAGATGTTCACGCTTCTGGCCTCCCCGCAGCAAAATGGGATTGCTGAGCGCCGCATTGGCATGGTCATGGACGTCGCTCGTACGTCCATGATCCATGCGGCTGCTCCCCATTTTCTGTGGCCGTTCGCGGTTCAGTACGCGGCGCATCAGATCAACCTTCAGCCTCGTGTCTCCTTGCCGGAGACCACACCTACTCTGCGGTGGACGGGGAAGGTTGGCGATGCGTCCGCGTTTCGTGTCTGGGGATCTCGAGCTATTGTCCGCGATACTACCGCGGACAAGCTGTCCTCCCGTGCCGTTCCCTGTGTCTTCCTTGGCTTCCCTCCTGACGCACCCGGGTGGCAGTTCTACCACCCCACCTTGCGTCGTGTTCTGTCCTCTCAGGATATCACGTTCGACGAGTCAGTGTCGTACTACCGTCTCTTTCCCTACCGCACTGCCTCTCCCCCCCCCCCGCCGCTCTTCCTCGCACCAGGTACTCCCCTGGTAGACCCCCTCCCCCCCCAGGGTCCTGCCCCCTCAGGTGTGTCCCAGGTAGACCCTGCCGAGCCGGTCGAGGTAGCTGTCGACTCAGGTGCTGCTAGGGGTGCTTCCCCTGCGGGTGCGGGGCCTGGGGGTGCTGAGACTGGGGGTGCTGAGTCTGGGGGTGCTGAGCCTGGGGGTGTGGCGCCTGAGGGTACTGCGTCTGGAGGTGCTGCGCCTGCGCGTGCTGAGTCTGGAGGTGCTCTAGAAGTCCCGTCGCGGCGAGAGACCCTCTCTCCACAGCGGCTTCGTGAGTGGTACTCTCGGTGCTGTCGAGGTGCTGCTGGTGCTGGAGCTACTGGAGGTGCTGGCGCTGCTGGAGGTGGTGCTGGTGCTGGAGCTACTGGAGGTGCTGGAGGTGCTGGAGGTGCTGCTGGCGCTGCTGGAGGTGCTGCTGGTGCTCGAGGTGCTGGAGGTGCTACTGGAGCTACTGGAGGTGCTGGCGCTGCTGGAGGTGGTGCTGGTGCTGGAGCTGCTTAAGGTGCTGCTGGTGCTGGAGCTGCTGTAGCTCCTGGAGGTGCTGGAGCTGCTGGAGGTGCTGCTGGGACTGGAGACCCTGGGGCTGAGGGTACCGGTTCTGTCTCTGTTGTTTCTGGAGGCGCTGCGCGGCCGCGGCCGTACTACGTTCCACTCCTTCAGCAGGTTCTTGGCTCCCCGCCTCCTCCTGGTCCTTCTCCTCTTTTCCTGAGTCCACCGCCTGTCCAGTCCCAGTCGTAGTTACAGCCGGCCTCTCCCCTGCCTGGTCCTTCTCCTTACTCTGGTCCGACTAGAGGTCTTACTGAGCGTCGTGAGCCTGAGTCTCGTCCTGTGTCGCCTGCGTCTCGTTCTGCGTCGCCTGTCCGCACAGTTCGCGCTGGTCGTGTTTCGCGTCCGCGTCTTCCTCCTGTCTCAGGCACTCACTCTATGACACTGCGTCCTTGTACTGCTTCACAGCGTGTCCCTCTGCCCTCTCCTCCTGCGTCCTCTCTTCCTGACGGTCCGGACCCGGAGTCTGACTCCCTTCGTGCTGCTAGTCCTACTGTCACGCGCTTTCTGGCCACTACTGTCACTGACCCTCTGTTTGAGTCCACTGCTGCGTCTGCTCTTGTTACTGAGCTCGTTGACTTTGCTGCAGCCTGTCGCCTAGACTACGCCGCTAGTCTTGTTGCTGAGTCTGCGTCTGTCTGTCCTCCTTCCGTCGGGGGTGAGTGTGCTCTTGACACGGACGTCCTTGAGGACAGACAGGAGGACCTTGAGTGCTTTGCCGCTGCTTCACTCCATCTCGTGTCCATGCTGCTTGCCCCTGAGGGAGACCCGGATGCACTAGACATCCCGACCCCGCGCTCTTACGCAGAGGCGATAGAGGGTCCCTACTCCTCTCAGTGGCAGGCAGCCATGGACGCAGAGATGGCTTCCTGGAAGTCCACAGGCACCTACGTAGACGAGGTTCCCCCACCTGGGGCGAACATCGTCAGTGGAATGTGGATCTTCAAGGTGAAGCGGCCGTCGGGTTCTCCACCTGCCTTCAAGGCACGTTACGTTGCACGCGGCTTCAGTCAGCGACAGGGAGTTGACTTCTTTCAGACCTTCTCCCCTAGCCCGAAGATGACCACTCTTCGGGTACTGCTGCACGTTGCTGCTCAGCGTGACTACGAGCTCCACTCGCTTGACTTCAGCACAGCCTTCCTACAGGGCAGCCTGCACGAGGAGATCTGGCTGCGCCGCCCACCTGGCTTCACTGGGTCGTTTCCTGCTGGTACCCAGTGAAGCCTCCGGCGGCCAGTCTACGGTCTCCGCCAGGCACCCCGTGAGTGGCACGACACACTGAGGACGACTCTTGCTGCTCTTGGTTTTGCTCCTTCCACTGCTGACCCTTCTCTGTTTCTACGCACTGACGCTACTCTGCCGCCGTTCTACGTTCTTGTGTACGTAGACGACCTTGTCTTTGCTACTGCTGACACGGAGGCACTCGCCCACGTGAAGTCCGAGCTGCAGAAGAGACACACGTGCACAGACCTGGGTGAGCTGACAAGCTATCTTGTCTTGCGGATCACCCGGGACAGAGCACAGCGCACCATTACCTTGACTCAGTCACACATGGTGCAGCAGGTCCTTCAGCGCTTCGGCTTCACCTACTCCTCGCCACAGTCCACTCCTCTGCCTACCGGTCACTCGCTCTCAGCTCCACCTTCGGACGAGTCCGTAGAGCCGAGTGGCCCGTATCCAGAGCTTGTGGGCTGCCTCATGTACCTGATGACTTGCACACGGCCTGACCTCGTATACCCTCTCAGTCTTCTGGCTCGCTACGTGGCTCCCGGCAGGCACCGAAAGGTGCACTGGGATGCTGCGAAGAGGGTGTTGCGATACTTGTGCAGTACATCGGGCATGGGGCTCGTGCTTGGAGGACGGGCTCGAGTTGTCCTCACTGGTCACGCTGACGCCTCCTGGGTTGACGACTTGGCTACGCAGCGGTCGTCACAGGGTTGCACCTTCAATCTTGGCTCCGGCTCTGTCTCTTGGCGGTCTACCCGCTCTTCTTCTGTTCTCAGCTCCAGTTGTGAGGCTGAGATCTACGCTGGAGCCATGGCTGCACAGGAGCTTCGCTGGCTCACCTACCTGCTGACCGACTTGGGAGAGGCGCCTCGTTCTCCTCCAGTTCTGTACGTCGACAACAAGGCCATGTTGGCCTTGTGTCAGGAGCACAGACTGGAGCACAGAACGAAGCACATTGCTCTGCGCTACTTCCTTGCTCGAGAGTTGCAGCAGCGTGGCCAGCTTCGTCTTGCTTACGTGGCCTCTCAGGCCAACACTGCTGATGTTTTCACCAAGGCACTTCAGCCTTGTGATCATCAGCGTTTCTGTATTGTGTTAGGCCTTGTACCTACTATGCCTCACTTGTTGACTTCTTGACTCTGCTTGTACTGTACTCCATATACTTATACCTGCATGCTTACACTTGCTAGGTTGTGTTCACTGTATTGTTTGCTTTCCTTTATATAACTCTGCATGTGAACTGGCCTTATGGCCCTTTGCTTGTGCTCAGACTGTGTGGTGACTTTGTGATCCACCCTGAGCTTGCTTTGTCTTTCTTGACTGGTCTTGTGACTCCTTGTTCTCCCCCACTTTGCCTATGGGGGTATGTCAAACCTATATCTACTATAGTCTGTTTAGGCTGTAGTGGGGTAGTCCTTAGAAGGTACAACACTTTGTGTTTCCTATTTGTACCCTCCTCCTTTCTAGTTCAATCACTCTTTCTTGTCAATCATCTCACACGAGGTGGGGTGGTAAAACTGCCAGCCAGACGCGTTAGGGGGAAAGCCAAGGAAGACGCAGGGAGTAGCGCGGGCGGAGAGCTTGTTTGCGGACGTATCGCGGACAAAGGCATGAGAGCACCAGACCTGGAACTCCGACGCATCGCCAACCTCCACCGTCCAACGCAGTGTGGGCGAGGTCTCTGGCAAGGAGACACGAGGCCAGAGGTTGAGCTGATGGGCAGCGTACCGGACCGCAAACGGCCACAAAAAATGGGGAGTAGCCGCATGGATCATGGAGGTACGAGCGACCTCAATGACTAAGCCAATGCGGCGCTCAGCAATCCCATTTTGCTGAGGGGAGTCCGGAAGCATGAACGACTGGAGTGCATGCCACGAAGGCGTGGCAGGGAGGGGTGATCCAAGCGGTGGTGCCAAAGGAGAGTCTGGTGCGACAGGAGGTGACACGAGCAAGGTTGTGCGATTCAACCTGACGCGGACATCTGGGAAGATACAGGTACTTGAGGAGGCTCGGTAGCTTGTGTGTACAGACTCGACCCTGGCCGACGAAAGAACGTGGCCAGGTGACGGCCCGTCCGTGTACACCTGCAGATTGACACACGCTGACCCCCAGGAGTGGTGGTAGTGACCATCGCATCCTGGAGGGCAGCTGTACTCACCAAGTTCGTAGAGAATGAGGGGAGGTGAAGACCTGACAGTGAGCCGCACGGAACCGCCGGACAGGGGAGAACAATGGAGGAACGGGCAACGACTGGGCCCTCTGACAGGTCAGCCAATCAGACTGGGAGAGGTGCAGAGAGAGGAGTGAGGGTGGTGCTATCACGAAAGAAACAGCGTGAGGCACCTGAGTCAAGCGTCGTGTGCAACGCCTCAGCAGGCACAGTACCAGCTAGAGCAGACTCACTAGCACCTAGAGCATCAGCTTCTATACCTAGGTCAAGCGGCACACATAGGTAACTGTCACCCTCAGCACTAACAGACAATGCATACATAGCAGCAAGGATAGCATCATAGTCTAGGTCAAAGATAGCAACTCCAGACCTAAGCAACTCTGCCCAGCGGGGGGCTCGGCCTCGTCACCAAACTCTGTGCGCCAAGCGTCGTCGAGGAGGGATTAGCAGCGGTGCTGAGTGTGAGGCTTCCCGCATGTCTAACCAGCACGGTCACCAGTGCGAATGACATACGGGCAGCTACCACTACCCCCAGACGCCCCACGCTGAGAAAACCACTCACGAAGCTGCTGGGGCGACGGGGTCTCGCTCAAACGCTGCTGCTGCTGCCTCTGGCCACCGCCAGAACCTCCTCGCTGAGTAGCTCCAGCCCGATCGCCACCACTCCCACTGCCGCCACTACCGCCACCCCCATCGCTGCCACCACCGCCGCCACCAAAGCCCCCACTCCCACCACCACTCCCACCACCGCCACCACCTCCACTGCCTCCACCACCTCCACTGCTGCCCCCACCACCACCCCCGCTGCCACCGCCACCACGCGTGCCACCCCTGCCCTTGCTGCTGCGGCGCTTCCCACTAGCAGAAGCAGCCCCGACATCATCAGCACCAAGGACGTCAGCAGCAGCAGCAGAGGCGTAGGAGGGGGCAAGGGGGGAGGGGGAACACCCCTCAAACAAGGGCGTGCGAGGAGTGCCACGAGCCGCACCTTCAGCGACTACACTAGTCTCAGCTGCAAGGAGGTGCTGCTCGAGTAGGTCAATAGTGAGGGCTGTGGGGTCAAGTGAGAGAAAGTGGTCCCTGATAGTGCGAAGAGAGTCAGGGAGGCGAGTGACTATAAAGTAGAGACTGATGTACATCGGGGGCAGGTTCCTGTCAAGGAACTCTGCTCGCAGGGCAGCGTAGTAGCGAGCGTTGGTAGTGCGAAGGTGGGAAACGAGGTCCTCTACTGTGGCCGAAGGGGCGACGGGTGGGCCGGGGCCTAGGGTCGACGGGGGGGCAGAGCCTAGGGTCGACGGGCGGGCTGGGCCTAGGGTCGACCGGCGGGCCGGGCCTAGGGTCGACGGGCGCGCGGGGTAGAAGGGGCGACGGGCGGGCCGGGGCCTAGGGTCGACGGGCGTGCGGGGAAGAAGGGGCGACGGGCGGGCCGGGGCCTAGGGTCGACGGGCGGGCGTGGCCTAGGGTCGACGGGCGGGCCGAGCCTAGGGTCGACGGGTGTGCGGGGCAGCAGGGGCGACGGGCGGGCCGGGGCCTAGGATCGACGTGCGGGCTGGGCCTAGGGAAAACGAGCGCGCAGTGCAGCAGGGGCGACTTGCGGGCCGGGGCCTAGGGTCGACAGGCGGGCCGGGCCTAGGGGCTACGGGTGCACAGGGCCTAGGGTCGACGGGCGGGCCGCAAGGGGCGGGCGCGCGGGGCCTAGGGTTGACGGGCGGGCCGGGCCGAGGGGCTACGGGCGCGCGGGGCCTAGGGTAGACGGATGGGCCGCAAGGAACGGGCGCGCGGGGCCTAGGGTCGACGGGCGGGCCGCAATGAGGCGGCGCGCGGGGCAGCAGGTTCAGCACGAGCGCTGCTGAGGGCGGCGCGTGAGCCAGCAGGGCGGCTAGTGGGGCAGCGCTGTGGTGGGCCCTAACAAAAAAACCGGTCCTAACGAAGGACCTGCGCTAAAACCATGTCAAACGAATGAACGAGGATGAACGAACTATGAAAGAGTTGGGTACAAGTTCTAACCCTAATTGGGTTGTACCCCTTATGGGCTACCCTTCTATAGCCTACATCTGGTAAGCAAGCCATGAACTTATGGTTCTAAGAAAGCAATCTAACATTATGACATGCTGGTACTGCAAGAAGTCTGGACACCCGTGGTTCAAGTGTTTTGGCCGGCCTGAGGGGTGGGCAACCCGAGGCATGAAGCCGCCAAGTGGTGAACGCGCACAAGGTGGCACTGTGCAAGGTTCAGGTGCATATAGTGAAGGTGCACAAGGCAAAGCCTCCCCTGGGATGTTTCTTATGGTTGAAGATGTGAAACGGAGTGAGGGTGATGTGGGTTCAGTTGGGAAGGTTGTGATGAACCCTGTCACTCACTAGGTGATCGATTCAGGTTGCACAAGTCACATGACCCCACGGGCAGATTTGCTTGACGAGGTAAAGCCCCCTGGGAAGGTCAAGTTTGTGGCTGCCGCTTCAGGTGCTTTGCTCCCTGTGATGGGTGTTGAGAATGCCAAGGTGATGGGAGCCAATGGGGAGCTTGTGGGGCTTGGGAATGTTATGCTGGTTGAAGGTTTGTCCGCTAACCTCCTCTCTGTGCGCCGGCTGCAGAAGAGCAAGGCCAAAGTTATGTTCGGCCCAACCAGCTGCCGTGCAAAGCTTGGGAAGCTGTTGTTGTGGGATCTGGAGGAGAAGAACAGCTGCATCAAGGACCTGTGGCAGCTGCCTATAATATCTTGGAACAGGAAACCTTCAGCAAATACAGCGGCAGCAGCAACGGCTAAAGCAGCTGCGGGAGAAGAGGAGACTGCACCAACTGATGGGGCCTTGGATGCAGTCAAGAAGGTGCAGCAGCCACAGCAGACACATGGTGAGGTGCTTGCTGGTGTGGATGCAACAGCTGCATGGGCAAAGGCTTCATCTGGGAGTGGTGAGGCTGAATGGGAGACGTGGCACGAGAGGTTGGGTCATGTGAATTTTCCTATGCTGCAGAAGTTCGTGAAGGATGGGAGCTTGAAGGGGTTGGAGGTGAAGGGGGCAGCAAAGGAGATTGGGAGCTGCCCTACATGCCTTGAGACCAAGTTCACAAAGTTTCCCTTCAGCGCCGCGCGGGACCAGCCAAGGCCCCGCTTGCGCTTGTGCACATGAATGTGGTGGGCCCTACGAGGGCCCCTTCTCTCTCGGGCAGCCACTACTTCTTAACCATTGTGGACGACCACACGCGTGCGGTGTGGGTGTACCCTCTCAAGACTAAGGGGGAGGTGGCTGCGACTGTTCTTAAGGAGTGGATGCCGAGAGCTCAAAGGGAGAGCGGACACAAGGTGAAGGTGATCCGCACCGACAACGGAGGAGAGTTCATTGGCAATGAGTTTGAGGCGGTGCTGAAGAAGAAAGGCATTCAGCATCAGCTCACAGTGCCCTACAACCCTCAGCAGAACGGCGTGGCTGAGCGGTTCAACCGGACCCGGGAGGAAGGTCCTCGCACTCTCCTTGGGCGTGCAGGGCTGCCGGATCCGTTTTGGGTGACTGCACTGCGGCAGGTCGCCCTTGTGAAGAACAGGGTGCTGGCGACTGTGGGGGACAAGTAGTGGGTTCCTTACACCAAGTGGTATGGGAGTGCACCAGCGGTAAACATGCTCAGAGCCTATGGCTGCATGGTGGTGTTTCACGTGCCGATGGAGAAGAGATGAAGGTTGGAAGCTTCTGGGAGATGGGGTGTGCACTTGGGGAATGCCAAGGATCACAAGGGCTGGTTGGTGTGGGACTTGACCAGCCAGAAGCTGACTGTTTCGAGGGATGTGAAGTTCCTTGAGTCACTATACTACAAGGAGTGGAAGCAGTAGCAGCAGAAGCTTCCTACTACACCGCTGATCATTGAGGCCGATGAGGTGCAGCGAACTTCGAGGCAAGTGGAGGTTATTGTCTCAGAGCAGGAGATTTCTGGGGTGACTGAGGATGGGGGAGAACCTGAGGTGGAGGAGCAACAGCAGCAGCAGAAGCTGGAGCAGCAGCAGCAACGTGCTCCACCACGTGCCCCACGTCCGCCTGAACGTCCTAGAAGGGATGTGCACCCACCTCTCAGGCTGAGCTATAATCATTGTGGCTCACGGAATGTGGAGCATGCCGGAAGTGTGGCCGAGTAGTGTGATGAGGATGAGATTGCGCACTACTACAGGGCAGCCGTCCCTGAGCCCAAGACACTTGCCAAGGCCTTGAGTGGGCCCGATGCCGAGAAGTGGAAGCAGAGTGTGAAGGATGAGTATGACTCTCTGCTGGAGAATGAAACGTGGGAGCTGTGTGAGCTGCCTCCTGGGAAAAAAGGCCATTTCTTCCAAGCTAATCTTCAGGCACAAGTACAGACCTGATGGGGAGCTTACCCGCTACAAGTCAAGGCTTGTGGATAAAGGGTTCCAGCAGACAAAGGGGAAGAACTTTGACGAAATTTTTGCTCCTGTGGGGAAAGGGACAACACTAAGAACGTCGTTGGCAACAGCTGCAAATTGCGGATGGAGGATCAAGTAGATGGATATCTCAACTGCATTTCTAAATGGGGTCATTCTGGAGGAGCTGTACATGCTGCAGCGTGAGGGGTTGGATGATGGGAGCAGCAGGGTGTGCCGGCTGAAGAAGGCCATCTATGGCCTGAAGCAGGCTCCTCGCACATGGAACCACAAGTTGGAGGAGACACTGCTGGCTGGGGGGTTCAAGAAGAGTGAATGTGACCACAGTCTGTTCCTGCTGCAAGAGAAGAACGAGTTCCTCATGCTCTTGGTGTACGTGGACGACATCCTTCTCTTCTCTGAGTCGTCTGCAATGATTGAGCGTGTGGAGGAGATGCTGGAGATGTAGTTCAAGTGCTCGAAGATGGGAGTGTCAAACTTATATGCTATAGTCTATCTAGGCTGTAGTGGGGTAGTTCATATAGGGTACAACACTTCTAGGTTTGCTACTTGTACCCACCTGCTTGCTAATTCAATCATTCACTCGGTCAGTATTCCAACATGGTATTATGAGCAGGTTCCCTCGTGGGAACGTTTTTTTTGTTACTTGTACCCTCCTGCGCCATCGCGCGCCCTTCCTTAGCTGGCCCGTTGCGGCCCTGCCTCAGCCGGCCCGTCCTGGCCCTTAGCCGCCCACTGCGGCCCCGTCCCGCCCGTCGCTGGCCTGTCCCGGCCCGTCTAGGCCCGACCCGGCCCATCCCGGCCCGTCTCGGCCCGTCCCGACCCTTCTCGGCCGGTCGCCGGCCCGTCCCGGCCCCTTTGCCGCCCGTCCTCGGCCCGTTTGCCGCCCGTCGCGGCCTCTGCCCTGCAGCCGCTCTGTGGCGGCCCCTGCCCTGCTGCCGCCCCAAGTCCCGGCCCTGCCTTCGCCGCCCATCGCGGCCCCTAACCTGCAGCCGCCCTCTGTCGCGTTCCCTGCCCTGCAGCCGCCCACTGTCGCGGCCCTGCCTTCAACGCCCGTCGCGGCCCCTGCCCTGCAGCCGCCCCCTGTCGCGGCCCTGCCTTCGCCGCCGGTCGCGGCCTCTGCCCTGCAGCCGCCCTGTCGCGGCCCTGCCCTTCTGACCTAAACCGCCAGCTCCTGCCCTGCCCTGCACCCGCCCCTGGTAAGCACTCGCGCTGCCCTGCTGCGCCGAGCCGCCTGCTGCCGCGCCGCCAGGAACCGAGCCGCGCCGCCCTGCCGAGCCGCGCCGCCCAACCGAGCCGCGCCGCCCCACCGAGCCGCGCCGCGCAGCCGAGTCGCGCCGCACTGCCGAGCCGCGCTGCTGCCACTGCTGACAGTACGGTTCGCTCGCAGTGGACCACTCGTGACACTGTTGCTCGCCTTGCTGTTTGTAGTCACCTACCGCCTGCTGAGCGCGCGCATTTTGGCCAGTACAAGACTGCTAAGTCTTTGTACGACGCTGTAGCTGCGCGCTAGTCCTCCCCTGCCACTGCTGCCCTCAGCCGCCTCATGCTGCCGTACCTTTTCCCTGACCTTGCCGCCTTTGCCACAGTTGCTGACCTCATTACTCACCTCCGCACTAGTGACGCCCGCTACCGCGCTGCCCTTCCCACTGAGTTCTGTGCCAAGAACCCCCCCCCCATGTACATCACCCTTTACTACCTAGTCACCCGCCTCCCTGACTCCCTTGCTTCAGTCAGGGACCACTTTTTCTCCCTTTGCCCCACCGACCTCACTGTCGACCTGCTAGAGGAGCACCTCGCTGCAGTTGAGAAGAGTATCTTAGCTGTAGGTGCTTCTCGCGGTGACCCTCGCGCCCCTTTCTTTGAGGGGTGTTCCCCTGTCCCCCTTCTCCCCTCTGTTGCTTCTGGTGCTGCTGTCGACCTTGTTCGCACTGAGGAGGTCGGGGCTGCGTCTGCTCCAAGTGGGAGGCGCCGCAACAGCAAGGGCAAGGGGAGCAAGGGTGGTGGAGGGGACGGCGGGGGCGGCGGCGGAGGCGGTGGAGGAGGCGGAGGGGGTGGCGGTGGAGGTGGGGGTGGTGCCGGGAGTGGGGGCTTCAGTGGAGGCGGTGGGGGTGGTGGAGGCAGCGGCGGAGGTGGTGGCGGCAGCGGCAGCGGTGGTGGAGGTGGCGGCAGCGGTGGTGCTGGTCGAGGTGCAGCCGCGCAGCGTGGAGGCATTGGTGGTAGCCAGCGCCAGCAGTAGGCGCGTTCCCGTGAGACCCCGTCGGCCCAGCAGCTTCGTGAGTGGTACGTTGGGCGTGGGAGGTCTGGGGGTGCTGGTCCCTGTACTTACGTTCTTCGCACCGGCGGGCGCCGTGGGGAGACGTGCGGGCTGCCACACTCTGCGCAGCGCTGCTTCGGTCACCTGACTGATGCCTGGCGCGCCCAGTTTCCTGACGCTGTTGAGCTCCCTTGCTGGGGTGATCTGCTTAGGAAGAAAGTTGCTATCTTTGATCTTGATTTCGATGCTATCCTTGCTGCCATGTATGCTGTGACTGATAGTGCTGAGGGAGACTGTTACCTGAGTGTCTCGCCCGACCCGGGCATTGCGGCTGCTGCTCTAGGTGCTAGTGCGTCTACTGCTCCAGGTATTGGTGGGTCTGCTGCTCCAGGTGCTGGTGAGTCTGCTCTCTCTGGTACTGCACCTACTGAGGCCTTGCACACTTTCACACTTGACTCTGGTGCTTCGCGCTCTTTCGTCCGCGACAGCACCACACTCACGCCGCTCAGTCGGCCTGTCGCAGTCTCCCTGGCTGACCCCTCTGGGGGCCCAGTCCTTGCGCACTCTTCCACGGTTCTACCGTGTCCTGCAGCCCCTTCGGGCTTGCTGTCGGGACTCCACCTCCCCTCGTTCTCTACGAACTTGGTGAGTGGAGCTGACCTCCAAGACCCGTGGGTTGACCAGTTCACCCCTGGAGGTCAGCGTGTGACCCACTGCACTTGCTCTCGGACAGGCCGCCACCTGGCCACGTTCACCCGTCGGCCTGGGTCAAGTCTGTACATACTGACTAGTGAGTCTCCTCCGGTTGTGTTAGAATCTAGAATAGAACGAGAATGCATGAAACTAGGTAGGAGGGGGATACAAGTAGGAAACCCTAACAAAGCTGTACCCCCTAAGGCTAAACCCACTATAGCCTACACAATATAAACATATAATGTTTGACACACCCCCATAGGCTAAGTGGGAGACAACCAGATGGTCACAAGACCAGTCAAAGCAAAGCAAAGCAAGCTCAGGGTGGATCTCAAGGAAACCACACAAATTCTGAGCACAAGCAAGTGGTCACAAGACCAGTTCACATGCAGGTTGATAGTATAACAAGAGATACAGTGATCACAACCTAGCAAGAGTAAACAAGCAGGTATATATACAGAGATCACAGTACAAGCAGAGTCAAGAAGTAAGCAAGTGAGGCCCAGTAGGCACGAGGCCTAGAACAGTACAGAAGCGCTGATGGTCACAAGGCTGAAGCGCCTTGGTGAACACATCAGCAGTGTTGGCCCGAGTGGCCACGTAACGCAGACGAAGCTGACCGCGCTGCTGCAGCTCTCGAGCAAGGAAGTAGCGCAGAGCGATATGCTTCGTTCTGTGCTCCAGTCTGTGCTCCTGACACAAGGCAATGGCAGCCTTGTTGTCGACGTACAGCACTGGAGGAGAACGAGGCCGCTCTCCCAAGTCGGTCAGCAGGTAGGTGAGCCAGCGTAACTCCTGTGCAGCCATGGCTGTGGCGTAGATCTCAGCCTCACAGCTGGAGCTGAGAACAGAAGACGAGCGTGTAGAACGCCAAGAAACTGAACCAGAGCCAAGGCTGAAGGTGTAACCCTGAGACGACCGCTGAGTAGCCTGGTCGTCAGCCCAAGACGCGTCTGAGTGCCCAGTGAGTACAACTCGGTCTCGTCCTCCAAGCACTAGCCCCATGCCCGACGTACTGCACAAGTAGCGCAACACCCTCTTAGCGGCATCCATGTGCTCCTTCCGGTGACGGCCAGGAGCGACATAGCGTGCAAGGATGCTAAGAGGGTATGCAAGGTCAGGTCGAGTGCAGGTCATCAGGTACATGAGGCAGCCCACAAGCTCTGGATACGGGCCACTCGGCTCTACGGACTCATCCGAAGGCAGAGCTGAGAGCGAGTGACTGGTAGGCAGAGGAGTGGGCTGAGGCGAGGAGTACGTGAAGCGGAAGCGCTGAAGGACCTGCTGCACCATGTGTGACTGAGTCAAGGTGATGGTGCGCCGTGCTCTGTCCCGGGTGATCCGCAAGCCAAGATAGCTTGTCAGTTCACCCAGGTCTGTCCACGTGTGTCTCTTCTGCAGCTCCGACTTCACGTGGGCGAGTGCCGCAGTGTCAGCAGTGGCAAAGACCAAGTCGTCGACGTACACGCGGATGTAGAACGGCGGCAGCGAGGTGTCGGTGCGTAGAAACAGCGACGGGTCAGCAGTAGAAGGAGCGAACCCAAGAGCCGCAAGTGTAGTCCTCAGTGTGTCGTGCCACTCACGTGGCGCCTGTCGGAGACCGTAGACTGGCCGCCGGAGGCTCCACTGGGTACCAGGAGGGAACGACCCAGTGAAGCCAGGTGGGCGGCGCAGCCAGATCTCCTCGTGCAGGCTGCCCTGTAGGAAAGCAGTGCTGAAGTCAAGAGAGTGGAGCTCGTAGTCACGCTGAGCGGCGACGTGCAGCAGAACCCGAAGAGTGGTCATCTTCGGGGTCGGGGAGAAGGTCTGGAAGAAGTCAACTCCCTCTCGCTGACTGAAGCCTCGTGCAACGTAACGCGCCTTGAAGACAGGCGGAGAACCCGGCGGCCGCTTCACCCTGAAAATCCACATGCCACTGACGATGTTCGCCCCAGGTGGGGGAACCTCGTTGACGTAGGTGCCTGTGGACTTCCAGGAAGCCATCTCTGCGTCCATGGCTGTCTGCCACTGAGAGGAGTAGGGACCCTCTATCGCCTCTGCGTAAGAGCGCGGAGTCGGGATGTCTGGTGCATCCGGGTCTCCCTCAGGGGCAACTAGCATGGACACGAGATGAGGTAAAGCAGCGGCAAAGCACTCAAACTCCTCCTGCCTGTCCTCAAGGACGTCCGTGCCAAGAGCACACTCACCTCCGACGGACGGAGGACAGACAGACTCAGACTCAGCAACTAGGCTAGCGGCGTAGTCTAGACGACAAGTGGCAGCAAAGTCGACAAGCTCGGCAACTAAGGCAGACGCAGCAGTGGACTCAAAGGAAGGGTCAGTGACAACAGTAGCCAGGAGACGCGTGACAGTAGGACTGGCAGCACGAAGGGAGTCAGACTCAGGGTCAGCAAGAGCAGGAAGAGAGGACGCAGGAGGAGACGGGAGAGGGACACGCTGGGGAGCAGTGGAAGGACGAAGCGCCATCTGGTGAGTGCCTGGGACAGCAGGAGGACGCTGACGCGGGACACGACGACCAGTGTGAGCAGCACGAACAGGCGACGCTCGACGAGACTAAGGCGACGCAGGACGAGACTCAGGCTCACGACGCTCCGTAAGACCTCCAGTCGGACCAGTGTAAGGAGAAGGACCAGGGAGAGGGGAGTCAGACGGTAACTGTGACTGCGACTGGACAGACGGAGGACACTCTAAGGAGGGAGGAGGACAAGGAGGAGGAGGCTGACCAAGAACCTGCTGAAGGAGCGGAACGAAGTACGGCCGCGGCCGCGCAGCGTCTCCAGAACCAGCAGAGACACCAGCGCCAGGGTCCTCAGCACCAGCAGCAGCTCCACCTCCAGGGTCCTCAGCACCAGCAGCAGCTCCAACTCCAGGGTCCGCAGCACCAGCAGCAGCTCCGACTCCAGGGTCCGCAGCATCAGCAGCAACTCCAACGCCCGGATCCGCAGCACCAGCCGCACCTCCAGAAGAAGCAGCACCTCCAGCAGCTCCAGCAGCCCCAGCACCAGCAGCACCTCCAGCAGCTCCAGCAGCACCAGCAGTACCACCAGCATCAGCAGCACCTCCAGTAGCGTCAGCAGCACCAGCAGCTCCAGCACCAGCAGTACCTCGAGCAGCGCCAGAAGCACCGCCACCAGCAGAACCTCCAGCAGCTGGGTCCGCGACACTAGGAGCGCCACTCCGAAGACTGCAGCGCCGTGCGTACCACTCTCGGAGCCGCTGGGGAGAGGGCAGCTCCCGCCTAGGAGGGGAAGCACTAGCACCAGCTCCAGCAGTACTCCTGGCCCCAGAAGCACCTCTCCTGAGGCTGCAGTACTGTAAGTACCACTCACGCAGCTGCTGTGAGGAGAGAGCTCCTCCAGGTGTAGCACTCCCAGGCTCAGCACCTCCAGACGCAGCACCCCCAGACGCAGCACCCGCAGGCTCAGCACCCCCAGGCTCTGCTCCCCCAGGCTCAGCACCCCCAGACTCCGCAACCCCAGGCTCCGCACCCCCAGACTCCGCAACCCCAGGCTCCGCACCCCCAGGCTCCGCACCCCCAGGCTCCGCACGCTCAGGCTCAGCACCCTCAGGCTCAGCACCCCTAGCAGGACGAGAGTCGACAGCTACCTCGACAGGCTCAACCGGGTCTACCTGGGACACACCTGAGGAAGCGGCACCTTGAGGGGGGAGGGGGTCTACCACAGCAGCACCTGGCGCGAGGAAGAGAGGCGGGGGGGGAAGCGGGGCAGTGCGGTAGGGGAAGAGGCGGTAGTAGGGGACGGACTCGTCGAAAGTGACGTCCTGAGAAGGCAGGACACGGCGCGAGGTGGGGTGGTAAAACTGCCAACCAGACGCGTCCGGGACAAAGCCAAGGAAGACACAAGGAACAGCGCGGGAGGAGAGCTTGTCCGCGGACGTATCGCGAACAAAGGCTCGAGATCCCCAGACCCGAAAGCGTGACGCATCGCCAACCTCTCCTGTCCAACGCAGTGTCGGCGAAGTCTCCGGAACGGAGACACGGGGCCAGAGGTTGAGCTGATGCGCAGCGTATCGGACTGCAAACGGCCACAGAAAGTGGGGGGCAGCCGCATGGATCAAGGAGGTACGAGCGACCTCTATGACCAAGCCAATGCGGCGCTCAGCAACCCCATTCTGTTGTGGAGAGGCCGGAAGCGTGAACGACTGGCGGATGCCGTGCTCCGCACAGTAGGCTGCCAAGAGGTCGGAGGAGAACTCACCACCTCTGTCAGAGTGCAAGCGCAGGACAGGAAAGTCCGAGTGGAAACGCTCGCTGAGCTGGAGACGAGAAGCGCTGATCCAAGGGATCAAAACATCAGGGACCTCAACCTTGGTGCGCAAGGGGAAGACCGTGGTGTAGCGCGAGTAGTCGTCAACAACTATCAGGAAGTACCTCTCCTGACCCTGACCACGGACGCGGGCTGGGCCCCACACGTCCATGTGGAGCGTCTGCAAGGGAGCAGTCGTCGGGGGAAACGAGGAGGAGTGAGGAGCGGCGCGCTGCCGCCCCTCGACACAGGGAAGACAGGGAGGAGCAGGCGAGGGTGGGAGGGGAGGGAGAACCCTGGGAAGACCAGAGACAAGGTACCGTTTGTGCATGGCACGAAGGCGCTGCACGGACGGATGACCAAGTCGGTGGTGCCAGAGGACGGTCTCGTGCGCCAGAGAGCGACACGAGCAGGGGGCCGACAGCTGACCTGACGCAGACGCAGACGCAGCTACCTGAGGGGACTCAGTGGTCAGTGTGTACAGGTCCGACCCCGGCTGCCGAGTGAAGGTAGCCAGGTGACGGCCCGTCCGAGCACACGTGCAGTGTGTCACGCGCTCGTAGGCAGGGGTGAACTGGTGAACACCCCCGTCCTGGAGCGCACAACCCGCCACCAAGTTCGTAGAGAACGAGGGGAGGTGGAGACCTGACAGTGTGCCCGACGGGACCGCAGGACAAGGAAGGACAGTGGAGGAGGTCGCAATGACCGGACCCCCAGAGGGGTCAGCGAGGGAGACAGCAACTGGCCGAGCAAGCGGCTCAAGGGCAGTGCGGTCACGAAAGAAACAGCGAGAAGCACCTGAGTCCAGAGTGAAGGTGTGCAGTGCCTCAGTCGACTCAGTACCAGGGGGCGCAGACTCACGAGCACCTAGAGCAGCAGCCTCACCAGCATCTGGGGTAGCAAACACGCGAGTACCGGGAGTGGTAGCCTCACCAGCACCTAGGGCAACAGACGCACTAGCACCTAGAGCGGCAGCCTCACTCACAGGACACGGCAGCTGCACCTGTCCACTACCAGAAGCTCCCGAACGACGCACTCCAGAGCGACTGCCAATATGGCCACCCCGACAGCCCCAACTAGCGTACCACTCACGAAGCTGCTGGGGCGAGAGAGGATACGGCAGCTGCACCTGTCCACTACCAGAAGCTCCCAACCGACCCACTCCAGAGCGACTACTACTACGGCCACCCCGACAGCCCCAACTAGCGTACCACGCACGAAGCTGCTGGGGCGAAAGAGGACACGGCAGCTGCACCTGTCCACTACCAGAAGCTCCCGACCGACCCACTCCAGAGCGACTACCACTACGGCCACCCCGACAGCCCCAACTAGCGTACCACTCACGAAGCTGCTGGGGCGTGAGAGACTCACGCGCACGGCCCTGGAGCTGCATCTGGCCACGCCAGGAGCAGCAGTAGCAGCAGTAGCGGCAGTAACAGCAGTAACAGCAGGAGCAGTAGCAGTGGGAGTAGAAAAGGCAGTAGCAGCAGTAGCAGCGGTAGTAGTGCTGGCAGGGCAATGCTCACCAGTGGTCGGCGCGGCAGGCGCAAGACGGTGGCGACAGCGGGGCCGCTACAACTGCAGGGCGGGGCCGGGCCGCAGCAGGGAGCTCCGCGGCAGCTGCTGCAGGGCGAGGCCGGGCCGCGACGGCAGCTGCTCCAGGTGCCAGGGGCGGCTGCTGCAGTGGCGGCTGCTCCAGGGGCCAGGGGCGGCTGCTGCAGTGGCGGCTGCTCCAGTGGCCAGGGGCGGCTGCTGCAGGGGCGGCTGCTCCAGGGGCCAGGGGCGGCTGCTGCAGGGGCGGCTGCTCCAGGGGCGAGGGGCGGCTCCTGCAGTGGCGGCTGCTCCAGTGGCCAGGGGCGGCTGCTGCAGGGGCGGCTGCTCCAGAGGCCAGGCACGGATTAGGTCAGGGCGACGCGGCGGGCAGGTGGCGACGCCGCGGGCAGGGCGACGCGGCGAGCAGGTGACGACGCCGCGAGCAGGGCGACGCGGCGAGCAGGTGACGACGCCGCGAGCAGGGCGACGCCGCGAGCAGGTGGCGACGCCGCGGGCAGGGCGACGCCGCGGGCAGGCGACGACGCCGCAGGCAGGCGACGACGCCGCGGGCAGGCGACGACGCCGCGGGCAGAGGCTACGTCGCGGGCAGGTGACGACGCCGCGGGCAGGCGGCGACGCCGCGGGCAGGGCGACGCAGCGGGCGGCGAGAGCCTGCAGGGGCGGCTCGCGGTCGGGCAGAGGCTGTGCGCGGGCCTGACGAGTCTGCAGGGGCAGCTCTCGGGCCTGACGGGCCTGCAGAGGCGGCTCGGGGGGGCCCTGACGGGTCTGCAGAGGCGGCTCGGGGGCCTGACGGACCTGCAGGGGCGGCTCGAGGGCGCACGAGGGCGCTCGAGGGCGCACGAGGGCGCACGAGGGCGCACGAGGGCGCACGAGGGCGCACGAAGGTGCACGAGGGCGCACGAGGGCGCACGAAGGCGCACGAGAGCGCACGAGAGCGCACGAAGGCGCACGAAGGCGCACTAGCAGAGAAAGGCGCACGAGGGCGCACGAGGGCGCACGAGGGCGCATGAGGGCGCACGAAGGCGCACTAGCAGAGAAAGGCGCACGAGGGCGCACGTAAGGTAGGGCGCACGAGGGCGCTTCTAGCGGAATAGTGGGCCCATAGTAGAAAGCGGTCCTAGGTAGCAACCTAGGCTCGTGATACCATGTTAGAATCTAGAATAGAACGAGAATGCATGAAACTAGGTAGGAGGGGGATACAAGTAGGAAACCCTAACAAAGCTGTAACCCCTAAGGCTAAACCCACTATAGCCTACACAATATAAACATATAATGTTTGACAGGTTGCTGCGTCTGGTCAGGAAGCCGCGTCTGGTCAGGTGTTTTCTGCCGCGTCAGGTCTAGTCCAGAGTCTGCCCCCTGCTCGTGTCGTCCTCTGTCGCACGAGTCTCTCCTTTGGCACCACCGCCTTGGTCACCCCTCCGTGCCTCGTCTTCCAGGTATGGCCTCCCGTACCCTTGTCTCGGGTCTCCCCCGGTCCCTCCCAGCAAGGGTGAGGTCACTGAGGTGTTGATCGACTGGATCCGCGTTGCCCGTCGCCAGCTCAGCGAGCGTTTCGGCTCGGACCTTCCTATTCTGCATCAGCACTCAGACAGAGGTGGTGAGTTTTCCTCCGACCTTCAGAGGGCCTTCTGGCGTGCGGAGGGCATCCGCAAGACGTTCACGCTTCCGGCCTCCCCACGGCAAAATAGGATTGCTGAGCGCCGCATTGGCATGGTCGTGGACGTCGCTCGTACGTCCATGATCCATGCGGCTGCTCCCCATTTTCTGTGGCCGTTCGCGGTTCAGTACACTGCGCATCAGATCAACCTTCAGCCTCGTGTCTCCTTGCCGGAGACCACACCTATTCTGCGGTGGACGGGGAAGGTTGGCGATGCGTCTGTGTTCCGTGTCTGGGGATCTTGAGCTTTTGTCCGCGATACTTCAGCGGACAAGCTGTCCTCCGGTGCCGTTCTCTGCGTCTTCCTTGGCTTCCCCCCTGACGCACCCGGGTGGCAGTTATACCACCCCACCTCGCGTCAAGTTCTGTCCTCTCAGGACGTCACGTTTGACAAATCGGTGTCTTACTACCGTCTCTTTCCCTACCGCACTGCCTCTCTTCCCCGCCCCCCCACTCTTCCTAACACTAGGTGCTCCTCCGGTAGGCCCCCTCCCCCCTCAGGGTCCTTCCCCCTCAGGCGTGTCCCAGGTAGACCCTGCCGAGCCAGTCGAGGTAGCTGTCGACTCAGGTGCTGCTAGGGGTGCTGAGCCTGTGGGTGCGGGGACTGGTGGTGCTGAGCCTGGGGTTTCTGTGTCTGAGGGTGCGGAGCCTGGGGGTGCTGAGCCTGAGAGTGTGGAGCCTGGGGGTGCTGAGCCTGGGGGTGCTGAGTCTGGGAGTGCAGAGCCTGGGGGTGCTGAGCCTGCGCGTGCTGCGTCTGGAGGTCCTCCGGGTGTCCCGTCGCGGCGGGAGCCCCTCTCTCCGCAGCAGCTTTGTGAGTGGTACGCTCGGCGCTGTCAAGGTGCTGCTAGTGCTGCTGGTGCTGGAGGTGCTGCTGGTGCTGGAGGTACTGCTGGTGCTGGAGCTGCTGGAGGTGCTGCTGGTGCTGGAGTTGCTGGAGGTGCTGCTGGAGGTACTGGTGTTGTTGGAGGTCCTGCTGGTGTTGGAGCTGCTGGAGGTGCTGGAGCAGCTGGTCCCGGAGGTGCTCATACTGGAGGTACTGGAGCTGCTGGGGCTAGTGGTGCTGCGGGAGTTGGAGCTGCAGGTGCTGGAGCTGTTGCTACCGGAGGTGCTTTTGGAGCTGGAGCTGCTGGAGGTACTGGAGCTGGTGGTGCTGCGGGAGTTGTAGCTGGCGACCCTGGAGCAAAGGGTACTGGTGTTGTCTCTGCTGTTTTTGGAGGCGCTGTGGGCCGCGGCCGTACTACGTTCCGCTCCTTCAGCAGGTTCTTGGTCTCTCGCCTTCTCCTGGTCCTACTCCTCCTTTACAGAGTCCACCGACAGTCCAGTCACAGTCGCAGTTACAGCCGACCTCTCCACTGCCTGGTCCTTCTCCTTACTCTAGACCGACTAGCGGTCTTACGAAGTGTCCACCGCTGTTTGAGTCCACTGCTGCGTCTGCTCTCGTTGCTGAGCTTGTTGACTTTGCTGCAGCCTGTCGCCTAGACTTCGCCACTAGTCTTGTTGCTGAGTCTGCGTCTGCGTCCATCGGGGGTGAGTGTGCTCTTGGCACGGACGTTCTTGAGGACTGACAGGAGGAGTTTGAGTGCTTTGCCGCTGCTGTTCCTCATCTCATGTCCATGCTGCTTGCCCCTGAGGGAGACCCGGATGCACCAGACATCCCGACCCCGCGCTCTTACGCAGAGGCGATAGAGGGTCCCTACTCCTCTCAGTGGCAGGCAGCCATGGACGCCGAGATGGCTTCCTGGAAGTCCACAGGCACCTACGTCGACGAGGTTCCCCCGCCTGGGGCGAAGTGGCATGTGGATTTTCAGGATGAAGCGGCCGCCCGGTTCTCCGCCTGTCTTCAAGGCGCGTTACGTTGCACGTAATTTCAGTCATCGACAGGGAGTTGACTTCTTCCAGACCTTCTCCCCTACCCCAAAGATGACCACTCTTCGGGTTCTGCTGCACATCGCCGCTCAGCGTGACTACAAGCTCCACTCGCTTGACTTCAGCACAGCCTTCCTACAGGGCAGCCTGCACGAGGAGATCTGGCTGCGCCGCCCACTTGGCTTCACTGGGTCTTTCCTGCTGGTACCCAGTGGAGCCTCCGGCGGCCAGTCTACGGTCTCCGCCAGGCACCCCGTGAGTGGCACGACACACTGAGGACGACTCTTGCAGCTCTTGGTTTTGCTCCTTCCACTGCTGACCCGTCGCTGTTTTTACGTACTGACACGACTCTGCCGCCGTTCTACGTTCTCGTGTACGTAGACGACTTGGTCTTTGCTACTGCTGACACTGAGGCACTCGCCCACGTGAAGTCGGAGCTGCAGAAGAGACACACGTGCACAGACCTGGGTGAGCTGACAAGTTATCTTGGCTTGCAGATCACCCGGGACAGAGCACAGCGCACCATTACCTTGACTCAGTCACACATGGTGCAGCAGGTCCTTCAGCGCTTCGACTTCACCTACTCCTCGCCAAAGTCCACTCCTCTGCCTACCGGTCAGTCGCTCTTAGCTCCACCTTCGGACGAGTCCGTAGAGCCGAGTGGCCCGTATCCAGAGCTTGTGGGCTGCCTCATGTACCTGATGACTTGCACACGACCTCACCTCGCATACCCTCTCAGCCTTCTGGCTCGCTACGTGGCTCCCGGTAGGCACCGAAAGGTGCACTGGGATGCTGCGAAGAGGGTGTTGCGCTACTTGTGCAGTACGTCGGGCATGGGGCTCGTGCTTGGAGGACGGGCTCGAGTTGTCCTCACTGGTCACGCAGACGCTTCCTGGGTTGACGACTTGGCTACGCAGCGGTCGTCACAGGGTTACACCTTCAGTCTTGGTTCCGGTTCTGTCTCTTGGCGGTCTACCCGCTCGTCTTCTGTTCTCAGCTCCAGTTGTGAGGCTGAGATCTACGCTGAGGCCATGGCTGCACAGGAGTTACACTGGCTCACCTACCTGCTGACCGACTTGGGAGAGGCTCCTCGTTCTCCTCCAGTTCTGTACGTCGACAACAAGGCCATGCTTGCCTTGTGTCAGGAGCACAGACTGGAGCAAAGAACGAAGCACATTGCTCTGCGCTACTTCCTTGCTCGAGAGTTGCAGCAGCGTGGCCAGCTTCGTCTGCTTACGTGGCCTCTCAGGCCAACACTGCTGATGTTTTCACCAAGGCACTTCAGCCTTGTGATCATTAGCGTTTCTGTACTGTTCTAGGCCTTGTACCTACTGTGCCTCACTTGCTTACTTCTTGACTCTGCTTGTACTGTACTCTTTATACATATACATGCATGCTTACACTTTCTAGGTTGTGTTCACTGTATTGTTTATTCTCCCTTATATAACTCTGCATGTGAATTGGCCTTGTGGCCATTTGCTTGTGCTCAGACTGCGTGGTGACTTTGTGATCCACCCTGAGCTTGCTTTGCCTTTCTTGACTGGTCTTGTGACCTCTTGTTCTCCCCCACTTTACCTATGGGGGTGTGTCAAACTTATATGCTATATTCTATCTAGGCTGTAGTGGGGTAGTTCATATAGGGTACAACACTTTTATTTTTGCTACTTGCACCCACCTGCTTGCTTATTCAATCATTCACTCAGTCAGTATTCCAACAGGGAGATGTGAAGTACTACCTTGGGATGCATGTGGAGAGGGACCTTGATAAGGAAGTGTTGAGGTTGCACCAAAGGAAGTATTGTGAGGGGCTGGCGGAGAAGTATGGGCTGCAAGATGGAGGAAAAGCCAGCAACCCCACTGCCTTTGGTGTTCACAGTGGAGCCCTGTGCTGATGAGGAGGTGGTGGGTGAGAGTGACGGGAAGTTGTTTCATTCCATGGTGGGGGCACTCAACTATGCGACTAACCACATGCGGCCTGACATTGCCTTTGCTACATCCAGGCTTGCCAGTGTGGAAACCCGATAGTTCGGGAAAGAGGTACGGCAGCATGATACGGCCTAGGGTAGCAGTAGAGGGGGAGGAGTAGCGAGAAACTACGGCGTCATAGAGTTCCTTCGTCGTCTTAAGCTGGTCAAAGTTGACTCGTTCCTCTAGCGGGAGGGCATTGCAGACAGAAAGGCGGGGGGAAGCATCGCGCGTGAGCCACTGAGTACGATGACCATGATCAGCTGACTCCTAAGGGGCAAGGCAAGATCCAGACGTGTGCTCAAGCAGTGAAAAGTCCTCCCTAGCTATGCTCTGCAGGTACAGGTGGAGATCCTCGAGCCAGCAGTCAAACCTAATCGGGCGACCCTCCACATCAAAGGTAAGGACATTAAGAGTAGCCATAGTGGGCAGTAGCAGTGGCAGCAGCATCAGCAATAGCAAACAAGTATGACAGCAAAAGTAGCTCGGCTGGGCAGCTAGGTAGGGCGGCTCAGCAGGACGGTTCGGCAGGGCGGCGCGGCTCGGCTGGGCGGCACGGCGTGGGCGGCGCGGCGCGGTGCAGCTCGGGCAGGGCGGCGCGGCTCGGCAGGGCAGGGCGTCGTAGAGTGAGCGGCAGCAGCAGCGTAGCAGCAGCTGCAGCGTGTGCAGGGCCGTGTATGCGGCACACGACAGCGCGCGAGCTATGCGGGCAGGGCACGAGCGGCACATGCCGTAGGGGCAGTGCGAGGGCGGCGCCAGCAGTGTGCGGGCAGTGCACAGGCAGGGCGTGAGGTGTGCGGGCAGGGCGCCGGCGGTGTAGGCAGTTCGCGGGCGGGGCGAGCAGCGCGCGGGCAGCAAATGCAGCGCACGGGCGGTGCAGGCAGCGCAGGGGCAGCGCAAGCAGTGTGCGGGCAGCGGGCGCAGCGTGCAGGCAGGGCGCGCGGTGAGCTCAGGCAGCGCGCATGCAGCCAGCGTGAGCAGGGCAGCGTGCGGGCCACGTGCTGGGCAGCGCATAGGACAGGGCAGAGCGCGTGGGGTAGCGCATGCAGGGCAGCGTGAGGGACGCTGTTTGGGCAGGGCAGGAACGAACGGGCAGGGCTGTTCGGGCAGTTCGAAACTAGCGGTGGGCCCTAACGGAGCGGTGCTATGGAAGGACCTGCTCTGATACCATGTCAAAATTAACGTGCAGGAATTATGGACTAGCAATGTGAGATGAGTACAAGTACTAGGTCTAACCCTAAAGTGTTGTACTTAGTAGAGGCTAACCCACTACATCCTACAGATATACAAACACAGTTTGGGAGATAGCTCCGCAGCTCACCCAGGTCAGTGCAGGTGTGTCTCTTTTGCGGCTCTGACTTCACAAGGGCCAGTGCCTCACTGTCAGCACTCGCAAAGACCATGTCGTTGACGTACACGGGGATATAGAACGGCGGCAAAGTGGAGTCAGTGCGAAGAAACAGGGGCGGGTCGGTAGTCGAAGGAGCGAAGCAAAGGGCCGCAAGTGTCGTCCTCAGTGTGTCGTGCCACTCGTGGGGCGTTGGACGGAGACCGTAAACTGGACGTCGGAGGCTGCACTGGGTACCCTCAGGAAACGACCCAGTCAAGCCAGGTGGGCGGCGCAACCAGATCTCCTTGAGGCGAAGCAGCACCTTGAGGCTCAACACCCCCAGACTCCGCACCCTCCGACTTAGCACCCCCAGGCTCAGCACCCGCAGGCTCAACACCCTCAGGCTCGGCACCCCCAGGCTCAGCACCCCCAGACCCAGCACCCTCAGACTCCGCAACCCCCGGCTCCGCACCCCCAGACGCAGCACCCCCTGACGCAGCACCTCAGCCGACAGCTACCTCAACAGGCGTAGTACCAGGGAGAGGGTCTACCTGGGATACACCTGGGGGAGCAGGACCCTGGGGGGGGAGGGGGTCTACCGGAGGGGGACCTGGAGCAAGGAAGAGCGGCGGGGGTGGGGGAGGGACAGAGCGGTAGAGGAAGAGACGGTAAAAGGGAACCGACTCGTCAAAAGTGATGTCCCGAGAGAAGAAGACACAGCTCGAGGTGAGGTGGTAAAACTGCCATCCAGGCGCATTAGGGGTAAAGCCAAGGAAGACGCAGGGAATAGCGTAGGCGGAGAGCTTGTCCGCGGACGTATCGCGAACAAAGGCACGAGAACCTCAGACCTGGAACACCGACGCATCGCCAACCTTCCTCGTCCAACGCAGTGTAGGCGAGGTCTCCAGGAAGGAGACATGGGGCCAGAGGTTGAGCTGATGCGCAGCGTACTGGACCGCAAACGGCCACAGAAAATGGGGAGCAGCCGCATGGATCATGGAGGTACGAGCGACCTCCATGACTAAGCCAATGTGGCGCCCAGCAATCTCATTTTGCTGAGGGGAGTCCGGAAGCTTGAACGAATCGAGCATGCCTTCCCCACGACAAATGTCCCGTAAGAGGTTAGAGGAGAACTCACCACCTCTGTCACACTGCAGATGCAAGACAGGAAGGTCCGCACGGTCCAAGAGATCAAGACATCAACGACCTGACCCTTGTTGCGCAAGGGGAAGACTGTGGTGTACCGCGTGTAGTCGTCAACAACCAGCAGAAAGTAGCGCTTGCGGCCCTGTCCAGTGACGCGGGCTGGGCCCCACACGTCCATGTGGAGAGTCTGCAGGGGAGCAGTCGTCGGGGGAATCGAGGAGGAGTGAGGAGCGGTGCGCTGCCGCCCCTCGACGCAAGGAAGGCAGAGACCTGGGAAGATCAGAGACAAGGAGACGGGAGTGCATGCCACGAAGGCGTGACAAGGTGGGGTGACCCAAGCGGTGGTGCCATCGAAGAGTCTGGTGCGACAGGAGGCGACATGAGCAAGGGGGTGCTACCTGACCTGACGCGGACACATGAGCAGACGCAGCTACCTGAGGAGGCTCGGTAGCCAGTGTGTACAGACTCGACCCTGGCCGACGAGTGAACGCGGCCAGGTGATGACCCGTCTGTGTACACGTGCAGATCGACATATGCTGACCCCCAGGAGTGGTGGTAGTGACCATCGCATCCTAAAGGGCAGCGGTACTCACCAAGTTCGTAGAGAACGAGGGGAGGTGAAGATCTGACAGTGAGCCGGACGGAATCGCAGCACACGGGAGAACAGTGGAGGAACAGGCAACGACCGGGCCCCTGGAGGGGTCAGCCAGTCCGATCGGGACAGGTGCAGGGAGAGGAGTGAGAGTGGTGCTCTCACGAAAGAAACAGCGTGAGGCACCTGAGTCCAGCGTGAAGGTGTGCAAGGCTTCAGCAGGCGCAGTACCAAATAAAACAGACTCACTAGCACCTAGAGCAACAGCGTCTATACCTGGGTGAGGCGGCACACGCTGGTAACAGTCACCCTCAGCACTAGCAGACAAAGCATATATAGCAGAAAGAATAGCATCATTAGTCTAGGTCAAAGATCGCAACACCAGACCTATGCAGCTCTGCCCAGTGGGGGCGCTCGATTTCGTCACCACACTTAGCTCGCCAAGCGTCGTCGAGGCGGGAGAATCAGCGGTGCTGCGTGTGCGCCTTCCCGCATGTCTGACCAGTGTGCGAATGACATACGGGCAGCTCACACTACCCCTAGACGCCCCACGATGAAGAAACCACTCACGAAGCTGCTGGGGAGAAGGGGTCTCGCTCCGACGCTGCTGCCGCTGCCGCTGGCCTCCTCCAGAACCTCCACGCTGAGCTCCAGTCCTGCCGCCACCACTGCCACCGCTGCCTCTACCGCCACTCCCACTGCTGCCTCCACCGTCGCCACCAACGCCCCCACTCCCTCCACCACTTCCACCGCTGCCACCACCTCCACTGCTGCCCCCACCACCACTCCCGCTGTCCCCTCCACCACCCCAGCCACCCTTGCCCTTGCTGCTGCGGCGCTTCGCACTAGTAGAAGCAGCCCCGACATCCTCAGTACTAAGGACATGTATAGCAGCAGCAGAGGCGCAGGAGGGGGCAAGGGGGGAGGGGGAGCAACCCTCAAAGAAGGGCGTGCGCGGAGTGCCACAAGCAGCACCTACAGCTGCTGCACTAGTCTCAGCTGCAAGGTGGTGCTGCTCGAGAAGGTCAACAGTGAGGGAGTTTGGTGAAGGGAGAGGAAGTGGTCCCTGACAGAGCGCAGAGAGTCAGGGAGGCGGGTGACTATAAAGTAGAGAGTGATGTACATCGGGGGCGGGTTCCTATCAAGGAACTCTGCTGGGAGGGCAGAGCGGTAGCGAGCGTCACTAGTGTGAAGGTGGGACACCAGGTCCTCTACTGTAGCAAAAGCAGACAGCTCCGGGAACAGGTAGAGCAGTAGCTTGCGGCCTAGAGCAGCATTGGTAGGCGAGGTTTAGCGAGCAACGACACCGTCGTACAGTGCCTGTGCTGTCCTATGCTGTCCGAAGTTAGCGCATTCAGCTAATGGCTGGTAGTTGCGAATGGCTAAGCGGGCAGCAGTGTCGCGAATAAGCCACTGTGAGCGAGTCACACTTTCAGCTGTAGCGGGGGAGGCAGGAACAGTGCCAGACACTAGGTCAAACAAAGAAACGCTGTCCCGGGAGTCGCTCAGGAGGTACAACTCTAGGTAGTCAAGGCACGTGTCAAACTGGATCAGGCGACCCTCATGATCAACGCGAGAATGCAGAGAAGCCATAGGTCTATTTAATTGAAGCAGAGAGAACGCAGATCGTCATCTGAACCCAAGATGGAAGCTTTGCAGTTCGGTTTAATTGATTGCGCAGATTCAGTTCTATCCAACTCGAAATTGTACTGTTTTGTTTGGTTGACTATTGTGTAGTAGGGCACGCACTATAGGGGTACAATTTAGGTGAAGGTTGAATATTGTTTGTCAGTATCTGCATGCTACAGGGCCAGGGGAAACCAGCGGAACCAGCACTTGGCTTGTTGGGCAAAGACAAAACAGGTTCTGTTTTTAGGACCTGAACCTGGTTGTTGTTTTCCCAGGTTGGAAAAACAGAACCAGAGGTTGTTTACCAACCTACCACCTGATGTTTTGTCAAGCCAGGTTGGTTCTGTTGCTTGGAATTATTTGGGATCATCCCTGGTTGTTCCCAGGTTGATTCCCAAGGTCCTTGTTAGCTAGAACTATTTATTCCTTCCTTGCTGGAATTTCGTTTCTACGCAGTGCGATGGCGGAATGCTACCGAGTCAACGCTAGTATGCTAGCAATAAGACGCTAGGCAAACGCTGTCCGAGCAATAACTTCGTAATGGCAGAATTTTTCGCGAGGCAACTTGGCTAATTTTTAAGCTCTTGGAGCGAGCTTCGATATAGCAAAAATTCTCAGCTTAATCCAATCGACGGTCTGCGCGATACGCTGCGTGACGATCAAGGTACTTTCGCTAATTTGGCTAAGTCATTCTTGACTCATCTCTCTACAAACTCGGAGCCGAGGATAGGGGCTGGTCTTGTACCAGGCACCCAAGGACCATTGGAGGTGACCCCGAGGAGAGGTTTTATGTTTGATTAGGTCATAATAGCCCGAGTTAAAAAGTATCTCGGCATGGAGATCGTGCGCCACAAGCCGGAGAGGAAGTTATGGCTACATCAGCAGCGCTCTGCCAATAAGCTGCGCAGGTTTGTCATCAACGAGGAGCAGACTGGGCGCATCTCGTAGATGCCAGTCTCTATATAAGCCTATGACGAGGAGGATCGGGAGCGCAAGGAGTAGGTATACCAACAGAAGGTTGGCTCGATGCAGTTTGCAGCGAGAACGACGAGTCCGGAGATCGCCTTCGCCTACAGCAATCTGGGAAGCGGTCTCTTGTTGAAGAGCGACCAGCACTGGCGAGAGGTCGACTGCTGCTTCGCCTACCTCGCCGACACCCGTGACACCGCCATGGAGTTCAGTGGTGGAGCAGACTCGCTGAAGTTGGTCGGCTACGAGGATGCCAATGACGATGGCGACAAGCACAACCGAACAAGCACAGGCGGCTACGTGTTCGTCTACGGAGGGGCCGATGTCTCTTGGTCAAGCCAGCCCATCAAGTGCGCGATGCTCTTCTCGACCAAGTCAGACTACGTCGCACCCGCGGAAGCTGGTTAGGAGGCTGCTCGTTGCTTCCTTCTTGTAGATTTTCAGCTGCTCGACGCTGGGACGCCGACGGTCCTTCAAGTGGAGCACAACTTGGCCATCATGGTCACCGAGGGCTTGGGGCTGCAAGGCAACCTCAAGCACATGGAGCTGCGATATGCCTGGCTGCAGCAGGAAGTTCGTACTGACCATCAATCAACCGGTCGACTTCATCGGGCAGCCGATCGACTTCCTAACGAAGGCGCTTCACCTTCTGGCCTTCAATTGGTGCTCCGTCTTGATTGGCGAAGTGCGTCTGGCTGGTGTCAGCGACGGGGATCTTGACGTGCAGCAGTAGGTGCCATGCCCCTCTGCATGGCTCGTGCGGTGATGGTATACTGGGTGTCGGGTGCACGCCAAGGACGGGTTTTCTCCATATCACTATACCGTGTAGGTTAGGTGTTGGTTTAAGGGCCTAATCAACTCAGGCTATTAAGACGTTATCCAACTTAAAACCTCTCGTCGGGGTCACCTCCAAGGGTCCCTGGGTGCTTGGTAAAAGACCAGCCCCTATCCTCGAATCCGAGTTTGTAGAGAGAGGGATCAAGAGGGACTTAGTCAAAACAGCAAGAGTACCTTGAACATCGCGCAGCGTGCCGTGCAGACCGTCGATCAGATTAAGCTGAAAAATCGTTATATCGAAGCTCACTCTAAGAGCTTTCAAAAGAGCCAAGTTGCCTCGCGAAAGGTTTTGCCATTGCAGAGTTACGGCTCGGAAAGTGTTTGCCTAGCGTCGTAGTGCTAGCGTACTAGCGTTGACTCGGTAGCATTCCACCGTTGCACCGCGCAGAAACGAAATTCCAGCAAGGACGGAATTCGCTTGAATCAATTTGAATATGTTCAGGTACAAACACAGAAGGAATATATAGTTCTAGCTAGCAAGGACCTTGCGAATCAACTTGGGAACCTCTCCTCGTGTCACCTCCAAGGGTCCCTGGGTGCCTGGCACAAGACCAGCCCCTATCCTCGGGTCCGAGTTTGTAGAGAGAGGGATCAAGTATCGAAGTAAGTTGGGGGTGAGTGCAATCTGGTGTGTGCATTTGCAATCGAACGAACGCTGCGCAATGTTCAAGGTACTCTTGCTGTTTTGACTAAGTCCCTCTTGATCCCTCTCTCTACAAACTCGGACCCGACGATAGTGGCTGGTCTTGTACCAGGCACCCAGGGACCCTTGGAGGTGACCCCGAGGAGAGGTTTTAAGTTGGATAATGTCTTAATAGCATGAGTTTATTAGGCCCTTACACCAACAATCTGGTATCAGAGCTGCGTTATAGTGATCCTCGTTATAGGTAGCTATGGCGGGAAATACCTCAGCGGGAGCTGGTGAATCTTCAGCCCAAGATCGTGGCGGCAGCCAAGATTCTGGTCTTTCGGCTCCAAGTAGAGCGCGAACAAACCAGGGCTCGCTGATCAAGGAGGTGCTGAAAAACTTCACCGTCGAGAAGTTCAAAGGTGAGGGCTATGATGATTGGGCCTGGAAAATGCAACTTTACTTCCGTCAGATTGGATTGCTGAAACTAATGATTGGGGAGGAGCCTAGACCGAGTGACCCCGCACTGCAGGAAGATTGGGACAAGCGCGCCTCGGCTGGCTACTACTTACTGTCGTAGAGTTTGGAGCTGAACCAGCGTCACCACGTCATGCACCTGCTACCGGAGGTTGATTGCGGTCCGAAGGTGTGGACTGTGTTGAAGGAGCTGCACGCCCCGACCTCCGTTGTCGCAACCCTGATGCTGGAGAAGGAGCTGTCCGCGTTGCGCTTGAGCGAGGGAGAGCCGGTGCAACCTGTTTTGGACAAAATGCGCGACCTCTACGCAAAGTTGGCGACCGCAAGAATCACCTACCCGGAGCAGACCAAGTGCTTGAAGATGCTATCGGAGGTTGAGTGTGATCCGAAGGCGTGGACCGAATTGAAGGAGCTGCACGCCCCGACCCCCATTGTCGCAACGTTGATGCTGGAGAGGGAGCTGTCCGCGTTGCGCTTGAGCGAGGGAGAGCCGGTGCAACCTGGTTTGGACAAAATGCGCGACCTCAACGCGAAGTTGGCGACCGCGGGAATCACCTACCTGGAGAAGACCAAGTGCTTGAGATGCTCTCGCAGCTGTTCACGAACGATTGAGCGTGCCCCAGATCCAGAGCTTGTGGACGCTCGAGTGGGTGCGGACGAAGATTCTGGAGGAGGACTTCCGTCGCCGCCAACTAAGGGGTGGAGACGACGGCAGCAGTGGTTACGGGATGCAAGGGAGCAAACGTGGCAGAGGACGTGGCTTCGGTGGTGCTCGACGCGGTGCGAAGAAGGACGACTACTCCAACAACCAACAAGGATGTACCGGTTGGGGTCGCGGTGCGAAATCTGGACGTGTGGGCAAGTCCGGTGCTGGTGGCAAAATGAAAGGGAGTTGCTGGTATTGTGAGAGGGAGGGACACCCCTTGTTTTTGTGCTATACGAAACTCGATTGGTGGACCCCCCAGAATCGTCACCATGATGGCGGCGCGCGAAGGAACCAGAAAAACGGCGCGAACATGGTCGCTGATTCGTCCGACAACAACCCGAAGAGCAACGGCAGTGCACTGAAGGTGGCTGGTGCGGGACGAGCTGCATTCAAGGGAGCGGATGGCAAGCCGGTGGTGCTGCACGACGTTCTCCTCGTTCCTGATCTCAAGGCCAACCTCATCTCCCTCCGTAAGCTTGCCAAGGCTGGGGTGAGCACTAGCACGGATGGGGCACGTACGTACAAGGGGCAGCTGGGAAATCGGGTGCTTTGGGATCTGCACGAGAGCAAGGATGTGTACAGATCCATGTGGCAGCTGCCGGCATTGGCGTGGCACGGTGGGGGGCAGGCTGGAGAGGGGTCTGCATCCCAGGGGGAGTGCAACGCCGTTGGAGGGGTTGGTGTGAAAGTGTCGGCCAGATCTGGGGAGACGGATTGGGCAACAGCACACCGACGCTTGGGGCATGTGGCAATGCCCTTGTTGAAGCAGCTAGAGAAGGATGGAGCCGTGAAGGGTTTGAAGCTGAACGGACAGCCACCCGATGACAACTGTGAAATCTGTTTGCTCTCAAAATTCACTCGTTTCTCCTTTCATAGCGTGACTGGCAGGAGCAAGAAGCCTTTGGAGCTGGTTTACATGGACTTGGTGGGGCCGCTGCTGGTGCAAGGGCACAAGGGGGAGCCGTATTTCCTAACCATTGTGGATGATTGGAGCAGACTTATGTGGGCGTATCCGCTGCAGCAAAAGTACCACGCTACCTCTACGATACGGGAAGATTGGCTGCCATTCGTGGAGAAGCAAGCGGAGTGTGAATGGAATGTTCGTGTGTTTGTTTGCTTTCGCAATTTTCGCTTGATGCATTTGCAGGTACTCACGCAATGTGCGCTTCGGCACAACATTGTACGCGCTATGAACAGTGCAAGCAGAAAGGACGAGCTCGCAAAGGAACCCAAGATGGAAGCTTTGCAGTTCGGTTGAATTGATTGCGCAGATTCAGTTATATCCAACTTGAAGTTGTACTGTTTTGTTTGGTTGACTATAGTGTAGCAGGGCAGGCACTATAGGGGTACAATTTAGGTGAAGGTTGGATGTTGTTTGTCTGTATCTGCATGCTACAGCGCCAGGGAAAACCAGCGGAACCAGTATTTGGCTGGATGGGCAAAGACAAAACAGGTTCTGTTTTTAGGACCTGAACCTGGTTGTTGTTTTCCCAGGTTAAAAAAACAGAACCAGAGGTTGTTTACCAACCTACCACCTGCTGTTTTGTCCAGCCAGGTTGGTTCTGTTGCTTGGAATTATTTGGGATCATCCCTGGTTGTTCCCAGGTTGATTCCCAAGGTCCTTGCTGGCTAGAACTATATATTCCTTCTCTGTTTGTACCTGAACATATTCAAATTGATTCAAGCGAATTCCGTCCTTGCTGGAATTTCGTTTCTACGCGGTGCGACGGCGGAATGCTACCGAGTCAACGCTAGTACGCTAGCACTATGACGCTATGCAAACGCTGTCCGAGCCGTAACTCTGCAATGGCAGAACTTTTCGCGAGGCAACTTGGCTCTTTTGAAAGATCTTAGAGTGAGCTTCGATATAACGAGTTCTCAGCTTAATCTGATCGACGGTCTGCACGGCACGTTCAAGGTACTCTTGTTTTTACTAAGTCCCTCTTGATCCCTCTCTCTACAAACTCGGACCCGAGGATAGGGGCTGGTCTTGTACCAAGCACCCAGGGACCCTTGGAGGTGACCCCGAGGAGAGGTTTTAAGTTGGATAACGTCTTAATAGCCTGAGTTTATTAGGCCCTTACACCAACAAGCACCAGTGGAGCTGCTGGATGTGAGGGTGAGCAGCAGGAGGGCAAGGCTGAGGCTCCTATACTATCAGAAACGAGGAAGCCGAAGGGTGTCGTTATGAAGGGGTGGGAGACATCCGTGTCTAGGCCAGGACGTACCTGTATGGCCACTATGAAGCTGACTGCAGGATCTGATGTAGCAGAGCAGCAGCTTGGGAATGAGGAGGCATTGCTGATTCTACTACATGGCTATGACCCGGATGAGGAGAATGAACCTGCCTGTACGGGCCCTTCACCACAGGAATCAGCTAGCGTGGAGGAGGCATTAGCTGGACCAGATTGGGAGAAGTGGCTGGTTTCTAGGGATGCTGAGTACCAGAGCCTGCTAGAGAATGGGACATGGGACATGAGATATGCACCAGGAGAAGTTTATCAAGGACCTGGGGGATAATTTGTTGGGTGCAAATTCACATTGGACGACATCCTGCCGTCTGTTTGTACGAGTATGCGTGTGCGAATGCATTTGGGTGTGAATGGAATGTTCGTGTGTTTGTTTGTTTTCGCAATTTTCGCTTGATGCATTTGCAGGTACTCGCGCAATGTGCGCTTCGGCACAACATTGTACGCTCTATGAACAGTGCAAGCAGAAAGGACGAGCTCGCAAAGGAACCCAAGATGGAAGCTTTGCAGTTCGGTTTAATTTATTGCGCAGATTCAGTTCTATCCAACTCGAACTTGTACTGTTTTGTTTGGTTGACTATAGTGTAGCAAGGCAGGCACTATAGGGGTACAATTTAGGTGAAGGTTGGATGTTCTTTGTCTGTATCTGCATGCTACAGGGCCAGGGGAAACCAGCGGAACCAGCATTTGGCTGGTTGGGCAAAGACAAAACAGGTTCTGTTTTTAGGACCTGAACCTGGTTGTTGTTTTCCCAGGTTGGAAAAACAGAACCAGAGGTTGTTTACCAACCTACCACCTGCTGTTTTGTCCAGCCAGGTTGGTTCTGTTGCTTGGAATTATTTGGGATCATCCCTGGTTGTTCCCAGGTTGATTCCCAAGGTCCTTGCTAGCTAGAACTATATATTCCTTCTCTGTTTGTACCTGAATATATTCAAATTGATTCAAGCGAATTCCTTCCTTGCTGGAATTTCGTATCCACGCGATTCGACGGCAGAATGCTATAGAGTTAACGCTAGTACGCTAGCACTATGACGCTAGGCAAACGCTGTCCGAGCCGTAACTCTGCAATGGCAGAACTTTTCGCGAGGCAACTTGGCTCTTTTGAAAGCTCTTAGGGTGAGCTTCGATATAGCGAGTTCTCAGCTTAATCCGATCGACGGTCTGTACGGCACGCTGCGCAACATTCAAGGTACTCTTGCTGTTTTGACTAAGTCCCTCTTGATCCCTCTCTCTACAAATTCGGACCCGAGGATAGGGGCTGGTCTTGTACCAAGCATCCAGGGACCCTTGGAGGTGACCCCGAGGAGAGGTTTCTAGTTGGATAATGTCTTAATAGCCTGAGTTTATTAGGCCCTTACACTAACAAGCTGGTATCAGAGCTGCGTTATAGTGATCCTCGATATAGGTAGCTATGGCGGGCAGCACCTCGACGGGAGCTGGTGAATCTTCAGCCCAAGATCGTAGCGGCAGCCAGGATTCTGGTGTTTCAGCGCCAAGGGGAGCGCGAACAAACCAGGGCTCGCTGGTCAAGGAGGTGCTGAAGAACTTCACCGTCAAGAAGTTCAATGGTGAGGGCTATGATGATTGGGCCTGGAAAATGCAACTATATTTCCGTCAGATTGGATTGCTGAAACTAATGATTGGGGAGGAGCCTAGACCGAGTGACCCCACGCTGCATGAAGACTGGGACAAGCGCTCCTCGGCTGGCTACTATTCTATGTCGCAGAGTTTGGAGCTGAACCAGCGTCACCACGTCATGCACCTGCTGCCGGAGGTTGATTGCGGTCCGAAGGCGTCGACCGTGTTGAAGGAGCTGCACGCCCCGACCTCCGTTGTCGCAACGTTGATGCTGGAGAGGGAGCTGTCCGCGTTGCGCTTGAGCGAGGGAGAGCCGGTGCAACCAGTTTTGGACAAAATGCGCGACCTCTACGCGAAGTTCGCGACCGCGGGAATCACCTACCCGGAGCAGACCAAGTGCTTGAAGATGCTCTCGCTGCTGCCGGAATCGTGGCTTCAATTCACGAGCGGATTGAGCCTGCCGCAGAACCAGAGCTTGTGGACGCTCGAGTGGGTGCGGACGAAGATTCTGGAGGAGGACTTCCGTCGCCGCCAACTGAGGGGTGGAGACGACGGCAGCAGCGGCTACGGGATGCAAGGGAGCCGACGTGGCAGAGGACGTGGCTTCGGTGGTGCTGGACGCGGTGCAAAGAAGGACGACGACTCCAACGACCAACAAGGAGGTACCGGTTGGGGTCGCGGTGCGAAATCTGGACGTGGGGGCAAGTCGGGTGCTGGTGGCAAAATGAAAGGGAGTTGCTGGTATTGTGAGAAGGAGGGGCACCCCTGGTTTTTGTGCTATAAGAAACCCGATGGATGGACCCCCCAGAATCGTCACCAGGATGGTGGCGCGCGGAGGAACCAGAAAAACGGCGCGAACATGGTCGCCGATTCGTCCGACAACAACCCGAAGAGCAACGGCGGTGCAGAGAAGAAGAAGGAGCGCACCGCAGGCCAGTTCTTCTATATTGGAGAGCAGGGGGAGCAAAGAGACGCCTCTGCAAAGGTTGGAGCAGAGCTGCATCCCCTGGACTATTGGGTGTTGGACACGGGCGCTGCTTGGACGATGACGCCGCGCAAGGAGCTGCTTGATGACGTACGAGCTGCACCGATCAATGAGGTGTGCTCTGCCTCTGGACACGCGCTGAAGGTGGCTGGTGCGGGACGAGCTGCATTCAAGGGAGCGGATGGCAAGCCGGTGGTGCTGCACGATGTTCTGCACGTTCCTGATCTCAAGGCCAACCTCATCTCCCTCCGTAAGCTTGCCAAGGCTGGGGTGAGCACTAGCACGGATGGGGCACGCACGTACAAGGGGCAGCTGGGAAATCGGGGGCTTTGGGATCTGCACGAGAGCAAGGATGTGTACAGATCCATGTGGCAGCTGCCGGCGTTGGCGTGGCACGGTGGGGGGCAGGCTGGAGAGGGGTCTGCATCCCAGGGGGAGTGCAACGCCGTTGGAGGGGTTGGTGTGAAGGTGTCGGCCAGATCTGGGGAGACAGATTGGGCAACGGCACACCGACGCTTGGGGCATGTGGCAATGCCCTTATTGAAGCAGCTAGAGAAGGATGGAGCAGTCAAGGGTTTGAAGCTGAATGGACAGCCACCCGATGACAACTGTGAAATCTGTTTGCTCTCAAAATTCACTCGTTTCCCTTTTCATAGCGTGACTGGCAGGAGCAAGAAGCCTTTGGAGCTGGTTCACAGGGACCTGGTGGGGCCGCTGCCGGTGCAAGGGCACAAGGGGGAGCGGTATTTCCTCACCATTGTGGATGATTGGAGCAGACTCATGTGGGCGTATCCGCTGAAGCAAAAGGACCACGCCGCCCCTACGATAAAGGAAGATTGGCTGCCATTTGTTGAGAAGCAAGCGGAGTGTGTAGTGAAGCGGATTAGGACAGACCGGGGTGGTGAGTTCCTTGGAGCTGAAACGACGGCCTGGCTCAAGAAGCAGGGCATTCAGAGGGAGCTGACCACAGCTTACTCTCCGCAGTCCAACGGTGTAGCAGAATGGGCGAACCGGACCATTCTGGAGACAGCTAAGGCGCTGCTCATAGAATCAGGGGTGGGCAATTCCATGTGGCCCCATGCTGTCCGGCACGCTACCGTGGCTAGGAACAGGGTGCTCACTAAGGTTGGTAATGAATCGTGGGTGCCGCTGGAGAGGTGGCTTGGGAGGAAGCCGCCGGTGGACATGCTGAGGGTGTTTGGTTGCATGGCAGTCCCCCACGTCCCCAAGAAGTATCGAAGTAAGTTGGGGGCGAGTGCAATCTGGTGTGTGCATTTGGGGCTGGCTGCTGAGAGCAAGGGATGGCTGCTGTGGGAACCATCCAAGGGTGTGTTGTTTGACAGCAGGGATGTGAAGCTTGTTGAGGGCATGATGTATGGGGGATGGAAGAAACAGCCGGAGACCAAGGTATCCGAACAGATGGAGCAGATCACCATGCAGCTGGACCTGACTCCTAGTGTGTGGGAGGAGGGGGAGGAGGCAGCTGCAGAGGGTGGCGATGGAGAGAAGGTGCAGGAGGCACCTGGTGGTGGAGGAGATGATGTGGAGACTAGTGGTAGCACAAGGAAGCTGCTGGATCTGAGGGAGGAGAACAGCAGCTGGGAAAAGCTAAGGTTCCTGCGCTACCATCAAGGAGGAAGCCGAAGGGTGTCGTTATGAGGGGATGGGAGACACCCGTCTCCAGGCCAGGACGTACCCGTATGGCCACTTTGAAGCTGACTGCAGGAGCTGATGTAGCAGAGCAGCAGCTTGGGAATGAGGAGGCATTGCTGATTCTACCGCATGGCTATGACCCGGATGAGGAGGATGAACCTGCCTACTGTTTTCTTGCCCCTGCACCAGAGGAACCAGCAAGCATGGAGGAGGCATTAGCTGGACCAGATAGGGAGAAGTGGCTGGTTTCTAGGGATGCTGAGTACCAAAGCCTGTTAGAGAATGGGACATGGGATCTGGTGGTGCTGCCTGAGGGGAAGAGAGCCGTACAGTGCAAGTGGGTGCTAAGGATCAAGACCGATGACAAGGGACAGGTCACCATCTACAAGAGTAGGCTGGTGGCTAAGGGGTTTATGCAGAAGGAGAAGCAGGACTTCAATGAGATCTTTGCTCCCACTGCCAACCCCCCTACCCTCCGTGTCTTGTTGGCAGATGCAGCCGTTAGTGGGAAATTCATCATTCAGATGGATATATCAACGGCATTCCTCAATGGGATTTTAGAGGAGGATGTGTACATGACGCAGCCGCCTGGGTATGAGGATGGTACGGGCAGGGTGTGCAAGCTGAAAAAGTCCATCTACGGTTTGAAGCAGGCGCCACGCTGCTGGTACCAGAAGTTGGCAGCTGTTTTAGAGGAGATGGGATTCAGGACCAGCAGCTGTGATGAGAGCCTCTTTCTCAAGGGGGAGGGGGAGAAGCTGGTGCTGTTTCTGGTCTACGTGGATGATATTCTTCTCTTCAACAGCACCATGAAGGAGATCCAGAACGTGCAGCAGCAGCTGATGAAGAACTTCAAGTGCAAGACCCTTGGGGAGGTAAAGTACTACCTCGGGATGCACGTGGAGAGGGATCTGGATCACAGGTGGTTGAAGCTGCACCAGGAGAAGTTCATCAAGGAGCTGGGGGAAAAGTATGGGATTGAGAATGAGCGCAAGGTTGCAACTCCCCTGCCAGCAGAATTCAAGCTTGTGAAGGCAGCAGAGGATGAAGGGGTTGAAGCCGAGGAGCAGCAGCAATTTCAGTCCTTGGTGGGCAGCCTCTTGTATGCAGCAGTTCACACGAGGCCCGACATCTCTTTCTCGGTTGGGCAGCTGGCTAGGGTGGTGCAGAATCCATCAGAGGAGCAGGTGGATACAGCCGAGCCTGTGGTGAAGTACCTGAACTCTCACCCAAGCATTGGAGTTCAATACTCCGCATCTGCACAGGTGAAGCAGAAAGGGGTTGAGGTGCTGAAAGAGAAGGGGGAGCGGCTTGGAGAAGGCAAGCTGTTTCTCACTTGCTTTACCGATGCTACGTGGGCTTCTGAGAAGGACGATTCCTCATCTGTGGGAGGATACATCTGTGTAGTTGGGGGAGGACCTGTTAGTTGGAGGTCCAAGAAGCAGACGGAGACGGCACTCTCCTCTGTTGAATCAGAGTACATGGCAATGTTCCATGGGGTGAAAGAGGTGATTTGGCTGAGGAGGCTGTTAGAGGAGATTGGCCAGGAGCAGAAGGTTGCTACGCCGCTGTTTTCTGATAGCAAGGGGGCTCTTGGGATGGCCAGGAACGCTGTGCTTCATGGGCTGAACAAGCACATGCGTATCGAGTGGCACTGGCTGCGTAAGGAGGTGAAGAGGGGGGCCGTGAATCCAATCTAAATCAAGACTCACCAGCATCCAGCAGACTTCCTCACCAAGAGGCTTGCGGATGAGCCTCATTGGCGTTGTGTGCGCATGAGTGGAATGAGCATGAACTAGCATGGAATGACATGGAATGCAGCCGGCAGGCTGAGGGGGAGTGTGTTGGGTGCAAATTCACATTGCACGACATCCTGCCGTCTGTTTGTACGAGTATGCGTGTGCGAATGCTTTTGGGTGTGAATGGAATGTTCGTGTGTTTGTTTGTTTTCGCAATTTTCGCTTGATGCATTTGCAGGTACTCGCGCAATGTGCGCTTCGGCACAACATTGTACGCTCTATGAACAGTGCAAGCAGAAAGGACGAGCTCGCAAAGGAACCCAAGATGGAAGCTTTGCAGTTCGGTTTAATTGATTGCGCAGATTCAGTTCTATCCAACTCGAACTTGTACTGTTTTGTTTGGTTGACTATAGTGTAGCAGGGCAGGCACTATAGGGGTACAATTTAGGTGACGGTTGGATGTTGTTTGTCTGTATCTGCATGCTACAGGGCCAGGGGAAACCAGCGGAACCAGCATTTGGCTGGTTGGGCAAAGACAAAACAGGTTCTGTTTTTAGGACCTGAACCTGGTTGTTGTTTTCCCAGGTTGGAAAAACAGAACCAGAGGTTGTTTACCAACCTACCACCTGCTGTTTTGTCCAGCCAGGTTGGTTCTGTTGCTTGGAATTATTTGGGATCATCCCTGGTTGTTCCCAGGTTGATTCCCAAGGTCCTTGCTAGCTAGAACTATATATTCTTTCTCTGTTTCTACCTGAACATATTCAAATTGATTCAAGCGAATTCCTTCCTTGCTGGAATTTGGTATCCACGCAATTCGACGGCAGAATGCTACCGAGTCAACGCTAGTACGCTAGCACTCCGACGCTAGGCAAACGCTGTCCATTTCGTAACTCTGCAATGGCAGAACTTTTCGCGAGGCAACTTGGCTCTCTTGAAAGCTCTTAGGGTGAGCTTCGATATAGCGAGTTCTCAGCTTAATCCGATCGACGGTCTGCACGGCACGCTGCGCGACGTTCAAGGTACTCTTGCTGTTTTGACTAAGTCTCTTTTGATCCCTCTCTCTACAAACTCGGACCCGAGGATAGGGGCTGGTCTTGTACCAAGCACCCAGGGACCCTTGGAGGTGACCCCGAGGAGAGGTTTTAAGTTGGGTAACGTCTTAATAGCCTGAGTTTATTAGGCCCTTACACTAACAGAATTTTGGGATTGGAACTCCCCTGCCAGCTGAGCTCAAGCTTGTGAAGGCTGTAGAGGATGAAGGGGTTGAAGCCGAGGAGCAGCAGAAATTTCAGTCCTTGGTGGGCAGCCTCTTGTATGCAGCGGTTCACACGAGGCCCGAGATCTCTTTCTCGGTTTGGCAGTTGGCTAGGGTTGTGCAGAATCCATCAGAGGATCAGGTGGATGCAGCTGAGCATAAGATGAATTACCTGATCCTAGCATTGGAGTTCAAAACTCCGCATCTGCACAGGTGAAGTAGAAAGGGGGTTGAGGTGCTGAAAAAGAAGGGGGAAGGCTTGGGAAAGGCTTGAGGTTCTCAATTGCTTTACCGATGCTACGTGGGCTTCTGAGAAAGAGGATTCCTCTTCTGTGGGAGGATACATCCGCGTAGTTGGGGGAGGACCTGTTAATTGGAGGTCCAAGAAGCAGACGGAGACAGCACTCTCTTCCATGGAATCAGAGTACATGGCGATCTTCCATGGGAAGAAGAAGGTGATTAGGTTGAGGAGGATGTTAGAGGAGATTGGCCAGGGGCAGAAGGTTGCTACAACGCTGTTTTCTGATAGCAAGGGGGCTCTTGGGATGGCTAGGATCGCTATGCTTCAAGTGCTACTGGTTGCGTAAGGAGGTGAAGAGGGGGACGGTGAATCCGATCTATATCAAGACTCACAAGTAGCGAGCAGACTTCCTCACCAAGAGGCTTGCGGATGAGCCTGATTGGCGTTGTATACGCATGAGTGGAATGAGCATGAACTAGCATGGAATGATGTGAAATGTAGCCCGCAGGCTGAGGGGGAGTGTGTTGGGTGCAAATTCACATTGCACGACATCCTGTCGTCTGTTTGGATGAGTATGCAAGTGTGTATGCATTTGGGTGAGAGTGGAATGTTCGTGTGTTTGTTTGTTTTCGCAATTAAAGCTTGATGCATTTGCAGGTACTCGCGCAATGAGAGCTTCGGCACAACATTGTACGCGCTATGAACAGTGCAAGCAGAAAGGACGAGCTCGCAAAGAAACCCAAGATAGAAGCTTTGCAATTCAGTTTGATCGGTTGCGCAGATTCAGTTATATCCAACTTGAAATTGTACTGTTTTGTTTGGTTAACTATAGTGTAGCAGGGCAGGCACTATAGGGGTACAATTTAGGTGAAGGTTGGATGTTGTCTGTATGTATCTGCATGCTACAGGGCCAGGGGAAACCAGCGGAACCAGCATTTGGCTGGTTGGGCAAAGACAAAACAGGTTCTGTTTTTAGGACCTGAACCTGGTTGTTGTTTTTCCAGGTTGGAAAAACAGAACCAGAGGTTGTTTACCAACCTACCACCTGCTGTTTTGTCCAGCCAGGTTGGTTCTGTTGCTTGGAATTATTTGGGATCATCCCTGGTTGTTCCCAGGTTGATTCCCAAGGTCCTTGCTAGCTAGAATTATATATTCCTTCTCTGTTTGTACCTGAACATATTCAAATTGATTCAAGCGAATTCCTTCCTTGCTGGAATTTCTTTTCTACGCAGTGCGACGGCAGAATGCTACCGAGTCAACGCTAGTACGCTAGCACTACGACGCTAGGCCAACGCTGTCCAATTCGTAACTCTGCAATGGCAGAACTTTTCACGAGGCAACTTGGCAATTTTGAAAGCTCTTAGAGTGAGCTTCGATATACGAGTTCTCAGCTTAATCTGATCGACGGTCTGCATGGCACGCTGCGCACGTTCAAGGTACTCTTGCTGTTTTTGACTAAGTCCCTCTTGATCCCTCTCTTTAAAAACTCGGACCCGAGGATAGGGGCTGGTCTTGTACCAAGCACCTAGGGACCCTTGGAGGTGACCCCGAGGAGAGGTTTAAGTTGGATAACGTCTTAATAGCCTGAGTTTATTAGGCCCTTAGACCAACAAGCTGGTATCAGAGCTGCGTTATAGTGATCCTCGTTATAGGTAGCTATGGCGGGAAATACATCGGCGGGAGCTGGTGAATCTTCAGCCCAAGATCGTAGCGGCAGCCAGGATTCTGGTGTTTCGGCGCCAATGGGAGCGCGAACAAACCAGAGCTCGTTAATCAAGGAGGTGCTGAAAAACTCCACCGTCCAGAAGTTCAATGGTGAGGGCTATCATGATTGGGCCTGGAAAATGCAACTTCATTTCCATCAGATTGGATTGCTGAAACTAATGATTGGGGAGGAGCCTAGACCGAGTGACCCCGCGGTGCAGGAAGATTGGGACGAGCGCGCCTCGGCTGGCTACTACTTGATGTCGCAGAGTTTGGAGCTGAACCAGCGTCACAACGTCATGCACTGCTGCCGGAGGTTGATTGCAGTCCAAAGGCGTGGACGGTGTTGAAGGAGCTGCATGCCCCGACCTCCGTTGTCGCAACGTTGATGCTGGAGAGGGAGCTGTCCGCGTTGCGCTTGAGCGAGGGAGAGCCGGTGCAACCTGTGTTGGACAAAATGCGCGACCTCTACGCGAAGTTGGCGACCGCGGGAATCACCTACCCGGAGCAGACCAAGTGCTTGAAGATGCTCTCGCTGCTGCCGGAATCGTGGCTTCAATTCACGAGCGGATTGAGCCTGCCGCAGAACCAGAGCTTGTGGACGCTCGAGTGGGTGCGGACGAAGATTCTGGAGGAGGACTTCCGTCGCCGCCAACTGAGGGGTGGAGACGACGGCAGCAGTGGTTACGGGATGCAAGGGAGCAAACGTGGCAGAGGACGTGGCTTCGGTGGTGCTGGACGCGGTGCAAAGAAGGAAGACGACTCCAACGACCAACAAGGAGGTACCGGTTGGGGTCGCGGTGCGAAATCTGGACGTGGGGGCAAGTCGGGTGCTGGTGGCAAAACGAAAGGAAGTTGCTGGTATTGTGAGAAGGACGGGCACCCCTGGTTTTTGTGTTGTAAGAAACCTGATGGATGGACCCCCCAGAATCGTTACCAGGATGGCGGCGCGCGGAGGAACCAGAAAAACGGCGCGAACATGGTCGCCGATTCGTCCGACAACAACCCAAAGAGCAACGGCGGTGCAAAGAAGAAGAAGGAGCGCACCGCGGGCCAGTTCTTCCATATTGGAGAGCACGGGGAGCAAGGAGACGCCTCTGCAAGGGTTGGAGCAGAGCTGCATCCCCTAAACTATTGGGTGTTGGACATGGGCGCTGCCTGGACTATGACGCCGCGCAAGGAGCTGCTTGATGACGTACGAGCTGCACCGATCAATAAGGTGTGCCCTGCCTCTGGACACGCGCTGAAGGTGGCTGGTGCGGGACGAGCTGCATTCAAGGGAGCGGATGGCAAACCGGTGGTGCTGCACGACGTTCTCCACGTTCCTGATCTCAAGGCCAACCTCATCTCCCTCAGTAAGCTTGCCAAGGCTGGGGTGAGCACTAGCACGGATAGGGCACGCACGTACAAGGGGCAGCTGGGAAATCGGGTGCTTTGGGATCTGCACGAGAGCAAGGATGTGTACAGATCCATGTGGCAGCTTCCGGCGTTGGCGTGGCACGGTGGGGGGCAGGCTGGAGAGGTTGGTCCCCTTTCCTCCCTAGGCTGCTCTACCGGGAAGTATCACTGACGCGCGCGCAATTCCAAATCGTCCCTAACCCTTGCGGGTTGTGCCTGTTGGTGTAACGCCTAATAACTCAGGCTATTAAGACGTTATCAAACTTAAAACCTCTCCTCGGGGTCTCCTCCAAGGGTCCTTGGGTGCTTGGTACAAGACCAGCCCCTATCCTCGGGTCCGAGTTTGTAGAGAGAGGGATCAAGAGGGACTTAGTCAAAACAGCAAGAGTACCTTGAACGTCGCGCAGCGTGCCGTGCAGACCGTCGATTGGATTAAGCTGAGAACGCGAAAAGTTCTGCCATTGCAGAGTTACGAAATGGTCAGCGTTGGCCTCCTGATCCTTAGCACCCACTTGCACTGTACGGCTTTCTTCCCCTCAGGCAGCACCACCAGATCCCATGTCATCTCAGCTCCAAGGAACTCAGCACCCCGGTCTGTCCTAATCCGCTTCACCACACACTCCGCTTGCTTCTCCACGAATGGCAGCCAATCTTCCTGTATCATAGAGGCAGCGTGGTCCTTTTGCTTTAGCGGATATGCCCACATGAGTCTTCTCCAATCATCCACAATAGTTCGGAAATACCGCTCCCCCTTGTGCCCTTGCACCGGCAGCGGCCCCACCAAGTCCATGTGAACCAGCTCCAAAGGCTTCTTGCTCCTGCCAGTCACACTATGGAAGGGAAAACGGGTAAACTTTGAGAGCAAACATATTTCACAGTTATCATCGGGTGGCTGTCCGTTCAGCTTCAAACTCTTCACGGCTCCATCCTTCTCTAGCTGCTTCAACAAGGGCATTGCCACATGCCCCAAGCGATGGTGTGCCGTTGGCCAGTCTCTCTCCCCAGATCTGGCCGACACTTTCACACCAACCCCTCCAACAGCGTTGCACTTCCCCCAGGATGCAGACCCCTCTCCAGCATGCCCCCCACCGTGCAACGCCAACGCCGGCAGCTGCCACATGGATCCGTACACATCCTTGCTCTCGTGCAGATCCCAAAGCACCCGATTGCCCAGCTGCCCCTTGTACGTGCGAGCCCCATCCGTGCTAGTGCTCACCCCAGCCTTGGCAAGCTTACAGAAGGAGATGAGGTTGGCTTTGAGATCAGGAACGAAGAAAACGTCGTGCAGCACCACCGGCTTGCCATCTGCTCTCTTAAACGCAGCTCGTCCCGCACCAGCGACCTTCAGCGCGTATCCAGAGGCGGAGCAGACCTCGTTGATCGGTCCAGTACGTACGTCGTCCAGCAATTCCTTGCGCGGGGTCATCGTCCAAGCAGCGCCCGTGTCCAACACCCAATAGTCCAGGGGGTGCAGCTCTGCTTCAACCTTGGCTGAGGCATCTTCTTACTCTCCCTGCTCTTCAGTATGGAAGAACAGGCCCACGGTGCGCTCCTTCCTTTCCGCACCGACGTTGCTCTCCGGATTCTTGTCGGGCGAATCGGCGACCATGTTCGCGCCGTTTTTCTGGTTCCTCCGTGTGCTGCCATCCTAGTGACGACTCTTGGGGGTCCATCCATCGGGTTTCTGATAGCACAAAATCCAGGGGTGCCCCTCTTTCTCACAATATCAGCAACTCCCTTTCATTTTGCCACCACCATCCGACTTGCCCCCACGTCCAGATTTTGCACCGCGACCCCAACCGGTACCCCCGTGTTTGTCGTTCGAGTCGTCATCCTTCTTTGCACCGCGTCCAGTGTTGGTGTAAGGGCCTAATAAACTCAGGCTATTAAGACGTTATCCAACTTAAAGCCTCTCCTCGGGTTCACCTCCAAGGGTCCCTGGGTGCCTTGCACAAGACCAGCCCTTATCCTCGGGTCCGAGTTTGTAGAGATTGGGATCAAGAGGGACTTAGTCAAAACAGCAAGAGTACCTTGAACGTTGCGCAGCGTGCCATGCAGACCGTCGATCGGATTAAGCTGATAACTCGCTATATCGAAGCTCACTCTAAGAGCTTTCAATAGAGCCATTTTGCCTTCTGCCATTGCAGAGTTATGCCTCGAAAGCGTTTGCCTAGCGTCGTAGTGCTAGCGTACTAGCGTTGACTCGGTAGCGTTCCGCCGTCGCACTGTGTAGAAACAAAATTCCAGCAAAAAAAGAATTCGCTTGAATCAAATTCACTATATCCAGGTACAATTAGAGAAGGAATATATACTTCCAGCTAGCAATGACGTTGACAATCAACCTGGGAACAACCAGGGATGATCCCAAATAATTCCAAGCAACAGAACCAACCTGAATTGACAAAACAGCAGGTCATAGGTTGGTAAATAACCTCTGGTTCTGTTTTTCCAACCAGGGAAAACAACAACCAGGTTCAGGTCCTAAAAACAGAACCTGTTTTATCTTTGCCCAACCAGCCAAATGCTGGATCTGCTGGTTTTCCTTGTAGCATGCATATACAGACAAACAACATCCAACCTTCACATAAATTATACCCTTATAGTGCCTGCCCTGCTACACTATATTCAACCAAACAAAACAGTACGATTTCGAGTTGGATATAACTGAATCTGCGCACTCAATTAAACCGAACTGCAAAGCTTCCATCTTGGGTTTCTTTGCGAGCTCGTCCTTTCTGCTTGCACTGTTCATAGGGCGTACAATGTTGTGCCGAAGCGCACATTCCGCGAGTACCTGCAAATGCATCAAGCGAAAATTGCGAAAACAAAGAAACACACGAACATTCCATTCACACCCAAATGCATTCGCACACGCATACTCGTACAAACAGACGGCAGGATGTCGTGCAATGTGAATTTGCACCTAACACACTCCCCCTCAGCCTGCCGGCTGCATTCCACATCATTCCATGCTAGTTCATGCTCATTCCACTCATGCGTGTTGGGTGCAAATTCACATTGCACGACATCCTGTCGTCTGTTTGTACGAGCATGCGTGTGCGAATGCATTTGGGTGTGAATGGAATGTTCGTGTGTTTGTTTGTTTTCGCAATTTTCGCTTGATGCATTTGCAGGTACTCGCGCAATGTGCGCTTCGGCACAACATTGTACGCGCTATGAACAGTGCAAGCAGAAAGGACGAGCTCGCAAAGGAACCCAAGATGGAAGCTTTGCAGTTCGGTTTAATTGAGTGCGCAGATTCAGTTCTATCCAACTCGAACTTGTACTGTTTTGTTTGGTTGACTATAGTATAGCAAGGCAGGCACTATAGGGGTACAATTTAGGTGAAGGTTAGATGTTGTTTGTCTGTATCTGCATGCTACAGGGGCAGGGGAAACCAGCGGAACCAGCATTTGGCTGGTTGGGCAAAGACAAAACAGGTTCTGTTTTTAGGACCTGAATCTGGTTGTTGTTTTCCCAGGTTGGAAAAGAGGTTGTTTACCAACCTACCACCTGCTGTTTTGTCCAGCCAGGTTGGTTCTGTTGCTTGGAATTATTTGGGATCATCCCTGGTTGTTCCCAGGTTGATTCCCAAGGTCCTTGCTAGCTAGAACTATATATTCTTTCTCTGTTTCTACCTGAACATATTCAAATTGATTCAAGCGAATTCCTTCCTTGCTGGAATTTCGTATCCACGCGATTCGACGGCAGAATGCTACCGAGTCAACGCTAGTACGCTAGCACTCCGACGCTAGGCCAACGCTGTCCATTTCGTAACTCTGCAATGGCAGAACTTTTCGCGAGGCAACTTGGCTCTCTTGAAAGCTCTTAGGGTGAGCTTCGATATAGCGAGTTCTCAGCTTAATCCGATCGACGGTCTGCACGGCACGCTGCGCGACGTTCAAGGTACTCTTGCTGTTTTGACTAAGTCCCTTTTGATCCCTCACTCTACAAACTCGGACCCGAGGATAAGGGCTGGTCTTGTACCAAGCACCCAGGGACCCTTGGAGGTGACCCCGAGGAGAGGTTTTAAGTTGGATAACGTCTAAATAGCCTGAGTTTATTAGGCCCTGAAGCACTGCGTTCCTGGCCATCCCAAGAGCCCCTTTGCTATCACAAAACAGCGGCGTAGCAACCTTTTGCTCCTGGCCAATCTCCTCTAACAGCCTCCTCAGCCAAATCACCTCCTTCACCCCATGGAACATTGCCATGTACTCTGATTCAACAGAGGAGAGTGCCATCTCCGTCTGCTTCTTGGACCTCCAACTAACAGGTCCTCCCCCAACTACGCAGATGTATCCTCCCACGGATGAGGAATCGTCCTTCTCAGAAGCCCACGTAGCATCGGTAAAGCAAGTGAGAAACAGCTTGCCTTCTCCAAGCCGCTCCCCCTTCTCTTTCAGCACCTCAACCCCTTTCTGCTTCACCTGTGCAGATGCGGAGTATTGAACTCCAATGCTTGGGTGAGAGTTCAGGTACTTCACCACACGCTCAGCTGCATCCACCTGCTCCTCTGATGGATTCTGCACCACCCTGCCCAACCGAGAAAGAGATGTCGGGCCTCGTATGAACCGCGGCATACAAGAGGCTGGCCACCAAGGACTGAAATTGCTGCTGCTCCTCGGCTTCAACCCCTTCATCCTCTGCTGTCTTCACAAGCTTGAATTCTGCTGGCAGGGGAGTTGCAACCTTGCGCTCATTCTCAATCCCATACTTTTCCCCCAGCTCCTTGATGAACTTCTCCTGGTGCAGCTTCAACCACCTGTGATCCAGATCCCTCTCCACGTGCATCCCGAGGTAGTACTTTACCTCCTCAAGGGTCTTGCACTTGAAGTTCTTCATCAGCTGCTGCTGCACTTTCTGGATCTCCTTCATGCTGCTGCTGAAGAGAAGAATGTCGTCCACGTAGACCAGAAACAGCACCAGCTTCTCCCCCTCCCCCTTGAGAAAGAGACTCTCATCACAGCTGCTGGTCCTGCATCCCATCTCCTCTAAAACAGCTGCCAACTTCTGGTACCAGCAGCGTGGCGCCTGCCTCAAGCCGTAGATGGACTTTTTCAGCTTGCACACCCTGGCCGTACCATCCTCATACCCAGGCGGCTGCGTCATGTACACATCCTCCTCTAAAATCCCATTGAGGAATGCCGTTGATATATCCATCTGAATGATGGATTTCCCACTAACGGCTGCATCTGCCAATAAGACACGGAGGGTAGGGGGTTTGGCAGTGGGAGCAAAGATCTCATTGAAGTCCTGCTTCTCCTTCTGCATAAACCCCTTAGCCACCAGCCTACTCTTGTAGATGGTGACCTGTCCCTTGTCATGGGTCTTGATCCTTAGCACCCACTTGCACTGTACGGCTTTCTTCCCCTCAGGCAGCACCACCAGATCCCATGTCCCATTCTCTAGCAAGCTTTGGTACTCAGCATCCCTAGAATCCAGCCACTTCTCCCTATCTGGTCCAGCTAATGCCTCCTCCATGCTTGCTGGTTCCTCTGGTGCAGAGGCAAGAAAACAGTAGGCAGGTTCATCCTCCTCATCCGGGTCATAGCCATGCGGTAGAATCAGCAATGCCTCCTCATTCCCAAGCTGCTGCTCTGCAACATCAGCTCCTGCAGTCAGCTTCATAGTGGCCATACGGGTACGTCCTGGCCTGGAGACGGGTGTCTCCTATCCCCTCATAAGGACACCCTTCGGCTTCCTCCTTGATGGTAGCGCAGGAACCTTAGCTTTTCCCAGCTGCTGTTCTCCTCCCTCAGATCCAGCAGCTTCCTTGGTGCTATCACTAGTCTCCACATCATCTCCTCCACCACCAGGTGCCTCCTGCACCTTCTCTCCATCACCACCCTCTGCAGCTGCCTCCTCCCCCTCCTCCCACACACTAGGAGTCAGGTCCAGCTGCATGGTGATCTGCTCCATCTGCTCGGATACCTTGGTCTCCGGCTGTTCCTTCCATCCCCATACATCATGCCCTCAACAAACTTCACATCCCTGCTGTCAAAAAACACACCCTTGGATGGTTCCCACAGCAGCCATCCCTTGCCCTCAGCAGCCAGCCCCAAATGCACACACCAGATTGCACTCGCCCCCAACTTACTTCGATACTTCTTGGGGACGTGGGCGACTGCCATGCAACCAAACACCCTCAGCATGTCCACCGGCGGCTTCCTCCCAAGCCACCTCTCCAGCGGCACCCACGATTCATTACCAACCTTAGTGAGCACCCTGTTCCTAGCCACGGTAGCATGCTGGACAGCATGGGGCCACATGGAATTGCCCACCCCTGATTCTATGAGCAGCGCCCTAGCTGTCTCCAGAATGGTCCGGTTCGCCCGTTCTGCTACACCGTTGGACTGCGGAGAGTAAGCCGTGGTCAGCTCCCTCTGAATGCCCTGCTTCTTGAGCCAGGCCGTCGTTTCAGCTCCAAGGAACTCACTACCCCGGTCTGTCCTAATCCGCTTGACTACACACTCCGCTTGCTTCTCCACGAATGGCAGCCAATCTTCCTTTATCGTAGGGGCGGCGTGGTCCTTTTGCTTCAGCGGATACGCCCACATGAGTCTGCTCCAATCATCCACAATGGTTAGGAAATACCGCTCCCCCTTGTGCCCTTGCACCGGCAGCGGCCCCACCAAGTCCATGTGAACCAGCTCCAAAGGCTTGTTGCTCCTGCCAGTCACGCTATGAAAAGGGAAACGAGTGAATTTTGAGAGCAAACAGATTTCACAGTTGTCATCAGGTAGCTGTCCGTTCAACTTCAAACCCTTGACGCCTCCATCTTTCTCTAGCTGCTTCAACAAGGGCATTGCCACATGCCCCAAGCGTCGATGTGCCGTTGCCCAATCTGTATCCCCAGATCTGGCCGACACTTTCACACCAACCCCTACAACGGCGTTGCACTCCCCCTGGGATGCAGACCCCTCTCCAGCCTGCCCCCCACCGTGCCACGCCAACGCCGGCAGCTGCCACATGGATCTGTACACACTCTTGCTCTCGTGCAGATCCCAAAGCACCCGATTTCCCAGCTGCCCCTTGTACGTGCGTGCCCCATCCGTGCTAGTGCTCACCCCAGCCTTGGCAAGCTTACGGAGGGAGATGAGGTTGGCCTTGAGATCAGGAACGAGGAGAACGTCGTGCAGCACCACCGGTTTGCCATCCCGCTCCCTTGAATGCAGCTCGTCCCGCACCAGCCACCTTCAGCGCGTGTCCAGAGGCAGAGCACACCTCATTGATCGGTGCAGCTCGTACGTCGTCAAGCAGCTCCTTGCGCGGCGTCATCGTCCAAGCAGCGCCCGTGTCCAACACCCAATAGTCCAGGGGATGCAGCTCTGCTCCAACCTTTGCAGAGGCGCCTCCTTGCTCCCCCTGCTCTCCAATATGGAAGAACTGGCCTGCGGTGCGCTCCTTCTTCTTCTCTGCACCGCCGTTGCTCTTCGGGTTGTTGTCGGACGAATCGGCGACCATGTTCGCACCGTTTTTCTGGTTCCTCCGCACGCCGCCATCCTGGTGACGATTCTGGGGGGGGTTTCTTATAGCACAAAAACCAGGGGTGCCCCTCCTTCTCACAATACCAGCAACTCCCTTTCATTTTGCCACCAGCACCCGACTTGCCCCCACGTCCAGATTTCGCACCGCGACCCCAACCGGTACCTCCTTGTTGGTCGTTGGAGTCGTCGTCCTTCTTTGCACCGCGTCCAGCACCACCGAAGCCACGTCCTCTGCCATGTCGGCTCCCTTGCATCCCGTAGCCGCTGCTGCCGTCGTCTCCACCCTTCAGTTGGCGGCGACGGAAGTCCTCCTCCAGAATCTTCGTCCGCACCCACTCGAGCGTCCACAAGCTCTGGTTCTGCGGCAGGCTCAATCCGCTCGTGAATTGAAGCCACGATCAAGAGGGACTCAGTCAAAACAGCAAGAGTACCTTGAACGTTGCGCAGCGTGCCGTGCAGACCGTCGATCGGATTAAGCTGAGAACTAGCTATATCGAAGCTCACCCTATGAGCTTTCAAAAGAGCCAAGTTGCCTCGCGAAAAGTTCTGCCATTGCAGAGTTACGGCTCGGAGAGCGTTTGCCTAGCGTTGGAGTGCTTGCGTACTAGCGTTTACTCGGAAGCATTCTGCCGTCGAATCGCGTGGATACGAAATTCCAGCAAAGAAGGAATTTGCTTGAATCAATTTGAATATATTCAGGTACAAACAGAGAAGGAATATATAGTTCTAGCTAGCAAGGACCTTGGGAATCAACCTGGGAACAACCAGGGATGATCCCAAATAATTCCAAGCAACAGAACCAACCTGGCTGGACAAAACAGCAGGTGGTAGGTTGGTAAACAACCCTCTGGTTCTGTTACACTATAGTCAACCAAACAAAACAGTACAAGTTCGAGTTGGATAGAACTGAATCTGCGCAATCAATTAAACCGAACTGCAAAGCTTCCATCTTGGGTTCCTTTGCGAGCTCGTCCTTTCTGCTTGCACTGTTCATAGCGCGTACAATGTTGTGCCGAAGCGCGAAGTGCGCGAGTACCTGCAAATGCATCAAGCGAAAATTGCGAAAAACAAACAAACACACGAACATTACATTCACACCCAAATGCATTCGCACACACATACTCGTACAAACAGACGGCAGGATGTCGTGCAATGTGAATTTGCATCGAACAATTGATTGCGCAGCTTCAATTCTATCCTACTCGAAATTGTACTGTTTTGTTTGGTTGACTATAGTGTAGTGTTAGTGTAAAGGCCTAATAAACTCAGGCTATTAAGACGTTATCCA